>OX465498.1:12441337-14941337 GCA_950022335.1 Eurois occulta | reverse complement strand
GGTATTTTTGCTGTCACAATGCCGTAACCGTTGAGCAACGTAACATCGCGCCTGTTATCACTGAAAGGTTGGGCAGACGTTTAGTGGATCTGGTATTTGTTTTACTTACTTAGTCGTAGTACGTGTAGTCAAAAGTGGTTCGATGAAAAAGGGGTTCGATTCTCAAGTCGGGTACAGTGTTATTGGGGTTTTCCATCTGTAATTTCGCAGTAGCAGCGGGGTCTGCATTTGTGCCCGGTTGTTGGCAATAGGCTCGCCCCCTAATGCATTGACTTGAACATAACTGGCGAAATGTGGGTGTACTATTAGGTACACCTCTGCCTAACCCTTCAGGGATTACAGGCGTGTTGTTCTGTTATGTTACCACTTATGACTTTAATAAGGGTTAATGTCATAATAGTCAAATAGATAGTGACATCCAAGTGACATTCATTCTTATGGTGATAAAGGTCGACTATACACTTATATTAATTCGTTACCAAAAACGTATAAAGAACTTTGGGTCAAGTCAATCCCTAGCAAAATGTTTCGCAGTTCCATTACGACTTTCAATAGGAATGACATAAGATTTTCGGTACCTGTCAAACCGAAACATTTTTTTTAAACGTTACCCCACACTGAGAATTTCTCCTGTATCATGGGTGCAAACTCAAACTCAAACTCAAAGCATTTATTTCAATTAAACCATTACAGGCACTTTTGAAAGTCAAAAACAAAAAAGCTAAACTACAGTCACATTCACAAGGCATAATAACTTGCGAAAGTACTGTAGTTGCACATTCCAAATCGTAGATCTCTATGGAGAAGAATGGGCAAGAAACTCCATGGACACTCTTTTTAATCAAAATATTGTTAAAATATTGTTGTGCCTTTACAAAAAATTAAAAAAACACGAACAAGGAACCATTTTGTTGTCTACAACCATTATTCCATAATTTTGTATGCAAGTAAAGCTACAAAACATAGTAAACAATTCATTTCACCAAAACTTCCTACACAGGCCGGATACAATTATGGAATTATGGTTGTAGACAACAAAATGGTTCCTTGTCCGTATTTACATTGAGGCTGACCGTACCACAGCTATTCCCAGTCTCATATAATTCTAAGCCGAGCTCATTTCCAACAGTCCCAAGATTATAGCGAGGCTCGATCCACAGCTGTGTTCGTACGCGATAAGCTAGCGACCTATAAATACTAACTGCACTATTTGTGGTCATTAGTGGTCTTAGGCCACTGAGTTACGGTTTCAAATTGAACGTAATCGATTGGGGATATAAACCACATAATCAAAATGGCACAAGCAAAGAGACGCCTATACCCAGCAATGAGTGAGGTCGGGCTGTGAATAATGATGATGGTTGTGATAGTTTGGAAGTAGTCGTGCGGAACATGGTGTTGTGAGAGATTTATAAAATGCTTATAAGCATCAAGAATTTGTGTTATCTACAACTAAAAAACCCGACTACTGAAAAATCACGCTCTAATTAAATTCGGGGTCTACAAAGTAAAATCGACTCCTATTGTTGAAGTCGGTTAAAATGTAGCCTATGTTACCCGAGCCATAATAACGAATTGATTGACACCTTACTCAACAAAATCGGATGAATAGTTTAGGCGAATTTTTAGGTTTTTTTTTTCAAAAATAAAAACTGAGCAGTTTAAAGTTTTTATTTTTGAAAAAAAAAACGTAAAAAATCGCCTCTTTGTCATAACTACATAATTCTAACGTAAAACGTACTGTAAAGTTGCCGACATGTCAATACAGACATCTAAATACAAACATGCATACTTACGGTCGGGTACAGTCGGGTAAAAGCAATATCCATAACATCGATAGCCCTCCGTGTCCCGAAAAACACGTTATCCCAGCGTCATAGGCAGATCTTTCCAGTCATCTTTACATGTAGTCAAAAACCCGCAAGTCGGACAACCAGTCTCATCAAGGGGTATCGTGTTTACCCTACTGTGTGTGTACCGCAACTAACTCTAAGGTCTATTTAGCTTCTGCGGGACTGTTCGAAAGAGATACCGCGGCCCTGGAACACAAAGGGCGAAAGAAGGAACATGGATGGGTTTTAGTCAGTAAAAGTCTGACAGTCCCATCCGCTCCGCCCAGAGCGGGAGGAGTCATTTGATGATTACCCATCCCAAAAAGAAAAAAAAGGTGTATCGTGTTTTCGAGTAACTGGAGTGTGGAGGCCAAACAGGCAGGCCGCTTCATGTAAAATACTGGTACTCAGCTGCGTCCAGCCGATAGCTAACCTGGGTTGGCAAATGATGAAGTATAAAATCGCAAACGCCCTGCCAGGGGAGAACTACTGGCTTGTATCATGGGTAATATTACTTATTTCCAATTCAAACATACCTTAATTACCGTAGAAAGATTATTCTTTCATTCTACAACTAATGAAGAATCCCTAACAATAGGTACCAAAGACCTCACCAACTTTCCCGAAGCCCATAAGTCCTGGCTACTTTAAAATTCCCCCGTCGATGTGCCGATAAGCCGGCCAAAGAAGTGTCTTTCCCCTTTTGACAGCGGATGATGAAGGTTACAAAATATACGCATAAGTAAGCAGATTTGGTAAATTTAGCTTGCGATGCGGTAAAAACGTCGTGTTGCATGACACATAAATTGTCGCGGGGCCTGGCTACTTGGCGACACCTTTTTTTTAGACCCGTTTTGCTGCTCAACTTGCTCTTCGAATTACTGGTGTTTAGGCTACATCTGGTTAGACTGGAAGCCGACCCCAACGTAGTCAAGTGATGGCTTACTTAGCTTCTCAAATAAAATAATACTTACATAGCATAATATCACGCCTGTAATGTCGAAAGAGTTAGGCAGAGCTGTACCTAATAGTACACCCACATTTCACCAGTTATGTTTAAGCCCCATGTAATAGGGGAACCTATTGCCATCAACCGAGCACACATTCAGACTCCATGGCTGCTACTGAGTAATTCCTGATAAAAACCTAATAACACTTTGCCCGACCCGGGAATCGAACCCAGGCCCTCATGCACAGCAGTCGCGTTTGCAACCACTTGCCGAACGACGCAGTCCACAACAAAATAAAATAATAACATTCAAATACTAATAAAAAAACAAAACGATGCGAACAGCTCACTGGACATCAACAAATCATTCGTCTTGTGTGCTAGAGAATTACTCACCCAAATGTATGGGACAGTTTTTTTATTAATACACGCT
Source organism: Eurois occulta (assembly GCA_950022335.1). Taxonomy (NCBI): domain Eukaryota; kingdom Metazoa; phylum Arthropoda; class Insecta; order Lepidoptera; family Noctuidae; genus Eurois; species Eurois occulta. The sequence goes on along the minus strand of OX465498.1, from coordinate 14,938,123 downwards.
GCAATTCTCATACAAGTTGTAAAGTTTAAAACGAAACCCTCAACTTCTTTTAATATCAAAATGCAGCGATTAAACTCTTAAAGCACTCAAACTAGGCTGGAATTGCAACACACATTGTGCTCGTTGATGAATATAGGTCAAACTGAAATACATTGTGCACTAGTTGTATTCCTCCGGAGTAGTTAGGACATGCTACAGATGGAATGAGATTATTCCGTGAACTGTTTGTAACTTTATTAAACTCGGCCGCAAATGTTTTGTATGAAGATGCCATCGCGGCCTTTTGTTAGGGCTTCAAGATGGAGGAATAGTTTTGCTGTGTTAATGTTATTGAATTTAGTTTTTGGTTTACATTGTATTGTATTGTGTAATTTTAGGTACTGTCTGAGTGATAAATACTGTATGTTTGTACACCTTAATTAATAACGATATTATAAACATTCAAGGTTGGTCTCAAGACCAAAGAAACGATGGATGGTTTGTGTAAGGAATGATATGAAAGATAAAGAAGTAAATGGTAGCGTGACGGTTGACAGAGGAGAATGGAAGAAAAACCCTTTTTGCGCCGACCCCAAGTAACATGGGACAAGGGCAGGAAGATGATGATGAAGGTTGGTCTCTCATATTTGGATCTATTCAAAAACTTTCGATATTTTAAATACATCATCTGCCCAGCCTTTTCCCAACTCTATTGGGGTCGGCTTCCAGTCTAACCGGATGCAGCTGAATACCAGTATTTTACATGGAGCGACTGCCTATCTGACCTGCACAACCCAACTAGTACTGGGTAATACGATACGCCTTGATAAAACTGGTTGTCAGACTTTTTGGGGCACTGACTACCTGTAACGACTGTCAAAGATCTTCAAATGACAGCCGGGACCAACGGCTTAACGTGCTTTCCGAGGCACACAGGCCAACCTAATCAAGCACGGCTTAACCTAAAGATCGATATTTTAAAGACAAGGGTACCTACAAAAATGATGTTGGCAACATTGTATTAAAAGGCAGGACCAGGAGCACGGACTCCCAAAATGACTACGACTCCCTCAATACTAAAATAAGCTTCTGCACTAACCACCTTATTCCAATCGATGTTCCTCTTGTCACCAGGCAAGGTAGACGAGAAAGCCACGCAGTTGCATGCGATAGCGTCTCTCAAAGTCTTGTTGGAGGCGACGAGGCCGGCGGCAGGGGGTGCAGGCGCTGCTGCTGCAAGGCATTCGGCTGCGGCTGCCGCTGCCAAGGAGACGCCCCTAGACCTACCCAACGGTGGGATTGGGGATGTCCAGTTAGATGCTATAGAAGAGGTGAGCATTCTCATTTTGATTGTTTTATTTTATGTGGGATTATGCTGTTCAGTACCTACCTATCTTCGAATGTAAGGAGTCAGGTATTTTGTTAATTATGTTCCTACTTTCTTAAACTGTTTTCTGTCTCGTTTTATTTAGGAATGTTGGCTGCTGATTCGTATTTTAAATGTGTACCTATGCTTGTGTGCTTGTGTGTTTATTTTAATGTGTCGTTTTTATAACAGATAGCTATAATCACTACCCAATGTATCATCTATATCATTCATTCTTCAAATTAGTGTTAATGTCTATCGATTTATTTAGTATTTAATTATTAATTATAATAACATGAATTCTTACAATTTGTGCGACCACTCGACTAACGAGGCAGTGACTCTTCCTACTCCAGTACTCCTGAATACATTTGCAATTACAATTTCTCCTTTAAATAATTACACTAAAGGCGTACATTTCTTGAATCCCAAATAAAAACTAGCAAAATCATACCCAAACTCCTGTCATATAAAGATAAACGCTACCATTGTTCGATCCAAAAGATTTATGGAGCTGAGTCCGTGTCTCATTGTGCAGAACGCGGTAAATGATTAATTGACTCAACGGCCTGAATCATGGTCCCAGTAATCTGCTTCGCTGGCTCTGGAGTTTTTGTGGCCAGCAAATCCAATTTTTTGGTCACCTAACAGATTTCTGTTGTTGCCCGTGAAAATGTTATGTGCGAACGTGATAGATGGCTGAGCGAGGGTTATTTGGGTGATAATGTTGTTTTTGCAACACATGTTCTTAGATACAGGGTGTAAACGGACCCTACACGAAGCTGTCAACCAAGCATAAGTACATCAAACTAAGTAACTACGCAAAAATTATTGCTGGGAACGACTTTTTTTGGGGTGAAAAATCACGTTTTACTGTAGGACTCAATGTAACGCACTCAAAACATTGTGCTGATGGATGGATTGAACAGTACGGGGGTCGGGGAGGTATTTAAAGTAAAGTTCTTACATTACAAACATGTCTTTAAAAAAAACATGTGAAATGTTGGAACTTTGACCCCCAATATCTCCGTAACTAGAAGGTTTCCGGGTATAGTCTAGACCAAAAAAAATGATCGCAATGACGGGGAGAACAAGTGCCTTTCGGTTTCGTTAGCGGTCTTGTTACACCTTTTATATGTCACAGGGAAATGAGGAAACCATTTTTTAACGTTACACGTCCGTGTTTGGGTCACAGATTCAAATTCATGTGTGTACCTCAATGATGCGGAGCAACTTGACTATGACAGACAGACACCGGAGTGGTCCTATAAGGGTTCCGCTTTTTCATTCGGACGTACGGAAACCTAAAAAAGTACTGAGATCTTCAAAAAGCGAACTCCAGCAGTTGACTTTGACATACGAAATTATTCGTGTGTTAACAACAAATTTAAAAAGTCTGCATTCATTAATTCAACTGCGTAGGCACTATAAGCACCATCATCGCCCACTTAGACTCATTATCCCTATATAATTCAGGTTAATCTATAATCTATGTTTTTTCACGTCACCCTCGATTTAAAACCTAGGACTAACCTTTTCGGTCACTGCACAAAACGAGTGAAGAGAAGATGACCAGGAGGAGTACTTGCGGTGAAGAAGCATCACACCACACAGGCATCACTCATCCTCGGATCATCTGCTTGAGTGGGCACGGTTGACCGAAGTTCACCTGACCGGGTCTTTGCCCAACGTTTCGTCGACGGACTAACTGCTGCACAAAAGAGCGATTGCCAGAGGAATGTAACATAACATCACACCGGTTCTCCCCAAAGGGTACGCCAGAGTTCTTGGTACTATAGTGCAACAATATTTCGCAAGGGACGGGCCTTCTTAAGTCCCAATTTAAACGGGGTGAGCCTATTGTCTTCACTCGAGCACAAATCTTGACTCCTGGTTGTCCGATGAATAAATTATTTGTCTTCGGACAAGCGTTGGTTCGCGTAAACTTTTTTCGGTAATTCGCTCCTTTGGTCAACAGTTTATCCTTCTTCGGCATGTTGCGGATCGCCGGTGGCAACATCGGGCAACCGTGCGCATTCGATCAGAACTATCTTCGGGGTCACCTCATCTCAACAAACGCATCAAGAAGTTACCTATATGAAGAAAATCATTGAAACTAAACAGGAGCCGTTGGATAATTGTTGATCTTTGACAGTCGATAGTCGTCGTGAAAGTTATTGTATAAATTCGAAATGCTCTTAAGCAATGGCATCTTCTCTTGGCCCCAAGACACTCAGGAGGTGGGAAGCCTGTCGCAACGCATTTTGCAGCTTTCGAGTGTCCGATCCGAGATTTCGTGGTACTAACATACCATGAAATTTCGAATCGGCCAGTCGACTCCACACATCAACGTGAGATCTACATGAAGCGGACACGATCCTCTATTCATTAAATATTTATTTTGAAACTGTAACACTAACTGTCACATTTTATGTTCAAAGTATCTACTAGTGAATCCATTTTGTTTCTTTGAAGCCTTTTGTAAGATTTGTAGTAAAATTCAAAATTAAAAAATCAAAGCATTTATTTTAGGTAGGCCAGTTACAGGTATTTTAGAACTGTCGAAATAGACAACAATGAGATGCTAGTTGCATCTCATTGCTGTCTATTTATATTGTATATTACCAGAATTATTAAAATACATACCACCTATGCTAGCCTAGTACTTTTGCTGGGTTATATTTACACAAGACAATTTCAGTTAAAGTCTAAAGTCTAGAGTCAGTAAAAATCTAGAGTTGCTTGGAAGAAAGAAGTCGTTTCCTTCCCAGTCACAAAACTCGAGAATTGAATCTAGTTAACCCTTTATATACCTTGGCGTAGTACTGGGAAACTGTGTTCGGTAAAAATTGTCTGCAAAAAAACATTGAAATAAGGTCTCGATTATTCGAAAATCACAGCTGTTCAGTTCTTGAGACTCTTCATTTAAATTGATTGCTTGTTGAACTAAACGTTTATTTTTCCATTTATAAACCACCATTTCCCATGACAATGTTGATTAAAATCGAAATTAAACCCAATATATTCTTAATCCCGTTCGTTTCTGTTTTGTTTTTTTTTTTAACATATCCATTAATGGCATCCGGGAATTATGTAGCCGGGATTATATTTAGGCAGCCAATCACTTTGAAGTCAAATCAATTGAATAGAATATATGGTGCTAATTCACGCGTCATGTTCGTGAACGGGCGCTGTCAGTTTAGACCTGTCAACTCTTAACTGTCAGGGCTTAGCTTCAATTATTTTATTGTTCTCATAACAGTCAACAAGAATAATAACGAATTCTGTAATCACTTTATTTTCAAAAGAGTGTCCATAGAGTTTGTTTTTCAGTTTTTCTCTATAGAGATCTACGTCTTGGAATTGGCAGCTTTAATTTTCAGACTGGCTGGCTGACTTTCTGAAAATTTAAAAGTGCCAGAATCATGAGTTTGTGAGATTTTTAACGGCAAAAATAAATCTTCATGAAACCTAGGCGGTTATATATTATCTTTGACACAGTACACCCTCCGTTTATTTCATTCATCAAAACACCTCTTTCTATATGTAAAACTTTTCCTTTTAACTGTCCTCCTAACTATCTAAAGGTTTATGAGTGGGCCTCCATAATAGAATGCCAAAATTGGGTCCCCGTGATGGTTCCTGGCCTTTGTAGTTGAATTTATTGTGTTCTAACCTTGTGTTGGGCTGTTTCACGCCTACCACGTCGCTTTGGAATAGTTTTCTTTCATTAAGCCAAAATTATTTGCTATTTAGCTCATTTACGTTTACTACGAAATGTGTTATGTTATTTTTATTTAATGATGCATTATTTTCAGATTCTTTATTTGGTGTATCTGTTCATCTATTTCTCTTAATCTTTATTGTAACTTTGTGCACTTTTATCTGTCTATGACACGTGTGTAATATGCCTCAACAGGTCCCTTAAAACAAATGAGCTAGTACTAGATCCTTATGACACTGCTCTTGTTCCAGATTGGAGACCTGGACGAGGACACGACTCCGCTAGACATGTCCTGGCCGTCAGGTTTCCGCAAGCGAATAACGTACTTGTTAGTCGCACCAATTGTCTTCCCGCTCTGGATGACCCTGCCAGACACTAGAACTCCGAAGGGTGAATATTTAATTGATGAGTTGATCATCATCATCGTCCTCCAATTCATAGGTCGTTGCACCTTGCCACTCATTAACATACAGGGTACAAGGAAGACCGACGCGAAAACTGTTACCACGTATTCAGCAGGTCGTTGTCGGTTCTTAAAAAAAAAATCAGCTGTAAAAGTGCAATAACTACACGGTCAAAATGTATGGAACTATGAATATGTATGCATGGAAGCTGTTTTTTTTTAAATAACCTATGAAAGATATCTATGTGGCTCAGAATGATGTACTGAATACGTGGTAAGCGTTTTCGCGTCGATGTCCCTTCCACCCCGTATTTGTCTATCAGCCGACCACCATCATTCGTATAATCCTCCAATTTTCTTGGGTTCTGCCCTGCATGTCTTCTATTATCATACATCTCTATCAGACGATCGTCATCACAATTATCATCACCCACTTCACTTGGGCTTGGAGCACCTTGTCTTGGGTCTCCATATGTATCTATTAGTTGACCATCATTATCTTCATCAAATTCACTTCTGGCAGCAAGTGTTCCTTTTTCATGCATCTGGAATTCTGGATTGGTCGTCATCTTAGTATTCACCCTAATTCGAGCCATGATCATGTTTGACATGCATGACATTATCATAACATCCATCATTTCTTTGGTTTTTCACTATCTGTTCTGTTAGCCACATCTGCATTCATTTTTAAGATTTCTCTAGTGTCTTTTATTGCAGCATAACCATTTGAAAACAATTTTAATTAATTAATCATTGTTTAGAACGGTAAATTGGTATAAGCCATCATTGTTTGTTGCTAAAAAAAGATGGTGCAATTCGAGCTGTGGAACTACATCTCCCTCTTGCATTGTAACAATGATGGTTATACATTATTCTCTGCCAATTTCTTAAACATTTCCATTTTCTTTTTCAGGAAAAAGATTTTTCCCAGTAACATTTATAGGGTCAATAGTTTGGATAGCTTTCTTCTCGTACCTTATGGTGTGGTGGGCGAATGTGGCGGGGGCGACGGCTCAAGTGCCTCCCGAGGTCATGGGGCTGACGCTGTTGGCTGCGGGGACTTCGGTACCGGACCTCATCACGTCCGTGATCGTTGCCAGGAAAGGGTTCGGAGACATGGCGGTATCCAGCTCAGTCGGCAGCAATATTTTTGATGTTACTGTTGGGTGAGTGTTTCTAAAAATATTATTCTACAGTGCTGAATGGGTTTTTTGACACTACATTGTTGGCAAAAAATAAATTAATTGGTTGTTGTTTATTTTTCATAAGCCAACATTTGTAATAATGTTAAAAAGGAGAAAATTTGGTTTAACTCTGAACATTGAACGCGTAGGTATACAAAGTCTCGTGTCCGTGCTATTAATAGTTGAAGACTTCTCTCGCGAGGAGGTGATTCTGCAGAATCAAGTCATATCTGCCATAAAAATGTAAATTCACCTAAACCAAAGGTGTGTGCAAAATTTGTTAGTTTGAAATTTCGTTGCACGATTTGACCAATTCCCGGAAGTACGATCTCGTTGTAAATTCCCGAATAACACCGGGCGAAGTCGCGGGCATAAGCTAGGTAATCATAAACTTCGCTAGGCTTAAAACATAATAAGTAATCTTACAAACTAACTCCTTTGTTCTCATATTATTACATTCGCAAAATATTATATTCTCGAATTATTATATTATCAAAATATTACACAAAGAACAATCACAGCGAAAATGTTTCTAGGGAAAAGTCGAATATTTTTAAGTAGGTCAAAACAGCACCACCCCAAGAACAAAAACATATTCGATAATACTTTGCTTGAATTGCACCAAAGTATCTAAACACGATCTGCTCATCAAAACCACGTTCTTAGCTGTCAGTGGCATAATTATTGACGGATATTGGTACTAACGGTTCTCGAACTCGTTTTAGAAATTGTGCTGATAATTTTTTCATTGTTAATATTTTTGTTGTAATGTACTGCAGTACTTAACCCCAAATAAATTAGCAAAAGAGCGAAGTATGATGATCATGAGCAATATAAGGAGATTTTCAAGGAGTCACGGGATCCAATAAAAAAAACTGCTCACAACTGCTCGCAACATCTGCTAACCAAAAAGAATAAATAACGCTATCAAATAAACTTCCCCAAACTGTGTTCTAAGATAAGAAAATTCTTAACTATGTAATCCTTAAATAACGGTACACGGTACGCCATCTTAAGTGCTTACCTCCTCAGCTTGGAGCCGCGCCAAAAATGAGGGTAGATGTGAAATTGCGCGCTTTTTTCTGCATACGTATAGCAGATGGCGATGGCAGGGGGATTGCGGATGTGTTTTAAAGGAAGTGTTGCAAAATGTTCTTTGTGGGGTATTCAGTAAGGAGGTCATTAGGTTGTGGGTACATTTTTGATAGAACGATGTATTAAAGGTTTTTTTGGAGATGAACTGTCATATCCATGGAGGTTGGAGGAGGAGGTTGTGTTATGACTTTATGAGTCAACTTCGAGTTTAGCTCACCTTTGTACTACCGAGTTCACTAAGGGTCTGTCACTTTCCACCCTTATGCCCTAATAATAAGGTTGAAAAATGGTCGACCGTCGTAGTAGTATATAATTAACACAACATGAAGCACATTTTCGTATTTCTACAATGACTCCTATTATCTCCGACGGGTTAGACAGTGGTATATCCACGTCAGTAATAGGGTGCGACCTATCTTTGTACATGGAATATATTTACTATCGTGTAATATTTTAGGTTTGTTGTTTATTAGGGAATTAAGGTTCACAAGTCCGGAATTGCTGCGTTGGTAATAGCCGCAAGCTCGACTGCTGAGCATGAGCAAAGAGTTATTGTGTTTTTCCATCAGTTTCTCAGTAGCAGCCACGGTATCTGGATTTGTCCGGATTATGGCAACTGGCGAAATGTGGGTGTACACCTCTGCCTAATCCTTCGGGAACTACAGGCGTGATGTTAAGTTATGTAAGGATTGAGTACTGAAATGCCCCTTATGGAGCTAAAAACCATACCTACAACTTTTCCCTATCGTATACCTATAGTAAATGTAGCTAACGAACGGTATGAACAATGTAGCGGTAGTAGGTACCTACGTCTAGTAGGTATTTCCCGAACAATACCGATTGCCCCCTCGGCCTTGGCTAAACACGTACTCTTGAACTTTGTCGGCTCGCACCTGGCTGACACTATCGACCTTGTAACACTAATTTTATATCAATACTCTTTACTGAAGCTTTGTTAGGTTTTGGGTAAAATAATGACTATACAAGGTGTAATATAATAAACGCTAAACTTCCGTGTGGTCTCTCGGACTATGATACTGAATAACTTTTGTTCTACGAGTTCTAGAAATTCGTAAAAAAAGTGGACTTTCTATGGGAAGTATAGGAACTGACGCGATCGGCTGATCAACATGTACACGGTGCAAATTAGATCGGTTTGCAGGGCACACCACAAAGATGTTGGTGTGCGTAAAATCAACTGGTGTATTACTTCGCCTATTTGTTAGTGTTTGCTTCACTATAGTATATTGTATAATATGAGGTAAAGAATATGAAGCATCAATTTAACACTGTGACTAACCGGTGTCGTGGCTTATATGTGTAATCATTCGGCTGGTAAATCAAGTGTCGTAGGATCGAATCTGCGCCGCTGGCGTCAACTTTTTGCATTATTAAAAAACTTTTATTTTCATTTTGTTGAATTTTTATTGTAATTTACCTGATAATAAGAACATTATTCGAAAAAAAATATGGAAGTAAAAATTAAACAATTTGTATTAAGAAATCAACAACATTTATTGACTAGGTTTTTTTATATTATAATTACAAATTATAAAGTTTTGTGCATGACAAATATTCTAAGTCGGACAAGAAATAACGTTACTTTTCTTATTCAAGTGGGTAATTTATTTATTAGTGAAATGAATAAACATGTTAATAAGATAGATATTAAGATACAGGTATCCTAAATTGTTATCTCACTAACAATAACAACACTCACATAAAACAAATCGAATTACCCCCTGATATTTTTATTAATAGCCTATTGGTGCGCCTTCGCTATCTATGACTTGTTCATGCACGAAGTAAATGTCTCCACTAGACCTGCATGGAAGAATATTTTTTTTTTATGATAGCGCTCACCATCTTTTCGCCACAATATTTTGCGACCGTCCTTGTCTGATTTAAAACATTTTTCATCTCTAAATATAACTATATTATTGCACCAATCAAAATCCAAATATTCTCTTGCGAAGCGTACCCGGTTTTGCCTGTGAATATCTGACATTCAAATTTTCTTGGCTGGCCTACAACATTTCACACCAGCTGCTCGCAAGTGGTTTCGTACAGTTTGTAATGTCACGTCATGTTTAGTTGCCGTGGAACGAGTAGTGAGGAAGGGCTCAGCGGTATGCGTAGCAACTATATCAGATGCCAATCTGTGAATGCAAATCCAGCCTTTGGTCCCGGTTGGCAAGGATCAATGCTTCCCGAATCTGCATAACGATGGACCCACAATTGCACAGTCCTTCTCTGTGAACAATAATAAAATATTGTTACAAAAAACAACAATCAATAACATGTGGATTATTTAAACATATTAAACTTCTAAACATCATAATAACATTTTGTTACTCACCGATATCTTTAAACGTCTCGCAATTTCACTAATTGAAACATTTTGCTCATGCAAAAGAATTATTTCAGCTCATAAAAGTGTGGTTCAATGATTCATATTGATTCACAAATAAAAGCACTTCTCAAAAAACGCAGGGTATAATGTCTAAAAACGTAACGAAAGCCCGATAGTCAATAGCATTATGACGATGAACTTAAACTACTAACTTAAACATGATTTGTTATTTTTAGAGGGTAGACAACTAATACATTCTAACCCAAATATAAAGAGACTTGCTAATAGTTAAGCAATGAATTGAACAAACAAATGTAAAATATTTTATTAAAACATACAAAAACATTAAGCTGTTGGCAGTCGGATTCGATCCTACGGCGCCGGCGCAGTAAGTAATTATTTATCGCACGCTCGACTAATGCGCCACGGAGACGATTGTATGATAAGCTAAATTTATGCGTCATATTCCCTGCAACATTAGTGACAAGAAATTTTATTGTGTGTGCGTGGACAACGGGTTATTGTGAAGCAAACACTAATAAATAGGCGAAGTCAGACGGCCGTTGATTTTACGCACACCAACATCTATGTTGGTGTGCCCTGCAAATCGATCTAATTTGCAGTGTGTACTCATGGTAAAACTAAAATAAAAATTATGAATTTCCAAAAGTCATACAACACAAGTTGTTCAGTTTCATGATCTGAGACACCACACGAGAGGTCTTGCGTTTATTATATTACACCCTGTATAGAATTTTCCATAAAAAGTGTACAGAAGACTAGTTTTTGGCCGCGGGAACAGAAACCTATCACCTGCATTGTTGTAATGATTATCCTATGTTCTAACCAGGTCATATATCCGTGCATCTCATCGAAACATCTCCAGAAAGACAGACGGACTTATAGACAGACGAATTTATAGACAGTCGGAAAGACTGTCAGACGGATGTCTCAGCCGGAACAGATAGTTACTTTTGCATTTATAATATGAGTATGGACTTTTCATATTCTGGCATATTCAACGCTGTTTGTAATACTTCGTGACGCTTAGTATATCTCAAAGGGGTAGGCAGTGGTGTCCTACGATTTACCCGCACTTTTCGCCATTTATCTATAACCGGGCACTTATTTAGACTCCGGGTTGCGACTAAGAAATTACATACATACATAAACTCACGACTTTGCCCATGGTGCCTCGGTCACGTTCATACATCCTTACATACTAAGAAATTCTTTTGCTTAATTTATTCCTTTATCAAAAGAAATAAAAACTAGTATCGTTACCATAATATCGAAATCCAACCTCTATGCTTACGAAACACCATCGAAACGAGGTCGAAGGATACGATCTCTGACCCCATTCAGTAGCCGGTTGAAGGGCGGATCACCCTTGAGACGCGAAACAATGCAATCGCTTTAAACAGCCCTTATTTGAGTATAGAAGGCAATAACCAGATGATTTTCCTTGTATCGAATTATATCTAACTTCGCAAACGCATAGGAATTGTATTTTTACCACTTTTGTGAGTTAAAACGTTGTACAGTCGCGGACAGCAATATGTTGACGATATAACTTTTTAAACTGACATGGTCATTAACATTATCATTAACACTGAAAATGGGATATTTAAAATGTTTACTATTTGTTTTGAGTTCCCGGTTTTTCATTCGTCGCAATAGCTTCAGTTTATCTATGATAAAAACAAATAGTAAACATGGTGAATTATATCCCGTTTTCAGTGTTAATGATAAGAAATATGTTGACACAAGAAAATATCACATCATAAAAACTTAGCTTCAATGTGTTGCTGTTTAGCCTATCAACGACTGAAAAAGATTTCTTCTCTCTTTTTTGGGAAAGAAGCTATAATTATGGATAGGTACCCTACATTTGGGAAGAGCGGAGGATTATGTCCGCTTCCTAATTAATAAAACCTCAACGGTGTTCTTTCTACTACTATGAGTTGGGAAAGCAGAAAATACTAGAATTTGAATAATAATGAAAACATTATACTTAATCTCGCTTAACTTTATCGAAAGGTTAGGCAGCGTAATACACTGAACGGACCCACAAATAACGTAATGAAATTATGAGGTGTACTACATATCTTCGGGCACAGGCAATTATGAACTGTTTTATAATTAAACCTATGTGAATAAGGCTTTTGAATTTTGAAAAGTGAACACCTTTTTGCATGCGACTGTACAAGGAGGTCGATTCCGCGAGAAATAAAAATGAATGGCGTAGAGTGTTATATTGTGACACGCACAGGGGAATACATGAAACGTTCTAAACACAATATTATGTGTAGCGATGTGTTGTGGAGACGCTGTTTTGGAAAAACAATAACTTGGACTTATATCCTTGAAATGTATTCCAATAAAATTAACATTGCACAAGAATGCTTGCGTTCTTCTACCAATTGCGAGCGGTAGTAAGCATGTGGTCCCGGGTTCGATTCCCCCGGCCGGGAAAGTGTCATTGGGTTTTTCCATCAGGATTTTCTCAGTATCAGCGGAGATTGGGATTTGTGTTCGGTTTATCGCCCTATATTACATAGGACTGAAACATTACAAACTGTGGGTAATCTAAACAAGTTGTAAACGAACCCTTCGCGAAGCCGTGAACCAAGCATTCTGTACATCAAACTAAGTAACTCCACGCAAAAAATATTGCTGGGAAAAGACTTCTTTTTCGACTTGTTTTACAGTAGAACTCAATGTAATGCACTCAAAACAATGGATGCATTGAATAGTACGGGTGCTGTGAATGTATTTAAAGTAAAGTTATAATATAAATCAGGTATTTAAAAAAAACTTGTGAAAGAGTTCAATCTTTGACCCAATATCTCCGTAACCAGAAGGTTGAAGGTATGGTCTAGAACAAAAAAAATATCCCAGTGACGGGGAAAACAAGTGCCTTTCGGCTTTGTTAAAGGTACTTTTACACCCATTAGATCCTCTGCCTAACCTCGGAGATTACAGGCGCGCTGTTATGTTATCATAAAACATAATTCGCCGTAAACTATTAACAGAACATTTCACTAACCTAATTGCAATACTGCTTAAAATAATTACAGCCCCATCTAAAAGCTTAACGGCAGCACAGACCACGAGCAACAATGAATAATCACACCACAAATCACTCTTTCTGGCAGTTGGGCATTTGGCAAAACACGTCATAATGCATTTGGCACAAGGCTTATTTGAGTTTGCCAAGCGGTAAAATAACTAAACTATAGGCTACTATAGGTGTGATAAGGCTTTGGAACTTTGTGGATTGGATAACGTATTGTGAATTTATCTTTCAAGTTTAACTAGGATATGCTCTGAAGTAGGGCTTTTTACTTCCTGATGACATTACTGTCATCAGGAAGTAAAAATAAGTGGAAAGAGGGAAAGGAGGGCTTTGCCCTCAGTGGGACATAAATGCTTGTTTTTTTTTTAAAAACTTTGCCCCACACTAGGAATTTCTCCTGTATCGTGGGTGCGTTTACAAACATTTAAATTCACATACACAAACAGCCAGACCCGGAACAACTATCTGTAGGCCATACAAATATTTGTTCCGTGCGGGAATCAAACCCGCAACACGAAGCACAGCAGTCAATCGCTCAGCCACTGCGCCAACCGTGCCGTCAATTAGGTGGTGTATTATTTCGCACTAGGTGAATTTGTTGCTATTTTAAAATGAAGGACTTTAAAATGTCGTCTATCGTATCGTATCGTCGTATATCGTGTAGTCACACATGGTGGAGACTTATTATTTCATTTGATTTTTTTAAAATGCGTCATCATTTCGTTCCATGGCTATACTGACGTACTCGGGCATTTTGAAAGAACAAAATAAAATCCATTTGTGCAAAACATAAGTAAATACTTCTTGGGCAATTTCATCACGAAGACGGCAAAACGGCACATTCGTCTCCTTGTCCCTTAGATAAAACCAAAGCCTTAGACACAACTACGATTTATCAAAATAAGCTCCATCTAAGCCCCAATAGTTATAAACAGTTAATCTGCCTTATTTCATCCGTACCGACCTCAGCATCCAGCAATTGTAGATCAAGAAACCGCAACATAAATCCTCAGAGCAAACGTGTTTCGGATACCAAACCGTCTCAAATAACAATAAAGCTTACTCCTACAGACATAAAGTCGTAATTTCAACACAATTTTGGGCTATATATCAGGAAAATAAAAGTTATGTCGTAAACAGAGAGGACTTATAGGAGTCCTCTAGTACTCAAGGGGGTGAGGAGGAGAGAAATGGATATCGCAATGCAGTTTGGAACAATTTGCAATTTATCTTGCGGACGTATTTTGTATTTAGGTCATGCTTGGGAATTCTTGAGTTTCAAATGTATTTTTCTCCTTTGTTTGTTAGTGACCCCGTTTTAATGTTTAATGGGGTGTTACATTTGCAATATTTATAGGGTCTTCGGAAGGAATGATAGTTTTAGAAAATACCAGAAATGGTTTCGTACCTTTCTTTCGAAGTATGACATCTGAATACAAAATGATACAAAAGTAATCATTAATTAAAACAAAAATGAACAGATGAAGCTTTTATATTTTTTATTACTAAAATGTAATCTATTTATCTATCTCTGGGATATGAAGTGTTTGGCAAAAATAAAGTCGGCAATGAAATGACAAATATCCCAACATTTTGTCAAGTCAATCGGAGCCATAAAACATGTACATTTCAGTTCTTCGGTAAACAGTATCCCCCAACAATTATGTTATGGCTTCTCAAATGTTATGTATAACATATAATATAAAATCTATAGGTACAAAAAAATAAAATTGAAGTGTCTGTTTGGCTTTTTACTGAATGCTTATGAGAATAAAAACCACACTAATAACAATAACACATTTAGTATAAGTACCGTAATTATAGACACAATTAAAAAGTGTAAGTAATTGTGTCCTGCCCGATATCGCGTCGGTGGGACGCGAAGTCTTAATTTTTATCTGTCTGTTTGTTCCGGCTAATCTCCGAAACGGCTGAACTGATTTTGACGGGACTTTGACCGGCAGGTAACTGATGTTATAAGGTTTACATATCTACTTTAATTTTAGAAAAAATAATTAAGGTCCCGTACAAAAAAATTAAAATCCTTGAAATTGGTAACTTTCAAAGCGAAGTTATATTTTTTCCAATAAACGCGAAGGTCGCGGGCAACAGCGAGTATAAATATACCTATAAATTAGCTTTTCATAATACCCTTATCAAAAAAACACAATTTCGATATCGAAATTAAACATAAAAATTACCTTATTTAATTGTTCCTCAAAACTAACAATCACTGCTTATTTTTCATTACAATAAACACGAATTCGCCATAAAAGAAAGTCGGCCATTTTAAATACGATTTAAAATATAACCGTTCGTGTCGTTCTCCATTTTATTAAAAGATTTGTGTATAACGCGAACATTTGTTTATTTAATAGTGACATAGTGTGTTTGTCTCTAAACTTGTGTTTGTTATATTTTTACTTGCTTGTCTGTGATACCCTGTGTTTAGGTAGGGACCAAAGTGTACGATCACTTTGCGAAAACATTGATCGCTTTTGGATTTAGTCAAACTAAACAGAATTGTGAAGTCACGACTGACTTTAGTTCAGGGGGTCTATGACGTCTTAAAGCAGGAGTAATTCCGTTGTGGGAAAGAGACAGTGCTATACAGGTCTTCTAGCGCCATCTCTTTCCCACACTGGAATTACGACGTCATGTTAGGCAACCAGGACTTCACAGTTCAGTCAATAATTACCAATATATATACAATACCAACTCGAGTTCTCTCGCTTTTCCAGTCTAAAATACATACCTACACATAGTCTGATTTCATGCAAACCCCCTAAGTTTATAAAAAATAATTTACATACACTTAAAAAATAAGAAAAACCTTACAAAAACCGTTTACAACATTAACTAAATTACTAAGCTCTCAAACAATGTTTAGGTTACACAACATTATACTGTGAATTAAAAGCAATAAATTAAATCGAGTCCACTTTCATGAACGACCTTCTAATACATGTTGTAACTTTGTTTACAAATTGCTGAAATTCAGTTTCATCTGGTAACACGCAGACCGCAACATAGTTGGGAAAAGGATGTAAACAATGACTTCGTATTATACATTATACAAGCTGACGTCAAATTGAGTCTAACATTATACAACGTGACGTCAAGATTGAGATACTACATAAAAAATAATAAGTATAAAATTGAATGCTAGTGATTCTTTAAAGTAAATGTAATTGCAATAAGTATAATTTGTTTGGATAAAAACAATAAAAAACCAACCTACATATTTAACTTTATATATTTGTAAAGGCTAGGAATTTCATTGGTTAGATTAGGGAAAACACTATAAATAATTCAACAATTGACTTTACAAAATTAAAACCTGGATTTTAACAAAATTACAGGTAACTGTATATAAATGACCTCACCTTAATTAACAGCCCTGTACCCAAAATTACGATAAAAAACATAACACCATGATATTTATCAATATAATTTAGTTCGACCTTGCTCCAAATATCGGCGAAACAAATGCCAACTATAGTCACCAGTAGTGATGCACGATCTCTTCCGATACACTACAGTATCGATACAAAAGTGGTGCGACACTCCAATATTTTAAATAGATACAAAGAAATGCGATACAATACTTGGATCGCTATGAAAGTATCGGTATCTGTCATAAATAGCGTCATCAGTCAATTTAAAAATCACATTACTAAACATTTATCAAGAATACTTGGAATATTGCCTAGACTCTTAGAGGGATTAATATTGGGACTCGATATTTGGAGAATCGGATCAAAGCCATTAGATTCGATCCTAGAATCGTATTGCATAATTACAATGAAAGCTATCGAGATAGACTTTTCCGAATCGAAAGCTCTGACCGGGTGTTTGTGAATACAGGGATAGACGACAATATGTCGTGCATCCCTAGTTACAAGTCAGAACTAAAATGTAATGTTTAACAACCGTTTTATGTTACAACATTGATATTTATTGACATTGTGTTGTACAATGTTGTAGTTTTAGTTACCGGTGATTGATGGGTAAATTGGTTACCTACATTGTAGTTGACGTTTTAGAGAATGGTGGTGCTTAAATTATAGGGCGTGTTTTTTTATAAAATTATAATTAAGAAATAAAGTAGGAATGTTATCCGTTGGGTGACTAGTAATTTTCAGCTACATAAACATTTATGAGACACTCGATTTTTCGCAATTTTGTCCTATAGAAAACAGAGAACCATCATATCTCCTCACGACCCTTGGTTAACTGGTAGAGAAAGCCCAAGACGTGAATTACGCCTTTGTACCTTATTTGTGAGTCACTAATAACTAAATAGTTACCTGGTTTTACACTGATATAATTAGATATTTAGATTGTGGTCGTCCGCGAAATTCAGCTTTGGATTTCCCGATTTATTATTTAGATACATTATTTTTATTTGACATACTTGTATGTGTATCCATCCATCATTGATTAAAAATAATTCCTACGCCAATTTAACATTTGGAATAATTGCCTATTTCTCTTGCACAATCAAAGTCGAGGCCCTGTGGTGTAACTATAATGGGCCAGTATCAATAATTGCGTATAATTAATAGTTTGACCTTATTATGGCAAGTATAATGAATGAGTCGCCATGTTTGTGCTGATAAAATCAATTTTCGGTGAGACTTTGCACATAAAAATACATTTATCACGAAAGTAGTAGGCCATGTTGAATTTTAATTCAATAATCATGTAGTACTGATTTAATATAATGGGTGAAAAAATTCCCTTAACGAAGCCAAAAGGCACTTTGTTCTCTATTAAGATATAGTTTTTGTTCTAGACCATATCTGAGAACCTTCTGATTACGGAGATATTGGGGGTCAAAAATCCAACTTTTACGCAAGTTTTTTTTTATACAAGCTTTTAATGTTATAACTTTACTAGATTATTCCCGCGGTTTCGCCCGCGTGAAGTTCGATAATTGTGCCACGGGATGATACTACCGGGATAAAAAGTATCTTATGTGTTAATCCAGGTTATAAACTACCTGTGTGCAA
The DNA here is from genome assembly GCA_950022335.1 of Eurois occulta. NCBI lineage: Eukaryota > Metazoa > Arthropoda > Insecta > Lepidoptera > Noctuidae > Eurois > Eurois occulta. The sequence continues at coordinate 14,919,925 of OX465498.1, read as the reverse complement.
AATCGTCCAAATCCGTTCTGTAGTTTTTACGTGAAAGAGCATCCATCCATCCTCACAAACTTTCGCATTTATAATATTAGTAGGAAGTAGGACTTTAAATACCGCCCGTTTACTATTCAATGCATCCATCAGCACAATGTTTTGAGTGCGTTACATTGAGTTTTATCGTAAAACATGATTATACACTCCAAAAAAGTAATTTCCCAGCAATAATCTTTGCGTAGGATTACTTAGTTTGATGTAAAGTATGCTTGGTTGACGGCTCCGTGAAGGTTCCATTGTATATTAATACACCTTGCATGTTTTTAAATTCTAAACTTCCTTTTCTATTCTATTTTACCATGCTATATCATATCTATCTAGAAACGATACTGTTAACGGTTTAACTTCACAAAGTTCAGTTCTCCCTATTACAAAATAAGAAATTACGATCGCAAAACTATAAAAAATCAAAATTATAGCAAATTCGTTTTTATGGTTTCTCAACCCTAACCTGCAATAACCTACTTGTAACTGTTATAAAACTTTCAACTTACATTTTTACTACTGACATGACCTACTTTAGAAATATACTAGCCACTTTCGACGACAATAAGTAAAAGTTAGTAGCTTGCCCGCAGTTCGACCCGCATGAAAAGTTTTTAATTTTCCGGAATGTTATTGTCCATTTCCAAGTACCACGAGCGGTCAAATATCAGTAAAAGATGGCAGACGGACAGAGAAATAGACAGACTCAGTCGCAGTAGTCAATTTTATGCTCCTCTAAAAACGCTCTGTTGTAAATTCCAGGTCACACCGAGCGGGCCGTACTGCGGACTGACTACAGACAACGGATTTTGACAGATATTTTAGTAGGTACTACCGAGTTCACTGACGGTCACCTTTACGGACGACTTTTAATTTTATTAAGTTAGGGCATAAGGGTGAAAAGTGGCAGACAGTCAGTGAACTTGGTATTACATTATCTGTGAAAGACCGGTGTTAGCAGTCCAGTTCGGAGTCTGTTCGCTTGGTTTGATTGCACCCTTGGTCAGAAACTATGTAGGATACTCCATTACCTCACTGTAAAATCATAACTTGACAGCTAACTTAATTAAATATATGTTTAACTGTTCCAGGCTGCCGCTCCCATGGCTCCTGTACGGGATAATCTACGGCGAGCCAGTCCGGGTGAACTCCAAGGGCATGGTCTGCAGCATAGTGCTGCTCTTCGCCATGCTGATCTTCGTCATCATTAGCATTGCCTGCTTCAGGTGGAAGATGAACAGGGGACTAGGGTTCACCATGTTCCTCCTCTACTTCGTCTTTGTAGGAGTCAGCTTGGGACTCGAGTACGGGTACCTCCACTGTCCGAGCGAATAGACTGGTCTTTTCGTCTTTTGGTCTTCTGAATTATTGAATAAGGGATTCGTGAAAAGGATTTTCAATGTTAAGCGTTTGATAGTGACTATTCGTTTTAGGAACGATCGGGTTTTATAGAAAGTAATAGAAAAGCTGATGAAAAGTTTTTATTGTAGAATCCTTTAGAGGAAAGAAGAAAGCAGAATTTAAAATAGTTTATGGTAAATAGTAGAGAGCGCGATTGCAGAACTGTTTACCTAAAACAAATAGTCGACAGTCAAATAGTAGCGAGTTGATACTTCCAGCAATATTGCGACTCGATTGCAGCAAACTATGCAACAGAAAACCTGGTAGAGGTTTTAATGTAAATTCAACGATACTTTGTATAAATGCGAGTATAAATATTTGACATTTTTGTTGACGTTGACGTCGACGCCAAAATACGTCGTGTTTTATACAACGTGACGTCCTGGATTATTCATTTAATTATTTTTTTATGAATAATTAAATCTAATAGTCTATTTTTACATGAAATAATTTAACATAGTTTTGCTGCAACCGAGGACAAACTTCCATAAAATATTTAAAGACAATGTAAGTATTATAAGAAGTTACTTTAGCGTTGTGAATTATTTAGTTTTGTATTTTAGTTGTCTAGTTGCCATAGCACAAGCAGTAAGATATTGCTCAAAGATACTCCTTTACTTTGTTATTGCTTTGCTATGTAGTTACGTTTAGGTGTTTTAAATGGACGCTTGTAATAGATATATTGATCGAAATGACGAGAGATTACGTGCACCAAATATACATATAAGTGAAACTTAAGACAGTAGAACGATTAACGAAATAAATTCCTATGAAATGCAATAATGAAAGCTTCAGTGGTTCTGATCATATTAATAAGGGTTTTGCATTGTAAATTATTATGAGGTACAACATTTTTGTATCCGAAGTAAATATTTAGCCATGATAGAGACTGTAGTTATTTATATGAATGTTAGTTGTTTAACTCGATGGCGCTTTTACGAAGTTTTAAGGCTAAGTTCTTAATCTCTCGGTAAAGTACGTGTCGATTGTTTTTGTAAATATTCAACGCGTTGTGTTGGACTTCCGTTTCTACTTTAGTTCATCTGTTCGGTCGCAGACCGTCGGTCCATGTGGATGATTTACATTTTAATGTGTCGTTATAATGAAAGCGATTTGATGTAAGTGTGTGTGGCGCACAAACAGCTAGATTGTACATACACACGTAGAGGGTGGAAGAGCGGGGCAAATGTAAAGTTTTAATTAAAATCTCATTCCATAAAATGTGCCTAAGAGTTTTACGAACTCAGTAACATTTAGCTTCGATTTTTATAAATTAACAGTAAAAAAAGAAAATGTGAAAAAAGTCATTTTATCATCTGTTAGCGGACTATGCTTACATATAGTGTGATAGACTATCCGAGGACGCATCTGTCCCGCTCTACGGTATAATACGGTAGTTAGAGTTTACACTATCTCTATGAAGTCTTATCTATAATTATAATGAACCTCCATACTCTTCGTTTCATCTATTAACTTTCGGCAGAAATGTGGATAGTGATGTCTGGCTAGTCAATTTTTAATGTTACGGCTATGTCTTTAAAGTCTCTTCTTCCTTAACATTTCAAAGGCACGGTTCAGTAAAATTAATAAAGTTAAAAACATCTTGTCAACCGTCCATAGTTTCTTTTCAACGTTTACTTTCCGCTTCTGCACGTGACATCACTCTGTTATCTATGTCTCATGAGATACTTTAATAAAAATGATGGTAAGTTCAATTGTTGATACCCACAAAGTTTTATATAACCCGCCTATTTGACATAGCAATAAATAGTCTAGAATAGATAGTTAAATATTTATATTGTTAAGCTTTAACAGTTCAGACCTTAGTGTCGCTCAAATGATGGAGAAAGCATGAACTTCAAATAAAGTCTGGCATGGAGAAGTGCCATGCTCCTTCGAGATCGTACAATTCAAGTCCATGGGTCAACTTCTCCAGCCATGATATAAATAATATTCTACTTAATATACGCACAAGTAACCGACAATTCTTCAAGTTCGCTTCTTACATCAACAAAAAATATTTTGTTCGACAAAACTTCTTCATATAATAGAGTTTATACTATGTATAACTAAAGTTTATGAACTTAAAGTGAATCTGTTTGGAACATTTGTTAGCAAAATTACTTGAAAATTTATAACAAAATCATGTTGTAGAATGTCATGAATGTACAAAGTCAATTATTTCTACCATCTGACGTTGACGTCTAGTTTCTGAAGTTCAGGAGTTTGACTTTTCAATGTCAGTATTTTTTACTTGTTCAACAAATATTCCAAAACTTTTTATGCTGTTCCAACTTTTAACAAGACAATACATGTTAAGTACTACTGTATTAGCTGCGTTGTTCTGAGTTAAAAAAATATGGAATGAGAATAAAAAATTGCGGGGTTAAAAGGACAACAAAATTCCTCTATGAGCCCAAAACAATACAGAGATGAATATTTGCTAACACAGAAAAAACTTTAATTCTGAACAACGCATCTACTCAGTACAAAATCATTGTCATTGCTATACTCAAAGAACGTTTAAACAAAATAATGTTGCGATAAGTAACGACATATCGGTAGCCACCGGACATCGTTTAGGTCATAATCTGTGATAAGAGCATGCTTATGACGTATATACTAAATATTTATATGGACATCATCTCTCTTGAAATTTTCACATAGTATTATGTATGTATAAGCTTGGATTTGATAGCCTTCTGTAGTTCGCTTAGCGACGCCACTACTAGACAGTGACTTATTGCAAAAATTAAATTGATAAAAAAACGTCCAAAAAACCCCCTGATTAAACTCGAGCCTCTTTTCTGAGAAATGAAGTGGGCTGTAGTCCACCACACCAGCCCATTTCTGGTTCTTGTAAAATCACTTTTTCCGCAGTGATGAAAGGAACAGTACAATGGTTAGTTAAAACTGTTAAAAACTTGTGACTTCCAAAAATAACTTGGAAATAACTAACGTGGATAAGAATTATCATCCTGTACTTGAATGCTTTTAGTCTTTTACACCTCGCAATCATTCAAACATTTACGTCCTCATTAATGATATTGGGGTGTTTTGTTGCTTGCAACAGCTTTAACAACAAAGCTGAATTAAATGTCATAAAAATACGTTGCTGAAACATAACTGTTACGAACTATAATTACTGGCAGGCCCGGTTTTGGAGAACAATGTTCGATTTATTAACACATTTCTACTTTAAAGTTGATGTTTCTTTACCAATACACTGAAAATTAAAAACCTTTGGTACAAAGTATCCAGTGTTTCATTTAAATATCGTAACTATTTTGCGGAAAATTCATAATTATAACAAGAACTGTTCGAAGTAGTGGCCACTCTATAAAAAATTAAGAATTTGACTCTATAAAGTAACTTAATTCGATTTGAATAAACTTTTCTTTACAATGATACAAGCTAGTTTGTAGTTATCGAAAATATCCGTAAAATATTATCTGTCGCACCAAGTACCAAAAGTACGTTATGCCTATGCTGAGAGAAGTCACAAAACTGAACTGCTGTAGTTTATTTTATTCATCATCATCACTTGCCAAGCATTTTTTTTCAATTCTATTGGTATCGGCTTTCATTCCAACCACTTAACATGCAATGCAATGGAACGACCTTCTTAACTCAGGTATTAGGGAATACGCCTTGGTCAAGTAATAACGAAAATTAAAACTCTTCAGCAGTTCATTTTTGAGGCCCTCGCAAATATTCTATATGCTATTAAATTATATAACTATATACACTAGATTTCTATCTATATATCTCTTGTATTATGTACTTAATTAGGCTTTGTAAATTAACCATCCTTCCATTTGTTTAAAGCGGTTAATTATTGAACTGATAAAGAATATTTATAATCATATCACGAGGTTCTATTTTTTGACGTCAGAATGTAGAAAAAGTTTCTCTGTGCAACGTCAGACTGTATATTTGACGTCACGTTTTCTACATTTTGAAATCAAAATGTCATAGTTAAAACTCGCCTTTATGCATGTCAAATCACGTAGTTACATTAAAATTGCATTTGTTCAGTACCAAATAGCACAAGCCGAGCTAGAACTCATTAACTTCCAAAATTCGTTATAACTACTAGTGTCTTTAAGAGTTACAATTTATCATTAAAAAACGGTGTCGACTACTGATGTCAGTTGAACACATAAAAATATCCTTTATAACTTCTTCGTAGACTAAGATCTAGGCTTAAACGCTATCATTAATATTTAAAAAAAATGTTTATTAATAAAAAAAATGAAATATGATATCCAGGTAGAGATTGTTACTAGAAATGATGGTTTTTATATAAAAATTATTAAGTAAATTAATGCAGATAATAAAAAATATTTTTCATTCCACTTTTTTGTTACGACAACAAATTATTGTGATGATAATATTTGACATGAACACTACAATTATTATTTAGTGAAAACAAGTGATTATTCTTTCTCTTACTGTTTCAGCTTTAAAATTGATCGTAAAGGAAAAAGTGGAGTGATTTTAAATAGTCATCGATTCCGTTTATAGCTGATAAGTCTCGATTTCGAATGACAATAAGAAAATGTATAATTCTATTAGTTTGCACTTGTTACGTCAATTTATTTCACAGCTTTAAAATTTATAAACATACGATTGTAAACCTAATTGGGTATAAATTGAGTTACAATGTAACGTCAACGTTGACGTCAAATAATCTAAATGTAAAATTGACGTTATTGACCCCTCGATGTATAATTGACGTCAAATTTATTGTAACTGGAAAACTGATAAAATATTAGTACAAAAGAATTTAAAAAATTAAAGTAAAGTTACGTGAAGTCGTCGAAGTCGAGATGACAGCGTAGGTTGTTAATAGTGATATTACAAATTAGGTAAAAGTAAAAAAAAAATGTTATTAATTTTAAAAACTGTAGATAAGTTTTAGGAATTTTCATCATGTTGTAACGAGTATAATGGGAGGAGAAAAGCTCTTGTTGGATTTATTATTTCCATTCAAATGGTACGTAATTGTGGTTTTTATAAAATTTTAAGCAGTATTATGACTTCCGTAGTTTATTTGAGCTAGTTAATTTTGTGAAATTTGTGACTTTTGCTATGAATCTCGGTCGGAAAATTATCAAAGAAAATAAATAGATATTAGATATTACTAGAATATCATAATATGTATATACCATAGAGCACGTATTTACATATATTTTTCGATACATCTGAATATTTTACGCTGCGTTCAAAATTATGATTTAAAATAATGTTATTTGAACGTAGGACTCCTCATTTTCAAGATAATAGTAGTAAATAAATAAGTGAAACACACCGATATATGTTGATATATAAATATTGAGTAATAATAAATATATATTCCGATCGAGTGGTTGTTGTTCTATTAAAAGCTTTTAATGATTGTTGACAATTAAAAGATTGTGATAGTTTTAATAATTCACTAATTTATTGAGTATATTGCGAGATCATTTGGTATGTATCAGTGTTATTTATAATTTGACGTACAAAGAGCGTGGCGTACCCAAGCGTCGGCTGTCGACGGTATTATGAAAAATTACAATAAAAATAATAAAATAGTGAGTGAAAAAATAATTGGGCTTTTTATTACTTGTTAACCCTCTTCTTCCTCTTTTCACCTTAGTATCAAACTTACTGAAGAAAGAGCTGCAAGATAAAGACATTTAGATACAGCATGTATCAGAACTAATAAACATATAACTAGTGAAGTGGTGACCCGCCCCGGCTTCGCACGGGTGCAGGTTACTAACAACAGCACCACCAATGGGGTCCGAACTCTTTCAAGCTGGAACCAAACTTATTCATGCACAAAGAAGAAAGGCAGCTTGCCACGCAATCAATAATTAAGATAGTAATTGTAATCGGATATTAACCTGCACGAACACGTGATTTTATACACATGTAGGGTACATACAGGCTTGGTAAATTTTTCAACGGTAATTAAAAATAAAAATATCTGGTGTTCTATACATATTGACCGTGTTGGTATTGCACTTTTGTAGAAAACAGTAAATATTTTATAATTACTGAAGAAACATTTTTATGTGAGCCGGCTACAGAAATTCTCGGAATGATGTACTGAACACGACACATGGTGACCGTATGTGTGTCGATGGGGCCTTCCACGCCTGTTATATACATATATCGTAGGCCTTTTTGTGGTAAACTTTGGACTTATTCTTTAGAGGAGACGATGAACGGGCAAACTTAGGCAAGGAAACCATCAGGTAGGCTCTGTGGAACAAATATCTTCGCACGGTGGATCGCAGCAGCTGAATGAAAATAACTAAGGAGAAAACAAAATATTGTGGAATTAGAAAGGCACTTTATTAAAATTGAAATCCTAATGAATATCCCTTCAGCCTTAGGTAAGTGAAGGAGTCTTTCGGACTCCTACTGACTAAAGCCACACGATATTCTACGACTACCTCTGACAAAGCTGCTGGAGTACTGGAGCAATTGTAATGGCCTCTGTAATTCAGGTCCAGCAGTAGACTTACTGCGGGGCAATAAACAAACAATTTTCAATCAATATATTTTAATAAATAGTCGCAAAGTGTTAAAAAAAGTAAAACTAATTACAATTTGGAACTAAAGTAAACATTAAATATGGCTTTCAGCTAATTTGTGGCACACAACACTAAACATTTTTAAAAATAAAATTATAAATCTTTATAAATAGGAATCACGATCACATTTGCATAATTTGGACATCGATAACTAATTTCTAAATGAACTAACATTTACCGGCAAAATCCCGTTTTTACTCATAAAGGATGAACAGAATTAATTTATGACGTTTTAATGTTCACACACTGCATAGGTACACCATCACATTCATATTACATTAAACTTTTTAAAATAACTTGCAAAATACCGGTAACTTCGTCTTATTTACCTCTGCATACAAATACCTTCACATCGCAGTATTAAAAACAAAACAAGAAACACAAAAAAGTCACATAATTTAAAAAAAAGAACGAAATCTTTAGGGTCGAGGAGGTACTCGTAAAGCGATACTAGGTAATCTTAAAAAATCTAACCCTCAAAGGTGTTTACAAAAATAATAATAAATTGTGCCGAAAAACTCCTAAACATCACATTTAGACTTAAATATTATTATTATTATAATATAGGTACTAGGTACGTTACATTACTATAAAAACAGACATTCTGAGACATTTCTTACAATAGACAAGTTCTCCATACTCTGGCCTTGAAGAGATTAGACCATGGAGACATTCATGGTGATTCTGAACCACCATCAGACCAACCTAAGTCAGGTCGGCTTCCAGTCTAACCAGATCCAGCAGAATACTGATATTCCAGCAAATACAAAGACATATTAACGATGGTTGTAATCCAGCCGCTTAAAGCGCTTCAACTGATCCCGTGACTCGTGAGTGAGCGAGGGTAGTTTTACAAAAGCCCAGAGCGCATGCGCGCGCGACAGAACAGCAAGAACGCCAGTAACGCGGCGAGCGCCGCACCGGCCAGTAGTGTGGTCTCGTCGCGGCGTGCACCGCCTGCACGCTCCACTACTGTGCTCTAAAAAAAGCAAACAATATTGTGAATTAGAAAAGGAAGGTTGACAAAAGCATCACAAAATGAAAGTATGGGAGCTAGTTCTATTTGTCCTATTTATTTTTTATTTATAATTTAGAGAAAAAATTGAAAAGAAACCTAATATAAATAGTGTTGAGACTGTCAGCTAATTACGGGTTTTCAATTACATTAAACTAACAGGCTCTTCAACCCATGTAACCAAACTAATATTATAAATGAGAAAGTACCTTTATCTGGCTGTTACCTAGTCACGATTACCTTATTTCTCTTTAAATCTTGCCGTGAAGTTTGCCGACAAAAACGCGGGCTAAGCCGCGGCCAACAGCAGATATATTGTGGTCGGTGGTTTTCCTACACTTAGTAAAACATTTTCTGTCTAACAAATGGTCCCTGGCACTTTCACAATCTACATTATATTAAACTGATCTTTAAATACTTCGTTTTCTTACCCATCCGCCATGCCTGATAGCCCACGGTGTGGCGCACTGGGCCACGTGCTTGGCGGCCCAGTCCACTGCCCTACACCACCCCCCTACTCTGACGGCGCGTGCGCAGACCTCGCAAAGAAACGCTAGCACCACCAACGCTCTTTGTTCTGTGTGGACACATGCCTGAAAAGAAGTAGAAAGATTTTATGAAACTAATTTTGTGGACATAAAGGGGACGATACTTGAAACATTTTCTTTTATTGAAATGACCGAGTATGGCAGTATCAGGATCATATTCCCTTTCGGAGTCATTTTGCTGACCTTTTATTATTAGACTCATTAGGTATTATCTGTGGGCTTTGCTACGGCAATTTTATAATGTTTTGGCGATATCACAACACTACCAAGACAAATCTCGTCAAATCATTGCCAGAATCAAATAGACCAATTTACCCCAAAAATGAACTGCGTGTCAATTTTGCATGTACACAGAAATCCACCACCTTTACCTGGCATAACTCCTGCATAATATCCTCAAACTCCACCTCATCGAGGCACAGCAGAGATATGTGTTCGGCCTCTGCTGCCAGTCGAGCTCGTGCCTTCGTCTCCCTGAACCTTCGGGCTGCACGCTGCAGCGAGCGCCAGTCGCGCCAGTACATCCACCATCCTCTGAAACGAGAAATAGGAGAACTGTAAATTTTATATACTAAAGATCTTTAATTTTTCAAGGTTAAAATATGTTTTAAAATATTAAGTTTGGAATATTAAAATTGTTGTATCTAAAATTTAAGTCACTTGTCTTAGCCTAGACAAAAAGGCCAAACGCAAGCCTATTTAGTATAAAAATGGCATTCTTTTAGCGATACTACGATGGCCAAAGTCAAAAAAACGTATTGGACTGATAAAAGTTACCGAAAAGTTATGACTACAACAGACTACTTTTATAAGATTTTGTAACAATATTTTGATTTAAAAGAGTGTCCATGGAGTTTCTTGCCCATTCTTCTCCATAGAGATCTACGATTTGGAATGTGCAACTACAGTACTTTCGCAAGTTATTATGCCTTGTGTCTGTGACTGTAGCTTAGCTTTTTTGTTTTTGACTTTCAAAAGTGCCTGTAATGGTCTAATATAAATGCTTTTACTTTTGACTTTGACTTTTGACTTTTGACTTTGACTTTGATTTTGACTTATGACTTATGACTTTGACTTTGACTTTTGACTTAAGGATTTTGGTTGACAGTCGCTGTAAAAAAACGAAACACACTTATAGCGACTCGCGCTACTCTATGCCCTTTGTTTCTCAGTTAACCTCGACAGGGTGCATTCGTGCATCTGAGAACCCACTGTGAAAAAAACTCTTGAGTGGGAGGCCTTGAGGAAGCTAGGCTATTACTGTTTAATTATTTGCCTTCATCATCATAAGCCTATAACAACTGGCAGCTATTCATTAACGTAAAACAAATTCTAGAAGATCTAAACACAAACCTCTGATCAGGTTTCGCCGGCGCAACAAAGCAGGGTGGTGGCCTTAGCTCTTCAAGCCTCAAATGCTGCAACAGCAGTGCGCGGAACAGTCTCACCCCCCTTTCTTCCTCCTCCCCCTGCAGGTCTGGACCTCGCCAGTGGCCCTGGCACTCGTCCCGTCGCTCCTCGTCTAGCGAGACCTGGCGGAGAAGCGGAGCGCGGGGCGCTTCGTAGTCTTCGAGACCTTGGACGCTGCGTGCTAGGGGAAATGGTTTTGATTAGGTAGGTACCTAGATAGTTCTGTTTTAAGAGATAGTTAAATACAATAAAATAGCCTTAGAGTTAGTTTCGAAGGTGACACTGCTAGGCAAAGTTTCTATCGAGAAGAACACAATATTTCGCAGAAGACTTGCTTGTTGCTTGTAGCAACTAGAAGTTAACCGTACCAATCCTTTATGCACAAGACTGATAGGTAACCTAATACTTTCACGAAAACTTTTTATAATTAGTCCGTTAAGAATATCTTTACAATAAAAATTCGTCTACCTATAACACACTTCCTATCGTTTGATGTGTAAAAATACTTAATAAGTAGGCCACCGTACTAATGGCTAAAAGCCCAATGCAGTACCTACCTATAAAACCGTGTATATTACCTTGACACGGTGTCAACGTATAATAGGAATAGGTACCAACATAATTACATACGTGTTAATTAAGCGGCTTTGTGTAGCAATCAAGATTGTAATTTTACATTATAATTTTACACGCACACTTTACACCATGCGAGTTGGTTTACAACGTGTGGTTACTAAATATTTGTTTAGAAAACATTAGCACATTCATAAGTACCTGAGAGTCGTTACTCGTCGAAAATTCCTTTGAATAACTTATAATAGTAGTAAGATATACTAGCTGTGCCCGCGACTTCGTTCGCGTGGATGTCGGAACTTAACAATGTATTTTTTAGTGCGAAGCGCTATTGGAGGATTCCGATACAATTTTTTTTTTATTTATGCTTGTGCTTCTTTATAAACAACATTAGCTGTGGAACCATCTGGAGCGTATACAAAAAGGTTATTGGGGTTGTTTACGCGAGAAAGAGCTACGTATAGTTGACAATGGGAAAAGCATCCAATACTTAGGTCCACCCCCGCAACGGATAATGTGGCCCTGAGCTTTATTAATTGTCATGGCATGACAGATGGCAGAGACTGACTGGGAATTGCACTCGTTTGAAAGAGAAAGGAAAGTTGTTAGGAATTATAGGTATTCTTGGAATAAAAACAATATCACCAGCGCCGCATATTAATATTTCAGCTTCGATTATGTTTTGCTGCAGATTTGTGACTTTGAGCTGAGTGCCGTTACAAAGTTTGGAGGACATAAATTTCTGAGGAGAATTATTGGTACACCGATTTTTAAAACTATTTTGTGGGCTGGAAGTCCAGGTGTGTTGAGGGAATCCAAAAATTCTACCGGGTAGTGCGTGGAGTCATCTTCTCCCATAACTGTATTTATATAGGTGTATTCTTTACTATTCCCGGACACATTGAATCAATATTTTTAAATTAATTGCCGCAGCTTGGACATTGCGAGGAGTTAAAATAGCTCGCTGATATAGCCAAGAACCGGCTTGATTTCCCATGTTTGTGGAATCTCCGTACATAGAAGAAATTAGCTCCTGTTGTGATGTAACGCAAGAACAGAGATTATCAACCAAAATAACTTTTCCATCTTCTTGTACGGGGTATGTGCCATCGCCTATTTGTAACAATAAATTGGGAAACTCCTGTGCATTTTCGCAGCCTCGCAACTGTGCACGCATATTTACACTCAGGTGTGTAGATGATATATTGCGCCATAAAACAGAACTCTTCAGACAGGCAGCAATTTCTTCGGCTCTCGTTCCTGAGGGTACTATCGGGAGTGTCTGCCGAAAATCACCACAGAACAGCACCGTAATGCTTCCCATCGGCCGGTCATTTTGCCTTATGTCCTGTAAAGTTATATTCACTGCTTCTACAGCTTTGCGGTTGCCATAGTGCACTCGTCCCACAAAATTAAAACACAATCGCATAAAACCCTTGCTTTATCGCTATTTCGCGATATGTTGCAAACCGGGCTTTCCGTGCGGTCTAAGTCGATAGGAATTATAAATGTTGTGTGTGCCGTTTTTCCTCCAGGCAATAATGTGGCTGCTATCCCTGAAGAGGCGACAGCAAGGGAAATTTTATTTTGGTTCTGTAGCGGCACTACAAAAAGTACTTCAGCAACATAGAACAAAAAGTACTACAGCGCCGTCTATGACGCAGAGGATAAACTAAAAATCGAAATATATCTAAATTCTGCATCGCGCAAGTAAAGTTATTCGCGACTTAAGACTATACAGAAGAACCCGACAACAACTGTAGGGCAGTAGCCCACCAGACATAACACCCTTCTGGTCGGAGGATCCTCCCTTTTCAATGGGGGCTGAAGAGCTTTACACCCTGTTCTTCATACTCCCAAAGTTCCTTATTCGAGCCAAAATGACTTTGGTTAGGAAAGTTTTACCAGTTCCGCCCGGTGCGTCTAAAAACAGGATTTCACCCGAGGCGTTTTCTACACTGCAGCATACCCTATCAAACGTCTGGCGCTGTTCCTCTGTCTTTGCGCAGCCATTTTGTAAAATTTCTGCGATGTCCACGGGTTTTTAACTAATTTCTGATACGTAATCTCTGTTTATACGTTCCCCATCGACTGTCGGTGTGGGCAAACCGTATTGACTGATCGGGTTCCCTGGTATACTTATGACTATCTCTTTAATAGCCAATAAGGACCTGTTGTGACAAATTTCACGTACCGTATTAGGTCAGGAATTTCTCCATCAGTATTTAGTTGAACATGCCTCAATCAGAAAATGTCGTCACACGCACAATGCCATCTATCGAATATCTATATTCAATGCTGCACGCAGTTGAGCTCTAGATATAGTCCAGTCTTAGTTCGATAGATGGCGCTGTTTTAATATTCTACTTCGGAAACACTATTATAATTTTATTAATTTACATTTTTCTTTCTTTTCATTTATTAGGTGTGAACTGATTACGATGAAACAAAAAACTTAATGTTTCTTCAATTTACGCACATATTGTTGTGTATAAAAGTTACAGGAAGTTGTGAGACCAAGTGCACATAACCCTAATTTTACTTCTGTAACACTTTAAATTCAAATATCTTTTGATAGACTGAATCGATTGCAATGAAACAAAAACTAAATGTTACTTCAAGTTACGCTCAATCGTTGTGTATAAAAGTTATCTACTTTGCTTTTGTACATTTTACGTGATGCCCGAACAAATACACAGACAAACAGACAAACAGACAAAAATTCTAAAAATGCTGGAAATGGGTTCTATTGGTTGTCCTTTAACAACCTGGCTATTTTTTTTGGATTTTTTTTTATGTACAAAAACGACTTTTCTACAGTTTTATTATATAGATTATTTCCTTTAGATATTCTTCTTAGATTTCTTTTTTCATTTCTTTTATAAGAAAACATAAAAAATATAAAATAGTATTCCACATCGGAAATAGGGTCCAAGCTACCCGGTGGTCATGGCTCCAGAGAGCGGAACCTCCTAAGAAAACGAGCTGTGTCCAGGAGTACTGTTTCTTGAATCGAACCCTTGATCCAGCTGCCTAACGAGAGTCGGCTCAGCTATTGGTCGAGGTTCTTTACAATTATTAAGCCATTGACTGAAACGACTATCGGCACAATGATCGCTGAGTTCACTCCCCACATGTCGACAACCTCGCGGGCCAAGTCAAAATAATTGATTTGCTTATTATTTACTTATTTCCATAAGATATTTTGTTATTATTTTGAATTAGTATTTGTGTTCTAGCTAATCGGATCACGCATTTAGATCTGTCTAACAAACTTTATCATTCTGTAGCTCTCATCCTGTATCGACTTTGGGGTACAACCCCGGACAGGACTATTCTAGACATTTTAATGAATATACATACTGTTAGATAGCTTGATCGATTCGATTACTAGGCGAAGACGCTATCATCTCCTGTCTCCAAATTAAAAAACAGGCATTGGATACAAAATCTGATAGTGTTATTTTGCTCTTTGGGCCTAATTTTATAGTTGTGCCTAAACAGCGAACGCTATGAAATAATATGTCTGTATTATTTCTAAGTATCTCAATCTGGAAACTTCTATGAATCATACAAATACCCAACAATAATTCCACAACTTCAGTTTCTAAAACAATCCTGAACTTGTTAACAACGCCAATCAAAAAGTTGTAAATTAATTTGATCCAATAAAAACAATTTGAAAGTCACGTTAAATAACAGTTGCGTAATATTTTACAGAATGCTTCAGATATATTATTTTCAATTTATCTAAACCATTTATAACGACTGTTTGACTGTTGTCAAGCTATGTTGTTGGGTTTTACTTTCACAACTGTTTCAAAAGCAGCTCAGAGTTTGAGCAGGACTGAGAGGATTCGTGCCCAGTTAGTGTTAATAGCCCACTTTATACTAAGGCACAACATAACTGACGAAAAGTGGGCATACATACATAACATCACGGCTGTAATCCCGGAAGGGTTAGGCAGCACAATCTAAGCTATTGTTACTACTTCATCCCACTGCTGGGCAAATGCCTTTCCCATGACATCTAGTCCTTTCGATCCATGGCTAATACGGGCCACTGGTTAAGAATCTCAGTAACACATCATTACGCAAACGTGTTTTTCTTACTTAAACGTCATGTGGCATGTTTTTCCCTCTTTTCATACAATCACATAACATAACATCACGGCCCTACTCCTAAAGGGTTTGGCAGCGATGTGCCTATTAGTACAGTCACGAGCACCAATATGTAAACACTAAACAACTTTTAAAAGTGTTTTTCTCCTACTGCTCTGATTAAAATTTCATATTGTTACGAACATAGTATTCTGGAACTCATATTTTTATGAGAAAGATCTTATCACCAAGTTACAATCGTTATTTCTCGCGAAAATTGCTTTTAAATTTAGGAAAGTGTATACATATTGGTGCTCGTGACTGTACACTCACATTTTGCCTGTTATGTTTGTAAGACCCATG
Organism: Eurois occulta; assembly: GCA_950022335.1. Lineage (NCBI taxonomy): Eukaryota > Metazoa > Arthropoda > Insecta > Lepidoptera > Noctuidae > Eurois > Eurois occulta. The sequence goes on along the minus strand of OX465498.1, from coordinate 14,903,900 downwards.
TAATAGGGGGCGAGCCAATTTCTATCAATCGAGCACAGATCCAGACTCCGTGGCTGCTACAGAGAAATTCTAGGTGGAAAAATCCAATAACACTTTGCCCGGCCTAGAAATCGAGCCCAGGACCTCAAGACAAGACCAACGAGGTTTATTAGGTACACCTTTACCTTTTCGGAAATACGAGCTTGATGTTAAACTTGGCACGTTTAGGTGTTTATTAGAAAAAATTGGAACTAAGCATCAAAGTATCGAATCTACCTTCTGTGTAAACACTTGGAAAATTGTCCTAAGGTCGGTCGATACTGTCTTCTAGACAACAAGTCTGAGACAATCGTCGTCCTTCAGTCTACCAGACTACAGGCGCTCCATAGAAACAAATCTTAAAGTAAAACTAGGTGACAAACACAATGGAACAAGCGATTGTATCCATGTTGAGAGGGACAATATCGTGTCTCATCATGGTAGAAGTAGGTATAAAAATGCAGTCTTCTCCTTCTTAGTCGTTCACTCGTGACCACGACCACTCTGGTCGTGGTCATGGTAGGTCGCTGCCTTCGCGATCCTTTTCCACCGGCCTCTATTGGGTGCATGGCGAGCACATTCTGCTCCGGGGATCTTGGTGATAGATTTGATGGAGTCTGTCCATCAAAAATGCAGTAGACTCCACAATAAGTACACTACACACGTTAAAATACTCCAAGTTTACTTACCCCTCAAAAACGAAGACTGCGATCGACCGTTCATTGTTAATGAATCTCTGAAAAGAAGCAGTGAAATTGTTAGTTTGAGTACTAATAAAGCTGTATGGTAGGGGAATATACCACAGGAATGAACTACTGGGATATATACTATCCTATGTCCTTTTTTTTTCGGGATGGGAAATCATCAAATGACTCCTCCCGCTCTGGGCAGAGCGGAAGGGAGTGTCAGACTCTTACTCTTTTTTTGTTGCCGACTTCTTAATTGTCATGATTTCCAAATATGAACAAGATTTGTTGTGTATGTCTTTTTTTTTAATAAATATGAAATTAATAGTATTTGTACCAAAGTCTATTAAAACTCTTTGGTCAAATCTTTGACTAGTGACTTTTGGATCGAAAAAAAAAGAAAAGAAAGTTGATTTGACAGTTACCGCCATAAACGAACTGGTTTTTAAAAAGATGAACCTAAAGGTTTTCACAAATAAGTAATCATTATTAATTACATTTTGGTTAGTATGTTACCTTGCTACTGATATAAATACCAAGGTTAAGGTTTATATTATTTACCTATGAGCACAAGTTTATAAATACAGATAGGTATTGATACTGGAAAAGGCTTAGGTATTAATTTCACTACAGCACCAGACAGACAAAGATACTCCAATTATATTCAAGTCTAGACGACTACCAATTTATAAGTCTCAGAGACAATCATCTTCAATCTTAGATCCTCTTTTATACTTTGCTGTGTCAATCAAAATCCATTCCACTAATGTAATCTCAAAATAAATAATTCTGTTTTTCTGTCTGTAACCTTTTCATGGGCTTGAAAAACTGAAGCAAAAATATTAATATTATTATATTTTTATTATATGTTATTATTATTATTATATAAATTAAAAAAAATATTGTTGGTTGTGTTTTTGTTTCTCTAGCCTATCCTCTTCACAACTGAATGCACACGGTAGCCTGCATTAGACCATATGAATATTTTTTCCCATTAGTACGTCCCCGTGGGATAATTTATAACCTCAAAATGCACATGTTAGTATTTTATAAATCTACCACGAAAGTTCTCATTGTGAAATATTATCTAACTATTAAGTAGTTAAGTGACATCAAACAAATCAACATAATAATGAGATGGAAGTTAAGAAAACCCAGCTAAGAGAAAATAAAAAATACTACACGTCGGTAGGCACCTAGGCACATAGATAACCCACGGTAGGTAGTACATAAGTTAATCATCTACTTCACACATAATTAAATTCCGTGTAATAGGATTAACTCGCGGAATTTTACACGTTACTACATTTTCCCGCTTTGTTTCTATAGTTTTATACTGAAACTTACAAATTAATAAAATAAAAAACACAACATCGTGCCTGTAATCCTAGAAATCTAAATAATAATTTGGAAATATCATGTCTACGGACAGAATAGTGAGTGCAAAACCTTGTTTTTGAAGCTCATAAAATAACAACGTTAGTTATGTTCCTGAACAGAGTATAGTAAAACGTGTTTTTATAAGAAAATAAGATATTACCTTTCTTAAAATGTTAGATGAACACTCTGGTAAATAAAATAACTAGCCATAATTATAATTCTTCATTGTAATTTGTCTGCATAGTAGGTACTCTTGGGTTTTCCTTTGCAAACAATAAAGGCATAGGCTAGATACTTCTGAGCTAAAAAACTCTTAAATATTTATAACTCTACTTTTCGAATAATGAGGCAAAGGCAACACTATTTCAAATCAAGAACGCCAATTCAAAAAAAAAAACAAAACCTCACACCCCTAACCTCTTTTTTAAACAATGCACGAGCGCTTGGCAACAGCCACAATTTGAAAAAAGAACAACACAACCCAACTCAAATTGTCAGTACGGCCATATTGGAAAACAGATTCCTCTGTCAAAATAACAGAATAAACTTACCTTGTATCACTTTAGAAGTCTGGATATCCATTCTGAGGACCTGATTCCACCAGCGTGCATTACCAAGAATGTCTGCGGACTGACAGTGAGTTAAACAGTAGCGACCTTGCAGCACGGGTCATGACCCTGACACACATTTGTACGCATGCGCGTGGCACTAGGGGTGTCGAGGGGTGTTCGGGGGTGAGTGGGAACTTCGAAAGAGCTGCTTTCCAAGTATTTCGCTCGGCTATCGTACTACGCTTCATTTCAGTGTCATGTTATTGTGATTGATGTTGTACGAGGAATATTATGTAAACAGTTTACTTAATTGCTTTATTTGTAAATATGATAGGTACTTCGGTAATGTTATATGTTATTGGAATTATGGATTTACTATTGGAAAAGTCTGCCTCTTTGGTGTTAATAGCTGAGCATGAGTACCTGGGTTCGATTATCGGGTCGGGCAAATCATTATTCGGTTTTTCCATTCGGAATTTCCCAGTAGCAACCACGGAGTCTAGATTTGTTCCCGGTTGATGGTAATACATGAGACTTAAACATAACTGGCGAAATGTGGGTGTAAGTACTATAATGTTTTTCTCTGTCAAGGCAAGCACCTAAACAAAAACCGGACAAGTGCGAGTCGAACTCGAGCATGAAGGGTTCTGTACCTTCGTTGTAGGGGAGCCCCCTTTCAATTTTAATTTATTTGAGCACACATTCTCTGAAAATTTCAACTGTTTACCTATTATGAATCATGAGATACAGCCGGTGACAGACAGACGGACAGCGGAAGCTAAGTAATAGGGTCCCGTTGGATACCCTTCGGGTACGGAACCCTAGAAACGAAGCGAGATGAAGCTACTCGAACATGGCATACAAATTGTTTATTCTACTTATGTTGGTATCTCTGTCTGGAAACTGTATAGATTATATGAACGGAGGACTGCTTTTTCAGTCGTCGGATAACTTCTATCTATTTACTAGCGTTCGCCCTATTACGTAGAACAAAGACCGCATTATATTATTATAGACCATGTTCGATTTTTTATAATTGGATATTGTCACAAGGCTCATAAATTGATGGATAGCGTATCGATTCTCCATTATCCTAGACGATTACTGTGTATATTTTTGTGTTTAATGAATAATCAAATTTAATGAGGCCATTTAAAGTTAGGTACGTATTAAATTCATACAGTCTAGTCGTACTCCTTATTAGGTAATACAAACAAAGAAATAAAGCTTTACTTTCTTTCAAAGGCTCATCCTGGCTGAAGTAATCTAATTAATGAATTAATTAATTTTATTTCGGAAAAAAATAAAGATCCAAGGAGATCTAATGTTTATTACAAAAGCAGAAGATGACTTCGTCGAGACATGCGGACTGTCTGGTTCGGTATCACTGCTATAAAAGATTATTTTTCTTCTTGTGCAGAGAAATGACATGCATTGTTAACCAGACGAAGTTGGGAAGACCATTGTTCCTACACTATATCATAACATCATGCCTTTAATCCCCCAAGGGTTAGGCAGAGGTGCACCTAATAGTACACCCACATTTCGCCAGTTACGTTTAAGTTGCCATCAACCGGGCACAAATCCAGACTCCCTGGCTGCTACTGTGTAATTCCTAACGTAAAACCGAATGACACTTTGCCCGACCAGGGAATCGAACCCAGGACCTCATGCTCGGCAATTGCGATTGCGACCACTAGAACAAAGAGGCAGTTAGACTTTTCCAATAGTAAATCCATCCCAATCTACAACTTCTTTCGTTACCGCTGCTCTCATAACTGCGACGGAAAATACGTAGATGAAACTGAAAGGTCCTGGAAGCAAAAATTTTAGGACTTGTGTCATCTCATGAAGCCACACTGGGCCCGTATGGTGCATTATGATACCCTATCCCAAAAGGGGGGGCCTGAGTCCCAACAGTGGGAAAGTAAGGAGCTGATATAATTATGACTTCGTACGCGGATCCCGTTGCTTATGCCAGCGACAACGGGGTCGTCAAAATTGAAAATTTGAAACGTCTGATGTGGAATTCTAAGGCCCGGGGACGGGAAAACAACGGGATGAGCGAGACGATTGGAGTCGTTCCAGATCATTCATTTTTGTATGTCAACAGGAAATGCCCATCAGACTAAATAACTTTTGCTAAGACGTGCCATGGGCTTTGGAGTTCCACAGCAGGTGTTCCAGATCTTCAAATTTATTCTCACAGCAGAAAATGCTATTCACGTGGAATATTTTTAGCTATGGCACCATTTTTATATCTCTTATACTGTAGCTGGTCTGTTGCGGTTCTGCATCAGGTGTTAATTTTCCAAAATAAGTAAGCCTTTAAGTAAGCCTTTATGTTGCCCAGACTATACAACAAAAAACTTTTCTTCTCGTTACTCCGCAGCAGATCCCAAGGGTACACTGAATTAACTTCTGTCTCTTCATGCCGTACTCCAGCAATCCTTTCTCTCTCACTTTCTAACTGATTATGAATATTTTGTTGTGTGCGTGTTCGGGACAATGTATGATAATCTCGATCAGCAGTTAGTCGCGCATCACGTTCATCACTCGTTTCAAAAGACCTGTTAGTAGATGTGCGAATTCGCTGAGAACTCAAGCGTGATTCTGTATCGGTAAACGTTTCTGACTCGCGAGACAATGCATGTCGCTCACGATCAGCAGACAGTCGCGCATCACGTAGGTACTGCACTTGTCTCTAGAGACCTAGCAGCAGATGCGTAGATACGCTGAAAACTCAAACGCAATTCTCTATCCGTGAACGTCTCCGACTCGCGAGACAATGCGTGACGTTCACGATCAGCAGACAGTCGCGCATCATGTTCCGCACTTGTCTCTAGAGACCTACTTATAACCAGATGTGTAGATACGCTGAGAACTCAAGCGCAATTCTCTATCCGTGAATGTCTCCGACTCGCGAGACAATGCGTGACGTTCACGATCAGCGGACAGTCGCGCATCATGTTCCTTACTTGTCTCTAGAGACCTTGAAGCAGATGCGTAGATACGCTGAGAACTCAAGCGCAATTCTCTATCCGTGAACGTCTCCGACTCGCGAGACAATGCATGACGTTCACGATCAGCGGAGAGTCGCGCATCATATTCTTCACTGGTCTCTAGAGACCTGGATGTAGATGCATAAATACGCTGAACGCTGAACGCAAGCGAGCTTCGCGATCCGAAGAGGTTTCTACAGAGCGAGTTGAAGCCTGATGTTCTCGAACAGCATCAAGTCTATCCTGACGCTCTTCGTTAGATTCTTGGGATCTTATGATCCTCAATCTTTTAGCTCCTTTGGAACGTTGGGAAAGATTTGACCTCTTTCTAGGCATGGTTATAGTTTTATTCTGAAAATACCTGATCAATTAAAATCTAAGTGACTGCTCCCCTGCGTTACCGGGTAGGCTACCGTGTCACGAAGATAAATGGAAAAGGAAATAAATGAGAGTTTTAGCCAGTAGAGTCAAATTTTCAATGATTCATAGAATTTTCATCGAAATCAGTCCTAAACTGTTACCGCCTTCACCGCGTGGAGGTACTCCCAGCTTATGTTATTTTATAATTATACAGTGAACTCTTGGAGTTCCACAACAGGTGTTCCAGATCTACAATCTTTATACGTCAACATAGAGTGTTCATCAGGCTGAACAACTCTTGCTCAGACGTCATTCCTATATAGGTTATAGTGTAGCTGGGCTCTTGGAGTTTCATATCAGCTGTTCCAGATCTTCAAATTGTATACGACAACAGAGAGTGTTCATCAGGCTGAGCAACTCTTGCTAAGACGTCATTCCTATATATGTTATAGTGTAGCTAGGCTCTTGGAGTTCCACATAAGCTGTTCCAGATCTTCAAATTTTATACGACAACAGAGAGTACTCATCAGGCTGAACAACTCTTGCTAAGACGTCATTCCTATATATGTTATAGTGTAGCTGGGCTCTTGGAGTTCCACATCAGGTGTTCCAGATTTCCAAATTTATTCTCTTAGCAGAAAATGCTCATCACGTGAAACAATTTTTGCTAGGTACCATTTTTGTATCTCTTATATTTTAGCTGGTCTGTTGCGGTTCTGCATCAGGTGTTCAAGTTTCCAAGATAAATTATAGCCTATATGTTGCTCAGACTTTATACCTATACAACAAAACAAAAATCATTCAAATCCGTCAAGTAGTTCCGAAGATTAGCGTGTACAAACAAACAGACAAACAGACAATTTTTTTTTGGTTTCGTGCTCTATTACTGTTTCTAAGCCCCCCTCAATTTTTTTTTTTTTATATTCAATGTACAGACACAGTTTTTTACTGTTTTATTATATGTATATAGATTTTATTTAACTAAATTCTGCTTTGTTTACTTCGCACCCCAAGGTTGATAAAGTAAATTCGCGTGTAAGAACTAATTAAGGATAAGCTTCGTCTGAAAGTTGGTGCTGAACAAATAAACCGCTGACATTTATTAGATGTTGAATTGTTGTTATAGCAAATTTATTTCTGTTTAGTTTAGGTCGACTCCTACCAATTAATTTAGGTCACGAATCAAATATTAGGTCTATTTTCATGGTAGATTCAAGTTTTTTTTTGTCATTATTATCCTTGTGGCAGAAATAAACGTTCTTTCTTTATTTTTATGTACGAATAAAAAATCAGTCTTGCGGGCTTTTTCCATTGAACATATCAGAACCGAGTACTTCATTACCCCAGACCTCCAATAATTTCGATATGTTAACAAAAATTTAATATTCTAATAGAAAAAAAAATGCATTAAAACAATTGTATTGTGTAAAATTAAATCAAAATCAAATCAAAATATTTTTTATTTCACATAGGCCTACATGGGCACTTATGAAACGTCGACAAAAAGGCGCACGGTTCGGGTTGGTCGTTTCCTATGGAGAAGAACCGGCAAGAATTCCATGGTTAATTGTATTAAAAATTGTGTTTTTTTTTCTCCCTAAACCTAACTTTTAGAAGACCCCTTCGAACTCAAATAATGTGAAGAGGTGGTAATGGTACGTCCATTAATACGAAAGAATTTTCAAAGCTGTTGTAAGCCGTAATCGTAATTACCGACTTAATTTTCCAAAAAACAAGTGTTCCTTGCATATGAATATAAAAATCAACCACATTCAAACCCAACACAGCTCTGCCTGTCGATGTCTGATTGAGTTAGTTCGTTGGTTTAATAGTCCGGGACACAATTGGTTATCGGCGGGCGTTGTGCAACTACTCATATCGTGCCGGAAGATCCACATTGGTTAGGATTACGTCCAGATATCTCGCTCAGAGTACACGCGTGTCTCTCCCAAAACTGGTCGCGAAAAAGGTCTTTATTTGTCAAAGAATAGTCGCGAATTGAGTAAAACACATTTGCCGAAGTTAGAGGACTGTTTCTGGGGTTTACTTTTGTGTTAAAAACATGTTTATTCAAACAAAATGACGAATAGTTCAAAGAGAAAAGTGTCAACGGACTCACAACCGTTCTGCTGCAAAAAACTCTCAGTGATTGCATGTGCTTTCGCCACAGTATCTTTACTAGTACAAACATACAATTATGTAGATAGCAGTGAAGTGAACTTTGATTTAGAAGCTAGGAAACTAATGAGGAATGTTCTAGATGAAAGGATAGAAGAGAAAATTGATGCGTACCTGATGGAGATCAGTGGGACTTCGTCTCATAGGCTAAAAAGAGAAGCAATGCTGGTAAGTGGTCAACTTTAGGGAGGATCGGAATGCGGAAGTGAATATTAAATGTTAAGTTTATCAACCTGTCAAAGGGTCTTGATTTAAAAATGATTAAAGAGGAGAAGCTCCCTCAATAGAAAAAGGTCTCTATTTTCTTTAAACCAAAAATGATAATCGTTTGCAAGGATATATGTGAAAATATTATATTATCTAAATATAGTCCAGTCGCGGTTGTAGTACGCAAAAACCCACATCTAAGCGCCCACGAGTTTCACTTCCTCATTCAATTTAACGACATAGTAAATATCATGTTCATACATACAAAATACTTGGTCCTATGGTCCTAAGTCTATTTTCAATTCCTAACATCGGAATAGGGCAATACTAACTAATATAATAAATGTGAAAGTAAGTTTGTTTGTCACGCCTGCACGAGCTAATAGTGAACGGATTTGGATGGTATTTATTTAGCATTTAGATACTCTTTATCCAGGGTTACAAAATAGGATATTTTATTCCAAAAGTTGATCCCGTTCTATTCTTATTTTATATTGCATTAAAAAAACTAACACATAAATTGCAATAATATAGCATAGGTATGTACAAAGGCGAGCTTTGCCCAGAAGTGGGTTTTCTTACAGTAAACCTCATTGGGTTTGCGATTCCGAGATTTGCAAATAAGAATTTATGTGCATAAACAGTACATTTAAAAACTTAAATAAACCAATTTTACAAACTAAACTAATGTGTTATTAGCATACAATACATACAATACATATTTTTTTTCCGAATTTCTTCTGGGTAGTGTATTTATAAAAGGAAAGAAAATAAATGAACTTTATATATTTCTTTCATCATCAGAAACAATCAGTAAATCAAGAAGACAACACTGTAACTCCTCATGTGGAATTCTTTAACCCTAAAATGCGGTCAGAGCTGGAAGAGAAGGATGCTACAGAGATGAGGAGGACTGGTGCCAAGGGTCCCGCGCCTGGTGGGGACACATGGGTCTGGTTGACCAGCTATTCAAGAGTACCAGTAAGTTTTTTGAAGATACCCGTAGTTTTCCTTTAACTGTCCATCTTCATTTTTTGCCGCTATCCCAATGTCTGGGGTCAGCGCAGCATGTCTTCTTTTTCTATATCTCTCAGCTGTTAGGATAATCACCCCCTTTCTAGCCATATCATCTTTCACAGAGTTGATCCATCGTTTGTTTGGTCTTCCCCTACTCTTATAGCCAGCGACATTCGGACTCAAGCCTATACCATGACAACGGATTACCACTTTTAGACTTTCTTATTCTATCCATTCCATTTTTCTATCCCCGCTAAATATATGGCAAGTGACTCAGGAGACATTGGCATTTATTATTTATATGAAGTGATCAATATTTGTTTAATTTGGAGAGTCGTTTCGCCGACGACAGTTTTAATAAATATTATGAACGCTAAAATATTCAAAATAATTTTCGCGAAAGATTAAATTATATGATTCTAATTTTAGAGGTTTTATAATTTGTCATGGTATGGCACACACGCTAACTAGCTTTGGTACAGTAACACTTGAAGACTGATCAAATTAATTTATAGTGTCAGATTGTGAGCAGTCAGTCAGTGTCCCACATTGCTTTATCCGTCTTGTATGCATTGACTGTAGCTACACACAAGAAGTTAAGGACGTACACACACACAGCTTTAAAACCACATCTTAAATTACCATTTTAATAATTTCCAGTACAAAGTAGTGCAAGGCTTCTGTAAAGCGACTCAAGATTACTGCCCACCCGGAGTGCAAGGGCCCAAAGGACCAACAGGCTTGCCAGGACCTAAAGGAGAGAGAGGAGACTCCGGAGCTCCTGGAACACCTGGACATTCTGGAGGCAGAGGACCAATGGGTCCACCTGGACCAAAAGGTAAACGTGATTTTATATAAAGGCAATATCATAAAGATTTAATACTACTGTACCGTTGGATTGCAGACTGAAATTAGGTTTGAGAAGGATTTAATTGTAAAGTCTCTCTTAGTTAGTCTAGAACATACTCAGTAGCCGTCCCAAAAATAGATTTGTGCCCAATGAATGGGACAGAAAACTGATGCCAGTGTAGAACAGTAACAGCATTCATAATATCTTTGAACATACTGCGTATATTATAATGTATTTTCTAAAGCAACAATTATAAACGGCTTATAGCATAAGATGTTTGAGACCATCGTAGAAAAGAAAGACAAAATATATTTATTTATTTTAGTACATGGGGGAAGTAAAAAGAAAAAAAAAGGAAACCATAGTCACCAGAAAGCCAATATTGTAGAAAAAAATCCAAGGCGCGGCGCGATGTATATAATAAAAACAGAAAGACAACACTTTGTCTTTGTAAAAACAGAAATTACCATGTTACGCTTTCTAGTCCAGTATACATATTGGCCATCTGAATTCATTCAACTCATTTTATGACGCTTATTTCGACATCACCAGGAGAACGAGGCTTCCCCGGTAACGCAGGCCTAGATGGCCGGGATGGGGTGCCTGGGGAACCGGGTCTGGACGGCGTGTCAGGACGTAACGGTGCTGATGGATCTCCGGGGAAAGATGGGCGCGATGGTGTGCCAGGCAGGGATGGCAGTCCCGGCAAGAACGGGAAGGATGGGAAAGATGGTATGGTTGATTAGAGAGGGTTTGAGGAGCATCAATTCTTAAACAACTACAACGGGAACCCATCCGTAATTTCATATTAATTTTCTTTTAAACGTTAAAGTCCAATTTGGAACTAGTTAGTTAGTAAAAAATCGGCTGTTCCATACATTTTGACGTGCAGGTTTTGCAATTTTGTAGGAAACAGCAGATTTTTTATATTACTATGGAAAAATTTTATTTGGGGGAGTTCAGAATGATGTACCGAATACGTACGTGCGTCGGTGTCTCTTTGACCCTGAATAACTGACTAAATGTGGATGTACTGTAAGTACACTTCCTGGCTAACCTTGCGAGGCTTACAGGCATCATGTCATGTTTTCAAAATAATAGATAATATACCTATAAACTTGTGTCTATCTATAACACAGGCAAGGCAGGAGCCCCAGGTCCACCTGGCATGCGAGGACTGAAGGGCGATAAAGGACCAATGGGATTAAAGGGCCAGAGAGGCAGCGATGGGCGCGACGGAGCCCCGGGCCGGCCAGGCCTCTCCATCTACAACTATACCTTGGAGAAGGAGCTATTCATACCACCTACTTTTGCACGTGAGTACTAGGACTGATTCTTTATAAGTTTGTATGTAGAGGGTAATCTCCGGAACTACTGCTACAGCAGTGGGATGATCACTGGTTAAAAGTAACAGTTAGATTATTCTAAGTATAGCCAAAAGTATGGTGCTAACCTTCTATCCCCCCTCAGAGGACCAAACCCGCGTGATAGTGCGCGAGGGAGACACCATGCGCATCACCTGCAACCCCATGGGACGCCCGGAGCCTACCGTGGAGTGGAGGCGGTACGATGGCACTGCTGTCATTCAGGTGAGGAATATTATTTGGATAACTTACAATTTAATGGAGCCTAATGATGATGTTTGAGCGTGGACGAAGCAAATGGAGTATTAAGGATCGTAACTAGGCGTTCTGTAGTCTCTGCCTAGCATAATACCTATTCTATAAATCACTAAATATGTTTAACGCTTAACGTATTTCAACCATCGCTCTGTTTCTTTCAGTCAGTTGCAGATGATAAAGACAGAATGATTTTTAGAAAACGCGCCTAAGACCGAATTTTAACTTCGTTAACACCATCAAATTTGTCTTATCCTCTTCTATGATTAGGTTCAAAAGTGCACATGTTCTTAAGCGTTCTTCTTTTTTATCGTGTGGTGAGTGCCTAACCTGGTGTCAGAGTTTTTATACCACCCATAACAAACAAGGACAAAAATCTAGGACAATAATATTTGTATGCATTGCAGAGATGACCTTGTTTCCAGGCGCAGGTCCTAGCGGATTGCCCACCACGCCCTAGTGTAATGTTTACGTAGGCTTTCCACATGAAAAGCACGCGATATTGAATTACGAAATCTATTTTTGTGCAGGACTTTGATATCTCCTTGACCCCTTAATTCAATGCGTCAATTAGGCACTGAATTAAGAAGAGATAAAAGGAGATGTTATATTCACCATACAAATAACAGTACGGTGCCTTGGTTGAGGTCCCTTGTAGTGCAAGTTTACGGCTCAAGGGCAACTGGACCAGATGAGCGTTTGATTCGGGACATCCCACTGGACTGTAAAATATGTGGGGTCACCACATATTTTACAGACCATATTTGAATAAAATAAAAATAAAAAATAAAAATCATTTATCTCAGACAAAAAGTCCATAGGCAAGGCAAAGTTGTTAGTAACAAGAATTTTGCTTATAACTAATGTCAGTAATAGAAGAAAAGGAAGAAACTAGACACACCACCCCCCCCCCCCCTGCACAGTAGGCTCACCGGTCTCGCAACACATGAGTTCAGTGAACCTACTGAGCAGAACAGTATCGGCTCGCCAATCATCCTGAGTATACTATTCGGGCTCCCCCGTACTCGTTGCACCACCGACGCAACTTTTGAATGATCCAACCAAAACCTTTTCCGTCCCGTAGCAGTCCCTCGTGCTAGTTTTGTATTTCCAACTTTATTTTGACTTTAGCAAAACTTTTTTCGTGTCTGTTCAGGGATCATGGCGCGACGCCTCAGTCAGTGGCCACGTGCTGAGTATCCCCAACGTGTCTCGCTGGCACACCGGCAAGTATGTCTGCTTGGCCAACAACGGGATGCTGCCTTCTGCCAATCAGACCACAGATGTTGAGGTTCATTGTAAGTACAAAACACTTCATTTTCTTAGCGTATCGACAGCAAAGAGTTCAAATATATTTGGCCTAAAAATCAGCTACGCGAACTCAGCTCACTGATGCAGTCAAAAGGTCATCAAGTCGTGTGCATAATAATAGTAATGTGTTGATGTTATACTTACTTGTTCCAGTCAGTCCTTACGTACGAATACCGAACAACGTCGTCTATTCAAATGTAACTAACAAGACTGTCAAGATTGAATGTGAGGTAAGTCAGCAAACACTTAACCAGGTGTATCTCTGCAGAACAAATATTTTAGAATCCGGCTCGAAAGACCATCTCGAAGACTTAAGAAAAGTATTAAATTAAAATCGATCAATTATAATTCGTGTGGTTAAGAAGGATTGCCTCGTTGTTCTATTGTTCGCAAGCGCGACTGCTGACCAAGAGGTCATGGGTTCTATTCCCGGGTCGGGAAAAGTGCTATTGGGGTTTTCCATCAGAAATTTCTCAGTAGCAGCCACGGAGTCTTTATTTGAACCCGGTTGATGGCAATAGGCTCGCACCCTATTACATGGAACTTAAACATAACTGGCAAAATGTGGGTGTACTCATAGGTACACCTCTTCGGGGATTACGAGCGTTTTATGTGAAAACATGCAAAATGACGTTTAAGTAATAAAACACGTCTGCATAATGATGTGTGTCTGATTCTCGACCAGAGTGCCCCTTATTAGCCCCGGATTGAAATAACTGGAAATCATGGGGAGAGGCCTTTGCCCAGCAGTGGGATGATGTAGGCTTACAGTGATAGATTCACCAGATTATCCTCACTTAAGCAGGCGCTTGAACTATAACTTTATTTAACTTTCTAGGCGTTTCTACTGTTCCATACAAACATTGCAGAAGCAATAAGCAGATTGGAAATCTGTGGTAGACTTTTCAAATGATACAAACAGATCTGTGGTATGCACTGACACTGTGATTGATCGTTAAGAGGGTTTAATAACAACGATGCTTAAAGTTGCTTAAAGTCTGTATAATCAACATTTTTCGACATTTCAACCTCAGTCAACTATAATAAACCGTTATTTATGAAAAACCCCAAATAATAACTACGTGATGTGCCTTCAACTCAATACATTTTAATTTCCCAGATCCAAGCCTGGCCTGAGCCAGTACTAGCTTGGGAGGTGAATGGGGTCACTCTTGAAAATATACGGTACAGAACTGAAGTTGCGCCCACCAGGGAGCCCTGGCGCTGGATCATGAGGCTTCACATCCCAGGAGTCAGGGACATTGACTATAACAAGTACAGCTGCGTAGCCAAGAATGAACTTAATAACCAGACTGTTAAAGGATATATTACACTGCAGAGTGAGTGATTTTAGGCATTTTTACTTGGATATTTTTATTGAAGCTAAACTTGACTGTGCAATAAAATATCTATTCCCATTCAGTTACATCTTCGAATTCATTCATCGTAAAACCAAAATAAAAGGGTTATGTTGTATAGTTTCTATTTTCCAATTATATAGGAAAATCTATATTTATTCAAAAGACTGTCATACAAATCAGAGTCCAAGATATTGAGTCTTTAATAGGGACTGGGCCATAATTTACTTCACAGGCCCAGTATGTGTTGGTAGTTGGTACCGCCCCGGGCCATCTTCTTGGGTCGCCATTAATTACAAAAGTCATTGGGAACCCCATATTCAGCAGTGAACATTTTAAGAAGCTGATTATAATTTAAAAACAAGAAAACAGAGAGTCAGCGAAATAAATTGATAGCAAATTGACACCCAACGTCAATTTGCCATTTTAAGCAAATTGTAATTTTTTTTCAAATTGTAATTTTAATGTACGAGCAATTTAGCTTGGTTACCACCACTTACTTACCACAGAATTCATGACCGTCTTCCAGCTGCGCCACCCGGTAAGGCACCAGAGCAGACACCGGTGGAATATGGCTCGCGGCCTCCGACCCTCACCTCCTACGAAGAGTTGTGCGAGGTGCAGCGTTGTCCCACGTGTCCCCGGTGCGACCGAGCTCAGCTACTTATTACTCCTATGAATGGAACTGCTGGACTCAAACCTAGGAGGAATACCAGTGAGTCTTAGTTATAATGAACTTTTGTGTACACAGTGATTCTTTTAAGTCGGGCAAAAAGGGGAAATCCGAATCCATAAAAGACACAGGGAAACTTTACCTACCCCTTTTTTTATAAAATCAATTTTGGCATGCTTAAGTTTTTGGTCAAGCGAACCTTCCATAAAAAATAGTGGAATTGACCAAACTTTTTTATGCTTTTTTTTTTTTTTTGGTGGATGGGAAATCATCAAATGACCCCCAACTGTGAGGCTCTCTCCCTCTCACGTTCCGCCGCCTCCTTCGCTAGCATGACTGCTTCGCAGAAGGAGGCGACGGCTTCCCATTCCCTCTCGCCCCGGACCATGGCTTGAACCAGGGCCGGGCGCGAGCGGTCGCCGCCGCCAATCGCCGCTACGAGGACACGGCGGTGCTCCTCCCAAGCGGAGCAGACCTCGACGGTGTGCTCCACCGTGTCCTCCGGGCGATCCTCACAATAGTAGCACCCGGGCGTTTCCTCCCGCCCGATTCGGTGCAGGTACCTCCCGAAACATCCGTGTCCGGTGAGGACCTGCGTCAGGCGAAAGGTGAGGGCGCCGTGGCGCCTCTCAAGCCACTCCTCAAAGAGGGGACTTATCGCCACTATCGTGGCGTGCCCTGCACGGGGTTGCGATAGTCGCTCCCTCCATGTCGCCATGACATCACGGCGGAGGTCTGTCCGCTGCGCGACAATATGCCGCGGCAGCGGAGTTACCCCCCGGCTCTGTACCTCCGCGCGCCACTCGTGCAGGCGCGCGAGGACTTTGGCCTCCAGATCCCATGGCGGCAATCCGGCAAGGAGGCTCGCCGCCTCGCGGAAACTTTTTTATGCTTACGTCTCTGTTTCGTGTAAGGATCATGTCATTGTAGAATTAATCACCTGATCCATACCTACGAGTATACATACCGATAGCCTGAAACACATAAACATACACTAAATTACTTAGTTCAGGCACAAATCACGTGTGAGCTTGACATAGATTGAGCAGAACTGTATTTCATTCATTCTATACCTTATATTTTCGAATAAATTTTATGGGGTCATCCGTCATCTGGTTATCTTTTCGTGATTACGATGGTGGTCCCATGTAGAAAGTTGTTCAGTTTAATAGTCTGCATGGACACCCTTAAGTAAGAAGAAACTATTCAAATGGTAACGTTCACAGATTGTCAGCTGTACGCGATCGGTAAGCCAGTCTACCATCGCTACAAAGAAGAATTGTTTGGAGCCTGGCTTAGAGACTCAAACGGCTCCGATGCTCAGGTAAAACTAGTTATGTTTTCATTATAACCTTCTAGTTTCCTTTTGAAAATAATCTTTAGCAAGAATAATATGATTGATGAGAGATAGCGACGAAGAATTCTACATATATGTTAAACTCTTGACTTCATTGCTAATCAAAGAAGAAGATAGAAGAGTAAATATGTAACTTAACGAAATGTTACCCAGCGAATTCATGTGCGTTTTTTACTAATACGAAGCAATGCCTAAATAAAAGCGCAGGATTTTCAATATTCAGAAGAATGCGCCGGAAATTGCAAATCCAATGTGTGTTTTTATTCCGTGTAGGTGCCGCTTGTTGACACTAAAAACTTATCAAGGGATCGATGAAAGCTCAAGAGCATCATCAAGCCATGCGTGAAAGTTAAGCCGACTTTCTTTATGACCGTTGATTGGGTACCCCAAAAAACTGAGGGCCAGCCACAGCCTTCTATAGCAGTATTATTACTCAAACTCAAAGCATTAATTTCAATTAGACCATTATGGCACTTTTGAATGTCAAAAAAAAAACAAAAAGAAGTGAAGCTACAGTCCCAGTCAGTCATAATAACTTGTGAAAGTACTGCAGTTGCACATTCTAAAGCGTAGATCTCTATGGAGAAGAATGGGCAAGAAACTCCATGGACACTCTTTTAAATCAAAATGTTCTTACAAAATCTTGGTTACATCATTCATGTTGAGATTATACATATACTAGCTGTGCCCGGCATGCGTTGCAATGCATGTTTTCCTACCTACTACCCTACCTACCCTACCTACCCTAATTTTTTGTGAATCTAAACCATTCCCAGATCCCCTTGAACACACACAAAAAATTTCATCAAAATCGGTCCAGTCGTTTGAGAGAAGTTCAGTGACATACACACTCACAGAAGAATTATATATATAAAGATCTGAGAACGATGTAGAAAGACGTGCACATTAAGAGCGTCCAGAGTAAAAGATTAAATCAACAATTAAAAAATAAAGTAATTAAAATAAACCGTGGCAGCTAAGAGATGACCAGTCGCAACTGACAGCGCCCGTTCACGAACATGACGCATGGATCAGCCCCATTCGGCTCAACCATATTGAAGTTGAAATATACTGGAGTGTACACCTCTTTATTTATCTCACATTGAAGAAACATTAAAATAATGCTGAAATAAGAGGTAGTGGCAGTACAGTCCCCAGTCCATGATTTTCATTCGTTTCTTTCTTTCAGAGGGAGAAGCTGTGGACTACTCAAGAAACAGACGTGGAGAGACTGCGGGAGTACAGAACTAAGGCAACCTTCAAGGCAGACCATGTGGACGAGTATCACAAACTGCAGAAACCATTCTTTGTAGGTTTAAATATCCAAGCAAACCAACCTTTTATCTAGGAGTTCTTTAGTCTATTCGGGGATTTCAGTATAAACCAGGTGTATTTAATTGTTGAAATAGGAATGGTATATTATGCCAGGACCATATAGTAGCTGATGCTGTGTTGAAAATACTTGGCTGTTTGATCTGAAGGGTTAGCAGCAAAGCAGGGCACTCCTCAACACATCAGTCGAAGCAGCTCTTTTGCCTATTATTGATTAATCGTTGGCAAATAATTAAATGCCACCTATATTTGTTGGTGTCAACAACAAAATTAATATTATGAGTACAAACCAAAAAGTATCATCATAATGACATGCATTTAAAAACCGGCCTAGTGCGTGTCGGGCCACGCACAATGTAGAGTTCCGTAGTGGCCCATCAAAATATGCAGACACTTCCTACGGTCCGATTTGCCTCCGAACGACGATTTTTATTGTTATAATAAAAAACAAATTTACATTTGCAGTTGAAAAACCTTTGCTACCATACATTATGTTTAGGAAAATATGTTATCCAAGTACATTTAAGTTGGTTGACTATTACTCGTAAACTTGTAAAGCCTACTTAGCTGTGATAGTTTTCCTTTTAACTTCGTTATACGAGTATATACTACCGCTGTGAATTTTTTCACTCACCTAAACACAACCGTTTAGCTGGTAGTGAGGGGGGACACTTGCGTCTAACAAAAATTTACACTTTCAAGCTTAATATTTCACAAACGAATCCCTTAATCGAACAGCTTTTGGGAATAGATATTTTTTTAACTTTTAGTAGGTACTAAGAGTCCTTCAGCTAAGCTGCGAAACTGGGGTTTCTTGTTTACGGAACCCTAAAAATTCTTCTATCAAAGTTAGCATTTAATATTGAACGAAAAAGCAATCAAATAACATATTTGACTGCTTTTATATTTATTATTTAACTCTTAAAGCATCGTGAAAATAAACCATACGTCTATGAAAAAAACAATAACATTAAATTAAAGCAACCAAGTCCTTTCTTTCCACAGGGTAACGGCCACATCGTGTACAGCGGTTCATTCTTCTACCAGGCCAATGAGTCTGGCAATCCCGGCGACATCATCCGCTACGATCTGACGCAGAGCCGCATTAAGTCTGTCAAGCTACCCAACGCTGATGGCAGGCTGTATGCTGCACAGCATAACCAGGTAATTGTTAATGATAAGTTGGCAAACAGGCTATGGCCCATCTAGTGGAAAGAAAGCAGATATAAAGTTCTGAAAAATAAAACCCCAGAACAAATATTACACACTGTAACCAAAGGCCAAATAACTAAAACAAAAAACAAAAACATTATCAAAAGAGGTCTCGGTCGATCATACTACAAAATCAAAGGGGTATGCTTTGTATCAGGTTCCATGTTTTAACTAACCTAACCTAAACTGATGGAAATAAATCTACCGTTGCTCTCCTACACATCCAAAGGGGTTGCATATTATTTTTTTGCGGCACTACAAAAAAGTACTACAGCAATATTGAACAAAAAGTACTACAGCGCCATCTATGACGCAGAAGACAAACTAAACATCGAAATCCTGCATCGCGCAAGTAAAGTTATTCGCGACTTTTAAGACTATATAGAAGAACCCGACAACAACTGTAGGGCAGTAGCCCACCAAACATAACACCCGTCTGGTCGGAGGATCCTCCCTTATACATATATGGGGGATGAAGAACTTTACACCATGTTCATCATTACCCCCAAAATTTGTTTCGTTTAAAGCTAGTGTACATCGGGGCGGGTTTTATCAACATAATTATTATTAATTGTGTTTCAGGTAGATTTCAGTGCTGACGACAACGGTCTCTGGGCGATTTATTCTATTGAGTCATCAAATAATACTGCTGTTGCTAAGGTAGCTATTTAAAATTAAAATATCCGTTTGAAAACTAAAAAATAAATATGTATTTGAAACATGGTTTATTGAGATTAATGTCTTGTTTCAGCTCAGTTTCGATCCCAACAAAGAGGGTTTGGGTATTGACTACGTTTGGAATATTTCGTTGAATCATAAACAAGTAAGTAAAGTTTAGTTTTCTGATTCTTTATCTTAGTTACTTGTCACGCATCATAAGCGAGGTTATAATACTTTCATTAGTCACCTGCAGGCCAAACTTTACCTTGATTTGAAAGTATTTTTTACCACATGTGAAGGGTGAAAATTTGAAATCAGCCAAAATTCCGCTATGTCTAAGGCCCCGCCTCTATAACCAGTATGTTCTACCCACCATGACGTACGGTGCTGAAACATGGACGCTCACGCAGGAGGCTGTGTACAGACTGAGAGTTGCACAGAGAGCCATGGAGCGTTCCATGCTCGGCATAAAGCCGGTAGATCGAGTTCCTAACGTCGAAATCCGAAGACGTACAAAGGTTTTCGATATTGGAAATCGCGTTACAGAACTCAAATGGAGTTGGGCAGGACACCTAGCAAGGCACAGTGATGACAGGTGGACTAATGTCTACTGTCACCGAATGGCGTCCAAGAACGGGGAAAAGAAATGTGGGTCGTCCGGCGGCCAGATGGGCAGACGACATAGTTGCCATCGGGGGAAAAACCTGGATGAGGCTGGCACAGGAACGTGGAGATTGGCAGGAGAAAAGAGAGGCCTATACTCAGCAGTGGGTGAATTCGGGCTGTGGATGATGATGATGACGAAGGGTAGATGTTAAAATGATGTTATGCGTTTTTCTGCATCGCATGTTGATATTACCTTAGACTGACCAAAATATCACTTTAATATCCTCATTGACCGTCAACATAATCCCAAATGGTGCATGATTTCGTTCGATTAATTCAAAACCAATATTTTTATAATCACCAGGTGGGAGAGATGTTTATAGTCTGTGGGGTTCTCTACGCCCTGGACTCAGCGACAGAGCGTGAGAGCAAGGTGTCTGTCGCAATAGACCTGTACCTGAACAAACAGGTCGAGGTAGCTCTGCAGTTCACCAACCCGTTCCGGAAGACCACGCAGCTTGGATATGATCATATGCATAAGGTTCTCTTTCTTTCTATCATTACTGGTCCTTCGAGCCGGATTCCAAGTCTGATTAACTTGAAAAATAATTCATTAAACCAGACGAAATGATAGTAATTGTCTATTGTGCTATTAAACTTTGTCAATTTGTCACGGGTAAGAACTGGATGAAACCAGCGGGGCGGTACAGACCTGGGAAGCATAGCACAAGAGGAAGGTACTCCAGTGAGTTGAATACGGCAAATAATACTGATGATTTGTTTAACTTGTAAGCCGACTGTTTTAAAAGACAACCGAGTTGAATCAAGGCACCCGCGATTTTAAAAAAGGAATTTTGAAGACCTCGTTTGTATCTAGAATCTGACTGACCATTTGTTTTTTTTTCAATAATTAGAATTTTTTACTTTAAAAAACTTGTGATTTCAGGAGCTGTACTCTTGGGACCGCGGGAACCAACTTACATACCCTGTGAGATACAACGAACTGCCTTGATTTAGAACCCATAACATAATATTAACAACAATGTGAAATATTTTTATACCAAAATTTTTGCAAATACATAATCTATTAGTCCTTATTTTGTTTGTTTTCCTGTGCTTTTTGATGGCAGAAAGCACTGCCTCGAATTAATAACTACAACAGTCACTGCCGCCAAATTGTGAGACCCTCTAACGGCAAACGGCAGCACTAATTAGATCGTGGAGTGCACGAGAAACGATACTTCATCACTTCTACAAAAGAGGGCGTTGCTTTCAAACTGTACAGCGTTTACTGTAGATGGCGCCACGAACTATTATCATGAAAAATACATTACTATCGACCCATCATAATTTAATCAAGGAACTTTATTGAAAATTATCGGAAATTCTCCAATTTAATAATAGATGACATGGCTACCCTTATAACGTATGTATGTGTAAGTAGTGAGTGACTGAAGAGGCCAGGGTATTATTGTATCTCTTTGAACTTTCGTGATGAACCCATTGCCCGTTCAGGCATTATTTAATTACAAGGGTAAACAGGAATATCGGCTACACATACGAGCAGAAAAAAATACCTACTTTGATCTGGAACATGAGCGTAATTGAGTAGGTATAAATTATACCGGAAGATCTCCAAATAGGTAGGCTATGTCACAATGTGTTACTTTGTGTGATCCTGTCAGTTCTGGTTCTGGCTAGGAATACTAAATGAGGAGTCGGATTGGGATTAATTTAGAAATAGGCTTACCGAAATTTTGAAACAGCGAGTAAGGCTGTGATTTGATTTGGATGTCGTTGGTATAGACGCCAGCACATCAAGTTACTACAATCTGTCAAATTTCTTTAATAGATTTTCAACTTTATCGCTGAAGCATTAGGTTCAAGGTTGATTGTGAAAATTTGACAGTTTCGGGTAGCTTGATGTGCAGGCGTCTGTACCTACTTCAATTATTGCATCATGGATCGGTATATAAAGACTGGTTAAAAAGGGTAGGTACATAATTAACTAAAATACATTTTTCAGGTTTGTGTTGTTCATAACTAAAAATATAACAATGACTACCTAGTTACGAGGTGGATTCCTTGTTTATGGTAATGAATCCCCAGAAAATAAATGATGGTTATGGCAACAACGATTGCGGTCAAATCAATGTTCCTAAGGCGGCTACGCACATCAAGCTACTACAATTTGACTTATTAGATTTTCAACTTTATCGCTAATGTAAGGGAAAATTTGAAAATTTAGCTTGGTGTGCTGGCGTCTGTACTGTAATTAACTGCAGTATAATATACTTACTGTTTTATTTTACTGTACCTTTATTTACCTACTAGTAATGAAATCATCGGATTTAAGTGCTTTTTGTTATTTCTGGACATTACCATAAACACATTTCAGGCGTTCGCTCCCAATTAAATAAGGAAACTTGTTCTGTTTAATTTTATTGATTGATCAATTTAAATTTTTGAATCATGAGAACAGTTTGTAGCTTGGTAGGTACCACTTGGTGCCTACTTATTTGTTACCATGTGTGCTATTTAAAAAGAAGAGAGCTCGTGGGTAAACAATAAGTACAGCCGCTCGGGTCGATCTTTAGATTAAGTTGCGCTTGTCTAGGTTGGTCCGTGGATGGGTGACCATCCATTATATACCGAGTTTCCTACGTGCCTCGGAGAGCACATTAAACCGTTGGTACCGGCTGTCATTTGAAGATCTTCGACAGTCGTTACAGGTAGTCAGTGGCCCGAAAGTCTGACCGCCCCTAAGGCTACCCACTGACCGACCAAAGGGTATTGTATTGCCCAGTAGTAACTGGTTCGTGGAGGTCAGATAGGCAGTCACTCCATGTAAAATACTGGTATTCAGCTGCATCCGGTTAGACTGAAAGCCGAACCCAATATAGTTGGGAAAAGGCAGGCAGATGGATGTGCTCTTTAAAAATATCACGTACTTACCTATGACGAGGTAGGTACCAATTTACCAAACAGAGTTTGAATTTCGAAGCAACCAAATTATGAAAAAAAAAAACACCCCAAACGTAGTATCTACAGCTTTCAGCCAGTTAGAACTACACAGTTGTACGGTATAGCCATAGATGGGTGCTACAACAAATTGACGTGGGGTGTCAATTCGCTTAACAATCAATTTCCCTGACGGACGGCACATGAAATATCACGAACGGTAAGCTAATACCTCGGAACACACAGCTAGTGGTTGCTCCCATAGTTTATTAAACAGTAACAAGGTAAGTTCTCCTTCAATATCCCATTGGTAAAATATTCACATACTGTAATTGCCACTCTACCAACATTTCCGAAATACCAGGCTTTATCCATATTTCAGTGCCTTTGTAATTATGTATTAGAAAGTAGCGTGAAGGAAACTACCCCCACTTTATGAAAATACTAGGATTTTATGTGTTTGAGTTTATGATAGCGTTTCTATGATTTATTTTTATTGTTGTGTGATAAAAGTGGATGAGTCGGTTCGGTCGTTTTGGCTTCTTTTAGGTAATATGAAACTTCCATTTTCTTATTTTCCTAACTAGCACAATTTTAAATATTTTTTCTGCAATTTTTATCTATCTAAACTTTATTTTCATACCTATTTTCATTACTCTATTTGAAAAAAAAAAAACTGTTATCTGTGTTGTAATATTATTGGACCAAATTTTATTTCGAACATAAGCGTAAACGTAAATAATTTATTTGCATAAAACATGATGGTTTTAAATAAAATTAAAATAGTTCAAACATGTTTAGCTAAGATAGAACATATAGCATACGAAATTGTAGGGTTTAGCAAAATGTTACAAGGCATCAACATTTAACAGTAGACAGACAGGTAGACAGTAGTTTTCGTTTTTTTTATTTATCCGTGTTAACGCACATAACAATTTCACCACGTATATAGAAGTATTTAGCATCCTTCAAAACACCTGGACAATCATAAAAACTAAAGAGGACCAACGAAGCCTTACGAAGCAGCAAACAAAAAGCATAGCTCACGCACATTGGCGGCGCGGCTCACATAAATCGTCAACCTCACACGAGGTGCGCCCTAAGCGCGGGCAGGCATTCCACGCTCATCTCAACCCCCCATTTTTCGCCACAATAGCTAGCAATACATTCCGTGACTTGGCAGAACCCGATGTCGAGATATTTGGCCCCCATCGCGCGATCAATACGTGCGCACAGCGCCATCTAACAGCCATCGCGCATCCAAATTGCAGTTTAATAGTTCATTAGATCCGGCAAAAATGGCGGGGACACGACATTTTAAATTCGGAACGCGGTATCGATTCGCGGGAGCGCCATTATGGTATACAGGTTATAAAATTTTAAGTAAAAACTGTTTTTAGCAACCGTTGGTTGAAAGCCGGTTCGATTCCGGGTCAGGACTGGATACGAGAGTGGTGTGGATATTTTAGTCAAGTCGAGATACTCTGGTTTCTGTAATGGTGATCGAAACGAATTCCTGATTTTCTTAATGTCCGGTAATCAGCTTTCTTAATGATTATTAAGTGGTAAGAAAAGTCGGTGATTTTGAACATAAATAAGTCAAGATTTTAAGGTATTCTTATTGTTTTCTCAAAGCTGCTAGGTATTTTTTTCGAAAATCATCACTCTTGCCATCTTCTTTGCTATAAAGTTCTCTTATGTAGGTATTTTAAAACTTAATGGAAACTGTTTCACGAAACGTTGGACCGAGTCATGGAAAATTATTTTATAATTTTCCAAGAACGCAACTACTGCTTAATGGCCGTATAGGGCCTATATGCATAACTGCTTTGCAGTCTCCATTTATATTCTATGGCGCCTCCCGCCTCCCTCCCCGCTGTCGTAATGAATGAATCATTCGAATTCAATTGATCACCGTTGAGTAATCGGACAGATTACCGTTTATTTGTTTACTTACGAACACATGAAGGTTTTAAATGGTTTAATTGTGTTAATCATGTAATTTGTAGAGATTTTGTGTTGAAAAGGCTGATTGATTGGTGTTTTGATTTATTTACGAAAGCGCCGCCATTACCCACATACATCTGCAGTTTTCCCGCGCGATTTAAAAGTCGAATGTTATGAATGAATTATTGTCAGTGGCCGTGGGTTCTAGGGGGGAGTTTTTATTAAAAGTTTTATGTTGGTGCATGCTATTTTATATGCAGGCTTAATGCTACGAGCACTCACCAGAAAAATTACTTATTTATTTCTTTGAAATCAATACAAGTTACTATAGTTTGTAGCTTCAACTTGCGCCATGATGGAACACAAAATGAATGTTGAAAAACGATCTTTTCACAGCCTTCTGAGACTCTTGACGCGACATAAAATGCACTAGGAATTTGAACAATGTCTTTTGCTCGTCGACATAAGCAAAGAAGTGAAGGACGGACTGACTGTTATACTGACTGACTAACTGTGTTGACTGTTATACTTAATTACTTTTCGGGAACTAATTAAAGAAATAAGTGTCTATGCTTTTTTGCGTTTTAAGGGTTAAAAACCAAAAGAAACCCAAAATCAGAATCAGACATAGCATTACACACCTGTGTAATCCCGAAGGGTCAGGCAGAGGTGTAACTTTAGTGCACCATCCATGTACACGCACATATCACCAGTTACGTTAAGTGCCATGTAATAAGGGGGTGAACTATTGCCATCAATCGGGCAAAAAGAAAATTCTTTCTACAGTAGACCGCACGCCAGTTCATAACATTTTGACTTTAAGCTGGCCTAGCGTAGTACAGAGTACCATTAGAATAAAATGCGTTTTTTTAATACTACAGCAGGCGAGTTGCGGCCCTAGGGGGAGAACGCTTGCCTAGAAGAAACCGATTCACTCGACATTGAATAGATCCAGATTATAATGATCGGGGAACAGAGAAGCCGACAGTGAATTCCACTATTCCATTTATAGCTCATCATCTTTCTGCCCTTTTCCCATGTTTCTTAGGCCGCGGCCTCGAATTTTGCGGGCAGCAGGGCGGCGGCGGCGGCGGCGCGGGAGCGGCAGGATCTTATGCGTAAAATCAAATGGACCGGTTCTCGAAAACAGCGGCGCGGGAGCGGGCAACGAGCGGTGCACTCCAGTCAACGAGCGCCGCCCCGCTGCCCGCAAAATTCGAGGCCGCGGCCTTAGGGGTTTTTTTCTAAGTTTTCTCTTTACTTCGCGCTATCAGTTTCTCCTCTTCTTTCATATCATTTCACACACAACCTTAAATCTTATTAAGCTGTTCATCAATTCCTCAAAGGAAATTCCTACTCTGTTCCACCTGACTCATGGGCTAAAATAGCCCAAAAAGCAGCGAACGGGGACGAGGCCAGCCAAGGAGGAGACAAATTTGACTTTTTGTAGAGGAAGGAAACGAGGCCCTGCCCTGCCCAATTGTGTCTCGCTGCAGGGTTATGACACAATTGACTAGTAATATGATTAAGCACTATTCCTAGTCCTAAGCTGTGAACCTTTATGATTAGATTTGTATAGTCTAGACCTCGAAAACTCTGCCCTATATAAACCCGTACTGATCAAGCGGGAAGGGAGACAGGGCGACACCATTTCACCGAAACTCTTCACAACCGTCCTTGAAGACGTCAGGAGAAGCTAAGATCAGGACTATTGTGAATTAACATCAACGGTGCTTACTTTAGTTTTCACTTAAGTTTTGCAGATGACCTTGTGCTTTTCGCTGAAAATTTAGATGATCTACAGAAGGTGGTTTAAAATCTTTATGTGCTTCTTTCGAAGTAGGACTCAGGATGAATATGGCCAAAACAAATTCTTCTGTCAAAGTCGAAAATTAAAGATTGGAGGCAGCAAGTGGACTGTTATATTATCTACCTTGGCCATATTTTTTCGTTTGGTAAAGCCAATCAACAAACGGAGATATCTAGAAGAATACAGCTTGCATGAGCGACATTCAGCTAAATTGGACGACATTTTAAAATCAGTTAATTTACCATTCTGCTTGAAAACCCACTATGTGTGTGTGTGTGTTCTACCCACCATGACGTACGGTACTGTGACGTGGAGGCTCACACAGGAGGTTCTGTATAGGCTGAGAATACTACAGAGAGATGGACCGTTCCATGTTCAGCATAAAACAAGTAGACGGAGTTCCAAACGTTGAAATCCGAAGACGTACGAAGGTCTTGGATATTAGAAATCTGGTTATGGAAGTCAAATGGAGTTGGCAAGACATCTAGCCAGGAGCAGTGATGGCAAGTGGAGTAACGCTGTGACCGAGTGGCGTCCAAAGACTGCAAAGAGTATAATAGTGACATTCTTGCCATTGCGGATATATCCTGGATGAGTCTGGCATAGGCACGTGAAACCCTGCAGGGATATGTCTCTTTTGCCCACGTGAAGTCGGACTGTGGAAGATTCACCAATCCGCCTCGAGAAAACGTGGTGAGCAATGCTCTTGCCTTCTCCGTTTGAGAAAAGGCCTTTACCCTGGAATGGGACAGTAACAGAGTGGTATTATCATTTGCACTGTATACAATCTGAAATAAAGAGTAAATATTAATGCTTGGCTATCGTTCTACTACGAATGGCCGATGGGGCCGAAAAGTTCTGGAGTGGTGAGTGTGGTGACCGCGAACCGGAAGACGTTCCGTTGGAAGGCCCCCACTAGTTGGACCGATGACCTGGTGAAGGTTGCGGGGATCCGCTGGATGCGAGTCGTACGGAACCGGTCAATGATGATGATGATCGTTCTACTTAGACTGAGGGCCGAAGAAGCCGTAATAGAGATATTTTAGGTCTTTTACTGTGTGAGCTTATAATTTCTTTTACTTCTGGGCTTTGTAAGTTTATTTCCGTTATAATAATGGGTGTAAAAATACCGTTAACGAAGCCGAATGGCACTTGTTATTCCCGTCATTGTTATAATTTTTTGCAATAGTCTGGAGACCATACCTGTTAACCTTCTAGTTACGGAGATATTGACGGTCAAAGTTCCAACTTTTTTTTTAGTAGGTACAAGATTTTAATGTATACCTTTACTTTAAATACTTATTTCTTATTAACTTTATCCATGCATCCATCAACACAATGTTTCGTTGACTGCGTTACACTGAGTCCTACCGTAAAACGTGATTTTTTTACCCTAAAAAAAAACAGTTAGTTTGATGTATAGAATGCTTAGTTGACGGCTTCCTGAAGGATCCGCTTACACCTGGTTTGTATGGGTACATGGGTATCCACAGCCCTTCACCCACTGCTGGGTATAGGCCTCTCTTAGCTTGTGCCAAGCTCCACGCTCCTGTGCCAGCCTCATCCAGGATATTCCCGCAGTAGCAACAATGTCGTCTGCCCATCACGCCGCCGAACGACCTACATATTTTTTTTTTCAACTTCTTACTCAAAAAGGCTTACCAAGGATAACATCCCCTCACCCCGAGAGTAACATCCCAAAAATAAGCTAGAACCTAATCACAAGTACCTACCACAACAAAAAGAGATAATTCACTTTCAATGGCGATCAGCTGACTGCTTACATATAAATCGACATAATAGCATTATGTATAAACAGTAGGTATGTACTATATATACATAGGTATGTTCGTTCAGTCGGGATTTCCTCGTTGTCGTCCGAGACATGATAGCGAGCGCTTTCAGCGGAAAAAGCGCTTTACATCGTAATTCTATTGTTTTTGTACGAGTTTTTTGAAGCGATTATTTTGTTTACGCTAAAATTAGATTTGAGACAGATATTTTTGGGTGGTGAATTGTTTGGCTGTTTCTTGTATAGAGTATTTATTTTGTTTTCTATTGAGGGATTGTGTCATTTGTTTCTGTATAACCTAGGACCTAAAATGAGTAATGACCCAGTACTTATGATTAATTGATTTTAAAGACAGTCGTACAGTTCTCAACGTAATTATTGTTCTCAATGAAAGCGTTAAAAGATAAAAATACACAAAGAAATTGAATAACACCAGTCAAACTCATAAAATAGTTAATAGGCTTTACTTTTGTCATCCGACTCTCGATTTTCAAAACGAGTTTACAAACGGCCATCCTACCGTAGTTGCGTTAAGACAATAGGAACATTCTAAACCCATACTTTGTTTCCTTCGACCGCGGCCGACTGAGTAATGTTTACAAAAAAATGATAAACAAAAAGGTCAATGTACATGCGTTGCAAGTAAGCGGCTGAAGCGCTGAGCGCCGCGCTCAATCACAGCTGAGCCAGCAGGTCGGACACCTGACGTCGGCGGCCCCGCCCCCCGCCCGCCCGCGCCCCCCTGCCATCAGCTGTTAATGTACCCCCGCCCCCCTCCCCCCGCCTCACCGCACCAGCCTTTCCCCTTCGTTTGTGTAATGCGAGGAGCGTCGGCTATCAACGACACGCACAAACATTATATTTTTATGGGTATTGTTCTTATTTATTTCTGTACCAAGTTTTTGATGTTCAGTGTTATGTTTCGAATTTCATAATAGCTGAATATAAAGCTTTAGTAACTACGGCATCATTTTGAACAAAAATACACGCGCCATTACCGAACTCATTATTAATCGGGTACAACAAAACTAAGCGCTTTCAATGCAATTAATAATTAAAAATGCTAACCACAGCGATTCCGAATAGTTATGGATTCTATTTGAGGCCACAGAGAACAACAAAAATGCCAACTTTTAATAATATATCGCACATTATGCCTGCCAAATGAATTATTTATCGCAGTGTGTCGATTCGGGGCTCGCATCCCCGGGGTTCGCGGGACGTCCCCCCTCGGACGCGAGCGGCGGGAGGGGCGCGCCGGCCGTCAGTCCGCGCCGAGCGGCCGAGCGAGCGCCATGTCCGCGTGTGCGCCGCGCGCCTGCTGCCGGCCGCGCGCCCCGTCGACGCTACTCGACATCACAGCGAAAATAGTCGCCGCCGCGATCCCGTTCCAACGCATCGAGGAGCGCTATGAACGCATCCCGGAGCCGGTGCAGCGCCGCGTCGTGTACTGGTCATTCCCGCGGGATGAGCGGGACATCTGCATGTACTCGTCGCTGGCGCGGGCGCCGCCCGACGACCACCGCAACATCGCCTTCTGCCGTGGCTTGAAGCTGCTGGAGGCTGGCTGCGTGGAGAACGTGCTACAAGTCGGTGAGTGTCGCCGACGCGCCTGCGCCTGTTTACTAATATGCGCCTCGCCCACCCGCGCCGTATAAATAAAAACCTCGACGTGTGCGATCGATAGCTGCTCCTCTCGGGAATTATTCATGCGTCGGCTCGTAAAAGTTTCAGGAGATTAGGGCCTGCCGAGGACGGTGATGGTGACCCCACAACCTCCGCTGATCACAGAGGTCGGCCGGTCGCCGCTCACTATCCGTGTGACGCAACTAATAAGCTTATCTCGCTGCGATATCGATAACCCGGTAGTTGCATTGACGTTTAATCGATCCAAAGTTAAACCTATTCACGATTTTCCAGCGGACACTGGTTCTGGCCCGATAATGTCTCCCTGAGGCACACCGGCCGACCGATAGGAAATCGGAGCGCCCGTAATTAATTGGGACTCATTACTATGCATCGATTTCGTTCCGCATCCATAATCCATAAACCACTTCAATAGCTTTATTTTCCTTGCCATAATAATGACATAAAATCGTGTGCTACAATTAATCGAACGCCTAATTAAGATCTACTTTCGAAACTATGCAGATGCATCGTGAAATTCGGCTGAGATTTACATAACTGGAAGTCCCGTTACATAGGGAATTACTCAACCGGCTCGTGGTGGCGGTCGCGGCATCGGTGTCGCGGCTCGCGGCCGGTGCTCCGGCCGGTACTCCGCAGTTTGCCAGAGACGCGCGAGGCTCCGATGGCATTAATCCATGCAGACGTCGTTTGTTACTGTCGCCGCTCTGAATAACGGACGCGAATAAACAATATTAATTGCCTGTTTTTATTTTTATAGGGTCAGACCCGGTTTTATTGTGCTCGGTCGTGGGAGGACGGGCGTTACATATTCATTTGTGCTTATCTGCCATCAGAACAGCGATTACTGGTCATTTCGGGCCGTTTCGGGTCGCACTGCGGTCGCATATGCCACATTTGGTGGGGCCGCGTCGTTCATAATGTTGTCACGTCTCAGGAGAACTTCAGACGCATTAATGTAATAAAAGATATGGAGCATAAACACGAATTCATAGTTGAATCATGTCCGCAGTACGATTTTAGGCACTGGCTTACGTCCAACTTTAGGGCGGTGGAAGAGCCGCCTCGGCGAGATAGCGTTTCCGATATGAATCGTGTACTTATGTTACAGATAAACGCGTTAGTGGTCGGCATGCTTCTCGTGTCCAAAGTGATATAAGTTCCCACACCCATATCATCTGAGTCACACAATCTACGATCAGGAGGAACCGCCCACTTCAAGTAAAAACAGGCTGAAATATGTTCCGAGAATTTAGTCGTAGCTAACAAAGGTTGAAGCCAAGAAAGGATTAAATTGTCTGCTATGTAAATTTGTAGGTCAGACGAGGTCTGGGCGAAAGAAAAAGGAGCTCTGTTTAAATTCTATTGAAATAAACTCGATTTCTATGATGTCCCCTGCTCGTGCAATCAGCATCGGAACTTTTAATGGAGTATGAATAACTTATGGACGCTTTTACATTTTTAATGCATGCATATCGAGTTCCATCGGTGACAGCATACAGACAGCACGAAATGTCATGTGAAGGAAAAAATATCTGGTTGGCACCATTCGAACAACTCACCAAACGAGAATAGCCAGATTCGTGTGTATGAATAAAAGAACGCTGCGCCCTCAAGGTACATGCAAATGATCGAAAATGAACCCCACGTTTTAAATGTACTGGAGTCGCATGTACATACTTAATTGTCATGCAAAAATAAACGAACGCACCCGGCACAGCTCTGTAAATATTTTAATTCAATGTTAATAACTTCATATCAATTCAGTTGGGTCGAATCTCTGTGCGCTCTCCAACCGGTTCCGTTCTCTGGCTGATCGAGAGCGCTGCTTTAGGGGTGTGTTTGATCAAACCATCGATACCACTCTTTGTTTGGATTTCATTTCACATAAAACGAACTTCAGCACATTTGTAACACTGCAGTTCAATTATAATTAGTAATTCCAAGGAAAAAGCATTTTTCCCTAACTGTGTCGACAGCGGTCGTAGATTATTCAATAGAATCGATTTTTACTGGCTAGCATAATGGATGCATTAAATTTTTACGTGCTATATCAACGCTCTTCTTAAATATTATATTGCTTTACTGATATACAATTCACGAGGCACTTCTCAGGGTGTATTATATTGCGCTTTGCAAAGATTCATCTTTGCAAAGCGTACATATTTCTAGCAAAATTGCTACATACATCACAAACAAAATATGAAATACTGCTCACAAATATTTTTACAGTCCGTAAGCAATCACTCTTGCGCGTTCGACTGACAAACGGGAGGCGTCCGTCATGCCAAAAAAAAGGATACATACATATTCAAATTGTGAATTTGAACTGAATGCAGACGAAGGTATAATTAAAACAATTTTGGCGCAATATTTGAATAACCAAATACAACGTAAAGATGATACGAACATTTCCGTCCTCATGTCGGTCTCACGACGTTTCGTCACCAATTTAAGAGTTCACGGCTCGAGTGCAGTTCTCAGAAGGTCTCTAACGCCGCCATTATTCATAAGATGATCGTATGATATCCATTCTTGTACATAACAAGTTTCGAGCTTAACGTCTGCGGTTTTTGTCGAGTCCTTTTAGATTTTTGGGGCATCATTTCTTGTAATAAGACCAGTTTTATTTTGTAACATTTCAGAAATCATAATAGTTTTCCTTTTTCAAAAGTCAGAATCTAGTTCGAACGGTTGAATCCCAGTTGTCCACAGTAAAGGAAAAAGGATTGTCCCATAGCTAGAGATAAGTTTAGTGAGTGGTCACAACTTCCGAAAATAGTCATTAATTTAACTTTTTGGGATATGTAGCGAAAACAGGAAAATCCTATAATAACTGGATGTTCTTATCTCAGTTTTCGGAAATGTCAGGAAATTAACCTTCCTACACTCGCGCGTTGGTCTGTGAGACCGATAAAACAGTCTTTCGTGATTTTTGCTGCTATAATCAATGATGGCATTTTGTACTTCCTGTTAGCTGCATGATTAGTTGCTACGATAATTTCAGGACTAGAAGTGTATTGGTGCGAATAGCGCTTATAGCCGTATTTGGCGAATATCGGTCTGTGAGACCGACGCGGGTATAGGTGTTACAAAATTTGACTTCCGTGATTTTGTACTGAAACTTAAATTATGATACATAAGTCTCAAATTATTTTTGTTTATAATAGCTAATAAGGTATCTTTTAGGTTTTTAAGTATGCTAGAAGAAAACAAATCACCTTTGCTAACATTTTACAACCTCTTACAAAAATCTAACTATTTTTCAGAAACTACAATGGAATGATTGTACTCAGAAAATAATCGGTATATTGTCGGTAAATTATCAGTTTTACGATACTTCGTAGTATATTCTCAGAGAATATAATAATAATATCCACGATTAATCGAAAAAAATAACTGAAATTTATGTTCAAAACTTCGGTCTGTCAGACCGTACGCGAGTATAGGTGTTATCAAATTTGGCGCGAGTATACGAAGGTTAATTAACTCGTCACAGAAATACGTGACATCCTAAAATACGTTTATTAGCAAGTACCAATGATAAGAGAAATTAAAAATAACTTTAAACGCTTCATTATATTATCGAAGTAGAAGTAGGTACCTTCCTCAAATTCAAGTTCAGTTCCAATCCTCAACTGCAAATAATATTGAGGAAAAATCCAATTGCAAAATCAATTTTAACAAAGCAGGCTATCCGTGTGACTGTTCATGTTGGGGCCCCATTAAGACAATTGGGAAGCATATTGCAATAGATTTAAAACACGTTCACAAACATTTTAATAATAGTTTTGGCTTCGCTATCTGCAAAACAGACTATACTGGACACTGATACCCATATACGGAAGACCTAGGTGTTCTTCTGTAAGACAAACATGTACCCATGTCGCCTAAAAGAAAAGCCATGGAAGATCATGACAT
The DNA here is from genome assembly GCA_950022335.1 of Eurois occulta. Lineage (NCBI taxonomy): Eukaryota > Metazoa > Arthropoda > Insecta > Lepidoptera > Noctuidae > Eurois > Eurois occulta. The sequence goes on along the minus strand of OX465498.1, from coordinate 14,869,445 downwards.
TCAACATGGTCAAATTTTGCATTTTGATGAAATTAGTAACACTCATTAAAGCGTTCATTCGTTTTCTAACCTAATTCCTTAGCCTCTCATCATCATTATCCACAGCCCGACTTAACCCACTGCTGGGTATAAGCTTCTCTTTGCTTGCGTCAAGCATCACGTTCTTATGCCAGCGTTTTCCAGGATATTCCCGCAATGGCAACCATGTCGTCTGTCCATCTCATCTTATCGAATTTATTCAGTCCATCCTATCAAATGATTTCCACATGTATTTTTTTTTTGATGACTTTATATCGCGCAACTCTTTCAAAGGATACAAATCACTCAGCCAGGCAAGAATTTATGCAAACTTCCTACACTGTTTAAATATATTACACACATTGTTTGTACGACAATGGTTTTTACAAAACCATCAAAATGGAATATGTCATTGTAATTACTTCTTATCGTAGTTTAAATAACCATAATCGTGATGTGTGTAATTGTAAAACAATCTGCGGGCTATTATGTCTGGTAGTAATCTCGTGTTTGTCCGCAGGCGTAATTGCTTTAAAATGAGAATAGAGATATTTTTGGTGACACACTGTTGCAGAATTGTGTTTGGAATCAGCTTTAGTTTGCATCCCTTTTAGAAATAAAGTCCCAGCCGTTGAATTAGCTTGTTTTTCATCACGGTCATCATCATCATCTTCCTGTCCTTGTCCTTCTTTCTTTCATGGTACTAATAATCTTGAACTATTCTTTCATGATTGATCGATGTTCGCTCACTATCTTATACGTAAATCCTTCAAAAATCCGGAGGATTAGTAAAGAAGAAGCGAACAAATTCCACGTATGCTGAACACTCCGGTTTAAGAGACAACGAGGCTATTGATGTTTGGCTAGCCTCGGTTTCCCTTCGCATTATTTGCAATACTACAATGACTCACTCTGCTAAACCATATCCGTTAGTATTTCAACAACTAAAGCATCTATTCACGAACACACCATCACATCCGTAAAAAACCACCAACCACATGTCAACACAATCGCGATTCATAGCAACAAAGAAATTACAGAGCAAACTGACAAACAGACAAACTCAATGCTCCACTGTCCAATAACAGTGTTTCATAGTATCCACACAAGAACAGTTCTGTCGCGTGACCTCGCACCAAAACCTACCATAACGCGGCCCCCATATGCTCCACTTCACCCCCTCTAACACCTATTTCAATAAGCAATGGGAAAGACGAGGTAGTTCTCGAAATACTGGTCGCGCTCACAAAGACCTGCTTGTGAGTACCAAAAGCACCTCCGCATTTTAGAATCCAATTGCAAGTTTACGCTTGCAATTCGGGAGGTCCTTAACGTTCAGGGAATAGAGGATGTTTTGCAATGAACAGAGGCATTGTTGGTGCACGCATACAGTGAATCTTTGAAGGCAAACAAGCTTGTGAAGAATATTGAATGCTTGATTTGATGGTGTAAAGATAAAATTGCGAGTACCTGAGAAATTCGGTACTGTTGGGAAGTTTCGTCGAACATTACAGAAATATTTCGTTCAAGCTTGTTTTAAATTGAATTCCATACAACAACGTGTTTTGTAAATATGTGTATTATTAGTTTTCTAGTTTATTTGCTTTGGTTATTACCGAGTATGTGTTAACGTGTCGATATAATCTAGTACAGAATTGGCTTTGTGATACGGCAACGTTCACGCAAATACTGGTTTGGATTGTTCCATCGATATCCATCGAAGTGGGCATAATCAATTAGATGTTAACGAGTAATGGATTTATGACGTTCGTAATGATGGAGCACTCAATAGCTATTTACAAGCTTCGGCTGACTCCATCAGTGTAGTACATGACGATTCTTCACAGATTGTAAAAACACAGATTGTAAAATTAGTGTTTATTTATGAGCACTTTTAGAACTGAACTAAGGAAATTCTTGAGAGAATAGAAACAAACTGAAATATTCGATGATGCATGGACAACAAATCAGAGGTGCTTCATTTGAAAGCAATTACACAGCCACCTAATAAGGTTTAAAATCTATGTGTTGATACTACAGAAAAATCAGAATGCTAATCCTAGGTCTAACCAGATACATATTAATGAATGCAGATTGCAGAACCAATTACATGATGACTAAACTAAATAAGTAAATAACGATTCAATTTAACGTGGGAACTACTAGTATGTATACATTAGGTGTTAATTGGTTTAGAGTTCAGGGCCAAATGTAGTCAATTGCAAAGCTTTTGACCTTCGCGATCAATAAGGCTCAAATTGCTTCTTTATACCAATAGCTATAGTTTCTAGATTGTGATCGATGATCTTGCCTGAGACAAGTAATGCGTAGGCAAACAAGTGTGAGGCTTTTATATCGATGCCTGCGACTTGTCGTGCGGTTTTTTTCAAGATGACGATTGATCGTGTCTTTTATCTAATGTATGCTAGTTTCTCTATTGTAACCATAAACGATCAAGGGAACAGAAAGTAACATTGATGAACCCTAAAGAAGATTAATGACTTATCTCATAATTATTCTATCATATTCGGAACTTGCTTGATCAGTTTTCCAATCAAGTTTCGATATTGTGCGTGTTTTAAAATTTATTTAGGTCGCATTTTAAAGTCAGTTCTTTGAGCAACACTCACATAAATGTTGAGAGTCAGCTGCATATAAAAATTGAGTGTCTTCAATAATCGTAAAGCAGCTAAATCGATGGGTAATCAACGACCCAGTTCTAACACATAGCTTTATAAATTGACTGGCTTCCGCCCGCGGCTTCCCCCGCGTATTTTCCATTATTTTATACAATATCTTATCAATTATAGCCATGTGTTATTAAAATGTAAAAGCGTAAGTGTTACAATAAAAGCATCAAAATCCGTTTGGTGGTTTTTGCATGAACCATTATCCACCATACAACAAACATACATCCTCACAAAAGTCTTACACTTCCCCGTTTAAAATGGTAGTAAGATTTCGACAGCCATCCGATATCTTTTGACTCATCATCAACATCATTCTCCTGCCCTCATTCCAATTGATTTGGGGTCGGCGCAGCTTGTCTTCTTCTTCCACACTTCTCTACTACTTCGTCATCTCAGTAGTCACCTCCTTTCTAGCCTCCATTTCTGAGGACTGTCCCGATAAATTACCTACCTACTGTATCTACTACTTGTGACTCACTTCCATGTATATTTTGTAATAATACAATTTAAATACAATGATTTTATATGAGCTCATTGCTTACAATCTATTGTATGTTGTGGTCTTTTGATTCTTTATTTGTTGCAGTTCCTTGGTTTGCAGGAACAGTTTTTATGTATTGTAGGTAAATTGTAGATAGGCGACAACTTATCATTATCATTGGATAGTTTATGCAATTTCAATTAATAGTGCTTGATGTTTATAATACTGAAGAATTCCTTGGAATCATTAAATTGGCCTGATTCATTAGAAACATTCAGAAGAGTGAGCGATTCCCAGATTTTAATTCAAAACAACACATGAAGCTATTCAAATATTTAGACTAATTGGTAATACGAGTCGACAAACTACTTTTCTTCAAAATGTTAGTCTTTGGAGTCCCTCAAGGTTTGCATCTGAACCAAAGGTACCGAAAAAGAGTAAATATTACCATTAACCATCACCAAATTCTCTGAATCAGTTTGTATGTTATTCGCGGACAATGAGCATTTTATAATTTTGTAAATAAACCGGGACAGCCATGACACTACCGAGAAACCTGACAAAGAAAATGTTGCAATTCATAATTATGTTCTTAAGAAATCATATGTTTGTTTTATCGTAACGAAATCATGCTTTCCTTGTGGTGAGAGTAAAAATGCAAGGAGGATATTACTTTGTAACGATGCAGATATGGGTTATGACGCAGGATAACCAGCGCCTATTGAACTTATGACTTGCAGCCAAAATATGAACCAAAACGAGGAAAACCAACACGACATTAAAACAAAAGAGTAACCAGCTCAAATTCCAAACAAGGCTTGCCAAATGAACTCGAAATAGTCCGAGCTAAGAATAGGATTACGTTAAATACTTTTATCACCACGCAGGACCACGCCTGGGTCAAATACAGTCAGGTCAGATCCAATTACGGGCACAAAGGGGCGAAAGGTGGGAGGTCGCGCAATTAGCTTCAATCAGACGTCAGGAAGTCAGAATTAAGTTATTAGGGGGCAGGCTTTGGCACTGACCCGGGGAAATGTGCGTATTGTGCGATATTTACAGGGTTCAATAATTTTACTGTAACTTATTTGGCTTTGTTACGAAGTGAAGAACTTCGTGTTGATTTGGAAGAAACAGTATTTTCATTATGGTTTTTCGTACAGACGTTTTAGAAAGACACATTTTTAATTTTTTATTTAGATATAGACGCATTTGTTGGTTTCAAGAATGCCTTTTTCCTTTCAACTCCCAACTTCCAGATGATAGCTAACAGTATCGGGGATATTGCTTCAATGCAATCGGACCGCGTGATCCGTTTGACATTATAGACACAGTAAATGAATGCACATCATTAATGAATCGGTTTTATTTATGTAAGCTTCGTTTATAAGTTCCAACAACATAATTAAATTTAAACTCGTAATGTTTAGAGACAGACCAAATCGAACTATTGAAAATCGATTATTTATCGAAACGTGTTTGGTAAATTTATATATCCTCAAACAATTTTGTCTCGTTCCTACCTTTTTAGGCATCATAATGGTATTCGTATAAATAAATTATTAATAATTGTTCAAGTTTTGTGGCTGTCTAGATTCAAAATCTCCCGTATTTGGGGCATTAAAGCATCCAATCGCTACTAAAATGAGTCCTAAAAAACGAGAGCTATAGATTCTAAATTAAACAATAATTTTGAACGACACAGTAGCTGATCATTTGGGCGTTACATTAGAGAACGCAGATTCTACACAAAAAAATGTGAATCTGAAAGATGTTTTTGGATACTGAGAATTAATGTAGACAAGATAAGTTATTGGTCAACTAATGTAACTACAAAACAGAAGAAATATCTAAGTTGCTGACTTGAAAAGTCAAAAATCAAAAAAGACTCCTCAAACTTTGGAACTAACCGAAGACCTTCATAGATCGACTTTTAAATATCAGTCACGTCACAAAAGTCTCCAATATCCATCAAACTGTAGACATGGAGGTTTTGTAATGTAGATGTGTATCATTTGTTATTGTCAATTATAATGATTCAAGCTTGCTCGAAGACTGGTTGGGCTTGTACATTTATATCGGCGAACATAAACGGCTTGTGACAACCATTTACTTCGTGGGTCGTTGGCTGATCGTTTTTTGTTTGCTCTGAATTAAGATCTTGTTTCTATTGTCTGTTTGGGGTATTCGATTATGTCTCTTTGGGACATAGATGCTTTCGGTACACTCAATCAACGCGCAATATTTCATCGTCTGCATTGATTTATAAGCCGAGCCTACGATTATCCCTATAAGTTATAAAGGATCGACATTGTTGCTAAAAAAGCTTCTCTCGTTATTACCCATATCAGCTATTTCTTCCTTTACTAGACTTGAGGGTTCCCTGAGGTCTTTTAAGTCAAGCTATTATGGGCAAGCATCCATCGGATTATTGCTTACTTTCATCTCGATTGGGGCATCATCATCCTACGCTCTATATCCAGTTTCCAGAAACCTCTATCAAACGTCAACAACTCCACATTTGTTGACAAACCTTTCACCCACATTTCACACACTCTAAAGACCAAAAATAAGGTCGATACTCTTGAAAACCTAACAATTTTATCTAGTTTCGCAACTCCGGTCACTATCGACCGATAGGCTCGCATGGTTGACCCAATATTCAATCTCAGATAGTGGAAGTGTGTCAAAACATTTTGACAAGCACTTCTACTAACAATGTTACATGAACTATTTAATTTGTTTTCTGCTAATTGGCTGTAGGTACTAACTGCCGTATGTTTATTGTAAAATAAGATCTGAGGGCCTGGACTAGTTTAATAGGTTTCAAAGCTTCTCGGAACCTTATTTCAATCTAAAACTGATAGAATTTTTTAGGAGGTAAAGTAGCTGTTGAAGTTTTTTCTTCGTAAACCGTCTTTCGAAAGCAGTCTTCAAAGAGGTCTTCTCCATTATATTTTCGTTCTGTTTGCACTTTAATAACTTCAGTCATCAGCTTATTCGATATTGTCTCTCATTCATATAAGAATTGAAAAGGATACTTTCCAACCGAGGCCAACTTAAGTCCCCAAAGCAAGTGTACCATGATTCATACTGCTGAACCCAAAGTACTTCAGCTATGGAAGCTGCCAAGCATCCAACTCATTTGTCTTAACATGAAAAACCTTGTTATGCGAAACAATAAACAATTACTCTAACATTACTAACACTTCGCAGTAGTTCTATAGACCTTAGGTCAGTGGTATCATTAACATTATTCAAAGGTTCCTTCTCACTGGACTAGAACATTCATACCAGGTGATAGCGCACTCACGGCTTGACCACGAGATAATGGCTTATGCGACACGCGAGGTGTGACAGCTGCGGAGGAAACAAATGAAAGAAATTGCTTAGAGTAGAGCATGAGTCACCGGACCGCAATGCGATGGTACTCATACAAAGGAAATAATTCACACGAGCGAGCATGTCCCTTTTTGATCGATTCCTGAGAATTAACTCTACGTTTACCCAGCCATATTGAGCTGGTAGGACTATCGTTCTTGCTTTTTCGCGAGCTTCATTTCATCAACGGTTCTATCGATATTGTGCACTTAATTTTATCACAACTGCTCTCAAAACGGTGAAGGAAAACATCGCGAAGATAGTGACATGTCCTAGAACCAAAATCGAAAATACAACACCCCGAACTGCCTGTCACAGACAGGAAGCCTGTATCCCAGCTTTGGGAACATTATGGGCTTATTATGCTACCACACAGGTTGTTCACCGTTATGGTGACCGTCCAGTGTTACACATCAGTTTGCTAACACCTTAACCGTGGTCTTGTACTCGGAACGCACCGGAAGCGAGTAGTTGAGAACAGCACTTTATTTAGCTTTATATTGTGTGATGGAGTACACATCTACCCTGTGATTACTTACGTATGCAACGAGTTTTTTGTATCCTTCATTATCTTACGAAAAACTTTAAAAAATCTGAATTCGTAAGGAGCAATGTAGGTTGAAAATCTTGAGAGTTTTGTTTTAGATGCTTCGGACATAATTCTTCTATGGTTTTTGAAGAGTTTACGCGTAATTTTGTGGTGGTCTTGGTTTCGGAGGAGTTTTATTGTAGTTTAATAACGAAATGCGCCTAGTGGCATCCATTAGAAGTCATGCGCTGTTGAATTATTGTTGCAGCTAGCCTATGACTTCCCGTTTTTTGATCCTGTCAAAAACATATAAAACATTTGATTCTGTCGTAGGTTTGGTCCAGCTCGTCCCGCCATCTTCTAAGAGGATTGCCACAGCGCAAAGCGATCGAATACTTTAAACAATTAAAGGTACCTCAATCTACCTTTTTCTAAAACCCAACCGAAAAATCAGAAAACAAGGGAAGATCAATTTAGTAAATTCGACATAAATACCAATCGGAACTATAAATAAGCCCGAGGCGATGGGGGCTCATGGCTCATGGCTAATCGTGGCAAAGCTCACGTACGGACCAATCATGTGTAATTTGGTACCACTTTGTACCAATAATAAAACAAATTACTATTGTAGGGCCTTTGGACTTATGGTATGCCACTCAGGTTATTAAAGCAAATACAAAATATAGGTAGTGTTTTGTTAAATTTATTTGCTGGCGACATAGATTGGGAAACATGTTTTGTAGTGAGATTTAATTATCTTCTGAAATCACAAAATTATTTTTTTAAAACACGCCGTCCATAACAGACTAAAACTGATCAAGTATGCCGGTGGTCCTAAAATGTGAATTTTTATCAATTTCGTGAAGACCTAACAGATAATTTTTGGTTATTGAAAAAAAAAAAAAATTATTTGTCTCTTACAAAAAAAAGTTGTAAAAGAGACAAATGCTCAAATAACTCGTAATATAGACCACGCAGCGTCAGTTAAAATTTATTATCCGCCATTTTGCCATCAGCTTAATATGCAAAAACAGAAAAATATCCGTAAATCAATCAAGCGCAACATCGCCGTCGGTCGTAACAGCGATCGGTTTAGTGTTGCCATAAACAACAAAGTATGAATGTACTAATTTAACAATAACCCTATAACGCGGCCCGGGGAGGGAGGGCCTACGGGGGTACTCCGACCCAACTTGGTCCGGTGTGCTTTAAAACTTGATGCCTCCCAAGTGGGGGGGCTGTAAGCTGTAACTCTTTAGAATTCAACTGATTTTTAATAGATGCGACGGGTTGGGGTTCTTCTACTGTTATTGCTGTCGTTGTGCATCGCTGATATTGTTTTGTTTTTGTGTATTATTTTTTATGCGTTATAGTCTGGGATATAGCATTAAAATTTTAGGTGAACAAAGATTTCGATCTCGAAAATTACTTGTCTGTGCTGTGGAATGGAGCAAAATAACTATAAATCTTATACAGAAACATCATTATTGCTATCTATACAGTCGAAAGGCAGCTAAGAACTTTGCTGCCTCGCTCTCAGGTAAATGTGGATGAGTAATGGTTACCATGACACATTCGTGCACAAAGAAATAACACAGGTATCCGTATAGAGCATATATTATCATGACCAAAGGGGAAGAATCACAAAGGAGGACCATAAATAATTAATAAGGTGAAAGTCCCTGGCTGCCTATTCGCATTAATAATCTCCTTTTAATAATGATAGGTACAGAATCTTATTTAGCGAAATTGGCTCCCTGCCCGCACCGAGAGCGCCTAGAATGGGAACTTTACATAATTTACTTTTGGCAAAAAACCTACAAAATTATTCATTCTCCGTTCGAAAACCAATATCGAGGCGGCCATGTTGGCTGAATCCGAAATAGGCTTCACAAATTTGTGTTGTGAAAAAAGCAGAGAGATTTGGCAGGGTACCTGGCACAGCGGCCGGTCGTCGGCACTTGGCAGCGCCCTTAATGCGCCTGCCAACGTGCACTGGCCGGCCCAGAGATTTGGCAAGCTAACATATTTCGACACCTTGTAGGAAAGGATTTAGCGTTGTTTCCTTTGGCATGGCGAGGCACCATCAAAGTGTAGCGTCAGCCGCAGACTTACGAAGCCGTTCCTCACGCACAAATACCTTTGCGGTGTAATTTTGTTGTTCGTAATGCGCGGCGGTAAATCAGTGTTGCGGATCTGATGTTGGGTTCAAGGTTTCAAATAAAAATCCTTCAAGCATATTGTTATTTGTATTCTGCTAAAACATCTTAGCCATGGTTAAACATAAATTGTTTCATATCCTGTGAATATGAGGATCGTGCGTAACAAGTGAGTCACTGTCAATCAGCACTTGAGACCCAACTGTCTAGTAACCAAAAATGGAAGAAAAATTAGTACATAAAAGAAAATTACAGGCTTCCTCTGTCCCTGGGTTGTTGAGACCACAAGCGGGAGCCGGCGAGCCGGTTAATATCTCCAGGCGCCGCACAAAACGATCTCAACTACAACCAATTAAAATAGAATTAGTGAAAACACAAAAAAAGCTAAGAATTTCAACTCTAATTAACTGAAACTTTACAAAAAAATATCATATAAAAACGTCTCGCGTGTCATTAGACCCCGGCGTCCCTGTGGTGTTATATTACGAGCATTATTAACCATGACTCAACCTTATACTGGGGTCATGAGGTTCAATTTCGCCTGGTGTATTCGTAGAAGTAAATATGCTTTTACCCCCTCGGAGAGTGCACCTTTTTTTCTACAATTTTTTCGTCGTTTCGTACCTGTGGGCTTAATAAAAAGTGTTGCGGGGTGATGCCAGATGCCTGCACTTGTATCAACACATGCATGGATGTCGCATTGTGCAATACACACAGAAATGGGTTGAGCATCTTCGAAAGCTACGTTTTGTACGATAAGTTTCATATTACTAGGAGCTCGTATTGAAATGTCAGTGTTTTTATAAATAATGCTCACATGTGTTTGAAATTTTGGCGACGGCACGCCTATAAATTTTGGTAAGAATGTGCAAACTGTGAGAAATCATTTTGTTACGGAGCGCTACGCCAATACACAAATAAGTTTTGTTATTTTACATGTCTGATCAAAGAGGTTATTTATGTACACGATTTATTCTTAGGAAGTTATGTAATTACGTTTTTCGCAGACCATTCATTCAACAAATTCTTTTAATACGATTGCTTGTTTAAAAACTCCTTTTCTTCTTCCGGATGTTTTTCCGAGAACGATTAAACTTCGAGAAATGGTAAAACAACACGTAAAATCCGAGTCGAAACCCTTTCTGATTCTTTCCTCAATACTTTACCTTTAACATGAATCAAAAAATTTATTCCTCCAAAGGAACACTTCAACCGCAAGCCGAATCTGACATTCTGACCACAATACAACCTCACAAACTTATCACGACACTAGCACAAGGAAAATTGACTTTTAAGCCTACCGTTTAAGGTATACATGACATGCACGTGTAAGTTAGTTCTCTTAACCCGTTGAACGAGTTCGGGCTATTGTTTTGAACAGATTTTTTACTTCGTTTTACTTCCCAGCCCACCCGGATGCCTGCAATCGATAGATTAGATTTAATCTTAGATTATCGCGTGGCAGGATGCGTAGTCAACCACCTTGTTATAACAACCTTAGATGCCACTAACATGGAAATGGTTTTAGAGTAGAAATAAAGCGTGAATTGAGGTGCAGTATGAATAGATTGTGAAAGATACACATTTTTATTATCTTAAGTTGGAAAGAAAGTGTAAATATAGGTAGTTCCGTTACTCACACAAAACTGGCATGAAGCATCTAACCCTATAACGTTCCCACTGCTGGGGCTCGAACTTCCTCCCCTCCTTATGAGGAGTAGTGGGCTGTAACCACAACAGAGCCAGTGCGTGTTGGTAGATTTCTAGATGTCACCGTGTCACCGAATCGACGTTCCTCAAGACGTGTTCCTTTGCCGTTTTGAGAGCAGACTGGCATTTAATCATCTAAAATCTTATTTCTGTAGAACATACCTAGTCTTCTCCTTTGTCTTCGCGTTGCTGGCACGATATACCTACTTCAAAATATTCATATCCAAGAACAACTGCCGATTGAAAGGACCAAAATATTGAAAACATTTGTTTTTTCTTACGGTTCAACAAACACCCATTTTGCCAGCATTACAAGTTCTTGTCAAACATTACATCCTTATGAAAATACAACCAAAGTAAATATAAATGCAGGTCACATCATAAGGATGGCCTCCTTACTTTTAAACCTGTGTTATTTGGTATAATATTCTAGGTAAGACTAGACAGTACTAACCGTACTAGACGTATTTAAGTAAGGATCAAACAATTACAATCCTATATTCCTGACTTGAAGAAAGAATAATAACTACTTAAGTAGTTATTAGTTAAATAACTAAGCCTTATTACTTACTTCTTTCAAAGACAGCATTGTGCTGAGCGGTGACCTTTTTGAGTGGATGGAACGCAAAATTATGATTATTCATCCTACTTATTATTTTTTATTTTTTTTTATTACACGTCACGTTAAATGCAAATCAATGTTTTCCATTCTTTCTTTTAGAGGTGTCACCGTGCCATACTTGATCATCTTCGTGCCATCTTTTACAAACACGTTTAACTTCTGACCCTGGTCTGTTTATCAGACAAACCAATAATTAAGTCGCTTGTAATAAACACTGATTACGGTGTTATTAAAACAACATTAATTATAAATATTACGGCAGTGAAAGGCATGAGTGGGTAGACAAAGAGGATTAATATTACAAGCATATTACCAGCATCATCATTTCAGCCGAAAGACGTCCACTGCTGGGGAAGTAGGCTTGATATTACCAGCATGCCTGAGCGATATTTCTTGATGGCGTATGAAGCCAAGTCCGGGGCACATGGGCGGCATAAAAACTCTGATACCAGGTTAGGCACTAACCACACGATAAAGAAGAAGACCAGCATGTTTACAATAGTATGGAGAAGACTGACATTAAAAATGTCAAAATATTTGTCTGGCGTGTAGGACAAAATATTTAATGTACAATCAGTGAAAAAGGGTGAAGGAAAATATCGTGAGGAAACTGGCATGTCCTAGAACCAAAAATTCGAAGACAATATGTGACATCTACCAACCCTCACTGGGCCCGCATGGTGGATTATTAGAGTTCAGGAGAGGAGGCCGTTTGTCCCAGCAGTGGTGATTATTCATAGGCAGTGGAAAACAAATGACATCTTGCAACCTACACTGAGCTCGTGTGGTAGATGACAGCCCACTCTCTCTCATAGGGAGAAGCCCTTTGCCCCAGAACTGGGATCATTATAGGCTGATTTCTCTATGCATGGGCAGCGCAAAAATATGCGCCTATGCATCCTCTATACACATTTATCATTTATTTTTTTTTTTTAGGTAGGACGTATGCTAAAAAAACGACTTATTATGACAATCTTGAATTACTAATTTAACAAAATTGTAAATTCTATGCAAATATCACAATTTTGTTTAATCGTCATAACCCGCACGAAAAACTGCTACATTAACAAGTCCGAAAGAGTTCTTATTCAAAATGTCCATTAGCAGTGCACTGACCTCTATTTTGAGTCATTGTTACAAGACTCATGTAATTGGTGTTTATTTTTTCCCTCAACTCAATCCTTTAGTTTTAAAGAGGTATTTTCACAAAATTTTGGTTATAGCTACGAGGTGTTCCCTCTCACTCAAATGTAAAGAGCTCCCATGATGTTCTCACCAAAAATGTCCGTAAACGAGGTATGTACTCGTATATTTCTTCATCTAAGGTTATTGATATACCAGCTATATTACTTACAGCAGCTATATTATCGGATATATTATTTTGTAATTTCATGGAAATTTTACATGGTGTAGTGGTTAGTTGGTAGTTGTGGTAAAAAATTTGATAGTGTTCAAAAGAAAATTGTTTTGATGTTTTGAAAATTGTTTTATTTTCGGTGTAATACGCTACAAAAAGTACTAGGCTTGCATAATCTCTGTGGTATTATTCTTTGTATGAAACTCTCATTGCAATTTAAACCAATAGGCAGTGATTCCGCATAAGGATAACCTGTGGGATTACGTAGGCGGAAATGCGAACTTAATTATATTTCTAGTAAATTACTGTGTCAGTAAGCACGAAAACAATAAATATAACCAGTTTACTTAAATAAATGAACATTGTGCGTACTTAATTACAGAATCATGGTCATTTATTAAGTTATGTTTATTTTGCTTATTTAAAGGAAATACCACCCGTTTCTGTATCATTTAAAGTCGCAGCATGATTTTATTCATTTCCTCAATTTCTCTACCCTTATTCCAATTAATCTGAGGTCGGCGCAGCATGTCCCCTTCAACACTCTTCTATTATTCGTCATCACGTGAATCTCTTCCTTTCTAGACAATTAGACATAATATCGTACACAGTTCGTCCATATTTTCTTAAGTCTTCCTCTACTCTTATAGCCAATAGCCATCCATGTTCTACTCACGATATTTTCCTCATTCTTCCGCATCATTATGTCCATACCATGACAACATAGCACCGCATAATTCGGTCATCGGTGCCACTGTGGACTCCCTCATATACAATGTTTTTATACTGTTTTAGCAATCTTCTTTTTATAAAATATGACAAATATCATAATAGTAGGATACCGTTATGGACATAGAAAGTATGGCCTGTTTAACGATCTCAGTAGTCGGCTAAAGAATCAGTCGCAAGCTGTCATACACTTACGATTTTTAATTTGACAGCGAACGTCAAAGCAAGCGATCCACCCGAATGTCACCCCAACTCGTATATTTTGCATTTGAAAGCGTTTGAGGAACAAATGTAAACAGGCCCAACCCTTGCACTGTCGGTGACACGCTAATCTAACGTTGTAGATGTGGCATCACATACTCACAGTTCATACTGTCCTATTACGTCAGAACAGAACTCAGACGGCGGAATTGAGTTCTGAGTATTTTTGGGGTCAATTGTTTTGGAAATTCGTTCAATATTTAGCTAAATGCGGCACTATAAGCGATGCATCTGGACGAGAGTTGCCGAGAATCCAGCTAAGGGGCGTGCAATTTTAGAGGCCTGGATCTGGATATCTTGTCCACTGCTGACAGTGAACTAACAATATCTACAATATTTTAGAAGGTAGAGTCAAGATTATGCACGTAGGTAGGTACTAGCTTTTGTCCGCGGATTCGGTGGGGTTCAATACAATTTTGCTAGCCTTATTGTGTTATTTCAGCTCTAGTCTACCTGTGTACTATATTTCATTGAAATCTGTGCAGCTGTTTCAGCGTGAAGCAGGAACAAACATACACATTTTCGCCTTTGTAATAGTAGTGTTATTTTATGCATTTTTCTCGGGACTTTAGCTTGAAGTGGCTGCAAAAGTAAAAAAACAAGGCTGTCATAAAAAGATAATCGTAAAAAAACCGTTAGCCACTCATATTTTTAATTTAAACCCCGCTTTCACAACAGCAACAATTATAACCCTTTATGTCTCCAATTTTAAATCCAAAGACCACAGTTGTTGTCGAATTGAACTGTCATTTTTGTCATGCTGACAACAATTAAATCGTAAAAATGACATTAAAACAAAACAATCTTAGTTGCAATTGACGGAACCGTTACTCAAATTATGAAATCAATTTTGACGTTTGAAACGTCAATTAGTTGTCATCGCTGACATGTCAATCAGGGATGTCACTAGATAAACTTAATCGATCGATAAATGTCTTAGGCAAAGTGAATGTGATAATTTTACCTACAGCCAGGAACTTTGGATAAAATTCAAAGCTACCGTTGTCAAGAGACAAAATAGAACAGAATTTGACACATTATTAACAATAAATAGTCCTTTGATTATTAAAATCAAATTAATAACATACTCAACCCTATCTTAAGTTGACTTCGCAATAGTCGTAAACTATTAAGTACTAAAGAAGATTAAACTAAATCTTCTGCTCAAATAATTCCCTTAGGAACTAACAACGCACTTACTGGAAGGTACATAATACATATGGTACATACTCTAGTAACCAATAACAGAAAACGGGTTAGAAATTAAATTAGACTAAGTTTGAACCCTCTGAGCCTTAGATTAAGGTAGATTAGTAGGGCGTGCCCCTTTCATGGGATTATAGCAGACGTATGGGGAATTGCCTTATTCTACGGCTTCAGGATATTTGATTAGAGTGGCAGATCTAAGTTTAATGCAATGATTCAGTTGGATATTTGATAAATTTAGTTTATAGTAACGGTAATGCAGGAAAAGGGTTATTACAGAATAACCATAGAGCTTACTATAATTTTACCGCATATGAATTAATATTGATATTGACATTTTTCAGGAATGGAATTTGACAGCTATTAGAATGTTACCAGTAAAAAAAGTTTTATATTTGAACTATTTTTCAACTTGCGTTTTTTTTTGTTTTTCATGACTCACAATGTTTACAATCTAATCATCTATGTATTCACACATTTTTTATTACAATCGCAAGTATCAATCTTGTCCAAAGCGGTCCAAAACAAAAACTGCAGCTTGATGCAACAGGGAACCGAACCGGCTGCGGTCCGGAAATGCCAGTGACATGCCGCCATCGACACGGACTCGGGTCGATGACAGACCGATGCATTGTATTAACTGAGGTACAGACGCCAGCACATCAAGCTACTACAATCTGTCAAATTTCTTTAATAGATTTTCAACTTTATCGCTAAAGCGTTAGGTTCAAGTTTGATTGGAAAAAAATTACAATTTTACAATTTCTGGCGTTTGTTCATCTACCTAGATGCGGTAAGCGAAGAAAGTCAAACACAGTACGCTTTTTAAAACAAAATTTTAGAGCATAATATAAAAAAAAAACTTAAAAAATCAACTTTCAAGAGAAAAACGTGCAAAAAAAGTCTACAAAACTATCTATGGTTTTGGGTTATGGGCTATCGTAAAAAACTCCTTTTTAGGAAATCTGTTAAAAATAGTAAAATGAAGACAAATCCAACTCTTAGCTGTTACATAAAATCTAGAAAAAACTGTGAATCGAATAGTTTTGTGTCAACTTAAAATATCATTATGTAAAAGTAAGAATGTTCGTTTGTTGTTGCTGACCGTTCCTCTGGCCACAGTGATTCCATCACCGAGAAGCGACGCGACGCGGGGAGAATAATTCGATTTTTCCGTTAATTTAAGGCTATTATTCTCCGGTGGGGTATGCTGGGGTGTACCTACACACTTACACAGTACACCAACGGTTCGTCCGTTTCAGTTATGTTTAAGTCCTACGTGTTGGGGGCGAGCCGAACACCATCAACAGGGCCCAAACTCAATTCTGGATAAATCAATTAGTACCTAAGGAATTACTACCCGTAGTCTGTCTGGCTATCATTGTTACTACTTACTTCAGCATGATTTACACTCACACTCGGAGTCTTGTAATATCGTCTGCATTTTAGCCGGAAATTAGCCACTGCTAGGTATAAACCTCTCCTTCCTTCTGTCATATTTCCCAGTTCTTTGCGTCCGTCATCCATTGAATAAAATCCACTAAAACTATTGGATTTTTACAAGTTTTTATTTAACTTGCGTTGTTAGATGTATGGATCAAATCTTGCAACTGAATTTTAAACCAGTTTCCCCCAAACGGTACTGCTGAAATTTTGCACTCCCCTTAGGTTCTGGTGACAAAACAGTTTTATGACAGACGTGACGCAGCCAGGGTCGTCTCCTCAAGATAGAACTCCTTAACGGTTAATAGCGCGGACACGAAACTTTGCTTGTATACGCGTTCAGTTTTGATAAATAAATATGATTTTGTTCTCTTTTATTGCATAATAATAAAAGCTTTTTTTTTATTGGGATAAGCCCGCCACACTATTCCCAAACCACTGTAACTCCCGAAAGCCAGAATCAACAGTGGCGACCACCAGGAAAGCGCCGAGACAATGAAGCTCGACGAAGTCCCAGAGAAACAAATTAACTGTCTTGGATCCCGCAACGAAATTAATCAGAAAAGTATAGCGGAGGAATAGGACAACCATAATAAAAAATTGTTAAATTTTTGGACACCTTCAATTGGACTTACGACATTTTTGCTCGAACAAAAGCAGTGCATAAGTAGGCCGAGGGTGCTGCACCCCTGGTCCCCCTATGCGTGTCACTGCAACCCGTTACCCTCAATTAATTCAAGCTTGCACCGAATGATAAGCAGTTGATAACACTAGGGTTCCGTAGGCAATCAGTATCCTTTCATAACTGACAATAGGTACCCTGATTTTTCAACTGTCCTAGAAGTACACCCTATTTTCTTTTTTTTTGGGATGGGAAATCATCAAATCGAGGAGTGTCAGACTTTTACTGACTAAAACCCATCCATGTTCCTTCTTTTGCCCTTTGTGTTCCAGGGCCGCGGTATCTCTTTCGAACAGTCCCGCAGCCCTGGAAGAGTACACCCCTAAGATAATTCTGAATTTCAGGGATTCCAGATTAAGGCTCTTTTGCACCACAAATATTGAGACAGTGTGAGGATATAAATACTTTAGCGTTCAAAGCATTCAATGAATAATAGTGGTGCAAGAATTGAAGTGTTTTTTTTTAATGCTTTCCTGTAGTATTTATATTATTTTTGTCATTTTAAAAACCAAGAAATAAAGATCTAATTTATTAGTGGAACAAGCCGGCAAGGAGATTTCGAAGTGACCTATGATATTTAATCGTATTATACCAGTATTTAAACAAACTATGGTTTTGATTTAATCATCTGCCTAGCCATTTGTGGTCACCTACCAAAGGCCAACCTAGGTAAGAGCTGCTTAACCTGAAGATTGATCTGAGCGGCTGTTAGTTACGTTTTAAAACATCGGCTCAAAAACAACCACGGAATCCTATTCTATGGACGGATACACATAACCTTTCCGAACTATCGCTAAATTCCACAAGATACGCGACTGGAGCCACACCTTAGCACCAGCTAATATCCCAGTGGGGTCGGTGGGGGTGGGGGAGCGGGGTACACCCTACACGACATATTGAAATGCCCACAGCTGACTACAAGTTTGCCTGATTAAAATTACTTTTCTTACACATTTATCTGGGACGTTGGAGCTTCGTAGGTTCAGGATTTTCTCGGGAAATTAAGTCGGATTTCTAGGCTTCGCATTTTAGGTTAATTATAAGTTCTAGTAGTCTCTAAACTAGTTTTTGTTCAGTTTAAGTAAAAGAATTTCCAAAAGTTAAGTTCATTACCTACGTCAAATAATTTATTTTTAATTATAAAATAAATAATTTGACGGGAAAAGAGCGCTTGGAAGGAATTGGGGGAGGCCTCGCAGCAGTGGGACAGTACAGGCTAATAAAAATATATATATTCAAATTTTATTTTACTCAAAGAAAATGCAGCCCGACTTTATATTACCAAAAGTAAGAGTTTTTTCCCGTCCAACGAGAGAACGAAGCGACATCCCCTATAAATATTAGGTTAGGCAAAGCCAAATCATCTTACGTTCCCTTTTAGTTCATTAGTCACCCCTTGACCCTTTCCTCCCAATCCATAATAAATTGTACGGCGTCCCTGCATTACTTTCTCGTAAAACATGCATTTCCTAGAGGTTTATTTTTCTGTATTTTGGACAAACACGGAGTTAGAGTCATGGAAATATTTTATTATTCTCAGTGAGGTTAGAAGATGAATTATTAAAATAGCAGAATTTCAAAAAACGTACACGGGAAAAAGATGAACACAAACTTTAACAACATTCTATATAGAATAGAATAGAATTTCTCTTTATTCGAGTACTCAAAAAAAAAAAAAATATGACTGTCCCGAAAAATAGTTTTATACGGTACGAGCTGTAACCGTTGGGTCGCATCATCCCAAGTCATTTAAAACATTTTGCTTGAACTTGATTTTACATGTTTTTACATCTGAAATATTATATTTTTCACCCTTCTTCAGTATTATCATTAACACTTTGAACGGGATATTTACCATGTTCACTATTTGTTATGACAATTTTATAGAAAACATGGTAAATATCCCGTTTTGAGTGTTAGTGATTGGAAAACCAAGGATACTTATTACTGGCATTTGTAATACCATCCTTGCTTTTCCAATGTCCGAGAAAGCAAAAGTATTGTATGAGCTAGTAATAAGTAGAACGTAAATTAGTGTTAAAGGGATCGTAAGTAACTACTTTAAGATAGTTATCAACTTTGTTTTCCTGCACTGGGCGATGTCATTGCTAAGCGACAAAACCTTATAATCAAATTTAAAAAAAAAAGTGTTAGTGACCATGTATGTCAGTTTAAAAACTACTTCAGTATCCTTCCAAACATTTCAATTTGAGATCCATGTTTCATCAAAACTATTTTGACGATCTCAATTCATTTTATCAACGTACTTGTACAGTCGGCAATATAAAAGCATCCGGGAGATAAGTCCACATCCTTCCAGCATCCATCTCCAATCTCCATGAGCGTATTAATCTTAGGGCCGTGGTTAAGTGGCTCACTTCCCATAGAAACTCGAGTGGTTCGGGGGCTACTGGGCTATTATGCCCACATGTGGGGTACCAGGGGTACCATTGGGATGTAGAGATTGAAAAACTTTTATGTTGAAATTTTTGGCTCGATGGACTTTTTATGATATTTTGGTATTGGCACAATGTTCTAGTTCGAAAAGTTATTTGGCAAAGTATTTTGTTTTTTTTTTCACTTTTGGCAATTTTGGTAAAATACAGGATGTTTTATTAAGGTGAGCATTAATAAGCTTGCTGAGTCTCATTACGATTTCTTTAAAATTTTGAATGGTTCGAGGTTATGAATCAAACTTTATACTTTCCAACCCAATAACGCAACAAATTGCTCCTAAAATGAACCCCATCACAAAATAACATAAATTCCAAATTTAAACTCGCAGTCCCCACGCTCGCGTCCATTGTTTTTTAAATTTTATATTTTATGCAACAGAACAGATGCGTCACGATCTTACACCATAAATGGAACGTACCCCAGTGATAGCCGACATAAATTGAGCCTCCACTCCCCCCTCGCGTCTGTATAACTAAACGCCACAAGGGAATCGGTGTAGAATGTCAGAGGTCTGGCTTTAATGGCGCTTCTAGGCCGAGGGGGCCACACATTGGCGCCATTGGCACTTGATATCGATCTTTGTTCGGGCTCCCCCGCGTCTTAAGCCCTGCTCTCTGAATTAGGGCTAGAAATTTATGTTACTGGCTTACAGCAGAGGGATTGATACAGTTTGTAACTGTAAACCGGCTTAAACTTTGACAGAGACTAATTTTCTGAATCGCTAAAATTGTATTTTATGGCGCGTTTCGCGAAACGGGTTATTCTGCAAACTATTGTTTTAATCGAGGTTAGCCGCTTTTAATTTTGGAATCGTAAAAAGGAGCGTTATATAATTTTGACTATTTAAATTAAATAACTTAGCCAGTTAAATAATTTTGTATGTCACTAGGTCATTGTAGCAGGCGCAGGAGTCATTGGTAGCAAATGTTCAGCAAAAACATGATTACACATTTTGCATAACAAAGCAAGCTGACGAGTTAATGAGTACAATCTTATCTGCCATTTATTTATCTAAGTACAGAACATAGGCAGGCTGCACGTTCATCTCTGCTCCGCCCCGTCACGTTCGTTCGTGATGATACATAAAACCAGTCTGCGACATTACGGGCGTTTCTAACAAAGCAAAGAAATAAAACGTTCTCAATAACAATGCAGATTAATGAAAACAATGTTAGACACGAACAAATTTTTCCGTCGATCCTGCAGCCGACCCCCGCAGACAATACGAACTTATCGCTCCGACTAAACAAGTTTTCGAGTGGGGATGCCGCCGCTTATCTGTTCGGGCACATGTGAGCCCGTGCCTTGGGGCCTTTAAACTAATACCACCATAAAAAGGCCCCCTCGCCCCCCGCCAAGCATCATAAAAGAGGCCATAGAAGGAAATGGGCGTGTAAGCTAGAAGGTCAGGCTACGCTGGTCGTTCGTATAAAAGCTTTTGCCCGATTACTTGGTTGGCTGGCTCGCGTGCGTTCTATTTTCAAACGTGATAATGATAACCGGATAGTTGGGACGTTGCGAGTGTACGCAGTTCGGTGTTTGAAAGTGGAACAAAAAAGTATTCTTTGTTCTGAGGCGAAGGTATTTACCATACAACCCTCGACTGTTCAGTTTTTTACTTTTTCTATGATGCACTGGCTTTCAACTTTTTTTAAAGCGATTTATTGATAAATTGCGGAACATTTTTGTATAATATCCTCGAAATCAGTCAGATTAAAAAGCTCGTCGAACTGGATTACAAATCGTTCTCAGTAAAAACTCGTTTCCTCACAAATTACTTCATGCAAGTAATTTTCGTACGTGGCAAACATACCGAAGAAATTGGCATTTTGAAAATAACCAGAAAGCACTATTTCTATAGAGATCCAATTCTCTATTATGTATCCCAATGCTGGCTGTGGGTGTGCGTGCCTGTGCCACAAAAACGAATGGAAGTAAATCGCGCACCCTTGTTTGTTGTGCAGATTACTGAGCTTAGCACGCGGGTGACCACGCTCCGCGGTGTTGCCAATGCTTGGAAACAATAAAGAAAAAAATACTGATTAACATAAGTGTAACGAAAAGATTTAAAATTACGAGAATTCTTTTTTAGTGAAAAATCTTTGGAATGAGCAGTTTTTTTTTAATATGTTAATATGACTTACTTTTGCAATCATATTATTTGAAGACATGAAAATTATACAAAATATTACACGATCACCCAGTTATTATTATCATTACAATATTACCCACTTTCAAACACAGGAGAGATAACATTATATCCTTACCGCATTGCACCGGTTCAAACCAGTAGTACACCCCAACAAAAGGCTCAAAAAGCAAAAACACCTAGGCGTGGTCTGGCAGACCATAAGTCCTGATTAAGTCTAATGGTGGAAATGGTCATGCTGCCCGAGAGTGGGGTTATAGCGCCCAGGGGAGGGGGGCGGGGTACCATTAGATGGTCATCACTGGCCCAGGTAAACCTCGGTACCACGAAAACTCGCTTTTGTGTCCCGAAACGCGTTGTATTAGAAAATTGGGTGACATTATGAAAGGTCGTTTTGCTGATGATGTTTTTATTTGTTTTGGGGATCTTAATAATCGAAAAATAAAAATCTTTTTGAAATTCAGCTCATATAATTATTTCAGAGGAGCCGCAATTTTCTCATATTTTTAGTCTTGCGCCAGAATTTATCTATGAATTTAATCCTTTAATGCTTAAAGTATCTTACAAAGATCAGATCATAGATCTCCGTTTTTATTAAAACGATAATACTCGTTCATTCCTCAGGTAGACGCACATTTTTTCGGCCATCATCGTCGTCGGTACAAATTCTGGCAGCGTTGCAGCGGACATACGAACGTACGGACGGACAATTTATGTTTGCAACGTAAAATTTTCGTTGTATTTTACGGAATCCCTACGTAGGATTTATGCGCGTCTGTGGCGTATAAAATATGAGCACGTTTTTACGATGCAGCGTTATTGATTGAATGAGTTTTAGTTAGTCTATTTTTAGCTGGATTTTTTCTGGATTATTGCCAGTTCTGGATTTGTTCAGAAGTGTCAGTATGGTTATGTTTTTTTTCTGATTTGAAGGGACGAATAGTGGGAAACAAACAAATCTTTTAATAAGTGCTGGTATTATTTTCACTGCTAAAACAACATTTTACCTGTAACAT
The DNA here is from genome assembly GCA_950022335.1 of Eurois occulta. Lineage (NCBI taxonomy): Eukaryota > Metazoa > Arthropoda > Insecta > Lepidoptera > Noctuidae > Eurois > Eurois occulta. The sequence continues at coordinate 14,846,555 of OX465498.1, read as the reverse complement.
AATAAACACCAGCCACAATATCGTCCTCAACACAAATTATCGATAACGAAAAACTCAAAATTTAATCAGCACAAACGGGAAAAAGCTCTGCAAAAACCTAATTAGTACTCAAATTCAATCTAGCTCCACCATCTAGTTGAATATAAACCCCGGGGCTCCGTGTCAGAGCATAATGCTCTGTCCGTGGTTCAGCATAACGCTAATCCTCCAACGGGTTCGATTCTCGAGCACGTACGAAGGTATTTAGTTAGAAACCGTCCTTCACCGGTCACGTCTCACTGTTTGTTCTACGGATTCAATTAATTGTACGTTTTTATCTTCGCCCTGTATCGCCTCGCTTGCTTAGGTGTGCTCACGTTTTATGACTGTAACGAAAGAGGCTGGTTCTTGAAGCCTTTGAAGTTTTTCTATTAAATTGTTGGCTTCTTACAGAATGTGCCATTAGCAGTTTAACGTGCAATGCTCCGTATATTGGATATACAAAATATTATAACAAATTAAGAATTAATTTAGGTACTTCGGGCAATAAGGCTATTCCGTTTTAGACTTTCCAAAAATATTTCCTAACATTGTCAGTGCACTGCCGTCATCTGTACTGATCCAAATTCACAGATTAAAAACCACCCTTCTTTACATCTGTTATAATTTAAAATAAACTGCGCGAATCGAATCGCCCATCTAAACGTACCCTCGCAAGCGCTGCAGTTACGAAACGCAGATTTCAATGTTTTACGACGCAGCCAATTTTTCGTGAGCCCCCCTGTCTCTCTGAGCTCATACTCTAGAGGGTCATTGAGGGGGAGTGGTGGGTGATGTCTGGGATCATAGCATAATGGTCATGTTTTATAACGCGCCCCCCCGCATTAAGGCGCGGGCCGCGTATAAAACGCGTAATAGAATTTCAGTGACGACTGCCACCCTTGATAGCGCTTCACTTTACTGCCCATGTAACGATGTTAGCACCGCGCATGCGCCCACCAGCCGCCGCGAGTTATGTCAAAACCCAAGACGTGACAATGGCAACATTGTGACAAGGATTATAATTTTGTCGCGTTTCTAAGGAATACTTCGTGTGAACATATTGCTCGGAATTTCCGGCGGCAATTTGCTTGAGCGAATTAATTTTGTCAGATTAATGATCAAATTAAACTGTACTCCTTTTTAGTCTTAATCAAAATTTTGCAGAATCACCGCTATACAATTTTACACCCTGTATAATCGTACAATTCCGCGTTAAAGAAAATAAGGGTGGTTTGAGCTGGTGTCCCGACTAGGAATTCTGTTCTAATGTTTATCTAAACAAACAGCCAAAACTTCGCCACCCCTATTCGATTAAACCTCACTACCCGCACATTTCCCAAGAAACATCACACAAACAACTACCTACACAAGATGACCGTTCCCGCCAATCAGCGCGTCCAAACTTTTCCCAGCAGAGGCGTTATGTCCAAACCACCAATGGGGGAGGTTGGCGCCCTCATTGTTATCCAATTACGGCCTCCCGCCTGATAATACGCCGCGAATTCAAATTAGGACCGGGGAGAGCGGTCGCCGACCCCGCTCTGATCAATCGGTGACCGCGCCCGGCATCGATATGTGGACTCGATCGTCGCACGCGATACTTAATCGGTTCCCGCGAGCGATTTTTGTAAATCGAACTCGTTTTGATTGGGATGTGATTTGTGAGTGTCGGAGCTGTTAAAAATGGCAGATATTTTTTTATCTTGAGAAGGATTTGAATGAAAGAACGCCTCTTGTTTTTGAGAAAGTTTCTTAGAGATATGAAATTCTGTAATAACACTGCCCGAACGAAATTATAATATAGGAGTTTTCTAATAATTATTAGAAAACTCGGGAAGACTTGTATTCTTCAATTTTCGAAGGATCGATATAATTTTATTTTTACGAATTCACATCCGACTCTCTGTTCAAAGCTCATATCATTAGAACATCACTAAACCTATTAAATTAATTAAGAAAATGACCGTTCAAAACGAACTCTTATTAAACTTAAGTTAAAATCCCTCGGTATAATTAAGCAATAATTTCGATACATCGTGTGGGAGCCTGCAATGGAGGAACGAGTTCGACGCTTAATATCTGATGTAAACGAGAATTACAAGAAACGCCTACCTCTGGCTATTATTTGGACAGACTTCTTCACGTCACGCCATTTTTAGCTGAGGCTTGAGAAGATTTTATAATTTTATTTTAGAGTCGAAACTGTAAAGAAGTGTAAGGCCCCGTTTCCACCAAATCCACATCGCGTCTTGATCTTTCCCGTTATTGGTCGAATCCTCATGTCTCCTGTCTTTTCTGGTGGAAACCAGGCCTAAGTTTTCATGCATACTCTTTTGAAATTGCAGTTACTTCAGGCTGTCCAAACTGGTCCTAATAACATCAAAAAAATTGACGACTGATTATCAAATTCTTGTTCAGTGATTTGATTGGATATTCTAAACCAGCGAATTTCCGTAATTTATCTTTCAAACACCGGGTTTCTATGACTTCTATACCACGAACAGAAATTCACAGCCACAGCCAACGATCTACCCGACCACAATATTGATACAGTGATATGTCCGGAGTCCGGGAACGCATAACGGGACATTACGCAACCCGGGAACTCTTCTCACGGAGACACGGCGACCCGCCATGCTGGATTACTGCGGTTTTTGCCGCCGCGTGCTTTTATTATTTTTAATTTCACCCGTATTGCTGGCAGTTGCTCCATTATTGGCTCTCGGAAATGGAATCGGTTCGAATTTATATTTCGAACGTAGTCATTAATTTGGGGATGTTGAATTTATTTGGTAATTATGTCTGGATTCGATAAACAAACTTAAGTCGTTAGTTTTTTTATTTGGCACTGTTACATAGTCATCATCGATTTACACACTTGTTGTCATAATATAATTTTGTAAGTCCTCTCTTCTGATATCTAGGTCTTCCGGTCTGTGCGAGTCTACTAGGGATCCTACGTGCAAATTTTTGTAGACCACCTATCCATCTCGCTGTTAGTCTGTCTGCCCTCGTCTACCATCATGTGCGTCTCTATCTTCCACTAGCTTTTCTTATCTTTTTTTAAATCAATCCCATATGTATAGTTCTGTATAAATCCAGATCCAGACGTTTTCACAAATCTCATAAGCACTAAGCTTTTCATCGCAACCACAATCGTGTCATTCATTGTAGCTTCTGGCAGAAATACCTACTTAAAAAATTAATACTTGCATCAAAATGTGGTGTATTTTCAGTGTTGCCAGCATTCCTACACAGTCAGGTGGCGCCACCTACCGGCATTCACACACACGTACCATTTATTATTAAACTTGCGGCTTCCCGCGGCACTTTCCATCACTGTTAGCGGTTATTCAACTAATGATAGATTTAAAGCTATGAGTTTGAAACAGGTCGGATCAAATTAATAATTTCGCTTTCAATGGCACATACACTTTCATATTGGTAGGTACCGGCCGATGGAAACAAAAGCGGGAAAACTCTTTTCGTACTTACATAAACTCTTGCCTTTTTCCCCTGTGTGATAGCAGGAAATACAGAACGCAACATACTCCAATTATCTAATCATTCATTATTTCCAAAAAGAGTCTGTGGTTTTTGAAGGATCCACGTCATAAAGCTTTTCAAATTGTCTTCTCTCTGAGAAGGAGTTGGCCATTGTCCACCACGCGGGCCCAATGATGGCCGTCAGCTGTCAAATAATATTAAGTCTTTAATCTATGGTAGTAGGACAAACCGGGTTTCCTCACATTGTTTTCCTTTACCGTTTTAAAACGCGAACTGACATGATAAAACATCTATTTAGCGCTATTTTATTTATTTATCAATATAATTAAGTGTTTTGTTATTTGTTTCAGGTAAGTCTGGGATTGCCAGTGAGATCATAGACTAAAGTTACCGTAGTCTTGTCCTTCCTGTTGCTAAAATCTGTTGGAGTGTTGGTAACTTGGTAAGCATTTATTTAGTTTGTGGTAAAACCTTTGTAAAAAGAGATGATTGTGAATATGTAGGTATAGTGTACCTATTTAATAGATATGTTAACACTGTCTCACAGCCACTAGTCAGGTAGCTGTCACTAATGTCAACTGTCAGTCACGCCGAATGGCGGGAATTGGGAAGGGAAAAGCGTACACTGCCCATAGTGTATTATCTATGCACTGCCCTGGGGCTTGGTGGTGCTGGTGAGACTGTGATATAGTTAGTAAATTGTGTTATCAACCAATAAGCCCTGCTACAAGTGTATACTACAGTAGGGAAGGATGTGATAAATTACGATTCCTATAAGTAAAGCTAGTGACAAAAATCGTGAAAAAGCACCTTTTTGACATGGGAGTAAGCAGAAACTTCATAAAGCCATCTGCTACGATCCTTCATATCATTTGCCTCGTCCACGTTTATTCTGGTTGCGAGTACTCCTGACCTTTCTGAACAACATCACCGATTAGGTACTAATTATTAACTTTTGGTTACTTGTATAAAATACGTGTAATTTTTTGGTGTCATAGATGATGCAATAAAAACAGCAATGTAAAATCATTAAAAACTGTGTACACGTGGCGACCAATCAACTTATTCAAAACCAGTTTATGCGGATCTCTCATTGTACGGGAAACCTTTACAAAACGAGGCTATGTTTTACTGGTAATAGCTTGATGTGTAGGTAGTTGTGTGTACCACCTGTATAACGAAGTTTTTCATTTTGATAACCTCAATTATTATTTTTAGATCCTCGTCATCTTACTTAATGAATCTCAAATTCTATGGCGAGAAAAATATAATCAAGGCTGACAATAATTAATCATTCGTATTTTTAATATTTTTTGCCAGCAATTTAATTGGTTATTCAAATAAAGAGCTCGTGGCTAAAGAATGCTCGGATCGATCTTACCTAGGTTAGTCCGTGGATGGGTGACCACCCATTACATACCGAGTTTCCTCCGTGCCTCGGAAAGCATGTTAAGCCGTTGGTCCCGGCTGTCATTTGTAAATCTTTGACAGCCGTTATAGGTAGTCAGTGGCTTGAAAGTCTGTCAATGACAACCAGTCTTACCAAAGGGTATCGCATTACCCAGTACCTACTTACTGGGTTGTGGAGGTCAGATAGGCAGTCGCTCCATGTAAATCACTGGTACTCAGCTGCATCCGGTTAGACTGGGATTCGACCCCACATAGTTAGAAAAAGGCAAGGGAGATGATGAATTTAATTGGTTATTCAAATCTACAATGCAGCAGATTTATTACTCAGAACTTACTATAAAGTAAAAAAGTACATTTTAGTAAACAAGGAAGGATCTGTTTTTTCGTATCACTTAGCTTTCTGGAGTTTCTGCTTACCCTCATTGGGAAAGCCAATGACTAGACTAGATATTACCCATGTGGGTTCGTATCCCACCGCTGTCACCATGATCTATGAAGTGAATGATACGCGGATAGAATAGATCCAGTTGTATAACTATATAAATGCCAAGCGAATGAAACAGTAATATTCTATTCTCTATTATGTATTTTATTTAAAAGCTTGTTGGCGAGATTATTTTGCACCTTATTATGAAAATAATTAAAACCAACCACAGAACTGATCGTTTTGATACAAATAGGTCCTGTGCTGAAATAGCTATGCAGTCACAGACAAGACTAGATACGAGTGACTACGGGCCTAATTTTAACTTGAAAACAATAAAAACAAAAAAAAAGCAATCAAAAATTATTTGAAAAATACATGAAATTAAACAATTGTTTTTTTTTTACCAACTTTGATATAATGATTGATTGAATAAACTTTGCACTGTTTTTTTAACTTTGCATATTATTTTGATGCAATAAATGAATTGAATTGAATTTTATTTAATTTAGTTTAGTTTAAAGTAAAAGAAGAATCCGACATGAATATCAAAGTTTTCAAACAGCTCTCCAAACAATGGCTTCCGTAACTCAGTCACAGATTACTCAGTCTCTGTTTTGAAGCGAGAAATGCGTTTTTTCAAAGATAGGTAGTTATTAAAACTGAACCCTAATAAACAAAACACATTAAAATGCGCGCAAATGTAATAAATAGGCAGTATACAGCGAGTTCATTGTCTCCTAAGTAAATAATGTGAACGTTGCCATTGCCTGCGCAAAAAATTCTAAGGTTATTTACGCAACTGGCAACACTTTTTATCGAAACTTGAATGTTCGCACGTATTGTGAACCTATCGATGGATTTAGACACACAATGATAAAATTTTAACAGTTAGGATGATTTATAAATTCGGACATCCCACACAATACGTAGCTATTCTTTTTTACATAGCTACCAATTATTTATTCTATTGTTGTATTTTGTTCCTAGTGTGTGCTGCTGTGCAGAAAGTCTATGCCCGCCAAGGGCAGTGGGAATTAGACAGAATCTCCACCATGTTGATCTATACGGCCTAATATTGCAAAACTAATTTCATCATCATCTGCCTAGCCTTTTCCCAACTTTGTTGGGGTCGGCTTCCAGTCTAACCGGATACAGCTGAATACCAGTTAGTTAGACCTCCACAACCCAGTTAGTAGGTACTGGGCAATACGATACCCATTGGTAAGACTAGTTGTCATATTTTTGACAGCCGGGACCAACGGCCTAAAGGCCTTTCCGAAGCACGGAGGAAACTCGGTACGAAATGGGTAGTCACCCATCCACCGACCAACCTAGGCAGCAAGCGCTTAACCTGAAGATTGATCCGAGCGGCTGTTATTATTTATCCAAGAGCTCCCACTGCTCTTATTGCAAAACTTACATTTATGACAATATTGTTTTAATTTCGACGGTTCAACGAAATCGATTGCGTTGGATTTCTTGAACGCTGATTCTAAAACACAACGTAACCTATAAGAAGTGTGAGTTACGCAATATTAGTTTTCTGAGTCCAAATGTCAAAACTCCAGGGGGACTAAATATGGCGGTTATTTCACGTCGGCCATACAAATTAGCAGTTACTTTCCACAATTTGTCTTTGATAGCCTGCGGTTTGACGTCAGCTGCGACAATTTAGTTGGGCCTATCCCTTTTTCCAGCAACTAATGACGTAATAAGATAGTATCGTTGGTATAATGAGCTATTATGACACAACGGACGATTGCTATACGTCTCTGAGACGTCGCGCGTCCCCTGGACGCACATCTGGCCCGCATTCGTACGGCCAGCCTTTTTTATTATTTATTTCTTTCCTTGACCAGGTCCGCACTTGGATTCAATTTTATTGGAAAATGACAGGCTTTCTCTAAAGTTTAGAGAGAGGTGGTTTAGAGTCTAACTAAACCAACCATCCAATTGGTGTAAACTTTAGACCATCAGACCCTCTTTTTGGTGTATAGTGTTGAGATCAAACAACAGCCTCGTTTTAATCATAGATGTTGACCTTGAAACTAAAGTGACAAACTTGCTACTTAGAATAGCAGAATTACTCTAAGCAGCAAGTTTCAAATATAGATCAATCAATTTCAAGCTTCAAGTTTTTCTTATCTTATTGTTGTGCAGGTCAAGATTAAATTCTGATATCCGATGCTGGTATCAGATGGATTATGAATTTATGACGCAGAGATACCACGCCTTGTGATGCCTCTTTATTTTCTAGTCTCAGGTAGTGCTGATGCTCGGTTTTGAAGGCTCGGTTAGCTCTTCTTATATCTCTAGAAATAAAAATAAATGTTTGTATGTTTGTCCTATATGTGTTCCTAAAGCATTGACCCGATTGTGATAAAACTTTGGTGGGTCCTTCTGTGTACGCCTGCGGAGGTTTTTGGCCCAAAAAATCTATTTATTTACATCGCATTGCAACGCATGCCCGGTACAGCTAGTCTACTATACAAACTTCTCGAGATATCTCAGCATTTCTGGCGACATTCGATTGCACGATCTATGTGAAAAGCGAAGCAAGATTTAGAAACGACCTCGTCACTAACCATGAAGCCACAAAAAACGAGCCTTGGAATCTAACACTGAAAAGATCATTACAAAAAGAAAGAAAGCTGAACTTTGAATACGGTTAACAAATTGAATAAAAAATCTTGTCCTCCAAACGCACTTTTGTGTGTAGATACTTCATTATTTATGTAGGACATTAGGCAATAACTCTAATGACTAAACTGTCGGCATAATGTATAGCAAATACGAGGAATAATTTCGCCACGGGTCATTAACGAGTGCAGAACTCTTTCCGCCCTTGTCCGTAACTACGGCCCTTGACCGGCCGTTGCGTCGTAAAAAGCATTTGCAAGCAATAAATTAGTACATCCGGGAAATTATTTAGCATGCGGCTAGCGTGTGTTTCGCGTTTTGTCGCGTTAAACCACCATTTAATGGAAACGAGTGTCACTGGACGAAAAAATGACAGCTGTCATGCGGGCACCCCGCCATGTTTGAAACGTCTTGGTGCGACATAATAAAAACAAATGAGTGACTCGTCAACCTCTGTCACTTGATAACCTGATTATTACACTCAAGTTATTAAGAAGTCGTTAAGCTCAGAACATGTTCAGAACGAAGTAAAGCAGTTAATGCTAATCATAAACAATATTAGTAAATTATTTATTTTACTGCGTAGTTTTGTTTTATGCACTCGTAAATTCGAGTTTTGATTGGCTCATAAGTGCAGTTTAACATAAATGTAGACGGTTATTGTGCCATAACACGGTTTCTATCGAAGAATATTGCGTTTCGTACATCGATTCCACTTCGATTGCTCATAGCTGCTAACATTTTAAAGCCACACAGGTTTAACGAGTTTCCTTCGAAACTCGACATTCAAGTAAAGACAATATCGTCAATATCGGAAAGCAAACATGGCGCCTTTAAAGATGCGTTCAAACGTCGCGTCGGAACAAAGGGCACGTTCAGAATACGTGTTAAGTGCTAATAGATTTCCGGCACCTGTAAGGCAGGTGCGTTAGCGATTGCGATTCGGAACGCAACCGACACGCCTACACGCGATATTGGATTTACTGTGCGTAGGACGCCTTTGAAGTGTGTTTAGGGCGCGATACTGCGATAGTATAGTTGAGCTGTAGAATGTTTTTCAAAGGCGTTCTTCGTAAGTTTCATTATCAGCCTATTTTTACTGGCGCGGTACCCGGTGAACTAAACACATATAGTTACACAGACACACAGTTACGGACAGTTAAGTAAGATCATTCTGTTTTATCAACCGGTGGAATATATATCAGATGCGTGGAAATATCCTTAACTGCGAGGCAACTTTCCAACTGCGTCAAAGTCATCCAAACCGATCGTGCAGTTTTCGAGACCTGACACCCAAATTAACTTTCACTAAATAATAATCTTATGCGTTAATTATACCAGTATTCAGGTACTTAATAATTAATAATATGTTTAGTGATGAATGCGATGATAAAGCATGGCATACCGCAAACATCTGTTGCCATTATTAAATACAATGTAAGTAAGTACAGCCAGGAATTATTGCCCTCTTTGTATTTAAAAAAGGGTTCCCACTTTACTAAAGAAACTTATTTCATTGAGCTGGAAAATGAAAGCATAAATGAATAACAAAGTAAATTATAATCAGAACAATATTAATTTTGATGTTCTAATATTGTTCTAAACAATCAATTTCATTATATTGTCAAAATGATACTCGTAAAATTACTCTGCCGAAGATGACGGTAACTGCAAAGCGGCAACGTTGCCCGCAGTGATAGACCGCAAAGACACGGCTGGATTTTATGAAAAAAAAAACATTTTTGTCATCAACATAGACGAAGAAAAAAGATACGTTATAGAAGATAACTCTAACTACCCAGGTTAAGTTACTGCAAGGAGGCAACGTTGCCCGCAGTGATAGACCGCAGCGACACGGCTGGATGCTATCAACAAAAAAAGAAAACATTACCATCAACATAGATGAAGAAAAATAAAATACGTATTATAGAAGATAACTCATGAAAAACCACCCAAGTTAATAAAATTAATATGGGACTGCCGCGCGAGCTTCCTCTAACAAATTTTGAAATTAGAATGACGAAAATCGGACCAATAATCACAGAGAAATCGGTGTACATACACAAAAAAAAAGATACTGGGGTTATTTATGTTAAAAAAACGGTGACTAACGGGCGGCAACGTTGCCTTCTACGGAAGCGTTTGCGGTTTTGAGAAGAGCATTACGGTCTTGCCAATACGAGTCTGCAACTTAATAAGACTACGTTCTTGATCCACAGCAAGACTGATTTTTTATCAGAACTTCCGCCTTTTACCCCTCTTTACACTTCCATGAACTCATAAACACACTTTATTGCAGTAAATCACAATCGATATTCAAGATAATGCCATCCATCTCCTTTATGAAATACCTCAGTGGCCATTTTCAACACCTACTCGAATCAACAACACGCTTGGTCTAGCATACGGCCATATTGTGTTGTAAACTGGTTTTATCAACATGCTTGCATGCAAATCTGGTATGATTGAGAACTGGCATGGTTGTTGCTGATATTTCCAGGAATATTAGCTGTGGGGCAAGGATCGGTATGTCACTGCTATCAGCAGTTTCTGCGGTGTTCGTGTTGCTATTTGGCAAGATCGCTGGATACTGTAGACCATAAAAAAATTGTTGAAGTGTCGCATGTTCGAAGACGCTTAAATTGAATAGTTTTGGAGGAACTACCACGCTCACTGACGGTCGACCACATTCCAACCTTGTTACTCAGGGCATAAGGGTGAAAAGTGGTCGACCGTCAGTGAACCTGGTAGGTACCTAGTTTCAAAATGTTGGCATAAAAAGGCTTTTCGCGTTGGTAATTTCGCCTTTTCTCTTCATGGAGGTAGACAGAAATTCTTACATATTCCTTTTCCTTCATCAACGTCCTTTGAAATTGGTCTTGATCCGGTATGCAGCCGATTATAATGCAAGTGTATCGTTTGCAAAAGTACATAATCATTGGTCGCACCGTTTTAGTTAGAGAGTCCCACAAGTGACCAGGATACCAGTTTTCTGTTCCAACTTCCTCCTGTATGTCAATAATTTATTCGACGTTTTATTTTTTTTTAATTCACCAAATTCGTTAAGTGAAATTCCACCAAACCTTGAAAGTAACGTATTTTGCCAACTGATCCGACATTGATTACATGGTGCAACAGCGACGTCGCAACAAGTTCCGCCAATTTTATCCTTACACTTACGAAGCAGTTTTTTCATAAGCCTTGGAACTGTAACAAGGGAATAAGGGGGAAATTCGCGTGAGGGGCTAGTTCTTGGTCGGTAAAGATAACTTTGTAGGGTAGTAACCCTCCTAAAGGGTCGGTACCCGCTGTCGCAGATGTTTAAACGTTTACAAACACTTGTTACTTACAAATACAATAGGACGTGCTCCAATACCCAACGTTGGTGCCAAAGTGTTGTACAACTTTTGGGAAAATCTTGAAATTATTTTGAAAGGTTCAGTATTGCGTATATTGAGATTAGCCCTTTTTTTGGGATGGGCAATCATGAAATGACCCCTCCCGCTCTGGGCGGAGCGGAAGAGAGTGTCAGACTTTTACTGTGTTCCAGGGCCGCGGTATCTCTTTCGAACAGTCCCGCAGCCCTGGCAGGCATCGGCCCTTGCGGGCCCCTCCGGTTTGCTGACATCTCTGAGAGACGCGCGTGGAACACGAACGCGCCGTCGACACGGCCTGTCGTCGTAAGACGGACGGACGGCGAGCAGCATTGAGATTAGCCCTGGGCTTTGAAAAAATGCAAAGATATAATTTTCTATTGCAGTTTGCCTGCCTTTCCCGAGCATAATTTTAGGGCCCGAAGAAGATAAATATTTTTTCACCCTTCATCCGTATAATCTACGTTCAGAGTTCACTAATAAGTCTGACACCACATAATAATGCTTATTTTATAAATACTTTCGAAACATCTGTCGCTAGATTTCTAGAAAATAATGCCCAACCCATACCATTCCTAGAACTCTGCAGGGGTATGCAGAGTGCTACAAAAACATCATTGACATTCATCCTTATTCTATATTTTTTACACTTGTGACTCCCTAGAAACTGAGACTTCAAAGTCAAAACAGAGATGGCGCTATACAGGCCGTATAGCGCCATTTCTTATTCGCACTGTCACAATAAAACCTAAGGACACTTCAGTAGCAATAAGTTTTATGAAGTATTGTAAAAAACGAGGTTTATTGCTGACCATAATGCACGTAGAGCCTTCGTTGTTTGGCTTTTATCGAATAGATAAAAGAGGAATTAGGTATTTATTAGCATCTTGAATGTGAGAAGTTACCTTAACCTCAAGTAGACCATTAATACCAAGAGACGTGATATAACCTTATTTTTGTCAACTCTATTGCAAAAAACAAATGCCAACAAATGTCTCTAGGTTTAAGGATGGGTTTGAGTCTTCTCAGAGGAGGCCTGTGTCCCAGCCGTGGGAAGGTTATAGACTAATTAAGTTTATGCTGGAGCCTAAATTTAAGACAAAATCTGCTTAACCACGAAGTCCACGACAGAATGGTACTGAAACCAAAAGTTCCTCTACAAAGTATGACTCGCCAAGAAATGGATATACACCACGTTTGACTACGATACTTCCATGTAGATTCTCCAAAGTACACTCATACACTGCCTCATCATCATCAGCATCATTGGCAGCCTTATTCAACCCTTCCCGTTGTGCTATGCTTCCCTGGTCTGCGCGAGTAGCAACCAGGTCTTAAGAACCTGACGCACTACGCGCCAGGGCCACGACTTGTCGCATGACCGACCAAAATCTTGAACGAAACTGTCTGGACTCCAGGCTGTGGGAACAAACTTTCTTCTGAGTTGAAGCTTCGGCGGCCAAAAGTCGTGGTCGTGGCCGTGTATTACGGGAGGTCCCTTGATACTCATATAGCAGCATTGTTTTTAATCTTACTTCTGTGGGGGAAAGGGATGGCTAGACGTCCTGTATAGCTCCATCTCTATCGTCGCTGTTTCTGTAAAACTCAATATGTGTCAAACATTCGTTTAAAGTTTGTTCCAAGTACAGTCGACAGCTAATTAATAATTATCTCTTATCAACTCATTCGACCTTGTCATTGTCACCGAACACTGTAATTGGATACATTATCAGCTTGTCAATTGACACACATACTTGTCGGTAATTTGACTAGATACGCGATGTTTTAGTCGTCGTAACAGGAAGCTCACGTTTAGGAATGAACGTTTGGGCTGATTTTCTATACCAGAGCAAAAGAAAATCGTGAAAGTATTTCTTCATTTTAGACATCCCTAACTAACTCGACATTCCCGACTATGTGAAAGTAAGTTTGTTTTTAGGGTTCCGTACCCGAAGGGTAACCAACGGGACCCTATTACTAAGCCTCCGCTGTCCGCCCGGCTGTCAACGGAATGTATCTCATGATCCGTAATAAGTAGACAGTTGAAATTTTCACAGAATATTTATTTCTGTTGCCGCTATAACGACAAATACTCGTAATAAAAATAAATTAAAAATGAAAGAAAAAGAAAAAAGAAGATGATGAAATGGGGCTCCCCTGTACTACGATGGTATGGAACCCCTGGTGCGCGAGTCCGACTCGCTCCTGGTTTTGTAGGTCACGTCTTAAAATCTGAATGGATTTAGATGAAATTTAGTTGATATGTAGACCTTAACCTGCGTTAGCACATAGTATACTTTACCGCTTCGCTTGGTTATTCATATCCGATGGCTAGACTGGACTGCCCATGGCTTTATAAAACACTTATACATTTATGAACTATGTTTAGCACCGTCTGAAATAGGACCACAACACAAACCACAAACTCTGTAGGTATTGGAAGTAAATTTTTTGTGTACTTGTGTAAGTTACCACAAAGATTATAGGCGATCGGGGAAGGCCATTGAAGTTTTTCAATAAAAGAACGTGATTTCAGTTTATTTATGAACTACATAAATTTATATTCTATTTCCCATTAACTGAGAAATTGAAATTCTTGTAACAAGAATTTCTTTTTTTTTCGGGATCCAAGACCGAGCTTTGTAGTCGCGGCGCTTTTCTGGTGGTTGCCACTATTGATTCCGGCTTTCAAGAGTTGCAGTCTTTGGGAATAATGTGGAGGGCTTGTGAGAGAAAAAAAAAGACGGGTTGCACTCCGGGAGTGCCGGCAGAAGTGATAACTTGATTATAACAACGTTTTTTATAACAACGCCCTCTAGTAGCAGCTAAAAAAACTGTCGCGCCTACCAGTAACAGTGTTCTCTGTATCAATGCATCATTTTAGTTTTCAATATCAAAGATAGATGGCGCTTTGTGCTAGCGCCATCTACCAGCGGTCTCTCACAACAGTTACTCATTGCATTTGCTAATGTACTTTCTACTACATTCTACAAGATGTCGCTAGGAGTTATAAAACTACGATCATGTTCCAAAACATTTAAAAATTTCTTTAAATAATTTTAAACCATAAAATGTTGAAGGTTAAGTTCAAAATCGTCTACTCTTCATCCGTCTTACGCTTTTTCCAAATTTCTTTAAATAATTTTAAACCATAAAATGTTGAAGGTTAAGTTCAAAATCGTCTACTCTTCATCCGTCTTACGCTTTTTCCAAATTTCTTTAAATAATTTTAAACCATAAAATGTTGAAGGTTAAGTTCAAAATCGTCTACTCTCCATCCGTCTTACGCTTTTTCCAAATTTCTTTAAATGATTTTAAACCATAAAATGTTGATGGTTAAGTTCAAAATCGTCTACTCTCCATCCGTCTTACGATTAGGTCACGTGTCCTGACGCGAGTGTCCTGACGCGAGTTTAAGATTTTATACCCATTACAGAACAATTTTTTTAGAGTGCTCAACGCCGCTAAAGAAGTTTTCACTTCAAAAATATAAGAAACTTTTTGCACGTGGCCAAAATCAGAACTGACGTCGCCATCTTGTTTTTTTTTTCAAATACAAAACGATAAACACAACTTAGTGTTACCAATATCTGCTCCCTGTTTCAATGTCATTCGAATGCCTGTAGAAACAGTTGTACATACAACTTGAGCTTAAGTTTTGTTTTAATTCGGTCCCCCTAGTTTAGGTAGGAGGCAGCGTTTTTGACTATTTGACCAGCCTTTTCCTATGTAGGTACATGGGAAAAGTACAGTGGAATGTATTGGTATTGTATACAAAGGTTTTTTGTGCCAGTAAACTTATTTTATTTTTACCATTACTCATCATCAACCCAGATAGGACCTAGGTAGTATTTACCTAGATGATATCATAATATCTTTCAATTAATTATTATTAACAAAATACTACGATTATTAATGTTATCGATACAAACCAGATATCCCGATACAAATAGAATAACAGATTATAAACAAATTATGTGACGTCTTCGAATAAATATTTTTATCAGAATGAGTATTTTTGAATATGCCGCCGGTATTAGAACAACATACATACGTGCATAAACTCACGCTCACTCACGCTTTCTTCCATGGACCCTAGGCACGTTTGTAAACAAACGACAATAACAATTTTTAAAGTCACTATAGTTTTGTGTTGGCAACACCAATCATGACTAGTATTGCCAGTTTGTTTGTGAAACACATACAAATTAATTTAAGTGACAGTTAACCTGGATCTGCGCATGAGTGTGTTTTGGACTGTCGGCCATGTTTGAATGTTAATGCGGTTTAAGTAGGTATAGCAGTTTTCAAGCTTTTGTCATAAAAGGGTTAGGTAGACATGGTACTACTTACCATACCTAAAAGGTTGTGTGAAGCATGTAGTGTATAGTATAGCTACTTTTTTACAAAATATTTTAAGTTTGCAGTAGACTGTACACATGGCACATCGACCTATACGGTTCCAGTATAACATGGCCTCGCTTTGTTAGATTTCCCGTATAATGAGAAATTCGCACAAACTGGTTTTGTATAGCTTGATTGGTCGTCGTGCGCACAAGTGTCTGTACAGTCATCCTTTACCTAGCCTTTTCCCAACTATCTTGGGGTCGGCTCCCTGTCTAACCGGATGCAGCTGAATACCAATATTTTACATGGAGCGACTGCCTTATCTGACCTCCACAACCCACTGGGTAATACGATATCCTTGGTAAGACTGGTTGTCAGACTTTCGGGCACTTTTCCTGTTGACAGCTTGTTGACAGCGATGTGGACGAATTTTTGGACGCCCTGTAACCTTTTTGATACTTGTACATATTTTTATTATAGTTTTGTAGTTTGTAAATAATTTAATTATCATTCATGAAAATAAATTTATAGTTTGTAAATAATGTACATTATTAGGTACCTACTCTATCTAGCTAAAAGTCACTCTAACACAATTTCCTTAGACGCTAATTATGCAAAGGACGAAGATCCTACATAATTGACGGTTAAGGTCACAAAAATGTAACATTGACTTGACGGTTGACACGCCCGCTCGCACACAAGCTTACCCTGTACAGTCACGGTCGCACACTGTGGCACGCGTGACGAAACGACGTGACGTCAGCCGCGGCACGCGAACACACCTACACTCGCGAGCGCCGTTGTGACGTGTCCACGCACATTATGAAACACTGCTACGGTCACACAGACGCACACTTACGTCGATGTAAACAAAGTGACGTAGCGACATGACTCACACAGTCACGACCGCGCACACTAGTCGCGCGTTTGTGATTAATGTAAACAAACGAGTCCGTTCAACGTTCATAGTGATAGCTCTTCCTACGCACACAACCAAGCGCTACAAAAGTGGGCCATCTGGATACTATATCGTCTGTTTCTCTATACCTACCTACACGTATTACATATTTATTGATAAACAAACAGAAATAGAATGTTTCGAAGATTATTAAAATACCGTTCTATTTCTGCTTTTTTATTTATTTGCGTATGCGTAATGAACTCGATTAAATTCTAAATGCTGTTTGACTAAGAGTTACTTACTTTTCCTGTGTATTTCAGCATTAAACCAAGCTTAATACCATTTTTTTAAAGCTGAAAGCTTCCAATTTCCACAACAAAGAACAATAAAAACCAACAGAATACAGATAGCATTATAAAAAAAATTAAATAAAAATCACAATACAGTCGCGCACAAAAGTTATAAGCGGCTGAATGTGAAACAAGTACAGTCGTAAATAAAAACGAATAGCGCGCGGGCCGACGCGTACTGTTATTACTCGAAAATTTATGGCATTTACCCAAAAATTACCAGTTCCAGCCACTTTATGACGCACTGAATTCCGGCAATAACCGTCCTTTTCTATATAATATTCCAAGTTACTACGTAGTTATTAACTAAAACATGTTTTTTTTCTTATTACCGAACTTTTTACATCAAATTCTTCAAGCCATAATCATAATCCAGATATAAAAATAAAGAAACATTAGGTTTTTTTTTGCTTTTTTCCATCCTGTTTTGTGGAGTCTTGAGATATAAGATATAACTATAAACATACCGAAAACGTGAAGTCGTTATGCCGAATATAAAATCGTGAAAGCCGTCGTTATTTGTAATTCTAAACCTAACAACTTTCTAAAACATCGGACATCCTCGAAATGAGTTCGAACATCAATAAATTCGTTAAATATGTGTTCACACTGTTTAGCGACTTGAGTGGTCAATAAATTCGCATTTGTATGTGGAAACAGTGGAAACAATGTTCAAGAATGATGCAGCTCGCTCTTCCAGGAATATTTATCGTTTTTTTTTTTAAATAATTCTGACCAGATTAAATAGTTTACAGCTTTGTTATTTTAACGCCTTCATTTTCAAGTAAGTAATAATAACTTTAAATGCACAATGGTAATGATTCATGAATACCTAATAACTTTGTTGCAAAACATTTATTTAAATTAGTAGGTAATGGCTTATGAATACTATACATAATTAATTTTTATTACGGTATTATACTGAAATAGAAATACTACATTAAAACAACTAACTGTACTACAACAACCAAAAATACGTATTTCTACATTTAATTACACTGCTCTCAAAGACACACCGATCAGAGTTAACACTTACGAAACAAAGACACAAAACTTGATAAAAACTCTTATTTCCCTCTCTCTCTCTCTCTCTCTCTCTCTCTCTCTCTCTCTCTCTCTCTTTCTTTCTAAGATGTAATCTTTTATCTCACCAGAGAATATGTTTTTATGTAAATGTTTCGCCAAGGCGAACGTACAGACTCCTATTCAATCCAGATTCAATCACATACACTACAAAATTAATAACTATTAAACAAAATTAGTAAATTACATTTACTCAATTGTTCAGAACGTAACACCTCCGTACTCGAGTGTACATCTGTAATTTGACCTGGATAAATGTATCTAGGTCAATAGCGGGGTCAAGGCGTCCGCCATTGTTAGCTCGGCAATCAGCTGTAATTACACGTAATTGTATTATTACCATCCATGCTGATTTGCTGACGATAACAGAATTTCAGCCGCTCGTCAAGCCGTCATCTCATTTAAGACTTTAAGAGGAGCTGCAAAAGGGTTCTATTTGTGTTGGTTATCATCATCGTTATCATCCACAGCCCGACTTCATCTTCTGCTGGGTATATAGGCCTCTCTTTGCTTGTGCCAATCTCTACGTTCTTGTGGCAACCAGGTTTAACCTGCGATGGCAACAATGTCGTCTATCAACCTTGCAGCCTTCTCTTTTCTATCCTTGGACGCTTTTCAGTCACAGCTTTATTTATATTTTTGCTTATATTTTCCATCTACAGAGGCTAAATATTTATAAAAACCTGTATGTAGAACATGAGCTTCTGAACACACTTTTGACGTAACAAAAACGTAAGCCCATTTAATACTTCTTTTCAACTTTTATATTTCCACATAGCCTCTTTTACCTTTGAAATATAAAATCTGTAGGTGCATATATGTAATTTATATGCTAGCCAAGGGGCATATCTATAGGGCACGCCACGATAGTGGCGGTAAGTCCCCTCTTTGAGGAGTGGCTAGGGAGGCGCCACGGCGCCCTCACCTTCCGCCTGACGCAGGTCCTCACCGGACACGGGTGCTTCGGGAGGTACCTGCACCGAATCGGGCGGGAGGAAACGCCCTGGTGCTACAATTGCGAGGATCGACCGGAGGACACGGTGGAGCACACCGTGGAGGTCTGCTCTGCTTGGGCGGAGCACCGCCATGTCCTCGTAGCGGCGATTGGCGGCGGCGACCTCTCGCGCCCGGCCCTGGTTCAAGCCATGGTCCGGGGCGAGAGGGAATGGGAAGCCGTCGCCTCCTTCTGCGAAGCAGTCATGCTAGCGAAGGAGGCGGCGGAACGTGAGAGGGAGAGAACCTCCTCACGTCCCAGCCGCCGCGGGAGAAGCACCGGGCGTCGGGGGCCACGCCGTGATGGCTCTCGGCCACCGTAGGCGCGGGCCTGTGGACGGCGAGTAATGGGCTAGCTCGCCGTCCGTCCGTCGTATGACGACGGGCAGGCCGTGTCGACGGCGCGTTCGTGTTCCACGCGCGCCTCAAAGAGATGTCAGCAAACGGGAGGGGCCCGCAAGGGCCGGTGCCTGCCAGGGCTGCGGGACTGTTCGAAAGAGATACCGCGGCCCTGGAACATAAAGGGCCAATGAAGGAACATGGGTGTTTTTTAGTCAGTAAGAGTCTGACACTCCCTTCCGCTCCGCCCAGAGCGGGAGGAGTCATTTGATGATTGCTCACCCCCCAAAAAAAAAAAAAAAAAAAAAAAAAAAAAGGAGCATATCTATAAACATGAATGTTTCTATGTTGATTCCGCCTTTTATGTAGATAAATCCATCGATTTGTTACAAGTAATACATGAATTTAGATAGACCTAGATAAAGCCTTCAAAATAAGATTTTATATGGTACTGTTTCCCATTTGTTAGTTTTTTTATATTTCTACAATCTTTAATAAAAGGGGAAAATAATTAAAAGTCCCATTTGGATGACATAAGAATTTGATGACTCAATATCATTAACTAGCTTCTACCCGAAAGTTGCTGCTAAAGTTTGTGAGGATGGATGGATGGATGTTTGTTACTCTTTCACGCAAAAATTACTGGCCGGATTTGGATGAAATTCGGCACACAGATAATTTATAACCAGATGGATTAACACATAGGATACTTTTTATCCTGGTAGTACGATCCCGTGAGACATTACCGAACTCCACGCAATCGAAGCCGCGGGCATAAGCTAGTATTACATATCAATAGTATAGGTGTTTCAACCAATAACATTACTGATTACCGCATATAGGATATACCCTTGCAAAGGGAGGTACATTACAGCATAAAGTACAAATGAAATATAAAGTTGTATGACTAGTACTAGTATGATAGTTTACCGGAGCCGCAGGGCCATTCAACACGTAAGAGCCAGTCAGTCAGGTTTGCGCTGAGGCCAACAGGGCTCTAGTGATTTCCTGATGCTTATAGTTGAGATGTATGCATCTTGGTTCTTATATTACGGTACTGGTACCGGTTTCTTTTGGGCTTCGCTGCAGTCGGGTAAAATTGTACTTCAGGCGATGCGATTTCCGTCAAACGATACACGTGTGTCACTTGTTTCGTTCGCGTGAATACCGTCTTGTCGCAAGTCGGGTTACGGCGACTCGTGGCATACTCCTAATAACTTCTTTCATTTGTTCTTTCGCAAGACGCGTGCCGTTTGAGCGTGTTAACCTCATGGCCAGCGGTTAAACGTTTTGTCTGTGACTGTACTTGACAAAAAGTCATTTTTTTTTTAATACCAAAATTCTGTAAATTAAAGTTTCTTTAATAGATAACTTTTACATCTATTTATTCCCGTAATAAACTAACTAACATACATTAATACCTAAGTTAAAAGTTAAAGAGGGCTCTCCTACTACTGGTACGGAACCCTTCATGCGACTCGCACTTGGTCGGTTTTTAGGTATTTTTGTAACCTACACTGCTGGCTTTACTCTGATTGCACGCCACTTCCTCTATTACACGGAGGATCGTCCTCTAATAACGAACGTGACCGAACGCGTGCCCGTCGCATCAGCATCGACCACGTTCCGAATTTGAATGTCATTTGCGAATACCCTCATAACGCTAGATGAGAATATTTTACATGGGAAGCTAAAATAGTGTGAATTTAAATTTTTAGTTTTTCTTCACGCTTAACCAACCATCATCTGCCTAGCCTTTTCCCAAGTATGTTGAGGTCGGCTTCCAGTCTAACCGGATGCAGCTGAATACCAGTATTTTACATGGAGCGTCTGCCTATCTGACCTCACCAACCCAGTTAGTACTGGGTAATACGATACTCGTTGGTAAGACTAGTTGTCAGACTTTCGAGCCACTGACTACCTGTAACGACTGTCAAAGATCTACAAATGACAGCCGGGTTTTAACGCTTAGCCAATCAATGGCCAGTGTAGAGATGCTTTTTCCCAGTATTGGGATGACGCAGGCTAACAGTAACGTAACGCAAAATACTTTTAAACTTAATAAAGACAAGCCTGTAAACACAGCGATACATCAAGCTACATTTTCAGTATAGCCTGACCTCGCTTTGTATGAGTTACCCGTATTTTGAGAGATCAGCTTTATTTGGTTTTGCATAGCTTCATTGGTCGTCGTGCGTACAAAGCTGAGCAAAGGCAGCCCATAATTCGGTCCTGCCGTATTGTCTCCTTTCCTTCCTTCCATTCGATCACGATTCAACGCTGCTTCTAAATCATTCGTTCACGGGTTCAATTTTCAAAATATTATAACGTATAATTTTCAGTTAAAGAATCATCTTCAGTTGAGTTTGAGTCATCGTGCTCAACTCAACTAATTGCACCCTCCAGGACTTGAATGAGGCAAACGACAGAGCTGTCCAGGTTGCTACGAACTGGTCGGGCAAACTTTTTTTTTCTTATTCTTTATTGCACACAAAATAATACATTTGGATACAAATTGCAATAATATAGCTTATGTACAATGGCGAGCTTAACCCAGAATTGGGTTTTCTTACAGCAAACCAAATTTTGACTGCGAGATTTGCAGAAGAGGGTACACTTATGGTGCAATAACATTAACAAAATTAATTAATTTTATAAACTAAACTACATACCTACAATATAATATACGTAATACATACAATACATACGCATATACATACCTATAAAATATACATACATTCATGTTGACAGGAAATGTTCCTTTATTCCTTTCTTGAACGCCTCTAACGATGAACTATCCCGCAAGGAGTGTGGAAGTGAATTCCAAAGGCGTACAGCACGAACAGTGAATGATCCATCATACCGACTTGAGGAGTGTGGAGGGAAACTTGCAACTTTGAGTCATGGATTCGAGAAGACACAGAAGTTAGGTAAACTAGGTTCTTAAATATGTGAACTCTGAAATTGCCAGCTCGCAGTGAACCAGCCTGCTTTTTCCAACCTTCGCGCGTTACGGGCAAATATAAAAAAAAAACGCATTAAAACATAGACACTAGAGTCTTGTACTCCCAATATGTCCTGCCATTAGCAGCTTATTACTAAAGCCACTTTGCGTTTCACTCAGCAACTTGAATATGTATGACGATACACATAATTAACATACAGACTGAGTACCTCAAGTGAGGTAAGTTATACCATCAAGTATACTGTATACGTAGTATACCTACTCAACATCATCTGCCTAGCCTTTTCTCAACTATGTTGGGGTCGGCTTCCAGTCTAACCGGATGCAGCTGAATACCCGTATTTTACATAGAGTAACTGCCTATCTGACCTCCACAACCCAGCTAGCACTGGGTAACACGATACCCTTTGGTAAGACTGGTTGTCAGACTTTCGAGCCACGACTGACAAAGATCTACAAATGACAGCCGGGACCAATGACTTAACGTGCTTTCTGAGGCTCGGAGGAAACTCGGTATGTAATGGGTGGTCACCCATCCACGGACCAACCTAGGCAAGCGCGGCTTAACCTGAAGATCGACCCGATCGGCTGCTATTATTTAGCCACGAGCTCCTGCGTTTTTAGAATTATACTAACCTCTGAATATAGATAAAAATATATGTACCTATGTATATTGAATCTGGATCTACGTATCTATTTACAATCGATAAAGGTTTCATAAAAGCACAGGTGTTATTTTGGCTTGTACATATAATTTGTCTACGTATTACTATTAGGTAGTTTGGCGGTGTCCTAATCCTAATCTTAACTTCCTAACTCTATAATATTATAAATACGAAAGTAAGTTTGTTTGTTACCTTTACACGCCTAAACCATATACTGAATTTTGTATTTATCATCCTGATACTGAATTTTGCAAATACGTTGTCAGGTGTACAGAAACGGACATAGGAGACCTTACATCCCGAAAAAAAATACTGTTATCGAGGAACACAACGTTCTTATGATAATAGATGGCGCCTTGCCTTTCGAATCTTGATTGAATTGAGTAGTGCAAATTGCAAATTGATTGTCAAATTCTAAATTAACACGAGCGAAGCCGCGGGCAAAAGCTATTTATTAATAATAATAAAAGGCTAAGTACCTATATGCAAATTGCAAACTGCAAAATATACTTTCAGGTAAATTTATTGTGTAGCAGATTAACACAAAATGTCTTACCACCCATTTTTCTATTGCATTCTTTTTTGTTTTTTTTTTGGTTTAATTATGATACTGAACTGTCTCACTATATAAAAATAAAAAGCAGCAGTATTTGTAACAACTGTATTTGTTATTGCAGTGAAACTTGCACTTGGAATCGTCCAATTTTAATTTTGAGGTTCATGGTTTATTTAATAACTATTCTAAATTTTATTCAGAGAATTGTAGTTAAATAAACTATGTATGATAAATTAAACATATGGTAGGCAAATCGTTAGTTCTGTCTTGTCAGAAATAATCCTGAATGATACGTTACGACGCGATGTAAAGCGATAAATTACCGCGCAGTAAAACCGCCCTGCCAACGCAGCTGTGCTAACATTTTTTTAAGTTTTTCGCCCAACAAAAACCTTTCATTTCCAGAGACTCCTATCTCCAACCTTTATTTGAAGCTTAAGAAGAAACACGCAAAATTGAACCTTAACGCTTCAACACAGTTCTGTAGTTTCACTATAATTGTTCGTCGATCCACTTTCAACCAGTTTTTTTCTTTACCAACATAATCGCCATTTTGTAGTTTCGATCAATTTCGCATCGATCCGTTGCGTTGCGATTTATCGCACCGAATACTTTTAGTAATTGATTGTTTAGAAAAAAAAAATACTCAATTCGTTCTCGAAGCTGATTAATACTGATAATCGATAATTACTTGGTAGTCTTGGTACATTCTACGCAAACCGATCGTTTTCAATTACACTTTTTAGATATTACTAAATTGACTGTAAATTATTGTTGTGTCCGCATTAGACATGCGAATTGTTACGATATTTGGCATAAAACCCATTTGAATGAAATACTTTGATTTTTCAAAAGTGAATAGTAGTTACGTCACTCGTTTTGTAACACTTTGCGGTATCAGAAATACGTAGGTACCTAATTGACATATTATGATAAGCATAGTGCGTGATAAACGAAAAATGGGCTAGGTAGGGTGTGCTAGGAAATTGAAACGTCTTAGGCCAGGCATGTAAAATATTTACGCTCTAAATTAAAAATAAGAGAAAACTTTTAATAGAAAACGGGAATATGGTAGGTTAGGGTTAAGGTAGGGAACCTATTAGAATATCAGAATTATTTTTTTATTAGAACTTCGTATACATTTAATTCGTTTCATCACCAACAGATGAACAGAATAATAATAACACGCTTTTTTGTGAAAAAAACGCTTTCATTCTGCGTTCAAAAACGAAAAATTAAATCGAAAAATAAGTTTCACAAAGCAAAAGGAGTTCGAATTTCAAAGCCTGACGAATCGTAATCGATTTGCTTTAGAACTCGACGCTATGATTACTCGAGTCGAACAATTTGGTACCGAATCTATTCACTCCAGTAACTAGGGTGCCACTATATTGTGATTGAATGCACTTGAATTCGAAGTCTTTCTTCCGTGTTCGTGAGAACTCCAAATTAGTTTGGAAATCAGAGTATTATATAATTTGGTCTTAGAACTATTTAAAATATCGTTCACAGTGCAAACTCACGGATTAATTCTCTTTTTTGAGCAATTGTACCGGAAGTGACGTGAGACCAGAAACTGACTTTAGTTTGCACGCACAATACGCAAGTGCAACAAAAAAATGTCAATTTAGCACGGGATTGATTGCTTTTTAGCATAGATTTGAATCATAGATGTGCCCTCAACGTAATTAGATCGCGCAAAAAAGTGTTCACACTGAGATTGAACGAGTTAGCACATCTCGCATGAAACGATAGATATGATGTGCAGTATGAGTGAGAGAGACAATACTATTCAAATGTCATTGTCAACGAAACGCGAATCTTTTTTGGCGCATCTATGATTTATATATGATTTTTAATAAAGTCATTATTGAAAGACCAACGTCAGCTAAAAGTGCCACTTCTCTCGCAAGTGCCCAAAAGTTTCATTCGTTAACCCTAATATCATTTAATTGGGTCACCACCAAATTAAGCACCATGTTATTCGTTTACACAGGTTTATTTCAAAAATATCCACAGGATATGAACACTTAAGTTCGTTAGTTCAAATTTAACAGCAAAACCGTTAAAATATTAATGGCAGTCGGTTATTTTGTAAACTGTTGCCGGTCTAATGGGCTATTTACAAAATATTAAACAGTTTTGGAGTCGTAAAGTTGATGCAAATATACTTTCTAATATGTTTACCACACTAAAGCCGAAGGGACTTGCTGTAGTTATGGTATTTTCGGAACGAGTCTCTATCGATGTTCCATTAAAGTTAATATTTCAAATAAATAATACTCGTAGAAATCGTTTCTCCTCCGTGCTAAATATTGATATTGAAATAAAAAAAGTCTATCATGAATAATCATGATTGTTCGGCATAGTCTTTTTTTTTTGTTAGAAAACGTGGGTAAGTTGCTTCGCACCTTTGCCAAGTAGTGGTTCTTGGGCACTGTACCACTACCATCTCCTGCTCTTCCCCCCAGTTACACCTTGACCGACCTTGGAATCGAACCCAGGACCTCAAGATCAGTAGTAGCACTTGCTAACAGACCAACGACCCAGGCCTTCCTTTGAAAATATACTTAGTTACAGTGACGTAGCAGTCGTCTATTTTCCAGTGACTAAACATAGTGTTCTGTTGTTCGCAGGTTTCCATTTGAGCGGTGTGGTGCGCGCGCCTGCTGCCGTACCTCCCTGCTCGGACCCGGAACGGCTATACAGGGTCACTGTCTCGTTCGACAGGTAAGCAACACAGCATTATGATAATAAGA
Source organism: Eurois occulta (assembly GCA_950022335.1). Lineage (NCBI taxonomy): Eukaryota > Metazoa > Arthropoda > Insecta > Lepidoptera > Noctuidae > Eurois > Eurois occulta. The sequence goes on along the minus strand of OX465498.1, from coordinate 14,820,218 downwards.
GAATTATCTTGACACACAGGAAGAACAAGGACTTTATCAGAAGTGAAGGACCGCAGCAACCAAACAACCAATTATGTTTAATTGGTTGTTTGGTTGCTGCGGTCCTTGGTCAATGAGGACATGAAAAGGCAGAAGATTATGTCTGTACCATTACTGGGCAAAACACGGGTGTGTCCTAGAACACATGTTATTGAAGGTTTAAACTTAGACGCGCGCATACATACAAGCTCAACAAATTCATCTCTTAAACCTTGAGTGGAAAGACTAAGAAGCTTACTAAACTGATTTTTAAGACTGTTGTCTTTTACCATAGTCATAAAAATCAACCATAGTCCACGCAAGCGAAGTAGATCCTTCAACCATTAGCTTACAAGGAAACAAAAAAGTTTTTCATAGAAAGGGTCAAAGAGGCCTTACTATTGTTTATTCTAAAAGGGCACTTTTTACCCAAAGGCCGATGTCCCCGCATAATGCCTATTGTGTAGAAAACTTTGTCACTTCCAATAATGGCGCTAAGTTGTGAGACTTTTGGAAATATGTCATGAATAAATAATCTTTTGGAAGGATTTAGAATCGTAATTCTGCGTAATAAGATTGTATTTTTTGTTGCGCTGTGCGAGTCTTTTAAGTTGAGCTTGATAAGGATCATAAGTTTATTCAGATCTGCTTCCCGGTAAATCAAAGACCGCCTCGAAAGAAGAGTAAAAGTAAAGTATGTAAAGTAAAAGTAGTCACACTATCTGCATGGTCCTCAAGACTTCGACCAAGATTATCTCTGGACTTTAAAAGACAGACTGTGACCTATATCTTCGTTTAAAAAACTGGCCAAGTGCGAGTCGGGCTCGCGCACGAAGGGTTCTGTACCATTGTACTTTAAAAATGGCAAAAAAAATCATGTCTATTGTGGGAGCCCCACTTCAATATTTTTTTATTCTGTTTTTAGTATTCGTTGTTAAAGCGGCAACAGAAATACATCACTTGTGAAAATTTCAACTATGTAACTATCACGGTTCATGAGATACAGTTTGGTGACAGACGGACGGACAGACAGCGGAGTCCTAGTAATATGGTCTCGTTTAACCCTTTGGGTACGGAACCCTAAAAAAGTTAGACAGGAAACCCGAAATACGTCGGTGTTTCCTACAAGATGAATCTCATGTTTATCGTTGAATCTTTTAATTTTCTTCCTATTTCTTAGTTTACTTTTTTGACGTGTAAAAGTATAAAATCCAATTCTCAGAATAAATAATTATAATTTATCTTTATCACAACACCGCGGTGCTAATCCAAGCTTCCCCGCAGATGCAAGATCACGGGGGTGACGTGCAGCTGCGAAGCTCGCGACATCTTCTGGTGCCAGCACGTGGTGGCGCTGGCGCTGTACCGCATCCGGAACGCAGACTCCGTCAGGCTCAGGGTGCCTATCTCAGGTGAGGCTTGAAACCTTTATCATGACTTCGAAAACTTCGGTCACTGATTGTGAACAATTAAAGAATGGTATTGCTGCTAACAAATAAAGTCCATGTTGCTACTGTATTAGTACAATCATCACATCAAAAATGTATTGGGAACCAATGTATTTTTATTGCATTAAAAAGGATTGCCAAAAAGCCAATGATGACGTTTGGAAGCATTAGGTACATGTCTAGGCCAACAAATACATCTTCGGTTGGGAAACTTCTTCAGCTTTCCGTATAACAGCGTGAAAACGGGCGCTGTTGGATTTTAAAAATCGTCGCGTTAATATGCTGCCCATGTGAACGAAACCCTCATTCAATAATACAATTAAAACAATGAACCTCGTAATAGTCCAATTAAAACAATGATCAAGTAAGCTACCCTATGAGAAGTTCTAGAACTGAAACCACGAAATCCTCTTCCAGAAACCCTGCTGCAGATGGACAGACAACAGCTCCAGAAGTTCGTGCAGTACTTAATAGCGGAGCATCACACCGAAGTGCTTCCGACGGCACAGCGGTTGGCTGACGAGGTCCTGCAGGCCAGGTCGGCTATCAACCGGATCTGCGGGGCGCCCGACCCGACGGCTGGGCCACCGCCTGATGCGCACCATGCCTGGCACTTGGATGAGCAGCAGGTTTGTGATGAACTGGAACAGAGCCTGTTTTCTCCGAAGGGTTAAGAGAGGTGTACAGTTCACCCACTTTTCGCCAGTCATGTAGTAAGAGTTGCAGCCTATTACCATCAACCGGCCACAAATTCCAACTCCGGACTGCTACTGAGGATTTCCTGATGGAAAAGCCCAATAACACTTTACCCTACATGGGAATCAGAACCGTAGCGAAGCGCATCAGCAGTAGCGCTGAGCATGAAAAGTGGTTCAGTGGTCGTTTAAAAATTTGAAGCTTGCGAAGTTGACTTTCTTTAATTTATTGTTGTGTAATGTTGGTTTCAGGTCTGCGAGCAAGTGCGAGCGTACTTATTACAGGGGACATATTACAATGCAAATAAACAACTTAACTCACTATTTTCTAAGGTACGCTATAATTATAAAGACTTTATTTACTTTTATGCGGCTGGCTGGGATTTAATGGTTTCATAAAATCAATATTGACCGCCTGCAAAACCGGCAGATACTTCAGTACCTACCAGGCCCGAAAGCACGTAAGAAGCCGATTCCTGCTGGCTTTCCTTCGGTAACAAGGCAGTACCTACATTATCTGTCACGATCCGCCTCAACCACACTTTTTTCTTGCCATTTAGACAGAAAGTGAAGGGTGCTAGATAATCTAGATACATCTGCGTTAAGAAATAAAAACTGCTTTAAATGTTTAATAAACCTGTCCAGCCATCCAACTGGCCTTAGTTTTAAAAGACAAATGAAATCCTAGATTTTTTCCAATACGTAGCATTAAATTCCAATCTTCATCATTGTTATTCCAACTTTCAGGTAAGAGAAATGCTCCGCGCCCAAGACTCCAACGGTCCACGAATGCTGATGTTGATGACAGAACAGTTCCTATCTGACCCTCGACTGCTGCTGTGGAGGAATCAGAACACCCCCATGACGGAGAAGTGCCGACAGCTGTGGGAACAGCTCGGGGCCCTGTGGGTCAGCATAGTCTTGGATCCAGGCAGTAATAAACACCATAGGATACAATGGAGACATCTGTTAGAGAAATGGTCTGCTGTTGAAGTTTGTCCTACTGAGGATCCTGATTATCGGTCTTTTCCTTTGGTATGTATTCAGAGTGATTTTAAGATCTGACTGTTCTTTGATTCATATATAAACTTTATTTGTGCCACCGTCCCCGTTAGACGCAAAACCAGAGTGAAAGAAACTAGACCGTCGATATCTTCCCCGTTAACGTTTTCCCATTTGCCTCTTTGAAGGGATAGTGGCTCCGGGGTGGATGGGAGCAAGTATTTTTCCTATTAGTTATACTTGGATCTGGCCCATATCAGACCTACCGGCCATCTTGGTTTATCAACACAGACATTTCCATAATGTCCAATAGCGCTCTCATGGCAATGCCGTTAAAGCGCCCAAAGATCCTTCCAGCACTTATATTGAATATTTCCATCCTTGTTACACAGTACGCGAGAGAAAGGGAAAGAAACGAGAGGGATCGAGACAGAGACCACCGGGACAGGGACAGAGAGAGGCATCGCGACCGTGAGGAGAGGGACAGAGAGAGACTGCGCGAAAGAGAGGAGAGAGATAGGTGAGATTCTATATACTCGATCCTTGTTTGATGTTATTTTTCCATATAAACAAATATCAACTTTATGTCAACGTATATTGGTTTGATATCAGAATGACAGTACTACCTATCGAAAAATTCGTTTCAATAATTTCTAAGAATTTTGTGTTTTATTATTAACGTATTTTTTTTTTCTAAAAAAGGCATTGCTTTTGTTTCAGAGAAAGACATAGAGAAAGACAGAGAAGAGAAATGCATTCCCATTCCGAGAGTTCCGATGAAGAATCTAGGCCTAATAAGTAAGTCGATTCACTCATATAGCCACCAATTCTTGGCAGCAGGAGATAGAAATATCTTCAATTTGAAAATATTTCTATCTCCTGCTGAAGACTTCAAAAGACAATTAATCAGCTGTGTACGGTGCTACAAGGATATTTTGGCGCCTGAGTGACATTGACAGTGGGAGGAGAGCGGAATTAGTTCCGAAAGTAGCCACACGCCAAAAGATCCTTGTACAACGGTAGCAACAATTTTTTAAATCTTCAGTCTGCCAAAAAGAATTCAGCGAAACGCAAAGGCAAACGAGCAAAATTTTTGCTTGGTTTTTTATCGTCAGTAAAGGCCGCTCTAAAATGGTTGGCAAAGTTTTTAATGTAGTTAGTTTATTTATATTTTACAATGACTTTATTTGCAGTTATGAACGTGAATACAGGAGAGCTAGCAAGAGACTAAGACTAAACAACCAAAGATCCGCACCGCAATTGACGCCACGGACTGTTTTTCATAAGTAAGTCTATGTACCAATATACATCATGCCCCAAAATTCAACGATAAGCGGGGCACCACAGGATGGGCCTGCTCATGAATAATCGAGGAAAAAAAGGCAAAAGAAAATCTCAATCTATAAAATTACAATTAAAAATGAAATCCTTCGAAAATTGACACCTCATATGATATTTTTAACTACCATGACCACAATTTTTTTAATTATCCTTTTTTTTTTGTATGGGTAACCTGAGCAGCACTGCTTATCCTACACAACCCTTAAAAATCCCAGAATGCCTGTATTTTTAGACAAAAATCTATTAAAATTATTTTTTGCCCTACAATTTTTAGTCCACTTTCACTCATCTAGTATGGAAAGTTTTTATAAAAATTGACGCAAGTAATCAAGATTCCAAAATGGTATAAATCAATTAAAAGCTTATAAAATATCGTCGCTTACGTCGCGAACGGCAAGCGCGACGACGACTTTGATGAACTCTGTAGTTAGGCAGGAAGTAAACAGCTGATTTCCCGCGTCGTTCGTTAAAGTATTTCAACATTCATTGTTGGTTTTTATTTTTATTTTAGCCGTATTATTTACATAAGTGGCGTACAGGGAATGTAATTTTACATTGAAATAAAGGAATAGTAACTGGAAAAACGATTTCAAAAAATGATAAATTTAATGATTAAAATTCCGGTGGAATATGATTCAAAATAAGGTAATTAGGGTAATTTATTTTAAAAAAAAATGACAGATTGGCTACAAAATAGTTGTTTCTATAGCATTAAGGAATTTATGGAATTTAAAAATTTATGTTAATGATGAATGAAAATGAATAATTGATTTTAAAATAATTGTAATAATATGTATTAAGTGCATGTTAGTAATTACATAGTATCTTATATGTAAGGACATAAGATCTTTCCTTATAATTTGTATTTTCTTGCAAATAAACATTTTTGACTTGATTTGTTAAGGCGCTGAATGCACTCTGTCAGTTTGTGGAAGGCTGTCCCTTACACCCTATTTAAGATGTATGGCTCTATATATATCCTAAACTGAAGTAGCTTATAAGTAGCGGTGGTAGGTCAAGTTCATCCTTTAAACTTACTAAACTGAAGTAGCTTATAAGTAGCGGTGGTAGGTCAAGTTCATCCTTTAAACTTACTAAACTGAAGTAGCTTATAAGTAGCGGTGGTAGGTCAAGTTCATCCTTTAAACTTACTTCTCCCATCTCTCCAGGGCGCTGGACGCGGTAGACATATCTTGGGAGAACGAGCACCTGAAGAACATCCTGGGCAGCGACGAATACTGCGACCCTGATAAGCCGGAGAAGCCTGGCAGTTCTACCACCACCAACCTGCTGCCTTACCCCAAGTTCAATGAGGATGGACAACCTCTGTGGCATGGTAAGACCGAGAACACTGCTAAGACCCGAGTATTAAAAGGAAGAGTGATTATCTATGGGTACTCACTTTTAATTTTTTACCTCATTAATCGAGGTTACATGAGCCATTGATTAGCTGATCTCATGAAAGTCTGAATTTATAATTGACTGATGGTTGTGAACATCCTGCAAATTTTGGTCTTGGTCAAACTAATCGGGTGGCCAGTAATATAATTATAACCCAGAAATCACTCGATCAATCAAGATAACATTTGTTTATGTTGCTTTTTGTGCGTTCACACTTTGTTTGATGGGATAAAAAATTTAACTACAAAAAGATAAAGAGAGAAATTAAAGTGGTAGGAAGATTTTTATCTGAAGCGTGGCCAGCCTAACTTCCGCTATTTTATTTAATTTTCAAAATAGCGGCCACGCATAAAACCTGTGTTAATCAATAGCTAGTATCAATACAAACCAGTTTTGTGGTAGATAAAATCTTTTAAAGCGTCACGTTTCCGAGATATGAGCTATCAAAGTAAGAATCCAAGATGGCAGGCAGAATTCAAAGCCCTTTTTTATGATGTGAATGTTGCGCCAGTGCGAAAGCATAGTACAATATTGAACATGTCTCTCACACTACACTGTACTGACTACTGTTCCCCTGCAGAGCACTTGCCCGTGGTGGGCGCCCGCATCGAGGCGCTGCGAGCGCACGGCCGCGCGCCCGCCGCGCTGCGCCTGGCCGTCAGCGCCGCCCGCGCCATGCGCCACCGACAGGTAACGTACTACCCATACTTGTTTTGTGTACTTGTAGTGAAAGTGCTCTGTGCAGGTCATGAGCTGTGTTATCCTGTTGTTCGTATATCCTGTATCTATTATTGTTGTTGAATTGTTTGTTTTTTATTTTTATTTAATGTAAGTTTTAATTTTACTTTACTTTTCATTGAACGTTAATTTATTTATTTTAAGTAGAAATTTATGCACCTTGTAGCCTGAAACACAGGTTCAACCTAGTTCAGGCAATAACCAACTGTGCTCTATTTTATTTGTTAAGATATTTCATTGTAAATGTGCCCTTTTTTTTATAAATAAACGATTATTATTATTGTCAAAATGGAATAGCATTCCGCTGTTTTCAGGCTCACAACTGGCATAATTATATAACATAACTAAGTTTCTTTATTTTTTTGTGTGTAGGTACATTTTGTGCTTTAACCTGGGACAAAATTAATATATTTTCTTGCTTTATACAGGAGGTGTCAGCCCAGCGCTGGCAGGCGGCGGGCGGAGGCGAGGCGGGGTCGAGCGGAGCGGGCGCGGGCGCGGGCGCGTGCAGCGCGGCGGGCGCGTGCGCGGGCACGTGCGGGGAGCGCGCCAAGCTCAGTGCCGTGTGCGCGCACATGGACTTCGGCTCGTGCCTCACCAGCGCCGCCACGTGCGCGCTGTCGCACTCGCAGCGGTGTATTGGGAGAGGTGAGAGCGCTGTCTGATAACATAACATATCGACTGTAACCCGGAACTCTATAACTCGTCGAGGTTTTCAGTTCAAAGCTATAAACATGGATGTAGCGCTCGCCACTCTTTACGGCGACACCACTCGCTTCAGTTGCTCGCTCGCGCGTTGGTCACAGTTCTACCTTTATCGAATCCATTCACTCGGGGTGCCCTGTGATTGTCTTTTTGTTCTGAACATCCTGCAAATTTTGGTCTAGGTCAAACTAATCAGGTTTGGCCAGTAACATAATTATACAATCACTTTTCACTTTATATGCCAAAAACTTAAAAACAACCCTTTTTTCTCCCTACAGACAGTAGATGTTGGACAGGCTGGACGTTAGAAGCAATTTGGTGTGTTTATGAGTGTCTAGCGGATGCCTGCCTGGCGCCCGACGACCAGCGCGCGTCTCCCAGACTACACACTGCGTACTTAGACGAGGAGCCCAACACTGGCCTGCCACCTAGGTGAGCAGGGGTCATGGAAATAAATTGTCGCAAATATTTGATTTGTATTCAAGGTCAAGTTGAAATAGCTAGCGAGATTCGACAGACGTGAAGGGGTATATCTAAACAAAATAAAACATCATGATCAATGATTTCATAATATTAACAAAATATTTCATAACGCATTACGTCTGTAAAGTTTCGCTCGTTAAACTTTTCTGCCCTAGTGCGAGAATGTACTGCTTGGTTAACCTTAAATTGACGCAATAGGAGCTCCTATTGCGCTAATTCTTTTCTAACAGACAATATTTTAATAATATTTTGTGTGTGAAAAGAATATTTTGATACGTACACTTACGTTTACGTAAGGCCGTTTTTTTAATAATTTAATTTCATCACAGATATCAACACGTCCCCGTGGCGGGCAGCAAGAACCCAGACGAGACGTATCTGGCGCTCGCGTTGGAAGCGGCTCTCCTGGGGCTGGGGGTGCAGCGCATGCTACCCATGGGGTTGTACGCACAGGAGCGGCATTGCAAGCAGGCGAGTTCATTATTTCTTTTGTTGTATTTTCAACTTGCTTTTGCCTGCGACTTCTTGTGTGAAAGTCGAATACCATCCCAACAGAACATAATGTTGTAACCCTGGCCATGGTGCTACTCTTGTGCTTTTCATCAAAATCCTTAAGGCGTGAAAATGTAACAGAGTTCAGAATTCAGGCTGCCACTAGAAGTGGCTGAATGATAACTCGATAAGCAAATACATAATGATTTAAATCGGATATTGCAATTTTTCGCTTATTTAAGCTGATCGTTTAAGATGATTTACTTGTGTAAAATCCGTTTATGCCTAACACACCGCACAACCGCGTGGATGAGCGGCGTTCACCGCCTCTTCGCGCGGCGTACCGCCATGCAAATCTTGGCCGACCACGCGGACGAGCGGTATCGTGACATAATTAAGCTTTAAGCTGTGTGCAGGCAGTGTACGAATAATTCAAATAGAATATAATAAGTGGTAAGTAACTAATAAAGATAGTAAAAGTTTATGTTTGCGGAGCTCATTTAACATAAGCTTTCCTCTGTCTGGTGCAGGAGGAGCGGCTGATCGCGCAGCTGCAGCGCGTGGAGGGCGAGGCGGCGGGCGGCGTGTGCGCGCGCGTGGCGGGCGCGCTGCTGGCGGGCGGCCCGGCCTCGTGCCTGGGCGCGCGCGTGCACCCGCGCGCCGCGCCCGCGCACACCTTCGCGCGCTTCCTGTTCCTGGCGCTACTGCCGCAGCACGCTGATCTAGCCTACAGAGTCGGCCTTAGAGCTATGAGGTACGTGATACCTGTTTACTGAAAATTATCCAAGTGATAAAAATATCACTACAAACACATGGGCTTGTGGTTATAATATGATAGAATTTTCTAGCAACCCTGAAAATGCGGCGTCATAATTCTTTTGCAAAATCATATGGTGTAGATATTTTTATTTCTTTGACCCTATGTCTTTTAGATGTAAATATAGTTTAAAAGCAAGTACAGAAGCTGAGCTAAACAGTAATAACATCAAGCCAGCGACCCTCCTACAGACCATTTAGCCTAGTGCGGCCGATTTTTTTCATGTTACAATTATTTAAACAAATACGTCCTTGATCATGATGAATGGTAGGTTAGACCCAATACATTGAAAATCAGCTTCAGATTTGTAGCCTTTTTCCAGGTTAAATTCAGTAATAATGCTGCAACTCATAATCCTATCTATGTTTTAAATGTGTTCCTTTCTACTAGGTTGAATAAACAATTTTCTCTCTTTCTTTAAGGTTGCCGATGGTGGAGGAAGCGTACGCGCTGGACGGCACGGCTACGGCCGGCGCAGGCGCAGCGGCGGGCGCGTGGCACACGCTGCAACATGCCGAGCAACAGCAAGCCGCCCTCGCCAGCGCGCTGCTAGGTAACCAACCAGCACTATTTATTACACACTTCCACTGACTAACTCTAGAAACACTGACAACGACGCCCATGACGAAAAATTGTTTTTTTACAAGCATAAGTGCTACAACGCAGCGTTAAAGAAATCAGAACTGACTCTGGTTTGGTCTTTGAACCTAACAGATACAAACAAAAAAAACAATAACCCTATAAATTAGACTCGATTTGGTAGTGGGTCTTTCTACACCCGTCGCAGTTCGCGCCGATACGAAAAAAGACGAAGATTTCTGTTACAGGTTTTTGCAAAAATATTTTAACTAACTTAACACAAGTGCAAACCGACCTTAACCCTTACCGCCTTGCGCAGGCGCAGCGCGCGGCAACCCGGGGCGCCTGCGCGCGGCGCTGGGCGCGGCGCAGCGCCACGTGCGCTCGGCGGCGCAGCTGTTCCGCCTGGCGCAGGACGCGCTGCGCCACGCCGCGCCGCCCGCCGCGCCGCACCACCACCGCGACCTGCTGGCGGCCGCCTTCGAGCTGGGCTTGCAGGTACATCTAAACGCCAGGATTTCATCATCTGACTAGCGTTGTCCCTTATATATTTTTTTTTTACTGGTAGAGAATGCTTTGTGGTATTAAGTCCGCCTATGTACACACATGAAATGTATACACATGAAATGTGAATACATGAAGTTTAAACAATATATAAAATTTTGTTCCTTTTCCCAACTATGTCGGGATCGACGTCCAGTCTAACGGTATGCAACAGCATACCACTATTTTACTTGGAATGACTGCTAACTGACTTCACAATCCAGTAACTGGGTAATAAAATAGCCCTTGGCAAGACCGGTTGTCAGTCTTTTATGCTTCTGAAGTTCTGACGTAGACTGTCAAAAATCTACAAATGACAGCCGGAACAACGGTATAACGTGCTTTCCGAAGCACTCGATATATAATGGATGGTCACCCATTCACAGACGAACCTCGGCAAACGCTGCTTATCCTTGAAGATCAGGTGACACAAACTGCAACCTTGCAGGAGACCAAATGTTATGTAATTCGGCAACTGTGGACGCCCCTCAGAACCCATCGACGCAGTTTTTCCACAACTACTTAACAGTTAGTGTTTACCGTACAGGTGCTACGGATGACGCTATCCTCAGTGAATTGGCGTCGGCGCGAGATGGTACGCTGGCTGGTCACGTGCGCCACGGAACTGGGGCTCGACGCGTTGCTGTCCATCATGCAGAACTGGTCAGTATGCTTTGATGTCAGAAACAGCGATCTTATCATCATCATCCTTCACCCATGACCGCTCGGTGTATGCCTCTCATTGCTTGGGCCAATCTCTGCGCTTCTATGCCATCCTTATCCAGGGTTTACCAGCAATGGCAAGAATGTCGGCTGCGCATCTCGCTGAAACAACAACCTACGTGAGCACTTAGAAAGTACACTCGAGAGCAATGAATCCGGGTCACTTAAAGAATGTTAAAAATCTCGGAAACTAAAAATGATAGGTTAATGCAATAAATTGTATTTAATAGACAATGTAATACTCCTTAAATGAAAGTAAAAAAAAATATGAGTCGCCATACATTTTATTAACACAAAATTACATAAAGAAAAAAACTGCTGATCTCTCCTTAAAACAAAATTAGGAAACATGAAATTTTTGAACTTTATTACGATTTTCTTGAATTTTAATACTTCGTATTGCCTCCTCGTGCTTCCATTACTGCGTTTACGCGGTTTGGCATGCTGTACACCAAGTTCCTTATACGATTTTGGGGAATATTCTCCCATTCCTCTGTGAGAGCAATTTTGAGCTCACGAAGCGTGATTGGGGGAGGGTTTCGTTGTTTTACGCATCTGCCTAGCTCGTCCCAAGCATGCTCGATCGGGTTGATATCCGGGCTGCGCGCGGGCCACTCCATACGAGTAATGTTCATCTCTTGAAGGTAGTCATTCACAATCCTACCTGTATGAGGTCGGGCATTGTCATGCATAAATATAACATCCTCACCTAAATTGACCATAAATGGACCAACGTGATCATTGAGGATTTCTTCCACATATCTTACGCTAGTTAAAGAGCCGTTTTCTATGATCACCAGCTCTGTGCGACTTTCAGAAGAAATTCCGGCCCACACAAGTACAGACCCACCACCGTAGGCTACTTTTTCTTCGATGCATGCTTGCTTGAATCTTTCCCCTGGTCTTCGATACACTCTGTGTCTTCCATCGTGCTTGTAGAGCATAAATTTTGATTCGTCGGAGAACATAACTTTTGACCAATATTCAATACTCCAATTTACGTGGCTCTGGGCATATCTTAGTCTTGAAATACGATGCCCACGCTCCAGTTTAGGGCCGTTTGCAGGTCTAAGGGGTTTTAAGTTAGATTCAGCAAGCCGACGTCTTACTGTCCATGCACTTGGGTTACTTCCTCCGAGGCGTCGAAACTGATTTGTGAGTTCAGTTCCTGTGAGAAAGCGATTTCGAAGCATGGTGTTCACCAAGTATCGGTCTTCTCGTGCTGTGGTACACCTGGTTCTGCCCGTTCCTGGTCTGCGTAGGTTAGAACCAGTTTCTTCGTAACGTCGGAGAACTCTTTGTACTGTTGACAGCGACACACCGACAGTCCTGGCTGTATCGCGCTGACTCCGGCCGGTTTCCAGCATTGTAAGTATTCTGGTGCATTCTTCAGGCGTAAGCGACATAATTTCAGCTTGAATAATGAATATAGAGCACTATCAACATGGTTTATGTACCCACATAAATGACAGATTACAAACAAAAGCAAAACCAAATGCTGTAATTTCGTAGTTCCATCTTCGAAAGTGGCCCTTTCTCAAATTTGATTTTTTTATGATATAACTTTACAATAACTAAGAAGTTTTAATACCTTCATTTAAGGAGTATTACATTGTCTATTAAATACAATTTATTGCATTAACCTAGCATTTTTAGTTTCCGAGATTTTTAGGATTCTTTAAGTGACCCGGATTCATTGCTCTCGAGTGTATTTTGAAAATTTAACCCCTAAGGAGGTTAACTGAAAGTTTTAGTCTTTTTTGCCAATGGAAAATGCAGCTGCGTAATCAGGGAGCACATTAAAAAAAACTATACCTAGCCAAAATTACAAAATTGTTTTTACGATGTACTTCTACTTAATAAAGCTAATTTCCTTTGCAGGTACGAACTGTTCACGCCAACGGAAGCGACGGGTCCTGTGGCCGCAGCTGCAATGTCGCACCAGACGGCACTGCGGCTCGGCCTGACCTTCGAACAGCAAGAGAAGCTGAGTGCCTGCGCCAGGACGCTTGCGCTGCAATGTGCTGCTAAGGTATGAGGTGTTCTTTAAACTTGTCTGAAGGTTTTAATCCTCTCAGCATGGGCTTAGTGACCTTCGAACATGGGTTTAGCCATTAGGAGACACTCAGATGGGATGTTATGTTCTAGCTTGTAACTTATGGCGTATTTTGTGGGTTTTTTTACATAGGGTGCTGGGTGACCACTTCGAACTGTGCCTAGTTTTTTACTTTTCATGAGTGCTCGTTTAGGTCGTATTAGTTCATGTAAAACTAGCGGTGCCCCGCGGTTTTACCCGTTTCTCTTTTTGGTCAGCGCCTATGGGTAGCTTCCCTTCGAAAAATAAGCAACGTTTAACGTTTCCCAGGACCCGCCAGGCTGTGCCCTGAGCGCGCTGTCGGTGTGCGAGGGCTCGGCGGGCGCCTTCGAGGCGGCGTGCGCGGCCGTGGGCGGCGCGGCGGCGCGCGGCGCGCTGGCGTCCAGCCAGCTGTTCGCCGTGGCGCGCTACATGGAGCAGCGCGGCCAGCCCGCGCGCGCCATGCGCCTCGCCACGCTCGCCATGCGGAACCTGCATTTGCATTATAACCAGGTACGGGACAATATGCCTCTTTAACTTTATAACACCCGAAGTATAAAACATTTCATGGGTGACCATCATTATATACCTAGTTTTCTCAGTGTCTCCAAAAGCATGTTAAGCCGTCGGTCCCGACTGTCATTTGTATATCTTTGATAGTCATTACAGGTAGTCAGAGACCCGAAAGTCTGACAACCAGTCTTACCAAAGGGTACCGCACAGACCTGCCAGGGCTGCGGGACTGTTCGAAAGAGATACCGCGGCCCTGGAACATAAAGGGCCAATGAAGGAACATGGGTGTTTTTTAGTCAGTAAGAGTCTGACACTCCCTTCCGCTCTGCCCAGAGCGGGAGGAGTCATTTGATGATTTCTCACCCTCCAAAAAAAAAAAAAAAAAAAAAAAAAAAAAAAAAAAAAAAAAAAAAAGGGTACCGCACAGAGTACGGTAATATTAAGGTACCGTATTATCCAGTACTAACTTAGTTGTGGAGGTCAGATAGGCAGTCTCCCTGTAAAATACTGGTATTCAGCGGCATCCTGTGAGACTAGAAACCTTAGCCGACCCCAATAATAAAGCTGGAAAAAGGCTAGGCAGATGATGAGTTAACAAGAGAGGTTAGCATAAGTAATTTTAAACTAAACTGTGTTACCTTTGCCTTTTAAGGAACAAAAAAAAAACAAGTACCTACGAGTTGAATTTCTTTTTTTAAATTTGAACCAAAGTTTGTGGCCACTAAAACAAGAACTAACATTGTAGTTGAAAAATAGACCGTTCATACTTATTGTGACAGCCGATGCGATTTTGCATGGGAAGTCAAAATTTTTGTGCTTTTTCGACCCTCAGAAAAGTGGTCCAGTTGAATGGTCTAAATCACCACCGAGAACTATTTTCACAAAAAAAAAAATCTTTTGGTCTAAATACTTCTTATTATATGCTTCATCCGTGGTCAAAACTAAAACACCTAACGTTACGCTACAGGACAGCCACCCAGCCATCGCAGACATCCATTGGGCAGTGGCGCTTGCGCACTCTTTGGGCCGGGCGGAGCTACAGGCGATGTTGCCGCTCTTGGTAAAGAACGTGCAGTGCGCGCCTGTACTGGTGAGTAAATTTAATGAGTATGTGTTTTTGGAAAAACAACTTTAAAACCCACCCACCCCTGCACTGTTTTAACATGCGTCTCCCCGTAGTCGGACGTGCTGCGTCGCTGCTGCGTGGCGGCGGCGGGCTGCTCGCGGTCGCGCGGCGCGCCCGTGCGGCCGCCCACGCCGCTGCGGCCGCTGCTGGAGGCCGCGCTGCGCGCCTACGCCTCCACCACGCACGCGCGCCTCGCGCACATCTCGCCGAGACACTACGCCGACTTTGTCGAGTTTCTTGGTATGTATAACTAGCAGCTCTAATGCAAAGGCCGAAAGGTTATCCGCTTGGATCTATAATCCATGTTTGATTGACCTTTGTACAGGTTAGGTTAGAATTAGCGCGGGCTAATTCCGTCACTTTCTTGTAAATTTTTAATCACTGTTTGAAGCTCTCACGGTTTAAAACTAAACTTATACTGTCTCTTACGGACGATACGCACGGAAGATATCCCGTTAGTGACAGTATTAGTTTAAATTTTTAATGATCAAACTAGTAATCTATGCGTGAACTGGTTGTTATATTATATTATTAACTCTATAATAAGGATTACCCTTTACTAGGGTTCACTTCAGTGGCCTACCCCTATGAGAAAAAGTCGTGACTTTTTATTATGTATCGAAAATATACAAAAAGTTAAACAAGATACACCAAAAAATGCTTCTCATCCTGTTTTTCTTTCGTACAGGCAAAGCTCGCGACACGTTCGCGCTAGCTCCGGACGGACCCCACCAGTTCGCCGCACTACTGCAGGAGATCAAGCTCAAATACAAAGGGAAGAAGAAACTCATGTTCCTCGTCAAGGAAAGATTCGGATGATCCAACAATGAAACTCGTTACAAAGCCCACCGAATGGCAACGGTTTTTGTAGATACGGCATTCCATATTAAAAGTAAAAAGCATTTTTGTTTTGATGCGTGAAAATTTTGTTGAAAACTTTGGGGTGTAGCATCGTTTTTTTTTTGTGCTTTTGTTAATCTCACAGTGCTACTGCAACGGTCAAAGGTCTCGGATGTGTTATTCTGCTATAGTGTTGCGTGGTTCTTTTGGGGCATGACTCTAATCCTCTAATCGGTATTAGAGAGAGCCGCCATCTTGTTTTCAAACCAATTTCCACAGACAATTTCACAAATGTTTACCAACAGCGTGCGCCTGTCAATGTCATTCAAAGTTCAAACTACAAAACAACCATGAAGCTCTTTATCAGACATATTAAATTAAAACATACCTAGGCTGACAAGAAAAAAAGGCAAACTTCTTCAGTACACGCCTGCGCATTGTTACATATCCGCAAGTTTCAGTGAACCTATATGTAGATATTCAATATGCCTATTGAAAACGTATAGGTTCACTGAAACTTTAAATAATACAAACCTTTAAATAATTAACCTCTGAGCAGTCTTTGACCATAGTTGTAGTAAAACAAGATAATGTGAAACTCGTGGCATGCTATTTAATTGTTGTATTCGTGCAATCATTGTTTTCATTTCAAGTTTTTTGTTTTTATTTGTTAATATCGTGCAATAAGCTGCCATGATGAAAAGACCAATTTATTAGCTTACGTTGTATGAACATTTGTCTTATGATCTTGTCATGACGCATAATAATTATAGGAGAACATGTGGAAAATAATGAGGTAAAAAAAGCCCATGACTTGTCAAGCACTAGTGTGACAATGTTTCTTGCATAAAAACGAGGACATGAACCGTTTCGTTCCACGGTAATTTAGGCTCGAAATAATTTTACCGTTGCGGTAAAAATCATTACCTCATGCAAGGTACACATAATCTCGTGTACCCGCCGTGTACCAAACCAGTCTATTCTAAAGTATTATTTTTATTTAATAATTATAAATAAATACGGCTGACCTCGTAATTTTCATTTTTTTATTATCGTAAGAAATGATCTCAATAATTCCATTTGTGTAAATAGAAACGAGTTTGTAAATATAGCACGAAGACAAGTTTAGAATTGGTAAATATTAGTTAATTAATGTAATAATTAGTTAATTATGTGATCTGTGCGAGGATTGCGTGTTGTACAAATTGTGTAAATGTCGGTGTGTTGTGAGAAGTCGGAGTAGCGATGATGTGGGAGCGGTATTTCGCACAAATCGCAAGTTGTAAGTAGGAATAGTGCCACTCGTATAGCGTCCAATAGCAATGGGATAATTCATAAAATATGACACAACACCAAAGAACTATATCATAAGTCCAAGTGTGAGATAAGCAACGCCATCATTTGTTCAGTATTCTTGAGTATTTTGAATCTGTAGATATGTGTTTATGTTAGCTCTCCGTTTTGTTTTTATCTTGAACGGCACACCTCCAATGCTAACAAGGGATGCATAGTTTTAACACAAAATGTTGTTACAATCGGCGCTGCAATAAACTTCTGTAAACCACTTTATAAATATTCATTAAAAAGACGTTATTTAACTAATCACGCCGTATATCTTGTCTATTTTCTATCTCGTTACACAAATCTTATTTAAGAGTTAATTACTTTTGAATATAAATAATTTAACTTCAATGATTATTATTTTCTAAAACTCAGCCTTTTTCTTGTTTAGAGTAGAATATAAAATTTTAACAAGAAGTGCATTTATAAAGATAGAAATGATTAATATTTAAATAGAGATGATGTATGGATAATGTTGAAAGAATAGTATGAATTGAATAGTATATAGACTTAATGAAGGACTTTTGTACTTTTTGTGGTGTGTCTGAGGGTTGCGCAAAACATATTTTGACACTGTACAAAGGAACATACAAAAAAATAATGTATCCGTTATATCAAAATTTTGCCAACCCTATAATGTGTCAAATAAAAAAAAACAGGACATTAGTACTCATTATAATATTGATATAAATGTAAATATAAAAATATGATTTTTAGTTAGAGCGCTGATAGTAGACACATCGAATATCTTCCTTATCAGAGACTTTTACACGAAGAAGTAAGTTAATATCAGGTAGGAAAGTGAACAATAGTAACAGTTAAATGTATGTTATTTATTATACCGCTTTTTACATGTTACATACATAGATCAGCGTAACATAGCTAAGTTTAGGCTTACTTTAGCAGAAGCATATTTAGCTTGAGAAAAATCTGATTAACTATTGTACTAACTTATAAGGAGATAAAACATTTAAGTACTTACCTTTCTTTATTAAAGGCAGAGAAAAAAATTCTGTGATTCTCATCTCAAGATAAATATGTTTTCAGCAAAAAAAAAAGAGCAAGTTACAAAATATCAGAAAAGGAGTGTTACTGTTTAGGAGAGAGAAGTGAAGCATCTCAGTTTGAACGGAGCATGGCGTAAGTGGTGTTTATAAAATTATTTTTTGTATGGAAAGAGAAATTAATTTCATAAGCAAATAACTTTTAAATGTCGAGCAATAATTTTGAAGCCTTCGGCCGGTCTGCCGTGATTTTGTGTACAACTTTATTGGTTGTCGAGAACATGTGTTTGTGTAGCTTATTTAGTCAGTATGAGTGACCATTGATCAATGGAGTCAGTCAAAATTGGATAGAGATATTTTACTAAAGAAAATTGTAGGAAAATGATTATTTGAAGATTCTGTGTCTGTAAAATCATTTAAGTAAAAGCATTTTTGTTTACCTATCCTAATTACAGTTATTTTTCTCATTGTTTTGTTTTATAACTTTACTGATAACTTTATTAAATAAGTAAGTAGGTTTTTCAAACATCGACTTGCCAACTTGTAACTCCAAGCAAATATTTGACCTCAAGTGCCTTCAGGCGAGTCCAAATAAGCCAGACCGGCTCTTACTTGGTTATGTTGTATTTTTATTTTGTACTCTGTCAGTGGTTATATTGTAATTGTGTTGTACGTCAAACGTGGACACCCTTCAGTGCTGGTATTATGAAGGTGATAATTTCAATATAAATAATTGAAAAAAAAAACTATCTTGTTTTATTCCGTACGAAGAACTTCCTTTGACCGCAAGTGACTGTCACCATTCTGAACAAGTTCAGTAACTTATGTAAACCAGACAGTCAGCCGCTACGGCAATCGTAATGGTTCTGTCCAAATATAATAAAAATGCAATTTTTGTTGTCACAGTAACATTGTTAATAAATATTTTGCAGCTAGTTACCAGCTATTTTGTTTAATCTAACTCTAGTAGTTAAGACCCTACGTTGTGGCTGACGTAACCCAGGTTCGAATCCTGGTCACGGCGGTGATTACACTGTCGCGGCGGAGCTTGTTTTTTTCCACAAGTATCGATGTGCCTACAGTTGACAGGATGAGAAAAATTGAAACAAAAGGTGATTCCCGTTCGCGTGTAGGTACATAGGGCGGATACTGGCGCTAGCACAGCATGGAGCTACTGGCTGTATGAATGTGGCATCTTCATCGTTCAAGCGGCACTGAGAGCGTTATCTTAGTACTGAGCTGTGTGAACAAAATGGGTAGCTATTAGATGTTTTATGACTTCATTTCTGCTCCTGAATATCTATTTAACAACTTTACGTGCGCTATGTAAAATTCAGCCGATAAAAACTAGGTGCTTTAGCCCATTTTTTTACAGCTGTTAGGATAACATTCGATACAAATCCTTCAGCTTTCTGAAAGTCGTAGGTAAACAGTTGGATTTTCCATGCATGTCACGCCGGAACGCCTGGTATGGCCGCGTAGCAACCTGCATGAGTGTGTTTTACTAAAATACTAGTTGCCATCGGAAAATGGGTACAGAATATGGAAATCATATTATTATTTCCGTTTTTGTACGGCAATCATCAAAGGAAATGATGCTGTAATTGTGTACCTACAAGTGTAGGTTCAGCTGAGAACATCAGTAATTCACAAATAAATAATGATTATTGTCGAACGATGGCATTTTGTCAACCATGGAGGAAAACAGACACATTAGTTAATTCCACCAATACTAAATTGAAAACTATTAGATGAAGAAAAAGTAGAGAACAGTTGCACGCACAGAATTGCCCGCTATTTAGGTGAAAGCAAACCACGCGGCCGCGGCGCTCGTATCTTCGTAATCGTAACATACCTCGTTGTTTGTGCGAGACTGCGAGGGGAGCGAAGCCCGTATGCGGACCCGTGTCGGCCAATCAGAGCGCCGCGGGGCTCTTGCGGCTAACCGCAACGTGTAGCGCCCCCCTCGGGCCCCTCAACACCCTACGCTGAACGCTCTCAGTTATCGTGTGCTATTCAACGGTTGATCACGTACGCCAACTTTTTATAATGAGTGTTCATTTCTCCGAGTCTGAAATGGTACAACTTGTAGAACTCTACAAGGAATACGACTGTTTGTGGGATATGAAGCACGAATTCTACAGAGACAAAGGAGCGAGGCAAGCCGCATACAAGGAAATCACAAAAAAATTAAACATTTCTAACCTAAGAGATAAAGATATACCGAACAAAATTAAAAATTTAAGGTCATCCTACTACCAGGAAATCAAAAAGATCAGAAGAAGTATTCGTTTAGGTGGTGATGTTTATAAACCGAAAGTGATATGGTTTCCAACTGTAGATGGTTTTTTAAGGCCTTACAGGCATGAACGGAAATTTATTTCGAAGGTAAGAAACAAAATCTTGTTACTATCCCATTTTATATGTTGTCACATAATGACGGCATAAACTTATTGAAATGAGTAAAGAAACCTAAAGAAATAGCATTGTTTTGTTTACGTTTTTGTTTTTTTTTTGACGTTTACAAACGTCAAAAACGTAAACGGACCATGTTTCGCGACAATTTGTGGGTATAGTTTACTTTTATTTATTTTTTCTCTTTCTGTAGGTACTGTACCTACTGACCTAACTATTACAATATCAGGTGTACGTTACCCCAGCAAGAAAGTATCTCCTAGAGTTATATGAGTAGAACGTATAGTTGGTGCCTTATCTGCTGTAAATGTGCCCCCACATAAAAAATGTGTGCCCCCTGTCGTTTTGGAAAAAAACGGAAAAAACGATTCTTGCTGGGGTAACGTTTTTCTAGCAGGAAAATTCTAAACGAATGATCGGAGAGAGAAAAATTGTGCATGGCCAGAAAGCTTATATGTGTGCCTTAATGTGCCCCCAAAAATAAAATTTGTGCCCCTTCAGGTTTCCGAGATATTGCATTTCCTGCTGGAGTAACGTTTTGATGAATCGTATATCTCTAAAACCATTGCATGTGCCCCTGTAGAATAAACATACACGAGTAGCTCTTAAGGGGCACACCTTAGTGCCCCAATTAGATTTAAGAAAATATTTATAGTTTTCAAGTTATCGCGGTTTTATGAAAACCCGAAAAAACGTCGCAGCGCTTAAATGAGACAAGGTATAAGTTCGCTGAAAACTGTATTCGTTCCTTCTTGACGCTAATAATAACCATACAAAGTTTCAAAACTGTTCATGCATGCGTTTTTGAATAATCTTGCTAAAAGTCAAAACGACTTTTGACGTCAAAATACAAGGAACCGGCTCAATCCCAGATGTGTAGGTGTAAACCAAAATCATGTGCCTTTAGTCAAAAATATATGGTGAAAATATTCAGCTTGGAATGTTTCGCATTAAGTAAATATTAACAAAAAACCAAAATATGTAACAACGGCTGGTTATCCGACCAAAAGAGAATGACCAAAGTTGGTACCAAAAAGTCTCGCGCCTCAAAACCAAAATATTATAGTAATTAGTTTCATATTTTTTTACGGCATTACGCGTCGGGGATTTGATTTTTGAACTGGAAATATACTTTTCGAGTTTAAAAGTATGAATATTGTTTTACTCCCTTTATATGACGTTCCGTTTCAACTGAATATAAATGACGTTCCGTTTCAATTGAACAAACCCTTGTCTGTCGAGCGGACTCTAAAATTAATTACAATTAAGTAAGATCAGTACACCAAATCGATTTAGTTTGGTTTATTGCTATTTGCAACAAAATAGATTTTCTCAGCCTAAAGATTTTGATTTATCGATTACATCCCTAAATCCCGACTAGTTTATAGCACTTACTATACTCTATGGTTTATAGTTATCTTATCTGTGGCATCTGACATTTGTACTGTACTGACTGACTATTGGCAATATAAAGGTCTAAAATAAAATCGAGTTTCAGTCAAGCATACTGTGGATGTTACTTTAACTCGTAATTCTTACTAATATTAGTGTATTACGCTGTTTTTAGAGCAATAATGTAATGTATGTGTGTTAAAATACGTCGTTGGTAGCGTCGAAAAAATAGACCTACTTTTTAGGTTAGTTTCGATTTTATAAAATAACTCTGAAACGCGGGTTTTTTTTTTCAAAAATAATTTTTGTAGGAGTTAATACGATCAGTGTAGTCTATAAAAAACAAGGTTTGATTTTGATGCAGCATGGTACGGGATTCCATAGTTCCATGAGCATTCTCTTTTGAATGACTACTAAAAAGCGACGGATTCATACTTATCGATGACCTTCTCTACTTTACTCACTAACCGGTTCACACGTGTTGTGCCTGAGTACACTGAAGTAATAAAATAAAGTTGTTATTGGATTATAATATTCTACTAGCTGTTTCTATGACCTTACACATGATTAAGTACATTATAAATAGTAGCTATTCCAAGGTAAGCTATCTTCTCCATTCTAAATTTCATTAAAATACATCCAGTACCTAATGTAGGTGTGAACGAAAGAAATACATCCAGATATTTGCCATTTGCCAGGTCTTTGACCCAAAAAAATATAGTTCATGAAATGTGTAATGAATACCTACTACTAAAAAGAGGTAGCTCTTTTTTTTGTATATAAATAAAAAACCCGTATTTGTCTTTTTATATATATATATTTATTGATAAGCCGTAGGTTAGATAACAGTAAGTTTTTCATCATTAAGGGGAATGCTCCAACCAGCCCGCGAAATTCAAAATTTCTTGCTGTTTTTGCAATTTGCAGGCCAGTGCTAGGTTGTATGTTGATTAAAATATTATTCGCGGCTGTAAGACGTATGTAGTTACAGAATTATAATCATCAAATTAAGGGAATAAAAATAATAATTTCCACATCAACAAGCTGTTTCATTTATTATAGTCACAAAGTGCATTTAATATATTTTTAATTAACCTCCAAAACTTTTGAACGCGACTGTACGGACAACAGCATAGGTATAATACGTCCAATAAAGAAGGTCATCGATATGTATGAATCCGTCGCCTTTTAGTAGTCATTGGAATTTGGTCGGATAACCAGCCGTTGTTAACATATTTTGGTTTTTTGTTAATATTTAATTAATGCGAAACATTCCAAGCTGAATATTTTCACCATATATTTTTGACTAAAGGCACATGATTTTGGTTTACACCTACACATCTGGGATTGAGCCGGTTCCTTGTATTTTGCCGTCAAAAGTCGTTTTGACTTTTAGCAAGATTATTCAAAAACGCATGCATGAACAGTTTTGAAACTTTGTATGGTTATTATTAGCGTCAAGAAGGAACGAATACAGTTTTCAGCGAACTTATACCTTGTCTCATTTAAGCGCTGCGATGTTTTTTCGGGTTTTCATAAAACTGCGATAACTTGAAAACTATATATATTTTCTTAAATCTAATTGGGGCACTAAGGTGTGCCCCTTAAGAGCTACTCGTGTATGTTTATTCTACAGGGGCACATGCAATGGTTTTAGAGATATACGATTCATCAAAACGTTACTCCAGCAGGAAATGCAATATCTCGGAAACCTGAAGGGGCACAGATTTTATTTTTGAGGGCACATTAAGGCACACATATAAGCTCTCTGGTCATGCACAATTTTTCTCTCTCCGATCATTCGTTTAGAATTTTCCTGCTAGAAAAACGTTACCCCAGCAAGAATCGTTTTTTCCGTTTTTTTCCAAAACGACAGGGGGCACACATTTTTTATGTGGGGGCACATTTACAGCAGATAAGGCACCAACTATACGTTCGACTCATATAACTCTAGGAGACACTTTCTTGCTGGGGTAACGTACACCAATATCAGTAGGGGCTCTAGTCATCTCATAACTGCCATGGTTTATTTTAATTTTTGATTACTTATATCTTCAACTCTGGACGCTCTTAGCTTGCACGTCTTTCTACATCGTTCACACATAGATGTATATGGTATAATCTCAACATGAATAAAGCAAGTGTGTTGCTTTGGAATATGCAACTACAGTACCTACTTTTTCAAGTTATTATGCCTTGTGACTGTGACTGCAGCATCGCCTGTTTTTTTTTTTGTTTTTTTTTGACGTTCAAAAGTGCCTGTAATGGTCTAATTGAAATAAATGCTTTGAGTTTGAGATTGAATATTTTTTGGAACTACAATTCTTGAATTCTCTTTGAAATATTGCCTGTCTAGTCATCATCAAAGTTGACTTAAACTAGCTCAAAATTCGTTCGGAGGTGACCGGAGTTAAATGGAGCTGGCCTTCTGTGTTTATCTTGTGACGCGGTCGTGTAATGGAATGTAGGGACGCTTTGCTGTTACGCCAGCCAGTCTGTGCCCACGTGCGTGCCTCACCCGCATGGCCGCATGCGTACTCCACTGTACTCGCACTCCTCGCGTGCTGCTTGTAGGGTTGCCATTTTAAATTTTGATCAATCCTGACAAAAAACCGGACATTGGCAAACAAAGTACCTACAGACATTAATATTTTTTATCTTTCCGTTTTAAGTAGACTATTCTCCTTTTATTTTGTTTAAATAAAAACTCTTCTCTCGGAAACTCCGAACCAAACGTTAGGCAAAAGTTAGGATGCGGGCGACCCGCATGCGAATACGGGCCAGACATGCACGGTGACAGTGACACAATCCACTTCTTAGGGAAGAGCTTGCGGTACTTTTGTCAGGCTTAAAAAGTGCGGGATGCACACTCTTGTATTTATTTGTTCCGTTATGTTACTAAGTATGTGTTTTACAGATGATTATTAAAATAACTTCACGCCTTCATTACATAAAGGGTTAGGTAAAGGTTTTATATGTACCTACATCTACACATGTCGTCAGATAAGTTTCGGAGATTTGTGTTTTCCGATGCCCCGCGGACACGTCTCTCATCTGCGCAGGCCCGTAAAATATAAAATGACATTAGTAAAGTCAATGACGACTTTTGGAACTAACTAGGTGTACCAGCGCTAATAGATTCACAGTTACCTCCTCCATTGATTGTGTTACAATAACAAGTTATTTATTTACAGAGACCATTGAAAGGAATCAAGGGAATAGATGTTGACAGACATTTTTTATCTTTAAAAGGTGACAGTAACAAAATCCAGAAAGAAATTAAACAAATTGACAGAACGGCGGACAGGATTACTCCTTCTAATTCAAATAATAAAAACGAAGACGAG
Organism: Eurois occulta; assembly: GCA_950022335.1. Taxonomy (NCBI): domain Eukaryota; kingdom Metazoa; phylum Arthropoda; class Insecta; order Lepidoptera; family Noctuidae; genus Eurois; species Eurois occulta. The sequence continues at coordinate 14,795,181 of OX465498.1, read as the reverse complement.
TTTGACAGTTTTGGGAAATACATCGCAGCCTCTCTGCGTTTGATGCCTCAAGAATATGCAATAATTGCAAAAACAGAATTACAGAAGACAATATCGGACATTCAATTAAAGATAGTAAGACAAAAAATGAATGCTGCGAATGACCAAGCCCGGTCACAGTCTCCGTGTGACACCGACACAACTTCGAGTGATGACGTAAATCAACAAAGCGAATGTTCGTCGCCTAGTCCTACTTCTGATTCTTGCATTTCTGCTATAAAGATTGAATACGATAATGATAATATGGAATAAGAACAACGTATTTAAATTTTTCATAATTACTATAATGTTATTTGACCCCTTAGTCCGATCAAATTAGACCAAAAAATATGAGTGAAGGTACAATAATTCGCACCCAGCTCAAGCAAAGTTGGTGGGATTGTTCAAAACACCATCATAAATGAGATCTAAAAAGTCCTCATCGATCCGATACCTAGAAAAAAAGTTACTCACGGTCAAAGGTCACAAAAACGGGTATTTCGCGATTTTCAGCAAAACGGTAAGTTTTATCTTAGATTAGTTCAGCAAAAAAATGTTGATAGGTATATACAAAAATTGTTCTATAAAAAATGCCTAAATACTTTTTTTCCAGAAAGAGAAACGGTGGCTCTTAAGCCACCGTTTCTGAGATATAACGATTCAAAAAGTTGAAAGAGTTGTAATATGCACACGTTACCACGCCACCTTTAAGGTAGGTAGGTAGTGTACTAAGTAGTACTTAGCGCGTTTTTTTAACGTGGTTTCCCCGGTAGGCCTATTCTACGGATCTGTTGTGATTCTCTTTAATTTGAAACTATTGAATAATAAAAGATATTGGCAAGGGTTGAAAATGATAAAAGCGGTGTAAACTTATACTGTGACTGTCACTCACGGGATATCTTCCGTGATTGTTCATGAGCAGACGCTGTTGCAAGCGCCATGATCGTGGGTTGACACCGGGAGCTCAAAATCATGAACAATCACGGAAGATATCCCGTAAGTGGCAGTATAAGTTTAGTTATAAACCGTGCAAGTTTAAAAAGCGGTGTAAATAAAAAAAAATAGGGAAATTTATTCGTCTGATTCATATTTCTCTAATACTTCGGCTTCCTCTTCTTCTTGTTCTTCTTCTTCTCCTTGTTCTTTTTCTTCATCCTGGGTGCAAGTAAATTGCCTCAATAGTGATACATCATTTACGTATACATAATATACGTGGTGTACTTATACATATTAAGACGATTAGATACAACTTCAATCGTTATATCTCAGAAACGGTGGCTCTTAGGAAAAAAAGTAATTAGACATTTAAAATAAAATTAAAAAACAAAAATAAATTCAAAATAAAAAAATCAAAAAACAAAACAGAAAGAATCAATCAAATCAATTCAATTCTATTCAAATCAATTATCTGATCTACAATTTTTGTCTGAACTAATTTTATGATAAAACTTACCGTTTTGCATTTTTGTGACCTTTGACCCCGAGTAATTTTTTTCCAGGTATCGGATCGATGAGGACTTTTTAGATTTCATTTATGATGGTGTTTTGAACAATCCTACCAACTTTTAGCTGGGTGCGAATTATTGTACCCTCGGATGTCTAAATTGACCGGACTACCCAATTTTGCCGTACTTTATTATTGTTAATGGTTTATGTCAGAAATAAAAATAACTGTAGGACTGTATGTCCGAGGAAATAAATTTCATGACAATCTCTTTTTATTAAGCTACAAACTGGACCTACAAATGGCTAAATTATATAACTTTATTTAAAATTAAACGTTTTTGTTTTTTCCTACTACATAGGAGGGTAGCCCATTCCTGGGCAAAGCTGGAAAAAACCTCCCGCTGGAAATGCGACAAATCTTCCTCCTTTTTCATATTACTATAGTTAAATTACTCGCCCGTTACTCGTCCATTAGGCCTCTTGCTAGAATCTGGGATCCTAATACATATTTGAAAACTTTTCGTTGTGAATATTGGTGGGAAAAATGTAGGTACATACTAGGGTAAGCCTGCAAACATTGGAAGCTATTGAGCGACGTGCCAAAAGGCTCACTGACAACGATTCCTACGACTGTCAAAGAGTTGAAGTTTCATGGACCCGAACAACATGCTTCCACATTTATTGTGCAAACCGCCAGTCTGTGGAATTCACTGGCAGGTTCTCTGTTCCCTGAACATAATAGTTCTGGTCTGTCACTTATTCTAATTTCGAGTGAATCTGTTTTTTCTAGGCAAGCGTGCTTCCACCCTTGGCCGCATCATTGCTTTACTTCACATCAGACGAGTTGCGGCCAAAGGCAAGCCTATTTAGTATAAAAAAGGGGTGTTTTTTAGAACTTTTTAGTGCTTTTGATAATTTGAGAAGTACGCACGACGATCAATCAGGATATACTAACCAGTTTAAGCGGATCTCTCTTTGTACGGGAAATCTATACAAAGCGAGGCCATGTTATGCTGGGACAGTGTAGCTTAATGTGTCGCATTTGAGAAAAATATTGACAGAGTTTAGTATCAAATGAAAATCGTTATCGTTTCATTGTTATTATAAGCTTTTATTTTATGTTTCGTATACCAAAAATGGTTAATATGAGGGTCTTTATTGTTATACTAAGTAATGTAACATTTATGTACATACCATTTACCCTTATTATGCTAGATTTAAATTATTTGATTTGATTTTGCCCTCCTTACAAATTGACAATATTTGACAAATGACAACCCTATTTTTATGAGTTGGCAATAGTTTTATAATTATGACAAATGAAAGATAAGAGTAGAATGTTCAATGATTACGACTGAAGGACATGTATCCATGGTCATGAATAAATTAAAAAAAAAATATGACAAACAGCTGTTCTTGTTTACAATCAAGAATTGTTTCTCATTTCTGTTTACTTTCTGTTTACTTTATAACTTGCTGTATAATAAACTCAAAAAACCATTATAGTGGAACAAAACAAAACCTTTGAAGATCCAGAATTAGGTGCACATGTAAAATTTTAATGACTAGAACGCTGAATGGAATATCAAGTTCAAATCTTGATTTGTGAAATCTAAAATGAAATTGAAGGTTTGTATAAAATTTAAAATCAAAATCAAAGCATTTATTTCAAGTAGGCCCGTTACACTTTTGAACTGTCGAAACAAAGACAACAATGAAATTTAGCTACAGTCCCAGTCACAAGGCATAAAAACTGTGAAAGTACTGTAGTTGCCCATTCCCTAACGTAGATCTCTATGGAGAAGAACGGGCAAGAAACTCCATGGACACTCTTTTAAATCAGAATATTTTTACAAAACCTTGGTTACATCATTCATGTTTAGATGGTACATTATGTGAGAGCGATGTAGCAAGATGTGCACGTTAAAAGTGTCCATAGTAAAAACAAGGAAAAGAACAATTCAAAAAATAAAATAATTAATTCAAATAAGCCGTGGCAACCAAGAGATGACCAGTCACAACTGACAGCGCCCGTTCACGAACATGACGCATGTATCAGCACCATTCAACTCAACCATTTTGAAGGGAACTAACTGATCCGACACACGCGCCACCATCAGCGAGACATTTGAGTGAGCATGACATACACTTAACCGCCAGGGCAATATCAAGTCAAAAAAAAAAAATGACGTAGGTTTCCAACGAAGGATAGCTTTCTATTACATAGTACTCACATAATATGGGCTATGCGGTTATATAATACCAAAAGAAATTGAATCTATACAATGCAAAGATAGTTGTACAATCTTCAGCAGCTCCAACAATACTATTTAATGCTATCCATTAATCAGTTTATGCGCCCCTGTCCATGTGGAGCAGGACCGGCATTGAGCCAAGCATTTTTATCAGAGATATAATCGTCCAACTTGTAATATGCTTGCTTACATAGTGTGCGTTTAATGCATGATTTAAATTTCGTCTCATTCAGTTCAAGAATACTTTGTGGAATTTTATTATAGCATCTTAAACAGTACCCCATGAAAGATGAGTCTACTTTAGCGAGTCTGAAGCCCGGCTGAACTAATTGGTATCTAGTTCTCGTACTGTAATTGTGTCTGTCACCTCTTTTATTAAAAAGATGTAGATTTTTTCTAACGTACATTATGTTTTCGTAGATGTATTGACAATGTACCGTCATGATTTTGATTTCCTTAAACAGTTCCCTTAGAGAATCGCGCCTACGAAGATTATATATGGCTCTGATGGCTCTTTTTTGCAGAATAAATATAGACTCAATGTCTGCAGCCCGTCCCCATAACAGAATGCCATAAGACATTATACTATGAAAGTAACTAAAATAGACCAGTCTAGCGGTATCTACATAAGAAAATTGACGGATTTTTCTAACAGCATATGCTGCTGAACTTAGGCGCCCCGCAAGAGATTTCAAATGAGAACCCCATTGTAGCCTTGAATCAAGCGTAAGCCCCAGCCCCTTTATTAGTAGGTACCTACAGTAAACTATATAATGTCGCACTATATAATAATTATGCTACGTACATACGTTGCACTTAGAATGGCAAATTCCGTGATCTAGTATTTTAAAATTTCACGTAATTTCAAACATATTACCGAGCTCACTGAGTCACTGCTGTCGATCACTTTTCTATCTTATTTCTCGGCGTATAATCGTAATAACTGTTCGGCCGTCATTGAACGCTGTGGTACATTTATGGTACATTTTTTTTTTTTATTGAGTTAATTTCTCTAACTTCTACAAATTGATTCGTCCTTTCGTCCGTAACTTTCAATCCCTCTTTCATTGGCTTAGGCCCGAATTTTCCAAAAACCTTTCTCATTTGAATTTGGATCATCATAATAGCTAACTGTATGCCTAATTTGAGCCAGATCCATCGTGTGGTTTGAGCAGTATGTTGATAATCAGTCAGGACAATTTTACATAACACTTTGGTGATAGAAGATAGATAAAACTGTTCTTTACAATATAATTATCTGCACCTTTGCTTATTGCAAGTTGGGTGGTGACAGGCGCCGTGGCAGTGGGTTGCATCTCCCCTCAGCTTCAATGTGCTGCTATCAATGCTCAAGCTCAAAGAGAACTCACCGACAGTGGAAAAATATACACAGGTAAGTCAGGTAGTTCATTTTGTTTTCTCAGTAGCAACCCCGAGTGGATTGGTGCCCAGTCAATGGCAATAGGCTCTACAAATAGGATTTAAACATTCCTGGCGAAATGTATTTTGACTATTAGGTACATCTTTGCCTCACTCTTCAGGATTACAGGTGTGTTATTATGGTAATTATGTTGTAATTTATGGTAATTATGTTGGTAATAAGTAACTTACTAGCATGTTCATAGAAATTATGAAAGTTAGGATTGAAGCCAAGTTGAGATATTTTGACATTGTTCAGAATGGTAGTTTGGTACCTACTGCCTAATCGAAATATTTTAATTTTATTTATGCATATCAATAATTTAATATTTATTTCTTTCAGATAGCCAAGACCATAGAAAACTCAGAAGGATTTAAAATTAAAAACCGAATTTTTGTTTCTTCTACAAAAGATACACCAAAATTTGAAAATATTACAGATTTCGAAATCGGAGACTTTAGTAAAAATGAAAACACATTTTCAGTTTATGTTAGTACAACTGATTCATCATCGTATAAATGTATCAAACTTGCACACTGCTACGAAAAATCTACAAATAAAGTAGGCCGACCCTTCTCTTCTTATTGTACTGTATAACGAGCTGGTGTCTGCAACTCCACGTCCAAGCGCGCCCTTCTCTTCTTAGCGTGTTGCTGGCAATCTAAATTGTGTCAGCCCAGAACTAAGCTATTAGTTTGGCACTTTCAGTAGCATCCATCAGTTCCTGTAATGAACAAACAACAGGACACGCAGGACACTATAAGTGCCCCATCGTTTGTGGAACACCACCACGCTTACACTCCAGGGCAGAGTCATTATAGCTCGCCGTCCGTCCGTCTTATGACGACAGGCCGTGTCGACGGCGCGTTCGTGTTCCACGCGCGCCTCAAAGAGATGTCAGCAAACCAGGGCCCCTCTGGTTTGCTGACATCTCTTTGAGGCGCGCGCAAGGGCCGATGCCTGCCAGGGCTGGCGGACTGTTCGAAAGAGATAGGTACCTACCGCCGCCCTGGAACATAAAGGGCAAAAGAAGGAACATGGATGATTAATGAATCTCCACCTGAGCAGGATTTCCTTGCTGCGAACAACCTGGGTTCGGCGTCTATTTAAAGCAGTGGTTCCCAAACTTTCTTTTACCAGGGACCACTTTGGTATCTTTATTGTTAGCAGGGGCCATAAGGTCTAGACAGACGGGGTTGGGTTTAGATACGTGCTGCCTCGCTGGACGAAAAGTGAGGATAATAGAGGGTTCTAGGGGGTTTTCTAATACCTATGCAACATTATTTTCTTGCCGGAGACGCCATTTTATAAAAAAAAAAACACTTACAAAAATCCTAATTTTTAGGTTAGGTGGGTTGGGTTTCGAAACAAGTCGCCTGAATTTGAGGGTATTGGTGGTGTAGGGGGCTTAAGGTGAATGCTCCAACCAGCCCGCGAAATTCAAAATTTCTTGCGTTTTTTGCAATTTGCAGGCCAGTGCTAGGTTGTATGTTGATTAAAATATTATTCGCGGCTGTAAGACGTATGTAGTTACAGAATTATAATCATCAAAATCACCAATACAACCCTCCAAGTTCATAAAGGCGTAGGAACAAAAAAAAAACAGAAAAAGTCATTCCTACAGCTTTATGAAGTTAGAGCGTTGTATTGATGATTTTGATGATTATAATTCTGTAACTACATATGTCTTACAGCCGCGAATAATATTTTAATCAACATACAACCTAGCACTGGCCTGCAAATTGCAAAAAACGTAAGAAAATTTGAATTTCGCGGGTTGGTTGGAGCATTCACCTTAAGGGAGTTAGTCTTAATCCCCCCAAAGTAATTTTGGCTGCCGGAGTTGCGTCTAAATATTTTTAAATAATTTTCGAAAATTCTTAAATAAGTACTATTGCAATTATGCAAAACGGAACGTAGTCTTTATGCTTTAGTACAGTTTTTCAAATGTAATTTTTAGGTTTTATGTGAAAAATGTGACGAAACGCAACCCGCCAGCGGGGCTCCGTCGACCTGCTGACGGAAACCCTAACCCTAGACGGTCGACGTCAGGGGCACCCCGAGGTTCGGAAACACAAAAAAAAATATAAAAAAACATGTATATCAGAACGTTCGGCCAGTCGGGATAGGGAGCTGGCTGCTACTCCAGTTTTTAGTGACGATTATGTGACGCATAAAGGTGCCAGCCAAAGAATTTGTGACAGAACAGTTTGAAAGTTAGAAGCATTTATTTATGGCCGAACGACCTGATATCAGAACGTTCGGCCAACCTGAATCTCCATAACTGAGGACCTTAGAGAATCTGTTACTGAATAAATATTTTGTGACGATTTAGTGACAAACAACCACTGCTTTACTTTTACTCGTAATGCCACCGGTTAAAAGTAAAATTAATTTTAGTTCCTGGAACATCAGGCCGTTCGGCCAACGTAAAATCTGCGTACCTGAGGACCTGAAAGAAACCGTTAATGAATAAAGATTTAGTGACGAGACTGAAACGTATTTTTATTGCTTTATTTTTTTTTTTGTGACGGTCCCTTTATATAGTAAACTGAAAATGTAACATATACTCTCTAAACATTGGGATTATCGATTCCTCCACGAGGAAGAAGCCTAGAAGACTCGTAAAACCCCTGATGTGTTAAAGGTTTTCAGTGCAATGGTGTCAGTATTTTTGTTAATTCAAGATTAATCTATAAAAATGCACTATGGCGGATGGCGACTGAAGTAGGGTGTCCATATATTCCAACGAAACAAGTATTTATCGAGTAGTTACTTAATTACTTAAACAATGAAGCAAAACACGTCATAATATTAAATTATATAGGTACAAGCAACGTTGAGCTGATGCCTGCATACCATTGTCCACTTGTGAAGTTTTTGTTATATTAGTCGAGTCTATTTTGGCTAAAAGCAAACGAAAGAGGAAAGGTGACTGATATTGGAGATTGGGAAATTTAAGTACAAGAATACTTAAATGAATAGGTACACCAATTAAAAAATGCTTTATTTGTAATCAATCAATCATCCAAAAAGCGGTAGGTAGTTAGGTACATAATAATTTGTACTTTTTAGAATCACAGTTATATTGGTTCACCACGAGAGAAGATAGATCGATTTGACAGCTTCTTGTGTTTATTGCTAGGTGATTGACTTGAAACTTGTCAAATCGGATTCTTTCGGTGGTGGCCCAGCAATATTATTATTAGTTTGATAAACTAGATTACACATTTTACAATTAAATAACAGTTCTATAGATAAATCACAGTAAGATTATACAATAACTACACCAAATGAACTCTTAAAAATACTAGTCGACAACATTACGGCTACCCATTTTCAATAGTCCTCTGTCAGGTTCTATTATAGTACCAAAGGATCTCTGCAGCTGACCTCGATGACGTCACACCAGTGACATGACTGGCGAGGGAGAGACAGCAAGCCGCCGCGAGGAAGTTGCGGGGGAAGGAACGCATTACACCCGGGTGCAGAGATCCCTTGGTACTATAGCAGAAATTGATAAGAAATCACATTAAATAATTTTACTAGCACGAGAGGAAAAAAATACACCGGTATATTTGCTTGCCCTTGCGCAGTTTTTCGTGTAAATTTTGGTGTTTTTATGAGCTTTAGTTCCAGCGTATAGTCCAGAAATACCGAAATTCCAGCATAGATTGTACTTTGTGAAAGTGTTAACACAGTGTAGATATATCTTTGTACCTTTCATTTATTACTTGTTATGAAAGCAATGAAACTGATTCCATCTTCCTCTGGGCACGAGTACATTATAATAAAACAGAACCCCACAAAGACCAGGATAAACGGTGGCAGGGTGCGAAACGAGAGAGGCAAACAGGTGTAATAATTAATGTTTAATAAATTTATTCAATAATATATTTTTGTTTTATTATTGCCTCATTGCATTAACCCCATTACCTAACATATATTTATATTTCGTTTATTAGATACCTACATCCATAAAAATATACGCATAATTATTATGTCCGTCAATAACACAGTAAACGAAATACGTAGCTATAAATATCGATATAAGTGGATGCACCTACCTATTATAAATATTCATTTAGTTCATTGCTTGGCGTTCAGAGGGCGCTAATTGGTAACTTCCCGGAACATATTGGTAACTAATCTGCACTCCTCATATTCCTCCGTCTGCGTATCTATTTATTTTGTTGCAATACCTACATCGTCACCTTATTTCAACTATTTCGACGTGTTTTGCTTCATTGTTTAGGTAATTAAGTACCTACTCGTTAAATACTTGTTTCGTTAGAATACATGGTCACCCTATTTCAGTCGCCATCCACCATAGTGCATTTTTATAGATTAATCTTGAATTAACAAAAATACTGACACCATTGCACTGAAAACCTATAACACATCAGGGGTTTTACGAGTCTTCTAGGCTTCTTCCTTGTGGAGGAATCGATAATCCCAAAGTTTAGAGGTTATATGTTACATTTTCAATTTACTATAAAAAGGGGCCGTCACAAGAAAAATAAAACAATAAAAGTTTGTTTCAGTGTCGTCACTAAATCTTTATTGATTAACGGTTTCTCTGGGCTTCTTCCTTGTGGAGGAATCGATAATCCCAATGTTTTGAGGTTATATGTAAAATTTTCATTTTATTATATAAAGGGACCGTCACAAAAAAAATAAAGCAATAAAAATACGTTTCAGTATCGTCACTAAATCTTTATTGATTAACGGTTGCTCTCAGGTCCTCAGTTACGCAGATTTTACGTTGGCCGAACGGCCTGATGTTCCAGGAACTAAAACTAATTTTACTTTTAACCGGTGGCATTACGAGTAAAAGTAAAGCAGTGGTTGTTTGTCACTAAATCGTCACAAAATATTTATTCAGTAACAGTTTCTCTAAGGTCCTCAGTTATGGAGATTCAGGTTGGCCGAACGTTCTGATATCAGGTCGTTCGGCCATAAATAAATGCTTCTAACTTTCGGACTGTTCCGTCACAAATTTTTTGGCTGGCATCTTTATGCGTCACATAATCGTCACTAAAAACTGGAGTAGCAGCCAGCTCCCTATCTCGACTGGCCGAACGTTCTGATATACATAAAAAAACTACGTTTCCGGCGGGTGTAATGAGGGGGGATGGCATCCCCTCCACCCACACCGACCGTGCGGCTGTTATTATTTAGTACTACCTAATAAGAGTTTTTATTTATTTTCAGATGAACAATTATGGAGATTTTAAATATCATGAGTTTTCTAGTAAAACTGAGTTAATTTATATCAATGTCTGTACATTTGAGGTGGGTAATAAATATCGGGGTAGTTGATCATTCATTAGATTCACAGGTTGACTGGTAAGGATATTTTCTTATCAGGAACTCTAGAAAAAAAAAAAGTTATAATAAATTAATTGTTCTCAGTTTAAAAAAAAATACTAATTGTGTTTCCAGAGTCCATGGCAGTTAAATAAACATTCCAGTTTAACAATGAAGTTATACAACTCATTCAATTATGCGGACGATGTCAGATATGAGGGTAGGGTAAGTAGTTTTTGCCATAACTCAGTAACTGAGCAATCTAAATGTTTTTGAAAAACATTCTATGGACTCTGAAATACATTACAACAACTATCAATTGGTACAAACTTGAATAAAATCCGTCCAGACAAAGGTGGCAGGCCGACTTTGTTGTGTGCTAAAAAACCAAAGAGACAATTCCCGTATTTTGAATAAATCAAATCAATTCAAAAATATTTGTTTGCTAGAATATGGTACATAAGGTATTACAATAAATTAGTTTCATCATATCCTGCCATAATATGGCGTGCAAATGTTTTCACAATAAGCAATGTCAATTTTATTAGTTTAGTACACTTACAAATTACAGATTCTATTGACTTGTCTTCTAAGTAGTCCTTAACGGTATAATATCTATTAATTAATAAGACTTTGAAAAGTATTTTTTAAATATTGTCAGCGGTAAGTCTTGAAAGCTATTTGGTAAATGATTGAAAATAATAATCGACATGCAATATACATTTTTCTTAAATAATTTTAGTTTTATTGGTGGCAGCCGAAGTCTATCTTTATGCCGTGTTCGGCTATTTGGTCTGTCAATGCTGGTTTCAAATAAATTGTAGTTTCTCCTAACAAAAACACAAATTTCAAAAATATATAGACATGGTAAAGGTAGAATTATAAGTTTCTGAAATAGAGGCTTACAGCTGTCTAAAAAGTGAGCTCCACAAATTGCTCGGATTAATTTTTTGAGCTTTAATCACTGTCAAAATCTACTGAGTTACCCCATATTACAAAGCCGTATACCGATACATAACCATGGTAAGCCAGCATTGCAGTCTCACAGTTTATCCCTTAAAAAAGATTTTGAGTACTTAGAATTTTCCTACTTACCTATTCTGTTTTCTAAACAATTTTTACGGGTTTATTTACAATTATGCCTCAATATAAAAGTGATTTAAAGGCTCTCTCAAATATGGAAAGGACGATGTGAGGATCGCAGCGGGTCCCCGATCTGCAGTTTCTGCCTACCCCCATAGGAAAAAGTTGTGAGCTTATGTAGCTATGTATGTGTCTTTAATTTCTTCCAGTTGATGGAACTACCCCTCCGCACCAAAGATTTCAAGTTGTTGTTGGTTCTCCCGAACGAGGGCGATGTCTTGGAGAACTCTTTGTTCGCAACGCTGACCAATCAAGGGCTTGCTGCAGCTATCGGCAGCATACAACCGCTGTTTACTGCGAACACTGCATTGTCAACTCCTATCAGTATCGCTATCAAATCGAGAGTTGTAATTCAGGAAGTAAGTAAGACTGTGATTGTTTGTCCTTTACAGACTATGAAACAAAAAAGTGTTCTTGGGAATCATTCAGGTTACCCAACTTATGAGCTAAAAGGTAAACATACATGTCATGATAAAATGCCAAGTAAACATCAACATTATGTACTGTCGTTACAATAAACTAGATAATATTGTTACGAGCTGGGTATGGGATAAATTAAATACTAAAAATTAAACACAAAATAACTTTATTAATTACAAAAGACTTAAAACTTAATCACAAGTACACTACTGATCACTATACACTTAGGGGCTATCTCTACGAGCGAGAGAATCGCGACGGATCCGCGCTTCTATCGCCGGGTCGTCTCCACGAGCGAGCGATTATTCCGCCAGCGCGGCGTCTCGTCGCGACTGGTAACGGAATCACCGCGTGCCCGCGACGACTCGTAACGGAATCGCCGTGTTTCCGCGACGAGGCGTTGTACAATAGTTTTGTTGAAAGAAAGAGTGACTGGTGGCGCGCGCGCCACCAGTCGCGACGATACCGCGGCGATACGACGTCGTTAGGCGCGCACATTGCCACTCGTCGGATCGCCGCGATAACATCGCCGTGTGGAGACGCGTTCATAGAGAGTGTATAGAAATACCTACGTGGCACGACGATATTATCGCCGCGATTCTCTCGCTCGTGGAGACAGCCCCTTAGATATAGCACTTCTAGTTCACTTCGATTCACTTCGTTCTGTAGCTAAAATCAGACTGACTGCTCCCGCAAACACGACGGCTATCTATAGGAACCTTCTTCACAGTTCATAGTCGAACATCATCTTTCGAGAAGGTTCCATAACTATCTCGAATCTTCTAGAAAGCTCCATAGTAGAACATTGTCCTTCGGGAAAGTTCTACAACTTTCTCGAATCTTCTAGACAGTTCTTTAGTAGAACATTCTATACTCTAATCTTATAGACAGGTGAGACAGGTCCTTACTAGAACATTCGAGACTCGCACGTAATCGAGAATGTTCTCGTAAAGCAACCGACGTAACAATACTTTAATCTGCCTGTAGTGTATCTATTTAATAGATATGGTAACACTGTCTCACGGCCACAAGCAGTCGGGTAGCTGTCACGTAGGACAACTGTCAGTCACCACGAATGGCGGAGAGTTGGTAGGTGAAGCGTACCCTGGACTGGTTGGTAATGGTTGGTGTGAGCCTGTGATATAAGTAGTAAATTGTGTTATCAACCTATTAGCTCGGTTACAAGTGAATACTACACTGCCCTCACTGATTACTGGATGTTTAATTTATTTACACTTTATTATAACAAGTAGCACAGTGTTGACATTTGGTAAGGCAAACAGTGTTTCACGGGTTATGTCGACCCTAAATGAGTATGATAATTTTGTTAGTGTTATTTTTCAGAAGATAAACGCTATATCCAATGGATTTGTCACCCAGTATGGCACTGTAGCTATGTCTGATGAAGGTACTCGAGTGAAAGTACTGACCTGTAAGTATTTATTTACCACATTGTTTTTTTTTTGTTGATGGATGAGAAAAATGTCGTGAAAATTAATAAAAAAGTGTGGAAGCCGTGCTGCGCCGGTCTCAAATAAAATTTATTTTATTAATAAAATTTATTTTACACATTAATCATCATTTATAAATGATGATTAATGTGTGTTTTATCCTCTCCACGTCGTCGGGGCCCTTGTTGCTCGCGGGCCCCGTATCACTGATACGGCTAATACGGCGGTAGCTACGCCCCTGGCGCAACCCATATAGTCCGTAGTCCTGGCCATCCGGTTTGACTGGTACCTACCTACCTCAGTGAGTATTACTATCTTCTGTTGACCATTGCATTTAATTTTCCAGGTCTCTACTTACCTTCGGACACGGTAACTAATAATGTTAGTGATCATGGTACATTAAAAACTGCGACGCCATCACCATCAGCATCTCAGCCATTTTACTTCGCAGTAGTTTACCAAGACACGCCCATTTTTTACGGAGATTTTAAAAGACAAATAGGCGCTCAAAATGTTTAAACAAATTCGATATACCTAATTATGTAAGAGACGTAACGATACAATGAGAGCAAGTATTGTAGGCACAACATGAAATGTTTTAATTTTTTTATCTAATTTATTTGAATAAAGAGTTAGTTAAAATTTGTGTTTTTATTCAACAGATTAAGATGGTTTATCACTACAAACACTTGAATGACATCAAACTTTTTCAAGGTTAATAGGTACTATAGATGAATAAAACCAAAAAGAAACAATTAAATGATTGATAATTATAACGAGTAAACCCTTTATTACATTAAAAAATAAAGTCCTATTGACATTGTTTTTGACACTGTTGACACAATTTACTCCCTCTTGATAGTTTTCTGTTCACAGACTTTTCAATATTGATATCGAAATAATTGACATGTTGTACATTTGCTTTTTTTCTTCATTTCTTCTTTCAATAAACTTCTATAATTCCTTCTGAAATTTCGTCTACCTTTTGTGTCTATTATAATAGTGCGTTTTGTTTTTTTATGCTTATTCTTTTCATTTGGACCATTCTTCTTATTTTTTTTTGTAGTCGTGCTCTTCTTTTTTTGTGTAGTTGGGCTCGTCTTTGTTTTTGTAGTCGTGCTCTTCTTTTTTTGTGTAATAGGGCTCGTCTTTTTTTTTGTAGTCGTGCTCTTCTTTTTTTGTGTAGCTGGGCTCGTCTTTTTTTTTGTAGTCGTGCTCTTCTTTTTTTCTGTAGTTGTGCTCGTCTTTTTTATAGTCGTGCTTATCTTTTTTTCTGTAAACGACATTTTTTCTGGCTTTTTAGTGGTGTTTGTTGTTTTTGGTGTTGGTTTGGTGGTGGTTTGTTGCACTACTTTATCATCGTAAAGCTCATCGTAACCTAGCACCAGAGGCGGCAGGACGACTAGACTCGCTATACGCTCCTTTGTTTCACCCTGAAATTATTAGTCACAACTACATACACCATTATTTTTAGGTCGTTCTGGAGTCGAATACCATGAACTCGATCATCGAACTCGAAAAGATTGGGACAATTTTTTTCAAAAAATAACAATAAAAAAAAACACGAAAGAATAAATTTAATGCTTTTTTTTAAAATAATGAGAACTCAAATGCATGTGTGTGTGTAAAACGTATCCACGATCGGCAACACATGCGAACGATACCCATTAAAAATTCATTCATCGATCGATTCTCATTATTTCACAAAAAAAACATTAAATTTATTCTTTCGACTTTTTTTTATTATTTTTTTTGAAAAAAATAGTCCCAATCGTTTCGAGTTCGATGATCGAGTTCATGGTATTCGGCTCCAGAACGACTTAAAAATAATGGTGTATATTAGCCCAGGCTAAGATGGCGGGACGAGCTTGACACCTACAGGCAGGATTGGTCCACGCTAGCCCAAAATAGAGAGAATTAGAAAGAAGAAATGATGATATTAATATGTTAAAAATAATATTGTGAGCAGATAAAGTCCAGTTTCCTTCAAAATGGAAAAATATCTCGCTTTTCGTTATTTTCACATCGCTTAGCTTCAATATTATCCACATTATGCAACAGCTTATTGGTTTTATGATACATCTTGGATTTCATCTCGGGCTTTTGACCCTAAAACTTTCATGATGCCTACAAGATAATTTATTCAGGCAACAACAGCAGTCAGCCAACCTGTCAACAATATGATACGGGGATATTGTTGACAGGTTTTTATGTTAATACTACACCTCATCGTGTGTTGGGAACAGGTTAAGCATCTTAATCTAACCGGATTCAGCTAAATGGTAGTATTATAGACAGAGCGACTATATTTGTGCCACACAGAGAAGGATAAATCTATGCACTCACCACAGTAAAAGAAATGGTAACCGCAGTGCAAACCAGCAATATGGACATTTTGACATAATCACTAACAAATCTTTATAGTTCACATTTTATGTCGAGCTGTAAACTTCAAACTCAACTCAATTTTATTTCCATAATGCGATACTCGATTAACTTTTGGCAAGCATTTTACTTTTATTTCGTACTAGTTTAAGCCCGCGGCGTCGCCCGCGTGGAGTTCGATAATTATCCCACGGAATCGTACTACCGGGATAAAAAATATCATATGTGTCAATCCAGGTTATTAACTATCTGTTAATCTGTGTGCTAATTTTTATCCAAATCCGCTCCGTAGTTTTTGCGTGAAAGAGCAACAAACATCCATATATCCTCACAAACTTTCGCATTTATAATATTCGTAGGATTATATGTATGAGTAGTGAGAAAATCAGTATGCTACTGAAGTTGTTAGGTTCGAAAATTTTTATGTAGTGATTCATTGAATGGAGTTTTTCTTAAACCATAAATCGATCTTAATCCGATTTGTCCACATTCTGCCCCATCTAAAAACGGTATCTTACAAACGGATCATCTACCTCTAGGCCGCTATGTACCGGTAGGTAGATAATCCGTTAGACTAATCTTCAATAATAAAGATTGGCATACTCACTTCATTCTTCAAAAAGCCATCTAAACTTCGTCAGGTGCGAATTTGTCCTCCTCTGCAGCGTCCTCGGCTGGCAGCTGCACTTCATCTTCAAGGATAAAAACTGGCGGACGATTCAGCCCAGCTTCACTCACTAGCTCTAGCAGTGATACCATCGCGCTGGCAAGCTGGAGACATGGATCATCGTGAAAAGCGAATAAGTTTATATCGGGGGAAGACTGGGGCGAATGTAAAATTTGACCCACTTTCAATACAAATAAATTACTCAAGAGAACCAGAGTCCAAAAAAATTTACTACGCCAAAATTTTCTTTGTATTTTATATTTAAAAAAGCTAATATTTCCAAAGAAAGTTTCAGTATTACACATTCGGATTTCCCCATACTGCCCCAGTTAAAAGAATCACTTTGTGTAAACCTCTTATTGGAATGGCCCATGTCCAGCAGTTGTCAGTTGAAGGCGGAGCTGGACGCTCTCTGTTGGTAAGTGCACATCTACTTCACCAGAAATGGACTAATCTAATACCGTTTGTTGGTTTTTGGCTACTTAATATTATTTTAAGTTTTCCCTATAATATGCCTTATTTAGCATATGCGGTTCACGAGGGATTTACTGCACCGGCAATGTTCCTAAAGAACGTTACTTTAGACAATGATCTACATTAATAAATGATTTACATTTCTACAGAGGAGACCCGTGCCCTGTAGTATGTCATGTATGGCTTGATGATGATGATTTATACAGACAATTATTAAACACATTATAAAAAACAACGTCATTGGTGTTATTTTTTCTCTGACACATTATTAATTACAATATTAATAGGTATTCATTTTTACCTTTGTTTTTAACCTATATCTCAGAATGGACAAACATTTCAACAAAGCTGTCATACTAAATGTTGTTCCAGCTGAAAAGACTTATCCAAAGAAGTATAATTATGTCATTGCTTGGAGGGGTGTACCACCTTCCATACATGTTTGCCCACTGTCCTTTAGCAGCATAACAGGTTATCAAAACAAGAAAGGCCTGGGTATTGTATTGAAAAATAATATTGCCGCTGTAGCCCATTAGTGGCAATATTAATTTTGAATACATACATAACATAACATCACGTCTGTAAGCTGAAGGGTTAGGCAGAGATGTACCTAATAGTACACTGTACACCCACATTTCGCCAGTAAAATCTATGTAATAGGGGGCGAGCCTATTGCCATCAACCGAGCACAAATCCAGACTCCGTGGCTGTTACCGAGAAATTCCTGATGGAAAACCCAATAATGCTGCCCGACCTGGAAATCGAACTCAGGACCACATGCTCAGCAGTTGCGCTTGCGACCAATAGACTAACGAGGCAATTCCTACTAATAGGTTCAGATAATGCAGTGTATTTCACACTAGGTAGAGGATTAAAAAAAAATACTAGTGTTTAATTTTGGCCACAACTAACTATAAACTAAGTCCAACGTGGTTAATCATGGACTTAGTATCCATGTAGTCCATGGGTTCCATTTCCTACAGTCGGGGTGTTTTTTTATTTTCCACAAAACCTAAATATTTTATGAATATTTTATATTGTGTTTTAAATAGAATATCATAAATGTACATTATTATTCATAAAAATATTTGCTATTATCAACAAATAAGCCGTTAGTCCGAAATCCGTCACATTTTCTCCGGGTGTTCTCGTCTGGCCAACGGAGAGTACTTGCATTGACACAACCTTGTGGCCAGGATTATTCATAGCAACTTGCTCTAAATACAATCTTGTTGAATCGGAAGTTCCGTACTATAGGTATGTGCCCGACCCAGTTCTCGAAAATAGCAATACTTATCACATTGTACTGGGATCAATCCATCATCACTGACAGGACTATTGTAGCCAATAAGCCTGATATGGTGGTGGTGGATAGATCAGAGCGGCATTGACATAACAACAGAAAGATAAGTAAATCAAGTATCTTGACTTGGCTCGCGAGGTTTTCGACATGTGGGAGTGGACTTAGCTATCATTGCCCATAGTCGTATCAGCACATGGCTTAATTGCCAAGAGCCTCGACCGATACCTGAGGAGGCTCTCGTTAGGCAGCTGGGTCAAGGGCTTGATTCAGAAAGGGGTAGGTACTCCTGGACACGGCTCGTATTATTAGGAGGTTCCTCTCTCTGGAGCCCTGACCCAGCTTGGATCCTGTTCCCGGTACATTTTTTTTTAATATTTTTAAATGTTTTTATAATGTTTTAGTTTTAAGGAATAAGTATTTATAAATGTAGTAGATTTGCACAGAAATAAATAAAGGAAAATATTGGTCCCAATGTGGTCTCCAGTCTGAACTAGGACCGCCTCTGTAAGTATGACAGGGGTTGAGGTTTTTCCGATTACATAGATCTGCATGTGGAAACTTAGACAGTGCTTACTGTAACTACTGTAGAAATTGATAAAATAAAATAATGGAATAGGTAGAGGTAGCGTGTGTGTGGTGAGATGTGTCTTATGAATATTTATATCACTAGGTAAGAATACTGATATGGGTTTCAGTGTCATCGAAGCTATAGTTTTCCAGCCAAAGTAATATTTCCTTTTTATCTGGAAATTCCTCACATGCTTAATTAATTTATACTTGCTAATTTTGAAGTAGAAGCGTGGCGCTAAGCTGTTATAATGCTTTCTGGCAAACTTGCTCCTTGCCCGTGGTACAGGATATCTGTTTGTTCTTTTGTTATTTTTTGGCAAGTAAGTCGGTACATCTCCGTAGACCCTCGTAAATAAATATTTTTTTTACGCTCAGCACTCGCGCTTGCTCACACACCAATCTGGTTGTGGTTCTGAAGTTAAGGGACGGTAGAACCTTCAGAACTGCACGCTAGCTCTATTTCTATCCTAAGGAATTTGCCGGCGCCACCCCATGCACATGTTGCATGCAGGGTTAATGTGGGCCCAGGACGCAGAGGCACACTTCTTTGTACGTTTGTAAGGTTTTGAATATAAATATACGTTTGCGAGTTTTTTATTGCAAATTGTATTGTATTTTATAACGGGCTGGTGTCCGCAACTCCACGTCCAATGCGCGTATTTTGCGTGGTTTATTGCAAATTAAAGTTTCCTTATAATGTATGACAAAAATACTTTTCCATCTGTTATTTTACTTCTTCGTTTGATACAAATAAACCTCGTTTGATACACGTGGACATTTTGTCACTGCCGTTCTTCATAACGTAAATTCCGCCTCTGCTGCAATGACATATTTTCTCCTCTTGTATCAAAATGTACTAGGTGCCTAGGCCCAGGTATTAACTTGAGTAACGAATGTACCTTCCGGTGCAATCTAGGCCGTCAGTGTCACCTGCACTTTATTAACAGGTTATTATAATATTTTATCACATTTTGAGCTATTTTCAAAGAAAAACATACGTAGGTACTTATACTGCTAAAATTATAACCCTTTGGCTTTGTTAAAAAGCAAATACCTGAGCATCCGCCGTTTCCTCCTTCGCCAGCAGCTCAGCAGTTACTACAGCCTCCTCGGCGGCCTCGTGCAGCCGCCCAGCCCTGGCGTGTCTCCCCGCCACGTTGATCCTGATGAGAGGATCGTCACTGGCCAGAGCCAGCGCCCGGGAGTACGCCGCATCTGCCCGGCTGTCTCCCAGGCGCTCAAGACATATGCCTATCAGCAGTACCTGGATGAAAACTTAGACTGGAAGATAGTTTGGAGACTCAGAAGAAGTTTTTGCCTGGCACAGACCATCGACAGCACGGTGACCAGCGGTGACAGCCCTGACCCACGATCGTCGTGGGTTCGAATTCGATCCTAAGGACGCGCGCTACTTTGTGTAATATATGGCATCACCACTGCTCTTAGACCCAAAAGACATGTGACAGCTACGGGCTCGCATAGTGAATTACAGCCGGAGAGGAGGCCTGTGTCCTTGCCGTGGGAACGCTATAAGCTGATTATGTTGCGGTGGCGAACACCTGAACCTAATAGGTGCACTAGGCCTGCTTGAAGTAGGCAGGTACATCCTATCCTATCTGATACTGTTAGCCTACGTCATCCCACTGTTGGGCAAAGGCCTCTCCCCATGACTTCATGTCATGACCAGTTGTTTCGATCCAGGGCTAATGTGTGCAACTGGTTGTTGGTTTTGTCCAGCTCGTCCCGCCATCTTCTACGAGGTCTGCCGCGACGCCTTCTGGCTATGTCATGGCTCCAGAAAGTGGTTATTTTAGCTCACAGCTCATTGAACATGCGGCAGACGTGGCCAATCCAGTCCCCCTTCAGCTTAGCGGCTTTTTGAGCAACGTCAGTAACTTGTGTTTTGGAGCGCAGTGTGATGTTGCGTATACGGACGGTTAGTGTGACGCTTAGTATGCTCCGCTCCATTGCACGTTGGCAGACCTTGAGTTTGGACTTCTGAATGTTTGTCGAAGACCAAGTCTGGGATCCATAGGTCAAAATGGGAAGAATGCACATGTCCATGATTTTTCGCTTGAGTGACAAAGGAAGGTTTCCTTTCAAGAGCTCGTTCATGGACCAGTAGCTCTTCCAGGCATTTTCGGTTCGTCTTGTGACTTCTTTGTCATGCCTGGACTGGAAAGAGACCTACAGATCTATCTCTTAAAAAAACTATTCTACATATGCAAATAGGTAGGTACGTAAGTCATAGGCGCTGCACTGTTAATTCTGGCAATCTAAACAATCCGTGACTTAAGAGAAAAATATTTGGCACATTCTACACTAAACAAAACTAAGACCGGCTAAGTTGGTCGTCGTCCCTACCGTGTAAGGCTGAAAGGGCTGCAATGCTGCCGCCGTGGCCAGCCGGCAGAAGGCCGAGGCAGGTCTCTTGCACACGAGCAGCGCTACGCCGAGATTGTGAGCAGCGCGGGCGCTCAACGGTGCCGCCCACGATGCGCGTTGTAAACACGTCAGAGCCTGGAGTGTAAAACGACTGAATTCAACCCACAATCGGGTGATTTTCTAAATCTCTTAAACTACTTTACAAACGTTAAAATGAGAAGGGGTCCTCCCAAACTCATTCTATAACTCTATAATTAACACAGGTTACAAGTTGTGAGCCTATAGAGCTTTAGGAGAGTTCAAAAATAACTGATGTAACACCTACAGCAGACTGACAGGAAAAAAAGGAGATATATGTATATGCGATGGAATGAGATATTAAATACTATAGTTTTAACTCGATAGTTGAAATCCTAAAAGTAACACAACTTCCAATAAACTTACA
Source organism: Eurois occulta (assembly GCA_950022335.1). Taxonomy (NCBI): domain Eukaryota; kingdom Metazoa; phylum Arthropoda; class Insecta; order Lepidoptera; family Noctuidae; genus Eurois; species Eurois occulta. The sequence goes on along the minus strand of OX465498.1, from coordinate 14,773,489 downwards.
GCAATATACTTCTTCTTAGCCAACAAAGCCATTCCCAGATTAGCATGAGCCGCCACGCAGGTCGGATGCGCCGTTAAAGCGGTTTTAAGCCTGGACAGTGCGGCGTCCAGGTCTTTATGCTGTAGCATCATGGCTGCGAGGGCCAGGGCCGCTGCGTGCTGCGTGGGCTGCTGCGCCAGAGCTGCCCCCAAGAGTTGGAAGGCGCGTCGAGGGTCACCAGCTCGAAGACGTAGCGCCCCTGCGGCCGCTAATGTGTCTGCCCCGCATGCGTGCGCGCTGAGAAAGGAGGAGGCTTCTATTTATTGGTAGTCTTAATGAGGAAACATTAAATCCCAGTTTCCTTTTTTACCCGACTACAGCATAACCAAAAGTTTGTAGGTATATAAATAACTAAGTAATTGTTTTTATAATATTTGGAAAATGTCGTTGGTTATACATTTAATCACACCCCGTCTATTATAATTATATGTAATACTTTAATGTGTAACTGTTAGTTTTCCCAAAGAAATAAAATAAAAGGAAGGGTTATGTTATGAGTCTATATTTTAAAGTCTTTCACTGTACCAATGCTGTTAGTCATACCTACGCAAGTCGCATAGATTGAAAAAAAATTTTGGTTGGTCATTCATTACACTTCACTAACTTTGTGAACACTACGCCAACTGCGCAATCGGTTGTTGGCAGTTTTGAAGCATTTATGTCAACTGCGAAATAAATTAATGAGCCAACTCCTCTTCATTACTGCGTATCTCAAACTTGCGCGAAATACAAATAGGCAATACTTACGTCAAAGCCTGGTCATATGCCACTAATGCCCCGTTCACATCGTCACAGGCCAGGAGTAGCTTCGCCAAAAGTGCGCCGGCTCGCTCCCCGCCCTCCGCCTGCACTGCAGACCTGGCCCATTCCACACCTTTCTCCAGCTCACCTAAGTTCCACGAACATTCCGCTGGAAATATTTTAATAGGTGAGGAATTCTACATCACGGCAATCCTACTGCTAGAAGTATACAGAAGTCTTTCCCATGTTCCACCATAACACCCGATCTTCTGCCTTACGTATGAAAGCAGTATATCCCAACAGCTGTTTGCATAGGTCACCGCACATCCGTCCATCAAGCCGATTTTTCCATCTGCACTCATGGGTTCATCTGCTTCAGGGTCCACAGAACTTAGCTTAACTTAATAGCGGCGGAAAACAGGTGTTGTGGAGTAAATAGAGAGAGGCAATAGGACGCCTATGGTTAGCATAATGTCAAGTTGTGTTTACCTAAAGCGCAGTATATATCAGGATCAGGATGTTTTGACAATTTGTCAGCTTCTAGGTAGGCTTCAAGAGATAACTGGAAACGATGCTGCCGAGACCTGAAATATCATTTAAGATTTAGATAAATACAATATCTTCTATATCTATGGCAATAAATACAATATCTATGGCAATCTAAATTGTGTTAGCCCAGAACTGAGCTACTAGTTTGGCGCGAGTTATGTTAGAACAACGATCTGTCTTTTTGCCTTTGCATAACGTGCCTAATTGGTCGTTACATAAAATAAGTGGGTAATAAAACAAAAACAGCAGAACCGTTATTGTGAAGACAATCAGCTGTGAGACTTTTTGCAGAAGTAGTTTGGTGATAATGTATATTATGATGACACATACAAACAACTGGCAACTTGTTTTAAAGGCTCAGGATCCTGAGGTAAGAGTCGGATACAGCTGTGGTACCTCTCCAGGGCTTCCTGCAATCTGCCAGCATCAGCCAGCACTGAACCCTGGGTGGAATAAAACCAAAAATGTGTAAACTGATTATGGCATTTGAATATAGGCTTTTTCATTTTCAAGTTCAAAGAAGATTCTAGGAATTCTGGGAGAGTGCCACTCCTTGGACAGAAGTCTTTTAAGCTTATCCGGAGTCATTATGGCTAGCCGGATGATTCTATTCCTGTATTAGAACATGAAGCAACAAAAATGACTTATTAGTACCTAGCCTTTAAGGCGCGATTCCATTAGGCAAGTCATGCATGCAAGTATGAGTGACACATTTGGGTACAAGTTGCTAGCATTGGAAACTTCTTTTTCAATAGTGTGCTAGTTGCATGAAGGTTTTACTTTCATACAAGTGGAGATTTCAACAATTGAGTAGGACACGTCAGTCACTCGTGCGCAATTCAAAACGTGCAACTAACGTTTGCGCCTCCCCTATTATTATTATACTCTTTGGTTAGCGCGTTTAATTTGCACATCACTTGAATAAAAAAGGTTTGTTCAAGTTGTATGCAATTTGCAACTTTTACTTGTATGCAAGTATATAATGGAATCGCGCTTTTAGGTAGGTACTTTCTTTTGAAAGTATGTAAGCCTTTCATATACCTTTATGTAATGAGCATATCTGTGTTTATTGTCGTGTTGTTTCTGCAGCTCATCGGCGAGGTTCAGACATAACGAATGCTCTCCTCTAACGTATCGCGCGTGTAGCAACCAGTTGCGAGAACCGGTGTTGAAGCCTGGAAACATAGAAAATCATCACTACAACGATTAAATTACTAATTATTAATCATATTGAAACATTCTATAAGCCGCCTGGACAATGTCCCGATGTCCAAGAAGCAACGCAATGATAGACTACCTATGACTTGGGAAAAATAGTATTTAGTAGGATAAGATAAAGTAAACAATAATTGACCTACCATCAGCAATGCTTTCTAAAGAGAATCGGCGTTTCTTCATTGTTCTCTAACACAAGCTTTTATTTATCCTGTTTGTTTGTATCGGTACCGCCATGGTAACATAGCGCTGATACCTAGATGCGTAATTTAGGTAATTATTAAGTATAACTTATTCATACTTGAAAAGGATGATTATAGTTCTTACCATATTTTTTTTTAACAAATTAGTTATAAAAGAAGCAATTTAAAAACATAATGGGTAGTTAACTCTGGTTACGTTAATAATGTTTTGAAATAAAATTAATTTCTTTTCTTTATGGAAAAAAAACATTAGGGTGTCATTAATTATCTTTAACAATCATACAAAAAAAAATCTACGTTTGCCTTGAAACGTGATTCTAATATTTCCAATAAATCTTGAATGCATACGAATTATGAACGAATCGAATAATCAAATTCTAGTTTCCGAACGAAAATGACAAATCAAAATTTGACAAGTGTACTGTTGCAATGAATTTCGTAGATTCGTAAATACACCGATAAAAATCAATTTACTAAGATTAAAGCTTAAAATATTCAAAAATAACTTATAAAATCAAAAATGGAGGATATGGCGAGACTTGCTGTGGTAGAACAAAGTTTGAGAGATGTGGATAAATTTCATAAAATACTGTATGAACTTTTGCGGCTTATAAATCATATTTTAGAAAATCCCCATGACTATGAGTTGAGGACAATAAAAAGCGACATTCTTAAAGATTTTTTAAAGTGTGAGGCTTTCAATGAATACTTGGAATATGTCGGGTTTCGACCGGTAAGTACAGAAAATAACTTAAGAGTAGGTACTGTTCACATCAACTTTAAATTCTGAAGTAGATAAAACAAAATCTATAGGGACATGCGAAGGAACCATATTGGTCTCATAAAGACACTCAATATAATGTTTCTTTGAACATCTTAAATGTTATAATATTTGGTCATTAGTTTCCTAGGGAACTCACTTGTTATCTTCATGAATTGTTATCTATCATTATCAATAAAGTTTAATACCTATTGAATATGATATCATTGATTACTTCATGGCAATAATTATAAACCAGATCCAATCTAGCCGAATGCCACTGAATATCAATATTTGAATAAAGAAACAACTGTCTGGCTGCTCTCTAATACCCAGTTATTGGATAACATTCTTCTAACTAGCCGTGAATGACTGTGGGTCTTGAAATGTAATAAACACAGCCACAGAAAATCACAGCAAGTTTTTCTTAACCTTGAAGATAGACTAGGGTGGCTGTTATCTTCTTAGCATTTCAATGGCAATCTAAATGGCTAGCTAGCATCCATCAGTTCCTGTAATGAACAGGCAACAGGATACGCAGGACACAATATTAAGTGCCCCATCGGTTGTAGAACAGCACCACATTTACACTCCAAGGCAGAATCATAAATGAATCACCACCTGAGCAGGCTTTCTTTGCTGCAGCCAACTTGGGTCCGGAGTCTATTTAAAGACTTCCAGAGCAGCTGCGGCATGTTGTCCGGGTGGGAGATCTTCAGCAGGTGGAACAAATGGCTGTTATAATATTACACCACAGCCCCCACCAGTTCTACAACAATTCCTATTAAATCGAAACACCACTATGGTTAAAACTCTGTTGTAGAGACCTTGATTTTACCTTGCAAGGGAAATTCAACCTTACGTGGCAAAGCAAATACAAAAACACAAAACAATACTTGTATATAATAATATTACAGGATGGTACCGAAGTTAGTTACCCAAGAGAACAAACACTGAACAACTTGAGAATGGCACAAGCAGCGATTGAGAGAAAGATATGCTTTTGTTACGGTACCCCAAGCAAAGACACTATTGTGAAAGCCAGAAGCAGCCTACGGATTAAAACTTTCACGCCTGCTAAGATTCTGGTAATGTATGTTATGGTCTTGGCTTTTTGTGGCATTGTTCTTGCTTCATGCATTGATTACACGAGCTCATGCTTAATATTTGTTAATAGTATTCCTACCAGTAGAAGTGAATAGAAACCAACCCCATCTATGTAAACTAAGCAAGCATAATGACTCAGTATTAAAAAAAAATTAAACGTCATGTCCAGAAACGGTTTCGACTTACGTCGTCCATACCGAATTGGGGCAAATCGTTTCCGTCGCTCCCTAAAGAAACAAGATGCATTTATGTTATATAATCGCATAGCACATGTGTGAGTACTATGTACTGTAAAGCTACCATTTACATTTAGTTATCTTCATTGACTTGAATGTGCCCTGGTGGCTGAGAGAATGTCATGCTCACACAAATGTCTCGCTGATGGTGGCGGGTGTGTCGGGTCATTTAGTTCCCTTCAATATGGTTGAGTTGAATGGCGCGGATCCATGCGTCATGTTCGTGAACGGGCGCTGTCAGTTGGGACTGGTCATCTCTTAGCTGTCACGGTTTATTTTAATTACTTTATTTGTAAATTGTTAGTTTAATCTTTTACTCTCGACGCTCTTAATGTGCACGTCTTTGTACATCGTTCTCACATATATGTATAATCTCAACATGAATGATGTAACCAAGATTTTGTAACAATATTTTGATTAAAAAGAGTGTCCATGGAGTTTCTTGCCCATTCTTCTCCATAGAGATCTACGATTTGGAATGTGCAACTACAGTACTTTCGCAAGTTATTATGCCTTGTGACTGTGACTGTAGCTTAGCTTTTTTGTTTTTGACTTTCAAAAGTGCCTGTAATGGTCTAATTGAAATAAATGCTTTGAGTTTTTTACAAGCAGGAGCCCACTCCTGAAGTACAAAAAAAAACAATAAAAAAAAAAAAAATATATATATAAAAAGAAAACTCCAGAAAAATAAATCAAGAACCTCCTTTCTAGCCATATCGTCCTTCATACATAGTTCATACATTGTTTTGTTGGTCTTCCTCTACTCTTACAGCCATTCACATGCATACTTAAAACTTTCCTCATTCCTTCCCAACACAATATGACCATACCCTGACAACTGATTTAAATACAATTTTCAGTAACCGGCGCACTATTGTCGGTACTATTTATGGATATATTTATATAGGTCGTTGCTTGATCAATGACCAATGAGGCCCAAAAAGATAGCCCGCAGTGTTCCTTGCGTGCACTTTCGGGCGAAGGTGATTGGTGATGGGGCCCGCAAGAATGCATGGATGTGTCCAATCGCGGGTGCCCGCGAATTTACGAGTGTCCCATTGCCCCGACTCATGGTGGTAGTAGGAATTGTGCGGGTTTAGTCGGTGAGAGTCATATCCGTCCGTTCTCCCCAGACGGAGGAGGATGAAGATTTCTCCCCACGAAAGTATTGGTAGAAATAACAAGATTTTAATGAAATTATGGCGGTGGAGGCAGCCATTTTATATATTTTATAAACACTGTATTCACAGTCTTGTTATCATACTTTGCAGACAACGCACAACAATCTTCTGTTAAAAATCGAGAAGTTGTTTAATGATGTCCTGGTATATGAGGACGAAGACTTGTTGGAGCTTGCTCGGGAGCAAATACCTATCGTCACGCTGCAGATCATGGCTCTCGACAGGGTTCGCGAGGTCCAGAAGTTGATTAAAGCTGGTGAGGATCTAGCATTTATTTCGATAAACTATCTACAGGATCGATGTAAATCAAAGACGTGCCACGGTACTTAAATCGCTCGACAAAGTGGCTACACTGAGATTCAGATGAGTGTCGTCGGACATACCGTATGAAACGATGTGCAGTGTGAGTGAGCGAGACAATACTATACAAATATCATTGTAACGAAATAGAAAGTGAACAGTTGACGCTGGCAGGATAGTCGACAACGGGTCAGTTACAAAAAAGAAAAAAAAGTGTCATTTTTTGGCTAATCTATGATTTACAGGCACTTTCGAATTGTCAAAGAGTTGGTCAATTAGACAGAAAGCTGAAGCTAGTAGCCTAAGTGATAGTTCTTATTCTTCTTCTTTCGTATCTATGGTACGTTTTGTCAAATTACTAGAGCCCAGTATGTGATATATTTATGGCCAAGTTAATGTCAGCGTCACTAGCGGTTTTTACGTCCTCCAAAGTGTAGGTTCAGAGAGGTTCTCTGGACACTCCAGCAAACAGGCTATGGTTTTTTTGGCTGATACCTTTTCACGACTGAACCGTTTGTTATGAAATTTGACGACCTGGGACCTTTGGGACCTGGAAAAGGACTTAGGAAACTTATCATCATCGCTAGACTTTTGCAAACAGTTATGTTCATCTTTACGTATATTCTCCATATTACAGGCCAAAAGGATACCTTGGACCTTCCGTTCGATATAGCACTCTTGATGGAACTGCTCGGCTGGTTCAAGCATAAGTTCTTTAAGTGGGTTGACCGGCCTGAGTGCGAGGGGTGTGGTGGGCGCACTACTTTCAGCACGAACTATACCATCAACACGGAAAGGGAGACCTGTAAAGTGGAGGTGAGTAAGAATTATATTGACGTCTCGCTTTGGCGCGAGGTAATGCGAAAAAATCTAAAGCATCGCACCGCAAGCGCTTCTGCTGATCTTGAGGTTTTAGATTTTCAAGTCCGACAATGGGTAATTGGGTTTTTTCATCAGCAATTTCGGCCCGCCGAATAGCACCCCGGAACCTAGATTTGTGCCCGGTCAATGGCTGTGAACAACTAGCGATGTGTGGGTATACCATAGGTATAACTCTGCCTAACCCTTTGGGGCCCGATTTTATATAGCCCTTTCGTCGAAAACTTTAATGTGATGTTGGTGTTGCACACGGCAAACTTAAATAGAGTTTGACAACTTTATACATCAAATAACTCAATAATAAAGCTAAAAAAATACAAATTATTCCTTTTAAGCGTTATTTCTAGGGCCTCTGCCCAAAGGTTGCCAAAGGGATTAAGCCTTAAGGTTCTGCTGTCTGTCCGTTGGTCACAGGGCTGTAACAAGAAATAACAAAAATAAAATAAAGATAAAAATTAATGGGGGTCCACGAAACGGCGTTTAGCTCTATCTTAATGGTGGTACGAAAGTACGGAACACCGTATTATTTTTATTTTTATGCGTCATGTTAACCACAAATAAATGTTTGTTTCTCTCTTTGTGTAGGCGTACACATGCGCGTCGTGCGGCGTGGGCGCGCAGTTCCCGCGCTACAACTGCCCGCGCACGCTGCTGCGCTCGCGCCGCGGCCGCTGCGGCGAGTGGGCCAACTGCTTCGCGCTGCTGTGTCGCGCGCTCGGGTACGACACGCGCTTCGTGTACGACACTACCGACCATGTGTGGTGCGAGGTAAGACCATACATTACCTAGTACCTATATAAGAAAAATATCAGTTAAATGTCATGTCAGAATTAGGAGTTTATGGTGGAGAAGTGAAGATTTCGGAGGAGTAAATGTTTGATTTGTTCAGTATTTTTTGCAAATTAGCTCTATCAGAGCATCGCCTATTACAAGGAATGCACCGAATTCACCTTAAAGGATATTTATATTGTTTGGACTGCCTCGTCGGTCGAGTAGTCGCAAACGCTATTGCTGGTAATGAGGTACTGGCTTCCTGGGTTGGATTCTCAGGTGGAGCAAAGTGTTCTTAGTTTTTCATAAATACACATAAATGACGAAATGTGGGTGTACTTAAGTACACCCCTGCTTGACCTTTTGGGGATTGCAGGCATCATGTTATGTTATGTTGTTGTTATTATTGTAAATTCTTGTATCAACACACACTTTATACTTCAAAAATAACTTAAATAAAACTAGATGGAGTTGGTGTTTCCTATTCGACTACTCTGAGAAGAAACGTGAAAACTCTGAGGTCACAGTCTCTTTTAAAGTCCAGACATAACATAAGTGAAGTCACATGAGGCACCAGCAGATACAAGCTATACATATTTGCCAGTATAACATAGCCTCGCTTTATATAGACTTCCCTTTTTTTTCGGATGGGAAATCATCAAATGACTCCTCCCGCTCTGCGCGGAGCGGAAGGGAGTGTCAGACTTTTACTGACTAAAAACCATCCATGTTCCTTCCTTTGCCCTTTATGTTCCAGGGCCGCGGTATCTCTTTCGAACAGTCCCGCAGCCCATATATAGATTTCCCTTACAATGAGATCCGCAAAAACTGCTTTTGTGTAGCTTGATTGGTCGTCGTGCGTACATAATAACGAGTGTTCTATCTATCGACTACTTGACAAACATAACTTAAGCCATCTGGGTGGCACTGCTTGCGAAAAAGTCATGCACCTGACAAATTCCTTATACGTTTCCACTGTAGTACCAAATTCCACCGCGTCTCCAGTCATGTTAACCAAGTAATATGTTGTTTGTCTAGATTTACGACTACGATTCGAACTCGTGGCTGCACGCGGACCCGTGCGAGGCCAAGCTTAACGCGCCGCTATTGTACTCTCACGGTTGGGGCAAGAAGCTGTCCTACGTCATAGCAGTGTCACGAGATGACGTACAAGACGTCACCTGGAGATATACCACGGACCACAAAGAGGTAAGGCCAGGGCCAGAAGGGATTTGAGTCTATTGATCGGGGTTGCACGCATCTGTATTACATGTCATTTACTAATGGCTCAGGTTATACGAAAACCGAAAAAAATACATCAATACCTTGCTTTTGCATTTTTAGTTGTCGTTTTTGTCGTAGTTAATTTTTTTTCGCTTTTATTGCTTGGACTTTAAGCTCTTTCTGACCGGTGCAAGCCGAAGCCAAGAGCTCACTTCGTTAACGGTTGGTAAATTGGTATTATTTTAGGTACTGAAGCGTCGCACGGAGTGTTCCGAGCAGGAGTTGATTGACTGCATGCTGGCGCTGCGCGAACATCGACAGCGCCAGGTCTCGGAGGCACGGAGACGGTACCTCGCCAAGCGGACCCTGCAGGAGCTAGTCAGCCTCATGGTCGAGAAGTATGATACTCAGAGTCAAACCAAAAAGTCAATTTCTATTAGACCAAAAAGGGAGCACTGAAAGCCAAGCAGTAAGGGAACAGCATTCCAGACAGGAAAACTTTGTGTTATTTCATCACTACTGCTCTCAAAACGGTGAAGGAAAACATCATGAGGAAACGATGCATGTCTTAGAACCAAAAATTCATACAATGTCACGACATGTGACATCTACCAACCCGCGCTGGACGAGCGTGGTGAATTTCAGTCTACGTCCTCACACGGAGAGAAAGCCCGTGTACCAGCAGTGGGGACGTTATGGGCTGATTATACGACTATAGTTAAATTATAATCAAAAATCAGCCGTGGAGACCGAGGAGAAGATGGCGGGACCCCCTTTTTTTTTTTTTTTTTTTGGGGGGTGGGAAATCATCAAATGACTCCTCCCGCTCTGGGCGGAGCGGAAGGGAGTGTCAGACTCTTACTGACTAAAAACCACCCATGTTCCTTCATTGGCCCTTTATGTTCCAGGGCCGCGGTATCTCTTTCGAACAGTCCCGCAGCCCTGGCAGGCACCGGCCCTTGCGGGCCCCTCCCGTTTGCTGACAACTCTTTGAGGCGCGCGTGGAACACGAACGCGCCGTCGACACGTCCTGCCCGTCGTCATACGACGGACGGACGGCGAGCTAGCCCATTACTCACCGTCCACAGGCCCGCATGGCGGGACCCCTTGGTCGGCTTTCTCGTTAATTGATGAGAAGAGGCGCAACATCCAGTAGTGGAAGGAATAGAAGGAGGCCTTTGCCCAGGAGTGGGACAGTTGAGGCTAAACAAAACAGCTGTTGAAGTAAAAACAAAAAAAATATATATTCACTTTCAGGCCGTCCCACCATTGTTAACTTGATACCACACTATTCCACAGAAAACCAACAGACTATGAGAATCACGGCCGGATCTCAGGGTCGGAGCAGTGGCGTACCGAACGAGGGGAGATGGGCAACCAGGCTTCTAGAACGTTCGAGCTGAACAAGCCCGGCCACTACACCATCAGTTACTTCTCGGCCACGGACTTGTATCGCGTGCAGTATCAGAACGAGGAAGTGGAGACCATACCGACCTGGTCTGCAGGGGTCTACCACGCGGAGAATGTGTTCAGAAAAGTCGAACACGATTGGAAGCAAGTTTATCTAGCCAGAAAAGGTACGCTGTTCAATTTTTAGATTATAAACTATCTTCACTCGCGTGAAAAACTTTCTATAGAGGTACTTGACAATAGTGTAGCTTCAACTGTGAATTAATTTATGGAATCGGATGAGTAGTTTCAGAGATTTCAGCCGAACTCAAAAACTTTACCTCTTTACCATTTAGTATAGACTAACTGCTGGCCGCAACCTTCGTTCGCATGGAAGTATTACTTTGCTTTTCATATTCATCAGATTTTGTTAACATTTTCAAGGGTTTTAATTTTTTTTCACGGAACCCTAATTATTTTTCTAAAATAAAAGTTAAAGCCTATGTTAGACCTTATAACACCAGCTATCTGCCAGTCAAAGTCCCGTCAAAATCGGCCCAGCGGTTTCGGAGATTAGCCGGAACAAACAGACAGACAGGCAGACAAAAATTAAAAAAATATGTTTTTGTTATTAGAGCCGCATATATTCTCATTTGCATTCAGTAAAAAGCTGTTATTACAAACAGACACTTTAATTTTATTTATTTGTATAGATTTTGGGCAGCTCCAGAAGGAACAAGTCTCCTGTTCCGAACAGAGAAATATTTGAAACAACATCGGATTGATTTTTTCTTTCTCGTGTGAGGAACATAGGCTTGCTGGGATAATTCCACTACGAGTCTTATGAGGAAAACGCGTGAGTTAATGTTTTCTGTAAGCCTGCCCTGTTCTCCGTCAGAGGGCGCGGCGTCGGGCGCGCTGGCGTGGCGCGTGTGCGCGGGCGCCGGCCTGGCGCTGCGCCGCGTGCGCCTGCGCCTGGCCGCGCAGCTGTACCACGCAGGCGCGCTGGCCTGGAGCCTGCAGTACGACCAGCTGCCGCCCCAGCCCGCACACTTCGACACACAAGCCTTGCGTATGTAGCGCTCCTTTATTATATACTGCTTTTTTGACCTAGCATGCGAAGTGCACGTTAAGCCCTTCGTCGAGCTCCATTACCCTCAGCGCTTTTCTGGTGGTCGCCACTGTTAATTCTGGCTTTCAAGAATTCCAGTGGCTAGGAAATAGCTTATCCCAACAAAATAATAACATATTAACATTGCCTGGTCATGATTGTATTGCTCGTTGTCCAGAGAGCGGCGTGACCCTGGACTGCGAGTGCCGCTCGCTGTCCATCCGCGTACAGCTGTCGGGTGGTACCGGCAGCGTAGCGTGGCAGCACGCGCAGCTGTGTCGCGCGCCGCTCGGCTCCACTGCACCCGCGCTCACCCTCAGCGCGCAGGTCGGCAGCCAGGCCTAGCGCGCGTGCAGCTGTCGGGCTCCACTGCACCCGCGCTCACCCTCAGCGCGCAGGTCGGCAGCCAGGCCTAGCGCGCGTGCAGCTGTCGGGCTCCACTGCACCCGCGCTCACCCTCAGCGCGCAGGTCGGCAGCCAGGCCTAGCGCGCGTGCAGCTGTCGGGCTCCACTGCACCCGCGCTCACCCTCAGCGCGCAGGTCGGCAGCCAGGCCTAGCGCGCGTGCAGCTGTCGGGCTCCACTGCACCCGCGCTCACCCTCAGCGCGCAGGTCGGCAGCCAGGCCTAGCGCGCGTGCAGCTGTCGGGCTCCACTGCACCCGCGCTCACCCTCAGCGCGCAGGTCGGCAGCCAGGCCTAGCGCGCACTAGCCGGGGATAGGCACAACTCACTAGACTGGCCTTCATCAACCAAGTGTCGGAGCAGGTAGATTGATTTACGATCAATGATCCGAGATATACAGGGTGTAAACGGACCCTTCACGAAGCCGTAAACCAAGCATTCTGTACATCAAACTAAATACACTGTGCAAAATTTGAATTTTTTTGGTGTGACACCTCACTGTTTACAATATAACGCACTCAAAACATTGTATTGATGAATGCATTGAATAGTACACTGGTCATTAAAGAGTCAAGGGTAAAAGTATAACATGTATTATAAAAACGTGTAAAAAAGTTGGAATGTAACCTTCAGTATCTCCGTAACTAGAAGGTTCCCAGGCATGGTCCAGACCAAAACAAACCATTGCAGTGACGGGAACAACAAGTTCCTCTGATCTTCGTTAAGTATGTTTTTACACCCTTTTTAATGTTAATATGAACATACTCTCGTAATTTTAAAACTTTAAAGATTTAGCCTCCTAATTTTAAAAGTAGACTTCTTATCTTTGACGGGATTTTCAATAATATTTTTTTTTAATTTAAAAGGCATATCCATGTTATGATCGCATATTGCGAGTACCACAAATCAATCTGCCTACTCCGATCCTTGGATCACCGTGCATCGTTATGTTGAGGTCAATCCAGAGATGGTTGCATTTTATAAAAAAAGTTTATGGTGAAATTCTAGTTGTTCCTATTTTTTTTTTTTTGCTTAGTTGAAGCCTAATCTGCTTTTTTTATTGTCGACCACAACCAGTACTTGTCGCATGACCGGCTGCTATCTTGAACAGAACTGGTCGGACACCCGGTTGTGCGCCCAAACTTTCTGCACTGTCGAAGCTTCTGCGGCTAAGTCGTGGCCGTTATTGTTATTGTGGGCCCAAAGCATCACGATAGATGTAAATTGTAAAGGCTTTATTTTCACTTTAAAAATGGAGAACGACAATAAATGAGGGTGGGTCAATGACTGCAATTGCCATGCTTAAACGGAATGTTGAACCATAGAAATCGAAACAACTATACAGCGTGTAACGGAAGGGGGGTATTAACCCTGAAGGAGGTGAATGTGCTCATGAAACTCAACAACTTTCGCCAAAGAACATAGGTCGAAATATGAAAAAAAAATTTGGCCCTCCCATAGTAAATCAATCAGCTGGTAGTCAGTTTTGTAAGGGAGGGCCAAATTTTTTTTCATATTTCGACCTATGTTCTTTGGGGAAAGTTGTTGAGTTTCATGAGCACATTCACCTCCTTCAGGGTTGATACCCCCCTTCCGTTACACGCTGTATATAATTATAAAATGTAGCTTTCAATACTAAAGCTTAGCATAGTGTTGACTGTTAAAGACAACAATTTTAAATTAAGTAAAAGACATTTTTCATCATTCCATGTTTATTTGTATAATATAAATTATTTTATATTTAAGCTTTCAATTTAGTTTCGGCAACCTTATTATACACGTAATGGTTGCTTTTACATGGGCCTTCGACATATCTATTAAAAAATAACCTTGTTATAACAACACAGCTGTACAAAGATCTTTTGGCGCCTTACCGAGATCGAAGCAAACGCCGCCATTTTGTTTTCAATTCAGTTCATAAATTTAAAAAAAATGTTTACAGCATCGATCCTTCAACGCTTGAAGAGCGCGCAGCTAGTAAACGTACCGGTATGTGAAATTGTCCACTGTTGTGTCTGTTATAATAAAATTAAGAACTAACCATGCAGCACTGTCCGCACAGCGACCAATCAAGCTTTAGTAAACCACCTTATGCGGATCTCTCATTTTACATGAAATCTATAAAAAGCGAGGCCATGTTATACTGGACATGTATAGCTTGATGTGTCGCCGTGTGCACCAACAGTGAGGCCAATGTCAACGTCATTCGAGTGCCAAAATATCTTTGTAGATCTGTATTTGTTGTTCCATAGATTATGATTTATTAGATTATGATTATGATTTATTAGAAACATTTAGACATACTTACCTTACGCATTCATGCTTCGATCAATAATGTACTAGATTCCCGATAAGCGCATCAAAAACGGCCCGAAAAATAAGAGCACAAATACTGTTGTGCTCTTATTTCAAATTAGTATGGTCCAATCATAGCCAACGTTAAGACGTCAAAATGCCGCAGTGCGCGTTCAAAAATTGTGTTAATAATCACCGTAACACCAAGATTTTGGAAGGAATATCTTTTTTTCGGTAAGTTTATATCAATATGTCTTTATCATAAAATAAAAACTGAATTAAATAGTAAATATAAGTCTTTTAGCAAATTATGATTGTTTGACCAATGTTTGCTACAACGCGCCAACTATTGTAACAAACATCAACTATTCTGGAAATTATGCCTTAAATCATGCATGTAAGGTTGAATTTCTTTTGCTGTATGTTGACCAGCGAGTTTCGGTCGTAAAAATTTATTGCTTTTTTTTTAGAGCTTGGTGAACATAACTTTAAGTTGTTGTATTTAAGGTTGAATTTACATTAATGCATATTTTTTTTTAACTAGGATTAGGTAAATACGATTGGTGCCAGTTTTTAAGTGAACTTTTGCATGGGATTGTGTATCTAGTACATTATTGATCGAAGCATTCATGCAATACTATGCAATGCAATTATGCTATCAAAAATATCATAAAAGTAAACAAAGAATGTAAGTAAAATTCATTTCAGTCGTGTAATTTTTGAACTGTGCAATAAATGCTGATGTAAAACTACAATGAAAAAAACTCCTAAATGTTTTTTTTTTCAGTTATTATAATGCCTGGGTGATGTTACTTAAAAATATAACACCTAATTAAATTAGTGCAATAATAAAATGTCATACCTACATTATTTTGTTGTTTAAATAAATTCTTATTAATAACTTTTACCCGTTTACCTGATTAGCCTTTTGACAGCCATAGTCGGTAGATATACTTACCTGACAAAATGGTAAGTGAAATTGTGGCCTGGCGTGGAGGGTACCTACGTGCGTGCGTTTACGCTCTGGCGGTCAAAAAGTTAATGTCGGTAGACTCATCCCTATTGCCTGGTACCAAAGACTATATGACTGCGCATACAGTGCCCCGGCGCTCGAAAACTATTTGTGTTTTTGCACCTATGTATAGGCTACGGTACGAGTAACCATTTTAGTTGTGTCCAATTATTAGACCTGTGTGCACGCAAAAATTTTACAAATAGGTATGACTTTTTATGCAATTTTAACGCATCAAAATGCCTTCATGCGCGGTGAAGTGGTGTGGGAAACGTTCCAAGACATCGAATTACAAAAAGGATGGTAAGTATTACATTTCATAGGTAATAACACAGTAAAGAAAATTATGTTTGATTTAATCACATTATGAGCCACCGCAGGGGTCTAGTTAAAATGGTGGCTGGGTGAAAGAGCACAAAATTTGAGTATCTCGTTGATGTCTTTTGTAACTGTCTTCTTCTTTCATCAGGCAATTCGAATACGTCTATCCCTTTCTTTCCCTTTGTATGTTTATCGTAAAAATCAGTGCTGTTACCTTTAATAGCTGAAGTCGATATCGAAAATAGTAAAATTAAAATAATATTTATTTAATTCAAATACTGCAATAAAATACCTATCTACTTTTAACCGACTTGAATTTGATAATGTTCTATTTCTTGTTTTGTGTAGCTATTTTTCACTTTATAGTTTTGAGGTCTTTGGTGTAAAAGTGAAGAAAAAAAAGTGAGAAGTGGTAGAATATAATATGGCGGGCTACATTGTCCATTGGCAAACTTGCATTGGGGCGCTGATTGGTATACGGATCCATCATAGTAATAGAAATTTGCCGTTGTTGTGAAATTTATATTAAGAGGACGATCAACGAGAGTGGTTCGAAAGTTTTGTCTTCGAAATATAATACCGATTATTTTATAAGATCGGTTTTAAAATCTCTGATTGGGTATAATTTATTCCCGGATATTAATTTTTATCAATTTGAAATAGAATCAACCAATAATTTAATTGAATTAGCAAGATGCAGAATTCAGAAATATGTAGACGCTCGTTTGTCATTTTTTTACAAAGAACAGTCAGGACCATAAAACTTTAATTCGAAAAACATATACCAAAATAATTCATTTTAAAAATCAATAAGTGTCGTGGCATCAATGCCGCAAGAAAAAGTAACGAAGCGAAATTTGTACAGCAACAAAAAAAACAGCAACGCCATCTTTCCCGCCAGTGACGAACTACTAACGAAATCCTACATCGATCCTGTTGTCACACACATAATTAATGATTGATTTTGATTAAATATTATCTATACAATTTTAATTCGAGTAGTTTTCATTATGTTAAAATCCATTTTATCGATATCGACTATTTTCTCCTTATCAAGTAGAGCAGCCCTAACGATATGCGTACCTACGCAAATTGACCAATTGCAGCCGCGCATTCTTCCCCGTCCCCCGGCCCGCGATGCCCAACTAGCAAAAGTTAGTTGTATAGAAGACCATAGAACGTTTTGTAAAAACTATTCGGTGGTGAAATAAAAGGCCAAAGAAGGTGCACCTACAAAGAAAGTGGCGCAATTATATCTCTATTCAGTTTTAAAGTACAACTGTAGCGGTATCGGGCATGACAATTTTGGCCTATTACAGTTGATGTAACAGTATAACGCAATCTCTATTTGATGACATACAAGCCACCGCAACGCTACTGTAGTGTGCAGCTCACCTAACCTTATATATGTAACTGCACACACTAATTATTGACATTATTATACGAATCGTGGAACTAAACAGTTCTCTTTTATTTCGACAACATCATTATAATACATGGCGACCCTTAGCCAGCAATTAAAATTTTGCAATCTACGCAATAAGAAACTGACTGTGACAACAACGACATAACTACTGAGGTATCCTCTACTCCAAGGCCTGATCAACCTAAGGTAGTGGAAATCCTCAAACGACCGACTGACAGCATTGAATTGATATTATTTAGTAATAAAAATACTATACAGCAGATAGAAAAATCAAAATATTACACTAGTGACAATGGCAACTACAAATTCGTTCCTGAAAAATCAGCAATTTATGTGATATCTCGATCGTTATCGACCGTAAGTGTGTTAGCGAGAGAATTACAACGTTTTTGCAAGCAAATCAAAATAAATGAGCTCATAATAATTAAAACGAAGCGCTATGAAAATTATGTTAACCATTTTTTAGAGGAAATGAGTCATTTGAATGACATTCCGAAGCTACTTGTTATTAAAGATGTGACAAGAGTTTCTGACAAAGACACGAAAACAGTGATCTTGAATGACTTCCACTTATTACCCACCAGCGGCCACGCAGGAATAAACAGAATGTTAAATAATATTAAGAAGTACTATTACTGGCCAGGAATGACTAATGATGTAACAGAATTCGTAAAGAAATGTAGAAGTTGTCAGATTCAAAAGCATTCCAATAGACATACAAAGGAACCGATGGTTATAACATCAACGGCATCCACTGCTTTTGAAAGAGTAAGTTTAGATTTAATGGGTCCTTTAGATGTAGATAATTTAAATTATAAGTACGTACTGACATTACAGTGCGATTTAACAAAATACGTTGAAGCCTATCCTTTAGAGAGGAAAGATACTATTTCTGTAGCTAGGTTATTTGTAAACAATTTTATTCTGAGATATGGTATCCCTAAAGAAATAATAACAGACCAGGGAACAGAGTTTATGTCATCAGTTTTTACTGAGATTTGCAATTTGTTGCATATAAATAAACTGCATTCAACAGCCTATCATCATGAAACTCTGGGAGGATTGGAAAACACTCATAAGGTTCTAGGAGCTTATCTTAGGATTCAGTGTGACAACAATAAATCAGATTGGAGCAGTTGGCTTCCATTCTGGTGCTTTTCATTTAACACTGCAGTACACTCTGAGACAAAATACACTCCATTTGAGCTAGTATTTGGAAAGAATTGTAATTTACCATCCAATATTGCACAAAGTTCTTATGTTGATCCATTATATAATCCTGATTCTTACCCTTTGGAACTAAAATACAGACTACAAAGAGCACAAACTGAAGCTAGAAATAATTTATTATTTAGTAAGGAATTAAGAAAATATAATTTTGATAAAAATGAAAACGGATTAAAATATAAGAGTGGAGATTTAGTTCTAATTAAAAATCAAGTAGGAAATAAGTTAGATAAAATTTATTTAGGACCATATAGAGTGATTGAAGATGTATCACCAAATGTTAAAATTTTAAAAGGTGACAAAGAATTATTAATTCATAAAAACAATACAAAACTGTTTGTTACTTAATATACTTGGTTTTGATAAGATGTTATTTTTTTATATAATGAAATGGTAAAAAGAATAATTATTTAAAAATAAGTAGTCTTGAAAATATTGTAAAAAAAAAAAAAATGTTTTATGTACTAAGATAACAAAGCCACTTTTTTTTTTTAAAAAAAAGGGGAGGTGTAGTGTGCAGCTCACCTAACCTTATATATGTAACTGCACACACTAATTATTGACATTATTATACGAATCGTGGAACTAAACAGTTCTCTTTTATTTCGACAACATCATTATAATACACTACTAAAGGTTTTTTAGGTACTATAAAAGAGTTCATGATTCCATTACTTCACTAATAATTCATCATTCGTTCATTTTACATTCGTTCACGCCGCTGCAGTGTCTCATTGTTTTTGAAGAGAAAAAGATAATGAAAAGAATACGAGAATATCGTGGTGTTAGATATTATTTTGTAATTAAATTATTCGTCTCTTAAGGGGAAAATGATGTGCGACTGTAATTTTACGGATAAACTATGTACGGGTTTACATCAATATTTGAATGCCCCCCTCGGACTATTGAGCTTTTACTAAAAAAAAATACGAATTTTAAGTCATAAACAAACATACTTCCAGCTTCCTGAACTCTACTATACACTCGTCATGACAGATTACAACCGCCATTACATGAAATTAGGGTTCCTTTTGTTTGAGCTTGTCCTTGTGGCATAAATGTGATGAATATTTTTGATGAAACTTATAAAAATACCACGTCAGAAAATATGGGTTTATAAATCAGCTCTAAGAGACTACGTCAGTGATACTTATTATTTATTAACACTGAGTTTTGTGATAAAGTTGCTGATTTTCCTTTTCTGTTTACTACAAACTGTATTAATTGTGGTTTTCGATCGTTTATTAGTACAATCAAACTTTTTATTGCTTAATGCGAAATATCATAATAAACAGCCCAAATCTTCACACCATCTCGTAGTTGCTGGTTTTTTTTCTTCAGTTGAATAACAGCTTAAACAATCTAAAATACTGTCACACCTGGAATCATTGTCCATATTTAAATAATCCTCCATTTCTTCATTAACGTAAAATGTATATTGTACGGAACCATTTTGTATACTTAATTGCGTCTTCAACTTGATTTGATAGATCATTGGTCATTTGAATGCTTCTTGACGACGTTGCTGTTAGAAATAAGAGCGATAGAAATGCCTTTACAAAACTGAATTATCATATAGAAGCATTGCTAGCCTACCTTTATAAACTGTAATTATGTTTTAAAAGAGAAAGGATGTCCGTTAAAGTACTATTGTGTGATAGAGGGACTATAACAGTTATAAAAAATAATCCTGTTCTAAAAAAGTGTCTTCGTGATAAGTTTATCACCACGCCTAATAACGAGCGTTAACAAACCTTTATATGACAACATAAGCTACGTAAATGTAATTTGACACTCAGCTATATCACCAAATGAGTAGTCCACTTGCAAACTACGTTATGTTAATGAAGCACTTATTTGAGAAAACTAACAAAAATGATTATCCTTATAATTAAGCTATAAAGGTGCATTAATTTGTGTATTACTAGAGTGTAGGATCATATCAAACTCATTTATGTTAATAAATGAAATCACTGTTCATCCATAATCATTTTATTTGCATTTTAAAATTAAACATAGACAGTTTTGCAAAAGTACTTTAAACATAGACAGTTTTGCAGTTGTATTCAATCAACATAGGCAGTTTTGAAACAGTTTCATATTTAAACTTCTATCTACCTTCTCTTACGAACTTAAAATTTTTATCTTTTATTATACTCTTATGTCTATTTCTTCATTCATTAAAGTTTATTCACTATCAGTTTCTTCTGCAGTAGTTTCATTTTGTTCTTCTTGAAGAAAACTGTAAAAGCGCAGATGATCGTAAGAAGCCCAATCTTCATCGAAATGTTTTATGAGAAGATTTCGTACATCTTTTAACTTTGCTGTTTTTACAGGAACTCCAACATTCATTAAAACGGGTTCAATATTTTGGAACGACTTGCCTCTTTTACAAATGTTCCCATAATTTATTAGGTCGTATACATAATTAGGTTCCCCTTTAATTGCAATTCTATTATTTTGATCTTTTCTTAAAAAGGATCTTTTAGAGGCATTAAATTGAAAGTGCCAAGATCCAGGTTACTTTAATACGGTTTTAACGCTCGATTTCCAATCATAAAAATGAAAGTCGCTTCCAAGTCTAAAAACCGTTCCATACTTTTTTTCTCTGAGATGCCATCATCAGATCCCGGTTTCCTTATCATGGGACCACCCTTGAAGTATCCCTTTTCCAACATAAAAAAAAAATATCAAAATCGGTTCATAAACGACGAAGTTATCCGCGAACACACATAAATAAATATATACAGGGTGTTTGGCGCATGGACCGACACAATTTTTCCAGGGATTTGGGAGGTCATTAGCTAGGTTCTACCCATACACCCTTTGTCCCAAATGTCACGGTTGGTTACATATGTTTTTTTTTGTTTAAATGAAAAAAATGCCCAAAATGTTTCCTTTAATTCGAAATAACTTTTTTGTTTGTGGGCGTAGTGGCACAAAACAAATTTTGTTGCATTCACCAAAGTCTTTTAAATCTAAAAACATCTTTGTTTTATACAACTGGTTTCAAGAAAATTCCTTACAAGCTTCCAAAGTAATTTTTTTAATTTAATGAATGAAATTTTACAACTTCTAAATTAATTATAAAAAAAAATAAAAGTCATTTTGAACTTAGCTTTATTTTAAAAAGTTCTTTAGTTGATACCCTTTCTAACGGTATGCTACATGTCATAGAAATTATTCATTATGTAGTCAAAATACTAGTTAGGAGAGTCAGGGTTAAGAAAAGACTTTTAAGGTTATTTTGTTTTTAATGAACTAAAGTTATAAAAAGGAGGCAAAACACCGGGAGAGGTGGAAAGTAATGGGGGAGGCCTTTGCCCAGCAGTGGGACAGAATAGGCTAGTTAAAAAAAAGCTATAAATCTTGTTCAAATTGACCTCCTCCATTTCGTATGCATGCACGACATCTGTTTCTTTCAACTGTCGTTGTACGTAGTCGCATTTCTTCTTTCATAGTTTGAAACGCGTCGGTTATTCATTCAATTAGAACTTCCCTAGTGGGCACTTCTATCTGGTAAACCAATTCTTTTGCACGGTTCCAGACGTAAAAATCCAAAGGCGTCAGGTCTGGGGACCGTGCGGGCCACGGAATAGGGCCGCCTCTACCAATCCATGCGTTTGGAAAGGCATTATTTAAATGCTCTCGCACGTCCAGTTGGTAGTGTGCTGGACAGCCGTCATTTTGGAAAACTATCGGCACACCTTCCAAAACAGGCACAACAAGTTCGGGCACTACGTACAACGACAGTTGAAATAAGAAACAGATGTCGTGCATGCATACGAAATGGAGGAGGTCAATTTGAACAAGATTTATAACTTTTTTTTTAACTAGCCTATTCTGTCCCACTGCTGGGCAAAGGCCTCCCCCATTACTTTCCACCTCTCCCGGTGTTTTGCTTCCTTTTTATAACTTTAGTTCATTAAAAACAAAATAACCTTAATAGTCTTTTCTTAACCCTGACTCTCCTAACTAGTATTTTGACTACATAATGAATAATTTCTATGACATGTAGCATACCGTTAGAAAGGGTATCAACTAAAGAACTTTTTAAAATAAAGCTAAGTTCAAAATGACTTTTATTTTTTTTTATAATTAATTTAGAAGTTGTAAAATTTCATTCATTAAATTAAAAAAATTACTTTGGAAGCTTGTAAGGAATTTTCTTGAAACCAGTTGTATAAAACAAAGATGTTTTTAGATTTAAAAGACTTTGGTGAATGCAACAAAATTTGTTTTGTGCCACTACGCCCACAAACAAAAAAGTTATTTCGAATTAAAGGAAACATTTTGGGCATTTTTTTCATTTAAACAAAAAAAAACATATGTAACCAACCGTGACATTTGGGACAAAGGGTGTATGGGTAGAACCTAGCTAATGACCTCCCAAATCCCTGGAAAAATTGTGTCGGTCCATGCGCCAAACACCCTGTATATATACGGTCGAATTGAGAAACCTGCTCCTTTTTTGAAGTCGGTTAAAAAATATCTAAATACGTCTGGGGCTCCACAATGACTTCCAAAGGTCGTATCTCTCTTTCGATATTGCCGTTTTGCACGAATCACAACGCAACATAGCGTTGTATGCAAGTTGTCAGTAACTTAGAGACTTTTGAAAGTGGACTGCGGATCGACATAGCGACTTTTGCAAGAGTATTGAGTTTTCTATTCCATTTTATTCCTAACATAACGAGTTTTGACAGATTATGATAAACACGGACGTTAGTATTTTAAATCATCAACCGATTGCTGTCATTGGACAAAAAAACTTTTTTTTTAACATAACGTGGTTTGCAAGTGGACTACTCAAATCACTCTGTTGTAGACTTCTTGTGCCCACTATAGTACTATGTACTGTAACGACGATGTAAAAACCCACTATACCTCAACATCGCCCTATTCTTGAGTTTTCATCTCTATTATAACGAAGCACCCATTAAAGTTCGTTCAGAACCTTTATTGCGTAAATCAGGCGCATTAGGGCGACAGTCAACACTGTTATAAAGTTCTATCGTTGTATACTAGTCACATTGGAGGTTGCTATAACGCCTTACTATAACAGCTATACAAAGTCGGGAAGTAAACCTTTACATCAATTCCTAATAGGTCGTTTTTGCTGTATAAACTTATAGAGCCAAAATGTTTTGTCAAACGCTTTTACACAACAGTCAATCACCGCCAAAACCTTTATACATCGTTTACCTAGCTTTTTTGAGATATAAGGTTTGGTTATAGGGCAAAATTGCTGGTTGGGTGGTGAGTCGTGTTCTTAGAAGAAATCGGCCTATAAGCTCTCTAGTGGTTATATTCTCTATGCCTGGTACGCACGAGCAAAACCAAATTAAGCTGATCTCTCATTGTACGGGAAGCTCATACAAAGCGAGGTCGGGTTATGATGGGTGTGGATATGTATAGCTTTATGTGCAGCCGTGTGTACTAAACGAAGCTGGCGAAATATACCTACGTATTATATATTATATTATAGCTAGCCCATATTGTCCCACTGCTGGGCAAAGGCCTCCCTCCATTCCTTCCAACGGTCACGATTCTGTGCTACTACTTTCCAATTCTCAAGGAAGACATCCAGTTCGTCCCGCCATCTCCTTCGTGGTCTGCCGCGACCTCGTGTCACTATTTCAGGCCACCAATCCTGAGCTTTACGGGGCCCACAGTTCATTCGGCATGCGACAGACATGTCCTGCCCAGTCCCATTTAAGTTGGGACCTAAGTATACCATTAATTATTTCGTGGTCAGATCCTAGAATTGATCACTTCTAATGTTTTTGACACATGATGATGCTTTGAATAATGTGCAAATGCAAGGTAAAATTGCAGCGAAATATCGTTACGACACCAAGATACCTACTGGCTCGTTTTTTCAGTGACTTTCAAAAAGTCGCTCAAAAAACGAGCGCAACGCCAAGCCAAGCTCCATCGCCGCAAAGATGCCAGCCTATCGGTTACATTTCGAAGAATGTGCTTTGAACACTAATTTAATTTAACAATCTAATTTCCACATCCCCATTGTATCGGAAGAGCAAATATATACGGCGAAGCGTCACCGTTGTAGGTATGATTGAAATTCCACAAACAAAGCGCTATGCTTTCTCATTTATTGAACCGCCAGGCTGTGCCATTCACTGCCGGCTTCTCAGTTTTCCGATCATTGCAATCTGGATCTCAAAGTTCAAGTGAATCGGTTTCTTCTAGGCAAGCGTGCTCCACCCTAGGCCGCGTCATCGCTTCACATAACACTAGTTGCGGACAAGAGCGGGTGCCGAACCGAAAGAACGAATGCGCGTTTGTCGCTCGCTAGTTTGATTTACACGCTCATCATGTGAGCAATGAACAGCCCGCCCCGTTGTCCGTATGGGGCACCTCTGTGAGCGCGGTGGCACACGATGCGTTGCGGCGCCGCACCGCAAAGATTTCAACGTATCAGCGAGCAGCGGGCTGATTCGGTGAAATCTTTGCGGTGCGGCGCCGCAACCCGCTCTAAGTAAGCCCCGCTCGCCTTCCACTTTTGAGAACTGCCGATTTCTTTTTTTTTTTATTAGCCGACGAAAAATTTCTATTTGGGGAGCTCAGAATGATGTACTGAATACGTAGTAACCGTTTTCGAGTCGGTGTCCCTTCCACCCCGTATTTGCTACGCACCCATCCAAAATATCCCCACATGGTTTAGGTAAAAATAAAACTGCAATTTAATTATAAAACATTAAATAAGTTTTTAATCATATTCAGCATTCGTATAATATTCGTAATCAACAGGTTTTAGAACTTGTTCAAGACAAGTTTATTAGTATGTACAGACGCCAGCACATCAAGCTACTACAATCTGTCGAAATTTGACAGATTGGTGATTTAATAGATTTTCAACTTTATCTCTAAAGCATTAGATTCAAGGTTGGTTGGGAAAATCTGACAGTTTCGGGTAGGTTGACCTGCTGGGGTCTGTACCTACACACAATTCTTGGTAGACATAACTTGGAATACTAGCTTTTTACGAAAAGCGAGGAATGTCTTCAAATTGTGTTATGGTGGAAGCGCCAGGGTAGCCCGCGAAATTCATTTTTTCTTACGTTTTTTGCAATTTGCCTAGAGTCAGGTTGTATGTTGAACAAAACACGATTTGCGACCGTAACACGTATATATGTATTTACAGAGTTATAATCATTCTAATCATCAATACAACCCTCTAAGTTCATATAATCCCATTGAATGACTACTTATTTCATGAAAAAATCATTTAAAGGGATTACATGAAGTTGGGTTGTATTAGCGATTTTAATTATTATAACTGAGTTAAGCCATATTTGTTACGGTCGCGAATCATATTTTAATCAACATACAACCTGACACGGACCTGCAAATTGAAAGAAACGTAAGAAAATTTGAATTTCACAGGCTACCCTGGCGCTTTCACCATAACAATAAAACTTGTGGAAAAATCACGTGTGTTTCAAAAGACGAAATTTTATACATTAGGTAGGTACTTTTGGTTGGTGCTCTGCAGAAGCCTTACGTAACGCGGTTTTCACTGCCAAACAAAGCAAAAAACAAAGCTGTACTTCAGGGCCGGCAGTCTCAACATAGATACCGACTCTGTCGCAAACTTTCGATCGCTTAATAATAACGAATAAATTCGGTTGGGATAACGATGTTTGCGAGAAACGCAAGTCTCTACATCCAAGATGCATTTCTCGCAAGCATCATTATTGTAACCGAATTTTTTCGCAAACTTTCGATCGCTTAATATATAATAATTAAGCGATCGAAAGTTTGCGACAGCGTCGATATCTATGTCGAGACTGCCGGCCCTGGACACGGCGCAGATTGTTAGCAGGTTCCTCCCGCCATGGAACGCATGAGCATGACATGTCTGCGCGATGGCGACGTAGAAGTTTAAAAAAAAAAAAGATAAATAACTACCTATTACTGTTTTGTTAAAATAATGACCTAACAAACAGTTTCTGTAGGACCCAGATTATGTAGAACAGTTTGTAGTTAACATAGATGAAAAGAAAAGAACAGTGATATTTAAATGCACATTAGAAAATTACTTATGTTTAAATAATATAGGAAATAAGTAAAAAAATAATAAACTTAACTGAGTCTGCTCTAAACGCTATCAAAGCGTACGCTATACATAAAGTTGAACTTTATTTCAACTAACACAATGCTGTTATTTGTTTGGCAGTGAAAACCGCGCTACGCTAGTCAACGTCGGCGCCAGTCGGCGCTTATTCTGCAATTATTTATTGCTATCTGTACAATTGAGTTGTTTAATCAAGAAATTAAGTACTTGTGTAGCTAGAGTAGGTAGTACTTACTTTGTTTAGAATCTCGTCTTTGCCTTATTTACCATAAATTAAAAATTATCTTGTGAGCATCTGTTTCGCAGAGGCCTAATAGGTAGTGTCATCCAGATAAATAAGAATTCGTATCTGGCAAATAATTAACCATGACATATCAGGAGTACCTATGTGAAACAGGTTCGTTAACCTACGTACAAAAATAGAAAATATGTATTATATTATAATATCACGTCCATATGACTTGAGCGTTACTTTATAAAGAGAGTTCACATAGAAAGAAAGGTAGAAAATAGTGCCTATTATTGCTTTCTTATGTTGCCGCTGCTGGTAAGCGACCAAAAGGTACAGTTCCGCTATTTTTACTGACAAGGTTAAACAGTAAAAAATTAACGATTTAACACATACCTACATATAATGAACTTACTATAAACTCTCGCCACATTTTGTAGTCGCTCTGTCCCTGAGATCAGACGCCAAGGTTGGTGGAAGCGCCCGGAAGCCACCAAAGCGGAGAGAAGATCAGCACGAGACGAGTGGCGTTGCGTGTAGGGTGTTTCTACCAATGCGGAGCGGTGCTGTCTGGTAAATCTGTACTTAATGATGGGCATACATGTGTGATATACATGGATGTTTTTTATTACTTAAAAATATCCTGCCCACTTGAATGATTTCCATCGATGTTACAAAACATCTCCTCTCCACTTTGATGGTACCCGAGCGGCATAGGTAACGTGGAAGCGTAGTTCAGAACGGCTATCGAGATCAGCTGCAACTGTACCTAAAAGTCTAATTTTTATATAAGCGTTTAACCCCGTTTATCTTACATACCTACGTATTTTTTTTGTTTACCAAATATGTAGGGAAACAGTCGCCTCGCTCCTTGCTCTTCGAGTACTCGCTACTTGCTCTCAGCGAGGTGGTTGCGCATCTCCGAGATACTGATAGCTTTGGTCTGCACGCTCTCGAGGATGGCGAGCAGCAGCTGCTTCACGTTATTCTTGGCCGCGAATTCGATGAGCTCGCAGGCGTTCAGCGCGTTCGCGCCGCGCACCAGCCGGTCCACGCAGCGACGCTCCAACTCCGGCATCATGTAGTACGAGGACAGCAGCAGCAGCTGCTCCAAGCCCGCCTCGGGAAGCGTGTGCAGGTACATGTAGTCCTTCAAGTGTTCCAGAGTGGCCTGGGAGGTACCGGGAACTTCAACATGTCCTTCGGCCGTCTCGCGCCACTCGCCGCCTAGCATGCGGCGCAAAACGGGGCTGGCGGCCGCCAGCACGGCACGGTGCACGCGCACGGAGCCGTCATCGCCGCGCAGCTCGAAGTCCGTCAGCTCCGTGTCACCGTGCAAGCTCGCGAACGAGTTGGCGCTCGGCATCAGCTGCATCTCCACCGCCACGTCGAACGAGAACTGCTGATCATAGTTCTCGAGTATGAGGTGCCATGTGCCATCATCGCTGGTGAACGTCTTGTCTACTATGTTCAGTTCCGCGCTGGTGAAGTGTATCAAATAGGTGAGGTCGTCGGTGACGCGCTGCTTGGAGAAGCGCACGAACAGCAAGTTGTTGTCTATGTTGTTGACCAGCGAGGTGACCACCCGCAATTGAAACACCACAGCGCCGTTGATCACCATCTCGGGGGTCGTTTTTGTAGTAAAAGGCATGTCATCGTTTGTAACGACGACCTTAGCCTTAAGTGAGTTGCCATTTTGAGTTATTTCGCTCGCTTCCATTCTGCAAAGAACGAAAAATATTCTTAACTTCCTTAAAATCAATGTTATTATTTACAGGGTTTGTTTTGGAGGCACTTCCCTTGGATTCAGAAACACCACTGTGATATACTAATAAACGTAGCGTGGGTTCTTTAGCAATACGTCCACACAGTCCTCACTAATCCCGGGCAGCGTGTGCACGTGTACTTTTAAAGTGACTCATCTACTTACTGATAATTTGGTGTTTTTATTCTAAACCCTAACTAGTGTTACTAGTGAACACCACATTGGCGACGAGTAAAAGCGCAGTAAGTGAAATTATGTACTTGCTTATGGAAATTCAAAACAAAAAAAAAAAACTGAATAATAGTGACTGTGATCTCAGTAAAAATTAGTAACAAGCCTCATCATAACATCACGCCTATAATTCCAACGGTGATCTAAATGAAATTTAGTGTCAAAAATCATCATAAAATCACGCCTGTAATCACCGTAGGATTAGGCAGAAGTGTACCTATACGTTAGATAAGTCAAAGTTCCAAGTACTTAATAGGGGCGAACCAATTACTATAGCGAAATTGAGTATTAATCATGATTTTGTTCGTAACTACATATGTTTATTAATTATGTAGATATTTAACTAAATAATAACCTAGGTCTTGAAAAGCGCTTTTAGCGATAAGACCGCCCATTTTGTCACCCTATGTGAAATGTTTTTTTTTGTATGAATGCCACTTGTATGGTGTACATAATTAAGAATATTCTATTCTAGGATACATGAAACTAAAATAATATGTATATTATTATGTAAATACAAAATATAATACAAATACAGTAATAATAATAATAATAAGAGGGAGAAGCCGGCCACCGAGGAGCTTGGGACTTAGGGGCCATCCGGCCCCGAGCCGGGTCCCCGCTGCCGGTGGTTGTGTGCAGCGCATGAGATGGACTCAGTCCATAAACGAGAACGTCATGCGCGCATATTACGGGTCTACAGAGGGGGGAACTAACCTCACTGCGTACCGTGTTAGGATGCTGTCTCTGTTCCAGGAACTTGAACCAACCGTCAACGTCTCGGCCCAACGACTGTCGGATCAGGTGCGGGTCATCCAACGCAATCACATGTTGGACGACGCCGCACTTGATAGGCTGCGCTCAGAGGTACTGAGCAACCTTATCGTCTTGACTCCGCGATGCGAGCGTCAGCTATTGGCGCAACCACGCCGCGGTCCAACCCTGCTGTTGTAGAGGAAGATGATAGGGTTGTCACGGTAAGTAGCCAGTGCAACGACCGATTAAGGAGCGCACTGGAGGATGCGCTTCGTGAGTATCGATCCACTCCTACCGAACTTAGGCCCCGATTACCACGGTTACCCATGCATAAGAAAAATAGAGCGCTGGTGTGTGCCTTGGACTCGTAACTCAAGAATATATTCGAGAGTAGCGAGGACCTCGTTGATACGCACTCGATCCTGTACTGTGGAGCTGTTGCGGCATGTCGTCTAGCTAATGTAAAATTCCCAAATTGTGACTTAGCTAGTCGACCAAAACCAGCCGTACCAGTCTGGCAGCGCAGGATCGAACATCGTATCGACGGGGCCAGGGTACTCATCGGCAAACTATACTGCTTCAGGGAGGGCAATACACGACCACGTGTGATGCGCTTTGTGAGGCGGGCCTTCTCGGGGACCGAAATCAGTCCTCAAGAATACATGTCCCGTGTCACAGAGCGCATCGACTTCCTGAAGCAGAAAGTTTATGCATGGGCGAACCGTATTCGGCGGTATAAACGGCGGGTTGATCGATACTCACAGAATCGCATGTTCCAGAGCGATGAGAGGTGGGTATACAGAGCTTGGGAGCGACCCAAGCAAAATATGACAGACGTTTGCCACCCAGATGATGCAGCTACGAGTTCTTTCTGGCGCAGCATCTGGTCAGTGCCCGTCTGCCATACTGAGGCTGAATGGATGCGTGATGTCGAGCGAGTGTGTGAACCTATCCCAGAAATGGAGCCAGTTTCAATAACACCAATAGATGTAGCCAGAGCAGTTCGTCCGTTACCAAATTGGAAGTCACCAGGACCGGACGGACTGCACAACTTCTGGCTCAAATGGCTTAGTAGTTCACACACTTGCCTGGCATCCCAATTCCAGTCATCCTTAGAGTCTGGGTCGCTACCACAGTTTTTAACTACAAGCGTAACCCACCTGCTCCATAAGTCAGGTAGAACCCAAGAATTATAGACCGATCACGTGTTTATCGACGGTGTATAAGCTTCTTACATCCATTTTGAGAGTGAAAATTAATACACACATTGACAAAAACTCCATTATGTCTGCCTCTCAAAATGGATGTAGGAACGGGTCCCGCGGTACTAAGGAGCTACTCCTCATCGACATGGCCATTAGCCAACAGGTTCGTCGATCCCGCAAGGATCTTTCGACATGTTGGATAGATTATAAGAAGGCCTACGACTCGGTGCCACATACATGGCTCATGAGGGTGCTGGAGTTGTACAAGATAGATGCAACTCTACGCGCCTTTCTTGAGTCGTGTATGGGGCAATGGAGGACGGTCCTTCGATATCCAGGATGTCGACAGATCCAGGGGAACGATCAGCCTGTATGGATTAAACGGGGAATATTCCAGGGCGACAGTCTGAGTCCACTTTGGTTCTGTCTAGCCCTGAATCCTCTAAGCACATTGTTAGAGGATTCAGGTCTAGGTTACCGGTTGAGGAGAGGTGGTCAGGTCATATCTCACCTTCTTTACATGGATGATCTGAAACTCTTTGCCCCCAACAAATTGCAACTGATGGAGCTACTGAAAGTAACTGAAACTTTTAGTAGCGCCATCAGGATGGAATTTGGTGTGGACAAATGTGCAGTCATGCATGTAAAGCGAGGGGAGATTATGGAATCCGAGGGAATTCAGCTCTCGGATTCCATACACCTCAGATCCCTCTCCTCATCCGAAAGTTATAAGTATTTGGGTATGTCGGAAGCGTTAGGCATTAATGTAACTGACATGAAGCAATCGTTGAGGGAGCGCTTCTTTGGACGCCTGAAGAAGGTATTAAATAGCCTTCTTTCAGGCGGAAACAAGGTGCGTGCCTTCAACGGTTGGGTCATGCCGGTTTTAATGTACTCTTTCGGCATACTCAAATGGACTCAGACCGAACTCGATGCCCTGGATAGGAGAGTTCGTACACTGCTGACCGCAAACCGGATGCATCACCCACGATCATCGGTGATGAGGCTGTACATCTCGCGGAAGTGTGGGGGTCGTGGCTTTTTAAACGCGAAGACCCTCCACAACCGCGAGGTGTGCAGTCTCAGAGAATATTTTTTAAAAGCCGAAGTGGGTATGCACCGAGATGTGGTCGCAGTGGACAAGGGACTCACCCCGCTGTCCATGGCTAAAGAGAACTGGCGCAAACCTGTGGTACTTACTAATGATGACCGCAAGGAAGTATGGCAAGGCAAGGAGCTTCACGGGCGCTTCTACCGGGCTCTTCATGGGCCGGATGTAGATTTCCTAGCGTCCGTGTCCTGGCTACGTTTCGGCGACCTCTTTGGGGAAACTGAGGGTTTTGTCTGTGCGATTATGGATGAAGTTATGTTAACGAACAACTACCGGAAACATATTATGAAGGACGGGACGGTTGACGTGTGTCGGGCATGCCACCGTCCGGGTGAGTCCATCAGACATATTATTTCTGGTTGTTCTCGTCTAGCTAACGGCGAGTACTTGCACAGGCACAACCAAGTAGCCAGGATTATTCACCAGCAACTTGCCTTGAAATATAAACTTGTGGAATCTGAGGTACCGTACTACAAGTATGTGCCCGACTCAGTTCTCGAGAAAGACCATGTCACGCTGTACTGGGATCAGTCTATCATTACTGACAGGACTATTGTGGCCAATAAGCCTGACATAGTGGTGATAGACCGATCAGCGCGCCGCGTAATGATAGTCGATGTTACCATCCCGCATGACGAGAACCTCGTGAAAGCTGAGAAAGAGAAACAAATAAAATATCTCGACTTGGCACACGAGGTTGTCGACATGTGGAATGTGAACTCGGCTATCATTGTGCCGATTGTCGTGACGGCCAATGGCCTTATGGCCAAGAGCCTCGATGACCATCTATCGAGGCTCTCCTTAGGCGGTTGGATCAAGGGCCTGATTCAGAAGGCAGTACTCCTCGATACGGCTCGCATTGTGAGGAGGTTCCTGTCTCTGGAGCCCTAACCACCGGTAGCTTGGACCCTGCTCCCGACACCGGCGGACCACTATTTTTTATATTTTTAAATGTTTTTTTTATGTTGTTTTGAGAAATATTTAAAAATATGTAAAATGTGTAAATAGATAAATAAAGGAAATAATAATAAGTCTGTGCAATTATGGATGAAGTTATGATGACGAATAACTACCGGAGATTTATTGTGAAGGACGGCACGGTTGACATTATGTCGGGCATGCCACCGTCCAGGCGAATCAATCCGTCACATTATCTCCGGGTGTTCTCGTCTGGCTAACGGAGAGTACTTGCATAGACACAACCTTGTAGCCAGGATTATTCATCAGCAACTTGCTCTAAAATACAATCTTGTTGAATCGGAAGTTCCGTACTATAGGTATGTGCCCGACCCAGTTCTCGAAAATGGCAATATCACATTGTACTGGGATCAATCCATCATCACTGACAGGACTATTGTAGCCAATAAGCCTGATATAGTGGTGATGGATCGATCAGAGCGGCGCGCAATGATTCTTGACATTACGGTCCCGCATGACGAGAACCTCGTGAAAGCCGAGAAAGATAAGCAAATCAAGTATCTTGACTTGGCTCGCGAGGTTGTCGACATGTGGGATGTGGACTCAGCGATCATTGTGCCGATAGTCGTGTCAGCCCATGGCTTAATTGCCAAGAGCCTCGACCAACATCTCAGGAGGCTCTCGTTAGGCAGCTGGATCAAGGGCTTGATTCAGAAAGCGGTACTTCTGGACACGGCTCGTATTGTTAGGAGGTTCCTCTCTCTGGAGCCCTGACCGCCGGTAGCTTGGACCCTGTTCCCGATACCGGTGGGGTACAATTTTTTATATTTTTAAATGTTTTTTTATGTATTTTTTTTAATCAATATTTAAAAATGTAATAAATTTGTTAACAGATGAATAAAGGAAATAATAATAATATTGAACACAGAATACAAGAGAAGAGTGGTCGCAGTATGTAAAACTCAACTCTCCGGAAAACATTTAATAAAGGCATTGAACACATACGCGATCCCAATATTGACATACTCGTTTGGAGTGATCAAATGGTCAAAAACTGACATCCAGCAAATCGAGAGAACAACACGCACCACACTAACTAAACACAATAACCTACAGCTACACCCTAAATCTGCAATAGAAAGGCTGACCATCAAACGGCAACACGGAGGGAGAGGCCTAATTGATATCCATCATCTTTGCCAAAAACAAATAACGAGGTTAAAAACAGTCTTTCACAGTTAATCTCACACAAGTAACATGCATAAAGCTATAGTAATAAACGACAACAACTACACCCCACTTAACTTAAATGAACAGGCAGATACACAAAACACCAATAATGAAGACCCACACATGCAAAAGTTAGAAGATTGGAAGAAGAAAGTTTTGCACGGACGGCATCCCCATGATCTTGAACAACCTCATATAGACACACTAGCATCAAATAAATGGCTTAAAATTGGTTCTTTGTTTCCGGAAACCGAGGGCTTTATTATTGCAATACAAGATCAGATCATAAATACTAAAAATTACAGGAAATTTATCATAAAAGACTCCACGATAACTAACGATAAATGCCGCAAATGTCACAGCCAACCAGAGACCATACAACACATCACAGGAGCTTGCACAACACTCACACAAACAGATTATACTCACAGACACAATCAGGTAGCAAATATCATCCATCAAAACTTAGCACTCAAACATAAGCTCATTCAAGACCCAAACACTCCTTATTACAAGTATGTACCACAACCAGTTGTAGAAAATACCACTCACAAACTCTTTTACGATCGTGGCATATTAACCGACAGGACCATTCACTACAACAGACCAGATATAATCCTTCAAGATAAAGTAAATAAAGTCACATACCTCATAGATATAGCAGTCCCTAACACACATAATTTACAAAAGACAATAGGTGAGAAAATTGGTAAAAATGCAGAATTGAAAGAAGAGGTGACCAGAATCTGGAGGCAAGAAAAAGTGTACGTAGTACCCATAGTAGTCTCCACCACGGGTGTCATACCCAACCACCTCCACCATAGCCTCAAATTAATAGACCTCAAAGACTCAATTTACATTACACTTCAAAAAGCCGCTATTTTAAACACCTGCAGAATAGTGAGGAAGTTCATGCAATACGACGAAAATGAAACACAACAACACAACTCATACACACACACGCTACGTTGACTTGGTTAAGGCCCGATAACGTAGCTTAAACTAGCCAAAGAGCTAAGAAACAACATGTTTTCCAAAATAATAATATTTATTTGCGTAAAACATGGTGTTAAAAGATATTAAAGACATTACAGAGCATACACGTTTTGCTTATAAATATCATAGCATATTTAATGAATACTGTTTATTTCCTTAATTGTGTTATATTTCGATCAACAATTATCATTAGATATACTATGGTTACTTATCTAATAAAATAACCTATGCCCGATCTACGTCCAGCGATAAGCTGAGGGATGTGCAGCATGGATCAATGAACTGAGTAATTACGTCACTAAATACTAGTAAAAAGAACCGAATGTCGGAAGGAAGTTACGACATTTTGATTCGTCTCTGTATTCCGACTGTGCGGGATTTTAATGGGTTTTGCTGGAAGAATACTCGTTGCAAGATAAATTTACGTTTAATCGATGTTAACTGCACGGGTTATGTATGGCAAGTGAATTAGTGACGTTTTTATATACAAAGAAAGTACATGGACACCTTATGAAATACCTAATAATAAAAACTAGTTGAGCGGGTTGCTGCTATGCAGTGTTAATCAGGCGCTCCAACACCGACATTAATTAAATGGCTTAAAATCATGAAAATAGAGGTACAAAATATATATACATATATATACCTACTTGTACCTACTTATTGTTGACCAAATCCGTTTGCAAACCACATTAGGACAAATTCGAAAAAAAAGAAGAAAATCCTACGGGATCAATTTCTCGTAAAATACCAGTTTTGTCGGAATTTATTTCCGATCAAAACCTTGTGTATCGAAAAAATCTTCAATACATAAAATCAATGTGCCTACGAGAACATTTTCTCGTAAATTCCAGTATTAACCAAGTGCCCCTTCGACAAACTCGAAGTAATGGAGATAAATATTACCTCCTCTATTGTTAAAACTGAATAAGTGTCATGAACTCTGTTAAGGCTAATGATTTTGACTAAATCTAAAATGTATTTTGTGCTGTCATCAAAAACAAAATAAGAAATTAATACGATGCAATTCGATTACTTTTATTGTTAATCGGATCGTAGCGATACGACACGATTCTATAATCGTATCGCGTGGTCACGATTCGGATAATCTAAAGTATCGATGCAAGTATCGTACATCCCTAGCTCCAACGTGTATGGGTGAATTTCAACAAATGCCATTTTTTTCATCATATCGGTGAATTTTTTCATTTATATTTTTTTTGTATATTTTTCAGGTTTTATGTAATCTTTAGGATATAAAATATCCCCAAAGGGACATGCCCAAGTTCCATAGTGATTTTGGCCATGGGTGCACACTTATGAAATTATGTGTTAAATGTTATAAAAAATATCAATATTTAAAAAAAATAAGATTCGGTAAAATAAAACTTCGTAAATTCTAGAAAAACGTTTTTTTTATTTTTTTAAACATTACATTTTAATTTTACATAAATGATTGGTGGTGAGGTTTTAATAGTGTATAGGTACATTAATTTGTCATTGGTATCATAAACTATTAAAACCTCGTCCAAGAATTGAGCAGGTGCATCAATATTACTTTGATGCCGTGCCCACCCTAAGTACGTTGTACGTTGTTTGACAACAATGACAACCAACAGACCAAAGACTACAACAGACTACTTGACAATTACTTTTTTAAATCAGGGAGAGCTTGCCAGTGCAATTAAATAAAAATCGATTCCCAATCGATATTGATTAAAAAAATATTAAATTGATTTCACTTGCTGGTAATGTCATGTTGTGCGAGTATATTCTGTAACTATTAACAAAGTATATCCCACCATCTGGTTTTTTGAAAATAATATGTAGGTATGTCAGAAACAAAGTCTGTTTTTGAATCGATTCCTGTCACTTAACTAAAAGTCTTATCGATTATCGATTTAATTGGCTTATTTAAGACTAATGAGAAAATTCAGTTTGAATTCTGGTTTCCACCGTTATGACAAACCGGCACCGATTATTTTTTCTGTACACCGATATGATAAGCTTATCCACCGAAATGATTTACATATCCAGCGATATCAAAATCTATCCATCTTTGAACATCAAAAATGAAATAGTTAGTAGGCAATCAAACGATACGGTAAGCTATATATTTTTACAACGGTGACTTAGAACTGAAGACCTGAATTGAGGGTATTATGTAAGTATATCACATCCAAAGAGAACTGAGTTCTTAGAAATCCAATTAAAATATATTTTTTGAAATTATGTACTTACCTATTTTATTATGTTTACTTTCTTTTAAATTATATTTGCTATAGGTATGTACTTAGAATTTAAAAAAAGAATTTTCATTTTTAATAGGTATCATTGTCTTTATTAATGCGTTCAATTGCTCCACCTCACCATCATCATCTCAGCCTATAGACGTACATTACTGAATACAGACCTCCCCTAATTTTCATTCATACATCTTCTACTACCCACTGGTATCGTGGTAATAATTTTGGCAGTCTATGTAGGTAAGTATGTACGTATGAATGTTTTATGCATATAATGTATGTGTTGTATGTGTATCGCTACGTGTTTGCGATTGGGCGCTCCTTGTGGGGCTCCACATCGCTGTCAATGTGGTGAAGCAGTCGACTGCCTCGGACACCATGGCCTTTCATGCAATAAGACTGCAGGTCGGATTGCGCGGCACGCTAGCATTAATGATCTCATCCGTCGTGCTCTTGCCACCGCCGGGGTGAAAGCTGTCTTAGAACCCAATGGCTTGGCACGCGTCGATGGGAAGAGACCAGATGGTATGACCATAATGCCATGGAAGTTGGGTAGGCCTTTGGTGTGGGACGCAACTTGCGTCGACACCCTTGCGCCATCCCATCTTCCTAGCACAGTGGGCTGCGCTGGGGCGGCTGCTGCAGGTGCTGAAAACCTCAAACGGCGCAAATACAATAATTTAATTGGTAATTATGTGTTTGAGCCGTTTGGGGTTGAAACACTAGAGCCATGGGGTCCGAGTGCCCACCTAGTTTTTCGGGAAATCGCCAAGCGGTTGGTCGACTCTTCACGTGACCAGAGGGCGGGCCTATTTTTTGGCCAAAGAATCAGCATTGCCATCCAACGTGGTAATGCTGCCAGCCTTCTGGGCACTTTTCCTGTTGACAGCGATGCGGACGAATTTTTGGATGCCCTGTACCTAACCCTTTTATACCTGTACATATTTATTTCTATTATAGTTTTGTAGTTTGTAAATAATTAATATTTTTATTAAATACCAACTTTGTATGTTCCATTGTTTCTTTGTATACTTAACGAAATGACACGGGATCTACCGATATGATAAAACGACTCACCGAGATGATAAAATGATCTACCGATGTGATGAAGCAATCCACCGATGTGACAGAACTGTGCGTTGATCATGAATCAAAACACCGATATTAGATATAAGACACCGATTGATTTTTTCTTATCATTTCGGTGGAAATTATCACATTCGTGGTAATAAAGACCACCGATTACAGCGATATGAGAACAGCGACGTGAGAAATATAACACTTTTTAGAAAATTAGAAAAAATGCATAATATCTAGGATAAATTTAATAACAGTCAATGAAGCTAATTCACTTACTACCTCTGTTAGAACCAAACAACAATAATAAAACTACTCATTACACTAGAAAAATGCAACCACCGATAATCTAAATTAATTGTCCGGGAGCAACTGACATGGCGTATTTACGTTATTGGCAGGAATATGCAGCGATTTGACACATGCCCGTCCTGACTGCGCACTAGCACACACTAACAAGGGAAATAAAATTGGATGAGGACATTTTGCAGGACAAGTACGTTTGTGCGGTTTGTGCCTCTCAATAATAATAATCGTTAAATATGTAATAAAATATGCTATATAATAATAACAAAACTAATATTCTATTAAATAGAATACTTAAGTTGTATATTTAACCTACTTATTTGTATTAGTGTATGAGCTTTTTTGTTTGTAAAAAAAGTAGAGGGACAGCACCGATTTGAAAAAAATAGAGGTTTATGTATTTATTTCTTACCTTTGTAATAGTCCTGGGCAAATTGTATTTTTGCCACAACCCAATAACTACCTATTGAATACTAAAAAAAATAATTCAGAACAATATTCCTTTTTTCAAATACTAATTTCAGCGAAGACAAAAAAATAAGTCATTTGGGAAATTCACCCGTATAAATTCAAGTAGCCGCTTTGCTTAGTTGACACTTAACGGGGACTTATAAAGAAACCCTTGGTGAGACTTGCAAGCTACAGTTTCTTTAAATGCTATGTTATCAAAACTCACAGAACTCTTTGTTACTGGCCGGATACGACCAATAAATTTGTTGTAAACAATTTGCTTATTTAACTTCAAAAACTTTATTGTACTTATGTCCCGGTGAAAACAATACGAATTTGTCGAAACAACCTTGAAATTCTTTTACTGCTATTTTTATATAGTGCTTATCTCGATTTAATTAAGAAATAATATTTTGAATCTCGGTGATACACCAAGAATTGAAAATAAGAACAATAGTTATCTCTTAAAACTGTAAAAAGGCCGTTAAACAAACTCACAATAGTCAGAGCACAAATGCAACCAAACCCAGCCATAATAAAAATAACACTAATGAAACCAAATGTCTCACTAAAAAGAGGTTAATCTTTGGTGCCGTTATGGCAGTAAAGATCACATATAATAGTCAGTGGCTAAAGCCCTGCAAATCATACAAATCGCATAAAGTATGGCAAAAGGTAAAACCAGAACCACTGCAACACAAGGTCCAATAAAAGAAAAGTGTTTACCTCTCATCGGCCAAAACATAAAATGTCTCTCGTCAAATGACTAGAGTAGAATCAATAATGCCAAAAGATGAGGTTAACATGAAAATGATCATAGAATCTAACTGTAGATTTTAAAAGACAAAAATTCAACTCATGAATTTTGATCACGAAGCAAAACTTGTATTCTACTAACAAACGACTCCAGAGTCCAGACAGGACATTCATGAGTTGCCAAACATCCGCTAAATGGTTCATTTTATTTAATTTTAGAGTAAAAGGTTAAGTCAATACCAAAGTTCGAGGACGTCAAATTAAAACTATTTGTGAAACAATTCCTCCAGTTGTCAGTTTTATAGATGATTCCAATTTATTGGGATCAAAGAAAACTCTATACATACATATAATAAATCTGTAGACGTGGAGTTTCTGTACAATGAAAGTATTTTGAAAAAAGTAGTAGGGGTGTTAAAGGAGCACAAACAGAACCCATTTCTACTATTTTTAGAATTTTTGCCTGTTTGTCTGTATGTTTGTGCGCGCATCACGTAAAAACCCCTCATTGTACCTTAAATGATAGGTCTCAACCAGTACAACATTTTTTATTACGGTAGGTAGCAAGAAAAAATATCCCAGAGGAAATGAGATTTTTGCATGTGTATTTACATTTTAAAAAACAGTAAAAAGGGTGAAATTAGAAAGAAAAAGAGAAAAAAATGTTATTATATTTATCATTGTTACTAACATAGACAAAACTGATTATAACTACTATTCTTCATCGATACCATAGTCTAGAAACTCTCCTAGGCGATTAATATTATCCTCGCGCCCACCTCAAAAACCATACCTCACAGATTATATGGGCGCAGCAGATCAGTGTGCGATTCCCTGCATGAGCAGTAATAATATTATTATGCGGAGTATGTAAACGGAGCAAACGTATCGCGCGCCGTTACCGTTATAGGTCTGCAAAATCAATTAACAACATAACGTAAACGTATAGTAATTATCGAACTTAACACGAAATATTTTACCCTTTTTAAAAAAATAGAAATGAGTTCTTGCAGTAAGCCGACGATTTTTATATGTGTATTAACTTTAAAAAAATGGTAAAATATTTCGTGTTAAGTTCGATAATTACTATACGTTTACGTTATGTTGTTAATTGATTTTGCAGACCTATAACGGTAACGGCGCGCGATACGTTTGCTCCGTTTACATACTCCGCATAATAATATTATTACTGCTCATGCAGGGAATCGCACACTGATCTGCTGCGCCCATATAATCTGTGAGGTATGGTTTTTGAGGTGGGCGCGAGGATAATATTAATCGCCTAGGAGAGTTTCTAGACTATGGTATCGATGAAGAATAGTAGTTATAATCAGTTTTGTCTATGTTAGTAACAATGATAAATATAATAACATTTTTTTCTCTTTTTCTTTCTAACTTCACCCTTTTTACTGTTTTTTAAAATGTAAATACACATGCAAAAATCTCATTTCCTCTGGGATATTTTTTCTTGCTACCGTAATACAGATTGTTGTACTGGTTGAGACCTATCATTTAAGGGGAATGCTCCAACCAGCCCGCGAAATTCAAAATTTCTTGGGTTTTTTGCAATTTGCAGGCCAGTGCTAGGTTGTATGTTGATTAAAATATTATTCGCGGCTGTAAGACATACGTACTTACAGAATTATAATCATCAAAATCATCAATAAAACGCTCTAAGTTCATAAAGCTGTAGGAATGACTTTTTCTGTTTTTTTTTTTGTTCCTACGCCTTTATGTACTTGGAGGGTTGTATTGGTGATTTTGATGATTATAATTCTGTAACTACATACGTCTTACAGCCGCGAATAATATTTTAATCAACATACAACCTAGCACTGGCCAGCAAATTGCAAAAAACGCAAGAAATTTTGAATTTCGCGGGCTAGGTTGGAGCATTCACCTTAAGGTACAATTCATATCTGCAACACACTTGGACCAGCACCCCTTGTAAAACTGACATTGTCCTTTAATTATTTACGTAAATAGGTTTTAGTCGAAGTGTAGTCGAAATGGTTGAAAATTAATTTGGTTTTATTTTTCCTTTTGTGTTTACTCTTTGCATGGAAGTAATAAGTACTACGTACAGTACAACCCATTACGATATAAAATCTCAAATAAATTAAAAAATTAAAACAAAATTAAAATTTGATAAAATCCACGACGTTGTGTGTGTGCAGCGCCGCAGTCAATTGCTCAGCCACTGCGCAAACCGCGCCTTCACATAACTGTGATTGTGACTTCGTCGGGCATTGATGCAAAAGAGAATGCTCATGGAAGTATGGAATCCCGTACCATGCTGCATCAAAATCAAACCTTGTTTTTTATAGACTACACTGATCGTATTAACTCCTACAAAAATTATTTTTGAAAAAAAAACCCGCGTTTCAGAGTTATTTTATAAAATCGAAACTAACCTAAAAAGTAGGTCTATTTTTTCGACGCTACCAACGACGTATTTTAACACACATACATTACATTATTGCTCTAAAAACAGCGTAATACACTAATATTAGTAAGAATTACGAGTTAAAGTAACATCCACAGTATGCTTGACTGAAACTCGATTTTATTTTAGACCTTTACATTGCCAATAGTCAGTCAGTACAGTACAAATGTCAGATGCCACAGATAAGATAACTATAAACCATAGAGTATAGTAAGTGCTATAAACTAGTCGGGATTTAGGGATGTAATCGATAAATCAAAATCTTTAGGCTGAGAAAATCTATTTTGTTGCAAATAGCAATAAACCAAACTAAATCGATTTGGTGTACTGATCTTACTTAATTGTAATTAATTTTAGAGTCCGCTCGACAGACAAGGGTTTGTTCAATTGAAACGGAACGTCATTTATATTCAGTTGAAACGGAACGTCATATAAAGGGAGTAAAACAATATTCGTACTTTTAAACTCGAAAAGTATATTTCCAGTTCAAAAATCAAATCCCCGACGCGTAATGCCGTAAAAAAATATGAAACTAATTACTATAATATTTTGGTTTTGAGGCGCGAGACTTTTTGGTACCAACTTTGGTCATTGTCCTTTGCTTAAGGGCGGCCGCACATTCCATTTTTAAATTGCCGCTGAATCTTGCAAGCGAAGATACCCCAACATGCAACATCACCAACAACGGGGGAGTCCTTTGCAGCAGTGGAAGTTAAGCCCATGGGACGAGTAAACAATGTCACAGAAGCATGCATTAGAGGCGTTGAACCGCAGCTTACAGGATATCCGCGGCAACCAGGCCCTGATGGGTGGTGTCGGTGAGTAATGGGCTAGCTCGCCGTCCGACCGTCTTATGACGACAGGCCGTGTCGACGGCGCGTTCGTGTTCCACGCGCGCCTCAAAGAGAATCAAACTCAGCAAAACGGAAGGGGTCCACAAGGACCGATGCCTGCCGGGGTTGCGAGACTGTTCGGAAGAGATACCACGGCCCTGGATCACAAAGGGCTAAGAAGGAACCAGACGAATGCACGTTTTTCTCAATTTATAGGTTAATATAAATAAAAACAAATAATTAAAAAAATTAAAAAAACACGCCTACCATATCAAAAAGTGAACTAAAAAATTCAAAACAAGTTACATGATTTTAGTGTTGAATGGCCAAAAGGTAGGTACTAAATAGATTATATTATTTACTGTGCAATTAAAACGCCATTGTGCCAAAAGTGGAAAACTGAAAACCAATCTTTTCATTGCAGTCGGGGGACGGTTCCTTGGAATAGTTCTTTACAGGTCCCCCGACTTCGATGAAAAGATTGGTTTTCAGTTTTCCACTTTTGGCACAATGGCGTTTTAATTGCACAGTAAATAATATAATCTATTTAGTACCTACCTTTTGGCCATTCAACACTAAAATCATGTAACTTGTTTTGAATTTTTTAGTTCACTTTTTGATATGGCAGGAGTGTTTTTTATTTTTTTTAATTATTTGTTTTTATTTTAATCCTTTTAGTGATAAAACAATATTTTTGCAAACGCACAATGTACCACGAAAGGTAAATTTTATTTTTTACTGGCATATGCCCGCGTGGAGTTCGGGAATTGCCCACGGGATCTTACTTCTAGGATAATAAGTAATCTATGTGCTAAACCAGACTATAATCTATCTCTGTGCCACGTTTCATCAAAATCTGTTCAGCCGTTCTGGCGCCATTGAGTAACAAACATCTATCCATCCAAACTTTCGCATTTATAATAGTTTATTTAAGATATAATGTATTGTGTAAAATTAGTTTTTACTTTTAAAGTTGATTACGTAATAAAGAATAGTTAGTGTAAGTACACTCGAGAGCAATGAATCCGGGTCACTTAAAGAATCCTAAAAATCTCGGAAACTAAAAATGCTAGGTTAATGCAATAAATTGTATTTAATAGACAATGTAATACTCCTTAAATGAAGGTATTAAAACTTCTTAGTTATTGTAAAGTTATATCATAAAAAAATCAAATT
The DNA here is from genome assembly GCA_950022335.1 of Eurois occulta. Taxonomy (NCBI): domain Eukaryota; kingdom Metazoa; phylum Arthropoda; class Insecta; order Lepidoptera; family Noctuidae; genus Eurois; species Eurois occulta. Next base: position 14,729,269 of record OX465498.1, on the reverse strand, counting down.
TGAAAAAGGGCCACTTTCGAAGATGGAACTACGAAATTACAGCATTTGGTTTTGCTTTTGTTTGTAATCTGTCATTTATGTGGGTACATAAACCATGTTGATAGTGCTCTATATTCATTATTCAAGCTGAAATTATGTCGCTTACGCCTGAAGAATGCACCAGAATACTTACAATGCTGGAAACCGGCCGGAGTCAGCGCGATACAGCCAGGACTGTCGGTGTGTCGCTGTCAACAGTACAAAGAGTTCTCCGACGTTACGAAGAAACTGGTTCTAACCTACGCAGACCAGGAACGGGCAGAACCAGGTGTACCACAGCACGAGAAGACCGATACTTGGTGAACACCATGCTTCGAAATCGCTTTCTCACAGGAACTGAACTCACAAATCAGTTTCGACGCCTCGGAGGAAGTAACCCAAGTGAATGGACAGTAAGACGTCGGCTTGCTGAATCTAACTTAAAACCCCTTAGACCTGCAAACGGCCCTAAACTGGAGCGTGGGCATAGTATTTCAAGACTAAGATATGCCCAGAGCCACGTAAATTGGAGTATTGAAGATTGGTCAAAAGTTATGTTCTCCGACGAATCAAAATTTATGCTCTACAAGCACGATGGAAGACACAGAGTGTATCGAAGACCAGGGGAAAGATTCAAGCAAGCATGCATCGAAGAAACAGTAGCCTACGGTGGTGGGTCTGTACTTGTGTGGGCCGGAATTTCTTCTGAAAGTCGCACAGAGCTGGTGATCATAGAAAACGGCTCTTTAACTAGCGTAAGATATGTGGAAGAAATCCTCAATGATCACGTTGGTCCATTTATGGTCAATTTAGGTGAGGATGCTATATTTATGCATGACAATGCCCGACCTCATACAGGTAGGATTGTGAATGACTACCTTCAAGAGATGAACATTACTCGTATGAAGTGGCCAGCGCGCAGCCCGGATATCAACCCGATCGAGCATGCTTGGGACGAGCTAGGCAGATGCGTAAAACAACGAAACCCTCCCCCAATCACGCTTCGTGAGCTCAAAATTGCTCTCACAGAGGAATGGGAGAATATTCCCCAAAATCGTATAAGGAACTTGGTGTACAGCATGCCAAACCGCGTAAACGCAGTAATGGAAGCACGAGGAGGCAATACGAAGTATTAAAATTCAAGAAAATCGTAATAAAGTTCAAAAATTTCATGTTTCCTATTTTTGTTTTAAGGAGAGATCAGCAGTTTTTTTCTTTATGTAATTTTGTGTTAATAAAATGTATGGCGACTCATATTTTTTTACTTTCATTTAAGGAGTATTACATTGTCTATTAAATACAATTTATTGCATTAACCTATCATTTTTAGTTTCCGAGATTTTTAACATTCTTTAAGTGACCCGGATTCATTGCTCTCGAGTGTATTTAATTTTATTTGAATAATTCAGACACACCCGCATTATTTTACATGTACTTACTTATTACTTGCATATATTAGTTCATAGTAATATTAAAATCAATTATATTACTTTAAGTGAAATATTGAAACCTTTTTTTTTGGGTTGGGAAATCATTAAATGACCCCTCCCTCTATGGGCGGAGCGGAAGGGAGTGTCAGACTTTACTGACTAAAACCCATCCATGTTCCTTCTTTTGCCCTTTGTGTTCCAGAGCCGCGGTATCATTTCGAACAGTCTCGCAACCTTGGCAGGCATCGGCCCTGGCGGGCCCCTCCTGTTTGCTGACATCTTTTTGAGGCGCGCGTGGAACACCAACGCGCCGTCGACACGGCTTGTCGTCATAAGATGAACGGACGGCGAGCTAGCCCATTACTCACTGTCCACAGGCCCGCGCCTAACGGTGGCCGAGGGCCACCACGTGGCCCCTGACGCCCGGGGCGTCTACCTCTCTAACCACTCCTCGAAGAGGGGACTTATCGCCACTATTGTGGCGTGCCCTGGACGGGGTTGCGACAGTCGCTCTCTCCATGTCGCCATGAGATCGCGCCGGAGGTCTGTCCGCTGAGTGACAATTTGCCGTGGCAGCGGAATTCCCCCCCTCGTGCAAGTGCGCGAGGACTATCGCCTCCAGATCTCATGGCGGCACCGCACGATCTCCGGCGAGGAGGCGATCCTCCTTGCCGGAGATCGTGCGGTACCCACGGACCAGCCTTACGGCTACCACCTTTTGGGGCGGGTTCAGGTAGTGGGCGGCTCGCCACCTCAAGGAACGCGCCCCTACCGGAGCCCCGTAAAGGGCCATGGACCGCACGACCCCCGCTTAGTGCCTCCGGCAGGAGGCGTTTGGGCACCTCAGGTTGGGCAAGAGCCGCTTAAAAGCAGCAAATATTGATACCTTGGTTTGAGATTGGGCACCGGCGACGACAATCAAATGATTTATTAAGAATCTACTTATAGACATAATACGTTTACATAATATTTAATATCAATGTCGCGTATCACGAGCCAACTCGAAAATCGGGATTTCACATAATATTTACAGACACGTCTACCTCAGAAAAATCCTACCTACTTACTAATAGGTAAATACTCCCGCGCCATGCACGCCCTGTGCAACACTGCGCGCCATGCGCCTGTCTACGTGAGTTTGTAAGCCCTATTTGACAATGTTGGGGAACGATTTTGGAAAATAAAACTCTGATACACGTTTCTCATAATTTTAACTGAAGAGTACGTACACAAAAATTTTCAAGTCAATCGACCCCGAGACTAAAAAGTTTCATAGAAAATTCAACACCCCATTTCACCCTCTTAGGGGTAGAATTTCGAAACACCCTTTCTTAGTGGATACCTACTCCTCACATAGAATACACCTTCCAAATTTCATGACTCTAGGACCAGCGGTTTGGGCTGTGCGTTGATATATCAGTCAGTAAGGACTTTGAATTGTATACAATTTAATATCTCTTTTTGTTTATTAGTGAACGAATGCATATTGAATACTACTGTTACATATTTTTGTTATGTACTAAGCAAGCTCTAGACGATGATAGTATTCGTAGTCAAATTTTCATGAAAAAATCAAAATATTTCAGTTTTTTTCAGGAACCATGGCTCCCCCTTTATATTTTTGAAAATGTTCACTAGCCTATGTTACCCGGAATAACTTAACGCTTCTAATGATACCACATACATTGAAATTGGTTAAGCCGTTTAGAAGTTATGGTGGAATAAAGAAACTCACAAACATACATACATACATGAACCCTAAAAACATAACACTCCTTTTTTTGGGCAGTCGTGTAATAACACTCCTTTTTTTGGGCAGTCGTGTAAAAAGCCTCGACCCCCACACCTCCGCGGGATATACAGTCTCATAACCGAAGAACGCGGGTGATGCATTCGAAATGCCGTGAACAATGTACGGACCCTCCTATCCAGGGCGTCAAGTACTGTTTGAGTCCATTTGAGTATGCCGAAAGAGTACATCAAAACCGGCATGACCAAACAGTTGAAGGCACGCACCTTATTTCCGCCTGATAAAAGACTATTAAATACTTTTTTCAGGCGGCCAAAGAAGCGCTCCTTCAACGATTGCTTCATGTCAGCGACATTGATGCCCAGCGCTTCCGACATACCCAAATACTTATAAAGTTTCGGTTGCTGAAAGGGATCTAAGATTTATGGAATCCGAGAGCTGGGTTCCCACAGATTCCACAATCTTCCCTCGCTTTACATGCATGACCGCACATTTGTCCACACCGAATTCCATCCTGATGGCGCTACTGAGGGGTAAAATTTAGTATCTCGTGGCACGCGGATAGGGGTGGGAGGTGGGGGGAGGGGAGGGGCTCGGTCCCCCTACCCCCCCGGTACCACTCCCGTGAAAAGGTAACTCACCGTTTTTGAGAAAAACAGATATTTGTAACCTAACCTCAAAACATTATTATCACCTATTTTGGTCGGGAAAAATCACGTACGGGTCTAAATTTGCTTCCAATCAATATTAGGAAAGGCGTCGTCGAAGGAGCCCCGCTCCGCGGGGCTCCTACTTCTGGGTGGTTTTCAAAAAAAAAAACCACGAAGGGTATGACGGGGTCAAAGACCCCGCCATACCCTTCTAACCTAACCTGTCCGAGTCGGGGTGCCCCAAGTCCCGAGCTCGCTTCGCTCGCTCTTGCATACTAAAGAGGAGTAACACTGTAATAGATTCCACATCTTTCTAGGTTGTTATAAAAAATAAAAAACAATACAAATGCATACAATACAAACAAAACAAATGTCACGTGACGCAAATACCAAAGACATTTTTTTTTTTGCGTTCCTTTTCTCTAATTTGGTACGACATTGAACACCACAGACAATATACTATAAACATTCGGTTGTCAATCGCCCATTTCAACGTTCCGTTTCAACTAATAACGTAAACATTACGAATTTGAGGTTAGAAACAATTTTTGCAAATTTCTGGAAAAATACCCATTGCCTTGTAATAAGAGTGGTAGCGTTATAATCGGGGACCCATCCTCTATCAGATTTAACCACTTTTAAACCCCTCCGCGTGCCACGAGATACTAAAGCCAACCCGGCACTAAACACTAACGGCCATTACAAAAAAAAAATACTTAAATAAAACTTGTATTATTTCAAAAACTAAAGCGGTAACCCTATGTTTTTTTTTAATCTAAGTTAGAGCCTAACTCAACTATGCTTCAAACAATGTTTTTAATTAAAAATAATAGTAACTTCGCGCGGACTAAACGTTTAGTCAAAACACGTGCTTAGAGGCCGGTAAATAGTCACGCTATATAGTTAATCCACAATGCCTTATGTACAAACTAGCAATTTAGGAGCTTCATCACGTTTTCATAAATTTATAGATTTTTCGGACAGCATTCCGACCTTACAACATATAGGTAATTATTGATTTCATCATCCAATTTTTGATCAATTCGGAATTCACTTAAATCATTCGAAAGGTCGTTCACGGAAATCACGAACAAAATGGTATATAATATTACTTACCAAACAAATATCAAACTCCAACAACAACATTCACTTCAAAACGCTTCAAAACACAACAAACACAACCACGGAACCATAGATACTTTTTTTTTGGTTCTTTTCCGGTTTTCGCGGGTTTTCGTCCCTCTTTGGGACAGGCAAAGGGAGCTGAGCCCATACAGCCAAGTCTGATTTAGTTTTCTTTTTCTTCCAATTCTTCTTTTCTTTCTTGTCTTTCTATGATATAATCAAGGCCGAAACCATGTCTTCTTTATTAAATGTCTTCGATATCCAATAATCAGGCCGAAGCCAGGTCTTATTTTTATCAATGTCTTCAATAACCAATAGGTAGTTAGGCCGGAGCCAAGTCTTCTTTCAGGTTTTATTTAGTAGGTATCTCAATATCTTAATATCATATAATTTTATGTCAAAAGTGTGGTACTTATTTGTCAAATTCAAATTTCATCAACATTCAACAGTTGATACAATAAAATCATAAATTGGTAAAAAACAATCTTTTTTCCTCAAAAGTTGCTGAAGCGAGCGCGGGATATCTTCAGCATTTTCATAAATACCTAGCAGGCGATCAAGTAAAATGATCCTTTGAAGAGCAAAATTAGGACAATCAAATACAATGTGTATGTGATCCAATGTTTGTATAGCAGAATTACAATAATCACAATTTGGGGAAGACAGAATGCCAATTCTAGACAGATCGTTGTATAAAACTTTCTGTTCCGATAGATATTTCCTCCTGTAAACCAAGGAGAAGAAATCTTTGTTTTAATTTCAGCTAGCCACTTTTCTTTGGTTTCAACTACATGCTGCCAGAAATTGTGAAATTCACGTGCCAGTTTAGATTTGAAATAAGTCAACGCATCTGAATTTGGAATGGGATTATGCAAAATTGGACATTCCTGATGAATTTAGCCAGGTAATCAACTTGTTCATTTCCAACTACCCCGATATGTGAAGGAGTCCAGAAAAGGACGATATCTTTGAACTTATGTAAATTATTGTATTTTTCTCTGATATTATAAATTATGTAACTTGTTTTTGCATTACAACTGGGATTTTCTAGTGCTCTCAAAACACTCATACTATCAGTGATAATGATCCATTTATTTTCTTGCCTAGACTCAATATACTTTAAGCACTGAGTATTGCCATAGCCTCTGCTGTATACACAGTTGCTACTGAAGACAACATACCTATTTCCAAACCCACGTCGAGCCTAAACGTCATAAATAGCCATAGATACAGCATTATTATTTTTACAGCCATCTGTGTACAAATTGATTGTAACCATTCCATTCCTCAAGCATTCTGTAAACATCCTCTTTAAACTTCAAAGATTCATTGATTACTATTTTGAATGGACAATACTTTGATTCATAGGAATATAAATAACAGGGCCAAATGGAGCTAGAAAAATAATTTTGATTAGAACAATCTTTTAAAATTTCAGATAAACCTTGTACTAGAAAAGGGGGATTGGTCCCATTAATAGCCTTCTTTAACTGCAATAGAAGAGGATGATCACTGATAGAAGAAATCTTAATGAAGAATTTTGTTCTGAGATAATTGAATCTAATTATCAATGGAGGCAAACTACATTCAACTTGCATTGACACTATAGGTGTTGAACACATAGCTCCCAAAATAATACGTAAGCATCTATTTTGCATTTTTTCTAGTTTTTCTACTAGTTTTTGTACACCACTATAGCAAAAAAATGCATATTCGAAGTGACTTCTTACTAAGGACTTATTTAAAATCAGTAATGTCCCTGGATCAGCACCCCAATAAGTTCCAGCGAGAGATTTCAAAATATTGCAAGCTTTTTTTAATGCTCTGTTTGCCAAGTAATCAACATACACATTCCATTTAAAATTACTGAGAAAAGTAACACCTAAAAATTTTATGGAACTATCCACTAACATAAGGCTATTATTGTAATAAATTTTAATACTAGTAGAACCAACAACATTTTTGGAAAAGACAACAACCTTACTTTTCTCATTGCTGACCTCCAAACTGAGACATTCAAAATAATGTCCCAATTTTTCCAAGCTAGCAGCATTAAGTTTTGTTTCAATGCTATTAAGGTTTTCTCCTGAACAATATACAACCAAATCATCAGCAAATTGTAAATTACAGACATCACTACCTAGCACATTATTTGATCTAGATTAATATATAAAATAAATAATAGAGGACTTAATATTCCTACTTGAGAAACTCCTCTATAAGAATACCTAGGTCCTATTAATTGATTATTGACTTTTACGTACAGTTTACGTTCATTTAAAAACTCAAAAATCCAACTTAGTGAAAGGAGAATGGATGACAATGTCTTAAATTTACGTTATTAAAAGCACCAACCATATCGAAGAAAACACATCCCAACATTTTATGCTCGACAAGAGCACTGTGTATTTCCAGAGATAAATTACTAAGACTTTCCCAAGCAGAACGACCACAACGAAAGCCAAATTGATTGTAAGGTAGTAGACTATTACTTTCAATGTAAAATATCAAACGTTGTTTTAGAAGCTGTTCAAATATTTTACCAACACACGAACTTAGAGTAATAGGACGATATGAGTCAGCGCTGTTAGGGTCTTTACCCTGTTTCAGGATAGGTATTAAACAATCTGTTTTCCATTCTTCAGGAATAATAGAACAATGCCAAAGTGAATTCAATAATTTGAACATTTTGTATGAGAGCCAATCTAAGCCACATGCCGAATCTCTTCTTGATCTTAAAGCAGATTTTAGCTCTTCAATAGAAAAAGTTTCCACCATGAAATTATTTGTGCAATTTTGTAAGTTATTGTGACTAACTGTGTAAAAATTTTGAACTGAATCAGGAGTATACTTATGCAGAAATTGAGAGATCCATTCATAACTAGAAAACAAACTGCTATTTGTAGAAACATTTTTTAACTTCCTCATTTTTGCCTAAACTTGACTCATTGGAGTGAGTCTATTAATAGAATTACAAAACTCTAACCAACTGCACAACGCTCCTGTCGTAGGATACGTTTTTTTCGGGCTTGCATGCGTTTGAAACTTATAAAATGGTCTAGACAAGGATTTGATTTAAATAAGACGTATGCTTGCTTACAATCTTGTACAGCTCTAGTACACTTTGTTAGTGAATTTTATATTATAATATTTTACCTTTAATAGTCTCTCTAATAGCAGATGTTATAGTTTGTGTACAAATGCTTTCATTTTGTGTTTTATTTAACTTAAACAAGTTAACAATAGATTCTGTCAGCAAACTTAATGCTGTGCTATTAGACAACATCAAGTTTATAATATCTGTCGAATGTTCCGATTTGTTCGGTGATGGGAAATTAACTTTATTTAATAAGTCCGAAAAAGGGGTATTCAATGTATTTCTGCTTTCAGCAATCTTTCTTTTCTTAATGGGACATTGGCCAGATATGGACAGATGATTACCTTTACAGTGAACACATACAGCTTTTTCAGCAGGTATAGAGCACTCCTAGAAGGAATGACCCTCAGTATATACTGAGCATCTTTGCGAATTTTTCCAAAATTTGGCTAAATGCCCAAAACGTAAGCAACGGAAACACTGCTTGACTGGTGGAATATAGGGCAGTACTGAAAGCCGCCACATCTTAATATGAACGTAATCTGGTAAAGATGTAGATGAAGCGAAAGTAATAACTACAGTTTGGGTAGGCTGTAGTTCAGATGAGCTACCTACTCTAACTTTTTTCATTATTCTTCTAACATTTATAATATTTTTTGTACTTGATATTGCCTTAAAAAAAATTTTTGTTTTGCATATCCGTAGGTACTGACGTGATAACTCCAGACAATTCTGTCGTTCCAGCCGGAATCGACGCTTTGATCGACTGTTCTCTCAGAAAAGTAACATTATCCAAGAATGAATTGGCTAAATTCGGGCGATCGAAAACTACGCCGATTTTGTATCTGATCTGTTATTTTTTTTCAAGTACTTAATCCCTTTAACAAATCTAGTGAAGCATCCACTCAGGTACATCATATCTCTTTGGCCTATTGGTTGTTCTTCATATTTTGTGCTCTCTATAAATACAATAAAGTCAAACCCAGCTACGGCATCTTCAGGGTACCTGCGACTGTAGTCTGTAACCCAGGGGGGGGACACTGCACTACTTGACGTAGGCGTCCAATTTTTGACAAAGATACTAGCGCCACCTTTTACTAAATCCGCGTAAACTTAAGAGATTTAGTACGTAAAATTGACATAGATGGTGCTTACTACTGCTGCCTTAATTATCACCAGTTTTCTTAAACGCCTTGTTGATTTTAATGAAACCGAGCCAAAAAATAATAAATATATTATATTCGAAACAAGAATAATCATTTATTCATTTATTTAACCATTTGCAAATATTTTTTTTTTTAGGCTTGGCAACATTGTCATCGCAACTTCATTTAAAGAAAATACTGAAATCTAATGTCATTGTCATACAAAATGGTTACTACCTACTTTCGGCGTGTGCGCTTGTTTGTAGATTTCTTCCATTTTGTATAATATAAGTGGTTTGCCGGTTCTCTTAAAGCTCCAGAAAGTGCGGTTGAGTCGAGTGGTAGTCCTCCTCCCGTCTTCCTTGCGAGTTTTACACCCGGAAACCTCTTTAATTTGAGTGCTGTGTTTTGCGAAATAGACGCTTTCAGATCTTGTGTTTTATAGTTAACTGTTAAAATGCCAAGACGTTGTGGTCTAGGATGTACACCCACTAGTAAGTACTTACATTACTCGCTATAATACAAAACTTATATTTATAAAATTTCTAAAGAAATTTGACATACTCTCATAGAACTGTAAAGTCCCTCATTTACCCAGTATTATTCTGTCAAAGATTCATACTTTTATGAATGAATAGGAATAGGAAAAGTAAGTTCATTCAGGATTACATAAAATATACTATATCCCAGACGGACTGCTACATAATCTCAATCAGAAAGGAATGCACTTCCATAGAAACTGACGGGTTAAATTATTGTAAGCAAGAAGGGTTTTGATTAATGTATGTTTTAAAGTTACTTACATAATCCAAGTACAAAAAAACCAAAACAAAAAATTATGAAACCAGTAAATGTTTTCCTTTAGTGTTGACAAATGAATATTCACTAGATAGTTTGTAATAAACAATTTTTTTTTTACAGGAGGTGTACTTCATGCATTTCCAAATCCCGATAAGTTTCCAGAGCAGTTCAAAGCTTGGGTTCGAGTCGTTTGTGGCCAAGATGAATGTACTTTTAATTACAAAAATATGAGAATTTGTGACAGACATTTCACTGAAAAGGATCAGAATCGCTATAACCGCTTGAATGCACTGGCAGTTCCGTCACTGTTTTTACCTGGTATGTAAATTTTCATGTTGAATAGTATTTCTATAATGAAGTAGGCTTTTTAAAATCTCCTAATGATAATGTTTTATTTTTCAGAACAACCAAGCTATCTTTGTGGCTTATCAAACTCCACATCAGAACAGACTTTCAATCAACCTGAAGTGTCTGACAATTATCATCAATCATCATTAGGTATGTTTGGTAATTTATGCTTTTAAAATTAGGGTATAATTATAAAAGCACTATAAAAGTTGAATAAACACCTCTTCATAAGGTAGCAGTAATAGTTACAGAACAGAAAATATTATTTTCTTAGATCACAATAAATAGATGGTATCAAGATTATCCTACTTATCTCTGTACCCAATGATTTATAAGGATTTTAAAATAAAGTTCAACTAATAGTGGTGAACAAGTAATAACTTAAGAGGAAGTAATTTTACCATTATGTATTCCAGGTAAAATTCATGAAAAAGCAATGGAGAAGAGTTCTTTGGATATTCCTGAAGTATCAGACTTCCAACAGTCTACATCTGGTAAGTCATAAACAAAACTCGCACATCCATTTGCCATTTAATATTACTTTCTAAGAGACTTGTGACATCTATCAACCTGTATGGTGCCCGCGTGGTGGATTACAGCCCAGCACACTATTGGCTGTTAATATTAAGATATACAAAATTTAAATCATCACAAAATTCAGTTTTTGGGAAAGTAACATTCAGCTATGTTGTTGTAATATTCAAAAAAATATAAAGGAGTCGAATAAACAACAGTTATTTAATAACCTCTGTTCCCTTTGCAGTTTGAATTTACTGCTTGTCACGGGTTCGATTCTAGCGCAGAACAAATGTTGTATGATCTGCACTATAGCTAGTGTTGTTCCGGGTCTGAAAGTTTGTCCATTTGTTATTAATGTTTGTAAACGCACTCACAATGCAGGAGGAATTCCTAGTGGGGCAATGCTTTTGTAAAAAAAATAATGCTTATTTTTACCTAATTTTTCAGGTGCATCTCAAGAATTACCTCACAATCCACTGCTGGAGCATAATTATTACAAACCTTTGGGGACAACTTCTAATGTAAGAAGTAAGTATTCATTATGTTCATTTGGAAATCTGAAATAACTTTATAATGAACCAAACATATCTAATCCTATTAAGAATTAAAGTTCATGGATTGTTCTTATTTGCTTTTTATAGTTAATTTTTTTTTGTAATTGAAAGGAAATGTTGAATCCATACCAAAATGTCACTTGTAAATTGTAATACATTAGTTTTTATGTTATTCATAGAACAATGATGATTGATACAATTATTGTATTTTACAGATTGGAATAAGAATAAGCTTTCTTCAGTGAATTCGAAGAAATGTCTTATTTTCCAAACAAATATAAAAAATTTGAGAAGACAGATGTATCGTCTGAAGAAGCGGGGAAAAGGTTTGAAGGCGCGACTGGAAAATGCCGAAAAGCTATTCAAGAAATCAGTTTTCCTAAAAGTTGTTAAGGATATGACACCTGCTGCAAAAATTTTCACCAACATGCAGTATTTCCAAGTTGGAAAAAAACCAAATGGACGGCGTTTTTCAATCGAAGAGAAGGTTCTTTCACTTTCGTTATATAAAAGGAGTCCCAAATGTTACGGCTTAATGTCGAAATATTTTGTTTTACCATCGACAAAATCCTTAAAGCGGTTGTTAGCTCAAATTAAATTAAGTCCTGGTATTAATAAAATAATTTTTGAAAAGCTCAAAAAGACAGTGTCTAACTTGGATACTGAAGACAGACTTTGTACTCTCATATTCGATGAGATGTCAATAATGCCACAAATACATTATGACTCATCAAGTGATGAATTAAAGGGATTTGCCAGTAATGGAAAAAACCAGATTGCAAACCATGCTCTAGTTTTTATGGTTAAGGGCATAAAAAAGCATTTCAAACAACCAGTTGCTTATTTCTTCACCAATGCCTTAAACAAAATTGATTTAATATCGATTATAAAGGATGTTATTAACAATGTTCAAAAAACTGGTCTGATCATTCTATGTACAGTGTGCGACCAAAGTACGGTTAATGTAAGCGCCATAGAAGGCTTAATAAATGAAACAAAAGTAAAATATTTGAAAAAAGGGAAGGAAATGCCTCTTAATATGTTTCTGATAAATGGAAAGAAAATTATTCCTTTATATGATGTTCCTCATTTATTGAAAGGTTTGCGAAACAATCTTCTCAATAAAACAATGACGTATGTTGATTATGAAGATGGAAACAAAATTAAGTCAGTAAAATGGGAATATTTCCAGCAGTTATATGCTGCAGATAAATCTTGTGGAGAACTGAGCTGCCTCCAAAAGTTGACAGAAGAACACGTCGTTCCCGATAAAATTAAGAAAATGCGAGTGAAGACTGCAGCGCAGATTTTTAGCCATAGTGTGGCGGTTACAACAGACCATTTAACGGCTAGAGGAAAGTTACTCGAAGAGTGTCGCTCTCTTATTCCTCTTACTTTATTAGTGGATAATTTATTTGATAGTCTTAATTGTAATACATTTGAAATTCCAAATGGTAAAATTTATAAAGGGCCTGTAAGAAGGAATTCACCTCACCATCAGTTGTGGCTAAAAGCAAAAAAATATCTAAAAAGTATAAAATTTCAATCAAGCAAAAAGGTAGGGAATAAAATCCGAAAATTTGAAACTGTTGTTCCATCTGTAAAAAATTTTGTAAAAACTATTGAAGGCATTCAAGAATTGTGGAAAATTTTATCACAAAAATATTCTTTTGACTCAATGTTGACGAGAAATTTCAATCAAGATCCGGTTGAGAATTTCTTCGGAAGTATTAGAAATTGCGGGGCAAGAAACATTGCACCCAATGTAATGGCATTTGAAGGCGCATTTAAAACGATTTTATTAAATAATTTAAACGCTCATTCATCTCAGGCAAATTGCGAAGAAGATAATAATAATTTTTTGCAATCACTACATTTTTTTACGAAAAATAATACTGGTACTGCTCCTACAATCGACGTTTCCGAAGAAAAAGAAATAACTCTTAGAGAGGAAGTCCTAAAGGATGTAAAACTTCCGAATGATTTAGGTCAGAGAAATTATGTGTGTGGGTGGATCTTGAGGAAATGTCTCAAAAATATAATAAAGAACTGCAAACCATGCAGAAAAAATATTTTATGCAGTAAAAATGATAAAAATTCCTACATTGCAGCAAAAGAATATTTTCCTGACAAAATGTTGTTATGTTATCCCTCTGAAAAATTGGAAGAATGTTTTCTTAGTATACAAAGTATATGTGTTTCACATTTGAAAACTGATGTGCTGAAAACTGGTATAAAAAAAGAAATAAAGGCAGTAACAGAAATATTTGTGCAGTTTCCATTCAAATGTGAAACACATAAAGAAAAGTTAAAAGAATACTTTACAGATGTAACAATAAATATCTTAATTTATAGTTGGTGCAAGTCAATAAACCGAATTTTAGCAGGAAAGCTTACATTTGACGGTGAGGATGAAACTAAAATGTATGCTCAAGACTATTTTAATAAACATCGCCATAATAAGGTTAATAAATGACTTAAATGTTGACATAATCGTTTTTATTTTGTGCTGGCTGTATAAAACATTCTATTTTGTAAACATTAACTGTATTTGGTTTTTCTATTTTGTAAATTCTTATTTTATAAGTTAATCAAGAACTAAGCACGAATCGCTATCGAACAAATACAAAATGTTTATAAAACTGGGTTTTATATGGCCTACATTTCAAATTACCCGCCTACCCATAGAAAACCTATTCAATAATAAGATATAGATGTATACCTATGTACGCGCCTATAGTTTTTGGGGTTAGTTCAGCGGATTTAGTATCAGATGGCGCCACCATTCAATATAGGTGTCAAAAATTCTCGAGAGAGGGTTCTCTATTCCATATATATTATTATACTCTTTGCTGTAACCCTATACGGGGCATACTTCTCTGCAGCATAAAATAAAATAAATTAGTTTTTGTTTGTGGAGACTTAAATATTGATCTATTGGTCAATTCACCAGAAAGATGTAAGTTCATCTCATTGTTCAAATCATTCAATTTAAAATATTTATTTAATGAAGCAACCAGAATAACAGCAACTTCAGCTTCATGCATAGATAATGTATTTACTAATTGTAAAGTAAAAGATTCGTCCTTAATTAGTGGTGTTAGGTCAGACCATACTGGTCAACTTGTATATTTTGAGTTAGACAAAAAGTTAACCTTAGCCAAAACAATTCGATTAAGACCTCTTACTAAAAATAAATTAAAATCGTTTAAAAATAATGTTCTTTGCAATCTATCTAATGCTAGTTTTGATTCAAAAGAAATGGGCCACTACGGGAATAAGGATAAGCAGAGATATTCTATATAATTTATACCACGAAAAATCTCTGACCTCAGATCAAGCTTTTCACACTTATGTTAGAAGCTATTCAAAAATATTCAAAAGTGTCTGCGCTCAAGCAAAATCTCAATTAATAGTCAACAAAATTGGTACCTCTAATAATAAAATAAAAACCGTGTGGCAGGTGATTAATAGAGAAACCGGAAAGACACAAAAACGAGATCAGAATGAATTGTCTTTGAAAATAAATAATCAAACTATTTCTGATAAGCTAGAAGTCGCTGAGACTAGAAAATTTCTTTACCAATATTCCGTTAGAGGTTACGAAATCTCTCCCCTCTTCATCTAAATTAGCTGAAGCACTTCTTAAAGAAAACTTTACTAAGGACATTCCAAACTTTAAATTTAAACCAATATGTATTGATACAATTATAAATGCATTCAAAAGTCTAAACATAAAAAATACTGAAGACTTATGGGGGATATCCGTCAAAGTTCTTGGGGATATTATTGACTCTATTGCTCCTCTCCTAACTGGCATATTCAATCAATGTTTGGATAGCGGCAAGTTTCCTGACTTAATGAAACATAGTAAAGTAATACCAATATTCAAATCGGGTTGTAAGGGTGACCCCTCTAATTATAGACCTATATCTGTGCTTCCAGCATTGAGTAAAATCTATGAAAAAATAATGCTGGACCAGATGCTGTCTCACTTCAACTCAAATGGGATTCTGCATAGTTAACAGTTTGGTTTTACGAAGGGTAGGTTGACAACAGACGCGGGAGTAAAACTCATCAGTCACATTCTGGAATCCTGGGAGAAGTCCCAGGATGCCATTGGTATTTTCTGTGACCTCTCAAAAGCGTTTGACTGCGTCGACCACAACACACTGATCTGTAAATTACACCACTACGGAATTCGTGGACAAGCTGCTGATCTTGTTCTCTCATATTTATCAAACAGGCAGCAAAAAGTAAATGTAAATGGGGCGACGTCCTCCGGGTCTCTAGTAAAGATGGGCGTGCCCCAAGGTTCAATTCTCGGGCCTTTCCTATTTCTTGTTTACATTAATGATCTCCCTTACATGATGGCCAAATTATCGGATATAATTCTATTTGCTGATGACACTTCGCTAATTTTTAAAATAGATAGAAAGGATACGGATGTCTTACATGCCAACGAAAGTCTAACTGTTCTCTCGAAATGGTTCGCAGCTAACAATCTTTTACTGAATGCGAACAAAACAAAATGTCTAAAATTCTCTTTACCAAATGTACCTCAACGGGATATAAATTTAAATCTTGACGGCAAAAAACTTGATGTTATAGCGGAAACTGTATTCCTAGGGATTACTATCGATTCAAAATTGCAGTGGGGACCGCACATTAGAACTCTTTCGGGTAGGTTAAGCTCAGCTGCATATGCAGTAAGGAAAATAAGGCAGTTAACTGATGCAGCTACAGCTAGGTTAATATACTATGCTTATTTCCACAGTATTATGTCTTATGGCATTCTGCTGTGGGGATCGGCGGCAGACGTTGACTCAATTTTCATTTTACAAAAGCGGGCAGTCCGCGCGATCTATAAAATGGGTCCTCGCGAGTCCCTCAGAGAAAAATTTAAAGAGATCGATGTACTGACTCTGCCTTCCCTTTATATCCTAGAATGTATTTTATATGTCCGCAAAAACCGAGGGCTTTTCAAAATTAGAAGCGACTTCCACAATATTAATACACGCAGTAAACACGAAATTGTAATACCCAAATTCAGGTTAACAAAAACTAGTAAGTCTTTTCTTATTAACAGTACATACGTTTTCAAATTACCTAAGTCAGTTATAGAACTGACCGATGGAAAGTTCAAAAATTACATTAAACGTGTCCTTATTAAAAAAGCATATTACAAAATCAAGGACTACGTTGAAGATAAAGAGGTTTGGCTTTAGTTCCTTCTGCGCATGCGGCTTCCCTGGTAGCTCATAAACGGCACAAATATGTGGATGTCTCTAACTATTCTCAATCTCATTTTTTATTTTATTTCTTTTCCTTTTAATTTACAATGTTTTTTTTTTACAATGGTTCTCAAATCATTTAAACACTTTTTATTCAGAATAGTTGCAGCACTGATGACAATATTTTTGTCACATATTTAATTTAGTATTTTATAATATTTTCTTGCCTTTGTATAGATTCTTTTTAACGATTGTTTGTGAATGTGTGAACAGTGTAGGCCTTGTAGATTCCTAGAGGTGTGTTAACTTTTGTTAACCTCTTTTCTTGTTTTCCGTTTTTTGTGCAGTAAGCAACGACTTATTGTCGGGCCTAGGCTGTCCCCCCATACTTGAGTACTAATGCTGTAACATGATAATATTGTAAAACTAATCATTTTAAAAGAGTAACCATGGAGTTTCTTGCCGGTTCTTCTCCATAGGAAACGACCAACCCGAACCGTGCACCTTTTTGTCGACGTTTCATAAGTGCCCATGTAGGCCTATGTGAAATAAAAATATTTTGATTTGATTGATTTGATTTGACAGCCTTTTCTTCCGCAGTGCAGGAGTCAACGTAGTCAGACTCACTAGTCTCCGAAGATGAATCCGGAAGACCAGTGTCAATTTCTTCACCAGGATCTTGTTTGTCTTTTCCTTTTTTTAGGCACCCATCTTAAATCTTGTAAGAACTACTTGTTTTATAAACTAAGTTAATCGTCAGCAGAATAAATACAGGAAAATAATTATGTACAGACGCCAGCAGGTCAACCTACCCGAAACTGTGAGATTTTCCCAATCAACCTTGAACCTAATGCTTTAGAGATAAAGTTGAAAATCTATTAAAGAAATTTGACAGATTGTAGTAGCTTGATGTGCTGGCGTCTGTACAACAGTTATAATCAATTTTCCAAGAAAATTACAAAAAGGATGCGTCCGCCAAGTTGGAAGTTTCCCGCGCTTCCCGGAACCATAGATACACGGAACTATTCAACTGAACGCCACAGACTGCAATTCGTTCCGTCGAAATTCAATGTGCGTGTGAACTGGGGGACCAAGCTGGTATTTCGCAAATAAATATCGTAGGATTTAGTAGTAGTCTTAAAACAATTGTAGAACGAATCTGGGAATTTGTAAACAAATGCATTAAAATCACAGCCCATAAAGTGTGGTCCCTCAGTCCTCATAGACCATCAGCCAGATCTCGGAAAGTATCTGGAAAAATAAGATATTGTGACTACAGACATTTAGTAAAGAATTTGTAAAAATAGTTACTGAAAAACAGACCACGCAGCATCAAAGATAAAAAATATATAACGACTAAATTGTGGTCCCTCAGTCCACACAAGAAAGATAAATATTTTAGTGAATATTATCGAATCAAATAAATAAAATCTTTCTTTTTCTACATAAAGTTTTAGTAAGAGACTTAAAACATTTTGTAAAAAAGAAATGGAATAAAAATATCGATGCAATTTGAAGATAGCGATTATTAAAACTGGTCCCTCAATCCTCACCTCCACTAACATAATTATGTGTATATACTAGCTGCTAGACGAGAGGAATATCAGCAAGTCTAGTCTGCTTAACTTTTAGTAAAAAGCTTCTACTAAATAATAGGTATCTAAAATTGTGTAATTCTTACCTCTGAGCCGAGATAATATTATTATTTGAATCCTATGAAAATAGACAGAGTAGTGTGACCACACAATGACACAAAATGTAGACAGTACTATCATACTTCATTAATTATGTCATTAGAGGAAACGAAAATAAGGTTAAAAACGCGTTGCGGAATGCACGACAGTCGTGTCTTCAATTTTATTTCATTAACGAAGTTTTACCTATTCCTTTAACCCGCTTTATAAAAACATTATCAAAATATAAAAA
Source organism: Eurois occulta (assembly GCA_950022335.1). Classification (NCBI taxonomy): domain Eukaryota; kingdom Metazoa; phylum Arthropoda; class Insecta; order Lepidoptera; family Noctuidae; genus Eurois; species Eurois occulta. The sequence continues at coordinate 14,710,672 of OX465498.1, read as the reverse complement.
GAATAAAAATATTGTCCTATTTGACCCAAAGGTTGACTGGTAGAGAATGCCTTGTGGCATTAAGTCTGCCTATAGTAACGTGAGATACATAATATTTTATTTATTCTACACTAGGGAAAAAAGTGCCACTTGAACTTCAATTGTCATTTTTTTAATTTGAATGGGATGATTGGAAAAATAGGCAAAAACGGAACCCTTAAAGATTCGTCAAGTCTGTGTGTCCGTGTATAGTACTGTCTACATTTTGTGTCATTGTGTGGTTACACTACTCTGTCTATTTTCATAGGATTAAAAAAATATATTATCTCAGCTCAGAGGTAAGAATTACACAATTTTAGATACCTATTATTTAGTAGAAGCTTTTTACTAAAAGTTAAGCAGACTAGACTTGCTGATATTCCTCTCGTCTAGCAGCTAGTACATACACATATGTTAGTGGAGGTGAGGATTGAGGGACCAGTTTTAATAATCGCTATCTTCAAATTGCATCGATATTTTTATTCCATTTCTTTTTTACAAAATGTTTTAAGTCTCTTACTAAAACTTTATGTAGAAAAAGAAAGATTTTATTTATTTGATTCGATAATATTCACTAAAATATTAATCTTTCTTGTGTGGACTGAGGGACCACAGTTTAGTCGTTATATATTTTTTATCGTTGATGCTGCGTGGTCTGTTTTTCAGTAACTATCTTTACAAATTCTTTACTAAATGTCTGTAGTCACAATATCTTATTTTTCCAGATACTTTCCGATATCTGGCTGATGGTCTGTGAGGACTGAGGGACCACTCTTTATGGGCTGTAATTTTTAATGCATTTGTTTACAAATTCCCAGATTTCTTCTACAATTGTTTTAAGACTACTACTAAATCCTACGATATTTATTTACGAAATACCAGCTTGGTCCCTCAGTTCACACGCACATGAAATTCAACTTATTCCACAGCTTATAAAGTGTGTTAGCGTTTTGGGAATAACGCCATCTGTTTAAAAGAACCGAAATTTCAATGGCTTTCTGTTAGTACAAGAACGAAAGATGTCGCTTTGTTAGAAAAATTCTAAAAAATAAAACAGTGAGCGCTGTCAAAATAAAAAATAAAAATTGGCCCGTATGGGTTTTCAATTACAACAATTTACAATTTCAGTTTAGGTGTTTTCGTTCCGAACCCTTTTTGGGACATTTTCGTTTGAGTGGGTTGGTGGCTTTCATTGCTAATGTTGCTATTGACGTGCGTTTGACCATACCTTGCCACATTTACATTGCCGCGGTATGGAAAGAGAGCAAATATTTGCAACGAAATATTACAAAGCATAATAAACTTTATACAATTTTATTACGTAATGTAGGTGCAACTTAGATGAGAACTGCTAACTACGGGAATTCCCGAGAAGGCGAAAGAATGGTCCGGAAGACGCACGACTTGTTTTTTGGCTCGTATCTAGTCTACAAACTAATATAAAGTTCAGTTTGCTTTGTAAGAATTCATTACAAAAATTCGCTTCCATTAGTTCAGCTGCAATGTAAATTGAGCCTCAGCGGTAATGGAATTACGTATCAAATGAGATCGGTTTATTAATGGGGCATTGTTCCAAGGGGCTATGATAAGCTTTGCTTGGAGAACTAAATGTGGGACTTATTGACAAACAAGAGAATTGGTTTGCACGAAATGGCTGCCCTGCGATTTCCCAGTGTTCTATGGTATTCATCTGGGTATCATTTACATAATCAAACATATTATAATATCTTGAGTACTTGGCTGAAAATATGACACATTATGGTTTTAGAAAAAAGATTCACTTTATGGAGTGCCATTATTATTAATGCCTGGAGAATGTGCTGTCCTTTGACAAGTTATTTTACCTCTGACATAAACCAAAACAGAACCTTATTGCAATCTGAATAAAGATCACATGGTAACTTAACTCTGAAGGACTGTAACCCTCTTTCTCTATTCTTAGCTGGGATAATGCACGCTTACTTACTATCTTACTTCTAGGTCCCAAAGAGGATAGCAGAACTAACATACCTTTTCAATTTCACAGGTCTAGTAGCCGTTCCAATGTCATCGTTCTCAAGACCACCCCCACCAATGAAATTTACCGTGGACCATCCCTTCTTATAGGTACCTAATACTTTAAGGCCTCATTTACGGAGACGCGGGGCGTCTCGCGTCGCGTGTGGCGTGGCGTCTCGCGGCGCGTCGGACGTTTTTTCTGTTTACGGTGGGGCGGCGCGTGAAGCGGCACACATCATCGCACGCGTAAACACAAACTTATAGCAATATACGACCATGTTCATAGAGAAGCGAGACGGGAAGCGTGGCGGTGCCCTGCAATCCTCTAGCGTGTAGCGAAGCACGCGGCGGGCATCGCGGCGGCGCACGCTCGCCTCGATCAAATCGACTAGTTTTATGTTGGCGAGAGATGGGAGCGCACGATAGCTTCATCGAGAATTGCCGCTGCGTGCGCCGCCGCGATAAACGCCGCGTGGGACGCGTCGGTGCCATCCGCGGGCTCGGCCGCAAAAAACGCCCTAATTCAAACAAACGCGTCTAAAATCGCTTCTCCGTAAACGCACTCATACAACGCCATATATTTGAATTCAGTGCGGGCCGCGCCGCTCAACGCGACGACGCGCGACGCCCCGCGTCTCCGTAAATGAGGCCTTTGAAGATAAGATTCTTTTTGCTGGCACCTAGGTACGTATTGTAAGAATAATGTGGAAATAAGAATAACTGAAAGTCACTAAAATTGAACTGTGATACCTACATTTTCAATTTTGTTGTATGGTTAACCTGCCAATTTATTGAAGTGCATTTATAAAAATAAACATAAAATATGATAATTCAGTGTTTTATTTAACCCAGTAAGATGATATTTGTAATTTACCAGTAACAGGGTAGTAGTGGTCAGATAGATAGGTAGTCAGTTCTTATGAAATATTGGTATTCAGCGCATCAAATCCAGTTCGTCTGGAGGCCAACCCTAACTAACATAATTGGGAAAAACCTAGACATGTTTGGCTTTTTTTCCTCAAAAAATGGCTTGGTCCGGACTTGACTTTCCATGATTCAAAGCTTTGAAATGTTTTCCCTAGTTAGCTATTACAAAGATTTTAATAAACAGCATAAATAATAAAAAAAGATGACAATCTTTTTTATTATTTTTGGTTTTCAAGTTGGTTAATTATTAACTATTAGGCCAAAAAGGGAGCACTGAAGGCCAAGCAGTAAGGGAACAGCATTCCAGACAAGAAAACTTTGTGTTATTTCATCACTACTGCTCTCAAAACGGTGAAGGAAAACATCATGAGGAAACGATGCATGTCTTAGAACCAAAAATTCATACAATGTCACGACATGTGAGATCTACCAACCCGCGCTGGACGAGCGTGGTGAATTCCAGTCTACGTCCTCACACGGTGAGGAAGCCCGTGTACCAGCAGTGGGGACGTTATGGGCTGATTATACGACTATAGTTAAATTATAATCAAAAATCAGCCGTGGAGACCGAGTAGAAGATGGCGGGACCCCTTGGTCGGCTTTCTCGTTAATTCATGAGAAGAGGCGCCACATCGAGTAGTGGAAGGAATAGAAGGAGGCCTTTGCCCAGGAGTGGGACAGTTGAGGCTAAAAAAAACAGCTGTTGACTTCAAATATATTCACTTTCAGGCCCTCCCACCATTGTTAACTTGATACCACACTATTCCACAGAAAACCAACAGACTATGAGAATCACGGCCGGATCTCAGGGTCGGAGCAGTGGCGTACCGAACGACGGGAGATGGGCAACCAGGCTTCTAGAACGTTCGAGCTGAACAAGCCCGGCCACTACACCATCAGTTACTTCTCGGCCACGGACTTGTATCGCGTGCAGTATCAGAACGAAGAAGTGGAGACCATACCGACCTGGTCTGCAGGGGTCTACCACGCGGAGAATGTGTTCAGAAAAGTCGAACACGATTGGAAGCAAGTTTATCTAGCCAGAAAAGGTAAGCTGTTCAATTTTTAGATTATAAACTATCTTCACTCGCGTGAAAAACTTTCTATAGAGGTACCTGACAATAGTGTAGCTTCAACTGTGAATTAATTTATGGAATCGGATGAGTAGTTTCAGCGATTTCATCCAAACTCAAAAACTTTACCTCTATACCATTTAGTATAGACTAACTGCTGGCCGCAACCTTCGTTCGCATGAAAGTATTACTTTGCTTTTCATATTCATCAGATTTTCTTAACATTTTCAAGGGTTTTAATTTTTTTTCACGGAACCCTAATTTTTTTTCTAAAATATAAGTTAAAGCTTATGTTAGACCTCGAGAGTCAAAATCGGTCCAGCGGTTTCGGAGATTAGCCGGAACAAACAGATAGACAGGCAGATAAAAATTAAAAAAAAAAATGTTTTTGTTATTAGAGCCGTATATAATTATGTATTCTTATTTGCATTCAGTAAAAAGCTGTTATTACAAACAGACACTTTAATTTTATTTATTTGTATAGATTGCGGGCAGCTCCAGAAGGAACAAGTCTCCTGTTCCGAACAGAGAAATATTTGAAACAAAATTGGATTGATTTTTTCTTTCTCGTGTGAGGAACATAGGCTTGCTGGGATAATTCCACTATGCCCCAGCAAGTTGTCCCACCAGTGGGACAGAATGGAATGTTTAAAGGACATTGGCTTTGTTGTAAATAACAAAGTCAATAAGTGAGTTAATGTTTTCTGTAAGCTAGCTCTGTTCTCCGTCAGAGGGCGCGGCGTCGGGCGCGCTGGCGTGGCGCGTGTGCGCGGGCGCCGGCCTGGCGCTGCGCCGCGTGCGCCTGCGCCTGGCCGCGCAGCTGTACCACGCAGGCGCGCTGGCCTGGAGCCTGCAGTACGACCAGCTGCCGCCCCAGCCCGCACACTTCGACACACAAGCCTTGCGTATGTAGCGCTCCTTTATTATATACTGCTTTTTTGACCTAGCATGCGAAGTGCACGTTAGCCCTTCGTCGAGCTCCATTACCCTCAGCGCTTTTCTGGTGTGCGCCACTGTTGATTCTGGCTTTCAAGAATTGCAGTGGCAGGAAAATAGCTTATCCTAACAAAAAAATAATAATATTAACATTGCCTGGTCATGATTGTATTGCTCGTTGTCCAGAGAGCGGCGTGACCCTGGACTGCGCGTGCCGCTCGCTGTCCATCCGCGTGCAGCTGTCGGGCGGTACCGGCAGCGTAGCGTGGCAGCACGCGCAGCTGTGTCGCGCGCCGCTCGGCTCCACTGCACCCGCGCTCACCCTCAGCGCGCAGGTCGGCAGCCAGGCCTAGCGCGCGTGCAGCTGTCGGGCTCCACTGCACCCGCGCTCACCCTCAGCGCGCAGGTCGGCAGCCAGGCCTAGCGTGCGTGCAGCTGTCGGGCTCCACTGCACCCGCGCTCACCCTCAGCGCGCAGGTCGGCAGCCAGGCCTAGCGCGCGTGCAGCTGTCGGGCTCCACTGCACCCGCGCTCACCCTCAGCGCGCAGGTCGGCAGCCAGGCCTAGCGCGCGTGCAGCTGTCGGGCTCCACTGCACCCGCGCTCACCCTCAGCGCGCAGGTCGGCAGCCAGGCCTAGCGCGCACTAGCCGGGGATAGGCACAACTCACTAGACTGGCCTTCATCAACCAAGTGTCGGAGCAGGTAGATTGATTTACGATCAATGATCCGAGATATACAGGGTGTAAACGAACCCTTCACGAAGCCGTAAACCAAGCATTCTGTACATCAAACTAAATACACTGTGCAAAATTTTATTGCTGGGAATAGTACACTGGTCATTAAGGTATTTAAAGGGTCAAGGGTAAAAGTATAACATGTATTATAAAAACGTGTAAAAAAGTTGGAATTTAACCTTCAGTATCTCCGTAACTAGAAGGTTCCCAGGCATGGTCCAGACCAAAAAAAACATCGCAGTGACGGGAACAACAAGTTCCTCTGATCTTCGTTAAGTATGTTTTTACACCCTTTTTAATGTTAATATGAACATACTCTCGTGATTTTAAAACTTTAAAGATTTAGCCTCCTAATTTTAAAAGTAGACTTCTTATCTTTGACGGGATTTTCAATAATATTTTTTTTTTTAATTTAAAAGGCATGTCCATGTTATGATCGCATATTGCGAGTACCACAAATCAATCTGACTACTCCGATCCTTGGATCACCGTGCATCGTTATGTTGAGGTCAATTCAGAGATGGTTGCATTTTATAAAAAAAGTTTATGGTGAAATTCTAGTTGTTCCTATTTTTTTTTTTTTTGCTTTGTTGAAGCCTAATCTGCTTTTTTTATTGATGGCAATACTAAAACAACGAAAGATTATTTTAAGGACCTCGCGCACCGCGCGACCACAACCAGTACTTGTCGCATGACCGGCTGCTATCTTGAACAGAACTGGGGCCCGATTCTGCTATTACAATAGTGTCAGAATGGTCTGTCATTGATTTCATAATTGTTGATTTTGACAAGTTTGGTAATCTACTAATTTAATGGCGTCATTATGACTTTCCAATGGTCAACCACTGACAGTCCATTGAAAGAAATGGCATAGAATGGTAATCTTGTACATAATGACAAATGAATGACTGACTTAGGCGGTAATCTGCTAAAATTTTGACAGTTCCTTTGATCACTGACCTACCATTAGAACGTCATCGTGCAGTCATTGCTTTTATTTAGTTACGAGTAAAGTGTTTGTGGAATATTGAATGGAGACAATGTATTCTCGAGCTAGCCAACGCAGTGGATGTTAGATAAAGAAGATGGGTGGAATGCAGAAGACGTTGTCAGCCCATAACTTGACGAGAATGAATACGAACCCATGATATACCCGAGGCGGAATTTGTAAAAACTTTTCGCCTTTGAAAGGATTCAGTAAGGGGGTTAATTAAAGAACTCATTCCCCTTATGGCCAGACCGCGCCGAAACGATAGCGTAACGGCAGAAATGAAGGTGAGAAAACTGAATTTGACATTGATTTATTATTCTATAGCTATATTACACGAAATAGGTTGATTAATGTTATATTTTTTATTGCAGATTCTAATAGCACTTGCATTTTATGCATCAGGGTCCTACCAAAATTTGATTGGACAGATTGCCCTCCATAATGTTTCACAAATTACTGTATCAGGAGCAATTAATGAAGTAACAGGCATTAGAGAGGTATTGAATGAATTTCTTGTTATAGAACTTTAGATGCAACAGTTCTTGTACCTATATGTCAAGAACAGTGAGTATTTAAAAGTAATAAGACGTTCAGTAAAATGGGGTTGTATAAAAGTAAATTTATTTTTTGCAGGTGTTTGCTTGCAGCGTTGCAGCACATGCTTTACGTTATAGTCCAACAACTGTAGGCAAGATTGTGAATGCATGTTGCATATTGCACAATATTGCAAACATGGCAAGAGCACCGTTGCCACCTGCCTGATGAAGTTTATGCAGAAGCACTTGGCCTTGCAATAGGTATGTGATTTCTATTTCATTATTTTGGAATATAATGAAGTTGGAATTTTAAATGATACTACTACTATGTTAAAAAATCAACATTTCAATTACTTTTTATTTATCATAAACTAAATATTTATTTAACAATATTTAAGACGACTTTCAAGCCAATTGAAAAATGTGAAAATCATTTAAATAATAAAACAAATCCAAGTTAAATTATCATAATATTTTAATCATCATTTCAAAAACAAATAACAAATTTTACCATATATAATGAAAATAATAACAGTCATGTCATTAATCACTAATCAGTCTTTTAATTTAGGAGGAAAATAATTAAGCAGCACCTAATCATCAAGACCATCAAAGGGTGAATCGGGATCTTCTTGAAGGTCGGGCACTGCAGCAAGCTCTTGTTGACAGACTGTGGAGAAATACATAAATTAAATTAGCAGATATGTAATGTAAACCCACCTCAATATTCTAGTGAAGTGCGAAAATGCTCTAATTATTATTAAAATGATTTATTTCTTTTTTACAGATCCACAGTATTGTACTAAATATGATTTAAAATAAATTAATACTATTTTTATAAACACTGTTTCATTTAATCATTTATCATTACAGCCATTTGGAATCCACTGCTGGACATAGACTCCTCCTTAAATAGATTTCATTTATCTTTTAATAATCTGACAAAACCTCTTGCATACTTTAGAAAACATTAGTCAGACTCAGAATCTGATGACATTATAATTCTGCGGAGTTTCTATAAAAACAAATTTAACTTTAATACAATAGTTACAACACTTCAATAGGATGTGTAACCTAGCGCTCAGTATCTGATCTGAGTTACAATCAAGATGTCAAATTCTGCCCAATGTACTACCACTGATGTGAGTCTACACCTAACAAAGGTTTTAAGCTTAGCTGGAGCGGTTATATTAATTTTTATTGTATTGTTTTCAATGCTCCTTAATACTTATTGTGGGTATGTTTGTAGGTACATACAATGAGTAACCTGTTGCACTTATGTGACTCTTCTGTGATTTAATTTTCTTTAACATTTTATATTCACTGTACTTAGAACTAAAAAAAGTGTAAACATTACAATAATGATACATTTTATAATGCATACCTAATTATACTGTATTTAGGTACTCACTGTGCGGCGTGCGCCACTCTGCCGGCGTTTTATTGGGGCAGTCCACCGACACCCAATTTAAAAATTGGGCGCACTTCATACAATATCGTTTCGATGAACTTCGCCCTTCATTTGCTCAATTAGCACCATTTTGTATAAAATCAATAAATATAGGCTTCTCTGTAAAGGGAATTTAAATATACAAACAAAAATCTAATAAAAACACTTAAATGTAAAAACATAACAAAACACCGGCTGCTAGAAATAAATAAACAGATAAACGTCAAAGTAATGTCACATTTGACTTTGACAGCTAAACATAACATAAATTTAATGTTTTTTTGCTATTTACGAACTTCTTACTACTTCAGATTGCTTATAATACTAATAAATAATATGTAAAAATATATATAAATAAAATCTCACATGAATAGATGTTCAAATTTAGTAGTAGTTTTTCGAAAATCATTTCTACCAAGGAATTTTATAATAATGGCAATACTACAATGTCATTATAACACAATTCTATTACGAGACCACTGACCGACCAATGATCGACCATTAAGAATTTAGCAGATTACGAACTTTAAGCAAAATGACAATGGGATCGTGTTGGAATGTCGAATTTTATAAAAATAGCAGAATTGAGGCCCTGGTCGGACACCCGGTTGTGCGCCCAAACTTTCTGCACTGTCGAAGCTTCTGCGGCTAAGTCGTGGCCGTTATTGTTATTGTGGGCCCTAAGCATCACGATAGATGTAAAGGCTTTATTTTCACTTTAAAAATGGAGAACGACAATAAATGAGGGTGGGTCAATGACTGCAATTGCCATGCTTAAACGGAATGTTGAACCATAGAAATCGAAACAATTACTATACAGCGTGTAACGGAAGGGGGGTATCAACCCTGAAGGAGGTGAATGTGCTCATGAAACTCAACAACTTTCGCCAAAGAACATAGGTCGAAATATGAAAAAAAAATTTGGCCCTCCCATAGTAAATCAATCAGCTGGTAGTCAGTTTTGTAAGGGAGGGCCAAATTTTTTTTCATATTTCGACCTATGTTCTTTGGGGAAAGTTGTTGAGTTTCATGAGCACATTCACCTCCTTCAGGGTTGATACCCCCCTTCCGTTACACGCTGTATATAATTATAAAATGTAGCTTTCAATACTAAAGCTTAGCATAGTGTTGACTGTTAAAGACAACAATTTTAAATTAAGTAAAAGACATTTTTCATCATTCCATGTTTATTTGTATAATATAAATTATTTTATATTTAAGCTTTCAATTTAGTTTCGGCAACCTTATTATACACGTAATGGTTGCTTTTACATGGGCCTTCGACATATCTATTAAAAAATAACCTTGTTATAACAACACAGCTGTACAAAGATCTTTTGGCGCCTTACCGAGATCGGAGCAAACGCCGCCATTTTGTTTTCAATTCAGTTCATAAATTAAAAAAAAATGTTTACAGCATCGATCCTTCAACGCTTGAAGAGCGCGCAGCTAGTAAACGTACCGGTATGTGAAATTGTCCACTGTTGTGTCTGTTATAATAAAATTAAGAACTAACCATGCAGCACTGTCCGCACAGCGACCAATCAAGCTTTAGTAAACCACCTTATGCGGATCTCTCATTTTACATGAAATCTATAAAAAGCGAGGCCATGTTATACTGGACATGTATAGCTAGATGTGTCGCCGTGTGCACCAACAGTGAGGCCAATGTCAACGTCATTCGAGTGCCAAAATATCTTTGTAGATCTGTATTTGTTGTTCCATAGATTATGATTTATTAGAAACATTTAGACATACTTACCTTACGCATTCATGCAATACTATGCAATGCAATTATGCTATCAAAAATATCATAAAAGTAAACAAAGAATGTAAGTAAAATTCATTTCAGTCGTGTAATTTTTGAACTGTGCAATAAATGCTGATGTAAAACTACAATGAAAAAAACTCCTAAATGTTTTTTTTTTCAGTTATTATAATGCCTGGGTGATGTTACTTAAAAATATAACACCTAATTAAATTAGTGCAATAATAAAATGTCATACTGTTGAACTGCTACAAATAACCTCACTTTTAAACCACACTTAATACTTAATTTTAAACTGCTACAATAAAACTCACTTTTAAATCACTCTTAATACTTTATTTTCACTGAATATTGAACTGCTACAAATAACCTCACTTTTAAACCACTGTTAAACTGCTACAATAAAACTCACTTTTAAATCACTCTTAATACTTTATTTCCACTGACTTTCTTGCTACACGGTTAACAACAGACTGGCTGCCTCTAGAGCTAACACGCCACCCCCGACAACCGACAAGAGTGGGGACTCGATGTAGCGCGCCAACTCGGTCGGCAAAACAGTATAACTCAGTTTTAAATACAATATCAAACAATTCTACATTAACTTTAAATATTCGATTTAACGTTACATAAAATTACAGGAATTATTTAAAGCACTAATTAAACTTTTTAATGCACACTATTTTAAATAATTAATAAACCGTAGACATGTCACAAGTAACGCCATCTCGTGGTATAATATGACAATCATTAACTTCTAACAAAAATACATAATCATATTTTGACTTATTTTCAACAAAATTCTAACATTCGGCCATCCGCATAACTTACGCGTCCTCGCGTATGTATGTATACGAGTAGCCTTATGTACAACAATCATAATTGCGTATCTAACTCAACTATTACAATTACAAATGCAATTATCGAAGCCTTAATGGATATCTTAAATTAATCATGACAATTACAACTGTAAGTATGCATAATAATTTATTTAGTAGTGGTACAAATCGCTATTATCTTGCACCCAACTCCAACATTTTCGGCCATCCACATAACTTACGCGTCCTCGCGCATATATGCGAATGGTTTTTATATACAATTGTATACAGGTAATATTCAAATCAGCTACGAATAGTAATTACAACTGTAATTACCGAAGCATAACGGAATATTTTAATCAACTATAAATATTACAACTGTAAAGATACAATATAATTATACTAGTGGTACAAGTCGCTACTACCTTGAAACCACTAGGGTGGTACAAGTCGCTACTACCTTGAAACCACCAACAAAAAAATATATATATATATATATCTACTAGTGGTACAAGTCGCTACTATCTTGAAACCACTAGGGCGGTACAAGTCGCTACTACCTTGAAACCACCATGACACATTTATTCAAAGGTCGAGGTTGGCATCGCCTACCTCTACCGCAAACGCCATATTAATTTCAGTCTCACAGCCCTTAAATATGACATTCCAATTTTATTCAATCATTTCAATCACCCTCTTCATTGGCCGAGGATGAGCTTGAATCAGTTCTGTTATAGTGAGCCCACGCTTTCATTTTGTCTACGGCAATAACCGCGGAATATTTCCGATTGCCCTTTCGAGTGATCGGAGTGTCCTCAATACGATACCTGTCATTACCTAACACCTCAACTACTTTGTATGGGCCCCGATATTTTGGAATTAGCTTTTTACTCTGTCCTGTAGCCCCAATTTCACGCTCAACACTGACCAAATCACCTATGTGAAAATCAACGGGTTTAGTAGACTTTTTGTCATAATATGTTTTCTGCTTCTCTTGATAAGCGGTGATATATTCATTAGCTTCTTCTCGTATTTCTTTAATTTTATTTTCTGAATACGGTTCACTATTATCAATAGAAGCTTTAACCCTACCTTCCGTCATTCCGGTTAGGCTGGTACCAAAAAGAACTTGGGCTGGTGTTTTACCTATGCCTTTATTAAATGTGTTATTCAGGCCTAACTGAATCTCGGGCACCTTTACATCCCATTTTCTTTCGTCCAAACCGACGCACTTAGCGGTCAGCGCTTCTAGTAAGGTACGGTTGTACCGCTCGACTTGACCGTTGGCGCGTGGGGTTGCTACCGCGTTTAAAATGTGTTTGATGCCTAGCTTTTCCAAAAAACTGGTAAATTTACTACTTGTGAAGCAAGAGCCACGGTCAGATATAATTCTTTTTGGAAGCCCAAATATACTAAAATAATCTTGCATTTTCTCGACAACTATTGAAGACTTAGTACTTCGAACCGGTTTTAGGACGATAAACTTCGTGTAGGCGTCTATAATGACTAACAAGTGTGTGTTTCCTTTTGAACTTTTGATAAAAGGGCCAACATGGTCAATGTGAACTGTGACAAATGGTTTTTCGTCTTTAGGTATAGGATGTAATGGTGGCCTTTTCTTTGCCGAACACTTAGAGTAAGAACATTCAAGGCATGATTCTACATACTTTTTTACAAAGCGTCTCATTTTAGCGAACCAATAAGTTTCTTTAATTTTACTCAAAGTCTTATCAAATCCAAAGTGGCCCAAATCATCATGGCACTGTTTGAGTATTTGCCAGCGTACACCTTTAGGAACTACCCATCTATCACCGTCAGAAGTTTTCCTATATAACTTACTATTGCGCACAACATAATTATTTTTAATCTCAACGACATCATCTGCTTGGGGGTCATTTAGAACCGAAATTTTTCTTTGGATCTCTGAATCTGCCAATTGAACGGTACCCAACCAATCTGATTCACCGACTGCCATCACAAAACAGTTAGCACCCTCACCATCAGCTTGAATGTTGGTAGGTGGTGGATTCCGACTCAACGCGTCTACGTGGGCCATTGAGGCCCCCGGCTTATAATCGACCGTAAAATTAAACTCTTGCATAGCAATCCACCACCTAGCGACACGCGGTATTAAATCGCGCTTAAGGAAGGTTGCTCTTAACGAATTGCAGTCGGTTATTACTTTAAACTCTACGCCAATCAGATAAACGCGAAACCGTTGAAGCGATGCAACGACAGCGAGAGTTTCGAGTTCATATGCCGTCATATGCTGTTCCTCGGACGTCGTTTGGCGGCTGAAGTATGCTACCGGTTTCAATAATTTATTGTTATCACGCTGCATAAGCATTCCGGCTATACCTATTTTACACGCGTCTGTATGCAGTTCAGTTGACGCATTGGGGTCATATAACGCTAAAATCGGTTTTTTCATTAATTCGGATTTTAGTTCATGAAAAGCTTTGCTTTGTTCTTGACCCCAAGCCCACACGGCAGTTTTCTTTAAAAGACTGGTAAGCGGCTTAGCTATCATGGCAAAATTTTTGACGAACCGACGGAAGAAACTACACAGTCCTATAAATTGCCTAACCGTGTGTTGGTTAACAGGTTGGGGAAAATCTCTAAGTGATTCAATTTTCCGCGTTCCCGGTCTAATACCCTCTGCACTCAATTCAAAGCCTAGATAATCTACTGTCGTCTTAAAGAAACAACACTTCGACAGTTTAAGGGTTAAGTTAGCTTGTTTTATCAAACCCAATACTCTTTCTAACCGGTCAAAACCCTCGTCAAGCGTTACTGAAGGCACGATTATATCATCCATATACGCAGATGCGATTCTCTTAGCATTCACATTTTGTTCTTCTCGCGATGGGAAGCCTCGGTTATTATTTAGGACTAAATGCATCGTACGCATAAAAGTCGATGGTGCATTAACCAGCCCAAAGGGCATTCTATTAAATTCGTATTGCCCTTCGGGCGTTACAAATGAGGTTTTATGACGATCAGTTTCAGAAATTGAAATTTGGTAATATCCGGACGCGAGGTCCAGAGTAGTATAAAAGTTATATCCAGCAAGGTCATCGAGTTGGTCATCTATTCTAGGCAGCGGGTAATTTTCTCTAATGGTCTTACGGTTCAACGCTCTGAAGTCAATGCACAATCGAGTTTCACCGGACTTCTTTTTAACAAGTACTATAGGGCTCGCATAGCAGGAGGTAGATGGACGGACAATGCCGCACTCCAGTAACTCCTGTATCATCTCTCGCACTTTGGTTCGTTCAGCTATTGGTAGTCTATAGGGTCTGTACACTACAGGTTCGTCGTCTTTCAAATTTATAGACATTTCTGTAAGTTCAGTTTTACCCAACTCTTTTAAACTAAACGCGAAGCATTCTCTATATTTATTTAATAACTGTACAAGTTGTTCACGTTTATCTTTGGCAAGGTTGGTATCGCTAACTATATCGTTTTCGTTTATCGACCGTAAAGGCTCACTAAGCTCTATATTAGAAACATGGACTATATTATTTGTTAATCCTTCCTCTTTTGCCTTTAGTCCTCTAGCTATCACAATATCCTTTCTTAGAAGAAAAGGTTGGCCGGACTTCCCTTTAATGAAGACAATTCCCTTTCCATCTACACATGTGAATAGCCCTTGCACTAGATAGTGTTCGCGGCCTAGTTGATAGCGATTATTTCCGGGAATGTACAAATCCCCATTATAAATCGGATCAGTGTGAATGGATACAGGAGTCAACCCATCTATCATGGTATCTATTATACCGAAAACTTTGATCTTATTGAACACCGATTCACTTTCGTTATTAGAAAAACGTAAATTTGTACTATCTTTCTCTACAATTATATGAGGTTGTTCTGTATACGTTTGTCCTATAATAAGGGGTACTCGCATTACCTCGTTAGGGACAATAAGAATTTCGACAGCTGCGACTACCCCATCAACGGCAACAGATGCAATACATTTTCCTAAGGGTCGAACTATAGCCTCACCAAAACCTTTTAGCACGGGCAAATTTTGACTAGAAACCCAATCAACAGACATATTTTTAGCGCAAGCTAAGCTCATCATAGTAGCAGAACTACCGAAATCGATAAAACAATTAACTGGATGGTTGTTAACGAAACCTTGTTTGTAATATTTAGTGGAGTCACTGTCGGAACTGACTACACACATTACCGTCTTTGCTGGTTTGCCATTGGTTGGAGCAGACACAACAGGTAGATTACATCCCTCTACGGTATGACCAAACTTAAGACAACGTGTGCACTTTACCTGTGGTTTAGTGCATTGTGACTTATAGTGTCCTTCTTGTAAACAATTATAACATTTAATTACACGGTTTTTATTGTCCCCTTTTTCTGTACTATCCGTATTATTGTTAAAAACTCTTGTTTTCTTTTTATCATTCTGGTGAATGTTAGTTTTTACAGCTTTTAAATATGGTAAAAGCTGATCCGGAGTGTCAAAACGAGCGGCTTCAGCTCCTAGTCTGACACTACGGTCGTCAATCCCGTGAACAATGCAATCGACCGCGCGTTTGCCTTCGATATTACAACGGTTGAGTAACACAACTTTCTCATAAAAATACTCTTCTAAAGGATCGTTAAACTTAGCGCGTTTGGATAACATCGTTTGAAGTAAGCAACCATAATTTTCATTACTAGGGAACGCTAACTTTAGTTTCTCTTGCCATTTGTTCCAACTATATAAAACGGTTGGCAAGCCCTCGTACCATTTTTGAGCAAGCCCCTGTAGCTTTTGAAGGGCAAAATGAGCTGTTTGTTGATCTGACCAATTATATATTAAAGCACATTCGTTTACTTTATGCAACCATATATCAATCGTCTGTTGTTTGCGTTCCGGATTAAATTCAGGAATGGTGTTATGATTGGATAATTTTTCCAAGCTATTATTTTTGTTTTTCACGGCTTGCAATGCTTGAACAAGCTGTGAGACTGAAACCGCGTCTTTCGTAGGAGGCACAAAATAAGTTAGTTTGGACTCACCGCGCTCTTCAGGTTTCCCGTTAAGGGATCTGCGACTGCGCCGTCGGCAGCTAGGACTGCGACTGCGCCGTCGGCAACTACGACTGCGACTGCTTCGGCTGCACCTGCGACTGCGTTGGTTGCAGCTGCGCCGGCTGTGTCTGCGACTGCGATTGCGACTGCGACTGCGACTGCAATCGCGACTGCGAGCGCGACTACGAGCACGACTGCGAACGCGACTACGGTCGCGACTGCGACTGCGAGCGCGACCGCGACTACGGTCGCGACTGCGACTGCGAGCGCGACCGCGACTACGGTCGCGACTGCGACTGCGAGCGCGACCGCGATCGCGACTGCAACTGCGACTGCGACTGCGATCGTGACTGCGACTACGTCTGCATAGTCTGGCACGCCCACTAGTGCGCCGGCTGCGTCTGCTGCTGCGACTGCGACCGCGACTATGTCCGCATGGGCCGGCACGAACACTAGTGCGCTGACTACATCTGCGGCTGCGACTGCGTCTACGTCGGCTGGCACGCCCACTTGGCAGCACTGGTGATCCTGGCCCACTGCTGCAATTTTCTTCATCATTGGGTTGTGTGTTGTGGATCAGCGTTTGCCTTTCCACCACTTCAAAATGTCTTTCTTGTGCAATAGACGGCGTCCGCAAGCGGCGTTCATTGTACGGATTCATATTATAACGGTTTTATTTAAATTCAGAACGACTAAACTTATTTACGTAGGCCTGGATGTAATCGGCTGGTATAACCAACTAACTACATCCCACTTCTGAAATGTTGAACTGCTACAAATAACCTCACTTTTAAACCACACTTAATACTTAATTTTAAACTGCTACAATAAAACTCACTTTTAAATCACTCTTAATACTTTATTTTCACTGAATATTGAACTGCTACAAATAACCTCACTTTTAAACCACTGTTAAACTGCTACAATAAAACTCACTTTTAAATCACTCTTAATACTTTATTTCCACTGACTTTCTTGCTACACGGTTAACAACAGACTGGCTGCCTCTAGAGCTAACACGCCACCCCCGACAACCGACAAGAGTGGGGACTCGATGTAGCGCGCCAACTCGGTCGGCAAAACAGTATAACTCAGTTTTAAATACAATATCAAACAATTCTACATTAACTTTAAATATTCGATTTAACGTTACATAAAATTACAGGAATTATTTAAAGCACTAATTAAACTTTTTAATGCACACTATTTTAAATAATTAATAAACCGTAGACATGTCACAAGTAACGCCATCTCGTGGTATAATATGACAATCATTAACTTCTAACAAAAATACATAATCATATTTTGACTTATTTTCAACAAAATTCTAACAATACCTACATTATTTTGTTGTTTAAATAAATTCTTATTAATAACTTTTACCCGTTTACCTGATTAGCCTTTTGACAGCCATAGTCGGTAGATATACTTACCTGACAAAATGGTAAGTGAAATTGTGGCTTGGCGTGGAGGGTACCTACGTGCGTGCGTTTATGCTCTGGCGGTCAAAAAGTTAATGTCGGTAGACTCATCCCTATTGCCTGGTACGCACGAGCAAAACCAAATTAAGCTGATCTCTCATTGTACGGGAAGCTCATACAAAGCGAGGTCGGGTTATGATGGGTGTGGATATGTATAGCTTTATGTGCAGCCGTGTGTACTAAACGAAGCTGGCGAAATATACCTACGTATTATATATTATATTATAGCTAGCCCATATTGTCCCACTGCTGGGCAAAGGCCTCCCTCCATTCCTTCCAACGGTCACGATTCTGTGCTACTACTTTCCAATTCTCAAGGAAGACATCCAGTTCGTCCCGCCATCTCCTTCGTGGTCTGCCGCGACCTCGTGTCACTATTTCAGGCCACCAATCCTGAGCTTTACGGGGCCCACAGTTCATTCGGCATGCGACAGACATGTCCTGCCCAGTCCCATTTAAGTTGGGACCTAAGTACCTATACCATTAATTATTTCGTGGTCAGATCCTAGAATTGATCACTTCTAATGTTTTTGACGCATGATGATGCTTTGAATAATGTGCAAATGCAAGGTAAAATTGCAGCGAAATATCGTTACGACACCAAGATACCTACTGGCTCGTTTTTTGAGTGACTTTCAAAAAACGAGCGCAACGCCAAGCCAAGCTCCATCGCCGCAAAGTTGCCAGCCTGTCGGTTACATTTCGAAGAATGTGCTTTGATATTAAACAATCTAATTTCCACATCCCCGTTGTATCGGAAGAGCAAAGATAAACGGCGAAGCGTCACCGTTGTAGGTATGATTGAAATTCCACAAACAAAGCGCCATGCTTCCACATTTATTGAACCGCCAGGCTGTGCCATTCACTGCCGGCTTCTCAGTTTTCCGATCATTGCAATCTGGATCTCAAAGTTCAAGTGAATCGGTTTCTTCTAGGCAAGCGTGCTCCACCCTAGGCCGCGTCATCGCTTCACATAAGACTAGTTGCGGACAAGAGCGGGTGCCGAACCGAAAA
Source organism: Eurois occulta (assembly GCA_950022335.1). Lineage (NCBI taxonomy): Eukaryota > Metazoa > Arthropoda > Insecta > Lepidoptera > Noctuidae > Eurois > Eurois occulta. Next base: position 14,691,891 of record OX465498.1, on the reverse strand, counting down.
AACGAATGCGCGTTTGTCGCTCGCTAGTTTGATTTACACGCTCATCAAGTGAGCAATGAACAGCCCGCCCCGTTGTCCGGATGGGGCACCTCTGTAAGGAAGCCCCACTCGCCTTCCACTTTTGAAAACTGCCGATTTCTTTTTTATTAGCCGACGAAAAATTTATATTTGGGGAGCTCAGAATGATGTAGGTACTGAATACGTAGTAACCGTTTTCGAGTCGGTGTCCCTTCCACCCCGTATTTGCTACGCACCCATCCAAAATATCCCCACATGTTTTAGGTAAAAATAAAACTGCAATTTAATTATAAAAAATTAAATAAGTTTTTAATCATATTCAGCATTCGTATAATATTCGTAATCAACAGGTTTTAGAACTTGTTCAAGACAAGTTTATTAGTATGTACAGACGCCAGCACATCAAGCTACTACATTCTGTCGAAAGACAGATTGATGATTTAATAGATTTTCAACTTTATCTCTAAAGCATTAGATTCAAGGTTGGTTGGGAAAATCTGACAGTTTCGGTTAGGTTGACCTGCTGGGATCTGTACCTACACACAATTCTTGGTAGACATAACTTGGTATACTAGCTTTTTACGAAAAGCGAGGAATGTCTTCAAATTGTGTTATGGTGGAGGCGCCAGGGTAGCCCGCGTCGCGGTCGCGAATCATATTTTAATCAACATACAACCTGACACGGACCTGCAAATTGCAAGAAACGTAAGAAAATTTGAATTTCACAGGCTACCCTGGCGCTACCACCATAACAAAGACAAATTAGCTAGGTAGGTACTTTTGGTTGGTGCTCTGCAGAAGCCTTACGTAACGCGGTTTTCACTGCCAAACAAAATATCAACACTGCGCCCCTAACAATAAAGTTAAAAGCTGTACTTCAGGGCCGGCAGTCTCGACATAGATACCGACTCTGTCGCAAACTTTCGATCGCTTAATAATATCGAATAAATTCGGTTGGGATAACGATGTTTGCGAGAAACGCAAGTCTCTACATCCAAGATGCATTTCTCGCAAGCATCATTATTGTAACTGAATTTTTTCGCAAACTTTCGATCGCTTAATATATAATAATTAAGCGATCGAAAGTTTGCGACAGCGTCGATATCTATGTCGAGACTGCCGGCCCTGGACACGGCGCAGATTGTTAGCAGGTTCCTCCCGCCATGGAACGCATGTCTGCGCGATGGCGACGTAGATGTTTTAAAAAAAAAATTAATGAAAAATAACTACCTATTACTGTTTTGTTAAAATAATGACCTAACAAACAGTTTTTGTAGGAACCAGATTTTGTAGTACAGTTTGTAGTTAACATAGATGAAAAGAAAAGAACAGTGTTATTTAAATGCACATTAGAAAATTACTTATGTTTAAATAGTATAGGAAATAAGTAAAAAAATAATAAACTTAACTGAGTCTGCTCTAAACGCTATCAAAGCGTACGCTATACGTCAAATTGAATTTTATTTCAACTAACACAATGCTGTTATTTGTTTGGCAGTGAAAACCGCGCTACGCTATGTCTACGTCGGCGCCAGTCGGCGCTTATTCTGCAATTATTTATTGCTATCTGTACAATTGAGTTGTTTTATCAAGAAATTAAGTACTTGTGTAGCTAGAGTAGGTAGTACTTACTTTGTTTAGAATCTCGTCTTTGCTTTATTTACCATAAATTAAAAATTATCTTGTGAACATCTGTTTCGCAGAGGCCTAATAGGTAGTGTCATCCAGATAAGTAAGAATTCGTATCTGGCAAATAATTAACCATGACGTATCAGGAGTACCTAGTATGTGAAACAGGTTCGTTAACCTACGTATAAAAAATAGAAAATATGTATTATATTATAATATCACGTCTAGGCATATGACTTGAGCGTTACTTTATACCTAAAGAGAGTTCACATAAGTAGAAAGAAAGGTAGAAAATAGTGTCTATTATTGTTTTCTTATTTTGCCGCTGCTGCTAAGGCCTCATTTACGGAGACGCGGGGCGTCTCGCGTCGCGTGTGGCGTGGCGTCTCGCGGCGCGTCGGACGTTTTTTCTGTTTACGGTGGGGCGGCGCGTGAAGCGGCACGCATCATCGCACGCGTAAACACAAACTTATAGCAATATACGACCATGTTCATAGAGAAGCGAGACGGGAAGCGTGGCGGTACCCGCCGCGGCGCCCGCGGCGAATCCTCTAGCGTGTAGCGAAGCACGCGGCGGGCATCGCGGCGGCGCGGCGCACGCTCGCCTCGATCAAATCGACTAGTTTTATGTTGGCGAGAGATGGGAGCGCACGATAGCTTCATCGAGAATTGCCGCTGCGTGCGCCGCCGCGATAAACGCCGCGTGGGACGCGTCGGTGCCATCCGCGGGCTCGGCCGCAAAAAACGCCCTAATTCAAACAAACGCGTCTAAAATCGCTTCTCCGTAAACGCACTCATACAACGCCATATATTTGAATTAAGTGCGGGCCGCGCCACTCAACGCAACGCGCGACGCCCCGCGTCTCCGTAAATGAGGCCTAAGCGACCAAAAGGTACAGTTCCGCTATTTTTACTGACAAGTTTAACAGTAAAAAATTAACGATTTAATACATTATAATGAACTTAGAAAACTTGTAAACTCTCGCCACATTTTGTAGTCGCTCTGTCCCTGAGATCCGCCTTGAGTCCCGGTAGCCACCAAAGCTGAGAGAAGATCAGCACAAGACGATTGGCGTTGCGTGTAGGGTGTTTCTGCCAATGCGGAGCGGTGCTGTCTGGTAAATCTATACTTAATGATGGACGTGTTTGATATACATGGATGTTTTTTATTACTTAAAAATAAAACATCCTCTATCCTGCCCGCTTGAATGATTTCCATCGATGTTACAAAACATCTCCTCTCCACTTTGATGGTACCCGAGCGGCCTGGTAACGTGGAAGCGTAGTTCAGAACGGCTATCGAGATCAGCTGCAACTGTACCTAAAAGTCAATTTTTTTATACATATAAGTGTGTAACCCCGTATATTTTACATACGTTTTTTTTTTGTAGTTTACCAAATATGTAGGGAAACAGTCGCCTCGCTCCTTGCTCTTCGAGTACTCGCTACTTGCTCTCAGCGAGGTGGTTGCGCATCTCCGAGATACTGATAGCTTTGTTCTGCACGCTCTCGAGGATGGCGAGCAGCAGCTGCTTCACGTTATTCTTGGCCGCGAATTCGATGAGCTCGCAGGCGTTCAGCGCGTTCGCGCCGCGCACCAGCCGGTCCACGCAGCGCCGCTCCAACTCCGGCATCATGTAGTACGAGGACAGCAGCAGCAGCTGCTCCAAGCCCGCCTCGGGAAGCGTGTGCAGGTACATATAGTTCTTTAAGTGTTCCAGAGTGGCCTGGGTGGTACCGAGAACTTCAACATGTCCTTCGGCCGTCTCGCGCCACTCGCCGCCTAGCATGCGGCGCAAAACGGGGCTGGCGGCCGCCAGCACGGCACGGTGCACGCGCACGGAGCCGTCATCGCCGCGCAGCTCGAAGTCCGTCAGCTCGGTGTCACCGTGCAAGCTCGCGAACGAGTTGGCGCTCGGCATCAGCTGCATCTCCACCGCCACGTCGAACGAGAACTGCTGCTTCTTGTTCTCGAGTATGAGGTGCCATGTGCCATCATCGCTGGTGAACGTCTTGTCTACTATGTTCAGTTCCGCGCTGGTGAAGTGTATCAAATAGGTGAGGTCGTCAGTGACGCGCCGCTTGGTGAAGCGCACGAACAGCAAGTTGTTGTACATGTTGGTGACCAGCGCGGTGACCACCCGCAGCTGAAACACCGCAGCGCCGTTGATCACCAACTCGGGGGTCGTTTTTGTAGTAAAAGGCATGTTATAGTTTGTAACGACGACCTTAGCCTTCAGTGAGTTGCCTTTTTGAGTCATTTCTCTCACTTCCATTCTGCAAAGAACGAAAAATAACATTTTATTGTTGGGAGACAACACTACATGTTGACTGCATTTCAATTTCTTAGCAAAAAATGAAATGAAGCTACATTTGGAGTTGAATATTTTTAATATTTGCACTGAGTTCGTGGACTTTTTGGTGATCCAAGCAGTTAGGTCTTTTATTATTATTTAGCAACATAACAAAAAAAAAACAGTAAATTGCAATTAAATATTCGCACCCTACTTATAGCGTTTTTTAGGGTTCCGTACCCAGAGGTTCCAACGGGATCCTATTACTAAGGGTGTTACCACACTGACCACACACCAATCGACCGACCGACATTGGTCGACGTTGATCGATTGGTGTCGTAGCTTTGGCTGACGTCGACTAATCCTGTAATCCATTCTACCATTCATCGATGCCATCGATCGAAGATCCGTCGATTGGTGTGGCAACAGGGCTGTAACTTTAGAACCGTAATAGGTAGACAATTTTTACAGAGCGCATATTACTATAACAACAAATAAGTAGTAAAAATTAAATCGAGTTGAAAATTAAAGGGAAACCCACACCCCATACAAGAAAGGTTTTTATTTATAGCCTTGTATGTTTCACTGCTGGACAAAACCCTCCCCCATATCCTTCCAATCCTTCCATCGCATGTCATATAATCGCATAGCACATGTGTGAGTACTATGTACTGTAAAGCTACCATTTACATTTAGTTATCTTCATTGACTTGAATGTGCCCTGGTGGCTGAGAGAATGTCATGCTCACACAAATGTCTCGCTGATGGTGGCGGGTGTGTCGGGTCATTTAGTTCCCTTCAATATGGTTGAGTTGAATGGCGCTGATCCATGCGTCATGTTCGTGAACGGGCGCTGTCAGTTGGGACTTGTCATCTCTTGGCTGTCACGGTTTATTTTAATTACTTTATTTTTAAATTGTTAGTTTAATCTTTTACTCTGGACGCTCTTAATGTGCACGTCTTTGTACATCGTTCTCACATATATGTATAATCTCAACATGAATGATGTAACCAAGATTTTGTAACAATATTTTGATTAAAAAGAGTGTCCATGGAGTTTCTTGCCCATTCTTCTCCATAGAGATCTACGATTTGGAATGTGCAACTACCCCCTTAGAGGCGCTTGAACATCCGACATTCCCAAGCGCCCAACCGCGCACGCGATGACGTAACGCCACGCGCCAGATGGCCGCACTTAACAAAACATTTTTTTGTTTACTCGTTGGCGTCGGGCGTAATCTCAAGTTATGTTTTTGTTAGAGCATATGAATGGCCCTTTCGGGTCGTGTTAAGTGTTTGTTGACATTTCGTCTCAAATTTATTATATTAATTGGTAAACATTGACTATGGTTGAAAAAAAACATTATGTGAACTTTAAAAATTATTATTTCAAAAAGTAAATCGATACCATATATATTTTATGGCTTTTATTGGTGGAAGGGTTCTATCTTCATACGAAAAAAAATACAAACACACCTCATAGTAAAAAAATATTTATTTACAGGCATAAAACTGGCACAAAACATTTGCCGACGGTGAAAAATGACTGACTTTGACAATTAATGTCATAACCACAGACAAATTTATGACGGCCAGTGTTGCATTTTTTTAAGGCGGATATTCTCGATAGTTCAAGTAAAAAATAGAAAACCGATCCTAAACACAGAGGAATGAAGGTAGAAGCAATAATATGGCGACGCGGCACTATTGGCCATATCGGGGCTATGCGCAGCCAACGGCTTAAAAAATTACTGGCCATATCGGGGCCATGAGCAGTTAGGGTGTCCGTTACCTCAGCCAGATGTGGTCGAAAATGGTCATTTGAATCTTATAGATAATTAGTTTTGCGGCTTCTGTAATTGTTGCGCACATTTTTAAATTTGTTGCGCTTATAGTTTTTTAATTATTTCACAAAAACATTTCCTGCTGGGGTAACGCTACCCCAGCCAGACCTTTTTCTTTCTAATGGGAATATTTAAATAAATACTAGCTATAAAATTAGTTGTTTAGATGAAGTAAATGTTGTGCCTTATTTTGTATTTGTTCTTTCTTCGGTTGCGAAGTTATTCGAGATTTTGCTGGGGTAACGTTTTTGGTTTTGCTAGATCTTTGAAACGGTTAAGCGGATTCTTATCATATTTTGTACAAGACTTCTTTGGAATTAGTTTAAATTTGTTCTGCAATAAAAATACCAAAATAATACATAGCTTAAAGGTTATTTTATTAAATAGAAAAACACTTCAATTGGTCCCAGCACTCTCAATAAGAGGTCTAAAGACTTACTTTAAACATTACATTGAAGCTTGTAACTGCCTTCAAATGTATGTGAAGTTTTATTAGTATCCTGTAAGTATTTAACAAGTTATGATGATATTCAGTTCTTCACGAGCACGGTCATGATGCGCGCGGTGTTATTTGGCAACTGATAAGCCTGTATATGGATATATGAACTGAATGTTATGTCAATTATTAGTTGTGTAGTTCAGTTGTATATCAGTAAAATTTCAACGTAGTACATTGGATAATTAATGAGATAATACGATTAAAGTCATTAGGAAGTGAATGACCGTGGTAACCCGACCAAGTTTAGGTGGTTACGAAAAAGCGAAAACGCAGAACATTATGCTACCTTCTAAAATATGTAGGATAGTGTTACAAATTTAGTACAGACAAGTGTTAAAAAAAACTACATGTTTATTAACGAATTTTTATTAACAGGTAAAATAATTATTTAAATTGAACTTTTAAAGTATTAATATACTTATACTTAAAAACAATCACAGATTAAAATTACAGATAGTAATTTTGCTTTTTTGAATTTTCTATTACTTTTTATTTAAATGATAGATTTCAGTAAACACAGTACACAGTTACAGTTTTTATTTAAATAGGTATACACAATATTGGAATGTGTAATGATCACAGACAATAAATAATTAGAAACTATTTAAAAAAAACTGCTTCAGATTCCGTTGCGTAGTTTTAAAGATCCAAGCAAACAGGGACAGACAACGGGAAGCGACTTTGTTTTATAGGTACTATGTATCGAAGGATAAATATGTCGTCATCATTGTCGAGAATTCCAGTCCAGGTAATAACTAAGTACCTACGAAAAAAAAGAAAATAATAAGTAAGTTCCTAAATTCAAATATTTAAGCCTTAAAAAAATACAGTTTTAGATACTTAAGTACCTAACAACATGTAAATTTTAATAATAATTTTGCTACTATTTCTGTAGTTAAATTATGCAAGCTTACCTTGTTCGTGAATTCATCAAGCAGCACGCACCATAATTATGATCATCAATAGAAGCACTCCACATTAACAGTAATTTGCCACACTTATTATTATAATAATAGCTCTCACGCACTCGATAAATATTTTCAAAAACAGGAAACGGAACTGCCGAAGCGCACGCGCACTCTACAAGATGAATTATGTAATTATGGAGCATGTTTAGTGCGTTATGCAAACAATGAATTACCCCTTCACCCCACCCCTCCCGTGTCCCACCGAACGACGTGTTATCGGTGAATTTTGATAAGTATGTGCAACTGGAAGATAATAATAATGTTTTCATAGTACAGATATTATTATATTATTATGTATTTAACAGTGTACGCGTCTGTACCGAAATTGTAAGGTGTATTATACTAAACATTTCAAAAGATAGCATAATGTTCTACGTTTTCGCTTTTTCGTAACCACCTAAACTTGGTCGGGTTACCACGGTCATTCACTTCCTAATGACTTTAATCGTATTATCTCATTAATTATCCAATGTACTACGTTGAAATTTTACTGATATACAACTGAACTACACAACTAATAATTGACATAACATTCAGTTCATATATCCATATACAGGCTTATCAGTTGCCAAATAACACCGCGTGCATCATGACCGTGCTCGTGAAGAACTGAATATCATCATAACTTGTTAAATACTTACAGGATACTAATAAAACTTCAAATACATTTGAAGGCAGTTACAAGCTTCAAAATAATGTTTAAAGTAAGTCTTTAGACCTCTTATTGAGAGTGCTGGGACCAATTGAAGTGTTTTTCTATTTAATGAAATAACCTTTAAGCTATGTATTATTTTGGTATTTTTATTGCAGAACAAATTTAAACTAATTCCAAAGAAGTCTTGTACAAAATATGATAAGAATCCGCTTAACCGTTTCAAAGATCTAGCAAAACCAAAAACGTTACCCCAGCAAAATCTCGAATAACTTTGCAACCGAAGAAAGAACAAATACAAAATAAGGCACAACATTTACTTCATCTAAACAACTAATTTTATAGCTAGTATTTATTTAAATATTCCCATTAGAAAGAAAAAGGTCTGGCTGGGGTAGCGTTACCCCAGCAGGAAATGTTTTTGTGAAATAATTAAAAAACTATAAGCGCAACAAATTTAAAAATGTGCGCAACAATTACAGAAGCCGCAAAACTAATTATCTATAAGATTCAAATGACCATTTTCGACCACATCTGGCTGAGGTAACGGACACGCAGTTAGGCGGCTACAGTACTTTCGCAAGTTATTATGCCTTGTGACTGTGACTGTAGCTTAGCTTTTTTGTTTTTGACTTTCAAAAGTGCCTGTAATGGTCTAATTGAAATAAATGCTTTGAGTTTGAGTTTGTCCGGATTTTTTTTAAAGTGTTTGTTTGAATTTTCTCCGGATAGCTTATTTATGGATGTGGGAACCCTAACTGTAGCCTGCTGACTGAACGCATTTTTATCAAGCCGTGTCAGGCGGTATCATCCTATCATCGTGAGGTGCGTGGCGTGGAGCTATTTTTTACGATAGGTACAATTGAAATCCGGTACTCAACCGTGCGGCCATCCATATAAATCTCAACTGTTTTTTTATTATAACTATTATTGTGTATTTATATCTAAGGTCATTTACAATAGTAAGCATAACCCGCTTTAATATTCAATGCTTCCACTAACACGTGCTTTTATTTAGGCATCTAATTGAATGCCTAAATAAAACCGCTATTAGATTTTCGACACTCGGCAGATAGCCGAGAGTTGAAATTGCTAGAGCGTGATAAAAATTAAGTATGGATTCAGTAGTAGCTATTTTAGTAGAATGGGTACTCATTTATTTGGTATTATAAACACATGACAGTTTACAAGACTGTGATAAGCATAATAATATCATAGAAGCGTAGGAAATATCCAAACATTAATCGTTTTTTAACGAGCAACGACGATATTGTAGCTAGAACGAAAGAAAAATAGATTTTAAAATTACTTAGTAGGTGTATTTTTTGGCCCAATGAGCTATAAAGATAGATAGTGGCCTATGTGGTGTCACGCCATCTTCTGCGAGGTCTACATTACGGAAGGAGGAAGTTTACTAATACAACTCATGACTTCCTAAGATTTTCGTTCTAGGGGTAATCCCCTAAATCTTAGGAAGTCATGAGGAGAGCATGATGCAGGCTAAGGGTCCGTTTTGCCAAGCGGAAAAATCCTCGGGATTTTTTTAATGTCACTTTATAAAAGACTGTATCAGTATTGCCTTTAAGTATAAAACAGCCACGGCCATGTCAATTGCAGTAGGTAGATGTTGTGATTGCTTGACGGAATTATCAACAGCCCATCAGAACCATTTGACATTGGCTTAATGTTGAAACGTTGGTGAGCTTTAGTTCCAGAAACAGGGAAACCATCATAACTACCATTATTGAAAAGGGAAAAAATGACACGTCGCGGGACGCCTGGCAGTGTGAAACATCGAAATTATTGTGTACAAGTAATATGCATAAAAGGACAGGTCAGGTAAAGGATCTTGGGTATGTCCAGTTTCAATAATAATATTTTGTGACCACTGGGATGATTGTTGGGTAGGTACTTACTGAAATATATATAAAAAATATGTAATTAAAATATACAGAAAATAAATTAACGTGTCTTTATCTTTAATATATTAATAAACTCGAGGATCTTAAATAAATAAAAATAATTCAAGCGCCTTGCTCGAATTTTTGTACCTACTGATGGGCAACAAATATACTAAAAATAACATCATCACAATTATTGAGAAGCCTGCAGTCTTGGGATTGGGGAGTTAGATCCTGAAATAGTTTAGCGAAATGGGGGACGTAATAGTTTGAAAGTGTGACGCGGGTATATTGCCCCCAGCTCTTGACTAAGTTTAGTTTTAACCTACCATAATATGGTAGGTCTATTGCTGTGAAGAATTTTATATAGGAAAATTGTCGTTTTTATTTCTGCGTTTTTCGAGTGAAGTTATGTTAAATTATTCTAGACGTTTTGCATAGCTGGCAACTTTTTGGCTATTCCCCCTGAAAAAGCAAGATGGTTTAAAAATCCATTCTTTCAAGCTAGAATCAATGATACACATTTACAAAATTACATTGAAATCGGTTGGTTAACAAGATGATTACAAAATTATGAAATTCCAAAAAACTATTCAATCTTTTTAATGACAGATGACGATATATGTAGTCCGCGGCAGGACAAAGAACCTTTACCTCTGTGAGGAGTTACTCTGTGGCGCGACGTTCGTGCTAATTTGGACTTGTTGAGAAGCACAGCCCCCTAATTCTATTATGATATGTCTGTTTGTTGCTCTGTTAGGTAAAAATGATAAATAATGACTTGGATAACGTAGTTGTATATAGTTTGATATCACTAGTAGGCATTATACATCTCTTTTGATATAAATCCGTTTGTAACTTCTTAAAGTTGTAGAAGTTACCAGTAAATTTAAAAATCCTTGGTGAGACAAGGTTCCATCTATGGGTAAACAGACCCAGTGATTGGCCGAGGGAAGCCCATTGTTGTCTACATCCGGGTTCCCACGGTCTATCTAGGTCACAGGGGTGAAGAGCGGGGAGCGAGGGGCAGGGTGATACCGGCTCCCCCGCTAACAATAGGATAGTGGGCGGCCATGAGAGTGGGGCCGACCGCAACTTGCGCCTACGTGGGAGTAAATAAAACATGCGCCCACAGGTGCAAAAAGTAGTGGGCTAGGGTTGCCCGCAACCAGCTCCGCCCAGTGCTCTCATCCCGACTACCGGCGCGCGTCAAGTTGGGCGTGTATAAAACTTATATACGCTCAATATTGACGTACGCCGCCCCTGCGTGGTTCGTCCTCACGTGCGAGGGACACAGGAAGCTTCTCCGCGCGCAGCAGAACCTTGCGCTGCGGACCATCATCGACGCCCCTCGCTGCGTGAGGAACGATGTCATACAGCGGGATCTCGGGATCGAGAGCCTGGACGCATTCATCCGGCGCCTTGCGACGGGAATGTTCGCGCGTGCCGACGCATCTGCTTGGCCCCATGTCAAGCACATAGCGCCCTGGCACGCGCGCCCCCCTGACGCGAGGCGCCCCCTCCCCCGCGACCTGGTAGCGGAATGTGACCCCACCCCACCGGACTTGACTCTTGGGTAAGCTGTTTTCCAGACTACACGCAGCTTACCCATACAAAATGACTCTACACCACATTACATACACTTAGTTGCGTGACGTGTGCTAAGTTAATATAGGCATGTCGCGCAACTAACTCACACATGCACGTCTCTACACTCGAGTAGACACACGCGTAGGGACGCGGCTGCGGGCTCGCGACCCTCACGCACACACTGGGCGGCGTTACACAACACAATGCCGCCCACACACACATATCGGCTCCTAATCCGTGTCGTAACCGGCTAGCTCTGGAAGCGAGGCGGACAGGAGCCATACATCCCTCCGTAGGTGCGTCGGAGTCGGCGCCTCTGTCGCTGGTCGTCACCCGCCGGGCCTCCTCCGGGCAACCGGAGGTCTCACCTGGCGGTGACAGACCGCCGAGGCGTCGTGAAGAAATCAACACTATATTACTTATAGTGTTGAGGCGCGCCTACGGAAAAACATTAGCAACCACTCACAGGCGTGTGACTTGCCTTCACACGCCAACAGGCCGCAGCCTATACAGGCAACATAATGACGGGCCTGTCTTTACAGGCCAAGGTATGGCTTCCGCGGCCAGAGGGCGATGCCCTGTGACCGCTCGCCGCGCCCCCTGACGGGGGCGCCGCGACATCCATTGTGTGTGTCAAAAAGTAGTCTTCCCGTAATCTTCGTCGAGTCCTTATTCTGCGCGATAGCTCTGTCATAAGTTACGGATAGAGTTCGGTATCCAAGTCGTTGTGTTTATATTGTATTGTGTGTAAAATCAAGTTGTAAAAGTATCCGGCAAAATCAAAGTGTTCTTAAGTTAATATAGTGTTTAAATAGTGTTAAAATCTAAGTCAAATATAAATATTTAGTTACACTCATCTTATCGTGTTTCCATTTCAACCCTTGCGCCTGAATCGTGTATAATTTTTGGTCCTTCGAGTGCCGGATCGTACGGAAATAAGATGAGTGTTAGAAGCACAATTACGACGCGAAGTAAATTGCGCAAAATAGAGGCCGACATGAACAAGCGGCGCGAGTTGGAGGCTGACTCTGGCGTGCCGTCTGAAAAGGCACCAGGCTCAGTTTCAGTTGCACCGATTACATCGTCGGTTCCTGTACCTATAATCCCACTGGCGGGAGGTCGTGTTATCGACCACAGAGATATGTTCACGCCTGTGAGATCGGAGACAATCCAGAGGGCAGGTTCCGGGACAAGCCACGTCTCCTCGAGGAGCGGCCAGAGAAGTGCCGATTATCTTCGACGGAGGGTTGAGTACGAGGCTGAACGAGAATTGGTGCGCATGAAGGAGCAACTCGTCAAGAAGAAGCTTGAAGCCGATCTCGCTGAGATTGATGCTGCCGTTGAGGAAGACTCAGAATCGGAAGGAGAAGGGACAACGCGGCGAGTGGAAGAATGGGTCGACAACTCGGCTCCCGTTGTTAGGGAAACACACACGCCCGCTGTGAGTCGCGATCCGCCGCCGCGTCAAGTGTCCGCGCCCTCTCGTGAGGTGTTAGCGCCAGTGCCGCCGCCCAGTAATATACCTGCGCTCCAACAGTGTGCGCCCGCGTCGGTACAGTTTCGCGAACCCCCGTACCTAGGGAGTGCTACGCCCTTAGCTACGGCCAGTGTTCCACAGGCTAGAAGAGAGCCTGATTGGGAAAACGCGTTCGCGGACGACAGGGACAGGAGCAGGTCGCGGGACAGAAAAATAGACCAGTTGGCAGACGCTATCACAAACCTAGCGCGTCCGCGGCCGGTACCAAGACAGGCCTATGAGTTGCCATTTTTCAAAGGCGACCCAGCGGAATGGCTGTCGTACAAGAATATGTACCACGACACGACTGTCATGTACGAGTTCAAGCCGCATGAGAACTTAGCGCGCTTGAAAACATCGCTGCAGGGAGACGCAAAGTTGGCCGTGGAGGATTTGTTGCGCACCTCGACTAACCCGGGTGAGATAATTAAGACGCTGGATGAAGAGTTCGGGCATCCTAATTTAGTGCTAGAGTGTGCTCTAAAGAAAGTGCGTGCGTTACCTAAAGTGACTGAGAGTGGCCGTGAGCTCAGAAAGTTCTCAACAACTGTGAGAAATTGTGTGTCGCTGCTGAAGAGTGTACGAGCTAACGGATATCTGAATAATCCACAACTGGTGAGTGAACTTTTGAATAAGCTTACATCTGTACAGCGTGCTCAATATGGTGATTTTGCTATGGGTATGGCAACGACCCAGGGCATAGATGTGCGAGTTTCACCGAGTCTAGAAATACTCGCAGAGTTCCTGAGTCATCTAGCCCGAGCCACGTCTTTTTATGTACAAATGGAGATGAGTACGCCCACATCATCATCTAGCACGGCTAAGCCCCGAGCACCTGTACAGATGTTCAAGCAGCCTAGAAATATTCAACGCTTGCACGTTCACTCTGATAATGACCAGCAAGAGAAGGCCATGGAAGAATCATGCACGTTATGTGGAGAGAAACATAAGTTACCCAAGTGCGTCAAGTTCACCGAGTTGAGTGTCGACGAGAGGTGGCAACATGTCAAGAAACATAGATTGTGTTTTAAGTGCATAATAAAGAAGCACGGGAAGAACTTTTGTCGTGCAAGTAGGTGCGCGTCGTGTGATTACGCGCACCACACATTGTTACATGCCGACAAGAGGAGCGAGAGCGTCACGAACGTTAGTGACTACACTGGGAAGGCGTTATTAAAGATAATGCCAGTGTGTGTAACAGTGAACGGTGTTGATAAACAGTGTTATGCCCTACTGGATGACGGGGCAACCGTATCGCTAATAGACGATTCGTTAGCTGATAACGCCAGTGGAAAACAAGTTCCACTAACTCTGCACAGTGCGCGCGGTCAAGAGATTGTTGACAACACATCAAAAGTGATCAGTGTATCAGTGCGTGGACCGAACGGGTTAACACATAAAGTGAAGTGTCGTACGTTAAAAAGCCTGGACTTGCCCGCGCAAACAGTGTCCGCCGCAGTGTTAACAGAACACGCCCACATTCGCGACTTGGGTTGCGAGGAAATGAGAGGAGCCAGACCACTGCTGTTGCTGGGCCAAGACAACTGGGAGCTGTTGGTCAGCCAGGAGACTCGCCGAGGAAAATCCGGTAAGCCAGTTGCCTCTTTGACCAGTTTAGGGTGGGTTGTGCACGGACCTGTAGGCACTCATCAGAGTGTTAATGTTCATTCTCTAAATTGTGTAGTAGAATCAACTATCGACTTGCACGAGTTAGTTAAAAAACAGTTTGAGCTAGAAGCGATAGGAATTTCAGAGGTGCCTCGAAAGCACAGGGATGTGGAGAGAGCTAAGGCTATTCTAGACTCCACTAGCCGTCAGACAGAGAGCGGCCAGTGGGAGTTAGGGCTACTGTGGCGTCGCGACGACCCACAGTTACCTAATAATTATAGGTACGCGCGCCAGCGTCTAGCCGGTATTGAGCGTCGGCTACATAAGGACGCTGTGTACGCCGCAGCCTACACAGCACAGATAGATAGGTTGTTGGCAGAAGGGTACGCGAGTAGGGTAGAGGGCGGTGTCAAGTCCGATTCGGTATGGTATTTACCCCACTTTGGGGTAACGAATCCAAACAAACCGGGAAAATTGAGATTGGTTTTTGACGCCGCGGCTAGTTACAATGGGACGTCTTTAAATGACAATTTGTTGACTGGACCTGACTTGCTTAATTCCCTGTTAGGCGTGTTATTTAAATTTAGATTGGGGCCTGTAGCTTTTACTGGGGACATAGCCGATATGTTCTTGCGAGTTTTTATAAGAGAACAGGATCGAGGGGCACAGTTGTTTCTTTGGACGACTGACGGCAATAAGGAGCCTGACGTGTACGTCATGAACTCCATGATATTCGGGGCCGTGTCGTCGCCAACGTCGGCAATTTATATTTTAAATAAAAACGCGGAACAGTTTAAAGAAACGTGTCCCGAAGCGGTAGCCGCCATACACGAAAAACATTATATGGACGATTACCTGGATAGTGCTTGGTCTGCCTCACAGGCCAATAGTTTAATTGAGGAAGTGACTCACATTCACGCCAGAGGCGGGTTTAATATACGGGGGTGGGTCACTAACTCTCAAGAGCTGCGCGATAAGCTCAGAGTGGAAATGCCTGACCGGGTTTCCTTAGATAAAGGCGAAGGTGCGACGGAACGCACGTTAGGCATGATATGGTCACCGAGCTCGGACCAATTAGCCTTTGACCTGTCATTTAAGAAGTTGCCTAAAGCCATAGTAGAGGGACACGTGGTTCCAACCAAACGGGAATTCCTTCGATTTATCATGTCAATCTTTGACCCACTAGGTTTCTTGTATCCATGTGTCATACAGTCGCGCATCCTTATGAAACGGATATGGCACACGGGGATTCAATGGGATGAGAAATTAAAAGAGTCAGAGGCCAAGTTGTGGTTTGAGTGGTTGCAAAACCTGTATCACCTTAACAACATATTCATACCTAGGTGGTACGGCCTCCAGTTAGAGCAACTAGAGTTGCACGTATTCGGTGACGCGAGCGAGTCCGCTTACGCGGCAGTAGCCTATATAGCGGGGTTAAACACAGAAGGGGATAGGGATGTCGCGATAGTAATAGGTAAGGCGAGAGTAGCGCCACAAAAGGTGACATCCATTCCACGTCTGGAATTACAAGCGGCTGTGTTAGCCTGTAGACTAGCTGATACAGTAGTCAAAGAATTAGGAGCAGTTATTAGTAGCATTCATTTATGGACTGATAGCAAAACTGTCCTCAAGTGGATAAATTCAGACGCGTTAGAGTTTCAAAGGTTCGTGTCACACCGTCTAGCCGAAATAGACAAAAGGTCAGAGAGGGGCAGCTGGCGCTGGGTTCCGTCGGCGATGAACCCCGCAGACAAGGCTACCCGAATGGACTGGCCTAACAACAGTAATGAGTGGTTGTCGGGTCCCTCTTTTCTTCGCTGTCCACAGGAGCAGTGGCCGGCCGACACCGAGCTCGACGCGGTGGCAGAGCAGGACCTAGAGAGAGTACAGCGAGTGCACACCGTTGCAGCACAGGTTACATCGCTGCTACAGTATGAGCGGCTACCTACGTGGACGCGCGCCGCTAACGTCATGGCGCGTGTACATATTTTTATAGATCGTTGTCGCAAGCGGCGTCAGACATCCCTAGTGTCGACAGATGACCTGCATGAGGCCGAGATGCGCCTCCTGCGTCTGATACAGGGGGACAGTTACGCGGAAGACATCGCTGCGCTACGAGAGGCACGCCCATTGCCTCGCAACAGCAAGTTGCGGGCACTAGATCCCATGTTTTATGAGGATGGGCTGGTGAGAGTACGCGGCAGGCTGGGCGCCTGCAGCGAGCTCAACTTCGGGGAGCGCCACCCTATCATCCTGGATGGGAAGCACGCGCTCACGCGGCGCCTCCTACTCAAGTACCACGTGGAGGCGCTGCACGCCAATCAGGAAGCTGTGGTGAACAGAGTCCGCGAGAGGTTCTGGGTAACCAACTTGCGGTCTGCAGTAAAGACCGTCACTGCAAGCTGCCAACGGTGTCGACTGGAGAGGGCCAAGCCGGTGACACCCAAGATGGGTGACCTCCCGGTGGCCAGACTAGAGGTGACGAGAAGAGCTTTCGTCCACTGTGGGGTCGATTATTTTGGCCCCATGGAAGTCGCTATCGGACGACGCAGAGAGAAGAGGTGGGGCGTGCTATTCACGTGCCTCACCACACGCGCCGTCCACCTGGAGCTGGCGGCATCGCTGAGTGCTGACTCGGCGATACTGGCCCTGAGGCGCTTGATTGCGCGCCGCGGGCGTCCGTCGGACATGTATTCCGACCGCGGCACGAATTTCGTCGGGGCGCACGCCGAGCTACGCGCAGCGCTGCGCGACATGGACCAGGACACGCTAAGAAGCGAAGTGTCGGGACGCGGAATTGCCTGGCACTTTAACCCCCCGGCATCTCCACATATGGGCGGGTGCTGGGAGCGACTAGTGCGCTCCATCAAGAACGCACTAAAGGCGACGCTACGAGAGCGTGCCCCCCGCGAGGAGGTTCTTTATACCCTCCTTGCTGAAGCCGAGCTGATAGTGAACAGCCGGCCTCTCACATATGTGAGCAGCGACGTCGAGCAACCAGTGGTGCTGACCCCCAACCATCTCCTGCTGGGCACAGCCGCGGGAGATGCACCGTGCACGCGTCGGCATGCCGCCGACTTGGATTCCCGCCGCATGTGGCGACGGGTGAACGCGCTGGCCGACCTCTTCTGGAGGCGCTGGCTGCGCGAGTACCTGCCGACGCTCCAACGTCGTAATAAGTGGTCCAGTGACGTGCCAAATGTGAAAGTGGGTGACGTGGTAGTGATCACAGACGCTAATAAGCCACGGAACCAGTGGACCAAAGGGGTCATCCAAAGTGTTTTTCCTGGTGCGGACGCTATTATAAGAGTGGTAGACGTAAGAACAAACCATGGGGTCCTGCGTCGGCCTGTTGTAAAGGTGGTTGTGCTTCCGACAGACGGAAATGTAGTCGGATGAACCCTTCTACAGGGGGTGGAAATGTTGAGAAGCACAGCCCCCTAATTCTATTATGATATGTCTGTTTGTTGCTCTGTTAGGTAAAAATGATAAATAATGACTTGGATAACGTAGTTGTATATAGTTTGATATCACTAGTAGGCATTATACATCTCTTTTGATATAAATCCGTTTGTAACTTCTTAAAGTTGTAGAAGTTACCAGTAAATTTAAAAATCCTTGGTGAGACAAGGTTCCATCTATGGGTAAACAGACCCAGTGATTGGCCGAGGGAAGCCCATTGTTGTCTACATCCGGGTTCCCACGGTCTATCTAGGTCACAGGGGTGAAGAGCGGGGAGCGAGGGGCAGGGTGATACCGGCTCCCCCGCTAACAATAGGATAGTGGGCGGCCATGAGAGTGGGGCCGACCGCAACTTGCGCCTACGTGGGAGTAAATAAAACATGCGCCCACAGGTGCAAAAAGTAGTCTTCCCGTAATCTTCGTCGAGTCCTTATTCTGCGCGATAGCTCTGTCATAAGTTACGGATAGAGTTCGGTATCCAAGTCGTTGTGTTTATATTGTATTGTGTGTAAAATCAAGTTGTAAAAGTATCCGGCAAAATCAAAGTGTTCTTAAGTTAATATAGTGTTTAAATAGTGTTAAAATCTAAGTCAAATATAAATATTTAGTTACACTCATCTTATCGTGTTTCCATTTCAACCCTTGCGCCTGAATCGTGTATAGGACTTCTGTACAAACTTGTGTTCTGTTCCGTGTGTTTTTGTAACTTCGTTTGAATGCTTTAGTGGAAAATTTTTTCAAACGTTTATTATGTAATTGGAGACCAAAAGAACTGATCAAGTTTATCTGCCGTTATAAATATTTACCTACCTATTAAATCTTTCGACCTTCAATAAAAAGTGGTAACACAAGCATCGGTCAGATAACTAGGTGTTGAACTTACAGATAATAGTGTTGGCTACAAGCTTCGAAATAAATGTTATCTCCATTGACTATTTTTATCTCTTAATGATGTTGAACATAATAGGACTGTTATTTTGTAACTCAAAGTTATAATAATATCCGTAAGTAAGGGTAATAATCAGAAGTAATTGATTAAATATAATCAAATTAGGCTGATAATCATCATTTTATTAAACGTCAAAAATTCCATGACACTGTCCCCCCTAAACGTCCACCCCTCGCTACTTGATTGTGATTGTTTATGGTAAAATGATTGTAATACCTGCTGTGGTATAATAATATGCACTTAAGGTTATGTTATTAGGGTTCACGTAGATACAATACAACCTGCCAGGGCTGCGGGACTGATCGAAAGAGATACCGCGGCCCTGGAAAATAAAGGGCCAAAGAAGGAACATGGGTGGTTTTTAGTCAGTAAGCGGGGGGGGGGTCATTTGATGATTTCCCACCCACCAAAAAAAAAAAAAAGGGTTCACGTACAAAACGCGGTGGCGGAGTAGTGGGCAAGGTCACGACTAGCAAATGCGGCGCGCTAACAAGCGGTGGAGTAGGCGATTCCCACATCTTCAGTTAAGATCGAGTTTGAACCTAACTCTAAAGTTCCCAAGGTTCAAACGCCTGGCGGGTGTCCAATGTGAACACGAACCCGCTAAGACCGCCACGTGCCCGCACACGGGAACTCGACGTGAACAAGCAACTAGCGATATTATAGCTGGAAAGATGAAGTGGCTGCCGCTGCCACCTTACTATTGAATAAATGGCCACCCTGTAAATACAAAGATAGATTTAAGCTATCTTTCTATCTACAGGGTGGCCATTTATTCACCTTACAGATTACGTCATAACGAAATAGCTCATCAAAAAACCGGCAAGGTCGAGACAAGTCGGACTCGCGCACCGAGGGTTCCGTACCTACCTTAATATTACCATCCCACTATAAAATTTTAACGTCCTAGTCTCGCCTCCAATTGCATCAAATTAAATGGGCAACCATTTTTTTTTTCAGTGTCAGGCATATAATCATAAAATCGTCAATATAACCCTCGAAGTTCATTTAATCCCAATCAATGAATATTTCATGAAAAAGTCATTCAATCAAAAACATTTGATAATCCTGCTCCATGTTGATATGGAACTCTAAAATGCTGCAGACGTGTATGTGAGATTGTGAGGTACGTCATCAAACAAAATAAAACGATCAGGTTTAGATAGGTACTATACTTATATATGAAGTTGTAGGTTGCCAGCCAGAGGTCAGTGTTGTGCGACGACTCAAACTGACAACATGGCGAAGCTCCTCTTTTTACTAGGTGCGTAGTTTTATTGTTATGATAACATTCACACTCCTCATTTTTCCTGTTTTTACTAACATCTAAAACGAATGCTTACTTAAATATTATTGCTCTGTTGGAATTTGAACTGTCAATGCTGAGCCAGTCCAACAGTGGG
The DNA here is from genome assembly GCA_950022335.1 of Eurois occulta. Classification (NCBI taxonomy): domain Eukaryota; kingdom Metazoa; phylum Arthropoda; class Insecta; order Lepidoptera; family Noctuidae; genus Eurois; species Eurois occulta. The sequence goes on along the minus strand of OX465498.1, from coordinate 14,671,558 downwards.
CTTTTATTTAGGTATCGTTTAGTGTCCGCGAAAATGGGCTTAACTATTTACTTAAGTACAAACACCGGTGTTAGTATATTCTATTCTTATCGTACAGGTGGTCTCTATCCTTTTATTAGCTAGCTTTCTCTGGAATAAAAGTAGCCTAAGTTACTCCTTAAAACATCAGCTAAAAATCCCGTCGAAATCGGTCCAGCCGTTTCGTACATTAGCCGGAACAGACAGACAGACACAGTCATGTTATTTAATACACATGTTATTTTAGACATGTTAGACACGGGTTATGTTCGAGGATAAAAATGCTTTAAAAAAAAATAACACCTTTATTTGTTATCTACAAACAACAACAATAAACAGTATACGAATGCAATTATAAATACTTAGTCCAATTAAAATAAATGTTTCAACTTTGAATTTTAATCATCCATACATATAAATAAATAGAATTGAAGTATCTGTTTGTAATTAAAATAACTGCCTTTTACTGAATGCATTGAAACTATTTAGGGTGGAAAATTTCAGCGGGGCAGTAAGGGGAACTACCTTAGCCTTTGCAGCTGCACGAAAATGGTCTTAGGAGACTATCCTTAATTTTTCGTGAAATTTTGATCCCCATTCAAAGATTTTAAAAAAATGTACAGTTCAAGAATGGCCATTTTACACAAGACAATTTATTGATGTCAATCGATCCTATTTCTAATACTGATCATAAACTTCTTTTTGATCATCGAAACCTGGACTTACGATGTGATTCTTATTTAAAATCTTACTGTTTTTTGCCCTACGATATCGAAAAGATTTTTGCAATTTCTGACGTAAAAAAAAACTATTTTTAAACTTGTGTCTGTCTGTCTGGAGTCTGGACCGATTTTGAAGGGAATTTTACTGGCAGATAGCTGACGTTATAAGGAGTCGGTAATTTAGGCTAGTTTTATTTTAGAAAAAGGATTCAAGTTCCGTGAAAAAAAAATCAAAACATAAAATTGTTAACAAAATCAGATTCAAATAGGGAAATACTATTTTTATAATAATTTCACGCTAAAGAAGGTCGCGGGCCACAGCTAGCTTAGACTAATTATGTGGTCTCGTTCCCTCTAGAGACACTAGAGAGGAGGCCGTGTGTCCCCGCAGTGGGAATATTAAAGGCTGATTATGCTATGTGGTCTCGTAGGTATTTTGTCAGGCAACCTACATAAATATTTATTTTATTTATGTCGTTAATTGTTTATGTATTATGTGAGGTAAATAAATTGCTTGTTTCATTTTTTTTTTTTCTTATTTTAAAATCCACATCTACAAACTTATCACCCGTCAATTTGTTTACATCAATTAAATATTTTTTATATCAAAATAATTATTGTAATGCAAACAAACCAAATCTTTAACAAAACTAGTACATACTCAAAACAATCCGAAAATATGGATCAATACTTATTATATTTTTTCCTCAAATGCGCGACAAAAGAATTGTCCAAAGTATGAAAATATTATTTTCATATCAAATATCTCATTGCACATCAAATTTACCAGAGCGTACAAATGTAATAATCAAAAATACATAATAACAAAATAACTATTTTTGCAAAAAAACAATGCGGCACGCAAGGCCAACATACTCGTAGGATGCAAGAGCGACTGAAGCGAGCTCGGGATTTGTGGCACCCCGACTCGGCGACTCGTGAGGTTACTATAAAGACCATGCAGACAGAAATAGGAGCCCCTTCGCAGCGGGGCTACGGGGCGTCAGTCGACTCAGCCTATCACGAAAGATTGATGTTTACCATGAACCTAGAACTTTAGGTGAATTTAAATACTAAAAAGAGTACCTACCAAAAGAATGCTACGGTTGTTTTGTTGTTTATATTTAATGGCTATAGTTAATTATTTGGTGATCATTTTACGTACAAGATAAAATGGTGTTTCACTTAAATAATTTCCGTACGCGTTAAAAAAATAGAGGCTTTGTTTTAACAAAAAAATAATTGTAATTTGCTAAGTTTATTGTGCGCTAGTTATTATTAGATATGCGTTCATAAAAAGTTCCGCTTTTCAATTAATAGAAAAATAGCGATGCGTCACGAACTCAAAATGTGCTATTTATAATAATTTTTGAGGTAACTGTGCAATTAGTATTTTTTATTAGAATTTGGATTTTTTTTATACAAAAAGGATTTTTTGATTTACAATTACTAGCATTTTTTCGGCATGAATCTTTTTCGCTTATACATTTAATGTCATGAATTTCCGCAACGTAACGCTTGATTCTGTAATTTATTACATTTTAGTTACGGGTATGAGCCTCGGTTTAAGGCGTTCCTGGGGAGGGCAAAGGAACAGGCTGGATCTGAGTGAGATTCTTAGGGACTGATTTAAAATAACTGGCTCAGTATGGGGGGGGGGGGAGTTATACACATGAAAAATGTAAACCCAAAAAATATCAACCGGAGGCTTCATTAGCTCGTATCTACAAAGCTTTCAGAAAACAATTGGTTCACATCCACAACTCCCACTATTACTAGCAGTTTTTTTGGATGAAAGGAAAAAAAAAAACAAAATACTTTGGCGACCTTCATCATCATCATCCACAGCCTGAATTCACCCACTGCTGGGGTATTAATAATCCTCCCTTTTCTTGTGCCAATCTCGTGACAGCCTCATCCAGTTTTTTCCCCCTATGGCAACTATGTCGTCTTACTTATTACAAAATAATTATGGGTTTTCCTTCAGACCCAAAATCGAACCATTTCTGAATTCAACTTGATACCAAAATGCTGGGTCGACGATCGAAGTTAAAACTCGTTTTGTTAATGACTTAGCGACGAGGGAAAAACCTGTCTAGATGCCATACCAATTATTAAATTCATTCAAACTGTAATTCTTTTAATTGTTAGCATTATTACGTTGAAATACTCCAATCGATTTTTAATGATGGTGTAAAACTTGTTAACAAATGAAGTAGGAATTCAAAGAATATTTTGTTATTCTATTCATATTTTTTTAAATATATATGTTAGAGCGCTGCACGTAGTTTGTCCGTTACATTTTCAAACCTTAACGGCTGAACGGGTTTTGATGTTTGCACACGGACCTGCGTTGGAGTATAGGGTGGGATTTATCCCAGTGTAAAGTGCCCGTAGGATCATTTCTGAACTTTTGAACGCGCGCTAAACCGCGGGCAAAAGTTATTCCTGTATAAGTAAACTCACGCATGACGGTCTGTTCCTGTAGTAAAAAATAGACTTTCATTCATGTATCACTATTAGGTACCTAACGGTGATCTAACTCGATCTTTGACCATTTCTCAAGTCCAAACTCGGGACAGAACGGTCAAGCAGTGAGTGACAGAAGAAGCGTTGACGCCGAGGTGGGATTAGGGAACGCTGGCTGGAGACTTGCCGCCGCACCAGCTTCGTTTGGTGACGGTTTTAAATACAAACTTTTAACCCCTATTTCACCCCGCTTAGAGGTTGAATTTTCCAAAACCCGTTCTAAACGTATGCCAACGTCATAACGGCTATACAGGATGTAAACTGAACCTTCACGAAGCCGTAAGCCGAAGCCAAGCATTCTGTACATCAAACTAAGTAATTCTACGCAAAAACTATTGCTGAGAAACGACTTTTTTTGGGTGAAAAATCACGTATTCGGTGGAACTCAATGTAGAGCTCAAAACAGTGCTGATGGATGCACTGAATACTACGAAGGTCGTGGAGGTATTTAGAGTTATAACATTAAAAAAACTGGTGTAAAAGTTGGAAATTTGACGCCCAATGTCTCCATCTCCATACAACTAGAAGGTTAAGTATGGTCTAGATTCTAGAACAAATAATGATCGCAATGACGGGGAGAACAAGTACCTTTCGGCTTCGTTAAGGATATTTTTAAATCCATTAAGTACGTCAAATGTTTACCCGATCTGTCCAGTGTTTTGACTAATGCGTTGATTGTCGGTCAGGACAAAGATGAAATCCTTTATGCTATCCCTTTCCTTTGTCGAATCCTTTGTAAAAATACCCTTAAAGAAGCCGAAAGGTACTTGTTCTCCCCGTCATTGCGATCATTTATTTTGAGCTTGGGATTGGTTTGGGATTGGACCGGGAAAAAAAGGTTGATTTAAAAAATTACGTAGTACCTAAGAACCATTCAATTCTTATTAGTTTATTGTGCGGTTATAATAACATTTTGTTATGTAGTAGCGTAGGTATGTAGATACAATTATCTGTTCTGTAGTTACATCATTGTCTATACTGTTTTTACAATAATTAAAAGGTTAAAAAGTCTCCCTAATTTATGATAAAGCCGTCTCGATTTCTAAAATCTTACTAACCTAAAAAAACAACAATCTGAGTAGGTATTTAGATAAAGTTATTTTTTAAGAAGATGATTATGTAATTCAATTCTTTATAATATTTTTTTAATGTGTGGAGATAAGGTCCCTCATAATGTCTCCCTAATTTATGATAAAGCAGTCTTGATTTCTAAAATCTTACTAACCTAAAAAAACCACAAACAATCTGAGTAGGACTTTAGATTATTTTTTTAATGTGTGGAGATAAAGTCCCTCATGTCTCTGAGGGTTATCGTCAATCTTCGACCGAATAAAATCACACGCTTACCTCTCCCCCAAACATTCTCCGTTATTAACACGTCAACCAATTGCCTACGAGCCTCTCCTCGGTTCTACGGTTTCAAAATTGTCTCAAAATACTATTAAAATTAAGTTTTTTCATATTTTATTGTGTTTGTGGGACAAATCGATTTATTTCTTTCTTTCTTTATTTTGATCCCTCAACTATTATTTCTTGAACCGGATAAAAGTTGTTCCATTAAGAACTTTAGTTTAGTCGGAATATAGTTCGCATTGAGTACAAAAACTGGCTGGAATATTTCAGCTTCGAAAACGGTTCCTGCCACTTTAATTTATTTAGCCTGTGTTTCTTTCAGCGCTTTTTCTAAGACTTATGGAATCGAAAACTTACATTTATTCCAATTAAGCTGAGAATCAACAATTTTTGAACAAAAATTACATTATAAAAAAATCAGTCTGTATAACCTAAGCCTGTATGTATATGTCTAGGTAGGTATATTATTATTACATCAGCAATTCACTGATAACTAGTTACTGTGTGTATGATGATAATAAGTGCAGTTATCCAGATAGGCATCCATAGATGTAGCTGCATGTCGATTATTATAATCGGCCTTGCCTTTCCCAACAATGTTATTTAGTTGTCGTAGCAAAAATGAAAAATGTCTTAAAAACGGTGACGTCACGTTTTTTATGTAACTCTTAGGGCGAATTTCACTAATGACAGCATTCAAGAGCTTGATCAGTGTCATCAATATTATTGACTATTGACTCATAAACGCATTTTAGATGTGCTTTTTGAGTTCAGTATCAGTTTATTTTTTTTATCATCGGTATTTTTGTTTTTAAATCAGCTGTTCCAAACATTTTGACCGAGAAGGCATTGCTTTTTTTTTTTAATAACCGACTAAACAATTTCTATGTGGGGGTTCAGAATGATGTAGGTACTGAATACGTGGTAACCGTCTTATCGTCGCGGTGTCCCTTCCACACTGTATACTGCGAATGCCTACGATGCTCAACGCGCTCGTGGTGACCAACCCTGGATTCCTATACTTTCATATGCATTTTGCATAAAAATCTGTTATTTAAAAAATATAAACAGACATTCAATTTTATATATTAAATACATAAATTTGCGCATAACAGATTTTACTTTACTTATAACAAAAAACATTTTTTTTTTAAATTTTTGTATATCTGTCGGTCTGTCTGATTGTTGCGGCTATTCTCCGAAACAGCTGGATCGATTTAGACGGGACTTTTACTGGCGGATAGCTGTTGTACTTTTATTTAAATAAAAAAATTAGGATTCTGTGCAAAAAATAAAAACCTTGAAATTGTTAGTACAATTAGATTTAAATCGGGAAGTAAACTTTTTATAATAATTTCACGCCAACGATGGTCGCGGGGCACAGCTAGTAACATTTAAAAATTGTTAAGATCGATTAGCTATATTTCCAGTATAACCGAATGCAAATAAATACAATATTATATATATTTTATATGAAGCGACGGAGTATCTGACCTTAACTAATCACATCAAAAATCTCAATCAATATCTATCTAGTGGGTAACATGTTGCCCACTTAGCTCATAGTTAATTACTGAGGAGCAAAGACAGGTTGTCAGACTTTCGAGCTTCTGAGTACAGAGAGACGACAGTCTAGGACCAACGGACCACTCCATATGGAAAGATAAGTCACCCATCCACGATTCACACGAAGCTTAACCTTGATGGATTGAGCACACATATTTAAATGGAAAGAATTAGTGTCAAAATGAAGTACGTACTCTGAGCCAGGCCTAGGTCCTAGCAACCTCTGGTCTCGGTATTCACTCAGCGATATTATTTTCGGTGGTTCTAATCCATAAGTTGGCTGTATTGACATGTTGGGCCAATGAATAAATTCCTTTATCTATATTATTGTAACGCGACGATATGTCACAAGTATTATCACGCTACTGCTTGCTCGCAAACCACAAATACCACGATACCACCTATGGCCGCAGATTAGACGGCTATCTAAGTGGGTACGTATATTAATTAAGTACTAGCGTCTGCCCGCGAAAAATACAGCTGTCCCCTACATTGGAGTTGAGTAAGTTGTTGTAGTTTTTTACTGCACAGCTGATTTTTTCTCGCGGTTTCAATGGTGGTCCTTTCGAGAAAGTGGTTCAGTTAGATGGTCTGAATCACACTCTGAAATATGACCACACCATTCTGGTACTCGCTGTGTATTGATAACAGATACATTAGATAAATATCTGTTATTTTTGTGTAAGTTACACACAAACGGGTTGGTAATAGAGAAGTATGTAAGACAAAAAGACGACTTTTTGCTGCGCCGAAAATAAATTGGAATCAGGACATCATGGACAGGAGAATCAAAAGAATGGTGATATGCTCGTATCTTGTTTGATGTCTATACCCATCACGTTGTGGAGTTTTGCTGTGTAATTGACATTGTACGAATCGGCAGTCTGTGCAAATAAACAGGCTGCTGATTCATTTATTCACTTGCAACCGTTAAGGATTGACCAACAAATGGAAAAGGCCTTTACCCAAAGTTTTTTTTTTTTGGTGGGTGGGAAATCATCAAATGACCCCCCCCCCCCCGCTCGGGCGGAGCGGAAGGGAGTGTCAGACTCTTACTGACTAAAAACCACCCATGTTCCTTCTTTGGCCCTTTATGTTCCAGGGCCGCGGTATCTCTTTCGAACAGTCCCGCAGCCCTGGCAGGAAAGAGGGGTCCTTAATTAATCTTAAGAAGTTAATATTTATCTTTTTTTTATGTTTTGTTTCTTTAGGAAAAATAAAGGATTTTTTATTTATTTATTTACTGACCGCCAATTCATGAGAAAAACACTTCCTTCGTGTTTGATTGAAAACATAAAAAATGCCATTATGTAAGCAATTCATTTATGAGTACGTATTGTTGGATAAAATAATTTAAAATATTTTGATGTATTTATGAGGCTCTTTTATGAAGCTAATATCAACTAATGGTGAGATAAGGTCACAAAAATTCTGAAAAAAAAACCCTCCGTGAAATAACCCTCTTCGTACCCTCCACGCAATTGGTCGGTTTTATCATTAAGACTTCTTACCCCTCGGTGATGCTTTGTGCTTGTGCCATGTTGTTGCCAACATGCCGCATGCCGTAGCTTGCATGCCACGGATTCATATTCCTAGTTGGACTGCAAAGGAACAAACGAAAACAGTTAACACGCAAAAAATATTATTAATGAGTTTCTCGTGCAATCATATTAATCTTTAGTAGCTAGGCGGCCCAGCTCTGCTTGGGTGAAAATAGAGAAAACGATTTTTTCCAGATATGGAACCTAGCTAGATCGTTTTTTCGCAGCAGCGGTGTATTCACTAGGGTTCAAGCGTTGCGTGACGTGTGTAACCAGGGACATCAGGACATGTCCGTCCCTACTCGCCTCCTTAGAAAGTCTCGGTCTCAAATGAGGTCGGCGGAGAGGACACGGGAGGCAACAACCTCCCTATCCGCAGGAGACAAAACGGGCACAGGACACATTTAACTGAAAGTTTCCCGTGTGTGCAGCCGGACCACAATTTGACACATTAAATGGGTCTTTTTAAAATTGAAACTAGTTTTGAAGTTCAATGCACTTCTTAGCCTTTACAAAAATGACCGATTGATAGTCGTTAACAAAATGAAGAAAAGATAATTATTCAAGGTGTGGCCAAACTGAGTCCGCAGTGACGTCAGTTTGGTTTGACAGCAAGTCTGGTGGAACCTTCCGGCTTCCGCCCCGAGAGGGGGACATACATGGGGATGCAAACAGGAAATAAAGGGACATGTTCATGTCTTGGGGGGAAGCGCCAGGGTAGCCCGCGAAATTCAAATTTTCTTACGTTTTTTGCAATTAGCGTCAGGCCAGGGTCAGGCTGTATGTTGAACAAAATATTTTATACTAGCTTTTGCCCGCGGCTCCGCTCGCTTTAATTTAGAATTTCACAATCAATTCGGGTTGTACTCTGCTTGTCAAGTAATAATATAATTCAATCATGATTCGACAGTCACGTGGCGCCATCTATTATCCTAAGAACACTATTGTTGTTTTCCTCGGGAACAGTACTTTTTTTTACCCTATGTCTACTGGATATTACCGAACTTCACGATGACGAAGCCGCGGGCATAAACTAGTATTCTATAATTTCAGGCATATTTTTAAATAGCTTCCGCCAGCGGCACCGCCCGCGTACATTCATTTTTACAAGCATTAATTTAACTTCAAATGTTTTTATGTTATATGTTTAGGTCAAAACTTTCAACTGAATCCCCAACCGAATGAACTAAAATTTTGCATACACGTTTAGTTGACGGATGACAATGCATGGTCAGCTAAGTGACGTCATTCTAAAATTCTAAATCCATTATGGCGGACTCTCAAAGATGGCGGACTAGTTATTTTAATGCAACCCCACTCAATGATATGGGTATCAATTAAAACGTTTACTGAAAAGAATACAGAAAAAAATGACGTCACTATTAACATTTATTCTGCTTTTCAGGTCTGGTGACCATAGCCATGACGTCGCCTTTGGATTCTTCCTTCGACTTCTTCGGCCCGCCTACCTATGTAAAGACACCGCTTGGAGAGAGCATAGACAAATCCACCTTGAAACTACTTAAGGTAATTACATACATAAATAAATTGACGCCTTTTTCTCCATGGGGGTAGGCAGAAACTTCAGAACGTCACCTGCTACGATTCTTACATACGGGGTGGACGGCAGAGTAGGGCAAAAACTAATTGTAAAACAACTAACAACTAACAATTAAATTGCCAAATTTAGTTGCAACTAACAACTAAAATAATTAATTGTAATTGTAACGTGTCGCAATTAACAATTAATTAATTGTGCTTGTAAAACTTAGCGATTACAATTAAATTAATTGTGCTTGTTAAAATTTGCAATTACAATTGATTAATTGTTAATTGTTTGATACACGTTTACAATTACAGTTAACAATTAATAAATGTAACTGAAAAATATAATTCAAAAAATGCAAGAGCATTCTCCATAATATTCTCAAAGATATGTAAAGCCTGGATTTAAGCCAGAACATTACGTAAAAGTGTAGCACAGGTACCTCCTGCCACATTTACATTTATCAAATACGTAGTTAAATTAAATATTAATTGTTTAAAACAATTAATTTAAATGCAAATAAAATTTTAATTGCAGTTGAATTAATTGTAAACCACAATTAACAGATTTAATTGCAATTGATTTTAATTGCATTTCACAATTAAAAAATAATTTAATTAATTTAATTGCAATTAATTTAGTTGAAATAAAAATTGTAATTGTTTGCTTCTACAATTAAAAAATTAATTCAATTGTGCCCAACACTGGTGGACGGGACACCGACGCGAAAAAGGTTAACACGAATTCAGTAGCTATTTTGAGCCACCCCACATAGAAATTTTTCATCCGTTAAAAAAAACAGCTGTTCCATACATTTTGACCGTGTACGTATTGCACTCATATATATGAAACAGCTGTTTTTTTTCTAATATACTGAATACGTGGTTAAAGTTTTCACGTCAGTGTCCTTTAAACCCCGTATACGTATCTTTCTACACGTCCTCGTTCATACATCTGGTCATACACGCACGCAGGTCGGGCAGTGTTATTGGGTCCATCAGTTATTTCTCAGTAGCCGCCCGTAGTAAGGACGTGTGCCCCAAAGATTGCAATAGGCTCGCCCTCTATTATAGGTACATCTCTACTATGGGTACTATAGGTAGATCTCTACCTAACATTCCGGGGACTACCGGCGTGATACTTTTTTTTTTTGAATGGCCTCTCGCAGCGCAACAACTCTCTAAGGTTGAAGCTGCTTAACCGGACAATCCTGTGGTGGCCAAAAATTACTTTAAGGCCCCCAGCCAGGGCTTACAAACTAAGGATACAAATTAAATGAACAGACCCTAAGGGCACCCCCTGTGGGGTTCGGGCCTAGGCTTAGTGCGTCATTGAAGGGACAACTAGGGTCGGGCTGGGTCAAATTATTATTTGGGGGTTGATTTATTACTACAGGCTCAGCGGCGCGGGCTGGCTCGTCGAGCAAGGGTCGGGACCGGCGTGATACTACGAGTATGCATAGGTATTATAAGTATTGCATTAACAAAGGCTAAGGCACTTGTTCTTCCCGTCATTTTGATATTTTTTTTGTTCCGGACCATACCTGGGAACTTTCTAATTACGGAGATATTAGATGTTCAAGTTTTTCCACAAGTATTAAAAAATACAAGTTTTGAATGTCATAATCATAACTTTAATTTAAATAGGTAAGTACCTCCAGGGCCGTACTATTCATCAGCAAAATCTTTTGAGTGCGTTAATATTGAGAACGCTACCGTAAATCGCGACTATTGCGAAAAAATCCCAGCAATAATTTCTGTAGGTACCTACAGTGTTCAGGCAAGCTTTAGTTTCTTGTAGGTACAGTCATGTCATGAGCACTAATATGTATCCACTAAGCAACTTTTAAAAGGGATTTTCTTCTATCGTACGAATGGTTATAACTTAAAACAAAAGAGAATCGCATTTGAATTTAGGTAAGTGTATACATGTTGATGCTCGTGACTGTACAGAATGCTTAATTGACGGCTACGAGAAGGGTCCAGTGACTTAAAAAGTAAGTATGTAAGTAGGCATTCATATAAATGCAATACTTATCTAGGAATAGGTATACCTAATTGGGTAAACCCCAGAAAAAACTACCGAGAAGTACCTAAATAAGGAAAACGCGTGAATCCTTCTGTTGAGTGTATATGTATTGTGTGCTATTAGCAATTAATGCCGTGAACTGACCAAGGCCGCTCCAATTACATCACATCACGCGTGGAATCCCCCAAAGGGTTAGGCAGAGGTGTGCATTCCGCCAGTTATGCTTTAACTCCCATGTAATAAATGGGCGAGCCTATGCCCATCGACCGGGGCCCACAGATGCAAACTCCGTTGCTGCTACTGAGAAATTCCTGATGGAAAAACATGCATGGGGTGAGAAGAAGTTGATCTTATACTGCTTGCAAGATTTAACCGAAAAAAGAACATTGCAAGTCAAGCTTTTATAAAGAAACGAAAAGTTTTTTTTTCTAAACAATCTTTTATATTACGCGTAAAGTATAATTATAAAGTTTAGTGTCCGTTCTATTAACCGCTGAGGAGTAATCGCGTGAGGAGACGATCCTGGCGGTAGGATCACGTCATGTCTGTCATAATAATGTATTATCACCAAAGCCAAAGGGCTGTGCAAAATTTCACCTCAATCGGTTAGGGGGAACTGGTATAAAAATTCAGTTGCAGGATTTGACCCATACTAACTAACAAGGAAAGTTATCTATATGCTTGTAAAAAATGAATGACTTTGGCAGGTGGCCTACGATTCGGCAGAGAACAAGAACGTGGTAACGTCCCCTCTCAGTCTCATGATCCTGCTGTCCTTGTTCAACTCGGGCGCAGGTCCTAACACCAAGGAAGAGATCACCCAATTCTTAGGTGGCACAGACTACCAAAAGGTTAGTACATTCTATCTTTTTTTTTCACAACTGGCCGGGTGTTAATATCCGAGCTGACTGACTTTGTTTTAATACTGCGGCCACACTATCTTACCATATACTGATACCTACTGCCCGTTTACCGCAATAATTATGGCATTAAATTACGGCCTAAATTACTGCGTGAAGTGGTGTGTGGTTAGACTAATGTTAATGTTAATAATGTTATGCGAAAAAAGACCGCCACCGGAGCTATTGGCTACCGTCATAGGCCTTATTGATTGACATTGTAAAATTATGGTCATCAATCGTGGCTACACCTAGTTTTAGTTTCAATTATGGTCATAATTATTGCCATATCACGGTAGTGTGGCCGCAGCATAATGAATACATAATATTATAGGTTAATTTTTGTATTAATGATGACTTACATTTTGATATCTTCGAGTATTTATGTGCTGATCTGGTGAGCCTGAAATCGTTGACATTCGTTATTATTAACCATTCCAGAACTTTCTAAAGAAGGAGAATTCAGATATTATTAAGACGCGTAAAAGTGTTAGTTAAAACAAATTTTAGGAAATAAACATCAATATAATTATAAGTATAATTTAGTAGTGACTAACATGCCTCTGTGTGAGTGCTGCTTGTTTAGTTTTAATTCTCTCCTTTATTTTTCTTTTTACCTACATTTATAAATTATTAAGCAAATATATAATATATTTTTAAGTATTGAAAAGCGCGGCTATAATACAAGTTTGTTTGCTTAAAAGGAGGCTCCAATCACTAGTAGTTAAGGCTTGCGTCTTAAAATATAAACCAATTTTAATTTGCATAATTTACAAATCAACTTACCTTATCTCGGCAATTTAATGATGAGAACACACTATTTCATTTTAAGTATATAAACATCTTAAACTACCGTCCTTAAGCCTAAAAGTGTTCGCAGAAATATTCAACACGTCACATTTCTTTTGTTACTGTCAACTTATATTTTTCTGCTACCCCAATTGGGATTGTAGTAAAATGTTCATTTATTCGACACAAACAATAAAATGTTATTTAGGACGTGCGATCAAAAATGATAACGCGATATTTATTTATTTATTATTCAACTTACAACTATCATTGCAGGTAATCTTAAAGCTAATTCGATAGTGTGGCTATAATAATATTATGAAATCTTTTAGGAGAATATCCTACAGATTTACTCATAATTATAACTACCACCAAGATATGTTATACAGTACATTTCGATCAAATTCGTGATGATTTGGTAAAATTAAAATTTGAAATTGTTTAAACTACTTAGTTTCAATAATTAATAACAACAACAACAGCATTCATTTATACTCGGGCAACTTTGGCCCAAGAGGATAAGCTAACTAATATCAAATAACAGTCACAGTAGGTATCTGTGGCCGTCTTTACAACGTAAAGGAAAAAAGATACTGTCACACAAGAATACGAATAGAGAAGACGCTATACAAAGCCGAGCCAAACTGCTAAAGCTCGATGCCATATGAACAAATAAACTACACGATGTTTTAGTTGCGGTACTTATCCTTATTAACACCACCCATCTTGGGATTTTAAGTCTCAAGAGCAGATGAGCCCCAGCTGCAAACTGAAGTACCTTCGCTACCTTTCCGCAAACTAACTTCTCATATATTTCCAGACTTCCGACTCTTACAGGGAGTTGAGCGAGAGATTCTCCCAATTAAACCCTGAGGCTCTGACCGTCGCCAACAAGGTGTACGTCTCCGACAAGTTCCGTCTGCAAGACTCCTTCGGTTACGCCGCTAGCTCCTACCGCAGTGAAGTGGACACCTTGGACTTCAGCCAAGCGCAAAAAGCTGCTGACGTCATCAACCAGTGGGTAAGTCATTAACACAGAACAAGGTGTTCCGACAGAGAACCAAAGTTGACAACATAGCTCACAGAATAAGCAAGCTGAAGTGGCAACGGCCGGACCGTTGCCTTCGTTGCCATATTAGCTGTAGAATCGATGACCGTGTTCTTGACTGGAGATCGCAAATCGGCAAACGTAAGGTGGGAGACATCCTCGGGCTAGGTGGAGTGCCTCCGTTTGGTTGGCTGGTGAGCTGGCGTGTAATTAGAGAGGTTTATACCCAACAGTGGACTGCTGTAGGCTGATGATGAAGTCATTGACAAGTTACATCTACATTTGTTGAAAATCATGTATTTAAACGAACACAAACGAACGCTTGTCAATACCTGAGTAACTTAATACAACCAATGTGATTGACGCAGTAGGACAGAGCAGAGCACCACTACTCTTTAAATACATTTCTTCTCTAGTAAATCACTTTGAGTTTTTGATTGTGATAGGCTGACGAGAAGACCCGCGGCAACATCAAGGAACCTGTCAGTCCAGACGTACTCGGCAGTGACGTAGCAGCTGCTCTCTTCAACGTCATATTCTTCAAGGTATGTAATTCACATTGCTTCTCTAACGCTTTTAAACATCTCTTTATTTGATGATAATTCTTAGGTGTGGTGGTCGATTGGTTTTCTTTCCCGAAAATTTCCAGTTTCATCACTGCTATGTATTATTTAAATTGAAAGTGGTCAACGATTAATGAAAATGATTGCTACATTGGCAATGCTGATTTTTGGCTAAAAGTAAGCCAGCCCTAGCGTGAAGTCAAACAACCGCTTGGTGATATCCCAAAAGACTCCAACTCCAAACGGATTCAACACATCTAATTGGTAATTATTACCAATTAGATTATTGTATTTGCACCGTTTGAGGTTTCCAGCTACCTACACAGCACTGCCCGCCGTTTTTAATATTAAATAGGCTTGCGTTTGGCCGCAACTCGGGTGGGGCACGTTTGCCTAGAAAAAACCGATTCACTCGAACTTTGAAGAGATCTAAATTATAGTGATCGGGAAACAGAGAAGCCACAGTGCTAGGATGATAAGATGCATCCCACACTAAAGGTCTACCCAGTTTTCCTAGGCGTTATGGTCATGCTGTTCTTATTCCAATTAATTCTGTGGTATAAATATGTACATTAACATACTTTTCAAACTTCCAGGGTCACTGGCACGTTCCTTTCAAAGCGGAGGAGACGAAGGACAAAGATTTCCATCTCAGCAAAGAATCTGTAGTCCAGAAGCCCACGATGCACTTGTTGCAATCTCTTTATTACACGGAAAGCCCTGAACTTGGTGCTCGGGTAAGCATCACTTTGTCTAAGTCATCACCTCCAAAGGACACCTATATCCCGTATCTTTTGAATCTTGGATAACCTTTCAATTCAATAAAGGTTTTTGTTATCATTGAATTGTTTTTATTTACTAGATGGTTGAGCTACCCTACAAAGAAAGGGGCTTCCGTATGGTCGTGGTACTCCCCAACGAGGTAGACGGTCTACCATCAGTGCTCGAAAAAGCAGCGGAGAAAGGCCTTTTGAATGACGTGTTCAAGCTAGCACCTGCTGGGTCTGATGTGGATCTAGACTTCCCGAAATTCGATATCAAGAGCAAACTGGACTTCAATAAAATCTTACCAAAGGTACCTGTGCTAGTTTTAATTTTTTTCAATTAGTTTATTTTCTTTTAATTCTTTAGTATTATTGAATTGACCTCCACATGATGTGCTAAGCCAATGAGTGTGTATGCTTATATAAATCCTAAGAAGAATGCTACGTGGCTGCTTCTTATTAAAAGATGGAAAATCTACAATCTTCCATAAGATTTTAATTTACGTTTTGTCATTACAGTTGGGAGTCTCCAAACTATTCGAAGAGCCAGCGACCGGTATTGTGCAAGATCAATCGGTGGTAGTGTCCAAGGCGTTCCAAGAAGCCTTCATTAAGGTCGATGAAGAAGGTGCCACTGCTGGCGCATTCACAGGTGTGTAGCATTAAAAGCTTGAGACAACTATTATTAGTTTGTCTAACAGTACACTAATTACCATGTTACTCGTAGATATAACCTGTAGGTATGTACTTTAGGAGACACTTATGGTAATGTCTAATGTCTTTTAAAAAAATGTGATTTGGTTCTCTTTCACAGGATCATTTTCAGTAGGAATATCCGCAATTTACCGTCCACCGCCTGTTAAGAAGTTTACAGTTGACCATCCATTCTTATATCTTATTATCTTCGAAGACGTAGTTCTTTTTGCAGGCACTTACTCGCACTAATGAGGTAAAATATAGACAACGACTTGGTTGCTTTGACGGTGTTTGCAATGTTCGCATCGCAGGCTATTCATTTTGCTTTTCTTAATGAAAACCTTTATTAACAAAAAGGCTTGGCTGCTGCAAAACATAACTGGATCTACTGGCGCTATGTATAAGTTGCAGTTTGCGGTTTACAATCTATTCTCTAGTTCAGGCTACTTTTTTATTTAAAATGTCCTCCTGTCTTCTTCGGATGCTTAAACCCGAATTTCAAATGTCATATATTTGGTCCCTATGACAATGCTATAACGAGCGTGGTTGCTAATTTTATCCAGTTAAAAGTATCAGAAATAGTTTATAGCCCATCAATGGTAATAAATTGTCTTTTAACAAAAAATGTGTTCTGGACGTCTTTCGCAGGATACGTTTTAGTACCAGTATCTTCAGATTCCAGACCTCCACCTCCTAGGAAGTTCACAGTTGATCGCCCATTCCTATATTTAATCCTCTTTGAAGACAAAATTCTGTTCGCTGGCACTTACACACACTAATGATGAGGTAAAATACAGATAACCGACAGGGTTGCTTTTTGTGGTGTTCACAATGTTTGCTTCGCAGGGTTTTTGCTTTTTCTATTGAAAACTTTTGCTTTTATTAACTAGTTATAACTGGTTATTTTCACCTAAGTTGCATTAAGCGCTTTACTATTACAATTTCGTCTCCTTCTTTCCTCTTCAGCTTTTTTTATTTTACATGTCGTCCTGACCTCTTTGTATGCCTAACAGCCGAATTTAAAATGTCTTCCCTGGTAGTAGTCTGACTTCAGAACTATCGGTCAGATGAACTGCACCTGTCCCGAAATGAAAAGGTATACAACTCACGAAACCAATTCCTTCGTTACGAAAAGCGTGGTTGCAGCCAGCTATTGATTGTTTGATTATCATCCATAGGATTGATTTTAAGGGGAATGACACTATTTTTTCGCCGCCTTCAACAGTTAAGTTCCTAGTTGACCGTCCATTCTTATATTATATTTGATCCTCTTCGAAGACAATAGCCTGTTTGCTGGCATTTACACCAACTAAACTAATGCAAGAACCTAGAGGTACTGTCTTCGTAAAATTGGATATCTACGCATTTGACTTTTCTTATCAAAGTTCCGTCATCTCTGCGTCTCCACATTTGTGTAACCTTTGCCATCTGCCCTGTCTTATATACCTCAACTGAATTTTAAATATCTATTGACCTCTGACACTACGCAATTTATTCCTTGATAATAATTGGCGGAAAGTCTTTTCTATGCTGATGTCGAATTAAAAACTACAACCTATGCTGCAATTAATTTTTACATTGATTGTTATTCACAGGAATGGTTTTCATGTATACGTCATCACTCTCCGAACCACCACAGCCAATAAAGTTTATCGTTGACCGTCCCTTTTTGTATACGATTCTCTTCGAAGACAAAATTCTGTTTGCTGGCACCTACACCAACTAATGCGAAAAGTATTAAAAATAAAGTAGGTACAACCGTCTTAATGACATGGGATTTGACTTTTGCATGCTTAACAAGATCAAAACCTGGTTATTCTGCATTTCCATATTTTCATTCGACACTAACCCTCAAATTGCCGCAAGAGTAGCAGATCTAATTTATTGGTTAGGAACCTATAATATTCTTTTAGTTTTTTTCAAAACTGTCTGTTTCTTGAATTTTTATTTTACGCTCTCTACGTCTATGTCTACTGTAATTAATCTTACATAAATCACTTATTTGTATTTTATATACATGATTCTGAAGGCATGAGAAGGCAGGATTACTTTCAGGCAATACATACACAGCTAACACAGCAATTTTTGGAGAAAGCTGAGCTTCCGGCGATCTTTATCATTAGTTGAGGAATGAAATAAATAATACCTTTGTGTCAATTTCAAATAAGATTTGTGTGTTTATTGTAACTCACAGGATCGCTAGTATCGTTAACTTCATTTTCTCCACCACCGCTACCATACCATTAAGGTTTACTGTTGATCGTCCATTTTTATATGCCATTCTTCAAGAATACACAATTTTGTTTACCTACAACCACTGATACTTAGGTATTGTGTTTCGTCAGGATTTAGATGTTGCTCTTACCCTGTCATCTTCTCAGTCAACTACTAAGGAATCTTGTTATTTTTTTTTTTGTCAATGATCTTCTTAATGAACTTTCTTGATTTTTTTTTTATTCTTCTACTTGTTACTTTTTTATTTACTATAAGTTGTCTTTGATTTTCTCGTGGTGCTGGCAACGTCTGTTTTAAGTCAATGCTGGCAAGTTCTTCACTCCTCAATTATTATTTGTCAAAGTTCCATTTGGTTTTCTTCAATGTGTTACAAACAGATGCGTACTATTGCGTACCCTAGAATTGGTCCTGGATGTGTTATTCGCCGCAACATTTCGACACGTTATTAAGATTTTGTTTTTTATAAATCACATCCGTGATGTGTAATATTAATTTTAGAAATTATTAGTTTTCGTACTTAGTGCTAGACAACCTATGCCACTCCTTGTGACCTTGTATTATTCATATACTATGTCACTACTTCAAAATTTAACCATTTATTGGAATCGTTTGTCATTTTCCAGCGATCATTCTAGCAGAATCTTTACCACCGCCACCAGTGAAGTTTACCGTGGACCGTCCATTTTTATATTTGATCCTCTTCGAAGATATAATTCTTTTTGCTGGCACCTATGTAAATTAAGGTGATATTAATACTGTACGATCAAAATAAGAATAGGTTTATCCTTGATTAATTACTAATAACTGCACTTGCATGAGTGCACATATTATTTAATGATTTTAGAGACCCTACTGATGTTTGTTTGTCATAGCTAAAAGTTCAGAATATGTGTAAGGTCAAGCCTCTTCTTGTTTCGATCGCATAATCCACTTTCGACTTAAAATGTTATTTGCTAGCTTTACTATTAGATAGATACTAACTCCTCATCAAGTCTAATGTTCATGTTTCAGTGACACAAGCCATGCCCCTGATATCCCATTAGCAAAAATGACAAACATGTTTCTAGATCCGTGGGTTAGGTTGTGCTTTATGTATCTGTCAGTGTTTTTTTCATTTTGTAAATAGAACATGGCTCATACAAGGCAATTTTTCCACTCTTCGAATATAAATATCTTGTTTCTATTAGCGCTTGTGTCTTCTGGTGAAAAATCGGATGTTTCAAAATCTACAGATATCGTGACTTCGTCCAATTGGTTTCGTTAACTATGTTCGCCGTTTTCTCAGGTCTTCGGATTTGGCCAACGACTCGCTTGTCTAAATTCCCGTGATGTGCAGTGCAGTGTGCTATTTTTTTACGAAGAAATAAACCTTTAACTGTCCACTTCTTTTAATCTTTTGTATTCACGCGTGTCACATAACCATAACACATTTAAGAATTTATTGGTATTGTTTGAAATTTTCAGGAGTAATTTTAGTACCAGAATCATTAGATTCCCAGCCACCAGAGCCCGTGAAGTTTATCGTTGATCGTCCATTTTTATATTTGATCCTCTTCGAAGACAAAATTCTTTTTGCTGGCACCTACACAAAATGAGGTGATCCGACTTTATGTATCTACATCTAGGTAATTTTTCTAGCTCTCCGTCAGTTGCTTAAAGTGCTTGCATAATGAAGCGGGTGTTGGTTTCAGACTCTCGGCTCTGTGCTGACCGGTTTGGATCGGTGCTGGATTGTTTCATCAAGTGCATGAGAGTTTAATAACATGGGATTATTTCGATACGGTTATGTACAAACTGACTACTTGTAAGCCTCTCCGAAATTAAGATAACGTCGTCTTTACCTTAAGTGGTGAACTTTGGGGCCGATGTGGACCTGAGATATTTTTAAGTGTGTCCTTTGAAATTTTCTTGTACATTCGATTTTTGTATGTACCTGTTTTATTACTTAAGTTATTTATACCTCTATAGTAACGTCGTTTCTATCAATATTAGGCTGGTGATGACGGAGAGAAAAAAAGGGATTTCATCAGTTTACACTAACCTACAGTGGTTTACAGTAACCTACCTAGAAGTCAAAAAGAATCCGGATGTTAATAATTATGTTAACGTTGGCATCCAGATCTATAAGACAGTGTTAAATTATACGCAAAATTATGTTTGTGTGTGTGTGTGTGTTATAACAGGAATATCACATTACTTACTTTGTTTTAAAAGTGTAACTAATATAGGATTTTATTTTATTTATTTAGACATTTCGACTGAACTCAAATGTCAAAAGTCATTTCTATGACATCGGTTGTTTCACAGGAATCTTTGCCGTGGCAACATCTTTGCTTATTGAACCACCTTCGCCGATGAAGTTTACAGTTGATCGTCCATTTTTGTATGTGATCCTCTTCGAAGACAAAATTCTTTTTGTTGGCACCTACACACAATGAGGTGAAAATAAATTGAATAAAACATCACAAATCTAATTTTGGTTGTGGAAGCTTATCATTTTCATTATCTTAACTTTCCATCCTTTCCGTTGCAGTGTGTGTATTCTATCTAAAAACTTCAGGGTTATCTTGGTTCATCGTTTTAGATCCCTAGAGGATTCTGATTGAAGGACTTGTATGCCAAAGTCTCGCCTCAGCAGTCGAACAATGGCAGTTCTAGGAACATGCGCAGTGTAGCTTTAAGCTGAAAAGTATTGTCTGAATGCTTATTATTTTCTTTGAGGCACATTTTTATTTTAGTCCCTATTCATAAGATACACGACCACGTTCTATGATTTCACTGACAATAAACCGATTGTGATTCACAGGTATTATTGCCGTGCCTCCATCTTTGGATTTCCGACCACCGCCAACAACGAAGTTTACAGTTGATCATCCGTTCTTATATTTGATCCTCTTCGAAGACAAAATACTTTTCGCTGGCACCTTCACAAAATAAGGTGATTAATAAAATTATATTTCTAATTGGCACGCACTTTATAGGTACTTACCTATGTTTCGTCGGTTATTCATTTTTCATCTTTTCGGATCAATATCCCGTTAAGTCGACTAATTGTCAACTTAACAAAATCTCATTAACGGTGGTCGATATTGGAGGTCTCCATAATAATCAGCATTGATTTATTTTCTCCAGTGGGAATCTTCATGGATGTGTGTCGTCAGTAAATTATCTTGGAAGTTGCTGGTACCTTATATATTTCTCTTTAATTATTTTTTTGTTGTCGTCTTCTATAATCTCTGAATAATTATTATCCAGGAGTGTGTAACATCTTGATGTTGCTATATTTGTTTTTAAAATCCTCAGGAGTGGCTAGGCAGCGGTTTTTAATTTTATTTCGATACGTGGGACCGAGCTGCGTCCAAATAGGTCCAATAATACATAGGAAGCGCCAACCCATTTCGCAACAGAATAGTGAGAAATTCAGAAATGGCGATAACATGTCATACGAACCCATGAATCCAAATAATATTATAAATGTGAAAGTTTGTATGTCTGGATGTTTGCTATTTAATCACGCAAGAACGGCGTAATGGATTTGGATGAAATTTGGCAGTTTATAACCAGGGTAACAAATATACCGGTAAACTACCTACCTTTTACCTACCTTTTTATACCGGTAAATGACAAGGCGCAGACGAAGTTGCAGGCAGAAGCTAATGGTTCATAAATTATCTTTTAAGGATAATTTTCATTAACAGGAGGACATTTCATGCTAGTGTCGGCAGCGCCCCCACCACCACCGCCTAAGAAGTTCACTATCGACCATCCATTTTTATATCTGATACTGTTCGAAGATAAAATTCTTTTTGCCGGCACCTACACGAATTGAGGTGATAATTTTACAGTAATATTATACTTACTCTTTTTCACGTAAAACAGTCCTTGATTTATTTTATGAAACTTCATATTTTTCTTCTAGCTCTAAGGACTATGAAAATCTGTCTTCTAAATCATATTGAACTTATGAACAGAACCGCTTATTAAGACCAAAGTGGATGTAGACTTAGGTTTCTTCAGAGAATACTCTTGTTTTGTTCTACAGGGTCAAATTAGCTAGCGAAACTCGGAGGACACGACGTGATTGACGCAAAAAACATGTTTTTTTTTGGTTTGTCATATAATTGTTACATTTGTTACACACGTCTTTGTCGTTTTGGTAGCTTATTTATTTTGAAATTATTTTATTGGGCATAACACTCGAAAAGCTTTGTCTACGTGTCACACGCAAACTATTTTTGTAGGTACCTACTAGGAGTGCCAGTTATTAGTAACTGAGAATCGGTCATGTTGGAATTAGTTATAATCAATGCATAAGTACGCTTGTAAAGTGAAAGAATTAAAAAATATATATTTTTGTCATCATAAATCATAAAATATTTACCAACAAGTAAAGCAAGCAAGTAAGCAAGCCCTGTTAAATTCGTTCAAGCTAAATATTACAGTAAAAATAAAACGAGGTGCCTATAATTAGCACAGTTTTCTAGTAATAAGCGAAAGAAAAACTTTAATTTGCGGTGGAAATTAAATGAAATAATTTTCAATTAAATTAAAAAATAAAATTTAACTTTGAAAATAAAAATTCATCCCCAATTACGGAACCCTTGCTGGACGAGTACGACTCGCTGTTTGCTAGTATTTTTTTTACAACGCAAGGTCTTTCTAGCGCATCGTAAAACGTGGATCACTCTGAACACATGAAAAGAATTCCAAAATTCTAGCAAAAAGATAATATTTAAACAAGTCTTAGACTCCATTTACATCTCTAGGCGACATCACGACTCTTGCACGTATTTCTCAAAGAACTAGATATTCTTAAAAATTACTAGATATTCTTAACTTCCTTAAAATCAATGTTATTATTTACAGGGTTTGTTTTGGAGGCACTTTCCTTGGATTCAGAAACACCACAACCACTGACGTTTACAGTTGACCATCCATTTTTATATTTAATCCTCTTCGAAGACAAAATTCTTTTTGCTGGCACTTACACACAATGAGGTGATATAATATTTAAGGTTGCATGTGATTTAAAAAGTTTTTTGTGTTAATTTCAAAGTTGCCAAAAAACGTTTGCTATGTAGGATCGTGTCGTCAATACGGGCTCAGCTCACTTTGGCAGTATTGCAATAATATCATTTTAAATGCGCCCAACAGATGTTGAAGTTATGTCGTTAAGGAGGATGCGCTAAAGTAGCACGCAAATGCAAATTGCAGAAAACCTAAGAATTTGACGAATTTGGGAATTCATTTGAATTTGGCGGGCTACCCTGGCGCTCTTCCCCCTTAAACAAGTGTTAGAAATAGCGGTAGTTCAAAATCTGTAATGGATTGGTAACGCAGATGTTACAAAGCTTTTGTCTTGACCCTCTATTTGTTTGTTCTTTCGGTATGTTGGGCTTTTTATAACATATTTGCTAACCACATATTATGTTATTAAATACCAACTGCTTGCATCCTTACTTAAAAAACTACTACTACTATCATCTACTATGCCTAGTTTTTCACCGCACTGTCTACACAGTCACACCATTCACCAAGCAGAATTAGACGTTGAAAAGTTGTTCCGTGTAGCTAGAAGCCCGGAAGTCTGATACCAGCCTTGCCAAGAGGTATCCTGTTCATGGGTTGTCTGTGGCGGTCGGATAGGCAGTCGCTTCATGCAAAATACTGATATTAAGGTGCATTTGGTTAGTCTAGAAACTGGCCGCAATTCGAAGACGCGGTAGCTATTGAAAGTTCGCCTACTTCAGGTTGTTAAGAGTAGTGGTTATATTCAGATGATGGATGGTCTAAACATTATATATTTGTTCCGCAGGACTTATTTTGCAGAATTATTCTTCTATTAGCGTACCGCCGCCCGCTGTGAAGTTCACGGTGGATCATCCCTTCTTGTTTCTAATACTTTTTGAGGATAAAATCCTCTTCGCTGGCACCTATGTTTGAGGTGATGGTACAATGCTTAATTTCTTCGTTTCATCAATCATCATCAGCAACTTTCGTTATGTTTACATCGTATTTAAGTAGTTTCTTTCTTTGTTTATTTATTTTAAAATAATTGGCTTTATTTCACCCATTCATATCTAGAACGCTCTCTTCGGTTTTGGTAGAGTATTTTCAACACTTTTACTACCTCTGTCATAATATAAGTGCATGGCCATATATAGCAAAAGCACTCGGTAAATCGCCATATTAATAAACCACTTTAATTTTAAAATAAAGTTTACTCTTTAACTGATTAATTGTTGTTGAAATGTTGAATGTACAGTCAACTGCATTTCCATGGTAACAGTTTCACATCGATGGCGCCTTTATTCTTTGGCAGTAGGTGGCTTTCATTGTTAATGTTGCTATTGTCGTGCGTTTGACCATACCTTGCCACATTTACATTGCCGCGGTATAGAAAGGGAGCAAATATTTGCAACGAAATCTTACAAAGCATAATAAACTTTATATCAATTACGTAATGTAGGTGCAACTTAGATGAGAACTGCTAACTACGGGATTTCCCGAGAAGGCGAGAGAATAGTCCGGAAGACGCACGACTTGTTTTTTGACTCGTATCTAGTCTACAAAACTAATATAAAGTTCAGTTTGCTTTATAAGAATTCATTACAAAAATTCGCTTCCATTAGTTCAGCTGCAATGTAAATTGAGCCTCAGCGGTAATGGAATTACGTATCAAATGAGATCGGTTTATTAATGGGGCATTGTTCCAAGGGGCTATGATAAGCTTTGCTTGGAGAACTAAATGTGGGACTTATTGACGAACAAGAGAATTGGTTTGCACGCAATGGCTGCCCTGCGATTTCCCAGTGTTCTATGGTATTCATCTGGGTATCATTTACATAATCAAACATATAATAACTTGAGTACTTGGCTGAAAATATGACACATTATGGTTTTAGAAAAAAGATTCACTTTATGGAGTGCCTTTATTTTCAAAATCTCAATGAGTCACATTAATGCCTGGAGAATGCGCTGTCCTTTGACAAGTTATTTTACCTCTGCCATCAACCAAAACAGAACCTTAGTGCAATCTGAATAAAGATCACTTGGATATTGACAGTGATGGAAAATCATGGTAACTTAACTCTGAAGGACTGTAACCCTCTTTCTCGCTGGGAAAGAGCTAGCCTTCCTAGCTGGGATAATGCTTGCTTACTTACTATGTCACTTCTAGGTCCCAAAGAGGATAGCAGAACTAACATACCTTTTCAATTTCACAGGTCTAGTAGCCGTTCCAATGTCATCGTTTTCAAGACCACCCCCACCAATGAAATTTACCGTGGACCATCCCTTCTTATACCTAATACTTTTCGAAGATAAGATTATTTTTGCTGGCACCTACGTATTGTAAGAATAATGTGGAATTAAGAATAACTGAAAGTCACTAAAATTGGACTGTGATACATTTTCAATTTTGTTGTATAGTTATTCTGCCAATTTATTGAAGTGCATTTATAAAAATAAACATAAAATATGATAATTCAGTGTTTTATTTAACCCAGTAAGATGATATTTATAATTTACCAGTAACAGGGTAGTAGTGGTCAGATAGGTAGTCAGTTCTTATGAAATATTGGTATTCAGCTGCATCAAATCCAGTTTGACTGGAAGCCAACCCTAACATAATTGGGAAAAACCTAGACATGTTTGGCTTTTTTTCTCAAAAAATGACTTGGCCCGGACTTGACTTTCCATAATTCAAAGCTTTTGAAATGTTTTCCCTAGTTAGCTATTATAAAGATTTTAATAATAAAACAGCATAAATAATAAGAAAAGATGACAATCTTTTTTTATTATTTTTGATTTTCAAGTTGGTTAATTCATTTTGTCGCACTGTAGCTCAATCCAGCTCCCCTATACCGTGTATGCTTACGATGCTCAATGCGCTCGTGGAGACCAACCCTGGATTGGACTTGTTTGCTGATGAATGGAAGACAATAATGTTAGAATGTTTGTGGTTCTGTGAGAAGACCGATTAAAAGGATTACTCAATTTAGTGTTAATGGCTTATGCTGTAATAAATAAATAAAAATAAAATCAATAATCTATTATTAAAAAGGTACCTAACTGAATTAAAACATTATTACTTGAATAACAAATATAATAATAATAATAATCTGCAGGTTGGTACGGAATAAACTTATTAATACGTCCACCAATACTGCTGAGCGTGCCCGCCTACTGGCTGTGGGTGAGTGGGAGTCCGGCCTCTGGCTTCAGGCACTACCGTCACCTAATATAGGCACTATGTTAGGTGACACAACATTCCGGCTCGCTACGTGTTTGCGATTGGGCGCTCCTTGTGGGGCTCCACATCGCTGTCAATGTGGTGAAGCAGTCGACTGCCTCGGACACCATGGCCTTTCATGCAGTAAGAGTGCAGGTCGGATTGCGCGGCACGCTAGCATTAATGATCTCATCCGTCATGCTCTTGCCACCGCCGGGGTGCCAGCTGTCTTAGAACCCAATGGCTTGGCACGCGTCGATGGGAAGAGACCAGATGGTATGACCATAATGCCATGGAAGTTGGGTAGGCCTTTGGTGTGGGACGCAACTTGCGTCGACACCCTTGCGCCATTCCATCTTCCTAGCACAGTGGGCTGCGCTGGAGCGGCTGCTGCAGGTGCTGAAAACCTCAAACGGCGCAAATACAATAATTTAATTGGTAGTTATGTGTTTGAGCCGTTTGGGGTTGAAACACTAGGGCCATGGGGTCCGAGTGCCCACCTAGTTTTTCGGGAAATCGCCAAGCGGTTGGTCGACTCTTCACGTGACCAGAGGGCGGGCCTATTTTTTGGCCAAAGAATCAGCATTGCCATCCAACGTGGTCTGCCTAAAATTTAAAATTTCTCCCTCAAATTGGTTTGTAGATCCTAATTTCAATAATTTGTAAAATATCCTCGTAAATGATACCTCAAAGGAAAGAGCGATTATCACGCATGTTTTCAAAAATATTTGAACAAGAAAAGCACACTTCGTTTTTTTTTTAAATAAGGTTTTCAAAAATGATTTATGATTTTTTTTAATTTATATGAACTTTAAATGTCTGTAAAAAAAATGTCTAACGACACAGAGGCCTAAAACATGTTTTGCTAGATTGCTTACACATTACTTTAATAAAATAAAATAAAAATGAATTCATTTATCATTCAATTTAGCTATAAATAACCAGTTTAGTTAAAATTTTGGCAATTTTCGAAAAAAATCTTAAAAATTAGGTTAATAAAAAATGGTAAGACTTCGTCTAAGACAACCATGGCTTAAATTGTTCTAAACTGTCTGTACTATCTTCGCCTTAAAGCTTTGCACCCATCTTCCAATCACCTTGTATTATTTTATATTCAAATATTTAAAAATGTAATTAATTGATAAAAAAATAAATAAAGGAATAATAATAAATTATTACAACATAATTTTACAACAAAGAAAAGATAAGACTGACCAGACTATATTTTTCTTTGTGCGCAAAATCGCAATTATTTTTCCTCTAAAACTTAGAAAGTTTTTATCGCTGACCATTGTAAAAAGAAACCCGCACTGCAAATCCGTGCATACTGACAAGTAATGCGGCCTTGGCTTTCACAAATTACTTGTTACGTGCTCATGAAATCGCTTTGTTTAAAGTTTTAAAACAATGAACTTAATCGTCACTTACTCTGCTGTGCTCACATTTTGCTGCCAATACTTGTCCGATATAGACAATTGATATGACATAAGTACTTGGATAATTTCTCGATTCACATAAACTTTTCACTAATAAAACAAACTCAGAAAAACTTTACGGATTGTAACAGTTCAAAAAATTCTTTGTTATGATTTTTATCAGAAAAACTTCAAAACTCGGGAAACTTTTGCTTTGGTTTGTTGTTTGACACATTGACATTGACATTGACTTTTCGATTTTTGAAGTTAGTTTCAGTTTATTTTTAAAACTGTTTCCATAAATTCATTTTTGCAACTTCGTAGGCGAAATTCAAATCTCGCGTTTTTTCCAATTTGCAGCCTCAGGTTATATGCTGATTAAAATATGATTCGCGACCGTAACAAATATGATAATTTTTATTCATCCCATAAGGGTTCCGTTTTTTCCTTTCGAGGGACGGAACCCTTATAGGATGAATTCATATCAAATACTCAAGTCTACTGTCCTTTGGAGCTGTGAAAAAATCAAACTTTTAAGCCAATGCAATCAAAAGATACAGCCGTTTATGCCGCCCGCTCTCGCGAGGGAATCAAAACCTACAGGGTACAACCTTTTTATATTAAAGTACTCTGTGGTACAACCCTATTATTATTATACTCTTTGGTACAACCTAGACCTGTAGGTACTTATTTCCCGTAAACTCAGAATCTTGTTCTTGTTTGATACGAAGCAAAGCAACGGCTTATAGCACAGATAAAGAAAAAATTGCGAAAACCGTACATTTTTAGGTACATCATATAATAAAAATATTTTTAATAATTTTAAACTTACTACCCCTTTCGTCATGAACACCTAGAGGTATTAAATTGAAATTCATATAAATACTCAAGTCTATAATACCTTTAAGCTGTAACTGTTACAAAATCAAACTTCTATGTCAACGCAATCAAAAGAAACAGCAATTTAAGCCGCACATTTTCAAACTCGCAACTACTCGCAAGGGAATCACGGTCTACCCTGGTCGTTGTATG
Organism: Eurois occulta; assembly: GCA_950022335.1. NCBI lineage: Eukaryota > Metazoa > Arthropoda > Insecta > Lepidoptera > Noctuidae > Eurois > Eurois occulta. The sequence goes on along the minus strand of OX465498.1, from coordinate 14,642,581 downwards.
TTGATTAAAATATGATTTGCGGCCGTAACAAACGTTGTTCTATAAAGTAATAATCAATAAAATCATCAATACAACCCCTTTAAGTTCATTTAACCCCATTGAATGACTATTATTTAATGGGACATGGACATGAAAAAGTTATTTAATAGGATTAAATGATAAGAGAGTTGTATTGATGATTTTAACAGTAAGCATGGGAGAAACTTATTGAAAGGCAACTGAGAGAAGATAGCAAAATTTCACGGAACGAATTCGGTTTTAACCGAATTCGTTCCGTGAAATTTTGCTATCAGGAATAAATTCCTGGTCGGGGAACGACGGATGCCATTTTTGCTATCCGCCTGCTATGCTAGGAATACAGAGGTGCTCATAAAAACGCACATGGTGTTCATCGACCTCGAAAAGGCATTCGACCGGGTAATCCGTGAGGTTTTGTGGTGGGGTTTTAAGGAGAAAAACTGAAAAAGGTGTGCCTGGGAAGTATGTGCAGTTGATCCGAGCGATGTACAGTCGATGTAGAACCCAAGCACGGTCTACAGCGGGCACTTCCGGCAGCTTCAATGTGGCAGTCGGCTTGCACCAAGGGTCGGCTCTAAGTCCTTGCCTCTTACCTAGTGATAATGGACGCTCTTACGTTGGACATCCAGGAAGAGGCTCCCTGGTGTATGCTGTTTGCCGACGACATTGTGCTAGTTGCCGAGAGTAGCCTAGAGGTCTGGAGCAGATTGGAGGTGTGGAGGTGGCAAAGACTGGAGAATGTTGGCCTGAAATTAAGTAGAACCAAAACGGAAAACTTGTTTTGGGCGGTGTCTCCAGTCCTGACTGCCTTCTGAATCAGGCCTTTGATCCAAACACCTAAGGAGAGCCACGAAACAATATTACTACTTCCTTTATTTGTTACCAAACATATTAATTACATTTTTAAATATTTTAATACAAGCAATATAAAAAAAAAAGATTTAAAATTTAAAAAAATAATAGGCCTTCAGCATCGGGAACAGGGTCCGAGCTACCAGTGGTCAGGGCTCTTGAGAGAGGAAGCTCCTAATAATATGCGCCGTGTCCAGAAGTACTGCTTTCTGAATCAAGCCAGCTGCCAAGAGCGAGCCTTCTCAGATGTTGGTCACGAACTCACGACTATCGGCACAATTACTGCTGTACTAATGTCCCACATGTCGACAACCTCGCGAGCCAGATCTAGATATTTGAATTGTTTATTGTTGTCTGCTTTAACGAGTTTCTCGTCATGCGGGACCGTTATTTCAACAATCATTGCGCGACGCTCCAATCGATCTATCATTGACAAATAGCAAAAAACGTAAGAAATTTTGACTACCAAAACTACCGACTGAAAACTACAGACTACCGGCACTTTCAAAAGCAAAATATAACGAAAATTCTCTAAAATTACTTTCATAGCTACATACATCCTTTTAATTTTTTTTTCTTGAGGAAAAGCCGGGATTAGTTTGACCCTCGTAACGGTGGATCACGTTTCATCAAAAATAAAAGTAGATTTTTATTCCTTAGATTATGGAAGTAAATATGTAGCTGCAGCTACCATTATATTTTATAAAAAAAATATGAAATTTTTCTGTCCAACTTTTTTTCTTACCAGTTTGATCTTATTTCTGAATTACGTCTGGACCAGGCATTAGGAGAACCGCTGACCAAAGAATAGTGTTTTGGCATATAAGGTACATAGGGTATGTACATACAAAAATGACTAAACGAAAGAATAAATAATAAAATAATACTAAACGGAAATAATATATTGGATTGATTTTACTTTTGGTCCAAAAGCTGCTGACTTGCCGAGTGCTGACGGATGATAGAGATGACTTAGGTACCTACAGACTTGGACGTCAGACGTCAGATTCTCATTCTTTTAAAGTTTAAAGTACTTTGATTGACGTAAATATAGAGTACCTACTCAGTACTCTGTTCTAACCTAAAAGATGTTGTTGATGAATTTATTCATGATAAAGTTTTAATAACGATTTGCAAACTTTTTTTCCTATCTTTGCTAATAAGTAATAATTAACTGCGGTAAAACGACCCTCTGACCGCGCTATTTTCTATGAAAAGAATGACCACGTTAAGGAGATACATTGGTAAGTTACTTTCTAAAGTTTTAATAAATAATGTTTGTAGTCAATATTTCATACATTATTCTCAAAATAACGTTGTTTTTTCAAGAATAGGTTTGCAAATACATTCAATAGACCAAATATTACCCGACTAAGTGAAAGCCAAAAGAAAGGGAATAATAAAATAAATGTTGTTCAGGCTCTAACTTTCTATCACCTACCTTTTTTTCGTTAACACAGACATTGGGGCCAACCTTACGGATGAAATGTACCAGGGCGTGTACCACGGTTCAAAGAAACACGATCCTGATTTAGATGTAGTGCTGGCACGTAGCTGGGCTGCAGGGCTGGATAAGATGATCCTCACTGGAGGCTCCTTGACAGATAGTTTTAAAGCTATTGAACTGGCACGGTCTGATTGTAAGTTTTTATTGGCACAGGGGTTTAGCATTTGATACTGAACTATATGTATGATATTATTGGATTGAGAATGGAGGTACATATGGTTGAATAATGCAAATTATTTCTCATGGAATAATTAATGTTAATTAACCCTTCAGTCTACTAATGATTTTGCAGGGTCTGATTGTAAGAGCACACAAGTAAAGACCATCTCACAAAAGTGACACTTCTTTGGTCTCGCACTTTACACCACTGTCATTCAATATTTCACTTAGTGTTGTAAAACTTATCTCATGAGATAGACTCGAAAGACAAATAAATGGCCAATCTGTTGCTGTTTTTCTTTTTCTGTTGGTTATTCTTTTAGTCTGATTTCAGCCAGATTATTTACAACAGTAGGCTGTCATCCAACCAGGTGTAAAGACTTCTTGCCTGATGCTGAAGCCTACCTGAAGAGCCTCCGAGACTTAATAACAGAGAATACAGATAAAGTAGTGGCTATAGGAGAGTGTGGACTTGACTATGACAGGCTTAATTTCTGCGAAAAAGATGTTCAGCTTAAGTAAGTGCTTGAAGAAGTGTTATAAATAAAAGAAGCAACATCAGAAATACTAATCTTAAAAGAAAGAGTAGTTTAGAAAGAGAAAGGCAATCAAGCAAATATTTTCTTTGTGTACAGTAAATCTTCTTACTATAGAAATGCTAAAGTTTGGATGGATGGATGTATATTTGTTACTCAAATACACCAGACCAGCTGAAAGGATCCGGATGAAATTTGGCACAGAGATTGTGTAGCATCTACCGAAATGGGTTTGATGGCTTCCTCCTACCCTGGGGAGACCGCTTTAAAGGTTACGACTTCTTAAGGCATTTGTAATAAAATGAATGTGCATGTGTTACTGCTAATTATCGCAATACAGACTGAATAACCTATTTATTTCATTCTTATACACGAAATCTAGTACCTAGGACATAAATCGTAATTATGACAAAATCTAATTCACCAATTTATTCCAGGTATTTCGAGTACCAGTTGCAACTGAGTCGTGAATTCAGTCTGCCGTTGTTTCTACATTGTCGCGCGGCTGCCGACGATTTAGTCGCAATTCTGGAGAAAAACCGCGATTCCGTCGTAGGCGGAGTCGTGCATTCGTTCGACGGAAGCGAAGATGCTTTGCAAAAGATACTCGACTTGGGGATGTACATAGGTATTAATGGATGGTCAGTTGACGAACATGTAGAATGGACTACACAACAAAGCCGCCGAAAAAACTAAATTTACCTACTAACCCAAAGCCGACTTACATGATGGAAAACATGCAGTTTTCAGCTTGTAACAATACTTAGTATCATCTACTAAATAGAATGCTGAACCGCCGAAGCTGGATCCACAATAGTTTTCTTGTCTTTACTAACTTAATGTCTGGCTTATGACTGTATCATCCCTAATCATCTTCCTGCCCTTGTCCCATGTTACTTGGGACGTCGGTCGGCGCAATACGTTTTTTTTTCAATTCTCCGCTATGAACCGCCACGCTATCATTTACTACTTTTAATTTTTTTTCAGCTCGTTAAGAACAAAAGAAAATTTAGAAGTGGCATCAAAAATACCTCAAGACAAGCTTATGATCGAGACTGACTGCCCGTGGTGCGAAGTAAAGCCGACACACCCTGGCTACGCGCATGTGGTGACGAAGTGCCCCACAGTAAAGAAAGAGAAGTACTCTCTTGGTTCTGGCAGTCAGGTGAAAGGCAGGAATGAACCAGTCAATATTGTGTAAGTTTTATTAATGAATTGTGTTTGAAAATTGCATAAGTAACATTTTTTTCACTCTTCTACTGTGGCAACATTTGAGAATAATGTGTAACCTCGTCATCAGTGAAACGCCAAATACGCTTAGGGTTGCGTCATATCTAGGCAGCACGGAATCGCCATTTCCAACCCATCGTACCACCGCATGGAACCGATGGGGCAACCCTTAAAAGTGCCCATTGGTTTTTACACTTCTTAGCCAGTAATGGTAATTCACATTCAGGAGGATAGAATCGCGACTAGATAAGAAAGACCGTAGACTACATAGGGAAAATGCCACTTATGAAAATAGACTCAGGTGACACATTTCTTTTTTTACTTTACAGGCAAGTTCTGGAGATTTTAGCAGCGATACGAAAAGAAAATCCAGATGAGTTAGCAGCAGCAATTTACGCCAATACTAATCAATTATTTTTTAATAAATAAATATTGTACCTACATGTAACTTTAATTTATTGTACCTAGTTATTATTAAATAAGCGAAAAGTTTTGTTACAAAGGGCGTCTTGCCTTATTGACTGTCTTTTCTTTGTCCGGTATTCTGAACTTGATACTTAGCAGAGTGCAATACCTCATGACTTCATGAGATAGCTACTAAAATGAGTATTTGAACAATAATTTATACAAATTGAGTTTCATAGACATATTTTGAAAAAAAAAATAATGCCTTCAAAATCTTACAATTTATGCAATTTACAGGACAGTGTCAGGCTGTATGTTAATTAAACAAAATATAATTCGAGATCGCAACACGTATGTAGTTAAAATCATAAATACAACCCTCGGAGTTCATTTGATTACCATTGAACATAGAGAATATAACCACTAGAGAGCTTATAGGCCGATTTCAAAAAATCAAAATCAAAGCATTTATTTCAAGTAGGCCCGTTACAGGCACTTTTGAACTGTCGAAACAAAGACAACAATGAAATTTAGCTACAGTCCCAGTCACAAGGCATAAAAACTGTGAAAGTACTGTAGTTGCCCATTCCCTAACGCTAATTAATACTAATTCCTCTTCTAAGAACACGACTCACCATCGCGGGCCGGGGGACGGGGAAGAATGCGCGGCTGCAATTGGTCAATTTGCGTAGGTACGCATATCGTTAGGGCTGCTCTACTTGATAAGGAGAAAATAGTCGATATCGATAAAATGGATTTTAATATGATGAAAACTACTCGAATTAAAATTTTTTTTAAATTTCGTTAGTAGTTCGTCACTGGCGGGAAAGATGGCGTTGCTGTTTTTTATATTCAAATCAAACATAATTTTCTTTACTGTGTTATTATTATTACCGATGAAAAGTAATACCATCCTTTTTGTAATTCGATGTCTTGGAATGTTTCCCACACCACTTCACCGCGCATGAAAGCATTTTGATGCGTTAAAATTGCATAAAAAGTCATACCTATTTGTAAAATTTTTGCGTGCACACAGGTCTAACAATTGGACACAACTAAAATGGTTACTCGTACCGTAGCCTATACATAGGCGCCAAAACACAAATAGTTTTCGAGCGCCGGGGCACTGTATGCGCAGTCAAGTAGTTATATAGTCTTTGCCATTGAATGACTTTTTCATGAAATAGTTATTTTAAGTTAAAACGTATCTCCACATCTGTAGGAACTAAATAAAACGTCCCACGAAAATCCGACCACTAATAAAAACTTCGTTCCACCTTTTTGCCTAATTGTACCTATACATTTTTTTTACATCACATCCTTTGACTTTCAAAATGTTTTATACATTTTTTGCGGTTGATGACCCTCACAATACAACCAGTTTAAAACTAGATTTGGTGAGACTGCTATAGCAGCCGTAAACTCACTGGCAGTTTTTGTCAAGCATGTGTACCCGTTTATAGATACTTTTGTCTTGTTTTCCTTACTTTAGCAAATGACGGTTCTGAAAGTAGAAACGGTTCTAAAAGTACTTCTGAACGACGGACGGCAGACGACGGGGCGTCTCATCTGGCAGCACGGAATTCATTTTTCTATGCTCCATATCTGTCGCTCAGATTAGTCATTTGACAGATTGAGAATAAAACATGCAGCAGACTGTCGGTGCTGGCGAGTGCGATAGCACTAGCGCTGTTTCTCGCTCTTTCAAATTATAATGCGGATCAACCCGTTCTCTGCGAAGGTCAGGTGCGTAGGCAGTACTCGCAAACCTGAGTACGTGCGTGCATGACCAGATTTTTATGTATCTCAGAACGTTCGGCCAGTCGAGATAGGGAACTGGCTGCTACTCCAGTTTTTAGTGACGATTATGTGACGCATAAAGATGCCAGCCAAAGAATTTGTGACAGAACAGTTCGAAAGTTAGAAGCATTTATTTATGGCCGAACGACCTGATATCAGAACGTTCGGCCAACCTGAATCTCCATAACTGAGGACCTTAGAGAAACTGTTACTGAATAAATATTTTGTGACGATTTAGTGACAAACAACCACTGCTTTACTTTTACTCGTAATGCCACCGGTTAAAAGTAAAATTAATTTTAGTTCCTGGAACATCAGGCCGTTCGGCCAACGTAAAATCTGCGTAACTGAGGACCTGAGAGAAACCGTTAATGAATAAAGATTTAGTGACGACACTGAAACGAACTTTTATTTGTTTATTTTTCTTGTGACGGCCCCTTTTTATTGTAAAATGAAAATGTAACATAACCTCTAAACATTGGGATTATCGATTCCTCCACAAGGAAGAAACCTAGAAGACTCGTAAAACCCCTGATGTGTTATAGGTTTCCAGTGCAATAGTGTCAGTGTTTTTGTTAATTCAAAATTAATCTATAAAAATGCACTATGGCGGATGGCGACTGAAATAGGGTGACCATGTATTCTTACGAAACAAGTATTTATCGAGTAGGTACGTAATTACCTAAACAATGAAGCAAAACACGTCGAAATAGTTGAAATAAGGTGACGATGTAGGTATTGCAACAAAATAAATATATACGCGGACGGAGGAATATGAAGAGTGCAGATATAAATATTTTTTCCTTAGATAAAATTAAGCATAGTTTCTCTCATTTTAATATGTGCACGTTATGAAGACTCACGCTATGATAGATCCAGTAACATGAAGGTATTGAATAAAGCGTAAGTTTCACACATAATTTATTAAATTACTTACCACTCTAGATAATATCACTGCACATGTACTACCCATTTTATTTTATTTATGTACAGTACTGTACTACCTATTATAGCTTGGCGTTCAGAGGGCGCTGATCGGTAACTTCCTGGAACATATTGGTAACTAATCTGCACTCCTCATATTCCTCCGTCCGCGTATCTATTTATTTTGTTGCAATACCTACATCGTCACCTTATTTCAACTATTTCGACGTGTTTTGCTTCATTGTTTAGGTAATTACGTACCTACTCGATAAATACTTGTTTCGTAAGAATACATGGTCACCCTATTTCAGTCGCCATCCGCCATAGTGCATTTTTATAGATTAATCTTGAATTAACAAAAACATTGACACTATTGCTCTGGAAACCTATAACACATCAGGGGTTTTACGAGTCTTCTAGGTTTCTTCCTTGTGGAGGAATCGATAATCCCAATGTTTAGAGGTTATATGTTACATTTTCAATTTACTATAAAAAGGGGCCGTCACAAGAAAAATAAAACAATAAAAGTTCGTTTCAGTGTCGTCACTAAATCTTTATTGATTAACGGTTTCTCTGGGCTTCTTCCTTGTGGAGGAATCGATAATCCCAATGTTTTGAGGTTATATGTTAAATTTTCGTTTTACTATATAGAGGGACCGTCACAAAAAAAAATAAAGCAATAAAAATACGTTTCAGTCTCGTCACTAAATCTTTATTCATTAACGGTTTCTCTCAGGTCCTCAGTTACGCAGATTTTACGTTGGCCGAACGGCCTGATGTTCCAGGAACTAAAATTAATTTTCCTTTTAACCGGTGGCATTACGAGTAAAAGTAAAGCAGTGGTTGTTTGTCACTAAATCGTCACAAAATATTTATTCAGTAACAGTTTCTCTAAGGTCCTCAGTTATGGAGATTCAGCAGGTCGTTCGGCCATAAATAAATGCTTCTAACTTTCGAACTGTTCTGTCACAAATTCTTTGGCTGGCATCTTTATGCGTCACATAATCGTCACTAAAAACTGGAGTAGCAGCCAGCTCCCTAGCTCGACTGGCCGAACGTTCTGATATACATAGATTTTTGAACGTGAACGAGGCGAAAGGAGAGTATGTAAGGCGTTCTGTGGTTTCTCCCTATCCTCATGGTGGAAAAGGCGAGAGTTTATGTATGTACTATGCAATTACAAACTAAATGGACGCGAGTGTAAATGAAACTCTTAATAAATCACTAACAATATTTAATTGTGATTTCTTACAATTATTTCGTACAACACAACATTTAGCATCTTATTCAGAGGAACAATATCTAAATAATATTCTGATGTCCACCGGATCCATATTTCATTCACTCAAATAAATAGCTTACAGACAGGGTTTGTGTGAATATATATTTTCTTACATTTATTTCCATCAAAATAAGATAGAATGGCAAGAAAATAAAGTCGAATTTGTGACTGACAGATGGGATGTTTTGCGTTACATAGATAATATTTTGATCATGCTATGATATTAACTAAACGTTAACCGCAGGGCAAGAATTATTGCTATGAGAAATGCTGCTCCGGCGGTCTATTACAAATAATCTACACAATGCAATTTTATGTTGTTCCTCTATCATTCCCTTTAAAACACGATCTCTCAACACAAAATAAATATACTACAAAAAGCTTATACCCCTATTATATCATTTGTTAAAGATTCAATAATATGAACAATGAAGTTATTTGGATGACAATAAGAGGTAACTTAATGATTCATTATGAAGTGATACCAGTCTGTTAGGCATTTAAATGCGTCATCGGGAATGTATTCAAATACTAGATTTTGATTTAAAATAAATACTATGAATTTCATAGATGGTTGTCATGGATTAAATTTTTGTAAAAATATATTCTTCAATGATATGATTTCATTATTGCATGACTTAATAAATTGCGTGAAGTATCGCAGATATAAATAAAGACGTTGAAAATAGCTATTTTTGGCACACATGTAATTTGTTAAATAATTAATAGTTATTTATCGATAGTAGTTGGCACTAGTAATAAGATCTATGTGGGATGGCAACAAAACGGCCAATCTTAAATGAGATGTGTTCTTAGACAGTTTTATATACCTTTGTAATCAATGTGTGCCAAGAATAGTTAGTCTCGTAGTAAATAGGTCCGTTCGTTGTTACAGTCATTAGCTGTGATTGTACTCGATTTAAATTTTTCTTCATGAAGGAAACAGATAAATAAAAATAAAACAGAATTGATAAAGACACATTCAGGCAGAGGACTGTGTTTCGTGTTGTGCAACGTTCATTTTTGGAAAGAAAGTTAACTGGAAATGTAAAAATTAATAGTTACTATTATTTGATGTTTTTTTTTCATTCAAACAGATGGATAAACATCCTGCTTTACACAAAATTCACCAAATAAATAAGATTAGAGTATTATTAAACATTTTATTAAATAAACCGAACTTTCCTATCCGACCATGGATACTGTTTTAAAGAAATAACTACTTTCGTGTGCATATTTGCAGTTTATGTAGTATACATAAACTTGCAAATATGGAGAATGAGATTATAAAGTAACGTAAGGGAATTGAGTGTTTGTTGGATTTTCAACTTTCAGAGCTAAGCCGAACGCGAGAAACTAGTACACGTTCAATTCCCCTTACGGCATTTCAAAAGTGTGCCGTCTATGTATATGCTTTGATATCTAAAGTACCTTGGTAGAAAAATCTAATTCGGTCAATGAACACATAGAAGACAGATTTTGAAGACTCACAAAAATTGTAGAAAACGAACACAAATAACACGATAAACTCAGTCCTCTGTCTGTGTAGCACAGTTATCACTAAACTGGAGAGTTACTCTTCAGGGTATCTTGGAATAGATGTGCACCTGTTCCCGGAACCAGTGGAAGTATGACGTCACGTGGGACCGGGTGACGTTGAGTGCGGACTCGGTCTTGTTCTGGAGGATCTCTGGCGCCCATTCACCTCTGAAAACGTGACGATTTAGTAATTAGTGTGGTTTAATATAAAATGCCTCGTTGGCCTAGTGGTCGCAAGAGCGACTGCTGAGCATTATGGTCCTGGTTTCGATTCCCATGTTGAGCTAGGGATTATATTATCTATCAGGAATTTATCAATAGCAGACACGGAGTTTGGATTTTTGCCCGGTTGATGGCAATAGGCTCGCCCTCTATTAGAAAACATAACTGAGGCGACATGTGGGCGTACTATTAGGCGGAATTTATTTGGAGGAGGCGCACAGCCGGCAATTATCTTCTACTTCCATACTTGGATGGTATTGGTTATTTAGTTTATTAAATTTATATCCCTTATTCATCCATTTATATTAATAATATGAATCATACAGTTACAAAAGCAAAGAGGAAACCAAGAAACAAAAAAAAAAACATTTTACTGATACTGTATTTTTCGTCAGATAACTAAGCAATTTATAACGTTTCAAATGACCTCGGGATATACATGAACACAATAGAATGCAGACAGAAAACGGCATTCTTTATCTAATGTCCTACAAGATTGTCCGCAAAATAAATATTGAATTGTCGCGTTAAAATCCCCTGATAACAGGTTTCATGGAACAACAGTTAAAAATGTATTTTCACCGACACGCCTACGATATTTGAGCATGTTTTATAAATATTGAATGATATTGTGATAGGCTGAAGTTGAAATAAGTCCTACTCTATCAACTGAAAAATGAAATGAATGAATGAATACTGTTTTGGCAAGAACCACAAAGATTTTAATTTAAAGAAATCGAAGACTAAACGACGCTCACTAACATCCAACGAGATTTAAATGAATGATAAACTATTGCACTGTTGGAATTTAAACTCTCCGAGGCTTTGCAAGTCTGCGCTTGTATTTTGGCATTAATTTAGGTGTCACTTAGTATTCGTGAAAATAGGCATGGGAATCTTGAAATAGTATATTGTATTGTATAACGGGCTGGTGTCCGCAAGTCCACGTCCAATGCGCGTATTTTGCGTGCGGGTGGGAAATCTATTCGATCCACCCCAGCTCCCAAAAATAGTATCTTTTCGTCCTATGCTCGTAGTAGCCGAGCAAATGTTAGTTGTTGCAAATCTACATAATTATGTAGTTGGCAATGACAACTTTTCAAACCTTTGCTTTTGCAGAATTTGTACATGTTTCGATATTTTATTTACTGTGCTATTATGTAATAGTCGTAAACCTGATCATCAATTTCCCAGCATGGTGCACCCAAATAAAGATAAAACTACTTTTATCACAATGTCACACATTCATGATTGACATTTGACTTACAGATGCCTGCTTGATTGCTAACACATGTCCATTTTCTGATTGCAAAATAGTCTATCTAAGCGAAAATTCTTTACCCCGTTTTTGTTTTCGAAAACTCAATATATTAACTGTCCAGTGTTCCTATACATGCACTTTTGGAGACTTATAAAAACCCTACGTCTACAGGGCCCAAGTAATTTGATGGGACTTACCATCGCCACGAAAGAACTACTGTTCGATACTGTACGAAAATTTGGAATTATACAATAAATAAAAAATACAAACTTACACAAAAACTTTAGTTGTCAAGTATTGTGTCGTCAGCTGATAATAGTCAGTGGAATACTTCTTGACTGCTTCCAGACCGCTCGTTGTGTAGCTCTGTACGTTGCCGACTAGGCCAGGTGCATACTGCTCTATAGTCGCTACCACTACCGGGGTTTTATCGGCCACATAGTCCTTAGTGTTAGTATACAACACGCCCGCTTTCTTCATCGCCAAGTAGGCGAACTCTCTCGAGAGGAGTACATAAGGTGTGCATGTCTCGACAGTCTGTGTGTAGTACACGGGCGCGTTGGTTTCAAGCCAGAGGTACGCGCGGGCTGATGTGGACAAGGTCTTCTGCCAAGCGAGCTGACTGTGCTCCAGGACTCCGAGGTCGTTTAGTAAACGGCCTGTTGTGCTTTCTGTGGATTAGAAACTAGTGTTACAAACTTGTTCAGTTTTACTTTAGTTGGGATACGTTTCATTTGTTGTTCAACATGGTCTTGACCAGGTATCCCTTGGTCTGATTTGGAAAGTGCAAAGTGCACGCAAGTGAAAGTGGTTTAAAAAAAAAAAGCTCTCAAACTCAAGCATTCTATTTGCGTACCTACATACAAATATTGGGTTTATTCTGCTCTGTTCTGTCCTACTAGGCTGTCCCAATAGTACAGTATGATTATGAGTTTTCTTAAAAGCAACACTAGTGGCGACAAAATGAGTCCTACTGGTGGAACGTATTGGTGGGATCGAGTGGAATAGTCAAAGTATTGAGTGAAACTTATACATTATTTTAAGTAAAAGCTTACAACAGTAAAATTATACGATAAGGGAGACAGTGGATTGAAAGTGACGTCATTGTCACACACAAACTGCTGTAAAATTCCATTGTTAAATTGCCATGGATCGACAAAGGTCATCGTATATTAACACTAGTTGTTAAAGTTTCCTTCTTAATTGAATGCAAACAGATACATAGTAACAAAACAAATAGATTTTAATTACATTTGGAATAAATATTGCCCGTAAAATCTATTTTTACTAATATTGTAAATACCTACTAAAAACAGGAAAATCAAATCACTCGATTTAAATTCTATGTATAAGGACATTAAGCTTATTTACAGGTACCTATATAATCAACATCGACTCTTAATAATAACCGACTTTGTCTACCATACTATTCTTTTTTTATTGAATATCAAGTTGAAGGTTACAAAGTTTAATGGATTAACAGAACCTGTTTTCTTTCGAATGTATACTGAGATTATAAGTTATGGAATGTGAGGCCGTAGGTTATTTATTGTATTTTATAACACCGTCTTATCAATACCAACAATGTTACATTTCAAAACATGACCTTATCTGGCACGATAATGCAGTCATTACAGTTATGTGACAGACCATGCCATGGTCGTTATGGAGGCATTCTGTCTTTTATAGTTTCTTTCATTCTCGCTCATTGATGTTTAATAATTTAAACTGTTTAAAAAACAAGGTTTTATTAAAATGAAAAGAAGAAAATTAGGTTTATCTATCAACACTGAACACGTATGTTACGTGTCCGTGATAATAACCGTTGAGGAGGCGATCCTGGCTGCAGGATTGTCATGTTTGACATACAAATGTACCGACGCCAGCAGGTCAACCTACCCGAAACTGTCAATTTTCCCAACCAATCTTGAACCTAGTGCTTTCTAGATAAACTTGAAAATCTATTAAAGAAATTTGACAGATTGTAGTAGCTTGCTGACCTGGTGCCTGTACCTTAATTGGTTGGGGGGAACTGATTCGAAATTTTGCAAAATGTGCTAACAAGGCAAGTTAAATAAAAGCTTATAAAAATCCAAGATCACAGCGTCTCCAGAAAAAATGTTCGCGGTTCGTTTTATTTTTTTACTTTGATTTATCGATGAGACTTTCTGATGTGACATTGGCAAGGAGCTGTGCATCTAGCTTTTTTATATTTAACAAGCGACCCGCCCCGTCTTCGCATGGGTAGAGCATAGCTAGGTGGCTGGACTTGTTCCGACACTTCCAACAATTATCGTCATATTACAACCAATTTACACAAAACCTTGACAAATTATATGCCTGAACCTTCCTCATGAATCACTCTATCTCATCATTTGCCTAGTCTTTTCCCAACTATCTTGGGGTCAACTCCCAGTCTAACCGGATGCAGCCGAATACCAATATTTTACATGGAGCGACTGCCTATCTGACCTCCACAACACACTGGGTAATACGATATCCTTAGTAAGACTGGTTGTCAGACTTTCGGGCCACTGACTACCTGTAACGACTGTCAAAGATCTATCTATTGGTAAAAATTGCATGAAAATCCGTTCGGTAGTGATAGTGATGTAGTGACTAGCTGATGCCCGCGGCCGTCGCGTCGTTCGCGTGAAATTATTATAAAATATTACTTCCCTATTTGATAAAATTTGCAGAATGAAAAAAAAAGGCGCATGTTATACGGGCGTGTACATACGGTGTACCGAGGCAGCCTTCTCCAAAAGGGAAGGTTCCAAACCAAACGAAAATCTGGGTTTGCTCATTAGTATTTATTCAGGTATTATATTGTCCTCCTGACCGTTGTCGGTCACGGCTGCCAATCTTAACGGGGACTAACCATCGGTGCGGGAGATATTATAGAGCACAAGTGTGTGCAGGCACAGATAAACTCTGTTCCTTTACTCTCATAGCCAGATGGCAATCCGAAACGACCGGAGAGATCAGGCGCAGGGACAACGGCTTAACGTGCTTTCCGAGGTACATTAGATCAACGACTATATTAAACATGACTCAACCGCAAACACGCCGCGAGCGCGACTACTGAGCATGAGGTCCTGGGTTCCATTGTCAGTCAGGCAAAGTGTTATATGTTTTTCCATTACACACATCCGGGAATTTCTCAGTAGCCGCCACTGAGTTAGGATTTGCGCTCGGTTGATGGCATAACTGGCGAAATGTGGGTGTGCTATTAGGTACACCTCTGCCTAACTCTTCAGGGAACTCTTCATGTAACTAAATAATGTAGGGGACTCTTCATGTAATTAAACATGATTATTGTTTACCTGGAGCGAATACCATATTCATTGAGTTTTCAGAGAGCTACAATCTGCTGTATCAACAGAACACTACTGTAATTTTTCAGAAATCTTAATTTTTTACAAGTGCTGCACTTCATTCCTGTACATAATATGTTTAGTTTGATATAATAAAGGTTAAAGCATGATTAAAACTGCATTATTGAACTTTTAAACCTGACATCTTGGGTCATCTGTTATTATGTCTGACAGAAGTTAAAGAACACCATAGAGCACCTGCGTTTGTTTTTTCAATAAAAATAATGTAACGGCTTTGTATTGTTTTTGATTGTGAGTAAGGAGTATTTAAATGTTTCTTCATTAGCAACCTTGCTTATCAAAACAAATAAATGGTTTCTGAATAAATATACACACTTGTTTTTGTGGTTTATATGCTCATTATTAAAGAAAGACTTTCCACAAAAACGTTGAAATAAAAAAACAAACTGACAACCTGCCAAAAAACATCGTGGAGAATTTTGGTTGAAAGCACATAAATATTATTATCAAAAACAAGTCACATACATATCACTGTATCAGAGAAAATTGATTAAAAAAAGGGCCTACTAAATAAATCTATACTTACTTGGGAAGTTGCCACCTGCTCTAGACACATCGTATGAGACCAGCCCGGCTATGCCAACCAGCAGGAAGAAACTGGCCCAGATCCAAGGGAACCTTCTAGTGCTTGTCATTCTGTCTAGAATGTCCTGGTTAGGGGGATAAAAAACTATTAAAATTACTCGACATTGGCATAATAATAGGGAAAACTTGGATGCAGTAAAATGTGTAAAGTAATTATATTTATCAGACTCGCTTTGTTTATCCTCTTCTTCATCCCAGCTAAAAATACACTAGAAACATTTCGTTGCATTTTCATGGCATTTTTGGAGACTTTGCTGTAATCTCATTAAATTCTTTCTTTTAGAGACTACTACTGTGACTAAACTAGGTGTGAACGAACAAACATTCACATTTCAAATTGGAATTGATGAGGTCATCATCTGCCTACCATTTTACCAACCATATTGGGATTGGTTTCCTGTCTATCTGGTTGCAGCTGAGTACCAATATTTCACAAGGAGTGACTGTGTATCTGATCTTAACTTCCCACTTGCTGGGTAATACCCCTTTTGCAACAGATCAGCTTTTTAAAGCATTTTCAAAGGACAGCCCAAAATAAAATTGGTTTATTGAGCTTTACCTTTGAAAAATTATTGATGTGAATGTCTAATTACTAGTATTCTATGAGCATAAATATTCTATGTAAATTATTTATCATGTTAAAATATGTTTGGTGGAAATATTGGTTCTCAACTGCATTCAGTTAAGGGCACGTTCCCACTACGTCGTGACAATTAAATTATCGTTGGATAATAATATGGAAAAGTCGTGGACGACAGTTAATCGTGTCGTCTTATATGTGAACACCTCCATTTAAATACACAAGCCACGACGCTTTAAACAACACGATAATCTGTCGTCACGACATAGTGGGAACGCGCCCTAAGACTGAAATCCAGCACCAACATACTCATAGTTGTGAAAAGGCTAGTAAGACAGATTATGACGGTTAAATATATTTAGTTATTAACATTTTTTAATTTTCCATGGGAAAAAGGTGTGAAGATTATGATTGTAATATTTTGTTAAGCTGATCACAGCAACTGAATTGCGAGACAAGACGGTTATATATAACGCTCTGTCAAGGCTCTGCTTGTTGAAGTTATTTCAATGTTGTAACCCGATCACACATTTAAAAAATAGGCTCAAACTGAGCATGAGAACACAAGCTTAACCATAAAAATCACAGCATAGTTAGCAATTCTTGAATGGATATTACTGAAATGTAAAACAGTTGTGTGAAGTACCTGCTTGCTATCTACTAAGGAAATTAAATAGGAAAACTTTCAAAGGTACATTTTAAATTTAGGTTAACTTTTTTTTTGATTATGTCTTGGATTTTGACTTCTAAGAATATTATATTTAAATTTCTTGTTCAGTTCATACACTATGTAGCACCATCACAGATATTATTCTTATGATAGAAACAAATAATACACTTCCAAAGGTTTCAAGATAACTTTTTTACTGAAACACAGATTTCACAAAAATTTAGTCCTATTGGAATAGCACAGAGAATTTAGAAAATGCACGTAAATGATGTTGATTTTACCTGGACTTTTTATACAAACACTTATATTGAAACAGCTTGCGTGAAATGCCTCCCGCAGAGTAACGGATGTAACACATCAACATTTACTGTTAGCACTACGCTCGCGTACACTACACAACGCCTAAAGCAGTTTTTCAACTTCCATTCACAAGGTAACTGCGCGATTCTTTGAATTGATTCACTATTTGCGCACGGATAAGTACCACAAAACCATTTACAAATTACGCACACCTGGTTAATGCTCTTTAGGTCTTTAGAGACATAATAAATATCGTATTATAGTTTTCATATTATAATTACCTTCAACGAATGATGAGTACGCTACGAAAATGAAAATAGATTCGAAAGTGAAAAAATATGTCGCCCACGGAACTCGTTTCTTTTCTACTGCCAAACTTAGGGTGGCCGACATTTAAGAGAAATTAATTACCATTTTGCTCAAAAAAAAAACCCCACAAGCTCATTCCGAGATAAAACTTAAATAGAGTTTTTTTAATAAGTTGAAAGAAAAATTATAAAATAATTTATATTTTTATATAAATTATTACACGATGCAAACTTAATTTAATGCGAATCAGCAGAAGCTATACTTTAAGTTATTTATAGAAACGTTTACTGACTAGCCTTTACCGAAATATACACCTGAATCAAAACAGTATTAACTCCCAAAAATAATAAAAATACCAATTTTCGCAAAAAAAAACCTAAAATAAAAAAATAAGTGTGTTTGCAACATTTCAAGTAAGGACGTGACATGACATTTGACCTCAATAGTGTAGTGTATGACGTTCCTACTTAGAGGTACCTATGACATCAAAGTTACGGTTAGCTTTAGTCGATTTTTGAATCGTTCTAACGCGGTGGTTTGTTTGAAATTATACCATGAAATAAAATCTACAGGGTTTTATTCGTTTTTGGATGGATTTCGTGTACTATTTGCATTGATAATTTAATAACTGACACTTGTCTCGACTTTTGAGAATTTCCAACTCTAAAGCTATTAAGTTAAAGCAAAATACAATAATACTGCTTACCTGGCATATTTTATTCGTTCTAACAACAGTTTCATCCTTCTTCTTGCCTTTTAAAGCTTCGCCGCAGACTTCTTTGTATTGCAAGACAGTCATTTTTAACGATTTCTGCCTCAATTTCTTACTGACTTCAGCCCAGTTACTGTCTGTTAGGAAAAAAAAGATAATGCATAATCGCACGTTTTTAAACAGACTGTCTATAAAGTTGAACAGCCTTCTTGTATACAGAGAATTTACTATCAATACTAATATTATAAAGCTGAAGAGTACATTTTTTTTGTTTGAACACGCTAATCTCTGGAACTGGTCTGATTTGAATAAATATTTGCATAATATAGCTAAATTCTTGGGGAAGATTATAGGTATATATTTAACAGCAAGCAAAAACCCTTAGGAGCCGAGCAAAAATACGAAGTCAGAAAACGTGGGTGAAACAGCAGGGTCCAGCTAGAAATAAATGGACTGAAACTTACCAATATAATCAACTAAAGTAGCCGACTGTTTGCTGCACCGATGGAACAGCTGTCTCCACGTAGCATTGCAGGAGTCATCTCTCACGAGACAGTCCACCAGGCAGTCTACGAGAACCCTATGGTAAGGGTCCAAGGACGGACCACTCAGGTACTGGTTGGGCAACTTCTTCATTAGTTGATTGAAAGTCACTTGGAGCTTATTATTGCTTTTATTGAAGTATATATCCTGAAACAGATGATTATGTTAGTATTTGAAAGTTGGTACATTTAGATTTTCTTGTGCCAAGTTGCTGCAGGTAGAATATTAATTAGGCAATTTCATTAATTGCATGGCATTTCAATTTATAAATGACAGGGTTACCTAAAGCCACCAGGGTTAAATAAAGCTGGCTTATGTAAATATGTTGGAAGTAACTAAACGCTACCATACCTTATATTTACTTAATTGCTTGATAAGGTCACTTGACAGGTCCTTGGGCAGTGCACTTCTCTTATTATTTACCATATCAATCATGGCAAAAAGCTGATCCTGACTAACTTTAGTGTTGTCCATGGCTCCGTGTTCGTCAAGAAGGTTCGACAAGTACCCTACTACGTATTTAGAGTAGTTCTTCAACTCGATGATAGGGAGGAAGAGGTCTTGCCAGGCTAGAAAGAGAACAACAGTAAATCCAAATTCGAATTTCATATACTACACAAAAGCATTTCGATTACATGCAGATCAGATGTGTTTTTAATTATATCGTTTTTATTTCGTCAGTTGAGCTAAGTGTTTTGTTAATTACTCTGAACTTTTTTATAATGAGACTGTAAATATCATACCATATCAATCAGGTTTTAATTCAAGTACGAACGACATACCTTTTAAATATTAACACCTTACACAAAAACAATAACTGAATACAGATCACTAAAACAAAATTTCTATGCAGGTACACAGGTACTATTTCTGCATGGACTTGAAACTAAATGAACACATACCTGCCTACACTGAAGTACACTGTTAACCGACAAATATAGATTTATCTCATTTTTACCTTGGGAGGTGTCAAAAAGACACAAGATAACATAATCTCAATAAGATTTGACCCAAAACAGTATCTTGGCCTATGCCTCACGTAATTTCACTCTTATCTTTTTTTTTATGTAACCCTGTTTGAATGTTTTAAATAACATTTGCAATATTCTTGTTTTAAAATGTAAAATACACCACTGATGGCGCCAAACTCATAGCAACAAAATTATGGGTAGATTATTATTATTATATTATGAAGAATAATGTAAATAAGATAATTTACCCTTAAGACCAACAGCAAAATCACTGCTGCCGCCCTGACCAAAAGCCCATAGCAAGGAGAGTCCAATAGGAGGCCTGTTTTGGTAGGAGTTGCGGAGACTAGCACTCTTCTGGATGGAAGTGATGCAGAACTCAGGGTAGTCTTGTGCTAACAACTGCAATAGTAACCTGTGACCGTTCACAGATTGCCCTGGAAAGGAAGACTTCGGTATAATATTGTACTTTCTCTGTATGTTAGTAGAGGTAGAGGAAGGCCAAAGAAAAGATGAATGGATTGTTGATCTGAAAAAAAAGGAGTAGATGATAGAGTGAAGGCTGACAGAAAAAAAGTGTTGCACTGACCCCAACTAATATCGGTCAAGGGCAGGAAGATCATACTGAATATTTGTTCTCTGAAACCATGCTGATTATGCATTAGCTGATTGGAACTACTTTTGAATTATTTGTGCTGAGTCAAGTGCTGTTACAAATCTGATAAGAACTTAATTTTTTTTTTTTACATTCCAATACACTATGACCACTTACACTTTTTACTTAACACTTTTTGCCTGCATACCTACCTCTTTTGTTAACCCACTTATTGCTATTATATCACAAAACCAACAACCGTGAAATTCAGATTAAAGTGAAAGTAAAAAAAAGAATTTATACTAAAAAAACAAACCTCTGCTTATATCATTTGCAAGTGATGTAAGAGTGACATCAAAGAACAGCTGAGCGTTTGCTTTCCCAGCGTCCTGCAACACCTCGGCCAGAGATTTTCTGATCTCATCAGGGACGGAAGACAGTGGATACAGGGGAGGGTATGAGGAAAACGTTGGATCATCTACTTCTATCTGAGTTTTGGAGTTGAGGAAAGCCGCTACTTCTTTCAACCATACTAGAGGAGCGTTTGAGAAACGGATCTTATTTGTTGTTATTATGTTAGCTAGCTCTGCAGGCTCAATCTGAAACATGAAGAATGATTAAAATGGATGTGTTTGCTGCAATTTCTGTAAAAGACTTTCACTTTAGGCTAACTTCTGTTCACTCAATGCAGTAAACTGAAGTTGGCCCATATGAGTTAACAGCATGTTTTTTACAGTAAATTGTATTTAAGAGCCAAGAATTGTGAAGAGATAGCATTAACTTTGTCTATGACCACTTGTACGTATGACATCAAAGAATTGATATGGCTAGAAAGGAGGTGACTGCTGAGATGACGAGTTATATGGAAGACATGTTGCGCCAACCCCCAAATAAATTGGGATAAGGGCAGGAGAATAATGATCAAAGAATAATCATAGTGTAATAAGTAGGTAGCCACCATTTGACATTAGCTTATGAATTGCACCCATTGTCTTGCAAATGGACGGACAGCTATTATAAATATAAAACTGAACACTAACTGTTGTTTGTACTTCTTCATGATCATAATATAAAGAGTATTATACATGTCTCAAAACTAAACAGATTTATTTGCTATACAATTATTGTTAATCATGATCACACATCCATGGTCCAACTACTAAAATATTCCCATAAGCAACAATATGCAGGTCATAATTTATACCAGAATACAAAAAGTAGTTCCACCAGTTTTACAAAGGGATATTGAAAGTCAGGTAAGCAGCTGCGCCATGTAATAAATTGGTTTTCAACTGCCGACCTTAACATAGTTGGGAAAGACTATGCAAATTACGATAACACGTAAAAGAGTCCTACTGTGGCTGCAACCGCAGCCAGAAAATGCTGTACTTATGTCTTCTACAAATGTATGTTTAACCAGGTGTATGAACGTCAATGGGGTGAAAGGAGTATGTTAGGAACGTAGCAGGTTGCATTCTGTAGTTTCTGCCCTAGCTCAAGGGAAAAAAGTTTATGTTAGTATTTCTTAAAAAAAATTTAGTTTCTTACAGCCTCAAGAGCTCCTTCAATGGTCTTAGGGGGCTTCGGTTTGGGAGGCTCTGCATTTTTCTTGTCCTGTTTCTTCTTCTTATCGCCATCTTTCTTTTTATCTTTTGGAGGTTTCCTCTCATCATCAATCTCCATGCCAGAATAGAATGACTTTATTTGGGAGTGGGGAACTGAAAAGTTAGATTTATTTAGTAAGTTTTATTTAGACATAAAAGCTTTGAACAGCTGGCTGAAACGACCAGAGATTACACAAGATAAAGAGGACAGACACCTTCGCCCAGCAATGAGTCACAACTAAAGCTAACAAAAAACACTAAACTGTTGTGTAAATAACTTTTAACCAGTCAATAATAGTAGCAAGAATGACCGTTGGAGGGAGGCCTTTCCCCAGCAGTGAAATAAATCATTTCTTCATTTAATGAAATGTTATTTCAATTTAATTTTAATTGATGAAGGCTAAATAATACTTTTAAATTAAGTGGGTATTAGGTCACTCAAAAAAAAAATGTTACTCAAATACTGCTGTGAGTATTTATGACGTCAAATGCTTTCCGATATATCACAGCATTGTTGAAAAATAGTTACAGCTGTATTATTTTGTCAAATAAGTTACTAAACAAGTAACTTCTTAAATAGTACAGTAAGTCTAGAATTAAAAAACTGCATATTTATCGGCTGGTGTGACTGACCGGCTTATCTTGAGGAACTCATGAAAAGTACCATGTAAGCAATACAATTTATAGATATTTTTAGTTTTAGAGCAAGATTTATTTTATAGATACTGTAAGTAATGAATAACAAAACATAGGTGCTCCGTATTAAAACTACAGCTATTAAAAGAACGAGAATCATTTATTGAAAGTGAACAAGTACAAATATCGTTGTAAGCAAAATTAAAGTTACCCACCGACATCCTCAAGTTTCGGCCCATTTTTCACAGCCTTCTTTTCTTCCTCCTTAGTTTTAACTTTACCATTCTGCGACTTCTTATTCTTCCCAACAACTTCCCATTGACCACTCGACATTATTAGAGAGATTCTTAACAGATTTTTAGTCAATTCTTTGTAAATAAATGGAAAGCATCAAAGTAATAGGTTACACGTCAAAACCAAACAAATACCAAAAAAAATCTAGTGTTGCCGTCGGAATTCGGATTCTCAAAGATCTATAGCATAAACACTTCTTCACACGTTGCTAAATGTCCTTTTAGTGAAAAATATCTATGCTTTGAATACCGTAGTACGCGGTTATTGGAATACACAAAAAAACTTAACTTCTTTCTGATTGGTCTAGAAACTCCACCTTGGACAAAACGTGGCAGTACTTGCAGTTGTATCAAGAATGCATTTTTGAAACATTGCATGTAAAGTAAATTTATTAATATTCTGTTGATTATTATTTTGCATTTTGAACAACGGACCTAGGTAAAAAGTCCCACTAAATCCTATCATCCGAAATGAGTCTTTTTATTAAAACGCAACTTTTTGTATAGAAAATTACGGTTTTCTGTATCTGTTTATTGTAGTGCTGCACCCGTTATGACTTTCAAAGTATTTCAAACAGATTCATAGTCGATGTTTATTGACATTCCAAACAAATCGATTTCGCCTGAAATAGTTAATTTGGTGTATAAAAGATTGTCAAAATTGCACTGGCTACTACAAGATTAGTTGATAAGTTGATATCGTTCATATTTGGTTAAGCACACTAAAACGTATACAACGCGCATCACTATTCGTCAGTTTTTCATTTGTGAAAAAAGAAAAAGTTCATTTGATATTTTGCTGCTGAGTTGTTTTAGAAATTTATCAATAAATAGACATACGTGCCCGTGTTGTGTTGATGAAATACGACTGTGTGTTACAAAGAACAGTGGCTAGATAATGGAAGATAAATTGATGTTACAAGATGTGACCAGCTCCTTGCGAGAACGGGTGTTTTTCGCTGCCAGAGATGGAATGTCTTTAACCCTTTACGCTTTATTATACGAGAAAAACACAGATGAAATTGACGACGTATTGAATAGCGTAAGTACTGATATCCACGTTTAATTCATCATCTATCAGAATTATCAGGCCATCCAGGTTAATGTTATTTAATATATTTCTGATGAGAATGATGATAATCTATTTTTATCGTACAAATTGACGGCGCGTTACCTTTTGCGCGTTACATACAGTCGGTGTGAGTTATTAATTCATTTTTTATGCGTCGCGGAGTGTGATTTTGCGTCGTAACGCATATATCGTCTTCGTAACCTTGGTACCACTTGCCAGTTTCATTTCCTTGAGTCCGCGAGGTGGTTGTTGCGAAAGACGCCGGCGCGCGGGGTTGCTCGCTCGTCTATTAAATTTAAAATCGCAATTTCTACACATATTGCCTTGCCTTGATTGTTATCATGATGATGTTGCAAAAATATGTTTACTTTATTTAGACAGTTTTGGGAAATTCCTTGGCACTGTGTTATTATGTGCAAGAGTTAAACTAGATATTTTGGGTTCATGACTACAAGTTGCTTACATTCATTTTGTTTGATGTTTCATCACTTTCATCAGGTTGTCAATGAATCAGCTGTGCTGTGCAACATGTGACTGTATTTTCAATAGATTAATAATTAGTAGCCATGTTAAAAAAATCCTTGAGAGAGAGTCAATTGAATAAGCTGGCACAGTATTAAAAAAATTAAAAATTAAAAACTTCAAACACACATTATTTACATTATATAGGTACATGGATACAAGTCAAAACAGCATAACCATAAATCTAAATACTCTGCAAATCCTGCATATTGATGCTGTCATTCAAGACCCACTCTTACACCTGGATCTATAGTCAAGTTGAAGTTGCTGGAGTTTAAGTAATAATTAATGCAAACGTTTTTATGCAGTAGACAAGAATTTAAACGAAGTAAGAATCATCAAAGAAAGCAAAGCTAAGAATTCTAACCTTTGGTAGTTCTAATTTCAAGCACACTACAGGATAAAAATTGTATCATAAATAATTTTGACTTTTTCTCAAGTAATCGCTTTGACTGTTAGGGGCTGTTAGGGTAGAAAAAATGGCTAGCAAATAATATGTGCTACCTATCAGTTTTCAGGACTCACTATCAATAAAACTAAACCAGTATTTTCTGCCCCAAATCAGTGCAAAAACGGTTGTTTAAGTAGGTATATTTGATAGAAATATCTTTTACAATGCCAGATAACTTACCAATCAAGACAAAATGTACTCAATGTCACAATGAAGATGTCAGTTACATTTTATCAGGACAATTTCTAGACAAAATATATAAGTATGTTATATAAACAAAAAATATGTTCCCTTTGTTTTTCACATACGAAGATGTGGGTTAATGACATGTCGATGAACTTGGGAATGTCACGTTTTTGTGAGTGAACAACAAGTAAACATGGGACATAGGTTATAATGTAAACATGTCCTTAAGGTTTAGTTTTATGTCCCTATTTATAGTGTTTTTTTGAAACGATAAGTACAATCTTTTTAGGTTTATGATTGGTAAACGATGTCTTTACTGCAGTGTAGGAAATAAACATCTCTAACTTAGTTAAGAAATGAAAAGATTATGAGTTATGTAATTAGGGTGCATTTCAGCCTAAATAAGATCCTCTGGGCATGGACTAGCCCAGAGGATCCAATACTTTAAAGCAGAATGTGTTTATTCAACATGCATTATGTTATTTACGTTTCAATCCAGGACAGCTATCTGTGTGCTAAAATTGGAAACTTTCATATAGCATAAAAAATTCTGTCCACAGGATGTATGCTGCGATGGAGTCAAATGCACCGCTTTAATAGCAGCAGCACGACACGGCCGCGAAGCTGCAGTCAGGATCCTAGTAGAAAAGTTCAGACCACCGGTCAGACTTGAGACTGAAGGCACTGTTAAATTCGACGAGTATGTCATTGAAGGTTAGTAAGTTAGCAGCTCTCCGATTTATATAACTGACGTGTGGTTTAAGTCTAGAATGCAACTCTGATTTATATTGAGACAGTGTTTGTCGACAACATCGCTGTCGGGATAGCGCTGGCCTGTAAACACATTTTTTGCGCCAGTCCAGCGCTGGCAAGCAGCACTGAATCGAAAAGAGCGCCTGTCTATTTTTCCCGCCAGTGAGATCCTGCCGCCTTTGTTTGTGACTGTAAACCTGCCTTAATGTGCGCTGGTGAAATATTCACGTTAATGCATGTACCGTATATATTGTAGGCCTAAGTGCTGTACCTAGCAAGGCGTGACCTAACTGGACTGGGTTTTTTTTAAACATTGCCCTTATAAATCGGAATAAAGCTCCGTGCGAAACTTTCTAACGCGCTAACATTTTATGCTGACTTACAATCAGTTAAATTTGGTCTAAATAAAGTATTGTGGAGATTGGCACAAGAAAAGAGAAGCCTTTACACATCAGTGGGTGAATTGAGGCTCTGGATGATGATGATGAAAGCCCTGACTGGTTACCCGTATCAAATTCTTCGAACGCGTTCAAAACCATGCTTGTACAAGGCTCCGATCCAAAACATCTCTAAAAGATCTGTTACAGATGTTTTGAGTTGACTAGGAGACCTAATCTTCTGAAGGGAGGTAGGCTGGTTGGAATGACGAATGACGCACATTGCTCACGCACATTGCCTACGCACATTGCTCATGCACATTAGTCCACTTAAAGACCTAAGTGCGGAAACCAATCCCGCTAACATAGAACGTGGTGTATGGCCCTCATACACGGTCAGTAGAACTGACAGCCTTAGGAGCTTCCGATCCAACCAATCTGATCAAAATCCGTGTTGTAATTTGTAGCTTAATCCACTAACACACTGGAACCGCGTGATGGACTACGGTCCTCTCTTTCTCAAAGAGAAGGCATTTGTTGAAACTGTTGAAATTTTGGCCAATAATGCTTATGTTATGATCTTAAGATCGATGGCTTAAGATTGGGCTGGACTGATTACAACAAATAGTTACTTTAACAGTCGTATCGCTTCGTACAAGTATCCACTTAAATCGAACTGTTGCGGGTTCGTCCGCTCAGATTGATCCCCTGTGATGGAGTGACCTTATTGACACGAAAGCGGCTTGAGCTGGTCAATAAGAACTTGTATTTCTATGCAATAAAAACCAAAAAGACGTCATTCGCTTCGGTTCGGACGACACGTGTGGTCGCTCCCCGCAGCCTACAGCGTCGGAACGTACAATACGCGAAATTGCGCTATCAAGAAGTATAATTTCTTCTACTGTATTATGGATTTGACTCGAGATTTCCTGACTAGCTGCGAGGCAAAAGGAGCGCTCTTAATCATAAACTGATTATACAAAATCAAAATCTGATTATACAGCATGGTTGTAATAGTTTCTAGTTGAAGTACCCACTGAGTCGATTACAGAAGCATGTGTGTTCAGAATAAGCTATTAACATATAAATCTAATAGAATAATCACCGCTACATTCAGATGATTTGTTCGTTGAAAGCAACCTTTGTGCGAGTCTAATTTATTGTCTTGTTTTCTGTTTTATATGTTTCCTTCACCCATCTTTCGCACTCGGCTGCGATTTCTATACCATCGAAAGCATTTCAGAATTTTTTAAATTACTCTTCGTCGCATAAACATATCAGCCACGATTTCTTCGCGTTCTCAGAACACAGATTTAATTCCGTGCAACATAATTTAACGCCAATGTCAAATGTTATTTCCCAAATAAAGCATCGTACGTCACTGGGTGCACAGATACACAAAGCGGCCTGCAACGGCCAACGTGCTCCTCAATCGTACAGCGCATTGACTCTTATTTTTTGTGTAAGTCGGGAACTCACGGGGTTAAATATAGAAATGTGTGAAAGTTTACACACAAAGAAACTGAAAAGCGTCTCTCGGAACGTTTTGGTACGTATCTGGCTGACTTCCAAACTTCTTTGTTTCCCCGTATTTATGATTTACCAGCATTATAAAGGACTTGCACGTTTGGCATCGCTCGCGGTGACTGCATTGCATGCAGTTCCTACTTCGTAATAGCGATAATGATAAAGAATTAGACCAGCTTTTGTTTATGATAGTAACTTTCCAAGAAATTCTTATTCATATTTTATTCTGGATTGAAACTCTGTAGGTAGGTACCTTAATGTGATTCAGGTCGTTGGTTCTATCATGATTTGTTTAATGAAACATTCAATGCGTGACATTGAAATGTATTTTTGTATGATATTATTAGCAATACCTAGTGATTAATAAAAGCCAGTCATCATTGAATCGTGGGTAGGTATATGAAAACTGCCTAACCAATCTGGAATGTCTCTCGAAGACTCGACCGAACTTACAATCACAATATTCGTTGAAATATTCACAGAACTAGCGAATTCCGACTTTAGTTTGGCTGCTATTCGGCTTGTGCTCATTTTTAGAGATCTCGTAAACTCGGCCAACTTGCAGGACGATGGTCTCCGTCAAAGTACAAGACGCGCGTGCCTTCTTTTTCCATGCGTCAAGATGTATGAAAGAAGAAACGCGCTGCGCCGATACCAAGTAAAACTGCAGACTTGAACACCGGAACTGTCTCGACCTCGAGTTCGTATCCGTTTAGTTTTATGTCAAAATAGTCTTCTAATTATAAGGAAATGTACTAAGGCATTAAGAAACGTACAAATGTTTGGTAAAAGTCGTTATTATACTATTAACGAGTTTTACGTAAGCGGTAATGTAAATATTTATGGGCATACATTTAGCTTGTGTTTATTGTACGAAATTGTGTATTGCTAACGTCTTTATTGAAGGCTAGTCATCTCGTATGGCTTTGTTCGTGTGCTTTTACATTTTTGTGAACGAATTGTCGACAGCGACAGTAATACTAAATTACTAAATACGAGTATATATGAAAAATATTAATATTCACCATCTTTGAAAACGGGCCCTTCACGAAAACGTCATCCAAGCATTCTGTACATTAAACTAAGTAACTTTACGGAAACATTATTGTGATCGCAATAACGGAAAGAAAAACCGGCCAAGTGCGAGTTGGACTTGCGCACGAAAGGTTCGATACCATTATCTATAAAAACGCCAAAACATCATGTCTGTTGTATGGGAGCCCCGCTTAAATATTTTTTTATTCTGTTTTTTAGTATTTGTTGTTATAGCGCAACAGAAATACATCATCTGTGAAAATTTCAACTGTCTTTATCACGGTCCATGAGATACAGCCTGATGGCAGACCGACGGACAGACAGACAGACAGCGGAGTCTTAGTAATAGGGTCCCGTTTTACCCTTTGGGTACGGAACCCTAAAAAGTGCCTCTCGGCTTCTTTAAGGGCCATTATAAGAATGACTCATGCCTTCGTCAAAATTTTTGATGCGATCTTGCCTGTCCTTTGCTGTCCTCCCCCAGCGACGTCCTAAGCCGAGATTCGTAGTCCACAGGTTGTAGCAGCAGGTGTGTTCTTTAGCGTGTAGCATGACATGTTATGTTATTGGAAATTGCAACCACAGCCCTAATTTTTGTTTGTTTTTATTTTGATTGGAAAATTATCAAATGACGCTGACCGCTCTGGGCGGAGCGGATGGGAATGTCAGACTTGTACTGACTAAAACCCATCCATGTTCCTTCTTTGCCCTTTGTGTTCCAGGGCCGCGGTATCTCTATGGAACAGTCCCGCAGCCCTGGGCACCCAAAGCCCTTGCACAGTTATTATGCCTGTGGCTGGATTGTAGCTTCATGTTCTTGTTTTTGACTATAATCTGTAACTAGTCTGTTTGCTTTGAGTATGAGTTTTGCAATCTTATAATATTACAAAACTGTTTTATGTCCGTCACATCACCATCTCAGGTTCAGTTGAAAACCAGCGTTGGGCAATAGTTTCTCGGCAGTTTGCTGAACTGGGCGTATTTGGCGCACCCGACACAAAAAATTATGTCATTTTTCTGTTTAGATTAATTTTTTTTTTTTGTTGTGCGCACTTGTGGCGTGTGCCTAATAAATATGATTTCTTTTTTGTAATTAAAAATTTATCTCTTTCAGGAGCCACGGCGTTATGGTGCGCTGCGGGTGCTGGTCACCTAGGTATCGTGAAGCGCCTAGTGCGGGCTGGAGCCAACGTGAACCATGCGACAAAGACACTAAGCACCCCGCTCAGAGCCGCCTGCTTCGACGGTCGGCTGGACATAGTGAAGTACCTGGTCAGGCATGGCGCGGACATACATAAAGCCAACAAATATAATAATACTTGCTTGATGATAGCGGCGTATAAGGGACATTTAGATGTTGTAAGTACCTTTATTTTATTTTACTACTAGCTGTTGACGTTGTCGAGTGATATTATTATAAAAATATTGCTTCCGTATTTGAATAGGATTTTGTTAACAATTTCAAGGGTTTCAATTTTCTTTCACAGAACCCAGATCCTTTTTCTAAAAAGTTACTCCCTGTAAAACCAGCTATCTGCCAGTAAAAATCCCGTCAAAATCAGTCCAGCCGTTTCGGAGATTAGCTGGAACAGACAGACATACAGACAAAAAAAATATGTTATGAGTACTGTATATACTTTCATATGTATTCAGTCAAAAGCTGTTATTTTGAAATTACAAACAGACACTTCCAGTTTATTTATTTGTATAGATGAAATAAGGTTGATGTTCGATTGTTGCCACTGACAAGTCCAATGTTAAAATTATAGTGAACTTTATTTTCGTTACGTTAAAGTTGGTGTCGGCTTGACGCTGTCAAACGTAAAATATCTGTGAGAGGCCTGTGGAAGATTTATGTTCGGGGACAATGACAGAAGGATAGGTATTCGCTTGTGGCTAAATAATAACAGCCGCTCGGGTCAATCTTCAGGTTAAGCCACACTTGCCTAGGTTGGTCCGTGGAAGGGGGACCACCCATTAAATACCGAGTTTCCTCCGTGCCACAGAAAGTACGTTAAGCCCGGCTGTCATTTATAGATCTTTGACAGGCGTTATAAGTAGTCAGTGGGCCGAAAATCTGACAACCAGTCTTACCAAGAGGTATCGCTTTACCCAGTACTAACTAGGTTATGGAGGTCAGCTAGGCAGTCGCTCCATGTAAAATACTGGTATTCAGCGGCATCCGGTTAGACTGGAAGCCGACCCTTACTTGGGAAAAGGTTAGGCAGATGATGATGATGACAAAGACAAAAAAGTAAATAATCTATTTTTATAATTGATGTATTCATTAAATGAAAATTAAACTACGTTTCATGATTGTGTATCAAGGGTTACGTTCTTGGGTCATTTACTTCGCACTTATCTCTTACTTTTGCTTTGTAATTACTACTTGCAAGTTCAGAATTTATTTGTGATAGGTATTTTGTTAAGAACGCGTAGTTTGATGGGGTGGTCAGAAGAAATAGAATTCAAACCTTTTTTTTTCTCGGATGGGTAATTATCAAATGACGCTGACCGCTCTGGGCGGAGCGGAAGGGAGTGTCAGATTTGTACTGACTAAAATGCTGAATAAAATGGCAAAAAAGGAACATGGATAGGTCCATGTTCCTTTTTTGCCATTTGTGTTCCAGGGCCGCGGTATCTCTTTCGAACAGTCCTGCAGCCCCGGCAGGATATAATTCACACCTCAGCTTACCTTTAAACTACCTATAAGGCTTATTCTAGTTCTTGACCACAAGCTACACGGGTCCTACGACAGAGCAGGACCAGAATGCGCAGAAAACAATTTTTTTTTAAATTAAAAGCATCCCATCCCATGAGAGTCACCTCGATGTGACTTGCGTGGGGTTTCCAGATCAATAAATATGTTTTCCGCAGAAAATTGCGGACATTTCTTTTCTTTCTTTAAATTTCACACTAAATTTATTTTTAACAAAAAATATTAATTGAGAAAAAAATATTACCTACGATATCTATGCCTTGGAATGGGCAATTACAGTACTTTCGCAGTTATTTTAAGCCTTGTGACTGGGACTGCCTGTAATGGTCTGTTGAAGTAAATACTTTGAGTTTGAAAACCATCGTTTCCAGGTACAGTTTCTATTGGACAGCGGCGCGCGCGTCGACGAGCGCGCGTTATGCGGCGCGACGGCGCTGCACTTTGCAGCCGAGTGCGGGCATGCGGCCGTCGTCTGCGCACTCATAGACCATCAGGCTAAGATCCTTACCAATGAGAATGGTAAGTACGTACATTGTAACACAATGTTGAGCTAATCCACCGCCGACGATTAGGCGAGAAAAGCCAGCTACTAGTAGCTCCTCTAGAGCTTAGCTTAGTTCTGCCGATATACGCCAACCCGTCTCATTCTAGTTCAGTTAATTATGTTAACCTAATCCAACATTCTGGATGTGGTACTATTTTACTATCTAGCCAAATCGGTTCTTCATACTTCCAAAGGGAATGCTTAGAGACAGATTTGAACTTAATCAATGTGAAATATTAAAAATCAATACAATGTTACTCCGTAATATTTGAGAAATGATGTGGATTATTACATGTTAGCAGAAGAATGCTTACAACACTCACAACAGGAGAGTTCTTATCGGCGGTGTGTACAGTCAGCGATCAACTCTATTAATATTTTGTATTTGTATTTATTTTACACGCGATCAAAATTTTTTGCCCTTTATTTGATTTAATTTAACACTATACGACCATCGGCGAATTAATGTTTATGGTAGAATGTCTGTGTACTATACGCATACACCTTTACGTGCATACGCGCGTGACCTAGGTTTTTTTTTCTGTAACTCTCATCTTTTCCAGGTATGACACCCTTACAATGCGCTGCCGAGCGCGCACGCGCTTCCGTTGTAGAAATGTTGGCGTCGAGACCCGAAGTGTCCCGAGCGCAAGCCATCGAAGCCTACGAGCTGCTCGGGGCTTCCTTCGCGAATGACAAGGAGTACTATTGTCTCAGGGTAAGTGACCATCGGAGGACACGGTGGAGCACACCGTGGAGGTCTGCCCTGCTTGGGCGGAGCACCGCCGTGTCCTCGTAGCGGCGATTGGCGGCGGCGACCTCTCGCGTCCGGCCCTAGTTCAAGCCATGGTCCGGGGCGAGAGGGAATGGGAAGCCGTCACCTCCTTCTGCGAAGCAGTCATGCTAGCGAAGGAGGGGGCGGAACGTGAGAGGGAGAGAACCTCACGTCCCAGCCGCCGCGGGAGAAGCACCGGGTGTCGGGGGCCACGCCGTGATGGCTCTCGGCCACCGTAGGCGCGGGCCTGTGGACGGTGAGTAATGGGTTAGCACGCCGTCCGTCCGTCTTGTGACGACAGGCCGTGTCGACGGCGCGTTCGTGTTCCACGCGCGCCTCAACGAGATGTCAGCAAACAAGAGGGGCCCGCAAGGGCCGATGCCTGCCAGGGCTGCGGGACTGTTCGAAAGAGATACCGCGGCCCTGGAACATAAAGGGCAAAAGAAGGAACATGGGTGGTTTTTAGTCAGTAAGAGTCTGACACTCCCTTCCGCTCCGCCCAGAGCGGGAAGAGTCATTTGATGATTTCCCACCCGAAAAAAAAAAAAAAAAATGGTAAGTGGCCATGACGTTGGTAGGCTACGATGTTTCCCGAAGTGTTCCGACCGCAAACCATCGAAGCGTACGAACTAAACAACGAACTTAAACTCATCAGATTCCGCTGGATGATTTGACTTGACCCTGTACAATATCTGTTGTTGCCCCCAGATGGCGTACCAGTACCTTCACAGAGCGATGGCGATGCGGTACGACACCCGCTACGGGCTGCTACTGAAGAAACCTGCGGACCCTATACCAGCGTATGATAATTGGAAGGAGAGCACTACGATAGAGGTGAGGATTTTTAAGCTATGTTGTATGTAGTAAAAGACGAAAATTTTAATACGAAATTCTTTTTTTTTTTGTTAGCCTTTCTAATGTCCCACAGCTGGGCAAAGGCTTTCCCTTTCTCCTTTCAAACCTGTTTATCTTGTATGATCTCCGCTAATGAAATTGAAACTAGAAAGACATTTTTAAATTGCTAACGACTTAGTTTTTAGGATTTACTCTTCAGATTTCAAAACTTACGCGTGATTGGGAAAGGTCGGTCAAAGGTACCTACAAGAGGTAGATGGCATGACTAGTTAGGTAGCTCCCAATTTAACCAATGAGTCAGTGGTTTTGATATACAAGGTGAATTTTTCAAGTGGGCGTGGATGGCCAAATTCGAATTTATGAGGAATACAGAAAAAATATCAAAGGAGTCTCGAGCCCGATTTTGATGAAAACTTAAACTGCATCATTGGATTTTTGGAAAATCAATATTCTTGCCAGGAAGCGCCATTAGTTTGACAGTTACAATTCCCATAGAGTAAACGTCGTATTGATCGGTTGTTGTCAGGAGGTGGAGCAGCTGGTGGGCAACGCGCACGCGCTGCACATGGAGGGGCTGTGCGTGCGCGAGCGCGTGCTGGGCGCGCGCTGCCCCGACCTGCCGCACCCCATCGTGTTCCGCGGCGCCGTGTTCGCCGACGAGGCGCGCTTCGACCGCTGCCTCGCGCTGTGGCGCCACGCGCTCGCGCTCCGCCAGCACAATGAGGTCATATTCCGACTCTAATTAACCTTATCCTAATAAGAATACGGTATATTTTGTATTACCTAAAGGTGATGCCACACGATGCGTTGTCGGGACGTGGCGAAGTCCGGTAAAACTTCGTCGCTCTACATATAAATCAGACCGGTGCGCTAAAATTCTGCGCGGCGACGGTATGCGTGCGAGACGTACGAACAGAGAGACGAAGCAGGGAGGAGTACTGCGGAGCGGCAACACAACGCAGTGTTGTTTATAATATCGTTGATTTATTAATGATAGCTAGTGTCCGACCGAAGGTGCAATTCTGGCCGAAGCCGAAGCCGATTAATCGGTATTCACCAAAACCTTCGGCCGAAGCCCAAGCCGAAGCCGAAGGTGTCATTGACCTTGAGAAATACGATAGTTACTTTGATCTCAGAATATACTAGATACATATTGTGAGAGCTTTAGAGATTTAGCCCAATAACGAGCCGAGTGACCAACATATACAAGTAGGTAATAAAATATTGTCTAAAATAAAAGTTTCAATTATACAATGTTAATTAAATATTTATTTCATCATCTGCCTAGCCTTTTCCCAACTATGTTGGGGTCAAATCAAATCAAATCAAAATATTTTTATTTCACATAGGCCTACATGGGCACTTATGAAACGTCGACAAAAAGGTGCACGGTTCGGGTTGGTCGTTTCCTATGGAGAAGAACCGGCAAGAAACTCCATGGTTACTCTTTTAAAATGATTAGTTTTACAATATTATCATGTTACAGCATTAGTACTCAAGTATGGGGGGACAGCATAGGCCCGACAATAAGTCGTTGCAAGAAAAACGGAAAACAAGATAAGAGGTTAACAAAAGTTAACACACATCTAGGAATCTACAAGGCCTACACTGTTCACACATTCACAAACAATCGTTAAAAAGAATCTATAGGTAAAAGAATCTATAGGTCGGCTTCCAGTCTAACCGGATGCAGCTGAATACCAGTATTTTACATGGAGCGACTGCCTGTCGGACCTCCACAACCCAGTTAGTGCTAGGTAATACGATACCCCTTGGTAAGACTGGTTGTCAGACTTTCGGGCCACTGACTACCTGTAACGACTGTCAAAGATCTACAAATGACAGCCGGGACCAACGGCTTAACGTGCTTTCCGAGGCACGGAGGAAACTCGATATGTAATGGGTGGTCACCCATCCACGGACCAACCTAGGTAAGCACGGCTTAACCTAAAGATCGATCCGAGCGGCTGTTCTTATTTAGCCACGAGCTCCTCCAATCAAATACTTAATCAGTCACATTTTTTTAATTATCAGACAAACACAAAATATTTCTATAAAATAATTGAGCAAAGTTTAACGCTTTTTCAATATCTATTTTTTAGATATAATTTTTTGGAATTTTTGAGAAAATTAAATAATTATTTGTAACAACAAATATGAAATATTTAAAAACAAAACACTTATTAGAATTTTAAGACGCGCTCTCAAACTTGTTTTGACTCGTTTAGTTTACTAACTGCGATTCGTTTGGTCCGGTGCGGCGGCGCGGCGAAACTCTGCTGCTCTGCACACTCTCCGTCTCGCTCTAGCATCGTTCAGTAAATTTCAAATTTTGACAACTAGCAAACCTTCGGCTTCGGCCAAACCTTCGGCAAATTTTTGGCCGAAGCCGAAGATTTGGCCGAAGGCGCTTTTTTGGCCGAAGGTGGCCGAAGCCGAAGCCGAAGCCGAAGCTTCGGTCGGACACTAATGATAGCATAGCATCGACATTGCGTTGTGAGACCGCTTCTATTTTGAGATTACAACAAAACTATAAAATTGCTTAACCTTTTAAACACCAAAGCATAAACCCACGCGCGTGCCTACCATTTTGTCACATATTTTAGCGTACATGTCACGCGCTTGCTTGTCACGTATATGTTGCAATGGCGTTCGAAAGGTTAAATAAAAAAATATGTGAACACAAATGTTCTGGACAGCTAAATTTTTTAACAGGTTTTAAATAAACAAAAACTAAGCTTGTATATTTCTTCATTTCAGGTTTCAGTGACAAAAGATCTGCTCAGATTTGCTCAAGTATTCTCACAAATGATACACATAGGAATTGAATTGCCCCTCGGTCAGGTAAATATTATTAATTTAAACTTGAATTAAACAGTGTCTCGTGTAGTTTTTTTTTATTAAATTAATATTTTGAACCTTATTGTCAGTAGTGTAAAGTGCAAGCAAGTAAATACGATTAATTTAAGCTTTACTTCATCACTGTCCTATTTCTACGGCCAATTATGTAAGGAAAATGTTTTTTTTTGTAATGAAAATAATGAACTTTATTGTCAGTACATTAAAGTGCAAACAATGCTCTGGCAAGCCCTTTAATGTGAATCATGTTTCCAACAATAAAAACATGTTCTGAAACTATGTTGCGCAACTTGTTTTAAGTACATTTGAATACATAAACTTAGATTAATGTACAATTGTACAAGTATTGCTATTTAAATAATAAACGAATTACTTACTTATATGCGTTAAGTTAATTAATTATTAATTTATTATTCATCGTTAGGATAAACGTCCTCAATATATGTAATTATTTCTTTTGCAAAGGAATTTGAACTTTGTTTTCTATGACATTGAGTTCTTATTCCTAAAAACTTGCTTATTACCTGAGATGCTGAATTCAACACACAATTTCCTATTGACACAGGTGTGTTTCGTGCTGGAAGCGTGCGCCGAAGAGCTCCGAAGAGGCACGAAGCGGCTGGAGAAGCCCCAGGCGAACCACGACCCGGAGTCCCTAGTAGTATGTAGCTACTCTGTAAGCTCTGTCACTTTGCTTCTCATGTCATATTGATCTTTATTCCTGTAGCAATAAGGTTTCTGATAGTTCGCTGTTACTGACGAGTCAGTCAAAATGATATTGATCTTAATTCTCGTAAAAATAAGGTTGATGTTGGATTGCAGACGTCAGATGTAAAATAAGTGTGGAAGGTACACGGCACAATGGTAGAGGGACGTGTAAAATCTGGTTTATAATGTTAGACAGTAGCGTCAACATAGAAGAGATATTATTAGGCAAGTTACAAGGGTGGGCGCATCTATAGAGCGAAAATAAACCTTATTAGTATGAAGTTAATGTGCATATTCCCACAAGCGAACTCAAACTCAAAGCATTTATTTCAATTAGACCATTACTGGCCTTTTTGAATGTCAGAAGAACAAAAAAAGCAAAGCTACAGTCACAGCCACAAGGCATTATAACTTGTGAAACTAAAGTAGATACACATTCCAAGAGTAGATCTCTATGGAGAAGAATGGGCAAGAAACTCCATGGACACTCTTGGAATTTTTCAACCTCACCTGGAGGGAAAGTACTCTAAATACTGGAGATAGCAAATTTTACTCAAAGGAAATATTCCTTTATTTTTAAAAAGAAACAAATAGCTGCGTTATGAGATTTTTAAGAATTCGCTTGCCACGTTCGGGAATCGAACCGGCGAAAACATTTTTTTTTTATTGTTTAATAAACACAATGTGAATTATTGTTAATTGATGAAATATTGTATCCTCCGTGCCTCGGAAAGCACGTAAGTCGTTTCATGTAAAATACTAGTCGGCTACATCCGGTAAGACTGGAAGCCGACCTCAATAAATTTGGAAAAAAAATTTTTTGCAAAAAATAAAACCGACAAACGAAAAGTTTTTTTATTTTTTAGTTGCAATATTCGATACAAATATTTTTCATCATCAGACCTGTAATGGCACTTGTAACCCAGATGGGTGCAAAGTTTTAATCAATATACATGAATTAAGTCCAAACGCAAGGTAGCTACTGTAAACAGTTGAGGAGTTCCCTTAACTGTCCTTCGTCTTCATCATCAGACCCCTTATGACAGTCACAACCCATCTAGGTGTAAATTTCTCATCAATACAAATTAATCAAACCCAAACACAAGGTGACTGCTGTAAACCGTTGAGGAGTTCCCTCGACTGTCTTTCGGTTCCATCATCAGAGCGACTCCAGACCTTCTTTAAATTGTAGTGCTTTAAAATACTTAATCAAAAAATTTACAAACGCACTAGTCGCCACTACAATTTTTGAAAGCTCCCCTCAATTTCTCTTGGATGCCATCATCAGATCCCGGTTTCCTTATCATGGGACCACCCTTGAAGTATCTCCATTCCAACAAAAAAAAAATTATCAAAATCGGTTCATAAACGACGAAGTTATCCGCGAACACACATAAAAAAAAAAATATATATATATATACGGTCGAATTGAGAAACCTCCTCCTTTTTTGAAGTCGGTTTAAAAAGGCTAGGCAGGTGATGAATGAAATATTGTATAAGTTTCGCTAGCAGTTTAATTTGACGTTGTACATGTTATCACCCACAATCCACAATCATGGCTATCTGTTCCGTGTAACGTAGCGAGTATTGACGCGTAGAGTTTGGTGCGCACCTTCATGTTGCAGGACGAGTACGAAGGCAATGTGCGTACGGCGCTGTACCTCGTCGCCGTCGCCGCCCGACTGCTGGAGAATGTGGGCAATAGTGAGGTCAGTATATATTTATTTATTTATTAATAAAGGTTTACCAACAGCTTGTGTGTACAAAATTTCTTGAGTACAGGTTTTACAGTCTTGGACTTACACAGTCGCCAATTACAGGTTAACCAGCATTCACAAAGAAAGTGATAATTTAATAACACAAAAGAGTATAAAATTGAAACCGAGTGGCTCTAGAAATGAAATAACTAAACTAAAATAAACAACTACGCAATTAAACTCCCTAAACTTAAGAGCATATTTGGCTTACGAAATATAAAATTCAAGAATAAAACAGCATCGCTATAATTTAACTAACTAATTATATGAGAAGAATAAAAAAGACATAAATAAAGAAGAATTAGTAAAATAAGATAAAAAGTTGTCATTCATTCATACTAACATAAGATAATATTCTGTTGTGATTTTCGGGAATTAAGTAATTGGGTTTTAAAGATTTTTATGGAATCATGGTGAATGTCAAGATCAGGTGAGGATTTAATAACAGAATTCATCTCTCTACTGAGTCTGTATATATATACAGTATATCTATGTGACGGTTAAAGATGGCTGCCATAATAAACTTAAGATAAGCTGGCTAAACTTGAGGGGGAAGCGCGACACCCTAATCCTTTTGCACGGAACCCTATAATTTTTCTAAAATAAATTGAGTTACTCCTTATAACATCTGCTATCTCCCAGTAAAAGTCCCGTCAATATCGGTCCAACTGTTTCGGAGATTAGCCGGAACAAACAAACAGTCAGACAGACAAAAATAAAAAAAAATAATTAGCACCGTAAATAATTTCATATATGCATTCAGTATTCAGTATTCTGTTATTTTGAAATTACAAACGGACACTTCAATTTTATTTATTTGTATAGATGTCACGCCATCTACATTGAACTTTGAAAGACCTTCCCCGTTACATCGAATTACTGTCTCAAGTCATTTTTTCTTAGGTTAGCAGTAAATAAACTTTGAAATGATTATTGACTTGTAAACTCATTGATACGTTTATTGACAGGAAACGACAAGTTTAGTTCGACGCGCGATCTTCAGGCTTCGGAACGTGCGCTTACGGAGCGGCCAGACCCTGCTTCACCTCGCGGCGGATAGACGAACGCCCGTCGACGACTTCCATACCAGTGACGTGTGCCAGTGAGTGTTTAATACTCGTTACAGAATAATAGGAATCTTGTTTTCGTCCCCATGAAATATTTTTAAAGATGGGAAGTAAATACATACATTTATTTATTTTCGTGTATTTGAGCTAAGCATGGCGCTGCCTAAGAAATAAAAAACCGGCTAAGTGAGAGTCGGAGTCGCCCACGAAGGGTTCCGTACCATCTATAAAAAGGCAAAAAAAACATGCCTGTTGTATGGGAGCCCCACTTAAATATTTTTTTATTCTGTTTTCTAGTATGTATTTGTTGTTATCGCGGCAACAGTAATATTATTATTAATCTGTGAAAATTTCAACTGTCTAACTATCACGGTTCATGAGATACAACCTAGTGACAGACGGACAGACAGACAGACAGCGGAGTCTTAGTAATAGCGTCCCGTTTTACCCTTTGGGTACGGAACCCTAAAAAGAACAAGTATTCCTTTTTTCATTGCTTGTTTCATTTGGTTTATTTTTTTCATACTGCTGGGCAAAAGTGCAACTGCTGGGCAAAGGTGTCCCACTGCTGGGCAAAGGTGTCCCACAGCTGGGTAAAGGTGTCCCACTGCTGGGCAAAGGTGTCCCACTGCTGGGCAAATGTGTCCCACTGCTGGACAAAGGTGTCCCACTGCTAGGAAAAGGCCTCCCCTTTCTGCTTCCAAAACCTCCACTTGTTGTTTTAAGGGTTAGGTTGCCAAATGCTGCTGCTTTTTGCGGTTCTATGAGAGTTTCTAACGAGTATCTTCTTCGTAGGTTTCCATGCTGTAGAACAACACGGTTGCTTCTAGAATGTGGCGCGGAAGTGGACGCGTCCGACGACTCGAGGCGGACGGCTCTGCACGTCGCACTCATATCATACCAACTTATACCTGGTAAGTTGAAACTTTTTGTTTATTGATCTTTATGCAACAACTCCAACCAACTACCGACCTCCTTATACAACTTAGGCTGACACCATCATCTCAAAAAAAAAATCGGTTGATCATCAAAAAGGAATAGCAATTTTTTTTTGGATTTCAGTATTCTTGCCGTGGTTGAAGTGGTTTTTAAATAATGATGAATACAATTTATACAATAACCTTTAAGAGATTTATTGTTAACAAAAAACTAAGTTTGTGTATGTGAAAAGAAGACGTGGGTGTAGGCGGACCCTGCACTGCGATATAAAATAGCCCCAAGTTTTTATCTCCATTCTGCAAGACAAGGTATCCTTACTAATATTATAATTGCGAAAGTAAGTTTGTTTGTTACCTTTTCACGCATAAACCACTGAACCGATCATCCTGAAATTTTGCATATACGTCGTCAGGTGTACAGAAACGGATTTATGGTAATTTTCATCCTGAAAAAAGTACTGTTCCCGAGGAAAACAACAGTAACGTGCTTATGATAATAG
The DNA here is from genome assembly GCA_950022335.1 of Eurois occulta. NCBI lineage: Eukaryota > Metazoa > Arthropoda > Insecta > Lepidoptera > Noctuidae > Eurois > Eurois occulta. Next base: position 14,601,005 of record OX465498.1, on the reverse strand, counting down.
ATGACGCCACGTCTTTCAAATCACGATATAATTATATTATTACAAACAGAGTATAATCCGGATTGATTGTAAAATTCTATATTAACGCGAGCGAAGCCGCTGGCAAAAGCTAGTCATAAATATTATCATCTACAGTTCTACACATACTCTCGACTCGCGTCTTTGTGCTTTTTTTTTTTGCTTGTGAAAATCCTTAGGGTCAGTAAAGGTCCTACTAACTAAAACCACAAACTGTTCTTTGACTACCTTTGGCCGGGTGCTGGAGTACTCGCGCAGTTCGTCACGCTCCCCCGGCCAAGACTGTGAGCTAACCTAAGGCTGTTCTCAGACCGGGAGCAGTGGAGCGAGTCCCTGTGCGCGGTCGTGTGCGAGCTCATCGTGAGCGGCGCGCACGTGGACGCCATGGATGCGGACGGCATCACGCCGCTAGTCGCGTCGATAGGCGGTGAGTATCTCTGTGTAAAGACCTGCGCAGACGAGGGACAGTCCTCGGCGTACTTTTTTGTCCTTCGAAATAGATCATTTGAAGCTGCATTGCATAACGCAGACAAACGTAATAAAAGTACCGCGTACTCGTGTGCTTTATGCGGGTGTTTTAGAGCTATCTATTTTGAAGGACAAAAAAGTACTCCGAAGACTGTCCCTCATCTGCGCTGGCTTTTAGAGGAAGTGTCCCTGTGGGCCGTATGCTTACCGTCGCTGTGGCAGGGCCGGCGGAGGGCGTGGTACGCGGCGCGCTGCGGCCGCGCCTGTCGTGCCTGGCGGCGGGCGCGCTGGCGGGCGCGGGCGCGCGCTACCGGCCCGAGCACGTGCCGCGCGACCTGCACGCCTTCCTCGCCATGCACGGCGTGCGCCCCATGCACTAGCACCAGCGCGGGTACCCGGCGGCGGCGCCTGCTAAGAGGATCATCATCTGCCTAGCCTTCTCAGTTGAGGTCGCTTCCAGTCTAACCGGATGCACCCAACTGACGTCCACGACTTAGTTACTGGGTAATAAATACGATTCCCCTTGGTAGCACCGGTCCTAGCGGCCGTAACGACTATCAAAGATCTACAAATCACCGCTGGGATCAACATACCTTCCATGATATACTGCGCGACTGGTACTCTGATGTTGTCGGCCATCCCCGACTGAGAAAATAGCTCATCCCGAAAAAAATACAGTGTGTATCGGAAAAACGTGGTCGTATTAAAGAGCACAAACACGCAAACTGAACAACAAATGTATGAAAATCTCCATGTTACAATCGCGAACAAAAAAATCTGAAAAAAATACTAGTTGTCAATTAATTTTACGTGATCACGATGGTGGTCACATTTAAGGTCCACACATTTCTGAAACACGCTGTATATGCCAGTCATCCAGTTGTTACTGTCTAGGTAGTGTCGAATCGAACGAATAATCACGATATGCCAAAAAAAATCGTGCGAGGCGTACTAATCAAATTGAAAAGACTCTCGGTATACGGGGTAAGTCTCACGCAGAATAAATCTTAGGGACATTAATATACAACGAAAATACTGAAAACTTCGCTCTTTTCTCGACTGTACTGTTTATCTCCGCCATATTTGGAATTAATGATAACCGTCCTAGAACCAAATCTGCGTGAAACGGTTACAAGACTCGCTTTATAGTCAGCATATGATATAGATGCGTTGATGACGTCATACCCATAATAAGAAGCAACAAATCTTCACTATAAAACACAATCAGACAACCGGGTGGATTCCGATCTTGCTAATTGCTATCTGCCGACCGCATCTTGGCCACAGAAGTTTCGACTAAGGGTGAATTTCCGCATCACGACCACCACGTTTATCTAAACCACGTTCAATATCTGTCGGTGTCATTATTGTTGTTGAATCTTGATGCTAAAAGTTTTAGAGCGCGGTTTAAGTGTTCTATTTGTTTGGTGAAATTCGCTGTAAGATGCAGACCCGTCTGGTCGGATGACCGGTCGTACGACCAGTCGGGTCGGTTTCTATAGCTTAACCTGGAACGGCTACTAACCGTGGGCGCGTAGTATACAAGTTACCTTTCGAGCCTCGGGATCTTCTTTAGTACTGATAAAGCGCGAATGTGGCGATAGTGAGTGAATTAAACAACTTTCTTGTAAATTTACTCACTATCACCACATTCACGCTGGCATGGAAGTATCATCATTTCATATCTACAGTCTACGCTCCAATTATATCGTTTTTTATTTTGTAGGCGATGTTACTGCATACTCGAGGGTTTATTTGTAACGCTGTTGCAAGTTAAGTAATGATTTACGTCTGTTTAACCATACATTTTATGGCGTTTAAACGTAACTTATCTTTAAGTAGAACTTGTGAATAAACCCGTTCATTATTACTTTCGGTTTCATCAACCAGTTGAATGAAAAATAAGTGAAGCTAAGTTTCATCTCTATAATTTTAAAATATAGTAAAGCTACATGCCAAATCTAAAACACCTTAAAACTAGGATTTCCCCGTCTGTAAATATCTTCCAAAATATTAAGCTACTTTCTTAATACTAAAAACTCAGCCAAAATATAATGTAAGCTTGATATTATAGATATATTTCTTCAATATTATGGTGACAAAAAATATATAATAGAAATGACTAAATAATTACAAGCTATTTTAGAAAAAGAACTGCAAATTTTAATATTTTTGTTCAACTATAATACTATTTACTATCTTAAAAATCAGAAACATACGCTTCCATTTAACCTGAGAAATTAAATGAAACTCAAAAAGTAAAATAAAAGTATGTAGTTCAAAAGAACACAGGGCTTTAATGTGTTCAGACGATATTGTCCAAAGCGTGGCTCAAACTCTAGAATAGTGAAGAAACGATTAATTGAAATAAAATCGATTTAAAAATATCGACTAATAATGTTCCGTCATTATAATCGAATCGTAGGGAACGACGTATTGTGATAATAAAATAGAATATTAGCTTTAAGAATAGAACGAACACTGCTAGTAATGCCTTGTTGAGGCAGATTATATTGGCATGTTAACTTGTCTATAATGTTAGAGAGAGAGACATACAGAAACGACGCGTTTATTTACAGACTTTGTATATAGTTATTTATTAATATGAACGCACATAATCGAAAATAAATTAACAAGAGAAGTTTCCTTTGTGATTAGTTTTGACTGATTGTTGACGGCGACGGAACTTTCACAATAATTGGCGGTAAAGTTCCTTCTTTTTTATTTCTCGTTTTGTTTTTTAGTTTTCTTTGTAAATACAATTGTTTTTAGGAATTTTCTTTTTATAAATACTTTTTTTTATTAAATATTTATAACAATTTGTATATTATATTTTTCGCCATTATCTACATTACCATAAACTTCTTAACCGCTGAATTAACCACAACTAACGAACTATCAGAACGATTGCTTTAAAATGTTATAGGCAAAGCCATTATAAATAAATTAAACCCGACAAAGTTAAAACCAACCGGTCAACGTGATTGGTGTTTTAACGCCTTTGTATCGCACAAATTATCACTTAGTATATTATGGCCTATAGAACAATTTGTTAGACTTGTAATGTTCCTTAAAGTACGAGAAGTATGTAGTATGACGGTTATAGGTCATTGTATAATGTATAGTGGTTCATTTAAATTCTAGTCAAAAATATACTTGTTAGCATTTCTGTAACATTCAGTGGAATAGAAAACTATACTCAACGTCAACTTTAGCAGCAGTATCGGCCATAAAACGAGGGAGCAAGACGACACGAGTAAATTTACATTCACCGTCCTACTCGCACGTTTTAGGACCGCGCCTGCCACCACTCTTGATGTTTACTACAAATGTAGCTACAAAATTGTTGATGTCTTATTAGAATAAAACACATTTAAAGATTGTAGTTGCATGTTTAGGCCAATATTCTTAAAAATGTTTCAGTTTTGACCGTTTTTACTATGTGACAATTGAAATTAGGTGTTTAGTTTTCATTGCGTTTTAATATCACTTGCTTAGCAAACCTGCGAGCAGCATATCTTAGAAATAACGCAATGGATAGAGAAATAGTGTTTCGGTTAGAAGTTGATAATTAATATTATATTCACTACCTCTAAAGGAATTGTCTCTCAGTGGAATCATTTATTATTAAAATTAATTAGTAATCTTTTCAGTTATTTCGGTTATTAACAATAATATTATTTAGACATGACTATATCAATAGATATTTGTTTTTCTTGACATTTTATCAAATTTTAATTTGATCCATATTTTCTTACTCTTTTTAAATAATACGAGGTCACAAAAAGAGAACAAAATACCTCTTAATAAATGATTTATTTTTTGTATCAACCAAAATATATTTATGATGGTCACTATGTATATACTGTGTATAGTATATTATTTTTCTATAAATTCTGCTATTTTCTTAATCGATGCCATGAATATGTACTTACCCTATGTACCTGGTTTGTGTACAATCTAAAGCAATAGTTTGAAGGGATATTAAATATGAAATACAGTGGCGAGCAAAAAATACACCCATTTTGCACAATTTACAAAGCAATATTTTTAACATAGTAGGTGAGTTCTTTGCTCGCCATTGTAAAGGTAAACAGATAAAACTGACTAATGTGTAATATTGTACAGCTTATTATAAGGTAGCTAAGACATTATGTTATGCTAATTTGTTCTTTGACTCAAAACACAAATTAACAATATACCACAGCGTGCCAAATGATATTCACTTTATCATAACTAACCAAATCATTGATATTATTGCCATAGACTTAAAAAATCATCCATCTATTTTTTTTTAAAGTTATTTAGTTCCGAAAACGGAAACGAATAACATAATTACTGTGTAACATGCATATCTTTCATTTTGTGTTCAATTTTGTTTTTATAAGATAAAAACTGAAAGTAAAAGTTATTATAAAAACGAATGGTGTAATAAAAATATTGAAACTAATGTTTCGCATTTACTGTAGAATGGATACCGTAGAGTAGGTGAATATTAGAGAGATTTAATGAAAACTACTATGCGGTTAGAATAAGAACATACAGTAGAAGAGAAGTGTCAAAGCCATCTTTGTTCTAGTGCCTGAAAGAGAAGAAGCTATATAGAAGTATAGAGGTTGCTCTTTCGCACTGGGCTACTTATTCAGTACTGCCCTTTACTTTAACGGAAAAGATCAGTTTGATAAAGTAAAAATACTCATGTAGTGAATGAAGTTCTTATTTTAATCGCATTGTGTACGTATAATAAAATTTTGGAAAGTAAAATGTGAGATAAAAATAAAACAAGATTTAGATCAATTTATCACATGTCTAAAAATTCTTTAAAAAAAATACTAAGTGTGCTAGGGCAGCTTACAAACGAAGCAGGCTTAGGTTTCCAATATACGCTTTACCCTTACAATAAAATTAATAAACATTTGTGTCAGTTTTCATTGACAATAAGCGATACCTAAATGTATTGCTTAACTAAAATTGACGGTCGGCCCAACGCCGAAAGTTGAAAATTGAATAATGCAAGATATTTAGGGAATGCCTATTGAGTGAAAACAGGCATTAGAAACAATAGCTCTTACAATATTTATAGAAGATACTCGGCAGTTATGTCTGTAACAAGGTGAGAGGGACACCGACGCTAAAATGGTTACTACGTATTCAATACATCAATAACAACCAAAAAAATCGAATTAAAAAATATTATGATTATGCTCGATACTTGATAAAGGACACGAACGGGAACTTCAGCGCTCAAAAGTCAGAATTTAAAAAGTCATAAGCCTTTAAGGAGGGTGTGTGACAACACCCCACGCGACCAATTAAGGGTTAATGTTCGACAAAAAATATCTATGTGGTAACTGTTTTAGGTGCCGATCGCCCTTTGCCCCTTTCCGAGTTGATATGTGTGCTGTGACCTTTAGCGTCGGTGTCCCTTCTACGATACTATTCTTTTATTGTTGTTAAAAGACTAAATTTTGAAAGAGAACCTTTGGTAAGGAAAAAAAATATATAAGTTGGCCAAATACACCATGTTCACAGTCCTTTGACGGAACATACATTTGATTTTGCATCACCGCCAAAATCACCTTTATTCAGGTTCAATAAAGTTGCTATTGGGTGGTTGCTGTCAGTGGTATAGAAAACTGAAAGGTATGAAGATAAGATTTACTCATTCGGCTGTCAAATACTCAATTTGTCTAATAAAACTTGTCAGTGTATAATGAGAATGTAAAGACCATCTAATGGTTTTTTTTTTAAAGAATTGTTTGGAAAGATTCGTGTCCACGGGGGCCTATCTATAGTGGCCATTCTACGCCAAGGAAACAGGGTGGAAGGTACATCAACGCACAAACGGTGACCACGGATTCAGTACATCGTTACGAACACAATATATTAATTTCCCCCACATATGAATTATTCCGAGGCATTTTTTTTAATCCGCTGATTGTGTAGGTGTTACACTCTAGTATGAAACAGTATTTTTTGGGGAGTTCGGTATGATTTACTCAAGACGTGATAATCCTTTGTGCGTTGATGTCTCTTCCACCCTGTAGAAGAATTTAGACTATTACTTTTAATGCAAATTATCTTGATAATTACATGAAGCAAGCAAAGTCGCATGCTAAAGCTAGTCACAAACACATTGTGATGAATGTGGGTGTTTCATCTAAAATCCCGTTATGTATATTATTGTAAATAAGATTATTTATCTGGAGTTTAAAATAGTGATATTTTTTGTCAAGACAATTCGACAAATAAAAGGTTATATTGATTGTTTTTGTTTTATTTTGATTCTATCCATTCCAGGGTTACTTCTTGACCGTAGAAATAGTCCTTGATTAGTATATACTATAGATCCTAATGCGCCACGTATGATTATGCTGTTCCAACTTCCAGGTACCCATCCATACCAGCAGGAAAATCTGTTCTAGAATGAATTGAGTTCTAATACGAATATTTAGTGCGTAATATGCCGTAAGTGTGCTCTAAATAAAGAAATTGCGCGTGCTATTGTTTTGAAATAAAAAAAAAACCTGAAAAACGAATCCTGCTGTGGTTACTTTGTTACAGTAGCACGCGTAGCATGACCACCGTGGAAACGGGTTTTGTCGACGGAAGAATCGACAGAATGACAGATTGTAGAAAGATATAAGTCGTAAGCAGGGCGATGTTAAATAAGTAAAAAATAAATGTTTCTATTCTTCAGTCGACAAAAGTCTACTACGACATTTTTTTCCTTTTGACACTTGGGGGTAGAAACTTCTCAACAAAATGTCAAATAGTCAACATCACATCGGACTTAGACAAGATTCTTTTTATAACTGTTCTTTGACCCCCTACAGCCTCAGTTTTTAGTCCGAGAAGAATGAAAATTACTCCGAAAGGAATGCTGTACTAGCTAACTAGCTAGCCCAAGAAGAGCTCCGGTTAATACCGGGGCAACACTAAGTGTCACCTAAAAGAATACCTAATGCCCGTTTTCACCAACACTAACTTTCATCTAACTGAATGCCTAATTTCTGTTTTCACCAACACTCTCAATGTCCAATGTCCGTTTTCACCAGCACTTAGTGACACCTAACTCAATGCCCAATACCCGTTTTCACCAGCACTAAGCACCTACAGACGTGCCGTACCTACGTGTTGGTACAGAATTCTTTAAAGACGTCACCTTTACGACTGCAGTACAACGAGCAAACCTGCGGGCTATCATATTCGCACGCAAGGACAGAGCCCTCCGTTCGCCTTCAATGTCAGCATTGGCTTTATGGTCAGTGGTGACCAAGTGACCTAAGTATTTAAATTGTAATGCTATACAAAATTTTCTCTCTTACTGTATTTGTTTGTATTGATGTCAGCTATACTGCCTCGTTGGTCTTGTGAGCGACTGCTAAGCTTGACATCCTCATCCTGGGTTCGATTCCCAGGTCGGGAAAAGTGTTATTGGGTTTTTCCATCAAAAATTTCTCAGTAGCAGCCACGGAGTCTGGATTTGAGCCCGGTTGATGGCAATATGCTCACCCCTATTACATGGGACTTAAAATATAACTGGCGAAATGTGGGTGTACAATTAGGTACACCTCTGCCTAACCCTTCGGGGATTACAGGTGTGATGTTATGTTATGGATGCCAGCTATAATTGATTGATACAGGTTTTATGCGTGGCTAATAAAATCAAAGCCAGTGAATAGATTTTAAATAGATGGCATAAATCTCGCAAATGTGACGCTTTAGAAGATTTTGTCTCATATAAAACTTGTTTGTATTGGTACCAGCTATTAATTAATACAATGTAACAGTTTCGCTAGCTGTGCAGACATAGCCCAGGAAGCCTCGATCTAGCCACCTCATCCTCATGAATAAACAACTAACGCCATCTATCGTCATTAAACGTCACTAGTCTAGCAGCAGCCATTAGGATTCTACTGATCCAATCTACTTACATTTTTTTATATACACCATGACTTTCTAGTCGTCTTGCAACGGCAGCCCACTTCAGATGACTACTAAAAATTTATAAAACAAAAATAGGTTTTTAGGAGATTTGAATAATTTCAAAATAAACATAATATTGTGAAGGCCGGTTGACATTATTATGTTGGGCATACGTACGACCGCCCAGGTGAATCAATCTGTCACATTATATCCGGGTGGTCTCGTCTGGCTAACGGAGAGTACTTCTGTTGTACCTCTAGCCAGGATTATCCATCAGCAACTTGCTCTAAATTATAAAAGCCTATTGGCCTTGTGAAATCGGAAGTGCCGTATTATAGACATGTGCCCGACGCAGTTCTCGAAAATGGCAATATTGGGATTAATCCATTATCACTGACAGGACTATTGTAGCCAATAAGCCTGATCCACCACTATGGTGGTGGATCGATCAGAGCGGCGTGCAATGGTTGTAATAACGGTCCCGCATTATGAGAACCTCTTGAAATCCAAGAAAGATAAGCAAATCAAGTATCTTGACTTGGCTCGCGAGGTTGTCGACATGTGGGATGTGGACTCAACGATTATTGTACCGATAGTCGCATCAGCCTATTGCTTAATTGCCAAGAGCCTCGATCAATACCTGATGAGGCTCTCGTTAGGCAGCTGGATCAAGGGCTTGATTCAGAAAGCGGTACTCTTGGGCACGGCTCGTATTGTTAGGAGGTTCTCTCTCTGGAGCCCTGACCGCCGCCCAAGTAGCACGAAAGTGCTGTATATCAGCTGAATAACTGTCTACCATAGAATCTTAAGCTGTACAAGCCTGCTGAATAAGAGCATTAGCAGCGCTGTTTCAGCTGATATAACTCTGATTTGGGCACAAATTAAACAGCTGTTAGCTGAATAAATGTAACGAATTGCATTATATTAGATTAGCATTATTTAAGCTTTAATAAGGGTAACAGTCGTCCCAAGAGCTGATTATTAGAGTGGGTGTTACCTACTATGCAGCACATGGCTGATTTATTAGGCGTGGGTTACCTATTTTTCAGCTCAAACTACACACGGGGATCTTTTTAAACCTTCGAGATCATACAGTTGTTGAATATTCATAAGTGGCACAGTTGTGAATACATTTTATTTATTATTTTGGTGTTGTGTGGGCAAACCATTTTGTGACAAAGTGTTTGTGATAAGTAAAACCTCGATTTTTTCTTACACATGCGTAAAATTTGGTTGGGAAAGCAAGTTTATTGTCAAATACCGTGTCAATATAGGCGAAAATTTTCACGCGCTCTCAAAATGTGACTGTTTACTTGGAATTTATAGAATAAAATAGTTTGATGCCATACAAAAAAAAAGCCAGAAATCTCTTTTTAAATGACATGTAATTTGACAATAAGATGTTTACTTATACTTATGTTTACTTTTCAAATCTAGTTGTTATTTTCGTTGACAAAACAAAAAGAATTTGTTAACATTATTATAATATAAACGTTAGAACCTGAAAAATGGAGGACAACAAAGTGCACCGCATTAATCACAAGTAAATGTTATGGGCTGAATAAGAGTTCAACTTGTGGTACGTAAATCAGCAACAAGCTGACACGAGTAGTTCTTGTGTCAAACAAGTCAGCCACAGATCCATGTAAAGATTGCTGTTTAGAATTCTCATATATTCTGCATTAATTTTTCGGCGTATTCCACAAGTTCTTCGTTCAGATTTCCACATTTCTAAATAAAATACCACAATATCACAATGATGGCGGCGCGGCGTTTCTGATAATACGTACGGGGCCCTATGACACCTTATTTAACAGCACATAGTAGATTAATTGCCCATGCTATTACAAGTATTCAGGTCCAACCAGGATCAAAGGTTACATGTGAACTAATTTACAGTAGTTTGCTGTAATTTAGCATTATATCAATTCACCCGTGGGCTAGATAAGTGCTATTATAAGATTGCGAGTAACAAGCTGATTAACATTGTAAAAGTTCAACTATGTTCAGCAAGACGCATTATATCATTGTTAATTGATGTCACAGAATAGCTGATTGCATTATATAGTTCACATGTTCTGTATTAAAATGCAAGCATTTTAAGGGTACGTTTGTGGCCTTTAACTCAGAATATAGCTACTTTTAGGTCCACAAAAATGCTGTATTGCAGCTCAGAGTACTATTGATTGTTAAATGCTGATTAAAACTGACCTGTATACATATAATAACGCTCGCAACATTACAATCTAATTTTCGGGGTTGTTAATACAGTCAATAAACAGGCGTAAGCGTATTTTTCAGCTTTTGCAGTTCGAGTGAACTCTAATAACTCTGCATAAATGCTGAAGTTATCGATGTGGACCCTATGTGATATCTTATAATGCAAATCTGTGCTACTTGGGCGGTAGCTTGTACCTACCCTGTTCCCGATACCGGTGGGCTACAATTTTTTATATTTTTAAATGATTTTTTTATTGTTTCTTAATTTGTACAGAGATAATTAAAGGAAATAATATTCATTATTATGTATGACGCATGACGTAGTTGAAACACCCTGTTGCGAGCGATGATCTACTCTACTCGTTGCATCCCACACAAAGGTCTACCCAACTTTCATGGCATTATGGTCATGATCAACACTTTTACATTTTGATTAAACTAAGTAATAGTCATATAAGGGGTCCCAAATATGATAATATTATCATCCCGAAATATCGCTGTACCCCATCATATGTAGGTATAGTCTTTGCCCGCCTACGTTGGAATCGGCTTCTTGTCTAACCGGATGCAACTGTATAGCAGTAGTTACGTGGATCGATTGAGAGAGACATCCACGACCTAATTGCCGGTTATCACGATACCCCTGAGTGTGACTGGTTGTCAGACTTTATGGCTACTGACTACCCGTAATCGTAACGCCTGCTAAACATCACTCTACCTTTTTTTTTTCGGATGGGAAATCATCAAATGACTCCTCCCGCTCTGGGCGCAGCGGAAGGGAGTGTCAGACTTCTACTGACTAAAAACCATCCATGTTCCTTCTTTTGCCCTTTATGTTCCAGGGCCGCGGTATCTCTTTCGAACAGTCCCGCAGCCCAAACATCACTCTACCTACCATTGTCAAATAACAAACCGAAGTATTTCTATAATTAGTATGTTCGTAATGACAGGTGGGAATGATCACAATGGCAGTGTAAGCCACGACAAATTGACAATGAGCCACATCCGTGTGAATCTCATAAAACAATGTGTCAATTGACAAGGAGAAAAATGTATTAGGTATGTTATGGCTTTGATGACGACAAACAGGTACTCATTAATCATAATTTAGGTTTCTGGGAGTCGCTCGGAACGATCGGTATACGATTTTTTTTTAAATATTTTTGTGACCGGAACACTATGTCCAATATTGTCCTAAAATATACACAAATGGAAATCGATGTGGACCTTTTGGAAGCCAGCGGGGTGATACTATTGGACCAACCATCTGGGTTCTAGGAGCCAGTGGCGAAGGTTCCATATAACTCGATTCCTACCGGCCTCCCCTTTGAAAAATGGCACAGTCAGTATTCTATAGACAAATAAAATATAATCACAATAAAGATATGTATGATTTCCGTAAAAAATAAATTGCAGTGCCCTCATCATCTGCCTGCCTTTTCCCAACTATGTTGGGGTCGGCTTCCAGTCTAACCGGATGCAGCTGAATACCAGTATTTTACATGGAGCGACTGCCTATCTGACCTCTACAACCCAGTTAGCGCTAGGTAATAGGTACGATACCCCTTGGTAATAAGACTGGTTGTCAGGTGTTCGGGTCACTGATTGTGACTACCTGTAACGACTGTCAAAGATCTACAAATTACAGCCGGGACCAACGGCTTAACGGCACGGAGGAAACTCGGTATGTAATGGGTGGTCACCCATCCACGGACCAACCTAGGTAAGCACGGCTTAACCTAAAGATCGACCCGAGCGGCTGTTCTTATTTAGCCACGAGCTCCATAAATTGCAGTGCCCTATTGTTATAAAAAAGGAAAACCACACTACTTATAAATAAAAAAGAAAACATTTATTTCAGGCACGGGCCCATACAAGAGATAAATATCCAAAAGATAAAGACAAAAAATTCAATTATTTTCCGGACCTAATTTCAAAATAAAAACTAAATAAAGAAAATGAAATAAAATTACATTATAAATGGTATTAAATAAAAATAAAATTAATGCGTCCTCATGCGTCCTTATGCGTCCTCATCATGTATTTTCGGCACCATGCCTTCGAGGTGAAGGGGAGTGTTTCTGTGTATATGTAGGTGGACTGATTGGGGTTTCGTAACTCCATTAGTAGGTATATTATATGCGGGTTGTGGACAATCAATAGCTTTATCTACTTATTATAGCAGTCTATGTAGGTACTGGTAGGTATGTGTCTAATTATATCTACCTACCAGGTTAGTTTTTACCCGACTACTGCAAAAGAAAAAGATAATGGTTAAGCAAAGATAATGGTTATTTATGATTAGATCATTCGACAAATTTTCGGAGAATTTGATGAGTATTTTATTTAAGGTAGCCAAGAGAATTATTAACAATCTTAGTTTTTCGGGGTTATTGTACAGACGCCAGCACATCAAGCTACAAACTGTCAAATTTTTTTAATCGCTTTTCAACTTTATCTTTAAAGTTCCTATTAGGTTCAAGGTTGATTGGGAAAATTTGACAGTTTCGGGTAGCTTGATGTGCTGGCGACTGTACTTATTATTGAAAACACCTTTTCCAACGTTAACAGACTATAACAGCCCTGAAATGGGATAATAAAGAAAAACAAAAATTGCTCTTGTTTCATTTTCCAGGGGAATACGTAACGGGCCTGTGGACGGTGAGTAATGGGCTAGCTCACCGTCCGTCCGTCGTATGACGACAGGCCGTGTCGACGGCGCGTTCGTGTTCCACGCGCGCCTCAAAGAGATGTCAGCAATCATGAGGGGCCCGCAAGGGCCGATGCCTGCGAGGGCTGAGGGACTGTTCGAAAGAGATACCGCAGCCCTGGAACATAAAGGGCAAAAGAAGGAACATGGATGGTTTTTAGTCAGTAAAATTCTGACACTCCCTTCCGCTCTGCCCAGAGCGGGAGGAGTCATTTGATGATTTCCTATCCGAAAAAAAAGGGGAATACGTAGGCACATATGCCTGGGCTAAGCGCTGCTTAAGACGTTTAGAGTAAACAAAAACTATGGTTGTCTTGTCTATCTACATAATATAGTTCTACACGACGACTTTAGATCTTTTTACCTACCTGTGCAGTGTGCAGCTATCTTATATTATTACAAAACAATAGATTGCAGAACTCGTACCGCAACACGATGCATTGTCAACAAAGCATCGGTTATTATCATTAGCAAAAACATCGGATGTAGCCTCCTATGGAAATGGGATTAAATGGAAATAACACGGTGTTACCTAACCACAGCGACGCCGTTCGGGGGGTTTCTAGTGATGTAGCGCATGCTGATTAATTCCGATTTCGCGGGATATTTAAAGATTATACGGGACTTTTTTTTGTAATGATTCCAAGGTTCAATGGAATTTTTTGTTATAAGTATTTCTTTAGAATTTTAGGGGTCAACACGTGGTCGTTTTCAAAACCTTACACGACCGTTATTTTTTTTGGAATACGTTATTTTATTACCTTCATTTTTACTAACGTAACAATACAACTGTTTATTGGATAGCTAAATTAGACTACCTAACTAATTATGCGGTCAATCATTTTTTTTATTTTTAGCCAAAGATACTAGCTACTTTTTTATTGAACTTTGTTTAGCTGTCAGCTAAGATGTAAAAATATAGTCGCTGTATTATGCAATAGCGCAAGTTATTGTAACTAAATTGCTGTCAAAACTCTCGTTAAAGTCAAACAAAAGAGCCTCAAGTACGCGGTAAGATATTTAAAATTATGCGGATGCCTCAGCCATCGCGGATTACCGCACATCCCTTGCAGCAAGACGTTCGTCTGGAGCCCACTACCACTTTCAGTTTCTACAAGTTGGCCGAACAGCAAACACGCATAGCTCCTTACGCAACTTTACCGCGCCCGCATGCGTCTGGCTGACTGGCTGGCACACTTAAAAAAAACATTTACAAAATTCGAACGCAGATAAAGAAGTATTTGCTTATCTGTTTGCGCAAATCGTGTCAAATTTTTGCTACAGATTAACAAATTTTTCGCGGCATTTTGTATTTTGTAAGTTTGTTTGCGCGGGAATTATTGTCGGTGTTTCTTTTCGAAATTATTTAGTAATGTGCGCGAGAATTAAGTGTTTTGTTGTTGTGATAAACTGTGATGTGTTTGTTTCGTGAAGTGGACCATAAAAAGGCACCATCTGTCGAAAAGTAAATATTTTAAATAATTTTTCAATCTTTAGCCATGAGCATGTTTCTTTTCAGGTTCACCATTATGTAGGCTGGTTTAGAGGGCGTCCATTAATTTTGTGAGGCGTTTAAGAGGACGAGCGGGTCGAACCCATTCTCACCCAATCCCACGAGGGAGAGAGAGATATTACGTAAATTTTTCCCACAAGATACAGTGTAAAATTTCGAGAAACCTGGAGGGCTAAAAAATTCGAAAAAATCGTTTGACGTAATTAATGGACACTCCCTTATCTATGTAAAAGAGCGCCCTTTATGTAGACTTACCTAATTATTTCCTGGTAGAACGGGTATATAAGTGTAAGTAGGTTTTTAATGGACTGGAACCAGTTGTTACAATAAGACAAAGATAACTTCATATAAGTGGATACCTCAAGTTCCGTTCCGATATCCGTCTCTACATTATTACTGTTATTATTTGAAATTAAGAAAACCTACGAAAACGTTAACTGAAGTAGGTACTACTCGTTTTTTTTTCAATATATACTTCCATTTATCAGACTTTAATAAAATTCGGCCAATGTTTCACCCGAATGTCTATGTCTGCCTTATCTTATATTTACACCTTTTACACCTATGTTTAGCAAATAAAATCTTTGACTTTGAATCAACTTTAATTTAGGGCAACATTATTTTCTTGGTTAACCTTTGTTTTCTCTTTGACCTGAGTTAAAATTGGCATGGGCTTCGCTGGAGCCAGGAAGAGACTATCAAAGTTCTAGACGACAATAGGTCAACTTTGACCCCATGGCCTTTTTGTATTACACAATGCTGTTCCTTTTATGACGATAACGACATTGTAATCATAATAATTGAGTGTTCTTTAATAATATGGTAGCTGCGTGAAATGATCTTACTTACTAAAACACAATATGGTTCTTATTATTAAAATCTTTAAAAAAGTACTTAGGTACAGCAGTACCTATAATAAATAAAATGAGTTAGTAAATGGTAGTAAACTGGTAGCTATGTGGTAAAGCAGCATAAAAGATGAAATTAGCCAACGATGGCTAAACAGCCGTTTGCAAAATAATTAAAGAAATTATTCAATAGGTCACTGCAGTCGCAAGTCGCAGCTTACGAAAATCTTGGTCAAGCCTTTGAACCTTTTAGTACACACTTAGACACTTATGTGTATATGTGTGTACTAGGTTCAAAGGCTTCTGAAACATCAAGCCTGTGTTATATTGGTTAGGCAGAGGTGTTCCTATTAGTACACTAACATTTCGCCAATATTATCTAAGCACAGTTTTCTTCTTCGTCATGTCGGTGATTCCTTTAGTATTAAATAATACGTTGACAGTTTGTTAACATACAGTACATAACTACCTCATGTCGATTTTATCATCTTGTCCTGAATTTCAATTTGATCAAGGTTAATCGAGAAAGATGCATCTGATTCGAGTCCCACCATAAGAGCTACAGGTTTTCATTTTAAATTAGTTATTTGAATTTATTACCTATTAGTCACACCCGTATAAACTCCTACATACCTATGTCTATTTGTTAGTGGATTTTCCTAGTTATAGGAAAATCGTTTTATTTCACTGGGTGCCGACTCCTTATTTACAACCGGTTTAGCGGTTTCTTTTTTGTTGAAAAATAGAAAATTTACTGATCACTGTACCGTCTTTAAGTTAGTGATGTTGGGGCCCAGGTGTTACCTTACAGTTCTCTGAGGTATAAGACGAGGAGGAAATAAAATTCATACATATCTGTTGCTTTCTTAATTAATCTTCTAAAAGTTGTTGCTCGAGTTAGTGCCACTACAAACCGTTACAGATCTTCAACTCCTCCTTATTAGCTTTAGACTAATGTTACCGTATGGTCTTTTAGATTCCAACAATCGTTTTCCCCCTTACCAGACCTAGTACGTATAACGATTTCTAAACAAAAGACAGGCCACAGAGTGGTACCCTGGGGAACTCCTCTATTGTTACTAAGCTGTGTTCTAAATTCCGGTACCGTTTTTACCTCTGTTCGCTCAAAAAGGGGGGAATGTCTTGCCCACCTACATACACACCCACGGTTCGTTTTACTGTGTGTCCAGTCAAGCGTAGGACCTCGGTTTTGGCAGTGATCATTATGATATAATAGATATTTAAGGCGCCTGCCTAAATCTGACTAGGTCCACCCACTAGGTACTTGTGTTAGATGCATGTTACATCGATAGTGTTATTTCGATCTTTTTTTTTAAAGTTAAACAAGTAATACATAAGTATGTACAAATTGAGGAATGTATTGAGAAAGAATAGGTAAAGCAATAATGGACAAAAAGTAGTGGATGATGTGAAACACGCTAGGAACAATAAAGTAGGAAGCCATTATGATGACGACTGATGAGATATGTGAATGAAAAAGACAAAGGTACTGCATCGACTTTACGTTGACGAAATCTCTTTGTAAAGTCAAGTTTAGAGGTCGTTAACGGGTAGAAAGGAGAAAAAATGGGATGGAAATATTGCCGTAGAACTTACCTAATTTGCGACAGCAAACAATGCTTTGAGAACTTATGTATAACTATAGAATTAACTATATTCGCATTTTGAATGACATTCCGAAAAATCGAGAATCTCATTCTTATAAGAGGTTTTAAATTAAACTAAATGAAGTCCGATGAGCATTCACAAGCTACCCATAGATAGACATTCAGACGATAAAATCACTGCAAACAAGTTCACAAACATTTGCGTAATAATGAAAATAATAATTGTTCAATTAAATTCGGCCTAACTTTCCTCCATTATGCTCGGGTAATGGTATTTCGTAACGAATTTGACGCACAATTTGGCTCGGGAGATGGTTCGCTTCGCACACCGTGCTTGCATCCGTGTCTTTCATTAATAGGGCTGGCAGAAATTGTATACAGTCCTGTCATAGTTTATTTACCTCTGACAGCAGTAAGCTTATTGTAAAGAGAATAAAGAGAACTTTAATTTGATAGACGCGATATAAAATTACAGGTAAAATAACTATGGAAATGTAACAAATATGAGTGCAAAAAATACCATCAAAATCAGTAAATAAAACATTAATTACAATAAAAGTTTGCATTATTAATGAAAGACGAAACCATGGCTAAATAACAAATAAATTAATATTCCCAGCCGTTGTTAAAAAATACAATAACAATTCATACATATATGGGATCGAATTTCATCTGGATTCCAAATAGTTCTCATCGGAACCAATTTAAAAACAATCATTTGTTGTTTTTATCTCATTGATAAATTTACTGAGTTTCCTCAAAACAAAAGATAAATCTTTTCATCTCCTACTTAATTTATAAAAGCTTAGTCACCTGACAGCCCTAGTGGCAGTGAAATTATTCACGAGATTGTAACTCAGAATTTGAATGATCATTAAAATGAATTCTTAAACTCACATCCACTACAATAAAAGTACCGTCTATTTGTTTGTAACGACTGTCTTCTGAGTAAAAGGTTTCATTAAATAAAAGTAAATTGTCATGAGAATATAACATAGAAAGGCTATACAATGGTAACCACGTTTTAAGTGATAAAGGCGCTGACGCTGACAATGTAACCTAATACCCTTATCATCAGTGACTACGTATGAACTGTCACCTGCTCTAAGAGACTGCATCGTGAGAAGGTCACTTTTAATGATAACAATGTAAATGTTTAGTATGTCCCAACTACGGAAATAGATTGGGCACGAACTCTAAACAAGTGCTGTTATGGAGGAAGCAACAGTTTCCCACTGAATCAGACTGCTTCTTAAAAATTGAGCAAGGCGGATCATTAGGCAGGGCAAAAGTGCAGTCTTGTTAAAAGTTGGTCCCAAATTATGACCTTGTGGGACGCCTTACAGGTGAATGAAAAAACATGTCATCAATTGTAGTGCTAACCAGCTTAAACACTACGTACTAATCTGGGTGGATTAGTACGTAGTGTTTAAGCTGGTTATATATCACATTCTGTGTCATTTATAATTTTCTAATCTAATTTAGCTACCAACTTATTTCGTTCACAGATTCCATTTGATTTGATTGCTTCATCGGTTTCGTTACAAATAAGTAGTTTACTGGAGCAAGTATTATATATTTAAATACAAATTGGTGGAGCTATTAAACGTCGCTTGGTAGGTAAAGAATTCTCTCTTTTATACAAGTTCGGTTCGAAGTATGTTTACACATTATTTGTTGTTCCTCCATTGGCCAAGGCTTTTCTTCTCAAATTCATTTTAATGGTTTCAGGCTTATAAAATGCTCGTTAGCGTCCGTGACGGAAAGTCGTGAAGTTTCCAAAGGCTCGCTTGCGGTTGCATTACTCAACGGCGTCAGTAGTAGGTACCTAACTGACAGTTTTGAATAGGTTTCCCTGTCTAAATTGAAACAAACAAATCTCGTGTTAGAAGATTTAGCAGCAAAGGTCAGTGTTAAGCAATAGATCGGTATTAAGCATAGTTTGCAATCTGATGAGTGTTCCTTCTGTTATTGCTTCCGCGCATTTTGGCCTTTGTTTTGAACAAAGAGACTTACAAGATTTATAGAGCGGACAACGGGAATATTTTCATACAAAAATTTTGATTCTGAACATTTTTAATTTTGACATACGAATGCTACCTGACAAGCGGGCGTATGGTATGACACTAGACAAAACGATTTGTTACTAAGTAGTATTAAGTATTGGGTTACGATTTTCTTCGTCTTCCTTGTCCCGCCTATTGCTTGTAAATATTATACCTGTTATAACTCTTCTTGTGGGTTCAAATTAAACCACCTCGCTGTGTCGATGGTTCTTTTAGATGAGCTTCAACCAGAACTCTGCCACTTAACTAGCGTTATCTGTGGCTTAGGACAGTTACCTCAAGGTGCAGGTGAAGTTGCACAAAGAGTACGAAAGTAGGTGGTCGTTTGTGAGGTTCCAAAGTCACACAGCCATATTCTTGGGTATTTATAATCGATTGGAAGGACCGTAAACATATTCAAAAACTCATCATGTTATTCCGAAAATGACTGTCTCTATGGTCTAATCACGCAAGTGACCTCAATTGTTTTGGTATCACGAATTTCTTCGCTATTTCTCGCCTAATTAAAATGTATGATTGCTAAATGCTAATCACAAAACATAAGACGTTGCTCATCAAGTATCATGCATGATATAATAAATAACTGAATACGACATTACATTAAATATGTAAATATTTAAAACTGCAATTTCAACATAAATTTGTCAATTTAACAAGGTCGGTTTTGTATAATTATTCCTAGTGACTTGGATTTTGGTAAGGGGCAAACATTCACTTAGTTTGCAATGTGCATGTTTTGTTACTCTATATACACTCCAACTCTTTTTTTCGAACATTTCTTGCCGCCGCCGCTATCTCATTCTCAATGTGTTAAATTGATTTGACCTAAAACTACTACTAAAACCATAGTTTTCCTAATAAGAATATTTTTATTGGCACTCTGCTGACTTCAGCTGCAAATGCTTATAGTCGGCAAACGTATTCATATCTACTACCCGCCAATTGCAATACACGTAAAACTAGATTCACGAGTCCACGTCTTAAAGGCTTATATCTAAACCTGCTTATCCCCCATTAAAACGTCGTGTAGAAAGGATTATCTGGCAGTAATACTATTAACATTATCATAGCAACCTAAAATGGTAGCGAGATTTAAACTTGTACACTTTTGAAATCGGGAGATACGCTTAGAATGTGTGAAGGTTAAATTGTAACAAAACAATAATGATAAACTTATCAAATGCATACTGTCTATTTTTGTCAATCACTCCGTAATCTAGATATTTTTGTGGCTCAATTAATGTTATAAATTGTTTTCACAATCTTTCCGTTGTCCAGTTTATTTTGCGGCAAATTTAAAACTGATTTTTCCTGATTAATAAAGAGTAACTTAGTACCTAAGCACAATGAGCGCTACAAGCAGCTCCAAATCGTTAAAGTTCCGCAGAATTTGTGCCACATAGAGCACTACAAATACCAAACAAGTTAACTTATCTAAAATAATAATAAATAAAATCGTTTTAGCAAAATTGATGCTTGAAACTCTGTAAAGTCACAAATGAATTTGTTATGCTTAACTATCTCCATGTTATTTCCACGGGTATCATCGAACTACAGGTTAGTTTTGTACTTACACAGTTTCGTTGATATTTGAGATGGTGTGTAATGTAACTGATCCCTTTGCCTTGATTTATTTGAGTGGTGGTTAAAGATTAGTGTTAAGCATCAGTTTGTATTGGTGTTCGATTTCTAAGGCCGTTTGTCAAGGAATTCAGTTAACAGACCTAATAAAAAATACTTGAATTTACTAACTGACAACGTAAACCTTCTCTTATAGCCCAAACGGTTCGGTCGAGAAGCGAGTCTAAGCGGTCTATTTTGCACTAGCGAGTGTTATCACAGACAGGGTATAAACGGACCCATCACGAAGCCATCAATCAAGCATTCAGATCAAACTAAGTAACTCTACGCAAAAAATATTGCTGGGAAACGACTTTTTGGAAATATAGGCGGTTTACGTTAGGACTAGAAAATGAATTTTGAAAAATCCTTCCGTATTGCTCACCTTCGTTTACTTATAGACAACACTCGCTAGTGCAAAATATAAGTACCTATTGCTTCTACAAGTTCGTAATTTATGCCGATGAGAAAAGCCTATCCTATCACACGCCTTGTGTTGTAAGAAAAATACACCATATCCGCAATTTAAAAAAATAAATTAGTGATATCACAATATCTTTGCCGAGGGAAACATCTAATGCAAATGCAAACACTTCGTTATTGTATAAGTTTATCTGAGAACACCAAAATCAACAGACTATCATTATGCGAACACGATAATTGTTTCTGATTAACTCCTCATTTTCTAGGCTAGTTATCAAAACATCGACCATTTGGTTGGCATTATGTTTGGGAAACTCGATAGATGAGGTGGAAACAGTACACTCGTATTTATATATCAAATAAGACCTATGTTTTCAAATGTGAGTAATGTTTTACATGTGGTTTAAAAACATAATGTTCAATATTATTGTTATAATATATGGTGCTTCCTGCCAACTTACTTCATCTCAAACTCAAAGGTTAAACATTTATTGCATTTTGTTTCTGACATTTGAACATTCGATTTGATTTGAAGATTCTCATACCCGCTTGGTCTATCAATTACTTAATTATCTTCACCATAACTTCTTTCACATTTTTCCCGGATTTCTCTTACCATGCCCAAATAAAGGTCAAAACAATTTGGAAGTTCAAATTCTAAAATATTTATCGGGTGTTATTAAAAGTAACATTGTGACTCGTTTGGTCAAAAATCTTCACCAAGTTTTTCAAAAACTAGAACCCCTAAATACAATACAAAGATTGACCGTTTTGAAAGATATTCGATCGCGCTCGTTCGACAGATGCAACGGCATGCGCGGACGCCGAAATTAATCGCAAGGCCGGAATGTCGCAACCTCTACATTTCACCTAGATTATGTTTGTTTCTCGGCCGGCTGTCAACATCGTCTGTACGGAATCCGGTATCGGAGAATCCAGATTAAAAATATTTCTAGACTTCTTTTGCATGTTACGAGAGTTTTGGTGTGACATTGTAGATGAGGTTCTGTAACAGGCATCAAAGTTCCTGTTAAATGCCATGGTAACAGTATGACTTAGCATTTCCTAAAGGAAGTTGCTGCCGATCCTCCTTTATTACTACGAGAGAGGCAAAGTCAGTTCTGGAGATGACACTCCCTTCTTTGTGAACAACACACAGTTTTTATTCCTTGACAACAGTAATATTATAAAGTATTTCAGTACTGTCAGTGCCTCACTGTTGAGGATAATGATTCTCCTCACTACTTTGTGAATAGTGGGTTTCTAATGAGTATTTGTTGTTGTTGTTTCTATAAGTTCTTGAGGGAGCACCACTTACACTTTCAGTCTAGCACTTCCGACACTTGACTTGAATGTTTTCGGGTTACATCCTCACGGTCTTTTAGTTTCCCTTAAAGGTTAAATAAAAAGGGGCTCGTGGTTAAATAATAACAACTGCACAGGAAGACCTTCAAGGTTTGGCAACCTGACATAGACCCCTACATGTGTCGGAAAGTAGGTACGCTAAACTGTCAGTCCCGGCTGTCGTTATGAGTAGGCATCGTCATCTTCCTGTCCTTGTCCCATGTCACTTGTGGTCGGCGCAACAAGTTTTTTTAGGGTTCCGTACCCAAAGGGTAAAACGGGACCCTATTACTAAGACTTCGCTGTCTGTCTGTCTGTCTGTCTCCAGGCTGTATATCATAAACCTTGATAGCTAGAAAGCTGAAATTTTCACAAATGATGTATTACTATTGCCGCTATGACAACAAATACTAAAAATGAAAAAAAAAAATATTAAGGGGGGCTCCCATACAACAGATATAATTGTTTTGCCGTTTTTAGGGTTCCGTACCCAAAGGGTAAAACGGGACCCTATTACTAAGACTTCGCTGTCTGTCTGTCTGTCTCCAGGCTGTATCTCATAAACCGTGATAGCTAGAAAGCGGAAATTTTCACAAATGATGTATTACTATTGCCGCTATGACAACAACTACTAAAAATTAAAAAAAAAATATTAAGGGGGGCTCCCATACAACAGATATGATTTTTTTGCGTTTTTATAGATAATGGTACGGAACCCTTCGTGCGCGAGTCCGACTCGCACTTGGCCGGTTTTTATAGATAATGGTACGGAACCCTTCGTGCGCGAGTCCAACTCGCACTTGGCCGGTTTTTTTCTTTCATTCTCCTCTGTCAATGAAATCGTCACGCAATCATTTACTCGTTTTTCTTTCATATCATTCCTCACACAATCCATCCATCGTTTCCTTGGTCTTCCTCTCCTTCTCCATCCATCAAGAATTATATTAATCCCCCTCAGTCATGAAAATCTGATAATCAGTCTTGCTTTGGGGTATTCTTCTACCATGTTTTTGGGTTTGTGACGGGCAGATAGACAGGCGCTCCATGTAAAATACTGATATTCAGCTGCATCCAGTTAGACTGGAAGCCATCCCCATCATAATTGGGGCAAAAGGCAGATATGATGAAAGATTAAATAAAAAGTAAGATGTTAGTTGCAAATTCAGCTCTAAAGGCTTGCTCAATCTTACACTAAGTCCACAAGACCTGACCCTTCCTTGTACCACATAGCAGTGCGTTAGTTTACTACTGTTATGAAACTTGACCTGGTTACTGTACAGTCTAAACGCGGGTCACTGCATGTCACTTATCACTTTCGGTACGGCCATGTTGGTTAGAGTAAATGATACAGAAGGGAGTCACCGAACCAGTGTTGCCAGAAGGTTACATTTCTTACATTTTTCGTAACTTTTGACCCCCTCGCGTAACATGTAAGTAATTTTTTAATTTAAGGCAATTTTCGTAACTTTTGAGAAGAAAGAGATGTAATTATTGAAAACAGTTTACGAACGCATCCAAATTGAACGCACCTAAAACTGGCGCGTCTAAAGTTTTTCACTCCATGTTTCACATCTGAATGGAAGATGCCATGACAAAATGAAACTTATTTTGCAGGTGTTAAAACTTGATTTTGCTTGAGCGTGTGCGTGCACGTTTCATACTTCGCGAATTCGCGCCGTTCGCGGTAAAAAGTAAATAAACATGGCTAATTGTGATTTGTATTGTTTCGTTGTGTTATTAATATCTACATAAAGTGGGGAAATAAATCAACGATTTTTTATTACTGTGACTTAAAACTCTCGAGTATTACATTACAATATATAAAAAAACTAATGCCAGGTTGGTGGATTCGATGTTTTTTTTTGTCCTCAATTCGCTATAATATACTCTAAAATTATTTTTTGGTTTTTTGTCTCAATGTAGTAAGCCTGTCAAATTGACAATGTTTTGTGATTTTTTATATTAGTAGTTCAGTGTAAAACTAACAAATTAATGGTTCAACTAATAGAATAAGTTGGGTGCTAGACTAGATAGTAACAACAGTGAAGATGGCGCTGTGAACAAATGAAATTACAGTCTGTTTTATCATAAATACACCATTAGACATACATTCCGTTATACTCCGCCATTTTGCTGACTTCAATTTGCGTCCGACCCCAAAAAATACGTAAATTAAAAAAAAAAAACAATAATGTAACTTTTGCAGCAAAAATGTAACATTTCAGGAAACAAAACGTAACTTTCGACTCAAGAGCCCTGGCAACACTGCACCGAACCGCAATCTGTAAGGTACGGCTTGGTGAATTAACTGAAGGCAAAATAAACTTTTTTTCAAAATAACATTAAAACGTATGTATCTAATAGTACTCCCACATTTACGTATGTTTAAGTACCATGTAATAGAGGGCGAGCCTATTGACATCCAAGATCTCTATGAACTATTAGAAAAATCTGGAGTCCTTAGGAATAGTACCATTTATCAATGTAACGACACTAACCATCTAAAACGTCTAAAATGGCCGTGTTTAAAACATGTAAAAATTCTCAAGTAATTTTAATAACAAAATACTTTGAAAATATTAAATTGTCGATCATCAATCAAATTAGCTTCTTGAGATGTACCTAAACGCCAGTTACGACTTACGAGGCAGCTGTCAAATCATTAAGACAGGCCATATATTCCTTTTAAACGATAGGTATTGAATCTTTTAAACAATGAGCTCATCAAATTCCTCACATATCAAAAATATATAAAACCTGTCATTTCAATAGATATTTTGATAAAAAAACCTACGCTTAAAGTATTTAGATATTCGTCAACTCAGCTATCTAAACTACTGCTACGGCACTTTTGAGGAGCTAATGGAATGGACGCCTATGACACTGTTGTTGCGTGCTTAGATATAGGACACAACTGATTTGAAAAAAAAAGATCAGGAAAGAAGATCTCAATCCAAAGTTGCCCAATACTAAGTATAGGTACTCCCCAAGAAACTTGCAAATAAATAACCAGTACCTCTTTAGAAATTTTATAAAATATAAAATTAATTTGATTCCGTCAGATGTGGGCTGGTGTAACAGCATTTTGTCCTTCCCTTTGTCGAGGGAGGCCAGACTGCTGTACAGGCTCGCTCAAATGGGCATTAAAAAAAGAATAGCCTAAGTGAAGCTACGGTGTGATTGTCTTTGGAAATATGTTGAACTTTGTAATTTGTATTACAGGGGCGACATCTTCAAATTAAAAAAGCCCCTTTAAATAAAGAGAAAAAAAAAATAACCAGTACCTAAAATATAAAACAAAAACTTCTAGTATTAATTTTCAAGATAATCCCATATCGTTATCGAGTAGAGTACTCGAACCATAAGAACGCGGTCAGTCGGTCTCAATGTCGTTTGTATAATATGCTGTAATCCAGTGAAAAGTGTTGTTGGGACGTTGCGTCAGCGCAGGACGAGTTCATGTGACATGCCGCCATGCGCAAGTCAATAAATAACAAAAATTTCTTATTTCAAATTTTTTTTATTATCTTTTTCCCATATTTGCATAAAACATAATTAATTTAACTGACAAACTATCTCGAGAAAAAAGTTTCGATCGAAGTTGAAATGATAATGAAGATTGCTTAGCAACATACAGTTGGCGGCGTGGATGCATCTTTAATTTAATTTACTTAGACGATGAACAATTCAAAAAACTAAAAAAATGTCCAAACAACGACCAAAAAAAAATCATTTAAGATTACTACGATTGAAACCTAAATGCTAATGCCAGTTAATGTAAGATAAACTCATTGTACTAATTGTATTATCGAATGTTTTGGTAAAGATCGAACAATCTTTTGCTAGCTTTCTAGACATCAATCAAGAATTAAATGAAGCAAAACATTCTAAGGAAACGTTAACTACCACGGACATTCGAGTTAATAATGATTGGCAGACACATGTACAACATTGGCTGACACTAAACTTGATTAAGTATGAGTGCATCCTGGTTTTTTGGTGCTTGAATGTCATTCTCAGGAAGGCCTTGTTGAAGGTTTTGTTGGTAAATATTTGTGAAATTACATACATACATAAACTCACCCCTTTTCCCATGAGGGTAGGCGTACATACATACATCTGGTCATACACGCACGCTGCTTACCTTTCTGAAGAACCTCACCATTGAGGTCAGTGTATGTCCTTCTAGGGCGTCCCCTCTCGGCGTTACCACACACAGCTGCCTTGTAAATACCGTTTATTAGTCGCCTTTCAATCATCCTCTCCACTTGACCAAAACCTTCTTAGCATACTCTTTTAAATTTTTGTCTCTACTTATATCTTCTTTTAAACCGCTTTTTTTTTGTGAAATTATCTGTAGAATAAGTTTTTAAACTGTCATGGTCACTAACATTAAAATTAACACTAGAAACGGGATATTTACCATGTCCACTGTTTGTTTTGAGTTCCCGATATTTCGGCGCTGTTGCAAGCAGTGATAAACTGTGAAGCATCACGGATAAACTGAAGTTATTGCGGGTGGGCGTTTATGAGCAGACAAATCGGTCTACCCTCTTTCTTGTTCGTTTTTTGCACTCAGTACCGCTACCACTGTCACTCGCAACTCGATTCTGTTCCCGACACACGAAACTCACTGTGTCCGATCGCGAACTTTTTTCAGCACTTTTTCGGTTTTTGCACAGTGAGTTTGACAAACAGTGGACATGGTAAATATCCCGTTTCTAGTGTTAATTTTAATATCTGTGGAAATTATATTGAAAAAAAAAAATGGCGTTGGTAGTTCCGACTATGTTCACGCGTTAAAACACCCTTGCAGCTGTATACGTAGTACAGTGCGTATACAGGCGTTATCAAGACACGGTGAGTTATATACAGGGTTAGTTTTCAATGACCAGCCAAATTCTAAGATATGATGCAGTACATCATTATGAGCTGAGCCCATTCCCATACCCCCGAGTCATTGAAAACTAACCCTGTATTTATGGAATGTCACACTGTTAGGGTCTGTCTTGTCATCATGTGATGAAATAACGCCGTAAAGCCGAATTGCAGTTTTTCTAAGACTCGACGTACCTAAAACATGGGAGTTAAACATAGTTGGCGAAATGTGGGTGTACTATAGGGTGTACCAGCGGATACCTCTGCCTCTGCCCCCCCTCACCCTAGTTTGTCATCCATTCTCCCCTGTCAGCTATCACTACCATTTATTTACTCCTTTTTCTTTCATATCATACTTCTGCTTCCACTTAAAGACCATTCATTTATTTAATTTAATTTTTAATTAACATCATACTTCACTCACGTATAAAGCCATCCCGTCCGGAGTTGCGGTCGCCATGCGTGCGCAGCTTTCTCCTCTTTGTTTGAAACGCACACCGAAATTACGCTCAAATGATTTATTGACGTTCTTAATACCTATTTGAGTGCTATACGTCTTAATGTCAAACGTTAGTGGGCTTTGAGAAGGCATCTTGTACACATGAGGACCTATTGAACTAGTGAGTCTAGTGACCCCATTTTGCTGTGATTTGGTCTACATGATTGGTTCGAAAATGGTTTCAAGACTACTGCCTTCTCAAAAATTTTGCAATTTTTAATTCATATGATCTTCTTTTTCCTATCGACGACGCCTAAACAAGAGCTTTGGCTTAACACCCGGGAGAGTCCATTTTTAAAGCAAATTAACAAACCCAACTTCTAACCATTATCATCAAAGCTGATTAAAGATGTGTGGGAGAAGTAGACATGCTGCGCTGACAACTTTATAGTAAGATAAATAACTATGGCTAAAGTATAGCTTCAGTAAGTTGGTCAAAATTATTAGTTGGGAAAATCTCTTTAGATGCGCTATTGTATAAAATTAACATGATTTAATGTGTATAAAAATTAATGTGTAGGTACGTAATTTACGTAATCAAACATAGCAACTAGCATTGTATTCTCAAAACCTTGTATGAATTATATTCGTTCCTGAGTTCTGAGATAACTCGATGACCACAATTGTCGGAGATAAATGCTATGAGAAAACGGATGCTGGCTTCATTCAAATGTCGCTGTGATAGCGTGATGATGGTCGAATGTAGCTACAATGCGTTTTATCGCGCCATCTCGTGTTTTAAAGTTATTCCGACTGAATGTTCGTGCTAATGTCCATTGGGAATTGGGGATGTAGCAAAATAAGTGGCAATTATGTGATGTAAGATTTGGTTCCTAGAGTATCGTGGTGTCGGATAGTCTTCTTCCTGTTTTACTTGTGGCTTTTTTAGTGTGCCAACAGGATCCTATTATTAAGGCTCCGCTGTCTGTCCGCCTATCACAGGGCTATATCAGGTTATATCTTATTAACCGTAATGGGTAGACACTTGAAACTCATACCATGTATAACGAAAAATAATAAAAATTTGGTAAAAAATGAAAGAAGTCATAAAATAAAGGTGTTATTTTTTTTCGGCGTTTTGTACTAAACTTGGGCCTTCGTGAACGAACTTGGCCGGTTTTAAAGGACTGAGCAGACCATGGATTTATTTATCCGTTGGCCGGACAGAAAATACCGTCCTGTAAATTGGTTGCAGCGTTGTTTTTTCATTTGTTCGTTGACGTCTATCTATTGTTGCAAGTTGTGCATAGCCTGCTTTTCTTAAACGGGTACACGGCAAGATTATCGCTCGACGAATTCGCCTTGAGGATTCTATGTAAACTAAATATTGACGGTGAATAAGGTAAAGCTTCATTGAATACAAGTCCAGCCAATCCTGGGTAGTCTAGCCTTGCTAGATACTAGACTACCTCTTTGGTAACAATACCGGCTATCATTTTTGTCGCAGCATGCCATGAGCTTTTTTACATAGTACATAATTATGTACTATGCTATCTTATTCATGTCTTTATCCATGGGGGAATACATAAACTGCAGGAAGCCACCTTCTACGATCTTAACATTCTCCTTTCGCCTCGTCCACGTTCATACATCTGTCTGGTGATACGCGCACGTCTGTTGCGAGTACCGCGCACCAGCGCACCTGACCTTACTTGTGCAGACCACCAACGGTGATTATCACAATTCTTACAAAATCTAATGTATAAACCCTCAAATTGAAGCTCTCACCCAAATTAGTGATTTTGTTCACAATGAATAGAGAACAACTGCCAAGTTTACTGAATTCGAAAATATGAAAAAAAACAGCCTGCTGCCTAAACATAGAACCAAGACAAGAACATAGCCATATATCACAGCAACTCTTGCAAAACTTTTGAACATTGATACCTACCCTTCAAAAATGATAAATTACAAATAAATAAAATGATTAAAGAAATATGGCTTAAAATAATTAATTACGTTTCTTTAAATGTCAATTAGTGATTGTTAACGATTTATATTCGTCTATTATTTAGTAATATTCAAGGTTTTCTTCTAAAACTGAATAGTGGTAAATATTTAGGTCAGCGTATACATGAATAAAGTATAAAGTATTGTAGTAACATCAATTTGTAGTATAATTGGATTCATAATAATCGATGCGATGAGAATGTAAGGGTACGGTGAAATTGATAAGCATCTGGCGATTATAACATTTTTAGATTCACTTCTACTGATGTTCTTGTTGTGTTCTTGTATTGAGTTCCCGATATTTCATCACTGTGATGTTGCAAGCGCCATGTTCACAGATGAACTGAAGTTATTGTGGATGAGTTTATAAGCAGATTAAACGATCTACCCTCTTTCTTTTACATTTTGCGCGCTCGGTACCCCTACCACTGTCACTCACATAGCTCGATCCTGGTGAAGCATGGTCAATCCCTGAGTATTTAAATTGTGTGTAACTAAGTAAGTACGGCTTATTTAAGGGCCGTTCGACGTGAGATAAGCTTCAAGCGGCAAAAGCCTTTTACTTAAAATGTTAATCCGCTTCGAGCTTACGTCTTAACACCAAAGAAGTAAGTGTTAATGTGGTTTCTAACTGCAGCATCGGAAGTCGGGGTCAGAAGTCGAATGACATCATACCGGACAAAGACACACATTTTTATGTTAAAAGTACATTGTTTCAATGCTTTTAAGTCGAAAATATAACGATTATAAACATTGTTATAGGTTAATTGACCCGAATTACGGGTACATTTTAGATTCGGTTATAGTCTTGCTAACTTTCGGTACAAAAGAGTGGAACAGTATTTTTTGTTTTGTTAATATTCAGTTTAATCATTTTCACCAAAGGCTATTCTATAGTATTACCCAGTAACTGGATTGTGGAACTCTGATGGGCAGTCATTCCATGTACAATACTCCATTTGCTACTCGGTTTGTTACTCGGGAAATATAAAAGGTGTAAAAATACCCGTAACGAAGCCGAAATGCACTTGTGCTCCCCATCATTGCGATATTTTTTTTGTTCTAGACCATATCTGATAACCTTCTAGGTACGGAGATATTGGGGGTCAACGTTCCAACTTTTTCATAAGGATTTTTTTAAGTTTTTAATTTTGTATTATAAGTTTATAACTTTACTTTAAATACCTCCACTACCCCCGTTTTCAATATATCGATTAGCACAATGGTTAGAGTGCGTTACCGTAAAACGGATTTTTCAACCTAAAAAAAAGCGTAAAACGTGATTTTTCAACCAAAAAAAAGTTGTTTCCCAGCAATAATTCTTGCATAGAGTTACTTAGTTTGATGTACAGAATGCTTGGTTGCCGGCTTCGTGAAGGTCCGTTTACACCTTGTACCTCACCACTTTTTGCAACAATTTGAATAACATAATTGTAATTGAAAAATCGTCGACGAAAATTAAGCTTAAAAAAATCACTTTTCGTCTACTGAGAAACGCTTTGAAAGAAATTTAAAAAAAAAATCATAGGCACTACAAATTGTGGAATTGGCATCCACAAGTACGTTTTCTGAGTGGCCCATTTGTTTACATTTTCATCAAATACTTTTAGAAATTCTAACAGTTCACAGATAAATCCTTCTGGTGCAATACTGGCAATTGAATAGACCCATTAGTTTCGAACTAAATGAGAGCCTTTAATCAATAGGTACTTTAGCTACTACATCGTTAAAACTACTGCTGTAAATCTAGGCTTACACAATAGTTCACTAGGCTAAGGCACTCACGATCGAACACAAACCAACGACTTTAAATGCCTTATGGCCATAATATTAACGGCTAAATACTGAGCTTCTATGAACGGGAAATTGCATCTTATGATTTATTTATAAAGTTGTATCTAAAATACCTGATTGCCGACCTTTGACCCTTATTGCATCAACTTCGTATACACACTACTAGCCATGGTTACTTGAAATAAGTCTTATTATGTGTAAACAAAGATACCATAGGAGTCCTGGTGAGGCTAGTATTATCTTGTCCAGGTAGCATTGGGAACAGTGCTTCTGGTGTTTTTGGCTGCTGTAACTTGGGGGCAGATTTTTTTGACACGTTAAGGGATACTTCAGTGGTCTTTCGATGTGATGAGGGTGAGTAAAATTCGATAAATGACACAATGAGAGAAAATCTTCCCACATCCCTTGCAAGCGAACCCTTATATTCAATGAAATCATGACTGTCAAACTAACTTCAGCTTTGTCATCATAGTTATAAATTGAAGTGACAAATTTTCCGTTATTTCCGTTTATTTTTGTATGATAATTACAATTACAAGTACAATTGTTATCGTCTATACTGGTGTAAATTATAAAATACATCAGCATAAAGCATAAACTGCGCTTGACATGTTTACTTATTTAAAGCGAAAAGCTGCTCACTGGAAACATGTGCCTATGTGACCCGCCATCTTGAATTCTTTTCTGACAGGACAGGTCATCGTCTTTTATTTATTTAAAAACAATTTATCAGCTGAGGACTGAAGTTAATTTATCAAGTCTTACATTGTATGTAAGTTTGTCTTGATTGGTTACCTCCAATCAGACGTGAATGACAGAATAAAATGCAGCACGCATGTGATGCGTAGGAATAAGGTATAAAATGTGAGGAAAGTTTTGAGTACAAATGTGGATGAGATAATAGTATCTAAGGAAAAGGATAGAAGGACTGTGTGAAAGGTGAAATGACTATAAAGGGGCTAGCTGAGAAGAAAGAAAAGAACACATGCTGTTCCGATCGTTACTTGGGATAAGGGCAAGAGAATGAAGATGACCTAAACGTCAAAAAGATTTTTTACCTACATTGAAATGTGTAAGAAGATTATATTCTTTAAAAAAATAGAGTGGTAGAAATAATAAACATAACACAACATCACACCTTCATCACGCCTATAGCACGGCAACCGGTTAGGCAGAGGTGTACCTTATAGTATACCCACATTTCGCCAGTTATGTTTAAGTCCCTTGTATTGGCGGGCTTTTGCCATCAACCGGGCGCAAATCCAGCCTCCGTGGCTGCTACTGAGAAATTCCGGATGGAAATACCCAATAATACTTTGCCCGACCCGGGAATTGAACCTAGGATCTTATGCTCAGCAGTCGCGCATTCGACCACTAGACCAACGGGCTAGTCGATTCAGTATGATATATTAATTGAAGATATAATTAGTGACTAGTGACCTATCCCGGTTTCGCATGGCAGACAGACAAACAGAATATTTTACTGGTACTAAAAAAATCATTTTAAAGAGTCAATTTTACACTAACTCCGATTCGTATTTCAGTTGGTATGCATGTAAGAGATTACGAACAATTACTTACCTTGACTAATCTTAAACATATTATTTTAAAATACTTAAATGTGATTTTCGCATTCAAAGCCGCGGGTCAAGGCATTCTCATTATGTCGTTATCATCGCCTTGATGTCAATTTTCAAATATTTCAAGTTTTTATCGATTTAAAGAATAATGTATTATCGATTATCAATTCGATTTAATATCGAGTCACGATTTAGACATCTGTATTATTGTTTGCTGTTAAGGTCTTGCACATTAAATATTTGTTGCATTGACGTTGAAAATGCTAAGAGCTTTTAATTTTCTATTCGAAATTAATTTAAAATTGTTACTTTGACCCTAAACGCTAAAATTTAATTTACATTAAAAGCGCAGTTTCTAAATTAAAAGCATCAGAATTTAGTTAAATCAAGTCACTTCGTCAGCCATTCGAGATGGCTTGTATTCGTTTGTTTCAACACTATCATTCGATTATTTATATCGTGTCGTGTTAACTGTCATCGTCTGTCTAGCCTTTTCCCAACTATGTTGGGGTCGGCTTCCAGTTTAACCGAATGCAGCTGAATACTAGTACTTTACATGGAGTGAAAGCCTATCTGACCTCCACAACCCAGTTAGTAGTAGCTGGGTAATACAATACCCCTTGGTAAGACTTTCGGGCCACTGTAGCACTAACTGTAACGACTGTCAAAGATCTACAAACGACTGTCAAAGATTTACAAAAGACAGCTGAAACCAACGGCTTAACGTGCTTTCCTAGTCATGGAGGAAACTCGGTATGTATTTTGCGGTCACCCATCCACGGACCAAAATAGGCCAGCGCGGCTTAACCCAACGATAGCCCCGAGCGGCTGTCATTATTTAGCCACGAGCTCCTCATTGTCAGCTCTATGGTGTTGACAACGTACTTATTTCTAAATTATCTACTAAAGAACCTAAACTACTGGGACTAGAAGTATGAAATGTACAAGAGTTCCTTGTAAACTTAAGAATCAATTTTCCAAATTCTTCTTTAGTGTGTCGACTAAAGAAGAATTTTGAAAATTGATCCCCTGAAGAAGGGGTTAAATAGGATGTAACTCGTTATGAATATACGTTACAATGATGAAATTACATAGTAATCATAGTGTTATAATTTTATTTTAGTAGATATAATTATTATACCTGATGATGCAGACGAAAAGTGAAATTGGACGAAAAGAGTGTCCAGTGTCCTTGGAGTTTCTTGCCCATTCGTCTCCATAGAGATGAGATCCTTTTAGAGTTATTATGACTTGTGTCTGGACTTAACATAAACTCACTGAATATCGCTTTACCTAATTCAAAAGTTATTTATTATTGAACATTATTACCGAACACATAATGTAGATATTGTGCAAGAGCCTTAATGGCTTGTTTAAAAAGATATATTGTGCATTCATTTTTAATCTACAATCGGTAATGCTCGTAAATATATAATAATAGGAGGTAAGATGGCGGCGATGTCCTTACTTAACACATTAATATGAAATATGATGTGCGCAAATTGAACTGATTATATCACCAGCTTTACTGCTGAACACAAACTTAATGTTCGATTGTCAGAATAAATGATTGTGTTCAATGTGTTTGTTGAAGAATTTATGGGTTTCTTTTGTTTAGTTGGGGTTTTTATATATCAATGGTTGAGAATCAAGGAGGGAAGAGTTTTAGTAGTAGTTGAGGCGGCCTCGTTGGTCTGGTCGGTTAGTGGTTGCAAGCACGACTGCTGGGCATAAGGACCTAGGTTCGATTCCCTGGTCGGGAAAAGTGTTATTAGGGTTTTTCATTAGGAATTTTTCAGTAGCAGCCAGCAGTCACGGGGTCTGGATTTGGGTCCGATTGCTGGCAACAGGTTCGCCCCCTACATGGGACTTAAACATAACTGGCGAAATGTCAAATGTGGGTTTACTATAAGTACACCTCTGCCTAAACCTACGGGGATTACTGGTGTGATGTTTTCTGGTTTTTAGTAGAAACTCTAAACGTAACATAGAGCTTAGTAGTATTCGACCGAAGCTTCAGTTTCGGCCACATTCGGCAAAAAATCGAACTTCTGCTTCGGCCAAAATGGGTCGAAATTAGGCCGAAGCTGAATTATAGCAAATGCCGAAATTAAACGAATTGTTACGAATGCGCGAGAGCGCGATTGAAGAGGCGACGCGCGGGGGAAGAAGTCTCATTTTGCGAAGTGTTATAATTTTAGCCACCTTACAAGTTAATTTTAATCATCTCGTTAAGTTGTTTTTATAAAGTCAAAATAAGGTCTTATTTTAAAAGTTTAAAAAATTGCTATTTTTTCTGTTTTACCAATCTAGAACTGAATTTCTTAGGGTTATTAAACTTTCGGCTTCGGTCGAAGGTTGTGGTGATGTCCGATTATTCGGCTTCGGCTTCCGCCGGAACTCGACCTTCGGTCGGACACTAGAGCTTAGGGACTGGTAGAGCTCTCCGTAAAGGAACTTGTACGGGGTAGCTCCTATTAAAGTCATCTCTGAGAGCCTACTGCGAGAGGCCCAAACGCCTCCTGCCGGAGGCTCTACGCGGGGATCGTGCGGTCCATGGCCCTTTACGGGGCCCCGGTGTGGGCGCGTTCGTTGAGGCTGCGAGCCGCGCACTACCTGGACGCGCTCCAAAAGGTGGTAGCCGTAAGGCTGATCCGTGGATACCGCACGATCTCCCACGAGGCGGCGAGCCTCCTTGACGGATTGCCGCCATGGGATCTGGAGGCCATAGTCCTCGCGCGCCTACATGAGTAGCGCGCGGAGGCACTACGCCGGGGGGAAACTCCGCTGCCGCGGCAAATTGTCGCTCAGCGGACAGACCTCCGGCGCGATCTCATGGCGACATGGAGAGAGCGACTGTCGCAACCCCGTGCAGGGCACGCCACGATAGTGGCGATAAGTCCCCTCTTTAAGGAGTGGCTAGAAAGGCGCCACGGCGCCCTCACCTTCCGCCTGATGCAGGACACGGATGTTTCGGGAGGTACCTGCACCGAATCGGGCGGGAGGAAACGCCTGGGTGCTATCATTGTGAGGATCGCCCGGAGGACACGGTGGAGCACACCGTGGAGGTCTGCTCCGCTTTGGCGGAGCACCGCCGTGTCCTCGTAGCGGCGATTGGCGGCGGCGACCTCTCGCGTCCGGCCCTGGTTCAAGCCATGGTCCGGGGCGAGAGGGAATGGGAAGCCGTCATCTCCTTCTGCGAAGCAGTCATGCTAGCGAAGGAGGTGGCGGAACGTGAGAGGGAGAGAACCTCACGTCCCAGCCGCCGCGGGAGAAGCACCGGGCGTCGGGGGCCACGTCGTGATGGCTCTCGGCCACCGTAGGCGAAGGCCTGTGGACGGTGAGTAATGGGCTAGCTCGCCGTCCGTCCGTCGTATGACGACAGGCCGTGTCGACGGCGCGTTCGCCTCAAAGAAATGTCAGCAATCATGAGGGGCCCGCAAGGGCTGATGCCTGCCAGGGCTGCGGGACTGTTCGAAAGAGATACCGCGGCACTGGAACATAAAGGGCAAAAAAAGGAACATGGATGGTTTTTAGTCAGTAAAAGTCTGACACTCCCTTGCGCTCCGCCCAGAGCGGGAGGAGTCATTTGATGATTTCCCATCCGAAAAAAAAAAAAAGGCCTAGTGCGGATTCGAGGTATTAGAAGTGGGTACCTATTGGCGATAAGGGGGAAGCGCCTTCTTTTTTCTTACGTTTCTTGCAATTTGCAGGTCAGTGTCACGTTATATGGTGAACGAAATATGATTCGCGACCATACCATAAATGTATTTACAGAATTAAAATCATTTTATTCATCATCAATACCTACAACCCTCTAAGTTCATATAACCCTATTGAATGACTATTTCATGAAAAGGTCATTCAATGGGATGCAGATGACGTAGATGAGATGATGTCAAGAAAACTACGCTTTTATGTTGACTATTCGAAAGCGTGTTAATCTTAAACCATCTTGTTTTTAAAGATAAACGGCCGGTAAAACAATTGAACGTGGAACGTATGAATGCGGACGAGTCAAAAGAAGTATGTAAGGATAGTAGCAGTTGGCGCTTGTGGTTTCTGCCTACCCCCATAGGAAAAAGGCATGTGTTTATGTATGTATGTAAAACAATTAGATAATGTAGGTAAAACAAATTGACATCTGGCATGATACATCATCTGCGTAGCGTTTTCCCAACTACGTTGGGGTCGGCTTCGGATGCAGCTGAATACCAGTAATTTACCTACATGGAGCGACTACCTATCTGACCTCCACAACCCAGTTAGTCCTAGGTAATACGATACCCCTTGGTAAGACTGGTTGTCAGACTTTCGGGACACTGTCTACCTGTAACGACTGCCAAAGATCTACAAATGACAGCCGGGACCGACGGCTTAACGTGCTTTCCGAGGCACGGAGGAAACTCGGTATGTAATGGGTGGTCACCCATCCACGGACCAACCTAGGTAAGCACGGCTTAACCTAAAGATCGATCCCGAGCTGCTGTTCTTATTTAGCGCGAGCTCCTCATCTGGCATGATACAATAAAGTTTAATTTAATTCGATACTGTAACTAATACAACACACATTGCCCAATCGTATTATATTGGATTACAAAATGTACAGTCACGCACTAATTGTGTTTGTCCGATCATGAATCGATTTATAAATCGAATAACACCTCTCGACTCGACTAATGCATAATGTTTACGAAAATGGAACATTTCAATTATTCGAATACAATATTATTAGGGTTCCGTACCCGAAGGGTAACCAACGGGACCCTATTACTAGGCCTCTGCTGTCCGTCCGCTCGTGCGTCTGTCTGTCAGCGGACTATATCTCATGATCCGTAATAGGTAGACAGTTGAAATTTTCACAGAATATGTGTTTCTGTTGCCGCTATAACAACCAATAATAAAAATTAAAAATTACGCACGGAACCTTTCATGCGCGAGTCCCTCTCGCACTCGGTAACATGCAATAAAATTCTATTGCAAAACATTTTTTTGAGCTCTCGTAATTAATGTTATTTTTTAAATTAGTTCGTTTTCCAATAGATTTGTAACTATAATGCCTGTTAATGATGATAGCCTTCAGTTTTGTTCAAGATAAAAATAACGTTCCTACAACTTATGAAATATCGATATGCAATCTGCAATGTGAATTTGTGATTAATTAACGATGTTAGAGAATCCATTTTGAAATAGTTACAAATAGTTTTAGAACAATATTTTAGCAAGCTGGGTCTAGTGATATATTATGCAAATCTTTCTCTAAGGAATAAGTATATTCGATCAAGTTAAGTTTTTAGTCTTGTTTGTTTGATGATTGCTCTATAGTTGGATTAGATCGGTTTCTTAATTTAGTTTTATTGATTTAAGTCTTCCTTAAAAACGGCTGCAAATTCATAGTGGCCTGCAGATTTTCATCACGGGGTCTTAGAACACCCTACAAGTGCTGCTTATGTCAAACGTGTCTCTTGATGTTAGATGCATCTATTTCTGGTGTACTTGT
Source organism: Eurois occulta (assembly GCA_950022335.1). Taxonomy (NCBI): domain Eukaryota; kingdom Metazoa; phylum Arthropoda; class Insecta; order Lepidoptera; family Noctuidae; genus Eurois; species Eurois occulta. The sequence continues at coordinate 14,562,017 of OX465498.1, read as the reverse complement.
GTGTGTGTATTATTTCTTGAACGTTATCTTGATATGTGAGTTTAAGAAATGTTCGCTAAAATTGAATTTAAAATAAAAAATGTAAATAATTATACTTACAAGAAATCAATTATTAATTTTTAATTGTAAACGCTAATGGAATTTAAAGCCTTCTTTATTTTTATTCATTTAATTTCTTTATTTCAGGTGTGGTTAGTACTCGGTAATGTTAAAATTAAAAAACTACAAATTCGTGTTACAAGCTAAACTTGTTCTAATAGAATAGAAGACCCAAATTCGTTACCAACCTAAAAATCAAGCCTGAGTCATATAATTATATGCATACCTATAAATGTATATCGCTAGGCTTCTTAAATACTACCAGACGAAACGAACCAGTAAACTACTTTAATTAGATAAGTCAATAAGCCATCAATTGAACCAAATAAACACATCAAACAATGATTAATGTTTGGATTAGTTCCAAGCAATTAACAGATTAAATAATTAAAAGGATTTCGATCAATATTGACTTGTGATCTAATCACGGAGGCGACTACTCACTTCAATCTACTTTACGTCCTGATTGATGAGCTTCCACCAAAAAAAAATAAGCAGACATTAGTGAAATCGATTTTTGTTTATTCAAAAATCTCTAATCGATTTTTTTTAGTAATTGACGATTAAATTGCATCACTAAATTAGGTATTTGGCCTTTAGTTTGGACCTTATATAATAAAACATACAAATGTCATTGGTATTGACATTGCAATAATAAAATTAGTCAGGTAATCAATAACATAGCTTTTCCCTAAGCAGAAGGCAAGTAAACATTACATGATTTCTATGTACAAAACTATCAACGCAAACGCAACACACTTTTGCGTGCACATGAAAACAATCTAAACGTAGGTAATTCTCAAACACGCTACATGTGTTGTGCAGTACAAACACAGACAATATGTAATTTCTTAACAGTATATATTAAATGTTACATAATACTGTATTTCCACGGTACAGACAAGTGGAACGAGGGCGATCTGGCTAGTTGATCTCACAAATTAACATCCGTTATAAGCGACAATAATTGTATAATTGTTGTATACCTCGTGATTGAACACTTTTCTACTTGACTGTCCTGACTTTTGCGGTCGAGAGGAGACACGCGGGAGACATCATTTGACCCAGTGGCAGATGTGTCTTTATGTTTCGTTCATTCAATCTGAGATGCTGTGGTACACTTTTGGTTCCACATGTGGTTTTGAGTTAGAATGTTCAAGTAAGGCCAGAAATGTACTGGGATCTGACCCGTCTTATTGGTCTGCAGATCCATTCTATCATTTCTCATTTGCATTATAAATAACGATTTCAAGCAATACAAAACACCAGATGGTATTCACTTTATTTACAATAAGCTTTTGCTCGCGGCTTCACACCTATTATGTACGGAAATTAGTCTATGGGAACGTTTTAGATATAGCCTATGACACTCGAGAATTATGTAGCTTCCTGTTAGTGATTGTCGGAATCGGATCAATAGTTCCGAAGATTACCCCCTATATACAAACTTACAAACAAATTTTACATCTTTGTAATATTAGTATAGACAAAATCATAATAACCTACATATATTACGCCTAAGTAAGCTCTCTAACTAAGTGATCAATCTTACTGAGATCTCGAAATGCAAACACACAGTCAAATTGTATTGAAAAATGCTTTGGCAGATGAATGAAATCAGTAGTGGCATTGTTTTAACTCGTACCTTGTTCATGTTTCTGCTACATGTAAAAAACAACAACCACGTCTACACCAAAATAATAAGACACGTTCCTTGATTCAATAAAATTCAAAGTATTGTGAAAAAAACAACAATGCACAACACACTTCCGAGATTCTTCATGAATTATTCAAAGTTAACGCGATTTGTGAACAGATAACAGAGTATAAACGGATGAAACAGATGGCACACTTGATAAAACGTCAACAGAATTTTCTGGGCAAATTGAAATTATTAGGTTAGATTACGTTCGCGGTTTCCCCCGCGTGGAATTCGGAAACTTATCCCGCGGGAATCTACTGTGTTCTATAAAAATATCCCATGACTTAACCGAGGTCATGGTCTAGGTGCCGTGGCAATCCGTCCAGCAGCCTTTAAAGCGTGATGGCGTGACAAACAAACTCACTTTCACATTTACAGTATTAGGGCCACAGCAGACAAGCAACTTTTAGCATCAGCGATCGGCGATTTAGCAGTTTTTTAGAAGCTAAATGCAGCGACTAAACATTAAAAAACGCCAAACGCGGTGATTGAGTCGCTTTTCGGAAGCTCGACACAGCGGGTGAACGCGACACTCAGCACACATTCGGATACCGCTCGCATCGATTTGGCATCTGCGGAACACGACTCAGTGTTGCACTAGATTTTGACGAAGCTACACCATTACCATGGATTCTAATGAAGCTGCACTGCTGTTTGTTTATTGATAAAGCGAAAATTTCAATCGCGCCGAAGAAGGCGGTATTAGTTACATCCAATAACCAGTTCACGTCTTACTTTTGGTAATCATTCGTATTTCAAATATTACGAAGAGATGAACGGATTTTTTTGAACATTTTAGAATGAAGTACACTACATTTCAAAACCTTTTGTCATATCCGGAAACTAGTTTACGACGACCAGATACACATTTAAGGAAGAGTAGGTACATCAGCGGAAGAACAACTTGCTGTAACCCAACGTCTGAACGCAGGAAGTCACGAAATCGCGATACAGCATCGATATAATCATAGAATCTCTAAAATGCACGATATTAATACTGCGATGGAACGCAGAGAGTCGGCAAAACGCGACGCTGGATCGATGCAGTCGCAAAGTCGCATAAAAGTAGCGTGTGTGCTGTGGCCCTTAGCACAGATTAATAGCAAAGTACCTAACTAGGATTTCGAAGTAAAATTGTAAACCTATGATAGGTTTAAAATTTAACAATGTTAAAGTTTAGCAATGGTGTGAATACCATTTCTAATTGGTTTGAATTTCTAGTTTTTAACCGATTTCAAAAAAGGCATTCTATATTCGTGTGTTCCAAATTATTTTGTTTTTGAGCCTCTCGTTTGCAGTTTGAAGCTCCTGCTGTATGGAAGCGAGTATGCAACCGATATTGTTTACCGTGTCATATTTAGAATTTTTGGGAATTAGCCACCCCAGAACATGGCCAGGAAAGGGATTTAGCCACATGAGAATGCCGATGACTCTACTTATTATACTACAGCTTACCTTGCTTTTACTATTATTGCTTACTGGTACTTATAGTGGTAAGAAAAATTATCACTTTCATGTGATGGTACTAAACCAAAAAAGACTTGACCACTCTGAATCACACAACATTTTATAGTCTATGCCTAGAGATTGTATCAAGAAGGTGCACTATGAAACAATGAGTCTATTTCTTTGTTTGGCATTATGTAAGTTAAACTAATTGACTGTGTACCCGGTGCCTGGAGCCTTGGAGGCATCATTACGATGATGTAGATATGCCTTTATAGACTCGTGTGAGACTGCTTTTGTTTTATTGTTATGTTTAGTACGTAGGTATATTGGTATCTGATTTGTAAATTATTTGATTTACGCCTTAGACAATGCATTTGTGACGTTTTTTTTTAATAGAGAGGTATAAGATTTTGATAATATAACATCACGCCTTTAATCCCCGAAGGATTAGGCAGAGGTGTACGCTACATATCGCTAGTTATGTTTAAGTCCCATGTAGAGAGCGCAAGCCTATTGTCGTCAACTAGACACAAATCCAGACTCCGTGGCTGCTACTAATAAAGTTATGATGGAAAAACCCAAAAACCACTTTGCCCGATTTGGGAATCGAATCGAGGACCTCATGCTCAACAGTCGCGCTTCGCGACAACTAGACCAACGAGGCAATCAAGGCAGTTTTGATGTTTGAAAATCTAATTATTGACCTGTCCCTACTTCACAAATGAAAAAGTGTTTATTCACAGAAACAATTTTATACATTATTATATTTACCTAAAAACAACTAAACTAAACTGCAAAACAGTTTGTTGGCAGACGTAGCTCCTTTTTTGTAACTATTAACATATTTTTTATTTTTTATTTTATTGACACTATACGGGCTTGCCTTTCTATTATAAGCAGCTCTCACGGGTATCATTACAAATAAGTATCCATTTGTCTTTCTTCGATTAGTCACACGAGTACGACGAAAGATTATCAGGAAATCATCGATATTGAGGAAGCTCACAGTCCGGGAAATAACAATAGCCAAGTTTTATTGTAAATCAGTCGGCATTATGCTTGGATATCGCTTAGTTTCATTCTTTACGACATTTTCTAGTCTATTATCCAGTTTAAACGACTTACTTGTACCTTAAAATAGTCTTCTTTCTTTCATTTTTGTGTGGTGAGTGCCTAACCTGGTGTCAGAGTTTGTATGCCGCCCATGGGCCTCTCATGGACTTGGCTTTACAGCCAGCTGTTGAGAAATATCCCTCAGGCAAGCTAGCTTCCTGACGATATTTTCCTACACCGAAGCAAATGAAATACCTTCCCTTCCGTACCTTAAAATAGTTTCTAAACGCGAGATAGAAAATCTGCCCATATTATCTTCAATCGACTTCAACCAGGCTTCTTCCTTTCTGTCATAATCTGCCTAGCCTTTTCTCAACTATTTTGGGGTTGGTTCCCAGTCTAACCAGATGCAGCTAATATCAGTATTTTTTATTTTTTTTTGGGATAGGAAATCATCAAATGACCCCTCCCGCTCTGGGCGGAGCGGAAGGGAGTGTCAGACTTTTACTGACTAAAACCCATCCATGTTCCTTCTTTTGCCCTTTGTGTTCCAGGGCCGCGGTATCTTTAATATCAGTATCTCACATGGATCGCCTGCCTATCTGATTGACTGACACGTGCGACTGTTATTATTTAGCCTTTATATTAAATATTTAGATTGCTGTATCTTTCCATTAATGTATGAATACTTTTTTGTTTGTCCTCAGGGTGGAGGGCGACGCGAGTGCGAGGAGGCGGCAGGGTGCGCGTGCGGCGGCCGTCGCGCACCGCCCGCGCCTCCCGTGCCGCTTGTGCACCACCCCTTGCACGCGCTCGACCAAATGCCACCGCCTCTACTCAGGTACGAGTACACTACTACTGAGAACCACTTCATCATATGAACAACCTTTTCCCAAGTATGTTGGGGTCGGCTTCTAGTCTGACCAGATGCAGCTGAAAGCCAATATTTTTCATGGAGTGATTGCCTATCTGACAACCCAGTTAGTACTGGGTAATACGAAACACCTTGGTAAGAATGGTTCATTTTTGGAAATCGATATCATCAGTGAGTCCAAAATCGCAGCAAACTGCAGCGCGGCAGGCCCAGGAGGAGATAGCGGGACGAACTCGACTCTGAACTTATAGATTGGTCACAAATTGCTAGTCGTCCGTCTATATCAGTTCATTACTAGACTGCACAGTGCTCACTGCTGCTACGCCTTCCACAAATGATAAAGATAAAGATAAAGATAAAGATATATTTATTTTGTAAAACATGAGTAAGTAGGTATGTATACACTATACCAGGTCTTATAAGTGAAAGAAAGTGGCTACATGTCTTGCCATATAGGAATGGCGTACAAAAATATGTTTGTTTTTATAAAATAGGGTAAATTCAGTTAACATAAAATTAAAAAAAGAAAACAATGACTTAGACAATATAAAATTAAAAAAGAAAAACAATGGCTTAGAAAAAAAAATGGCTTATTAAGTAGAGTAAACTTAACAGATTAAAAAATAGAACTTGTTACCTAAAAACATTAAAATTAAAATGAAATGTCGTAACTAATTTAATTGTCGATGCATTGGTTTTTATTCGTTTAAAAATTCCGTTAAGCTGTAGTAGCATTTGGCTAGAAGTTTTTTTTTAAGCTGTAGTTTAAAGAGTCTAGTTGGTAACTGCTTAATAGGATTGGGGATTTTATTATAGATAATTGGTGCTAAATAGAAAATACTTTTATGCATTAGTGCCGTGCTCGGCCTAACTATTTCTAGCCTGAGATTGTCACGACGACTGCGGATGGTAACTTCTGACATTTTTTTAAATAAATTAGGATTCGCTTTAACAAAATTAGCTACTTCATATATAAACAAGGAAGGCAAACTTAAAATATTATGGTTAATAAAAAATGGTTTGCAGCTATCGGTAACTTTTAGACCGAACATTGCCCTAATGCACCTTTTTTGGGACTTAAATATTATTTCTTTATTGACAGAGTTTCCCCAGAATATAACGCCAAACCTTAATATGGAACCGACAATACCGTGGTAGGCAGTAAGAAGCGCATCAGTGCTTATTGTGGGTGCTAGTTTGTAAAGCGCGTAAGCCGCGGAATTTATTCTTTTATTTAATAGCTCTGTGTGTTCTTTCCAATTAAGACTTTTATCAATGGTTACGCCTAGAAATTTTGTAGAGTCTACTGTTTTTAAAACTGATCCTTGATAATTGATATTGAGGTTTGGTGTTGTTAAACGTTGACTAAAGAACATAACTTTTGTTTTATCTAGGTTAATTTTTAAATTATTGTTATTTAACCATTTAATTATTGATGTTATTGTTTCATTAATTTCATTCTCATAATTATCTTTATTGTTAGAGTTTATGGTGACCGTACTGTCATCCGCAAAAAGTGATATGGGATAATTTGTTATTCTGGGTAAATCATTTATGTAAATAATGAATAGTAAGGGACCCAATACACTCCCCTGTGGGACTCCGTATTTCACTATTCGTTCTTCTGATTTATATGTTTCTTCTTTTTTAGTTGAGATGTTTATTTTGGAAATTTCTGTATATTGTTTACGATTTTTCAAGTATGTTTTTATTAGTTCTTGTATGTTTCCCCTGATGCCATACGCTTCTAATTTTCTGATCAGAATGCGTGGCTGGCAAACAAATGCTTCTAACGAAGCAGTTGTTGATCGATTCTTTACTCATAATAACATTGCCATCCACAATTCTACACACCCTTAAAAATTTGATATTTATAATCATGATGTTTTGGCTCTTATCACAATTTATTCGGTGTAGGCATTGGCTTCTTCTCCAGAAAGGAGCAACGCCTTGTTAAAATTTCAAATTGTGCAGTCACTATAAGTCAGAACATACCTAACCACAAATAACTGAACGTTTCCAAACAATGCCTTAGCCGTCAATGACATATCCAGGAAATTCTGACTCACGGCAGACCCTAAATACACCAATACTCCATAGCCTTATGTAAAGGATACAAGGTTGATATTCGCTTGCCACTATTTCTATGAAAAGGTCGATGACTTGAAGTAATTTTACATTCATAAAGGGTATCTAGATTTTGTTCGTGATTAAACTTAATTTTTCCGCTATTGGAGCTTTTGTCCATGTGACGGTCAAGGATAGAGGTAATTACATAATAGGGTTTGCAGGTCTTATGTGTCCGATCGTTGAGTCGTGGCTAAATAATAACAGCCGCACGGTTACGTTTGCTCGAAGCAAGTTATGCTTTCCGGTAGGTCACAGGATTTCATATCAAGACTCTTCCGAGCGTCGGTAGCCGTTGGACCCAGCTATAATTTGTAGATCTTTTACAATCGTTATAGGTAGTTAGTGGTCCGAAAGTCTGAAAACCAGTAAGGGTGTTCTAAGGAGTATCGTACGTTTTACCCTGTAACTGGGTTGCGGAGGTCAGATAGGCAGTCCTCCATGTATAATACTGGTATTCAGCTGCATCCAGTTAGACTAGAAGCCGACCCCAAAAATAATTGGGAAAAGGAATGAGTAGGCCTAGCTAGGTACGTACTATGTGTCATCAAATCTTTTGCGAAAAAAGATTTTTGGCTTTTCGAAAAGTCAGGTACCTTTGGCATTTGCAAGAAAATATTATTTATGTACTGAGTGGGTCGATAATTTTGTAGCTCTGGTGCATTCTAGTCATTTAAGGATATTTATACCTAAACAGGTTATACTGAACTTTAAAGTGGTCTGCAATTTTGTGTTACTACGAGGAACTGGATGTCTTCGAATCGTATCGCGGTAAAGGGTACATTGAACTACTTTTGTATTATTTGTTTTAACTTTTAGCCTTCTGTGAAGAGATAGTAGAGTATAATTATTTCCAACTTTGCAAATAAACTTTAATTTAAGCTAAGGAAGGAAAGATAAAATCTTCTGAATGTGCTAACTCGTCTCCCAATTCTAAGCCGATTCAGTTAATATAATAAACGCTTCTCAACATGTTTTATGACATTTCTATATTATTTCGCCAGGTCGAATCCCTTGTACACAGAAGAGGAGGAGCAAGAGGTAGTGATCATTGTGGACTCGCTGGACGAAGTGCCGGAGGGCGAAGCCCCGGAGCCGCCGCGGACGCCGCGCCGGGCGCCCTCTACGTCCTCAGGTCAGTAACCGAGTATACAGCAACTTTCTTTGATTACCCCATGCTCAAGCGCGACAACTGAGCGTAGAGTCGAGTTCGATTCCCGGGTCGGGAAGTGTTATTCTGTTTTTTTCCATTAAGCTAGTATCTTAGTAAAGCCGTTGGTCCAGCGCCTAATCACTTCCCGGTCTCGTTGGATTTTGAGAGAAAAGGAGTGGATAGTGCTAATATCTCGTGCGTACTTGACTGATCTCCGTTGAGAATAGATGTCGTGGCCGAAATTCGGTTGGGATAATACGAGCATTTATAGTAACTGTACACACGGAAGATTACTCCATAACAAAAATATGTGGATTCGTAGGAAAGGATCCTATGTGAATGGCTTGTAAAAATACTTTAATCTGTCAATTGATAGCGGAAGAAAGAACCCGTCAATTCAATATTGAACTCAAAATCACAACCCAAGTTGCTACCATCAATTAAAGACCACAGTCTAATAAAATTGGAGTGAATATCAATAAAAAACTGCTAAAATCAGACTTAAATACACCGTTATATCGGGTCATCTTTAACGACAACGACCCATGTGAAGAGGGTTGCTATATTCGTATCCACATGACTACATTACCATCCATCTAATCCATAATCTTACCATTCTATCCCGTCAGGTTACGGCAGCGGCGGCGGCAGTCACGGGCGGGTGTCCCCCAACCTACCAAAGAGCGACCAGTTCGAGCCGCCAGCCCTTCGGCTGTCCTCGGACAAGAACGATGGATCTCACACAACCTCGGACTCCGATGCCAGTCCGATTTGCACGCTTAGCAGGAGCCTTAAAGAGGATATCAGGTCTTGTTTAGGAGTTTGCAGGTATGTGATTGCTACTGCTTGAGACCCTTTTTTGCACCTATTTCGTGCTATACAAGCGTACAAATTTTCTATGTAGTATAATGTATGTTTGCTTTGTCTAAACAAATTTATAGGTTGATTGATAGATATTCCAAAACAATTCTCTAATAAAAATTCATAGCTCACATAGACCATGTAACTGTGCTGGCAACGGCCATCCACAGCATAATATACCGCTCTCTCTCGTCGGTATCGTACATAACGACTAATGAAATATATCAAGTGAATTGGCAGTTGCTTGCACTTTTCACATTTCCATTAACTTAGATCGGACGTTGATCTCATCTTGGGAAAAGACAAGTCGTATACTGATAATTTAAGCTCATTTCACTGATCATTCATCTGTACCTAAAGCTTAGTTTAGAGAGCATGATAAATCGTTGTTTCTGGACAGAGTTACTCCTTGTATTTCTTCGAACCATCTGGTTACCTGTGTTTCTATTCAGCCAGAACCCGACCTCGCAGTCGCAGTCGCAGTTGCTGAATATAATTATATTAATCTTCTTTTGAAAGGTGTTCGCCTTTAGGTATACCGGAAGTCATATGGCATTATACACATTTATGGTTTTTTCTATCAAGTCTTTTTTCACACCAGATGGGAGAAAGACGTGAACGATGTGGTGGAAGCCGCAGTGCGGGGTGCAGGAGGCATCAGCGCGGCGCGGGCTCGTCTCCACGCGGCTCTGCTGGCCCTGCACGAGCCCCCGCCGCGCCTGCCCAACAGGGGCCCCTCGCTGCCCTACTGCGGGCCTGGAGTCAGGCCCGGAGACGTCACCATGATGCCGAAGAACACTGAAATGTCGTTGCTGGTAAGTGTAAAGTAGTAAAAAATACAACCAACAACGCAACGCTAGTAAAAGTCCCGTCATAAAGATTAGCCGGAACAAACAGACAGACATACAAAAATTGAAAAAAGTGTATTTTTGTTTTAAGTACCGTACCTATATAATTTATTTTCATATGCATTCAGTAAAAAGCTGTTATTTTGATATCACAAACAAACACTTCATTTTTATATATTTGTATAGATTCGGGTCAGTAATGGTAAGTACGGTAATACGGTAAAGGAGGCAGAAATGGAGCAACACTAAACAACTTTTTAAATGTTTCCCCAAATAGCCCGGATTACGGTTGCCGCAATTTTATGACAATCTGCGGACAACTTTGATAAGTGAGTTGCTATCTGCGCTACGTACAGTGTGATGATGAGGGAGGGAGGGTGTGAAATCGCTCGACACGTTGGCAACTTTACAGAACCGATACAAATTCGACAGTTGCTAGTTGCAGCAATTAGAAACTAACTTACTCATCGATTGCAGCAACTGAAAACTGTTGACGATCACCGGAACTCGCAACTCGAGTTGCTGCGTGTGGGCAGTTCCATTAAGATTTATGTAAACAGCTAGTTCCTAATTGCCAGTTGCTGTAATAGTTGCTCCATCTGCAAAGCGCCTTACTTTTGAGAAATTTCTATTTCCATTTACAGATTTTGAAAAAACTATACCGTCAGCAAAAACATGGTCAATTTTCACATCTATCATTTGTAACATGGCTCAAAAGGCTGTCAGAGTCGCCGAATTACAATGCGGATTCTTTGATCTAAAAATAGGCCACGAGAGGTCACGAGAAGAGTCGACAACCGCCATGTCTTAAAAAAATTGAATGAGTAAATATTAGAATGATATCTGAGAGCACCGTCAAAAATGGGGTCGTATCTAAGACCAAACAGGTGGTTTTGGAGGTTCTAAAATATATATTGGATTCATTCAACTTTTCACAATAATGTGGCCTTGATTTTTTTGCAGAGATTGCAACTTTTATTTTTATTGCACACGTTAACTGAGAGAGCATAATAATCGTAATAGGCTCTACTATCATAAACTCTCTGTAGTGGCCATATATTAAAGTAAATGCTGGAATGTCTTGGTTCTTTACTGTCATAGGTAATTGCTGTATTTTCTAGACATTGGATAGCTGCTCGTGGCTAAATAAGAACAGCCGCTCGGATCGATCTTTAGGTTAAGCCGTGCTTGCCTAGGTTGGTCCGTGGATGGGTGACCACCCATTACGTACCGAGTTTCCTCCGTGCCTCGGAAAGCACGTTAAGCCGTTGGTCCCAGCTGTCATTTGTAGATCTTTGACAGTCGTTACAGGTAGTCAGTGGCCCGAAAGTCTGACAACCAGTCTTACCAAGGGGTATCGTATTACCTAGCACTAACTGGTTTGTGGAGGTCCGACAGGCAGTCGCTCCATGTAAAATACTGGTATTTAGCTGCATCCGGTTAGACTGGAAGCCGACCCCAACATAGTTGGGAAAAGGCTAGGCAGATGATGATGGATAGCTGCCAAGACATGCACAACTTAAACAAGTAAAAAATCTTAAACTTCTAGATTTAAGAATATTTTATTAATTTTACTTGTGTAGATGTTTACTGGTATTTATCGATAAAAGGTATTGATTTTAATGTTTTTAATTTCGAAAACAGACTGACGGAGCTAGTCTATATTCGTAGCCTGTTTTTCAAGTCCAGTTTCTATGGTAACCCTAATTCGGCGCTGAAGTGAAAAGATTGTGATCACAACTTTGTTGTAAACTGCAGTAAGGAAGCAGTTAATTTGTTAGTTTATTGCGTAAAACTAGTTAATGCGCATGTATTTGTTTGCTCAGAATTTGAATCTTTTGTATCTAGTTGGCGTATTTATACGGGGTAGAAGGCTGGAAGGGACACTGACGCGAAAACGGTTACCACGTATTCAGTACATCATTCTGAGCCTGGGCCACGTAGAATTTTTTTTCGGTTATTAAAAAAAAAAAACGGCTGTTTTGTACAAAAGTGCAATACCTACACCTACACGGTCAAAATGTATGGAACATCAGATTTTTTTTTTAATAACGGGTGAAAAGTTTCTATGTGCCCCCCCCACAATAACCGTTTTCGAGTCGGTGTCCCTGCCACCCTGTAGTTAGGTTTGCAAGCCTAGTTGGTTTAGAGGTATTTTCAATTCTCGGGATTATTTGATAAACAAAAAAAAAATCAATTTGAATTACTAAAGGTATTATTTGGCTTTTATTCAGAGAGGCAAATGATGTTTGGCATCTATCCTCGGCTCCTCGCTGAATCATATTTAAGGGTCCGGCGAAGCGGGCCCGCAATTGCAATTTGAGGCGAGTGCAAAAATTAGACGGAATAGTGCTATCTCTGTTTGACTGTCGGGGGTGGTCGGGGGGACGCAGTGCGCTGCCGTGTGTGTAGTATTACACGGTTCATTCTTAACGACTCACAAGCATTTTTATTTTTTGTATTATGTTCATTATTTGCTTTATTTTGTTAACTACTTTGTAGTGAATGTACAGACTAGTAATGCGTTTTTTGTCTCTACAATACTTACATCACCAGATATAAGGATAATAACTTGAAATCTAGGCCTTGTAGAGAAAATCTAGGTACCTAGTAAGCTTATTTTACATATCCTAACTTTAATATTATAAATGTGAAAGTAAGTTTGTTTGTTACCTTTTCACCGCACGCAAAATACGCGCATTTGACGTGGAGTTGCGGACACCAGCCCGTTATACAATACAATACCTTTTCACGCCTAAGCCACTGAACCGATCATCCTGAAATTTTACATATACGGTGTCAGGTGTACAGAAACGGACATAGGGTAGACCTTTCATCCCGAAAAAAGTATTGTTCCCGTGGAAAACAACAATAACGTTCTAGGATGGTGCCAGGTGTCTTCCGAATCATGATTGAATTATATTAATAGAGTTAGTAACTTTAGGAGTTTATTTGTAGTTTATGTACAAGTTATTTTGGCTGTCGTGTAACATTCAACCAACAAACGTTTTAGTTCCGAAAAGCTAACTAGATGGCGCTGTACAATTACGTCACGATTCTGAATCGCGGTGTTAAGATTCTCCGCCGTCGAACGACCCTCGCGCGGTACTGTAGTGAACTCATACTTACCTGGCATAGGGGAAACCGTGATCAAGTAGGCGGTTCCCCCAGGGCGAGGCCTTCCCATTGCACTGCGGTTAGGTTGACCCTTGCGATTATCCCTAATGTGGATAACTCGGATGCGTAATTTTTGGTAGTGGGGACTGCGTTCGCGCCGTCCCCCCAGAATTCCTTGTCATATTTAAGCTGTTCGAGCTAATCAATGAACTTTATTCAATCAATTACGTCATTATCAATATAATTATTTTATTAAAATAGATTATTATGATTTAACAAGATAGTAGGTAATGTAAGACGTATATTCTATAACAACAGATTCATAATATTTATTATGCTGGCTGGTTCAGTTATGGCATTAATTCTACATTAATGAATAAATTGTAAAATTTGAATAAGAAATTAAAAAACCAACCTTTTTTTAGACCTGGCTAATTTTTATTCCAAGTTACTAACGCGACATTTTGCGAAAGAGACATTCTGCAAAAGAGGCATTGTGAGAAAGCGACCTTTTGAGAAAGAGTCAGTCTGCGAAAGCGACATAAATGAGTAAGAGACATTTTACGATCAGTAGACATTTTGCGACTAAGCCAACAAGAATACAAAATTTAATGTCATTTACGAGTAGACGCTGTAAAAATTTGCGAAACGCAATTCGGTTACGTTTCGATTTATGTATTTTGAAAAAAATAAAAAGAAACGAACCTTGATAAATACTGTCTAAATCCGAATAACAGTATATTAAGTTGGAAATATGCTCAAATCGTAAATGATTTTGGTATTACGTTTGTATGGATAATTCATGTGACGCAGACCTCTTAAAGTGGGTCCAGTACTATTTCGAATCATGCAAACTCGAACCAAATTTTCTTTTTTGTTTTGCAAATAAAGCATTCTATTCTTAGAACGAACGAAAAGCACTCTTTTAAGACAGTTGATTGACCTCTCGGTATTAGGTTCTCAAAGAAAAAAAACACTGTTGACTTTCTGATATATTTCCTATTTCCTACTCTACCAGCTATTCCAAAAAACTCCGGGCCGATACGAAAGAAGATTCCATGACTCATAGTTTGAATGATTGAACGTTAAATTGCAATGCAACTTGTTAGTCGAAGAGCTGCCATGTAAAGGTGGGCGTGATGTGTCAGGGGCTCATTAGACAAGGAGCTAGCGATGTTTTGTAAAAAGATATCAACAAAAAATATTTATTATCAAAATGTTATGTTTTAATTGTAGGTACTGACGAATGGTGATTTCACTGACGTTTATTTTCAATTATTTCAATGTTCTTCAAACACTTGTTTAGAGCTGCTTGTCAATCAAATAAATTGCTTGTAAATCATACTCTGATAGAGAAGTTGAGAAGTTTCTTACTTGATTTTTTTTGTTTCTACGTTTTTGTATGGCCTCAGGTTTTTTTATTGAATATTCGGGCTAGCTAGGCTGTCGATGCACCATGCCAAATTATTGAGTAACAAACACGCTGTGTCCTCGATGAGATTTCCTATCAGCTATAACGACCAACTTTCGCACAAAACTATAATCTTCTGTGGATGAATTTTCATAAATCAATAAATCCTTCCTTATAATTTACCTGCATTAATAATTCAAATAAGGTAATAAGGTAATTCATGCTTCTAGAACAAGCAGTTTAGGCTCTGCGTTGTTAATTAGTGAATTTAAGATATTCGTAGATTTACTATAGCTCATTATTAAATAATACTTGCGAATATTTTGTTAAAAGAACTTAGCGCTCAATGACTTGAACATGAACGAAGTTGAACATGCACCATCATTATGAATTACAGCAGTGTTTCTATTGCGAGTTTCGCGTGTCAAAGTAGCGTTCAATAATAATTACTTGACTTTTCGCGTGAACACTTGAACAGTGTAAGATGCACGCAGAGCGGAGCCAATGTATGTATCGTAGAATTATACTATACTAAACATTTCCACATCGTGGGATTATTTGTCTCGAAATCATCAAGAAAAAGCAGCATGAGTTTTCACGTTTTCCGAAACATAAAAATGGGTACGTCTATTTTTAAATTAAAAATACCTACTCATTTCACAAATAATATTTTCATAATTTCAGTCGTTATGTAATAAAGTAATCTTATATTTTTTTAATTTTTTTTTTAATTGGGAACTCAAAACAAACAGTAAACATGGTAAATACCTCGTTTCTAGTGTTAATGATAATAATCTTTTTTAGATTACTTTAGGCAAGCTAAGAAGATAGGAGTGTTGCAAGCATAGTGTTGCGAGCATAGAAATGCTCAGCCCATTCGGTGACGAGTTTGGTACTTTTCGTAGCGTCCTTCAGATCCTGTAAAGTCCAAACAACAGGTCAGGTAGGACACTGTATGTTATCGTTTGTGGAATAACACCATATTTACACTCTAGGGCCGAGTCATATATGAAACATCACTCCTATAGTAACTTTACTAACACAAAACAAACAATCGCCAGTATCTCAAAACGCCTCGTTTAACGCGTGCACTGACATACGAGCCGTATTTCAGAAACTGGAGGAATATTGATGAGTACTGCAGTCGGAATACCAAATACTATAGTGCAAGCAACTCGGTCATTGCTACGTTGTGGCGTGATGATAATGTGTAATAGTTGTATCGGCTGGTTCAGATGGAGTTAGTGACTGGTCTTAGCTTAGTCCTAACTATGTTTTTTTAGTAGCTCACAATATTTAGGACCCTTTTATAATAATTTTAACGTGGTGCTATGGCTATCTTCTATACAACTGGTCTTAGGTACTTCTGGGAGTCCTTTTTAGTTGGCACAGCTCTGTTCTGTCTGTGAACTAATACAGGGTGGAAGGGACACCGACGTGAAAACGGTTACCAGGTATTCAGTACATCATTCTGAGCCCCCCTATATAGAAATTCTTCATCGGTTATTTAAAAAAACACCTACTACAAACCTACACGAGATTTAAGAAAGTTGCCACACTTGCCACCAATGATTTTGACTTTAAATTTTCAAAAATCTATAAGGCGATTAATAGAGGATCTCTTAATTCTTAAGATAATAATCAAAGGGCATCTGAAAAGAGAACTAATAATAACGTTAAAAATATCCATTATTTTTAATAAATTACTCGTTTATAGAGGATGTGATAAGCGTTTAGATAATGTTTTCTGGTGAAAATTAATGGGGTGTAGAAAGGCCATATTTTTTTAAGTGTTTGGCACATATCTATAGGGTTTTATTAAATCGGCTTTGTTGTCTATGTCATCATCATCTGCCTAGCCTTTTCCCAACTATGTTAGGGTCAGCTTCCAGTCTAACCGGATTCAGTTGAATATCATTATTTAACATGGAGCGACTGCCTATCTGACTGGAAAGTCAGATCTTTGTAGTCTCTGTAAAAAGGAATTGAAAAAAATACATTATTGTTCTGCTACTCTTTTCCTCTATTTTTTGAAGTTCGGGATATGTATTGTAAGGCAGCTGCTGATTTCCTCTGTACACACCTTAATGTTTGACTCAATTTCTCCATGATCGACAACAATGAATTGATTAACTGTGAACTTATTAATTTATTCACACTGTATTGATTCTTATTGTAGGAGTGGCACATTAACATTAATAAAAATAATGATTAAACGTTTTGTGTCCCTTAGATTTTCGACGCTCGGCACTGAGAGTTAGTGAGTACGGGCATACGTTTTGTTATTTTACGAGCAACCACGCAATACGCTCTTTTGGCCTGTGAATTTGCAAGCGTTCGACGTTCATAAATTATTGACTTGACTTATTTATCTTTTTTTAAGTAACTCTTCTTTTCTTTCTGTTACTATGCTTGTCTTTCTTTATCCATCTATGCTTATAATGTAATCGTACTGTTCCACTGTACAACAGGCCCTACTCTTTGACTCATCCTTGTGCTCTGGGATTTTGGGCCAATTCTTTAAAAAGAAATCCAGCTCAACTCAAATTCTCTTTGTGGACCTGCCGCTGCCACATTTGTGTTTCTTGACGTTTTTATACTCAGTTTCAGTACTACAGTAGAACCTGAGTAGACCAATGATGAACATTGGTCTACTCAGGTTCTACTTATGATTCTATGGCCCATTATCGTTGTTACATTTCTAAAATTTTTTGTTGTATTTAATATTTATGCCTGAATTGTACCTCAAAGTTATTTTCAAAAGTTGCAAAGTTAGCTAATCATTTATGTTTATTCATGTTAAATTAGATAATTTTAGCATTTGCAGCCTTGATATTTTACTAGCATATTTGTAAACGCTTGTAACATCTTGAATACTAATGTAAGTATTACTTCGTCGATCTTTATCTAAAGTTATGTCCATTAAGTTCACAAAAAAATGATTAAGTGTTAAATGAACGTCAGTACTTTGATATTTTTGAATAACATTGGGTTCATTTTAACCACGATTGTGTGTGTCAACTGTCAACGTTTCGTTTGCTGAATGCCGTTCAAACGAGTTTTTTTCGTACCTCCCAGCACCAAATGCTCTAACTAAAGGTATTCCTGCCTTTGTATTTAGTGACATACATCATATCCTCCAGCTGGATTGAATTTTGTGTTGGCTGTCACCTTTACCTTCGTTGCATTTGTGAACTGTACGACTTTTTTCTAGAAATCTAGATCATGGCAATCTTGCAATGGAAGACTGTCTAGCTATGATAAAATAGTTAGTCATCAGGATACTTCCTCACTTTATATCGCCTTCGTTGCAGCTGATGTCTATACAATTTCTTCCATCATTCTCAGCGACGGAAAGCCATAACGATTATTCAGCGACCATTTATACCAGATAATGAACATAAACCAAACTCAAATCTAATTATCTTAAATAACCATCAAGATATTATCTCTTTAACCGATGCCTATCTGTAAAATTTACAGTTAATTCATGGCTAAGACCAGTTAAAAATATGACCACAATAAATCAACATCTATTAATTTCAATTGGAGAATGTTCAGTTATTTTAGCGCCATTTATTATCGAGTTACGAAGTATTCGGGTCCGAAGAACCGATGACCGATTATCACTAGCGAGATCGCTATCACGAAATGTGGCATTCAAACTGGTTTCACATATACTTGCAACATATCTTTCGGAATAGTCTGCGTCCAAAATACTTCGCATGTTTTCTTAGTGAAATTACTTAACTTCTATTTAGGGAAAGTTGGTAATTAGGTCCATCGGGTGGAGATTCATAGATGACTCTGCCCTGGAGTGTTAATGTAGTGTTGCCGCTAAACGATGGGAGACTTGATTTCATGTCCTGCTATCCTGGTATTTGCACATCACAGGAGCTGATGGACGCTACTGAAAGTGCCAAACTCGTCTCCAAATTTTGGGCTGACTCTATTTGAATTGTCATCGACTCGCTTAGAAGAAGAAGGTCCATGAGGAGCCATGTATTCAGCTGCATACCTTTAGGCTGGAAGCTGACCTCAACATATTTGGGAAATGACTAAGCAGATGATGAAGATGTCTTAAAACTAGAGGCATCAATGGCTGAGTGAATTACGATAACCAACTAGAGCTGATAGTCAGCATTGTGAAAACAATTTCGGACTTTCAATATCAAATGGTTTCTTGTATCTAGATTGTAAATCTGATCTACTGCAAATATCTCCATTTGTTTTTCTGTGTGCCCCGGTCCCACGTAACTTGGCGTCGCGTCGTTATAATATGTTTATTTCTTCTAAGTAGTTTCCACTTTCATCCATTTCCTAATCGTTCTCTCTACAGTTTACTTCACTCCCTTGTCCTACTTCTCATTCTTCACAAAATCCGTACATCTTCTATTCGGTCTTCATTTAAAAGTTCTGCGCCGATTTCTTATACCCAATTTAATGTATCTATTTTTCTATTTTGTAAATCTCCAGCGTTTTAACAACTCTTGGGTAATGCAGGCTTGTCAACTGAAACTACAATATGTTTATCTCCATTTAGTTCCTTCCTTAAACCTGATGAATCTCTCGCTTGATCAATAATGGAAAATCATTTGAAAATATCTCCGGTACGATGTAAGTGTGACTTAATATTTTAGTTTGATTTCTGCGCGTGGATATTTGAGACATCGTTCGGTATTTGTATGGCTATAAGATTGGTAACATTTACAGTGATAGAGGATCGCAGTGAGTGCTACTAGTTGCTCAATTCTCGCCACCAACTTTATTTCCACTACATTTGCGAGTGAACGTATATAGTTCAAGATCGCTGTGGCAACACTGGCTTGTATTTTGCATATAACACGACCAGCTTACTTTTACCATCCATTTCAACCTTATCTCAAAGAATTAAAATTCATTTTCAGATGACCGCGAACTTTCGTCTCGCGTTTCGTGGTGTCAATTCGCCAAATCATTTTTTTTTGGCTTCTTGTATCTTAATTATATGGTATTAGTGTGCATAATTGATTGTGATTGATTATTTTCGCCACCGTTGGTAATAGTCGTTGGTTTTTTATTTTATTTTTTCAACACGTTATATTGTGCGCATGTTCGGTTGCTATCTGAAAAAGGCTACTGATTTATAGGAACTCGACTCTAGATTTCGTTATTTTTGTGTGTGACATTCTTAACTCTCAGGTTCTCTGCTATCAGCTCCGCTATAAGGATATGTTCGGGTTTATTATGTATAATATATGGACCTTCATCGTATATCCTATCCTTTTCACATATACATAAATACGTATGCCCAATGAAGTAGGAAGACATCATCACATACATTGTCGTGTCACATACCTACAATCGTCAATACAATTCAAGATACCTACGGAAATTATTGAGAAGAAAATTTACCCTCAATAAGAGCTAGAATTAAATAGCAATTGTACAATACAAAACAAACTAAATCATTAAGCTATTCAGCCGACATATTGCTTGCGATAAAAATCGTTAGGTATTGTAATTGGCATACGATTGACGATTGTCGATTATAATCGAATAGACGTCAGAAATGTTTCGTGACATTATAGCATCGATAAAATCATGATTGATGTTTGGATTTGGCAATATATGTACTTAATATAAATTGCCCTTTATTCTGAATTGTTTCTGTTTTTCTATAATCTGTTGTTATAATTTGTCCCTCAATTCTATTTTGGCAAAGGCCTCCTCTAGCTCTTTCCACTGGTTTCTGTCACGAGCCACTCTCCTCCAATTGGGGCCCGCTGTTTCTTCCCATCTTTTTTTTTCTTGGATACCAGTCGGTTATTAGTTTACTCCATTTCTCTGTATTTGCTCTCATAATGTTGCCAGTCCATCTCAATTTTTTTTTGGTCAATCCTGGTCAAGCTGTCCGGTAGCAAGGTAGGTTAATTTTTGCTCTCAATTGTTCGTTTCATATATGATCTGCTTTTCGTATGTTTGTCATGCTCCGTTCCATGCCTCTTTGGCAGTATTGCAATTACTGATTTAGCAATACATTTGTTTTATTATCGAGAGATACTGCGATGAATGTAGACTTGTAGAACAAACATTTATACTGTAGTACTTTTTCTACATCGTTTGTCTTATTGAGTAGCATATCTTTTCAGTTCTTGGGTGACATTAGGCTCTTGAAACTATTTAAACATTACATAAGTTAACTGATTTAAAAAAAGGTATAGTTTCATGCATCTAATGTGTATTAACGATGTGCGACCTAACCTAAGTAATTTTTTTGAAATTCCTTTTATACTATTGCGTATTGAATGATGGTACACGAAATGGTATTTACAAAATGAATGATGTATAATTTATGAAATAATTGTAATAAATATAATAATTACCTACCAATCTTAATTCATCAAACACCAATTTGTTTGAGGTCGGCGCTGCAATAGCTTCGGATTTTTTTCCAACTTAATCGCGTTCGGCCGCCATTTCAGTATTAACCTTCCTTCTAGCCATATCATCTTTCACAAAGTCCATGGCATTGTCTGGTGTAAAATTCTCCAGCCTTTTCCCTGTTTTTAGGGATTGCCGCATCACGTTTTTTTTTCTCCATCCTATATAATTATGTACTGGCCTGCCTCACTATTCTGGTTCACCAGTGGCGACGAAATCCCAGAGAAACAGTTTTACAGTCGTGGTTCCGCAAAAAAAAAACGGAGGATTAGGATTAAAAATCTTTCTATAAACTGATTAAGTTTGCTGGCGTGGTTACAATATAATTAATGATATATTATCTTACTACATAATTATAATAATCTATCTAATTTATATATTTATATTCATAAATGCGAAAGTTTGTAAGGATGGATGGATGTTTGTTACTCTTTCACACAAAACTGCGCAACGGATTTGGATAAAATTTTGCACACATAATAGTTTATAACCTGAATTAAAACATAGGATACTTTTATCCCGGTAGTATGATCCGGTGGGACAATTATCGAACTTCATGCGGGCATACAATACACTATATAGGCTAACAAGACTAACAGCTTATTAACCCTGGATCGAAGAACTGGAAGATCTTGCCCAGCAGTGGGATAAAACAGGGTAATAGCAAAAGCTTGTTTCAGATCATCCAAAATTTGACCAATAACCCTGGAACAAATTCATGGCTAAAACTACTATCAATCTCTATATACCGTTGAGCAATTTATTGTATAAGCCGGAGTTATGTGTTATGTACGAGTGACGTATGTACTTATACGATATTACACGACTTACATATTGTTACATAAACATTACCAATACTATTGTGCAAGTGATCCGATATGTAATGTAATTGTCTTAGATTGAGGAAACATCTTTTATTATATACTAGGTTTTGCCCGTGGTTTCGCGTGGGGTCCCTTTGCACCAGGGGCCCATGCGACCGCATTGGTTGCATTGGCATAGCTACGCCACTGGTCAGTTCTTGAAACCGTGATTTTGCACTCAAAAAGAATCGTTCCCTAGCAATTATTATTTTTGCGTAGATTTACTTAGTTTGGTTGGCGGCTTTGTGAAGGGTATACGTTTACATCTATACTAATACTATAAATTAAATTTGTTTGTAAGTTTGTATGTTGGGGGTAATCTCTGGAACTAATGATCCAATTCTAAAAGTTCTTTCACAGGCAGAAAGCTACATTATTCGTGAGTGCTATAAGCTATAAATTTCATGTATATCATGTATATTAACCGAGCTATCTCAATTTTTGCGGACGAAGTTGCGGGCAAAGTGCTTGTCTTGTATAGGTATATGATGGTGTTTTTTGGTGCAACGGCTCGATTTTTTCCTTGGGTTATAAAACGAAATGTTATACAATGTGACAAATCGTGTGTTTTATATTTTACATACTATGGTAGACGGGTTGATGTTTCTAAAAAACAAATTAATATTTTTAGAATTCCTTAGTTCGAACATAAATAAGTTAATTTTCAAAGACACCTCAAAATAAGGTTCCATATAACATAGAATTAACAGAAAACTGTCTTTATCCAATAGTACGTGTGAGCTATTACTAAAGTTTAGGCTCTTACTTTTACTTTCGATTGTAAAATTAGGTTACTGTTGCGAACCTTCTCAACTCATGCCAAGGAACTGGTTTCTTGCTGTAAACATTTTTCAAACACAAATCGGTTTGTAAAAAAGTAACCCGCAAGTGGAAACCAGCGATGCTATCTGAAAATAATAAAAAAAAACATTGTTTTGAAAATTTCTATTATTTGTAAGCTGAAACCAGCTTCTGCTTGCTAACGAGCTTCATTTTTACGTTCTAGATTATACAAGCAGATCTGCTGCTACTTCCTAAAACCAGTGTCTTCTGTGCGAAATTTAGCATATTCCTGTTTTCTTTTGACAAAAATTATCAGATCCGACAAAGCGGCAGATGTTCTACAATATCCATCGAATCCAAGTACCTATCTGTAAACTTATCTGCACATAGTATAGTAAAGTCATATGATCACTGACCGGCAAGCTGCCTTGCCGCGGGCGAGGCCGGTTGCGCTTGCGACAGCTCACAGCGACCGCGGCACTGCGCGTACGCATCACCACGGGGTAACGTTGTATATACTGTTTCATAGTAATTTGGGTAGAATTGGTGCATATACATATTTTTATTGTATGTATGGCAGTTCTGCAGGTCAGCCTGAGGGTGGACATCTGCTTACCCGGACTATCTACTATTGTGGGTGCCTTGAGTGTTAGGCGTCTAGATGAAATGTGTGAAAGCTTAGAGAGGATAGAAAGTAGAAGAAGAAACCATGCTGAGCCGACCCCAAATAAATTGGGATAAATAAGATGATCGGGGAGTTCTCCGATATAAAGAAAACTATATTCTACATTCAAAAGTAATATTTCAAAGAAGGATACCGTAAATGTGACTATACTAATGTATAGATGTGTTCCTGGGAATTTCGTTGTGCCTCCGCATTTTCCCATCTAAAGCACAAGTAAATACCTATGTGCTGAAAGGCGGGGTTTTGGGCGGAAAGTTTTAATATCATAAAACTTTCCACCCAAAACCCCGCCTTCTATAATAAAAAAAATATAAGTAAGTAGGTACTGGTATTGCGAGTGCATACATATTATATGACACAAAATAGCGAAAATTACAAGAAAATAGCTTTTGGTACGTAGCTATTTGTAGGTATGTATAATGTAGCCATTATAGGTAGGTACTTACTTATATTTATTTCGATTATAATGTCGTCATAAATTCGGTACTGCCTCCATAAATACGTAGTTATGTACCTACATAAGTTAGGTACCTACAGATAGTTAATTAACTAACGGAATTGTAATCCAATATTCATAACATATTTAACACTGTTATGGTACTTGCATATATGTATTATTATATCGTGAGACTGAGCAGACTGGCTTTCCGCCCTATTGACAAGAAAATATTGAGATTTCAGGTGATCATTAGTTGTGATGAAACGTCTGCTTGTATAAATTCAAATGACTAGAAATGTTAATCTATAAAAAAATACGGTAAAGGAATACTATACCTACCTTTTTTTTTTTTTTTTGGAGGGTGGGAAATCATCAAATGACCCCTCCCGCTCTGGGCGGAGCGGAAGGGAGTGTCAGACTCTTACTGACTAAAAACCACCCATGTTCCTTCTTTGGCCCTTTAGGTATGTTCCAGGGCCGCGGTATCTCTTTCGAACAGTCCGGCAGCCTAGGACCCTGAAATTCGAATGTAAAACTCATAAATATATTACGATTCCTTGAAGTATTAAAAGACACTACGTACTATATATTACATAAAGGCAATCAAATATCACATAAAAAGGCAATACCGAGCCACGTTAATTAAATTCTATTAATAATAAATTTGCCAATTTGCCAATTTGCCTATAAACAACTAATTCTGTCAATTCAATGCTTTCAATATTTGCAACTAGTTAACAATAATGTAAATAAAAATTCAGATATCAGACTCATAACACATATATAACTTCATAATTCATTTCATCTCATTTAGTCGTAAGTAAATTTTATAAACAATATTCAAATTGTATTACTTCCATTATTAATTTTTATTACTGTATTACTTTATAATTAAGATTTGATACATTATGTTGTTGTCCTATGGTGAATGCTGTGTATACCTATAATAGGCATACATACCAGCACTTTTCTGTTATTTTTATTGTTTCACATTATTTTTTAGTATGTACTGCTGTTGGTGTACCAAATAAATAAGTAAACATAAACGTACTTACAATTTACGACCAAAATTAATACCGAATATAAACCTGCAACAAAATCGGTAGCCATTAAACGTATTTGTGGTCATCATTACCTAATATTTAATGTGCCTAAGTTATTAGATTTCGAAACATCTTTGTACGCTTCGAAGCAAATTACTAGACAATCGAGGCCTGGAGAACGGATGGATGTGACAAAATAAATGAAGGCTAAGCGCGGAGCGGGTGATTGGTGAGCTGTAGGGTTGCCCAAGTTTCTTTGCAGACAAATACTCTTGCACGAATTTATCTCTAAGAAATACTGGCACATAGGCATACAAAATTAATATGTGTTGAAGAATTGAAGAACCAGAAATAAGGTTTGATGATTTTTAGAGTTTTGTCGCTCTTCCATAGAAAATCAACAAAGTGCTTAAAAGAACTTGATGATACTGCTTGGTCGATTTTAAGCTAAAAGCTTGATGCAACAAAAGTCGATTTTAATAATTTTGGGAAAAGAGAGACTGCAATTCAAACTTCATACAGAAAGAATTGCGTAATTCTGACGATATTTATTCCTCTAAAAGATTCAAGCAATAATTTCGATTTCGGCGTTTCCGAACGGCTAAGCACTGTCGACGTCCCTAGATAGAAATCCAAGATGCACACACAATAGGAAAATATGTACTACTGTGTTGCAATATTTGTTTGTTCATTGTTAATGCATTATATCGTCTGTGCCATGTAATGTCGTGGTGTAGCAACGCGAGACGAGCCTTGTGGTCTGGTAGCTACTGCGGTCGACTGCTTGACAGGTAATATTGGCCTAGGCACCTCGTTTTCTTTTCACATGGACTTTACATCCATAGTATTACACTCTTTGGGCCCAGTAAAGGTTCGGTTGCCTTTTGAACACAGTACGTTATACCGCTGATTGATATCGATATGTTTTGGCTTCGAATCTTCCACAGACTTTAAGAATTCTTCAGGGAAGTTGAAACTGTGATATACTATCTCATGGTAAACGAAACAGTTGTTGTGTATGTGAGGTTTCTGCACCCACCATTAGCTAGCCAGTTGCCTATGTTTTGTAGTTAAAAGAAAATCTTTATCATGATTTTTCGCCCACCAGCTCAGCAAAGTGGCCTCTAATTCTTATTAATACCAATTAGCTATAGCGATGCGCCCCTGCTTAGCATGGTTTTAAGACATAAGAAAACACAACTTTGCTAAGTTTATTATGAATGTAGTTAAGGACAAAGAGGTCACACATACATACACGAAAGGCGACTTTATTATTTAATCGACTTCAAAATAGGAAGAGTTTCTAAGTTCTGCGGGTTTTTTTTATGTATTCTTCTATAATTCCGTCAATTATGGACCGATTTACATGATTCTTTCTTCATTTGGTAGAGGAAGCTTGCGCGGTGGTCCCATATAAATGTTATTAACTTTGCTGGGGTAGTTATGTGTTAGCTTATACACTTCTCATCAAAAAAATCGAAACACCTCGCAGTTTATGATTTGATAAGGATTATCAGAAAAATGTGTATATTTAGGAATAAATGTAAAATGTCATTTAATAGTGAGTAGTATGAGGTTTTTAAATCCTAATGTTATTGTTCTAAATTCAAATTAAGTCTTCATAGGTTTCGTATTTTGTATAATGAGTAATTTTTACCCTGTATGGAATATGAAGGAAATGGGTAAAACAACACGCGTAAATGAAAAAAAAATGTAAGAAACGTTTATTTAATAACTTGTATTCCCTCCGCGAGCTCTTATTACTGCTTCCATACGGTTCTTCATCGATCGGATGAGAGTCACGATCACATGTTGTGGTATATTATCCCATTCCTCTTGGATTGCATTTTGCAGCTGGCTAAGTGTTTCTGGGGCTGGATCTCTTGCTCGAATTCGTCTCTTTAATTCATCCCATAGATGTTCAATGGGATTCATGTCCGGGCTTCTTGCTGGCCATACCATAATGGAGATACCGACTTCGGTAAGATAATCTCGTACGACGCCCGCGGTGTGAGCTCTAGCATTGTCGTGCATGAATATGAAGTCGTTGCCAATAAAATGTGCATAGGGCATCACATGAGGTTCAAGACACTGTTCGATGTACCGATGAGAGTTTAGTGCAGGCAGCCGTGGCCCAGACACAAAGGCAAGTTCTGTCTTACCGTCGGCGCTGATTCCTCCCCAAACCGTCCACGAACCGCCACCATAGCTGACCTTTTCTTCAATGCAGCATTGTGCAAAGCGTTCTCCATCTCTTCTGTAGACCTTGTTCCTTCCGTCGTTACCATACAGCATAATTTTACACTCATCAGAAAACAGTACTTTGCTCCATTGAAGGTATGACCAAGTTAGGTGCTCGCGTGCAAAGTTAAGGCGCGCTCTTCGATGGTCTGCAGTTAATTTCGGCCCATTCGCTGGCTTATGCGGTGCCAATCCGCGTTCCTTCAACCTTCTTCTTATTGTAGAGTCACTTACAGCTACTCTTCGTACAACGCGAAGCTGCTGCTGCAGTTGAAAAGCGTTAAGGCGTCGATTTCGTAAAGAAGTTGTTACAATAAATCGATCATCTCGCTCAGAAGTGACCCGATTCCTGCCAGATCCTGAACGGCGCGTGAACGAACCAGTCTCCCGATAGCGTTTGTAGACTCTATGAACAGATGATAAGCTTAGATGCAATCTTGCAGCCACAACACGCTGACTAAGTCCAGAATCCAGCAATGCCACCACTTGGGCGGCTTCTGCGGGCGAAGTATCCATATGTTTTAGAAAAAAAAGTTTTTTCAGACGTCCCAAAGTCACAGTAAATGAAATAAGAAACAAAAAGTTTAAAGACAAGCGCTAATTTTTAGTTTTTAAACGAGAAACGTACTCCAACCCTAAATACACATTTGTCTCAAAACAGTGATTAATTTCATTTATAGGATAAACAAATGAAATTCTAATTTCGAATTTTGATTTTTTTCTTCTTACTGTAATGACCAAACTGCCAGCTACACAATAATGTTTTTTTTTTCATGGAATTAATTCTCTTTTGTAAAAAATTAGGACAAAAACAATAAAAACGAAAGTGTTTCGATTTTTTTGATGAGAAGTGTATAATAAGTGCGTACTTTTTCTTCTTCGTCTATGTTGATCACCTAATATCTTCTAGTTACAATGTAAAATGGACACATAACAAGAATTTGTGTAGAATGCTTCAACTAAAAAGCGAAAAATAAAACACTTTTTGCAAAAAAAAACACAAAAAGCCTTACAAAAAAGCCAATGAAACAAACAAGTCACCGACTACCGAAAGTAATGTTATTTTCCGCTTTTTATTGTTTTTTTTTAAAATTCGGTTGTTTTTTTGGCAAAAAAGTTTTTTATCGGAGACTGTTTTTCTTTATTACACTATTTTATAGAAGCTATCTTCTTTTATCGTTCTTAGTCTTTGGTTAACAAACGAACTTATTCCCCACTCTCCTTTTAAAAGTATGGGTGTTTGTGTAAACACCTACTGATGAGGTAGTACGGTTACTTCCTCATCAGTAGGAATACCTATACTGATGAGTACCTACTTATAATCAAGTCATCACAACAGTCGTGTCTTAAGCCCTTTAATATCATAAAACAATAGTTATAGTTAATTCGTGACTTAGATTACTCTTATAAATTGTTTTCGTAATGAACATGTTTTATTTGAACTCGTATAATAATAATGATGTACGCTGCAATCTAATCGTAAACTTAACTACTAGGTAGTTTAAGTTATCTATACAAAATAAAATTGAAGTGTCTGTTTATATTATCAAAATAACAGCTTTTTACTGAATGCATATGAAAATAAATATATGGATACGGCGCTTACAACAAAAACACATTTTTTAAAAAATTTCCAGCTAATCTCTGAAACGGCTGGACTGATTTTGACGGGACTTTTATTGTCAGATAGCTGATGTTATAAGGTCTAACATAGGCATACTTTTATTTTAGGTAAATAATTAGGGTTCCGTGCAAAAAAATTAAATCCCTTGAAATTGTTAACAAAATCCGATTCAAAAAGGGAAGTAATATTTTTTTATATTAATTTCACGCTGGCGAAGGTCGCGGGCTTTGCTAGTAGTTTATATTTTATTGATTTTAGTATAGTAATAAGGTTTATCTAAGAGTTTGAATCAATGAGGCTGATTGCTTGCATAAATAATTACATATGGATGGAATTGGTATCAATTGCTAAAATATTGGTTCAAGAAGCTGTGATCAGCGCAAAACTCGTGTTTCGTAAATTATTCGTAAGTAGCTTTTGAGTACTTAATTGAA
Organism: Eurois occulta; assembly: GCA_950022335.1. Lineage (NCBI taxonomy): Eukaryota > Metazoa > Arthropoda > Insecta > Lepidoptera > Noctuidae > Eurois > Eurois occulta. The sequence continues at coordinate 14,532,788 of OX465498.1, read as the reverse complement.
TTTAAATCGAAAATAGTTCAGACCAAATTGGAATATATTTCATATTTCATCAAATTAATGTGTATCTTAAGAAGCTCCTACACGAGCAATAGTTTTAGCTACAATATTGTCATCTATAGTCCGGCCATCACACAAACATTTTGATGCTGATTATGTCTGAAAAATATGAATCGAAACTAAAGAATGAAACGAAAAGCTTATGTGAATTCTGATGAAAGTCATATGGATGTTAGACAGTATATTAAATAATATAAAGGGTTCAATCTCAATGTCGTGTCGCTCCGATTTTGCAAAAGGAACTTATTTCGTTCCTTGCGTCGTGCATCTTGCATTTTTGTATATTGTTTTAGAATATATACTCAAAGAACCTGCGAAGCCACGGTAGCGCTTCATGGACCTATCGGATTTTCCCAACTAGTATTCAAAAAACTGCCACACAATTAAAACATCCTGCCTTTAATTCTCGAAAGGTTAGGCAGAGGTGTACCTTACAGTACACCTACATTTCGTCAGTTATGTTTAAGTCCCATATAATAAGGGAGAGCCTATTGCCTACCGGGCACAAATCCTCCATGGCTGTTACTGAGAAATTCCTAATGGAACAACCCAATTACACCTTCTGCGACCACTAGCCAAACAAGACAGTCACACATTTCTTCGATATAATAGTAACATAGAAGTACATTCATCTCGTTTGGCTACACTACTTATTTCATACATAACACCATTTAAGCCGGCATCCTCGTCTCTCAGGCAGTTCTCTCTAGGTATTCGTCATAGGGCCGTAAAGCTCGGTATGCCGCTGATGTAACTACTGTACACCCACTTCCGTAGTCTAGGTACTACTTATAACCTGGTGGTTTGGCGCTATGCCATGATGTATTGATTAAATTCTTCTGTTCTAACGTAATAGACATCAGATTTTGCAAAAACATTAGGCCGCTGGTGCTTAATTTGGATCAATTCATACAATAGGTATTTTAAACGCGAAAGTAACTCTGTTTTTTAAGTTGGTTTGTCTGCAAAATCTAGTTTAAAAATACTTCAGCGACTTTCAGCATTACCGCTAGTTTTCTTTTCAATTAGACTCTCCAAATATATCTTACGACTTCGTATCTTGCACGAATTAAGTGCCCTACCTTCCAAATAAAATCGGAACCAGAATTATTCGAATTAGGATGAGAATCCCCCTGATTTGCAACATTGTGGTGAGACTAAAAAAACTATTATCATAATGACACAAAATAGTATCGTAATCGAAATACATACAGACGCAACCAAACACATAGGTAGTAGCTTAAAAGTATCACGAACTAAATAAATCAATTTATTTTTTGTGACTGCACAAAATTTACCGTAAGGCCTGGTTACCAACCTGCCAGGGCTGCGGGACGGTTCGAAAGAGATACTGCGGCCCTGGAACACCAAGGGCAAAAGAAGGAACATGGATGGGTTAAGTCAGTAAAAGTCCAACACTCCCTTCCGCTCCGCCCAGAGCGGGAGGAGTCATAAGGATGATTTCCCATCCCAAAAAAAAAGGCCTGGTTACCGAAACGGAGCTGAACGAAGTGGTGCAAGAGTCGACTAATCACAGGACAGAAGAGAGACGCCATGTGGATTTCAACCGATGCGATTGGGACACACATTTCCCGTACGTCTCCTCTCCGTATCGCTCGTCTCCGCTTTGGTGGGAACAGGGCCTAAGTGCAATAAATCTTGCTCCCGCGCTGGCCCGCGCAGTTCCGAATGCAGTGTTTACTACAAGTACACAGAACTAGTTTTTGTGGTATGTACGAGCGATGATCATACGCATGAGAAAGTGGCACGAGTTTTAATTATACAAAGGATTTTAGACGTACAATGTACATACCATAATAATTTTAATGTGTTTTGTAACTAGTAATTATAATAGTAAACATTGTCGTGAGGAAAGTTTTGTTTATGATGGGAATGGCTATGAATGAACCGAGCAACGGATGGATTTTGTGAAAGACGATGTGGCTGGAAAGGGTGTGAAAAAGCCTAATATGGCGTACTAACGTAGAGCTTTGAAGACGGTTTTAGAGGGCACTCTTTCCATAGGTACAAAATTGTTGTAAACTAAAACTTTACAAAATAAGACATAAATACACCATTCCATAGCGTCAGAGCGTATTGAAGAAGCAGAAATTCTGCATCAAACCCATAATATTGGATAAAATTTGGTAATGATGATGATGATTATAAACTTTATCACAAGTTAGTAGTAGGTAGTTATTTTCTTAAATACTAGTTTAATTACTACTTTACTTTAATTACCTTCATAACCCGTTTAGTATTCAATGCATCCTTCAGCACAAATTTTTAGTGCGTTACATTGCATAATATGCATAATCAGCCTAATAATGTTCCCACTGCTGGAACACACGGCCTCCTCTCTATGAGAGGGAATGGGCTATAATCCACCACGCGGGCCCAGTGCGGGTTTGTAGATGTCACATGTCTTCGATTTTTTTTTGGTTCTAGAACATTTCCGGTTTCCTCACGATGTTTTCCTTCACCGTTTTTGAGAGCAGTGGTGATGAAATAAATTACACAAAGTAGTGCGCCTGCTTTGGTTCGAACCCACGACTTATTGTACGTAAGTCGGGGTCGCCACCATTGGGCCACCGCTGCTCTACATTGCGTTACATTGAGTACAACTCAATGTAAAACGTGTTTTTTTTTCCAAAAACTAAAACGTTTCTCAGCAATAGTTTTTGCGTAGGGTTACTTGGTTTGGTGTACAGAATTCTTGGTTGACCGCTTCGTGAAGGGTCCGTTTACCATTATACCTTGTATTTTGAGCGAGTACTGGAAGCTGAAAGGATGAATTAAAAATAAACACCGATTAAAGAGTAACCGTTGAGTTATTTGCATTGAAAACGATCAAATGAAACCATGCACCTACCCTCTGAAGTTTCATAAGATCCCGTGTAGGTTTATGTGAAAGGTATCATCTGGATTTTGATAACACGTTAGGTAAGCAGTAAATGCTGCTATGTTCACAAATAAACGTCTTTAAGATCCAACTGAAGTAACACTGTAATAAAGTATTATAGTTTGAATAAAATATTTACAAACTACTCAGAATCGGATTTGAAGCATCCTTGGCCTTAAATCGAGCATAGATAAACAAACAGAAGCTCGTAATTTCCTATATGTGGCATTAAAGTATAGAGTAAATATAAACAGCCGAAAAAATCACAAAATTGTGTTAAATTGCTGAACAAATAGGTAATTGCTACTTAGTTATTTTTAGTTCTAGGTTCTTGTACTGATGACTTCTTGTTTTTAATTTAAATTGTTTTGTCGAATTTTTGGTCATCATTCAACAGGAAGCTAGAAATTTAGAAGACATCGGATAAAAAGTTCTGCTGGAATATACAACAACAACTTGCAACTTTAGGATGCAACTTGAAATATACATCAGCAAGTGATCTAGTTGCAAGCCGGATGTTGTCCCAGAGAAATATTTAAACGTACACAATGAAAATAACACGCAGCCAATGCTTGTCAATCTTCATAAGTATCTATTTGCACCAAGTATGTGTGTGACTCAGTTGTTAAATTGCTTAAACTCTTCTTTAGAATAATCGTGGCAAATGGACTCCTCCCTGTCTTGGGCTAATGTTCGCAAGCGCTATTGCTGTTTATGAGTTCTTGGGTTCGTTTCACAGGTCGTCCAAAAAGTCGTTGTTGAGTTTCTCCTCAGGAATTTTTTAGTAGCGGGTCGGAGTTTGGAGTTGTGCTGGTTGATTGGAATAGGCGCATCCCCTATAACGTGGGACCTAATTATAACTGGCGGGGTGCAGTCAGCAGTATAGAAAGACCTGTGCCCAACTCTTCAGGGATCACAGACGTGATGATAGTATAAAAGAATAACGATGGCAAATAGAATTCCTAACACGATATCAAAGTAAACATACTATGCTTACGCCATATTATTTACTAGTTAGTGATCTTGACACGGCGTTTGGTCTTGGACATTTTCGCAATTATTTAATTAGTTATCGCATTCTCGAATTCTTGTGTAGACGATGACACAAGTTTAGGGCGTGCTGCTGGTAATTACAGAATCAAACGTATCATTTAATTAATTAAGGTTTTCATTCATTAGTTCTCCGTTTTTTAGGTTTTTCGTCGATAGAATTATTTAGAGTTCATTTCTAAATGAACTAATAAATAATTGAACAACGCAATCGATTGCATTATTCAATTATTTATCTGAAGTTAAGAAGAAAACAATGTGTAGGTATTTAGTCATTTCAAAGTCACATTCCGAAGTTATGAAACGACGAATGAAGAGGCTACGTCAGTGACACAATAAGGTTATACTACGTCAAAAAGACGCCAAATTTTCGTCACTACGAGTCGTCACTTTTGTTCCGAGTTATGGACATGCTTTTCGTATCATGAGCGCTCGTCAAGCTCTTTTGACGCATGTCCGTCAAACGCTACGCCACGTCAACTACACGTGTTACGTCACAAACGTCAAATAGTTAATTGAGCGTTGCGCCTGGGCTCATCTGGTGAAAGCTGATTGGCTAATATTGTCCGTTATCTTGTGACATAAATATTGCGTTAGTTTTGGTGATGCGTGCTTTATTAGGCTTGGGTGATTGATTTATTCAGGAGTGTTGTAAACTTGATTAATTTATTTGTTTAGTGGGGTCAGATGGGTAAAGCTGCATTCTTGCTTACCGCTATCTTTAAAACATTAACAATATAATGAAGTAGCCTAGCGCCTCAGTCCTCGTAAGGTATTGTGCACTACATGGCCACGATCACGACTTTTGGCCGCAGAAGCTTCGACCAGGAAGAAAGTTTGGTCGTACGACCGGAGGTAGCGGCCGGTCATGCGACAAGTCGTGGTCGTGGCCGGTCATGCGACAAGTCGTGGTCGTGGCCGCGTAGAACTCGAGATCCCTACCTTGAGTCTACAAAGGACACCCGAAATGTTGCAATCTCTGAGTTAAATAACTGAAGAGGCTTTTGGAGCTGGACTTTAGCAGTTTAACTCCACCAACCCACTACAACTGTAAATTCGCGACTTTAGTGCCGTTAACATTACTGCCATGCATTAAAACTATTGAAGATAGTACAAAGCTACTTGAACGTATGCAGAAGGCTGTATTCGTTCAAAAAGATTCATAGGAACATGTTGTTCAGAGCTGTTCAAAGTAAAAAATCGACTCATGCATGCGATGCCGTTACTTTTCTATTAGTCTAATACTTTAACCCTTTCAGACCGAGTGTGCACATTTAAGGACATAAAGTTTTTTGCCAACTACATTACTAAAATAACATTTTACGTAGCAAAAGACGGTTGTCATCGTTTGAGCACATTATTCTTTAATAAAAACGGTACTAGTAGCGACATCTATTGCCACCTGTGAGGTTTAATTCGCCGAGTTTGACCAGTGGTTGGTAAACTTTTGAAGTGAGAAGGTAAGTGTAACGTGGTGATTATTGATTTATTAAGGTTTTATAAAGAAATTGAGTAACAGTCCATGTGAGATACGGAAACTATCTATATTGTTTTTGGTTGGCGTAATCGTCATACACAAGTTTTACACTAGGTGTCTTTACCACAGATGGCGGAATACTGTTATAGTCTATACTTTACATCTCCCTTTCTTTGTAAACTAAAAACATTGTTTTCTAAACATACTATTATATTAATACTTAACTAATTATACCTATAATCATAAATTGCACAGCACAACATAATATAACTTATAAAATAATATTTAATAACTAATTTGAGTATTGTTAAAGATCAAGTCTATTTACTGGTTTAATTATTCTACCAAATCTTGATGTTCTTAGTGCTGTCGCTGGTTGAGCCATGTCTGACTTCTGCGAATGATTAGAAGTGTTTGGTGACGAGCTTGTTGATGCTGGGAGTGACTTAGGAACAGCTGGTGATTGTTCTTGTGCTGGAACCTGTTGTACTGCTGGTTCATCTGTGTATTTAGTTTCAGGAACTACCACTCTGTTGCTGGTAATGTCTGCTTGTGTCTTGTGCAGATGACTGAAGTTTCTACGTAGGATTTGGCCTTGATCAGTTTGAATGATTACGGATCTCGGTAGACCTTCAGGCTTTTCTATCACTCTGGCCCCTTCCCAGTGGCGATGAGCAACTTTGTGTCTGACTTTTTCATTAATTTCAAAATTGTCTGGTCTTTTAGTGTGCTTATTACTGTAACTGGCTTGTTGTTCTCTTAATCGTTTTAGTTCAGCTGTGACCCCTTGCATTATTTTTGGTTTCAGGTTACTGTCTTTTATAGGTAATGGAGATCTGGTTATTCTGCTGTATAGCCGTTGGTTCGGTGAACCTAAAATATCATTTCTTGGTGTATTTCTCCAGTTTAATAAAGCTAGTTGAACGTCGGACTTGTCAATCCTACATTTTTTTAATATGTTCTTGGCTACTTGAACTGCTTTTTCGGCGAGCCCGTTGCCTTGATGGTGATGTGGACTGGATGTGACATGGTTAAATTTCCACTCTTTTTGAAAGATTTTGAATTCTCTAGACATGTATTGTGTTCCATTGTCAGTTTGTAGCTCTTCGGGTATTCCATGTACAGCAAACCATCTTTTCAGTTGTTCTATAACTTCATATGAAGACTGACCTTTTAGCTGTTGAAAATCTAAATAACCAGAGTAGCTGTCACAGATTACAAGGTAAGTTTTTCCTTTTAATTCGAATAGATCAGATGCAACTATTTGCCATGGAAGTGTAGGAATCTTTTTAATTAGCACTATATCTTTAATATTGTCTTTTTGTGTTTGTTCACAGACAGAGCAGGTTTTAACTAGTTTTATGATATCATCATATTGTCCCTTCCAGTAGAGAATTTGTCGTGCTCTTCTTAAACAGCTGTGTATACCTGCATGTCCTTGATGAATATTCTTTAGCATTTTAGGGATCTGTGATTTTGGTACTACAATTTTATTTCCTTTGAAAATTATTCCTTTGTGATAACTCAATTCTTCTTTAAAGTTAAAATAGTGTTGTAGTTCTGTGGGAAGTTCATTGACTTTTTCTGGAAATCCTTTTATTATTGTCTGAAGTAGTAACTGTAAATGTGGATCTTCCTTTGTAGCTGTAATTAACTCCTCTTTTGCGTCAAGTGACATAGGTAGTATTACTTCAACTTTCAAATTTTCTTCTTGTTCATATTTCAGATTAGATGCATCGCAGTCTCGACTAAGAAAGTCTGCTAAGGGTATTTCTGTGCCTTTTTTAAATATGACTTTTGGTGCATATGGTGCAAGATTAAATATTATGCGTTGCAATCTCGCTGGAGCAGATTGTATGTTTTTTTTGAAGATTGTCTCAAGTGGCTTATGGTCTGATTCCACTGTCAGTTCTTTACCATAAACATATTCGTGAAACTTCTTACATCCAAACTGTATAGCTAGTGCTTCTTTTTCAATTTGTGGATAATTCTCTTCAGACTTGGTTAACGCTCTTGCTCCATAGGCTATTGGTTGTCCTTCTTGAAGTAGTGCAGCACCAAGATTTTTGGAACTTGCGTCAACGCTTAATGTTACAGGTTTGTTTACATCATACAGTCTTAATACTGGAGGCCTTTGAAGAACTTGTTTTATTCTGTTCAAAGCTTCTTCGTGATGAATTTCCCATATAAAGGTTGTATTTTTGTGTAACAAATCTCTCAGTGGATTTGTTAGATCAGACATTTTTGGAATAAATTTATTTAGGTATGTGACCATTCCTAGTAGTCTCTGTAGCTCTGTTTTGTTCGTTGGTGTCTTCATCGCCTGTATAGCTTCTACTTTTTCTGGGTCTGCTTCTAGTCCGTGTGCTGAAACAATGTGCCCCAGGAATTTTATTCTTTCCGATTCAAAGATGCATTTATTTTTGTTAAGCTTGAAGCCTGATTTCTTTAGTGTTTCTATGACCTCACTAACAGTTTTTTGTAGTTCTTCTCTACATTTTGCGTATATAAAAATGTCATCGATTGATACTCTTACATTTTTAAATTTACTGAGCAAATTTGTTAAAATTTCTTGAAATATTTCAGGTGCTGATGATACTCCAAACGGAAGTCTCTTGAAAGAATATCTTCCCCATGGGGTAGCAAAAGTTAATATTTTTTGGGTTCTTTCTGAAAGTTTAATCTGCCAGAATCCTTTTGTGCAATCTAATAATGCAAAGAATTTAGAACCTTTAATATCAGCTGAAATTTCCTCTATAGTAGTAAGTGGAAAATGACGTCTCAGTATGTTTTTATTTACATCTGATGGATCTATACAGATTCTAATTTTACCTTTTTGTTTTACAATAACCATAGGACTTACCGCGGGGGTAGGCTGTGTTTCTGGTTTTATGACGTCTAATTTCACCATTCTTTCAAGTTCTTGCTTTACCTCCTCTCTTATAGCATGTGGAATTCTTCTTGATGGTTTAATTTCAAGTTTTGGGTTCTTGATAAGGTCAATATCATACTCATAATCTTTATAACAGCCTAAACCTTCGAAGATATCATCTTTACTTTCACTTTCCTTCAGTGTTTTCACCCTTGCAATAAGTTCTAATTTTTCACAGGTATCAAGTCCTAGGATCGGTGTAACCTTTTCTTCAACAACCTTGAATATAATGTTGTTTTCTTCGTTTTTTATTTTACAAATTAGCTCTGCTTCGCCCAGAACAGCCATTTTATCTTCTGTGTAACTTATTAAATTTTTTGTTCGGCTTGGTTTTAGACTTGCCTTCGTTTTGTTCATTAAATGTCTTGGTAACACATTGCATTGTGCTCCTGTATCAAGTTTGGCAATGAATTTCACATTACCAACTTGTATTTTTTCTGTCCAGTCTTTCTGTTCTCCGGCACTTATAGCTGTTATGTATACCTCGTCTTCAGAACTATTTGAGTTTTCTTCTACTGTATTCACTCTATTTTTTTGTTTGGGATGTTTCTTCTTAGTGCGGCACATATTGGCAAAATGACCATTTATATTGCACTTAGTACACGGTTTGTTAAATGCTGGACATTGTCTACATTTATGGTTTGTACCACATCTTTTGCAGTCATAATATTCATTTTGTTTATTTTTGACACCTTTATTTCTCACTGCTAATACTTTATCTGCTTTATTTTTACCTTCAAACTCGTCTAGTTGTTTAGAAGCTTGTTCACTAGTTTTACAGATTGTTATAGCTTTGGTCAAGTCTAGTTTATCTTCTGTTAACAATTTCTCTCTTACTTGATTCGATTGGATTCCAAACACTATCTTGTCTTTCAGCATTTCGTCGAGTAAATTGTCAAATTCGCATTTGCTTGCCTGAGTTTTTATTCTGGTTAAAAATTCGTTAAATTGTTCATCTTCGTTTTGAACAATTTTGAAAAATATATATCTTTCAAACGATATATTTGTTTTTGGTGCGAAGTACTCTTTAAACTTGTCTTTAATAATTTGCAAGTCATTTTTGTTTGCGTCGCTAAGGTTGAAACTGTTGTATATTTCGATCGCGTCTGGGCCTATCACTGCCATAAATGTTGCTGCCTGGACTTCGGCTGGCTTTTTGTCTAGTTGAACAGCGATTGAATACCACTCAAACTGTTGTAACCACTTTTTCCAGCACGTGGATTTGTCCGAGTCAATTTGTAGGTTAGCTGGCGGCTTTATTCCGGATACTGCGTCGTTCGTAGCCATTTTACAGCTTTCTCATATATTTTCTTTTATTTTGCACGTTTATTCGCAATTCTGACACCATGTAACGTGGTGATTATTGATTTATTAAGGTTTTATAAAGAAATTGAGTAACAGTCCATGTGAGATACGGAAACTATCTATATTGTTTTTGGTTGGCGTAATCGTCATACACAAGTTTTACACTAGGTGTCTTTACCACAGATGGCGGAATACTGTTATAGTCTATACTTTACAGTAAGTGACTTATTTTATTTCAAAATCTCAAGTTTTTGGTGTAAATACTGATAGCAAAAATGTTTTTGAGTTATTAAACGGTATATACATGAATGATAATGTGTTTTGTATACAAATATCAAATGTTTTATACAATAAATATCGTTAATTCGTTATGTCCACAAATCTGGACATGCGGTTTTAACTATAACTTTTTACGAAATATTCAATAGGGTGCAGTAGTTGTAAAAAATGCATTTTTTTGAAACCCACATGTTATTTTACGGTCATTTATTTTACAAAAGATTCTCAGAAGAGTATTTTACGTTTTCAGGTAATTGTATTTCCAAAAATGTTCGATCCAGACGCCTTGGATGTTCTACGTAATGGAAATCTGTCGGACTTGGACTTATCTTCGGATGATGAGGATACGACTGCTTATAATTCTGCCCAGAATACAAGACCTGTTCGATTAGGTGCCGATGTAGTGAACCAAAACCAAAGAGAGTACTACCCGCCTGACTCTGAAGACGAGGAAACGTCTGTCGATGACGAAGCAGAGCCAGACGTTGAGACAACACAGCCTTCGATTAGTGGAGAGGTTTTTGACTATCTGACACCTAAACAGAACATAAAATGGAGACACAGACAGCTAGAAAATACAATACCCATAGATTGGTTTCCACCATTAGCTGTTGATCCCGTTGTGCAAGCTCCAATTGATTACTACAACAAATATATTCCAGAAGAATTATTTCGGTTGATGGCTGATATGACAAATTTATATGCAGTACAGTCAGGAAAACTCAGGTTTCGACCTACGACTGCTAATGAGTTAGAAATATTGTTTGGACTACACATGGCCACAGGAATATTCAACTATCCCGCTATAAAAATGTATTGGGAAACCAACTATGGAATTCGCCTTTTTACAGAAAACATGCCAAGAGATAGATTTTTCAGTTCTCTTCTTCAGTTTCGTCGACGATTGTCTGAAAGTCTGGTTTTGCGCAAGAAGATGACGGTTGCAAAAAGAGGTCGTCCAAGCAGCCATAGCCCTTTGCCAGAGATAATTCCGAGAAAACCAGGAGAAGTGCGTCCTGCTGCTGAAATAGCTCGCGATGGTGTGGGTCATTTCCCTGCCCATGAGGGGGCTGGAACGCGATGTAAGCTGCCAGGATGCACGGGAAAGTCACGCATAATGTGCATAAAATGTAAAGTGCATCTATGCCTAACCAAAGATAAAAATTGCTTTCTTTCTTTTCATACATAAATGTTCCTATTATGTACTAGTGAAAGATTTCATATTTCGTTGAATTGGAAACATAGTTTGATTTGTTATTAGTGCGTACTTATATAGAAACTATAATAATTTTATTTCTTAAAATTATTCTATGATTTTTGTTCTAATTTCATACTTTTTTTAAATACATATTTCACTTTAAATACTGCTTTTTATTGATTAGATCAATACCCCATATATTGCTATTTACAATCATATAAGCCGGATGTCCAGTTTTGTGCACATAAACAAAAACTAGATTTTCGCGAAAAGTTTTCCACTAAATGCCATTTTTTCAGGATTTTTGTATTATCGTAAGCCCAAATAAACTATAATTAAATCATCAATAACAAATGACCAAAAAAAAAAAATCAGGTCTGAAAGGGTTAATGTAAGTGTAAATAGCGGATTATGATAATTCAGTAATGCGTAACTTTACACACAGCACTTATAATGGTTTGTACAGTTAATCCACGTATTGACGACGCTAGGTGAGCTTATGCTAGAGTATATTGGTAGATATCAATCATATCAATACACTTTTGCATAATAGTCAATCATCAAAAAAACATTAACCTCCTTTTGGGATTCGCCTCAGACGGATAAAAAAATCAAAAAAGATTAGTTGAAAAAGGAGTCTTGTGTAAAGTTTATCTAAGGTAGAAATTTGTTAATTTTGCTTGGGACTATCGCTCGGATCAATCTTCAGGTTAATCCGTGTTTGTCTAGTTTAGTCCGTGGACGGGTGACCAACCATTACATATCGAGTTTCCTCTGTGCCTCAAAAAGCATGTTAAGCCATTGGTCCCATCCCAGCTGACATTTGTAGATCTTTGACAGTCGTTACAGGTAGTCAGTGGCCTGAAAGTCTGACAACGAGTCTTACCAATGGGTATCATATTACCCAGTACTAACTGGGTTGTGGAGGTCAGATAGGCAGCCGCCCCATGTAAAATACTGGTATTCAGTTGCATCCAGTTAGACTAGGCTGGAAGCCAACCCCAACATAGTTGAGAAAAGGCTAGGCAGATGATGATGATGACTCACAGTTCACCATATTCTGCTGATTTATTCTTCTCAGCTTGATAAACCTTCTTTGATTCGAAAATCTTAGTAGAATTTCTTGCCAGTTATTTCATCGAAAATTACGAAGTCATTCATCTATTCTACACATAATTTTAACATTCAATCGACAGTTAAAGTTCCAGGTCCTTCCAGGTTTCAATTCATTTTGCAATCTCAATTACACAGTCGTCAATTAAGTTCTCAAGAGAAGTTTTTGTATCAAGTTCCGAAGATCTTTTGTAAAGAATGCCCACTCAACCAAGGTGTGTCGACATTTAAGACAACAGGCCCATACCCGCATTCCTTTCAACCTAAGAAAGGGTACAGTACAAGAAAAATATCCATGTTGACCATCGACAATATAATCTAGCAATTTGCTAAAACCCACACTTGGAACGTAGATTTGCTATTACATTGACATATTACCTCATTAGTTCGCAAATTGTTTTGCATAACTGCAGACCTTATATGATTTATTGTGTAATAAATAAGGTTTGTACGTCGAGAGTGGCTTTGGGCGCTCGTTGCCTACATTGTTATTTTGACCTGCGCCTTTGCGTGGTCATCGTGAGGCAATAGTATACTTCTTGATCTATTGTGTTGGTATAGCAGTGACTGGACGTTTCTTTGAACCTCATCATCATCTGCCTAGCCTTTTCCCAGCTATGTTGGGGTCGGCTTCCAGTCTAACCGGATGCAGCTGAATACCAGTATTTTACATGGAGCGACTGCCTATCTGACCTCCACAACCCAGTTAGTTCTAGGTAAGACTGGTTGTCAGACTTTCGGGCCACTGACTACCTGTAACGACTGTCAAAGATCTACAAATGACAGCCGGGACCAACGGCTTAACGTGCTGCGACGTTTCTTTGAACCTAACAGCTGATAATCATCTCTTTGTAGGACATTTTGGTGATACTAAATTAAGACTTCAAAAAGTAACTCTTCTGCGTGTCCATAAAGATTGCAAACCAAGTCATTTTCGTGGCATCTATTCTTGTACCTATTTTTTATTATAAGTCAATGCTGTCACACATTACGTAGCAGGGGGAAGGCCAAGGAAGGCCTTTCCCTCTCTCCACTTATCTCGGTCTATTGCAATCAGAGTCTGACCGATAAACATTATTCCTGCTCATTCTGCCATTAACTTCTATGCCTGCCGCGTTCTAATTTTCTGCCAGTTCGTAGAATGTACTGTTTAGAAACTTGATTTTGAAGTTGGGATTCACTGAATCTAATTACTATGTCAAATTGGCTCAAGCATAGTCATGCTTTTGCTAATTACCTATTCTATTCAAGTACCAAATAATTTGGCAAACAATACAATCAATTTGCTCTAAGCTTTCTTAAAGGTCAATAGTGTCTTTACTCATTGTCTGTTTTTCAACGCCTCAGGTAAGCCAGGAGATTAGCTAATGCATTTCAATATGTCAGCAGTCTCGGTGTCTAGAGAAATAGTTACATGGTCACGATGTAGGTAGGAAATGAAAGAACTAGTGGTACTGGTTTGCAAATGTATCGTAAAACTGGGTGAATAGAAGCGGAGGGTTGAATCGAAACAAAATTTTGAAACGTTTCATTAATATGGTACGCCACAACAAGGTAACATATATCATATTAATTTAACGCCGCAAAAACTTCCTACGCTCCACTAGGCAGTCCAAGACAGGCCACCTAAAGTACGAAGCAAGTTATGGCAAGAGAGGTGTCCACCACGTCACGACTTCTTGAAGCTCCAAGAACATCTGGCTCCCGGCAGTGAACTACAGTGGCCTATTTGGAAAGCTCTGAATCGATAGCGTACCCAAGTAGGCCGCTGCAAACATAATCAGGCAAAATGGGGTGTTATTGGTTCCTCCAACACCGAGAGTGAGTGCGGCGCTCCGGATTAAACTATGTCCCACCTGCTGGAGCGTCCCAGGCGTCCGTTTACCTGCACTCTTGACGACCTGAATATCGTCTCTGCCGCTGCACTAAAAGTGGCCACGTACTGAGCCCAAACTGTGTAATATGGAATTAACATCGATACGACAAAAAGAAGAAAAATTCAACATTAAAATCCTTTTCAAAGTTTTGTCTTGATTCACCCCTGCATCTTTATTCATCCCTTTTGCCCCGGTACCGAATATCGTTGCAATCGGGATATGCGAGCTCTCTCTTTTTGATTAAAACCTTTTCAACTATGTTGAGATTAGTTTCTAGTTCAATCTGTTGCATCTGAAGTATTTTACATGGAGTGATGCCTCTGTTACTTAGCCTAATCTGAATTAACGAGTAATGGTTCCGATTCAGTGAATGCCTAGACAAAACTTCATTATCTAGCCAAATCATTCGCGCAATCAATGTTATTCAGTCTGTCAATACTTTAATCAAAATTAATACAACTTGGCTACCAGATGATCCTTTCAGTAACAAATCCAAGGCTGGAAATAAATAATTCAGTGTGCTATAAATTTAAATAGTAACTGTTAATGCAGTCGTGACGAACCGTAAAAGCAGATGTAACAATGACGATCGGAGCCAAACGATTAGATTGAATATAATATATTTTATTGAACGACAGTTGATCTGATCTTAACGCAAAACTAGTCTTTATTTGCGACTATGCTTGATGATGAAATATTTGATTAGGATCATCAAGGGCACATAAGACAGACGTTTTAAGTTTTTTATGCAGAGACATAAGGCAAATACAAAATACACGTTTATATTGTTTTTTTTTTATTTATCTCTCAGTTATTTTATGGTTATTCGGTGGTCTGATTATTTTACGTAATTTCATTTCACATTCCAAATTCACTTCAATATTATGCTAAATAAATAGTATTCAAGTCAAATCGCTCCGTGACATACAGACGGCCAGTCAGGCGGACATGCAGATATTATAGGGTTTTCGTTTTTGCCAGTCTTACCAAGGGGTATAGAATTACCCAGTACTAACTGGGTTGTGGAGGTCACATAGGCAATCGCTCCATGTAAAATACTGGTACTCAGCTGCATCCGGTTAGATATATGATATATGGTTAGGTAGATGATGAGTTTTTGCCATTAGTAGAATTCTTAATAAGGCTTACTTGTGTAATGCTACGAAGGGTTTCAGTGACATGATTTGAATCAATACATATTTATGCAGCTTTAACTGCACATATTTAGATTTATGCTCAGACACGGAGTAATATCAAACTGACAAAGATTTATATTATTAATAAGATTGATTTAGAATTGACGTGCATGACAATGGAAGGAATCATGCCTAGCTACCGAGCAGATCAATCTGCGAGGTTATGTCACTCTTGCCACGGTCAAATCCTGGATGAATTACCGGCCTTGAAGTATCACGTTGTGTAGCTTCAGGTTTGATTAAAACATAGTTAAATTTGTGATTTTATTAAAATCATTACGTTCGTCTATTTCACTTTTGTATTTGGGACTCTCCGATTCTCCCTTCCTCTTCTCAACTTTAATCATACATGGTGTTGGGTCGGTTTTAGCTTATTAGTTTTTTTCTAGGTTTTTCAGGAATTTCTTAGTAGCAGCCACGGAGCCTGGATTTGTGCTCGATTGATGGTAATAGGCTCGCCCCCTATTACATGGGACTTTAACAGAACTGGCGAAATATGGGTGTATTATTAGATACATCTCTGCCTAACCCTTCGAGGATTACAGGCGTAGTGACCCTGTTTCTAATGCACCCCTTTCTCCTATGTAAGAAGGTAGAAACCACAGACAGCCGCTTGCTGCGAACCTTAAATACTCCTTTTTTCTTCGTTTAGGTACGTCTCTAGGTGTAACTCACTATAGTTAAAACTTTGTGCTAACCATGAAACCAATAAGCAATTGGAGAATATGGAGTCAGCAATTATTGTCAAAGATTGCCCGCCAGCCTAGGTAATCAAAAATTGCCTAATTTAGTAGTAATTTTAGGTATAAGACGATAATTTACGGGCTTGGCCAATGATGTAGAGAACGTAGACCATTGAAATTAATTGCTTTTATTTCTATGGAATTCAGTAAATTGCAAAGAAACTTTGGAGTGGATAAGTAAGTAAGTATCTATCAAGTTATAGCTGTAAGCTATAGTAATAGTTTATAAGTTTTCTTTTACTAATCTTCTATGGATGTTGCTTGTCCGAAAAAAAAGTTATTTTATTTTATAGCAACGTTTAACTTTTTCATTGTTTTCTACTTCTTTTAGATTCGAGCGTATTTTTTTTTATTATATGTCCATGGATCTCAAAGCAGTTATTTACATTGTTCTCTGTAGAATTTTTTTCTAAATTTTTTGAAGTATAGGTCTTGTTTGACCTTGTCGGGTACTCTTGCCTTTGAGTGTGAAAACTGCATTATTAACATCCTTTATCAACTTTCAACAGCCTTACTCGAAACCTTGGCTCCCAACACATCCGGTATACTTTTACAAGCAAACTCGTGTGTTGTAATCACTTTTCAATCGTAATAATTTTAAAGTACTTCATTGGCACCCTTGCCTATTTCTCAACACATTTATTTATTCAGAAATACATTCTAAGCTAACAGTTTTTTTACCAAAACGTTTAAAAGATAATAATAATCATATTACAATGTCAAATACCATCTTATAATTACAATAATTCAAAAGCAAAATAAAAATTACATGTCAATATTATATTATTGTTCGAATAACTCCCATTTTATTACCCATTTTTATGAGATTGTTTATACAACAAGTAATTAATTTAGTTTAATTATTGTTTTTCGTATCATACGGTTGCGTTGTTCAGCGAATAAGATTTTGTTTAACTGCAGTTTTTAAAGTTTCGGTTTGTGAAAATAAAGAACACTGAAAGAACTTTATATCTTCATAACGGCCTTCGGAAAATATTTAAGTTTGGTTAGATCTATAAATTGTAGTTGGTAAATTATAAATAAAAGAGAGGAAAAAAATTTAAACAAGCAAATTAACTCAAAAACATGCTCTTTTGTACAATAAACAAAAGAGGCCGTTTGTTGCATTGTCTTTTCACATGATATGGTTTCAAAAACAGGATACTTCTGTTCCCCGGAGGATGAGACAGAAGCTTCACATACTACTCGATCACGTACTGCAAATAACACAGACCGACGGAAACATGGCTTATCGTTAAACAAATTGGAAAAACAATTGGAATAGTCGCGCGACATGCTCTCCGAACATTAAGCCCGTGTGTCACACACAGCTTTAAGCATACACATAACTTTTTTACGACATTAGTTAACTCTTTTATTTTAAGACATTATTTTGCAAGATCTATTAAATTTTAAGAACTTGTCTGATTGACCTACTGACTCAAATTGATCGTCATATCAAAGATTTTGACGAAATTATCTGTTTTTATTGATTTAAAAGGTAATAAATGTAATAATGTACATAATTTACTTTAAGATAACATTGACATATTCTTAATTAAAAAGTGGTCAAGAACCAAACTCATTATTTTTGCAAGAGTAAGAACAAAACCAACCCTTTACCTTTTTGAAGGTGAAAAAGGTTGCCAAAGTTACTGACATTCCTTTTTGAATTTTAACAATATTTATTAAAAATATTATAATTTATCACCAATGTAACAATTATGTATTTTTAACATTTGTATACCCATGTGGTCGAATGTGATGAGGCAATATAAACTCAAGACCATGTAATGTACATACCGACCATGTTCTGACAAATAAATCATGATTTGATTTGATTTGATTTGAAAGTGGGTTATTCTATAACCTATAGTTTTTAGTTCTCATACAACGTGGCAACGCCGCCAGTCTCTGAGGCACATTACCAGCTGACAGCGTTGAGGAGGAGTTTTTTTATGCCCTTTTATATTTTAGTTTATTTAATATTTTTTAGTTTAAGTAATTATAATAATGTAAATAGTTAGTTTATTAAATAAATACCAACATCAACATAGACTATGCTGTAGTTTAAATTTTGACATTACTGTACAGTAGGTTAACTAACTAGTAGGGTAACTTTGGGTTAGACGGAATTTCCAACGAGTAAAATATTATTAACAGCATTGCATCTTCACTCCTAACTTTTTGTGGGAGAACCCCTAAAATATTAAAGAGGTTTTCGTCTTTAAAGTACTTTTAAGACTTTCTCAGTAGCAGCCACGGAGTCTGGACTTTGGATGTTGATGGCAATGGGCTCGCCCCCTGTTTATTTATTTATTTATTAATAAAGGTTTACCAACAGCTTGTGTGTACAAAATATTTTGAGTACAGGTTTTACAGTCTTGGACTTACACAGTCGCCAATTACAGGTTAACCAGCATTCACAAAGAAAGTGATAAGTTAATAACACAAAAGAGTATAAAATTGAAACCGAGTGGCTCTAGAAATGAAATAACTATGTTACATGAGACTTAAATATAACCGGCGAAATGTGGGTGTACTATTAGGTACAGCTCTGACTAACCCTTTGGGGATTGCAGGCTTTACCTTTTGTATCTCTTATATAACCCCCTCTTTATTCACAGGCTGCCAGCGCCCTCTTCACCCTCGACGGAGCGCGTGGCGAAGCCCTATCCCGCCGTCTGGCCCGCAGTGAGCGTCGTCGGCGCCGATGCAGGGCTGCCCTGGCCATCATAGCTCTGCTCTTACTCCTAGCAGCGGTTGGAGCTGTGGAACTCCTCATGTCGAGGGGGCAGAGAGTTTTTGGTGCTGTGTTGCGATGAAAAACATTCGAGTGAAGGATGGGAACTATCACGGTGATGGATAAATTGACAGAAGGACTAGATTCTAGACTATTCAAGCTCGATTTCTGATGTAAGTAGGCAGGTAGGTTCACTGATGGTCTGCCACTTTTCAAACTTATGCACTAAGAAATAAGGTTGAGAATGGTCGACCGTCAGTGAACTGGTAGTACCACCTTAGCTTGTATTTTTTCGATAGACAGCGCTATTGTTTCATTCCTGAAAGAAGTTTGCTCAAAGATAGCTTTAGTAACTTTGAGTACTTCAGAAATCGGGCATCAGCCATTTATACGTTCACAAGAATGCTTTGTTTAGTTTATTTTACCTTGTAGAACAAAACCTTCGGTTGTCGCCATCGTCATCAGCATCACAATGCTTCTTATTAGCCACGTGTAATTAGCCCGTATTGTGTTTTAGCTCTTAGGAGCTCGTGGCTAAATAAGAACAGCCGCTCAGGTCCATCTTTAGGTACCACCCCTTACATACCGAGTTTCCTCCGTGCCTCGGAAAGCACATTAAGCCGTTGGTCCCGGCTGTTATTTGTAGATCTTTGACAGTCGTTACAGGTAGTCAGTGATCCGAAAGTCTGACAACCAGTCTTACCAAGGGGTATTGTATTACCTAGCCACTAACTGGGTTGTGGAGGTCAGACAGGCAGTCGCTCAATGTAAAATACTGGTATTAAGCTGCATCCGGTTAGATTGGAAGCCGACCCCAATATAGTTGGAAAAAGGCTAAGCAGATGATGATTTGTTTTAGCTCTTATTATGTAGGGTCCTACTAGCATTATTCAGTGTTTACCCCTTTTCTAGTGTAAGCACCTAAGCACCCATTGGTACCCTATACACGGTGTAAGGGATATCAATATGTAGCTGTTCCATATATTAAGAGAAGGCATGAAACTGCTGATTTTTCTTAACAAACAACTAAAAGTTTCCACGATGCACGAGAGTTTAAAACAATCATTTGTGTTAATTACACGGTAACATTTTGTTGGGCGTCAGTATCCGTCCCTGACACCGCGAAGAAGTTGCTACCTAATAATTCAGTTGAACATACAACAAAGTTATTTGGATTGATAAAATATTTGCCCTTAGATTCTACGGCCTTATAGAAAGTCCGCATTAGGTATTCTAACTTTGACTGCTTTATGTCTTCTTAAGAAATATTTAAAATCCCTGCCAAGACGTTGGCACCGGCTAGAGCTGTCTGCAATGTTGGCACTCATGTCTAATCCTTAGTATATTCACGTTGACGGCACGGAGATTTGAGCCGTGGGATGTTTTGAGATCTTGGTTTGGTTTTAGGGCCAGTCTAGATGTTCTTACTCAGGATAAGTTCCTTACCGCTAGATAAACCCGACAACAGCCGTCGGGCTACTACCCACCCAACACAAAACCTGCCAGGTCGGAGGATCTTCCGATTATCTCTATAGGATGAGGAATTTTACACCATGTTCCTAGTACCTCTATCGTTCCGTAATAATGTCTACGTTTTTCGCTGTTTAAAGCATACTAGCTGACCTGATAGGCGTTGTCCTGTCCCAATATTTTCTGGATGTCGTTGATCAATCAAGCTACCATCATTCTATAATCAATTTGATACATAGGTCTACCTTAGACGTGGATTCTACACTACTCTATGCTCATGACTACTTTTATACTGAAAATATACGTACTAGAACGACGTAACTTTGGAGCAATGTATAACTAGGCTTTTGAGCTTTTTCACCAAGAATTTCTCAGTAGCAGAAACGGACTCTGGATTTGTGTCCGATTGATGGCAATAGGCTCGCAATGTTACATAGGACTTAAAACGTAACAGGCGAAATGTGGGTGTACTATTAGGTACACCTACCTAACCGTTCGGGGCTATCAGGCGTGATGTTATGTACCTATGTTAAATTTATGTAACTTAGTTAATAAGAGCGAGCTAAGTAAATAGGTATTTAAAGAGTATTTTTGGTTTGAAAATTATGTAGATAAGTTTGAAAATTTCATGCTTAAAAAGCAAACGATTTGGATTCCACTATCGAAAATACTATTAAGTTACATTTAAGTTACTGATAAGTAGTTAATATTTGTAAATATATTTTTCTATTTGGATCATTCGATATTAAAATAAAAGTATTTATCTATGTTATGTGCCTTCCTATTTAGTTCTAATCTAGGGTAAAACGAACATACAATAAAATGAAAACTAGGTAGTGGTAGAGGTTCTCAAATTCACACGCCAATTTAACATAGCTTCATAAAAACAAAACGATTAAACACCTAATCATTAATTTTGATTAGAAGATCCGAAATATCTTTATTTCAAAAATTATAAAATGTTTTTAATTTGTAACTCCTTTATTTCTTCTTCCTTTGACTGAAGGATTCAAGAGAGAGAGGAAGTAATTTATATGATGTAATAATTTGTATAATGTTGAATTATATGATGATGAGAATATTGAGATGGTTGTGTTGAGTGACTAAAATGGATAAAATAAAGAAATGAGCATATACGAGGAACTTTAGGGCTCTGTAACCCTAAAAATCACATAAAACACACGTTGGGAATCTCAGTATCTTTGCCCACGATAGCAAATATTTTTTAATTAATTTAGTTTCTAAATATATTGTACTATTTGCTGCAATAAGTTTTATTTATCATAATTTTATCATTATTTCATAGATTTGTATTTTATTCGTTTGTATTGTTTGTAACGAACTTTGATAGTGGGATACAATCTTTTTGACTATAATATAAATTTTAGGTTCTTTTGTAATTTTATATATTTTTAAGGAATTTGCTATTTTCAATACGACAGGAGCTTGTCTTAATATTAATTTAATAGGAGTAGTTAAATAAAATAAAGTGTAACCAATTGTCGTTCGTTTAAAATAATCTTTTTTTTTTGTAAATATTTTGAAATCATTTGATTTGATCCATACAGGCACATTAACGTGATGGCTATTAGTAGGTTATAACAATATTATATCTGATGTATAATAGATAATATACAGGGTGGAAGGGATACCGACGCGAAAACAGTTACCACATATTCAGTACATCATTCTAAACAAAAAACAGCTGGTTCCTCACCCAACACGGTCAAAATGTATGGAACAGCTATTTTTTTTTTAAATAACCGATAAAAAATTTCTATGTGGCTCAGAATGATGTACTGAGGTAACCGTTTTCGCATCGGAGTGACTTCCACCCCGTATACCTATTAAGTAATATTCGAAATTGAATTAAAAGTGGAATGGAAAAAACTGACTGTTCTGTTCAACAACGATAAACAGAAATTCAAAATATATTTTAATATTGGTTATTTTTCTGTTGGTGCCATAAAACATTGAAATATGAACGACCATACAAAACCTTAACAGTTTATTTAATTTAAAGTATTTACTTGTGTTCTCCTTTTCTTACTAATATGTAAAAAAAAACATTAATAGCTATAATATTGTCTGTTTAGTTTTTAAGATAATATGGCCACATTCAATAAAAATAAATGCTTATAACACCCACATTTCAATATTGAGGAGCTCGTTGACTGGCTTAATAATCACAGTCGAACGGGTCGATCTCCAAGTTTAAGCCCCGTTTGCCAAGGTCGATTTGTGGATGGGGGACCATCATTACCTACATACCGAGTTTCCTCAGTGCCTGTCTACCAGTCTTGCCAAGGGGTACCGTAAACCCTGTACTAACTGGGTTGTGGGGGTCAGGCAGTCGCTCCATGTAAAATGCTGGTATTCAACCCCATTCGACCCCAATAAAGTTGGGGAAAGGCTAGGCAGATGATGACCCACATTTAAATATTGTATTTTTTATTGAAAGTGTAAGGTTTCCTAAATATAGACCCATGGCCATAACATAGATTTTTCATCAGGGTATATATCAAATTTTTAATTTACCTTATTATTAGTAAGTGTTACCATTCTATGAAATAATAATATAATAGAGTCTGCAGACAACACTATTGCCATGTTAAAATTGATAGTATCTACTGTGGCCTTATAAAATTAAAACTAAACGTTTGTGATTGGAATAAATGTGATTATCGTACCTTTTAGTATGTTTTTTCTAAGTATTCGACTTGCTTTCTGTATTAGCGTCCATTTTAAATGTCTGCACAAAGTGCGAATGTATTTTATCAATTTAAATTAAATAAATAATGTGTAATTTCTTTGGCTTTTTATTGAAACTAGAACAAGATAACAGCTACAGTCTAAATACTATTTAAAAATATCATTTGGCATAAAAAATGCAAATACAAAGAAGCAATAAAAATAGCAGAAACGTTGCGCAACTATCGCAAGCATCGACTAATGGGACAAAATTCATCATAATTGTTGTGAGTCGCTCTGTGGAATAAGAGTGGTGCCTAACGCTAGGTAAGTAATGTTTATTCGGCAAAAATGACAGCATCTACTTTCTGGTCCTGCTCGTTGGTTGGCACGTCGTCAACTACCTGACACGAGAATGCTACTGCCACCACCTGGAAAATAAAGTTCAACAATTTGGTATCTGACACGATTAACCAATAATTCTCAGACACAATTTTGCTAAAGTAACCCAATTGTAGGTGTGAAAGCCCGATTCATTTTCAATTCACTGTAAAATTAGATTTTTAGTTGCTCTGAAATTAATAGGGCACTGATTTAAAGCGGTAGTTGTGTATAGTAGTTTTGGTAAGTTAAAAATTACAAAACGCATATTTATTAACAAGTTCGGCAGTTAAAACTTAGCAGTAGAGTAAACAAAAATGAGTCTTAAAAAATAATAACATGGATCATTTAATAAATACTGAGCAGTAAAATAACTAAATGGGCAGTTACGTGTGGGCAGTTGACAAATCTCAAAACACTTTATACATATTTGCCTAAAAAGCGTAGTCAGCATAGCCCCGCTACTCGGGGCTCCTATTTCTGTCTGCAGGGTTAACAGTAACCTAACGGTGTAGAGGAAGACCAAAGAAACGATGGATGGACTGTGTGAAGGATGATATGGCAAGAAAGGAGGCGCCTGATGAGATGACGATAATAGAGGAGTATGAAACAGGAGGAGCGTGGACGAGCTCTTGGCTAAATAATAACAGCCGCTCAGGTCCATCTTTAGGTAAAGCCGTGCTTGCCTAGGTTGGTCTGCGGATGGGTGACCCATTACATACCGAGTTTCCTCCGTGCCTCGGAAAGCACGTTATGCAGTTGGTCCCGGCTGTCATTTGTATATCTTTGACAGTCGTTACAGGTAGTCAGTGGTCGAAAGTCTGACAACCAGTCTTACTAAAAGGTATCGTGTTACCCAGTGCTAGCTGGGTTGTGGAGGTCAGATAGGCAGTCACTCCATGTAAAATACTGGTATTCAGCTATATCCGGTTGGACTGGAAGCCGACCCCAGCATAGTTGGGAAAAAGCTAGGCTATGATGAGAGAAGTATGAAAGAAGAAGACACGCGCCGACCTCAAATGAATTGGGACAAGGGCAAGAGAATGATGATGATTTGTGATGTTCAACACTCTATAGTTAAAGAGAGACTCTTTTAATTCGTCCCCCGTCGTCCGCTCAAACCGAGTGAAGGCCTATCCTGCTACAGCGAGAACATTGCAAGCTGATTATGCTGTGTGCCTAGTTGATGGCAAAAGTTTAAGGTCCATGTAAGAGGTTATTATAGGACTTAAATATATCTGGCGAAATGAGGTTGTACTATTAGGTAAACCTCTGCTTAACTCTTCGTGGAATTCAGGCATGATCTTATGTTTAATGTGTGTGCAGTTTACCTTAGGTGCAGTTTCCGGGTTACTTCTGAGATTAGCGAGGAACTTGTCATAGTAGCCGCCTCCGTGACCGCATCTGTCACCGGATTTAGAGAACGCTACTCCTGGGGCTATAACCAGGTCCAGACCTCCTGAGAAATAGAGAATTTTAATTACTAGAAAATCTAGCTACCACTAGTCCAGCAGCAGGAATTCTATTATTCAACATGTTATACTATTTTCTCCGTCACGCAATGGGTGCCAAAAGAAGGGCGGAGTCGCCGAGGAAGGCCTCTTCACCCTTAGAAACTTTTATTGGAAATTGGCCGGAGAAGACCACACTTAGGATATAGGTAAGGATGGAAAACTATGGAGGAAACCTATGTCCAGCAGTATAAAAATACAGTTAGGTTAATAAGAAGTGGTTGCCGTAGGCATCTCTACAGTTATGACATCAACTTGGTTCTTGTCAGCGTTCTAAAGTCAACTCAATTTACGTCAGCCAAAATTGATGCTCCTTTTGAGAATATATCATTGAATTGAAAACATGGTTTTGAATAGACCACAGAGTACAAACCAACCTGAATCAACTGCATTTTCCCTCTTCTGATCTTTGGAATGCTGTGCTATGCCATGCCTAGTAACGAACATATTCTTCTCATCATCGTGCTCCAGGAGAAGCATGTTCATCACGCCACCAGCATACTGCGGGACGAAGGCAGAAGCTCCTCGAGCCTTGATGTGACTGATGATTGGGGCCGTGTTGATCTCCTGGTCTGTGCTCATGTAGAGGGCTATGCGTTTCGCTGACTTATACCAGGGGTGGTTGATGACCTGGAAGATTATGGATTTTTTTGCTGAATGAAGGTCACTTGATCGTGATGGCCCAAAGGTTAAGGCTGCGCCTCTCATGCACGAGGGTTCAAATCCGGGCAAGCACCAATATGACTTTTTCAATTCATATGTACTTTTGAAGTTTATCTTGGATATTATTGGCATCGGTGAACGAAAACATCGTTACTCGTTAGAAAACCGGAACAATAATTAATGTAAGTCTGAAATCGCCAACCCGTCTTGCGCAAGCGTGGTGATTAATGCTCACCTTCTCTGTATGAGAAGAGGCCATTGCCCAACAGTGGGATAGTTACAGTTAGTATTGTTAAAAAGTTACTGTTACATTCTTCTTCTTCTTAGCGTGTCGATAACAAAGAATTTCAAACGTGAATGTTTCTACGTGAAGTCCGCTTGCTGATGCAGTTATAAGGTCATCAAGTGCCCAGGTATCAGACCATGAGGCACACTTGACTGTTACGTTATATTGGGTATACAATTATAAATAAAAAAATATAATGTATGTCTCAGCACGTTTTTTAAACATTTTCGATTGTTATTCCAGGTGTTTTGCGATAGGGCTGCGGGGCTGTTCGAAAGAGATACCGCGGCCCTGGAACATAAAGGGCAAAAGAAGGAACATGGATGGGTTTTAGTCAGTAAAAGTCTGACACTCCCTTCCGCTCCGCCCAGAGCGAGAGGAGTCATTTGATGATTTCCCATCCCAAAAAAAAAAGAAAAGTGTTTTGCAATTGGAACGAATATGGCGACACTATGAGTATAATATGCCAGTTATTTAGCTCTGGTATATCACATTAAACAAACCTGCAGCAACAAACATTTTTTTAAACATCTGAGGTCACTACGTAATTAATGGTTTAATTAAATTCTTGATGTTGTCAGGACTAAAGCAAATTGACTCCTACTCCGTGTATTCAAATCACAACTTTCTTTGACACAAAATTCCTGTTGGCCGCCATTTCCCGGACTATACCTACTGCTCATTTCCAAAGGGAATATGTTCCTGACTAGCTTAGGGCTTACCTTATCGTAAACTATCTCAGACTGTCGCTTCTTCTCCTCGGTGGTGAGTGCTGCGATGCGTGCTGCTATCTCTGTCCTCAGCAGCGCTTTAGCTGGGTTTGGCGTTATTTTCGACATGTTGCGGTTCTAGAAGATCAATTTATCAACTGTTAGAGGAGTAACTAATCAGATATGACTGTAGTTTAAGCTTCTTTATGAGTCGCCACAAATAAGTTTATGATGCGATATGTTTGAGTGTTACATTGATAGAAGCAATAATAGCGTGACGGTTGACAGGGGAGCATCGAAGAAAAAAACGTGTTGCGCCGACCCCAAGTAACATGGGACAAGGGCAGGAAAATGATGGTTGATAGATAGAATAATGGGTTTGAAAAGACCCTCAACGAAGCCGAAAGGCACTTGTTCTCCTCGTAATTGCGATTTTTTTTTGTTTTGGACCATACTGGGAACCTTCTAGTTACGGAGTTATTGGAGATCAAAGTTCCAACGTTTTCCCAACTTTTTTTTAGTATTTTTTTTTTTAATAAACCTTTATGACCTAGGCTGTACTATTCAATGCAATCAATCAGCACAATGTTTTGAGTGCGTTACATTGAATCCTACCGTAAAACATCGACCCAAAAAAAAGTCGTTCCCCAGTAATAATTTTTGCGTAGAGTTACTTAGTTTGATGTACAGAATGCTTGGTTGCCGGCTTCGTGAAGGGTCCGTTTATCCCTTGTATACTTTAATGCACTTAGCTGCTGCCTGCTTAGGTACGATTAGGTTCTTGAGCTGGCCTAGCATAGTATAGAGTTTCAATGGAATAAGCGCTCAGCTTATATTGGTGGCGTTTCCAAACGTGACTGAAAATGATAGGAGAACGGTTTTTAACGTATTATTTACATTTTTTTTTTATTAGCAATTATATATATATATAAATTAAAATATAGAAAATAGTAGCCCACCGACGGCATCGGGAACAGGGTCCTTGATACCGGTGGTCAGGGCTCAGGGTGTATTTGCATTGTTATTAAGTTAATTAGTGTGTAAATAAACGATTAAGTAGCTAGGTACTTACTGCTAATGGGTTTTCTATTTTAATGTTCAATAAACATTTCGTTTTAATACTTTCATATTGGTTTAATAAAATGAATACAACCTCTAAAATAAAACAGCTTATTCCGTGATAAAAGACCAGACAGTCGACGAGTGATGAAGTATATTTGATTAACACCCGGTTTCAAAAACGAAAAACAAAGACGCTAAATTAAACTTTTCTTTTTAATTCATATAAGACAATTTAACTAAATTCTTCATCGCCATTTATCACACAGTCAATCAACCAATGACTTTTTTACTTTTTCATTTGTTTTACATTTTGAAGACGGCGTGACGAGCTGGACAAAACCAACAACCAGTGGGCCACACAACTGACAACACTGGGAAACTGGTGGGATCGAAACAATTGAACGACATTGGGAAAGACCTTTGCCCAGCAGTGGGATGACACAGGATAGCAGTAGATATCAGTATTTGTTTTACTATTTGATTTATAAGCACTTTTTGTGTTATTTATCGTTCCAGAAACCCAGTTTAAAATGTCGGTCATCAATTTCCGAAGATTGCTCTAAATTCCAATATTTTAGGGCTTTAATATCGGGCAGTAAAATTTATTGGGTAACTCTGTAGGCCGGTTATGGGCACAGGTTATAATTGGACATTATTTATCAATGATGATGATGGATGCAGTTATTTTTGAAATATGGTCCAAAAATGAGGTTTTTAGGTCAAATCAGAAATTATGATGGGAATTAGGTGAATTATCGATGTTTTTTTTTTACTTTTGGGCTCAATGGGTTGATTAATTTATTGAGGAGAATTTTGTGAGGGGCTATCAAAACTTGAAATAGGTAGGTAATAAGGTATGAGTGTGTTAGGGTATAGGGACATAATTCATCATCATCATCTGCCTAGCCTTTTAACTAACTACGTTGGGGTCGGCTTCCAGTCTAACCGGATGCAGCTGAATACCAGTATTTTACATGGAGCGACTGACTATCTGACCTCCACAACCCAGCTAGCACTGCGTAACACGATACCCTCTGGTGGTAAGACTTTCGAGCCACTGACTACCTTAACGACTGTCAAAGATCTACAAATGACAGCCGGGACCGACGGCTTAACGTGTTTTCCGAGGCACGGAGGAAACTCGGTATGTCATGGGTGGTCACCCATCCACGGACCAACCTAGGCAAGCACGGCTTAACCTAAAGATCGACCCGAGCGGTTGTTATTATTTAGGCACGAGCTTCTAATTCTAGGCACATTTATGTCAGGATTTTGAATGTATCTTCTCAGCAATAGTTGCGTTCTAAGTATTCCTTTTTGGTATAGGTACCTAGATAAGTAACAACTTGTTAGGTAGATACCTACATTGCTAATTTGGTAGGTAAATAGATAGGTACGTAATCACATTATTTTGGTATTTTTATATGAGACTCAAATAGCTGTTAGGTAGGTATCTGCAGTGCCTACTCGAATAGTTTCAGATCGGTTTTGATCAGCCAGAGCCAAATGGTAATGTATGTGTTACGGCGCAAGATGGGTGTGCACATAAACTTAAGATTAGCCGGCTAAACTTTGCGCGGGGATCCGTCGACCTGCTGACGGAAACGCTAACCCTAGACGGTCGTCGTCAGGGGCACCCCGAGGTTCGGTTAGTTAGGTTCCTGTAAACCTTGCAGACAGAAATAGGAGCCCCGCGCAGCGGGGATCCGTCGACCTGCTGACGGAAACGCTAACCCTAGACGGTCGACGTCAGGACCTAAGTTTAACCGGCTAATCTTAAGTTTATGTTCACACCATCTTAAGTTTAGCCGGCTAATCTTAAGTTTATGTACACACCCATTTTAGCCGTAACATATGTATCCATCAAGTAGGTACCAAACTACCTAGATATTAATAAAAATATTATGTAAGTATGTAGATATCTACTTAACTTACGTTTGTTATTTGTTGTCGCCTCGAAAACAGCCCTACATTTTTACGCATTTGATTTGTTATTTTGATTAATGGTTTAATTATTAGTTGATTTATTTAGTCAATCATGCTATATTATAACTGTTTTTAGCACTACTTAAAAGATACTCGTTTGACTATTTAAATTCAAAACAACATTTAATAAATATGAAGGTTGGTAGCACTGGTGTCGCGCTGTTATTGGTCCATTGTGAATTTCCGGCCAATGGTGGGGCGACACTGGCTATTTAGAGAGTTAATAAAAGGAACTCTGGCAGTTGGTTAAAGGTCTCGGAACGAGGAACATCTCTCTCTCTCTCCTTAGTGGTTTTAAAAATAGTGTGGTTATATCTCAGAATATAAACTAAAGTAATAATGTGCATGTGTGTATTTTGATTAAAAGTGAACTTTAAATATTGTGTTTTAGTGTTCTGTTTCTGTAGTGGTTATAATACTTAAATTAAATAAATATTAGCATTTACTCGGTGTTCTTGGTGAATATATTACATCAGAAGTGGTACGAAAACGCGCCCCGATGCCGCGATACCGTAAACGCCGTCGAGGGAGAAGTGCGTCGAAAAGTGTTTCGAGCTCATCATCAAGCTCTGGGTCACCTTCGTCTAGCAGCAGCAGCTCTGATGGGCACAGGCATAGGAAAAAGAGACGTACCAGGCGTGCGTCTCCCGCAGTAAGCCAAAATGTTATGTTATCTTCAGTGATTCCCGAATTTGACCCATTAGTGGACGATATTGAAATGTGGATAAACGTAGTAGAAGCCAATGCTCGTGCTTTTTATTGGTCGGATCGTGTCCTACAATATCAAGCCTTGCAAAAATTGCGTAATACCGCTAAAACATGGTACGACTCGCTTCAAAAAAATAAAACGCGATGGACTACCTGGAAATGGAAGGATTGGCGAAATACATTATTAGATACATTTCAAATTAAGCGTAATATGTACAGTTTGTTAAAAGACTTGGTTCAAACGAAACCTTCGGATGGTCAATCGTTATATGAATTTTATTTTGTACAAAAAGCAAAAATTGACAAAATGAGGCTGTCATTTTCTGATCAAGACATTATTTCGATAATTGTAGGATCAATTGGCGATAAAAATATACTCACTGCAGCAGATGCAGGTAATTTTAAATACTGTGATGAGTTAGCCTCATTTTTACACGGAAAAATTCATGTTGACCCGGAACAAAAGCCCGGTCATAAACATAATAATTTGCAAGGGAAAAATTCAACTCGCTATTATAGCAATGTAGATAAAAAGACAGATAGTTCTTCTAACTCTAATGGAGCACCAGTACATAGTTTCGTTTCAAATACTGGTGCAAATATTACATGTTTTCGTTGTGGTGAACCTGGTCACAAAAAGACCAACTGCAGTCTAAAGGATAATATCAAATGTAATTCATGTAATAAATTTGGTCATTTAGAGCTTGCATGTAGGTCTAAACCTAAAATGAAACCGGAAAAAGAAAGTGAAGTCAAATTAATTGTTGAACCTACACCTAAGGATAAATTTTATAAGGAAATTGTAATTAATGGATCTAAACGACAGGCTTTTATTGATATGGGTAGTAGTTGTTCTCTAATAACGACTTCTTTGGCACGAGCGTTAAACCTAGCATTGTTCCAATTAAATAAACCCGTGTTATTAACAGGATTTAAAACAGATTCGTGCTCCGAGGTCACACATGGGACTCGGGTGGATATAATGGTTGACAATGCTGAGCTTAGTATAGTCATATATATTTGTGATGAATTAGCTGGTTGTCCTATTTTAATTGGCAGAAATTTTACGGAGGATAAAAGAATTATGTACGTACGTGTAGGAAATTGCCTTTCTTTTTGCCCTATTAGTAAGTTCCAGGTAGCTTTAATAGAGCCGTCTATGTTTAATTCTGATTCTGAACACATCTCGGTTTTAAATGAAATATTTTCTAGATACCCTCGTGTAGTTTCAAAAGATTTAGAAACGTTAGGGCAAACTTCTTGTGTGGAGTTAGATATTGAATTAGTAACTAATAAACCAGTATATCAAAGACCCTACCGTATGTCTGAATCCGAAAAGACAGCAACTAGGGAGATTATTGATAACCTATTAAAAAATGGTATAATTCGCGAAAGTAATTCCGCTTACGCTAGTCCGGTTATATTAGTTGATAAACCCTCGGGTGAAAAACGTTTGTGCATTGATTATAGGGCTCTAAATAAAATAACTGTCAAAGAAAAGTATCCAATGCCCATTGTAGAAGACCTTATAGACAAACTTAGAGGATGTAATTGCTACACATCTATTGATTTAAAAAGTGGCTACTACCAAATTTCTGTGAATGAAAACTCTATTTCTAAAACTGCTTTCATCACCCCCGATGGACATTTTGAATTTAGAAGGATGCCATTCGGTTTATGCAATGCACCATCCGTATTCCAAAGGTTAATGAACAAAGTCTTAGGTAAACTACGTTTTGATAAAGTTATTTGTTATATGGATGATCTATTAATCGCCACCAAGTCGACCGATGAAAATGTTAGGCAGTTAGACGAAATATTAAAAATATTGCAAAACAATGCGGCTGTCCAAAATCAAAACCTAGCAAGGGACATTTTTGATGAAACACGTTTTCTTCAACCAATATTCCCAAAATTTTTTGCTGCGTCTATAGCAAAAACAACTGTATTTCTATCTTAAATAGAATCGGAGATATGAACATGTATGAACCTAGCAAGTGCACTTCGTACTCGGTGTTTACAAAGTGAAAAAGCTAGTAAGTAACATTTCCAAATACAAAAACCTATTAAGTACGGTACATGCTAGGTTTTTGAATTTGTGAATGGACTTACTAGGGTTTTGAATTTGAAATTAGTCTTTTTACTAAGTTTTTGAAGTTGGAATTGTCCCTTACTAGGTTTTTGATTTACAATATCACTGAAGTGTTGAACACGATTATCAAATAATGTCTATAATAAATAATAGTAAGTCTATGAGAACTAGGCGTGCAGGACGAAGAGGGGGGCTCTACTCCCGCGCCGCCTTCGCCGCGCCAAAAAGTAATTTTGCTGCCTATAATGCCCCAAATTAAAGAAGCTGTTTTTATAAGTCGATTAATTACATTTAATCTAACTTTTGCACCTATAAGTAAGCAATCTCCTGATCCAGCTACTTGCATAGTTTGGCACGAAGGTTACGCCGGTCGAGAAGCTTCCAACATAGTTGATGCTATTTTAACATTTATGAAGAATGAAAGAGATTGCCAATATTTTCATATTTGGGCTGATAACTGTACAGCCCAAAATAAAAACTGGACTCTGTTTACGGCTATAACTACTATAGTAAATACAGAAACAACGATCGAGACTGTGACTTGTGAGTTACTTAACAAAAGGACATACTCATATGACTGCAGATTCGGTGCATGGAAATATTGAAAGAAAAATTAAAAGACAAGGAGACGTTTTGGATTTCGAAGACTTTAAAGATGTCGTAAACAGTTCAAGACAAAAAATAAAGGTCATAGATTTAAGTGATTGTAGGAGCTGGCCGAAGAAAAAAAGAGCACCAAGGAAAACGGATAATGAAGACTTGATGAAATCTTTCTTGCTCAGCCAAGTTGACCAAGTAAAATTCGTTACTGGATCGAGGAAGATTCTTTACAAGACAAGGTAATTATTAATAGTAGAAAGATGTAGTAGTGAGTTTAAAGTTAAACCCGTTGATTAATGACTATGGAATTTTCAGCTTTGATGAACCATTTGTGGAGTTAGACTTCCTACCAAAAAAATTTCAAGTAGTTGGGCTGCCTGAAAAAAAATCAGCTCCTCGAGGCATTCCTGGTCAAAAAAAGGATGTGATTGTGGCAAAGCTGGTACCCTTAATGCCAGAAACAAGGCGTGCGTTTTGGGTTCAAATACCCGTAAACAATGAATCAGTTGATCTCCAAACTGGAGGCGAAGTAGCTGAAGAAATTTGATATTTTTAAGTTGATATTTTGTTAAGTTGATTATGTACCTTATGTTCCTCAATAATTTAATTAAACCATTTTATATTAAGTCAATTGTTTTTTTTACTATAATTATGCTACTTACTTGGTTGAAATACGACATAAGGTATTAAAAATAATAAAAAATCCAATTCAAAAACCTAGTAAGTGTTTTTGCTAGGTTTTCAATGTTAGATCCAAAAACTAATGTATAGAGAAACCAATTAACAAACCTAGGTAGAGATCTAACTAGGTTTTTGCTATTGGTTTAGTATCATACATATCTTGAAGTATCCAAAGAAGTCATTAGTAAGGCACATAAAACTTGTCCAAATGCATTTTCATTTAATTTATCTATTTCGTAAAATAAAACAAATCATAATTATTGCCATGAAAACAAGATATGTTTAAAAAAGTAATTATATTCTAAATGGCAGCTGAAAATGTTTCATGTCTTCTCCTGTAAAATTAACTCAGATGTACTTGCTAGGTTTTGATTTTGGACAGCCGAATGGCTTGACTATAAATTTAGAGAAATGTCACTTTTTCAAAAGCTCCGTTAGTTTTCTTGGGTATGATATTTCAGAAGATGGTATACGGCCAGGTAAAAAGAAATTAACGGCAGTAGAAAACTATCCTGAACCCAAAACGGTGCATCAAGTAAGACAGTTTTTAGGTCTTATTAATTATTTTAGAAAATTTATAAAGAATTGCGCTCTTATAGCAAAACCCTTGACAAAGCTCTTAAAAAAAGATGTCACGTGGGAGTGGGGATCTGAACAAATTTCAGCAGTTAATAAATTAAAGGACGAATTGTCACATAATGCTTTATTAAAGATATATGACCCCAAATTACCTACTATTTTGTACACCGATGCTAGTCGTGATGGTGTAGGCTGCATACTGACTCAAGTAACTGATACGGGTGAAAAGTCAATCCATTTTTATAGCCGACAGACTTCGAATGATGAGAAAAAGTACCACTCCTTTGAGTTGGAATTCTTAGCTATAATTGTTGCGCTTCAAAAATTCCGGCATTATTTATTGGGGTCCACTTTTAAAATTTATACTGATTGCAATGCTGTTAAATACACAATAAATAAACAGGAAATTAATTCTAGAATTGGTAGATGGGTATTACTTACACAAGAATTCACGTTTGAGATAATACACAAACCCGGAACTCAAATGCAACATGTTGACGCTTTGAGCCGAAACCCGGTTGATACAAATTCTACCCCCATAAGCAATGAAAGCGTGTTGGCTATTACTGAAGCAGATTGGTTATTGTCAGTCCAGTTACAAGATCCAAATATTTGTGCAATTAGAGAAATATTACAGTCAGGTCAGGCCGAGCTTAATAAGAAAGTGTATAATGATTATGAGCTATTAGGTAATAAGGTATACCGTCGGACTAACTATGGTAGACGATGGGTTGTCCCTAAACAATGTATTTGGCAAATTATAAGAGCTAATCATGACGAACTTGGCCATTTTGCCGTGGATAAGACAATTGAAAGGATAAAATCTTGTTATTGGTTTCCCAAAATTAAGAAAGTGGTCTCCAAATATATTAAAAATTGTATTAACTGTATTTACTATAAAAATATCCATGGCAAAAAGGAAGGCAAACTGTTTCCGATACCTAAATATGCAAAGCCCTTTCACACGCTTCACATAGACCATCTGGGTCCATTTGTAAAAACTACGCGTAAAAATACGTACCTCTTGGTTACTGTTGACTCTTTTACAAAATTTGTGTTTATTACACCTGTTCGTAACACTAAGAGTCAAGTTGTTATAAGCGAATTAGACAAAATATTTAAAGTTTTTGGTAATCCGAAGCGTCTTATATGTGATGCTGGAAGTTCTTTCACATCCAAGTTATTTGTAAAGTACTGCGAGGACAAAAATATTCGACATCATGTTATAGCTACTGCTGTTCCACGCTCAAACGGTCAGGTGGAACGTTTTAATCGCACCATCCTTGACGCATTGAGAAGTATGGGTGCTAACACCAGCTACGACAAATGGGACACTCATATAACCAGTATCCAACAAGGCATTAACAGTACCATTAATAAAACCACTTCAGCCATTCCCAGCGAAGTGTTTTTTGGATACCGCCTTCAAACTGATGCCGACAAGCTGGCACAAGAAGATCAAGCTGTTGACGTTACGCTATTAAGAAATAACGTTAATAGCCGTATTCAGGCCAGTGCAGAAAAACAAAAGCAGGCATTCGATTCCAAAAGAAAAGAGGCTCACAATTACAACATCAACGATTTGGTAGTTATAAAAATTCCTAGTCAATCCAATGAGGGGCAAAGCACTAAATTATTACCGCTTTTCAAAGGCCCTTTTCAGGTGACTGAAGTATTAGGTCATGACCGCTACAAAGTAAAGGACATGCGTGGCGCTGAAAGAACAAGCAAGTGCTATGAAGGAACTACGTGTGCGGAGAACATGAAGCCTTGGATCAAGTTGGCAGATCTAGATGTTGACGGTTTGGAAATGGCCTAAGATGTTGTCAGGTATTTATTGAACTCAAATAGTGATTCGATTTATTGAAAGTGTATTTTTTTATATTATTTACTACTATTTGTTGTAAGCTGTCTAGTGCATTTGCTTCAAACATATTTTGGTATTTGGATTGTGTTGAGCTGCAGTATTTATTCATGTAAAATAAATCTGTGGTACTTAGGTTTGGGGTTTGTAGTGATATGCAACTAGGGTTGGCCAAAGGCATCGCCTAGGGTAAACTGCAAGCTCTAAAACTTACAAATGACTGGCCGCT
Source organism: Eurois occulta (assembly GCA_950022335.1). Taxonomy (NCBI): domain Eukaryota; kingdom Metazoa; phylum Arthropoda; class Insecta; order Lepidoptera; family Noctuidae; genus Eurois; species Eurois occulta. The sequence goes on along the minus strand of OX465498.1, from coordinate 14,496,403 downwards.
GATGGAACAGTTACAAATGCATCTAAATACCAATATTATGTCAAGTTGACAGGTCTTTTGAACTGTGGTCTTTCTTCTGCTGGCCGTTGATGGAATAGCAGAGTAGTCGCTCAGTTCAAATGACGAGTAATTTGTAATTACTGCGTAACTTTATAATTATTCTGACTTATAGTTTATGCTTTGTTCTCAGCAATTGCACCAGACTGGGACGCTATCCGGGGACGGATGCGTGCGCAGGACGGCCGGATGTTGTCGCCTCGAAAACAGCCCTACATTTTTACGCATTTGATTTGTTATTTTGATTAATGGTTTAATTATTAGTTGATTTATTTAGTCAATCATGCTATATTATAACTGTTTTTAGCACTACTTAAAAGATACTCGTTTGACTATTTAAATTCAAAACAACATTTAATAAATATGAAGGTTGGTAGCACTGGTGTCGCGCTGTTATTGGTCCATTGTGAATTTCCGGCCAATGGTGGGGCGACACTGGCTATTTAGAGAGTTAATAAAAGGAACTCTGGCAGTTGGTTAAAGGTCTCGGAACGAGGAACATCTCTCTCTCTCTCCTTAGTGGTTTTAAAAATAGTGTGGTTATATCTCAGAATATAAACTAAAGTAATAATGTGCATGTGTGTATTTTGATTAAAAGTGAACTTTAAATATTGTGTTTTAGTGTTCTGTTTCTGTAGTGGTTATAATACTTAAATTAAATAAATATTAGCATTTACTCGGTGTTCTTGGTGAATATATTACATATTACCTACTAATAAATAACAAAACGTCTTTTCTTTACTGAAGCCGGTTAAAAATAGCAGATCGTGCAATTATCCAAATATGCAAATTTTTTGTTGGATCACGAATTTAGTAACAAACCAACTTATGACGATTTAGTAAACAATATTACACCATTCAGAATTTAGTTTCTTAAGGGAAAGAACACAGAAACAATAACAACGAGGTCAAAAGCCAGCAGATTAGGAGTCACGAGTTGTTTGTTAAGAACAAAAATTAATAAATGATAATGCAAAATTAACTCACCAAGTGACACGACAAAACACACAGTGAGTAAGTAGCAGACTGATAGGAAATCAAACGACATGAAAATGATAATATAACACGAAACGGGTGCTTGAAACCAAAACAAACTCAGTCACATTATTGCTACACGTGGTCATACTAGTAGCGCCATCTGTTTGTGTAGTGATGTACTACGTGGGAAGCTACCTAACTGAAATGGAAAGTGTCGAGTTGCTGTCATTTTGTTTTCTGTCATTGAGAACAGATGTCACTGTAAAGAGAAATTCATATTTTTTTGTCGGTCCTAGAAATTGTGGATAGATGTAAGGAACAGGTTTACAGAACAGCAACCTTTAAATCCCATTTAAATGAAAGCGAGCCTACTACCATCAACCGGGCACACAAACCCAGACTAGTGAGTTACTGAGAAGTGAGAACGTCCTCATGGAAACACCCAATAGCATTTTGCCCAACATGGGGATACAACCCAGGACCCCAAACTAAGCAGAACCGCCAGCGCCCACTAGATCAACTAGCGGGGCCAAATAAGTAGATAGTATAATGTAATAGACTAATAGTGATGAAGAAGAAGTTCAAGCCACCCAAGCACAAAGTTGATGATTACGCACACATTCCTTCTTAGTATCGCCAATGTTGGACAGGTCACAGGCTACGCCCCTAATCCACCTTTGGTGCATCTAGGAAGAGCTAAAGCTAACCACTCACCAGAGAAAGACCCTGTCAGGAAACAAGCCGTTACAAGTTGAACGCGTCTTTAAAGTTATCGTTAGTTGTTTGATAAATATTTTAAACAGAGAGGCAGACAGGACCCAGACAGCTAAATCAAGATTAACTCACGTATAGGAAAAGACAGAGTACACGTGACAGTAATCGTGAAATGATTACAATATTGTTATTAATTACAATTCGATAAAACTAGGTACTTAGATTAAAGTACAGACGCCAGCACATCAAGCTACTACAATCTATAGATTTTCAACTTTATTTCTAAAGCATTAGGTTTAAGGTTGGCTGGGAAAATCTGACAGTTTCGGGTTGGTTGACCTGCTGGCGTCTATATATTCGATGTGTAAAGGTATAAAAATTAATAGCTGATAAAGTGATAAGTGATAGGCTGGTTTTATAGTCACGCCGCTAGACGCGCCGTTGGGCAGCGCGCTGTTGAACAGGACCACCGAACGGCGCTGCTCAAGCGCGCGAATTTGAAACGCTACTACTACCCCAATACATATCCGAGCGCGCGCACTCCGACGGCGCTGCTAAAACGCGTGACTATAAAATCAGCCTTAACCAACGTAACGCCGTGCCGCGCCGGGTCAATGAAGACGCTGCTCCACAGCAGCACACGGCATAGCTTTGCACGTGTGCTTAGCTTTGCTTGGTATAAAAATTTAGGCGCCTTCGTCTACAAGTGAATCTGAATTCGAGAAACAATTGTACCGCGCGGTTTAATTGTTTTCCTAATAATACAACAAGTTTCAACAGGATTGATATTTTCTTTTTTGTAATTTAGGTCAGTCGGTCAGTCCCATGCATCATCATCATCAGCAGCCTAGCCTTTTTTCAACTATGTTGATGGCGGTTTCCAATCCAACCGGATGTAGCTGAATTTTCTGTGTTTAACATATCTGACCTCCATACTTCCAGATCCAGTTAGAGGGTAATACGACACTTGGAGATTAGTAGTTATTGTTACACTTTCGGGTCACAAAAGGTTCGAGTTAACCAAGGTTTTCCATCATCTATAACGCTGATAGCACCTTTTCTAGGGATCCTTCAGGATGACAGGCCGTTATCCCACATCCATAATTCCTCCATGAATGACAGGTGTGGATGAACTTAAACATCCTGAAATTGAAATGTCACGCAAAACAGCTGACAGGCCCATTACCTTATCATGGTGTTACGATGGAACGGGACCGCAGAATGGGGACAGCGATAACAAACTGATATCAGGGTTTGCGTGAAAATCAGCGCTGTGGAAGTTTCCATGGTAAGTGATTAAATGCAAAAGTATTGATTGATAAAATATATGGAAAAAGTGACCCCGGAGGAAAGTGGCATTTGATGCTGAAGAAAGAGTTACATAGTACTAATAATGATTTGAGGAGCTATTATTTAGAAATGGTCATTCAAGTAAAGTGATCATGAAGAATTTCATCAGTCCCAGGACCGCATGCCACTTTGATCTAAGAAGGCCTAATGTGGCTTGTGGAGGTCACAGTCTTTATAGTATGTTTTGGGCCTAAGCTCTTTTTCAGGATGTTTCCTTGACCGTTTATAAAACGTATGTTAAAGTAACTTATGAATTGTAAAAATACAGGTAAAATCTGATTATAGTATCCGGAAGAAACTGGATAGCCATGAAACAGAACCGCCTAAAGTGGAGAGATTTGGAAGAGACCTACACTCAGCATTGGATGGCGTTGAAGAAGAAGAAGAGAACATCTGATGAGTTTCATAAAATATTAATAAACTACCACTTCACCCGCAACTTCATCCTTGAAAATTGTGTCCGTAAAATAGCTCGGCTAATATGCATGATACCTACTACTTACCCACGAATACTGTATCTTTCCATCAGTGAAAATAGTTCTGGAGATTACCCCTACATAAGTACATACAAACTCACAAACAAAATTTACCTCTATAAAATATTAGTATAGATGTACTTCTGTTAGTTTAGCACAGAACAGTTATCGTTTTTTTATATCGTTTGTTGTATTTACTTTTGGTATCTGTCTCTGTGTGTGTCTTTAAGAAACGACTAAATCGCTTTCCAGTGTCGATACAAAAGCTCCTTTGACAAATGCGACACACTTTGTAATAAGCAAAATGTGTCGGATACTGAAACAAGAGATGATTGATATGCAACAAGAACGTGAGAGCGATCCTCATCTTACATGTACATTATCATATCGTTTGTTTTATTTTATTATCATCCGTTTTGTTGCCATGGACATGGAGATATACATATATACATCATCTATATATATAAAATTCAAAGTCCTGACTGACTGACAGAGATATCAACGCACAGCCCAAACCGCTGGTCCTAGAGCAATGAAATTTGGAGTGTGTATTCTTTGTGAAGAGTAGGTATCCACTAAGAAAGGGTTTTTCGAAATTCTACCCCTAAGAGGGTAAAATGGGGTGTTGAGTTTTCTATGAAACTTTTTATTCTCGCGGTCGATGGACTTGAAAATTTGTGTACCTACTCTGCAGTTACAATTATGAGAAACTTGTATCAAAGTTTTTCCAAAATCATCCCTCAATATGAAATTCAAAGTCCTGACTGACTGACTGATATATCAACTTACAGCCTAAGCTGTTGGTGTTAAAGACATGAAATTTAAAGGGTGTATTCTTTGTGAAGAGTAGGTATCCACTAAGAAAGGGTTTTTCGAAATTCCACCCCTAAAGGGGAGAAATGGGGTGTTGAATTTTCGGTAAAACTTTTTATTCTCGGGTCGATTGACTTAAAAGTCTACATACTCTTCAGTTAAAACTATGAGAAATGTATATCACAGTTTTTCCAAAATCATCCCCCAATATAAAATTCAAAGTCTTGACTGACTGATATATCAACGCACAGCCCAAACCACTGGCCCTAGAGAAATGAAATTTGGAGGGTGTATTCTTTGTGAAGAGTAGATATCTAATAAGAAAAGGTTCTTCGAAATTCCACCCCTAAGAGGGTAAATTGGGGTGTTGAATTTTCTGTGAAACTTTTTACTGTCGGGGTCGATTGACTTGAAAGTTTGTGTACATACTCTGCAGTTAAAATTGTGAGAGATGTGTATCACAGTTTTTCCAAAATCATCCCCCAATATAAAATTCAAAGTCCTGGCTGACTGATATATCAACGCAGAGCCCAAACCGCTGGTCCTAGAGAAATGAAATTTGGAGGGCGTATTCTTTGTGAAGAGTAGGTATCCATATGAAAAGTTTTTTCGAAATTCTACCCCTAAGAGGGTAAAAATGGGTGTTGAGTTTTCTATGAAACTTTTTATTCTCGAGGTCGATTGAATTGAAAATTTGTGTACATACTCTTCAGTTAAGAAGAGATTAATTATGAGAAACGTGTATCACAGTTTTTCCAAAATCATCCCCCAGTATGAAATTCAGTCCTGTTTTTTTTTCGGTTTTTTCGTCATGGGTGTCATTTTCGTGGTTTTTGGGGCCGCCAATGACGAAAATGAGGTCAAAATATAAAAATTCAAGACGACGCCCATGAAGATTTTAGGTTTTTTCGTCATGGGTGTCATTTTCATGGCTTTTGGGGTCGCTGATAACGAAAATGTGGCCAAACTGTAAATCGATTATGGCGCCAGCAAAAAAATTCAGTTATTTCGTCATGAGTGTCATTTTCGTGGTTTTTGGGGTCGCTGATAACGAAAATTAGGTCAAAATGAAATTCAGGATGGCGCCGATGAAAATTTTTGGTTTTTCTTCATGAATGTCATTTTCGTGGTTTTTGGGGTCGCTGATAACGAAAATGTGGTCAAAATGAAAATCCAAGATGGTGCGGACGAAAATATTTGGTTTTGTCGTCATCGATGTCATTTTCATGGTTTTCAGGGTCGCTGATATCGAAAATTAGGTCAAAATGAAAATTCTAAATGGCACCAACCATTTTTTTTAGATTTTTCATCAGGGTTATCATTTTCATAGTTTTTGAGGTCACTGATAACGAAAATGAGGTCCAAATAAATATAGAAAAAAAAAACAATTCTCATTTTTTTCCTCGGTTTCCCCTGACTCAATTTTCACTCTTCGCCACTGGTACCTACTAGTGGCAAAGGGTCCACTTAGAAAGGGTTTTTCGAAATTCCACCCCTTTTTTTTTGTTTTTTTGGAGGGTGGGAAATCATCAAATGACCCCTCCCGCTCTGGGCGGAGCGGAAGGGAGTGTCAGACTCTTACTGACTAAAAAACACCCATGTTCCTTCTTTGGCCCTTTATGTTCCAGGGCCGCGGTATCTCTTTCGAACAGTACCGCAGCCCTGGCAGGCATCGGCCCTTGCGGGCCCCTCCCGTTTGCTGACATCTCTTTGAGGCGCGCGTGGAACACGAACGCGCCGTCGACACGGCCTGTCGTCATACGACGGACGGACATAGATAGTGTCGATAGACTTGAAAGTCTACATACTCTACTTACAGTTTTTCCAAAATCATCCCGCAATATAAAATGAAAGTCCTGACTGACTGACTAATATATCAACCACTGGTCTTAATGACATGAAATTTGAAGGATGTATTCTTTGTTTTGAAATGGGGGTTGAATTTTCTGTGAAACTTAATATTCTCTGGGTCGGTTGACTCAAAACTTAATGTACACATCACTCTTCAATTAAAATTATGAGACACGTGTATCACAGTTTTTGATATACACGATGTAGTTTAGAAATATTTTTATTTTCATTTTTTAATTTACGACCCAAAAGTGGCTCCCCTGTTTAAAATTAATTTATACGTCCGTCTTTGAATCGATGACTTACATATATGTACCAAATTTCAACTCCATCGGTCCGGTAGTTTCAGAGTAAATTGGCTGTGACAGACGGACAGGCAGACAGACAGACACGCGAGTGATCCTATAAGGGTTCCGTTTTTCCCTTTGAGGTGCGGAACCCTAAATACTAATATTACATATATGTATATCTTACATAAACTATTTATTAATGCGAAAGTTTGGATGAATGGATCTTTGTTACTCAATCACGCCAGAACGGCTGATCAGATCTGGATGAAACTTGGCACAGAGATAGATTATAGTCTGATACAAATAGATGTAGATTACTTATTATCCCAGAAGTAGGCAAGATCCCGTGGGCAATTCCCGAACTGCACGCGGGCGAAGCCGCGAGCAAAAGCTAGTTTGATATATGAAGGGGTTGGGTGTATCATTTTTGCATTGATGCCTGTTCACTCTTGGTTTGAAGGCAGACGGGTTAAATGTGGGAGGGAACACAGTTGCCTTCAGAGAGTGGAACTCTCTGAAGGCAACTGTGTTCCCTTTGGCGGTGCGCCTAAAAACGTGGAGGAGAAGCGCTGAGTATACGACTCGTCGGGATATCAACCAAGCGTGCTTTCCAGAAAGCTTATTGCCGGTTTTGCTCCCAGTTCCAGACTTCCGGTAGCATTGAAGAAAGTCTACCTATAGGTAATTCAAAGGGAGTTTCATAAAAAAATCGCCTTTAAGAGAGAACTCCGCCACACCAGCAGTAGATAGTTAACTTGTTATTCACCTTGTCGATTGGTAAACATTTTTACCACGGCTTCAGCTGGTCTCATACTGATGCGAGAAAAGAAGAATATCTTCAGCATTGTGTTAGCATATTAATAACGTTTCTATTGCTAGGAATAAAAGGTTTAAATAATCATACTGACTGGGCCCATATTAAGATACTGGATTCCTCGCTTCGATAGAGAGAAGGCTGTTTTCTATCACGCTAGTAGTCTACTGTCTAGTACGTACACTGTGGTCCCCAGTGTGCATCGGAAAATGCAACATGTCTTCGAATTTTCAAGGTTTATAAATAAATTACACAAAGTAGCTGGAAATTTTTTTGCAGTATTGCTTTGCTTCGGTGTATTTGACTAACTGAAAGTTTACCATAGTCTGAACTACAAATAATAAAATAATAAAAAGAAACTACGCACACTAACGTGATACAGTTTTCACTAGTACGGAGGTCAGTGTGAATATCAAACAACCGCATAACTCAGGTATTTATAATACGTGATTATATTGTAAAAAAAGTAGCAGACACAAATCGCAGGATTGTTGGGATTTGTATGTAAGGTTGTTCTTTTTAATAGTCAATAAACTTTAAACTTTAAACTAAGGCAAAAACGATAACAAATTAATAATGTATAAACACGACCTCAACATCGATTAATTTTCTGCTGCATGTTGCTGTATTATAAATTATGATACATACAAATACATGTCGGTTCATCAAAATCGGCCCAGTAGTTGAGGCGCTTCGGCGAAACATAGTGTTAAAACATACATACATAGACTGCTAAACTCATCACCCTTCCTTTTATCTTGGCTGCAGTCGGTTAAAACACTACGTTACTACGTCGAATTAGCCATTTTAGCCGGAATACTAAAACAGTATCTCTCCACATATTTCTTTCATGATTATCATTGTGATAAGCTTAGATAAACTGGGCTATGATTGTTTGTTGGGTCTCAGAGTACAAACACGGGCTTTTTCTTTTGAAATATACTTGTTGCCTGTTGGTGTAGACATAGCTGTTGTACGCATGCATAGTGTTTTGTTTGTTTATAAACTTCCTTTTCTGTTCTAGATTTGATACCCAGGTCGGAGTTTTGCTCTCAGGGATGTCTCATTAGCAGCCAAGGTGTCTGGATTTCTAGCCGGTTGAGGCAACAGGCTCACTTACTATTTATAACAAGGGACTTCCACATAGCTAGCGACGCCTCTGCCTAAGCCTTTCATTACAGGCGTGACTTTATGTTATGATGGTTTTATGTTATTACTCTCAAATCAGCACTTAATGAATGTATAACCCAAGAGGGTAAGCGAGAGTAGCGTGCACAAAGCATAATTTTCGCACTGCTGGGACACATCTGCTTCTGCGTAAGTGGAGACAGTGCCTGGTTCACCACGCGGATCCCGCGCCGGCAACTGGATGTCATAAGATCTTCTATTTGATCTAGGATGAAGGATGAATTTGTTAGAAGGAAACCTTTCAGAGTTTTTCTTGAAATGACTTTTGAAGATGAATTGCCGCTTTGCCGCGGAAATAACTTTAAAGATAGATTGTCCAATCAGCATATAATGTTCCCACTGCTGGGACACACGGCCTCCTCTCTGTGAGAGGGAGAGGGCTGTAACTGTAATCCATCGCGCCGGTCTGGTGCGGGTTGCAGTAGCGAAGGGTCAATTTTTATAAGAGGTAAGCCGGACTACATATCATGTGATTGATTATATTATTTGTCTATAGAATACTGACTGTGCCATTTTTCAAAGGGAAGCTGGTTGGAATCGATTTGTAGGGGACCTTCGCCACTGGCGGGTTGGTAGATGTCACATTCTTTGTTTCTTCTTTATTTTTGGTTCTAAGACGGGCATGTGCTCACGATGTTTTAAATATAGTCCTTCACAATATACCCATACATTGAAGTATACATGTATTTACCTGCTTATATACCTGTAATGTGCTGAAGATAAGCCGGGCGACTCATCGACATCTCCTTTGCATGCAAATTAGTTTACTCTCGACAATGTAAAGACACGGTCGCTATGTACACAATTATATAAGTATATACTGCTTATGTACATTGAATGTACTAAGTAGGTTACACTGAAGGATGTTTGAAGGATTTCTTTAAGATTAGTCGCTGAAATTTTAAACGTGTAAAACGTTAATTTAGGTACTTACTTCTTCTTCGATGTCGATGGCAATCTAAGCTGTGTCGGCCCAGAACTGAGCCACTAGTTTGGTGCCTTCAGTAGCGTCCATTAGTTCTTGTAGTGAACAAACAACAGGACACGCAGGTCACGATATTAAGTGCCCCATCGTTTGTGCCTCATTACACTCGAATTATTAATGAATTTCTTCCTACCCTTTCTTTTGTTTTTTTCTTTCTTTTTTTTTTTTTTTTTTCTGCGACCAACCTGTATCCGGAGTCTATTTAAAGACTTCCAGCTCAGCCATGGCAGCAATTGCATTTTATAATGTTCAAAAACTTGATTTAGGCTTCGAAATTGTCTGTTAGCTTGACTTTGTTCCACCAACAGTTGTTGAAAATCTTTTGTAAATGAACGAGAAACACAAAGTCTTGTAAGTCAGGTGGCCTACCAATCTACCATGACGTCTTATAGCAGGTGTTATTCCAGTGTGGGAAAGAGATGGCGCTAGACGATCTGTATAGCGCTATCTCTTTCCCACACTGGAATTACTCCTGCTTTAAGACGTCATAGTACACCTTTGGCATAAAGTCAGTGTAAAACTTCTCTACTAAAAGATCATGATGGCTCAATAAATAAAAGTTATGTTCTTGTACCCATAGGTACTTACTGTAAAAAGTTGTAAACGTCAAGTACATACTCAAAAATTTTGTAGCAGACTCAATATCACATCTTTTATAAAGCATGAAAGTTTCAATACAAAAAAGTGGGTACTTTCAGTCGAGATAAGAACTCAACAAAAAAGTTTAGTTAAGTTTTTTGCTTTCTTTTTGTTTATCTTCTTGGTTATTCCAGGGACAAAACTAAAAGGTCATGTGATCATGTGCCAGTGTACTACTGGCACATGAGACCTTTTAGTCTCCCCAGCAATGCTGTCTGAAATACTTATACCTCAGCCTACCCGCCTAAACCGCTGGGTTAATCTGTATGAGTTGTATGTGCAGAATAGTTTCTTTTATGACGAAAAAAAAAAATGTGGAGAAAGGGAGTGTCAGACTTTTACTGACTAAAGCGAAGCTGAGGCCTTTTTTTTTTTTCGGGTGGGAAATCATCAAATGACTCCTCCCGCTCTGGGCGGAGCGGAAGGGAGTGTCAGACTTTTACTGACTATAAACCATCCATGTTCCTTCTTTTGCCCTTGATGTTCCAGGACCGCGGTATCTCTTTCGAACAGTCCCGCAGCCCTGGCAGGCATCGGCCCTTGCGGGCCCCTCATCATTGCTGACATCTCTTTGAGGCGCGCGTGGAACACGAACACGAACGCGCCGTCGACACGGCCTGTCATCATACGACGGACGGACGGCGAGCTAGCCCATTACTCACCGTCCACAGGCCCGCGCCTACGGTGGCCGAGAGCCGTCACGACGCACGTGGCGAAGGTGAGCCCTAAAGTAGAATTTTTGCGAGTTCATCTCATTAAGAGGTTAAGGAGGAAGCGCTAGGGCCCCCCAAATTCAAATTTTCTTACGTTTTTTTGCAATTTGCAGGCCAGTGTCAGGTCAGGCTGTATGTTTAATGATTCATTCATGAAAAAGTCACTGAATGGGATTAAAATAATTTAGAGGTTTGTATGATGATTTTAATGATGATAACTCATATTTTAATAAACTTACAACTTTACACTGACCTGCAGAAAGAAAAAAAATAAAAAAAGAACGTAAGAAAATTTGAATTTCGCGGGCTACCTTAGCGCATGCTCCTTAAACAGATGATGAAAGTTTTTATATAAAAGTTTATCGTTTTGGAGTACAGATGCCCAATTCCATCGGATTGGCTTATTTGTTGATAAAAGATGATTTAATTTAGCTATCTATGATCTATACACGTGGTATTTTCTCATCTAATCAGTGACTTGACTAATCAGCGTTATCTATTTCTTGTTAAAAGCCGGCCACTTGAAGATAATGTTTTTGAAATTCGAACACTTGACTTGATACATTAGCTCGTGGAAAATTTGATTACCTACATCGATAGGTTTTATCTACATTTTATTCATTATCATTTCTAATTAATTATCTGTCTAAACTTTGTATTATTACCATACTAGCTTATGCCCGCGGCTTCGCCCGCGTGAAGTTCGGTAACTGTCCCACGGATTATACTACCGGGATAAACAGTATCCTATATGTTAATCCAGGTTATAAACTATCTATGTACCTTTCATCCAAATCCGTTGAGCAGTTTTCGCGTGGTCCAACCATCCATCCATCCTCACAAACTTTCGCATTTATAATTTACTAGCGACCCGCCCCGGCTTCGCACGGGTGCATGTGTTATACATAAAAACCTTCCTCTTGAATCACTCTATAAATTAAAAAAAACCGCATCAAAATCCGTTGCGTAGTTTTAAAGATTTAAGCGGTCAAAGGGAAATAGGGACAGAAAAGCGACTTTGTTTTATAATATGTAGTGATAATATTACTAGCGACCCGCCCCGGCTTCGCACGGGTGCATGTTTTATACATATAAACCTTCCTCTTGAATCACTCTATTAAAAAACATCAAAATCCGTTGCGTAGTTTTAAAGATCTAAGCATACATAGGGATATAGGGTCAGAGAAAGAGACTTTGTTTTATACTATGTAGTGAAGTAAGTAAGATCTTATGATTAATCTTCACGGTTTTGTGATGATCTTCAGTAAGGTCAAGTGTGTAGTACTCGCAACCGCCGTGCGTGTATGACCAGATATATGAACGTGGACGAGGCGAAAGGAGCAAAAATCTTAGCAAGAGGCGTTCTGTGGTTTCTGTCTACCCCCATAGGACAAATGCCTGTGTGTAGGTCTATGTATCTGTCGATTGTCAATATTTAATTTAAAAAAGGAAAAGAGTGCTGCTGTTATACCAGAAAAGACAAGGGTTCAATCAATCAATCAATCAAAGCATTTATTTCAAGTAGGCCCGTTACAGGCACTTTTGAACTGTCGAAACAAAGACAACAATGAAATTTAGCTACAGTCCCAGTCACAAGGCATAAAAACTGTGAAAGTACTGTAGTTGCCCATTCCCTAACGTAGATCTCTATGGAGAAGAACGGGCAAGAAACTCCATGGACACTCTTTTAAATCAGAATATTTTTACAAAACCTTGGTTACATCATTCATGTTTAGATGGTACATTATGTGAGAGCGATGTAGCAAGATGTGCACGTTAAAAGTGTCCATAGTAAAAACAAGGAAAAGAACAATTCAAAAAATAAAATAATTAATTCAAATAAGCCGTGGCAACCAAGAGATGACCAGTCACAACTGACAGCGCCCGTTCACGAACATGACGCATGTATCAGCACCATTCAACTCAACCATTTTGAAGGGAACTAACTGATCCGACACACGCGCCACCATCAGCGAGACATTTGAGTGAGCATGACATACACTTAACCGCCAGGGCAAATTCAAGTCAAAAAAAAAAAAATGACGTAGGTTTCCAACGAAGGATAGCTTTCTATTACATAGTACTCACATAATATGGGCTATGCGGTTATATAATACCAAAAGAAATTGAATCTATACAATGCAAAGATAGTTGTACAATCTTCAGCAGCTCCAACAATACTATTTAATGCTATCCATTAATCAGTTTATGCGCCCCTGTCCATGTGGAGCAGGACCGGCATTCAGCCAAGCATTTTTATCAGAGATATAATCGTCCAACTTGTAATATGCTTGCTTACATAGTGTGCGTTTAATGCATGATTTAAATTTCGTCTCATTCAGTTCAAGAATACTTTGTGGAATTTTATTATAGCATCTTAAACAGTACCCCATGAAAGATGAGTCTACTTTAGCGAGTCTGAAGCCCGGCTGAACTAATTGGTCTCTAGTTCTCGTACTGTAATTGTGTCTGTCACCTCTTTTATTAAAAAGATGTAGATTTTTTCTAACGTACATTATGTTTTCGTAGATGTATTGACAATGTACGGTCATGATTTTGATTTCCTTAAACAGTTCCCTTAGAGAATCGCGCCTACGAAGATTATATATGACTCTGATGGCTCTTTTTTGCAGAATAAATATAGACTCAATGTCTGCAGCCCGTCCCCATAACAGAATGCCATAAGACATTATACTATGAAAGTAACTAAAATAGACCAGTCTAGCGGTATCTACATCAGAAAATTGACGGATTTTTCTAACAGCATATGCTGCTGAACTTAGGCGCCCCGCAAGAGATTTCAAATGAGAACCCCATTGTAGCCTTGAATCAAGCGTAAGCCCCAGGAAAACGGTTTTATCTACGAATTCAAGTTTCTCTTTATTCAATACTATATCACACTCGTTACTTTTAACATTTGGTAAAGCAAATCTTATGCATTTCGTTTTTTTTTCCATTTAATACTAAATTGTTTGCTGTGAACCAATTATGGACCTGAAGTAGGGCATTATTTACGTCATCTAGATTTTGGGCCCGTCTATTTATCTTAAAAATTAGAGAAGTGTCATCAGCAAATAACACCATATTTTGAGGTTGGTTTTTTAATAAATAGGGTAGATCGTTTATATATACTAGAAAGAGGAAAGGACCCAATATTGAGCCTTGCGGAACCCCCATTTTTACTTTTAAACCCTGTGAATTAACACCATTTATTTGAACATATTGTTGTCTATCACTTAAATAAGATTTTACCAAACTAAGTGCAAGTTTACCTAGTCCGTAATGCTCAAGTTTCAAAAGCAATGTGTCGTGATTTACGCAATCAAATGCTTTGGAGAGGTCACAAAATATTCCTATTGCGTCTTGGGATGCTTCCCACGCAGAAAATATGTGCTTTAATAAGGTTACACCGGCGTCAGTTGTACAACGTCCCTTAGTGAAACCAAACTGTTGGTCGTGTAAGATTCTGTTGGTGTTAAAATGATTGAGCATTTGATTAAGCATTACTTTTTCAAACACCTTGCTAAAATGCTTGCTTTTATTTATTTTGTATGGATTAATTTTTGATCTGAAATAAACTGATTAATAATAAAAACTGGCAACACGGATACAGGTCTATAATTATTAGTATCTTTACTATCCCCGGATTTGAAACGGTTACGGTTGTCTTCGTGTTTCCAAATTACCACGAACTTCGCGCAAAGATTCTAAGCCATGTTTGCCGAAAAAGCTTTGTTATTCGTAGTGTTCCTTTAAAAGTAAGATTAACTATTGAACTGCGTAACACAAGAAAAGCAAAGTAAACAAGGAATAAAGACAGTATCTCATTGAGGCAGTTAACTGGTTGACCCAATAACTGTGGTTCATACTTGATGGGTATGAACACTCACAATGATTATAATTAATAGATAGCAGTTTAGATGCTGCGTAGAGCACAACTCGAAGGAGTTGGAAATAAATTTGTAAACAGCCGACAGCGCAATGAATATTGTTGAATTGGGTTTGAGAGTGTGTTACGTAATAACCTCGCAGAGCTTGATTTGTAGATCAAGTTACGCTTTTGGACAACGTACGGTAGGAAGTTTTTTTTTTTTTTTTTACTAAACTTTTTGTTACCAACTCATGGAAGGATTAGGCTGAGGTGTACCTGGTGTACCCCCACATTACGCCAGTTATGTTTAAGTCCCATGTTATAGGGGGCGAGCCTATTACCATCAACCAGGCATAAATACAGACTCCGTGGCTGCTAACCGATGAAACAAAACAGCTAGGTAACCTCATCATCTGCTCATCCTTTTCCAACCATTTTGAGGTCGGGAGGGAGTCTTACGGGATGCAGCTGTATACCAGTATTTTACAAGGAGCGAATGCCTATCTGATTTTACAACTTAGTCCCTTTGGTAAAACTGATTATCAGATTTTCGGGCTATCTGTAAAGACTGAAGATTAGTGGATAGGTGTACGTGTCCGTTAAAATTAAAGAAAAAGAATAAAACTGCACAGTGCCTGAAATAATGACGTAATGAAAATGCTAACGAGTTTGTGTCTGCGGTCATTTTAACATGGATTAATTATTTTGATCTTAGTTTCAGGTAGTTGTTTTATATCTGATGCTACCTATGTATATTATGCTCATTTAGATACTAATCTATACATCTTTATATTCATATAAATAAAAATTGAAGTGTCTGTTTGTTATTTCAAAATAACACATTTTTACTTAATACTACGGTACTTATAACTTAATTACTTTATATATTATTTAAGTTTTGTCTGTCTGTTTGTTCCGAGTAATATCCTAAACGGCTGGACCGATTTTGACGGGGCTTTTTTTGGTAGATAACTGATGTTATAAAGAGTAACCTAGGTTAATTTTATTTTAGAAATAGGATAACAGTTCCCTGCAAAAAAAAAACATGAAATAATTAACAAGCCTTTGACCGCGAGTGTATCTGCGATAGTCGATAACATAAGGCTGTCACTATCTGAATTCAGGTACCACAGCTGTTGGTGTTTTAGTTTTAGATGTTATAAAACAAATTCCCAGGTTTTCGAAAATTGGTGAATGTAAAAAAGGTGATTTTTGGTATCTGAATGAAAATTCAACTTCAACTTCCCAGATATAAAAGAGTTCCTAAAGACAACTTTGGAAGTAAATGTTCGAATCTTGCGCAATGAAAACTGAAACTGAAGAATGTATATCACACACATACTTGCAAGGAGGAATACATATCAACACAAACGATAAACAAAAATATACTAATACTTTGTGTGCGCAGTTCTTTTTTTTTTTTTGAGTTTTTTACCTATGTTAGAGTTTATTAGCTACATGATAACCCGTATTTACACTATAACATTTAAATTTTTTATTAAGATAAACCGCTATTGGACATTTGATAAATGTCTATCAATCAACACATCTTTTTGCGATTTTAGAGTTCCGTAGCCAAATGGCAAATGTTTGCCAAACCTGTTCGAATTGCGCACATCGATTTTACTCGGAGACTGTTGGCACTATATAGGGTGTAACAAGACCTTTTGCGAAAACCGAAATGCACACAAAAAAAAAATATCGCAATGACGGTGAGAACAACTCCCCGTCATTTCGATATTTTTTTTTTCTGAACCATATCTCCTACCTGAATTCAAAGATGCAACTTTTTCACAAGTTTTTTTTTTCAAATAAGTACTAGTTTTTAAGCGTATAAATTTACTTTGAATACCTCCATGACCCGTTTACTATTCAATGCATCCATCAGCACAATGTTTTAAATAAATAAATAAAAAAACGTGATGTTTGACCCCAAATAAAGTCGTTTACCAGAAATAATTCTTGCATAGAGTTACTTAGTTTGATGTACAGAATGCTTGGTTGACGGCTTCGTTAAGGGTCTGTTTACACCTTGTACTGAATATTGGAGAGGTGTATTCTATGCAATGTTAGGCACTCGTGTGGCACTCCCAATACAAGTATCCATCGCCTACCTTTTTCCCAAACTCTATTGGGGTCAGCTTCCAGTCTTATCGGATGCATTCAGCTGCATCCGACCTCTATGCTGAATACCCGTCCCCCCCCTTGTCTGTGAGAGAAAGTCCGTTGTGGTTTCTGTCAAACTATTGACTTTTTTTTTTATTGTTCACAAACATACATGACATTTTTTTTTGTTCTACAATTTACTCGCCATACAGTTTAGTTTTATGGCGAGAAGCGCTTGTTTTTACATACAAATCTATTAAACAACTGACCTTAAAAACTACTGCAAAAAGGGGCGACATGGGGCGACTGCCTATCTGACCTGTACAACCCTGTAATAAAAAACTTATTTAACACACTCAAACACTGTTGTAAGCTTTCACGTTTTAAAACTAAACAAACAACAACATAACAACAACAACAATATACAACAACAACAGCAAGAACAACATACAACAACAATTTAACATGCTCCATACTTAAGGACCTCTTTCCTTAACCCTCGGTGGGTTAAAAAAACCCACATAAGCGTGCGGGTTCCTATAGGTAACTCAGAGCTGATACATTTTTTTAGTCACTTGTTCATTACAATAAAATGGACAACTTTGTTTTTCATAGATTTTTCCAGAGATACTGTGTTATTTTTGCGGTTGCCGGTTAGTAAAATCAATAGATGCGTAAGTATTCGTCTCGACTACGGGTCCCCCGTGGTCCGACAACGTCTTAGCCGGTTTTATTATGTTTTTGTGGTAATTATGTACTACCAGTTCCTTTGACC
Organism: Eurois occulta; assembly: GCA_950022335.1. NCBI lineage: Eukaryota > Metazoa > Arthropoda > Insecta > Lepidoptera > Noctuidae > Eurois > Eurois occulta. Next base: position 14,478,783 of record OX465498.1, on the reverse strand, counting down.
TTGGTCATGCAACTTATATAAGCACCCACTAGACCGAATCCCGCATACATCTTCTGGAGCTGTATACTAAACATGAAACTGGTAAGTTCAATTTCATATTCTCATCTTTATTTTGTTGTGTAATTCTGTAGGTGACTATTGTTGATCTAAGTTAATCAGACTGTTTTAATAGTGTAGATATAATGAACTAGCTTTTGCTAGCAGCTTCGCTCCCGTTACACACGGCATGTACTCACGGGAACGTTTTAAATGTAGCCTATACACTTGGGGATAATGAAGCTCCCCCTTAGTGAAAGAATTTTCAAAATCGGATCAGGGCGGCAGTCTCGACATAGATACCGACACTTTCGCAAACTTTCGATCGCTTAATAATAACAGAAAAAATCGGTTGCAATAACGTTGCTTGCGAGAAACGCATCTTGGATGTTGAGACTTGCATTTCTCGCAAGCAACTTTATGTACGTTGTTTTTTTCTGATATTATTAAGCGATCGAAAGTTTGCGACATTGTCGGTATCTAATATCTATGTCGAGACTGCCGGCCCTGTACCTAGTTCTGAAAATTACCCTCTACATACAAACTTAAACGAATTTTGCTTCTTTATAATATTAGTATAGATAAAATTGGTATTATGTTATTTTTAAATCCTGCTTATTTTGTGTAAATGATAGTGATAGTCACCGTGTCTATTTAAAAACTGACACGTCATTTGTTATTATGTTTTGGCCATTTAGTTCTATTAATTAAAGCCGTGCGACCGATGGAATTTACCATCGAAAATATGTAAAGAACTTCTTTAAGAGCTTTCGTTTATTTAAACTTCATGTATAGTAGTAGTGCTACATTAGGTGGGATTTAATGCCACAAGGAATTCTCTACCAGTTTCTTTCTCTATTTAGATATAAGGTCCCATTAAAATAGATGGACAAATTTTAACACAGTGTTCAGTACTTCTAACCAAAGATATCCAAGCAAAAAAAATACTGATTTTGTGATTTTGTAATGACCGTTTTGTGGATGTGTTTATTCTAGTGCCGGCAATTTATTATTTTAGGTCAAAATAAAATCACTTTAATCACTTCAGTGTTTCTTTTGCTTGGATATCTTTGGTTAGACGTACTGACGCTGTGTTAAAATTTGTCCATCTATTTTAATGGGACCATAGAGTAGGTAAGGATAATCGGTGATTTATGTAATTTGGTGATATTTTTTAAACGAAATACCACACAGTTCCCCTATGCAAGCACATTCAAGAGACAGCGCTAGCGAGTTGATACGAGTGTGAGGAAGACAGTATAGATGTGTCTTGAATGTGCTTGCATAGGGAACTGTGTGGTATTCCGTTTAAAAAAAAATATCACCGTTGTGTGTTAATAGTGCTTTTAAATATAGAACATAACATCACGCCTGTAATCCCAATGTACCTAATAGTTCACCCACATTTCGCCAGTACCATGTAATAGGGGGCGAACTTATTGCCATCAATCGGGCACAAATCCAGGCTCCGTAATAGCTACTACTGAGAAATTCCTCATGGAAAAACTCAATAGCACTTTGACCGACCCGGGAATCGAACCCAGGACCTCATGCTTAGCAGTCGCGCTTGCGACCACTAGACCAACAAGGCAGTCGAGGCGGTAAATATGGAAACATAATATCATCAAATACGTCACCGATAATTATATCCCTGTGGTAATCTCCACAAAAAACTGACTGACTTGTTATTGACTTCAAAAAAGGAGGAGAGGTTTTCAATTCGTCGGCATCTTTTTGTTATGATACTCGTATATATGTTCACCGATATCTCCGTGATTACTGATCCGATTTCAGTGAATTCTTTTTTGTTTAGTAGAGGAAGCTCACGCGGTGGAGTCATACACATTCTATTAACTTTGCTGAGGTACTTCATAAGTATCCTCTATGTTATGCTTTTGTTACTTCTGCGTCTATGTGGATGATGTGTTAATATGTATTTTCTCGTTTCAATGTAAAATTAATAGTTGTCAAAGATTTGTATGAGATACCACTACTGATAAGTGTAAAATAAACACTATACCGTTTAATAAGACCAGTTGTCACACTTTCCGGCTTTTGTCAGCAGGGGCCAACGGGTTGTGGTGCTTTCCGAGGCACCGAAGAATCACTATAGGAAATGAATTGTCATCCACGAACAGACTTCCAATCAATCCGGCTGTTTTCATTTAGTCACTGGCCCTCATCGCTATCATCGGTTACTGGCTGTTATTATGTTCTCTAAACCCTCGTTTTTGGGTTCCGTACCTCAAAAGGGAAAAACGGAACCCTTATAGGATCACTTTGTTGTCCGTCTGTACGTCCGTCTGTCTGTCAAGACCCTTTATCTCGGGAACGCGTATAGGTATCGACTTGAAATTAAAACCAAATACTAAGGTCGGCCGTTTGCCGCAAAAAACGTGTATTTCGCCACTCGAGGAAATCGAAATTTATAGGGTCCTTTTCATTAGATCAATCAACTCTAAGATAATCCTAATATTATTTTCCAGTTCGCAATCTTCGCTCTACTGATATGCGCCGTGCTGGCTCTGACCGGCGCGAGCCCCGTCGCTGACGGAGGCTACTTACAGCCAGCGGATGCCGACCAAGGCTACTTGCGGCCAGCGCTGAGGGAGGCTCGCAGCCACTCCAAGAAGGGCGGTGGTGGCGGTGGATACGGTGGTGGTTATGGCGGTGGATACGGCGGTGGGTACGGCGGTGGTAAAAAACATGGATGAACGTTCCTTAAGTTGAAGAGGTGAAGATTTTGACGACCATAATTTACTTACATACCTTGAAAATCATAATATATTTTAAATGAACATTTTTACGTTTTGGAGATACTTAAACTCTGTGATAAAATGTTTCGGAATTAAAAGTTTTATTTTGAAGAAAGTGTATTTTATTTATTTTGTCCATATTTCAATAAGAATATGCCACAGATGCTCACCAATATACAAAAAAAAAAAATAGCAGATGTAGCGATAAAAGCTTGGTTAATTAATTTCCGGTAGAGATACTACTGTGGTATCTTTTTTACTGTTCTGACGTGATGGTATCAATAATATGTATTACCGCTTGTGATATTAGACACACGACGACAGGATTTTTTATTTGGTTTCTGTAGCTTATTCAACAGTTGTAATTAGTTTTATTATCTTAATACAGGCACTGTTTGCTTAAAAAGCTCCAACGTAATGGTTGGCCCTGGCTGGAGGCCTTACCTATAGTCAAGGCACCTACATGATAACTGAAGACATCCTCGTGGGCTGACCTGCGAGATGCCATTAAAAAAAAAAACTAAATGTAACGATGATGCTTATTGTGACGATAAGACATTTTGCTTTTTTTTGTATTTTATATGTGAAGAATTTGGTCTCAATTTCATTTACAAAGTTAATACGTGTATTGGGTTAAATATGTATATTCAATGCCCCGGTGTTCGCCATTTGGTGAAAGATAGGAAATGCTGTGCTTTAGAAGTGGGATATAAGTTTCATTTTCTCCACTAACAAATCGTTTTGGGTATAAATGAATATATCTACGAATCAGGCGAAGAGATTTGTGAAAATTTGAAATAAAGGAACTCAATATTTGTCAAATGCGATCTAAACAAGGAAGACAGTTAAAAGCATAATATTCCGTGACATAAAATAATGTACCTACCTAACTGTTTCCAGCGTGTGAAGTCAACAACTTGACAATCGAGGAACATTAGCGCTATAAATAGCACAGGGAAAACTATAATTAAATCCTGTAGACACAGCAAGCATTAATCAGTCCTGGGAGCGTCATGTGTATGTGTATACAGTTTTAACAGCTCATTCGTGGTTTAGTGAACTATTTATTATAATAGTAACCAAGGGGCTGGTCTGTACCAAAAGTATCTGATGATAGGATAAACAAATGAATCTGAAATCGTATAAATGGGGTGAAAAACTGCCTTTTTATCCCACCAGATGTCGCATAATCAACTTTGCCTAATTGTGTTCTGTCACCTGTCAAAATCCATACTAATTTACGATTTTTATATACACAAATATCGAAAATAATTAAATACTATAAATATGACGCAGTGTTGTGCTCCAGACTGCAAAAATCAAGGAAGACATATATTTCCAAAGGATCCAAAACGCCGAAAAGCCTGGGAAAAAGCGTTGAGAATCAAAAACTTTAAAGCAACCGAGCACTCTGTGTTGCTCATTTTAAAGCTGATGATTATTTTGGCCAAAGTAAATATACCGGTACGTGTGATTGATTCATAATAACTCGTGGATAATTGTAGATCATTTTGCATAGAAAGTAATGATAATATGTTATTTATTTCAGTGTATGAGCCTAAATTCTTAAAGAAAACTGCAGTGCCTTCAATATTTTCTTTAATTTCTTCAATTACATTGTTCAATGTTGCCTTTATTGCTCAACAGAATATTTACAATGTAGACAACTTTTTTCATTTGGGCCTTGCATTGGCCCTGTATGTATGTGTATGCACCTTCAATGCTATACCGTGCAGTCAACAAACACCTGGCTTCATACATAGCCTGTCCTTTCGGCTGAGCATTCAGAGCATTGAATCTGAAAGAAATAGAATAGCACTTTAGGCACTTTGGTAAATCATGTAACATAGAAGGTACCTCCTATAATTTTAGTCCTAAGGTCTAAATATAAAGGTATCATTAAAGAGATGCTACAAGAGATTTTATAAATGAACTCACCTTTCGAAGTACGACTGTATTTCTTGCCTATTTAGAGCAGGAATCGGCGAATCGGCATTGATGTCTTTGTAAGAAGAAGTTGGTGGGCACCGATATTGTGGGTCACTGAGAGATGTGCCAGGCTCTAGGTTGACATTAAAATTAAAATTTCGGTCGTATGCTTCTAATCTGAAAGTCAAAAACATACATCATAATAGATTCGATGAGAAAATTGATTATTTATCAATATAACCTTAAAATTATTTATTGATTACCTTTCAATCAAAACTGCTTTTTTCCCTGCTGTTGATGCATTTCTTTTACGTAACTCCACTTTTAATTGTGAAACAGTCCAAAAAGAATACATTTTAAATATAAAATTATTCGAAAACAGCAATAACAAATTCACTAAATCGTCAACATTTATCTGACAAGGTAGGGTCGATGCTAGCGACATCTATGTCGACCTTTGAGTTTTTCTCCTCATTCTTGTGCCACTCACAAATGTTTGTTATATTTATTATTGCACTCACAAATTGAGTGCTTTATAATATAATATAATAATATATCTTGGGACAACCAACACACCGCCATCTGATCCCAAACTAGGCAGAGCCTGTACTATGGCAACCAGACAACTGATAAACATACTTATATATTAATCTAAATATATACATGTTATAGATGAATTACAAACCCAGATACAGAACAAATAATCGTACTCATCGCACAAAGATTTGTCCTGTGTGGTGAATCGAACCCACGACCTCCGTCCTAGCAGTCAGGGTCACTAACCACTAGACCAGCAGGCCAATCAATCTTTGATTTGATAATTCGTAAAGCATTAAGCAGGTAGGGCCCTGGACATCCTAAATCTTTAAGATCTTATTATCATCACCTGCTGAGAGCTTCAAGATCAATGTAATAGAAAGGAAGGAGGCTCCGACAACGGCACAGCACTGTTAGTAACTTGGTAGCGGTAAGTTTCTTGATGTAAAATTGTTTAGTATGAGCACACCAATCATTTTATTTGTAATTAGATTTATGTATGAATAATATTATGAAATCCCAAAACCGCAAGCCTCTGGTTTTTGTACTTACAAGTTTTTTTTTCGTGGTTTTTCTTATTAGGACGTACGTAATAGACTGTTATACCTATTGATATAGCTTGTATTCACACGCTCGGGGATTAACCGTTTTAGTTTTTGCTTAAAATAACACTCTTCAAAGTTCTCATTCTTCAAACAGACAGGGGGTCTAAAATGGCCGCTTTAGCAGAATGATAATAGGATAAAAATATGAATTACGTTTAAATTCTTAAAATGGTCATAGACGTACTTACTATTATGAATTGTCACCTTGTGACCATTTTACGAATTTAAACGTAATTCATATTATTATCCTATTATGATTCTGCTAAAGCGGCCATTTTGGACCCCCTGTTTGCAGTGCAACGTGGGAAGTCAGAGTATAAAATAATATTGTTATGGGAATATTTAAACTACGGACTGCAGCAAAATTTGTTCATTTTAATGTCGAGATTTATTCTCTCCCGGAAACTGCTAACGATTCAGGGTCCATTGCATAATTCATTTGGGAACTTACATACACAGAAATAGAAATGTACTTTGAACCAAAGTTCAGTAACAAAGGATCATATTGTGCTACTGTTGGTTCTCCGTCCAGTTTAAAGGGGGCCCCTTTAAACTGGACTTTTAACTGCAACGTCACCTTTTTATCACTACTGACTGCCCCGTCCCGCGTCCAATCGGAAACATATTCTATGTTGTGTCCACGTCACACGGACTAAGTACTATGACGTCACAATGTTTGCACTCTTGCAGTTTAAACATCAGTTCAAGTTCAATGATTTGTGTGTAGTTTTTATAGGTGTGGCTGCATTCGGTCTTTGTCTCGCTGTCACACGGGCGCCAGGGGGCGCTGCGGCGCGCCAGCTGTGTTCACGTCGGTCCGCAGTCTCGGTCCGTCAACGGGCGAAGTACCACGTGGTCACTCCACGTCCCGTAAATCAAAAACTTTCTTACGTCAAATCAATGGATATAACCTAACACGCGCGTTTCGCATATTAAGAGTAAGATGTGATTTATTTGTGTTTACGTCGCGATGGCCTGTTAATCACTTATTATTGTGTGCAACAGTGACGTGCTGTGCTGTGCCAATGATGTGAATATTTTTTCTGTGTTGTGTTGCATAAAAAAAAGAAGTTATGAGTATCCAAAAGTGTTTGCTGGATAACTCCAGCAGGATGATCAAGGCGATGTCGACTGCTAAGTCGAGTACTAGCGAAGTAAAGATGGTACGTACACTTTAACACAGTTTGGCGTTAAAAACTGCCTTGTGATGAAAGGAAAGCTATGTTTTTAGGTTATTATTCAAGAAAACAATAGTTAGCACTTCAGTAACTTCTTTATCGCTCTGTCAGAGTTTGATGTGAAGTGAATTCGAGATACGAGTAGTTAAGTATGCGTTGTTTTGGTGCAAATAATACATTTTTAACTTAGTTGATGTTTGTAACGAAACCCACATAAACTCGGAGCGTGTTTATATGTAAAATAATTACGTCACAACGAGAAACGTTTCCGTTGTTTCGGTGAATGCAATACGGCATTTTTTAACACAATTAAACATTGTGACATTGAGGAAAATAAATACAAAGTCGTTTATGGTATTAAAATGAAGTTAGGTGTTGTATTTTGTCATCACAGTCGTCAGAAGTCTTAATCGACATACATGTAGCATCTGGCCTTGTTAGAGTCAACGATGTTGGTTGTTAATCAGCTGGCGGGCTATGTTTATGTAAAACACATATATTTGCTTATCTACATCGGTACATAATTGACCACAACATGTGAGCTATAGTGACAATTGGTCTTATAACGGTGTATAGAGACAGGGCTTAAAAGGGTACTTAAGAAAGGTTGACTAATGGCTATAAAAGGGAATTATTATAACAACTCTGTGATTGTTGGCCATTTTGTTATTTTTCGCTTCGAATAGAAGAAGTTTGGCTTGAAAAAGAGTCAGGTTTTTTTTTTTTTTTTTGGAAACAATCGATTTCGACCGTTTTGTCAGCTTTTTATACCTAAGCTAGTTTCAATTCAAAATTACGAGTGAAAACTAAAAAAAAGAAAATGTTTAGACCTTCGAAACAGTCAGCGAAGCGTGATATGAAAAATCGTGATCGTTTTTAACTCTTCTGTGTTTGAAACTGATCTCAATTTTAATTTTTAACTGATCTGATGACGCCCATGACTTTATTTTAGAGGTGAGTGACACTTGTGGGACGATACGTCGAAAGTCTTTCACTATCTGCCTAGCCTTTTCCCAACTATAGGTCGACTTCCAGCCTTACCGGATGCGAAAAACTCGTAGGTATACGAACGAGTTTTTCACAAAGAGCGACTGCCTATCTCACCTATCTGACCTCCAAAACCCAGTTATTGGGTAATACTATAAACACCCGTTGGTAAGACTGGTTGTCGAGACAGCATAGGTACGCCGAAAATCTTTCTTGAAACGTCAATCTTAGGAGCGACACACAGCCCCTGATCTCATTACTGAAAAGTTTGAAAGCGAGTTTTCGGTTATCTATGCACATAAGTAGGTAGGTACCTATTGTGATAATTTCGATACTCCAGAATCTAGCGGAGGTTCTAACACATTTTTGTAAAACTATGGTTCTAGAAGATTCTTTGGTTAACCAGATTTAGCAGCCTGAGCGTGATCTTTTCTATTGAGATAACGGTAATTAAGTGGCAATTAACTTAATTATGCACTAAATACTTGCATGCTGATGCAAATACCTACCTAGGTAATATCTATGTAGAAATATTATTAAAAAATTCTATGAATTTAAATGGCATTGTGCAAACAATAAAACGTCTAACACGTCGTAAGTACCTACTTTTAGTTTGGTAATAAAATCTCCAAGAGTAAATAGGTATCTAGGTTGTGTAGGTTAGATAGGCAGTAGCTCCATGTAAAATTCTGGTATTCAGCTGCATCGGGTTGGGCTGGAAGCCGACCCCCAAATAGTTATTAAGTTCTTTTTGTGAATAAGTTGATTCGGGTAGGTAGGTATGCTACCAAAGTATGACCAATGTCATCATCTTTTCTTGAACTTATCCCAATTCATTTGGGGTCGGCGCAGCATGTCTTCCTCTTCCATACTCCTCTCGTCATCTCATCAGACACCTCCTTTCTTGCCATATCATCCTTCACACAATCCATCCAACGTTTCTTTGGTCTTCCTCTACTCTTATACCCATCTTCATTCATACTCAGAACTTTCCTCACGACATTTTCTTCATTTCTCCGCATCACATGCCCATACCACGACAACCAATTACCACACAACTTTTCAGTCAATGTGTGTGTGACCGTATCTATTTCTACCGTCATCCTTTAATCACGTGAGGTTTTTAGGCCCCTTTTTTAGACCCCTCCCCCCTTGGTGACACATCGTGAGGTTTCACGGCGCAGGATCATAATTGGCAGCATTCATATTTTCCCAAAACCATCAGGTGGATCCATATTTGCCTTCGCTTAATTCCGTGTGTAACCCTCTATTAAATACATAGTTGTACACTAACAATAGATTTTAATCATTGAAGTGCCGCCAACACTGTAAGAACACGTTCTGTATTTTTTCGAAGGGTAAGGCAAAAGTGTACTTTTAGTACACGCACATTTCGCTAGTTTATCTAGTGAGAATGATATGGAGATTATATTCATATTGATTTTCGAGTTATGAGCACACAACTCTTCAGGAATTGCTCAGTAGCCGCCACGGAGTCTGGACTTGTGCCCGGTTACATGGGACATAGACATAACTGGCGAAATGTGGATGTACTTTTTAGGTACACCTCTGCCTAACCCTTCGGGGATTACAAGTCGTGATGTTATCACAACTAAACATACAGATTGTTATATTTATTTTTGTTAGGTACTTCTTTTTCGTATCGATAATTCCTGTAAACATTACGGAAATGTAGGTACCTAAAGGTAAATGTTAATCTAAAGGCTAACCTTTATCTTGCTATATTTATCGCATAACAACTAAGAAAGAGAAGTAAAATCTACCATAGATGGAGAGGGAGAGGAAGACCAAGGAAATGATGGATGGATTGTCTGAGGAATGATATGAAAGAAAAAGGTGTAAATAATTGCGTGACGATTGCCAGGGTAGAATGGAAGAACAAAATGTGTTGTCCCCAAGCAACACTGGACAAGGTCAACAAGATGATGATGATTTATTTATTTATCTTACTAAGTATTTATGTACACAGTAGACATCACAGGAAAATAACATATGATATTTGAGTCCATAGGTAGGTACTACTTATTTCTTAAAAAAAACTGCCAGTAGGCCTGCAAAAGGAAAAATGAAAAAGAAATGTAGACGATAGTGTGTGAGAATAATGTGATGACGATAAGGTTGAGTTAAAAACTTCCATAGAGCCACAGTAATTAGCACTATGCAACTAATCACCGAGTGGCTAATGAGGAAAAACTAGTTTGAAATCTACTACCCACGTATTTCAGCAATTATATTTTAGGTACATTTATATTGTATGACACGATAGCTTTTCCTCATAATGCCATTTTCCTCATCCATACAGTACAGCATTCGTTTGACAATTTATTTATTTGGGAAATTATGTACTACATAACAGATAAATCCAAGCTATTGCACCGTTAAAAGAAATATATATACAACTAGCGACCCGCCCCGGCTTCGCACGGGTGCATGTATTATACATATAAACCTTCCTCTTGAATCACTCTATCTATTAAAAAAAACCGCATCAAAATCCGTTGCGTAGTTTTAAAGATTTAAGCATACATAGGGATATAGGGACAGAGAAAGCGACTTTGTTTTATACTATGTAGTGATAAGAAACAATGAACTTATTAAATAAAATATTTAAAAATAATAAATAAAAGAAAAATTCTTCATGCATCCTCTCACAGTAGGTACAAGCCCAAGAAAAAGTCATCTTTCATTCATCCTCTTACTGAAATCCACGACATACGGTCTACCCATCTCGAGGCAAATAAATCATACTCTGGTGTCGATGTCAGTACAGCTTTCAGTATTGCCAGGGCAAGAACCAAGGGAGAGTAAGAATGAGAAACTGTGCGTGCAGACGGAACATCCAACGATCAATAGTCGGGTACAGAAATGGATGGGCGAACAGTTTCTTAAACAACAAGCTAAGGAATAATTTTCGGACCTTCTCCAGAAAGGCGTAAGTACTTTCTTCGGACAATGTTAGCTTGTTACTGTGTACTCAACTACTCAGTTGCTATTCTCAATTTGGTTACAAAAGCTTCTTCTTCTTCTGTTAAGGCAAAAGTAAGAACTGTTCCTTTTGTCCTCCCTTATTATGAATGAAAATAGTCATAAAGAAACAGGGCAAGGACATCAATACTCAAAATGCTACCAATGTTTTATACGCTGGGTCTGGAATCGTCATCATCTGCCTAGCCTTTCCCAACCATGTTGGAATCGGCTTTCAGTCTAACCGGATGCAGCCGAATATCAGTATTTTACATGGAGCGACTATTATCTAACTTCCAGAACCAAGGTAATACCTACTGGGTAATACGATAATAGGATACCCCTTGGTAAGACTGATTGTCAAAATTTCGGGACACTGACTACCTGTAACGACTGTCAAAGATCTAGAATTGACAGCCGGGAACAATGGCTTAACGTGCATTCCGAGGCACGGAGGAAACTCGGTAATGGGTTAACCATCCCCAGACCAACTTAGGCAAGCGCTGCTTAACCTGAAGATTGAGCCTTGCGGCTAATATTATTTAGCCACGCGCTGGGGCTGCAATCATTGTAGTGAATTCATGGTAACAGTTGCCCTTGACGTGTCCATGGTAAACGTAAGTTTAGGTGGCAGTCTTCTCTTCTTCCTCATCATTATCTCCCTCCAGCACCTGATCTTTTTCTGGGTACGTTGTGGTCACATTCCAGTCTAACCAGATGCTCCTAAATTCCGGTATTTTACATGAAGCGACTGCCTAATATCTTACCTGACCTCCACAACTGAGTGCTGTAAAGATATCCTCTTATGGAAACTCATCAATTCTCGTACTAATTCATGAAGCAAAGATGCAGAATCGAATCCAAGAGTTATGAGAAAACATAGATACCTAATGGTCTGAATTCGGATCATCATGATAACCATGCTTCGTCAATTATTTTCCATTTTAAAACAAATCGTAGCCAAGTTATGGCCAGACTCATCATAGATTGCCGTGTTTGCTTTTTCTCTGTATGCTTAAAAGAAAGGTAGGAGGGATATTACGAACTCTTATTTAATACTAGCTTTTGCCCGCGGCTTCGCTCGCGTTAATGTAAAATTTGACAATCAATTCGGGTTGTACTAAAACTCGCAAAACTAGATGATCGGTTCAGAGGCGTGAAAAGGTAACAAACAAACAAACTTAGGTACTTTCACATTTATAATATTAGTAAGGATTTAATCAAATGAATCATGAACTTTACTTGACCTTATCAATTCTTCGACGTACCTACCATTATTCAAAGGAATACCTGACCTATTCACATGGAAATATTATTTATAGGCAGACGAAAACCACGAAAAGGTTTTAGTTTAATATTAATTTTGAAATGCCACGTGCTTCTTACACATAAAAATCATCGTGCCATGAAATTGATGTGCTGTCTTAGCCCTCGTTCTAACCGAAACGATCGTCTTACGAACAAGCGACCGTCGCGGTCGCTCCGACGAAAACTGAAATCGAAAGGTGCTATCTTCATTCGATTTTCCGAACAAATAAGTGATATACATATTAGGATGAGCCATGAAGCAACAGAGGAGCGTGGAGCTTGGCACAAGCAAAGAGATTCCTATACCTACCAGTGGGTGAATTCGGCCTGTGGATAATAACGCTGATTATGTGACATAATATTATAATCTTCGTGTATTCGCGCGACCGATTCGCTTTGGTTAGGAGGCAACACACGTCATGCAGTACAGTGTTATTTTTATGATTAAATATAGATTGTGGTTTTATGTCTGTTTTACTACTTGATGTACATGTTTTATGTATCACTGTCGAAAATATGTGAAAAAATGTTCTTAGTCGATTAGGTGGGATGCCAAAGAATTGTATACTTTTCCTTGGTAGTATTTTTCCTTTATGTAGACATTTTTCGTGAGGTTAGTACTTGATGCATGCTTTAGTTTCTGCGCTGGTTACGACCTGTCACATCTCACGTTGACAATTTCTTCCCATGCGTTCTTACTGGCGAAATGTTTACTTATGACTTGTTCAAATTGGTGGGGTTCTGGAGTTTAACATAATGCGCCAGTAGGTATAATAGACAAGCATAATGTTGTAGCATTAGTTGTAAGAGGAGTTTTTAGACTCTTTAGAAGATGAATATTGTAACCCTTTGTCAGTAGTTTTATGGAGCAACTACGTCTCCATTTCTGCCCAAAAAAGGCTATAAATGATAACAATTAAACAAAGTTCGCAAGTTGTACACACTGACAATTTTCCCACGATTTCTGAACGATAGGTACCTAAATATATTGATACCTACTCAATTTTTGTTTGTATACTATCTTGAAATATGATCGACGAGTGAAACCAGATACTAGCTAGGTGTCTTACGGTTTTGCTTTAGAAATTATGTTTCACTGTTCTCTGCAAAATTGGATTTAGGTTAGTGACACGACAGGATAGCTAGGTAATTACGTTAATTTTTTGATGAGCTGGTTTGACTGTTTGACGTCATTTATGTAGTTGTTACATCACTAAAACAGTGGCATTAAACATAATTTTGATTGTTTTGTTATATTTATGCTGTTTTGGTTCATAACTCTAATATTTGCCATTTGTCTAGCTTTTTCCCAAATATGTTGTGGTCGGCTTCCAGTCCAGTCTAATCGGATTTAGGTGAATAGTAGTGTATATGGTAGGACTGCCAATCTGACCTCCGCAACCGAGTTACAGAGTTCCGCGTTGTTTTTGGTAAGATTGGTTGTTCGGTTTTTTGACTGTGGCTACCGCTAAGGTTATAACTGTCATAGATGGTAATATGTATAGTTAGTCTCTCGTAAAAACACAAACCCTCACAATGAAAAGGTCGTGAGAAAACCGTTGCAAAAATGAACAATATTTGGCGCACGCCCAAACAAGTTGGTAACTAATTAGGACCGTTTGAATGCAGCTGCTGCTCATGTTCTTGACATAATCCATTGTATTTTATGATATCGATACATTAACGACTCTTAATTCTTTCCTTCAGTCTTTCATCTGTGTTGTCATTGGAATTAGAAACACATTGCTTACTTTTTTAGCTAAAGCTTATCTGCTGAGCAAAATAAATACACACCTAACCTTTTTTATTAACATTAACAAACCTAATCTACATGATAACGGGTCTTTTCAAAACAAATATTTGTACAGTATCATCTGAAACAGAACGCCTGATCAATAACAATAGCAACAACACACGTTCAAGCGTAAGTGCTATTAAACCTTACCTCTTACATTTTGATGTTGTATCCATTTCACAGGGGAGATTCGAGAGAAAGAGAATTTTAATACAATATTACGTTTAATACTCTTTTGTTTCCCTCATTATTAAGCCATGGCCTTTGTTTAAAATGAAGGAGGGAGGGAGGATTCTTCAGTATAACGTTTGATGCAGAGAGACGAAACACTGGCTTGGATATTTCATTACGTTTTACCTTCGCTCGCTTCAAACGGTCTCAATTTTCTTTGGTTTGAAACTTTGAAAGAAATATTTTTTCTTTTAGTTCATTGCCAGGTATGGAATAAAATAAGCGCATACAATATTATTTACCTAAAGCCAAATGGGCAGGCAAAGGTGTAAGTATTTTTAGGGCCTATTTCGGCCACGTGCAATAATAGTTACGTTACGTACGCTCTCTGGTACTGAAGCCCTAGTACGTCGATTTTGAAATTAAAAATAATCGTTTCACATATTATAATATTTTCATAATTTTAAGAATTTTAATATGATACTGATTGTGATACTGATTGTGTTGCAAACAATTTAAGTAAAATGCCATAGGATAATTTTATTATCGATTAAAAAATCGACGTTACGTTAACACCGCTCGCCCGTGCTGGGGCCTCCGTTCGACTACCTCTTTCGAGAAAACCAGGTGTGTACGTTGGACATGAGAAATTGGAGGGGTGTTACACACCCCAGCGCATCCCTAAAGGCTTAGAACTTTTTAAATTCTGAATATTGAGCGCTGAAGTTCCCGTTAGCTTCATAAAAACACAATCATGTCCTATATAATCAAGTATCGAGCATAATCGTGATGTTGTATGTACTTCGTATTTGATTTAAGTATGACCGGGGTGTCACGCACCGTGACCGTTTACGTAACTTTTTAGGCGCACCCAATTAAGGGTTAACAAACATTTCTTCTTTCTCTTACGGGGAGGCTTTATTGAGGTACAACTCTGAGTGTTGACGACAGATTACAAAGATGAGAGTTCTCACTTAACGATTTTCTTAAATTGCTAGAAAAACTGATAGGCACTTTGCAGTACAGCCTATATAAATCTTTAAAAAGACTTGTTCAAATAAAACAGGCTTTAAGAATTAAGTTTTATGGGTTCAGTTGCCATTGTTTTATACGTTTATTGTTATGGCTTTTCGTGAGTTTCAGTCGCCATTATTTGTGTTAGTACCTATGTAATTATTTGGTAAAAATTAATTGCTCCTGAAATTATTTGTCTTTTGTTTTTTGAAATGTATCTATTGTATGGGCCCGTGCCTGAAATAAATAAATTTTATTTTATTTTTATTTATTTATTAATTGAGTCTAAATTAATTACACTAGGATGCTATTTGTTTCTGTAATGCAAAATGGAGGTCATGAGGAAAGGGGTATGACTCTGGATGATTATAAGACTAGAGAAGACCAAAGAAATGATGGGTGGACAGTGTAAAGGTTTATCTAGCTATACATATAGAAAGTGGCCGTAGACGACTATGGTGAAGTATAGAAGAGGATTTATGTTGCGCTGACCTCAAATGGATTCGGACCAACAAGAGAACGAAAATGCTGATGTTGGTTCGAATCTGTGTTGGCAACCCATCTGTGATGACTCTAGTTTTTTAACCGATTTAAAAAAAAGAAAGTATGTGTTATGTATTCAAACAGTATCTTTTTAGGGTTCCGTACCCAAAGGGTAAAACGGGACCCTATTACTAAGACTCCGCTGTCTGTCTGTCCGTCTGTCACCAGGAACTGTGATAGCTAGACAGTTGAAATTTTTACAGATGATCTATTTCTATTGCCGCTATAACAACAAATACTAAAAAACAGATTAAAAAAAATATTTAAGTGGGGAACAATAGACATGATTTTTTTTTGCCGTTTTTATAGATAATGGTACGGAACCCTTTGTGCGCGAGTCTGACTCGCACTTGGCCGGTATTTTATGTCATGTGTGTCAATTTTCGTCATACTTTTTCATTCGGTAGAGAACCGTTACGTACGGTAAGTTATCCTTTATCGTATGCATTTTTCTACTTTGTCTTTCTATGTGCATGATGCGCTAATAATTTCCAGTTTCAATGTGAAATTGGTAATTCACAAGGATTTGTGTGAGATACACAACTAGAAAGGGTCAAAATAAAAACTTTTATTGCAATAAAAAATACCGACTTCCAAAAAAACACTAAAAAACTTTGCTTCAGAAGTCGGTTTCTTTTGTTTGTTACATTGTACCACCGACTTCCAAAAGTAAACTTATTTTCCACTTTTTAGTGTTTATTTGGAAGTCGGTTATGTTTTTTTTGCAATGTTGAGATATGATACGCAAAAAGATGAAGAGAGCATAGAGTAGACAGAATAGACCTAAGATTTTATTAGTGAGGTCTACTTAGGTGTCGCGAAAGTTTCCACACTGACCATATTGACTAGGGAGCTGATAACAGTCGTTTTGTCTCGTTCCTTGGGGGTCATCAAGAGTGATATGAGAGCGAGACGATACCATTCAAATGTCGACGAAACCGAAACATGAGCATGTTTTGACGCAGTAATGCGAATCTGTGAGGTGGTTATTGGTTCAATACGAATTTCACTAAAGGCGAGTTATGACCGAGTGAATAACAACGAAAGCCGTCGTCGGACAGGAGTCCACGACATCGACAGGGCGATAAGCCTAAAGTGGAGTTGGGCAGGACATTGGGCTTTGCTCGAATGGCCGTCCAAAAGCGCGTTGGGTTGACGATATTAACGTCAAAATCGCAGGAAACAGATGGATAAGGGGCGCATAAAACAGAGACGAGTTCCAGAAGAAAGGAGAGGCCTATGCCCAACAGTGGATGATTCCGGGCTGAAATGATGATGACGATGCAGGTTAGGTCAGACTGGATGCGAAAGGTGGAGGACTGGGTGATTTGGCTCAACTTGGGGAGTCAGATTTCCAGCAGTGGACGACGAAAGTCTGAATTGAGGGCGAAGCTAACGATTTCAAAGTTTGCACTGGGCAAATTAATTTTGTAATGTCCTTTGTTTTTTGGCAGTACAGTAACCCTTTTTCTAGTTGTCATAAGTGTTATATCAGAGGTTGCGAAAGGACTGTACCTACAGGTTTGATGTTTATATTCTATGTGCCTAAACTTCCTAAGGGATGTAACTCACAGTTGAACTATTCATTAAGCCAACGACTCACTGCGCCTGTAATCAAGTCGCCAGCTATAATAATTAATAAATTATTCACGCGAGCCCTGCACGGTCACACGGCATCTCTCGTGTGGGGGAAACATATAAGGATAGTTCGGACGGAGCCGTTAAGTACGGAAATAAAAACCGCTAAACTACTGTTTCGTAGAACAACACTTCAAAAAACATGGCTGCACTGGAGTCCTGAAATGGCCGGAATAGCAGAATCATAATAGGATAATAATATGAACCACGTTACAATTCTTAAAATGGTCACAGACGCAGTTAATATTACCATTAAATATTTGCAATCACGTTCTCGACAACGGCTGCAATAAAGGGGTTTTGCGTGCGAAAAATCGATCTAGCTTGATCAGTTAACTGGAAAAAATCTCTTTCTCTATTTTCACCCGAGCAGATCGCGATCGCCCAGGCACTATGAATAATTCGATATATCAGTTATCGTCGATCAATGTCAGCTACTCTAATATAATTAACCACAAATTATAACTATCAAACAAAGGTTATAACAACATAAATCTTATTGTATGTTACACGCGAAATCAAGTCGACAAACTTAATTAAAATTAAATATGAATAATTAACGTAAACCGTGCACGGCCGCGCCTCGAGTGTAATGAAAACATACGGATGGACAAACTTGACGTCAACGTCACGTCACGTCAGATTTGACACCTGTCTAGCACCTGTTATAATAGGTAATTATTACTTGAGTGAATGTAGCGGATTAGTCGTGAATATTATCCTTAACTAGCTTATGACCGCGGCTTCGCTCGCGCCCTTTTCGGTAATTATCCCACGGGATCGTACTACTGGGATAAAAATAAAAATTCCTATATGTTAATCCAGGTTATAAAGTATCTGTGTGCTAAATTTCAACCAAATCCGTTCAACCGTTTTTGCGTGAAAGAGGAACAAACATCCATACATACTCACAAACCTTCGCATTTATATTAGAGGCGTAAATTAGACTGGTTGATAAGCTTAATTACATCTTCTCTAGGAATTATCTAAATTACAGGGAGTTTACCACTAACTTTTAATGTTCTCTATACATATATCGCGAATTTAGGTATGTATGTAAATATTTTATAAGTAAATTTGTAGCTTTTGGCCGTGTCTGCCGCAGGAACGCTTAGTTAGACACAAACAAAGAAAGACCCATTGAGAAATTCCTGACGGAAAAACCCAATATCACTTTACCCGACATGGGAAACGAACCCAGTTCGTCATGCTCAACAGTGGCTCTTGCGACCACAGACCAACGAGCATTAACTTTACACTGTCCTAAAGTGACCAACGAGCAT
The DNA here is from genome assembly GCA_950022335.1 of Eurois occulta. Taxonomy (NCBI): domain Eukaryota; kingdom Metazoa; phylum Arthropoda; class Insecta; order Lepidoptera; family Noctuidae; genus Eurois; species Eurois occulta. The sequence continues at coordinate 14,460,018 of OX465498.1, read as the reverse complement.
TAACTTAACACTATCCTAACGTGACCAACTAGCATTAACTTTACACTGTCCTATAGTGACCAACGAGCATTAACTTTACACTGTCCTAAAGTGACCAACGAGCATTAACTTTACACTGTTTATAGTGACCGATGAGCATTAACTTTACACTGTCCTAAAGTGACCAACGAGCATTAACTTTACACTGTTTATAGTGACCAATGAGCATTAACTTTACACTGTCCTAAAGTGACCAACGAGCATTCACTTTACACTGTTTATAGTGACCAATGAGCATTAACTTTACACTGTTTATAGTGACCAATGAGCATTAACTTTACTCTGTCCTAAAGTGACCAACGAGCATTAACTTTGCACTGTCCTAAAGTGACCAACGAGCATTAACTTTACATTGTCCTAAAGTGACCAACGAGCATTAACTTTACACTGTTTATAGTGACCAATAAGCATTAACTTTACACTGTCCTAAAGTGACCAACGAGCATTCACTTTACACTGTTTATAGTGACCAATGAGCATTAACTTTACTCTGTCCTAAAGTGACCAACGAGCATTAACTTTACACTGTCCTAAAGTGACCAACGAGCATTAACTTTACACTGTTTATAGTGACCAACGAGCATTAACTTTACACTGTTTATAGTGACCAATGAGCATTAACTTTACATTGTCCTAAAGTGACCAACGAGCATTAACTTTACACTGTTTATAGTGACCAATAAGCATTAACTTTACACTGTCCTAAAGTGACCAACGAGCATTCACTTTACACTGTTTATAGTGACCAATGAGCATTAACTTTACTCTGTCCTAAAGTGACCAACGAGCATTAACTTTACACTATCCTAACGTGACCAACTAGCATTAACTTTACACTGTCCTATAGTGACCAACGAGCATTAACTTTACACTGTCCTAAAGTGACCAACGAGCATTAACTTAACACTGTTTATAGTGACCAATGAGCATTAACTTTACACTGTCCTAAAGTGACCAACGAGCATTAACTTTACACTGTTTATAGTGACCAATGAGCATTAACTTTACACTGTCCTAAAGTGACCAACGAGCATTCACTTTACACTGTTTATAGTGACCAATGAGCATTAACTTTACACTGTTTATAGTGACCAATGAGCATTAACTTTACTCTGTCCTAAAGTGACCAACGAGCATTAACTTTGCACTGTCCTAAAGTGACCAACGAGCATTAACTTTACATTGTCCTAAAGTGACCAACGAGCATTAACTTTACACTGTTTATAGTGACCAATAAGCATTAACTTTACACTGTCCTAAAGTGACCAACGAGCATTCACTTTACACTGTTTATAGTGACCAATGAGCATTAACTTTACTCTGTCCTAAAGTGACCAACGAGCATTAACTTTACACTGTCCTAAAGTGACCAACGAGCATTAACTTTACACTGTTTATAGTGACCAACGAGCATTAACTTTACACTGTTTATAGTGACCAATGAGCATTAACTTTACATTGTCCTAAAGTGACCAACGAGCATTAACTTTACACTGTTTATAGTGACCAATAAGCATTAACTTTACACTGTCCTAAAGTGACCAACGAGCATTCACTTTACACTGTTTATAGTGACCAATGAGCATTAACTTTACTCTGTCCTAAAGTGACCAACGAGCATTAACTTTACACTGTCCTAAAGTGACCAACGAGCATTAACTTTACACTGTTTATAGTGACCAACGAGCATTAACTTTACACTGTTTATAGTGACCAATGAGCATTAACTTTACACTGTCCTAAAGTGACCAACGAGCATTAACTTTACACTGTTTATAGTGACCAATGAGCATTAACTTTACACTGTCGTTTTTTTTTTTTTGGTCGGTGGGAAATCATCAAATGACCCCCCCCCCCGCTCTGGGCGGAGCGGAAGGGAGTGTCAGACTCTTACTGACTAAAAACCACCCATGTTCCTTCTTTGGACCTTTATGTTCCAGGGCCGCGGTATCTCTTTCAAACAGTCCCGCAGCCCTGGCAAAACTTTACACTGTCCTAAAGTGACCAACGAGCATTCACTTTACACTGTTTATAGTGACCAATGAGCATTAACTTTACTCTGTTCTAAAGTGACCAACGAGCATTAACTTTACACTGTTTATAGTGACCAATGAGCATTAACTTTACACTGTCCTAAAGTGACCAACGAGCATTCACTTTACACTGTTTATAGTGACCAATGAGCATTAACTTTACACTGTTTATAGTGACCAATGAGCATTAACTTTACTCTGTCCTAAAGTGACCAACGAGCATTAACTTTGCACTGTCCTAAAGTGACCAACGAGCATTAACTTTACATTGTCCTAAAGTGACCAACGAGCATTAACTTTACACTGTTTATAGTGACCAATAAGCATTAACTTTACACTGTCCTAAAGTGACCAACGAGCATTCACTTTACACTGTTTATAGTGACCAATGAGCATTAACTTTACTCTGTCCTAAAGTGACCAACGAGCATTAACTTTACACTGTCCTAAAGTGACCAACGAGCATTAACTTTACACTGTTTATAGTGACCAACGAGCATTAACTTTACACTGTTTATAGTGACCAATGAGCATTAACTTTACACTGTCCTAAAGTGACCAACGAGCATTAACTTTACACTGTTTATGGTGACCAATGAGCATTAACTTTCACTGTCCTTTTTTTTTTTTTTGGTCGGTGGGAAACAAAGACTATATAACCACTTGACTGCGCATACAGTGCCCCCGCGCTCGAAAACTATTTGTGCATTTGCACCTATGTATAGGCTACGGTATTAGTAACCATTTTAGTTGTGTCCAATTGTTAGACCTGTGTACACGCAAAATTTTTAAAAATAGGTATAACTTTTTACGCAATTTTAACGCATCAAAATGCCTTCATGCGCGGTGAAGTGGTGTGGGAAAACTTCAAGGACATCGAATTACAAAAAGGATGGTATAACTTTTCATCGGTAAGTAAACAGTAAAGAAAATTATGTTTGATTTAATCAGATTATGAGCCACCGCAGGGGTCTAGTTAAAATGGTGGCTGGGTGAAAGAGCACAAAATTTGAGTATCTCGTTGATGTCTTTTGTAACTGTCTTCTTCTTTCATCAGGCAATTCTAATACGTCTATCCCTTTCTTTCCCTTTGTATGTTTATCGTAAAAAATAGTGCTGTTACCTTTAATAGCTGAAGTCGATATCGAAAGTAGTAAAATTAAAATAATATTTATTTAATTCAAATACTGCAATAAAATACCTATCAACTTGTAACCGACTTGAATTTGATAATGTTCTATTTCTTGTTTTGTGTAGCTATTTTTCACTTTATAGTTTTGAGGGCGATGGTCTTTGATGTAAAAAAGTTCTTTTTCATCTGTGTGCTTGACATAGGTACATGTTGTTTCATTTTAGATTTTCGAAGATTCCGGAACTAAAAGAAAAGTGGATAAATAAGGTTAATAGGGAAAATTGGTTTCCAACAGAAAACAGCGCTGTTTGTTCAAGGCACTTCACCCCCGATTGTTTTAAATATTTGAAACAACGCCACCGTTTATTTAGTTCAGCGATACCAACGATGTTTTTGCCTATTTTGGTAGGTATGATTGGTTTGTGAGTACTATGTACTGTAAAACTACCATTTATATTTTATTATCTTTCATTGACTTGAAAGTGTTCTGGTGGCTGAGAGAATGTCATGCTCACTCAAATGTCTCACTGATGGTGGCGGGTGTGTCGGGTCATTTAGTTCCCTTCAATATGGTTGAGTTGAATGGCGCTGATCCATGCGTCATGTTCGTGAACGGGCGCTGTCAGTTGAGACTGGTCATCTCTTAGTTGCCACTGTTTATTTTAATTACTTTATTTTAAATTGTTGGACCTTTTTATTGATTCATTTTTTGTTATTTTGTGTGCAATAAAGAATAAGAATAAGTATTGATTGATTTTGATTAAATATTACAATTTTAATTTGAGTAGTTTTCATTATGTTAAAATCCATTTTATCGATATCGATTATTTTCTCCATATCAAGTAGAGCAGCCCTAACGATATGCATACCTACGCAAATTGACCAATTGCAGCCGCGCATTCTTCCCCGTCCCCCGGCCCGCGATGGTGAGTCGTGTTCTTAGAAGAAATCGGCCTATAAGCTCTCTAGTGGTTATATTCTCTATGGTGGGAAATCATCAAATGACCCCCCCCCCTCGCTCTGGGCGGAGCGGAAGGGAGTGTCAGACTCTTACTGACTAAAAACCACCCATGTTCCTTCTTTGGACCTTTATGTTCCAGGGCCGCGGTATCTCTTTCAAACAGTCCCGCAGCCCTGGCAAAACTTTACACTGTCCTAAAGTGACCAACGAGCATTCACTTTACACTGTTTATAGTGACCAATGAGCATTAACTTTACTCTGTTCTAAAGTGATCAACGAGCATTAACTTTACACTGTCCTAAAGTGACCAACGAGCATTAACTTTACACTGTACTGAACTGACATTGTGCCCACTGTGGTCTAACTGCCGAAAATCCTCCCTGACATCTCTATTCTTCTATCTCCTTCATCTCATAGTACAAATGTTTATCTTTATTTATCTGACACTATGTTTTTGTGAATATTTCGCCAGTGTGATCGCACAACAAGATGTGACACATGAGGAGTTGTCGGACTAGGAGTGAACTTCATCTACGAAACTGAACGCGTTTAGCATCAGTCAGAGTCAATGACAATATTAGATATCTATTATGAACGCCGTTTAGAATGCTGAACATTCAGTTTCTTGGTGAAATGCGTTTTAAATATTAGGCTGATGATTGATAGGACTATTTTATCAAAGCTCTGAAATACATCAAAACAGAACATGAAGCCTGTAATCCCTTAAGGGTTACGGAGTGGTGACCTAACAGTACACCCACATTTCACCCATGAAATAGGGGGCGAGCCTATTGCCATCAACCAGGCACAAATCCAGACTCCGTGGCTACTACTGAGAAATTCCTGATGGAAAAACCTAATAACACTGCCCGATCCGGGAATCCAACTCAGGACCTTATGCTCAGTAGTCGCGCTTGCGACCGCTAGACCATCGAGGCAGTCTGATATACATAATTTCTAAATGCACACGATTGCTCTTTATCGCACTTTTTGCGTGTTTACTTACATCCTTGATAGTATGTATCCAGCTTTTTCATGTCCAACAAAATTTATTTGAACTGCTCTTATGTTCGGCCTACAGATATGAGATACAGCTACATATCAGTATTAGCTACAGCTACAAAGGGACCGACATCTACCTCTCCCTAACCTCATTAGTGAGAAACGTGATTGCTTTGCGTTATTTAGTGACATCGATATCAGTTTCACGTTTTGTATGTGTGAGAAATGACATTAATTAAGCAGCAACATAACATAAACATAACATCACGCCTGTAATCCCCGGAGGGTTAGGCAGAGTTGTACTCAATAGTACACCCACATTTCGACAGTTGTTTTAAGCCCCATGTAATAAGGGACGAGCCTATTGCCATCAACCGGGCGCAAATCCAGACTCTGTGGCTGCTACAGAGAAATTCCTGATGCAAAAACCCAAAGACAATTTGTCCGACCCGGGAATCAAACCCAGGACCTCATGCTCGTCATACTAGCAAAGGAGATGGCGGAAGCGGAACGTGAGAGGGAGAGAACCTTACGTCCCTACCGCCGCGGGAGACGCCCCGGGCGTCGGGGGCCACGTGGTGGCTCTCGGCCACCGTCGGCGCGGGCCTGTGGACGATGAGTAATAGGCTAGCTCGCCATCCGTCCGTCTTATGACGACAGGCCGTGTCGACGGCGCGTTCGTGTTCCACGCGCACCTCAAAGAGATGTCAGCAAACCGGAGGGGCCCGCAAGGGCCGATGCCTGCCAGGGCTGCGGGACTGTTCGAAAGAGATACCGCAGCCTGAACATGGATGGGTTTAGTCAGTAAAAGTCTGACACTCCCTTCCGCTCCGCCCAGAGCGGGAGGAGTCATTTGCTGACTTCCCGTTCCAAAAAAAGGAGCTCATGCTCAGCAGTCGTGCTTGTGAACACTAGACCAATGAGGCAGTCAAGTCAGTAATTAAGTAGCAGTCTAATATATCACCATATACATATTAATTTATTTCCGTTTTTCACTGACATTAAGCGACACCTAAATAAAAACGCTATATTAGATTTTATAGATTGGTACTGAGAGTTCAAACTCCTACGGTGCAATTTAGTGATATTGTAACTGTACCAATTAAGAAAAGGTCATGTCTGTCGTCTTAAAATAAGCCATGTTGTTTCGAAAGATAATTTTTCATGATAATTTTACAGTGTTCAAGACCCCTAGCATTTTTTAAATAAAAAAAAAAACAGGCGGACATATTGGTGTTAGTTGGCGCACCAAGTCACCTGAAAATGCATTTTCCTCTTATTGCCATTGATAAAGAACTTGAAGTTTCTTCATTTCTGTAATTCAGGCATTGCTAATTAGTCACGTTTAACTACTAACCATGTATGTGTACACGTTCAGTGAGTCTTTGTGTCACTTTATTACAAAAACATTTCATTAGTGACATCATCATTCTGTTGCCCTTATCCCAATTCATTTGGGGTCTTCTTTCCTACTTGTCTATTACTCGTCATCTCATCAGGCACCTCCTTTCTTGCCATATCATCCTTCACAGATTCCATCTATCGTTTCTTTGGTCTTCCTCTACTCTTATACCCATCCTCATTTACACTCAAAACTTCCCTCACGACATTTTCTTAAGGGGCCGTCTCCACGAGCGAGAGAATCGCGGCGATAGTTTCGCATATATACGTGGGACGACGATAATATCGCCGCGATTCTCTCGTTCGTGGAGAGGGCCCCTAAGTCCTCCGCATCATATGCCCATATCACGACAACTGGTTACCATTCATTTTTTCAGTCACCGGCGCCATTTTCAGACTTCCTGTTATGTACTCATTTCTTATTTTATGTTTTATCCATTCGCGTAACACCACACATCCCCCTTAGCATTTAATTAGTGGTAATAACATTGCTATCGCTGTATATTCATTAGTACAATACTAGAACAAGTGAATAGTTTATACGGATTTGAAAATGTAAGTCATTGTTTTCAATATTTAGGTGTGTGTGTTGAATATTAGGAAAAAGTCAAAAACCATAGATACACCATACAGGCCACTAACAATCAATAAATCGCACCTTCAATCCGCTTTGTAATAACCATACAGACCGCAATGATCTATATTTTGAAACACAACACAAACTAGGAAACAATATTTACGACAAAATATAAAACACTTTATTTACTAAACCATGTGTTCAAATACTTTACAGTTATTGCTAGAGTGACGGTATTGTAGTCCATTATTTTTCACTCAATAAATATATTTTTATGAAGGTTCAGTAATATTTTACTATTAGTTAAACAACACTTGTTGTTGTTTAACTAATAGTAAAATATTGTATGTAGTTTGTTTTCCCAAAGAAATAAAATAAAAAATAAAACACTATCGCTTTCAGTCACATAAATTATCAATGTTTGAATAATAAATTATCATTTACGGTTTTCTGAAAAATAAGGAAGAGATTTGTTACGTTTAAAAAAATAACGTTTATTTTTAGGAGTCGAATATTTTGATGCGTACTTACTTAAATTACATTTTTTCCCGGCAAAGGGTACAAAAGTGTGGAAGTGGCTTCTTAAATATAATTTGTTCGCGATTTCTCGGAATTTCATAAAAAAATTGAGTGTGCATAAATATTATTTATTATACTTAGAAATACTACATTATTCCTAAGAATAAGAAATATTTCTATTCTATCATTAACACTAGAAACGGGATATTTACCATGTCTACTGTTTGTTTTGAGTTCCCGTTATTTTGGCGCAAGCAAGCACCATGATCACGGATAAACAAAAAACAAGTAACACAGTACAGTAAACATGCTGATTATCCTGTTTCTAGTGTTAGTAACTATGACAGTTTAAAAACTTAAATTTCTATTCTGTTGAGAACGAGGCAAGAAGATGTGGAAACACGTAAAAAACAACTTCAACTTTAAAAATTTGTTGCTAAATATCTGAATTAAAACTTTGCTGTTGAAAATTCAAATTTAATAAAATGGAAAATATGACTGGGCTTATAACAATGATTATTTTAATACTCGAACTCGAATATTGAAGCGTGTAATATTATAAATTTTCCATCATTGTCTTAAAAAAATTGTTCATGTTTTATTCAAAAGTTGCCACTTTCAAAATAAGTATTAAACTCTGTAAAATTTAGAATGTTGGTAGAAAGAAGAATTCTATGTTGCTGTATTTTATCTACAGATAGTAAAACCGATTTTGATGTAGTTTTAGCGAAACATCTTTTTGCTTAATGTGTGCTTCAGTGCTTCCGTTGATACTTGCATAGATTGGCGGCACGGTTGGCGCAGTGGCTGAGCGATTGGCTGCAGCGCTGCGTGTCTCGGATTCCAATGCCGCACGGAACAAATATTTGTATGGCCTACAGGTAGTTGTTCCGGGTCGGGCTGATTGTGTATGTAAGTTTTAATGTTTGTAAACGCAACCAAAATGCAGCAGAAATTCCTAGTGTGGGGCAAAATTAAAAAAAAAAGAAAAATTAAAAGAAAGAATGAAACCAGCTATTGTGTAACACACCTTTTTATAGCATTCGATGGATTTTGAATTAAAAAAAAGTAATAAAGTGTTGTTGAATTTTAAAAATAAATAGTATTGGAAATGTGACTCTGTTACGCAATAAATCACCCCGCAGACGCAGTTGTGTCGTTGCGTTTGTCATTTAAACCGCTTTGCAGTAGCGGTTCTGAAATGTACAATGAAAATTAAAAACTATAGCCGTATTGACGGCCGCTAAAACTAAGGAATTCTCCTTTAGCCAGTCATTGTCATCGACTAGACTAGTTTGTAGAGCCAACAGTTATTACGTTCAACAGATCGGATCATCTTCCCGACTGAACACAGAGCGGTCCGGGGACGCCGTGGGCTCATTTCCGGGTTCCGATATGGTTGAGTGTATACCACTGAACGATCAAAGCCTTTTCGTAATGGTACTAAAATCACTTTAGTTTCTTAAGCCATTTTTGTAGATTTACAAGATGTTTTTTTTTTGATATCCCACAATTCTAAGGTATGAATGAGACCATATCAACGAATCAACTAGCATATGAATAACCAGCCGCGGAATCTGGATTTGTGCCCGGTTGATGGCAATAAGCTCGCCCCTTATTACATGGAACTTAAACAAAATTGGTGAAATGTGGCGGGTACCTACTATTAGGTACACCTCTGCCTAACTCTTCTCTTCTTCTTATTTTTAGCCAACTTCCAAAAAAAGGAGGAGGTTATGTTTCCAATAAGCATCTTTTTTTACACCGATTTTTCGTAATTACTGGGTACTGGGCCGAGTTACGTGACTCTTGCGTGATTTTTCATTAGGTAGAGCGAGCCCGCATGGTGGTCGCTGAAATTGTTTTTCTTGTTTAAGTATGTGGCTACTTTATAACTGTTTGTTAACTTCAAACGTATTAATTATGCAGTTACGGCTTGAAAATATATTTTTAAACAAACTCATTAACGCGTCCCGTCCTGTCATGACTGTAAGTTCTAGATCTAGATCCAGTAAAGGTGGTGTGCGCACGCGTCCCTATCGCGATGTTTACAAACCGCGCATGCGTTGCGTAAACATTGCCGCGGGTGGCCGACGGATTTATAGATAACGGAATTAAGATGTTAGCTAAGACGTGGCCTGTATTAGACATAAATGAATTGAGAGCAATGCTAAATAAATGATGTGCAGAGAATGTCTTCTTCGACATTCTTATTCCTTCTTTTGGTCCATTACTTATCTGTGTGACTTATCTGTGCTTGATATGCATAATTAGCTAGGTAGTAACTGTATTTTAGAATTTTATCATCATCATTTTAACATCTAATCTGATAAAGTATTAGATCGAGTAAACAATTGACAAGACAGACAACAAAAAATAAGAATTTGCATCGTGAAACTGAACTAAAAAATATTGCTACACATTCCCGTAAAATTTATTTAGTACCAAGTTTATAAATGAAACCTCTGTAATAACTAATAACAATAACTGTCTATTGCAGTTTCTTAAATAAAATTTAAAACAAGCTCATAATTCTGACTTGTTTAGACAACCACGGAAGAATAGCAGACGCACTCGCACTCGAGCGCAGGTGATCGCTTTCATGAATATTAGACAAGTGATTAACAAATAATTCAATGTTAAACAAACATGTGTCAAAACTCAAAAGTGATGATTGAAATAATGAAGAATGATTTATGAAGATTTTCTTTTTATGTTGAAAGAAGTTTGAAAACAAAGAAACTATTAGTTGAGCTGTGAGAGTAACCACCATAGAACAGGTATACCTACTAACAGATTTTTTTCAAAAGAGCAGTTCGGAAGTTTTATTTAAAGTCAGACTAAATTGCTTGCTATCTAGTCGTTACTAGAGTAGTAATTATTATAAGGTTTCTCGTATTTCGGACTATGAGTATGTATTATAATATATATTATATTTATTTTATCAGTATCCATGTATTAGTATGTACCCATTTATGTGTTTCAATTTCTATTAACAAAATGTTTTTTTTTTTTGTACTCTACCGCTATGCTGTCCTATTTGACCCAAAGGTTGACTGGTAGAGAATGCCTTGTGGCATTAAGTCCGCCTATTTACCACTCTTGTACATGAAGTTTAAATAAATTTACCGTCTTGACTTAGAATCATTTTGAGGAAACCCTTGATAATTGAAATGCATGGTAATCAATTTTATTATTCTTTTTCCTTTGCAGAATATGTCGTTACCAAAGGTACCTTTAAAAGGGGTCTAAATACTACGCGTTTTAGGCTCGCTTGCTCCTGGAAAAATTTAAGTAAACGCATTCAAGAGAACATTCATTCTTATTCAGCTAAGAACGATTGACAATGCTTTGCTTATGAGCATGCTATTTATAGTCCTGATTGTAATGAGTACGCACTTAAAAATCGTCGCATGTAGTTACTGCCCTTCCTCATGGTGGAGAGCGTTTGTGTAACTAATGGGTGTAAGTAAAAGTACTCTTAACGAAGCCGAAAGCCACATTAATCATCATTTGCATTAGGCATATTTTTTCCTTCCTTTCAATGCAAATATATATTTTGTTTCATACCTGGGAACTTTCTGGTTACGGAGATATTAGGGGTTACACAAGTTTTTAATGTTATAACTTTTCATTAAATACCTCCACGACCCCCGTACTATTGACTGCACCCACGAGCACAGGTTTTTCACAAGTTTTTTTTTTAATACAAGTTTTTAATGTTATAATTTTAGTGCGTTACATTGAGTAAAGCCTGTTTTTTAACCATAAAAGAACTCGTTTCCCAGCAAATATTTTTGCGTAGAGTTATTTAGTATGATGTACAGAATGCTTGCTTGAGGGCTTCGTAAAGGGTCCATTTACACCTTGTTTAATGTATAATGCTTTAGCATGTGTAATTAGTTATTAATTATTTTCTCCTATTTCTATCCAACAGGGCGTCCATACTGGGCTGAAAAGAGTCGGACTGGCAGTGCTGTCGCTATCCGTTCCGGTGCTTGAAAAAAATAAAGTCAGTACGGTTTGCGCATGATCAAAAGAAGATCTTCATGGGTTTATTAACAGCTTGACTTACATAAAGAAATTGCGTACATTTGCATTGAAAAATACTTATTCTGAAACTATAACATTATTTATTTGGATGCATGTAGTTTGGGGTGCGTTGATGAGGTTTCTTTGCATTTTTGCATCGGATTTGGTTTAGCAGTTTAGTAGACATTGGAGGCAAAATTATACGACGATACTAAAAAGTTGGGCCTATTCAGGGGCTTCAGCAATCATAAGCGACACTAGGCAAAGGTTTCCCTGATGTGCACCTGTAAAAATACGACCAATCCTTTGTAAGCTTGGTGTTCTTTTTTTAACCCTCATGAAATCTGCTTCCATCAATCACGACTCTCATGTGTCAAGTTTTGAGATCCTAAAATCGTAATTCGGACGCGACGTTTGCAAATTAGGGTGACTCCTGAAAGGTAGGGAGGCGTTTTTAGTAGAATTTTCCCTGAGATCCGAACCCAAGATTAGGTTACGATATAAAGTAGTTTAGCTTTAGTCCATCCATACCTATGTGATTTGGATTTTTAAAGAATGAAAAAAGGATCCACTTAACTTAATATTGAATTTGTAAAAAAAATATTTTTACTAACAAATGCCAAGAATTATTTTACTTTCTTGATTTTAATGCCTGTTTTTTGAGCGTGTGTTATTTTAATAAATTTAACAGGGTTTTTATTTACAATTATAAGCACTTAAGTTAAAGCGTTGCGGTAATTGTGCTCTCCCACAACGTGGCAAACTTGTCACCTGCATATTAAGTGCTATAGGTACCTAACAAGTTACAATGCTTCAAGTCTTGGTGCCAACCACAATTTGTTATCAATTAAAAAATATTAATTAAACGAAGCAAACGTAGCAGCTATTACATCTGTATTATAAATAACACTTACAAACAAACCTATATTTTGTAAAACTGTATTTAAACGTGTACTACAATGGTTTGTTTTGAAGAAATAAATATTATTAGAGCCTTTTACAAAATTTGTCAAATAAACTTCCACTGACAGTCTACTGTATAATGTTATGAGTTTACGCTAATAGTAAATATTAGGGGTTAAAGTATGAAATTGCCGATTTGTATGGAGGATTACGTGAATAATGATATTTCCATACTTTCATTTTTTAATTTTCTTGGAAACGTCTCAACCGAATATGTATGATGCAATTGCAATAATTAGAGTGAAAAAAACTGCGCTGCACGGCGTAGTGCGTATCTTACATTCTCAAAACACAGTCTATGACAAAATATACCTACTTGAAGTAGTGAAACCGACGGCACATTGAAACAGGTGTTTTGACATACTACCCTATTAGGTATTAAGCAACTACTAGTACGGTGTTTAAACTCTAAAAGGTACGTCATTTAACAATTATTAATCCAATAAAAATGGAATTAGAAAAAAATAAAACTATACGTCAAAGTGACAAACAGAAAAAACGGCATTATATAATAAAAGTAAATAATTAGTAAGTAGTAGTTATTAGACGAGTAAGAAGGTCGTCTTAGAGGCGGACGTACTTATTTGGACGTAATTAACAAATCAGACACTTTTTATATTTCATGTAGGAAGAAGTAGGTCACAGTACACACGACAAAGGGAATCCCAGGCACATGACGATCGTGAACAGATAATAAAATCATGGTAGATGCGCAAGGTTGATTGCGTGGCTGTCATCACGACCCGTTCACACCCCGAGGTGATGCGGCTTACGACGGGGCGGGTCAAGCGACACGTAACTGCGTCATCTTGTTTCCTTCGAGTGAGTACAGCCACGTCTCAAGTCGCTAGTCGCTAGTGGCTCGTGGCGTGCTCCGCGCAATCGACACATTTGAGACGGTTGGCGCAGTGGCTGAGCGATTGGCTACTGCGCTGCGTGTCGCAGGTTTGATTCCCGCACAGAACAAATATTTGTATGGCCTACAGGTAGTTGTTCCGGGTCTGGCTGCTTGTGTATGTGAGTTCAAATGTTTATAAAGACGCACCCACGATACAGGAGAAATTCCTAGTGTGGGACAAAGTTTTCTTAATAAAAAAATAATTCATTATTTTCCCCGTAGCCGCTACCGCAACACGCGTCTCGCTTGAGCGCGTAGTTCGTGGCCAAGGGGTTAGCGTTAACATGTACGTGTGATAAAATGTCCGTACTATAGGTGAATTAAATTCAATTGGCACTTGTTTGCAAGCGTTCTCGTTAGCAATGTCCAATGACAATTTATTGTGTTAGGCACTGTTTTATTGTTTCAGTAAGGTGTATGACACACGGTTTTTATGAATAGCATCTTGCGATATAAAAACACACCAGATTTTTTGGTTGAGGTAGCTCTGATTTTTTATGAGGTACTCTTTCTTCTCGGATTGATGACTCAGATTTACGACCAGGACCAACTATATGTTATTTATGCTATGGGCAGGAGAGTAGGTGTGGTATGTCCTAAGTTGGGCAAAAAGGATAGGTACATATACGGAATCCCTGGGTTTTCTCTCGTAAGTATGGACGTGTATATATTTCACTAGTGACGTACCCCGAAGAACATATTAATCAACAAGGCCAAATCAAATTGATAAGTTAGGTTAGGTTAGTTATCATGTAAATTATAGATACATGTTCTAATCTATCGTCTAAAAATAATGCAGAAAGTCTATATTTATAATGAATAGTTATAATGAATTCCTTGATTTAAAAAATTGGATCATCATATTTGTAACAATTTGACATTTTGTCTCAGGCAACATTTCAGAACCGTAGCCAAATTTTTGATTAAAAATATTTTCTAGCTTGTTTTTCACTTGATGTAAAAAGGTGTTTTCTTAAGATAAAGCAGTACATACACATCAGTCACCTCGGACAGTGTTTGTGGAGGACCGGCATTATAATATGAACGATTACTAGTCACTCGCATACATGCGGCATGTGAGTGATAAAACACATAAAAATAGACTGAGAAATGTGCAGTTTCTGAGATAAAACGCGAGAAATGTGAACGTACAGATCTTCCACACATCATCTGCTTAGCCTTTTCCCAACTACGTTGGGGTCGGCTTCCAGTCTATCCGGATGCAGCTGAATACCAGTATTTTACATGGAGCGACTGCCTATCTCACCTCCACAACCCAGTTACTTCTAGGTAATACGACACCCTTGGTTAGACTGGTTGTCAGACTTTCGGGCCACTGACTACCTGTAACGACTGTTAAAGATCTACAAATGACAGCCGGGACCAACAGCTTCACGTGCTTTCCGAGGCACGGAGGAAACTCGGTATGTAACCGGTGATCACGGACCAACCTAAGCCAGTGCAGTATAGATCTTCTACTGAAATATTAGATTAACTAAAAGACAACGCAACTTCTGGGTCAAGAAGCTCAAATTTTTTACACAAGTTCGTCATGGGGTTAGTTTTCACCAAGCGGAAAAATCCTCGCGCTTTTTTATATATCATTGATTAAAGGACAGTATCAGCATTCCCTTTAAGTATAATATAGGGTGGTCGCGCATCCTCGAGCACGCGCGAGGAAACGCTTAAAATACTTTAAGCATTTCCTCGCGCGTGCGTCGAGTTTTGTCATTACGATTAGTTATGATTAAGTCCTATGTAATAGCGAGCCTATTGCCAGCAACTGTGGCTGCTACTGAGAAATTCCTGATGAAAACCCAATAACAATTTGCCCGACCCGAATCGAACCTAGAACCTCATGCTCAGCAGTCGAGCTTGCGACCCCTCGACCAACGAGGCAGTTCTTTTCAGTGTCAGTTATAATTCAATGAATCATAAAACTCCATTAATACTAAGGAATAAACTTTTAAAGACGTACATGTAGGTGCTCAATTCTCATCGATAACCCTAAAGCTTCTGTGTCAATTCTAATTTGTATGGGTACTTAAAATATAAGCAGATATTGTGTTAATTTGTCGTCGTTACAATAACACGCGATAAGGAAGTCGAAGCAAGCGCTCATTTGCTCGCTCCACTCACTCCACTCAAGTTGTAGCGAGGTAAGTAATCCTCACGAGAATGTCACACGCATCGACGGTGGCGTGGGGCCATGAGAACAACGAGATACAAAATATATCCTACTCCTCCCGCTCTGGGCGGAGCGGAAGGGAGTGTCAGACTTTAACTGACTAAAAACCACCCATGTTCCTTCTTTTGCCCTTTATGTTCCAGGGCCGCGGTATCTCTTTCGAACAGTCCCGCAGCCCTGGCATACATACCAGTACTTTGATGTTATATTAACTGTTTCACATTAATTCTTAGTATGTTCTGCTGTTGGTGTACCAAATAAACTATTTGTCATAGAGCGACTGCCATCTGATCTCTGCGATCCATTTACTAGGTAACACGATGCCCCTTTGGTAATAATTGTCATCAGACTTTCAGGCTTCTTACTGTACGTATCAATTTTAGAACAAGCCTGCCACTCTGTTGCAAACCACTGCAAATCCTGAAAGCCAGAAAACAGTGGCGACCACCAGAAAAGCGTCCGGACAATGAAGACGAAGTCCCAGAGAAACAATTTAACTGTCTGTCTTGAATCCCGCAACGAAATTAATCAGAAAGGAATAATTTCCAGTTCTCTCCATATCAGCAGGAGACAGAACAAAACAAAACAAACAGAACAGAACGGGTAAAGTTACGTATCAAATGTCAAAGATTTACGAAAGACAGGAAAATAAAAAAATTGGTTGCCTGTAAAGTCGGTATACGGGCGAAAGTTTTACGTGACAACGACTTTGAGTGGTAAAACACTTTTTATGTCTGTCTCTCTCGCTCTTAGGCGGGCTAACCATGCCCGAGTGGAAGGGACGCGTGCCTCTCACTCGCTCTCATTGTGAGCGCATAACGTGAGCGGAGCGTAACGCAGTTTCTTGAAGTGTCACCCGGCAAACCAATTTATAAGACGTTGTCACGTCAAAAGAAAAGAAAAAATAATTGAATCATCACTTAAATGCTGGAACAAACAAATAACATGCAAATTTTCCATTCGATGAGAAAAAACACTTAATTCACCATTCTTCTTTCCTTCACGTATTGCAGAAGCTGCCAAATCGTGGCAATTAAATAAAACAAATACTTGTTACATACGTTTCTGTCGGCTATAATGTAATCGGTAGTTTTTTTAAACTGTTTTATAGCCTCTAATAATTATGTCTGAATCTGCACCAGTTCCAAACAAAGATGTGATTACGATTTCAATAAAATACTTACAACGAATTTATTGTAGTTTTCGTACACGCAATGTCTTGGGATCTTCCTTTTTTTAATCCTACTAACTCTTGTAGTAATACTCCATTGCAAGTCTGCGATATTCTCTCTAATGATTTCCATTAAGCATGCAAGTCAGTACTAACTGGGTTGTGGAGGTCAGAAAGGCAGTCGGTCCATGTAAAGTACTGGTATTCAGCTGCATCCGGTTACACTGGAAGCCGACCCCAACATAGTTTGGAAAAGGCTAGGCAGGTGATGATGCAAGGCACTAGTCAGTACCAAATTGGGTTGATTGGATGAAACTATCAACTGATTAATTATAAGACAGCCTATCAAGAGAGACGAGTTTCGGTTCTTCTTCTTCGTCCTAGATTCTTCTTGTATTCAGTCAAATATTAGTTTCGAGCCGAGCTAAGCAGCAGTAGCTTCGGACTGGTCCCTCAAACTGAAGCTGGAGTCACGCACAGAGCGAAGGTGGGCCTTTGTTTGTGTTAGAGTTCTGCAATTACAATCTGTCTGATCAGAAACCCCATTGGACCAAATTGTACCAATTCTTGTTATCAAAATGTCAAAATGATGACCAAAAGAAACACATACGTCCTAAAAGGTCTAGTCCGGTTATTATATATTTTTGCTTTGCTGATTGTAAATACAATCTAGTTTTCACTTTCTTTGAGCAGTGAAGTACTTTACCGAAATTTTAATATACATGTCAAAGTATGAAGTGATCACTTAAACCCTGCTCCCGTGGCCCCATCGCTCCACTTAGCAACAGCGTCGGTTTACAAGATGAGAATTTTAGACGCACAGGTAGACACAAGACTCCTTTGTATAAACTCTGAGTGATTATCTCGTTATCTGTGTCCCTGCGTGTTCGGATACGCGCGAACTCGTGTGACGCCGTGTGATCGTCACTCGTGGAACAGAAATCCTATTGCGGAACTAACTCTTAATAACAATCTTAATGGTGTCTGCACTGCACATCATTCTCGCCTTGACACCGAGGCAGGGCGAGTGCGAGAATGTATACGGGGTGGTAGGGACATAAACTTACAAACGGTTACCACGTATTCGTACATCATTCTGAAAAAAGTCATAAGTAATTTAAAAAATAAAATAGCTGTTCTATACATTTTGACCGTCTAGTGTAGGTATTGCACTTTTTTATGGAACAGCTGTTTTTTTTAAAGTAACGATGAAAAATTTTTATGTGGGTTCAGAATGATGTGCTGAATACGTCGGTGTCTCTTCCAGGCTGTATGGTAGCGATGTAATGGTAGCTTACTCCCCGTTCCGTGTTGGTTTTTTGCGAGTCGTCTCGGGAGAGACATAGGAGAGAGTCGAGAATGAGCAGTCACCATGAGGATTTTGTTTCTCTTAAAAGTCTGGTCAACAACGTCAATGGCATTGACATTGTAAGCCAGATTACCTCGCAGGACGATTTAATTTTTGTAAGAGGTTTCTATTTTTGAAATTATTGCGTTTAGTTTTATTTTTAAAAGGCTTCAGTGTCATGCGAGCCAGGATTTTCAACCTTGAATGCTCCTAGCTTCGTAGAATCGGTGATCATTTTCATAGATTTCACTATAGCAGGCCATGTCATCAAAATTTTATTAAAGCAGGAATTAATCCGTGACCAAACCTTCCTCTTTGAGGACACATGAGATTCACATATAATAATTGACTGCCGACATTTTATTCAGATCAGGCTATCCTGGCTTTGCATATTAATGCATGAAAAATCTAGGATGTGGAATATTTTAAGTTATTCAGGCTGTACCAAATCGTTTCGGGCGAATGACAGCGGCCGGTTGTAAATCTCAATAAGCTTATGGAACGGAATCACGAAATGAGTTTTTTATCCGTTTATTTGGTACACTGATCCGAATATTTTATCAAGATCCGATCTCCGGCTCGATTTATTTTGCATTTCATATTTGGAGCTGTATTAAGTTTTACAATGTGATTGGCGTTTTTAAAATTTTGCAGGATAATTGCCATTGCCATTGGCAAATTATAAAATTGGATGTGTGTATAAAATTAGTGTATTTCATCCAAGTTCAACTATGTATTTCAGTATCGATGCGTGGGTGAGATACATTTTTGTTGAATTAACTAGCGAATGTGATTTTAGCTTAAGCCCGCGGCTTCGATGTCATGGATGTAGAAAATTATCCCATGCAAAACGTACTACCGTGACCAAAAGTATTTCTTTTTAAATGGATTTGATTCACTTTGGTTTCGTTGTACACGTTTCAAAAGAGCGTTCATCATGAACTTCGCACATAAACAAATCATGAATTATAAACAGGTGCAGGATGGTTTATCAAGCAAATTAAGGTGACTGCCATCGACGCAATCGTATGACTTAGGTTGCCAGGTCAAACTGAGGATTCTAGATGATAAGTTAGTTATTTGTGATAAATGACACTTTCTGGATCTTTGACCCAGTCTCTGTTGATAGGAGTTTTACATAATTTTGTTATACTGTATAAGGTACATAGATACCTACATAAAACTGCCTCGTCACAAGAGCTACTGCTAAGCATGAGGCTCAAGTGTTATTGGGTTTTTTCACCATGAATTTCTAGGTAGCAGTCCCAAAGTCTGGATTGGTGCCCGGTTGATGACAATAGGCTCGCCTTCCTTTTATCGAGGCTGTGTATAGACTCAGAGTAGCACAGAGAGCCATGGATGATGTGCCATGGTTCCATGCTCGGCATAAAATTAGTAGACCGAATGCCAAACGTCGAAATCCGGAGACGTACGAAGGTCTTCGATATTGGAAATCGCGTTATGGAACTCAAATGGAGTTCGGCAGGACCTCTAGCAAGGCGCGGTGATGGCAGGTGGAGTAAAGCCGTGACCGAGTGGCGTCTAAGGAATGGGAAGAGAAGTGTTGGTCGTCCGGCAGCGAGATGCGCAGACGACATTGTTGCCATCGCGGGAATTTCCTGGATGAGGCTGTCACAAGAGCATGGAGCTTGGCACAACTAAAGAGAGGTCTATACCCAGCAGTGGCTGAAGTCGGGCTGTGGATGATGATGATTAAACTTGTCTGGCGATATGTACAGCTTTGTCTAATCCTTCGTAGACAAAATAACAGGCGTAACTTACCTTCTTGACATCTGGTCTTCTTATCGTGTCGATAGCAAATTTTCATCAAAAATATATTTGGCCCAAAACTCAGCGACGCGAACTCCGCTTGCTGATGCAGTCCTAAGATCGTCAAGTGCGCAGGCGTCAGGTCGATTGTGTCGACATGCAGCGCAAGATGAAAAGTCTTATTTTTGAATCTACAATCGATGAAACAAAGTCCTGAAGAACCAACACTGCAGATTCGGAATTATTTAACGTACCTCATTTTCTGTAATAAACACGATAATATTTATTCACAAGAAAAACAAAACTTTCCTCTCACAATTGCCACTATCAGTGATCTACCTGTCTCCACGTCTACCTGTACCTACCTACCTGTTTGTACTTATACAGTAGTAGCACTGATTACACAAAATTGTTTGATTGTGGTACCCTTATTTACACGCGCTTGATAAGTCAAGGCGGCGGCTGAATGAAGTATGCTTGTAGCGACGACGGCGACGAATATTTTTTGATGGAGATTTTTTTTTAAATAATTCATATTTAAAGGAGCATAATGCCGTTAGTTCCGATTTTATCACGCACGTTTAAAATCCTTGTATTACTAAATTTACAAACTATGAAAGATCTAGAAAATAAACAAAATATTTAAAAGTTTAACTGTCAACATGGCATGGCGGTAGAGTAGATAAATAAAAGGATGAAGTTAGTGAATTAAGAAAACTGCATTTAATCTTTTCCTTTCTGGTGATGTTAATCCCGGCCATAGTCCCGGCTTTCGTTGCTTATAGCTTGATTTATTTTCTGAGCAGGCTGGATGTTGGCAGTATAATAAATAAAAAAGTGGTAAAGCAATTTTCGAATATCTGTCTCGATGTAGAAATTAAATGATTGAACTACTGAAAGCAATTTTTAATGCAAAATTTTGGTCAAAATACGGTACCAAATTTAATGGTATAATTTAATGGTATAATCATTAAGTTTGGTACCGTATTTTATTTAGAAAAAGTCTGACTGAGTCAACAAAAACTTTTTATTGAAAGTGGAGATTGGACATAGATTTATTTATGTTTTAAAAAAATATTTACCAAAATGATGACCGAATTTATTAACGTTTCGTATTGTGTACTACTCTAGGAGTTTGGATTTTAAAATTATTGCAAAATCACTATCGGAGATTGAATTTGCACTAGTAAACTTACGAACGTAAAATTTTATGGTTACGTAGTACGGGATATTCATTCCTGATAGACATTAAGGTTCTTCCGCTTTTCTCCCGGGTATCGTGAAAATTGGATATTAAAATCGCTTTTTAAAACACTTTTTTATGAACTTAAGTGTATTGGAAATACTTAAAGGAATCTCTTTTCAATCTGTAGCCAATGATGAAAGAACCATATTTTTTACCAAATACTACTTAGTTTCTTATTACGCTAAAAGGGAACTTTATAGTCACTGTCGACCATCATCATCATCTGCCTAATCTATTCCCAACTATGTTGAGGTCGGCTGCCAGTCTAGCCAGATCTGACTTCTAAAATCAAGACAAATGACAGTCGAGACCTACGGCTTAGCGCGATTTGAGAGGCACGGAGGAGACTAACACCATTTCATGTTAACTTCAGCCAAAATCTTACTGAATATTACATTTTAAAACCTTCTCAACATTATTTTATCACATTGTGCTAAGTAAAGTATGCTTTTAAGTGATTTAGCATCATTAATCTTGTCGCGGCGCGTGGTGCCTATTCACGTCGTCGTTGTTAATATTCTACCGTTCATATTGTAGAGGTTTTGTGCGTGGAATATGGTTTACTTTTGATATTTTTTAGGGTTCAGAGAACTAAGCCCAACTAGAGTTACGCCCTATTCACGGCCTCGACTGATGCCACTTGCGACGTCACTGGCGAGTTTTTGTTAGTCACGTTCATGTGGCTCGTGAGATGCTCTGAATTATTTCTTTCATTTTTTTTTTCTCCGTCACTGTCGCAAGACGCGTGTAGCTTGATCGTGCAGTTTGTGGCGAAGCGGTTATTCTGTAAACCAAAAACACACTTCTAATATCGATCTCTCTATCAATTTTCACCTTGAAACACACAATGATCTGCAGAACTCGCGGACAATTATCTAAGTTTTCTCTTTGTGTTAGTATTTCACAGAATAGTGTTTCTGTTTATTCTGGTTTTGTTGTGAATTTTCAAACTTTAGGCTCACCCACGATAGAAAAGGTGTTGTCTACATACCAGCACTTACATTTTCAGTCCTATTTTTATTACTACTACCAGTGAGCCTCTAAACTTGAATAAATCCTGCATGAATTTTTTTCTATAAAAAGTTACATAAAAAAAGAATATCGTTTGAGTAACCATCATATTTCTTTGACAGGTAAAAAGAAGCTCTAGGCTTTCATTCGGTTTTATTACTTTTGCGGAAACAAATATATTGCTATGTACTTACTCGCATGTTTCTTTTGTGGTATGTTGTTGGATATTTAACATGAAAGGAAGGTTGTGATTTGTACCTTTTAACATCTGAGTGGATTTTCAAAGGTATTGTAAGAGGCGTTTTGTTTAAGCTCTTAAGTTTTTTTTTATTATCATTTTCGGTAAATTTATTCGACAGCAAGAAGTTCCAAGACAGTCGTCCTAATTTGTCCAATTAACTATACATATTTGCACCCTAACTACTAACGACAAGAGCTACTGAAGTAAAACTATACAGAAAAAAGAAGCAATATTATTTTAAAAACTCAAAATAATCGTCCAGCGAAAGACTCATTTCAGGTTATAAGAAAATTTTCAATTTTCTCTTCTAGCTGCGATAAGCATCGAAACGAAGGAAAAAATGTTAAAATAATATGAGCTTAGAATTAATTAAGCTCAAAACACGAACAGAAAACATTAATAACTTGTTTGTGGCAACAATAAGTGAGGTAATGAACCTAGAATAGGTTCACTAATGTACCTTAAATGGAAATACGTGTGGAAATAAAATATAATTGTGCACATTGAAATAATAAAATCTAGAATACAATGTTACAGACCGCAAATGAATAACTTTTTTAGATTCATAAACATCACGCCCGTAATCCCCGAAGGGTTAGGTAGATGTGTACCAATATTTCACCCGTTACATATGTTTAAAACTCAGGCTAGTCTATTGCCACGCTCTTCAATTCCTTTTAACTCAGAACCTAAAATTATTGTCAAATTATTTCTCAAACAAAATTGCTATTTTAACCATAAATTACAACATCCATAAAAGATCCTAACGGTATCCCAAGAGGGTCAACACTATTGTCATAGGGAGTCAATTTTCGCATGATGTTCCAACTTTTTGGGGTCCTATGACCTTTCCTTGGCGAGGCACTTTGCAAGACCTTTAGGGCTCGCTTTTCGGGACTGTATTTTTACGTAATATGTAAGGGATGAGTTAAGTCCCTAAACGACATTGTCGTTTTTAGGTTATGGGGAAGTTGGGTCATGATGTAGGCGAACTAAGTGTTTGTGTGTCTGCCGATATTTGAGAGAAACGACTTCATATGGGAGATGAAAAATAAGGTTTTTGGAATTTTTATAAGGTAGATTAGGTTGGTTTTTATAGTGATGGTAAAGATTGCTTTATGGCTACCCCATGTTATGAAGAATACGACGTAATGAATGATACGGTCTCGAGTAGTCGAATTTTAGAAGCCATCATCAGAGAATACACGTCTCAAAATGTATTAAGATTACATGCCAATTAGGGTAACGGTGTAGTATGAGACGCCAGTAACAGCTTAACGTCCAGAAATTACCTAAAAATATAGAGATGCCAATAACCACAAATGGATACTTTTAAGTATCATTTCTACCCTTCTTTTGTCATGCATCCTGCGATTTATATAAAATAATTTTGTCCCGTTAAAATGTTATAGTTACGTGACGTTATAATACATGCTGGTTAACCTGTAATTGGCGACTGTGTAAGTCCAAGACTGTAAAACCTGTACTCAAGACATTTTGTACACACAAGCTGTTGGTAAACCTTTATTAACACTTTCACCGTCCGCAAAGCAGACACAATAGCTAAACAATCGCCCTGAACCATATGTGGTTCATGGGACAGGAAATGGGTTAATAAATAAATAAATACCTACCAGTTTACTAATGTACTATATTATCTTCCTGCTGAATATTACCTCATTTACGCTAACGATGGCAGAATTTAAAAAAGAGTAAAAAAACAAACGTGTAAGATGGTTCCAGCGTTGACGTTTGATCTTCTTATCTTGAAGTTTATGTTCAGTTGTGTTGTGACCTATTGTATCCTCCAGCCCTTTGTGAGCCGACCTTTAGAGTGGAGTGGTCACTCTCTGAGTAATTACACGATTTGAAAGCTTTTTATTTTGAAATTTCGTTTGCAATTTTGTAGTGGGTTTGTTCTTTTGTTTTTGATCTTTTGAAGTAATTTTCCTTGGTTTGTTGATGTGGTAAAAATCTGGGTTACTGGGAGTTTCTATATTTTATCTACATTCGTTCTAGGAATCATCTATATAGAGTTTCTATTGATTTTATCGAGTTTATTTCGATCGGTTTAACACTTTATTGTACACTTAATAACAATAAACATTAGTAATATTAGGAGGTTCCTTTCTCTGGAGCCCTGACCGCCGGTAGCTTGAACCCTATTCCCAATACAGGTGGGCTACAATTATTAAAATTTTAAATGTTTTTTTTAATGTAATAAAATGTAATTCTTTGAAGAGACGAGCTCAAAATTCCGTTTCCTCATAACGAGAATTCTAGAGCAATTTTGTTGTACACCTATGTTAATTTTCATGTTGTGCACAAAGGGTACAAGCGCCACATTATATATATAAACAATTTTACTACCAAATTCTTAATTGTAAGCCATTATTTTCTAGTAGGTGTTATTTTAGCAATATAACATAGCTCTAAAGATCTGTTAAATAGTCCCTGAGGTTGTTATTTAAATTGAGGTTTCAAAAACAAATTAGTGAACAAAGATATTAAAGATATCTTTTCTAGTCTCTTTTTTTAGATGCAATATTTTTCAATTATTAGTTTTCTGATAGGAACTTGAATCTTTTTTGTACGTATTCTGTGAAATAGTATTCCATGGTTGACAGAAACAGGGCACTGTCCTTGTAATTTGACCGCCTTACATCGATTAATAAACACGCAATGACATTTTTTTCATTCATAATTTAGCAATCACTAATAAATGGGACGTAGTAAATAATTCATTGATCGGACAAGATAATTCAATAAAACAATAATTACTTTACGCTATAGTAATCATGCCACAATCTTTAAAGTAAATAATTGTGACTAAAGTGGCCCACATTACAAGGTTACGTCATCGTGTCTGTTAGAAGGATGCGTTTATTTAAATTGTAGTTAGTCTGATTCGTTGCGTCTGAACATTTCCAGTTGAGAATTGGTTCTTAATTCGAACATTCGGTAGTGTTCTTTTTGTGGTACCTATTTATTTGTTTAGTAGAATTGTGATATTTTTAGTGAAATTAGGTGTGTGAATGTGGTGAAAAAAATAAGTTCATTTAAAATCATTGTCAAAAAACGAATCGTTCTATTTTGCAGTACCTACACGTTCTAGCTCTATAGTAAAAAGTAATAAGGTTTAGTTGGGAACATCCTTGGGTTTACACAATATAACAAAGAAATATAGATGTAAAGTACCCATAACTGTGTAGGTCTTTTAAATAGATCGGTCCTCTGTGTATACTGTCAACGATTAGCATAAACCCGTGTTTAGTATTCGTTTGAAGTGGGCACATCCATTTGCAATTCAATACAAATGAATGAATAGAGTAACTAGTCGTTAATTGCTTGATGCTTTGGTGTTGATACAACATTGTAATGAATTAGTTTTATTTGTAGTACCTAGTTTTAAAAGAGTGATTGTTTCATTTACATTTATGTAGGGTTCTTACCTACTTTACAGTTTTTCACACAATAAAAAAGCTAATTGTTTTTGTGAAAGACCCACATTCAAATTCGAAGTGATCGTTTCTAAATGTTTTGAGAACCACAGTCTATCTAAGGCTGCTTTTTCACCAGAGATGAGCGAGGATGCGTAGCGAGGGATGTGTGTGGAACTAACCAATAATATAACTTCTTTTTCACAGCTTGAGGTATTCTAGCTATGTGATTGGTTAGTTCCACACACATCCCTCGCTACGCTACTACCAAAGATAAACGAGGATGCTTATCTCTGGTGGATACGCAGCCTTAGGGGCCGTCTCCACGAGCGAGAGAATCGCGGCGATATTACGTATTTGTATGGGATAATATCGCCGCGATTCTCTCGCTCGTGGAGACGGCCCCTTACACATACAGCGGAAAAACTGTCAAATTTTGAAATTAAAAAAAAAAACAAGTACTCATTTATAATGAGTAAGTTACCTTACCACCTCTGGTAACCACTTAAACCAATAAGTCTGATATCAGTCTGCTTTGACAGTTAAACAACATTAATTACGTTATTAACGTTTTGAGCACACAATATTTTTATACCCACGAAGCAATGGATTAGGGCAAATCATTTTGAGCGCAAACAACACATTTAAACTGCGTTCAAGAGCTATCAGTGGTGTTATCTGGTTTGGGATAGGTATTGTTTCTCTTGAAAGCGGTTTAGGCGCATTTAATGTCATTAGTCAAAAGAGAATGCTCATGGAAGTATGGAATCCCGTACCATGCTGCATCAAAATCAAACCTTGTTTTTTATAGACTACACTGATCGTATTAACTCCTACAAAAATTATATTTGAAAAAAAACCCGCGTTTCAGAGTTATTTTATAAAATCGAAACTAACCTAAAAAGTAGGTCTATTTTTTCGACGCTACCAACGACGTATTTTAACACACATACATTACATTATTGCTCTAAAAACAGCGTAATACACTAATATTAGTAAGAATTACGAGTTAAAGTAACATCCACAGTATGCTTGACTGAAACTCGATTTTATTTTAGACCTTTACATTGCCAATAGTCAGTCAGTACAGTACAAATGTCAGATGCCACAGATAAGATAACTATAAACCATAGAGTATAGTAAGTGCTATAAACTAGTCGGGATTTAGGGATGTAATCGATAAATCAAAATCTTTAGGCTGAGAAAATCTATTTTGTTGCAAATAGCAATAAACCAAACTAAATTGATTTGGTGTACTGATCTTACTTAATTGTAATTAATTTTAGAGTCCGCTCGACAGACAAGGGTTTGTTCAATTGAAACGGAACGTCATTTATATTCAGTTGAAACGGAACGTCATATAAAGGGAGTAAAACAATATTCATACTTTTAAACTCGAAAAGTATATTTCCAGTTCAAAAATCAAATCCCCGACGCGTAATGCCGTAAAAAAATATGAAACTAATTACTATAATATTTTGGTTTTGAGGCGCGAGACTTTTTGGTACCAACTTTGGTCATTGTCCTTTGCTCTTAGATAGGTAATTTCTTTGTCTTTCTGCAATTGAAAGTGTATTACGTAGTTGGGGTTTTAAGAGTGATTTAAACTTAAAAAATAGTGAGAGTGTATCAAACTGGATGAGTGGTTGAGTGAGACATGTGACGATGACGTCTCTGGGGATCCCCACGGAGGCTCCTGTCCACACCATACTGTTCACGTCTGCGTATACGCAGAAAACTGTCAAAGTTGTGGTGAAGAAGGTAAGAAATGTGTTATCTATCGCAATAATCAACTTTGTATTACGGTATTTTCCGGTTTTTGAAAGTTTGCAAATCAAACACGTAATTAATACTACGTCTGGTGGCCCACCAGCTGGAGTTATTCCAGTGTGGGAAAGAGATGGCGCTAGACGACCTGTATAGCTCTGTCTCTTTCCCACACTGGAATTACTCCTACTTTAAGACGTCATAGGTTACAGTTGCCGGCGAAGATAGTTGGAATGATGATGAGGAGTAGTAACCAATCACAGCGGCTGACATGGGATAAACTTAACATAACACCACGCCTGTAATCTCCGAAGGGTTAGGCAGAGGTGTACCTAATAGTACACCCATATTTCGCCAGTTATGTTTAAGCCTTTATAAGGCAGAGAAAACCGCAAGTGGTAGGGAAATGAAATTTATATGTGTTTATATATTAATAAGAATATTTTTTTTTATATAGGTAATTTGTAAGATTTTTTTTCAACTCGGAAAATCGCTGGTAAATTTGGTGGCAGTATATGTGCCACCATACTAAAGTGGTAATATTTCTGTATAAAAAAATAATTTTGTTGGTGGCACAATACATACATATTTTATGACTGCCTAAAAAAGGTTGCCCCATGTAATAGGAGGCGAGCCTATTGCCATCAACCGGGCACAAATCCAGACTCCGTGGGTGCTACTGAGTAATTCCGGATGCAAAAACCCAATAACAATTTGCCCGACCCGGTAATCGAATCCAGGACCCCATGCTCAGCAGTCGTCGTCTATTTAATGGTGATAGGCTCGCCCACTATTTCAAGGGACATACGTGGGTGTACTTTAGGTACACCTCTGCCTAACCCTTTGGGGATTACAGGTGTTGTTATGTTAAACATCATAGCTTTATTTAAAACTGTTAAATGGAAAAAATAGAAATCCAGTACTAAAAATATTTGAAAACGTTACAAAATATATATGAAACAAAAATTGATTAAAATCGTTTCCGAACAATACATTTTCATTGACACCCCATTTAAACATGAAAAGCTTTATTCTACTTTGTTGATGTTCTATCACCAACGTTACAGGCTTGTCATAAAAATAATCAACGAATATAAAAATAAATAGAACCTCTAACTAGTTGACTATTTGTGTAGCTAACATCAGATAGGCATGATTGATAGGTCATTAGAAAGCCATTTAAACTAATAATATTAAAAAGAGGTAAAATTTGTTTGTAAGTTTGTTTGTAGGGGGTAATCTCCGGAAATATTAATCCAATTCTAAAAATTCTTACACTGGCAGAAAGCTACACTATTTGTGAGTGCTGATATAAATTATATTATGTTTATTATGCATAATTATTAGCTGTGCTACAGTAGCGAAGGGTAAATTTTTGTACCGCCGGAGTACATTTATCTTTAATGTGATTATATTATTTGTCTATAGATTACTGACTGTGCCATTTATCAAAGGAAGCCGGTAAGAATCGAGCACTGCCGTGCTATCACAAGTTTCGCGTCGAAGTGCTAGTTCTTCTATAAAAAGCTACTTTTACGATACCTACGACAGGATTTTGAGTAAACCCTTATCTAGTTCAACACGTCGTCGATTAAGTAAGGTTTTCATTGATTTATTTTGCTGTGATATTAGGGAATTATTTTTAGGAATGTTTTTTTTTTTGTAAAAATGGCGTGTGGAAAGTTTTATACCTATATGAATTTGGATGACTAGGAGAAGACGGAGAAGACCAAAGAATCGATGAAGGATTGAGAAGAATTGAATAAAAAAAATAGAAAAAAAACGAAATAGAATTAGAAAAAGAAAAAAATGAAAAAAAAATAGAAAGAAAGAAAAGAAATAGGATTAGAATTGGATTGTTTGGATGGATGGAGTGTGCGACAGATGCTAGACTTAGTCATACCTTACCTTTCCTAGCACCTTTCTAAGGTGGTGATATTGGGATGACGACTTATAGAGAAGTATAAGAAACAACAAGAGATGCTGCGCCGACCTCAAATAAATTGGGATGAGGGCCGGAAAACGATAATGATGAATGCGCAATTGCGCAGTTTTCAATTAGGATTAATAATTTAAAAGTTCTTCTAATTATGCTTCGTATTTTATTTCGGAATTTTGTAGAAACTGTATTTAACAATACTCTTTAATTGTCGATTCTACTTTGCATGAAAAGAAGCGCTCGATTACGAGAATTTCTATCTCAACTTCAAAAAAAGGATATTTCCTTTTTTTAATAATAGTGTACAGTGTACCAACAAACAATGATAACGAGTTAAACAGTTTGCACTGAGATAAAACATCTCTTAATTGAGGTCGTCTCAACTTGGTTAAGAGCCTGTTGTGACCCACTGCAAGGCAACAGCCCTTCCGTCTTTCCTCGTTTCTATCTGCTATTTGACCCCAATCCTTTAAGAATGAGTCCAGCTCGTTATGCTCTATCTCCATTTTGGTTCACCTGGTCACTGGGTCCAATATTGTTCGGAACCAAAATTATAAAAAATATTACTTACTTTTTTTAATCGAATTTTGTTACCAATTTCAAGAGTTTTATTTTTTTTGCTTTATTAGTTACTCCGTATGACATCAGCTATCTGCCAGTAAAAGTTCCGTCAAAATCGATCCAGCCGTTTCGGAGATTAGCCGGAACAAACAGACGGATAGACCGACAGACAGACAAAAATTGAAAAAAATATATACATATGTTTTTGTTATAAGTACCGTATATACTTTCATATGCATTCAGTAAAAAGCTGTTATTTTGGTTTTACAAACAGACACTTAAATTTTATTTATTTGTATGAAAATTATGACGGATGTGTGTGTTGCTTCTGCAAATTATGTTATGGAACGAAGTATGCTTTGCCTTGTATTATTATAAAACATCTAAATATTAAAAATTAGACTAAAATACCTTTTAAGGCCCAAATAACGCATGATGCGTAAATTTTTGACAGTAAACGATTATTTAGGTCACGCAACCCCAAATAGACGTCATTGTCGCGTCGAGGAATTAATAAACTTATTATTCAAAGTCCAGTGTTTGACAAGAGATTCACCGTGAATTCTTTATTTATTCTGATTCAATTGTTAACAGCATAAAATATAAATAAATATTGTTTCTGTGACGTAGGGGAATATTGATAACATAACATCGTACCTGTATTCCCTGAAAGGTTAGGCAAGGCACGTGTAAGCTATCCTACACCCACATTTCACAAGTTATATTATTATTTAAGTCTATTGTTACCGGGCAAACCAACTTCAGGGCGGCTATACAGGGCCTGCGGGACTGTTCGAAAGACATTTATCGCGGCACTGAAACACAAAGGGCAAATAAGGAACATGGATGGGTGTTAGTCAGTACAAGTCTGACACAGGGAGTGTCAGACTTGTACTGACTAACACCGCTCCGCCCAGAGCAGACCCCTCATTTGATGATTTCCTATCCGAAATAAAATCGATCGATTGGTGTGGCAAAACCCTAATCGAACGCGGGAGTTTATGCTCAGCAGTAGCGCTAGCGGCGACTAGACCAACAACACAGAATATTGATTCAAACTATTAATTCAAGTTTACAGTTTTTTTCGTGACGTAGATTGTGTTACTGATTATTTTTAGACTGCGTCAGTGAAAAGGTACAGTACTTTTTTACAATACTGTCAAAATCACACGGTCAGTATATATATATGTTTTAAGTTAAGATAGATATAGAGAAGATAAGTTTCTTGGTCTCGTTACAATAAACCTTAATGTCAAAATCATAGTGATTGGTGATCTTTATTAACAATAAGGTTCCAATTGGGATGCTGCTAACACATCTAAAATAAGTTTAAATACACTGTAGTATTATACTCTGTATTATTTGCTTTGGTTGACAAGGCCCATTTCCACTGCTAGTTTTGCCACTGTGTCTATGTAACTACGAGTACACTAATATTATAGAGAGGACATATTTGTAGTTTTGTATGTTTGTAAAGTATAAACTCGAAAACGAGTCGACCGATTTCAAAAATATTTACACCTTTAGAATGCTATATTATCCTTGAGTAACTTAGGCTGTATTAAAAAAAAAAGTCCGGCTTTGCAAAGCCAGGATGAGCCCCTGGTATACTAATATTGTAAAGAGGTAAAATTTGTTTGTAAGTTTGTATGTAGGGGGTAATCTCCGGAACTAATGAGCCAATTCTAAAAGTTCTTTCACCGACAGAAAGCTAGATCACTCGTGGATGTTATAGGCTATACATTATATTTATATCATGCATATTAGCCGAGCTATCACAATTTTTGCGGACGAAGTCACGGGCGAAATGCTGTTTTCTAATACTGTGAAACAGAAACTCAGCATAGCAAGGCAGCATAAAGTTAACAAAAACCTGCTAAATTAATACCTAAAATCTGCAAAATTCCTTACCAAAGAAGAATTTAATCTAACAAATAACTGGGCACATGCAACGGAATACCGCACAATTTAATTTGTGGTCGACGAGATGGTTGGAACGTCTTTCTATTATGTACTCACTCTCTGGTCAGTGGTCAAAGCCGGGGTTTTGTACTGATTGTGTCTTCTTCTTGTAGGTATATTCAAATTCTTGTGAGCGTGGAACTGCGTTTTCTATGTCATGACGGTCAGCCATTTTGTTTTTTACCTGACTGCGGCGAAGCGCAAGACGAGGGTTTTTTATTGTTTGTAACTATTCTCAAGGAGTAACTATAACTAACAACGTAACTATTCTGAGGAGCTCGTGGTTGAATATTAACAGGCGCTCGGGTCGATCTTTAGGTTAAGCCATGCTTGCCTAGGTTGGTTTGTGGATGGGTGACCGTATTACATACCGAGTTTCCTCCGTGCCTCGGAAAGCACGTTAAGCCGTTGGTCCCGGCTGTCATTTGTAGATCTTTGACAGTTGTTACAGCAGGTAGTCAGTGGCCCGAAAGTGACAACCAATCTTACCAAGGATATCGTATTACTACCGTGATACCAACTGGGTTGTGGAGGTCAGATAGGCAGTCGCTCCATGTAAAATATTGGTATTCAGCTGCATCCGGTTAGACTGGGAGCCGACCCCAAGTTAGTTGGTAAAAGGCTAGGTAAATGATAAACTATTCTCAAGGGATTTTCAGCACGCTCTTTAACATGCTTAAGATTGCAGGAATAGCTTTTTGAGGATATTGAGGTTTTTAGATTAGAATAGAGCAATCCAAGCTTATCGATGATTATTCATTAGGTCCTAAAGTGAAAATATAAAGGAGAGGGGACGAGGGATCAGAACAAATTAGTAGCAATTTTAGGTTAAACTGGAAACTGAACTAATAAATTGAATGCTGGCAGTGATTTCTTTAAAAATATGTATTTTTCTGTTCCTTTCGTCTTGTCTGTATTTGTGTAAACATAAACTAGTAATTTTCAGATAAATAAACTAGAATTATGTATTTAACAGACTTGAGTAATGTTTTAAACTATGGCTCAGTTTTGATAAAGCACTGTTTCCTTTCATTTCGTATCGCGTGCCCCGGTATCCCATGGGACATATTATAAAAGTACTTTGTGGACATATTACTGCTGTATTAGTTATGAGCTTAGGTAAACAGAGACTACTAATTGTAAGAATCGATATAATTTACTATGTTAATTTATTTATTTTTAAGTCATACACAGTAATATAATCGACTATTTATTAATCGATTGTAATGTGTCAACGTCGGTGCGACATTGACACTTGACGTTACTTGTCTGTGGTCATCTCTAGTCGGCCATATTATTTTTTTTGTTACTTCACTTGCTAACCGCGTGTTGAACTGTAAAGTTGACTTGCATTAATAAATCGGCATATATTCAAATAATCCTGCATATTTTATTTGGAAACTGAGTTGATCCTTCAGCTCAGAAGTGGGATTAACAAAACCCACGAGTTATTTCCACGCCAAGTGCATCATATGAAAAGATTCGTGAACTTACACAATGGACAAAGATATTGAAAATACACATCGTGAAGGCCAAAAATCAACGCGTAAACGAAGCCATCCTCGAAAAACTCATAAGAAATCGCACATTCGAAGCTCAACGACGGAATATCGCGAATAAGGTACAAGAAAGAAACGTCATAGAAGATCATCAGAAAATCATGAAGATTCCAATGAAGACAGCGTTGGTGAACTGAACAAAGAAGGCACGAGACGATCTACAACAAGAACTCCGCGTCGTTCGGGTTCGAGGCGCCGCCGACGTACGAGCTCAAGAGATAGTTCAAGCTCAAGACACCGACCGAGATCAAGAAACTGTTCGAGATCAAGAGGCCGTTCGAGATCAAGCCGCCGTTCGAGATCCAGGCGCCGTAAACATCATGGTTCGAGTACGTCGCCTGAAGATAACCATGTGAGTCGTTCTAATGTTAAAGATAATACTCAATTATTGTTGACTGAGTTAATTAAATCCATTTCTAATAATCGGCCAGAAGGCAATAAGTTTCCTATGCTTGGTAATGTTATACCAGAGTTTGATCCCATGATTAAAGGTCAGACTATTGACATGTGGCTTAGCAAAGTGGAAGATTGTGCTCGATTATATAAATGGGGTGATGACCAAACAATTCATTACGCATTACCTAAGCTAAGCGGTGTGGCCAAAACATGGTATCAAACTCTGCCATCAATGTCGTTTTCGTGGCCCGAATGGAAAACTAAGCTGATTGAGTCATTTCCATCAAGCGATGATTACGCAGAGCTCTTGACGGAGATGTTGTCTAAGAGGGCTAAATATAATGATTCTTTGGAACTATATTTTTATGAAAAAATCAATCTCTTACAAAGATGTGAAATTAAAGGTAAGCGGGCGGTAGATTGTTTATTATATGGGATAGAGGATCGTAGCCTAAGATTGGGGGCAAAAGCGGTAAAATGTGAGGAACCGGAACAGGTATTAAAATACTTTCAATCCATTAAACAACAACCACGTGAATCAGATAATAGGGTTAAAGAAAATTATGATAAAAGGACAAACACTTATGTTGGTAACTCTTCTAAGCAAACGCCGAACTCCAAAGCAATAAGATCAAATGACAACAATAAGACTATTACTTGTTACAATTGTAAAGAATCCGGTCATTACAGTTTCAATTGCACAAAGAAAATTTTAAAATGTAATATTTGCAACAAAATAGGACACTTATCTACTAACTGTCCAAGATTATCAAGTAACGATACGTCTAAACCTGAAATAAATCAAGAAAAGACAATTTTGGCATTAAATACAATGACTAATGTAAGTAATGATAAATATTTAATTGATTTGAAAATTAACGATCAACCGATGCGAGGGTATGTTGATTTAGGTAGCCAATGCACGTTATTACGTCATAGTGTCGCAAATAGGCTAGGCATTCAATGGTCATCGGAACAACTACCTACAATGCGTGGTATTGGAAACAATATAGTTCTGCCAATAGGCAGGGCGGTAATTAAGATGGAAATTCAAGGTATAACGGAGACAATCGATAGCTATATTGTTGAAGACAGTGTGATTAAATATGATGTTCTGATTGGTCATAGCTTTACTGAGATACCGAGTATAACTATTACTAAAACTAGTGATGCTCTTATATTTGGACAAACCTTATCAACGAAAATTAAACTTTTACTTCTCAATGATGTCTCAGTTTCACCACGTGACACATGCGTAATAAAAATAAACACTGATAAGGATTTTTCTGGTGTCGTATACGTAAATGGTTCCTTGCGGGGTTGTACTGGAATGGAATATTATTTAATGCCAGGTGAATACAACATACTAAACGGTACTGGCGCACTATTAATACAAAACATATCAAATAATGTATTAAAACTTAAACAAGGAACACTGATGACACGTGCTTCTTATACTGATAAATTTTTGAATATTAATATATTGGACTTTAACGATTCAAATGCACATTTATCATTGAATTGCGGTAAAAATTTGTCTAGTAGTGAAATTCAACAATTGAAAAACACCCTGCAGAAGTATAATGAATGTTTTTCACGAAATATGATGGATTTAGGTTACTCTAATGTAGAAAAGATGGAAATAGATTTGATTGATACAAAACCGGTAGTTTATAGGCCATATAGACTGTCTTACCCGGAGAGAGAACTCGTTAAATCAATGGTACGAGAAATGCTCGACGCAGATATCATATGTGAATCTAATTCATCGTATGCTAGCCCCGTTCTTCTTGTTAAGAAGAAAACGGGGGATAAACGTCTTTGTATTGATTACCGTGCATTAAATAGAAAAACCAAAAAGGAGCATTTCCCCCTACCATTGATCGATGATCAATTGGATCGATTATCAGGTAACTCAGTATTTATAAGTTTAGATTTAGCGTCAGGATACTACCAACTACCAGTAGGGGAAAACTCCCAAGACAAAACGGCTTTCGTGACCCCTGACGGTCAATACCAATTTAAAAGAATGCCCTTTGGATTAACGAACGCGCCGTCAGTCTTCCAAAGAGCAATGAATAAAATCTTGTCGAAAATAGATTACACATTAGTCTTTATGGATGATGTTTTAATCCCAGCGCGCACATTTGACGAGGGTTTAGGCAGACTAGATGAGGTTCTGAATATTTTTCGCGAAGCGAATCTTACTCTTAAGCTAGAAAAATGTTTTTTCTTCTATAAACAAATCGATTTCCTAGGCTTTGAAGTTAGTGGATCAGGTATACGGCCCGGTTCTCGCAAAACAGTCGCTGTATCAAATTTTCCTGTACCTAAAAATGTTCACGATGTTAGACGCTTTATCGGGTTAGCTAGCTTTTTTAGGCGCTTTGTAAAAGACTTCTCACTGATAGCTCGACCATTAACGGATTTATTAAAGAAGCAGTTTCAATGGAAATGGACAGATGAACATACAATAGCATTCGAAACTCTGAAAAGTAAATTAATAGAAAGACCTTTACTCGCGTTGTATGATGGTAAATTAGAAACGGAGTTACATACCGATGCATCAAAGTACGGTATTGCAGGTATTCTGATGCAACGTAGCCAGGATGGACTTATGAGACCCGTAGCTTATTACAGTCGAAAAACTACAAATGACGAACAGAAATTACATTCCTTTGATTTAGAAACTCTTGCGGTAATAGCATCGTTAAATAGATTTCGCGTTTATTTACTAGGACTAAAATTTAAAATAATAACAGACTGTAATGCGTTACGGACTACAATGACAAAAAGAGATTTAGTACCTAGAATAGGCCGATGGTGGGTGCAACTCCAGGAGTACGACTGTGAGATAGAATACAGAGCAGGCTCAAATATGTCACACGTCGATGCTCTCAGCCGTGCTCCTGTTGATGAACCCACTAATGTAGACGGAATTCACATAATAGACATACTTACTGTGGATGCTCAAGACTGGATTGCTACCGTTCAAAGTGACGATGATGAGGTTAAAAGAATTAAAGAAATTCTATCGAGCAAAGATACTACGTTTATCGTAGATGTTCATAAAAATTATCAATTGAAGGGTAATTACGTATACAGAATAGTTGATAATGGACTACGTTGGGTGGTTCCAAAATCAGTAAGGTGGCAATTGTTAAAAATGAACCATGACGACGTCGGTCATTTTGGTCACGATAAAACATTAAAAAGACTTAAAGATTCATTTTGGTTTCCCAAAATGAGACGATTTACAAAAAAATATGTAAGTGCTTGTCTGGAATGCGCTTATCATAAAACACCTGGAGGACCTAAAGAAGGACTACTTCATCCTATTCCTAAGCCAGACATACCCTTCCACACGTTGCATGCCGATCATCTGGGCCCATTTGTTCGTTCGCGGAGAGGCAACATGTATTTATTGATAATTATAGACGCTTTTACTAAATTTATTGCCATAAAACCCGTTAGAGACACGAAAACTGCTACCGCTATTCGCATATTTAAAGAGTATTTTAGTTACTTTGGAGCACCTACACGGTTGATAACGGACAGAGGTTCATGTTTCACAAGTGTCAAATTTAAAAACTTTATAGAAAATGCTGGTATTAAACACATCTTAAATGCCGTCGCAACTCCGCGAGCAAACGGACAGGTCGAACGGTTTAACCGAACAGTTTTGGACGCTCTCAGTACTAAGTGTCACGATAAAAGCGATAACTCTTGGGATGAGTATGTGAACGAGATACAGTTAGGTTTAAATACGTCGGTTAATAAGACAACCGGTAAAAGTCCTTCAGAATTGTTATTTGGATATAAAGTTAAATGTGTCACGGAAAATTTACTAAGTGATGTAATTAATACAACGATAGACCGAGCCAGCGGTAATGACCTAATAGACCTAAGAAACGAATCTATACGTAAAATTGAAGATGCGCAAAAAGTGACAAAACATCATTACGACAAGCATAGAAAACCGGCAAGAAAGTATAGCGAGGGAGATCTTGTAAGATTGGAAAGAACAACTTTTGACAAAGATAGAGTAGGAAAATCTAAAAAGCTCCTAGCCAAATTTCATGGTCCTTACAGAATAGTTAAAATACTACCTAACGATAGATTTTTAGTGGAGGATACTCCTCTTACAAGAAAAGGATCCAAAAAATATGAGAATATAGTTTCAATTGATAAAATACACCCGTGGTTAAATTTTAAGGGATTTGAAAGCGAAAACGATAGCGATGTTAATGATAGTACAGATGAAAGTGATTGTAATAATGATAAGAGTAAATAAATAAAAACGAGATAAGAATATAAAATATGTAATAGATACAGAAATAATAATATTCAGTGCTTTATGTGTAAACATTGCATTTGTTAAGTAGATTCATTATAAGAATGTTAGAGTTAAATGTAAACAGCGCAGATCGCTACAAACTATACTAGTATGGGTTGTGAGCGCCAGCACTATATGCGCAGATGACGCAGATTACGACAGACCATACTAGTATAGGTTGCGAGCGCCAGGATAAACATGACGCAGATCGTGACAGACTATATTAGTATGGGTTGTGAGTGTCAGCACTCGTTGTGCAGATGACGCAGATCACGGCAGACTGTACTGGTATAGGTCGCGAGCGTACGATTAGATATGACGCAGATCGTGACAGACTATGCTGTATGGGCTGTGAGCGTCAGCACTAGTTGTGCAGATGACGCAGATCACGGCAGACTGTACTGGTATAGGTCGCGAGCGTACAATTAGTTATGACGCAGATCGTGACAGACTATGCTGTATAGGCTGTGAGCGTCAGCACTAGTTGTGCAGATGACGCAGATCACAGCAGACTGTACTGGTATAGGTTGCGAGCGTCCGATTAAATACGACGCAGATCACGAGAGATTGTCCTGGTACGGGTTGTGAGCAACAGCGCTCGTTGCGCAGATCGCGACAGACCGTACTAGCATAAATCGTGAGCGCAAAAGGATTTATATCGTGATTAATTATAATAATATAGATTTTGAACGGCGGACCTGAATGTAATGAGAGCTACTACTAGAACTAGAACTTATAGCATATCTAGCTATAATTTGAAGTGAATAAATAATAGTAATTTTGTTAATTATAATAATATTAATTATGTGCAATCGATGCTAATTATAGTAGAGGTAAATCTAAGTATGCATACAAAATGTTTATGTTTCTACATTGAGTGATATCTGAACAGATGTTAAAAAAAAAAAAAAAAAAAAAAAAAAACATTGTTGTTTAAATAATTATTTTTAATTGTACTAGATTG
Source organism: Eurois occulta (assembly GCA_950022335.1). Classification (NCBI taxonomy): domain Eukaryota; kingdom Metazoa; phylum Arthropoda; class Insecta; order Lepidoptera; family Noctuidae; genus Eurois; species Eurois occulta. The sequence goes on along the minus strand of OX465498.1, from coordinate 14,420,562 downwards.
TGTTTGATTGTTGTGTATCTATGCGGATAATGTTTATCAATGTGTGAGGACCCACCTTTATTAGGATGGCCGAGCTGTAAGAATCGATATAATTTACTATGTTAATTTATTTATTTTTAAGTCATACACAGTAATATAATCGACTATTTATTAATCGATTGTAATGTGTCAACGTCGGTGCGACATTGACACTTGACGTTACTTGTCTGTGGTCATCTCTAGTCGGCCATATTATTTTTTTTGTTACTTCACTTGCTAACCGCGTGTTGAACTGTAAAGTTGACTTGCATTAATAAATCGGCATATATTCAAATAATCCTGCATATTTTATTTGGAAACTGAGTTGATCCTTCATAATAATACATGTTTCTGTCATATAAACGTCTATGGCTTACATATTGTAGAACATAGGAAAATACGCAAGAGGCTTACACTCGAATGAATGGATTTATCATTGACAACTTGACACTTTTATTAGAAGTTGTTCATAAATCTAGAAAAATATTGAGTTTGGATATTATTTTCTGAATAAGTGTCCATATGCTTATAAGTTTTTAAACTGTCATGGTCACTAACGGGAACTCAAAACAAACAGTGGACATGGTAAATATTCCGTTTCTAGTGTTAATTATAATGGCCATATGCTTACTTTTTTACACGTAGGTACTTCAGCTTCAGAATAAATGATATTTTTAGACTTGACAACTTATTCGACAGTTTTAGTTTGGACTGGACTACCTCGTTGGTGTAGTGGTCGCAAGCGGCTGAGCATGGGGTCCTGGGTTCGACTCTCTGGTCGGGCAAAGTATTATTGGGTTTTTGCATTAGGAATTTCTCAGTAGCTGCCACGGAGTCTGGATTTGTACCCGGTAGGCAATAGGCTCGCTCATTATTACATGGGACTTAAACATAACTGGCGAAATGTCTTCGGAGATTGCAGGTGTGATATTAAGTTGTTATGTTATGTAGTTTGTAAAAATCGATTCTAGAATAATCTTCGAAAATACGAATATTTGACCTAAATTGTATAGAAACGAATGTTCTTTTAGAAAAATTCAATCCCATGGCATATCGCAGGATACTATTGAAGGCCCAGTCCCAGGGCCCTGGTCTCTTACACTAGGTTTCCCATTCTCCTTAATCATCAAACTGCCTCTATTCATAGATTCTTAGGCACAGTGACGTTATCAGCGCTAGATCTGTGATAATATAAAGTTCTATTTGCATACGCGCATGTGAATGATCCTCAGGTATTATATACGACGCATGCGCGCCATTTTAATAGTTGTTTGTCTATGAATAACTATAAAGTTGGAGCTGGCTTTATTATCAAGGAGGATCTGACGTTAGTTTGTTACTCTGTACCTAGGTATTATAGCCATGGTGTCCTAACTATAGATATAATATTATAAATGCGAAAGTAAGTTTGTTTGTTACCTTTTCACGTCTAAACCACTGAACCGATCATCCTGAAATTTTGCATACACGTTTTCAGGTGTACAGAAACGGACGTAGGGTACTTTTCATCCTGAAAAAAAGTACTGTAACCGAGGAAAACAACAATAAAGTTCTTATGAAATTAGATGGCGCCACGTGTCGAGCAACACAAAGAAAGAAAGAATAAAGTTTATTTGACGTCAGTACGTTAAGCACACAGAATAAAAAAGATACAAAAGAAAAAAAATAATGACAAATAAAAAAATTAAAAAAAAAAACAGAGAATATACATGTACTTAGTAAGTGCTGTGTGCCTCACTGCTGCGCCAAAACGGTCCATTTCAGCATTCATGCCATGGTGATGCTGTCTGACGCTGGTCTTCCAATGCACCTTTGAAAAGAGTTTAGTGTTAATTACTTAGCCTACTTTCTTCTTCCTTGCGTGTCCATGGACTCAAATTAAATAAATAAATAATAAAATAAATAAATAATACCCGGCCGGGTGGAAACTTTCAACGGGGTAGCCGTTGAAAGTTTCCATCCTGTACAGTGGCTGGTCGCGTAAGGGAAATGTTTTTTTACAATTTCTGTTTTTCACAATTTAACTTTTTTAGTACTCCAACCCCAGGTTACTAAAAAAGTAAAATTTGGTCCCATAGAATTTTTTGATCAGTAATAGAAACAGGATCGATTGGTATCAAAAAGAAATGTTGTGTAAAATGGCCATTTTTTTGGTACAAGTATTTTTTTTTTTAAATCTGTGAATGATGATCAATATTTTACGAAAACTTATGAATACTTAGTCTCATACGGACATTTTCGTGTAGCTGCAACGGTTAAGGTAGTTCCCCTCACTGCCCCGTTGAAAGTTTCTACCCTGTATAGCCACCTGCTCTTTCGTTGTCTTCGTTTATATCCTAGAAGGTGCAGGTGGCTGTCCAGGATAGGCAAGATAGGAGGTGGAGCATATTCCGTAGAGGGGCTCCACACTGACATTGTATTTGGGACGGCCTGTCGTCATAAGGCGGACGGACGGCGAGCTAGCCCATTACTCACCGTCTACAGGTCCGCGCCTATGGTGGCCGAGAGACACCAAGCGGTCCCCGACGCCCGGGGCGTCTCCAGAGCGGCCAACCTAGGTCTGCAAACGGTTAAGAGATTCTTCCTGATTATTATTCAGTACGGTCTATACATCACAAGGATGATTTTAACGATTTGATGGCAACTCAACTGGCAGCAAATAAAATATATTTATTCCCACCACTTGGGTCCAACCGTAGCTTTTTTATGGGATTTTTACGACGCCATAGAATTGATCGTGTTTTTCCTGTGGTATCAACATTCGGCTGCAGCCCTGTCATTTGTTAAGGCGAGGTTTTCTTGGACGAGCTGTTTCGTGTATCTAAACTAGGTATATCAATCAATTTATTCAGGCTATCGCAGTCAACAGCTGGACCTAGGCCTTTCTTAAGCTACGTCGTCGTGACACCCTGTTCTATGACATTCTAACCAGTCTTACCCACCCACATTTTTGAGGTCATCTTGTTTTGTCTTGCTGTCGTCTCTCAATATGCTTAAATTAATCATACATTAGAATGTATCGTAGGATAGTCATTATCATCTGCCTAACCTTTTCCAAACTATTTTGACATCTGTTTCCAGTCTTACCGGATTCGGATGAATTATGAAAATTATGAAATAATTATGAAAACTAGTATTTTATTTGAAGCGACTGCCTACCTGACCTCCACAACCCAGTTAGAACTGCGCAAACCGATACCCCTTGGTACGACTGATCTGATGAGTGATGACTATCGTAGTGTTTTATGGAAAAATCTGCACACATTAGTATTTTCTAAATTAAACATTGGGCTGCAGCTTAACAGACACAAAACTCGTCTGGTTGGAGGATTGTCTTTTTGAATGGGCCACTTTACGCATTTCTTTTTCCTCTACCTCTAAACTGGTGACTCCGTCGTCGTGATGATCATCTGTAAATGCTCGTCTACAATGGACTTTTTCCAATTATCTAAAATAATTAGCCCACACTGAGCATTTACAGTTTTGCTTCATTGTAGGAAAAGAGCTTCTTGTCCTGTAGTCAACTAACAAGTTAAGAGATAACAAGAAAACCGCTTGCAACCAGTCTTATTAAAATCACATCAACTTTTTATTAAACGCAATCTCAGATCAAAATCAACTTAAATCGTGTATTCGCAGAGCGGAAACACGCCTTTACTGACACTTGAATCAAAAAGCAATTTATGCACAACTCCACAATCTAATACCCGGCCTTAAACCATTATGATAGGGATTTTAATCGCCTGATGTGTGGACGTACTAAGGTCGTTATGGATTTTGAAGTTCGCATTTGAGGTAATGCCATGCAATTTGTATGTGATCAATGGCTCTTTGACGTAGATGTCTGATAGCCCTGAAGTGTTGAACGAACGAATGTCTGGATTCAATTGCTACCTAGATATGAAATGATAACTACCGGCGGGAATTTTGAAATATATGCATTTTTGTGTTCATAGTCGGACGGTAATTACTTTATTTACTGATTTTTTGCGTAATATAACATAACAACATGCCTTGTAATCCCCCAAAGGTTAGGCCAGGGCGGAGGACATCCATCGAGGATTTCCACATCGAGAACGAAAAACAAAAAAAAAGAGGTGTAGGTACTTAACAAGTAGGTACAATAGTACACCCACATTTTTTGCATAAATGCTGTGGAAATGCGTTTCACGTGGTGTAACTGTGATGATAGCTTGAAGAAAGATTTGATTAAACAACTTTGCGGTTCAGAAGAAGTTGTATCTAATGACAAATAAAGAAAAGAGTACATACTACACCAATACTACTAACGGGTCTACCAGGTTCACTGACGGTACTTTAAAAGTGGTAGACCACTTTTCACCTTATGCCCTGAGTGTTAAGGTTGAAAAGTGGTCGAGGTCGACCGTCAGTGAACTCGGTAGTAAGCATAGGTATGCTTCGATGGTTAGGTCATGTTGAGAAGATGAATAAAGGCGATTAACAAAAGATAAGACGGGAGGGGACTTAGACGTCACACACTGACCTCATTGGTGATGTTATTATGTAGCCACGTGACCCCTTACACGTGTCAACTGATCAAAATAGAAATAATTAATTCAAACACGGAAATAAAATGTAACTTCGTTTGTTTTGCAACAGTTACCAAATATCTACATCTATTAATAGGCATACGTAGGTCATCGAACTCCACTCAAGAAAAAAACCAGCTGAAAAATTATATTCACCAATATCAATATTGGTCTACTTATCAAGGAAATGTCTATGTTGTTTACATTAAAAATGTTTATTCGGACCGAACATAGTGAATGAAAATATGTATAACATTACTTGCTAATGCCCGCGGCTTCGCACGCATGGACTTCGATAATTGTCCCACAGGATCATATTACCGGGATCAAAAGTATCCTATGGGTTAATCCAGGTTATAAACTATCTGTGTGCTAAATTTCATCCAAATCTGTTCAGTAGTTTTTGCGTGAAAAAGTAACAAACACCCATACATCCATCCTCACAAACTTTCGTTTTTATAATATTAGTAGAATTAGTTTGTATCAAAGTGAGTATAGTTCACTAATGCGCTGTGGCTATAGATTAGATGGAAAGATACTGGATATGGAATTGAAACAGACACGTTATATGTATAAACATATACATACATAACATCACGCCTCGTTCTTCGATGGATTAGGCAGAGGTATACCTAATAGTTCACCCACATTTCGCCAGTTATGTTTAAGGCCCATGTAATACTTAGGGGGCGAGCCTATCCATCAACCGGGCACAAATCAAGACTCAGTGGCTGCTACTGAGAAATTCCTGATGAAAAAACCCAATAACACTTTGCCCGACCTGGGATTGCAACCCAGGACCTCACGCTCAGCAGTCACGCTTGCAACCACTAGACCAACGGCAGTCACTTTATAAACAAACATTATAACTTTATACCGACGCAATCTATCAAAGAACCACAAATACATAAAGATGGCGTTACATAATATAAAAATAGTTTAGAAGCATTAAAATAATGTAGTATCAAGGTTGAACACTAAGGTACTACTGAAAAAGTATTCAGTAGGCTCTTTATCTATATATGTATATGGTATGCACACCTCTGCTTGACCCGTCGGGGATTTCAGCCGTAATGTTATGTATGTTACTATGTACTTCATAAGTGCCTAGAGCTACGGATAGGTCAGAATTTTAAGTGTATCATTACATAGCCAAATTCAATGCTTTTACATCGCTAGGTGTTTGTGTACTTATAGCTGGTAAACCAAAGAAGGTTCATCTACAAAGAATATCATCATCATCGAGAGAGCAGCCGTGGCCCAGTGGTGGCGGCCCCGACTACGAACAGTAAGTCGTGGGATCGAACCCAGGCAGGAACATTACTTTGTGTAATTTATTTCATCACCACTGCTCTCAAAAACGGTGAAGGAAAACATCGTGAGGTAACCGGCATGTTTTAGAACCAAAAATTCGAAGACATGTGACATCTACCAACCGGCAGTGGGCCCGCGTGCTGGATTATAGCCCATTTCCTCTCATAGAGAGGAGGCCGTGTGTCCCAGTAGTGGGAACATTATAGGCTGATTATGCTTATGCATCATCATCAGGCTCAACAAGTTCCTTCTTCAAGTTTCCCCTGTCAGACGTCACCACATCATTTACTCCTATCTCTTTCTTATCATTCACAAGGGATATGTCTGTCTTATTTGCCACTGTTCAAACTAGCCATACTTCCATATTCATGCTAAGGAGCACGTGGCTAAATAATAACAGCCGCACGGGTCGATCTTCAAGGTTAAGCCGCGCTTGCCAAGGTTGGTCTAAGGATGGGTGACCATCATTACATACCGAGTTTCCTCCGTGCCTCGGAAAGCACGTTGGTCCCGGCTTCATTCGTAGATCTTTAACAGTCGTTATGTCGTCTGTGGCCCGAAAGTCAGACAAGTCTTACCAACAGGTACCGTATTACCCAGTACTAACTGGGATTTGGAGGTCAGAGAGGCAGTCGCTCCATGTAAAATACTGATATTCAGCTGCATCCATATCCATGCTAATATTATTTAAAATGCGAAACTATCTCTGGCTGTCGGTCATTTTTCACACCTTAACGGCTGAACTAAGTTTGGTATAATTTGGCAAACAGGTCGACCGTGACTTGGGTCCAAGACATAGGAGACTTTTTATTATCACACTATTTCTTCACGCGTGCAAAAGCTAATTGCACATAAAAATATTATTTCAGATGCAATACGAACAAAGTGTGTAAGCGTGTATTTTTTGTGTCAAATAAACTTATTAACCGACTCCTAAAAATAAATAAATAATAAATAAAATTCATTTATTTCAGACAACAGTGATCCATATTTTGTTAGTATTACACACAGCTTATATTCTAGTGTTAGTAACATTGATAAAAATATATTATTAAAACAAAGGATGACTAGGCAGAAAAACACATTCCCTACCTAATCAACCTCCGCACGAAATGTCTGATATTAGGAGTATAGCTCTCCGCCACAGCTCTCAGGATATAGTTGCGACTACTCCGCACTCTGCACAGCATCGAAGCCGTTTTTTTGCGCAATATGGCATGAAAGCCATCTGTGTGGGCCTCAGCAAACATTCCTGAAGCGCTACAAAAACGAGGCAGTCGCAACAACATCCTGAAAGCATTATTATATTGAATGCGCAGGACATCCAGCGATCTCTTAGTGTAGTTGACCCATAGATTGCTCGTGTAAAAGCTCTGACAATAGGCCTTAAAAAGAGTAATTTTTACTAGGTCAGAACACCGAGCAAATCTACGGGCCAGCATGTTACCTCTGACCGCCAGTGCCCTACGCTCCCTCTCAATATCTAAATCATCCTTAAGATCGTCGGTGATGAAATGTCCAAGGTACTTGAAATTGGAGACTCTGTTTAAAAAGGAAGATCAGATCTTGTATTATTTTTTTAATTTATACACCGATTACTCCGTGATAACTGGGTCGATTTACGTGATTGTTTTTTCATTTGGTAGAGGAAGCGCGCGCGGTGGTCCCAATGAGTGTAACAATACCCTTAACGAAGCCGAAAGGCACTTGTTCTCCCCGTCATTAAGATCATTTCTTTGTTCTGAATCTTACCTGGGAACCTTCTAGTTACGGAAATATTGGAGGTCAAAGTTCCAACTTTAAATACTAGTTTTTTAACGTTATAACTTAACTCTATATATGTATACATATATACCTCCATGACCTGTTTACTATTCAATGAATACGTCAGCACAATGTGTTGAGTGCGTTACGTTGAGTTTTACCGTAAAGCGTGATTTCTCCTACCAAAAAAAAAGTCGTTTCCCAGCAAAAATGTTGGCGTAGAGTTGCTTAGTTTGATGTACAGAATGCTTGGTTCACGGCTTCGTGAAGGGTCCGTTTACACCTAGTATACATTTTATTAACTTTGTATGAGTTACCTTCTTTTATACCTATTTTTAGGGTTCCGTACCCAAAGGGTAAAACGGGACCCTATTACTAAGCCTCCGCTGTCTGTCTGTCTGTCTCCAGGCTGTCTCTCATAAACCGTGATAGCTAGAAAGCTGAAATTTTCACAAATGATGTATTTCCGTTGCCGCTATAACAACAAATACTAAAAATTAAAAAATAAATATATATTAAGGGCCCCATGGGGCCCGCAAGGGCCGGTGCCTGCCAGGGCTGCGGGACTGTTCGAAAGAGATACCGCGGCCCTGGAACATAAAGGGCCAAAGAAGGAACATGGGTGGTTTTTAGTCAGTAAGAGTCTGACACTCCCTTCCGCTCCGCCCAGAGCGGGGGGGGGGGGGGTCATTTGATGATTTCGCACCCACCAAAAAAAAAAAAATGGGGGGTCCCCATACAATAAACGTGTTTTTTCGTATTTTTTATAGATAATGGTACGGAACCCTGTGCGCGAGCCCGACTCGCACTTGGCCGGTTTTTTCTTCTTGTTTCTTTCTTTCTTCATCAAGTTTTGCGTGAAACAAAACTTCTGTAACCAAACTTTTCATGTCATGAATTAGTTTCAGAAACCTTTTTATTATGTTTCAATTTTATGTGTTGCGTATTTCGATAAAAAGTAGGGCACGGAACATAACGTTGATAGGTACCTACTGTTCAATGGAAAATGCTGTAAGGAGCTTTTAGATAGCGGCTTTACATTAGAAACATGACGTAATATAGTATGTTTGATGTTGTAAGAGGTTATGTCAGAATGAAAAAGAGTGATGAGTTTTTTTTCGGTCTCAAAGTCTGACCAGCTAAAAGTACGTCTTAGTCATCAAACTAATAAGTAAGGGAAACAAATGCTGGGCTGCGGGACTGTTCGAAAGAGATACCGCGGCCCTGGAACATAAAGGGCAAAAGAAGGAACATGGATGGTTTTTAGTCAGTAAAAGTCTGACACTCCCTTCCGCTCCGCCCAGAGCGGGAGGAGTCATTTGATGATTTCCCATCTGAAAAAAAAAGGGAAACAAATGCTAATAAACTTCATGAGAACACGGTCTTATTCTTCACAGTAATGGTTCAGTCGGCCGGGATTACTACCTCCCTGTGTTCCAGCCGTGGGAACATGTTGATTATGCTTAACTTCATTCAAACATCTAGCAGTTTTATTTTAAGCTAGCATCTACCCGTGACTTCGCTCGCTTGTAAACATAGCCTACGGCACACGGGAACCGTGTAGTTTTCCATCAGTGAAATATTCTTTGAAAACGGATGAGTAGTTTTAGAGTTTACCTCCTACATCCAAACTTACAAACTGTATCTACCTCTTTTCAGGGTTACGTACCCGAAGGGACCTAGATCCGTAATAGGTAGACAGTTGAAATTTTCCCAAAATACTACGATGGTACGGGGAGCCCTTAATGTGCGAGTCCGACTCGCACTTGGCCGGTTTTAATGTAGTGTAGATTAGTCTTATAAAAAGTAAAAAGCCAAGATGTAATGCAGGTACCTCTTTAACTATGGAGTACGAAACTACGAAGTAACTTCGTAAAACTGTACATGAATACATTGATGAAGGTATAACTAAGTAGTACATAAGTAGGAAACAAGAAGCTTTAACTTCAAAGTTTCTTGCTAGATTAAATATTTAACTTAAAGGTAAAGCACGATCAACTACGAACTTCTGTACAGCAACCAGCGCATCAAGCTACCTGAAACTGACAATTTTTCCCAATCAACCTTGAAAGTTAAAAATCTATTAAAGAAGTTTGACAGATAGTAGTAGCTTGATGTGCTGGAGTCAGTACTTAGCTTAACACCGATTAATAGGAAAGACCGAATCATAGGACTTTTGAAATGTAAAGTCAGTGTTAAACATTTTGGTATTCAATTTTTAGGTGCTTAAGACATTGAATGGTATAATCAGCCACTGCTAGGACAGGATAAGACAGGCCTGTCTGATTCTAATAAAGGAGAAAAGGTAATCATCCGGTAGCTTATTTCTGACAAAACATGGTGATCTAATTTCAACGAGCGATTTTACGTTGAATGGTGGATCGAACAAGTAACAAGCGGGAGCGGTAGCGTTTATATCTCAATAGCTTGTGGCCGTGACTTCGCCCGCGTGAATTTTGTATGTACTGTCCCACGGACCGTACTTCCGGGATAAAAAGTATCCTTTTATTTAATTCAGGTTATAAACTAGTTGTGTAATTGTGTCTCAAATTTTATCTAAATCCGTTCAGGAGTTTTTGCGTGAAAGAGTAACAAACATCCGTAGGAACCATCCTCACAAACTTTCGCATTGATAAGAGTAAGTAAGACTATGTCTTCGTCTTTGTTTTTATATTAAATGTTTCTTTTTTCGTCTAACTACTTCATTTTATATGTTATTGACTTTTCTTTTCAAAGACAAAAAGTCATTTTTTTTTAAATATTTCTGCTTCATGGCAATCTGTTTTCCAACAATAAGCCACTTCTTTGTCTGATTTCTCAGTTTATGTTTTCCTCAAGAGCCATAAAAGTCATATTAAGGTTCTTTTCATTTTACCCAATTTTGTTTAAAGAAAAATGTATGCGAAAGCCAATGTCATATTTTTTACAAAATAGATAAACAGGAAATGTAAAAAAAAAATATCTATGGTATAATTTTAACCTTGTCTATTGGAGAGAATTTATACACAGGCTGTGACAGTTAATCTATAATAATTTATAGAGGTTAAGATAGTGAAGAAACGAGCTGGTAGCCCGAGGACTAATTTATTGCTGCTAAATAAGACATATTGCGGGATTACAACCTTTTGGTATGAAAAGGTCACATCTGTAGAACAGGCGTGGGTGGAAATTGTAAGTTACGCCGAGAAGATAGGCAACTGTGTTATTTGTAGTTATATTAAAGTTTGTCGGATAATACGTAAGACTCATTTTCTTTAATTTGACTGCCTCTGTGGTCTAGTGGACGCAAGCGCGACTGCTGAGCATGAGGTCCTGAGTTCGATTCCTGGATCGGGCAAAATTTTATTGGGTCTTTCCATCAGGAATTTCTCAACAGCAGCCACGGAGTCTAGATATGTGTCCAGTTGATGGCAATTGGCTCGTCCCCTATTATATGGGATTTAAAACATAACTGGCGAAATGTGGGTGTACTATTACGTAAGTAGGTAAACCTCTGCCCCTGTTATGTTATGTTATGATATGAGTGATACATTATTAAGTGAAAAAATGTTGGTAAATCGCTCGAATCTTCTACCTCGCACCGGCGACCTATCCATACGTACTCAAGTACAAGGTTGTCTCTATTTTGAGAATATATTGGTACAGTCGAGTTCATATTTTTATTAGCATGAAATTGAACGGCTTGCCAAAACGATGCTTTTCTTACTATGTAAAAGATAATAAAACATATTTTTTCTGTACATACTTACCTTTTTGTATAGATTCTTTTTTAGCTATTGTTATTGAATGTGTGAACTTTGTAGGCCTTTGTAAGCAGCGACTTATTGTCGGGCCTACGCTGTCCCCCCATACTTAAGTACTAATGCTGTAACATGATAATATTGTAAAACCAAACCTCATGAAAAGAGTAGGTAACCATGGAGTTTCGTGCCGGTTCTTCTCCATAGAAAACGACCAACCCGAACCGTGCACCTTGACTCGACGTTTTATAAGTACTCATGTAGGCCTATGTCAAATAAAATATTTTGTTTTCATACCTTACCGCTCGTTTAGGGAGTTATTGGAAACTGGCAGTTGTTTTTAATATTGACATTGTAGACTACCATATTGTAGTCTGAGATGATTAGTTCACGAATGAATGACTGAAGTTTCGATATGTTGTATCGGGTTTCTCATTCAATCGCTTTGATTGAACTGAACTAAATTATTAATTTCTCTTGCGCGTGTATTTGTTAAGAGGAGGAGCTCGTGGCTAAATAAGAACAGCCGCTCGGGTCGATGTTTAGGTTAAGCCATTACATACCGAGTTTCCTCCGTGCCTCGGAAAGCACGTTAAGCCGTTAGTCCCGGCTGTCATTTGTAGATCTTTGACAGTCGTTACAGGTACCCAGGTTCCTCACACAATCCATCCATCGTTTCCTTGGTTTTCCTCACCCTCTTCATCCATCAACATTTATAATGATCACTCTTTTAATCACATGCGCTTTGTCCCTCCTCATCGCATGTCCATACCAACAGTCGATTCCCTAATTAATAAGCTAAAAAGAGCTAAGCTATAGTAAGTAGGATATTAATATTCATACATTATAATCAATAATAATTATTACATTGACAAAAATTGAACCTTGTAAGGCAACTCTAAACTCCACTAGACTATTCATTCATTTAAATAAATTCACTAAGAATTCACTTGTTAGCCTAAAATATCCGTTTCGGAGTGTACCTTGTACAAAAGTAAATATTTAGGAAGTTTACTCACCTTTTTACGGATTCAACGGGAATTTCTCACTGGATTTTAAAATAGGTTAAAATCCCCTATTTTAGTGAGTGCGCGGCGCTTGCGCAGATTGCCGTGTTTCCATAAAGAAAGAAAGAAAAGAATATAGTGATGTCATAGTGTAAAGATATGTGAGAATTGATTTGTTTGATTTTGCTAATGATTAATTTTTTGAAGTTGTGTGTTGTAACGTTTTCGAAAATGCTGCAATATGTGTTGGACCCCATATTGATGCAACCGGTGAATTTGAGCCACGTGTATTGTAAGGTAAGAACAACAATATTTTATGTTCCGTCCTGAATTAATGAACAACGATTTCTGAGATTTCTTAGAAATTTAGATTATTCAAGACTAAACTTACATTGTCAGTTACGGGATATCTTCTGAGATTTTCAATTATTGTGAGCTCCTGGCTTTACGTAGACCATTTTACGATTACGGAAGAAGTATGAGTGTTTAAGGAAATTGTTGGTATTTTTAATTAAATGCCGCGACAAAGACTTTTAACTCTTAAGTGTGCCTATAAAATCTGGGCCAGACATTCCCAGTTTCGCATATGTAGGTACTAAATAAAGCGAGTGACGGACCTCACAATAATTATAAATCACGGAAGATATCCCGTAAGTGACAGTGTGAATTTAATTATAAACCGTGAAAGCTTAACAGTATTCAAGAGTTGTCCTACTTTTGTTTAGACTGAACCTTACATCCTAAATATGAACTAAAACTTTTCGGAAAGCAGGTGTAATTCCAGTGTGGGAATGAGACAGAGCTATACAGGTCGTCTAGAGCCATCTCTTTCCCACACTGGAATTACTCCTGCTTTGAGACCTCATGGTAAGCCACCAGGTCACTTTAATAGGTGACAAAAACAAGCCAAGCTTTATTTGAATTCATTTTGTGAGTGTTTACATTTTAAGTCGGTACGGAATTTTATAGTCTTTATTTCGCTACCATTCTCATTCATTTAGCTTATAAAGTCACAAAATAAAACATTAAATAAAACGCAAACCAATAATCGTTAAGGTTACAACGTTTAATCCTTTTCAAACAAAATAGACAAGGTTTTAATTGCTCTTTTCCGGCCGTATCCCTATTACCAGAGGCATGCAAATACGTTTTTTTTTTTATCGCTCACTTCTAATTATTAAGGTTTAGTATTGAATAAAGTGTTTGTTAGGTCTTTTTAAGCTATTATATTATTTAACTATCTGTTGCCCGAGACCTCTGTCTGCGTCCAATTATTATAGAAATATTGTTTCCCTATTTGATTCGGATTTTTTTAACTATTTCAAGGGTTTTTAATATTTTTGCAACTCGTAATCATTTTGCGAAAGTAAAACCATGCAGGCTTAAATTCTCCTTATCACATCAGTTATCTAAACAGATAGACAAAAATAAAAAAAATATAAGTTTTTTTTTTGGTGGGTAGGAGGTAAGTATATACTTTCATATGTATTTAGTAAAAAAGCTGTTATTTCGAAATTAAAAAAGACACTTAAATTTTATTTATTTGTTGTTAAGTATAAGTAGATTGCAAAATCTTAAAAAAAAATCTTTTTATTAAAAGGGCCGAATTATTGTTTTAATATTGTTCTCAGTTAGTTTCTTGTCTTCTAATTGTTACATTGGTTAAACAAATTATAAAAATATAACAAAATTGAGTGGGTAGTAATTCAATTTCCTTCGGTGTAAAAAAAAAGCTTTCAAAGCTTTCAAATGGTCTCTCATTTTAAATCTTTTGTATAGTATATTCTTGGCAGTTGTGAAAATATGGCGTTCAGAACATTTAATTTCCATTCAATTAATTATTTTTTCCATTCTGGATCTAGCATTCAAGGAGCAGAATATGTTTGAAATCTGCGTACGACAATGTAGCATGGTCACCCATCAACAAATTAGCCGCAAAAAAGACTGCTTTACCTCACAAACTGCATCTTCACATCCTGTTATTTAGCTCCTAACTCCTTGATATAGTTTCGTATATTTAAATACTGTCTGTAAACATAGTTTAAATAGAATAGATTCCGATGCTTATTCTATGCGATACATCATTGGAATTGTTTACATTTATTTGATTTATAGTCTACTTCGGTTTTGGTTGCCGTTAACCTGACCGATTCGTTACAGACGTCAGAAATTTATTTATCTTATATTATAATAAAATAATACGATGCATTCCTCACCGTTTTTGTGCTTGCAAAGGAACCTTGGAACCTGAAATATGCATAAATTATTATTAAGTTCAAAAATCAAAAAGCAAAATCTAAACCAATGCCGCCATCTTGTTTTTGGGGTTCCGTACCTGAAGGGTAACCAACGGGACCCTATTACTAAGCCTGCGCTGTGCCTCCGTCCTTCTGTCTGTCAGCGGGCTGTATCTCATGATCCGTAATAGGTAGACAGTTGAAATTTTCACAGAATGTGTATTTCTGTTGCCGCTCTAATAACAAAAAATGAATTAAAAATGAAAGGGGGCTCCCCTACTACGATGTGACCGAATCCTTCATGCGCGACTCGCACTTAGCCGGTTTTCTCGATACATTTCACAAATGTTAACAAACAGCGCCCCCTGTCTATGATCCTTGTAGCACTGTAGTTTAATTCCTTCTTTTCCTGTTTTTTTAAATGTGACTTACATTAGTTCTAAGAATTATTTAACGATTTATACAAAGTTTGAAAAGAGTTTAAGGGGCCGTCTCCACGAGCGAGAGAATCGTCGCGATATTTTCGCATACAAATACGTGGGACGACGATAATATCGCCTCATCACTCATAGAAATATGTGGCACGACGATAATATCGTCGCGATTCTCTCGCTCGTGGAGACGGCGCCTAAGGAAGGTTAGGAAAAAAGGTTTCCCATCCCTGAGTTAGGGTTGACTACAGGTGCGAATACAAACAATTGCACAGTATATCCATGCCGAGCTTGTGAACTTTACGACGGGACAACGTTGCACTAGCGATAACTCGTGTTAACTACGTGTTCCGTTATTACCTGGTAGAAGCAGAAGCTTGGAATTAGTACAATTGTAGATGTTATCACTAAAACCGTCAAATTAATGGTCGAAGTAGAGATAACTATCGGTCATAACTTTAACTAAGTCTAATGTAAAATTTTAATTGAGAAAGTCTCAATACCAGTCCGGATTTGTGAGAATCAGCAAGATAGTAACGGGATTTACTGCATTGGAGTGTTATAATCATAATCAGCCTATTAGCAATCCACTACTGGAAATAGGCTTCTCTCAGTGGCGAAGGTTCTATACAACTCGATTCCCATCGGCTTCCCTTTGAAAAATGGCACAGTCAGTATTCTATAGACAAATAAAATAATCACATTAAAGATATGTCGTCCGCCTTACTTCTTACAAAAATTGATCCTTCGCTACTGGCTTCTCTGGCAATAATCCGAAATTCCGTGTAAAATGTAAACTGAAAGGTTTATGTTTTATTTAATGACGTATTTTTTAACTGAAATACTTACTTTTTGCCTCCTGCTGATGACTTACAGAGACAAATCATCCAGAAGGTTCTTTATATTCTGCTACTAAACATTAGCAGAAGGCTGAGTCCGGAGATTGGCTGCAGAGGATGCTAATACCTCACGTGTGAGCGCCGCGCATCCGTCTCATTTGCTGGTAACGATAGTATCAACAGAAAACCCGGTTAAATGTTTGATTTTATAACGAACAATTGGTTTATCGAGATTAGGATATAACAGCTCGACAAAAACCTTTGGGAAGTCACCTACCTCACACAATACTCGTCTCTCCGAGGATCCTCCTTCTCAATGGAGGACGAGAGCATGTATTATTTTGTAATATTATTTACTTTATACACTTATGAAATAAAAATGTATTATAATACAATAAGCTTTTACCTCAGGCTTCGCACATATTGTCAGCCGAACTGAAACCTGTCACCTTTATGGAATAAACAATAGTCTGTGAAAAACAAAACAAGCCAAAGCTAAATCTTACTTGCTGATAATGTCCACTCTATACAGCAATTAAAAGGGCGTCAACGGTTTGGGCGCATGAGTTATACACGGTGGAAGGGACAGCGACGCGAAGACGTGATGACTGATGATAAATTCACATCAGATATTTTAAATTGTGATAGTCAATCACCTCGTTAAAATAATCTGGTTTCAAAAATTGTCATATTTGAGCACGCAATGGATAGCAAACAATGCGATCACAATGCGTCGCGGTATATGCTGGAGCGCGCTCGCGTCTTGCAATGCGCGTTACCTATCTAATTAAACACACACATATACACGCCATTAAGACAATTCACTAGGTTTTGTGTGGTCATTGAACAGATAGATATCCAATTACGTAATTCCTAAGACTAAATACACCTGAATGATCATAACCTCCTGTAAATAGAAAGATAGATCCCAAAACCGGAATGTAATCGGAGCATTCGATAATAGTAATCGTTTGTTTCAAGACGAGTTCTCGATTGTGTATCGATCCCTGGATATGCTTACTGAACCAGATAACTAGTTTCGTATTTGGAGAACAATAGCTGTCCCAAGTGTCATCTTATTCGGTATAAGTGTAATCAAAATGGCTCCTGTTTTGGATATGTTTACATAATTGCTTTGTTTTGTTCGCTTCCTAACTTGCCTGTTAACTGTTTGACGCAGCGAATTAGCAATATGTTATGTATAAAGTACGTCCGCGATTTGACGTCCCCGTAATCTGTGTCCCCATCACGGGGACAACAGAACCCGTAATTAGCTTCCAAACATTCAAACAAATACGTGTTTTTGAAAAACAGCATTCAACACTACCATGAACTTTAATTTGCACTATAACTTCAAACATAGGCAACCGTTGGTCTTTCACCAATCTCACTTTGGTCATGTCGGATTGGCGCCATACCACTATAATTTTATGAGAGTGTGAGAGGTCTTGATGGCTGTTTACCGCTCTAGCTGCTATGACCGAAAAACGGTCAGCAGGATATGTATGTATAGTTTTGTTTAAACTTATGGCGGCGTGGAAGTTGGCTGCGAGTGACGGTCTGCGCATTAAACAGTCAAGATGATGCATCCTCTGCGCCCCGCTGATCCCTAAAATTGTGTTCTGCACAGCTTTGCGTTAAATGTTCCGAACCGCCATAAAGTTTGAACCGTTGCGCGTTGTACCGGCGCAGACCGTCACTCGCAGCTAAACTCCGAGCCGCCAAAAACTTTGAAAAGAACTATGTATATAATTATGTGTTTATTCTTCGATTTCATTCCATATGAAGATATGTAGTCCATGCGAAGGCATAGGACAAAGAATAACAAGTAATATTTCATATGCAACTGATTTGCGGCTGCTGTCGGTACATCTGAGATTGCTTCGGAGTGTCTCTGGAGATTACTGAACGCTGCAAGTAGTGCGTCCACAGCACTTAGCTGTTTGTGCTATAGACAGATTTCATATCGTGTTGAGTACGGCTTCATATTGATTTTAGTGTTCAGTGGTTATGAAGGTGATTGATTAGACTAGTAAAGCTTTATCATACCTTGACATAGTGTCATTTTAGCAGCGAAAACAATGATAGAAATCATCTGCCTAGCCTTTTTCCCAACTATATTGGGGTCGGCTTCCAGTCTCACCAGATGCAGCTGCATACGAGTATTTTACACGGAACGACTGTCTATCTGACCTACACAACCCAGTTAGCACTGGGTAATACGATAACCCTTCGTAATACTGGTTGTCAGACTTTCGGGCCACTGACTAACTGTAACGACTGTCAAAGATATACAAATGACAGCCGGGACCAACGGCTTAACGTGCTTTCCGAGGCACGGAGGAAACTCGGTATGTAATGGGTGGTCACCCATCTACGGACCAACCTAGGCAAGCGCAGCTTAACCTAATGATTGACTCGAGCGGCTGTTATTATGACAATGATGGAAATAGGACTTAAAAAAACTGTGATAATGTAGATATACCGTAGGACGTCCGACGTAGGTACCTACACCTCTACCTGACCCTTTGGAATATACAGGCGTGTATCTTACAAATAGGTACTTTGGAAGTAGTCATTTTGTGTCCATCTATCCAGATTCTTCGATCAAGTAGGCTTCTCATTTGATATCCGTTGACGATTACAAACCAAAGAAAGCTTAGGGACTTCCCCAGCTAAAGGCAACATAATGTACCTACTTACAAACACAACAAAGTATCACATTATTTTAGTCTACACCTGGGTTATCGATAAAGTACTTCAATCCATCGGGATACGGTTCCGAGTAAAAAGTAAATTGTATCGGTTGAGTCACAATCGAGCAGGTTTCAGAGAAATTGTGAGTAATTGACGAACAAACAAGCTGGATTTGATTTATTGACTATTTATACCAGGAGCGTTTCTAAGTAGGTCAAACAGGATATTTCTACAAAGTAGAGAAGTACTACAAATACCTTAGGTGTTTTAACAGTGGGCTGCGGGACTGTTCGAAAGAGATACCGCGGCCCTGGAACACAAAGGGCAAAAGAAGGAACATGGATGGGTTTTAGTAAGTAAAAGTCTCACTCCCTTCCGCTCCGCGCGGGAGAGGTCACAAGATGATTTCCCATCCCAAAAAAATAAATAAAGCAAAGGTGTTTGAAACAGTAGGCATAGAGAAGGTACCTGTGGCAACACCTATACTGTTAAATGAACTGCGCTTCTTCTTAGTGTATTGGTGACAATTCAAATTAAGTCAGCCCAAAATTTTGCGACGAGTCTGGCACTTTCAGTAGCGTCCATTGGCGCCTGTGATGTGTACACAACAGGACTGGCAGGACAGATATCAAGTGTCCTATCGTTTGTGCAGCAACACCACATTTACACTCCAGGGCAGAGTCGTCTACAGGCCGTGTCGACGGCGCGTTCGTGTTCCACGCGCGCCTCAAAGAGATGTCAGCAAACAGGAGGGGCCCGCAAGGGCCGATGCCTGCCAGGGGTCCAGGGCTGCCAGGGGTCCAGGGCTGCGGGACTGTTCGAAAGAGATACCTCGGCCCTGGAACACAAAGGGCAAAAGAAGAAACATGGATGGGTTGTAGTCCGTAAAAGTCTGAGACTCTCTTCCAATCCGCCCAGAGCGGGAGGAGTCATTTGATGATTTCCCATCCCAAAAGGCAGAGTCGTCTATGAATCTCCACCTGAACAT
This sequence comes from Eurois occulta, assembly GCA_950022335.1. Lineage (NCBI taxonomy): Eukaryota > Metazoa > Arthropoda > Insecta > Lepidoptera > Noctuidae > Eurois > Eurois occulta. The sequence continues at coordinate 14,400,977 of OX465498.1, read as the reverse complement.
TTTATCCGTTTTCTTTCCTTCGGCCAACCTGTGTCCGGAGTCTATTTATATGAATATCAAAGTTACCGACGCGTATAAAAATATGTATACAGAAACTCGACAACAACCATCGGACAGTAGACCACTAGTGACTAGACACAACACCCGTCTGGCTATACGTTTCTCCTTTGCCTGTGGATGTTGAAGAACTTTCCACCCTGTTACTTATAATATCTCTACGAAAAACATGCCAAGTTTTCTTTGCAAACGTAGACCACAATTAAATCAAAACTGACCAACCAGCGTTCTCTCATAAAATGCACATTTCTAGGAAAGCTCTGACATGAAGAATTTAAAGCATTATGAGGAAGGTTATTAAAATGAGCCAAGACAAGTAATTTATCCAAGAATACCTTTGTAACAGCCTCGTGGACCATTCCTGGCTGTAATTGAGAAATGCATTTTACCTCTGTAGGAAATACGGGCATATCTTCTTTATTATATGAAGTCGTGGCTTTACTAATTAGGCTTTGCTTGGCTTTGCGACTGTGTTTGGGACGTAGAGGTTTTTAATTAGACGGATTTCTTTTTCATGTCAATAATATGTTACATTTTGCAAGGCTGTTTTAGTGCAACTGTCTTTTTCAAAGTGGAGGTTTATGATTTGGTGAGGTCATTTCATTTTATTTCTTTATTTTATAAAAGGTAGTTTCACAGCTGACAGAAACATCATATTATCTGGTCATCTTTTCTATGTACTCTATAATGAATACTTTCTGGTTTTGGACTTGGATTTTTCTGAGTGCATTAAAAGGTATTGTTCAGTAGCGAAGGGTCAATTTTGGTAAGCCGGACTACATATCTTTAAATGTGATTATATTATTTGTCTATAGAATACTGACTGACGTGCCATTTTTCAAAGGGAAGCCGGTAGGAATCAAGTTGTATGGAACTTTCGCCACTGGTATTGTTTAATACTTCTACACTGTATTAGTCGTTCCATTGATTCTTGGTTCTGTGACAAAAGTTTGATGATGAAATGATGAATGAAACTTTGGAAATAAGAAGAAAAGAAAATTCTCGGCTAGCCGATAACACTTATTCTTGCGATATAAACCTGTACATCCTGTAATATAAGTCGGTAGACCTGTTGCCATACCAGTGCAATCGAAAAGTAAACAAACATTAAGAAGAAATCCTTCAGTACCTACAATAAGGAGGAACGAAATAGTTTCTGCGAAAGAAAACAAGTCAATTAGATACAGCAATATCGAAACAAGACGTCTCGATTCTAGCAAACGAAACTACATTGAACGATCTTAGACAATACAATCGACTAAGTTAATCAAACCAGTACTTCGCATTTAAATTAAAGCCACTGGTATCCATTGAAGCGGATCAAATAAGAATAAAGATCCGACCTCGCCGCCAAAGCAAATAACACCAAATAGATTAGTACAAAAGGTTGGCTTCGTACAACGAGTGAGAAAAACAAACGAAAGTCGCGAGAGCTCTTCCATTCTCAATAACAGTCGCACGGGGGTGGCTTTCCTAGGTTGAGCAGCAAGGACAGCCTGGTTATGAAGGACCATCCATTACATAACAATGTTACCACACCGTGCCTTAGAAAATACGGAAATCGTTGGTTCCGGCTGCCACTAGTAGATCTTTGACAGTCGTTACGGCTAGCCTCAGTCCCGATAGTCTGAGAACCAGTCTTACCAGGGGTAAGATTGGTAAAATACTGGTAGGTATTGATTTATTCAGCTACCTCCTACCGGTTCGACTAGAGCCAACCTAGTCAGGATTGGGAGCGTCGTAAACGACTTTTTAAAAAATAAAAATTAATAAGTAGATTAATTAATTATTTAATACGTGGCTACGTGCTCACAGAATGGGATGCGTACACGGAGTGTCCTAAGGTCTAAACTTAAATCTATACAAGCAACTTTATCTTACCAGGAATTATGCAAGCACAGCAGTACCGTTCTGCTGTTATGCTGACATACGCACAATTTGTATTGGTGGTGCTTCCATAACTCCTCCCTCACCAAGTGCGAAATTATCGGTAATATTTGGATTCCGATGATTTCGCAGACGTTTACTTATACAGGACATTTTCTTCCAAAGTACTATACTAAGACATATTATAACTAAAATTACATAAAGTAGTATAGTCGCTAAGCTAACACTATTTGTTTTCACTGCACTATCACTTTCCACTATTTCACTTTTTAATGAGTAGGATAGGTGTTTCAAATCGTCGAAATTGAGGTGGTTTAGGTTCACTGTCTTGTTCCAGTCAATAGATGTTTCCTTTAATTTAGGTAGAGCAGCAACCGGAATTACTTGATAATGCATTTTCCCTGAATTAAATTGTCGTTTGTGCAGTTTGATATTTTTCAAATAAACACTGCATTTTCCATGAATTTCTAATATATATGTGCCCTTGATTGGTTTCCTGATAATATCATCAGAACATGTTTCGGTAAGTATTATTTCATTTCTTGTATAAATTATCCATTTCATAAAATCAATAGGCTGTACTTTAAGGCTTTCCAGGTTAACCACGAGCGGTTTACATAGACTGAGGTTTGAAGCGAAATTCATCAATTGTTCTATGCACGTACTTTCAGGATACAATACAACATGGCTTTCCTTGCACAGGAATTGGTTGGCTGCAATCTCTTCACATGGGCTGGCTAGCGGTAAGTATATAGGACCTTTCACCAGTAGGTAAGGATATTTAGGAATTATAACAGTAGTTATACAATTGTCATTAAGAATTGGTAATGAATAAATTTTGAAGTAGTTGTACGTATTTTTATCTATTAATGGGATTTCCATAATGAATGTTATTTGGTTTTCTTTTACATATGCTTTAACAGACATAGTTCTTTCCAACATCAGTAAAGTTTTTTCTGTTACAGGATAAATTAAGCTTTCAGTTTTAGAAATATTGTTTAACAGTGATAATAATTCAGATGGGTCAACAATGGCTTGATGTACAACAGAAACTTTTGTAAATGATAGCGCAGTTTCGATTTCATTTAAAACTATATATATTGTCCTAAAATTACTTTCAAACATATGAAACATACTTAAAATATATGTAGAGTATATAGAGTTATTTTCTTTTGTACCTATATTCTTAACAATTCTCTCTATGCGTTTCATGCGTTCCTCCAGGATCTGTATATTTTCCTGTAGAGATGTACTTTTATTAGTGATGGAATCCAGCATTTTTGAAATGATAGTTATTTTCTTATCTATGTGAGTTTGGCCAATTTTCAGTTGAGATATTTGAGTATCGTATTTAATAGCATCCTCATGGGCTAGGTTACCGGTCAGCGTTTTAATAATTGAACCAAGAGGGTCAATGAGGCCGCGTTTAAAGCGTTTTGATGGAATAAGCTGCCTGAATTTCATGACTGTCAAGTTACGTAAGTATTCTACCTGTAGTTTCATATTTTGGAACTCATTTGCGTATGGCTTATGGATGTAAATTATATTGCTAAACTCTTTATATCTATTAATATTAATCTCTAAATCATCATTTATCGCCTTAAAATCTAATATCTTAACTATAGTCCATTTGTCTCTCTCTACTACCGCCTGCCCTTGCTTAACGGGTAGTATGCCTGGGTTATTTTTAATCTCTTGAAGTTGAAGGCCCTGGATCTTGATCACGATGTTCAAGATCACGATGATCCGCCACGACCTGTGAAGGACGTTTAACGTTTTTAAGAGGCACTTTAGCTTTTCTATTTCCTATCTGTACTGGTACTACGTTTCTATCTATTTGTCCTGTTACTTTTGCTTTATGGTACCTAGGTTTATCTTTACTTTTTCGTATATTAATGTCTTTTACAAAAATACTGTCTTCTTCTTGTAACCTTGGCTCAGTTTCGCCGCCTTTATTTATTCTAGCTTTTTGCTTACTGGCAAGAATCTTTTCAGCTATATACCTGTACAGATATTTTGTGCGCTTTGCATGGTCTTTTACTAGTTGTTGTGTATACGCCTTTTCTACGTTTACATCAAATATTTTACCGGAGTCTGTATGTCCAAATGCTACTTCAAAAGGTGTTAATCCTGTAGTAGAGTGTATAGTGTGATTGTACGCCATAATGGAATAGGTCATTATAGAAGCCGCATCTGTACATTTACGTTCATATTTTGCAAGCCTATATATCTCTATAATTGTAGAGTGGAATCGCTCTACAATGCCGGTAGAGTTGGGATTGTTTGGCGTTGTTATGTGGATCTCTACTTTGTACATAGCTAAAAGCTCGCGCATGAGTTCGTTGTTAAATTCAGTGCCAGGGTCACAAGATATCTTCTTAGGCACACCGTATATTGAAAAGTACTTTAATAAGGCTCGCGCTACTTCTGTTGTTTGTCTACTTGGGATTTCGATGGCCTGTCCTAGTTTACTGAAAGCGTCTACTAGTGTTAAATAATATTTCTTTTCTATGTTAAATAAGTCAATAAATATTTCCTGGAAAGGGGCATCCTGTGTTTGGGTCAATTGTAACATCGGTTTTATGGGCTTTCTGTCGTATTTCATCTGTTTACAGGGCTCACACGTATTTATTACTGCTGCTACGGTATCCTGCATGTTTTCCCAATAATAGTTTCTACGAATCCTAACTATTGTTTCTTTAATTCCTCTATGGCATGTCTTTCCTTCGTGATGCTTTAATATAACAGCTTTTTGTTCTTTTTCATCCTCTACATATATTACTCTATCAGTGCACTCAAAGAATTCTACTGAGTCTTTCTTGAAAATTTCTATTATAACTTTAGTAAATAACCTTCTATGTATTTCGCTCTCAAAGTATATAAAATATTTTCGCTTGGGTGTAATGTATTCTTTTAAAAATTGCTTGATTAATTCTTCGTTATCTAATGGGAGAAATACTTCTAAAACTTTTTGATTCTTTCTGGACAAATTTTGAACTTGCAATTTATTTTGAAACCAGGAAAACACTAATATTTGGTTTGGTTTAGTGTCAATTGCCTCTCTTAAGATTGGAATCCCTAATGAGTCTGGTTCTATATTGGAGGCTATTGTATCTGTTCTACTACTACTGGTTATTGAGCGAATGGGGAAATTTTCTTGGAATAGGTCTTCTGGCGTGGTCACATCAGAGTCGGAGTCAGAGTCAGGAATCGTTATTATTTCTGTTTTATTTTCAGTGTCAGGTTTACTGGTAAATTTTTCGAGGTCTTTTAATTGTTTTATTACTTTTTGTATGTCTGATTCGTCTACATTAACATCCATTGATACGTCGTCTTCAGAATCTATTGCATTGAGTTTTATACGTGACAATGCATCGGCATTACTATTTTGTTTGCCATTTTTATAAATAATTGTAAAGTCATACTCCTGAAGGCGGAGGCGCCAACGAGTCAATTTACTGTTTGGTTCTTTCAGGGAATATAGCCAAGCAAGAGGTCTATGGTCGGTAAAAATTTGGAACTTGTTCCCGTACAAGTAGGGTCTAAAATGTTTAACAGCCCAGATAATAGCTAAAAGCTCTCGCTCTATTGTGCTATAGCGTGTTTCCGTGTCGCTAAGTGTACGACTTGCGTATGCGACTGGTTTGTCTGATCCAATAGGCCCTTGGGACAGGACAGCACCGAGTGCTACATTGGATGCGTCAGTTGTTAAAATGTAGGGTTTAGTAGAGTCGGGGTATTGTAATAAGGGGGAAGAAGTAAGTACTTCCTTACATTTATTAAAAGCATCTATGTAGTTTTGATCTATGATAATTTTGTTTCGTTTCTTTAGACAAGACGTTAAAGGTTGAGTAATTCTAGCGAAATCTTTAATAAATTTTCTATAATATCCGACGAGACCAAGGAAACTTTTAATTTGTGTTGTTGTTTCAGGGAGAGGATATTCGAGAATGGCTTGAATTTTATCGTTGTTTGGTTTTAGTCCGTCTTTCGTGATTGTATGTCCTAGGTACAAAACTTCTTTACGTAAGAATTCAGATTTGTCCAGTTGTACTTTTAAGTTAGTCTGTCGTAGTCTGTTAAAAACGGCTCTAAGTTTCTGTAAGTGCTCCTGAAAGCTGGAGGAAAAAATTATGACGTCATCGAGGTAAATAAGGCAATGTATTCCTTGCAGACCTCGCATGATGTTGTCCATTGCTCGTTGAAAAGTCGCCGGAGCTGTTTTAAGTCCGAACGGCATTCTTAAGAACTCGTAATGCCCGTTTTGGGTGCTGAAGGCAGTTTTCGGTACATCGTCCCTATTTAATTCAATCTGATGGTAGCCGCTAGCCAAATCTAAAGTTGTAAAGTAAGTGCTTTTACCCAGTTTATCAAAGAGGTCAGTTATGTTAGGAAGGGGGTATTTATCATCTATCGTAATGTCGTTAAGTCTTCTGTAGTCGATCACCATTCTGTATTTTACCTCACCGGAAGCATCAGGCTTTTTGGGCACAAGATGAACTGGTGAGCTCCAGGGAGAAAAGGATTCCTGGATTACGTTTTCTTTTAAAAGTTTTTCGACTTGTCTATTGATTTCTGCTACTTGAACAGGGGCTTGTCTATATGGTTTAGTATAGATTGGATCTTCATTTTTCGTTCTAATGCAGTGTTTTACCTGATTAGTAAAACTTAAAGGTATTTGGTCACAATAGAATATATCTCTGAATTCTTCACATAACCTTTGTATACATGTTTTTTCTTCGTCATTCATGTGGTCTAGTCGTAATTTAGTTAGATTGTCGCGTAATAATTGGTCAGTCTCTACATTTAAATTGTCTATGGAATTAACAAGGCATTCATTTTCATTATATTCAGATACTACAAAAGGCTTTGTGACACATAGCTCTACATGTTTATCAGATGTATTTTGTATGACGGTTGTTGCATAACCATTAATACATTTCACGAGCGCGGTAGGCATCCGCACTCCTGCGTAAAATTCAATGTAATTAAGTATTCCTTCACCATTCATTATATTAGTTGGTATTTTTGCTCGAAGTTCTGTTCGCGGAGGAAGTTCCACAGCATGTATAACGTTAATATCCGAATCTATACAGATAGGTATTTCCGCTGTCTTTGTTATAAGAACACGTCTTTTTAGATCTATAACGGCTTCTAGCTGCTTTAAAAGATCATTTCCTATCAACCCATCGTATAGAGAGTCAACGTTATATACGTAAAATTTATGATGATCTGTACTTTGAAATATAGAGAATAAGGGAATTTGTATTACCTGATTATGTTTACTTGAGGCATGTGTGCTAATTACTTCGAATGGTTCGTATGAAATATAGCTAGGGAAATATTGATTTGCTTTTCTAGGATGTATAAATGAACGAGTACTACCCGTGTCGATCATGAACTTGCCTCCTATTTCCGGTATGTATATATGTGGTAACTTTAATTTTACAGTATTATAATTAATTGTTATTCTTTCAGGTGTTGCTCCGTGGAGGCCCGCATATAAAAATTTTCCACTTGTGGGATGGATTCAGCTGTCTGGTTACTACTATCATTATTTTCTAACTCTATCTTTGTGTTTTCAGGTACCTGGTCGATCAGAGAAGTATTTTCTTCGCAAGGGTAATATGCCCCAGCGTCATAGTAATATTCCACGGGATTTGTAAAATAATCATCATAATAAGGATACAGATCTAATTCATTAAGAGGAAAACCTTGCTGAGGTGCTCTTTGCGGAGCAGTTCTCATAGTAGCATCTGTGTTATTTGGTTGAGGTATATTTTGTGTGTTTTGTTGTGGAACCGTATTACTATAACGATTGTTACTACCAAATTGTTGTGGAAGCATTGGTAGCATTTGTCGATAGCCAGGCGGTCTATAACCGAAATTAGGTCGATATCCATACTGGAGTGGCATTGGCACATAGTTTTGTTTATTCATCCCAAATTGGCCTTGGGACGGATGGTGTCCCTGCGGTAAATTGAAAGGCTTATTCGGTGGGATTCCGAAATTAAATTTGGGTGTTGTACCAAAATTATACTTAAATGGTTGATTTTGTTGCATCATCGGAAATCTGAAGCCTGTAGGCTGTTGAGGTAAACCGAATTTAAATGATTGCTGAGGTGCCATAGTTCCACTAAGCTGTGGTTTTGAATTATGGTTTAAATTTAGCATTTTACCTCTCATTTGATATTGCTCGTAGAAATTAATTTCTTCTAAAACTATGGACAAGGCCTCTTCCAAGAACTGCGGCCTTTTTAGACGCACTACGCGTACCATATTTTCAGGTAAATTGTATAAAAATACCTGTAAGGCTGTATTATTATAGATGGCAGTCTTACTTACTCGTAAATTTTGATCACTTATTTGATTTACTTTTGATAACAAAATAGATTTTACTGATTGGATCCGTGCGCAAAAATCGGTGTGACTCTCGTTATTTTTAATCTTTAATGTCTCTAATTCTATGGCCAAACATTCTTCGCTTCGTGGATCACCAAAGTGTATCTCAAGCAATTCTTTGAATTCCGCCCACGACCGAATGTCTACGCGCTCGCTTATCAGCGCTGCTGCGTCGCCCGTTAAGCGGCTAGTCACAACATGCATTAAATATTCATTTTGTAGTTCGGATGATTTAAATTTGTCAATTATGTACTCACATTTACGCAAGAATAAACTCAGATGGCGTTTATTACCATCGAAACTTGGGAGAATTTTATATAATTCGTTGGGAATGAGTTTAATTTCCGACATTTCGGCGATAATTTAAGTTTTTACGTTAAAATTAACTCTATGAACTCTACTTATTTATTACAATAATTATAACTAATTGCCTATAATTAAGTAACTATCTTAGAATTCAATAAAATTAATATTTCAATGTAAGTTCAAGACTCTATTTTCTATTTATAATAACATAATATTCTTATAATCAGTTTAAGAAAACCATATAACAGTTAAAATGAAAAACGTCCAATTCCAAGTTAACAAGGGGTATGATGGATATGAGGTAAAAGAAAGGAGGTGAAAAGTCGTACTCACCAGCCTGCCTCGCCCATCATCAGGTCTCAGCTCCTCGTCGCTGACGATATTTGTTTGGTTCGCTGGATCACTTCGCCGTACACCACGCGTACCGTTGTGAAGATCGGAAAAGTCTATTCGCGAAAACTCACTAACGCGGGACAGCTTCCTCAGTGATCCTACCGGCTGCGCCAGTCAGGATTGGGAGCGTCGTAAACGACTTTTTAAAAAATAAAAATTAATAAGTAGATTAATTAATTATTTAATACGTGGCTACGTGCTCACAGAATGGGATGCGTACACGGAGTGTCCTAAGGTCTAAACTTAAATCTATACAAGCAACTTTATCTTACCAGGAATTATGCAAGCACAGCAGTACCGTTCTGCTGTTATGCTGACATACGCACAATTTGTATTGGTGGTGCTTCCATAACTACCTTCTTTACCCATATATTTTGTGCAAATAGAATGCAAATAGTCGGTTGTTGGTCGGCCAGTATTATTATCATAATAAGTGGTGTAATAACAGAGCAATAAAGGGGATAATAGTCCAGTAACGAGTTCTGTGCATCAACATTGGCAACACTTTGAAGATATGCCTTGATTGATGGAAACTTCTTAGTATTTGTGAGTGTGTACTTTAGTGATTTTCTGAACAGACGATGGCCCACTTGTTGAATTGTGCAATGTCCCAAATCCTCCACATTTGAGGATGTACGAACGCTACTGAAGCCGCGATCACAAGGTCAGCTACTGTGTCGAAATAATCTAGCTCAGAAAGTTTGGCATACTTATCAATGCAGATTCGGCTTGACCCGTTCGGAAAGAGCTTTACGTCAATAGGTGAAAGAAAGAAAGAAAGAAAAAAATATTTATTTATTACCGCAGGGACATGACGTGCAACATACAAAATAACAATAAACGTACAGCGCATAATAAATATTTATACATTCAACAGGACGATTCCAGGTGCGAATCCCTTTCTGAGACCAATGTATCGTCAATTCGAAAAGAAGTCTATTTCCGAAAGTTCGTGAAACTAGAGTTCTTTCAAATGTAAATATAAGCGGTTGTGTCATTATTTGTACGTCGGCTCCTGTTATAGCACGCGAGAGAACTTGCCCATTTATCTATGTTCCACGCCATATCATTTAAACTGAGCTTCTGCACTAAGTAATTCAATCAATCGATCAATTAATGTCTGGTCGGCTAGTGAACAGCTAATTAATATAAATTAGCTGTTAAAGCTTATACGGTCGACAAATTATGTGTTTACAGTAACACAAGGTAGGTTGTTATTGGTAAACTAAAATGTCGAGTCAGTAATTTTATTAAAAAAACTAGCTATTACCCGCGGTCTTCGTCCAAGTGAAATTATTATAAAAAAAATTTACTTCCCTATAAGAATCAGATTTTGTTAACAATTTTATGGGTTTTATTTTTTTTGCACGGAACTTCTATTTTTTTTCTGAAATAAAAGCCTATTAAAAGTCAAAATCAGTCCAGCCGTTTCGAAGATTAGTCGGAACAAATAGACTGACGGACAAAAATTTATAAATGTTTTATTTTTTTATTTATAATATATCGTCGCGATTCTCTCGCTCGTGGAGACGGCCCCTAACCTAATTATTATAAAAAAAAGTTCTCCGCCGCGTCTGTCTGTTTGTTTGCGATAAACTCCATATATATCTCTCAGAATATATCAGTGATGCGTATCACGCCTGCTGCAAACTAACAGATCCAAACACCAAGAGTAAGGGAAACTCCTGGTGGAATGCAGAACTCAGTAAGCTCAGGCAAACCATGCGCAAAGAATTTAACAGAGCCAAAAACTCCAGGCTCCCAGAAGACTGGGACTCATACAAGAAAACACAATACACCTTCAAAAAACAAGTCAGGCATGCCAGCAGAGCAGCCTGGCGAAAATTTTGTGAAGACATCGAATCAAACAGTGAAGCCGCGCGAGTAAGGAAGATCCTATCCACCGATCAGGATCGTACCCTCGGGTCGCTGAAAAACCCAGACAATACCTACACTAAGTCGGACCACGAAACAAGTAAAATTCTTCTGGAAACCCACTTCCCAGACTGCAACCTCTCTGAGGACAAAACATGGGAAAGTGAGCCAATGCACACACCAAACGACCAGGACTGGTCGAGAGCCCGTACCATAGTAACTGAAGACAAAATAAAATGGGCAATCAAGACCTTCAAACCATACAAAGCCGCAGGCTTAGACGAAATTTTCCCAGCTCTGCTACAATGGGGTGTAGACGCCCTTACACCGTGGCTGGCCATCATCTACCAAGCCTGCCTGGCACACAACTATATACCACTTCAATGGCGAGAGGTGAAAGTTATTTTCATCCCCAAACCAGGCAAACCAGACTACACACAACCCAAAGCGTACAGACCAATAAGCCTGACATCATTCCTCCTGAAAACCCTCGAGAGACTCTGTGACCGACACATCCGGGACGGACCTCTTCGGGAGCTACCACTACACAAGAACCAACATGCCTACTCCACAGGAAAATCAACAGAATCCGCACTACACAGTGTGATCTCTAAGATCGAATGTGCAGTAGACCACAAGTGCTCCTCACTAGCTGTTTTTATTGACATAGAAGGGGCTTTCGACAAAACTATTTTCCATAGCATCAACGCAGCCCTCGAGAATCACGGTGTGGACTCGACCCTGCGAGGATGGATCACAAATATGCTAAGACTCAGGGCCGTACAAGTTACGGTGAACGATACCACTAGAGCCATCGTGGCGAAAGGCTGCCCTCAAGGGGGCGTCCTCTCACCACTCCTATGGAACCTCGTGGTGGACAGCCTTATCAAACGTCTGAATGACAGAGGCTACTACACGGTGGGCTACGCAGATGACATAACCATAATAATAAATGGCACACATGAAAACACACTATGTAACCTTATGCGCCAAGCCTTGAAGGTGGTGGAAGACTGGTGCAAGGAGTACAAACTAGCAGTGAACCCCACCAAAACCGAACTCGTCCTTTTCACAAAGAAAAGGAAGTTGGCAAACCTACAATTGCCACGTTTCTTTGAGACCACCCTAAGCCTGTCGACTGAAACCAAATACCTGGGTATTTATTTGGACAAACAGCTGAACTGGGCAAAACATACTGATTACATCACAACAAAAGCCAGCATAGCCCTATGGCAATGCAACAGATTGCTTGGCAGGAATTGGGGCCTAAGCCCCAAAATCACCTACTGGCTATACACCACCGTCATCCGACCAATCATTACATATGGCTCCATAGTTTGGTGGCCCAGGACCAATCTGAGCACAGCCCAGAAGGACCTCGAGAAGGTACAAAGATTTGCCTGTGTAGCAATCACCGGCAGCATGAGAACATCACCCACTGCCGCGTTACAGGTAATGCTGGGGTTACCACCTCTACACCTCGTCGTAACAGAGGAGGCGGCCCTAGCGACCTTCAGGCACGAAATATCCGGCACCCTAAGTAAGGATTCCAGAATCAAACATACGCGCATAAAAGACGACGCAATCAAACAACAGCCCATGATGGCATCACCCTGCGACAGAACCCTGAAGACCCACTGCTTCCAAAAGCACTACAACATAGAGCTCACAGCGGAGATGTGTGACTACTCAGGCCCAAAAGAGCTAAGGATCTACACTGATGGATCGAAAACCGACGATGGAACAGGTGTCGGAGTTTTCTCCGACGATCTAAACATCAAAATATCCAGACCCCTGGGAATGCTCAACTCTGTATATCAAGCAGAGTGCGTAGGCATTATCCAAGCGGCACACGCCATAGAGGCCAGGAAAGTTACGGATACTCACATCCGTATACTTTCCGACAGTGCCTCAGTCCTCTAATCCTTAAAGAGAAATCAGATCACGTCGAGACTAATATTAGAATGCCATAATGCCCTAGAACGAGTTACGGTACTAAACCGCAACACGGTGACATTACAATGGATCAAAGGGCACAGTGGATCGCTTGGAAACGATGCAGCTGACGAACTCGCCAGAAGAGGATCCAGCACAAAAGCTTTCGGACCCGAACCCATTGTCCCCATACCCTTCAAGCAGCTCAGAAGTTGACTAAAGGATCACACTCAAACACAAGCGGAGAAGTGGTGGACCTCGACACCAGGGTGCAGGCAATCCAAGGAGGCTATGCCATCCCTGGACAAAAAACTGACCAAGCGCCTTCTGCGCCTGGATAGAGATAGCCTGCGACTGGTGGCGGGGACCATTACTGGACACTGTTCACTGAACAAACACTTCCACACCCTAGGTATCACTGACAGTCCCCTGTGCAGGGCGTGCATGGAGGCGGAGGAAACGATAGCGCACGTACTCCTTGAGTGTACTGGCGTCACCCAGATACGCGAGGCGACCCTTGGAACGCCAGGATCTCTTGCGGATGCCCTGAGAAGACCGGGAAGTCTGATCTGCTTCTGGAGGGAGGTGGGCTGGTTGGAGTAACGGCCACCAAGGCTCACGCACAATGGTCCACTTTAAGGACTAAGTGCGGAAACCAAAATCCCTAACATAGAACATAGAACTCCATATATCCATTTAGTATTTTAAAATATTCGAAAATTGGCTGAAATTTGGTACAGGGATAGATTATAGCCTGGACATAGACACGTCATATGCTAGTTTTTATCCCTGGAATAGGTTCCCATGACGGGAACGGGATCAAAATTTCATGATTACTTTTGGTCGCGATAACCGACATCCTCGCGGGCAAAGCCGCGGACATCAGCTAGGCGGGTATAAACTGGTTAACCTTAGTGCGTTTTAGAAAGACTATCTACTATTTTAAATATGCTTCTGTCACAGATCCTAATGCAAATCTATGCAATCCTAAAATAGCTATTACAAACAGCTTCGTAAAGAATGTTCCTATTTCCTGTAGCTTTATTTACCAGGCGTAAAGTAATGACAGTGGTTCAGAGCCGTTCTTTATATAATTCAAGCGACGATTCTCTTCCTTTCCCTCCGATCCCGGGTTTCAATCTCAAGGGAACTGTAACTAAAGTTTTGAGTCGAGTTTAATCTTACTCTGCGGAGGTTTTTGTTTACATTTTGAAGAAAAGTTCAATGTTGGGCAGTTTGTTGCGAGAGTTCAAGTTTTATTATGTTGGATTTTGAAGGAATTACTTCATCATCATCATGATCCAGTGCCTGAATTCACCCACTGCTGAGTATAGGCCTCTCTTTTCTTCTGCCAATCTCCACGTTCCTGGAATTTCAGATCAAATTAATCCATACAATTACAAATATTATAAAATACAGTGAAAAAATACAGAGAAAAAAATTAAATTAAATTTTTACAATTATAGTAAGTAAGTACACACGCCAGCACATCAAGCTACTACAATCTGTCAAACTTTAATAGATTTTCAACTTTATCTCTGAAGCATTAGGTTCAAGGTTGGTTGGGAAAATCTGACAGTTTCGGGTAGGTTGACCTGCTCGCGTCTGTTACTATTGTGTTGGTAATATCTTATGCACTATGTTAGTCTACACCCATCACAATATGCATCCATTTGTTCTGGATAGGGCAATCCACACGATATACAACCATCTGCAGGATACTGCTGCTACTGCCTCGCACGCGCTGCAACAAGGAGGCTACTTTCTTGCGGATAACCGCATGAAAGCCGTCCGTTCGCGCCTCCGCAAATATTCCGGACGCATTACAATAGCGAGGCAGCCGCATCAGCATCCTGAAGACGTTGTTGTATTGGACTGATCGGATTAATGTACTGTAAAGAAAAAGGAGAAGGTAAATGATAGCGTGACGGTTGGCAGAGGAGAATGGAAGAAAAAAACCTGGCCAAGTGCGAGTCGGACTCGCGAATGAAGGGTTCCGTACCATAATAAAAAAGGATAGGTATTGTAGATGTAATTGGGTACGCTGTAATCCTCGAAGAGTTAGGCAGAGGAATATTTATGGTACAACCTTAATTCGCTAGTTATTTCAGTCCAACTGAGCGCGAGCCTTTAGCCATCGATCAGGTACAAGTCCTAACTCTGGGAATACTAAAAAAAATCCTTATCGAAAAACCCAATAACGCTGCTCGACCTGGGAATCGACCCAAGACCTCATCCTCAGCTGAAGCGCGTAGTAAACGTATCTTCAGGCAATTATCCTTTTGCAAAGAAACAAGAATACATTCCAGCCCTAAAGTGTCCTTCTATCCAACTTGATATAACAGTGCACGTGAAAACATAAGCTCAATGCGAATTCTGACTTTCATCAGAGCAGTAAATTGAACACACATTCGCTTGCCACTGTACTGTTTAGAGCCTTCGCACACTGGTGAATTACGAGCCTGTTTTCAGCAATTGGCAACGAGCGCAATTGACGGGTGTATACAGAATGTATCAGAAAGGTCTCATGAAAAAAGTTAGGTGCATACACCTAACTTTTTTCATGAGACTAAAACAGTAATTGCGAAAAAAAACAATACGTCAATTTGATGGTCTATCTATACCACATTCGTCGGTCGTATGCCTTTTAGGGTAGGTGGCATACGATCACGGCTATCCTCTAAACATCACTATTAATATTTATTAATAACTTGTCAAAATCATAACACTCCTTTCTGCTTCGCCGTAGTCGGGTAAAACTAACATTGAGCCCACTGACAGCCCATTGTACGCAAAGATTTTGTTATCATAATTATACAGGAACTGCATGGTTTGATATATCGCTGTGTGTTATACGGTCAAGCACATAAAGGCGCTCTAAGTGTTATATTATAAACTGATGTGCGGTTGATTATACACGAAGAGCACGTTGTAAGCACGTACCAAATCGCAACGCTAGAAACTCGTCAGTGTGGCAACGCTCTTAGATGCTAGATGTAACAAACTGTTTTTCCTAATCGGATTACTGCAACTGCAAATGGGATTCTGACGAAATCCTCTGGATACGTTGTTGAGATTGTTGGCAGTGAAATGGATGGACTTCGTCAAGCTTTTATGATGTTAGAGAGCTCACTTAAGCTGCCTAATCAGTGCGTTGTGGTTGCAAGCTTGAGCAAAGGCAAAATGAATAGCTGAATATTTGAGAATATAGAGCAGACGAAAGATTTTCAAGACGGGGCGACCTTCAGCAATGAAGAAAGGGAATAAGAAGAAGAGAATAGACTAAGAAAACCTTTGAAGAAAATTTTAATCTGATGAATACTTTCGTAAAACTAGCTGATGTCAGTGATTTCTATCTTCAGACCTTTGAGAAGTGGCACTGAAACAAACTTTGAAATTTCTTTTCAAATCAGAACATTTTTACATAATCAATGTGTGAACCTTTACGACATTGTCTTATCATAGTCTTTCGAAAAAAGATCCAGAGCATACATAATTGAGGGCACCTGTCCTGATATTTAATTTTAAATATCAACACGAAAAACTCGTGCAAGGACTGGTACAACACTGACCTTCTTGGTGATGTTTAGAAAGGTCGGGTGCGTAGTATGAACGTGGATAAAGCCAAGGAGTATGTATACCAAGAGGATTGTTTATACCAGGAAGCGTTCTGTAGTTTCTGCCTGTCCCATGGCAAAAGGCGCATTTATGTATTTTTTATTATAAAAAAAGAAGTCCCGTATTTTGGATCTCAAATATCTTGTTTTATACTTTGATAGAAGTGATCTGTGGTCGATTCAAGGTGTACCAGCGGGTGTTGTTACGGAAGCTGCATTACAATTGCAAATGATGGTCGTTATGCATTTGTTTCTGCTCAATTATACAATGATTTACATCTGTGTTATCATTAAACGGAGCCAGTATATTTGGAACCATTGATCAAGAACCATTTTTTTAATTGTGGGTTGCCTAAGCTCTCTGTTAACCACTGTGGTAAAATATTCATTAGTGGCTTTGAGTGGTCAACTATTGGACAAAGTTCTCTGCAATCGCTAGCCACAGAAACTTTTTTTTTCTCAATTTTGAAATTTTCAATGGATGTCCTCCGTCCTGGGGGTCTCCGCAGGACAGAGGACGTTCATTGATAATTTCGGAGGGGTCAGTCAGACTCGTACTGACTAAAACTACCCCGGTGTTCCCTCGCGCACACTTGCGTTGGGAGGCAGCCATTGAGCCTTGCTACTACGCAAAGATTGTAGCTCCATCTTGCCTGTGAGTTTACAACAGTTACCGATATGCAAAACCACCTAGAAGGTTCGTTTTGCACCAATTTTTTATGGCATCTCGCTGGTTTACCGAAGAAGTTGTACGTAAGCAACGTACAACTTCTTCGGTAGACCAGCAACCGGCTTTTCTTTGGATACCTAATTAATAAGACCTCCAGGCAGGACAAAAAACTAAGCGGCTACTCGCTAGGTCCCCATGAGGTGTGCCCTTAGCGACTCATGGGGACCTTAGCTTAAAGGTACAGGCTGGATCGGATTTTGAACGAAGCCGAATTTGTACCGCTGATCGGTCAATTAATACTGGCCATCATAACCATGTCACATGACGTGAGGGCTGAAGTTGTTATTGTAGTGTACGAACAATGACGATGGATTATATTATAATAAATGACAGGAAACCATTGTATTGTGGACGGTGTTTACTTATAATAATGTTGGTGAAGCGATACACGTGGAGACTAGATGGCGCCTGAAGGTGGAAGCAATGGTTGTGTCTACTTGTGGTGTTCCTATAATTTATCGTTTGTTTGAGTCTAGTCAGGTCCACTCAAAACTGTATGGTTCTTCCCTCAAAAGACCACAGCAGATACCAATCTGAATAGTTCTCATGTGACTTAAATTATCAAATCAAATCAAATCATCCCCCCCCCACCCCCCCCCACCCAAATCCCATCCCTGAAATACTATGTTGTTTTTAGCTTTCTAGGTTTAAAACTAAACTTATACTGTCACTTACGGGATATCTTCCGAAATATCGGGAGCTCAAAATCATGAACAATCACGGAAGATATCCCGTAAGTGACAGTATGGGTAAGTTTAAATACTATGTTGTTTCGAACACAGTATTTCCGAACCCAAGTACTATGATAATAATGGGTTTTGTCATAAGGTTTACCTGAATACACCAACAAACTGAAACTCGGCTCAAAAATTATCACAAAATCCGGCTCGGCCTTCAGTTTAAAAGGCAGTGCTTAATATTTAATACAAGAAAGGCTACCATTAGACAGAAAACAGGTGTCAGAGAATAGCCTGCAGAGTGCAGACTTAGCTAACAATCTAGGCTCATTTTAAGAATCCTTTTGTGTCATGCTGTTGTTATGTATTTCCGCGTTTAACACTTTTGAATTTAGAAATGAAACTTTATGGTAATATTTGTGCATTTGCGCATTTGTTTTTTTTTGTTTGCATTTAGGCTCAAGTATTTTTGTTAAAAAACTGTAACACGTAGCAAATATCTTTGAAAGTGAAGAATACAGATATCTACTATGTACTTATTGTTTTATACTCATTAAACCGTCTGGTACATAAGTTATACTGTTTAATAACAACTGATAACCTGTTTTACCCCACATATCAAAACGAGGATCGCTTACTCACTATTGAAATGGGTAGTTTTGTATAGTACTATACTAGAAGTTTTTCAAGCCATATAAGATAGTGTAAAAGCCTGTAGTTACTTTTCCAGCACAATTCCAATCTCTGGCTATTTATTGCTCAGATATTTTCTCACTTAAACATAAAACTATAGTACTGTATTGATCATTAAGCTCAAATTCTGACTACCAGTCTTACTAAGGTATATCGTATTACGCAGAACTAACTGGGTTGTGGAGGTCAGATAGACAGTCGCTCCATGTAAAATATTGGTATTCAGCTGCATCCCGTTAGACTGAAAGCCGACAATCAACAAATAGAGAACTGGTTTTCAGGATGCAGAAACGATGTTTGCGATGTATGTGTGGTTTATAATCAACTGATACTTGCATTCCATATTTTAAAAAGTTAAAAATATTACCGGCTCTATACATCCTGGAAACTGCATTGTTTGTGAAGATAAATCCACATTTATTAAAAAAACTATGCTCAGTAAAGAAAACTCCGATGCGTGCTCAATATATTAATGAACTGTGCCTTGTAAAAAGTAAAACTTCTCTAATGAGGAAAAGCTTCTTTGTTGTTGCACGGTTGCACCGCAAATTTATAATAAAATACCCGATGAAATAAAATGTATGCCATTGCAGAAGTTTAAAAAAACGCTTTACGGGTTACTGCTTGAAAATGTATTATACTCTAGACGAGTTTCTAAATGACGAATCTCTGTAAGTGACATAAGTTTTAATATTAATTTATAAGTTAATCTTAAATTATTTTCTTTTTTAAATTTAGAATTTTTTCGACTTTAAATTTTGACTTGAAATGAAAATGAAATTGATTATGAATACAGTTTAACTTGTTTGCTTGTGTTTGTTTATACAATCATAATATTATTAGGATGTTCAGTTACGTTAATAATTTTATTGTAAACCCACTCATATAATCGTTGTTTTTTTTTGTAATTTGTGTGTCCATTGGCAAAACATAGCGCGCTACCTGATTTTTAAAATCTTGTTTGTAATTATTACCTATGTTTACGAATAATGATTCTGATTCTGATTCTGACCCTAATAAACTTGGAAAAAGGCTAGGCAGATGATAATGATGGTTCATTTAGAGCTTCAAAGCCATTGTCATGAGGGTGGTGTTGGTAAGAAATTATGAAATTGTCAATGGGAATTGTTTTGAAAATACAAGATGGCGGTCTTAGTTCAGATTATGTATCATAGGCTGACTAACCTATTGCGCTGAATAACCTATTGCAATTTTCACTGATGAAGAGGTCAACAGACATTACGTAAGTAATCAGCAACTTTTTCAATGTACGTGGCTTTTGTCTGTAACAATACATAAGTACTCTTACAATGACGTCTTTCTCTCATTTATTACTCAATTACCGCTCAACACAGATATTACTACAAAAGTAATTAGTATTTTGTCACGTCTCAAGGGAAATACAGAACATTGTAAGTACTCAGTATTTACAAGATTAGGTATGAATTTTAGAATCAGTTATATTTCTATGTTTCTAAGTCAATTATTCCCGTTATCTCAGATGCAAATTCACGAGAATTTTCACTGAGTCTGGACGTCGCGCGACGCGTAAATTAATGCCTAAATAAATATTCAATACTTCAGTATGAAACTTCAGTACTCCACACTCGACCCAAATGTGTGGAACAATTTTTTTTTCGTGGATATGATTTTGGTCCCACTGAGAAAGTTATTCAGTTTGATGATCCTGACCACATCATTCTTATAAATGCTGTATATTCTAGACGTAAGTCATTTGCAAGTAAGTTTCCTTGTCACCTTAAAACCTGGCGTGATTTGACAAGAATAGGTACTTAAAATGATATCTATTGAGTGTTAGCTATAAAGTGTATTATGTTAACATACCTAGAACCAAACACGCTCTGTACATCATTATCAGCAAAAAGTTACGTTGTTAATATACTGAGTAGCTCCTTTGAGTGTGACGGTATGATAACCAGAATCAGAGAAGAATAGCCTTTTATCTTTAGGGCCGCATAACATTAATATATTTACACCGTAGGTACTTTAACTTCGTGCAAAATTCTGCGATTTACGGTCTATTCATGTTTGAATAAGGTTGGATATAGCTTGTCAACAATTGGCGGAGTTCTAATAATTTTCACGGCTCGTTTAGTTTTCACAATTATATACATTTTCCATCGCAAAAAGTCGGTACTTGTTAGTATCATGTCTATCCCTGGTGTAACTACTTTTCATTACTTTTTAGTCAATAGGAAATTTTAACACCCGTATCAAGGTTAGACCAAAGAAACCAGGGCCGTCTTAAAGCTCGTTGGGTCGACGATATCGTCTAAGTCGAGGGAAACACCTGGATAAGGGGCGTACAGAACCGGGAAGTGTGGCAGAAAAAAGGGGAGACTTATACCCAGCAGTGGGTGATTATGTTATTCAAGACGGTTGAGGTTATTTTCTTCTTATAAAGAGTTTCTTGTAACCTCTTTTTTTTTGGGATGGGGATTCATCAAATGACTCCTACCGCTCTGGGCGGAGCGGAAGGCAGTTGCAGACTTTTACTGACTAAAACCCATCCATGTTCTTTATTTTGCCCTTTGTGTTCCAGGGCCGCGATATCTCTTTCGAGGCATCGGCCCTTGCGGGCCCCTCCTGTTTGCTGACATCTCTTTGAGGCGCGCGTGGAACACGAACTCGCCTCAAAGACGGCCTGTCGTCTTAAGACGGACGGACGGAGAGCTAGCCCATTAATCACTGTCCACAGGCCCGCGCCTACGGTGGCCGAGAGCCACCACGTGGTCCCCGACGCCCGGGGCGTCTCCCGCGGCGGCTGGGACGTGAGGTTATCTCCCTCTCACGTTCCGCCACCTCCTTCGCTAGCATGACTGCTTCGCAGAAGGAGGTGACGGCTTCCCATTCCCTCTCGCCCCGGACCATGGCTTGAACCAGGGAGTTTCTTTTAACCTTAGATGAGCAAAACATTGTTGGCCTTTTTAACGAAAATTAAGATGGCCTTTACATGGTTTTTTGACTTACGTGACCCGTATTAGCTGACTTCTCCTCCTCTCCTATTCTTCGTAAGAGGGATCAGGCATTGCAGTCCAGTTACTGCACTCAGAAAATGCCAGTTTGGGTATCGGTGATTGAAACTATGAGTCAGTCTGACCTGCCTTCCTCAGTGATAAACCAGCCGGCTCGATATGATCTGAACGCGATTGTAAATCAACCGACTTGGTTCCCCAGTTCAGCCGGTGGACAATTCAATTTCCTGAAACTAACGTATCGGGAATTTATGTTTTCGTTCGTTCAATATTTCGATTTTGACGGTGAAAAACTGGTTTTTGTTAAACACTGAAACGTAATGAGGGTGGTATGGTAACCGTTGCTGCCACGAGAAAATGTTCTTAGAAGATCATCGTAGTATTTCATATCAAGCTAACTGCGCCCGTTTTTCAAAAACTAAATTTCTGAACCTGAATTCCAGTATTTTTATCTCATTCTTCAGTGTCAGGCCCGGTTTCCTTGCAAAACAAACACGTCCGGGAATCGACCAATCTCATACATAAAACTCAAAAAAAAAGAAGGCAGAGGTGTACCTAATAGTACACCCACATTTCGCCAGTTATGCTTAAGTGCCATGTAATAGGGGCGAGCCTATTGCCATCAACCGGGCACAAATACAGTCGGCATCATCCGTGGCTGCTACTGAGAAATTCCTGATGTAAAAACGCAATAACACTTTGCCTGACCTGGGAATCCAACCCAGGACCATGCTCAGCAGTTGCGCTTGCGACCATTAGTCCAACGAGGCAGTCTTTTTAGTTGAAATCCATATCTTGTATCTTCTCACGTAAGTGTTCGAATTTTTAATGTTCCTTTTCCGTTTCCGTCCGACTCCGCTCTGGTGGAAGAGAGTACAAAATCTGTCAAAAAAAACCTACATTTTTGCCACGTTTTTGGCATTAACTGTCGCTGATAAGACATTGCACTTGAACATTGTAATTATGGAAATTATGTGCATCGTAATGCTGGTAGCAAAAAGTTAAAATAGATCTTTTCAGAACACTTTCCTGTAGATGAAACATTTAAGTTTCTTCGTGTTCCATTTCAAATCACCCCTGTATTTCAGTCTAGACTAGAAGCAAGTCCGATTCGAACCATTACCTCTCACTTCGCTTCGCTAAGACAAAACAATTTCCTTTTTAGAGGGATGAAAGGATTTCTGAGGGGTGAGCGAAGTAGGTAAATCTAGCTGATTTCAATTGATCTTTACGTGTCTGTCAACTCCAGATAAACTGTTTATTTATAAGGCTTGTGAGAATAAAACCAAAAGGGAGCGATAAGGGAAGGAACTCTTGAAACGATTTATTTGTACAGAGGCCGTGGCTAGACAATTTTTGTATCTGACAACCAAAAAAAACCGGCCAAGTGCGAGTCAGACTCGCGCACCGAGGGTTCCGTACAAACCTGTAGGTATATAAGTGAAAGTTATGGTATTTTTATTGCTAAATGAAATCCATAACATAACAATGTGGAAAGCTGACGGTACCTTGTCAATACATATATGAAAACATTATGTATGTTCGGAAAAATCTTCATCTCTTTAAGAAGAGAAGTGATAGACATAATTTTAATACTAGAAATAGGTTAGATTCTGAGTTCACGGGAAGTACCCTGTAGGTTTTGATTCCCTTGCGAGTAGTGGCGAGTTTCAAAATATGCGGTTTTAATTCCTGTTTCTTTTGATTGCGTTGACATAGAAGTTTGATTTTGTTACAGCTTAAAGGTATTATAGATTTGAGTATTTGATATGAATTTCAATATAATACCACTACGCGTTCATGAGGAAAGGGGTAGTAAGTTTAAAATTATTAAAAATATTTTTATTATATGATATAACTAAAAATGTATACTTTTCGCAATTTTTCCTATATCTCTGCTATAAGACGTTGCTTCATACCAAATTTCAAGATTCTGAGTTCACGGGAAGTACCCTGTAGGTTTTGATTCCCTTGCGAGTGTCGAAAATTTGCGGCATAAACGGGAGTATCTTTTGATCGCGTTGACTTAGAAGTTTGATTTTTTCACAGCTCCAAGAGACCATAGACTTGAGTATTTGATATGAATTTCATGAATTTCAGCTTGATACCTCCACGCGTTCCTGAGAAAAAAGGTCTTGACAGACAGACAGACAGACAGACGGACAACAAAGTGATCCTATAAGGGTTCCGTTTTTACCTTTTGAGGTACGGAACCCTAAAAATAAAAATAAAATATATATATATGTATATATATAATATATTGAATTGAATTGAATTAAAAGGAATCATTAGGGTGCAGACTATACTAATTAAGTGTAGACATTTATGTAAACAATTGTAATTATTTTTAACTGTATCTATGACGGCTATGAAATTACTACTACTAACATAGTTATTAAGCATTTCTAACCCATATAATATGGACTTGGTTGTTCGAAATAAAGTATTTGAATTTGAATTTGACAACCTATTTAAATTGAATCTGTTGTCTTATCTCTTGTTAAGTGATTTGATAGGCTGTTGCTTCGCCACAATACATTGTTGATCATCATTGTAGGCTGTTACTGTTTGAAATGGGGTACTATTATTGGCATAAACTGCACGCCATGAAACATATTAGAAATACGTAACAAGTCTCGAGGGAAATTATATGTTACCGTCTTGAAACGGTGATGTATTTTCATTAAAATGCTGCCGCGTTTTATGCCTTTACTGACATTGAATTTTTGTTGTATGGATGATGTATTGTATTCTTCTTTTGGGTGTTTATGAATTTGTATGTTATAGTTCAATGTTTAATATCTTTTTTTTTTTCTTTTCAGGTAAGTCGAGTGAAACTTTCTCATTTAGGTATTGATCACTGTGAAAACTAGTTTTTGCACTATTTCTGTAAGTACCTAGGTTTTAATGACATACTTACCGTAGTACCTACACACGGCGACATATCAAGCTATACATTTTCAGGAAAAAATGATCTCGGTTTTTATAGATTTCCCGTACAATGAGATATCCGCTTAAACTGGTTTTGTATAGCTTAATTGGTCGTTGTGACCACCTACGATGAAGTTCGTGTTGCAGATAATTTCATACAAATTCTGTTCCACTTTTGAATTTATTAAGTAAGTAGTGACGGACATCGTGAAAAAGGCCCTTAATGTTCTGTCTTTAATATGTTTTCAGTAATAGAATATTAAGAAGTATAAAAAATATTATTTATTACACATTCAAACCTGCGTCACATTCTTGATTTAGTATTAGATAATATGTACATATTCTTTGATAAAGGTACAACGTTTTATGTCAGTGCTGACACAACATTCAAACCTACGTCTCAAGAAATAACATTGTAAATCCTTTTTTCAGTTACATTCTTTATTCGGGCGTATAGTCTGTTTGGATCTTAGATCCGCTAGTCCCTTGGATCCATATATGACATCTATCATCATAATTATAGAGTCGATAGTTTTATCCTGTATTGACGTAAAATCAAACACTTTTCATTTCTTTTCCGTAGGTAGAATAAAAAGGAAACATTTTTGACAAAAAAAATCTGTATATTTTTTAATATAAAACAATAATAAAAATACTTGATAATAATAAAGGGTGTAACAAGACCCTTAACGAAGCCGAAAGGCACTTGTTCTCCCCGTCATTGCGACCGTATTACTAAGACTCCACTGTCTGCCTGTCTGTCCGTCTGCCACTAGGCTGTAAACCGTAATAGTTAGACAAAAACAATTTTCACAGATGATGTATTTCTGTTGCCACTATAACCACAAATACTAAAAAACAGAAATAAAATTGAAGTGGGGCCCCCATACAGCAGCCATACTTTTTTTTGCCGTTTTTATAGATGATGGTACGGAACCCTTCGTGCGCCAGTCCGATTCACACTTGGCCGGATTTTATTTTTAATATTTATTAATCAACCTCAAACCGGCAACTGTTTTGTGAATTTTGCTGTAAGAGGTTTTAACGTACACGGCCTCTTCAATGTTCACCCAAGAATTCAATAAAAGCAATTATTAACACATTCATCCTATTATGGTTTCTACGTTATATAATAACTTACCACTTTTTCGACTAAAGTTGTTTGCATACATGATTAAATTGTAATTATAAATCGTCGAAGGAAACTGAAGAAAAACATCTCTTTTAAACTGAATTACAATTATTTGAAGTTCAGCATTTAATTAATCAAATCAACGCTCTCAATTTGTAAGTAAGTAGCCCCATCAATTGTTAGTCACGCGGGTTTTGGTCCATTTGTTTACCTTTTCATTTATCAGATACAATCGGAATAGATCAATTTAGTTCGTAACAAACTAACTAATGTGCAACACAATTTGTAGTCTGTTAGTTCTTCCATATTATAATTCAAGCTCGGATTTATTTTAATTCGAAATGTAATCAGAAATGAGATTTATTTCTGATAAGGTAGGATAAAAGTTTCCTTGTGTGTCACTTTAGTCTTAGCCTCATGCTATTCCAGTTCAAGAATTGACATTACTAGCTTGTGTTCGTTTTTCTGTGTTAAAAGAAAACGTTAGCGGAAATCTGGAATACGTTACTTTTGGAACAGTCGCCAGCGCATCAAGTTACTACAAACTGTCAAATTTTCTTTTTCGATTTTGAACTTAACCGTCAACATTTTATGGTTTAAAATCATTTGGTCAAATTTGACAGTTCGTGGTAATAGATTAGGGAGTGAGAAACTTATCAACACAGTTTGTAGTGGAATTGGCTTGAACCAAATTGAAAGAGCTTTATATTCACGCAAAAGAGAAACGAAAAAGACGTCATTCGCCTCGTTTTGGTGAGGACGACTCAACTCGTATCTGACTATTCACGTTTTTGCCGATTCCGCGTCGTTAGGTCACTCCCTTATTATGAGTCTTTCGTAGTTCACTCTAAGTTGACCAGTATTTGAATTAACAAATGAATTTCGAAGCGATGTCTGACAGTAAACAATATACCGACATAGGTCAAGTATACAAGTTTGTACAGTCAAAGATGATTAAGGCTACACACTCTTTATTGGAACCGTGCATCAGTAGGTGATGTGCACTCAGTGCCCTAGTTTTATAACTTACCAATTTTCTATTTTTTTTTTTACGTTGCTCCACACTAGATATGTGTCTTGTATCGTGGATGCGTTTAAAACATTAAAACTTACAAACAGCCAGACCCGGAACCACTACCATTAGGTCATACAAATATTTGTTCTGTGCGGGGATCGAACCGGCGACATGCAACGCAGCAGCCAATCGCTCAGCCACTGCGGCAACCTCTTGCCCCCTCAAGAGTACAACTAAATATATTCAGTTAAAAGTAAAAAAATTGCTCACAGCATCATCTAATTAATAAAATAACCGAACAGTGAACGTTTCTTAATAACAATTTAATGTGTTAAACAATAAAATAACTATAAGTGGATTTAATACTCAAAGTGGTAGATAGTACTAGATAAGCGACATTATTGAGTCATTGTCACAATGCTAATATCTTTAAAATTACTATCATATTAATAATACCTTATCTTAACTTATATAAAATGCATTCAAAGTCTTGTAAAATACTTAGTCGAAAGGCCTTACTTTTAACTTTCATTTGCCAAAGACCTACTCATTTACATTGAGAGATTTGTTTAGTAAAATGCGGACATTTTAAGATATTTACAATAAATTTACAACCTTGTGAGCGGCTTAGAAATCGTTTTTTTTACGTGTTAAGTTAAAGTTGAAGACTTCTGGAGCATGTTATGCTTCTCTGACAAAAGTTAACGTAACATTCGTGTTGTATGGATTGGTACAAAAATTTATTTGCACTACTCTCACAGCGTCATTAATACGTCTATACAAAAAATATGCCATATTTGCCCAATATTGGATTCATGTACTTACAATATTTAACATAAAAATAAGTTGTTGAAATTCTATAAAAATAATAATCGTACGGAGAATTGCACCAATGACAAAGCGGTCAGCACTTTTAAACCGTGTTCAAGAGCTTTCGGAGCCAATATTCCACAAAATAAAATTAGTGACACTATCTTCTTAATTGGCAAAGTTCGTCCTTAAGAGCAACAATTCCTAAAGTCGACATTAACAGATAAAATAACTAAAACATGCGAACAATCAATTGACAAAGCATAACAAAGAAGATACAACTTAAAGTGGCACCAGAAGAAGACGGTAACCCAGGAGCAACATAATACTTGGAGTAGATAATACCCCAGAAAGAAGTCCTCTGGACGTGAGGGTTAAACCGGGGTTCTTCGACATAGATCAGGGCGTTGTTGACAGTAGGACCGCCGTTGCCACCATAGTAGAGGTAATTAGTGCTGGTTTTATTGACTGGAGCCCATGGTGCCGTGATGTTGACGTTGCCGGTGCCATTGGTCCTGGAAAGAGTAGGGAAAATCGTATTGTAGAATTAACAGTCATTAGTAACGTTGACTGTCAATTGAAGATCTTTGACAGTCGTTAAGTAGTCAGTGGTCAGAAAGACTGACCACCAGTCTTACGAAGGGGTTACCCAGTGGGTTGTGGAGGTCAGACAGGCAGTCGCTCCATGTAAAATACTGGTATTCTGTTGCATCCAGTTAGACTGGAAGCCGAACCCAACATTGTTGGGATAAGGCTAGGCAAATGATGATGCTGATGAGTAACGTATTGATGAACATTCGTTTTTACTATAGTACACATTATACCAGCAATTTTTTAGTCCCATGTAATTGGGGTGAGCCTATTGCCATCAAACATTAGTTTTTATTTTATTTTAATTGAAATCACGTAATTTTGAGGATGTGAATTTAAAAAATTGTTACTTTCTTTTTTTTGGCCATTATGACACGACACGAGTCTTTCTTACCAGTTATAAGCGAATGCGCTGAATCGTCCCACAAGCGATTTGCTGACAGCTTCATCTTCGGGCCGCAGATCGTCATCAAACAAATAGTTCATGAAGGCTCCGTGTGATGCTCCACTCAAAGGAATCTGGTTGTGAATCCAGCGTGAGTTCTTAGTTCCTAAATATGCAAACTCCAATAATCTCACTTCGCTCTTTGATGTCAAGGCTCTTTCTTGAGCTGCTTTGATAGTCGAGAGTAGCACAAGGGTGTCTCCTTCATAATCTAAGAAATCTTCAATAAGTGCCATACTAACCGACCCATTGCTAAAGTAATAATCACGAATAGATGCCGCTACAGCGGTTTGATTTTTACCCAGGTCTAAATCAACTGGAAGGAAAAAGCTAAAGTTTGAATTCATGAGGCTCAGCCAGTTTCCAAAATCAGCCTGTTCTGCCCTCATTGTACCTTCCCTGTTGGTATATCCGTATAAGACCGGAATCTGGGCGTACTTGCTTGATCTAAGAACATTGATAGGAGCTTCGCGAAGGACAGTGTGGTTGATGCTTATTTTAGGATCCTCGAGGCACGGTGCGAACAGAGGCGTATTGTTGTAAAACTGGAATTCATTCAACGCAGTTTGCAAAACGTAGATATCAGTGTCGACTAGATGTTTAGCTAGTTTTGCTGGATTCTTGCCTTCATATCCAAGTTTTTTTGCCAAACGTTCTGCATATCCGATAGGATCGTAAGCTACAGCCCACGGAGCTAAGGCAGACCCACTAAGAACAATAGCTTTGTGCGCTAGGTTTTCTATTTCGGGTGACAGAGTCAGTAAGTCGACCATAGCTGCTCCGGATCCGTGACCCATCAGAATAATGTTATTGGGATCGCCTCCAAAGTGACCAATATTCTCTCTCATCCACCTCAGTCCTTGGATGACGTCTTTCAAGCCAGCATTGCCTGGCGCTTCCTGGACGCGTAAGCATAGAAATCCGAAAACGGAGAGCCTGAAGTTCAATTTGACGAAAACAACATTTTGTTCGACTAATCTTCGGGCAGAGATAACTTGAGTATTGGAGTTGGTGTATTCATCTGCGTTGAGCCACACGACGACTGGTCTAAGGATAGTGATGTTCTTGGTGAAGATGCTCAGGGTGAGGCAGTCTTCAACGCCGACCAGACCCCGAGCTGTAGGCTGGGCGCAGATGATGTTGCTGTCATTGGCCGCGAGTACATGATAGCGAGACGGTGGAACCGGCGCCTGGAAAATATTTCAAGCACAATATTTAAACTTTGAACAAGATAAGCTAAGGTGTGACCGCCATTTTATAGATAAGGGACGCAAACAACTTTCTTATAGCGGCGATAAAGTGCGGCCCTGTGTTTATAGAAGTTTTATCAATTTCTTAATGTCTACTTTACTACGAGTATTTGTGCAATGTGTAAACACAGAATGAAAACATTTTAAAACAAGCTTTATCAATTATTTCCAGTTAGAGAGTAAGTACTTAGGTACTTGTAAAGAAATCGCAGGATCGATTGTCATTGAATTTGAAACAAAGTGTTTGTAAATTCTACCTCAGTATACGGCTTTGTTTTGTAGTTTTCCGTACTACCCAGGTACCAACTGTATATGTAATATGCATTCACAGGAAAAATATGTATTGGTTCTTTGACGTGTAGGTTCATAAATTATTTTGTAATTCTTCGTCATTTCCTTTATAATTCGACTAGAATTTCATAGCACAGAAGACCAAGGCTCTAAAAATGTATTTATGTCCACAGTAACAATGATAAGGAAAATATACCAAAAAGCTGTCAATCCTGTGGAAAATCTCTGTAGAAATAGAAAGCAATTGCCTCTAGTGCTGCTAATGCACATCATCATAATCCTGCCCTTGTCCCATTCTACTTGGAGTCGGCACAACACGTTTTCTTCTTCCATTCTTCTCTGTCAGACGCAACGGCATCATTTACTCCTTGCTCTTTCATAACATTCCTCACACAATCCATCTTTTCTTTGGCGTTCCTGTCCCTCATCTTCCTCGCTCTACTTCTATTACCATGACAAAAATATTGTTTGCATAATGTTGACAAACATAACATTAACTAGTACGTAAGGAATGATACTACTTATTGCATCGTCTACTGATCGGCTTATCAGGCTGATAAAACAGTGTTCATGGATAGAAGATATCAAATATTATGTGGCTGAATCATTACAGGCAAACTAAACTAACAGCACCGTTAACATGTTATTTGTATTGGTACTTGTTTTTATTTTATTTATTTAAGGAAAAACAAACAGTGGGACAATAAGAATTAGTCATGATATCTTAAATATAACATTTTAAAACAATTATGCTACCCACAACGTTCCCCACAGATTACAATTGAAAGTATTTAAAACTAGCTAGTAACAACACAAATATAATACCTATACAACGATCATTATCCTGGAACATCTGGATTTTTAAATAAGTATATATAAAAGAAAAAGTAAACAAATAACGGAAATTAACCGAATAAATATAAGCACCAAAAGAGAAGAAATCTTTCTTTCGGAGGAACTTAATGTTGTCTACGGAGTTCCACAAGGAAGTATACTAGGCCCAACGCTTTTTACACTATATATTTATGACTTTCCAATGGCAATAAAGTATCCGAGACACTGTTCGCAGATGATAGTACGATAACTATTCCTTTTGATCAAAAAGATTTTTATAAAGAGGACAAATACGGCATTACAAGAAACTGTAGCATGGTTAGACAATAATAATTTAAAAATAAATTTAAAAAAGACTGTAATTATGTACTTGTATGGTCTTTCGAGAGAGCTCGTGGCTAAATAATAATATGGTGACTACCCATTACATACCGAGTTTCCTCCGTGCCTCGGAAAGCACGTTAAGCCGTTGGTCCCGGCTGTCATTTGTAGATCTTTGACAGTCGTTACTGGTAGTCAGACAACCAGTCTTACGAGAGGGTATCGTATTACCCAGAAGTAACTGGGTTGTGGAGGTCAGATAGGCAGTCGCTCCACGTAAAATACTGGTATTCAGCTGCGTCCGGTTAGACTGGAAGCCGACCCAAGAATAGTTGGGAAAAGGCTAGGCAGATGATGATGATGACTTGTATGGTCTAAAAAGTTACTAACTTCAAATCTGGAATTGACTTAAATTCACACAAATATGTGGTTGACAATTGACAATCATTGTAGAATGTAGTTTGATAAATGTTTTAAATCTACACCGTAATAAAGTAGCGTTACCTGGCGAACGTATTGTGGCAGTAAACATAACATCACGCCTGAAATCACCGAAAGGTTAGACAGAGGTGTACCTAATCGTAAAAACAAATAGAGGTAATAGAGGGCAAGCCTATTGCCATTAACCGGGCGCAAATCTAGACTCCGTCGCTGCTACAGAGAAATTCCTTACCGAAAAACCCAATACAACTTTACCCGACCTGGGAGAATCGAACCCAGGACCTCATGCTCACCAGTCACGCTTGCGACCACTAGCCCACCGAGGCAAATTGAACGTACTTTTGTTTGTTCAATGCACGGTAGATTATGCTTGTACCTACCGACTCGGCATGTCGTAGTTCTAACAATACGCAGACATTCAGTGTACTGCATGCCATTTTGATCCTTGATATAAAGTTATGAAATATTGTTTTTTAAACAATCATATTGTTAAGGTACATACAATGGAACCTCTTGTTATCAGTTCCGAAAAACAATTAACTGAGTACCTATTTTTAAATGAGAAATTATCAAAGTTATTTGTCCATTTAATAAATTAAACATTTAACTTTGTGTTTCATTGAAAAACTGACTGATAAATAAATACCTCATTAGTTCATCTAAGCGATTTTTTATTACATTCAAGCAATTTGTTCTAATGGATTAGAATATTTAGACAACGTTGTAACTTTGTCATATTTTGATTACAGTTTTGTTGGTCTAGTGTTTGCTAGCTCAACTGCTGAGCATGAGATCCTGGGGTCGATACCCAGGTCGGGCAAAGTGGTATTAGGTTTTTCCGTCAGGTATTTCTTAGTACTAGCCACGGAGTCTGGAGTTGTACCCTGTTGATGGCAATAGGCTCCGCCCCCTATTACTTGGGACTTAAACATAACTGGCAAAATGTGGGTGTACTATCAGGTACACCTCTGCCTAACCCTTCGGGGATTACAGGTGTCATGTTATGCTTATGTATGTTTTAATAGCTTTTGGTTTAGCTTTTTCTTTTTCTTTCTAAGATTACATGAGCACTTATGAAATGGCCGAAGCTAGGTGCACGGTCGAATTCGTTGTTTCCTATGGAGAAGAACCGGTAAACCAGTCTATTAGCTAAATAAGGGGTGGAAGGAATAGGTTATAAAAAAACAGCTGTTCCATACATTTTGACCGTGTAGGTATTGCACTTTTGTAGGAAACAGCTGTTTTTTTTAATAACCGATGAAAAAGTTCTTTGTGGTGACTCAGAATGATGTACTGAATACGTGGTAACCGTTTTCGAGTCGGTGTCCCTTCTACCCGTGAGTATATCACTAGGTAATTATTTGTAAATTTAACACTTTAAACACAGGCGTACAGACACAGACGTAGTGCCATAGGCATGTTCTAGCATTAAACCTTTGGGTGAGGTAGTGACAAAATCTATATCTTTACTAATATTATAAAAATAATGCAAAGTTTCTTTGTAAGTTTGAATGCAGGGGGTAATCTCTGGAAATACTGATCGGATTCTTTCACTAATGGAAAACTACATTATCCCTATGTGTCATAGGCTGTTTAAAGCGTCACCGAGAGATATCCGATCATAACGCAAGCGAAGCCGCGGACAAAAGATACTATTATAGTGTAAGACTATTTTTTCTTTGTCAAACAATCCTACGTATTGGGAAAACATGGCCGTAAATGTTTGGAATCTTGGTGATTACCATTGATAATAATGCAAAAATATAACACAGGTTGCCTTTATGTCATAAATATAAAATAAGACTTAAACATAACTGGCAAAATGTGGGTACTATTAGGTACAGGGTGTACCTAATAGTACCCACATTTTGCCAGTTATGTATGTTGTTATGCTTTGAATAGTACAGCGTATTATATTATCTGTGGTACAGGCGTTTTGTGAATGAAAAGGTAAACCAAGTAAAAGATGAACGGAGTGTATCCGGGACAATATGAATGAGAGGGAAATGAATGATAAACATAGCTGACTGGGGAGAATGCAAGAAAAAATTTGGCGCGAAGCCAATTTAGACGAAAGTCTGCAGAAGAAAAATCCAAAAGAAAAAACAAGCAGTTTATTATTAGAAATAAACAAAACATTGATATCAAAATGAATAAACGTTTCAATAAAATTGTTGTTTGTTTATGAGTCACCTAGTAAAAATAAAAATTGCACAACGTGCAATAAAATTTGCTCTGATTTGGAGACTTCACTGACTAATTATGTTTTATAATAATCTAAAACGTATGGAGAGGTTTGGAAGGAGAAAGGGGAGGCCATTGCCCAGCAGTGGGACACATGACAGGATAGAAAAAAAACAACGAAAACGTCACAATTCCTATATTGTTAGCTATACGGGATTTAACCTTATATATTCTTGCCAAAATGGACACGACGCCATTAAGCTCTCTAAATAATGTGTAAACAAACGTCTAAAATCGTGTATAGCGAATTGCCAAAACACCTTATTATTAGACATTACACACAACGTCCGCCATTCATCCTTCTTCTCATACAAATCTTAAGGCACACACTACCTGCACGAAAAAAGGTTTTGTTTTTGCTCACCTTATACCGGTTTACTCCCGAAGTTGGTCCCGCGTAAGGTATACCATGGAAAGCAAAATAATCTCCATCGGCTGCTTTAAATCCTTCCACAGCTCCTTCTGTAGTATCCACTTTTAAACCATGCGCGTACGCAAGCGAAACCACAAACAATGCGCACAGTAGCATGGTTAAACACACAAAGAAAACAACCTTTATACAAAAAAAAGTGCGCGCGTGCGCTTGCTTCGATCGACTGTGCACGAATGACAGATGAAACGTATTTTTATCTACGCTTGCCTGTATTGGTATTATCAGTGCCTGCTTTTATCAATGAGGTCATCGTCATCGCAAGGATTATATAATTTACTTACACTTAGGACAGGAGACAGTTCAAATATGGAATCGTTGTTTTTTTTTCACCTGTGTTTGCAAAGCAAGTAGCGAACTCTTTATATAAACGTTGGAGTTTATGGTACCTACCATAAACCACGTTAATAAGAGCGTGGAACCTAAGATAGAAACACGCTTGTCCGATATGACTACATACAGAAAGCAAAGTTAATAGAAATCTCTATTCCTAGACAGCACGTTTCGCCGAAAACTTTGTTGATAGAAAACATTGTTTGTAGACATCTCGATAGATAGGAAGCACTGTTGACAGAGATCTCTGTTCATAGATAGCACTTCTTGCCGTAAACTTTTTTCGTAGAAGCCACTGTTTCCAATCTCTTCTCCAATTTTTGAAAGATAGTCCGGTATGTCGAATTTAAATGTATTAGGGATTTTCGGTTGTCCTTTATTCCTAATGCGGTGCACAATCATTCGTGCTACTGCTTTATTAGGCAAGTGGGCAGCACTCGTATTTGAAACATCTTGGAGGCAGCGGTTTACAATTTGTGACGGAGAATCCATGTTTTTTTTTTGCTCTTTCCTCATTTGTATTCGCATTTTCTGGCTCTGGCAAATGTCCATGTGCGTTGTTTTGATTGATGATATTATGTTCATTACTGATAGTTAAAGTTTTTACAGTAGCACCACAACCTTTAGCACTACTCCGCGTACATCTCCAGTAAAATGTATCATTCACTTTCCTATTAACGTGATACGAATAACCATCCACTATACTTCCTCCAAAGACGATATTCCAAATACGAGTGCTGCCCACTTGCCTAATAAAGCAGTAGCACGAATAATAGGAAAGTGAATGATACATTTTACTGGAGATGTACGCGGAGTAGTGCTAAAGGTTGTGGTGCTACTGTAAAAACTTTAACTATCAGTAATGAACATAATATCATCAATCAAAACAACGCACATGGACATTTGCCAGAGCCAGAAAATGCGAATACAAATGAGGAAAGAGCAAAAAAAAAACATGGATTCTCCGTCACAAATTGTAAACCGCTGCCTCCAAGATGTTTCAAATACGAGTGCTGCCCACTTGCCTAATAAAGCAGTAGCACGAATGATTGTGCACCGCATTAGGAATAAAGGACAACCGAAAATCCCTAATACATTTAATTTCGACATACCGGACTATCTTTCAAAAATTGGAGAAGAGATTGGAAACAGTGGCTTCTATGAAAAAAGTTTACGGCAAGAAGTGCTATCTATGAACAGAGATCTCTGTCAACAGTGCTTCCTATGTATCGAGATGTCTACAAACAATGTTTTCTATCAACAAAGTTTTCGGCGAAACGTGCTGTCTAGGAATAGAGATTTCTATTAACTTTGCTTTCTGTATGTAGTCATATCGGACAAGCGTGTTTCTATCTTAGGTTCCACGCTCCGTTAATAATGTGGTTTAATAATGACAGCTGCACAGGCCGATTTTTAAGGTTAAGCAGTACATGGCTGGCTGACTATTCATTACACACGGAGTTCCCTCCGTGTCTCGAAATGCACGTTAAGCCATTGGTCCCGGTTGTCATTTGTAGATGTTTGATAGTTGTAACGGCTAGTCCGGAAGTCTGAAAACCAGTCTTACCAAGTGTATCGTATTAACCGGTAAATATAAATAGTCGACTGGAAGCCGACCCTATCATAGTTGGTAGTAGGCTAATGAGATGATGAGATGACGTCATAATGTTTGTCTAGGGTAATTTGTCTATGCTTTTGATTCTGTTTATTTGATCTCTGCGCCCACGCAGGCGTAGAGGTGAAATTAGGAGGTCGTTATCATATCAGTTGGAAAAAGAACAGTACGAAACACAACAAATACAACAATAGGTGTTTATACAGGGTGGATTTATCAACCTCACCTGGAGGGAAAGTACGGGAAGTTTAAATACTGGATAGTAAATTTTACTCAAAGGAAACATTCCTTTATTGTTAAAAAGAAACAAATCTGCATTCAATGATTTTCGAAAATTAGCTTGCCACACTCGGGAATCGAACCGACTAAAACTCAAATACAAACAACACATCCTCTATTTTTATGACATCAATCGATAGGGTCAATCATATGGATCAAATCTCACTAACAAACAGGATCAATTAAATTAAAGGAAAACCATGAAATCTAAACTTAAAAATTCAATGGGATAAGATAAACTCAAAGGTCCATCCGATTACTTATGTTAGTACCTAATTAATAATTGTTCCGATCCGAGGCGATGCGAGCCGTTTGGTGGAAATCATCCTTTTTAGTCGAGGCATTTTCATAGTGTTGTAATTCAGAATTATAAATTGTACTGGTTGTAATAAGATGGTTAACATTTAATTTCGAGGTGGAGGTGAGATTTGAATGATGGAATATATGGAGAAAGAACTGTGTGCTATTTCACATGAAGTCACATGTAAATGTTTTCTTTAGTAAATGTACACTGTACCCCCATCCAATAACCACGTCTCTGTAAGAACTATAATATCATACGAGTTTAGTAACATTTGGCGATAGAATGTATTACTTTTAGTTCTAAGCCCGCGAACGTTTTCGTAAAATATATTTAATTCAGTAGACATCGAAACCAAGACCAATAACAGTGTAAAAATTTGAATAATTGATTAAAATAAAGCATATCATAAAAATAATATTGTGAAGTCACATGTAAATGTTTTCTTTAGTAAATGTACACTGTACAGTGTACATTTACTAAAGAAAACATTTACATGTGACTTCATGTGAAATAGCACACAGACACAACTCAAAAGAGACAATTCAAAAGTCAAGTAATGACAAAACCACAACTTCCGCAAGAACGTTCCGAATACGTCACCCTGGCAAGTGCCTTGCATGGAGGTTGAAATAAAAAACAATTCATGGCTTGAAACAATCAAATTAAACTGATGGTCAGTGTACATTTACTAAAGAAAACATTTACATGTGACTTGATGTGAAATAGCACACAGTTCTTTCTCCATATATTCCATCACTAAAATCTCACCTCCACCTCGAAATTAAAAACCACCTTATTACAACCAGTACAATTTATAATTCTGAATTACAACACTATGAAAACGCCTCCGTAGAGGACGACATTGCCGACTATAAAGGATGGTTTCCAAACGGTTCGCATCGCTTCAGATCGGAACAGACTTCACAAGTGAAACAACATACAATAAAGAAGATAATATTGTGAGTCTCACGGCTGAAACGACATTGGCTGATTCCTTCAGATTTCACACAATATGACACCAAGTTTACTTAGTGGTACAGTTACTAATTCATTGGCAGTTCTTTTATCATAGTGTCACTGCGTCAGACATCTGTATCTAGAAAACTCAGACGATCGAAGGTTTTCCCATAAACGCAATAATAAATTAATAATATCATTAAAAGTAACGTCATGTTCTAGAACTTTAATTCGTTTTTAATGAATATCTGTACAATTTAAAAGAAATTAAGATATTAACTATTACCTACGTACCTATCTTAGGCACCGATATCAATAGCAGACAGTCCTTAAATTATGTGAGGCATCAAAATTACGGTTAAAAAAAATTTACTTTAAAAAAAACTAATAAAGACAGCAAACAAACAGTAAAAACAAACAGTAAACATGGTAAATATCCCGTTTCTAGTGTTAATGGTAAACTAATAAAGTGATCTAATCTGAAGGCTTTTACCTTGGCTAGAGGTTAAGTGATGCCATACAACTTGGCAACGCAGTCAGTCTCAGCGTTGAGGAGGAGTTTTTGGATGCCCTTTTATAGTTTGTTGTTAGTTTATTTATTTTAGTTTATTTGATAGTCTTTAATTAATAATGTATATACTTCTATAGTTTATTTGGAATAAATTCTGAATAAAGTGATCAATAACTTTATTTTCGGAAGTCGATGGTAAGAAAATCAATGAAACAAACAAAGTACAGTAAATACATAACCTCCACCTTTTTTGAAGTCGATCAAAAACACGGTTAAGTCGTGGTCGTGGCCGTGTAGTGCGCGAGGGCCCTTATTCGTTTCTTACCGAGTTCAAACCCTTGGATTTTTAACCATATTTATAGCATCTATCAGCCTAACCCTTGAAATTGTAGACACATGAGGTGGAGTCTCGACGAGCTCTACGTCTAATTCCTAACAGCTTGTTAAATATCTGAAGAGCCTCTCGATATGCTGGTCAAGGGCTTGATGGAGAGAGCTGTACTACATCAAAGTACATAGGTACTGAAGTAGGTATATAACGATGTATAGAATTTTAAACACTTACTTGGAATACGTGTGTGGTGTTACACGAATGCATAAGATAAGGAATACGCACTTAAGAGGAAGTCTGAAAGTGGCGCCGGTGACTGAAAAGTTGTGTGGTAATCGGTTGTCGTGGTATGGGCATGTGATGCGGAGGAATGAGGAAAATGTCGTGAGGTAAGTTTTGAGTATGAATGTATTGTGAACTTTTGAATGTTTATCAAAGACCAAGTCTGTGATTCATAGGTCAAAATGGGAAGAATGCACATGTTCATGATTTTTTGCTTTTAATTCAATTAGGGAATAGAATAGAATAAAATAAAATAATATAAATAAATAATAATAATATTAATAAATAAATAATGATAAATAATGAGATGATGAGAATATAATGCTTTTATATTAATTTCACCCTAACGAAGGACACGGGAGACAGCTAGTCTAAAATAGATTTTCCTTTAACAAAATTATTAAAAAAAGCAGTACTTACTTACAGTTTCTAAGTAAGGTAAAATTATGTAACTATAATAATGCCTATTTATAACCATTATAAACACTGGTGTTCCGACTGAAATCGATTAGACCTGACCTTGGACGTAAAATGCGCCTTCTTGGTTGCATGTAGCAGTAAATTGTTGCAAATCCGACAGTAATAACTTTTAACTAGGTGCTAGGTCAGTAGATGCTATGGTGAGTGTATTTTAGAAATACACTTTAATTAACCGCAACATGAGCTATTTTCCCGTGCCTCCTCGAACTAGTTTTCGCGTCTTTCGTCCGTCTTCCGGCAACCATGGAAGGCATAGGGGGAGGCCTTTGCCCAACAGTGGGACAGTACAGGCTAATAAAAAAATAGCAACATAACATCACGCTTACATTCCTCGGTAGGTTAGGTAGAGGTGCATCTAAAGTACACCATGTTAATAAAATCCGATTCAAATTGGGAAGTAATATTTCTTTTAATAAGTTCACGTGGACAAAAGTTGTAGGCAACAGCTACCAATACAATTCACACAAGCAGGTTGGGGACAGAAGAGAACCTTACGTCCCAGCCGCCGCGGGAGAAGCACCGGGCGTCGGGGGCCACGTGGTGGCTCTCAGCCACCGTAGGCGCGGGCCTGTGGACCGTGAGTAATGGGCTAGCTCGCCGTCCGTCCGTCTTATGACGACAGGCCGTGTCGACGGCGCGTTCGTGTTCAACGCGCGCCTCAAAGAGATGTCAGCAAACAGGAGGGGCCCGCAAGGGCCGATGCCTGCCAAGGCTGCGGGACTGTTCGAAAGAGATACCGCGGCCCTGGAACATAAAGGGCAAAAGAAGGAACATGGATAGTTTTTAGTCAGTAAAAGTCTGACACTCCCTTCTGCTCCGCCCGGAGCGGGAGGAGTCATTTGATGATTTCCCACCCGAAAAAAAAAGGCTGGGGACAGAATATGTTCCTGATTAATGATGGAAATCGGCTTGCCGCTTATTACGCCTTGTTTCAGTTCGGACGATGCGACAAAATGTGTTAATACGCGATCGGCTTAAGTCGATTCCACGTCGATTAGTGTCCGTCACTCCCTTATTTATTAATTCTCGTAAGAATATTTAAAACATAAAAATCCATTAATTATTCGGTGGAAACTTTCGCGGTATTTCGTTGACATGTACTATGTAGTACGGTCACGCGAACAAGTAGTAACCCCCTATGGTAATTATTTATTTATGCACATACAGAAGTTGGTATTTGCGTGTCACACACACAGAACTAGTTCACCTCACTATCCCCATACGGCTATTAGGGTTGTGAGGTAAACTAGTTTTGTGTTTTGTATAGATTTGCTTAACAATTTTTTTTTGTTACGGTGACTGGCTGTTTTAGTTAAAAAATGGTTGTAACGTTCCGTTTTTCTTTTTTTTTTTATAAATTATAACAAGAGGTTCGTTTCGTTTCCCTCAAAGGAATAGGCAGAATTGTACTGCTGTGACCTTACGGGCTTGCTGGCCTTAATATTGGTACCAAAGTTTAATTTTCACATGAGGATATTAATAACCCTTCGAGGATTACAGCCGTGATGATATATGATATTTTAAATAATAATTTGAATTAAATCGTGATAGGATATTTATCGCATATTAGCCGCAGGACCGATGACCATTGGGGTAGACGTGTTCTTGAGTGGAGACCGCGAATTGGCAAGCGTAAGGTAGGACGCCCTCAGGCGAGCATGGTATGACGATCTTCGCGAGGTAGCTGGTAGCAACTGGATGAGAGTTGCTGAGAATCGAGTCGAATGGCGAGCGATTGAGGAGGCCTATGTCCAGCAGTGGACTGCTATAGGCTGATGATGATGATGAGGATTTTTATAAATATGTGCGAGTAGGTTAAAGCAGTACTTTATGCATTTCGCTCGGGCAATTTTGTTTCAATTCCCAAGTCGGGCAAGTGTTGTTTGGTTTTTCACTAGCAATTTCTCAGTAGCAGCCACGGAGTCTGGATTTGCGCCCGGTTGAGGGCAATAGACTCGCCCCCTATTACATGGGAATTAAACATAACTGCCGAAATGTGGGTGTACTATAAGATACAGCTCTGCCTTACCCTTCGGGGATTACAGGCATTATGTTATGATGTTTATGCAATTCCCTGTTTAACCTTTTACAGTTTACATCAACCTACAAAGTGAGCAGAATTAAGCAGTGATAGATAGACGTGTGATCGTCGGACTGCCAAGTCATAGGTCTCAAGTCCGATACCCAAGACACGCACCTCTGGTTTTTCGGATTTATGTGTGTATTGTATAACTATTACTTATTTCGGTGAAGGAAAACATCGTGAGGAAACTAGTAAGTCTGAGAGAT
The DNA here is from genome assembly GCA_950022335.1 of Eurois occulta. Lineage (NCBI taxonomy): Eukaryota > Metazoa > Arthropoda > Insecta > Lepidoptera > Noctuidae > Eurois > Eurois occulta. The sequence continues at coordinate 14,359,293 of OX465498.1, read as the reverse complement.
ATTTCCTCACGGCATGTAAAGCCAAGTCAGAGGCCCATGGGTGGCATGACACCAGGTTAGGCACTAACCATATGATAAAGAGAGAAAACCAATACTTAGTTTAAAGCAAATTCAGCCCAGAAGGTTCCTAAAACAATGAAGTCTTAACAAGTGGTTACACATTCACAATACTTATCGTTTTCGTCCCAGTTGGGAACGTGCCAAAGTAAGCCAAGTCATTTCCCAGTTAAGCCAAATAGCCAGATGTTTTCATCCACGTAGCATTTGTTGAAAGTAAAATCAAATTATTTTTATGGACGATGGACCTTCAACATTATAATCTACCTCGCCTTTTCCTAACTATGTAGGGGTCGGCTTCCAGTCTAACCGGATGCAGCTCAATACCAGTATATTATATCGAGCTATTGCCGATCTGACTTCCACAACCCAGTTAGTACTGGGTAATGCTATCCCTTGGTAAGACTGGTTGTCAGACTTACGGGCCACTGATTACTAGAAACGACTGTCAAAGATCTACAAATGACAGCCGGGACCAATGGTTTAACGTGCTTTCCGAAGCTCGGAGGAAACTCAGTATATAATTAGTGGTCACCTATCCACGGACCAATCTAGGCAAACGGGGTTCAACCTGAAGATCGACCTGAGCGGCTGTTATTATTTAGCTAGGAGCTCCTCCTTGTGCCTTCGAGATGTTCACGTTAAGAGGAAAACTTTAAGAGGGGTTTAATCGACTGGTCGCAAGCGCTACTGTTGAGCACGAAATGTAGGACTTATTCCATCAGGGGTTACTCGGTAGCAGCCCGAGATCTGGTTCAGTGCTCGGTTGATAGCAATAGGCTTGACCGCTATTACATGGAACATTAACATAACTGGCAAAATGTGGATGGACCATAAGCTGCGACTGCTGCGCTGCGTGTCGCGGGTTCGATCCCCGCACGAAATAAATACTTCCATGGCCTGCAGGTACTTGTTCGGACTCTGGCAGTTTGTGTATCTACCTATGTGAGTTTAAAGGTTGGCAAACTTAAAAAAAATACATTATTGTTCACCATAAACACAGCTCTTTTACAATATTGCTCTGCCTATCCTTTCGAGGAAATCAGGCGTAATGTTATGTTCATACTTAACATACCAATCATAGCGTTAGCTTAACGTTACTGTGAAATTATCCAGCCGCTTACTTCCGGGGTCTTGTTGGGAATTCCGGAGTGGATTTCCGGAGTTATATCCGGGATTTCACGGATTTATTTGACCCGGTCGGAAGCGTTAGTTTCTGACACACTACTGGAGGGTAAGAACACTATGTAAGCAAGTATTTATTACAAGTTGGACGATTATATCTCTGATAAAAATGCTTGGCTCAATGCCGTGATCCACATGGACAGGGGCGCATAAACTGATTAATGGATAGCATTAAATAGTATTGTTGGAGCTGCTGAAGATTGTACAACTATCTTTGCATTGTATAAATTCAATTTCTTTTGGCATTATATAACCGCATAGCCCATATTATGTGAGTACTATGTACTAGAAAGCTATCATTCGCTGGAAACCTACGTCTTTTTTTTTTTTTGACTTGAATGTGCCCTGGCGGTTAAGTGTATGTCATGCTCACTCAAATGTCTCGCTGATGGTGGCGCGTGTGTCGGATCATTTAGTTCCCTTCAAAATGGTTGAGTTGGATGGTGCTGATACATGCGTCATGTTCGTGAACGGGCGCTGTCAGTTGTGACTGGTCATCTCTTGGTTGCCACGGCTTATTTGAATTAATTATTTTATTTTTGAGTTGTTCTTTTCTTTGTTTTTACTATGGACACTTTTAACGTGCACATCTTGCTACATCGCTCTCACATAATGTACCATCTCAACATGAATGATGTAACCAAGGTTTTGTAAAATATTCTGATTTAAAAGAGTGTCCATGGAGTTTCTTGCCCGTTCTTCTCCATAGAGATCTACGTTAGGGAATGGGCAACTACAGTACTTTCACAGTTTTTATGCCTTGTGACTGGGACTGTAGCTACATTTCATTGTTGTCTTTGTTTCGACAATTCAAAAGTGCCTGTAACTGGCCTACTTGAAATAAATGCTTTGATTTTGGTTTTGAACTTTATTAGGTTTAAGCAAAAGTTTTTTGAGTTTTAGTTGTTACGCTCACATATATTTGCTGAGAAACATGATTTTTAAATGGTTGCTTTGCGAAAATGCAAGCGCTTTTTGTCTGGCGACACAACAGTCTACTTAGTACCTAAATGTCGAACATGAATAAAGTTATACTAAACTTAAATATCAGAAGAAATGGTTTATCTTACATCTTCACCCTATAGCAGTCTACTGCTGGACATAGGCCTCCTCAATCGCACGCCACTCAACTCGATCCTCAGCAGCTCTATCCAACTGCTACTAGCCACCCTGCGAAGGTCGTCATACCACGCTCGCCTGAGGGCGTCCCACCATACGCTTGCCAATTCGCGGTCTCCACTCATATCTACCCCAACAGTCATCGGATCTAAGGGTAATGTGGCCGGCCCATTGCTACTTCAGCTTACTTATACTGTGAGCTAAGTCGACAACTCTGGTTCTCTGTCGGATCACCTCGTTCCGGATGCGATCCCTCAGAGAGACTCCAAGCATAGCCCGTTCCATAGCTCGCAGTGAATTTGAATTTAGGAATTTGAACTTAGGAGCAGCCGTACCGGGAGTGTCCACGTTTCAGCCCCGTAAGTCATAACAGGCAGGACGCACTGGTTGAAGACCTTAGTCTTTAGGCTCTGTAGAATACGCGACGAGAAGACCCAACGCAGTTTCCCGAATGCTGCCCAGATCAGCTGAATTCTTCTGTTAGCCTCCCTCAGAGTTTGCCCGAGGTAAACATATTCTCAAACAACCTCGAGAGGACCGCCATTGCCAACAAGGTCCTGGGGTGACGTGTTCATCACCCTGAAACAGGGTGTGTAAACACATACGTATTGAAGAATCAACTAGGCTATCCAGCAACTGCTGCAAGTCATACAGCTATTCAGCCTTTATGACAATGTCATCTGCAAATCTCAAGTATGAGATGTTGATGTTGTCAATGTCATGGTTTATCTTTACTACGGTTTAAATAAAATAACATCGTTTTTCCCCGAAGGCTTAGGGCACAGGCGTACTTGCTCCTTATTGAATAAAATTTATAGGTATACCTCCGAAACCTATTAAAGCTATACCAATATAGGTTCCTACTACTATGTTGAATGGAAACAATAGCCTACAATACCAACGGTTCACCACTGACCGAGCTCCGCCGAATTATAGATTTATTACTCGGTACAGAATCTGTCGGTATAGGGAACTGGCGATAAGGACGCTAAATCATGCTTTGTTCACGTTGAATAGTACCTATGTTTTATTTTAATCCACTGTTGTGTTGGACTGTACTACCGAGTTCACTATCGGTTAACCACTTATCAACCTTATTACTTGGGTATCAGGATGAAAAGTGGCAGAGCGTCAGTGAAATCGGTAGTACTTACACGTGTTGAATGTTGTGGTGTTTTGTTGAATCAGTTTCATAGTATATTCATTCATACATAACATAACGCCTATAATCCCATTGATGTGTACCCATTATTACACCCACATTTCGCCAGTTATGTTTATTTCCCATGTCATTGTCATGTAGCAACGGACGATGGACGAGCTTATTGCCATTAACCGGGCACAAATTCAGGCTCCGTGGCTGCTACTGAGAAATTCCTGATGGAAATTACAACAAAAACTTCCTTGTGGAAATGAATTCAACTGTTTCCTACAAAAGTGAAATACCTATTGGTCAAAATGTATCGAACAGCTGTTTTTTTTTAAAACCCGATGAAAATTTCTATGGGGGGGCTTAGAATGATGTACTCAATACGTGGTAACCGTTTTCGCGTCGCTATTTAAAAGCTTAATTTTTATGTTTTTTTTTGTTTTAATATTAGGTTGTGGATTTTTTATCAACGTCGCTGATAGAATGCTCTGTCTAGGCCATCAGGCTAATCCCCAGTTGCGAAATCATTTTAGACCCAAACAACGTCTCCCTTCATTTCCAAACAATAATAAAAACCTGAAATCCCGACAACAAACTTCGAAAACATTATTATAGACGACAGCGATAATTCCTAGTAAAGCTCTTGTAATATCTAGGCTTACTTAGCTCGAGCTGGATAACTAGCTTACCTGCGGAGTACCGAAAACAAGCCCATTATGGAGTTAGCAACATTGTACCTGCTGAAAAATAATGTACTGTAATAATCTCGTCGAATCTTCAAACTTATTTTATGATTAGAGGTGATTTTTCGTTGTGCTGATGTTTTGTTGAAGTATGTAAAACCAGAATAATGTGACTACTCGTTTGAAATTGAATAATATGATTTAATTCAAATTCAAATTCTTTCATTCGAGCGGAGGCTCATATAGGGTTATTAATAACATAATCCTTAAAAACTAAGTGTTAGTAAACACCACGATACAGTGACACATGTAAATGACAGCAGTGAACCACATAAGGACAGTTCACTCTGCCAGCAATCATTTCCACAACCCCGTTAAGGCTAGCCATGACGTGAGCCACCATCGATGCTGCGAGCTTTCGCATTATTGTGTAAAAACAATCTACACGCGCTGCCGCAAACATCCCTGACGCTGCAACGCCATGGCAACCCCATCAGTCTCAGGAACGCATTATTGAATTGGACACGAAACAAAAGAAATAATAAAGAAAGTGGAGCTCGGTACTTATTCTTATTTAGGTAAGGTTCAAAGTAAGGAAGGTTAACCAGAAGTTACAATCATTATCACCCTATAGGTACACACAATACAAACATATACAGTTACAACCTCAGATGATCAGACTGACTGAGTTTATAAGATTCGTAAGTTGAACTATAGGCTTGTAGCTAATAACAACAGCCGCACAAGTAGATCGAAGGATAAGCTGCGCTTGCCGAGGATGTTCTGTGGATGACCATCCAATTAATATCGAGATCCCAAGAAGCTTCGTAAAGCACGTTAAGCCGTCGGTCACAGTTGTCATTTCTAGGTTTTGGACGTCGATGATCGTTACAGGTAGTCGGACGCCTGAAAGTCTTACCAAGGGGTATCGTACTAACCAGAAACTTGGTTGTGGAGGTCAGATAGGCAGTCGTTTCATGTAAACTGCTGGTATTCCGGTGCATCTGGTCAGACTGGAATCCGACCCCAACATAGTTGGGAAAGGACTAGGCAGGTGAAGACGTTCTTTAGGTTTACTGAATTTTACACGAAGAAGGTAAATAATGACGTAACTCACCTTTATGTACAGACTCTAATTGAAAGGCCATTTTCAAATAAAATATATTCCGTAAAAATATACTAGGCAATATAAGTGGAGGTAGTAACGAGCAGTGTAACCTTTCACCTCGCTTTTTTTAGCGTTGAGTAATCTCACCTACCCAGGTTACTTCTACCCTAATTATCAAAGAATTTTGAACCTTATTCCTAAGAGGATAAGATCGTTTAAACTTAGTTTCTGTCGGAGAAAGAACGAAGACGTTCAAGGGAATTAGGACTATATTTATTTAGGGGTAAAGCTAAAAGTAAGTAGGAATATTTTGTGTTTGTCTTTCGTGTATGGAAATGAGCGATTTATGTGAGTTTAAAGATTGTATGATATTATGAAACTTAACCTATTTATTTTAAATGTCAATTTTAAAGTAAAAGAAGTGATTTTGGGTATCATAGTTGCTCCACTGGTGCCTAAAACTATCTAAACAAATTATACCTACAAGCAATACTAAGTTATATCCGCGGCTTCGCCCGCGTGGAGTTCGGTAGTCCCATTGGGATCGTACTACCGTGAAAAAAGTATCCTAGGTCATATATATAGAAAGGTGTTAATCCAGGTTATAAACTATCTGTGTACCAAACATCCAAATCCGATCAAAAGTTTTTGCGTGAAAGAGTAACAAACATCCATCTGTGAATCCATCCTCGGAAACTTTCGCATTTATTAGTAGTAAGATAAAGCTTTATAGAAGCTGTGGTTAGGTTAGGTTATTTAATAGTCGCTGTGTTACCACAGGGTGCCCCCGTACCTCCGCCGCATCATTGGGGCTTATTTATCGGAAAGGTGTGTCACCTACAGGGGACGCGACGGCGGAGGCCGGCGCGACATGTCGTGCGGTGTTCCACAGGGTTCGGTCGTTGGCCCACCCCTGTGGAACATCGGGTACGACTGGGTGCTGAGAGGCGAGCTCCAACCGGGGGTGGCCCTGGTGTGTTACGCGGACGACACACTGGTCACGGCCCGGGGGAGCTCCTACAGGGAGGCAGCGTTGCTGGCGACCTCTGCGGTCTCACAGGTGGTGGGCCGCATACGGCGCCTGGGCCTGGAGGTGGCCCTCAACAAGTCGGAGGCCGTGGTCTTTCACGGCCCCCGGCGGGCGCCGCCGCCCGGATCACATATTGTGGTCGGTGGGACCCCAATTGCTGTCGAGTCCACCATGAAGTATCTGGGATTGGTGCTCGACAGCCGATGGGACTTTGGACCCCACTTCCAGCGGTTGGCGCCCAAGTTGATGGGCGCGGCGGGTGCGCTCGCAACGCTGCTTCCCAATCTGGGGGGCCCGAGCACCGCCTGTAGGAGATTGTACCTGGGGGTTTTGCGATCCATGGCCCTGTACGGGGCCCCGGTGTGGGCCTCTGACCTGACGGCCGGCAGCATCGCGATTCTGCGGAAACCGCAGAGAGCGATGGCCGTCAGGTCTATCAGGGGGTATCGCACAATCTCCTACGAGGCGGCTTGTGCACTGGCCGGGTCGCCACCCTGGGACCTAGAGGCGAGAGTCCTCGCGTCACTGTACCGGTGGCGCGAGGAGGCGCGGGCGCGGGGCGGTGAACCGATGCAGCGAGAGATCGATCTGCGTCGGTCCCAGCTCCGCGAGGTCTTGGTGGCGGAGTGGCGGCAGAGGCTTTTGCGCCCTACCGCCGGCTTCGCTACCATCGAGGCGATCCGACCAGTGCTCGAGGAATGGCTCGAGAGGAGGCACGGCTCCCTGTCATTTCGGGCGACGCAGGTATTCTCGGGGCATGGTTGTTTCGGGAAGTACCTGTGTCGCATAAACAGAGAGCCGGACGCTCGGTGTCATCACTGCGTCCATTGTCTGGAGGACACGGCGCGGCATACGCTGACAGAGTGTGCCGCATGGGAGGAGCCGCGCCGTGCCCTCGTGACAGTAGTGGGAACCGACCTGTCGCTGCCGGCCGTCGCTCGCGCGATGGTCGGGAGCACAGAGTCGTGGGATGCGGTGATCTCCTTCTGTGAAACGGTCATCTCACAGAAGGAGGCTGCGGAGAGGTTGAGGGAGGTCGAGACCACTCTCCCGATCCGCAGCAGACGTACCGGGCGTCGGCGGAGGGCGGATAACGCCCTCTTCCGGCCCCCCTAAACGGGTCCAGAGGGACGGCGGACTTGGGGACGTCCGCTGCCCCCCCCGTATAACTGGACCCGAGGTGGTGGCGCGTAGTGTTCCGCGCGCCCCCCTAATGGCGTACCGGGGGGAGGACACCTCACTCCCCCTGCAGACTTGAGGAGGCCCGCGGAAGCGGGCCGGCACTAGCCGGGGATCGTGGAAGGCGCACTAGTTCCCATGATCCCCGGTGCAAGTGTGGGAAGGGAACACCGGGGTGGTTTTTAGTCGGTTAGAGTCCGACAGACCCCTCCGCCCGCCCCAGGGCGGAGGATATCCGTGTGGATTTTCCACCCCGGAAACAAAAAAAAAAAAAAAAAAAAAGGTTATTTAATAGTACTTATATAAGATTAATTAAGGTTGTTGTACCTACTGCCACGGAGTCTGGATTCGTGCCCGTTTGATGGCAATAGACGAGTCTATTGCCATCAAACGGGCACGAATCCCCTATTAAATGGGACTTAAACATAACTGGCGAAATGTGGGTGCACTATTAGGTACACCTCTGCCTAAACCCTTAGGGCATTTCAGGTGTGATGGTATGTTCCTACTGCAAATTATAACAGGTATTTTTGAGACGACGATTGAGATTTCAATCAAACTTTGGTAAAAAGAGTAGGTATTCTTCATATTTATAAAGCAATATAGGTATTGCGATGGCAGCTTTTATATCGTTAATGAAAGACTCTTCAGTACTGAAGAGTCTTCAACTTCACTTTCAATAAAAACATTTATACAACTAATTATTAAATGCAACACGTATTAAGTATACCGTTTTAAAAACTTAATAGCCAGATGCCAACAATAAATGCAGTTTCAGAAGGTTTACTCCGAGAAAACCGTCAACGAAAACAGGACAGTTAAAACTCCGCGACTTCGTTCTCATGTAAATCTTGATGAGTAAATGTGACAAAAAAAGTATCCTATGTGCTATTCCAGACTGTAAATCTGTAATTTTTGTATATTATAATAATAATAATAATCATTTTTTTATCAGGCAACAAGGCCCATAAATAAAATACACAAAATAATTTTACACAATGATAAACTACCACCTACATACACTACACATACACACATTACACTACACACTACACATATATTACTATATCTCTGTGCCAAATTTCAGCCAGATCCGTTCAGTCATTCTGGTGTATTTTTTTTTTAAACTTTGCCCCACACTAGGAATTTCTCCTGTATCATGGGTGCGTTTTTGATTGATTGACATCAAACCATCCCTCCAAACTTTGGCATCGGAAAATCTTATTAACTATTCCCGTTCCTCATACTCCCATAATATAAGTGCATATGCATGATATTAGTCTTCTGCATTTATATACGTTATAGCCTTCATGGTGTGTTCTTCACTGCAGTTACAAAGGTCAGCACGCAAGACCAGGGGTTACGGAAGTGAGCCAATTACAGCTAGATTTATACTGCGTCGACTGCACGATACCTGGTGTTTTATATGAACTAGGTACGCTTCGTATGCCTTGGTCAACGAATAAAAGGTTGTTTGAAGTATTTAGTTTTGCTTGAAAATAACTTAACGCGCCATAGATTAGATATATGTCTTGGATGTACAATAAAGACTTTATTGTACATCCAAGGGCTCGGAATGGTTAGGCAGACGTACTTTTTTTTATTTATTTATTTATTTATTTATTTTATTTTAAAGAAGACTTACAGACTAACAAAAAAAAAATGATATAAAAAGTGTAAATTTTCAATTCGCTAATTACAAGCCTCCACATGTAGACAAAAAAAAAATACATATAATATATCAATACAAAAAATAAAATAAAAGAAGTACAGACGACAATTAATTACTAACGAGAGAAGTTGTTAATTATCGAAAAAGTTCTCTGCCATTTGCCGTCGCAAGGACGCCACACTGGTGCAGAACAAGTCAATATCAAGGTCCCTAGAAAGTCGATTAAAAACAAGTGCACTCCTTATTGAAAAAACATTTTTCACATAATTGGTCGTTGTGAAAGGTACACTTAATATTGGTCGCTGACGTAATCCCATAAGGTTCGTGCGTAATGCTAAATTTGCAACAAGTTCAGGACAGTCAATATGGCCATTTGCGACATCCATAAGCATAGTCATGTCTCCAATATGACGCCTCATCTCCAGAGGAAGGAAGTGGTACCGTTTACAGCGGTGCTCATAGTCAACTGAGTATTGCTGTGCTCTATAATCTAGGTAACGTAGAAATTTTCTTTGGACGCCTTCAATACGGGACTTATAAATCTCATACTGCGGGTTCCAAACCTGAGATGCGTATTCTAAATGGCTACGTACGAAAGAACAATACAAAATTTTTACTGGTTTAAGAGATCGGAAACAGGCCGTGGTGCGTAATATAAATCCCAGAGCCTTTGATGCCTTTGTTACTATACTATCCACATGTTGATCAAACAGAAGCTTGTTGTCTACGATCACCCCTAAATCTCTTATGCTATTTAGCCTGCTAATTAATTCATTGTTAATATTGTAATTAAAAGTAATCAAAGACGTACGTCGTGAGAATGTTAGGACGAAACATTTAGAGACATTTAATTGGAGTTTGTTACGTTTGCAATATATCTCAAATCTGTGCAGGTCGTCTTGCAATTGATATGCATCAGACATGTCTCTTACAACTTTGTGAATTTTCATGTCGTCAGCATAGAGAAGAATATAAGAATGATGAAAGCACTGCCTGATATCTGTTATGAACAATATGAATAACAAAGGACCCAGAATGGAACCTTGAGGCACTCCTGAAGGGACAGAACTCCAACCAGAGGTGTAGCCTTGAAGCACGACGGCCTGCGTTCTGTTCTCTATATAGGATGAGAACCATCGGTATAAGTCTCCGTGAATTCCGGCGAGAAACAGCTTTTTTAGTAGCATGCGATGATCAATACGGTCGAAGCATTTGCTGTAATCGGTATAAATTACATCAACTTGACGCTGTGTCATGCCGTTCGTAATAAATTCCTGTGACAGAAGTAAGTTAGACGTGGTGGAGCGGTTCCTAACAAAACCGTGCTGTTCATCACCAAGAACAGTCTTAAAAGCCGCGTAGACATCAGTGTAAACTATACGTTCAAGAACTTTAGAAAAGAGGCAGATTTTAGAAATGGGACGGTAGTTTTCAATATTTGCTTTATCGCCTTTTTTAAAGACGGGAGTGACGAAAGCAGACTTCCAAATCCTTGGAACTTTACCTTCAGAAAGAGAACGCCTGAATAGGATAGTGATGGGTTCAGCAAGACTATCAGCACAAGTAACAATGAACAATGGAGGTATAAGATCTGGTCCACCTGATTTAGTTAGGTCCAAGGATTTGAGCAACTTCAATACACGTGAGTGGTTTATGTCAACTGTGCTGATAGACATAGCAGTATTACTACATCGCTCACTGGAAGTACATTCATCATCAGCCGTTGTTGTTTCAGGTTCTAAAAAGGTGGATTGGAAATAGCTAGCGAAGAGGTTGCTAATATCTTGCCCTGCGTTCACAGAGGTCTCTCGGTAGAACATCTCACTTGGAAATGAGCCAGCCCTCCGCTTGCTTTTAACAAATGTCCAGAAAGCTTTTGGATTTTTTACAATAGAAGCCTCAATGTTAGTCATATAGTTATCATAACAAGCCTTTTCCAACTCAATAATTCTGGTACGCAATAATGAAAAAGAATGATAATCAGATAAATTATTGTATTTTTTATATTTTTTATGATATTTATGTTTTTCTCTAATAATTTTAACTAGTGCTGGGGTGTACCAGGAAGGATAAGAGGATTGTTTTACCGATTTTAAAGGTACATGTATATCCCTAAGCTCGTACAGTTTGTTATAAAATTTAGTGACCGCATCTTCTAAGCTTGTTGACAATAAAAACTGAGGCCAGTTAATTTGATCAAGTTCAGATTTTATAGCGTCATAATTGCCCTTTGAGAAAATATAACGTTGCTTAGGTTTATCGACAAGTGTATGAATTTCGACAAATTTTGTCTTAACAATTAAAGGCTTGTGATGAAGATCAAGAGGCAGAGCAAGAGGGTCCGTACATTCCGAGACAGTTACGGTATCATTACAAAATACAAGGTCGAGTAGCCTACAGTTAATATTCCGCTCACCATTATACTGAGACATGTTGAATGTTTGCAATGTATCAAAGAAATGAGTGACATGCTGAGTAGAAATATTTTGTGGGATTAACTCCCCATTAGTAGCCATGTCCCCATTACACCACTCGACATCATTTCCGAAATTGAAATCACCCACCAGCAAAAACTTGTCAAGTGGATGAGTCAAAATTAAGTTATTAAAACTATCCGTGAAATTGCGCAACTGAGTACTATATGAATTACCTATATTCTCCTTGCATAAATAAAGCGCACAAATATGCAAATTGTAACTAACCTGTGGTTTGGACTTTTTAAGGATTAAGGATAGCCAAATATCCTCCGCAGAACTACGCCAATCCAACCTCTCAACTATTGTAAGTTCACGTTTCACAGCTATCAGAACACCTCCACCACGCAGCTGACCGGTTCGGGAGTAGTCACGATCACGTCTCCAAACAAGGTAACGTCCGTCGAATAATTCACTGCTGTTAAAACTATCATCTAACCACGTTTCCGTAAATATAATTATATCGTAGGAACTGAGACACACTCCGCGAAACACTATGTTCGTTTTCGTACGCAAACCACGCACGTTTTGGTAATAAATTTTAAGCGTAGCCATAATTACCTTTAACTACAACTAAATAACGTATGAATAGATGAATATTTGTCAAAAATAAATTAAATATTACTGATAAAATCAAGTGTAGGTCATTATTGCAACTATTATAATGCTTAAGATGGGTAGTGGTGAAATAAAGTAATAGACACAGCAATACACAGTGATCAATAAAAATAACGTTATAAAAACAGCTGTTATAAAGGGAAACAATAAGCGACGACCTGTACAGAGATAACAACACCTCGGGGTAAAACGTCATAATTGGGGACGGTTCACGACGGAAAATGTACTCAATGTCACGGACAATAAAGTTTAAATTAGCATAACAGCAAGCGACATTGCAAAAATAATATTGAGTTGACTTACTTGGGCACACCGCATAGTGACACAAAACCAGTAGGAATACGCAACTAGCACACATAAGACTAAGATTCTCAAACAACTTTGTTTCGCACTTAGAAAACGCAAACTTAAAACATAATGTTATGATATCGGTTTTGACAAGCAATAACGGTGAGTAATTTAAATAATTTTTTGTAGATCTTTCTCCGATTTGATAATTAGTGTTGGCGACGTATCGTTTTTTCTTGCGTGTATCTTCGCGTGTTTGACCCAAACGTATTTGAAATCCATTTCTGCCGAGGTTTTCTTAGTTTTAGACAGCAACATTTTGTTTTTTATTGTTAGGTGATCATTTACAAAGATTTTATGATTGCCAGTTAACCCAATTTTAACTGGCGTCAGGGGTGAGGTCTTTAGTTCGTGCCTAGCAGCTGCAATAAAATCTTCTTTTGCGTAACGTTGGCAAAAACGGACTATGATTGGTTTTATACGGTCTTTTTCACTAGTAGGCACTCGAGTGATGAAGTTAATTTGATTTTTCGAGATAGGGTAATTGAATTTAGCACCTTTTAGGTAGAACTCCCACATTTTGCCAGTTATGTTTAAGTCCCATGTATAACAGAGATCTTATTGCCATCAACTGGGTATAAATCCAGGCTCCGGGAAGCTACTGAGATGTAATAACACTCTGCGGTATCGCTTCAGACCACTAGTTAGACAAATCAGGCACTTAAGTTGATTACCTACTATTATACGTAAAATATACCTTTTTTTTGCTTTCGCGGGGAAACCTACAAAAGGCGACCGGTCTTTGGGGATAAGACCGGGGAGTGTGGGATTTTTACTACACTAAAACCACCCCGGTAGTTACACATGAGAGAAGGTACCGTTTCCTCTTAAAATACCTGTCCGGAGCCCCCTCTGTCCAACGCCTGTTAAGACATACCTAGCACTCCTTTTTTAAATTATTTTAAATTAGTCTTCATTCAATGCTTTTAAAACCTCAACCAGTTGCTCACCTAAATATAAATGAGGGTCTTGACTGAAGCGAACCTGGGGATTAATATCGGAACGTTCAGATCGGCAACAGGTCTGCTTTTCATTAATAATGTCTTGAATTGAAGCGATCGCAGCGATCAACATCTAATTCTGATCTATCGACGCATTGAAAAGCAATATTTAGGAAAATAATGGATTACAGTAATTTCTAAACGACTTAAGCCCATTATTGTCTTAGGTCTGGTGAAATTATAGTTTAAAAAATAAAAAAAAACATGTTTTCTCATATTCTTCTTTCATTTGATTTCCGTCATTTTATTTCTGTTTTGTCATGAAAATCAGAAAAAATAACTAGTCCGTCATCGTTGGGAGTCCGCCATACTGGATTCCGAATGATGTCGTAAGCGGTGTCATGCTAACCATGATTTATCATCCAAACTAAACATGTATGCAAATCAATCGGAAACTTAGCCTACGACCTACAATTTGTAACTCAGGGCCGATACCACCGGGCTGGAGGAAACGCCCGGGTTATCATTGCGAGGATCGCCCGGAGGACGCGGTGGAGCACACCGTGGAGGTCTGCTCCGCTTGGGCGGAGCACTGTCCTTGTAGCGGCGATTGGCGGCGGCGACCTCTCGCGTCCGGCCCTGGTTTAAGCCATGGTCCGGAGTAAGTGGTAATAGGAAGCTGTCACCTCCTTCTGTAAAGCAGCCATGCTAGAGAAGGAGGTGGCGGAACGAGAGAGGGAGAGAACCTCACGCTCCGCCCAGAGCGGGAGGTCATTCGATGATTTCCCATCCCAAAAAAAAGGGCCGATACTACTGGGCCACCATTATTGTCTGCCTATTAGCTCATTATCTGCCTAGCTATTTCCATACTATGTTGGGGTTGGCTCCCGTCTTATCGGACCGGAGCTGAGTACCAGTATTTTACATAGAGCGATTGCCTATCTGACCTCCACAACCCAGTTAGTACTGGGTAATACGATACCGCTTGATAAGACTGTTTGGCGGACTTGCGGTACACTGTCTTCCTGTAACTAGTGTCAAAGATCTACAATTGACAGCCGTGACCAAAGAATTAACGTGCTTTCCGAGGCACGGAGGAAACTCGGTATTTAATGGGTGGTCAGCCATCCAGAGACCAACCTAGGCAAGCGCGGCTTAACCTGAAGGTTGATCCGAGTGGCTGTTATTATTTGCCATCAGCTACGAGCCCCTCGTCCTGTTAGTTCTGTCTGCCTATTAGTTCTGTTACCACTAAAATATTAAAAAGCTCTGAAACTGCACTGCCAGTGCCATCAAACCTAAAAATATCGAGCACACCAATTGAGGCGCAATCACCATCCGAGGCATCCAATTTGCAGTCAATTATCGGCAAGCCGCGTCGTAGAATACTAAGCGCTCTCTATTGAAAGCGCTTTCGTGCTCTTTCTTAATTAAAATAGCTTTATTTTTCATTTCATGGGGTTCTCTTTATGACTGGGTTTATGGGTTTTTTTATTTTATTTTATTTCTTTGGGAAAACAAACAGTTACACATTAAAGTATTACACATAATTCTAATACAAGGGGTGTGATTAAATGTATAACCAACGACATTTTCCACATATTACAAAAACAATTAGTTATAAAAACAATGCGACTTACGCTAACAGTTGAATGTGAACAATAAAATGACATAATGTGTTATGTTAAACAAAACAGGCATACAAATTAGGAAGAACAAAAAAAAAATACATGAAATGATAGTAGGTAATAGTTTAAAAGTTGCAAAAAAAAAAAAAAAACACTCAATCCAGAATGGCTTTGCAAACAAGGCCTTTAAATTTTCCTTTTGGTACAGCAAAGATGTCAACATTGTCGAAAAGACTGTTGTACTGACTAGTTAGGTGACGTAGGGGTGCTCGTAAGCCTGCGTTCGTACGACTAGAAGATACGGCAAATAGGGGTCGTGCGCGAACCCCACGGCTTATAGTTGTTCTAGGTACCACGTAACTAATCTTATTAGTGATGTCCATACAATCACACACATTATTACATAAATCATATAAAAACATTGTCTCTAAAATAATACGTCTGGCTTTAAGATTATGTAGTTTATACTTATTCAAAAGATCACTATAAGAAGCATAAGTACGAAAACAACGGTAATGCATGGATTTCAGAAACTTGCTTTGAACTTTTTCGATCGCGTCTGAGTATTTCCTATAGAAGGGACTCCATACCGCAACAGCATACTGTAACTGGGACCTGATTTACGATTTATAAAGGTATAAATATGTATAT
Organism: Eurois occulta; assembly: GCA_950022335.1. NCBI lineage: Eukaryota > Metazoa > Arthropoda > Insecta > Lepidoptera > Noctuidae > Eurois > Eurois occulta. The sequence goes on along the minus strand of OX465498.1, from coordinate 14,343,450 downwards.
GGGCGGACAAATTCAACGGCTGATCTCATAACAAACCCGTACATTCGGAAAGCATTATTCACTATTTTACTAATATGAGCGTCTAGGTGTAATTTGTCGTCTAATAGAACTCCAAGATCACGCACTAACGTTTCTCTTGTTAAAGTTATATTATTTAAAGAGTACGGATGCATGATAGTATTTTTGTTTTAGTAAAACTTATACAGCAACATTTATTTATGCTAAGTTGTAGTTTATTATTTAAACAGTATGCAGAAAATCTGTCTAGGTATTCCTGTATGAGTAGGCAATCTTGTAAATTCCTTACCGACCTAAAAATTTTGAGATCATCTGCATATAGTAATAATTTTGAATTTTGAAAACATTTGTTAATGTCATTAATAAATATAATAAATAAAAGAGGTCCCAAAATGGAGCCTTGTGGCACTCCAGAAGTAACACTTAGAGTGCTGGAAATGAAACCATTTATGACAACCCTCTGAGTCCTATTAGACACGTAAGAAGAGAACCATCTCACTGAAGGTCCCCACGTATACCATTGAATGCAATCTTACTCATTAGCAGCTGATGGTCAACCTTGTCAAAAACCTTGGTTTTTGTTTGGCTATAAGCTGCAAGTTAAGATAAAATACAGTTTTAGATGGTAATTAAGATCTTACTGTTCATAATATTATCTTAAAGATCTTGTAACCACCAGAGGTAGGTACATCAAGAAAGCTCGGTGGCAGTCCAGAGTCTGAGTATTGTGCTCGGTTGATGGCAATAGGCTCGCCTCCTAGTAAAAGCACTACATACTTACCAACTTTTAAAAACCATACCCACACATACACTCACGCACACTCACGCACACACACAAATACTCACGCACTCACGCATACCATCGCGCATAAGTGTAATGGTCTCTTTAATTTTTATTTAATTTTTTTGTTTGGTTTGTAGAAGTTTTCGTTTAGTTGCTTTTTTGTTATAAAACAAATGTATCATTTAATTGGGAGAAGACACTGCAACATAGTTTCAACTCTCGCAGGAGTTAGAGAATCCCACGTACCGTGTACAACGTTTTTTTTTCTTTTTAAATATATAGCACTCTGCCAGTTGCACTTATATAAATCTCCCACCACCGCTAATTTCTAAACGACTAAATATTTTGTTTTCTGTTTCCAGGTAAGCGACACAGAAATAACTATACTAGAACATCATTATCATCATATGTAAGTAAGCATTCACATTCCCACTTGAAGAGACTTGTCTGCGACCCTCTATTCATTCGTACGGTCCGGTACATCTATGGTCCATCAGAATCAATAAGGTTGCTCTCTTGTGCCAACTGCCAATGCTGTTAGGGTTTCCACAAACAATATTTTGTGTTTTTAAATAAAAAAAATAAAAAAAGTACGATACAAGATTTTTTATTCACACTAAAGTGTGAAAAAATAAAATAAAATTTGCACTTATTTAAAAAAAAAAAAAATTGAAAATTGCAATGTGATGTCGACGTATTTTGGGAATTGTAGTGAAGTTGGCGTCATTTTCGAGATTGTTTTTTTTCGTGTGGTTAATGCCTAATCTGGTGTTACAGTTTTTATGCTGGGTTAATATGCCTTCAAGAAACATCTTTCAAACATTTGGTTTCCTCACGATGTTTTCCTTCACTGAAACAAGTGATAATTATAAAATACGCACAACCGATCTACTGATAACTTTCAGCCTTATATGGTAAGACATAAATCTTATGTCATAAACGCACATGTATCCAAACAAAAAATCAGATGTATATCTGAGACCTTTTCTTGACATTCAGCACATGAAATAATTCTGGCGATTCTTAAATGAAAATCATCAAGATTTATCTTGAACTCATACCAGTTTTCACTGTTAATACTCAGCGACAAATTAGGTAGAGCAGACGCCTAATTTAATGTCGCATCCAAAAAACAAAAGCACATTTTTGTATTTTCAACTCTCGCGCACGTTAATGAAAGCAGCATTCCTAGCGTCGTCGCTATTGGTTGCTTGCTCTTGTGTCAATGCAATTGCCACTTGAAACTTATCAAACAGAATGCTAGGAACGCTGAGTTGCCAATCTTTTTGAAGTTTAGTGCTGAATACGAACTGTATTTGTCAGCAAATTCAATTTGTAAAAGACTTTAGAAAACCGAACTAGTAGAGACGTTTCGCATCCTTGGATTTCAATGGCAATACTTTTAAAGCACGTCGTTGCAATGTTGATATATCTAAAAGCAAATGTGTTTTCGATGGCTACGACTTTAATTTAAGTCTTAAAAAACATTGCACAAAAGGGTCGAGCTATAGACCTAGGTAACAGTAGCGAAGGGTCAATTTTTGTAAGAGGTAAGCCGGATCTTTAATGTGATTATATTATTTGTCTTTAGAATACTGACTGTGCCATTTTTCAAAGGGAAGTCGCTAGGAATCGAGTTGTATGGAACCTTCGCCACTGCTAGGTAATCAAATCGTATTGGCTAAGCCTTTAAAGCGTATTTAATTATAGCTACTACGTATTATTTTCTAACCACTGATAAACATACTTACATAAACTCACTCCGCTTTCTGACGGTGGTAGGCAGAAACCACAAAATGCGACCTGCTGCGATCCTTACATATTCTCCTTTCGACTCGTCCACGTTCATACATCTGATCATACACGCACGCCGGTTGCGTGTACTACGCAACTGACTTTTCAGAAAAACATCACCAATAAGGTCAGTGTCCCAGCGTTGCCAATCACATTTTGTAACCTTAAGGAACTACAAAAATTTTAAACATCTTTTTGAATACCTAACCCTATGGACGCCTTTCAGACTATACTCAAGCCATAGTTGTTGATGTGATGACCATGGATCGCAGTAAGTAAATCAATCTATCTACCGTAGCCGTAAGCCACTGAGTCGCTCGGCGCCAATCAAAAATATCCACTACAATATGCATACATTTGTGGCGTGATGTTAGTGGTGAAAATTGTACTGACCGCATAATACATTACAATGTACACTGCAATTCGAGATAAGCTTCAACAGTTGATGATTATCAACTGTTGAAGCTTATCTCGAATTGCAGTGAAGTTGGTTTAGTTGATTATTAAAATTATTTGTTTGTTTTTAAAGCTTTTATTATATCTAAAAAACTACCATATTTTGTTATTCTAACACATTGGTGCCTTTAGTAATCAAGATGCCATCAAAAACTTCAAAACCCTTCTAACCCTCCTAATCACCCGCAAAAATAGTCCTCCGCCAATATGTCTGTTACCTTATGACGCCTGAACGTGATTCCATTTTTGGAACATAGGTTAGGTAGACCTTGACCTGGCTGGATACTTTCTATACCAGGAGTACGTCCCCATGGGACAATACCCGTGAAGTCGGGAGTGTAGGTCCCCCAGACTTTAGAGCTTCGCTAATCCTATTTGTAATTTAATTTTCCCAATCCATATCCAACGTAGCAGCCCTGTTTGCTCTGGAAAAGGCCCTTTGATCTAAATACAGCAGCGGTCAACAAACAGGTCCAATTAATTTGTGAATGGATGTTTGTACGATCGTTTCTGCTTCACGTCATTCAAGAAAATCCATTCGTCAAATAAGATGCTTTTGTTGAAGTAGCTGTTGACTTTTGGAGATGTACAAGCTTGGTTAAGGGTAGGACTGGTTTTAAGAGTGAATTTGGTTCATAATTAGGAGTTAGTACATTAAATGTTTTTACCTGGCTGCGCGACAGCAAGGACAGGGTTATTTTTCATTATATTTTGAATCTTTCGCTGATTGAGGAGTTTCACTGAAGGAGGCGGATTTTTAAAACATTAGGTAGGGTATTATACTGCAGTTCGGTTTGTTTAGTACGAGTCTTTTGGCAAGATTTTTTTGTTCTTTTGATTATTTAACCTCAGGTTGGTCCGCGGATGGGTGATAACCCATTACATACCGAGTTGCCTCAGTGCCTCGGAAAGCACGTTAAGCTGTTGGTCCCGGCTGTTAATTGTAGATCTTTGACAGTCCTTAAGAAGTAAGTGGCTCGAAAGTCTGACAACCAGTCTTACAAAGGGGTATCGTATTACTCAGTACTAACTGGGTTGTGGAGGTCAGATAGGCAGTCGCTCTATGCAAAATACTGATATTGAACTGACCGGTTAGACTTTAAGCCGACTCCAACATAGTTGGGAAAAGGCTAGGCTGATGATGATAGTGATGATGGAGCAAATATAAATCGAGCATGCGCTGCGCTCGCGTCGTGGATCCAGGCCACTCACTCTTACAGAGAGGACGCCTGTGTGTGCGGTGGTCCGAACATTTTAATCCAATTATGTATGGAGAAATAAGTACAAAATACTTCCTAGGAGTCTAATTTGTTCGCTCCAAATCATTAGAAGAAGAGCTGAACCCTACACACAAAACCTGCCAGCTCCTCACGGCTAATCATCCAAGTGGTCCTCACAGATAATTACGAGACCTTTCAGTAGATTAAGCTCCAGAAGACGACCGCACTTTAAATAGAGCATATAAATTGCCAGCGATTTGCCTGAACGACCTCGATCCTACGGGTAAGTAACTATTTATACGTCAAGGTTCTAGTTAAGTGGCTTTAAGTTTATTCGTGGGTAAAAATGCCTAGTTAAGGTAATATTTTATTTGTTTACTAGTTTTTGGCCGCGGCGTCGCATGCGTGGTGGTTAGAAATTTAAAGTAACTCATCAATATAAAAAGTATGTTCCTGACGTCACATCGGGCCACACACCACACTGCGATCGCGGGCTTCCCCCGCCACTCACTCGCTTACTCGCCGTCATCTTGAGCGTGCGCACATATCGGTCGTCTCAAACCAACCCAAGAAATACAGTTTAATTATTTAGAATTCAAGTAGGTAGTTTTATTAGTCTAGACCACCAACAGCACACCTGGAGCTTGATACTCAACAAGTACCTATCATATGTCATGGTTTACCAAGACAGGTCTTCTACTTTTTTTCGACATATTTAAATTTCTTGGGCCCAGCATAATTATGGTCACGTCAATCGCGGCGTCTGTGGCGTTTTTTTAGGTCCTCTAAAGTCCAGGTGTCGGTGTACACTCCAGCAAGTGGGCCATCGAGTGGTTTGGAGCTTCGCATTTGGATTGTGTGTTGATTGGCAAATAGTGTTTACAGCGGCCTACTTGAGTTACCTGGGTTACCTAGAGAGGTAAACTTGCCAAACATAAAATCCGTTGATAGTATGATCATACTAGAAAGGAAGGAGACTGCTAAAATAGTTGCTCGTAGGGATTTTTGGAAGAAGAAGCTAGTCTGATCCTATAGAATAAGTGCAGGTGTAAAATGATCATGAACAGGTTTTATTCGTTATTTTCACGTCAGTTGAAGAATTAAAAAGGCAGCTGGACCATTTAAAATGCACGTTAAAATGGCTGAAACTAGGTGGTTGAATTGCAAGATAATTAATTGGGATAAGGGTGGGAGTATGATGATGATTTAATATGAGAGTATTTTTGGACTATATTCCCTATTGTATTAAATTCAATTTGAAGTTGCGATGCCTCGTGGTTGATAAGCCATTGAAACAATTAGGAAGGTATTCAAGTTGTACCAAAGAACGTTTATTTAAGATTGAATTGCGGCCGGTGTCTGATAAACAAAAATTAATATCGTTGAATTTATATTGTACTAAACTTATACTGTCACTTACGGGATATATTCCGTGATTGTTAATGATTTTGAGCTCCCGATATTATGACGCTGTTGCAAGCTCAAAATCATGAACAATCACGGAAGATTATTGATTGTGCACGTAGGTTATCCTCTACCGTTAATCTGGCAATCGAAGTAAGGTTTGCTGTAAGAAAACCCAATTTTGGGTTAAGCTCGCCGTTGTACATAAGCTATATATTGTAATGTTGTCTTTTAATTTTGTTATCTTTTAATTTTGTGTGCAATAAAGAATAAGAAGATATCCCGTAAGTGACAGTATAAGTTTAGTTTTAAACCGTGAAAGTTTAAAACAGTATACTGTACTGTCTCTTGCTTCGCCTACATGGAGGTCGAAATTTATCCGAAGGGATCCTACTGCCGGGATAAAAACGCCATGGTCTGTGCCAAATGTCATGGAAATTCGCCCAGCATTATGTGAAATATATATAGCACATGTAGTTATTATCTCAAGATAAAACAATTCTAGGTAAGCTTGCTCCACCCTAGGCCGCGTCATTGCTTCACATCAGGAGATTTGTGGCCAGACGCGGCCTTCGTTTATTTTAGTACAAAAATAAAATTGCATGGATTCTTTCTGCGTTTAATTTTGGAGAACTTGTTTTATCAGGTACCCTGTTACAAAAATGTTGTGCCACCCTTCCTTTTCTTTGTTCACCATCTTTTAATTCAAAGAACCCTAAGGACCCCAACATTGATGCATTTGTTGCAATGACTGACTCTTTTTCGCTTACAAATATAACAAAGCAATTATATCAAAGACCCCTTGTTCTATTGAGATAGTAATAACAAATGCTCACATTAAGTAAACCAGGATGTATTGTGTCTAAATATATTGGGCATTTGTGAGAAAGGGACAATAGTATGAATTGTGGGGTGTTGACAGGGAGAGGGATATGTTCGTATTTATTCGCATCGGAGAAGCATGCGTGCGCGCTTGTTGTATGGACAGTCTTTAAAAATAAACAATAATATTATTTCAAAAGTTATGTAGACTAACATTATTTAATATTTGTGATAAATACAGTTGTTTTATGAGTGAAGTGTAAAAATGTGCTAAAGTGATGACAATGAAGTGATATAAAAAGAGTTTGATTCTGTGGAGTGTTGATAAGAGTTTTTGGACACAATGTGTGCGCTTGTCATCAAATATATAAAGGTCAGAAGGTCATATTATAACATATCTACTAATATGTTCATACGTTAAAAGACTTTTTTGGTGTCAGTCTGTGTGCACGTATTGTTCTCCTCTAACTAATTTACGAAAAGAATATTGAAGCACCTCTCACCATAATTTTCAGACTTTATACAGTATATAATAGAACAGTACAGTACAGTATAGAATATTAAACTTACAACAAAAAACATCTCGATGTTTTATGTGTGAATCAGTGGCGGTTCACTACGGTATTGTTTCACTCGGCAGTTGTATTAATTGATAAAAATATTTTTAGTCCAACTTAAAAGAAAACCAGAGGATACTTATACTGTCACTTACGGGATATCTAAAAAACAAACACAAACACAACACACACATACAACAACAACACACAAACAAACAACACACGTTCACGCCGCACACACACGCGTTCGTTCGCGTCAAAGTCATAAGTAGTACGCGCTCTCAGCGGATATACTCGTAACTCTAAAATATGAGACCACCGTAAAGGTCTATTTTGTGTCCCCTAGCCTAGATAACTTGTTGGCTTGGCGAGCCTCCAACGTTGCTATCTATACATTACCCAAGCATGTATGTACATAGGTACGAGGGGTCATAATGAGAAAACATGAGCGAAAAATAAGGCATATAATATTATTACAAGGATAATAATATTATTTATTTGTTAGGCATTATTCTTCGTCTAGCTCGCCGTCCGTCCGTCGTATGACGACGGGCAGGCCGTGTCGACGGCGCGTTCGTGTTCCACGCGCGCCTCAAAGAGATGTCCGCAAACGGGAGGGGCCCGCAAGGGCCGGTGCCTGCCAGGGCTGCGGGACTGTTCGAAAGAGATACCGCGGCCCTGGAACATAAAGGGCCAATGAAGGAACATGGGTGGTTTTTAGTCAGTAAGAGTCTGACACTCCCTTTGATGATTTCCCAACCACCAAAAAAAAAAAGGCATTATTCTTCGTGTCATTGAGCTCTTTAAGTGGTTATTGGTAAATGCGTGCACTGATTGGACGAGTGGGCGTCTCCAGTCAGTCTGTGTGGTACATTCGTCCACCCAGACATTAGTCAGCATAGGTACTGTTCTTATGGCTTGACCAAGTTTATGTCTGGACTTAAAAACAGACTGGGACCACTGAGTTTGTTTCGGCGTTTCTTCACAGTCTTATTCTTTAATTTGATTTTGAGGTAGCGCAAGCCTTTATTAGTGGTCGGCGCAGCATGTCTTGTTCCACAATGTACATGCAGACACACGCACATGCGCATGTGTTGTTGTTTTTGATTTTTCTAGTCATATCATCTTTCGTACAGTCCCATACATCGTTCTTTTGGTCATCCCCTATAACCATACAAATTCGTGCTCAAATCTTTCTTGTCGTCATTCACCATTAGAACCGATTACCACACCATCATCTGCCTAGCCTTTTCTAAAATTGATTGGGGTTGGCTTCCAGTCTAACCAGATGCAGCTGAATACTGTATTTTATATTGAGCGACTGCCTATTTGACCTCCACAACCCAGTTAATGCTGGGTTGTGGAGGCTTTCGAGTCACGGACCACCTGTAACGACTGTCGAAGATCTACAAGTGGCAGCCGGCACTAACGTCTTAACGTGCTTTCCGAGGTTCGGAAGAAATTCAATAAGTAATGATGGTTACCCATCCACAGACCGACCTTTGCAAGCGCGGCTTAACCTTGAAGATCGACCTGCGACATGCGGCTGTTATTATTTAGCCACGGCTACACACAACCAACCACACAACTTATATTTATTAAAAGTTTATTATACAAAACCGTCAATACTAAATAGCAGACAGTTAAGCTGAACCAATAAGTTTCCTTCGACTCAGCATACCGAAGTAAAAACTTTTACTTTTAAAATCTTCGCATTCGTGCACTTTATTTTCTTAAAGCTCAGGTAAAAGTAATGTATTTATCTTGTTCAAAACTTTTAATGGGGTCGCGAAACGAGATCTGCGCGAAGTCGGAAACATTTAAAAAGACTTTTGCTTCGTTCGAAGACAGTTTTTCTAGCAGACAATAGTGTTTTTCAGCAAGAAATAGGTACTAATTGGCAAAAAAAAAACTAGAGATATTTTTGTTTCATTATATTCTTAATACTCGTAGAAGCAAGAACCTACTTTATTGTTGAAAACTTAAAACTTTTAATGGTCAATCAAAATCTAGTCAACTATACTAAAGTATGAGAACTTGGCACGGATGGTCTACCTAAACTTGACGATAACTTTCTGTCTTTTTTCTCTCCAAAGAAAAGTAATCTTTTGCTTATTTGTGTGTGCCTAAATAGTAGATGTAAAAGCCGTACTTTTGCGTAGACTTACAAAGTAACAGAGTCGTGTTACTGGGCAGTTTGGTCCGTCTCTTTCTTGCAAATGATCTTAAATAAACACTGGAAACATAACATCATGCGTGTAGTCTCCGAGGGGTTAGGCAGAGGTGTACCTAACAGTACACCCACATTTCGCCAGTTATGTTTAAGCCCTATGTAAAAGGGGGCGAGCCTGTTGCCATCGAGCACAAATTCAGACTCCGTGGCTGCAACTGAGAAATTCCTGATGGAAAAACCCAATAATAATTTGCCAGACCCAGGAATCGCACCCAGGACCTCTTGCTCAGCAGTCGTGATTGCAACCACTAGACCAACGAGGCAGTCACAACAACTACATTCTAATATTAAAGCTAAGCAAGCAAATAGTATGTTTAGAAGGCTACGTCAGTACTAGAAATCAATAGAAAGTCTAATGTCTAAGTCCCAAGTCTTAATACCAGTATTAAGAGATCAACTCCGGCTAACAACCACTCAGACAGTCGCTGCCACAAATCCCACAAGATTTAGCTTCGAGCTACATATGTTTAGTGATGTAATCTTGAGGCAGATGCAGTATGCTTAGCTGCATACCTGCATAATAATATGGCTTTAACACGACTCAATAGGCGCAGTGATTGAATTCTTGGCTCTATGAACCTGGGTTTTGGTCGCTAGTTTTAAAATCCACCATCTGTCTGCTAGGTGGTAAATATTCCCCCAAATCGTCTAAACCAAAGAGATTGAATAGGTTTTTGATTTGTAGAGCGGACATTGGGAACATTGTCTTTCAAAAATTTTCATCCCGACAATTTCGATTTTGACACACGAATGATATGAAATGCGGGCGTATGACACTAGGCCATGCAGGCATACCGACTTGTCACAAAATAGTAAAAAATTTACATGGGAAAAATATCGCTCAGTCACTCATTCATTCTTTTTCTCACTCATTTATTCAAAGAGAGACAGAGAGTTTGATATGACGATTTTTTAACCAATTTACTTTATTCACAGTTTATTTCGCTACGCTTGTACGCTGTGATATTCCCCTGTTATAATCCACTTTGGCATCATCCGTAACCATGTTTACTTCTCGTTGTATGCATAAGAGCCAGCGCCGCATAAAATCTCCGCGGCTGCTAGATGTAACACAAACAAAAGACGGAGTCGTAAACATTTGGTTGGTTCATGCACGGTTATCAAAGACGCCATCTAGCGTTTAGATTACGTACAGTCGGATAATGAAAAGGTTATCCACTTTTAGGTAAATTGTTACTTGATTTAAGCACCATCACATTTGCACACACAACATTTTACTATAGTTCTTGTCAGAACGAAAAAAATCTTGTTTACGAAAATCATTTTACCTACTGTTGTCTTTACTGTGATTTTTACGAATAGATTTGAAATCCTCACGATGTCACGTTTTCAAACATGGCTGTTAGCAGAAATCGAAAAAACAATATTTGTTCCCCTGAAAATCCCTTTCAATCGTTTTGTTTTTATTTTTACTTCCGTATAGTCTTTGTTTGGTTAACTGCGGCCTGAAGCCTGCGGCATGAACGAAAATATATCGATAAACCCTTTCTTTACAGTAGATAGGAACGGATTATTGAGGAGTTTGTTTTGCCACTTCTTATCCTTTTTTAGGAAGTTATTTTTATAACGTTCAAAAATTACTGATATCACAGCGTTTTGGTATCTTCAAAGATGTGGACCAATAGAACTATGAACATTCCGTTTCAGACTGCAATACAGAGAGGCACTGTTAGTAAACATTTTTAAAATATTTGGAAAAAAAACAAAATGGCGGTGTTGGTTCCGATTTTGGCCACACAGAAAAAATCCTTGTACAATTATACATCTAACTGTACAGTACATGTCACCAGTCAGTACATAAAGACAGTCATTGACTGAAATAGATGAGCGATGTAAAGGAAATCATAGCTGGTAATCTGATTAGTGAACGATCCTTTTGGGATTACTGATTGATATTGCGTGTAATCTATCGTATTATGTAATTTAGTTCAATAGAGTATTAGTGACTTGTTAATAACTAATTAATGTTATCAATAGGTGTCATACCATAAAAATCAAATCTAGAAGAGTTTCTTCTGTCAATGATTCGAGTCGTCTTCATAACATAACGTAACATCGCGCCTATAACCTCTAGGGGTTGGGCAGAGGTCTACCTAATACTACACCCACATTGCACCAGTTGTGTTTAAGTCCCGTGTAGTATAGAGCAAGTCTATTGCCATCAACTAGTCACAAATCTAGACTCCTTGGTTGCTACCTGAAAAATCCAAGGCATTTAGTCCGCTTTTGTACAGTTTTTACTTGTGCATAAAGTTTTAATAAATAAAGAAATAAAGTGAAAATCCAATAATACGTTGCCCGACCAGGGAATCGGACCTGCCATATCAGCACAATCCATTTGGTTTATTTAAATTATTATTTTTCTTTACAAAAAACCGCTGGCAAAGGATTCGTATAAACAAAAGGTATGACCACAGAGGTCCGCCTCCTATTACCCACAGACAATATATGGTTATCAGCTACGATCGCTTGCAGCCTTTGGAGTCCTCATTATAACTTGTTGAGCTTCACATTGTCTACAGATACCAAATGTTTGTGACCTCTGTCTCATAGAAATTATGTTTTGATGTAAGTACAGTCAAGGAAATGAATTGTGCGACGAATCGGCTGACTTAAATTTTCCATAAATGACAACTGGAAGTCTTTATCTTCGCGTGGAACGGCTAGAATACCAGAATTTTACTGAGAAAAAAGGAGTGATCGCTGCAGAAAAACTGCTGTTTCAAAAACTAGAAATCATACTGTACAAAGTAGTTCCAACAAAAAATCCCACCCCAGTGTTTAACATATTTGCTCGGAACGCTAAACGTAGCAGTATGTTCAAACTTTCACCGATAACATACTATCATGAACGTCATTCTATTTTATACACCCCATCGATCATACAAAACTGCAGTAATATCTGTCAGGGGCGCGCAACACATCATTTAACAATCCCAATTACTTCTGAATTTGGAAAAATGAACCAGCCTCATTCGTGTGTACTCGGTGTTTGTCGGCTATCGTCGGCTCTTTCGGAATGACATCTCCATTATTAATTTTGATGCATGACAGCGAGGGATTTTCGTGTCAAAAATAAAACAAAAACGTATGTTATTTTGTACAGCTTGCAATATTTTTGCATAGAAAATGAGAAGGGATGAAGGGATGAGTTTTTTGAACCAAGTTTCAAATGGATTGGCGTTAAAAATTGCAAGAGCTTACGAATGGCCAGCCGCGTTTAAACCCATCTGGTAGTACCTACATTACTTTTGCACTTTTATAAAAATGAAACGGAGTAAAAAGTTTCTCACGAATTGCAAATTTTGCTCTGCTCGTAATAATATAATTCAATCATGATTTGAAAGACACGTGGCGCCATCTATTATCATAAGAACGTTATTGTTGTTTTCCTCGGGAACAGTACGTTTTTCAAGATGAAAGGTACCCTATGTCAGTTTCTGTACACCTGACAACGTATGCAAAATTTCAGGATGATCGCGGTTCAGTAGTTTAGGCGTGAAAAGGTAACAAACAAACAGACTTACTTTCGCATTTAGGTATAATCGGTAGAAATTTGAATTGGAATACAAATTATAAGAGCCGTACCACATATCAGAACCCACACTTACACACACACACTACACACAATAAAAACCCACTACACACAAACACACACTTACACACAGTCTCACACACACTGTACACTTTTCTAAAAACCTTCACCGATTTGTATGCCGTGGCAATTAATAAATGATGTTTCTTACCATTTAGTGTAGGGACAGGTGCGGTTTAACTAAAGGAGGCAGACAGGTTAAGCCCCAATAAACAGACAAAGTCCCATAAAACTGAATCAACGGGTAAAAACAGCCACTACCGCAGAATATCACAAACCCATTAATTCGCGATAATTTTAAACTCCATTTAATTTACCACGTGGACGTTTTTTCATGTACAGTCAACAAAGCAAGTAATGTGTGGCCGTGGGCTCGGATAATGTAGTGGGCTGCAATATTGTTAATACTACATATGTATATTATTGTTATTTGTGAACATTATATATTGTAGCTGTTTGTTGTCCCAAAATAAATAAATAAAAAATAAAAAGTATATTTGTTTATCTACAGTAATTTTAACAACCAAACTTTGTAGAGTATGTTTAGTGTCACAGTGGCGAGACAAGCACTGAAACAATTTTCACAATGATTTCAGCATAGTGGTCAGTTGACGCATTTTCGCACTATCGCTTGTATTCATAATTTCGATTGTACGCACGACGACCAATCAAGGTATGCAAAACCAAATTAAACTGATCTCTCATTGTACGGGAAGCTCATACAAAGCGAGTTCAGGTTATACTCGATATGTATAGCTTGAAGGGTTGCCGTGTGTATGAGTACATAATCCATCTAGTTTCAAAATCCCAAGCACGGCATGCTCGGTGGAATTAAAAATTGTTTTTATTTATTTTGGTATCAAACCTAAGGCTCGTGGCAAAATAATAACAGCCGCTCAGATCAATATTTAGGTTAAGCCGTGCTTGCCTAGGTTGGTCTGTGGATGGGTGACCACCCATTACATACCGAGTTTCCTCCGTGCCTCGGAAAGCACGTTAAGCCGTTGGTCCCGGCTGTCATTTGTAGATCTTTGACAGTCACTACAGGTAGTCAGTGCCCCAAAAAGTCAGACAACCAGTCTTACCAAGGGGTATAGTATTACCCAGTACTAACTGGGTTGTGGAGGTCAGATAGGCAGTCGCTCCATGTAAAATACTGGTATTCAGCTGCATCCGGTTAGACTGGAAGCCGACCCCAACAGAGTTGGGAAAAGGCTTGGTAGATGATGATGTATCAAACCTCTTACTGCGAAACGGGTTCAAGTAAGCTTCAAGTATTAAACAAGCTTCAAGTTATTAAACTAACTGACCGACTCTTTGACAATAAAATTCGAAAAGTGCCAGTAAAATAATGTCATCATGATGGCTTCTTCTTCCAAACTTCTCTGTTACTCGTCATCTCAGCAGTCACCTCCTTTCTAGCCGCATCATCCTGCACAGGCCATCCATGGGCAGTTAAATAATATTTTAATTGAAATAAATACACCATACACGGCCCATGGGCGGCATAAAAACTCTGACACTAGGTTAGGCACTAACCACACGATAAAGAATATTGAAATAAATGCTTTGAATTTGAGTTTTGAGCTGACGGTACCTTTGCAAAGTCCCGTTAGGGCTGTCACATTACGTACGTACCTCGCACAATTTTACACGGTATAAATTCAAGGTTGGTTATCTTCCATCGGTAGCCGGTCAGGGACGCAGGATTATACGATTACGTGGTCCAATGGTTTATAAAAGGGCGCAATTTGAAGTTTACGTGGGATTTGTGGCGTCCCTAATATTTTGTGTGGACAAAATTGTGAGTTTACTGTTTATATTTGCGGGTTTTTTTATGGTGTTTGGTTGGTTTTTTAATGGTTTTTTTTTATTTGATGGATCAAATCAAATGTAGTGGCTGCGTAATAAATTGACTCTGAGGACATTTTTGTGACAAATGTCATTTTGACGACTAGTTTGGCACCTTCAGTGGCGTCGCATCAGTTCATAAAATTACGTATTATATTCGGATTTTAATACAAATATTAATAATAACATAATACGAAAAATGTAAATTAAAAATAAGATATACATTAAACCAAACTGGTCCTGTACGAGACCAAAAGGCATATCTCAGCATGGTGCTGGTGACTCGCACACGAAGAGTTCCGTACAATTATCTATAAAAACGGCAAAAAATCAAATCTGTTGTATGGGAGCTCCACTTAAATATTTTTCTATTCTGTTTTAGTATTTGTCGATAAAGCGGCAACAGAAATTCATCATCTGTGAAAATTTCAACTGTCTAAGTAATAGGGTTCTTTTCCCTTTGGGTACGAAACCCTAAAAAATGTCACAGCGCTGGTTTCTATACCATAGGGACAACTAATTATAATATCTTTGAAGAGTTTGAATTTTATTACAGTCGTTACATAATATACCTCGGATTTTGCTTCGAAGTTGAAATCACATTGATATTTAATTTTTTTGCAAGTCTTTCAGAACTGAAATTGTTCTTTATTTGAAAAAAAAAAGTCAAAATGAGGTTATTATTGGGTTGCCGCTGTCAAATATAAAATAAATGTGAAAACGATTGTATAGTTGCCAGCGCATCAAGTTACCACAAACAGTCAAATTTTCTCATTCGATTTTGAACTGTTAATATTAAATGCATGCCAGCCTAGTACTTTTTACAGTTTTGAAAAAATACTTTACGAATACCAGAAGGCTTAGCTAAGTACTAAAAAGATCCAGAACTGTTAATATACCACCTAGAATTCATGCCAGCCTAGTACTTTTTGTTAGGTGAAGCTATTTATCGAAAAGACGATTTTCAAAAATTGGAGTGAAATGTAAATGCATCAATTTTTGCAGTCGTCAGTCGTCTTTGGGGATGAAGATATTATAATTATGTTGTCCAGTTTACAAAACTTTTGTAAATGTTCCGTACCTACCTACCTTATAAAAAAATGAATGGTATACTTAGTTAGTTCACTTGACGATACTTTAGCATCGATGACGAATCGATACTATGAAAACATTTTTTTTTTAAACAGTTGTGAATCGTCATCTTTTGTTTTTCGATGAGGAATCGGTACTGTGACGAACCGGGCATAAGCCACTTTATGTGCTGGCGACTGTACGAACCTTTCATTCAAGTCTAACCCTCATTTCCTTCATTCCTTGTCAATCAAAGTCATTCAACTTTATTTGTATTCGCCATACTCAAGCATTAAAATATTCCGGAGACATCCCGAAGTAGACCCGAAGTATTAATCATGTTCGAAATACTCATTAATGTTGGGACAAGTTCTTGTTCAAACAGTTATTATATACTTGTGGACAGTCGCCAAGTTTTTTGATTAGGCTTCTGAATATAGAACATAGATTATTATGGTAATACGAAGGAAATTCGTAAGTATCTGATTTTTGGCATGGTTTTTCATTTTGAATTTGAAAAGATATTTTCACATCTAAAATTAAATATTAATAAAACTGAGAGCCTATAAAAACTCTTTTACAACGTTTCTTATTTCTATAACGACTTTCAACAGGTTAACGACATGAGGTTTTCGGTAGCTACCCAAACATTCTCAACTTTTGCATAATTTTCTTCTTCTTCATGGTTATTGCTCATAGAATGTCACTTTCTCCAGGCCGGCTGATCTTCTATAATTCTATACTAATAGTATAAAGAGGTAAAGTTTGTTTGTAAGTTTGTAGGTAGGGCGTAATCTCCGAAACTAATAATCCAATTCTAAGCTATCGCGAGGGAAGTGCTAGAGTTAGATAAAAAACTATTTACTATCCGTATCGTATCATTTAGAAATATCGAATGTAAAAAAAAACTTTCTAAAGTAGTTTAATTATTGTTATTTTTTATAGTTAGCGCATCTTCACTCACATTAGATTGACAGCGCATGGAGAGTCCATCTTTTTCTTACCTATCTTTTTAACGCCACAACACGAATTTCAAGTCGTTCGTGGTGAGAGTTCCGACTAATCATATTGAGACCTCCCTCAAGGAGAAGTTTTGGCCGAAGGGTGTCATGTATCGGCGTTTCCGCGGAAGGCTACGCGACACCACGCAGCGCAACACGACGCCGTCACTTCGTGTACAATAATTGCATATATTTTCTGGTTTTTATAAATATGTATGATAGTCTATAAGGTATATAGGTATGTTATGGGTCTTTGTTACCTGAAATAAAAGATATTTTACTATTATTATTATTAATTATTTTGTCTTTTTTCAGTAGATATTAAAATGATTAAAACATTTAATTAAACCTTATAATAATATCCCGAATTTCCATTCGATAATTTTAATTCGATAAACGATAATTGCTCACTGAAGCACAGCTTTTATGAATTTAAATTTAAAATTGAATTTCGAACACGCCACACGCCATTTAACCCTACAATGCCGGCGACAATTTTGCAAAATTGCATTGCAAAACAAAATGGTATTTTGCGCAGTGTCTGACACTTAGGTTAAGTACAGTAACTAAATTCTTGTGAAACAAGGAAACAAGACCGCTGGAATAAGAAACGAAATTCAATAGAACACGTTTCGAGAGAGAAATTACTTAGAGATTGCCATGGCACGTATTTTAGCCCATTTAAAGTACCTATTCTAATATATTTCTATTTTCATAAAATTGATTTGTAAATTTTTAAAAACATAATATTTAGTATCGTTGTTAAATTAGTAAGTAAATTGGGAGCAAAGGGCAGGTACCAACCTACTTATAATTATATTACCGATGCATAACCTACCTTTTTTTTAAGGTAGGTTTTTTTTTTTTTGGTTGTTGGGAAATCATCAAATTACCCCCGAGCGAGTGTGGGCGGAGTGGAAGAGAGTGTCAGACTCTTGCTGACTAAAAACCACCACTGTTCCTTCTTTGGCCCTTTATGTTCCAGGGCCGCGGTATCTCTTTCGAACAGTCCCGCAGCCCTGGATGCATAACCTACCTGAGTTTACATTTTGGAGTATACTTGGAACATTACGTTCCAGACCGGACCACATCACTAGTTGATGGAAGTGTTAAAAAGTTCTCAGAACTCGGTCGTTCTCAATCCGATTTTGTTATTTTTCTGTTTCGTTATTGGATTTTCACGATGTAGGTTTCAATTTTCTCGCAGACTGTGCTGTATTAAACTACATAGTTGTTCACTAATATTAAATATGAAAAAGATTTTTCCAAGACTAAAATTCGTCTGGATATCATTTATTTCTGCAAATCAGCAATAAATAAATGCTGTTATGAATAACTGTGATTTGTGAATGTGTCTGCTTTTTCAGCTAAACGGGCACTGTTTTCTGGCCGAAAAAATCTGCTGTTTTTATTTCCTCGCAGAAGGCAATCGCCTCGAGGGGTACTCGTCAAGCTGGTCAAAATTGGCGATTTACTAAACCCGAAGTGGGTTTTGCTTTATTTTCAAAAGCCAAGAACATTCAATAATGGACCTGATTGCTCTTAATATTGCATGACGTCACATTCATTGAACGATTTCCACAAATCTGAATCGTTGGACATACATTAATTTAATATTGAAGTGGACCGCAAATATCTCAATTCACATTTTAATATCGGATATGCACATTCTGTGCGAACAAATGGATATCACGATTTTTTCATTTCCTCTTTGCAAAATTCAATAGGGTCATTATTTTATGCAGATAACCTTATCAGGATTGTCTTTGTTTAAACGAATTATCGTTTGACAAGCTCATGGTAATTGAAATCGACGATGTAGTTATAGTGTTATAAGGTTCTTTTGGACTTATTCGGAATGAATATCGCCATCTTGTTCTTTTATTTTGAATTAAAAAAAAACTCAGGCAATTTCACAAATGTTTAACGAAAAACGCCCAGTATAACAAGCGTCAAATTAACCATGTTGCACTACTTTTATTTTTGTATCAAGCTACCACATGATTTTTATAACTTCAACCATAGATGTCTGAAAAAAAATCCTTCCAATTTCAAACTTAAAAAAAAAGTTTCTCCATAAAAATCCAAGCAGCTGGTACCACTATTCTTTATTCAAACTTTCAAACCACATTCCCCCCGTCTGGATTTTACACTCAAGTTTTCATGGCGCTGTTTAGCTAAAATATTCGAAGTACGTACAGCTTAGAGCTTGTTTTACTAATAAGCTGTATTCTTGCTAGAATTATTTGCAGCTTAGATAAGACACTGGAGTTTGAGTTGGATGATTTTAGAGGAGTGCTGATTTTGTTTTTTCTGTAGGATAGGTAACAAGAGCCATTATGTTTGGTTCGCTGAGTGATGGAGGGTTTTTCGATTTGTGAAATACTTTGTGAGAAAAAAATAAAAAGGTATGCAGTATTTTCTCAATGTTGTAGTTAAGATGCAGAATTTGTTTAGTCGTTTACGTTTATTACCATCCAACGTGGCAATGTTGCCAGCCTTCTGGGCACTTTACCTACTGACAGCGATTTGGACAAATTTTTTGACGCCCTGTAATTCTTTTCCTCTTTTGGTACTTGAACATATTTTATTTGTTTTAAATATTTTAGTAGTTTATAAATAAAGTAAAGTAGAAAGGCAGTGAATGATGAGATGACGAGTAATAGAAAAGTATGAAAGAAGAAGACATGCTGCGCCGACCCCAAATAAGTTGGGAGAAGGGTATGAGACTGATGATGATGATTATGAATTGCCGCTTAGATGAAGGATCATCACAACACACCACAACAGCCACACAGCTCGATTGTTTGATTAATAGTGAGATTTTTTTTCTGTTCGTAATTATCAGGACAAGATTTGTATGAAAGAAAATTTAAACGCACTCCTCATTTTCTCGATTAGTAAGTTGCAACCGTGCGAAGCCGGGGCAGGTTGTTAGTTATACCATAAAAAATAGGAAAGGTTAAGCGCGTTACCTTTAAAACATCCTCATTTCGCCAGGAATGCTATAATTTGCCAGTAATTCCTCGTCAGAATAATGGAATTAATTTAACTTCTTCTAGTAAAATACACAAACCGATTTACTCGCGCAAAGCTAAGAATTATTTACACATGTGAAAGCTGTTTACATACCAACTTAGGTATATAGGTACTAAGATTATTTAGTTAATCCTATAAAGTCCTGAACACTTTTTCAACTGTAAACTCAAAGGAATCGGATTTGTTGACATTTTGAGTTAACTAAAATTGCGTTCTACAGACTTAGACTTTAACTTCTTTTTGGTACTTATTTCTTATATGATCTTCTTTCATGAAATCGGTATATTGCGAAATTTATAGTGCGGTACGGTATATAGTGCACATTTGCACAATATAATTTCCCCTAATTTCCCCTCAGGAAATATAGGCATTACATTATGAGCGTGTTGGTCTCTTTCTGTGACTTATTGACTTGTTCGTTTCTTAAAATAACACGGTTGGCGCAGTGGCTGAGCGCTTGGCTGCTGCACTGCGTATAGCGGGTTCAATTCCCGCATGGAACAATTTATTTGTATGGTGTACATAGACGTTTGTTGTTGTGTTGTATAGTTAAAATGTTTGTTTAACGCACTGACGATACAGCAGAAATTACTAGTGTACAACCAAATACAAAAACGAACACAGTTTTTTTTTCGGAAATCGTCATATGACCCCTCCCGCTCTGGGTGGAGTGGAAAGGAGTGCCAGACTTGTACTGACTAAAACCCATCCATGTTCCTTCTTAGCTTTTTGTGTCCCAGGGCCGCGGTATATCTTTCGAACAGTCCCGCAGACGTAACACCATCATCTGCCTGCCTTTCACGAATACGTTGAGATTAGCTTCTGTCTGACCGAAACAGTATTTTACATGGAGCAACTGCCTATCTGACCTTTACATCTGAGTAAATGGGTAACACCTACCCTTTGTTAACACAGGTTGACAGACTTTCGGGCTTCTGACTATCCGTGACGACTGTCTAAGTACTTCAAATGACAACCGGGACCAACTGCTTAATATGCTTGTCGAAGCACGGGTGCTTGGTATGTAATGCATGATCATCCAACCGCTGACCTACACACACATTAAAATTTCAGCAAAATCTTGAAGAGCTGCGTGCCTGTTGTTTATTATTTAACAATGAGTCATCTTGACAAACGTTACCTTACTATCAAGTCAAACAAACAGACATGCATGAATTAATTCCGTACGTGTCCCGAACTATCCGTGTGATATCGCAGTAACTTGTCTGATCCATCAACTGTTTAATTATGTTGACGTATGTCTCTAGATATAGTGTTGGGAATTCACGGGATGTGTTGTACGGGAATAGTGTTGGGAATTCACGGGATGTGTGGTACGGGAATAGCCGGGTACGGGAATACGGGAATGCTGGCATGTAAAGAAAATTCTTGTTGGTTGAGTGCGGGGTCCGTGGCCACTTCATTCATCCTTCATTTTAAAGGGATTTAATGTTCAATAGTTTTATCATATTTGTAAAAAAATCAATATGAAAAATATCAATCAACCCCTTTTTCCTACCGTTAGGGGTGGATTTTATTTTTTAATTTTAAATGGTACCAACTTTGAGATATACGTTTCCCAATAAAAAAGAATCATTTAAATCGGACCATCCTATAAAAAGTCATGCACAAAAAAAAATATTTACGTGTTGAATTGAGAACGTCCACCTTTTTTTTTCGTCGGTTAAAAAATTGTCTACTCGACGCAATCAATACTACCGAACCTTCACAATGAACGGGTTTATGATTTTAATTTTATTTCGCAACTAGACTATAGGGCTTTGTTTGTGTAAGGGCTATTTCCCAAACGCCTTTGTGAAGGTATAAAAGTCTGCTTCACATTAAACTGACCGTTATAGCATTATTGGTAGCCCAATTTTCCACAAATACAAACCATTTCAAATATAGTTTCCAATCCATCGCCCACGCAATGGTCCTTTGGGATTTCGGTAAATTGGGGTCATTTGAGACGTGCGCTCAAAGGACCAGCTATCGAGACGTCTCGAGAGATCTCCGAGCCAAATAGCACTATTTAGTAGCACCTACGCAAATGTAACTTGGAGTTAGTATACCTTTTTGTCGAGTACCATCTTGAATTTGTGCCGTGTGAAGGCCATGACGTCTTGGTTCTCTGGTCTTGTTATATGACTATTATATGTATATATGTATGTCGGATTGTCAGGATTTATTCCGTTAGGCTCGTACATCATGTGGGCAGAAGATGGGTTTCGTGCAATGAAAACACACTGGGTGCGATACATTGTTTTTATTGAAGTAATAAATTACTTGAAATTACAATTTAACACAATAATACGGGACACCATGAATTGGATACAGTTCCAGGACGTCTCAACTCCGCTGCGATCAGACACTGAATGTCGTCCTCGCTGCGAGCTCAAAACATCTCGGCTCTGTAGAAGCACGCTGTGGTGTGGGTAGACTTGTAAGTAGGTCTCGTGATGTCACCACTGGCGCATTTTCGATTCATACTAATGACCGGATCCGAGTTATTTTCAGCCCATTATGACTTCAAATAACTTTTCTGCGAAACAGATTCGAAACCTTTTGCATACGATTTTTACTAGAAAAAACTAAGTTCTTTAGAAGTTATATTGAAAAATTCTTTGAAAAATCCCTTGTACCTAGTAAACATCATAAAAAGCGGAATAAGCATAAAATATTTTTCCTAAGAATGGTTGTTCCCGGAATCCCGCGGGTTTTTCTAAAGTCCTAGAAGTACAGCACTATGGCAATGATGTAGATGTAAGGTGTCTCTTAGTCAAGAAATTCATTTGGGTCGAGTGTGTTGCGTCGCAGGGCGGCCTGCACACGAGCCAATGGGATTGTCTAATACAACTGTCTACCTATGATTTATCGAGGTAAATGTCTCGCTGATGGTGGCGGGTGTGTCGGGTCATTTAGTTTCCTTCAATATGGTTGAGTTGAATGGCGCTGATCCATGGGTCATGTTCGTGAACGGGCGCTGTCAGTTGGGACTGGTCATCTCTTAGCTGCCACGGTTTATTTTAATTAGGTACTTTATTTTTAAATTGTTGGTTTAATCCTTTACTCTGGACGCTCTTAATGTGCACGTCTTTGTACATCGTTCTCACATATATGTATAAACCCAACATGAACCAAGATTTTGTAACAATATTTTGATTTAAAAGAGTGTCCATGGAGTTTCTTGCCCATTCTTCTCCATAGAGATCTACTTTGGAATGTGCAACTACAGTACTTTCGCAAGTAATTATGCCTTGTGACTGTGACTGTAGCTTAGCTTTTTTGATTTTGACTTTCAAAAGTGCCTGTAATGGTCTAATTGAAATAAAATGCTTTGACTTTGACTTTGAAGGTAAGAGCTATAGATGGAAGGGCCAAAGTAGCCTGCGAAAATCGAAGTCTTACATTTTGTTCAATTTTAAATATGTATTTTACTGAAATTATAGTCATTAGAATCATAATTATGTGAATACTGTTCGTTAAGGTGAATGCTCCAACCAACCCGCGAAATTCAAATTTTCTTACGTTTTTTGCAATTTGCAGGCCAGTGCTAGGTTGTATGTTGATTAAAATTTTATTCGCGGCTGTAAGACTTAAGTAGTTACAGAATTATAATCATCAAAATCACCAATACAACCCTCCAAGTTCATAAAGGCGTAGGAACAAAAAAAAAAACAGAAAAAGTCATTCCTACAGCTTTATGAACTTAGAGCGTTGTATTGATGATTTTGATGATTATAATTCTGTAACTACTTAAGTCTTACAGCCGCGAATAATATTTTAATCAACATACAACCTAGCACTGGCCTGCAAATTGCAAAAAAAGTAAGAAAATTTGAATTTCGCGGGTTGGTTACAGATATGACCTAAAATGTAATAATTTCATGGAATAATCATGCTTAGCGTAAACTCACGGAGTTTCATGGATGATTTGAACGATTGCTGTCTACAAATACTGTTTAAAGCTTTCACGGTTTAAAACTAAACTTATACTGTCCACAAATTGAAAAAAAAAAAACTTAAGTAATTTGAACTTCGTAGCCTATCTCAGCGCATCTACCTTAAGTTTCAAATAGGACTACCTACTCGTATTGTCGTTTATTTTTTGACATAAAATACAGTAATGCAGGTCCACTGTCAATTGTTTTTCCACAACTAACAGGGTTGTTTTTTGTGACATAAAATGTATGTTTTACCATAGCTACTAAAGGCTGAAAGTTATCGGACGATCGGATGTATAATTATCACTTGCTTCGGTGAAGGAAAACATCGTGAGGAAATCAAACGAGCATGCCTGACAGATATTTCTCGACGCCAACTCAGCGGCCCATGCGCGACATAAAACTCTCGACACCTGGTTAAGCACTAACCACACAAAAAAATGGATATTCTTTATTATAACCATCCTTTGACTTCGTCGTAGTTGGGTATAAAGCCTAAACCAGTACCAGAATCAACTGAAGAACCTGGTTCAGACGCTAGCACATTAAGCTATCCGAAACTGTCAATTTTTTCCAATCAACCTTGAACCTAATGCTTTAGCGATGAAGTTTAAAATCTATTAAAGAAAGACAGATTGTAGTAGCTTTATGTGCTGGCGTCTATTTCTCTTTTATAAAGGTGCCTTTAATAAATCTAGATATTCTGTAGCTGAACACTAAAGCTTCACTATTGATTGAAGCTGAGTGAACCGATGCGTATAGTTTGTGTTAGATGTGCTCCATATATGAACTGAAAACATGAAGGTACAAATTACATGGTTCAATAAATATGTGCAGTAGTGGAACCAATTTCCGTTGATATTTACTGTTGATCTGGTACGTTTGTTTGAGTTCAGGATTTCTTTTCAGTGGGTCAATCTAGTGCGAGGTCTGAGCGGAGGACATGGTGTTGTTTATGAATCCAGCTTTGTTATTTACAACAAGCTGAAGGTCTCAAAAAAAGTTAATTCATTTATGGCAATATGATGACTTTAATAGACTTCTAGTAAAATATTGGTTTTATCTAGAACAAATTGAAATTATCGTTTTTTTTTTAATCTAAATACAGCATGTATCAAATTAAAAATACCAGGAACGAAATCCACTAACTTTAAAAAGGTTAACTTGCTATAAAAGAACGAAAAGGCTACGGTTGCTACGGACCCGGCTACGCTTTGCTACGCGGGGAGCTACGGCGTAGCTCGCACAGTTGTTCGTTTTAGGAAGACTTTTTAAAGTAAAATTATATTATTCCGTTGCTATAGAAACGGTATAGAAACTTTTCGGTCATTGCTCTAAATCTGTATCGATATTTAAAATACAGCATATAAAATCTGCTAATCTTGTCTTATTCTCAACTGAAATTAACAAAATTCTTGCGAATACCAATTTTCCCCATCAAATGTCTTTTACTCTGAACTTTTAATTTCATCTGTGTGACTAATTCCTTCATTGCGGAAATTCATTTCCTAAGGGAAAGTCGAGTGGTACGCTCATCCCAATAGACGGGGGATAAGGCTAAATATTTAATTTCTAATTCCATGCCAACAGTGCCGCGGGCAGTAGTTAGTAATTTATTCAGCCATACCTGTAGAATGCGGTGTTCTTACGCATGTAGGGATTTAATTTGGCAAGGTTTGTTTGTTGAAATAATTGGATAGTGTTGCTAGTAATCCTAACTAATATTATAAATGCAAAAGTAAGTTTGTTGGTGACCTTTTCCACCTAAACCACTGAACCGATCATCCTGAAATTTAGCATAATACGTTGTACAAAAACAGACATAGAGTACCTTTCAACCCGAAAAAAGTACTGTTCCCGAGCAAAACAACAATAAAGTTCTTATTATATAGGCCGCGCCACGTGTCTTTCGAATCATTATTGAACCATATTATTATAGAAACTTCGGTAGTGTGTTAAGAGTTTAATTGTCAAATTCTAAATTAACGCCAGCGATGCCGCGGACAAAAGCTTGTATTGTATGGTGGCCACTTAGCGTGCTGGGAAGTTTTAGATTAATATAACATATGAACGGACAGAGGTTTTCTTTGAAGTAACTTTTTTGAAAAAAGAACTAATGCTCATGAAGACGTAGCGGATATGATTTAATTTTCATTCCCCTTTACATGTTGTATTGTCTGTACTCTGCCAAACAAGATACAACTGTTGTTTAACAGAGCGGCTTAATTCCGTCTTCGGGTTAGTTTGTAATTAACTCAACATTGTTCATAAATTGCTCTATTGACGCCATCTCACTCTAGCTTGAGCATGCCATTGTTTAGCTAAGTTGGCTAGGTTTAGAGGAAGGAGAAGCTCGTGGCTAAATAATAACAGCCGCTCAGGTCGATCTTCAGGTTATGCTGCGCTTGCCTAGGTTGGACCGTGGATGGGTGACCACCCATTACATACCGAGTTTCCTCTGTATATCGGAAAGCACGTTAAGCTGTTGGTCCCAGCTGTCAATTGTAGGTCTTTGACAGTCGTTAAGTAGTCAGTGGCCCGAAAGTCTTACAACCAGTCGTACCAAGAAGTATCGTATTACCCAGTGTGTACACGCTTAAGGACGCAGGGTTGAATTGAAATCACAACAGGATGAGTGTACTAAATATTATATTAAACTTTGACGATTTAAACACTGATTTACATTACTAAACTATAAACACTGATTTTAGCAACATACTTTTTCACAATAAAGTCACACACTTATACAATATTTACTTAAGACAATTACAACGACTTGGATACCGGTAGCGAACTCTATACGTCACTATGACGGAGTAATCGCGCAGACTGTTCACGTAGAAGACTTGAAGAAGACTAACTTTTTGTGCCTGTGGGCGCGTGTTTTATCTACTCCCACGTAGGCGCAAGTTGCGGTCGGCCCCACTCTCATGGCCGCCCACTATCCTATGTTTAGCGGGGGAGTCGGTAACACCCTGCCCCTCGCTCCCCGCTCTTCACCCCTGTGACCTAGATAGACCGTGGGAACCCGGATGTAGATAACAATGGGCTTCCCTCGGCCAATCACTGGCTCTGTTTACCCATAGATGGAACCTTGTCTCACCAAGGATTTTTAAATTTACTGGTAACTTCTACAACTTTAAGAAGTTACAAACGGTTTTTATACCAAAAGAGATGTATAATGCCTACTAGTGATATCAAACTATATTCAACTACGTTATCCAATTCATTATTTATCATTTCTACTTAACAGAGCAACAAACAGACATATCATAACAGAATTAGGGGGCTGTGCTTCTCAACATTTCCACCCCCTGTAGAAGGGTTCATCCGACTACATTTCCGTCTGTCGGAAGCACAACCACCTTTACAACAGGCCGACGCAGGACCCCATGGTTTGTTCTTACGTCTACCACTCTTATAATAGCGTCCGCACCAGGAAAAACACTTTGGATGACCCCTTTGGTCCACTGGTTCCGTGGCTTATTAGCGTCTGTAATCACTACCACGTCACCCACTTTCACATTTGGCACGTCACTGGACCACTTATTACGACGTTGGAGCGTCGGCAGGTACTCGCGCAGCCAGCGCCTCCAGAAGAGGTCGGCCAGCGCGTTCACCCGTCGCCACATGCGGCGGGAATCCAAGTCGGCGGCATGCCGACGCGTGCACGGTGCATCTCCCGCGGCTGTGCCCAGCAGGAGATGGTTGGGGGTCAGCACCACTGGTTGCTCGACGTCGCTGCTCACGTACGTGAGAGGCCGGCTGTTCACAATGAGCTCGGCTTCGGCAAGGAGGGTATATAGTACCTCCTCGCGGGGGGCACGCTCTCGTAACGTCGCCTTTAGTGCGTTCTTAATTGAGCGCACCAGTCGCTCCCAGCACCCGCCCATGTGTGGAGATGCCGGGGGGTTGAAGTGCCAGGCAATTCCGCGTCCCGACACTTCGCTTCTAAATTTGCCTTGGTCCATGTCGCGCAGTGCTGCGCGTAGCTCGGCGTGCGCCCCGACGAAATTCGTGCCACGGTCGGAGTACATGTCGGACGGACGCCCGCGGCGCGCAATCAAGCGCCTCAGGGCCAGTATTGCCGAGTCGGCACTCAGCGATGCCGCCAGCTCCAGGTGGACGGCGCGTGTGGTGAGGCATGTGAACAGCACGCCCCACCTCTTCTCCCTGCGACGTCCGATAGCCACTTCCATGGGGCCAAAATAATCGACCCCACAGTGGACGAAGGCTCTTCGTGTCACCTCCAGTCTGGCCACCGGGAGGTCACCCATCTTGGGTGTCACCGGCTTGGCCCTCTCCAGTCGACACCGTTGACAGCTTGCAGTGACGGTCTTTACTGCAGACCGCAAGTTGGTTACCCAGAACCTCTCGCGGACTCTGTTCACCACAGCTTCCTGATTGGCGTGCAGCGCCTCTACATGGTACTTGAGTAAGAGGCGCCGCGTGAGCGCGTGCTTCCCATCCAGGATGATTGGGTGGCGCTCCCCGAAGTTGAGCTCGCTGCAGGCGCCCAGCCTGCCGCGTACTCTCACCAGTCCATCCTCATAAAACATGGGATCTAGTGCCCGCAACTTGCTGTTGCGAGGCAATGGGCGTGCCTCTCGTAGCGCAGCGATGTCTTCCGCGTAACTGTCCCCCTGTATCAGACGCAGGAGGCGCATCTCGGCCTCATGCAGGTCATCTGTCGACACTAGGGATGTCTGACGCCGCTTGCGGCATCGATCTATAAAAATCTGCACACGCGCCATGACGTTAGCGGCGCGCGTCCACGTCGGTAGCCGCTCATATTGTAGCAGCGATTCAGCCTGTGCTGCAACGGTGTGCACGCGCTGTACTCTCTCCAGGTCTTGCTCTTCCACCGCGTCGAGCTCGATGTCAGCCGGCCACTGCTCCTGTGGACAGCGAAGAAAAGAGGGACCCGACAACCACTCATTACTGTTGTTAGGCCAGTCCATTCGGGTAGCCTTGTCTGCGGGGTTCATCGCCGACGGAACCCAGCGCCAGCTGCCCCTCTCTGACCTTTTGTCTATTTCGGCTAGACGGTGTGACATGAACCTTTGAAACTCTAACGCGTCTGAATTTATCCACTTGAGGACAGTTTTGCTATCAGTCCATAAATGAATGCTACTAATAACTGCTCCTAATTCCTTGACTACTGTATCAGCTAGTATACAGGCTAACACAGCCGCTTGTAATTCCAGACGTGGAATGGATGTCACCTTTTGTGGCGCTACTCTCGCCTTACCTATTACTATCGCGACATCCCTATCCCCTTCTGTGTTTAACCCCGCTATATAGGCTACTGCCGCGTAAGCGGACTCGCTTGCGTCACCGAATACGTGCAACTCTAGTTGCTCTAACTGGAGGCCGTACCACCTAGGTATGAATATGTTGTTAAGGTGATACAGGTTTTGCAACCACTCAAACCACAACTTGGCCTCTGACTCTTTTAATTTCTCATCCCATTGAATCCCCGTGTGCCATATCCGTTTCATAAGGATGCGCGACTGTATGACACACGGATACAAGAAACCTAGTGGGTCAAAGATTGACATGATAAAACGAAGGAATTCCCGTTTTGTTGGAACCACGTGTCCCTCTACTATGGCTTTAGGCAACTTCTTAAATGACAGGTCAAAGGCTAATTGGTCCGAGCTCGGTGACCATATCATGCCTAACGTGCGTTCCGTCGCACCTTCGCCTTTATCTAAGGAAACCCTGTCAGGCATTTCCACTCTGAGCTTATCGCGCAGCTCTTGAGAGTTAGTGACCCACCCCCGTATATTAAACCCGCCTCTGGCGTGAATGTGAGTCACTTCCTCAATTAAACTATTGGCCTGTGAGGCAGACCAAGCACTATCCAGGTAATCGTCCATATAATGTTTTTCGTGTATGGCGGCTACCGCTTCGGGGCACGTTTCTTTAAACTGTTCCGCGTTTTTATTTAAAATATAAATTGCCGACGTTGGCGACGACACGGCCCCGAATATCATGGAGTTCATGACGTACACGTCAGGCTCCTTATTGCCGTCAGTCGTCCAAAGAAACAGCTGTGCCCCTCGATCCTGTTCTCTTATAAAAACTCGCAAGAACATATCGGCTATGTCTCCAGTAAAAGCTACAGGCCCCAATCTAAATTTAAATAACACGCCTAACAGGGAATTAAGCAAGTCGGGTCCAGTCAACAAATTGTCATTTAAAGACGTCCCATTGTAACTAGCCGCGGCATCAAAAACCAATCTTAATTTTCCCGGTTTGTTTGGATTCGTTACCCCAAAGTGGGGTAAATACCATACCGAATCGGACTTGACACCGCCCTCTACTCTACTCGCGTACCCTTCTGCCAACAACCTATCTATCTGTGCTGTGTAGGCTGCGGCGTACACAGCGTCCTTATGTAGCCGACGCTCAATTCCGGCTAGACGCTGGCGCGCGTACCTATAATTATTAGGTAACTGTGGGTCGTCGCGACGCCACAGTAGCCCTAACTCCCACTGGCCGCTCTCTGTCTGACGGCTAGTGGAGTCTAGAATAGCCTTAGCTCTCTCCACATCCTTGTGCTTTCGAGGCACCTCTGAAATTCCTATTGCTTCTAGCTCAAACTGTTTTTTAACTAACTCGTGCAAGTCGATAGTTGATTCTACTACACAATTTAAAGAATGAACATTAACACTCTGATGAGTGCCTACAGGTCCGTGCACAACCCACCCTAAACTGGTCAAAGAGGCAACTGGCTTACCGGATTTTCCTCGGCGAGTCTCCTGGCTGACCAACAGCTCCCAGTTGTCTTGGCCCAACAACAGCAGTGGTCTGGCTCCTCTCATTTCCTCGCAACCCAAGTCGCGAATGTGGGCGTGTTCTGTTAACACTGCGGCGGACACTGTTTGCGCGGGCAAGTCCAGGCTTTTTATCGTACGACACTTCACTTTATGTGTTAACCCGTTCGGTCCACGCACTGATACACTGATCACTTTTGATGTATTGTCAACAATCTCTTGGCCGCGCGCACTGTGCAGAGTTAGCGGAACTTGCTTTCCACTGGCGTTTTCAGCTAACGAAGCGTCTATCAGTGATACGGTTGCCCCATCATCCAGAAGGACATAACAATGTTTATCAACACCGTTCACTGTTACACACACTGGCATTATCTTTAATAACGCCTTCCCAGTGTAGTCACTAACGTTCGTGACGCTCTCACTCTTCTTGTCGGCATGTAACAATGTGTGATGCGCGTAATCACACGACGCGCACCTACTTGCACGACAGAAATTCTTCCCGTGCTTCTTTATTATGCACTTAAAACACAATCTATGTTTCTTGACATGTTGCCACCTCTCGTCGACACTCAACTCGGTGAACTTGACGCACTTGGGTAACTTATGTTTCTCTCCACATAACGTGCATGATTCTTCCATGGCCTTCTCTTGCTGGTCATTATCAGAGTGAACGTGCAAGCGTTGAATATTTCTAGGCTGCTTGAACATCTGTACAGGTGCTCGGGGCTTAGTCGTGCTAGACGATGATGTGGGCGTACTCATTTCCATTTGAACATAAAAGGACGTGGCTCGGGCTAGATGACTCAGGAACTCTGCGAGTATTTCTAGACTCGGTGAAACTCGCACATCTATGCCCTGGGTCGTTGCCATACCCATAGCAAAATCACCATATTGAGCACGTTGTACAGATGTAAGCTTATTCAAAAGTTCACTCACCAGTTGTGGATTATTCAGATATCCGTTAGCTCGTACACTCTTCAGCAGCGACACACAATTTCTCACAGTTGTTGAGAACTTTCTGAGTTCACGGCCACTCTCAGTCACTTTAGGTAACGCACGCACTTTCTTTAGAGCACACTCTAGCACTAAATTAGGATGCCCGAACTCTTCATCAAGCGTCTTGATTATTTCACCTGGGTTAGTCGAGGTGCGCAACAAATCCTCCACGGCCAACTTTGCGTCTCCCTGCAGCGATGTTTTCAAGCGCGCTAAGTTCTCATGCGGCTTGAACTCGTACATGACAGTCGTGTCGTGGTACATGTTCTTGTACGACAGCCATTCCGCTGGGTCGCCTTTGAAAAATGGCAACTCATAGGCCTGTCTTGGTACCGGCCGTGGACGCGCTAGGTTTGTGATAGCGTCTGCCAACTGGTCTATTTTTCTGTCCCGCAACCTGCTCCTATCCCTGTCGTCCGCGAACGCGTTTTCCCAATCAGGCTCTCTTCTAGCCTGTGGAACACTGGCCGTAGCTAAGGGCGTAGCACTCCCTAGGTATGGGGGTTCGCGAAACTGTACCGACGCGGGCGCACACTGTTGGAGCGCAGGTATATTACTGGGCGGCGGCACTGGCGCTAACACCTCACGAGAGGGCGCGGACACTTGACGCGGCGGCGGATCGCGACTCACAGCGGGCGTGTGTGTTTCCCTAACAACGGGAGCCGAGTCGTCGACCCATTCTTCCACTCGCCGCGTTGTCCCTTCTCCTTCTGATTCTGAGTCTTCCTCAACAGCGGCTTCAATCTCAGCGAGATCGACTTCAAGTTTCTTCTTGACGAGTTGCTCCTTCATGCGTACCAATTCTCGTTCAGCCTCGTACTCAACCCTCCGTCGAAGATAATCGGCACTTCTCTGGCCGCTCCTCGAGGAGACGTGGCTTGTACCGGAACCTGCCCTCTGGATTGTCCCCGATCTCACTGGCGTGAACATATCTCTGTGGTCGATAACACGACCTCCCGCCAGTGGGATTATAGGTACAGGAACCGATGATGTAGTCGGTACAACTGACACTGAGCCTGGTGCCTTTTCAGACGGCACGCCAGAGTCAGCCTCCAACTCGCGCCACTTGTTCATGTCGGCCTCTATTTTGCGCAATTTACTTCGCGTCGTAATTGTGCTCCTAACACTCATCCTATTTTCCGTACGATCCGGCTCGAAGGACCAAAAATTGTACACGCTTAAGGACGCAGGGTTGAATTCAAATCACAACAGGATGAGTGTACTAAATATTATATTAAACTTTGACGATTTAAACACTGATTTACATTACTAAACTATAAACACTGATTTTAGCAACATACTTTTTCACAATAAAGTCACACACTTATACAATATTTACTTAAGACAATTACAACGACTTGGATACCGGTAGCGAACTCTATACGTCACTATGACGGAGTAATCGCGCAGACTGTTCACGTAGAAGACTTGAAGAAGACTAACTTTTTGCGTGTTGGAACTCGCTGCACCCCCGCAAGGGGGCGCGGCTGGCGGGTTTTGGACTGAGTCCCTGGGCCCGCGGTATCGATCTTTGTGCCCGCAACTACGGGCACATCACTATGTATGCCGTCTAGGCACGGCTGAGGGCAAACGCGCGCACGCGACTTGCCTATGTGTGGTTGTCCTTGTGATCGGCAGGAGCGCCACGGCGCTGTAGTGCAGCGCCGCTTGCTTCGCGCCACCTCGGCGGTCCGCCACCGCCGGGTGAGACCTCCGGTTACCCGGAGGAGGCCCAGCGGGTGGCAACCAGCGACAGGGGTGGCTCAGGCGCTCCCTACCGAGAAGTGTGGCCCCCGTCCGCAGTCGTTATCGAAGCGAGCCGATGCGCTCCGGACTAAGGGCCGTGTGTGTGTGTGTGTGAGCGGCAATGTTTCTGAGTAACACCGCTCATGAGGCGAGAATTGCGAGCCCGCGCCGCACATTCGTCGCGTGAGTTAGGATGCATGTAGAGTTGTGAGTGGATGGAGCGGGTCGCGCCGTGCCTATATTAACTTAGCACACGGCGCTTTCCGAGTGAGTGTTGCGAGTGTAGAGTCGTAGTGTTTGAATATGTCGCGTGTAGGGTGGGGCGACATATTCGGGTGCGTCAGTCCGGTGGGGTGGCGTCCTGCACGTCCGCCACGAGGTCGCGTGGTAGGCGCTTCGCGTCCGGTGGCCGCGCATGCCACGGCGCCAGGTGCTTGACATGGGGCCAGGCTGAGGCGTCGGCACGCGCGAACATGTTGGACGCGAGGCGGCGGCTGAAGTCCTCCAGGCTCTCGAGCTTGGTGTCCCGCTGGATGGTGGCGTTCCTCACGTAGCGAGGGGCGCCGACGATCTTCCGCAGCGAGATGCTCTGCTGTGCTTGCATGGCCTTTCTGCTTTTCTCGCTCGTGAGGGCGAGCCACGCTGGGGCGGCGTATGTGAGGAGGGGCCGAATGTAGGCCTTGTAGATACCCAGCTTGCATCGCAGCGGGAGGCGGCTCCGGAGCACTGGGTGGAGCAGGAAGCGGGCGCTCCTGCATTTCGCGACAATCGTGCGGACGTGGGGCGCCATGGAGAGCCGACTGTCGATGGTGACCCCCAGGTACTTGGCCTGGCTCGACCACTCGACGTCGGCTCCCTGCAGTTGTAGGGGTGGTGGCCGCTTGTAGCCACCAACGGTCAGCGCCTGTGTTTTTCCCACGTTCACCGACAACCTCCATTTCGACAGCCATTCAGGCAGCAGGTCGAGCACGCGCTGCATCTTGATGGCCGCGTGCTGCACGTTGAGGGAAGTGGAGATGTACGCGGCGTCATCGGCGTACAGCGCGAGCGTGATGTCGGGTGTGGTGGGGATATCGTCGGTGAAGCAGGAGTAGCAGCACGGGGAGATGCAGCTGCCTTGGGGCACTCCGGCGGCGATGGGACGGGGGCTCGAGAGCGCGCCGTCCACCACCACCCTGAAGGTCCTGTCCTGGAGGAAGGAGGAGACCACCTGTATCAAGCGACGGGGCGCGTCCGTCTTGGACATCTTGTACAGCAGACCGGCGTGCCAAACTCGGTCAAATGCCTTTTCCATGTCGAGGAATACTGCAACTGCGCGCTCCTTCTTGTTCACCGCTGCCGTGAGCAGGTGCAGTACCCTCGACAGCTGGAGCGTCGTAGAGTGTTCCGAGCGAAACCCGAACTGTTCCGGTCGTGGTGTCAGGTGCGGTCCCAGGTGTCGCAGCAGGAGTTGTTCAAACACCTTGGAGATGGCGGAGAGGAGAGTGATGGGCCGATAGCTCTCCGGCTTCAGCACGTCCTTGTGGGCCTTGGGCAGCATTATGACGCGCCCTTCCTTCCATGCAGTGGGGAAGACCCCAGTGCGGACGATTCCAGTGAAGAGGCGCGCCAGCGCGGCCACCGTTCGGAACGGCAGGTGGCGCAGCGCTGCGTTGGTGATCCCGTCCGCTCCCGGGGCCTTTCTCGGCTTGGTCCGCAAGATGGCGCGTCTCACTGCGCAAGGCGAGAAGTGGAGGGGGGCTTCATCTGAGGCTATCGGCGAGGCGAAGTACTCTCCAAGGTGCCTCTCGACTGCTGCGATGTGCTCGGCGTTGGTGGCCGGGTTAGGCTGGAACTGACGCTCCAGGTGCTCGGCGAAGATCTCCGCGCGGTCTGCTGCGGCGTATCTGGGTGCCCCGTCGCTGTGGCGTAGCGGTCGTACCGGGGTCGGGGTGTTAGTGAGGGTTCTGCAGAGTTTGTGGATCGACGTCCAGTCTCCCTCTGCGGCGTCGATTCGTTCCTCCCAGCCCGCGGTGTTGTGGTCCTGCAGCTTGGCCCTGACCTTCTCCGCGAGACGGTTTAACTCCCGTTTGACTGTGGGGCATCCTGTGTCTTGCCACCGCTTGCGAAGCCGCCTCCTCTGGGCGATCATCAACTTGAGGTGGGCGGGGAGGGGCTTGTAGACGCCCCCCCCTGGTGTTGTCGGCATGGTGGTGGTAGCCTCTTCCAGGGCTCGCTGTATGCAAGCGGTGACTTCCCCTGTCAGCCCGTCCACGTCTGCGGCGGTCTGGATGGGCCAAGTGGGTGTGGTGGTCTCCATTGCTTCCTTAAAAACGGTCCAGTCCGTGACACGACGTGGCGCTGGAGGCGAGAGTCTGGTCGGCATCTCCGATAGGACGACGAGGACCGGCTGGTGGTCGGATTGCAGCTCGTCGTCTATTACCTGTTGTACGACCTGGCAGTCCAGGCCCTTATGGATCACGATATCCAGCACGTCTGGCGCTAGTGCCGGTGCGTCTGGGTAGTGCGTCGGGGTGTCGGGGCCGGATATCGCGTATCCGTGGGCCTCTGCGTCCGCGAAGAGTCGCCTCCCCCCGGTGTTGGCAATCCGGCTGTTCCAGGCCGGGTGCTTGACATTCATGTCGCCGGCAAGGAGAGTCGGGTGAGGTGAGGAGAGTAATCCTCTCAGCTCCGGTAGGTTGAGGGCCGAGTTCGGTGGGCGGTAGGCGGCGTAGATGTTGACGTCCTTGCCGGCGATGTGCAGCTGGATGCCAAGGGCCTGAAAAGATGACGTAGCGGCCTCGGGGAGAGGTTGGTGGACTATCCTCCTGTTCACCAACACTGCCAGGCCGCGGTAGATGATGCCGAGCGGTGACTTCTCATCCCTCCTGTAAGTGATGTATCCCGGGAACCTGGATTGGTCCGCAGGTCCCAGGTACGTCTCGCTGATGAGCGCCACGTCGATCCTTTGTTCCTTGAGGAGGAGGCGGAGTAGGGCGACCTTCTTCCTTAGGCCGCGGGCATTCCAGTGTAGTACCCTCAACGAACTAGCCATGGTACAGAGTGAGGAGTTCGGCCAGCCCGTCAAGGATCACTAAGCCCGCGTCTTGTCCCTGCCTGATGGCCTTGATTAGGTCCATGAGGAGTTTGATGGCGCAGGCGGTGAAATCTTTCCCCACGGTTGGGGGTACTTGGCGCCGCTGCTGCTCACGGGCGCCTGGGTGAGCTTGCTGTTGTTGTTGTTGTTGTTGGTGCGGTTGCTGTTGCCGTTGCGGTCCGGTCGCTGTTTCCTGCGCAACGGCCGAGGCCGCAGCGGCGGGTGGGGCGGGCATAGCCGCCCGCTTCCCCTTCTTGGTCGTCCTGGCGCCAGCAGCGGCGTCGGTGGGCTTCGTGGCTGGTAGCCTTGGGGCGGCTGGTTGGGCCTGCGCTACGGCAGGGACAAGGCCCTCCTTGGTTTGTGTTTGGGGCACGGGTGGCTGGGGCTTTTTTCCCCTCTTCCTTCCCCCGCGCCCCTTCTTCCTCCGCCTCGAGGCAGCTGCGTCTTTGGGTGTGGGCCCGTTTGCTGCCGCCATCAGTGTCGCGCTAGGGGCCTCGTGGTCGTCGGCGGTGGCGGGTGGCCCTTCTCTGGGCCGGCGCTGTCTGGTGGTGATGGCGACAGTGCCCGCTCGCTTGTTGAGTGCTTCCTTTTTGAAGACTGGGCATCCGGTGCTGCATGCTAACTTTTTGTGCCTGTGGGCGCGTGTTTTATCTACTCCCACGTAGGCGCAAGTTGCGGTCGGCCCCACTCTCATGGCCGCCCACTATCCTATGTTTAGCGGGGGAGTCGGTAACACCCTGCCCCTCGCTCCCCGCTCTTCACCCCTGTGACCTAGATAGACCGTGGGAACCCGGATGTAGATAACAATGGGCTTCCCTCGGCCAATCACTGGCTCTGTTTACCCATAGATGGAACCTTGTCTCACCAAGGATTTTTAAATTTACTGGTAACTTCTACAACTTTAAGAAGTTACAAACGGTTTTTATACCAAAAGAGATGTATAATGCCTACTAGTGATATCAAACTATATTCAACTACGTTATCCAATTCATTATTTATCATTTCTACTTTAACAGAGCAACAAACAGACATATCATAACAGAATTAGGGGGCTGTGCTTCTCAACACAGTGCTAACTGGGTTGTAGACAGCAGAGAGGCAGTCGATCCATGGAAAAATTCTGGTATTCAGCTGCATCTGGTTTGACTGGAAGCCGACCCCAACATACTTGCGAAAAGGCTAGGCAGATGATGATTAAACAGATGGCCCTGGACGACCTGTATAGCTCTGTCTCTTTCCCACACTGGAATTACTCCTGCTTTAAGACGTCATAGTAAGCCCCCTGTTTTAGATAATGGGCAGTGCACACTAGTAAAATGTTTGCATAGTTTAGGTGTTCAGAGGTGTAACAAGATGAGGGTAGGGGTGGGGGGAGGGCGTAAAGAGATATTTAAATGGATAATTTTCTTCCTAACTAAACCAAATCCCATGAAACTTCTTGTTTAATTAATAGTACATTATATTGTAATATTATTCGTCTTACTTTTGCATGTCTCTTTTGAATTTTTGAGAAAATCAAACCATAATTTGATGAAACCCTTAATAACAATATCAGGAAAAAATCTCTAGGTATAATTTATAAAGATGACTGTAAAAAAAAAAACATTTTCCATTTAGGCCCTTCCAATTTCAATTTTAAAATCAATCTTGAATGTTCAAGACAAGATAATCGAATGATTCCCTTTAATATCTTAGAATTAGTAGTGAAGGAAGCGTGGTCCTTCGATCCGGATGATTGGATTGATTCGCATCGGAATCAGCCGTGCGTGCTCGATCGTTCCGGTCCGTCTCACGGCAATTTGACCCAGATTGACGGTTTGCTGACGGCTTATTCACGGTTTTTGATGAAAAATGGTGAGGTTATGTGGAGTGGTCACGTGCTGAAATATTTAGCGTTGGTTTTATTATAAGAGCCTTAGGTGAAACGGTTAAAATACATAAATCTCTTCTTGATTAACTTTTCAGACTCAACCAAAAGCTGCCAAAACCAATTTGTGAAACCTTAGATACTCTAATAAAAATGTGGTCGAATCTCTGTTATGGCTACTTGGTCGCTCTTGTTTCCGAAATTTTCTTGAAAACAAGTCCTTAACCTCCAAACAGGTTTAATTCACAATGAGTAAATGTTAAATTAGACCGTTATTTAATAATAATTATAATAATAACTATTTTAGCAAATAAACCCGATATTGTGGTGATAGATCGCCGAGAGCGCCGTGCAATGATTGTTGACATCACTGTCCCTCATGACGCGAATCTTGTGAAAACTGAAAATGATAAAAAAATCAAGTATCTTGATTTAGCACACGAGGTTGTCGACATGTGGGACGTGGACTTTGCAATCATTGTACCGATAGTCGTTACGGTTAATGGACTAATAGCAAAGAGCCTCGACCAACACCTTAGGAGGCTTTCATTGCACGGCTGGGTCAAGAGCTTGATTCAGAAAGCAGTACTCCTGGACACGGCGCGCATTGTGAGGCGGTTGCTTTCTCCGGAGCCCTGACCACCGGCAGCCTGGACCTTCTTCTTGATGCCGATGGGGCATCTATTTTTTATATTTTTAAATGTTTTGCTTACTTTTGTTTTTTTTTAATATTAAAAAATGTATTAAATAAGAGAATAAAAGAAATAATAATAATAAATTTATTTAAAAGGTAAAAGGTCAGCATGTAGTAAATACTTTAGATGAAAAGTTCCAAAAAATATTTTAGGATTCTCGAGCGGATTCCGCGTTATGTCGATATGTGTGTTCTCTCTCCATATCAAGATCCAAGAGAGAGATTTTCAAGAGATTTTATTTTTATTTTTTGATATTAAAAAATGGGTCTGCTCTGATTAGTTTCTTCTTTTCCTGTTGCGTCTCTTCTACACACTGTGTGTACATTTCAAGTGCTACTTTCCTCTCGCAGGTCTGCTGGGAGAATTTTTTTTATGAAATAAGCAGGACCTTTGTGCTTATCTATCTTAAATGTAATGTCCTGTTAAGTATTTTTCATGGACATAAGTATATAATAATGATCCATATTATTACAAACAATTTGTAGGTTTGTACCGACCCACCACCATCAAAAACACTCACGCGACTAACCACTGTGACCTAAGCAGCGCATGTTATAAAGTACTTAACCTCAAGAGACGGCTCTTTGACTTGTGAACCGTTTAAAGTACCAAGACTTACCGCCACTTAACTAAGTAGTCTTCAACTTAATTGTAGAGGTTAACTGTTTAACTATTAGCTTTAATTGGTCTTCGTTTAGGTCTTAGGTCGATTTGCCTGCGGTTCCGGAATGATTATTTTAGTTCTATTCCTGTTGGGTTTTAAGGTTAGGTTTAGAGGTCAAACATCCATCTTATATTTTTCATATTTTCCCTGTTAAGGGTTCCGTACCTGAAGCGTAACCAACGGGACCCTATTACTAAGCCTCCGCTAGCTATCCGTCCGTCTATCTGTCAGCGGGCTGTATCTCATGATTCGGAATAGGTAGACAGTTGAAGTTTTCACAGAATCTGTGTTTCTGTTGCCGCTATAACATCAAATAATAATAAAAAAAAAAAATTAAAGACGGTATAATAAAAACCGGCCGAGTGCGATTCGGATTCGCACAGGGTTCCGTACCATCGTAGTAGGAGAGCCCTCCCCTTCCCTTCATGCGCGAGTCCGAATCGCACTTGGCCGGTTTTTTCTTAGACCGTTTGAACTCGCCATGAGATTCTACCGAAAATACTTAAATCGGTTCGTCGCATCAATTATTATTTTCTCTGTCGCTTTTCATCACGTTCGAGTTTCGGAGCTTTAAAATATTTTTGATGTTCCAAAAGTCTCGTTGTGGCAACTAAATTCTATTTTGTGAAAACAAGCCCATACTACCTGTATGGGCTTGTTTTCACAAAATAAAAAACCGTACAGCCGTACAGTACAAGGTTCTAAAATGGCCGCTATAGTAGAATTATAGTAGGATTATAATATTAATTACGTTACAATTCGTAAAATGGTCACAAACTAACAATTCATAATATTAATTGCGCCTGTGACCGTTTTAAGAATTTTAACGTGATTCATATTTTGTTCCTATTATGATTCTGCTAAAGCAGCCATTTTAAGCCCCCAGATTATACAGGTAACTTTATATACATAGTTACGCATCATTCTTCTTTCTTCTAAACTTCGTAACTTTATTGTAGGTAATAATTTCGGAGTACTTACCGTTTAACATTATATTACGAGGTAGAAACTGAAAAGCTAATCTCTGGGCAATTGGGCGCTATTTATGCCACGTTCGTGATCCCACAAATACGCACGCGAAATACTATTTAACCCTAAAACGCTGCGTGATATCCGCGTGCCCGATAAAAGAGGCTTTGAGCAAAATTATTTCGGATGATTCACATCAAAAGCACGCCTTTGTTGTAGGTGAATATGTTTTTTCGAAAATTACGTCTAAAGCCTGTAGTATTTTTTTAGGATTATGGTATAAGCCTCTATTAAGTGTTTACATTATTGCTTATCTTACAAAAATGAAACAGCGTTTAGTTTGTTTTGTCCAGAAGAAAAATACTAAAATATATATTTTTACATAAACTGGTTTCTCTTAAGTGAAGTGGATTTTTGCGAGGGTTAAAAATATCTGTTTTTCGTTGGGCTTCGTTGCGAAGGTTATACCGATAAAATCGGAAAGTACTGTGATAATGGAAAACGATATGATTAGTGATCCGCCAGTGAGTTTCCGCACATTTTTGGAACATTATCGTTACATTCAAATTGATTGATTAGAAACACGATTTGATTTCATCAGAACATTTAAGGCCTAAAATATTTAGAGAATGCTAATTTCTAAAAAGTTTGAATATTACGAAATAAGTTACCTGTTTATAAATGAATTGTTTCTACATTTCGCCAGCTACACAATAAACTCGTATGCAAGATCCATAATTGCTTTGTGTAACAAGTCGTACCTTATAAAATCCGGGTAAATACATTACGTAGTTAAAAAGCGGAGGTTTTTCATACCTTTTACAAATAAAACCAGCGCTATTTGCTTCTGTTTCCGTTTAAATTTATTAAGGCTATAATAAAACTCGACTGCGGAAATTTAAAAAGTTCTGAAGGTTCAATTTCAGAGACAATGGGTGTTCTTTCCTTTGTGTTTTTGGACCTTTGTTTTGTTCATTTCCTTGTTTAACTTTAACCACAGCTGTGAAAATCTAATCAGATGGGCAGCGTGTTATAATCAGCCTATAATTATGTCGCCATTGCTGGGGCACAGGCTATCACTATGAGAGGGAGTGGGCGTTAAAAGGTCGTAATTCACCGCACAGGCCTAGTGTGGGTCGGTAGATGTCACATTTAGGCTGTCGAATAGTGATAAAGTACCTAGTTAATAAATAAGCCACCACTTCTCTGTTACTACAGGCGCCATATTAGGTTTAATTAATTAATTATTATTTTATTAATTCTCATTTTTTCATCTGCCTAGCCTTGTTAAGGTTGACTTCCAAGTATAACCAGATTCAGCTGAATGCCAGTATTTTACATGGAGCGGCTCTCAGAGATGACGACGAATCTCTACCCGGGGCAACGGCTTAACGTGCTTTCCGAGTCACCGATGGATCTCGGAATGTTACCTCGGCAAGCGAAGGTTTACCTGATCGATGGAAAGGCTTTTAATACGTAGCTACAAGACCCTTATCCATTCACATTTCTTATTAAAACACAAAAATACTATTGACCAAGACCTTGGTACCCAGCTAGGTGTGTACAGGGAGGCGATTTAATTACCTGGATCCTTCAAGGAGGTGAGTCCATCCGTATATTACACAACTTTCCCAAAGAAAATTATACCCTATTCAGTTTTATCGTTTTTTTTCACGAATTTGTTATGAGTTGCTTTAGTAAACCTGTTTAATATGAAAGGAAGCCAAGCCAAGGAGTGGAATTCCCTGCCTTCGTCGGTGTTCCCAAGTTCATATGACCCCAATCTATTTAAGTCGCGAGTTAATAGGCTTCTTTTGGGTTAACTCGTTCCATCGGCGACCTCATCTCTGTCCTCAGGACTAGATTGAGGTCAAGAGTAGGCCCATAAAATATAAAAAAGAAAGATAAAGCATTTATTAACCCGCACAGGAAAAAGCAAGAAAAAAAATGTTTGAATTAACAGTAAAACAAAGTTATTTATAAACCAAACATAAGAAAAAAAAAAACAAACGAAATTGTTCCTGTAAGAGTCCAAAAGGTCCCCACGAGTATTTCAGCATGCTAAAAGACATTAAACAAAAGAACACATTAAGACATTTAAGAAAAAAGTCACAAACTCAAACTCAAAGCATTTATTTCAATTAGACCATTACCGGCACTTTTGAATGTCAAAAAAAATCAAAAAGAAGCGAAGCTACAGTCCCAGTCACAAGGCATAATAACTTGAGAAAGTACTACAGTTGCACATTCCAAAGCGAAGATCTCTATGGAGAAGAATGGGCAAGAAACTCCATGGACAATCTTTTAAATCAAAATATTGTTACAAAATCTTGGTTCCATCATTCATGTTCTTTCACAGCGCTGGTATTCTGATAGGGTCCAAAATGATGCTACGGTCAGAATATGACAAGTAATGTCACATTCTTGAAGGATTCAGGTAACCAAATCGCCACTCTGTATAATGACAGGGTGTGGAATGTTCTCTCTATAGACAGATATAATGATTGCCTATTTTCAGTCCTAATTATAATAATGGAAATCACATGTAAGTACTAGCTGTTGGTCAAATAATATTAACGGAACACGCGATTTTACCTGAAACTCGAGTATATTTTACGTGAAATTCAGGCGTATTCTTTTGCTTATTTAATTAGTAGGAAGTGGGGCATTTTTATGACATTGCTCGTGTTTGTCACATTTTTATGACTTGTTTTAAATAATGTGAGAATGCCAAGCATCTACATGCACTAGCGGATTCCGTAGTTTGGGATTAAGGTATGTTACTTTTCAAGCAATAACTAAACGTAGGTACTATTTCGAAGGCGACATCAACCGCAGCCGCTAAGCCGTCCGACTGACGGCAGCTACCCGACATGTTTCTATGTTACTCTAAAACTAAATAAAAAACGGCAAAAAATGGCAATGTCACCATAGTACAAAAGCGTTTTCATTGAGATACATAAAAACCGGCCAAATGTGAGTCGGACTCGCGCACAAAGGGTTCCGTACCATCTATATAAAAATCAGTGATGTATGTACGTGTACCTTTACCTACTTGATAAAACGGCATAGGTTTTTCTGTTGAACAAGAAGTAGCTTCGTGATTCAACAAAGCTACTTCAAAATGGCTAAGGTCATCACGTCCGCTATCGCTTTCCACACGCATTATAATCGTTTAAATTTATTTAACAAATACACGGTTCTTTATAATGTTTTCCGGTATAAATTTGACCAAGCAAAACACGCAAACATAATAAAATGAAGTAAAAAGTTTTAAATGGAAATGACTAGCCTCGTGAACACTAAATTTTACCATTAATTACATTTAACTTTATTCGGGCAAACAATTATAAACCCTACCGGCAAACAATTAAG
The DNA here is from genome assembly GCA_950022335.1 of Eurois occulta. NCBI lineage: Eukaryota > Metazoa > Arthropoda > Insecta > Lepidoptera > Noctuidae > Eurois > Eurois occulta. Next base: position 14,299,470 of record OX465498.1, on the reverse strand, counting down.
TCTCTAATCCTTTACAGTGGACGGAAGTAAGAAATTCTTAGAACGTTTTTAAATTGCTTTCGAAATGTCAAATGTTCAAAGATCGTTTGTAGGACCAACTTTTTGGTAACGGAAGCCTACTTAAATTGGCGCGAAATGTTTTTAAAATGCTGTTTTGTAAACAGATTGGGCATTAAATACTTTTTGGTGTTGTTTGGCGGGAAATTGAAATAATTAATAGATAAGGAAGAAAATATTGCTTTCGCTGCTGGTACTGAATTGTTTTCATTGGCTGGTTATAAACCGTGTTGGTTTTTACTACGACTGTCTTGGTATGGACATGTGATGAGGAGGGACGAATCGCATGTGACTAAAAGAGTGATGGAGAGGGAGAGGAAGACCAAAGAAACGATGGATGGATTGTGTGAGGAATGATATGAAAGATAAAGAAGTAAATGATAGCGTGACGGTTGACAGAGGAGAATGGAACAAAAAAACGTGTTGCGCCGACCCCAAATATAACATGGGACAAGGGCAGGAAGATGATGATGGTTTTTAAAATATAGTAATATTAAATTCGAAAAAAATATAAAAGCTTCCAAATCTGAATTATTATTGGTATTCCAGAATACTAACTGAAATATCGACGAAAATTTCCAATTCGTATTTGTTTCAGTGTCTACATTGCCTATGTTTATTTCGTGAAAGAAAAAGTGTAAAACATTTGATGTTTTACACTTTTTCTCCGGGTTGTTCATTGATATACTAAATACTTTTCAAATGCTTTTAATTGTCAATAAATTAATAATTAATACATAACATAACAGTGGTTAAAAGGTACAGTTTTAAGTAACAAAGACAAAATAAATGAAACATTAAATTACAATATCATAAGTAATAGTTTTTATACATAACTTGCAATTATAACAAAATATTGCACTATAGCCAGTATCAATTCGGTTGAGATAACAACGAGACACAAACTACCAAATAAAAAGATCTCAAATTAATCCTTTTTTGCGAATTGGATGTAGTAATAAATATTTTAGTAAAAAGAAAAAGAAAAAGCATAAACTAAAAGATTCTAATAAATATGCAAGAAATACGACCTTTATAAGCAGTCAATAAATAAACAAAAGATATTTAAAACAGGCATTAACAGTGAGATTAATTAACAAATTACGGAAACATTGGAAGATCGTAATTATTATCCTAAATGCTAATTGCTTAAATCGGGACAGTCATAAACTTGGGCCAATTGCGAAAGTTATTCAGTTTGAATGGTCGATGTAATAGACTGTCGAATTAACGAAACTTCAAACGTACTTTTTATGCTTTTCCTGATGATTCTTATTTGAAAAACTTGTCTATATTATATTGAAAATTAATATTTACACCAAAAACACACGGATAAGTCATATGAAAAATCTTTTTTTAACCACATCTTTGGTTGAGATTTTCAATAGTAAGTAATATAATTTTATCAGTCAAGGTTCGGTACAGTCGACACGGACAAAACTGATCCGGACACCTACCACCGACAGATACTTAAACCGAAGCATTTGATTCTAAACAAAGACAACCAACTGTATTATAATGATGTTGTCGAAATAAAAGAGAACTGTTTAGTTCCACGATTCGTATAATAATGTCAATAATTAGTGTGTGCAGTTACATATATAAGGTTAGGTGAGCTGCACACTACACCTCCCCTTTTTTTAAAAAAAAAAATGGCTTTGTTATCTTAGTACATAAAACATTTTTTTTTTTTTTTTACAATATTTTCAAGACTACTTATTTTTAAATAATTATACTTTTTATCATTACATTATATAAAAAAAATAACATCTTATCAAAACCAAGTATATTAAGTAACAAACAGTTTTGTATTGTTTTTATGAATTAATAATTCTTTGTCACCTTTTAAAATTTTAACATTTGGTGATACATCTTCAATCACTCTATATGGTCCTAAATAAATTTTATCTAACTTATTTCCTACTTGATTTTTAATTAGAACTAAATCTCCACTCTTATATTTTAATCCGTTTTCATTTTTATCAAAATTATATTTTCTTAATTCCTTACTAAATAATAAATTATCTCTAGCTTCAGTTTGTGCTCTTTGTAGTCTGTATTTTAGTTCCAAAGGGTAAGAATCAGGATTATATAATGGATCAACATAAGAACTTTGTGCAATATTGGATGGTAAATTACAATTCTTTCCAAATACTAGCTCAAATGGAGTGTATTTTGTCTCAGAGTGTACTGCAGTGTTAAATGAAAAGCACCAGAATGGAAGCCAACTGCTCCAATCTGATTTATTCTTGTCACACTGAATCCTAAGATAAGCTCCTAGAACGTTATGAGTGTTTTCCAATCCTCCCAGAGTTTCATGATGATAGGCTGTTGAATGCAGTTTATTTATATGCAACAAATTGCAAATCTCAGTAAAAACTGATGACATAAACTCTGTTCCCTGGTCTGTTATTATTTCTTTAGGGATACCATATCTCAGAATAAAATTGTTTACAAATAACCTAGCTACAGAAATAGTATCTTTCCTCTCTAAAGGATAGGCTTCAACGTATTTTGTTAAATCGCACTGTAATGTCAGTACGTACTTATAATTTAAATTATCTACATCTAAAGGACCCATTAAATCTAAACTTACTCTTTCAAAAGCAGTGGATGCCGTTGATGTTATAACCATCGGTTCCTTTGTATGTCTATTGGAATGCTTTTGAATCTGACAACTTCTACATTTCTTTACGAATTCTGTTACATCATTAGTCATTCCTGGCCAGTAATAGTACTTCCTAATATTATTTAACATTCTGTTTATTCCTGCGTGGCCGCTGGTGGGTAATAAGTGGAAGTCATTCAAGATCACTGTTTTCGTGTCTTTGTCAGAAACTCTTGTCACATCTTTAATAACAAGTAGCTTCGGAATGTCATTCAAATGACTCATTTCCTCTAAAAAATGGTTAACATAATTTTCATAGCGCTTCGTTTTAATTATTATGAGCTCATTTATTTTGATTTGCTTGCAAAAACGTTGTAATTCTCTCGCTAACACACTTACGGTCGGTAACGATCGAGATATCACATAAATTGCTGATTTTTCAGGAACGAATTTGTAGTTGCCATTGTCACTAGTGTAATATTTTGATTTTTCTATCTGCTGTATAGTATTTTTATTACTAAATAATATCAATTCAATGCTGTCAGTCGGTCGTTTGAGGATTTCCACTACCTTAGGTTGATCAGGCCTTGGAGTAGAGGATACCTCAGTAGTCATGTCGTTGTTGTCACAGTCAGTGCGCAACCTTCGAGTCTGTGCCCTTGTCATGACTGATACTGCATGTTTGTTCAAATCCTTTAAACTGTTGGATGTAATAGGTATCCGGCTCAATGCATCTGCAGCTGCGTTGTGCCGTCCTGGGACATAGCTGATTTCAAAGTCGTATTCTTCAAGATATAATCTAAACTTTGTCAACCGGCTTGAAGGATCGGTCATATTAAATAAGTAAATTAATGGCTTATGGTCTGTTTTTATGTAAAACTTTTTCCCATATAAATAAGGTCTAAAATGTCGAACTGCCCAAACAATAGCAAGTAATTCTAACTCAATCACAGGGTACCGCGTCTCAGCTGGTTTCAAGTTACGGCTTGCGTACGCGACTACCTTGCCATTGCTATTAGACAGTACGGCGCCTAATCCTAGTTTTGATGCGTCAGTTTGTAACGTGAAAGTGTTATTGTCGGTAAAGTCTGGATAGTCAAGTATTGTCGGACTAATAAGAATCTGTTTTAACTTGTAAAATGCTCGCTCGCATTCATCACTCCATACGAATGCTACATCTTTTTTACATAACGCATTCAAATGATAGGCTATTTCAGCAAACTTTGGAATAAAACGTCTATAATAATTTGCGAATGCTACAAATCTCTTGACGTCGTCTACGTTTTGCGGGACTGGATATTTTTGTAGGCATTCTACCTTCGATGGATCGGGAAATATTCCTTCTGAGGTTATTTTATGTCCTAAATAAACGATTTCTTTACGTAAAAATTCACACTTTAGCGGATTTAGTTTTAGATTCACTCTTCTTAGGCATTCTAAAATTTTTATAAGATTCTTGTTATGCGTTTCGAGACAATTTCCTACGACAATGCAATCATCTTGATATAAAAAGCATGATTTATAATTTAATCCTGACATTGCTATTGTCATGAGACGTGCAAAAGCACTAGGCGATGTTTTAAGTCCCATTGGACATCGTTTCATTTGATACTGCTTGTCTGTTGTAAATGCAGTGTACTTCCTAGACTGTTCTTCTAAGGATAGCTGATAGTAACCTTGACTAAGATCTAATTTTGAAAAATAGATGTTATTAGATAATGAATCTAGTATCTCAGTGATATTAGGTAATGGAAATTTATCATCCTGTATTCTATTATTGAGTTGGCGATAGTCCACTACAAGTCTCCATTTCCTTTCTCCTGACCTATCTGTCTTTTTAGGTACTAATAGAACTGGACTTGACCATTCTGAAATAGTCTCTTCAATAATATCATTTTTAACCATTTCATCTATTTGTCTCTGTACTTCGCCTTTCAATGCTTTAGGCAATCGATATGGCTTAACGTATGCTGGTGAAGTATTTTCTTTTAGTTTAATTGAGTGCTCTATTAAATTAGTTGTTGTGAGCGTATCTCCTGGCAAATGGAAAACATCTGCATATTTGGCACATACGTTTTCAATACCTCTTTGTTCCTCTTTATTTAAATAGGTATTTAGTTGTAACGTAGTAAGTAAAGTTTTAACTCTATTCACAGAAATGTTATCGTGGTCAAACTTGCAAACGTAAAAATTATTTAAGCAACTAATACTTAAATCTGAAGTATTTATGTCAACCGAACTATCAGTTGTATTTAATATCCTAACAGGAATAAGTCCATTATGTGGCTTCGATACTACACCTGCTGTAAACACACCTTCATAAATTTCCTTTGACAAAACGACGCAATCACTGTTGTGTGACGTCGGGATGTGTTTAATTACTTCACAACGAGGCGGAATTGTAAATAAATTCCTATTAACATGAACACTAACAGACTGGTCTCGGGTTTCCAAACTCAGAGTACCATCTTTATAGTTTAATACAGCGTTATACCGCTCGAAAAAATCTTGTCCGAGTATACCTTCTGCAGCACAAGATAAGTGTTCAAATATGTAAAACTTTTGTTGAAAAGTTACATTATTAATCATAATATCTAAATAAATGTATCCCATGGACTCTAAATTACCACTAATTCCTTTAATGACTATCTTATCCTGTTTTACTAAATTCAATAAATTCCTATGTCGCGACAACCATTCATACTTTAGCACACATAAGCTAGCTCCACTATCTATCAGTAAATTAAGATCAACATCACTATTTGTTAACTGACAATTAATAATACAAAAATTACTAAAACTATAAATAGAATGCGTGTACGATTTAGGTACGAAAAAATTCTAGGCTTTCATTTGCTTGGCTTGTGCGATCATTGCGCAAGTTGTCATGAACATTGGACTGTTGCGCGTTATGTTGAATACGCTGACAACGCACCGGACGTCCGCGGAACTGCTGACGTTGTTCACCTGAGTTTTTACCTCGATTAACGCTGCTTAAAGTTCTTTGACCTGTGCTATTTTCATTATTTTTATCATAATTATGGTTATACGTTTTATTTCTGTTGTAAAATTGTCTATTTCCCCGGCCTCGAGTGCCTCTAAAGCTACCTCGTCTATAATTTTGGTTAGCCCTAAATTGCATAACCTGATCTTGTGGCTGGACTGACAGGGATTGTTCATCTACCGCAGCCGTTATAGCTTCAGGCAATGATGCAAACTGACGTGAGGCAATGATAGTGCTGAGCCGCTTATCAGCCAACCCATCACTAAACCGTTTAATTGCAGTCTTCTCATTGAGTGGACGCAAAACCTCATATGCATCACGCTTATCGTTAGCCTGCGCAATCGTGAGATTGACAAATAACTCTTCGATCTCCGTACCGAATTTTTCTATACTTCTACGGCCTTGAGTCGCCGTAAGCAATTGACTTTGTAAAGCTACATACGATTTCTTCGGTAACAAATAAACACGAATATCTTCTACCAAACTTTCTATATCTGTGTAGTTAGTTTTAAGTCGCAATTTTGCACTAGGCGAGAGACGCGTTTTTAACACAAACTGTATTAATTGACTTTTACTGGCTTCATTAATAAGCGAACTATAAAGTAAGATACCATCTATAAGCTGATTTGTCACCTGCTCCTGACCATTCAACACTGGCAACAGGGAAATTGCAGTTTTAATATCAAATGCGTCAGCCATTTTTGTAAGACAATCAGTATATTCGTATTCTATTAAATCTTTAGAACTAGTTTGACAACTACTATCTACTAAAGAAAGTAAACTTTTTATTTTCTGATAATTTGATTGAGTTTCATTAATTAATGTTTGGAAAACCTCACGAGCATCTTTGCTTAACTTGCGATCTATAACTTCTTGGTTCAACTGAGTCAAAATACAATCCAATTTACTATATTCTTTTTCTGCTTCTTCTAGCTTCTTTAAAGCTAAATCTTTTCTACGCCTATCTGGACCTAGTTTTACTAAATATTCTCTTAGATATTTTAATCTAGCGTGCACATCTTGTAATTGTTGGGACATTCCTAATCTCCAGAACAAAATATAAAAAAATGTATGATCCAGTTACAATAACATGAAATATAGTAGAATATATAAAAAATGTTAGCGTTGCAAAACTTACATTGCAGTAGTTACTTATTTTACTGACAACGATTATGTAGGTCACGACGTCTCACGTGGCTTGGACGAATGAACTCCTCAGCACTGGTCTGGAACTGACTCCCAGCTGCTCCACATCGGACCCGTACAATTCAACTCCCAGCGCCCTGCATATCCTCTCATCACAAGGCTTGAGCATTCTCCCAGCACCCGGCAGCAACGTTCCTTTTCTGTCTTCTTAATTAATGATTTCACCTCTTCAAACTAATTCTTCTGTTGGGATTCTGATTCTTCTATAAATTTTTAAAATCTTCTTCGCTTCCTTTCTTCTAATTTCCGTCTTCACAAACTTCAACTTTTATCGGTATATCTTCATAATTTATTTGACTCGTCCGCAGTCTTTCTTATTGCGTAGATTGCAAAATTTTAATTGCTGGCTAAGGGTCGCCATGTATTATAATGATGTTGTCGAAATAAAAGAGAACTGTTTAGTTCCACGATTCGTATAATAATGTCAATAATTAGTGTGTGCAGTTACATATATAAGGTTAGGTGAGCTGCACACTACACAACACTCCTGCATAAACAATTTTGTATGATTACCTGTAATTTCCATTCCACAATTCTTGCATATAAATAAATAAATTCTGTACCATTCTCTATTCGAACTGTAACTATTACAATCGCCGCCATCTTGTTCTTTATTTAAAATATTTACTGCCAAGAGTACACTTCTTTCTCGTACTTCTTGGTGTAGACCTTTTGGGGATCGTACTTGTCGACTGCTTGCTTCCAGTATTCAGGTTCATACTTGATTAGGTGCTTCATGACTTTTTTGATGCCCTTGCGTTGTCGGCCAGTACACTTGGAGCAACCGGTCTTGAGGCCGTCGGAAATGTAATCTGGGTAGAGGAATAGCATATTTTCAATGCTGTAATCGATCATAATGAAGGTAAAAAATACAATTCGTGTTTTTGTTGATACAGTGTTTTAGATAGAAAATATCCTCAATAGACCAATTTTTGGCTTAAATAGACTTCCGAAAGAAAGAGATAGCAAATGATCCTTCGGTATCTCTTCAGCCCAAATAACTCATATTTGGCCTCGCGGATCATTTAATTTAAATTTGTTACATGTATTTATTTAAAAAAATCGCAAAATTTGTTATTCTTTTTTAAAGTTATTAGCCTCACCGCCTAATTTAAATGTTGATGTCAACTGTTTTAAAAATCCGTGAGGCCAAGGATGACTTATTGGGGTTGAAGGACAGCAAATGACCCCTCCTTTCGGCCTGTCCAATTTGGCACGGCCTGTCCAATTTGGCAAACAATGCACCAAATACTGTATAATTCTATAATAAGCATCCCTCGGGATAAACTATGGCGCTAAGGAACTTGTGATTTATGTACGTAGACTTTGGTACAAAAGTCTAAGTTAAATTTCTTATACACGACATAAGCCAAGTAGATCTCATCTGTAGTCTGTAAATCTCAAATATAATATTATTATAGTTATCCAAAACATGCCAACATAAACACTAGGTTAAAAAAAAAAACATCGATGTACCCATTACCCATGTTTGCAAAAAAAGAAAAAAAAAACGAAAATGCAGGACCGAATTCAACATTTTGTTAGTCTACTTACATTTGAGCTCCTTCCCCTCAGCAGTGCAAGGTCCCTGATCGAGGGTGCACTTCATGTAGCCATTCAAAAGCCTCTTGTTGCCCAGAACCTCATCCAAGTTCATGTTGTCATACTTGCTGGAGTACTCCTCAGCTTGCACACAAGCCAGGACAATGGCGACAGCTACTAGGATCAGTTTCATTCTGGAAAACATGAAAGGAAATGAATGATTAGGCATTCTTGCTTTGATTTTAAGATAAATTCTGGAATGAGGGGAGTGGTTAGATGTAGTGGGTAAGGATAAGCATTTTTGGACTAAGTGCACTATGAAGATGGAATGTGGAAATAAATCTGATTTGATTTGACTAGTTAGTACTAGGTTCAGTCATAAATCTGCTCTCCATAAGCCACTCATTGAATATTATTGTGCTTTTGATTTTCTAAAATAAAAATTACAAAAATCTTGTTGCTGTTTTTTGTTTAAGTCCACAATAAAAAATAAATAAACAGAACAATATGATACTGAAAGTTACAGTGCTATCCCCAAAATTGATGTCCCATAACCACCATCTGGTGTTACATTTGACAAACTCTATGTTGATCATATGATTATCACACAGATGGACCATGTTGTTCGAAATAAATAGTTATTTGATTTTTTGATTTTGATTTGATTATTCATTTCGAGATTCTTTTGCAAATTATGTTTTTGTGTAGTCTAGCACAAAATACCTGTAAAAACGACACAGCTCATCTTAATAACTTTCATAAAAAAGGTGATTCTCTCACAGACATTGTCAAAGTTATCAATGTTTTAGGTACGTTGCAAAATATATAAACAAAACATGAAGTGACGTGTAAAAGTTTTATGTAAAATCAATATATAGAGATAAATATGATTTATTGTTTAATAACGTGTTTATTTTCTTTATTTTCAGGTAAGCTTACCCTACAAATGAAAAGAACGATGATGATATTAAAATGGGTCCTTTGATACGTAAGTTAGTTTTTAAGTTTCGTCAGCAAAAAGGTGTGGGATACAACATAATCCTGATGTTTGGAGTGAAACTTCAGAAAAACCGAAAAGGTTTTAGTTCCCAACGGCAAATACTAAACATGAAAAAACATTTATCTTTTTAATGTATACTGAGCTAAATGTTTATGACCCCCGACGGTGCAGTGTTGCGATATGAAATATTGTTGCAAACTTTTTCATTTAATAAAACAAAATATGTATAAAGTTATAATGGTCGTTTTGTTTATCTGTTAAATGACAGAATATCACGTTTTGTTCCTGGCTTATTAAACATTTATTTTAACAATTTTCGGAAATTATTTAAATTAAAGAATCAAATTGGGAGAAATCTTTGTTCTATTCCGTAAAGTTCACTTCGAATATACTGGAATAAACACACCGATGTCGAAAATAAACTGTATCGATTGCTTAATGTCTACCATTGGAATTTCAAAGCGATTTCATAAAATAATCCTGCTGCTCGCTTTCCCAGCATCTAAAGTTCGGAAAATCTTGATCCACCCGTTTTTTTTAATTTGTTACTTACTTGTCCAAGAGAATCTTTCACAATATTCACTGATAACACTTCAATCCAGAAGAAGAAGCTGAACTGTGCCAGATAGATCGTCCACTATCGTTTTATATTGATCGTTTATCCTCAAACCATCTCCTTGTAATGTATTCATGATGAAAGCAACCAGTTTAATTGCTTGTTAATTGTCAGCTAGTAAATTGTATTTATCATTGTTTGATTATAATCCCTTTGAACTTGACCAATAAACTAGGCGGTATGGAATATTTTATACTTTCTCTCTATATTGCCTCTGAAAAAAGGTTTTGTGATTCTAACAAATTATTTAACAAAGATAAAGCAACATCAGCAGACAACCGAATTGGTCATTACACTATTTTTAAAACTTTGTATTTTTTTTTGGGATAAGCCCGCCGAACTTTTCCCAAACCACTGTAACTAACTCATGAAAACCAGGATCAATAGTGGCGACCACCAGAAAAGCGCTGAGACAATGAAGCTCGACGAAGTCCCAGAGAAACAATTTAACTGTCTTCGATCCCGGATCGAAATTAATCAGAAAACTATAGCGGAGGATTGGGAATACCATAAATTCCACTAAAAAAACACTAGATTTAAAACCTTGTATACCTAACTAAAAATACGATTTAATTTTTTCCTGGTCCTTCGAGTCGGATACCTACATTATGAATTAGTGACGGTGATTATATTGCTTGCCGTTGTCCTGTACATTCTGAATGTCGACAACAGCGCCACCTACCGGGTCCAACTGGCTATTTTATCCAGGGTCAAAATACATACAAAAAATTTAACCTAAATCGGTCAAATATTAGGTCATTCTTTTTTCAGAAATGTTTCTATTAGCGTGATTTGCATAGAATTTATTTACTCTTTAATAGCGTCCTTCTACAAAAAGTGACCTAAAACAATTATCACTAATTTATAAATTACCTTCGAACCTCATTGCATGTAACCTTCTTTTGACCCTGCGGTAAAAATTACCACTAAGTACAATGGTCAATTACCATTTTACGTGATTTACGATTTACTATTTAACAATTTTATGTCATGAATAGACTTACTATTGTCTATACTGTGTCGCAATATTGCATTTAATTTTTTGTTTATAGTTAATGGCGTCTATCGTCTTTTATAATTTTTATCTAGTATTTAAATGAACACTAAAAGAACTGTGAACATGTGTTTAAGAGTTCTTTTGTTTGTCTCATTGATTGTATATCTATATGTTTTATATTGGAATTTATTTGGTTTAGTGATTATCAAGTATTTTTACATACTCGGCAGGCCCTGAAAACTAACATGGGTTGAAGACAGGAAAATGAATATAAAATTTAATTTACTATCTGTACCATTTAAGATCTATTTAACACAAAAAAAAAAAAAACAAAAAATATAATAATAAATAGCTAACGAATGACGGGTCAAAACGAAACGTGCTGCGCCGACCCCAAATAGAATGGGACAATCGCAGGAAAATGATGACGGGTCAAAGCGACCAATATCGTATTCTATTTGCAATAATACGTAGTGTCAAACTAGTTATGTTTTCTTGCTCTATGGTCTCACCAAGTTCCGTATTACAGAACTTCAATCAAGACTCAAGCATTACGTAAACCGAGTTTCAACCAATCAAATCGCTTGAATCTAGCTTTAAGTAAAGCTTGAGTATTGAGCGAAGTCCTATAATACGGGCCTAAGACATTTACACCCGTATCTACAAACAAGTCAAAGTGATTACTTGTGTAAAAGTAATTAATTAAAATACGATTACTATTCTGAATTTTAGTAATTGTTTGAAGTTAAAACTGTCAAAAGTTAGAATTGTTAGCTTTGCTTTCGTTAACGGTTCTTACTTTGCTTAAGTTTTTGTCTTTTATAAAAAAATGTTTGCATAAGTAATAACTTAAACGCAAGTAAATACTTTAATTTTATTGTAGAAACGGATGTTAGACGGTTCTTCGATAGCTGCTCAATAGCAACATATAGTTAACTCTTTGACGTGACATAACCATCCATTCTTATAGAAAAAGCTCATACGTTATCTTTTTACTTAAGCCATAATCTTTTTTAGGGTTCCGTACCTCAAAAGGAAAAAACGGAACCCATACAGGATCACTTTGTTGTCCGTCTGTCTGTCAGGACCCTTAATCTCGGGAACGCGTGGAGGTATCGAGTTGAAATTAAAACCATATACTCAGGTTCAAATTCCCTTGAAGCTGTGAAAAAATCAAACTTCTAAGTTAACGTAAAAAAAGATACGGCCGTTTATGCCAAAAAAAGTATATTTCGACATTCTCAAGGGTATCAAAATTTATAGAGTACTTTCCATTGACCTAGAATCATGAAAGGAGAATGCTCATGGAAGTATGGAATCCCGTACCATGCTGCATCAAAATCAAACCTTGTTTTTTATAGACTACACTGGTCGTATTAACTCCTACAAAAATTATTTTTGAAAAAAAAACCCGCGTTTGAGTTATTTTATAAAATCGAAACTAACCTAAAAAGTAGGTCTATTTTTTCGACGCTACCAACGACGTATTTTAACACACAAACATTACATTATTGCTCTAAAAACAGCGTAATACACTAATATTAGTAAGAATTACGAGTTAAAGTAACATCCACAGTATGCTTGACTCGATTTTATTTTAGACCTTTACATTGCCAATAGTCAGTCAGTACAGTACAAATGTCAGATGCCACAGATAAGATAACTATAAACCATAGAGTATAGTAAGTGCTATAAACTAGTCGGGATTTAGGGATGTAATCGATAAATCAAAATCTTTAGGCTGAGAAAATCTATTTTGTTGCAAATAGCAATAAACCAAACTAAATCGATTTGGTGTACTGATCTTACTTAATTGTAATTAATTTTAGAGTCCGCTCGACAGACAAGGGTTTGTTCAATTGAAACGGAACGTCATTTATATTCAGTTGAAACGGAACGTCATATAAAGGGAGTAAAACAATATTCATACTTTTAAACTCGAAAAGTATATTTCCAGTTCAAAAATCAAATCCCCGACGCGTAATGCCGTAAAAAAATATGAAACTAATTACTATAATATTTTGGTTTTGAGGCGCGAGACTTTTTGGTACCAACTTTGGTCATTCTCTTTTGGCAAGTAGCAATGTCTTACAGCAGATGTAATGGAAAAAATCAGTAAATATGTACTTTAATAACAAAACACCTACAAGTTTATACGGAACCCTCGGTGCGCGAGTCCTACTCGCACTTGGCCGGTTTTTTTATTACCGCATTAGCTCCGAAATCTTCAAAATCCTACGTGAAATACTCGCGACGCTGCCGACCTTGTCCTCACAGTTACATCTTTATTAATATCCCCTTTTTCGACTATTTTCGGTGCGTGAACTTTGGGATGACTTTTCATTGCGGTGAGATTGACTTTTGAAGGCTTCCGTGTCACTAAGACTTAGTTTGGTTAAACGATTGATGGATGACACTATGAAACTTATTGAATGTAAGTGCAAAGTTTTTGACATGGAAGTAACTTAACCCTTACCAATATTTGTAGGATATAAAATGTTTCTTGACTGAGACCTCGTTGTTCGGGACTGCTAAACATAAGGTCCTGGCCCTCCTGGGTCGAATTCCCGAGTCGGGCACAGTATCATTGGATTTTTTCGCCAGGAATTTCTCAATACCATCCACGGGGTCTAGATTTGTGCCAGTTGATAGCAAAAGGCTCGCCCCCTATCACATGGGACTTAAAACATAATATGGTGGATGGTACGGAACCCTTGATGCGCGAGTCCGACTCGCACTTAGCCGGGTTTTTTTAAATCTTATAAGTAACTAGCTGTTGCCCGCAACCTTCGTTCGCGTAAAATTATTATTCAAAAAAATGTTACTTATTTCCCTTTTTCAATCGAATTTTGTTACCAATTTCAAGGGTTTTTATTATTTTGCACGGAACACTAATTATTTTTAAAAAAGTAGCCAGATACTTAGCTGATGTTATAGTCTAAGGATATACCTTAGACTATAACATCAGCTAAGTATCTGCCAGTAAAAGTCCAGTCAAAATCGGTCCAGCCGTTTCGGAGATTAGCCTGAACAAACAGACAGACAGACAAAAGTTTTAAAAAATGTGTTTTTGTTAAAAGTACCGTATATACTTTCATATACATTCAGAAAAAAGCTGTTGTTTTGATATTACAAACAGACACTGCAATTTTGTTTATTTGTATAGATAATCAACTCAAAGAAAATATTTAATCTTCACTGCAACACGGTTCAACAAGCAGGAAAGGTCTTTATTTTCCCTCTATTTTACAGTGTTTTCAGTAAATACGAGCTAACGGCAAGGGGGTGACTGCTCACCCCGGGGTGGCGAACACCCCCTAACTTCCCCGAATAAATTCCTAACTATATTTTAATAATTTATATACAGAAGGTGCCACCCCTGCAGCAATGTGTCACTTGTACAGATGAAGGAGGTAGTTTAAAATTCCTTTGGTGAAAAATTTAGTCAAGCTTGTGTTATCGTCGCGTCGTTCAATTTTCAGCATGAATATGTCTTGAGCTGAGTATGGAGTTTCAAACTCAAACTCAAAGCATTTATTTCAATTAGACTATTACAGGCACTTTTAAATGTCAGAAAAACAAAAAAAAAAGCGAAGCTACAGTCACAGTCACAAGGCATAATAACTTGAGAAAGTACCTACTGTAGTTGCACATTCCAAGGCGTAGATCTCTATGGAGAAGAATGGGCAAGAAACTCCATGGATAATCTTTTAAATCAAAATATTGTGACAAAATCTTGGTTACATCATTCATGTTGAGATTATACATAATTATTTATGTGAGAACGATGTAGAAAGACGTGCAAGTTAAGAGCGTCCAGAGTAAAAGATATTAATATTATAATGTTTATTCAAACAACAAGCATAGCATTTCACCTGCGATTCCTGGAAGGCTTTGCAGCGATGTACTTTTGGTACACCCACATTTATGACCCAGGTTTAAGTCCCATATACTGAGGGGCCAATCTATTGTCGTCAACCGCGCACAAATACAGCTCATCATATCAGCCTGGAATCACCCACTGCTGGGTACAGGCCTCCCCTTTTTCTACCACACTTCCCGGTTCTGTGCGTCCTTATCCAGGTGTTTCCCGCGACTTACAGGATGTCGTTGACTCAACGAGGTTTAGGACGGCCCTAGTTTCTTTGGCAAATACAGTTGCAACTGAGAAATAACTGATGAAAAAAACTATAACTGCGATGAATATGGAAACTACATTTGGCAAAGACATTTGAGTCGAATACCAAAGCCAGAAATAAGAGAAAACTTATCCTTGGTCACTTTTACGACTAACGTATTTGGCGAGAAGTGTAGGCGTAGGTGCTCTATTTTCTTACCTTTCCTGTTTATTACAAGAACGCTTCAGTTTTCGTGGAGTTATTCATTTATTTGAACTGCGTTTGTTCGTAGGCATTCTAGAAGTTTCGCGGTCTTTCTAGGAGTAAAGTTTCCTTTCTTTAAATTCCAAAAGTCATGCAGAAAATGAACAAAACAATCAAGTCATCATCTACCACGCAGAGCGTGTATGCCAGAAAAGTACAAGTTATGATTGATGTGGTTTCAAAAAGCCTTCACGTACAGCTTGACGGTCGGTACCGACACCCCTTAATTGCAAGTAAGTACACAACATAATTACGAAAACAACCCTTTATCTCGGCTGTAAATGGTCTGGGCTTAATTTTAGAAAACCGCAGAGTAATTACTGCAGGTTTTCTGGCAAAATGCGGTTCTGTTGGTTGCTCATTATATATTATTGTTTTCAGACTTATTTATTTAGCAATAGGTTTTGCTTGCGGTTTCGCTTGCTTGCAGGTCGGAAATTATTCCACGGGTACTTCCGATAGCGGAAAAAATATCCTGTATCGAAAGTTAACTTACATAGAAATTAGTTCAGTCGTGGCGTGAAAAGATTACTAACATAAGTGTGTCGTATTGTCAGGATTTATTCCATTAGGCTTATACATCGTTTTCATGCAATGAAAATACACTGTCTCAGTGTCTCTATGTATAAACTAACAAATTACTTGAAATTACAATTTAACACAATAACACGGGGTACAGTTCCAGGACGTCTCATCTCCGCTGCGATCGAAACAATGTCGTTCTCACGTTGAGTTGAAAACATCAGGGCTCTGTAAGAGCACGCTGTGGTGGGGGGTAGACTTGTACGTAGGTCACGTGATGTCACCACTGGCGTACTTGCGATTTATTTTAGGTCCGTACCAATGACCGGATCCGACATATACATGTAGAGTTACTTTTAAATCTATACATACAAACATACAAATAAATAAGATTGAAGTGTGTTTGTAATATTAAAATAACCGCGTTTTACTACATGCATATGAATTTGTATACGGTACATATACCAAAATAACACTCTTTTTTCAACTTGTCTGTTTGTCTGTCGGTTTGTTCCGGCTAATCTCTGGAACGGCTAGACTGATTTTGACGGGACTTTCACTGGCAGATAGCTGATGTAATAAGGAGAAACTTAAGCTACTTGTATTTTGCGAAAAATGATTAGGGTTCCGTGCAAAAAATTAATACCCATGAAATTTTTTTGGTAATAAAATCCGATTAAAAAAGGGGTTATATTTTTTATATACAATAATTTCACGCGAACGAAAGTCGCGGGAACAGCTAGTAATTAATATAAGTGCCGTTGCTTAAGGGGTTGGTTAAAACTTTGGAAAAAAAATACTTTGTCTTGTTTGAATAAAATTACTTACAGCACCTACTTGCCTACTGTATTTCATAAGTGTGCGATTACCAACACTTAATGTTATATATCACAATGATGAGATAATGTAGATTCATGCCTAACCCAATCGACCTGGTTTGTGTACTTAATGTAAATATTTGATGTTACATTATTTTATCTTCGACTGCTGAGGTCCTGGGTTCGATTCCCGGGTCGGGAAAAGTGTCAGGTTTTCCATCACGAATTACTCACTAGTAGCCACGGAATTTGGATTTGCGCCCGATTAATGACAATAGGCTCGCCCGCTATTACATGGGACTTGAACATAACTGGCGAAATGTGGGTGTATCTACTATTAGGTACACCTCTGCCTAACCCTTCGGGAATTACAGGCGTAAGGCCAAAGGTTGGCTTTCTCTCAAAACGTTAAAACGTTTCTCTCAAGAAACTTGTCACAAAGGATTTGCTGATCACATAGCTAACTTTGACAATGAAAGACATTGAATGAAAGCAATCTCAACGCTTGGAATAACAGAAAGCTTTCCGATACCACAAACTGAACAAATACAGACATATCCCGGTCAAAACAAAGCTGTTACCAACACCAACTACAAACATTTACAATAAAAATGGCTGCAATAAAAGTGTACGGCAAATAGTTGTGGAGTTGGCGGCCAACAGATGTCCACAAAGTTTGTGCAAACAACCTGACTTTGGCCCAACATTTATCCTGTGTTTTATGTCCTAGATGTGTTTTAGATTCTGCTGCGAATGACGACAAACGAATTGGATTTGTTCCCTCACTATTTTGGGAATGTTGTAACTTCGAATACACAATATTTGTCCTTTTCTCTGAAATTTTCTCGAAATTAATATTTCTCTCGAATAAATCGATATTTTTCTCGAAATCGGCTGTGGTTGTTTGAAATGACATAATTCACATTCACAAAACTGGTTTGATTAAAATGACGCGGAAAATAAAGTAAAATGTACTTAAAAGAGATGGGAAACCGTGAAAAAATCGCAATCTTCTTGTAAGAGTCAATTGGGTACGTGGTAGCTCTCGGCCACCGTAAGCGCAGGCCTGTGGAGCGTGAGTAATGGGCTAGCTCGCCGTCCGTCCGTCTTATGACGACAGGCCGTGTGGACGGCGCGTTCGTGTTCCACGCGTGCCTCAAAGATATGTCAGCAAACAGGAGGGGCCCGCAAGGGCCGATGCCTGCCAGGGCTGCGGGACTGTTCGAAAGAGATACCGCGACCATGGAACACAAAGGACAAAAGATGGATGGGTTTTAGTCAGTAATAGTCTGACAATCCCTTCCGCTCCGCCCAGAGCGGGAGGAGTCATTTGATGATTACCCATCCATAAAAAAAGAGCCAATTGGGTGCTATCTGTACAAGTTACTAACTATTTTGCTTTTATGTATCATTGAAGTATCACATTTCGTCTACTTATGCTATTTTTCTTATAAGCCACTCTATACTTAGTATTTGTTTGTCGTAATTCTGTAATCATATTATTCATGGCTATTATTCAGAGCTGCAACATAAACTTAAGCATTTCTCTACAATACACGAACTCGAAGAGAAGTGACGTCAATATGGAATGGAGCATGGTTGCGGGTTTTCGCGTTCCGGCTGTAAAGCTAGAATATGTCTGCAGAAACCAAACAAACTGTTTCCAGACGTTAATTAATGTTGTCTCGTCTACTAGTGCTAGAAATTATCGCACTACAGTGTTATTTTTAATCGAGTACAACAGTGTGGTAATCGATTAAAAAGGACATGCACAGTGTAATTTAGTAAAACCAAAGATATAAATGTACTTTCAATAAACGTGACAAAGCTAATATTTACAATACTAACAAGAGAATAACGAACGTGCCGTCTCGTACTTGTCTACATGGCCTCAAAATGATGGTATCTCAGTTTTTATATAAGACAGTTGTGACCGGCTACGTTGCGATGCCTTTTTTTCAGTATTTTTTTCAGAAACCTTCATGGCCTGAGAAGAACACCTGTGCGAAATTTCATCAAAATCGGTTCAGTTGTTAAGAGTGTTCTCGTTAAAAAAATTCAATAATCATAAATTCGGGGATTTTTAAAGTGAAATTACTCCATTTTGCCTGGGATTTGTAAAAAACTAATTTCATTATCACATTAAGCATATCTTTAAATTGTATTTGTATAGAATAAAACATTGAAAAATGACAAAAGTTGCGCTGCGTTATTTATTAGTAACTTTGGAATTTTATACTGTCGATTTACTAATGTAATGTATAATTTTTTTTTTGGTTTTCTATTTGCCTGAACCCCACTTAGAAATAGTGTTTTTTTTTTTAGTTATTTCTGCCGTAATAAAATATAAAAATGATGTTTTAGAATGCAACATTTAAGTAAAGGAAATGTTTTTTTTTTAGGGAGTTTATGGATTAAAATTACTTTTCTATTCTATACAATAACATGAACAGTATCTTGCCTTCCGCCATGATTTTTTCCAGACTTCCACGACTCATTGTTGATTCACAATTTCATTCCGAAATTCAGCCTTCTCGCAAAATTCCAAAAACATGTGTTTAAAATAAGCTTTATTTTTGATAACTTTTGTCATTTTTCAATGTTTTATTCTATACAAATACAATTTAAAGATATGCTTAATGTGATACTGAAATTAGTTTTTTACAAATCCCAGGCAAAATGGAGTAATTTCACTTTAAAAATCCCTGAATTTATGATTTTTACCGAGAACACTCTTAAGGAGTAAGGGTACGAACAAACATACATTGAATTTTATACATTTAGATTTCTTCAGTCTACAGTTTCTTTTTTCTTTTAATTATTATGGCATCTTACCGTAGACTTAAAAATACGAATACTATGGCGATTCAATTTAGATTGCCATCGACAGACGAATATGAAAAACATGTTATGGAAAATAATCGGTTCATTATAAGTCGGAGAACACGCGCGAAACCTATACGAAGAAGAAGACATCTTAACGAATCAAATATCTAAAGCGATAGGAAAAAATCCAATCTAAAGCAAACGTGAATGATCATAGCTAGATCGCAATTAAAAACCGGCCAAGTGCGAGTCGGACTCGCGCACCGAGGGTTCCGTACAAACTTGTAGGTATTTTGTCATTAAACCAACATACATTATCATCATACATACATTGTCTTTACATGTGCTGTAAGACATTGCTTCTTGAAAAATTTCATGATTCTAGGACAACGGGAAGTACCCTTTAAATTTTGATTCTCTTGACAGAGTCGAAACATGCGTTTTTTGCAGTATAAACGGCCGTATCTTTTTTTTACGTCAACTTAGATGTTTGATTTTTTCACAGCTTCAAAGAACTATAGACTTAAGTATATGCTTTTAATTTCAACTCGATACCTAAACGCGTTCCCGAGGTAAAAGGTCTTCTACAGTCAGACAGACGGACGGACGGACAACAAAGTGATCCTATAAGGGTTCCGTTTTTTCCTTTTGAGGTACGGAACCCTAAAAATAATAGAACAAAGAATTTCAATTACCATTCTAGATCCAAAACATCCTCTAAGAAGGACCTTTTGTCTAATGAAACCTCATCTTGCTACCTACACGGTACCATCAAGTCTGAGCCACTCATTGCCTATTTCAAAAGTTAATTAAACTTTCAGAAAAGGTCAAGTGTCCTGTAGGTACTTCGTTAATTGATCTGTCTTTAAATAGCCACTACTCTTAAATACAGGCTTTTATCTTTGAAATGTTTTGCTGAACATGACCTCAAAGGCTTCATGACTAAGGGTTTTGAAAGTCGGAAATCTGGCTTAGCTGGAGTATTCGTACGAGAAAAGAAGGGTGCTTCACTGTCTTGTGTTTGGTTTTCGACTTTTCCAAAATCTTACATATTTCTGCTTTTAAAATCTGAATCATATTTTATTAGCATCTTATTTATATATAATGTATCGAAAATAGCTATTTTGTGTGAAAGTGCGTACGCGTACGGAAAAAACCTTTTTGGAAGAAAAGCATTGGCACAAATACAACACACAAATTCTTTTCATGTGTGCAGTTTACATTCTAACTAGAAGATACATAGGAGATTATCAACATAGACGAAGAAGATAAAATACGTATTATATAAGTCATTAACTGCCCAAGCAAAGTAAATAAGATTTATATGGGACCACAGCACAAGCTTCCTCTACCAAATGAAAGAGAAGCACATAAATCGCTCCATAAATTGACGAAAATAACGATAAAAAACAATAAAAAAAACATACACAACCGTTGAACCGTATTTGTATTAATAATATTATAATTACCTGTAATTATAATATTAAGGGCAGGTTATGCCTAATGTACCTTTGTAAGCCTTCTAAATAAAAAAAAAGATTAAAAAAAACAACAACTTTTTTGAAGTCGGTTAATAAGAGTTGAATGTGATTTAGGCTTAAAACACCACGTAAAGCCCACGCCTAGAAAGTGTGCATGGGATGTTCAGATTACCTTGCTTTACCTCACCATTGTTATTTTGTTTTCATCCGGTTAATTGATCTTTGGGGTGGCATTTTCAGGTATGTAATAACACAGAGGAATAGATCTTCACAATGGAGGTTGAATTTCCCAATGGATTCCATATAACGGCACGATTAATCCCATTGCCGTCTTGTAGGTTTGTTCATTCATTTATAGAACAAAAGTACAATAACATGGATTTTATAAGTCACAGGATTAGGTAGTTTCTTATCCAAAATATATAGTTTAGACTTAATAGAAATATCCAATTCAGATACATTATTTTATACTTGGCTTGACTTTCTCTAACTCAATAAGAAGTTAAAGTTCCCTTCCAAATTAATAACATCTAGTAGTGACCACAACAGCGTGTTGCAAACATTTCTGATTAACTTCATCACTGTGTAGTATCATTATGTTTTTGTTGGCAACACTGAATTGCTGAGTGATTCAATTTAGTGGTAATTTTGTTTCCACGGTCGACGAACTGTGAGGGTTGATTCAATTTGACGCAACTTGAGTATATGCAAGCGTTTGTTTGTGTATGAAGGGTAAATAATATCTCAAGTAGTGTTTTTATGTTTGTTCAGACGTGTTGACCAAGTAGACTATGGTGGATATTCAGGTCGAAAAACCCGCACTGGTAAAATAACAGATAAGTTGGTGTTTTTGTATCGTCAGTTATTTGGTTAGGTAGAAGTTTAATCATAACTGGACTGGACTGGATAAACTTATTTGGTTAAAATACTTAGTCCTTGAAAAAAAAAAACAAAAACTAGCACTCCGGGAGTGCCGGCAGAAGTGAAAACTTGATTATTAACGTTGAGCATGTTTGATATTTTGGAATGGTTAGGGAATAATTTTGCACCAATTGCTTTATCAGTATAAAAGTACTATCATTTATGTGGTAGAATACAATATTCATTTATTGCGCTATCGTACACAAACATGACAATTTATATTACATTAAAAATTTAACACTTTAAAACTAAAAAATCAACTTTCATCCATAATTTCAACGACTTTTTCACCATCATCATTACCAGAACTATCATCGCCAATCTCTAAAACTGATACGATAGGTTTATGGTAGCTGAAGTAAGAAACGAACAGTTTTGATTCGAACCTATTTAAATGTCTAATAAAGACCGCATCAACTGATCACTACACAAACGGTCGAGCCATCAGCTGTCACCATCCATGGATGCGCGTGGCAATTTATTTAATAGATTTGTCAGCTTTATCCCCACGGAATAGAAAAAACAGTGGAAGTGCCCTTAGACTGCCTTAGTACGGGAACCAGTGTCGCCAAACTCATACACTTGCAAATTAAAATGAACATTCCAATACACAGAAAACGATGATATAATTGGCTACTAATTATTTATGCAACTTTGGCGAAAAGTTTATTAATTTTTGTTCAAAATTAAGTCTTATTACAACTACTGAATGTTGTTTTTATTTTACATGTCAAAATCAATGAAGTCCATTTTTCCATCTAACAATCAATTTCGAGCAATCCACAACGAGTTCAGCTACTCAACGCTAGAGGGCGCTGTAACCAATTTACTCTATTTAGCACCCTAAAGTTATTGAAATAGATGTCATATTCGTATGCACTTGTTATCTATTTTTCTACTCAGCTAGGGATGAGGACAAGATATCGATAATTTAATGTCGATGTTTGTACAATGTAATAATTAAAATCTTTTATCTTATGTAACGGACCAAAGTCCGATTAGTATAAAAGGTAAAATGGTTAAATGAAACGATAAATAGTGAATTTAAAATATTTATTGTCCTTGAAATAAAACATATTTGTTTAATAATTGTCGTTTTGACTGTTTTATATTTAATTTTAACAGGTGATGCATGCGGATATTGACATATTTTTCCGCAATGGCTTTCATTAAATCCGTAATGTGATTCGATGTAGGAAATTCTCCTAACTGATGATAAATAATTTTTTGGAATGTGGACGTCCCAATAAAAAAATCTGTAGCCTTTTTTTGAAGTTTGTAAATTGTTTTCATCAAAATGCTCAGAACAAATTGTACTTGATTTTGACGGCATCCAGTTCTGTCTTCCCGTAGCTTCTATCCATTTCTCCTTAGTAAAAGGATCTTTGGGAAAACTGAAATATTTAGTTACATACTTTATTAGTATTAGTTATTTTTGAGGCCTACGTCCAGCTATGAATGAAGATTGGTTTATTTGTCAGAATATAAGTACTCAAACTCAAACCATTTATTTCAGTTAAACGAGAAGAACGTCAACGAGTACATAACATGTCATGGTAACGTATAAGGTTTCACTATATAAGTACACTCGAAGACACTCTTTATTATTTTATCGATACCGAACTATTTGAATGTGTCCCATCCCTAATCGAGTAGCGTCGAAGTTTCTAGAATGTATACGATGATATTCAAGACAGCGAGCAAGTTGATTTAGACTTTGAACAATGGACATAAGGTAGTTTTTAGTTCGCAACAAAGTAATAAATATGGTTTTGTCAATAAGTTTTTATTGACAAAATTTAATTATATTGAAATATATCATAGTTTTATACTTACCGGTGATACGATACACCTCCGCAAGATACATTTTTTGTCCTGCTATCGTTTTTACATGTAAAAATTGCACACTAAGGCATGTTTTTAATATTTTTCGTTACGTTCGAGACGTCGTATCACAGCAAGTAGCTAATCCCGACTGAGTCGGGAGGTGAGGTGTTGCGCAGGTGTTGCGGATCTCCGCATAATTATGACACACGCGCGATAGCTGCTTGGCACTTCCACTGTTTTTTCTATTCCGTGTTTATCCCTAAAGCATTAGGTTCAAAGTTGATTGGAAACATTTAAAAATTTCTTTAAATGATTTTAAACCATAAAATGTTGAAGGTTAAGTTCAAAATCGTCTACTCTCCATCCGTCTTACGCTTTTTCCAAATTTCTTTAAATGATTTTAAACCATAAAATGTTGAAGGTTAAGTTCAAAATCGTCTACTCTCCATCCGTCTTACGATCAGGTCACGTGTCCTGACGCGAGTGTCCTGACGCGAGTTTAAGATTTTATACCCATTACAGAACAATTTTTTTAAAGTGCTCAACGCCGCTAAAGAAGTTTTCACTTCAAAATCCTTACTTGAAAAATATCTCAGTTGCTTATGTTTTTTGTCATACACTTTCTACGAAGGAAATATCACTGAAATTAGTCACACGTGCATAAACTCAGGGTGTTTTATTATTTTGTATACTTCGGTGTATTTTTCTTGCTCGATGAATTGAAAATACATCTTAATTTAACACACTTACTTTACACACATTAATTATCTATATTCGTTGCTTGTTTTCTCATATTTGTTATTGTCGTCCTAATGATTGTATTATTTTTTCAAATGTTCAAAAACTACTTCGTATTCTATTACTATAGAATAAAAAAAAACTGAAAAATTTCTAACGATCCAATTTCTTTATTGGACTTTTAAAACAAACTAGCTTTTCGGACTTCTATCTATAACCGACATCAATTTCAATTGCATTGTCTAGAGTTTGGAAGAAAAAAGTTCTTCAAAATAATTGGTC
Source organism: Eurois occulta (assembly GCA_950022335.1). Taxonomy (NCBI): domain Eukaryota; kingdom Metazoa; phylum Arthropoda; class Insecta; order Lepidoptera; family Noctuidae; genus Eurois; species Eurois occulta. Next base: position 14,274,643 of record OX465498.1, on the reverse strand, counting down.
TCCAAAGTTTTCCCAAGTCGTTGCATCTTTTTCAACTTTCACATCTTTTTTTATCGAAGTCTTTTGTTGAAGTTTTGTAAAGGACCAAAGTTCAAACATAATAAGTTAATTTGAAAGAGATTGAAAACGAAAACTTACTGGAGAACGTCAAAGTGTATTGTTGGCATCCCAACACTAAACTTACTAATTGTTACGGATATCACTGGCATGGCCTCGCGGTAGCCATTTTTATTTGAATGTCTCGCTCACGGGTCGGGCCGCGACAGGTAAACAATTACAACGTGCTCCTGCCTGATTGATTTGATTATTGTTGAGAAATATACTTTCATTATCAAGAACTAGCAGTTTTCCTAAAGTACACTACATTACTACACATTCCTACAGTATGAAAATATATATGACTACACATCCCTACAGTATGGAAATAAATATTTATTATTATGTGTATTTAATGTATGTTTATTTTTTTATTCTTTTAATGTACCTATATTTTAGTTACGTGCTAAAATGCCCTAATTGCGGACCAGATTATTTAGACAAAAATTGATACTTTAATAACAGTACTATTTGATTTTTAAAAAAGGTTATTCTTAATTTTTTACTTTTTTTGGTAACCTTATCTATTTTTTTATTTCAATTCGTTTCCATTGATCTTCGTAACATTCAGATTATAACAAGCTGTTCCTATTTTTTCATGGTCCAACATAAAATGCAAAACTTGATCAAAAATCCTGTCGCGTTTTTAAATCTTCCTCAAATAAAACAGCAATATTTTATATTATATAGTTTATTTTCATTTTCTAACAGAAGCTCGTTTGCCGTCGCCAATAAAACAAATATTTAATCTAGCTCGGTATCAATACCAACTTTATTTTATATTGAAAACGATTTTAATTTCCTTCCTTGGATTGGAAACTTTGCTCTGAACTTTGAACTTATTAAAATGGTCGCTTTTCTACTAGTATATTAATTTATTTTATGGAAAGCATTTCATGGGGTTTCTTTATGATTGGTTCTTTATCGTCGGAAGCTTTTAATTCTCTCGTTTTAATTGAAAATTATGGAGCATTGTTTACAGAAACAAGATTTTATGTAATGTTTCAAAGACGAAAGTAGGTACTTTGATAGAAACGGTTTTTCCCATTTTTTTCCTCTATTAATAATTTCTTATTTTGTTTTTCTTTTCTTATTACCAAGAGTAGTAGGTAGTAAAGTTCAAAATATGTGATCATAAAATGGAGTTGATTTTTCAAAGAAAATTCCGTCTAACAAAACAAGACAAATACCCTCATTGCCAAGTTAAGTATCATAAACTAGTATATGTATTATTGGCTAGTAATTATAACAATACGGGGACAACAAAAACAGACACACAGAATTCCAGACTACCTGACCTACTCCGACGGCTAAAGTAAAAGTCTTAACCAATTTTAAAATCCTCGAGACAAAAATCTTGAAACTTTTCAAATCGCGGATGCATGTCCATATTAACATAAACATCTCGAATCATTGATCGTATGTACATCAATGTACCTACTCCGATCCTTGCTTATATCCCTTCATAAGCTGAGACAAAGATGCATTCAAAAGAAAAGAAAATTTTCCAAGATGGCGGATGCCGAAGCACGGGGCGGTCCTTATTTTACAAAAACCATATTTCTTGGCTAGGGTCGTATGTTTCTGGATTTTCACCGCACACTCCATTTGCTGCCCACTCGCAAAGATTTTTCTCCTTGAGGGAGTTTCGAGCAAAATTGAAGTGATTTGTGTCCTTGTCGGGACAAACAGGTTTTTTAGTTGACTTGTGTTGTGTGTGCGACAGAAAATTTATGGACGCTTTGTGTGTAGCCTATCAGAAAATCAAATTTTCTTTTATATTATTACTAGTTTTCCGCCCGCGGCTTCGCCCGCGTCGAGTTCGGTTATATATCGTTCTTTCTCAAGGTCAACTCTATCTCTGTACCAAATTTCATTAAAATCAGTTCAGTGGTTTAGACGTCAAAGCGTAACAGACAGACAGTTACTTTCGCATTTATAATTTAATAATATAAATAATGTATAATATTATTATATTATATACATATATTACATAATTATATAGCCAAATGTTAATAAGGCTGTCAAGTGATGTTTAATGCTTTCCAATAGTTTAAATTAATATTTTCAATAAACTCGTTCATCAATAAAATACGTTTTGCCAAAATCTCTTATTTATTCAGTTAATTATTATCTGCAGGACTAAGACCTCCCTTCCCTGTTTCCATTTTTTCTTGTGTCTGTTGCTATTTATTCAGTTAAGATATAGTTAAATACGTCAAACTATTTCAACATTTTAAGTTTGGCGAATTGCCATCCAGTAAAATAATTATCATTTACATCCAAAACGTAATCTTAGAATATATATTGAATTGGTGTTTACTATCCTAAATAATTGCAATGTCTTCGGAAAATGGAACGAATTCTGTCGGTTAAATTAATAAAGTTTATAAATTTTATTATTATTAACTTTATTAATAAAGAGAAGAAAACACCGACGTATTTTTCTAAACATTTTGTAAGGGCCATTAAAAATGCCCCCCAAGGCGATGTACGATCCTACAAAATGTACAACCACCGTAAACAAGCTTGGGGATCTAATTTTGGACCTCATCAAGGTACAACGAGAGCTTGGCCACACGCAGATTAATATTTCAACCTTGGGGAACAGCCCTTTAAAACGAAACAAAACACGCTCAAACACCGTCCCTTATACACAATCCATTGCTTTTGTAAAAAAGAACAGCAAACAAATATTTCCAACAAAACAAGCAATGGTTTCCCAAACGTCAGGAAGGTCGTTGTTTACACACGCAAGGTAAATGTCCCAATTAACGGGCATGTTCAACATGGGTGCTCGTTTGATTCAATATTCAGTATAATGTAATTAAACATAATTGAGAATGTGTGACTTTGTGAGCGGGATGAATGTTTAGACAGTAACTAAATTTTGGCTTGGTGAAATGTGCTTTAGTTTCATCGGCTTTTTGACTTTTCTCTCCGCCATTTTGGAATTTCTTTGGTATGGCTGCTTTGTTTAACCTAATCGGTTATCGCTTTAGGCTTGTTTTCAAATCTGTGTTATGGACAGGGCTTTGATCACACAATATTGAATTGAACGCACTTCACAAACAAAGGAATGGTTTATTGGCTCGGAGCAAAATAAGTCGCCATTGATATATTTCCGCTATCGATTTATTTCGAATAAAAGAAAATTGAATTTAAATTCAATATGTTGGACATGAGACGGAATTTACCTTAGTATTTGTATATCATAAAATTAGCAATATTGTAAAACAGTTGTTTCAACTTTGGTGAACAATAAAAGATATTCTTTTCTATTCTACGTAATGGATAGTTCCAGTTTATTTTTAAAGTGGTGAACTAAGGCGCCACCTGTTACTCTGGGAACGCCGAGACTGCGGCTCAGCGTTGTAACTTGGAGTGACAGCCACTTACTTAGAAATTAAATTCGATAAGAAATTGTTATTTATTATTTTATCGTGTTATCCAGTTATTGGGTTGTGGATATCAGACAAGCAGTCGCTCCATGTAAAATACCAGTATACATATTATACTATGCTACATCACCATCTTGTCATAAGGTAAGCCGACCCCAATATAATTGGTAAAAGGCTAGACAGTTGATGATAATTAAATAGGTGATTTTTGCTACGTGTAAATATTTGTTTTTGAGTTACAATACCCAGAGACCTGAAAAACTATATTATTTAGATTTTCTTGCATTTTTAACTGTGTTTTTCTTATTATACTACAAAAGTGAATGTTTATGAACTTTGAACGTCGTAAAATGTTATACTTAATAGATTCTTATAGATCCTCGTTATCAATTGTAACAATAAATTATCGCCTGAGATAGAATTTATACATCGACAGAAAAAAAGCACTTGTACTTAACCAAGTTGAAGCCTGGCTGTATTTCTTTTGGGTGAGCCATAAACCTTGAATCTATGAATATAAAGTCTGCAAAGGACATCAATCGTGTCTTTTACCCTACTTTTGTTGAGAAGATGAATTGGCTCTGAGGTTTCTTTTATGCGTATTTTGGGAAACAGAGAAATAAAAATTCTACTATTTTGTTTGTTTCAAGGTAAGTAATTAAACGTTCATGATGCATAGTTTATCCGGCTCGAAGGACCACTTCACAGCAGGTAGAAATCAAAATGACGTAGTCATTAGTGAAAAGCTAATTTGTTAAACTAGGAAAGGAGTATATTATGCTAATTCAAAATGTGACCAAAAAAGAAGAAAATCAAATTGAAAGGTAAAAAATATTTGACCACAACAATAGCCAGTAAAATTTACAGTTATATTCAAAAAGTTTGTTTTGAAAAATGAGCCTCAAATATGACTTACGTCGGCTTTTCCCGATTATCTCGTGGTAGCAAAATCCACTCATCATCAGGCCATTTTAACGCACACCAAAACTCAATTAAAGTCCTGAAATTCATATCCAATTCATACGGAAAGAGAATAATGAATTATTCCGGAGGTAATTAAGTAACAGAGTACCTACATGAGAACAACTCTAATGAATATCTAATGCAACAGGTACAGGTAGTAGTTAGCTCCATGGTTAACTTTTTCAAGAGCTCTTAGGAACTTCGTGAGTTATTTAGTTTACTGTCAAAACTTTGTAGGCTCGAGAACTTTAGAGTACAATATTTTTTCTTGGTGGCTATGCTACTTTGGTGTTCTTACACTGCCCTGCTCCGCTGGGTGCTATGTTACATACTATAGCTTAAAGTTTTTTTCAGAAGGGCCGTAAGAAATGCTGTCGTTTATTCAATTGTAATTTAGCGTGGATCCCTTATGAAAGTTATTTTTTTTTGTCTCGTAAAATAACTGTAATACCAAACATTGCGAATTAGAAGTGTACTATACAGTGTGTGTGTGAGTGTGGTACGTTGTAACATACATGCAAAAACTACTTCAAGTACATTTTTCCACTTAGTTTACTCTTAGTCTGTACTTTCTAGCAGTTTTTTTAGACTAAAGTTTCCTAAGTAGTTTTTGATAGCAAAACGTGACATGCTGTCGTGTCTACAAAGTTTCTCGTAATAGCTCATAGTTTTTGGTATCATCAGTGTCTGGATAAAAATGACACGGTTTTTCCAGTATTTGTTGGTTTCTACACTATTTGATAAAACCTCTTTAGTACCTCAGTAACAGATAGAAACTCATAGCTCAAATGCTCGTGAACGAAAATTGCATGTAGTGAAAGACAATTTTTGGCCCTTATTGTTGTTTTTTTTGCTGTCACTATTACCCTGTTTCTTTACCATGTTTTAGTGCACCTGGTCTCAGAGTTTTTATGCCACCAATGGGCTTGACTTGGTTTTATATGCCGCCAAGAAATATCTCTCAGGCATGCTGGATCGGTTTCCTCACAATTTTTTCCTTCATCGAAGCAAGTGATAATAAAATTATACAACACGCACATGAATCCGAAAAATCAGAGGTTCGTGTCTTGGGGTTCGAACTCGAGACCTATGGCTTAGCAGTTCGACGGTCACACGACTAGGCTATCACTGCTTCCTCACGACTTCCAGGGCTTTCGATCCAGGGCAAATGTGGATTACTGTTTGTTGGCACCGCTTATTTCGATCGTTTCTTTTTTGTACTTATATTACGTTAGGTATGTATGTAGGCACTGACAGATTGCCCACGCAATGTATGGAGGTGACCTTTACTGATTACAATAGAAGTTATACCATATTGTAGGTCATGCCACCATAGAGCGTGACTCAAAGATAAAGTTGAAAAGTGTGATGTATAAGTGTACCGAATAGTACACCCCCACATTTCGCCAGCTATGTTTAAGTCCTACGTATTAGGTGAGGCTATTGCCGTCAACCGGGCCAAATACTGATTTCGTGGCTGTTGCTGAGAAATTCCTGATGGAAAAACTTATCTGCACTTTTCCCAATCTGGGAATCGAACCCATCAACCAACCCCCGATGTCATGCTCAACAGTAGCACTTGCGACCACCAGACCAATGAGGCAGTCCAACTTTAACACAATATACCTAGGGAAGTATTTTGAAATAGAACACAAAAACAAAAAAAATTTGAACGCGATGTTTCTATCTAATGTAGTATTGAAGATCATTGACTTAGAAGAGATTTCATATTTGGTTGACTTTGATAGAAATATAAAGAGGCGAGTCTTATAATAAGATATTACATTGCAAAAATGGGTTGCTGAGCATAATAGTTTCTTATAAATTGAATTTTAATGATGCGATTATACGCCGACACTCATTGATTTTAAAACATAGACATTCAGACTAGCGTATTTTTTAGCACTATAAGCTGACTTACCAAAGACAGAATAATTGTTTGAATGTCACAGAAACACGTGCATGTAAAAAATATAATTTTGTTTGTATTGGGAGACCAGAACTTGCGAATACTTTCAATAAAAATCTGAAAACGTTTCTAAAATTCGTTTAATTGGCCTTTTATTCATAAAACTACAACAAATACAACAAAGTAGGCGCCAGTGTTAAACAGAAACGGAACACAGTACACGCGGCTGTAATGCGGTATACATGGCCGTTCTACGGTACGTACTCTCGTAAATCCTGCGATACCGCACCTGCATGCTTTGCTGAGTCAGCAGTACTAGATACGGTAGGAGCTGGTTAGACTGAGCGAAATAGAATCGTATTAAGTAAGAAAGAAAACTCACTTTATTTAACCTAGTCTAAAGGCGAATTTTACCAATGAAATTGAACACGCTCAGCATGTATTATCTAAACCGTGTTCACGAGCTGTCACTTTTAAACTAAATGGTTTCTTCTTTCCATGGCAATATCACAGTCTTGAACGCTGTTCAGAACTGCTGAGGAAGTTCAGCTGTCTTGGAGAAATCTGCTCTACAAGGGACACAACATCAAACTAAAGATGACGAATAACATAGCACCTAAAGACTTGCCTGTTCTAGATTGATGTTCTGTTCTGTTCATCTGCGCGATGGCGAAGGTACAAAGAAGTTTTGAAAATTATTATAAAAATATACGGAGCGAGCAGCAGGCGATCGGAATAAAAATAAAAAGGTCACACGTGTATCGTAACTTTTCCAAATGAACGAACAGTTCAGTGAAGAGGGTGTATTATGTGGAGACTAACACGGGCGATAGGATACTAACTTTACAATAACACAAAATTGTCCCACGCGCTAAGATATAAGCTGTAACTCGTGGACGAAGTGGCAGAACTGGTCCAGTAATCACAAAAAAAAAAAACTACTGAACTCTATCTTGAAGAAGTTAGTTCACACTGATCTAAGAGCAGTTACAATAATGTCCAAAAAAGTCTTCCTTCGTCAGAACAACTAAATTGAGTTCACTCGCAAAGACTTTTGAGCGTAGTTCTGCTAAAATCTATCAACCCACAACAAAATGTCTTTCATCTACCAATATTTTTATTAATTTTAAATCTGTTCTTAGCATGCGTTTTCTATGCTTATGGGCTAATTTCACTACATAGTAATATACCACATTTGAAATGTGGGAAATGTATGGATAGTAGCAGGTGAATTGTGGTTTCTGCCTACCCCCATGAGATTGCTTCCTGAATGCCTCGTTGGCCTAGTGGTCGCAATCACGACTGCTGAGTATGAGGTCCTGGTTTCGATTCCTGAGTTGGGCAAATTGTTATTGTGTTTTTCCATTAGGAATTTCTCACAGTAGCAGCCACGGAGTCTGGATTTGTTTCCGGTTGATGGCAATAGGCTATCCCTATTACATGGGACTTAAACAAATAGTGAAATGTGGATATACTATTAGGTACACCTCTGCCTCTATGGCAAAACCAAGTCCCACTGAAATAGTGCCTCATCTAGAAGCTGCTACATCCACAACACTGACCTATTACACGCGGCCAGGGCGGCTCATTTGTCATGCTAACGCAAATGGTTGTACCGGGACGAAGCGACTTAATATAAAATATTAATCGCCGACTATGCATTAGCTGCCATGACTCCGTAAGATGGTACACTATGGGATACAAAGGCGTAGGAGGTGAGTCAGCATTCTTTGGTGTTATGTGTTTACCCCGGATAATGGAATGTCTTTTTGGATATTCTTGGAAGTGTTTATATATCGCTTTAAGGTCCTGACTCCACCGAAGCGGAGACAAGCGGTAATGTGTGAAGTGGAGATGAGTAAGAGCTAGAGTGGATCCACTGAAGCTGTGTGGAGATGTGCACTGCGGAAAGGAGAGAAGATGTGCGCCGCTCACCGCACGTCGCACACAGCACATCGCTTGCCGCACGTCGCTCACGTCTCTTCGCGCTTGGCCGCCGAGTACGGAGGCTGGCCTAAACAATTACGAGACACCTCTCCTCTCGTCTCGTCTCCGCTTCGGTGGAGTCCAGCCCTAACACACGTTACAGTGGTAGAGATGAATTAGTTGTTTTGTGTTTGATATGCCCAAAATTCAGCCCCAATATTACCAAAAAGAGGGACTGTAGAAATTTTAAGGTCAATTAAAGTTATGCATCTTGAAAAAACTTCTATCGGATGGATACACGTGAAGAATAATGCGCTGTTTACTCCAAATGATTTCTTCCAAAATGATTTCTATACATCTATCCTTAGGTTGGTTTTTTATTACAGGCCAATTCTATTTCACTTTGTCCAACATAAAATATAGGACCTAGTGCTTGCACTAGCGATGCATATTTGCTTTCAAAGGCTCTATATTAAAAATAGTTCAGTTTTGGAGCCAATTTTATGCGAAGTTGAACCATTCGAGGTAAACGAGTACTGCCCACTGAATACCAAACGTTAGTTCAAGCACGTAGACCAAACGCCATTTTCCAAACTAAAAGCAGGTCTTTTTGGACTTCTATTTTTATTTTCTAGGTGTGATGTTTTAGAGTAGGCATGAATTTTAGATACTGAAACTGTTTTATGGTTTTATTAAGCTTTGCTTCCTCACATATACGACATTCGTTCATTTGTGTTCATTATCGTCCTCATTTCATTATAAAGGAGGGTACACGATCGCGTCGTTACTCATACATCCATCAGTGAGAACCGTCACAGTGATTACTTGAGTAAAAGTAATTATTTAAGATACGATTTTTATTCTGTAGTTTATTAAGTGCTTGATGTTAGAATTCTTTGAGCTTTGCTTTGCTTTCCTTGACGGTTCTTACCAAGTTTAAATTCTTGCCTATTGTTTAACAATGTTTGCATTACTAAGTAAATACTAAAACTCAAGTAATTACTTTAACTTGATAGATACGGGTGATAAAACTTTTCGTGTTAGTTTTCGGGTGCCGGAAAAACAAAATCAACACTCTGTACACTCTCTGCGTACTTATTAACTTTTAAAACTTTATTTTCTTTTCCAGGGTCTAATATACAAAGACTTCATTAAGACAAGAAATGTTGATTAAAATTACAAAATGTTTCTTTACAAACGGTTTGGCCTTCTTACATCACTTTGGGGATAAAAAGATTCAAGCTACTGAATTAGTTTGGGTTGCCAGCGCAAATAAATTTTAATTTGAGCTTGAACAGAATAAATATGAATGAGAGATCCGGGAATTAAAGTGAAACATAAATTAGTAAGTGACTAGCTTCATATGAAGAGATTAGTAATTTATTTACCGTGATAATGTGTGATGTGCTTATTTGGGACAAATTCTAAAGATTTTTTGGTACTAGATTACATGCTTCTTCTTGACCATAGATCTTAGATCCTTCAAGCTCGATGGAGCGACGATCTTTGCAGGGTGGCTGGTAGCAACTGGATGAGAGCCGAGTTGAGTGGCGTGCGATTGAGGAGGCCTATGTCCAGCAGTGGACTGTTGTAGCCTGATAAAAAATAGTTCTTTACCTCTAAATTACAGAAAAACCTATAAGAAATCTTAGATTTAAAACAACTTACGGAATTTAGAAATTAACGTAAGGAACCCTCTCTACGCGAGTCGAACTCGCACTTGTCCGGTTTTTCTTTTTACCGGAGCTTTCGAAATACACGTCTTCCACCCAAGGACGATTACACTGAAATGAACGATAGAAAATTACATAAAAAACATGACTAGATTTATATTCACTTAAGTAACCAAACTAAGACAAACGATATCACTAACCTCATTAATAAACGAAATGTCAACACGACCAGTCATAAAAACTGAAAAGTAGATAATAAATCATGAAACTAAACAAAATTATTCTCTTCGCACTAGATTCAGAGAATGGTTTTAACGAAAGAATAAAAATATTTTTCTAAAACAGTTCGTGCCACCACCGACGTGTTCGGACAAAATTAATGATCCTGCATTGTAAGACAAATCTATATTATACAACCTGTTGGAGTTTTATGTATTTTTTATTCTGTTTTGTTGGGATTTCGTGAAAGGATATAATGGTTTATAAGGGTGTGTGAAAATGTTGTTATTAAAATTAGGACGTTTTTGGGCAGTGCGGTTTATAATTTACTTAAAAATTAAAGAAAAAGCTTAAAAATAATATTAGACATAAAATGTTGTTAACACACATTTACGAAACATTTATAAAACTGTTTTTCTGGTAGCAAAATGAGTTAGAAATAAGATAAGTTAGGTTATGGAATCAGATGTTACTTTGCGGAAATTGATGACATGAAAATGTTATGAAAAATATTTAGTCTTAATTCTGAAGGTACTAAGATCCAAGTTTGAATGCAGAAGGCAGCACCACCCTTCTTTCTACGCGCATAAATATATACATACAGAATCTATTTTTGTTCATAAAATTTTACCAGAATGATGATCGTTTTGGTATAAAATTCCTAAACTGAAATCTTGAATTTTTTTTTGTATCGTTCGAAAACTTACGACAAAATGTCTACTCAAATATTGTGAACGAACTCAATAATTAAACTGAAAGACCTCATAATAATACCTCCATTACCCACACTCCAGTTCGAAGGTTACGCAGTGTAAACGCAATGTAATCGCATCGGCCACGCTCGTGGCCGCACGTAAAAGCATTTGCTACGCGCTTGAATATTTGATGCCAACATCAAACAGGCTTGCTTACCATCGCTCATTGTTAATTCAAGCTGGTTCAGTCATTCATTAGGTTTTGTGTTAACCGCCGTAGAACGCACAAACATACAAACATTCGGATGAAGTATTGTTTTGTTAATTACGCTAGCACATCAAGCCACTACTATTCTGTCAAATTTCTTTTATAGATTTTCAACTTTATCGCTAAAGCATTAGGTTCTTGGTTGATTGGGAAAATTTGTTAGTTTCGGATAGCTTGATGTGCTGGTGTCTCTAATTTATGAGAAACCATTCTAACAACCAGTCTTACCAAGGGGTTATCGTATTACCCAGTAATAACTGGGTTGTGCTGGTCAGATAGGCAGTCGCTTAATGTAAAATACCGGTATTCAGCTGCATCCGGTAAGACTGGAAGTCGACCCCAATATAGTTGGGAGAAGGCTAAGCAGATGATGATGACTTTTGGAGAAACAAGTGAAAATGCGTGTAAAAAAATAAAAGAATGATGATATTGAGAATTTATATTATTGTGTACTTTTATTTAAATATAGACCTTATTACGTTACGCTAAGAAAACCTAATGAGTACGCATGTAGTTGGTGTCAACCCCAGGCAGTACATTCTTATAGTTATGTAATAATAATGCTGTCCTCCTTAAAATATTATTTAAGTTTAATTTCCAAAAGGTTGTAAGTCTTTGTTATCCTAAAGTCGACACGGTTGGTGCAGTGGTTGAGTGATTGCCTGCTGCGCTGCGTGTCGCTGGTTCGGTTCCCGCACGGAAAAAATATTTGTATGGCTCTGGCTGTATGTGTATGTGAGTTTAAACGTTTGTTTAAACTCCTGTGCTGTTAGCACCTACGATACAGGAGTAATTGCTAGCGTTGGGTAACGTTTTAAAAAAAAATCTTTTGTTTATTTCTCATAAAAAGAACGAAATAATCGACTTTTTAGAATACAAAAAATACAAATAAATTCCCTTTTAATTATTTCCATAAAAAATACCATAAAAAACAAAGAAGAAAGAAAAACACGATAAAATTTTGTTATTTGATAATTAAAAAAAGGTTTTGTAGAAATGAAAGGTGGAGATGGACAAAGGCTTATCGGGTCCCGAAGTAATGAATTGAAGTGATGAATGGAGCCGTGGAATGGGAACATAAAGCTCCCGGACCACTGACTCGTAACATTCGTCAGACGTGAAATACTGAGGCCGTGTTCTAGTGTGACATCGTTAGGCCACGATCTAGATAGCCTGGCCTTAATTACGATAGTTAGATTGGGGCACAAGATCTCGAAACTTCACCTATGTTATTACTCGGATTATAGTACTGAAATTGGTGTACGAAAATAAGTCGAATATTATATTTATAAAATATTAAATTAATAGGTCTAAAGACCTATTAATATTTGGTTCTGAGCAATATGTCCTCCTACACGCGTATTCATATTAGTAACAAACACCCTTACGGGAATCTACACCTTGAATATGATAACACACAACTTGCACAAGCGCACCGTAGACTCATTCTGTAGCAGAACATTGGGTTTGTTATTGGTGGACGCCAAAGTGGTAATATATCGTCACATCAGATAGAAAATCAAATGCTTTTCTCATATCTAAAAATACCGATAAAGTAGACATTTTTTTATTAAGAGCTTTAGTAATTAGCTTCACTAAAGAAAAAACAGGCTAGAGTCGTTGAACTGTTTTTCCTGAAACCAAACTGACTCTCCACAATTAAATTGTATTTACTTACAAAGCTATTTAATTGGTTATGCATTGGTTTTTCAAAGATTTTTGCAAAGATGGGGATCAGTTAATGGGCCTATAATTACCCATATCAGTACAGCTCCCAGCTACCCTTTTTGGACAGAAGTTTAATTATAGACTCTTTTTAGTCTAGATGGGAAAACCTTCTTCAAAAGAGAGGTTTATTAAATAGGTAAGTGTCCCATGTTATAATTTTCGCGCTTAATTTAATTATTTTAGTGGTTACTTCGTCATATCCTGTAGAATTCGTAATATTTATTTAATTTATTATTTTAATAACGTCAATTTCATTCACTGGAGTCAGAAATAGAGTATTTATATTATTGTCAATGTTAATGAGCAGCGGTGGTCCAGTGGTGGCGGCCCCAACTTACGAACAGTAAGTCGTGGGTTCAAAGCCAGGCAGGCCCATTACTTTGTGTAATTTATTTCATCACCACTGCTCTCAAAAACGGTGAAGGAAAAAAACATCGTGAGGAAACCGGCATGTCCTAGAGCCAAAAATTCGAAGACATGTGACATCTACCAACCCGCACTGGGCCCGCGTGGTGGATTATAGCCCATTCCCTCTCATAGAGAGGAGGCCGTGTGTCCCAGCAGTGGGAACATTATAGGCTGATTATGCAATGTTTATATTGTTTACGTCATGATTACTAACGTTGGTTTTTTGTGTCAATCAATGAAATAATTGTTAAATTGGTTACTTATGTCATTAGGATTAGTATTTTTTGATCAAGTATTATTAATTCATTTATATAGTTGTTATTATTAAGTTTGCTTACATTATTTTTTATGATTGACCATGTCGCTTCACATTTATTGTTATAATTAAAAAAATATATATATTATATTATGTTTTACTGTTATTGCGGTATTTTTTCTTACGATAATCTTTACTTATAGCATCATGTTGCTATGCATAATATAAAGCCATTTTTTTATGGGTTTACTGCTCTTTTTAACGAGGACTTCGGGAAAACACGATTTATAGAAGAGCGTGAATAGGTCTTGAAATGTATTGAAAGCTTTATCGCAGTATGTCACTTTGTAAATTTCAGTAAAACTTAAGGCTGCTAACTAATTTAAAAATTTCGTTATGTTGTCCTTATTATAATCCCTTTCTTATCATACCAGAATTTTATAGGTTTCGATTTATTATTCGTCTCTTGAAAAAGTAAAAAGTTAACGATTGACCGGTATCGTGATCAACTGATCAGAGAGAGAGCTAAATTATGTGTACTACATTTCAAATCAAGTGCAGCAACATCCAGGTTGTTAATCCAGGTTATATAATATTTGTGTGCCAAACTTCCTTAAGGAGATTTTGCGTGAAAGAGTAACAAACATACATCCATCCTCACAAACTTTCGCATTTATAAGTACGATTTAATCAAATAATAAAGTAACTTTCATATTTTCCACAAATTCTTAACGTACAAACCATGGCAACCCTCAGCCTGTTGAATGTTACATTCAAGTGCGGGTGAACCCTTAACGCCGGGCCACACGGACCTCGACCTACCTACCAAAACTGTTGGTAAAATATTCAATCCACTCTTGTCCGCACACGTAAAACTTTTTGACGGAACCTGTAGCGTAAATACAGAATTTTTTGTTCTTTCATTCACAGAACAAGTCATCATCATTCTCCTACCCTTGCCCTAGGCTTTTTTTTTTGAGATGGGAAATCATCAAATGGCCCCTCTCGCTCTGGGCGGAGCGGAAGGGAGTGTCAGACTTTTACTGACTAAAACCCATCCATGTTCCTTCTTTTGCCCTTTGTGTTCCCGGGTCGCGGTATTTCTTTCGAACAGTCCCGCAGCCCTGGCAGGCATCGGCCCTTGTGGGCCCCTCCTGTTTGCTGACATCTGTTTGAGGTGCGCGTGGAACACGAACGCGCCGTCGACACAAGACGGGCGGACGGCGAGCTAGCTCATTACTCACCATCCACAGGCTCGCCCCTTGCCCTTGCCTTGGCTTGCCCTCATCACCTCCTTTCTAGCCATAGCATCCTTCACACCGTCCATCGTTTCTTTGGCCTTCCCCTACTCTAATATCCATCTACATTCATACTAAAAAAAGTCCTAGCTCATTTTCAAATCTAAATATGGTACATAAGGTGTTAAAATAAATTATTTTCATCATAACATGGCGTGCAAATGTATTCACAATAAGTAACGTCGTTGTAAAAAAAAATGACAATTTTATTAGTCTAACTTACAAATTACAGGTTCTATTGACTTGTCTTCTAAGTAGTCCTTAACGGTATAATATCTATTAATTAATAAGAGTTTGAAAAGTATTTCGTCATATTATCGCAAAAAATAATCAGCGGTTTTATACCTATATTTGGGCCGAGCGCCTCATTGTAGTTTCGTACGACGTGTGTACTGTTAACAAAACTAATCAAATCAAACGAACATGTCTAGACAAAGAGCTAGTTCTGAGGCCATTTGCGAACGTCTTTTTAGTCCTTGATTTAACACCAGCATGATGGCGTTGCACCCGACATAGCTAATTGAGAATTTATAAGATAAGTCTAGACTATTCACCTTTGTAGTAATGTGTTTGCAAAACAACTTTGTTGTTTCAGAATCTTTTGCTTTAATTAACTTTATTCAGAGTGGTTGCATAGCACTTTTGATTTATCTGGATGAAGAATTAAAATTGCTATGTAAATAGTCTACCTTACTGAAATTAATATTAAGTATGATTTTGTTTGCTTTTAAATTATTTCATCTATATGGGCTCCCATGACAGATTAACATAACATCATCTTCATGACCTTGTCCTTATTCACTTGGGGTCGGTGCAACAAGTCTTCATATTTCATTTTCCACTGCTAACCATCATGCTATCATTCATTTATTTTTCTTTAAAACCATTCTTCACACAATCCATCAATCTTTTATTCGACTGTCTTTCTCGGGATCTCCAACCATCAACATTAACATTAACCACTATTTCAGTTACATTCAATAAATAAAAAACTGGTAGTAGAATGTGTTCCATTAACCATTTTCAACTTTCCATGATAGAAATAACCTTCCTAACCTTCGTAGAAAAACCTTCTAAAGAGGTAGGTGCTATAAAAGACTTTCCATAATAATTATTACGATACATAGGTATCAAGTTTCCAAGAAAATGTATTCTATGTTCTTTCCACCTACTTGATTAATTACATAACAGGTAAATTGTATAATGGTATGATGTCTAATGGATGTCCTAATTAATTAGTAATATCGCAGAAACATATAAGATAGATATCACGTTAATTATTAATTTATGATGACGTACCTGATAGAATAAATTTCAAAAATAACTGCTTTCTCGTCTTATCAGTTGCGCGGATCCGGATTAAAGGCACACGGATAGACCATAACCTGGGATAGGACATAGCTTTTTTTTGGGATGAGAAATCATCAAATGACCCCTTCCGCTCGGCGGTAAGTCCCCTCTTTGAGTAGTTGCTAGGGAGGCGCCACGGCGCCCTCACCTTCCGCCTGACGCAGGTCCTCACTGGACACGGGTGCTTCGGGAGGTACCTGCACCGAATCGGGCGGGAGGAAACGCCCGAGTGCTACAATTGCGAGGATCGACCGGAGGACACGGTGGAGCACACCGTCGAGGTCTGCTCCGCTTGGGAGGAGCACCGCCGTGTCCTCGTAGCGGCGATTGGCGGTGGCGACCTCTCGCGCCCGGCCCTGGTTCAAGACATGGTCCGGGGTGAGAGGGAATGGGAAGCCGTCGCCTCCTTCTGCGAAGCAGTCATGCTAGCGAAGGAGGCGGCGGAACGTGAGAGGGAGAGAACCTCCTCACGTCCCAGCCGCCGCGGGAGAAGCACCGGGCGTCGGGGGCCACGCCGTGATGGCTCTCGGCCACCGTAGGCGCGGGCCTGTGGACGGTGAGTAATGGGCTAGCTCGCCGTCCGTCCGTCGTATGACGACGGGCAGGCCGTGTCGACGGCGCGTTCGTGTTCCACGCGCGCCTCAAAGAGTTGTCAGCAAACGGGAGGGGCCCGCAAGGGCCGGTGCCTGCCAGGGCTGCGGGACTGTTCGAAAGAGATACCTTGGCCCTGGAACATAAAGGGCCAATTAAGGAACATGGGTGGTTTTTAGTCAGTAAGAGTCTGACACTCCCTTCCGCTCCGCCCAGAGCGGGAAGAGTCATTTGATGATTTCCCACCCTCCAAAAAAAAAAAACCCCTTCCGCTCCGCACCGCTGGGCAGAGCGGAAGGGAGTGTCACACTTTTACTGACTAAAACCCATCCATGTTCCTTCTTTTGCCCTTTGTGTTCCAGGGCCGCGAAATCTCTTTCGAACAGTCCCGCAGCCCTGGCAGGCATCGGCCCTTGCGGGCCCTCTGGTTTGCTGACTTCTCTTTGAGGCGCGCGTGGAACACGAACGCGCCGTCGACACGGCCTCTCGTCATGAGACGGATGGACGGCGAGCTAGGTAGTATGTGCCCTGGGGCACAATTTCTGGCCACCACGCAAGCGAAGCTGCGGGCAAAATCTAATGTGAAAGTAACTTTGTCTGTCAGTCACATTTCATGCCGAAACCACTAAACCGATCGTTAAGAAATTTGCTCGATAAGTAGCCTGAGAACTGGGGAAGGACATAAGCTTTTCATCAGAGATATTTATATTAAAAGCGAAATACTCACAAGTGACAGGTGAATCGCGGGCAACATCTAGTTAAATTATATAATTTTATATACGGTACACAACGGTAACGAAGGAGGACCGGTGACGAAATGTA
Organism: Eurois occulta; assembly: GCA_950022335.1. Classification (NCBI taxonomy): domain Eukaryota; kingdom Metazoa; phylum Arthropoda; class Insecta; order Lepidoptera; family Noctuidae; genus Eurois; species Eurois occulta. The sequence continues at coordinate 14,257,040 of OX465498.1, read as the reverse complement.
TCGACAACTTATAGATTATGGGCTCAAATTGCATTCGATAAGCGTCAAGTGCTAAGGTATTATGTTGACGTTGTATGACATAAACTTTATGTTCATCATCATTTTCATCATCACCATAACAGTTTTATGTTGTCCGACTTTTCAATCCTCCAACATTAACGTCACTGGACTGAAATGAACCGAATTATGATCTAATGCAAATACAATTGTACCAACACGCTTAAGAAATTGGATTACGGTTACATTTGGCTAGGTACAAAAACTTTCTAAAACACCGCATTCAATCAAAAGCGCAAAATATGCAGCTTCCCTCTGAGCCAATCTCAACTGCTCACAGCGCATCTGGTGCTGATTGATGCGGCCCTAACGACAGACATCAGTCTACCACCCGACTTGCAAATCCGAATACTCCACGCCAAATTGTTCTTTACCGACTGCAATACCTTTGATGGATGCAGAGCATCTGTGTTCTTTGAGTTTCGACAAGAACTATGAGAATTTTAATGCCCGTAATAAATATAGCAGTTTAATACTGCCGAGATGCACGAAAAGGGGACATACTACACCGGAATGGACAGAAATAAGGGCTATTGTAAACGTGGTTGTATCAACACTCAATTCAATGTAGAACTTCAATGAGAATACAATACCTATACCTTTTTTACCAATATACCAAAAAACGCAATAATATGTTGAGTGCCAGGTGCGCTGATTGACAAACAATCAAACAAACAAAGAAACAAACTTCCACAAAAAAAACAACACAAACAAACTTCCGAATAATACTTTTTCTGTCCAGTCCGAAACATTTGAGAATCGCTGTTCCAGACACTGCTGGTTTAATAAACATGTTAATCTCAGAACGAAATTAATTTATTAAAATTTCAGAAGCGAAACGAAACCTACATACTACAAGTTCAAATTTAGAGTAAAACAATTACATTAGAAAACAAAATGTTTCTACTTAGTTTGTGTGCTTTAGTTTTGTTTAGAATTGTACATAATAATAATTGTTGTTTGTTTCGTTTTGTGTGTCTCAATTAGGGTAGGACCAGCCTTTATTTAAATAAAATTAGGCGTCAATTTTCAGTAAACAAACATCTGTTGTCTGTCTGCCGAAAAACAAATAAAATTTCCAGTACCTAAAGTGTAAGGCTTTCACTATAAACGTCGTTATTAGTATTGTAAAGTGAATTACATAGGTACTGTATAACAAGCTTTTGCCCGTGGTTTCATCCATGTGAATGTTGAAATTTATCTTACGAGAACGTACTAAAGAAAGAGAGAAGAGACAGGGATAAAAAATATCCTAAACACTTACCGAGCCAATGGTCTATTTATAGCCTACATATTCCTTCGAAATTTATTCAGCCAAGACTTTCGCAAAAGTATGAATTTATTATACTAATCCGAAAGTAGTATTTTTATTTTAAACTTAGTTTGCGAATCAATATTATCAAAAATCCAATGATATTGCCACTCAGTGCTAGAGTTTGATGAATTAATTACAGAAACCATTTAAATACAGGGTTATTTGTAAAACACCAGTAACCTCTTAAGAGGTCATTGTACTCATCATTATGAACAACTTTTACTATGGGACCAAACCTGAAATCGCGAAAAAAAAATCAGCTGTTCCATACATTTATGATCGATTAACTCGTCAAAATGTAGGGAACAGCTGATTTTTTTTTCGCGATTTCAGGTTTGGTCCCATAGTAAAAGTTGTTCATAATGATGAGTAGAATGACCTCTTAAGAGGTTACTGGTGTTTTACAAATAACCCTGTATATGGTAGACACTATTCATATTGAATTCATTAGAAACGAATCAAATAATAGACACTTCGAATACCAATGAATTCAAAAATATTGAAATTCAAATACTTAATCGTTTCTTAAAACCAATAAAAAGCCTAAGTGTCTGTCTAAAAGGTTCTATTTTAGAATTTTCTCGATAAAACTGCGAAAACTAGGAGACATAAAAGGTTGAGTGGAGGTATTGGCGATCGAGTAGCTACGGTGTTCTATTTTCTCTCACTCACCGGTAGGTACCGAGCTATTTTAGAGCCTGACCTACCTGTTATACTGTTAAAAGTAGTACAACTTAATGGTCTTTTCAACCGACTTCAAAAAAGGAGGAGAGTTTCTCAATTCATCGGAATGATTTTTTTATTTATGTTCACCGTTTACTCGAAGACGCCTGAACCGATTTGGAAAATTCTTTTATTGTTTCAAAGGGTATACTTTCCAGGAGATCCTATTTAAATTTTATCGAAAGTTTTTGAAAATCGATGATATTTTCGTTAACTCCGAAACCTCACTGTCTTATTGGAGCAGTGCGCAAATATTTGTATAGGATATTACAACTAAAAATGGAAAAATAAAAAACTATTTTGCAAAAAATAAAAACGACTTCTAAAACACAAAAAAGTGAAGAATAACTTTAGCTTCAGAAGTCGGTGGCAAAAAAAACTGAATCAAACAAACAAAACTCACCGACTTCTGAAGCTAAAGTTATTTTTATATTTTTGTGTGTTTTTTTTAACAATGTAACGCCGTTTTCGTCATCTTCAACTATGTTGGGGTCGCTTCCAGTTTAAACGGACGCAACTGAATACCAGTACTTTACATGTTACGATTGCCTATCTGACCTCCATAATACACCCTTGGTAAGACTGATTGTCAGACTTTTCGTATGATTCTAGATTGTGTTTTATATAAAAGAAGAACTTCAATATTATTTGAAAATTATGAGAGAAAACTTTGTCGTGACGCTTGTTGTCATCCCAGTCTCATAAATTACTTAGCCCAAAGCTCTCCTTCAAATTCCGTTATATTCCGGACAAAAACGGCCTTTCCTACATTTTTAATAAAGACTACTTTATGACATACAGAAAACATGTAAGTACCTTAATAATACACAAGCATGTAATTGTTGCTCTGCAAGATTATCCTGCAGTTTTTGAACCCCGACCAAAATACAACGATGTTATAAGTTTAAAGTACGTGTGTCTGTCTGTCTGGTATCGTAGCTCCCAAACGCATGAACAGATTTTGATTTTCAAGAAAATCTGTTCAGCCGTTTGAAGATCGTCAGACGTTACATGTATAAATTTTCAATTTTATTTTTACCTCGTTACGAGTATCAAGAAAAGTTAATATAACTTGCATACATTCATGCAAATTACAAGCAGTTTGTGTATTCGGCTTTACAGTTTCCGCAAAAATATAATTAAATACAATGAATCTGAGCACAGCGATCCATCATCGCTTAGTGCAATGTGCAATCTCAAGCGCTTTGTGTTGCTTGCAAGTTCTAAAGCGAATAAAACGCTGAAAATCTTATCGTATAAGCCGAGACCAAGCTTTTAAGCGGTAAGCACATAGTCTTTGTTTGTGTACACTTTCAAATGTTCTTAAGTAAATAGAAATGTTGGTTTCTTTTTAAAAGAAGGACGGGTTTTCCTGATGTTTCCGTCGTCTCTTGTAGTATGTTTGGTTAACTTTTTCTCTGGCTGTACTTTTATTCATATTATATTAAATGTGAAAGTAACTTTATCTGTGTGTATGTTGCGTTTTCGCGCCTGAACGGATTGTGATAAAAGGCATAAATAATAATTCCTGAAATTCATATGGGTGAAACCGCGGGCAAATGCTAGTAATCAATACATTCAACCCATTTATCGGAATTTAAAATCAGCTGTACTTTTGACCTCCTATTTTTGTCCGTTTTCAGGCGTTAAATAACTTGAACTCTAGTTTAATTTATTTTATTATACTATTTTTGATCGCATACCATTTAAAATTAAGGTAAACCCTGTAAATGGTTTATTTACACGTGTTACCAACATAGCCTTATTTTAATCCGTCTTACTCAAGTTATAAAGCCTACCGACTACATAATGATAACTCCAATTTCGCTGAAATACAAGAGGAACTATTTACCTCTACAAATCCGGGAACCAACCTGTTCAAAGCTGCCTAACTCGTCCCCAAACAAGTCAAAATTCACCGAAAGCCGATACATCACGTCACCCAGTTCCGTCTGAAACCCTCTTACACCTCCAAACTGTTGCGCTAAGTCGCCCCCTCTCCCCATCGGGCGGGTTCACCCCCACACTCAACCCTGTACAAATTACCATACGAAAACCTGCTGTAAGTACTTTACATATTTTCTTTGCATACGGGTCAAAAGGAATGTGCGTATTGGGACTGAGTTTTGAAAGAAAATCGAGGGTGAATGTTTTCCCTCGTGTTGATAATGGGTCGATTAAGGTTATTAAACCTTTTAAACTCGAATACTCCAAATACACTTAATTTCAAGAGGATCTAAAATTCTTTACCAAAGATAGACAATGAGACATGCCGAGTTCTACATATAACCGTTACCTAACATACAATTCGAGTTATCGTTATTACTGTCACTGTCGCTGTTGCACACAGATATAGATGTACTTACCTAGATAACGCAAGTATCACGATCCGTATGAAAAGTGTGCCATTTTTTGACTATTTACTATTACATCATAAGCACTATTTAGTTACTATACAAACAAGTTCCTATACAAAAAGACTACGTTTTTGTTCTTAAAGTGTTTAGAATTAAATCTTGTGTTGTAACATTGTTTTTTAAAACAAATTAGCTTGCTGCGACAGTAACCACGTTAAGCATAAAATGCTTAAGCCGGGCACGCAAAGTAGGTGCTCTTGCGTTATCTAGGTAGATCTATATCTGTGCTGTCGCACAATTGTCGTACTACGAGTGCAAGAAAGAGACGAGGACATAAGCCAAATCACATGCTAAATTACGTTTAAAGATCTTCCCGTCCCCGTTACGTTTAAAGAGTCTCTTACCTGCCGGTGACGTGAAATTGAATGCGTTTGAGTATACGCCCATAAACCCTTTAGCCAGGAAATTAAATTACTTTTAATTAGAACCTTTAAAAAACATTTAATTTTGTAGTTAACGCTTTTGATTTGGTTGAACGGCAGCTAGCTTGCCTTTCGCCTTTGGGATCGGATTTGGCAAAAGTTAAATTGGATTTTCAGTTAGCAAAATTTTAACTTGTCACTCAGTGTTTAAATTGTTTCTCAAAGTTGAAATTAAAAGAGTGAAGCTTTGCGGGTATATAACAGTTTATCTTGAGGTGTTAACACGGTCATATCTTTTTTATCTTGGAAGTAACTTATTAAAATTTAATTTTCATTGTATTCTTTTAAAACATCGTGAGGAAACCGGCATGTCCTAGAACCAAAACATCGAAGACAATGTGACATCTACCAACCCACACTGGGCCCGTGTGGTGGATTATAGCCCATTCCCTCTCATAGAGAGGAGGACGTGTGTCCCAGCAGTGGGAACATTATAGACTGATTGTGCTAATGCTTATGTATTCTTATTTATGTTCCTAAATTTGAGGTTATGTTTCTTAAATGCGCATAAATCGTTTGTTCAAAAACAACCGCGCTTCAAACTCGATAATGTCCATCAAAATGTCAGTCGTAGATTACGACACCGAGTTATGACCCGTATAAATTCCAATTGCTCTAAAAGCTTTTTAAATCCGTCAATGAAACGTTATAAAACGAATTATTTTTGTTTATTTTATTTTACCCTTTTTGCCCGACTAAAAGGTTTTTAATCAAGTTATTTTATAAGGGGTATATCTGTGGTGGAATTATACTGTTTAACAAAATAATAATTACAGTAGGTATTTGGCTTTCAGGACACCAAATAGCAAGTCCTAATTTATCAGGACAAAAAAAAATCATGACGCACAATAAATCATGGCGGCTGATATATTAGCCACCATAAACTCCAGATTGTTACTCATTTAAACTTAAATGCACAAATGAATCACTTACGGTTAACTAATGTTATTAGGCTGACTTCAACATAAACATCACGTCTGTAATCTCCGCAGGGTTAGGCAGAGGTGTATCTAATAGTACACCCACATTTTGCCAGTTATGTTTAGGTCCCATGTAGTACGCTGACTTAATGATATGGTATTTAATTTCTTAATAGATTTTCTCATTAGGCCTTTTCAACGTTGGGCCTAATTGATGAAATTACAGAACATCAGGCTGTCCCTAATTTCTGAGCTAACTAAACCCAAAACATTTTCACAAACAACACAATCCGCCCAAAAATAAGGTTCCACACAATTTATTAAAAAGGCTGAATAAGCAGCTAAACAAAATTCACTGAGCATTAATTTTAGGGGTGAAATAATTCATACCTTGACCCGAGAGTAGATCCTGCGAGATTTGAGTAGGAGGGATGCTGACTGCTAGCAAAGGGGTGACTGATTGCCGTGGATACGCGAGATAAACCCGCCGGAGTAAAGGAAGGGCGCCTTTGAAGCTGATGAAGAGGTTTGAGAGTTATTTTCGTTTGAAATATTCTTGTTTTGGAATTTTGTGGTAGTATACTTACCATGTTGAATATATGTAGTTATATTATTGAATAGCAACATTGTGTGCTTTTCTGCTCATCTTCTGTCGAAATGTGTGTGAAATACAGATACACTTCAGGTATAAACAGCTGTGATGTTACGTTATATTATGCTCATCGTCATGACCCTTGGAGTGGTACTTTTCAAAAAACCAAATGACGAAACTTTCTTCAAAACCTCTTTTCCAAATCATGATTACTAGATAGATCAAATTAATCCGCAAAGTCCACTTAATTTCCTTAGCAACCCAATTAAAACTGGACATTATAATATAAATGGTATATATTATTCATTAAAAGCGAAATTCTGCCAGGGTATCAACCCATTGGGACAATAGCTGAATAAGGGACAGGGATACGTTCACAGATAAAATTGGAAAGCGCGCGCTTTTCGTACAGAACAGAAATGGCCCACAGATAATTAAGGAATTTATACCATTCAGTCGGCACAATGGTTCGCTTCAATTATTTGCCTGTGTTGTTTGTATTGAACCTTTTTGGTTGCATGGCGGGAAACGATGAGAATGGCGCGCAAAAGTAGCTCTGTCACTCCACTGTCAAATTGGCAATTTATTAATTGTTGTTTTTTTTGGTAAGCGAAGTAATTAAAACAGAAATATATTATTTTTATGTTTACAATTTTACATCATCTTTATTGTCCGTTATAATTTGTTTATCATTCTTTACTTTCCTGAAAAACATAGTTATTTTTAGTAGCTTTTAAATGTATTTAAAAATAATTCAAGATAAACTTATGTAGTGTGCAGCTCACCTAACCTTATATATGTAACTGCACACACTAATTATTGACATTATTATACGAATCGTGGAACTAAACAGTTCTCTTTTATTTCGACAACATCATTATAATACATGGCGACCCTTAGCCAGCAATTAAAATTTTGCAATCTACGCAATAAGAAAGACTGCGGACGAGTCAAATAAATTATGAAGATATACCGATAAAAGTTGAAGTTTGTGAAGACGGAAATTAGAAGAAAGGAAGCGAAGAAGATTTTAAAAATTTATAGAAGAATCAGAATCCCAACAGAAGAATTAGTTTGAAGAGGTGAAATCATTAATTAAGAAGACAGAAAAGGAACGTTGCAGCCGGGTGCTGGGAGAATGCTCAAGCCTTGTGATGAGAGGATATGCAGGGCGCTGGGAGTTGAATTGTACGGGTCCGATGTGGAGCAGCTGGGAGTCAGTTCCAGACCAGTGCTGAGGAGTTCATTCGTCCAAGCCACGTGAGACGTCGTGACCTACATAATCGTTGTCAGTAAAATAAGTAACTACTGCAATGTAAGTTTTGCAACGCTAACATTTTTATATATTCTACTATATTTCATGTTATTGTAACTGGATCATACATTTTTTTATATTTTGTTCTGGAGATTAGGAATGTCCCAACAATTACAAGATTTGCACGCTAGATTAAAATATCTAAGAGAATATTTAGTAAAACTAGGTCCAGATAGGCGTAGAAAAGATTTAGCTTTAAAGAAGCTAGAAGAAGCAGAAAAAGAATATAGTAAATTGGACTGTATTTTGACTCAGTTGAACCAAGAAGTTATAGATCGCAAGTTAAGCAAAGATGCTCGTGAGGTTTTCCAAACATTAATTAATGAAATTCAATCAAATTATCAGAAAATAAAAAGTTTACTTTCTTTAGTAGATAGTAGTTGTCAAACTAGTTCTAAAGATTTAATAGAATACGAATATACTGATTGTCTTACAAAAATGGCTGACACATTTGATATTAAAACTGCAATTTCCCTGTTGCCAGTGTTGAATGGTCAGGAGCAGGTGACAAATCAGCTTATAGATGGTATCTTACTTTATAGTTCGCTTATTAATGAAGCCAGTAAAAGTCAATTAATACAGTTTGTGTTAAAAACGCGTCTCTCGCCTAGTGCAAAATTGCGACTTAAAACTAACTACACAGATATAGAAAGTTTGGTAGAAGATATTCGTGTTTATTTGTTACCGAAGAAATCGTATGTAGCTTTACAAAGTCAATTGCTTACGGCGACTCAAGGCCGTAGAAGTATAGAAAAATTCGGTACGGAGATCGAAGAGTTATTTGTCAATCTCACGATTGCGCAGGCTAACGATAAGCGTGATGCATATGAGGTTTTGCGTCCACTCAATGAGAAGACTGCAATTAAACGGTTTAGTGATGGGTTGGCTGATAAGCGGCTAAGCACTATCATTGCCTCACGTCAGTTTGCATCATTGCCTGAAGCTATAACGGCTGCGGTAGATGAACAATCCCTGTCAGTCCAGCCACAAGATCAGGTTATGCAATTTAGGGCTAACCAAAATTATAGACGAGGTAGCTTTAGAGGCTCTCGAGGCCGGGGAAATAGACAATTTTACAACAGAAATAAAACGTATAACCATAATTATGATAAAAATAATGAAAATAGCACAGGTCAAAGAACTTTAAGCAGCGTTAATCGAGGTAAAAACTCAGGTGGACAACGTCAGCAGTTCCGCGGACGTCCGGTGCGTTGTCAGCGTATTCAACATAACGCGCAACAGTCCAATGTTCATGACAACTTGCGCAATGATCGCACAAGCCAAGCAAATGAAAGCCTAGAATTTTTTCGTACCTAAATCGTACACGCATTCTATTTTTAGTTTTTGTAATTTTTGTATTATTAATTGTCAATTAACAAATAGTGATGTTGATCTTAATTTACTGATAGATAGTGGAGCTAGCTTATGTGTGCTAAAGTATGAATGGTTGTCGCGACATAGGAATTTATTGAATTTAGTAAAACAGGATAAGATAGTCATTAAAGGAATTAGTGGTAATTTAGAGTCCATGGGATACATTTATTTAGATATTATGATTAATAATGTAACTTTTCAACAAAAGTTTTACATATTTGAACACTTATCTTGTGCTGCAGAAGGTATACTCGGACAAGATTTTTTCGAGCGGTATAACGCTGTATTAAACTATAAAGATGGTACTCTGAGTTTGGAAACCCGAGACCAGTCTGTTAGTGTTCATGTTAATAGGAATTTATTTACAATTCCGCCTCGTTGTGAAGTAATTAAACACATCCCGACGTCACACAACAGTGATTGCGTCGTTTTGTCAAAGGAAATTTATGAAGGTGTGTTTACAGCAGGTGTAGTATCGAAGCCACATAATGGACTTATTCCTGTTAGGATATTAAATACAACTGATAGTTCGGTTGACATAAATACTTCAGATTTAAGTATTAGTTGCTTAAATAATTTTTACGTTTGCAAGTTTGACCACGATAACATTTCTGTGGATAGAGTTAAAACTTTACTTACTACGTTACAACTAAATACCTATTTAAATAAAGAGGAACAAAGAGGTATTGAAAACGTATGTGCCAAATATGCAGATGTTTTCCATTTGCCAGGAGATACGCTCACAACAACTAATTTAATAGAGCACTCAATTAAACTAAAAGAAAATACTTCACCAGCATACGTTAAGCCATATCGATTGCCTAAAGCATTGAAAGGCGAAGTACAGAGACAAATAGATGAAATGGTTAAAAATGATATTATTGAAGAGACTATTTCAGAATGGTCAAGTCCAGTTCTATTAGTACCTAAAAAGACAGATAGGTCAGGAGAAAGGAAATGGAGACTTGTAGTGGACTATCGCCAACTCAATAATAGAATACAGGATGATAAATTTCCATTACCTAATATCACTGAGATACTAGATTCATTATCTAATAACATCTATTTTTCAAAATTAGATCTTAGTCAAGGTTACTATCAGCTATCCTTAGAAGAACAGTCTAGGAAGTACACTGCATTTACAACAGACAAGCAGTATCAAATGAAACGATGTCCAATGGGACTTAAAACATCGCCTAGTGCTTTTGCACGTCTCATGACAATAGCAATGTCAGGATTAAATTATAAATCATGCTTTTTATATCAAGATGATTGCATTGTCGTAGGAAATTGTCTCGAAACGCATAACAAGAATCTTATAAAAATTTTAGAATGCCTAAGAAGAGTGAATCTAAAACTAAATCCGCTAAAGTGTGAATTTTTACGTAAAGAAATCGTTTATTTAGGACATAAAATAACCTCAGAAGGAATATTTCCCGATCCATCGAAGGTAGAATGCCTACAAAAATATCCAGTCCCGCAAAATGTAGACGACGTCAAGAGATTTGTAGCATTCGCAAATTATTATAGACGTTTTATTCCAAAGTTTGCTGAAATAGCCTATCATTTGAATGCCTTATGTAAAAAAGATGTAGCATTCGTATGGAGTGATGAATGCGAGCGAGCATTTTACAAGTTAAAACAGATTCTTATTAGTCCGACAATACTTGACTATCCAGACTTTAGCGACAATAACACTTTCACGTTACAAACTGACGCATCAAAACTAGGATTAGGCGCCGTACTGTCTAATAGCAATGGCAAGGTAGTCGCGTACGCAAGCCGTAACTTGAAACCAGCTGAGACGCGGTACCCTGTGATTGAGTTAGAATTACTTGCTATTGTTTGGGCAGTTCGACATTTTAGACCTTATTTATATGGGAAAAAGTTTTACATAAAAACAGACCATAAGCCATTAATTTACTTATTTAATATGACCGATCCTTCAAGCCGGTTGACAAAGTTTAGATTATATCTTGAAGAATACGACTTTGAAATCAGCTATGTCCCAGGACGGCACAACGCAGCTGCAGATGCATTGAGCCGGATACCTATTACATCCAACAGTTTAAAGGATTTGAACAAACATGCAGTATCAGTCATGACAAGGGCACAGACTCGAAGGTTGCGCACTGACTGTGACAACAACGACATAACTACTGAGGTATCCTCTACTCCAAGGCCTGATCAACCTAAGGTAGTGGAAATCCTCAAACGACCGACTGACAGCATTGAATTGATATTATTTAGTAATAAAAATACTATACAGCAGATAGAAAAATCAAAATATTACACTAGTGACAATGGCAACTACAAATTCGTTCCTGAAAAATCAGCAATTTATGTGATATCTCGATCGTTATCGACCGTAAGTGTGTTAGCGAGAGAATTACAACGTTTTTGCAAGCAAATCAAAATAAATGAGCTCATAATAATTAAAACGAAGCGCTATGAAAATTATGTTAACCATTTTTTAGAGGAAATGAGTCATTTGAATGACATTCCGAAGCTACTTGTTATTAAAGATGTGACAAGAGTTTCTGACAAAGACACGAAAACAGTGATCTTGAATGACTTCCACTTATTACCCACCAGCGGCCACGCAGGAATAAACAGAATGTTAAATAATATTAAGAAGTACTATTACTGGCCAGGAATGACTAATGATGTAACAGAATTCGTAAAGAAATGTAGAAGTTGTCAGATTCAAAAGCATTCCAATAGACATACAAAGGAACCGATGGTTATAACATCAACGGCATCCACTGCTTTTGAAAGAGTAAGTTTAGATTTAATGGGTCCTTTAGATGTAGATAATTTAAATTATAAGTACGTACTGACATTACAGTGCGATTTAACAAAATACGTTGAAGCCTATCCTATAGAGAGGAAAGATACTATTTCTGTAGCTAGGTTATTTGTAAACAATTTTATTCTGAGATATGGTATCCCTAAAGAAATAATAACAGACCAGGGAACAGAGTTTATGTCATCAGTTTTTACTGAGATTTGCAATTTGTTGCATATAAATAAACTGCATTCAACAGCCTATCATCATGAAACTCTGGGAGGATTGGAAAACACTCATAAGGTTCTAGGAGCTTATCTTAGGATTCAGTGTGACAACAATAAATCAGATTGGAGCAGTTGGCTTCCATTCTGGTGCTTTTCATTTAACACTGCAGTACACTCTGAGACAAAATACACTCCATTTGAGCTAGTATTTGGAAAGAATTGTAATTTACCATCCAATATTGCACAAAGTTCTTATGTTGATCCATTATATAATCCTGATTCTTACCCTTTGGAACTAAAATACAGACTACAAAGAGCACAAACTGAAGCTAGAAATAATTTATTATTTAGTAAGGAATTAAGAAAATATAATTTTGATACAAATGAAAACGGATTAAAATATAAGAGTGGAGATTTAGTTCTAATTAAAAATCAAGTAGGAAATAAGTTAGATAAAATTTATTTAGGACCATATAGAGTGATTGAAGATGTATCACCAAATGTTAAAATTTTAAAAGGTGACAAAGAATTATTAATTCATAAAAACAATACAAAACTGTTTGTTACTTAATATACTTGGTTTTGATAAGATGTTATTTTTTTATATAATGAAATGGTAAAAATTATAATTATTTAAAAATAAGTAGTCTTGAAAATATTGTAAAAAAAAAAAATGTTTTATGTACTAAGATAACAAAGCCACTTTTTTTTTTAAAAAAAAGGGGAGGTGTAGTGTGCAGCTCACCTAACCTTATATATGTAACTGCACACACTAATTATTGACATTATTATACGAATCGTGGAACTAAACAGTTCTCTTTTATTTCGACAACATCATTATAATACACTTATACTGTCTGTTGTGTGACTAGAGAATGCGGGTGGATGGAAAATAAATTGCAGTAACGGAATCTTCCGTTACTGCAATTTATTTTCCATCCCGTAAGTGACAGTATTAAGTTTAGTTTTAAACCAAGAAAGCTTAAAACAGTGATTGAATTCAGGATAAAAACATCGAACTAAGCTGCTTAAGGTTAAAACTTTTTTAAACTCCTAAATGACTTGAAAACTTCATTTGTACCGCCATCTATGAAATGAAAGATTAAACTTTCAAATAAGCTCACCTGTGCGACCTACTTAACGAAGTTTATGATTGTTTAAACGTAATTTGCAGTTTGATAATGTCGCAATAACATAGAGCACGGAATCGCCGCGACGCGACGGTAGGCATCGGCATAGTCTAGAGACGGCAGTATTTATAAAATCCGTGGCACCGATTACCTGTCTCCAGGACCCCCTTCAAAGTATTTTTCTTGGCGTCATTTGTGTCGTAGTCAAAGTAAAAGGTAAAGCAGTTGTTCGCGGCTGCCATTCGTAGAATAGAAAGTCTGACCAGTCTCGCCAAGAGTTATCGTGTGTCCCAATAGCTAGGTTGTGGTAATTAAATAGATAATCGCACTAGTACTGGGGCCCAATTCTGCTATTACAATAGACGACAATAGTATCAGAACGGTCTGCCATTGATTTCATAATTGTTGATTTTGACAAGTTTTGACAAGTCAAAATCAACAATTATGATATCAATGACAGACCATTCTAATGGTAATTCTAATGGTCTGTCATTGATTTCATAATTGTTGATTTTGACAAGTTTTGACAAGTCAAAATCAACAATTATGAAATCAATGACAGACCATTCTGACACTATTGTAATAGCAGAATTGGGCCCCTGGTATTCAGTAGCATCAGGTTAGACTGGAAGCCGACCCTAACATACTTGGGAAACAAACTAGACAGACAATGATGCGAGATGCGAGTAAACGGTCACACACTTCGTTTTCAAGGAAAGTGTTGACAATGTCGCCTTTAGCAGCTATGGCAGAAACCATACTATAGTAGTCTTTGGCAGAAACCTCTCCGTGCTCTTTGACAAAGAGGAATATTCCACAGATTATATTCCGTGCGGTAACGGTAACACTAGAGGTTGATCTCCTTTGAAAGATGATATGACTGTACCTTTGATGATAATTAAAGCCGTATTAGTGTGGCTTAGTATTTCAGAGGCATGGTAGGTATGTCGTAATGGAAATGTCTAAGTTGTGTTGTGAGGTTTTATTGCTTTTGCCTTCAAATTTTTATTTTCAATACTTGACAGGAAGCAGTTACATTCATGATGTGTTTCTTACCTCCAATATTGCAGTATTATGTGATTTTAATATAATATTTCTCACTGCCTCGTTGGTTTAGTGTCTAGTCTGGGTTCGATTCCCAAGTCGGGCAAAGTGTTATTGAGTTTTTCCATCACAAATTTCTCAGTTGCAGCGACAGAGTCTGGATTTCTGCCCGGTTGATGGCAATAGGCTCGCCTTTTACATGAGACTTAAAACATAATTGGCAAAATGTGGGTGTACGATTAGGTACGCCTCTGCCTATACCTTCCGGGATTACAGGCGTGATGTTATGTTATGTAATATTTCTATATATAAAGATATATAGTTAGGCAATTCTCAAATCTTAGTCTCGATGATATTCTTATTCTTATTCTTTATTGCACACAAAATTAAAAGATATACACACAACATTACAATATATAGCTTATGTACAACGGCGAGCTTAACCCAAAATTGGGTTGATGATATCTATTTTGTTTATTTTTTTTACAAGTTCCTAACAATTTTATTTATTTATTAAAACTTTATGCACATAATGTACAAAGGCGGACTTAATGCCTTTTTTATTGTGCTTTGATTGTTCCTGAGATGACGTTGTGACTTGAATTTGAACATTTTAAGTACGCTTCGCCTTCAGGTGATTTCTTAGTTCATTAGATCCTCCATTTATGCACCAACCAGGCAGGGATATCTGGCTGTACGATTGCCGTAGGCTTTATTTCCGAAATGGATAGAATAGATTGATTAAAATTATAAATGAGTTACTAATTTTACAAAAAGAGAAATTACCTACGTATAAAAACCTCTTTGAGTGGGGTAATTAAACCTAGATATAAATAAAATAGCTGCAATTTACCAACCCCACTTTTTCAGTATAATACCCTCATTTTTGCATATCCAAGTACCCACATTTTTGCTGAACAACGTGTCAGCGGGCTGGGTGGTGGAGGCTTTACGTCCCGGCTGGTTTCCGATTCCGTTTCCTCATTTCCGGTGTTTCCGTGACGGAGCGGTTAATTTTCGAAGTTAGGAGGGTAGACAGAGTTGTGCGATGACGCGGGATATTGTGAAGTAAATTAGTTTAGTTCGTTCTATTGGAGTCTAGAGGGGGCTTTATATAAAAAGAAATATGTGTGAAGAATTTTATTGTTGAAATTGGTGTTGACTGCCTCATTAATCGAGTGGTGGCGAGCACGACTGCTGAGCATGGGGTCTTAAGTTCGATTCCCGGGTCGGGCAAACTGTTATTAGGTTTTTCCATCAGGAATTTCTCAGTAGCAGCCACGGAGCCTGGATTTGTGCCCGGTTGATGGCAATAGATTCGCCCGCTATTACATGGGACTTAAATATAGTTAGCGAAATGTGGGTGTATAGGTACCACTGGTATAATGTGTGTATTAGGTACACCGCTGCATAATCCATCGGGGATTACAGGCATGTATGTTATGTTATATTAATGTTGGTAAAAATTGTTTCGTTGCTTGGTTAATTAAATTCGTTAGAAATCAATTGAAATAATTACGTATTTGTGTAAGGGTATTAAAACAGAATTTAATTATAACTTATGTAAAGTAAGTAAAGTTATTATTAAGTAATTAAACGGCGAAACTTAAAAACAGTGTAGTGTTTTGATTAAAATTGAGAAAATGTGTTTGTGGAAAGAATATTTTTTTAACGACCGATTCTCGTAAAGACTGATTAATTTTGATTTGATAATTTTGACTTGCAAATTAAGTAAAATACTAGAATACCAACTAAACAGTATCTACCCACTTAACAATTTATCTATTTGAGTTACAAGAAAAATCATAAAAACCGCGCTGAAAATAAACAGAATTGCTCACTTAAAAAAGTAACCAACGTTTGCTCATAAAATAGGTACTTAATTTTAACACTAGGAGATATGACCTGGCCGATACTATCACACCCGATATACTCGTAAAAATATATCTAGGGAAGGGAAACCTTTTTTGCACCCTTTTGTTATAAACCCCTTATCCTGGATCAGCACTAATCCGGATACATAATTTATAAGCTGCTGTATCTTCTGATGAAACATTGTTCAGGATAGCAGTGACATGGTTTGATTTAATTTTGACTCGTAGCAAAAAATGCGTGTAAAAGTGGTCCATAATGATTATCACAACAGTGAAATATTTCGTTCAAAACGATAAAAAAGTCAACATCGTGTTTCAATATCGATATCCATGAAGTCTGTGGAGTAACGCTAGCTAGTTTAATTTAACCTTGTTTGATGGTCCTATTTATAAAACAAGCCCAATTTTATTATTTTATTTATTTATGTTTATTTTACTTATTCAGGGACAATAAACCAGCTACAATATGTGTTGCAACAGAATAAAGATTAAAAAAAGAAAAGAGATTTTTTATTTTTTTTTATTAGAAAAGATAAAAGAAAAATTAGACCAACTTCAGTAGAAATATTTGTACAAGCCCGTTGAGTAATCGTCTACCTACGATTGAATATCTAAAGTGTGAGTACAGTTCTGTTCAAAGTTTATGGCCGCTCAGAAGTTAGCTGCGAGTGACGGTCTGAGCATTATACAGTCAAGACGTTGCTTCCTCTGCACCCTTATTTTTCCTGCTGATATCTAAAATTGTGCTCTACGCAGCTTTACATTAGATGTTCCGAGCCGGCATTAAGTTTGAACAGAACTATACCTAATCTATTAGTATCAGCCAATGAACAGGACCAAGTTCCGATTAGTGCCGGAGGCAAGACTCCGGAACAGGAGAAACCGATAGATCCCAAATTATCCCGAAACTGTGAAAGACTAATGTAATGGGTTAAGGGAAACCGGTACAAAGGTAAGAAGCTTAAGGTCTTCTAATAGTTGGGAACTTGGGACCAAAGAGAATGCAGATCAGGGCGGTGCTATAATTTGTTGCGTTTTCTAATTGGTCATTCATTTTAAAAAGATTAAGCGCTCAAAATCCAAAGGTACATTATGTTAAAAAAATTAGAGCATTAACACCGAAACGAAAATCATCGACGCGTCGATTAAACAGAAGTCGAGTGATCCGATTGGCTGATGGTAATTCACTAAGCCAATCTTAATAATTGTTCCAGACACCGGGCATTAGAGTTGTATTTGATTTAAATAGTGTCTCTAATGTGCATGACAGTTGTCTCAAATTACCTTGTAAGTCGACGTAACATCGACTTCTTTTCAACTTAAAATTCACTGTGCGTAAGAACGCGATAAACCCACAAAAGTACTTCCTTATCCAAAACAGTTAAAATATTTACCCGATCACACCCTTAACTGGCCCATTAGATATGGGGGTCAGTTTCGGACCTTTGGGGGCCGATAGAGCAGTATAGAGCTATTTGGGTCCAAAGTGACCGTTAACGAAGGTACACAATACAATTGACAAGTTTACAGAACGGGTGAAGCGGTATGACAGTTATGATGGCTGGCTTAATAGAGGTTCGTGATAAAGCTTTATGTATTCTGTTAAATAAGGAGTATTTTGCGATGTAACTGCTTATATTTTAGGGCAGATAGGTTTGTGTGTTCCGGACAGGTATGTGGGGTGACGTCGACAGCCACGCAGATCAATCTGTTAGGTGAGGCGCCACTGACGCGTACACTCCACACTCAACCTCATAGCTAGGCTTCGACCGTGAAGACCGGACATTATCTCACGAGAACATGTTACCAGGGGCCCAATTCTGATATTACAATAGTGATTTGATAGTGGGTTGATTTTGACTTGTCAAAATCAACAATTATGAAATCAATGACAGGCCATTAGAATTACCATTAGAATGGTCTGTCATTGATATCATAATTGTTGATTTTGACTTGTCAAAACTTGTCAAAATCAACAATTATGAAATCAATGACAGACCATTCTGACACTATTGTCGTCTATTGTAATAATTTAGCAGAATTGGGCACCAGGATTATACTGTCCTATGTTTCAACCCGCGGCATTCTTAGTTTATTTCCCTCATAAACACGCTCACTCTCACATACACATTCATGCACACTCAGCAGTTTAATAATTTTATCATAATTTTGATTGTACTCTCAAACCTGTTTTTTGCCAAGATTTTGTGTGCATATATGTATAACACACTTTTTGGTATCATAGTGAGAGAAAACTGACTCTTAAGTCACAGGATCTCCTGGTTTGGGAGTCAGGGTTGTGTCTACTTGTATGACCATTAAGTAACTGAAATTCATGCGACCAGTAGGTATTTAAGCAATGTTGAAGTTTTTTGTATAAATACAGATTATATTACATTTATCCGTGTGCCAAATATCTTCCAAAAGTAATACACAGACAGTTACTATAATAACATTGTTAGTAGATATAGATTCAGTGATAAATTTATTGCATGGAGTCGGCTCCAAAATGATAAAGAGACCGTGCTTTTGAGAAGCTAGACCGACTCAAATTAACGAAACTATACTCTCTATTAAAATAAAAAGGTACGCAGCCTTCAAATACTGAATTATAAGTCTTCGTTTATCGAAAAGACTTCGTAATTAAAGTGGTCTGGCTAATAACGAGATATTGGATCAGGTTGTAATAATGAGGGAACGTGACTCTTCGAGATTTGTAATCGATTGTAGACGTATTTTTATTGGTAATTGATATTAAGAGGTCGAGGAGCTCATGCCTAAATAATAACAGCTACGCGGGTCGATCATCAAGGTTAAGCAGTGCTTGCCAAGGTTGGTCCATGGATGGGTGACCGTCCATAGCATATCGAGTTTCCTCTGTGCTTGAGAAAGGGTACATCCCGTTCAGTAACTTTCCCGTCTCGCCAACCAAACAAAAGACTTGCAAAACAAGTGATAAGCCGTTGGTCCCGGGTGTCAATTGTAAATCTTTGACAGTCGTTACAGGTAGTCAGTGGCCCAAAAGTCTGACAACCGGTCTTACCAAGGGGTATCGTATTACCCAGTGCTAACTGGGTTGTGGAGATCAGATAGGCAGTCGCTCCATGTAAAATACTGGTATATAGCTGCATCCGGTTAGACTGGAAGCCGATACCAACAGAGTTGGGAAAAGGCGGGCAGATGATGAATTGATATACCTAGGCTGCACTAAAAGTATCGGGAATGGAATATTTCCACTGTTCCTGTCATATTAAAATCTTTTTAATTGAAAACTCCTTGGTTTTAAAAATCGAATACCATTTATTTATTTAAAAAAAGATTCTCGGTCTTGTCACAAGTGAGAAAATGGAATTGACTCGAGAAAATTCAAGAGCGATGATATATTATGACTTTCAAAGTGGTTTAACACAAAAACAGTGTGTTGACTGGATGATTTCTGCATTTGGTGATGAAGCCCCATCCAAAACCACAATTTATCGCTGGTTTGCTGAATTTCAACGTGGACGTGTCAAGCTCAGTGATGATCCCCGTCAAGGTCGTCCAAAAACTGCAGTCACCCAAGAAAACGTTGATGCTGTGTGTAAGCTGATTGAGGAAGATCGACATGTGACATACCGCGAAATTCAGGCAACTTTAGACATTGGCATGAGTCAAATACAAATAATCTTGCATGAACCGTTAGGTGTAAAAGAGTTGTTTTCCCTATGGATACCGCATTCGCTCTGTGAAGAGCAAAAAGCGGCTCGCGTTACTTGGTGCGTCAGAACTCTCGAAACATTCCACGCAGGATCCTCAAATGCTGTATACAACATCGTATCAGGTGACGAATCCTGGATATATGCGTACGAACCCGAAACAAAAAACCAATCACGAGTTTGGGTGTTCGAAAATGAGTTAAAGCCAAAAAAAATTGTTCGTTCACGGAGTGTTGCAAAAAAAATGGTGGCCACGTTTGTCTCAAAAACCGGCCATTTTGCGACTATTCCTCGTGAGGGACAAAGAACGGTTAATGCAGAATGGTATGCTAGCATTCGTTTGCCACGGGTCGTTTCTGAACTCCGTAAAGAGAAATGCAACCGCCGCATCATCCTCCATCACGACAATGCGAGTTCTCACACCGCGCTCAGAACAAAACAGTTTTTAGAGCAAGAAAACATAGAATTATTAGACCATCCGCCGTAGAGCCCTGACCTAATCCCTAATGATTTCTATACTTTCCCTAAAATAAAGAATAAATTGCGTGGTCAGAGATTTTCATCACTTGAAGAAGCTGTGGACGCCTACAAAACGGCCATTTTGGAGACCCCAACTTCCGAATGGAATGGTTGCTTCAATGATTGGTTCCTCGTGTAGAAAAATGTGTCAAATTTCGCGGAGAATACTTCGAAAAGCAATAAATACATTTTTAAATAGTAATGTTGTGTCACTTCCTTGATTCCCGAAATTTTCAGTGCCGCCCACTCGAACTGATAAGAGATTTTCAGTAATCACAATATGGCAACTGGGCTTATCCCAGTTGTAAACGTCCCTTTGTGTCTATTCGTCTTGTTTTGTTCCGTCTCCTGCTGATATGGAGGGAAGTGGAAATTATGGTTTTCCTACTCCTCCGCTATACTTTTCTGGTTAATTTCGTTGCGAGATCCAAGACAGTTAAATTGTTTCTCTGGGACTTCGTCGAGCTTCATTGTCTCGGCGCTTTCCTGGTGGTCGCCACTGTTGATTCTGGCTTTCAGGAGTTACAGTGGTTTGGGAATAGGTACTGTGGCGGGCTTGTCCCAAAATAAACACAATATGGCAGGTAGATTACCGCTTAGAGTACCACAGAGCACAGAGACGCTCTAACCGCCGATGCTTGAGGCTGCATTTCAACAGTTTCCATACGAACCAAGCGTATCACCGCTTAGACCTCGCGCACTACGCGGCCGTGACTTTTGATCGCAGAAACTTCGACCAGGAAGAAACTTTGGTCGCAAAACCGGCCGTGCGACCAGTTTTGGAGAAGATAGCCGAGCGGCCGGTCATACAACTAGTCGTGTTCGTTTGAAGATGAGGGGTAATCTTCGGAACTGATCAGATTCCGAAAATTCTTTCACTAGCTACATTACCTCCAAATTTCATAGGGTATACTTAAAACGTTCCCGTGGGATAACTCATAACACGAGCGAAGCCAAGGGCAAACGCTAGTGTCGTATTAAAACTGATGATTTTGAATGGTGGTCACGACAGAAGTTGTGCGCTCGTCGCACTTGGCGCCACGAATTTTATAATACTGCCATCTCTAAACACTGCCGGTTGCGACTCCATGACTTTTAGTAAGTACTAATGTATGTAGTTAAATAGCCCCTAACAGTGCCCATACTCTTGCCTTGAACAATATTGAACTTAGTTATAAAACAGATTCACAACTCAACATATTTTAAGTACTTAGTCTGTCGTAACAAATAATTAGAATGGTCGAAGCTTCTCAAACTAAAACAGAGGCACACAGTTTTGCCTCGAGCTTACGGTCAAAGTACCAAACTTAGTCTAAACTATTACATGCAACTTAGCTAGCTGCTATTAATTATTACTACAGGCGCCTGTCTGAACTAGTGCATGTTACTCTAGGTATACTGGTATACCTAGAGTAACATGCACTAGTTCAGACAGGCGCCTGTAGTAAACCACGCAGTAGATGCATACATCTACTGCGTGGTTTACAATTAACTAAAGCAAAAATAACTAGATCACTGACGCTTACCCTGAAAACTGGTTCGAGGCGTCGCAGGACAACAGTACCTAGGGCTGGGCTAGTATCAGCGAAAAGCCAAAAATGCATTGGATTGAAGCTACCCAAAAGTCTACTGTCAATCCTGATGAACGTTGAATGAAGATCCTTCCAGAGCGATTACTACTTGACTAGTCCCTCTAAAAAATCTTTGATTGGCCCAGTAGAGAGACAGCAAATGCTAGAAAAAATATTCAAAATGTGGAGAGTTGGCTAGGGCCAGCTCTATATAATACATCGATTTTTAAATCGAAAATACAATTATCCTATAGCATTTCAGTTTTAAAATTGTTTCCAACAAGCACGATTAGTATCATTATCATAGTAATGAATAAATTCTTAAAATTAAAATATGTTAAATGAAATGAGTATTTTTATTCTAAAATCGACGTGTTTTCGTTATGTTTACACTGTGCGCTCGTGCCTCTGAACTAAAAAGTATTCGTATTTTTCTTTCTAACCAATTATTCATCAGTTGCACGTACAAGACGAGCTAAACAAAATTTATTAGCACCATTTGTCTCTAAATTGGCTTTAAAAACTTTTAGGCATTTCCGTCTATCAGTAAGAACTGTGGTATGTGGTTCTCAAAGTTTGGCTTCAAACCCCCAGACACTACAAGTTATCTTGGCGCTCCTCGGCAAACTCCGTAAATCTCTTGGATCTGTTAAGAGCTAATTTAACTAAACGCCTTAAACTTTTCTCCGACCGAGAAGATAAAAAGCTATAGTCAATTTGAGTTAGTCTCCCAAGAGTTAGGAACCACAAAAACTTGGAAAATTGCAAAAATCTGTCTTACGCTTATACATTTGATATAACTGATTACTTACATTTACTACGTCCTCATTTATTTTACTCATTAGATTTTGTGCAAGTGTGTATCAATTCGAAGCGTCAATTTGTACTGAAACTGGACTAGCACCGGTGACAAAGATATGAAACATACTAAAATTATTTCATGCAAATAGAAGTTTACTTTAACGCTATCGAGTTAGTTTTGACACTAAGAACATCTGTCGATCTAGGCTCACAGAACGAACACGCTGAAAATTTATCTTGCGTAGAATATTCATCAAAATTGACAACAATGTTGTTTTGCGGTAGAAATACTAATACCAACTTGTTACTATCACACCGAAAGGCAAAGACCTCGTCTCATACGGAGAAGGCACGACAATTTTAGACTTATAATATATATATACAGGGTGTCCCAGAACTCAACGTCAAGCCGAAACGGGGCGACAGGATTGATTGTAAACATAATGAGAAAAATCAGAAAAAAAATCTATCCCATGCAGTATGAAAATTATGGGCATTTAAGAAAAACCTAAAAATTTGGTCAATCTGTAATCATTTTTCGGTTATTGTGGTTAATTTTTATTATTTTTGTTCATTTAAACTTTGGAACCGTAACCCTAAATAATATTTCTAAGAATCACAGTCAAAAATAATGACACAATTGCCCCAAGTTTCCTATAATTAAAACTTTGTTAAACTATGATTTTAAAATTTTCAAAATTTGTCGACTTTACGTATGCTATTTCTATTTGCATCATTATCTCTTAGATTCCACAACTAAGCCACTACCCCCAGAAGTCATAACACTTTGAGTAACAAGGTCCATAATATGAATTTACGACCCCCACGTAGACCGGGGGTGCTATTGGCAGCAATTCATTGTCGATGTCAGGGGAGATCACAGCGTCGTGCCAATAGCCTTTATATGGCCTCTAGTGACGACACTGAATATAGTCCTATGGACACATATCTACAAATAGGTAACTGTATAGGAACTGCCTTTTGTCTATGATTTGAAAAGAAGCGGATTTTTCGGTAGGATATGGTATTTCTGGCGGATTCTCAGTGTCTGATTAAAAGGTGTAGGTTTTGTTGTAAGTAACCTATACGGGGTGGAAGGGACACCGACGCGAAAACGGTATTCAGTACATCATTTTGAGCCCCCCACATAGCCATTTTTCATGGCTTATAAAAAAAATCAGCTGTTCCATACATTTTGAGTATTATATGTAGGTACTTTTGTAGGAAATAGCTGTTTTTATTTAATAACCAATGAAAAATTTCATAAACAAACTTTCTATGGGGAGTTCATAATGATGTATTGTGGTAACCGTTTTCGCGTCGGTGTAATCCACCCCGTATAATGAATTATACCTTGGACAGCATAGTTTAATATCTTCTCATTTATTTTTCGAAGTATTTTGGAGTTTTCTATTAGTAGTACATTATGTTCAAGCAATGAGAAAAAATATTTAACGTACTAAATTCGCAACCTTTTATTCATCATCTGCCCTTTTTCACCTATATTGAGGCCGGCTTCCAGTCTATCCGGATGCAGGTGAATACCACTATTTTACATGGAGCGAGATTATTTTACTGCCTATCTGACCTCCACTATCCAGTTAGTACTTGGTCAAACGATACCCTTTGGTAAGACTGGTTGTCAGGCTTTCGAGCCGCTGGCTACCTATAACAACTGTCAAAGGTCTATAAATGACAGCCGGGACCTACAGCTTAAAGGGCTTTCCGAGGCACGGAGGAAACTCGGTATGTAATGGGTGGTCATCCATCCACAGAAAAACCTTGGCAAGCGCGGCTTGACCAGAAGATTGATCCGAGCGGCTGTTATTATTTAGCCACGAACTCCTCAACCATTCACTAAAATTAGAAAAAATATTTTAATTAAGTACCTACGTCATCCCTCAATCCTATTCCGCGTAACATCATAAGCCAATCAAAAATATAATCCGCTGAATCTAAGCTAACCATTTGCTGAACAATTTCAACATAATAATATAATAATAAGTTTACTGGCACAAAAAACCTTTGTATACAATACCAATACATTCCACATAAGTACATTGAATTTTAGGAAAAGGCTGTACAAATAGTTTAAAACCCTGCCTCCTAAACTAGGGGGACCCTGTGACCTAGGAGTCAGTGTTCTACTGTAACTTCGTGTACAAAATAAACCTTTATTTGTGTGTTAATCAACCTATAATGACCTGGTTTAGCTATGCTTATGAATGTGTGTAAGGGGATGGTGTGGTGTGGTGTGGTGTGGTGAGGTGTGGTGTGGTGTGGAGTGGTGTGGTGTGGTGTGAAGTTTGAAAAATCGTGGTTGAGGGCACTTCACATACAAGCTGCGTAATTGGTACCCGCCTGTTTGAAGTGACCTGATTGATACGAGGCCTTGAAATATGACAATGGAAGAACAATCCTGGATATGAGTTGGAAGCACTTTCATTTTTCAACCTATAAGTAAACAAGATTTATTTCCAATCTTACCAAGGGGTATCGTAATACGCAGTACTAACTGGGTTGTGGCGGTCAGATAGGCAGTCGCTCCATGTAGGTACAATACTGGTATTCAGCTGCATCCGGTTAGAGTGGAAGCCGACCCCAACAGAGTTGGAAAAAGGCTAGGCAGATGATGATGAAACTAAATTTATGAATTAATTTTCTGAAAGTATATTCGTAGTAGTTCAACTAGTTACTAGAAGTGGCTAGGAATTATGCATTTTTCTGGTATAAAAAATATCCTGTTACACGGGAATAGTGTCACTGTAATAATGTACAATTTTTGATGACAATAGGCTCGCTACCTTTAATAGATGGCGAGCCTATTGTTATTGTGTTGTCGTGCGGGTTACCGAAGACTAAAACATAACTGGTGAAATGTATGTGTAGGTAAGTAATAGAAGGTAACCCTTGGCGCCCACCCTTCGGGAAATCGGGAATTACAGGCGTTATATTAAGTTATATTTTCTTTCACAAACAAAAAACCGGCGAAATGCGAGTCGGACTCGCGCACCGAGAGTTCCCATATAAACTTTTTTTTTTATATTAAATGGGCCTACTCTTGACCTCAGTCTAGTCCTGAGGACAGAGATGGGGTCGACGATGGAACGAGCTAACTCAAAATAACTTGTAGGTATTTTGTTATATATTAAACTACATATTTACTGTTTTCAGATTTTTTCCTTTACATGTGCTGTAAGACATTGCTAATTACCAAATTTCATGATTCTAGGTCAGCAGGAAGTACCCTATAAATTTTAATTTCCATAAGAGTGTCGAAATACACGTTTTTTGCGGCATAAACAGCCGTATCTTTCTTTTAGGTTAACTTAGAAGTTTGATTTTTTTCACAGCTTCAAGACTGTAGACCTGAGTATATCTTTTTAATTTTAACTCGATACCTCCACGCGTTCTCGAGATAAAGGGTCTTGACAGAAAGACAGACGACGGACGGAAAACAAAGTGTGGTTCCGTTTTTTCCATTTGAGGTACGGAACCCTAAAAACCACTTTATACACTCTCCTTAATATTAGATACCACGCCAGTAATTTAGATTCCACACGAGTAAAACGCTCCCCACTGTCTAAACATACCCTTAGTTCTCAACATCGGCATTCTCTCCAGTTTTCATAGCCCCACTGTTAGTACCTCTATGCAACGTTTGCGGTGCGGACAATAGTTTCCGGACACATATCCGGACGCTGCCAGAATTCAGCACCCCTGGGATTGCACCTCTCTAATTTTAACTTAATGCCGACACAGTTTCCAAGTGGTTAGTTTGGTGTTATTCGACGAGAGAGGCGTTCGTATTCAGTTAGGAGATGCGGGTATTCTGAATCGATGTAGGTAAAAGCGTATCTGTGACTGTGTGAATTGACTAATTCGGCAAATATCAAAATATATCGAACCTGGACAATGGTGTCAGATTAAAATTCATGGTAGAAAAATGCGTTGCGAACAAAAAAACATTTTAAAACTATGAAAACAGAGAAAAACAATGCTTGCAATGCCTGAAGGGCCTCTCACTCTCAACTCAACTCAACATAATGACAGATGGCACCACAAGAAAATCGCCATCTCTTCTAGTCCCAAGGCTATGTTCGAGGAGTTGCTGAAAAACTGTCTACAGCTTAAAAAAATAATAACAGCAGACAAAAAATACTGGGCTGCGAGACTGTTCGAAAGAGATATCGCGGCCCTGAATCACAAAGGGCAAAAGAAGGAACATGGTGTTTTATCAGTAAAAGTCTGGCACTCCCTTAAAAAAAATAACATAAAAAAATACTATAAATCAATTTCATTATTTTTAAATTAGTAAGTAATAAGTTTGTTTTTATTGTATTTTAATTAATAATGTATATAGTTATTTTACTCTACTTAATTAAGTAAGTAATACGTACCGCTTAATAGTACTAAAAGGATAACATTTTGCCCAGCAACATTTCCAAATTGTCAGCACGAAAAAAGACATAACTCACAAGTAAAGTGAAACCCAATATCTCCACCAATCGAATTACTTCATTCCGCTTCAGCATAAAACCTTATTACCCTGTTTATCCATCAATAAAATATGAAGGGATCCGCAAGGGATCGTATAATGTTATATTTTACACCCTGTATCTTTCGTCAGGTATTTATCACTTGTATTGATCCTCTGTAAGGCAGAAAGAAGGTTATTTTTGTGTACTTTAAATACGGAAATGTGTGGAAATTATTTTTCCAACCAGTTATGCCATTCCATGAAGAGGTCTGATAGGCAGTCGCTCCTCGTAAAGTATTCAGCTGCAGTCGGTTAGAATGAAAGCCGAACTCGACACATACAAGTACGTACTTGGGAACAGGCCAGGCAGATGTTGATGATGAATGACGGTTATTTTATAATGTCCTGCATATGGGTGTTTCATGCGAGACTTGAGCCACAGCTTGAGCTTACTGCAAATTTCTTGCAAATCGAATTGAATAATATACATCTCTTTGTTTTAAATGGTGAACCAAATTAATATTATACGGTTCCCTCTGCATAGCCAACGCTTCTTTATGGGACAAGTTTTTTTTTTAATATTTTATATTTTCAATTTTGCTTCAAATCAAAAGTCATTTATTCAAATGCGTACTTTTTGAACGCCAGTCTTACATGACAGATGTAGTATTTTTGAAATCCAATTCATAAATAAATTTTCTAACGCTGCTATGGGTAGGTAGTAATATTAGTGCAAAATCTCTCTCTCAACTGTAGAACTGTAAATTCACTTTGAAAACAACTGTAACTGAAAAGTGAACCCCGTCATAAAATAAACTCTCACTGAAAACAAACACACTAATCTCACATATGCACTTCACTTAGAAGCACTGAACTAACTTCGTACGATAACTTCAAGCAAATAAGGAACTTGTGTTGACAAGTATAAAGTTTACGTTTGATTGAAAAGTTTCAGCATACTTTGCGAAGTCGAGTAGCAGTGTAATAAAGGAGGTTCGTGTGTTTAAGTTAAATATTTACTGAGTTGATCGAGAAGTAAGGGTAAGTTGACACTGGGATGTTTGACGGAGTTAATTAGTCTCTTGGAGTATTAAATACAAAGCAAAGTTTAAATACTGATGTTAATTAATTATCTGGTTGCAGGTGAAAGGCTTGAAAATAAATTCGTTGTTAACTCTTGGAATTGGAATACGTAAAATATGACAAAAGATTTAAACTCGCAGAAATCTTTGCTATCACTTGGAACACTAACCCTGCCCTGGTATGTATAGTCAAGTAAAAGTAATTACTTGAGTTTAAGTTATTACTTAAGCAACCATGTTATGCAATAGACAAGAATTTGAACGAAGTAAGAAATGTCAAAGAAAACAAAGCAAAAATTTTAACTCTTGACAGTTCCAACTTCAAGCAATTACTAAATTACAGAATAAAAATCGTATCTTAAGTTATTATTTTAATGTTAAGATACGGGTGTAAATGATCGGTTATACCGGTACGGACAAATTGCAGACGTGGTTCCGGACACTGACACCTCTATACAAATATTTACTCAAATATTTCGGATCTACGGGAGCCACCTCATCCTTAATTCAATTTTCAATGAATGTTTTTGCTCAAACAAAATACGATTACGACCAAGAAATAATTCTTAGATTTTTTTTTGGAAAAGATAAATGCGAGTACCAATTCTGTCTGACTGTACTCTAAGGCAGAAAAGAAGAGAAGAATAAAAATATCGGTACTTATTTCAGTAGAATAAAATTCTTTTTTAAATCCCTTTCTTATTTGAGTTCCATCGAGTACATAACAAGATAAGCGTACAAATCCACTATACTTACTTACACCTTTCTATGTCTACAGGAAAAAGGAATACTGCTTACAAAAGAAACTCCTTTGTGGTTTCCATTCGGGTTTCGTTCAGTAGTTATTTCACAAAGCTAGCGCTTGAAATGGTAAAAAGGGATTATCTACGTAATTTTCTTTTAAACCACTGTTTTCTTTTTAATCCGGCAGTTTTTAAGGCACAAAATAGTTGCAATTAAATCAACCTCCTCGGATACCCTAGTGTACCGATGAGAAAATCAGTCGAAAATATATAGTCATAGCACTTAGGTGAAGAATGGAACACATGCCACTTAACAAGTTTGACTTTTTGATGAACAAAAGTGAGTAGACCAAATTGCGAACAGTGCAGAAACGGTGGAGGATTAGCATCACTTGCTAGTGGAAAGTATCCGTAATAGCAGAGACTGAGTCCCAGCTTAAACTGAGTCCTATCGTAAAAAATATTTTTCACCCACAAAAAAAAGTCATTTCCCAGCAATCATTTTTGCATAGAATTACTTGGTTTGATGTACAGAATGCTTGGTTGACCGCTTCGTGAAGGGTCTGATTACACCATGTATACACTTTGGCCCAAAGTATGAAACTGCTTTACATCCGTCACATCACTATCTCAGGTCCAGTTGAAAACCAGCGTCGGGCACTAACTGCTCGGCATTTTACTAAACTGGACCTATTTAGTGCAGCCGTGAGACACACAATAATTATCTTTTTTGTTTTTAGATTTAAGTTGCTTGTGGCACGTGCGAAATAAACCATTTTTTTGCTGACTCTCGTTTTTTTCAATGTCAATAATTATTGAAGTCGATATCAATATTCAGAAGTAGACGTCTTTATAGCCACGTTGACGACGAAAACGGCAGTCTATATCCTACACTTTCTACTTTTATACCCTTCCCGTCGCTTAACTGTTTTACATAAATACACTGCGCTGGGATCCCGGATTCTCTAACCAAACTTCGGTGAAACTCCGGGATATGTAAATGAAGAAACATTCGCGATAAGCGCCGCTCTTCTTGAATTTCATTTCTCGATATCTACTCCCTCCATTTTGAAATGTGAAAATTAAGCTTAGTGAAATATTTACAACCAAATGCAAATACTACATTTTAGATATTTTGCAGATATCTATAGAATAACCATGCAGGTAGAAAACTACTTGTATGGGCGAGCTCTATTTCAAAGCATTTTATATTCACACTGGTGTAAAAACGCAAAAGATTCTTGCAAAAGTTCATATCATATCTAAACTTTTATCAATATATCTGTCATTTGTAGCAATCTTTGTCAGTCGTTACAGGTAGTCAGTGGCCCGAAAGACTGACAACTAGTCTTTCCAGAGGTTATCGCATTACCCAGTACTAACTGGGTTGTGGAGGTCAGATAGGCAGTCGCTCCATGTCGTTCTGGTATTCAGCTGCATCCGGTCAGACTGGACGACCCCAACATAGTTGAGAAAAGGCTAGGCAGATGATGATGACTTTTATCAATATACGACGATTTTACACAGTTATTTTACTTCACTCTTTCCTAAAGCGTTGTTCCCACCTGAGCAACGTGATTTTAAAGTAGTATGTTGTTATTGTATTGTTGCCTCGTTCGTCTAGTGGTCGCAAACGCGACTGCAAGAGGTCCTGGGTTCGATTCCCAGGTCAAGCAAAGTGCTATTGGATTTTTCTATCAGAAATTTTCAGTAATAGCCACGGAGTTTGGATCTGTGCCCGGTTGATGGTAATTGGCTCGCCCCCTATTACATGGGACTTAAACATAACTGGCGAAATGTGGGTGTATTAGGTACACCTCTGAACAAAAAATATCCCTAGGTTGGTTAAAATATCTTTGGGGGTAGGAAGAACAGGGTTAAAGCTCTTCAACCCCCGTAGAAAAGGGAGGATCCTCCGACCAGACGGGTGATATTGTCTGGTGGGCTACTGCCCGACAGTTGTTGTCGGGTTCTTCTATATAGTCTTAAGTCGCGAATATCTTTACTTGCGCGATGCAGGATTTATATGTTTAGTTTGTCCTCTGCATCATAGATGGCGCTGTAGTACTTTTTGTTCCATGTTGCTGAAGTACTTTTTGTAGTGCCGCTACATCACTCCCCCCCGGAGACCAGGGTCGGTAGTAGAATGAGTCGTAACATCTGGTGATGTTTTTGCCAGGCCAGTAGAAAGTCGTAGCCGCATTGTTCACGGTGAGTCGGAACTGTCTGCGGCGGTAGTGCGAACCTTCTTGAGTCGGGGTCGGCGCTGCATGTGCTCCGTTGCGTCGGACGTAGTACAGCGCCGCGATGTGGCTGACTGCTCGACCGGGAGGATGAGCACTCAACCGGCCGAAAGTGCAGTGCCAAGGTAGCTTGATGAGGCTGAGGGTGCTGACCAGGAATGCTTCTGCTGCATGCTGGTGGTCAGGAACACCCATTTGAAGCCGGCTGGCTGTATGACTCGCTTCTCGAAAGCTTGAGGAAGTTTTGAGGAAGCTTGAGGAAGTTTGAGGAAGTGATGTTGATGACGTCACGTTGCTCGAAGGCTGCGCTGACGTCCATTTCGGGGTCACCAATTTGGGGGTATGAAGAACAGGGTGTAAAGCTCTTCAACCCCCGTAGAAAAGGGAGGATCCTCCGACCAGACGGGTGATATTGTCTGGTGGGCTACTGCCCGACAGTTGTTGTCGGGTTCTTCTATATAGTCTTAAGTCGCGAATATCTTTACTTGCGCGATGCAGGATTTATATGTTTAGTTTGTCCTCTGCATCATAGATGGCGCTGTAGTACTTTTTGTTCCATGTTGCTGAAGTACTTTTTGTAGTGCCGCTACATATCACTTAAGGCTCTCATAGTGAAAATGACATTCTAATGACCGAATTTCAGATGCCAAAGACCAAGTATGAGTTCCGACGGAGACACCCGATCTCTGCCATGGGAGGAAGTAGATATCCGCTTTGTGTTAGCTTTCATCCTTTACGGAGACAGCCAATCTATGAAATGAAAGCCGAAGTAGTTTGTGTCTATTTCTGCTTATGTCTCGCTGGTTTTAAGTAGTTGTTTGTAGGCAATGGACCATCTAGCAACCACTACTGATGAAACCTTCTGCCTCATTGGTCTAGTGGTTGCATGCGCCACTACCGAGCATGAGGTCCTGGGTTCGATTACCAGGTCGGGTAAAGATCCGAATTCCATCAGGAATTTCTCAGTAGCAGCCACGAATTCTGAATTAATACCCGGTTGATGGCAATAGGCTCGCCCCCTATTACCTACATGGGACTTTAACATAAGTGGCGAAATGTGGGTGTACGTATGGGTACACCTCTGCCTAACCCTTCAGGGATTACAGGCGTAATGTTAATGTTAAACCTTCTAGTACTGCGATCTAGATGTTTTAATTAGTTGTAGATAATTGTGTTTTCTTAGCGTGTGTTAGACAATGAAAATAATAAACCAAGCCACACAATTTTGCTGCGGGACTATTCGAAAGAGATACCGCGGCCCTGGAACATAAAGGGCCAAAGAAGGAACATGGGTGGTTTTTAGTCAGTAAGAGTTTGACACTCCCTTCCGCTCCGCCCAGAACGGGGGGCTCCATTTAATGATTTCCCACCCACCAAAAAAAAAAAAAATAAGCCACACAATTTTGAATTTAGATAATTCATATGTCGACGCTTAAGTATTTTACACTTCATGTACTTTACTAGCTTATGCCCGCGGCTTCACCCGCTTGAAGTTCGGTAACTGTCCCACGGGATCAAACTACCGGGATGAAAAGTATCCAATATGTTATTCCAGGTTATAAACTGTGTGCCAAATTTCATCCAAATCCGTTCAGTAGTTTTTGCGTGAAAGAGTAACAAACATCCATCCATCCATCCTCACATAGTTTCGCATTTATAATATTACAGCAGGAGGAAGTAGGATAGATTTATTTAGGCATCATTTAACTGCTGCCTAGTGTAAAGCTCCGCAAATTAATAATAAAATTACAAAATCAATTAGAGAGTTAGATTTGGCTGGATTTAAGAAGCAATTTAAAGATTTTTTGTGTAATAAATGCTAAGTATTATAATTTGAATGACTACTTAAATGACACTGACAATTTATTTATTTTATTTTATTTCATTCGTAACTGACATTCCTTTTTGAATTTTAGGTAACTATAATTATTAAAAATATTATAATTTATCACCAATGTAACAATTATGTAAGTATTTAACATTTGTATGACAATATGGTAGAATGTGCTGAGACTATATAAACTCAAGACCAAGTAATATACATACCGACCATGTTCTGACAAATAAATGGTGACATTATTTGTAAATCGATTGGCCTGTTGGTCTAGTGGTTAGTGACCCTGACTGCTAGGACGGAGGTCGTGGGTTCGATTCCCACACAGGACAAATCTTTGTGCGATGAGTACGATTATTTGTTCTGTATCTGGGTGTGTAATTTATCTATAATATGTATGTATTTAGAAATATATATGTATGTTTATCAGTTGTCTGGTTGCCATAGTACAGGCTCTGCCTAGTTTAGGATCAGATGGCGGTGTGTTGGTTGTCCCAAGATATTTATTATTATTTAAATGAAAACTACTTTTCCTTACTCAGAACCACTTACCCGTCGAGCCACAATCTTCGATCAATCCTCAAGTTCAAAGGATTCCAAATTGCTTCCCGAGAGCGTATTGTAGGAGCGATATTTAAAATCGAGTTATACTCCTGAAAGTTGTCAAAGGCAAAACAGCCAGATGGCAAGTTGCCAAGTTGCAACGAAATGTTGAGGACATTGCCGCCGAGTAAATTACCTTTGAACCTTATTTTAGTTAAATACAACTAGATGTGAGCTGAGAGGTCGACTTGAAAGGATATTGCTAGGTTCTGGAATGGACTCCTAACTATATTAAGAGGGGTAGACTGCCTCGTTGGTCGAGTGGTCTCAAGCGCGACTTACGAGCATGAGGTCCTGGATGCTTTTGAATTATAAGTTTTACATTACATCGAGAAACTCATTAACTACTATCAACCTTATGGTGCCAGGAATATAGCTCCACACTAGACCCTTAACTTATCATGAGAAGGGTCGGTTCCTAGTTTATTTACATGTTTACATTTTTAACATTATGATCACATAAACTCAAAATATCATACATACCGTAACGGTCCTCGTAAGTATGCCGTCATTATTAAAAAAAAACCGGCCAAGTGCGAGTCGGACTCGCGCACGAAGGGTTCCGTACCATTATCTATAAAAACGGCAAAAAAAATCATATCTGTTGTATGGGAGCCCCCCTTAATATTTTTTTTTTAATTTTTAGTATTTGTTATTATAGCGGCAATAGTAATACATCATTTGTGAAAATTTCAGCTTTCTAGCTATCACGGTTTATGAGATACAGCCTGGAGACAGACAGACAGACAGACAGACAGACAGCGAAGTCTTAGTAATAGGGTCCCGTTTTAACCTTTGGGTACGGAACCCTAAAAAGGGCACAACTAACATTTTGAAAATATTGAGAAAATCGATGTCAAAATTACTAAAATTTCAAAAAATGTTTCAGTTGTGCCCTTTAAGCTTATGCTATCTCCAGTTAATTTTGTTGCTAAAAATCACAAAAAAATTAGGCAGATAGGCCTTTTTTTCCTGATTATATATATAACTCAATTTCATGAAAAATGTTAGTTGTGCCCTTTTTAATTAAAACGGCAGCGTAGCACCAGCGGGCAGAGCCCCACTGCTATTCCTCCTGTATTTTTATGTCATTCACACAATCTGTGATAATTATCATAATGCTATTAGTCGTAAACACTTCATAACTTCCAAAATTATATTCTGTATCACACTGTCACGTGGCACAGCATCAAATAAAGAAACAATAGAAGGAGCCATAAACAAAACTCTCTCAAGATAAAGCTAGCAACAGACAGGCGGGTAATTTCATACACCAGCATAATAACTCGACATCAGAAGTATAAGGTCGGATGTACAAACACAGAAAGATTTGTACATCCGACCTTATGCTTCTGATGACGGAAATCTTGTTGACTAAATCTCGAGAGTGTCATAAAGAGTGCGGGTGCTTATTATCTTATCTTTCTTCTGTTATAAATGCGAAAGTTTGTGACGATGGATGGATGTTTGTTACTCATCATCTGCCTAGCCTTTTCTCAACTGTCGAGATGTTGAGGTCTGTTTCCAGTCTAAACGGATGCAGCTGAATACCAGTATCTTACATGGAGGGACTGCCTATCTGATCTCCACACCCCAGTTAGTACTGGGTAAAACGATACCCTTGGTAAGACTAGTTGTCGGACTTTCGGGAAACCAACTAGCTGTAACGACTGTCAAAGATCTACAAATGACAGCCGGGACCAACGGCTTAGTGTGTTTTCCGAGGCATGCAGGAAACTCGGTACGTCATGGGTGGTCACCCATCCACAGGCCAACTTAGGCAAGTGCGGCTTAATCTGAAGATTGATCCGAGCGGCTGTTATTATTTAGCCACGAACTCCACAGCTCAACGAGGATATTTGTTACTCTTTTACACAAAAAATTGCTAAACGTATTTGGAGGAAATTTATAACCTGGATTAACACAGGATACTTTTTATCCCGGCAGTACGATCCCGTGAGGCAATTACCGAACTCCGCGCAGGCGAGGCTGCGGGAATAAGCTAGATCTTTAATGTAGTCACTAATGTGCTCGAGGGCTGCGGAATAGGGCTGTCAAGCTGTTAACAAATGATATTAATTTTAAGAAAATTATGTTTTGCTTTTTGGTTTATCCTAGTTGACTGTTTATCTTTTTTTCCAACTCCAAGAAAAAAAATCCTTAATCTGGAAATGGAGTATGATATTTTGAGACAAAACCTGCAGAACGCGAGTCTACCTGCACTCTTTTTTTATTAGAGAACTCTTTTTGTCTTGCACCTCTTTGTAGACACATTTGCAACTCCAAGAGGTTTTCAGTGTGTATTGAGTCTATTGTTTGTAGTGCGATACTGATCTTTCCAAAGATCAAAATAATTCTGCTTAGCAGCACATCGAGATATATTTAGACGTGGTTAGGTGGCATTCACACGTACACATCCCGCCCGCGTGGCCGAGTGGCGCGGTGAAGCGGATTATGCCGCTCTTCTCCGCGGTCGGGCGGTGTGCGTGAGTTAGGCATCACAAGCCAATGCGACGCGAGGTCCGCTTCTCAACTGACCGCGCGGACAAGCGAAAACTGCCTTAGTAATATTAACACCGTCTATACACAAGCCACAGCAGATAACAGAATGATGTATCTCAAATATTCAGCTATCTCATTATTCAAAATTGTCTCTTCTCCATTCAAATTGACTTGTTGCCTTATAAATCAATCAATCATGACATCAATATCGCTTTAGCAAGTGATTATACGAAAGGTAGTAAAGGGAACGGACCGATAGAGGTCGCCATTTGTCAGGGGGCGCAAATTACCGGCCTCGGCGTGATTCATCGCGCGCCAATCATTCATCAAGAATCATAACGTGAAGGGAGAAAGGTTAGGGATATTAATCTGAAAATTATGATGATAAGGTGCCTTTTTTGTAGGTAATTTTTTTTTATATGTCGCATGTAAAAAGAAAGCCAATTTTTCTACCAAAAAAACATTGAAATTCATCTCGACAATTAGTGTCAAAAGTTGGTCGAAAACGCAGGTATAATCGGATTTTTTTGACAGATTCAGAGTAAGATTACAATCAGAACTAAGCAGTTTTTGGAAACACGTGAATTGCTCCTATCATATCATTTCTTACTTTTTTATAACAAAAGAACGGTCTAAATACCATTATTAGGTCTATATTATACATTTATTTGCCACGTTTATGCTAAGGGACCCTAATAGTCACTAATATGAAATGCAGGGATGAAAAACCATTTAAAACAGAAGGGCTACCCCTCCTTGCATTAGTAAACTCGATAACCGCTGATCACAGCAGTCGTTGCAATAAAATAAGTCGTAAACGGTCCTGGAAAAACTCCGTCTGACAATGAATCTTGTATTGCTTATTACCTGATAAGGTTACGAAAGTCGATACTTGTTACACAATGTATTTTGATATGAAATAAATGCCATAAGACTTAGTATTTTTTTCCTAAGTATGTAAGTAGTAAGTAAGTATGTTTATTTGCAAATATCGTAAATACAGGATGCTATAAAGACGTTAAAGTTAAGAACACATTCTGCCATAATAATAGCATGATTTTTTACATTAGGTAGGGTAGGTACATTAAAATGAACAACATAGGTAAATATCTACTGAACATATCTTAACATACAATTATGTAAGTACATTTGAATATTATGGATACTAAGCAGACGATCATTAAACAAAACAATAATACCTACTGAAACACCATAATACTTCTAAATATTCACTAAAATCATATTTATCACACGATCATTAAACAAAATAATAAAGAATACTAAAACATACACAAACACACAATAAAAGGACACCGTATCTAGCCTCGTATGATTCGACTGAAAATCTATCCCAAAATAGTCCATCAAAGGTTGTGCAAATAACAGACCTCTTTTCACTCGAGCAGAATGAATAATTGGAGACTGAACTCTCTTCTAACTTTTTTATTCAAATAACGAATCTCGATTCGATCTTAATGGGCAACATAATAGGCTATTATCAGTTTTTCGACAAATTTCCCGAAATCGGGTAATTTTAGAGATTACTTTCACAATCTATTTGGTCCGCTGTTGGTTACCAGTTACCACACGATGCTATGTTTTTCGTATTGCATGTTTTTTATTTATTTTTTGTTTTGTCACACTTATTTGAATGATTTATGAATGGCATGAATATCAGACAATAACTCGAACATTAACGTGGGAAAAGTTACAATTCAATAACCAAAACCGACCAAGTGCGAGTCGGACTCGCGCGCGAAGGGTTCCGTACCATTATCCATAAAAACGGCAAAAAAAATCATGTCTGTTGTTATGGGAGCCCCACTTCAATATTTTTGTATTCTGTTTTTTAGAATTTGTTGTTATAGCTACAACAGAAATATATCATCTGTGAAAATTTCAACTGTCTAACTATCACGGTTCATGAGATACAGCCTGGTGACAGGCGGACAGACAGACGATTAGTAATAGGGTCCCGTTTTACCTTTTGGGTACGGAACCCTAAAAATGATTAACAAAGTCATCATCTGCAAATCATATCCTTCTAATAAAGTATACTCCAAGTTCGAGTTAATAAAATCGCCGAAGAATTTAAAACATAGTGAAACATAAATAAACCAATTGAAAACTGTTTATTGTTAAATCCTGTCGTCGCGCACTGTCGACTTCATTTGAATCTACAATATTTATGTCCGAAATATTCCACACCGTATGCAGAACCCACTGCTACAATATTGCGATGTAAAGTATTCATTGTCTTTCATATTGAATCCGTGAAATAGGGTCTGTTTTATGAACCGGCAATGTATTACGCTTTTTATTGTCAAGAATATATTCTCGCTTTCTGAGTGAACGGGTGTGGATGAGTTGTGTTGGTGATAAAGACTGGGTGCGACAAAGTGAAGTTATTCTACTGATTATTTCTGAGCAATTTTATTAAAGATTTTCTGTATTTTCTGGGTTTATTCAGGTAGAAGCACAGTTTATCATCATGTTCTAGAATGCCTATAAATGAATAAATGTCCACTACTGGAACACATGACCGGCTTTCTCTCTCTAAAAAGGAGTTGTCCGCGCAGTGCGGGTTGGCACAGACGCCAGCACATCAAGCTACTACAATCTGTCAAATTTCTATAAAACATTTCCAACTTTATCTCTAAAGCATTAGGTTCAAGGTTGGTTGGGAAAATCTGACAGTTTCGGGTAGGTTGACCGGCTGGCGTATGTACATACCACCCTGTCTTCAAAGTTTTAGTTCTAGCAAAGACATTCAAATGTTACGAGCAATAGACGGGACAAGACGAAGAAACTGACAATTCCAAGACTTGTTACTGCTCAGTAATAAGTCGATCAGTCAAGTGCGATACGTCCGCTTGTCAGGTCGCATTCATTTGACATAACATTGAATAAAAGAAAAACATTTTTGTTAAAATATGCCTTCTTGCGCTTTGCGATATTGCAAATCTAGTTATGGTAAAACAAGAGGACTTGTAGTCAGTTTATTTTCGTTAGTATTTTCTTTATTTACCCAGTATTTGAGATTTAAAAAATATTTTTCTGATAATAATGTAGAACGTTTACATAAATTGCAATAAACGTCCTCTGTTGCTCAGTAGCTGTATCACTACGTCGCTACTGAGAGTTGTTAGTTTATCGATTTTGTGTTATCGATATTTTTCATGTTATGTCGTAAATAATAAATAAATATCAAAAACATAATTATGCAGTTCTGGTAATCATGTTATGTCATTCAAGTGTCAATATGGGAATAAATATGATCTATAATGAGACTTATGCAAATATTAAGCTTCGATTTGTTGCAAAGTTCGATCCTGGCCTTCAGAAAAAATCAAAAAGACAAAAGTTCACGAAACTGATTTTATTTGAAGGGACTTAAGATCGTTTATTTCTTTTATTTAACAATATTTTTGCGTTTATATTTAGTTAACATAACTAAAATTGTTGAATAACTACCGGAAACACATTGTGAAGGATGGCACGGTTGACATATCATGTCGGGCATGCCACCGTCCGAGGGAATCGATCCGTCACATTATTTCTGGATGTTCTTGTCTGGCTAACGGAGAGTACTTGCATAAACAAAATCTCGTTCCCAGGATTATTCACCAGCAACTTGCTTTGAAGCACAACCTTGCGGAACTAGAAGGGCAATACTATAACTATGCGCCCAACTAGTTCGGGTTTGTTTTATTGTTAAGTTAAGTGTTAGATACAAGTATACATATATTATACTAAAAAAAATATCCCATTGCAGAAAAAAATTTGAAATATAAAACGATTTTCGTGAAATTTCTAAATAATTATGTCTTTCTATTTAATTCTATTCTTAGGAGAAAAGAATTAAATAGACGTTTGACACGTAGAACTTAATTTCTGGTATACCACCATGAAATCATGGCAACAAAAGAAATATTTATTTAGGTACGTCATGGTCTACATTTTTAGTTTTTTCGTAGTTCTCACTAGGAAACTGGATCAGGGGCCTGATTCAGAAAGTGGTACTTCTGTAGACAGCTCGTATTCTTAGGAGATTCCCATCTTTGGAACCCTGTCTGCGGGTAGGTTGGATCCTGACCCGATACCGATGTTCAAGTATTTTTTTATGTTTTTTTTTTGTATTTGTAGTTTTCATTAGTTTGTAAAAATGAATAACTGAGTTTATAATAATAATTATGTTCTTCAGAAGTTAATTGTAACTAAGAAGATATCATAAACAATTTATCGTCCTAAAAAAAATGCACCTTAGTGCAATTTTGTTTTTTTCGTAACTGTACTACCCACAGTAATGCGACCCATACTATCGTAATCTATAGACATGTATGCGTTTATTCTACCCTATTTTATTTATTTCTGTACATCGTGGGGACAGTTTCTATACTATGGTGCCCTATAACTTTTCAAAATAAATAGCTTTTGAAAATTGAAACTACCCGAATAATTTCATTGCTTCCCTAGTTGTTTATTCACCTTTTGGATGTATTCAAATATATAATACAAATGTCTAGTTAATGTCTAGTTAAATAGCAAATGTTATCGATATGATTTATCGATAATTTGATGCCATCCTAAAATGTAACACCCCTATCACAGATTGTTAACTAGCGCGATCTATCGGGTAATAGCTGA
This sequence comes from Eurois occulta, assembly GCA_950022335.1. Classification (NCBI taxonomy): domain Eukaryota; kingdom Metazoa; phylum Arthropoda; class Insecta; order Lepidoptera; family Noctuidae; genus Eurois; species Eurois occulta. The sequence goes on along the minus strand of OX465498.1, from coordinate 14,216,122 downwards.
ATTACATTCAAATATTTTTTTATATTCGTAGTTTTTCTATTCAAAACTAGACAGCGCTACTGACGCACGAGATCAAAATTTTTGTATGACAGGAGTCCCAATGTCCGCTCTATGTGTAAGTATTTTTAATCTCTTTGAGTTCTAGACATGTAAATTTCGTCACTATGTTTTCTATCTCCATTTTGAGAGTAGTGGTGGGTTCTAACCCACGACCCAAAAACGACCGTCGGCTCGTAAGTTATGGCCGTCATTGGGCCACCACTTCTCTTAAGCTACTATAACATCAATTTCAATTGCCCTTTTAGCCTGAAAACTCCTTTGTTTTGGTACTTTTTTAATTTTTTTTTTCATTCCCTGTGTTACAGTATATCACAGTCACAGTTCAGTGTGCCTCTTGGCAAAGACTTTCTCTAACGATCTCTAATGCTTTCTGTCCTTTGCAACTCTTGTCCAGTTTGGACCTGCTGTGAGCTTAAGTTCCATCGTTTGCGTTGTCGACCTCTATTTATTTTACTATAACATCAAAGGATGTAACAAGACCCTTAACGAAGCCGAAAGAAACTTGTTTTCCCCGTCATTGCGATCATTTTTGTGTTCTAGACCATACCAGATATTGCGGGTCAAAGTTCCCTCTTTTTCAGAAGTTTTTTTTTTTTTAATACATGTTTTTAACGTAAGATTTTTACTTTAAACACCTCCACGACCCCCGTACTATTTAATTAATTCATCAGCACAATGTTTTGAGTGCGTAACATTGAGTCTTAATAAAAAAAACGTGATTTTTCACCCCCATCAAAAAAGTCGTTTCCCAGCAATAATTTTTGCGTAAAGTAACTTAGTTTGATGTACATAATGCTTGGTTGATACCTGCGTGAATGATTTGTTTACACCCTCTAGGTATGTCTCTTCCCTTTTCTAACCAATACATCAAGTCTTTAAACCTAGTGTCTAGAAAGCCGTAAATCACATGGATGACCTCAGCAATTTCAACGAGTTAGGAAATTGACCCCAGCTTGATTGGAGGGTGAAAATGACCCGTAACAAAGAGGTAAGGTGACGAAGGTCAACCTTGATGACCTTTGACCTTAAAGTAATGATGTTGTTTGCTTTACAAGTAAGGATTGAGGACCTACCTGTGGAGTAAACAACATCATTAGTAACAATAGTAACATAATTGTGTTTGAAAGATCATGAAGCCTTCCCACTACGGTTTCGAATGGAAATTACCAGAGCTAATGATTATTTATGAAAAGGAAAAATATTTTCTTATCACGACTGTTCGATCCTGCTTATTTGTTGTGCTGGAAACACTGTAGAAGAACGGGTGTTGTACCGAAACTTGGAATAGATCCATTTTAATTTGTGGACTGCTTTAGACTGAGATGATTAACTAGAAATCATCATCTGCCTAGCCTTCTCCCAACTATGTTGGGATCGGCTTCCAGTCTAACCGGATGCAGATGAAAACCAGTATTTTACATGGAGCGACTGCCTATCTGACCGCCACATTCCAGTTAGTACTGGGTAATAACGATACCCCTTGGTAAGACTGGTTGTCATACTTTCGGGTCACTGACTACCTGTCACGACTGTAACAGATCTACAAATGACAGCCGGAATCAAGCGCTTAACGTGCTTTCCGAGGCACGGAGGAAACTCGGTATGTAATGGGTGGTCACCCATCCACGGAACAACCTAGGCAGGCGCAGCTTAACCTAAAGTTCGACCCGAGTGGCTGCTATTATTTAGCCACGAGCTCCTCCACGAGTTGATTAACTAGAAATACAAGATAACATTGAATTAGTTAGCCTTACTTTGCAGACTCAACAAAACAAAACACTACATAATTATTTCTACAGTATAATCACACAAACTAACGTAACATTCTGTAGTTTCAAACTCCCAACCTTCTCCCTTGGAAATAAAATACAGATTATGGAATGAATGGATTAGCTAACAAGTCCTTCTAACTATGGATAGCATGGTTACACCTACCGAGGTTCACGTCAATCACTTAGGTACGACGGTCGGGTTCGATCGCCCGACGTGCAAATAAATACCTGATTGATTGATTGCTTGACCTCTTGCGTGCCAGAAGCCTTAACCATTAAGGCTATTTAATTTTCAATAACTGTGAGCAAAGTGTATAAACAAGCCAAGGCTGGTAAAATGCCAGTAAAACGAGGACTAATCAACTGCCTAGAACTCCACTGCCTTTTCTGCCGGCTATTTCTGCCCGACAAATATATCGGATTCTGTTGGAGCCGCCGCCAGCACAATCTATTCGCCCCACTGACATCCAAAACTGTCGTCAAAGCTTTTAAGGTGCTCAGCGCTTTTCTGACTACCTGTATACTATTAGGTACAGCTCTGCCTAACCGTTAGGGGATGAAAGGCGTGATGTTATGTTATGATTGTAATTTATTTAATCGATTGTGATGTCATTTATTTATTTATTGGCTCACCAACAATTGTTTACACAGGTTGTATGCTAAAAGTAACATGCAAAAATGTAAATGCAATAGTGCAACAATCACTTACAGGTAAATGTCATAATTTAATATAACAAAACATTCTAATTGCGTGAAAATAAACGATAATAAAAATAATTTCCACAAAGCATTTTCATTTAATATGTCTGTTTACTTTTCTTTTACCCAGATATTTTAGTTCGGATAACATTCAGCTTTCATTATTTCAGTCCGGCTATCCCTTGAGATAAGTTTTGTCGGGTATAATGGCGGTCGAAAGCTACTAGTAAAACTATTTACACTACAGCGGTCGTAGTACAAAATGTCGGTTATAGTTTACGAAACTCTCCCGGGAGGAATGTGGATTTTGCTGGATGCTAAGTTTTGGTGACCGAAAATTGTAAATTAGAACTAGTTTAATAAGTATTCCTTTTGGTGTGTTACGAGACAAAGTATTTCTGTGTGAAATACGTATGACGGTACATGGAAAATGATCTTACTTGCTAGCCCTGTAACTTGTTCTGCATAAGAATGCAAAACAAAACTGCTGGAGAGGAGAGATTGGATCATATAATATAGAATTATTATTGGTCGCGTATCTCGAAAAAATGTAGGCATCAGCTTATTTTTTTTCTCGATTTCATGGTCGGTCCCATAATAAAACTTGTTCATCTTCTTGAGTAGGTACTACACGCCCTTAAAGTATTGTTAACGTTTAAAAAATCATCCTATATAAAGCCAATAAACCCTCATGTCCCAATACCAGTAGCCACTTGATCGCCAATCCAGCCAATATTTACTCACTCTAAAACCACTCGAAACTAAATCAAAATATTTGTTTGTTACAGAAAACAACTCGCAGTTGGATTGAAAGCACGTTTCAGAAGCGGGAGTGCAAATACTTCGTGCCCAGCGCTAAAGATGAGCATGTGTGAGTATGGGCTTATTTGAGTATGGTTTGGGCTACCCTGCAAACCGCTGGACGGGATGGCTTAGATATTTTTTCAAATTATGTACTTACAGTTTACGCACTCTGTTACCACGAATTCAACTATAACTAACTACGATGCGAGTTGCGCACCGAGGGTTCCATATAAACTTGTAGGTATTCTTGTTATTAAACTACATATTTGCGGTTTTTAGAATTTTTCCTTTACATGTGCTGTAAGACATTGCTTCTTGCCAAATTTTATGATTCTAGGTCCCTAGGAGTACCCTATAGATTTTGATTCCCTTGTGAAATCGCTTAATAAGCGAAAAAACGGTCATATAATTTTGATCGCATTGACTTACAAGTTTGATTTTTTCACTGTTCAAGGGGAGCAGACTTGAGTATTTGATATTAGTAACAGCTTGATACCTACATACGTTCCTGAGAAAAAGAATCTTGACAGATGGACATACAGACGGACAAAAAAATTATCCTATACGGGTTTCGTTTTTGCCGACTGAGGTATGGAACCCTAAAAAACGGTTTAAATAAAACGTGTCGGGTCAAAATTTAAGAAAATGGTGATTTTTATTTGACTAGAAGCATAATATTATGCTGAAGTTATGGTAACAGTTTACGTGTTGATATCTCTTACACTCTGTATTTTATGCTGTATCAATTGAAATAGGGTACATTTTCAATGCTCGGAGACCGACCTCTGAGTAGCACTGCGGCATTGTAGAGCACGTATACTGCCCCATCTGTCTGTTTGCATTGCGCTTAAGAAGAAAATCGTCCTTTGTTTTCACAGGATTTTGTGATTGGGTCAGGTGTCTTCTATTTTCAACACCCTCACGTTTCTTTCGTTACATCACGAAAAGCGTGTCGTAAAATTAAAGACATGACGGTGAATGTGGGGCAGAATACATAGCCTTTAGCATCATCATTTGAATCGTATTTTTGTCTGTTGACAGGTGACATAATTATGTACCTAAATCTTCCAACAAATTTACCAAATAAAAACGTCTCAATGTTTCACAATATTTCCTAGGCTCAAGTCTAAATAAAAGTAATATAGGAGCAACCATTACAATCGGGCAGGCATTTGTAGTCCCTCAAGACGTAGGCATAAATAATTCAATACATTAAACATGGACTTCAATATGAGGACTGTATACGTTGTGCCTTTGACATTGCCATTCTTAAGTTCTGACTTCAGCTAAACAACGATATAATGAAGCACCGACTAGACAGATGCATTCAAATCTATGTGGTTCATTCGTCAAAAAGCCATCTAATGAAAAGAAAGAAAGAAAACACATTTATTTGGCACATGCCACAAATGCACACAACATAATAAAAAATAAAATAAAAAACTTAAATCTACACAATAAAAACTTAAATCTAAACAGGAAAAAAAAGGGGAAAAGTTGTGTGTCTCACGGCTGCGCCAAATAGGCCCAGTTCAGCAAACTGCTGAGCAGATAGTGTCTGACGCTGGTTTTCAACTGGACCTGAGATGGTGATGTGACGGACATAAAACAGTTTGATGATCGACACTAATCTGCATCATTATCACATAACCCCTTGACTGACTTAACCTCTGAGTGTCATCATCGGCCTAGACTTTTCCCAACTATGTTGGGTCGCCTTCCAGTCCAACCGGATGCAGCTGAATACCAGTATTTTACATGGAGCGACTGCCTATCTGACCTCCACAACCCAGTTGTTACTGGGTACGATGCCCCTTGGTGAGACTGGTTTTGGGGTTTCATGTTTACTCAATACTTTTATTGCTTGTGTAACGCCTGTCAAAGATCTACAACTGACAGCCGGGACCAACGGCTTAACATATTTTCCGAGGCACGGAGGAAACTCGGTAGTTACAAGATAAGATAAGATATATTTATTTGCTCAAACATGTGTCACATACAATAATAAAAGTATATCAAAAGAAAAAAATCGTTCAGACATGTTTGCCACATACTATGGCGTGCAAATGTTTTGAAATTCTAAAATCGTGATTTTTAAATATATCATTTCAGTCCCTTATAATTAATTTGAATAATAAATGTCAAAAATTAAAAGAATAAAATAAAACAAATCATAGTTAAAAAGTAAATAATATGCCTATTTTTTTTCTGTTCCTTTCTTCTTTTCTGTATGTTAGTGTGTACATAAACTGTTAAATAAATAAATAAATAATAATAAAAGTCAAAGTAAAATAAAAAATTAAATTAAAAGTCATAAATTTATAAATCAAAAAAGTAACGTCAAATTAATAAAATATATATGTTACGGCTAAAGATGGGTGTCAACATAAACTTAAGATTAGCCGGCTAAACTCAGAACTAACCGAACCTCGGGGTGCCCCTGACGTCGGAGTTTAGCCGGCTAATGTTAAGTTTATGTTGACACCCATCTTTAGCCGTAACATATATATATGTATATGACTGGTCAACCTATCAACCTACGCATGCGCGGTTTCGAACGGCTGTTATTATTTAGCAACGAGCTCTTTCACTATGACCTTAAACACCAACCAAAAACTGGATAAGTTCCTACAAATATTGTTAACGTGTTGAACTGTTTGTATAAACCTACTTACTGATATAAATATACAATTTATCATTTACTTCTGATATTTCTCTCACATTTTCTTTAAACAAGAGAGAATTTAATTCGAACCCTAATGTATTTTAAACGACGCGTGACGTCGAGATAGAGTTGGCATCGACGTGAAGAAGCTTATATACTTGATTGAGAAAGGGGAAATGTGCCAATGAATATGAAGATTTGACTTTGATGAATTATGGAAAGGTTTCTTTATAATGCAAATAGACTATAAAACCCAGTTCGTAAGGCAAAATCAAAATAGTCTAAGATTAAGCTTGATTGTCTTCTTCTTGATTAAGATTTAGCCTCTTGATTGTCTTTCTTTCAATTTTATTGTTTGTTTTTTTTTGTGTTTGAGAATAATGTGTTTGATTGGATACCTATCTTTACACAAAACTCTTAAAATATTGTAATTTTCAGGAATTCAGATTCCTTCTTCAGTAAAATCACGGTAATTTGCTATTTAAAATCATTTTGCAAAACTTTTCTTGTATTTGAAATAAACCATTTGCTTCCAAAATGATGAAACTGTAACCCAACCCTGTAAGCCATTAATCAAGTTTCAATGAATATTAATTACCTCCTAAACAACTCGACGTAAATATTAATTACCTACATTCAGAGATGTCGTTAACGGAACAAGACTTCGGAACAAACAATTACGTGAGACAAAGACGGAAATCTGTTTAATTAAAATTCAAACGAAGTGCGGATTTGTGTAACGATTATATGAGCATCCATTTTGGATTACATGAAACAATGAACCGGAATTAGATACTTACTCTCTAAAAGCCGCTCTAGAGTTTACATAGCAAACGGATAAAGAATGAATTAGATAGATAAAAAACAGTTTTATTTTAACACACGCGCACTCTATGAGCTACAGCCTAGCACACTCTGACCTACGACGTAGTACACACTGAGCTTTAGCTTGGCACTTATTGGGCCTCATCGTCGAATGCACTGAGGAAAGGCGTAGCATAATAGTTTGGGATCAGCCCGCCACACTATTCCCAAACTACTGCAACTCCTGAAAGTCAGAATCAACAGTGGCGACCACGAGAAAAGCGCCGAGACAATGAAGCTCGACGAAGTACTAGAGAAACAATTTGACGGTCTTGGATCCCGCAACGAAATTAATCAGAAAAGTATAGCGGAGGAGCAGCAAAAACATAATTTCCACTTCTCTACATATCAGCAGGAGTCAGAACAAAACAAAGCCAATAGGCACAAAGGGGCGTTTACAACTGGGATAGGCTCAGTTGCAGTTGCTCACTACGGATAAATATTATCATTAATGGATCCTAAGAAGTGAGCTTATTTGATTCCAATAATAGGTATGGCAAAAACGCTTGAACACACGGAAATTTGTTATAGTTTCTACAAGCTTGGCAGGTATTGAGCTACGGCGTAGAACACGCTAAGCTTTGGTGTAGCACGCACTGAGCTTCAGTGCCTACTCACTAACTATTCTACGATAGCAGGGTCATAAAGTCTGTAATATCGGTTTTTCCAAATTTTAAAACGAAGTTTTTGAATTTTAATATTCATGCTATTGGCGCAGATAAAAGAAACAGCTTAGTTTTCTTCGGTTTCTATCCAAATATTGACAAAACTCTTACCACAGCTTGCTAAACTGAGCCAAAATATAACCTCAAAATATATAATGCCATGTCTGAACTATGTTCAGCGCAGTCTAATAAATCTCAGCATGTAGTGCAATGGCAGTGAGCGCCACCTGGCGGTTCGGCATGAAATACTCACGAAACGTGAGCGCGGATGCTGCCAAATGTTAAATAAGTTCTCAGAGCTTTTATTGAATTTCAAATTAAACTTATACATTTTAGAAATATGTCTGACTGTGTTGCGCTTAATCGAGTTTACGTCGGGGCTTTACAATCAACAGTTGTTATTGTCACATATCATAACATCACGCCGGTTAATCCCAAAGGGTTAGGCAGAGAACCTAACAATAGGTACACCCACAATTCACCACTTACGTTTAAGTCCTTTGATGCCTATTGACATCAACTGGGCACAAATCCGGACTCCGTGGCTGCTACTGAAAAACTGTGATAACACTACAACACTACTTACTTACTTACTACGTTAAAACTAAAAAGCTGTCTTCTTAAAATCCATACTTCTTTATTATACATGCAATAACTGTGTCGGTCCAGTGTCTGTCTATTACCTTTCGACTAAAATGATTGAGATACGGATAGACCATAGACCTAGGTCAGTACATAGAATACTCTTTTACCCGGTAGAACGAGTTCTATTGGGATAATTTTCGACCTACACGAGGCCGAAGTGACGGGAAAAAACTGTTTTTTCTGTGAAGAACCCTGCGCTGGAGCCGTCCATATCTTCAAAAAAGTATACGACAGCTAAATATTGAAGCTGATTATAAAAACCACACTTCAGTGTTATTCCATTTAAAACAAGTCAACAAAATAATGACACATCTGGTTACTAGCTATTCATTATCATAATGCAAACACCAATAATGAAATTAAGCAATAATAATAATTGCACCATAAATATTTAAGTGAACGTTTAGCTAATTCCCTGTTGTGACGATATTAATAATAGGTACAAACTGATATGGGCTTATGATATTAGCGGAGTAAATAATGACAGTGTTATAATTAATCCTTTCCCGTAGGTATTTGACATTTTACTCTATTTTTGATTATGTTCGTAATTTATTCGCATTCATAATGCTGGGACTCGAGCCTCCTCTCTATGAGAGGGAATGGCGGATCCATTACGTGGGCCCAGTACATGTTGGTTAATGTCACATATTATCAGCTCAGATTTTTTTATTCTAGGCAATGCTCTAGGATTACCGGTCTTCTTACGATGTTTTCTACCGTATACCGACGGAGTTATTGATGAAGGGTGAGAACGAGAGGCACTTGTTTTTTCTGTCATTGCGATATTTTTTTTGTTCTGGACCATACCTGGGAACCTTCTAGTTACGGAGATATTGAAGGTCAAAGTTCCGTTTTTCACACGTATTTTTAAAAGCAAGTTTTTAATGTTAAAATAACTTTTCTTTAATATCTCCAGGACCTCTTTACTATTCAATGTTGTTATGTTGTAGTTATATTTACCATCGTGGTATAACTTCAACGATCCAATAGAAAAGGTTCCACCTGGGCACGAGTTGCCGTGGCCGACCTGGAAATCTCTAAACAGATTTCGAACCCAAGTCGGCCGGAGCAAAGACAATCTCTGCAGATGGGGGTTCGTGGACGGCTCAGACCTCAAGTGCGTATGCGGTGTCTCCCACAAACAATGGCCCACCTTCCATCTTGCACCGCATGCCCTATCACCTGCGCTCTTGATGATTTAATTACTGCATCAGAGAGCGGGGTTCGCGTGGCTGAATTTTGGGCTAAACATATTTGATTTTTTTGTCATCGATACGCTAAGAAGAAATTTGATGAACAAAATGCTTGGTTAATGGCTTCGTGAAGGGTCCGTTCACTTCCTTGATTTACTTCGTGGTCTACCCACTTGCCAAGGCGATCGTAATGTCCACTAAAGTTTGCCCACTAAAGAATAGAGTCCTATGCACCTGCCACTTTCTGGAAGAGCTAAATAAAAACACCCGCTCAAGTCGATCTTTAGGTTAAGCCGCGCTTGCCTATGTGGTTCCGTGGATGGGTGACCACCCATTACCTAACGAATTTTCTCCGTGCCTCGGAAAACACATTTAGCCGTCCCGGCTGTCATTTGTAGATCTTTGATAGACGTCAAAGGTTTGTGGCTCGAAAGCCTAACAACCAGTCTTACCAAATGGTATCGTATTAACCAGTACTAACTGGCTTGTGAAGGTCAGATAGGCAGTCGCTCCATGTGAAATACTGGTATTCAGCTGCATCCGGTTAGACTGGAAGCCGACCCCAACACACATAGTTGCAACAAGGCTAGGTAGAGGATGATGATGCACCTGCTGCATTTTCTCTCTCCCTCTCTTCACAGGAATTAATTCCAACAGGAACTATGAACTATAACTATTACTCCAGAATGCAACAAGACTATAATTTCCAAACTACTAACTAGTTTACAGTGTATGGCTGAACGAGTTAGTCGTCAACTTGTTACTGAGTTATGCTCAATATCGTGGCAGCATTAACGGTTGCTAAGAAGTTTAAATGTCACTGTTTTAGTCTAGTTTTAAGCAATTTGTGAAGGAGTTGTTAATTAAATTGGTAGTTGGATTAACTGTGTAAACCATGTTTGTGCGAAGAAAAACAAATGGTGGCCATGACCGTACTTTTGCAGCGGTCTTTGCCGTTCTGTAGCGCATCGGGCTTGTTGAAGCAGATACAAATAGCTTTCAAGCTTTTATGCGAAAAAAAACAGCATCCCTGATGCGAAGGATTCGAGAGAGCACCAACAGCGTTTTAAAGGTGATAGCGAATAAGCCTCATTGCCCGTTCCTGGGGAGCCGTATGCATAGCTGCAGGGCTAGTGCAGCGGGGAGCAGAAATAAGTATAGGTTCTAGAATTTGTTTTATTTTAGTTGAGTGAGAGAGAGAGTTGCGGACACCAGCCCGTTATACAATACAATACATACAATCATTTCTGCAATTACAGTTGTCAAGTCTTTCCACTTATGTATTCCAAGTATTGTAACAAAAGTGGGAATAAGCAGCTGTTCAACTTTGTTGTCAAGCTGTTGCTAAGCTGTTGGATATAGGACATTGAAAATTGCACTTAATTAACATTTAATTGTGAAGTAACTTGGAAGTGGTAGAAGTCACCTGAAGTCGTTTTTAAAACGTGACTGCACACGTTTAGAACTTTATTCTGCTTACAAGATAACACGTTTTCTGATTTGAGAATTTGAACATCTCAATATCTACTGAAAAACGGGATTCAATATCCCGTTTTTCCATGTTTACTGTTTGTTCTGAGCTCCTGATATTTCGAGTTCTGTTGCAAGCACCATGATAACGGATAAACCATAACCGTGACCGTGTGGTTTATCCGTTTTTGAGTTAGAATTTATGCATTTTAAATGAACCTTTAAATGAAACATTTTTAATAAACATTGAGTAATTAAAAAAAAAATATCGAATATTTTTACAATTATATTCCCTGATATTTCATGCCGTCAGTTAAGGTGGAGGGACACCGGTAAAACGGTTAATAAAAAAACAGCTGATTCCTACAAAAGTGCAATACCTACACGGTCAAAATATATGGAACAGCTGTTTTTTTTTTAATAACCGACGAAAAATATCTATGAGGGATCAGAATGATGTACTGAATACGTGGTAACCGTTTCGAGTCGGTGTCCCTTCCACATTGTATACAGTCACTATATCACTGTAAAATGTGTTCGCCTGACCTGGCTGTTGGCAGCAAATAAAGTCTAAATACCGGAGGTTTATGTTCTCATCTGGAGTCGGCCTTACGCCAACATTCTGAGTTAAGGTACCTTTACACTATTCGTGATAAAATAAGACTGCTTTATTTTAATCATATTTTATAGTTCATAACTTCATGTTTGTATTTCCTCTATGGGTTAGGTAGAGGTTTACCGGAGTGAAGAAGGAACTCGTGGCTAAATAACAACAGCCGCTCGGGTCGATTTTCAGGTTAAGCCACGCTTGCCTAGGTTGGTCCGTGGATGGATGACCACCCATTACATACCGAGTTTCCTCCGTGCCTCTGCACAGCACGTTAAGCCATTGGTCCCGGCTGTCATTTGTAGATCTTTTGATAGTCTTTACAGGGGGGTGTCGTATTACCCAGTATGAACTGGGTTGTGGAGGTTAGATAGGCTGTCACTCCATGCAAATATTCAGCTGCATCCGGTTAAAGTGGAAGCCGACCCCAAAATAGTTGGGAAAAGGCTAGGCAGATGATGTTAGGTAGAGCTGTACCGCACGTTACGTTCAAGTCCCATGAAATAGGGGGCGAGCCTTTTTCCTTAAACCTCACATATGTATAAAACTCCAGTCTACAACTGAGAAATTCCTAATGGATAAACCCAATAACACTTTACCCGACCTGAAAATCGAAACAGGACCAAGGCTTTTGCGTGCATTTTTTAGGTCCTCAGCAAACAACAGGCCATCGCTAGAGTAATGGGTATCTATTGCTAACACAATTATACTTGAAACTATGAATAGGTTAAATAAGGGTTCAGGTAGTCTATCCAGAAGAAAAGAAGCTGGTTTATGTTGTCTATTACTGATACTGTAAGCCTACGTCATCCCACTGCTGGGCAAAAGCCTCTCCCCATGACTTCCAGTTGTTTCGATCCAGGGCTAATGTGGGCCACTGGTCGTTTGTTTTGTCCAGCTCGTCCCGCCATCTTCTACGAGGTCTGCCGCGAGTGCCGCGACGCCTTCTTTCGTATATTATTAGAGAAAATATAATATGATCATTAATACTTTCGTAGAGTGCCTGAAAAAACCTAGTATATTATATACCCAGCCTAACCTGGCATTTACCCAGAAATGTTAGCACTGGGATAGCAGTTGCTGGATCAAAAACGCGGAGCTTTATTTTACAAGCTTCTAATGCAATGCTGCAAAATCTCCAAAATCTTATTTGCAATGTTTGTATGTCTGATAAGGTAAAACCTTGCAATTGAATTTTGAAACAGTTATTCCAACCGATTGAGCTGCAATAATGCATACACGTTTAGTTGGGATGACAATGGATAGTAAGCTAAGTGACGCCATTCTAAATCCAATATGGCGGACTCCCAAACATGGCGGACTAGTTATTTTTTATGCAGCCCCATGATATGGGTATCAATTCAAAGGGTTTGTTGAGAAGAATCCGAAAAAAAATATGACGTCACACATATATTTAAAACAAGCTTTTATAATGTAAGTTTGTTGTAATTACAAGTTAGAAATCATAAAAGTCCGAAGTTTAAAACTAGCCTTAACATAGGCTGGTATTTAAACCGCCTTAGACACTGAACTGGAACTTCGTAAATATTCGTCCATCTTCGTACAACTTCGTTGATGGCACGTCGCGTCGTAAAGACGACGAACCATTTCGGAAGTTATCGCTGATGAGATAAGATGGCGCGCTTCAAGATGCCTTGCCAAGAAGGTTACTTATGAAAATATTTTGTCTTACGTAGTGTTATTTTTGCTCTAAAAGTGTTATTTAAAAAGGTCAATGAACTGTAAAGAACTGAAAAACTGCCTATAAAAGGGAAAACATCAAACAGGAAAGTGTTTTTTTGAGTTTATGGTAGATAACGTGGGTAGAGTGTGGAAACCATATAAAATAATATAATATTTAAACTGTTACTGACAGTTTTGAAAATACAGTCAGTGTCAGTAAGCATTTCAGTTTACATACACAATATTCATACTTCATGCCCATAGTCCCGGAGACTATAAAGCCGTAAATGTGTTTTGGGTGTCTTCATCCGATGACAATACCTCGGAAAGAAAGGAAATTCTCGCGACTATATTAGGACACAACCTTTAGCACCCGTATCTATAAACAGGTCAAAGCGATTACTCGAGTAAAAGTAATTACTTACCTAAGATAGGGTTTTTATTTTGTAGTTTAATAAATGCTTGAAGTTAGAATTGTCAAAAGTTAAAATTCTTAGCTTTGCTTTCTTTGACGGTTCTTACTTCGTTTAAATTCTTGTCTAATGCATAAAAATGGTTGCATAAGTAATACGAAGTAAGAACCATCAAAGAAAGCAAAGCTAACAATTTTAACTTTTGACAGTTCTAACTTCAAACAATAAGGAAACCACAGAATAAAAATCCTACCTTAAATAATTACTTTTACTCAAGTAGTCACTTCGACTTGTTTATAGATACGGATGTAAGTGTCTGTTCGAATAATACTGTAAAGATAGATACGATTATAGTCACAACCTCGATGTGATACAGACGATCAATAGAAAACATGATCTAATTTTATTCTTAAAATTGGTTCTAGAGAAACTACTTTGAATTGTTTTTTTTTTCACTTAAATATTAATCTTTTCTGAATACACAAAATTATGTAGATACCTACTTACTCTTCGCATTTTAACTCAAATGAGAGAACACACTTCTTATGAAAGCATACTCGTATCTCGTATATAACTCAGATTATCATATTAAATGCACAGGAGAAGTGTAACTAACCTCCAAGCTCCGTAACGAACCATTGGCACCAGATAATTTAATTAAAGTCACGTTCCATGAATGAGTTGTAATATAATGCTCTCATAAATTTGGACAGAAAGGTAATTAGGAGCATACGTATAATATGCCGTAGAACTGAATGGGAGAATATAAAGATTGTATTTTCATGCAGAAGCCTTTTTCAGCTTTAGGCTTTGTAATTTAATGTTATTCAGTTAGAAGCTGTTGGTACAAATCTTGTTTCGTATCGATGGTAAGATGTTGAATTTAAGTGAAATGTCATGAGGCCACGTTAATCGCGGCGTCTAAGGCGTTTTTTCAGTCCTCTAAAGTGCAGGTGCACAACAAATAATTATGCCATATTTATGTTGAATACATTGTTTGACTTGAAAGGTAGTGAATACATAGATTATGACTGATAGTGTGGAAAAAAAACCGGCCAAGTGCGAGTCGGACTCGCGCACGAAAGGTTCCGTACCATTATCTATAAAAACGGCAAAAAAATCATCCCATTCAACAGATATGAGTTTTTTGCCCCTTAATTTTATTTTTTTATTTTTAGTATTTGTTGTTATAGCGGCAATAGTAATACATCATTTGTGAAAATTTCAGCTTTCTAGCTATCATGGTTTATGAGATACAGCCTGGAGACAGATAGACAGACAGACAGACAGCGAAGTCTTAGTAATAGGGTCCCGTTTTACCCTTTGGGTACGGAACCCTAAAAAATAACACAGCAACGTCTCAATTAAATTGGAATAGGTACTGTAGAAAGATGATTTTAAAGTAAGCAGGGAATGAAATCATTTAAGAGGCAAATAAAACACTCAAAATAAGACAATAAGCTCACGTTTGCACAGGCGCTATTATCAGACGTCGTTTTTTTCCGCACACGTTATACCCTCGGCTTACTCACCAAGAGTTGAAAAACCAGTACTAGGTAATAGAAAAACAGGGCCCCCGCGAACATAGGCTATACCACCGTATTCTAAGCAAAGCGATAAATAAACTATCAATTCTCGCCAGTCACATTACTCTTGAAGTCTTAGAATTCCTCTGGGATTGTGACGTATGTGGGTTTGTATCCCTCGGTGGGTTTCTACGTCAAATGGACTGATATAGTGAGAATACATCCTTTGAAAGTCATTGCATGATAGATTGTATGGGAAAAACGCAAGCCTTTTTCCAACTCGTGTTTATGTTTTTTTTTTGTGAATTTGTACTTCAGCTTCCTAACTAAACTACTGTTGTGACCGTGAATCGTTGTCGTACTGCATATTACTGCCATCTCTAAACACTGCTGGTCCGGAAATTCTATGCACTGTGGTCATTGCAGTTGTCGTTATTGACATAAGATGCAGGACAAAAGACCTCAAAAAGAATAGAGTAGCTTATCTTTATTTAACCAGATCGGTTTCTGCCATAAATATTTACTTGTAACTAACTTCCTTAAATAGGTCTCTCACTAATGAATTGTGAATCCATTTCGAATTTTTTTCCCCGTATGTTATGTTTGCAATGGACTGGACCTCGAGGCAAGTAATCAACTAATGTGATTTAAAAAACACACAAATTGATGCAGGTATAATTCCCAGATGTTATTAAACTAATAAGGTTAAAATGAAGGGTGAAGCTACCCTGATATTTGCAGACTGACAGTAATTTCCATTAAGTCAGAACATCAACTACCCATGTCAAAAAATGGCGAACCCCCGAGACACGGGTGTCGAACGCGAAACAGAATAATTTATGACCACTCGGTCATATGAAAATGATCCCGTATTGGTATTGCCGCGTAATTTTTCACGCTTCAAACGAATTAGAGCTGTAATTCAATTTTAACTAGGTATTGAAATC
Source organism: Eurois occulta (assembly GCA_950022335.1). NCBI lineage: Eukaryota > Metazoa > Arthropoda > Insecta > Lepidoptera > Noctuidae > Eurois > Eurois occulta. The sequence goes on along the minus strand of OX465498.1, from coordinate 14,200,106 downwards.
CCACAAAACGGGATTCTGCTCCACGTACCGGCTTGCTGGATTCCGCACCACAACCTCAGATCCGCGGGATTCTGAACTGAAATTATATATTTTGAAGAAGCTGTGTGATTGCAACCTTTAATTTCAACCCTAGTGTCTTTTGCACTAGTGTACATTCGCACAAGTGTTATCAAATACCAATTTCAAAAGGTAAAAATTATTCTTTGGACCATAATTTGTATGAGCGTCGTAAAACTCTTAACAGACATTATCGGGTGGAAAAACGGAAGTGGGTATTAATGGTTGAAATTAAAAACTTTTCAACCCCCTTTCTCGTCTACAGTTACTCCAAGATTGTAGCATAATTAAGATTTTATCGCAATATAAAAGTTTCTGGTTGTAAAACGAAAATGACTTGTGTCTAGTGTTCAAGGAGCATTTCACAACCTTCAAACTATTAGGACAATTTATTTTGATTCCTAGTACTTACTAGCATGACAATGAGGTTACGTTTCAATTACATAATAGGTATATGTGCAAAAATGCGTAGTGAGGGATGTGTGTGAAACTAACTAACTGATACTATCGCTTAATTTCACGGGTTGACGAGCTAACCTAGCTATGTCATTGGTGAGTTTTATTCACATCTCTCCGCCTTAAAAATCTTCAGCAAAGTCTTTAAAATAATGAACACTTTATCGTTTTAGCTTTTGGGGTTTAATTAAATTCAATTTTTCAAAAAATATTAATTTAATTAAGGCAGCGCAAAATAATAATTGCACCATTTTACGAACAAACAAGAGTGTATGATGATTAATTTAATTAATAATTATTTTTGTTACCAGCTAATTCATAGGTAGAAAATGTCTTTAAATGAGGTTATCCCAGCTATCGGTCCCTCTTGTTGTTTTTGACGCCAATACAGGGTCCTTTTGAAGAGTCTGAAAAGAAAACATTGTAGAAGCTCAATCAGTTTTAGTGAAGGCCAATGCAAAGATAGATGGATTTTGTGAGGAATTATATGAAAGAGAAAGGAGTAAATGATGTCTGACAGGGCACGTCGTGATGGCTCTCGGCCACCGTAGCCGCGGGCTTGTGGACTGTGAGTAATGGGTTAGCTCGCCGTCCGTCCGTCTTATGACGACAGGCCGTGTCGACGGCGCGTTCGTGTTCCACGCGCGCCTCAAAAAGATGTCAGCAATGATGAGGGGCCCGCAAGGGCCGATGCCTGCCAGGGCTATGGGACTGTTCGAAAGAGATACCGCGGCCCTGGAACATAAAGGTCAAAAGAAGGAACATGGATGGTTTTTAGTCAGTAAAAGTCTGACACTCCCTTCCGCTCCGCCCAGAGCGGGAGAAGTCATTTGATGATTTCCCATCCACAAAAAAAAAATGTTGACAGGGGAGAATGGAAGAAAAAAACAAAGCAGGAAGATGATGATGATTTTATGAAGCCAGATAAAACACCCTTTGATTGTTATTTGCGTAGTAGGTAAATGCAAAGTAAGCCTTCTTATCTAAACTGTAAAACCTTACAAAAGACGGTTATCATCGCCGAGAGAGGCCTACCAAAGGCCTTTCGTGTGATGACTTTAAATCATTCATTACGGATTGGTCAGAAAAGGCAACACATTACGAAGAGCGAAAGTCTATGGGTTCATAATTATGCTCTCAACTGTGAGACGTGAAAGAAGTGGTCGACTAGAGAGACGACGGCCCCATGTTACGTAGATGTTTTGTTAGCCACGCGCTCGTGCGGAGTGTGGCCGTGGGCGTATGTCGCGTGCGTGAGTGAACGATCTTGCTAACGTTTTCGTACAAAGTGAAATTAAGTACAGATATGCGATGCGGAGCAGTACTTTGACGCTTAAGTGTCCCGTTGTCGTGGTGGTACAGTCTATTTCTTGTAAATGTATAGTTTGTATTATTTATGTGAGGTTATTCATTTTGTATATTACAAAAATTAATGCCTTATTAGTACAGGTAAACCAGAAAGTATATGAGCTTCGGTAATCTTCCGAATAAGCACGAACTCACCGTTTCCTTCTTGGGTAGAGGGCTGAGGGTGTCGGAGTAAGCTTGCCAGAAGAGCGTCACATGGTTGGGAGACAATCTGCGTTGTTCCAACTCGCCGGCCAGGCACCAGAAGTCCTCGTTTGTCTGCGTCACGATGCCTTGGCAAAGAAGAAATCATATAATGAATCTACACATCAACCTTCTATGTTAAAACTACTTCAAACTCTATAAAAATTTGCAATACAGACATATGCAAAAAGCGACTTTGTTTACTAAGTCTAATGGTTTACATTTATATGTAGATACATCTTTCATTTTATGAAACACACGTTCAGAACCAATCTCCTAGGAATGGCTCTGAACATGTTTACTGCTAAACAACCTCAAAAATCCGGAATTCCCAAAAAGAGAATTTGGCTGACCCCAAAAATTTGTGATTTCGCGGAACTGTGGATTTCGACCACGTTCAGCCGAATGCAATCATGTTCGCGGGATTGTGGCCAATCTGGGTTATTTGGTTATCCAAAAGACAAAATACTGAATATCATATTTAAGTGGGATATCAGTACGATATTCTACTGTATAATTTTGGGCCACATGACAATTTAGTACCGTATTTATCATTTAAAATATCGTAAAGGACAGTGCTGTGTGACAAACCGCTCCGTGTTATTCTCGGTTCCAAGAGGTTTATTTATTTTTTAAATGAGCAAATGGTTGTATTGACGGAATGGTAAAGTTGGGATTATCTTCGATTAATCCAGTTAATTTGCGACGCGACAATATTTGCAGATAAATACGGATAATTGAAAGTGAGAACGCTTTCTTATTTTGAAAAATCTTTTATATCGTTGACTTTAATATTTGTGAGAGGTTAGAAGTTTTTAATTGAAAAGAAACAGCAATTTGCAGAAAGTTTTTCTTTTTTATTGCGGGGCGAATTGTAAGGACATCTTCCCAATAATTACAAAGATAAATTAACCAGAAAAAGTTCGGAAATCAACAGGTTAGGGATTTAGGGAGGCGAGTTCTCCCCCTCCGTGGTTGTCATGGAGTTCCCTTAAGAGCCACTTAATCTTGAAAAGTTGTATAAACACCACCCGGGACCCCAAATTGTCTTTTGGTAACAACTCCAGTGTTTTGAAAGAATCGATTTTAATTGGATGACGTATTTTAAGTTCTTTTGCTAAAATTGTAATTGATAAGGCATTATTTCGATCTGTAACGATGCAAAACAAAGTTAAACAACTACCGTGTGTAAAAACATGGCTCACATTCGTGTGGAAGCGCCAGCGTAGCCCGCGAAAATAAAATTTTCTTACGTTTTTTGCAATTTGCTGGTCAGTGTTATATTTGATGCGCCTTATGATTATTAGTATTTTTTTTTTTGTATGCACGTCATGTCCCTGCGACAAATATTTTTTTGTCTTTCTTTTTGTTAGGCTATATGTTGAACTAAATATGATTTGAGATCGTAACACGTACGTATGTATGTATGTTTATGTAGTTGCAGAATTGTAATCATTCAAATCATCAACAAAACCCTCTAAGTTCATATAATCCCATGGAATGACTATTTCATGAAAAAGTCATTTAATGGGATTACGGATTACGGTCACGAATCTGAACTGAAACTGACCGACAAATTGTAAAAAACGTAACAAAATCTGATTTTCGCGGGCTACGCTGGTGCACCCACCTTATGTTTATAGTTGTTAGGTCTTTCCCGAAAAAATAGGCTAATGAATATTCTGCGCCATAAGCTACTGTTCGAAACTACAAATCTTACCAACAATAGCAGCTATTCTTAGTTTTTCCGTTAATTCGATGAACAGCTCACGCTCTTCTGTATTCACTGGGTAGTTCCTCTGAAACAACAAAATTCAAAAAATAATTTCTTTAATTATTGTTAACTTCAATTAAATTGCCAGGAAAAAAGTACGCATGAAACATGAATTCTCTGTAGTAGCACTACGGTTTCTTCAAAACAAATATTATAACAAATAACCCTCAATTTCCCGATGGATCTATTTACCAAACAAGCAAGAGAAAACGATCAAACAGCGAATGCAAATACGCCTAAAATGGCCGAACTTTTCTGTTTTCAGCGCGCGAACTCTCTGAAAATACGAGAGAGGTTCTTTCTAGCACCTCCGTGTATTCTGTACCCGTGGCCCCCCGGCTGTTATTGCATCCCTTCCGAGACACCGAATAGATAGGTTGGACACAGAAGGTCGAAAACATACAACAAGTGTAAACGTACGCACACTTACGCTTTACATGCAGTGAGTGCAAGTGCACTCGCGACTGGCATTTGTTTGAGATCGCCATACGTATGAGTTAACCTCGTGGCCACGAGCTACATGTACATATCTTGCGACAGTGGCTGCGGAGAAGAAGTTGTTTAAACCATGCAATGAGACACCGTGTCGTGACATGCGGAGTGACCGTCATTTTTTGCGTCCGTCACGGACGCAAATAATGACCGTCACGTGCGCGAGTCGTTTGAAGCAAGTTGCATCGCCCGAGGCCGTGAAAGGGGTCTTAGTGTGCCTCTGATTTCTCAATTGCATCGGACTTCTGTTTTTTACGTTTTACTTTGTTACGTCCAAAGTCTTGGCAAAAGTCGGCGAACTTCAAAATTTAACGTGGGACGCCCCAGCGACAAACAAAACCAGACTTTTTCTTCCGCGAAAGAATATTTTAATTAGAAACGATTTATTAATATTTTTCTGGCTTGCATTTTTTGTTTTGTTCCTTATTAGCCGGAGAAGGCGGAAATTGTACAGATAAGTTGGTATGGGAATGGAGTTTTGCTTTATTTAACGAAGAAAGCCATTGAACGCTAAACTTTTTAACTTGGAACCATAATTCATAGATGGATGGAATTATTTGAATTAGTAGTCATATATTTTTCTTGTTTTGATCACATAGTGCTGCTATTACAGGCTGGCACAGGACCGTGGGGATTGGCACAAGAAAAGAGAGATCTATACCCAGTAGTGATTGAATTCAGCCTGTGGATGTAGAATTGTAGATGATAACAAATATTATACAGGATCACATACATGGATCTTTTGGCACGTATTCAAAATCGGAACTTACAAATTCAAATTCATTTATTTTAGGACAACTAGATCCAAAGGTTAGTATACAAAACTTAGAAAATTATTGTTAGTACTTAAATAAAATTAAAAAGGACAACACTCATCATAATAATAAACTAAATTCTATTCATGCACAAAAATGCACAGAAATACCCCCGTGCCGAGACACCCCGCCCCGTCAAGATAACCTATAGGGAGATACCTCTCTAACAATCACCAGACGAACGAAATGCCTCAACACAGGAGCACGTACATCTTCAGCTACAGTTTTGATGCTGTTGTGACTCCCCCGCACCCTTCTCATGAGTGACACGACTTTTTTCCTTACGACCCATCTTGGTTTTCCAATACATTTCACAAAATATTGTTCACGAACAGTGCCTCCCCTCCTCTGTTAATGTCACTTGACCGCCAAAAGATCTCTGTACCGCTATAGAAGCACATAACACACTCACACACACACTCTGGTCATACAAATAACTGATTTAAGATTTCACAGTTTATAAATAAACTTACACTGTCACTAACGGGATATCTTCTGTGATTATCAATTATTGTGAGCTCCCGATATTTCGACGCTGTTGCAAGTGCCATGATCGCGGCAACACCCGCTGATGTGTCATCACGGAATACATCCCGTAAGTGACCGTGAAGTATACAAATAACTGTTCAGAAGAATTTTCACTATGAATAGTTTATTTCAAATACAATTTCTAAAGGCCAGTGTAGCTAAATATATCTACCTACAATCCTACATCCAATACACAGTAAAACGTACTACGTTTGCCCTATATTAGATTCGTGCTACACAATCGCTACACGGCAACAATACAGCTACATATTGCAGTCAAATATGATGGCAGGTCAGGCTCTCTTCGAACACGTAACTATTGTACCTTTTCCAATGCAGCAACATGTTCCTACTGCAGTAACATGCTAATATTAAAAGTTCCAATCGTGCATAGATTCTGATTGATCTTGCTTCGGAAAGGTATACGGGGTTGGAAATTGATGTATCTTCTACTCGTATTAGGTCGGTATTAAAAGGATTTCAAACTAGAGGTAGAGAACCCGTATGCACAATAAGGTACCGCATTTTTTTGTCTTTATATAAACGTTACCCCACACTAGGAATTTCTCCCGTACCATGGGTGCATTTACAGACATTTAAACTCACAAACACGGACAGCGAGACCCAAAAAAAACTACCTGTAGGCCATACAAATATTTGTTCCTTACGGGAATCGAACCCGCGACACGCAATGCAGCAGCCGATCACACAGCCACTGCGCTAACCGTGCTGTAGGTCGGCATGAAAAATTTTGAAATTAGAAGTAGAGAACCCGCTTTAACAAAAGTCGCAAACCGTGGCGGCAAAGTTGTCCATTCGCAGCAGAACGTAGCGTCACTAATGGTTTCTATGTAAGTCTATGAAAACGGCATCAGGCAGGTCAGGCAATATCGTCATCAACAAAAGCGCCTTGTTGATTTCGTAGCTTTGCCACTGCGTATCTGACCGTCTTTCGAAATTGCAGCTACCTTAAAGGAACATTTCCTGAATTTATTCCCATGCCATGGATGAGATTATTGGAATGAATACAGTTTTTCTTACAAATCGTGGCGTTGTTGCCTATTATCACTACATAGTATAAAACAACGTCGCTTTCTCTGTCCCTATATCCCCCTATGTATGCTTTAAGCATACATAAGGATATAGGGACAGAGAAAGCGAAATCTTTAAAACTACGCAACGGATTTTGATGCGGTTTTTTTTTAATAGATAGAGTGATTCAAGAGGAAGGTTTACATGCACCCGTGCGAAGCCGGGACGGGTCGCTAGTATTAGATAATTTGTTGAGTGGTTGTGATTGTTTTTAAATTGAAGTTGTACCTATAAATGTTTTTAAGTATACATTTTTGCATGCCAAATAGTAGAATGTACCAGAAACAAATAATTATACTGTAACAATTCACCTACATTCAATGCAAATAAATTATTTCTATTCTATTCTATTACTAACTCGACCTCTAATAAATTCAGATGAATGAATTCTCAATGCAAAGTATTATAAATTCAGTTTGACTACAAAAGGTAATTTTAAAAGATGAAGACTTGTCCAACATCAGTGTAATTTACTTAGGATGGTGTATTCTAAATCGCATTGATCACAAATCAATGTCAAATATTCCCCTGTTTTGATTTTAATTAAACAATATGAATTAATACATTTTGAAACTTCGCAAAGTAAAATTTTGCATGTTAATAGGTTTAACAGTATCACCAACCACTATCATAATGTATGCCAAAACTAGAACTCCACTGCTGGACATGACAAATGAGCTGTGTTTTAAATAGCTTCGCTTCACAGCCTAGCTCATAGGCGTAATGTCGCCTGCTTGTCGGTCTTCTACAGACTGTACTTCGGAGAGTGTGCACAGGAGCTCCACGATTTATTTATTATTATTTATTATTTATTTATTATTTGATTCCACCATCACCCTTTTACCACCGGACTAGCAGACGTACTGCGGCGTACCATCCACACTTGGTTGATATCCCGACTAGTCGTACTCGGCGCTTCTCCTCCACGTTTATCATGCGCACAGCCAAGGTGTGGAACTCTCTGCCGGCTTCTGTGTTCCCTCCCACGTATAACCCGTCTGCCTTCAAAGCAAGAGTGAACAGGCATCTTCTGGGCACGCTCGTTTCATCATAGACCTCATCCATCGCTTTCCACCAGGCGTGATCGAGGTCAAGAGCAGGCCCATTTTGTAATAAAAAAAAAAAAAAAAAAAAAAAAATATTACCGCTCATCAACTCTTTTTTTTCAATATCCTTGTATGTCCCACTGCTGGACAAAGCCCTCCCCCATATACTTCCAGGTGCTCTTCTCCTGCGCCACCTCGAAACTCTTGGTTATAATTTTATAATAACACCCAAAATTCATTTCCCTCTAAAGATGTTATAAATCTCAATCGAATTGCGTCCAATTAGCAAACGCTCAAACTTCTCTACATCGCGCGGATTATTAATTAGTACTTCAGAAGTATCCTTCGAATATCAAACAGTTAGGGCTTTATCACACTGGCGATTTTCAAGCGTGTTTCCGCGAGGCAACTCGTTTGAGTTGCTTGTTGTTGTTTGTTCGTTGTTGTTGTTGTTGAATGCTTTAAGTTTTTAAAGCATTTATTTTAAATGGATCAGTTACAGGCACTCTTGAAATGTCAACATTTCAAAAATAAAAGATGATGGTCCAGCCAAAAGGCATAACATTCACAATTTCACAAATCGCCTCACTGTGAACACGCAAGCTAATCTTCAGTGTGATAACGGTCTTATGAAGTTTATTTTTAAGTCGTTTGATTTCAATAACAAGTTCTGTTTGACGCTGGTATGATTTGTAATCGGCTTACTGTTCCGTTTGTACGATTTCTAAGGATTATTTCATGAGCCAAATCTGAAATCGATTCTCATAGACTTACCTGGTTAATTATTTTTACAAAGTTTTTGATGTAATTAACAATACTTGAGATATTAAACCAATTAAAATATATTTATGATGCCAATGTAGGTTATGGCAAGCGAGAAAGAATCATATTTAATTTACTAGTAAATATATTTGATTGTTATGTTTATTTATTTTTATATGTTATATTTATTTGTTTGTTATCTTTGGCGAAATCTGAGCGTATACATAGAGATACAGAGTAGAAGCAGAAAATAGTTGATCCATACATTTGACATTTTTAGGAAACAGGATTTTTTAAACTCATATTAAACTACTGATGAAAAATTTCTTTGTGGCCCTCCCACATAAAAATTTTTCGCAAAGTAAAATATTGCGAGTAAATAGGCTTATAAATATCACCAACCATTATCAAAATTTATGCTGAAACTAGAATTCCACTGCTGGACATGACAATTGAGCTGTGTTTTTCAGCTTTAAATTACCGCTCATCAACTCTTTGGTATACTTTAATAATAATGTTTTTAGGTTAATTGCACATTTTTAAGAAATAGCATTTTTCTGATGAAAAATTTCTGTGGGGTTCAGAATGATGTACTGAATACGTGGTAACCGTTTTAGCGTGGGTGTCCCTTCCACCCCTAATGTGTAAAGGTGTACCTATATTACGCTACCCTTCCACCCCCAATGTGTAAAGGTGTACCTATAGTACGCTACCCTTCCACCCCCAATGTGTAAAGGTGTACCTATAGTACGCTACCCTTCCACCCCGAATGTGTAAAGGTGTACCTATAGTACCTACGCTGTATGTCTAACACTTGGGGGGTAACAGGAGTGATGTTACGTTGTTGTGACCAAAACACACCCTAGACAGAACCAGCTATAAATATCTCCAACAAATAAATGTGTCACTTCTCCTAACATTACTTCTAAGCAAACCATCTAGGTTATAACTGGAACAACACATTTATATTTCATCCTTTACGAGCTTGTTTACTCCCTAACTAGTAACATTTAGTATACCTACATTCCTACATCTATTTCCACAAACACATCTTACATAAGTACAAATAGTGCCATTTGTATGTCACAATCGTCTGATCTCAGCCAATCACAGCGAAGAGCTGCATTTAGCTTCACAAATACTTTTCATACAGATATCTTACGTTCCACGAAGACTCTCTCAAACCTAATTGATACTACAAACATCGCCATTTAAATTGCAACTCTCTCTTCTTACAAACAAAGTGCAGTTTTCGCTGGGGAGATTGTTTTTGTTTCTAGTGTTGAGTTTCATTTGTTAGCTCTGTTAGGTCCCCTGTCAATTAGCGTGCGATTGGAACTGCGAGTCAAAAGATGGAGTATATTCTTCATTTTGATTGAAGATACTTTATTTGAAACTATGAGTCCCCAACAGAGTTGTTGACTTTGTTTGATACTAGATTTGGCCTCGGCTTCGCTCGCATTATGGTCGAAAATTATTTTATTTATTTATTTATTTTAACTTCATGTACAAGAGTGGTACATAGGCGGACTTAATGCCACAAGGCATTCTATACCGGTCAACCTTTGCGTCAAATAGGACAGCATTGCGGTAGAGTAAAATTTTTTTTTATAAAATTACCATTTTGATAACCGAAATTCATACACATAAATACCCATTTATGTGTACATACTAATACAATACACATATGTGGATACAGATAAAATAAACTAATATATATTATAATGCATACACATAGTCCAAAATACGAGAAACCTTATAATAATTACTTTTGACGGCACGGTTGGCGCAGTGGTCAAGCGATTGACTGCTGCGCTGCATGTCGCGGGTTCGATTCCCGTACGGAACAAATATTTGTATGACCTACAAGTAGTTGTTCCGGGTCTGGGTGTTTTTCTATCTATAATATGTATGTATTTACAAAAAAAAAAAATGTATATATGTAGTTTATCAGCCATATAGTTACCATAACACAAGCATTAGGTTGCTTAGCTTGGGACTAGATGGTGCTGTGTGAAATGTCCAGGGATATTTATTTATTATTTATTTACTATGACTCTAGTAATGACTAGATCGTAAGCAATTTAGTCTGACTTTAAATAAAACTTCCGAACTGCTCTTCTGAAAGCCATTTTGCTTTCAGCTTTTTTAATGTCAAGATTATCCCATAGGAACGGCCCGCTTTTTTTTAAATATATATATTATACATATAAACCTTCCTCTTGAATCACTCTATCTATTAAAACCGCATCAAAATCCGTTGCGTAGTTTTAAAGATTTAAGCATACATAGGGATATAGGTACAGAGAAAGCGACTTTGTTTTATACTATGTAGTGATGACACTCGAAGATAATGAAGCTTACCAATAGTGAAAGTATTCATCAGCCAACTTACAAACTTTACTATATGTATAACTAGTTATTGCCCGCAACCTTTCTCCTCGTGAAATTATTATAAAAATACTACCTACTTCTCTATTTGAATCGAATTCCGTTAACAATTTCAAACGTTTTATTCTTTTTTTCACAGTACCCTAATTCTTTTTCTAATATAAAAGTAGCTTAAGTTATAACATCAGCATCAGTAGTAAAAGCCCCGTCAAAATCGGTCCAGCCGTTTCGGAGATTAGGCGGAACAAACAAACGACAAAAATTTAAAAAAAAAGTTGTTTTCATACCGTATACCATATAAATTTTGATACGCATTTAGTAAAAAACTGTTATTTTGAAATCACAAAGAGACACTTCAACTATATTTATTTGTATAGATTATTATTTAATTACATTATTTTAAGGGTAAAACGTGCAGTACCAGTCCCTAACAGAGTTGAAAACTTCGTTTGATATTGTGTTAAGCTAATTTACTGTTTATTTTTTCGAAGGATTTATCTTGATAACAATGCTTGAAGTTTTTGTTAATTGTTCGTTCTTTCCAAGTAGTTTCCGTGCGTGATTGCGTGACTTTGATCAGTTAAGAACATTGTATTGTTTAATCAAAATTCTTAATAAAATAATCAAAAAAACTTTTACAAGACGCAAAAGCGGAAGCATGATTTAAAACATAATTATATAAACTCGTGAGTTTGTGTGTGTTTAACCTTTTAACCGCCATAGTCACATATACGTGACAAGCAAGCGTGTGCCCTGTACGCCAATCGACACAAATATGTGACAAATGGTAGGTGAAATTGTGGTTTGGCGTGGAGGGCACGCGCGTGCCTTTATGCTCTGGCAGTCAAAAGCAACTTGTCCAGTTCCCGCCATCCCCTTCGATAATAAGATGTTACAAGTGATATTTTATTTAAAAAATTTGGAACGAAAAGCAATGATTAATTGGTTATCGATAAGATGTTGGAATATATTTTTTTGTAGGTATATATAACCAATTAATCAATGCTTTTCGTCCCATATTTTTAAAATAAAATATCACTCATGACATCATTATTTCTTTGCTTCGTTTACCTTCATACATCTGGCGGGAAAAATAACATAAGGCATAGGCATGAATAAAATAAACTAACCATTATATATTTCAAAATGATAGCAGTCTGGACGTCTTGCATCCATAAGTTGAGGACACACAGCGATTCGAAGATCATCTCCGGAGTCACCTAGGAGCAGAATAGACAGTAAAACAAAATATAAAATAAAAAACAGTTAAGTAATTTAAAAAAAAAACACATTTCAAACCAGTCACGTTTAAGTCCCTTCACTGTTGATGCCAATAGGCACGCTCAGCCTATTGCCACCAAGCAGGCACAAATTCAGTCTATACTGCTAAAAAAATCCAGATGCAGCTGGAGTAGTCTTTCTGATCGGCGTAAGGCAATCAAAGTCGGTAAGAGTGGTCACTCTCTTATCTACAGGTCATTTGCTGTTCTTTGGTAACATAAAGTGTGCACTTCTATCTATACGGGGTGGAAAGAACACCGACACTAAAACGGCTACCACATCATCATCATCGTCATCTGCCTAACCTTTTCCCAACTATGTTGGGGTCGGCTTCCTGTCTAACCGGAAGCAGCTGAATACCAGTATCTTACGTCGAGCGACTGCCTATCTGACCTCCACAACCCAGTTAGTTCTGAGTAACACGATACCCTTTGGTAAGACTGGTTGTCAGACTTTCGGGCCACAAACGGTTACCACATATTATTCAGTACATTATTCTGAACCCCCCTCATAGAAATTTGTTCTTGTTAAAAGCTTCTTCTTGATTTACATAGTACTTACCTCACAATACGTTTGCTCTGGCAGGATCACCTCTCCTGCAGGAGTTGAGTTCGTGTTTATAAACAAGGGCGACAACATGTGGCTCCGGGAGCCAGTCTGAATCTCCTTTGAAAGAACTGAAAAATTAAAAAAAAAGTTTTGTTTTGACATGTGAGCTTAATTTGATGGGTTCAAGTTATAACTTATCAGGCAGAGATGTATCATTGTTCACCCACATTTCGCCGATACGTAAGGGATCTCAGCACTACGCGGCTACGACCACGACTTGTCGCATGACCGGCCAATATCTCGAACAAAACTGGTCGGACAAGAGGTGCGGCCAAACTTTCTTCCCGGTCAAAACTTCTGCGGCCAAATCATGGTCGTGCTTGCGTAGTGCGCGAAGTCTTAAATCGGGCACACATAGATTGTGACTAGGCCCACTTGCCATGCGACGCCTACAGCATCTACATCATCAACAAAAAATTGTCCGGGGATTCCCTTACCGATGAACTATGTTGAAACGTTTCCGTATAAAGTACATTTGTTTTACAAGCTATCTGTCCCTCTCGCACAGTTCAATAACCCATCAATCCTTCTGATACACAATGAGCTACAAAAAACCCACACAATCGCTTTCTCAGCCGCAACACGAGATTAATACTGCATCACAGACTTTGTTTAAGCTTCCATTTTCACCAACTGATACGTATTGGCGCCAGCTTAGGACGCCAGAGTATAAACACAGAGAACAAAGGACTATCAAACATGATGCTAATAGGTACTAGCTCAACAGGCTCAAACAACATGTTTTGACAGGTGGTTGAAGATTTGGTTGGGGAATACGGATCCAATTTTGTTTTGTTATTCTCGTTATCTTTCAGTTTTGTCGTCACAAGCGCTACTGCTGAACATGAGGTCCTAGGTTTGATTCCCAGTTCGGGCAAAGCGTTATTAGATTTAAAACCATGTGAAATTTCTCTGTAGCAGCCCGGAGCCAGAACTTGTGTACGGTTGATGGCAATAGGCTCACACATTAGACCTAAAAATATAACTAGGGAAACGTGGGGTACTATAGTTACCCTAACCTTTTGGGGATAACGCATGGTATCACATCTCATCTGTAAATAATACGAACTTATTGCAATCACCATCAACAAATTTGTTTGCATAGTAGTGCTGCTTCACACACGACGGAGAGTGATCGTTGCCAATATATCCCTAACGTCCATTCTCTGTAGTGTAAATATTTTAGGCTTGTTTGTATGTTTGGAGTCCGCTCATAATCATGTTATTTTTGGATCCTAACCTGTAAACTGTGGTGGGAAAAATTTCAGCTCCGGCTTTTTCTTCAACTTTTTAGCCACCACCATCTTTTTCTTGGTAATTTTCCTGTTTCTGCATCTTTTGCACGTACATCTTCTCCTCATATTCTCGTATCTGAAAACTTCGTATTCGTTTTGACGACAAACCGCTTCGCTTTATCTCAGGAATTTTGAATCAAACAAAGTAGTTATACAAATAAAAAGGTTTATTGCAAATTAATCGAAAATCCACTTTACATTTCAAAACACAAATTTGTCTACCTTCTGCGACAGCAGCGGTGTCCACAATGAACGCAGCCAGGAGTCCTCGAGCCGCTCCGAGAAGACAGCCTGGAGAATATTGTTGACATTGAATGATCGCGGAGTCTTCTTTCCTCTGCTCTGGTATGACGTATGACTCCTTGCTTCCTCCGCATAGGGGCTCTTCTTAACTGGCGCCTATATGATCTTCGTCTCTTTTCCACTCTCCCACCTCTTCTACCTCTTTTTTTCTTCTCAGGAGCCTTGGCTTCTCTTTTGCCGAGAGTCGACGGTTTGGGGGGCTCTGGCCGGGCGTCCACCATTTCTACTCGACTCCTGGCGGAGTACGTGGCAGTCACCGATGTTTCACTGTTCGACGCACCTTCATCGTGTCCCCTGTCATTATCATATAAGTCGTTTCTAGAATTCGTCCTCTGACTATCTTTCTTACTTGTAGAAGGCTGTATGTCTTCCTTCGTAGCTTCATCCTCCATTGCCAATAGCTTCCAGAAATAACTGGTAATTTTGTATTTTAAAATAAAACCTCACATAAAAAATGATCAAAATTCTCAAAAAGTCACAGCCAAATTGTCACTTGTTTCATATATAGTATTCTTTTTATTTGTATCAGAATGAGGAATATCAATAAGACAGAAAGAAGTTTGAATGACAAACAATTTTGAGTTTTGAATTCTGGAAATTGAACCTTAGGATAAGAACACATGACATAGCCTCAAGATGCGTGGTGCTAGCATTACATTCTCGGTAGTGCCATTTTGAAATCGTATTGGCATTGGGATTTAACTCAACACTACCAATTAGTATTCAGTGGAACCGCGTCACACAGCATTGCGTGTTTCATATATTACTTAGGTATCTTGCTGCAGTGGACGAAAAATTAAATATTCTTTTCTTTACAGATGCTGGTGCGGGCTTAGCAAGACAGCGCATGGTTCCAGCACTCAGACTGCCAACCCTGGGGAAGCATGGGTACCAGCACGGCATACGCAGTCAGCTCCAACCGATGCCTATGGAACCGTCGAGTTCCAGGGCGGACCGCATCCAACTAAAGCTCAGGTAAGGATTTATCATCGTTAAGTAGTATACATGTAAGTTTGATCGTCCTCTGCTCTTAGTGGATGGCTAGAGTAGAGGAAAACCAATGAAAATACGGATGGACTGAGTGAAGGATAAGATGGCTATAAAGGAAGTGACTGATGAGATGACGAGTAAATATAGAAGAAGAAGACATGCTGCGCCAACAAAATAAATTGGGAAAGTGTAAGAGGAAAGGGGGCCATGATAGGCTACGAAAAAATAAAAAAGGGTAAGAGAATGATTCCTGGTTCGAGGGGGCACGGGAAAAGACCACATGTAAGGAATTGGGGAGGTCTTTGGCCAGCAGTGGGCAGTACAGACTAATAAAAAAAGAGAATGATATTGAAATTATATTTAAATGTTTCACTTAACCAAAGAAAGGAATCACAGAAGAGAGCATTTTTTAGAATACTTTGTTACTGTTTTTTGGAATGCGCGTGTGTCTTTTCTAAAACGCCATTCAGAACCACGCAGTGGCTGGCGCAGTCGCCTTTGTTTTTCCTCTGTGGCAACTTTACACTGACCTTTCAACTGGTTGTCATAAGGTTGATGTTTGAGGTATTAAAATGAATGCAACGGGACTGTGGAGTGTCGTCATTCTTCTTGTGGCGCGTGCCCATAGTCGGAACTAGCGCCGCCAACTTGCTTGTTCAATAGAATTTCCATAGACAATTTCACAAATGTTCACCAACAGCGCTCTCCTGACAATGCCATCCAAGCGCTAAAATAAACATGCTTCACCATGTCATCATCTGCCTGCTTTTTCCCAAATACGTTGTGGTCGGCTTCCAGTCTAACCGGTTGCAGCTGACTTCCAGTATTTTACATGGAGCGACTGCCTCTCTGACCTCCAGAACCCAGTTACTACTGGGTAATACGATACCCCTTAGTAAGACTGGTTGTCAGACTTTCGGGACACTAACTACCTGTAATGACTGTTAAAGATCTACAAATGACAGCCGGGACCAAAGGCTTAACGTGCTTTCCGAGGCACGGAGGAAACTCTGTATGTAACGGGTGGTCACCCATCCGCAAACCAAGCGCGGTTTAACCTACAGATCGACCCGAGCGGCTGTTATTATTTAGCCACACAGTAATAAGTATAGTAACTTTTTATTTCTTTCCCCAGTATGTCCGTCTCTCCCACGACACACGACCCGAACTGATAGTCCAGCTGCTAACAAGAGAATGGGCTCTCGACCGACCGAAGCTGCTCATCACCATCCAGGGTGGCAAGGCTAACTTCGACCTGCAACCAAAGCTTAAGAAGGTGCTCAGGAAAGGACTGCTGAAAGCCGCAAAGACTACTGGAGCGTGGATATTTACTGGAGGCACTAACACAGGTAAATTATCTACATGGGTTATGTGCCAAGGAAGCCTGCGATTATTTTTTTTCGTTTTGCCAATTTGCAGGGCCTCAGGCTGTATGTTGAACAAAATATGATTCGCGACCGTATTACATGTATTTACAGAGGAAAATTCAAAAAAAGACGGATACCTTACTTACCCTACCTTAGAGCATCCTCCTTAATAAAGATCTTCAAATTCATTCGCAGGCACACAACGTGTACGTACCTTAAGCCGCTAAGTTTAGAAACGTGAAATTCGCAAAAAAGTTTATTTATAAGAGGTGAGCACGAAAGAAGAATTGTCAGAAATTCTTCTCCTAAAGAGGTTGTATAGGAGATACAAGTTTGTATGGAACTTGGAAGTAAGTAGGCCGTACCTACGCCGTGTCAACGCGGCTTTAGTGCGGGCAAGTTGGGAACTAAGCGCCGTAGTAAAATTTCATTAGCTGCAGGAGCATACTGTAATAACATTAGCTGCCTACATCGACTTGCACTTAGACCTAAGCTGTGGGTAGCGCAGTGCAGTCCGTGTATTGTTAGCTGACCAAGTTCTAGCTAAAGGAGAACTAATAGACTGGATTTAGTCACCTGCAATTGAAGGGGTTATTCACTGGTGCTAGGTAACTGGGGTGGTGGTCGCAGAGTAGTTGTGGTGTAGTTCATTGTTCTTTATCATCATCTGCCTGCCTTTTCCCAACTGTGTTGGGGTCGGCTTCCAGTCTAACCTGTAGTAGCTGAATAACCGTATTTTAAATGAAGCGACTGCCTATCTGACCTCCATAACCCAGTTAGTACTGGGCAATACGATGTCCCGTGGTAAGACTGGTTGTCAGAATTTCGGGCCAGTGACTACCTGAAATGACTGTCAAAAATCTAGAAATGACAGCCGGCATCAACGGCTTAGCGTGCTTTCCAAGGCACGGAGGAAACTCGGTTCTATGTTCTATGTTATGGGTGTGCTGTACCCAACAGTGGTGCAGTATAGGCTAGCCAAAAAAAAGAAAACAGGCACACTTTTAGGCCTGATTGCACCACACAGCACTGAATGTTTTTATCACATCAATACATGCAGTAATAGTTGTGGAAAGAAGATCTGTTTTTCTCGAGTATAAATATTTTTTTTTATAATTCTATTCCAAATGCCTCCCATAGTCGTCGTATTATCGTCAATGGTATTCCTACACGGTACATGCCCGCTATATGCTCGGGAGTTTCTCAGCCAAATTTGGATATGCTAATCACTTGAGAGCTCATGAAAGAACAGCACTCACTCTAAACAACCGCTTTAGAAAACCAAGTATGTAGTTGACAAACCGGCTAGATAGCATCATCAAATTGCTGGGAAATCAGACTTCCCGTCAAAGCAAACAAACATTTACGCAACAACATCCAGATAACGGTCTCCTAAGTTAGTTAACGTGTCCATTGTGCACAGACAATCACGTGTGTAGACTAAATTTCAATACAGCCTAACTTGTACTAATAACATCACGCCTGTAATCCCCGAATGGTTAGGCAGAGGTGTGTACCTAACAGTAAAGCTACATTATTCCAGTTATGTTTAAGTCCCATGTTATAGGGGACGAGCCTATTGTTATCAAACGGGCACAAATCTAGTCTCCGTGGCTGCTTCTGAGAAATTCCTGATGGAAAAACTCAAGCTGTTTTATAAGTACTTATAAACTACATTCAATTAAATAATACGGTGGAAACACCCTGTGGAAACATCGTTTATCATGGATTGTATAACAATGATGTTTTGTTCAAAAGTTTTCTTTTAGTAATAAAACATTCCACCTAAACAAAAGAGTTGGAGCATTTTGTTTGCATTGTTGGACTCAATAGATGAAACGAAACTACTTTATAATTTGTTCAGAACTTTTCTTGCAGTGCCACGTTTCCAACGCAATTGTACGAAAGCATTTTCTGTTTTTGTTAAATTATTTGGGCGTAGTTATTGCTTCCATTTCATTATTTTCATATTTATGTGAGCTGCCAGTATCATTTGAATATGTCAACCATTCTGGATCAAAGAAGTCCCAGAAAGTCATTTCAGCGAATTGAAAATAATGTTAAAGAGGAAATTACAATATTTGCAACAATCGACCGAATCCGATACAAGGAATTTTATAACAGAATTCTGAGTAGGCCTCTTCTCTTATTGTAAATAATCGTCTTACTCGTGGTCTTTTGCGAGTCTTCCACGGTTTTCACGGTTGGCGCAGTGCCTGAGCGACTGGCTGCTACGTATAGGTAGTTGTTCCTGTTTATGTATGTGAATTTAAATGTTTGTAAACGCACCTCTTATTTCATCACCACTGCTCTCAAAACGGTGAAGGAAAACATCGTGAGGAAACCGGCATGTACTGGAACTAAAAATTCGAAGACATGTGACATCTACCAACCCGCACTGGGCCCGCGTGGTGGATTATAGCCCATTCCCTCTCTTAGAGAGGAGGCCGTGTGTCCCAGCAGTGGGAACATTTAGGCTGATTATCCAAACGCACCCACGATACAGGAGAAATTCTTAGTGTGAGGAAACGTTTTAAAAATAAATCATAAACGAATGATAGTTTCGCAGATAGCCAGTACATTAATCATGATCATCCACTCACTTCTGAGTATAAATAGGTTTCCTCCGTTTTGTGGCAGTCTTCCCTGGTATGAGAAATACTTTAATACTTACCCTCTTTCTCCAACAGGTGTCACCCGCCAAGTAGGAGACGCGTTACAACTGGAGCGGTCACAACGAGCCGGCAGAGTGGTCAGCATCGGCATAGCTCCCTGGGGCATCGTCGAGGGCGCCAACGAACTCATCGGCAGAGGGAGAGATGTACCGTATCATGCGATAGCTTCACCAAGGTAAGAATAATAAATAATAACGTTTACACAAATAATTTGGTTGAGTGGGGATAGTGTGCATTCACTGGTTTGTATACTCCAAACCGAACTTGATAATGAGGAACATTTTTTCTTAAAAAGTGATTGATTAGTTTGCTACGGCTCCTTTTTTGCTCTAATCTTAATTAATCTCTCTATGCTTTTACCCAAAATACAGCATCTTTCTTTATCCCGAAGCCAAAATACGGCTGTGGAAAACTTCCAGCCATTGTGTGTCATTGGTAGCTTCTAAACGAATGGACCAGTTTTATGTCAATAAAGTATGACTTTACTTTACTTTTCTTTTCTTTTTTTTTGCTTTGTATAACTTTAAGTGTACAAGGTGGCGTTGCTTATCAACATTTCCATCGATATATGTTATCCAACTTGGTACATTTATGTTAGTTCTGTGTTTTCCCCCGCCTGTACAGATAAGTTAGTTGAAGTGTACTGTGTTTCTTTCTTTATCTTTTTTGACAAGGGTAGTAACGGTTAGGACATATACATAATTATGTTCTGATAAAGTAATAGGATCATAAAGATTGGGTCCTGGATCATATGAAATCATTTCGGTCTATTACTTGTAAAATTAGAATGAGTTAGGATAAAAACTTAACTTGTTCGTGTCTTAACAAGCACAACAATGAAAATAAATTGTTAGCATCAGTTGAAACCCAGGAGCTTTGTTAAAATAAGCAACAAGACCTAAAACAGCCATCTAGACAAGAAACAAACACAGCTAGGGAAGTATTACAAACATTTGGTCTGACCCAACCGCGCGGGTGGTGCTCGCTCCACTATCTGATGTTTACATAGGTCTTTATATTGTTAACAGGGCTGTACAGTGTACATGTGTGCTTAGTATTGAGGAGTAGGTATTGTCCTTTTCTGTTTGCTTTGTTCCAAGATCTTGCAGGACTAACTCAAGTTGAATGCACACTGCATTCAATATAATTATTATTTTTTGTTGTACAGTTAAATTGTAACTTATTTTCAAAAGTAAAATGGGTATTAATGTTTAGTTCACATAAAACGTTTGCTTAAATATGTAGAAAATTGCTGTTGACGGCTCAAACCTTCTATAGCTGCTCGTCTATGTGATTTATCACTACCTGAATTTCTATTCCTTTAGTTTATTTGCAAGGTATAGTAATCCTGCTCTGTAGACCATGACACGATGTTACCACTTAGTACTGTTTTAGTTTCTTTGCTAGCCTACAAGGTTGGGCAAAGACTTTTTTTTCGAATGGGAAATCTTCAAATGACTCCTCCCGCTCTGTGCGGAGCGGAAGGGAGTGTCAGACTTGTACTGACTGAAACCCATCCATGTTCCTTCTTAACCCTTTGTATTCTAGGGCCGCGGCATCTCTTTCGAACAGTCCCACAGCCCGGCAACGGCCTCGCCTTAATCTTTCCAGACCTCTGTCCTGTGTCATCTCCGAGTTCTCCGACAATGTGTGCCCCGCAAACAAGATCAGATCGTCCCACCACCAACAAAACTTCAAACAGTTAAGACATAGAGAAACGTTAACCTAATAACTCATGTTTCCTTTCCCGATATTAAAACCAAATTTGAGCTTGCCTATTGAACGATATTTGACTGCTTCCGACAGCTCAATAAAACTTATTTATGATGGAACGAACCCATTCTAAGAGGCGCTCACTACAAGATCCTATCCCAAGGTACATTCGCAAAAATCTTTCTACATTCTGGATTCTTATCACGTTAGCAATTTCTGCAAAAGAATTTACACACACTATATAGCTAGGGCTGAGGCAGACCAATTTTGTCCACGTTTTCTCTTTATTTTCTCACTGTGTTCATATTTAGGGTGGCGACCGGTGTTTATATGTTAGTGTGTTTGAAGTGTAGAATGCGAATAGTCTAGTTTTCTTTGCTTGTTGAGGAAGGTGACGAAACTAGCAGAATTATACTGTCTGCCTATAATAATAAAGCCTACTGCAAACAAAGACCTCTTCTCATGTAGAGAATGTATGAGCATTGATCACCAAGATTATTCTCAGCTGATTGGATTATCAGCCTATGAAGACTTGTTAGGAAAAAATCTGTGGGATCATTGAAAATACTCTTACAATCTAAATGCTTATATTTTAACAATTGAGTATTATTTTTTGTGTTATTGATGTTATCAAGCAAACGATTTTTTTAAACGTATTTAAGGAATGGAGTAGTCGCTTTCTACAAATCCTTCGGTGTTCGTCAGTGTGTAGCAATTGCGATGATGATGTGTTGCGTGCTGTGTTAGGATAATAAAAAGAATTGTTTTATTACATCGTTTATTCCGCAACTATTATAAATTTACACAAATGTTTTAAAATATTAATAATATTCCATACAAATAAAAAATACATACCTAGTACCTTCTGTCCCTAACCGAGGTAGGTAGGAATTTAGCCTTGGATGTAAATGCAGACAAGATAATTGATATATCACACACTGAGACCATTTACCGCACATCAGCATCGAGTCGGATAGCCACATCTCCATTATGTGTTTGCGAATAATTATGTGAGCTATCGCATGGCTCCAACTTTGTATTGTTACAATTTCAAATTTTAAAGGGATCGGGCGTAGTAATAAAAGTAGCGTTTGACAGTCCGTTCGTCTGAGCCTGGTACAGCACATCGTTGATCAGCTTCTCTGCCAGGATCCTCATGTTTTCAGGCAGGTTGCGCAGTTTTGCAGCTACGTTCACACCTGGAAAGACAAATGATTTTTATGGCAAGAAGTTGCTCGTCACAAAAGTTTCGTATGTGAGGACAACCGGACCATACCAGATGTAACATAATAAACGCGCACCTCTCGTGTAGTGACTCGGACCATACTACTGAACAACTTTTGTTGCACAGATGTTTACCAACAGCGCCCTCGGTGACAACGTCATTCATACGACAGAAGTATCATAAAGTACCGATGAGAAACAGTACTAACAAAAGCTTGTTTTGGCTATAGAAGCCCTGGAGCGCAATCATAACCTAACGGTATCGCTTACACACGCCATTCCCGCCGGAATATGGGCAATAGCGTAAGCGTAAAAGGCCCATTAATCAAATTTTATTGTTTAGTGATGTTTAAGATATCAGTTATGGTTTTGCAGTTAACTTTACATAATCCTTTTTGGTCTAGTGGTCATATGCGCGACTACTGAGCATGAGGGCAGCTTTATAATATCCTGTATAAATGATATAACAACGGATCAAGGCACTTTCAAAGTATTATTTCCTTCGATTCACAAGCTATTTCATGTAGAACTAATTTATCCGTATATGAATGAATTCTTGTTGATTGTGTTTCTGGGTTACTGTTGTTTTAGGCCCGGGTACGGGTCCATTCTGTCTTGAAGTTCATTGAACCGAGTTGTTTCAGCCCAATTAACTACGAGTCAATTGATGTGCGTAATTGTGGTCTCATTTGTGTGAGGTTTTGGTCAATGTCTGGATAATTCTGAAATGTAGAATATTTCAAAAGGCTCAATACTACACAAAGCTGCTCCCGCTTTTGCCAGTGAAATCTATACTGACCATTTGATCTTTATATTAAGTTATTCTACTGGCGGAAAACTAAACACCTCTGATCTATCTCTCTCTCTTTCTCCGTCCTTTGTCTTACCAAGCATCAGCTTTGTACACTGTGCGCCATAATTGCAACTTCGACCCTTCAATTAACAAAACCCTATATTTATTTAGTGAACTTGGCTCTTCAGCAATGAGTACACTAAAGGCAAACATTTCAAACTTAAGTCTAAGTGCCTCATCACTTAAAGAAGAGCAGCACATGCATGTTATATTATGCGCATAAACAGCTAATGAAACATTGAATGAAAGAATAAAATTACATCTAAATGAAAACAACAGAAAGTTTTATAATATGGGTTAGGCCAATGTTGTTTGTTAATTTTGGACAATTATACAGAAATTAAACTTAATTACAAAATCAACGAATTATAATTTAAGATTTTTTTTAGAGTAGGCACAAGGTATACAAGTATAAGTCTAGATGAGATGGCCCTAATATAAACAGCTTGTAAACCTTCCATTGCTGGTACATAGGTCACATAGGCCTCGTCTCTGTGAAAGGTAATGGCTATAATCCACCACGCGGACCCAGTGAGGGTAGGTAGATGTCACATGTCTTCGATTCTTTGCCTCTAGAACATTCCGGTTTCCTCACAATGTTTTTTATAATTAAGTAGTTTTAAAACTTACCAATAGCATCATATTCATCATCCACCTCAGTGCAATGACGTTTATTCTTATCTTCATCCAAGAACCTCTTTGTGGAGGTTTGAGCAGGACCGCAGGTGCTCTCAGGAACCTCGACGATGTTGCTGGCGATGCTGAAGGGGGCTGGTGAGTGGCTGTTATCGTCGGTGGAAGCACTCGATGATGCATCGTCGTTGTCTAAAGGTTCATCCTCGGGTTCTGATTCCTGGAAGTGTTTTTTGTTATTATTATCTAGCAGTAGACAAACAACAAAAAATATTAACATTCGACCTCTACTACATGTGACAAAAACAGTTGGCTGAAAATGTGAGTTTTACTTCAGGGTTATTCAGCACCTCTGAGCTACATGGGTGGTGTTATTAACTGACTGTTAGAGACCATCATCATCATCTCATCTGCCTAGCCTTTTCCTAACTATTTTGGGGTCGGCTTTCAGTCTAACCAGATGCAGCTGAATATATGCCAGTATTTTACGTGGAGCGACTGCCTATCTGACCTCCACAACCCAGTTAGTACTGGGTAATACGATAAGACTAGTTGTAAGACTTTCGGGCCACTGACTACCTGTAACGACTGTCAAAGATCTACAAATGACAGCCGGGACTAACGGCTTAGCGTGCTTTCCGACGCACGGAGGAAACTCGGTATGTAATGGGTGGTCACCCATCTACGAACCAACTTAGGCAAGCGCAGCTTAATCTAAAGATCGACCCGAGCGGCAGTTATTATTTAGCCACGAGCTCTCTCATCATCGATACATTTAAAGTCATACATGATAAAGGTTGATGTTAGACGACTGGGGTTCCCTTTTTTCTACATAATTATGAAAGTATTGAAATCTCCAAAGGCTTTTTTGTTTAACCTACTTTCTACGTCACTATGCGTCCGGCACACCCCGGCTTATCAGCGAGGTATCTACACTGATTGGTCAATCCTTTTACCACTATGGCAATCTTTCCTCGAGATGAAATGCAACGTAAGTATATTGTCGTACGGTTTCATTTTACTTTGATCGACGAGTTATAAGTCCGATACTGAGTTAACTGAGTATTTCTTTTAGTCCATGCAATGGTTGTTTGGAAGATATCGCCATCAGCGATACGATGACGTTGTACCCATAAAATAAACAACATTGTAAAATAGCTGTGTAGCCAGTTTAGTGTACAATAAAGTATATTTTATCTATCTATACTGACACGGGAAATTGAAATATAGCGATTTACTTTTTGCCTGTTCGAATGAGATATTTGGAAGTCCTTATTTTATGGCAAAAACACAACACTTCCTTTGCAGTCAGGTAAAAGTGATTGAGTAACCACCTCTACAGGTTTTCCCTTTGAGGAAAAATGCACCATGTTATGAATAACGGGTAAAACTATCTATGTATGTATATGGGTGTCTATTATATCTTTTAAAATCTCTGTTCTGAATATTCTATCCTTTGAATATTTCCATCCTATCCCACCAGTTCAAGATTCCTATTTCTTCTGAAATTCAGCGCAACGAGTTAAGGCGAGGTGGGCGCACATTTGAGTTTTTTAAAACCATCTGAGACAAAGAATATAGTGTTTAAAGATTTAAAAAAAATATATGTTATAGTTAAGGATCTTATCTAGTCACAGTCGCATTCAGTTGCAAGACCTGATGAACTTCACTCGATAGAAAAAAATCGCAAAGTTACCCCTTTTTGTAACTTTTTTTAATATTATGACTAAATTACTGTTGTTTTACATTTAATTTTGATACTAAATTAAAGAAACTAATTAGTTCTAGACAAAGTGGCAGAGTTTGACTTGATAACATTATTTTCTTAATTACTATGTTTTAAAATGAATTAAAAGCGTTCGCGGCGGCTCGGACAGGCCCGATTAGTCGCGCGCTGGCGCTTACCGACGACGGACCTGTGTCAGTTTTTTCCGCGACTATTTCGCGTACCATACCGTCTGTTTTTGACCAAGTTTATTATAATTGTTGCAAGTTATAATGGGCAATAATCAACGCAAGCGAAAAAAGTCGTGTAAAGCAATAAAAGTAACAAATAAAAAGAATGCACTCCAAAGATATGTCACAGTACAAATATATGCAGTATTGTGACTCGGCCCTGTCTTTGAAATAATTACCTACAGCCGGGTGGTACGTACGCGATAGGGCTGCGCCGGGCCTATAGTAAATATTTTAATTTCATCTACTTAGTTGAGTTTCTTTCTAGTTTTGTGATTGTTAATATTACATTTTTATAAAAAAAATGAAATTTGTTTGAATGAAATAGGAAGGTTCAATAAAAATACACTTATTGCAATTTACACAAAAACACATAAACAAATCAAAATTTTATCTTTACAGTTCTCGAACCTACTAATAGCGAACTGGCTGTTTATTTTCAATTAGTTACTCAAACTGCCCAATTATGATTATTTTATATTCTTATATTTTATATACAATTATTTCATTTATTAACAAAGCTCTAATTTATCGCTACTAGATAGTAACAAATTTTGATCATAGAAAAAATATTTCATAAAAGTCAAGTAATATTACTTATCGAACTGCATATTTCTATGCTGTGTCGCTAGGCAAGGTCACGCGAGTTCACGAACGCGCTGTGTCCACGAGAAGTATTTTGCGCGCAGCCTACAGCGCTAAATGCCTACTTTTGCAGGAATACCTCGCCTTAAGATATCAAAAAGGCGGAGTATAAAGAAAAGATTAAAGTTAATCCACACAGCCTCGTAACATCGTCAGCTAAGTTCTGGGGACGATCTGAGATCAAATTGGGTCAAAGTTGACGTGACTTGCAAGATTTGAGCAAATTCTTGAGGGTAGTTTCTTTGTTTGTGAGTCCTCGAGGTTTCTGTCTGATGTATAATTAGTATTGATTAGTCATGATAATAAGAAAGTAGGGATTCTTAGTTCTAATATTTTTTTTTTAATTTTCTAGTTTGATTTTAAACTTTTACAGACTTACTACATAACATCACGCCTGTAATCCCCGAAGGGTTAGGCAGAGGTGTACCTAATCCTACTTCCTACCAATATTATAAATGCGAAACTTTGTGAGAATGGATGGATGTTTGATAGTCTTTCACGCAAAAACTACTTAACGGATTTGGATGAAATTTAACACACAGATAGTTTATAATCTGGATAAACACGTAGGATACTTTTTATCCCGGTATTATGATCCAGTGGGATAATTATCGAACTCCACGCAGGCGAAGCTGCGGGCATAAGCCAGTTAATAACTAAAATAATATCAATGAGAACCATTTCACATAACCGTTACCACAATCGATACATTAATTAAAATGCACAAATCTAACAGACCGGTAATACCGCTCACAATACTAATAGTTAATGTTTACATTTGCATACATTTCAGCTACTGGTTGTGATTATAGACACAGTATAAAGATGACCAGTAAATCAACTAGGCCTTTTTTGTGAAACCAAAGGCGCAAACGCTTTGGACGTGAGCCGATTTCGACAATTTGTACTTAGTTTTTTAGCTTTGAGTATTCAAAATTAAGTTACAATACATTTGTTTTAAGGTAAATATACCATCGTGGGTTTAACAGAAGTATGTCATAATGCAACATAATTAATCCTACCCAATTCATCCGCTAGTCACATCTTCCTTAGAATATTATTATCTAGCCAATAACAAGTTGAGGCACGCCACAAATATCGCGGCTAGAGTAAAGTGTGTCACGATTCGTGGTGGGTAAGTCAAACATGTCTTTAAGAACAAGATTACTCTCCGCATTCAAAGATACACATTTGTATGCGACAGGTAGGTACCGTGTTTTACAGTTCAGTTGGAAAAGATTCTTGTAAGTATGGCTTTTGAAACAAATTAATTTATATCGGAAAATAATATCTTAACATAACTTCACGTCTGTATGGAGGGTTAGGCAGAGGTGTAAGTACCTGTAGTAATTTCACGAGTTCAATATGTTTTAGTTATAGGGGGCGACCTGACTACGGACCTGATAACTGAGAAATTCCTGATAGGAAAACCTAATAACACTTTGCTTGACTTTGGAATCGAATCCAAGACCTCATGAGCACAGCGGTATCGCTTGTGACTACAAGACCAACGTGACATTACACTTAGCAATAATATCTAATATTGTACCTATATTAATAAAGATGGCCCATACCCGCGACTGATAATAATTCAATCTGAAAAATCTAGCAAGCTGACAGACTAATGATAACAATAGATATCAAAGTAGATAAAGAGATTACTGAAGAAACAGTTTTTCATTCATCTAGAAGATTGCTCTCTTGTGCATTCGAAGTGAAACATTCATTAACGTCACTCCAGCTACCTGAGTTCAGCTCAAACGATTTTTTATTCAAAAGTGCACAGACACTCCTGCTTTGCACTTACATTTACAAAATGAATGAAATAATAGAGAAAATGTTATTGGAATAGATTAGGATTTATTCGAGTATCCATGACTCAAAACTGTTAGTAAAACTTACGACTATGTTAGTAAGCACAGATAGAAACAAACAACACAACAAATAACGGTGGGTTACCGCTGCGACAACCCAGTAATTGCACAATAGCGAGCCACATAAACACAGTCCAGGCGACTGGCAATCATGCTGAAGATACTGACGGTGCTGCCCAATTATCAATCCCTGCAGTTGTCAAAACCACCACTAGATCAAAAGATAAAATAAAGAAGGAAAAAGTATTTATCAGACTCGTAAAAGACAAAACAATAAAACACACATTAAATAAAAAAAGAACAAAAAAAAAACTTATTCCACATAAAAGAGCAGATTTTTATGATCATAGGTAAGCAAACAAGGAGAAGCGGTGCCAATGGTGGCTGCCGCGACTTACGAGCAGTAAGTCGTGGATTCGAACCCAAACAGGCGTATTACTTTGTGTAATTTATTTCATTAACACTGCTCGCAAAACGGTGGTAACATCGTGAGGAAACCGGCATGTCCTGGAACCAATAATTCGAAGACATGTGACATCTACCAACCAGCACGGCCCGCGTGTGTTATAGCCCACTCCCTCTAATAGAGAGGAGGCCGTGTGTCCCAGCAGTGGGGACATTATAGGCTGATTATTATGCTAAGCAAACAAACGAAAAGCTAAGTCAAAATCGGTTCGTTTGTTTAGGAGCTACGTTGCCATAGACGTTTTTTCGTCATTTGCGTCGTCGGGAGTTAAAAATGGGACATACATTTTTTGCAAAGATTAACACACTGCATACTTGACTGGATGTCCGATAACACTGATGCGATTAGCACTAAACGGCGTTCAGGAACTGTCAGTATCAATATTCCATTGCAATAATGACACTGTAAGCTTTTGAACTTGGTTTAGATGCTTATTGCGTTTAGATGTTCGCCCTTATTGCGTACTAGCTGTTGCCCGCAATCTTCGTTCGCGAGAAATTATTGTATACAAAAAAATATAACTCCCCTTTTTTTAGTCGGATTTAGTTACCAAAATTTCAAGGGTTTTCATTTTTTTGCACGGAACCCTAATTATTTTTCGTAAAATAGAAGTAGGCTAAGTTATTCTTTATTACATCAGCTATCTGCCAGTGAAAGTCCCGTCAAAATCGGTCCAGCCGTACCAGAGATTAGCCGGAACAAACAGACAGACAGACAGATAAAAATTGTAAAAAATGTTATTTTGGTATATGTAGGTACCATAAATACATTCATAAGCATGTAGTAAAAAGCGGTTATTTTTATATTAAAAACAGACACTTCAATTTTAGTTATTTCAATAGATGTAAAGATACAGAAGATGTATAGATTGATTTTATTCTGAAGTTCAAACAAGAAAATTTAAAATTGTTTTGCTATGTTTTTGGCAATGATATTGTTTGAGTCATAGAATAGGACCTTTATATAGTTCCTAGTAGGCCCAGATTAAACACACCATTTATCCAATCGAAAAAGAGCAATTATTTTGAAAGATCCCACAGTGCAATGCTTGTTTTACGAGTATTTGTTAAAATGTACAGTACGTTTGTACAGCAGATGACAATTCGTTTAGCTGATTGATCCACTGTGGGACTGAGACATGTTTGTGCTGGTATTCGTGTCGTGTTGGCGTTTTAATCGATTTTATTGTAAATAAATAGTTGGATACGTTTTTTATAAAATAGTGATCGGGTTCATAGGTTATGGAGAGAGATCTGGGGGTCTAAACTGGTCACAAGGTGACAATTCATAACAGTAGGTACCAGTAGCGAAGGGTCATTTTTTGTAAGAGGTAAGCCGGAGTACATATCTTTAATGTGATTATATTATTTGTCTATAGAATACTGACTGTGACATTATTCAAAGGGAATCCGGTAGGAATCGTGTTGTTTGGAACCTTTGCCACTGGTAGGTACGTCTATGACCATTTTAAGAATTTAAACTTAATTCATAGTAGGTATTATCCTGTTATGATTCTGCTAAAGCGGCCATTTTAGACGTCTGTAATATGAAGTGAGGGTGTACTGTGGTTTCTATATACCCCACGGGAAAAAAGCGTGAGTATTATGTTACGTGTCGAAATTTGGATTAAAATAAACCTCCTTGTTACAATGGACCTTCATAATAACTAATCAAATCATGCTTCTGAATAGTGAGCATATTTTAAGTCTGTATTCTGTAATAAAAAAATCACATGAAAATATCTACTAGGTGAACATTTACTCTACCCCTTTCAAGCGAAAAAAGATCTTTAATTTGTGGACAGTAAAGCTTTTAATGAGACCAAATCCTATTACAATAGAAAGAGAAACAATTTAGTACACTTGGGAGCAAATAAATCGAGCCACTACCTTTTTTCACGTAAAATGGTAAATATTTTTGGTAATATGGAACGTATCAATTCGAACTATATATCGCCTAAAAGTTTAGTTAATAACCTTTACAATGAGGGTAAATTATTGAATAATAACCTTATTGAATGATAAATTATTGGTTCTGCAAGAAAAATGGTAATTTTGATAGAAAATTTAGTAGGGCTAAAACAGTCCATAAAAACAATAAAAAAACAAAATTATTGCAAAAAAAATATTCTTAATAACTGGTATTACCCCCCCGGGCCCTGATACATTCTTGTAGCCTATTAGTCATCGATCTGATCAGCGTTACGATGACATATTGTGGTATGTTCTCCCACTCTTCAAGCACAGCGACTTTAAGCTCGGGAATGGATGAAACAGCGGGAACCCTGGCTCGGACTCTCCGTTTTAGCTCGTCCCATAGGTGTTCGATCGGGTTCAAATCGGGACTTCGTGCTGGCCATACCATTTGTTGAATCCCGATCGCAGACAAGTATTCCGTAACGATCTGCGCGGTATGAGGTCTCGCATTGTCATGCATAAACAAGAAATTTTCTCCGACAAAACCAGCATACGGCATTACGTGGTTTTCAAGAATGTCAGTTATGTATCGGTCAGCTGTTAATCCACGTCTACCACTGCCATCGTTGGCGGGGTCGACGAAGACAAGTTCCGTTTTTCCGTCTAGAGAAATTCCTCCCCACACCATACAAGAACCACCACCAAAACTCACCGTTTCTCGAATGCAACATTGGGCAAATCTTTCACCAGGACGTCTATACACTCGGTTTCTCCCGTCATTGCTAAAAAGACAGATTCTTGACTCGTCAGAAAACAAAACTGACCTCCAGTCTTCTAACGTCCAATTAATGTGTTCTCGAGCAAACTCCAAGCGAGATCGGCGATGAGCTACAGTCAATTTTGGGCCAGTTGCTGGTTTGTGTGATGTTAAATTTCGTTCTTTTAGTCTTCGTCTCACTGTCCACCTACTGATTGCGACTCCTCGAACGTCACGTAACGCTTGCTGTAGCTGAACAGCATTAAGTCCACGGTCGCGCAACGAATTGGTTGCAATAAAGCGGTCGTCACGTTCTGTTGTTGCCCGTGGTCGGCCAGTTCCAGGTCGCCGAACAAAAGCACCAGTCTCCAGATACCTGCGGTATACCCGCTGTACCTTTGAACGACTCAAATGAAGTCTGCGTGCCACTTCACGTTGTCCGTGTCCAACCTCAAGTAAAGCTACAACTTGGGCAGCTTCCGTCGGTGTAGTATCCATTTTATCAGGTTATTTTGATTACACAGACACAGATAAAGACAACAATAACAAGTAATATGGGTATGATTAACAAAAACCTCAAATTTAATCTTTTCTTAACAGAGTACAATATAAAATGTCATAAGCAAATTAAATGCGATAATTTTATTCTACCCTTTAAACTTTAATAAAAATGAAATTTTGACAACTAACTACCCTCATTGTAAAGGTTATTAAATACCCTTTTAGGCGATATATGTTTCGAATCGATGCGTTCCTTAATACCAAAAATAATTACCATAATGCGTGAAAAAGGAAGTGGCTCGATTTATTTGCTCCCAAGTGTAGATTTAATAGACCTTACAAGAACACGACCCTTATTACAAGAAGTACATACTTACAGCCGTATCTGACCAACTTACTTGGGACGTGGTTGATTTTGGAACTACGTTTGAAATGTACTGAATTTGACAGGTGGATGACATTTTGCTTAGCAAGCAGTGCCACCCTGATGTATCTAGTTTTTTTGGTCACGTACCTAGTAGGAGCTTGTTCTTACGAGGTAACATTTATATACATATAAGCCAAGTTTTATGTATAATGTATAAGCCAAGTATTTTAGAGTAACTGTTTAACTTTCTTGATTTATGTAGGTAAACTTGTGACTTTGGTTTAATAACGTGTACATACATATTTTTTCTTACGCGATATTGTTTTGGGATCTCTTTGCCGTTTTATGTTACTACTGTTTTTCCTACCGTATGAAACTGTGTATAGCGAATCTTTATTACACACATATAATATAATAGGATAAAATAACTGAAATAACTGCTAGTCACTATGATCTGTAATCTCTTCACTATAAGGTTGCTAATAGGTTGCCGCTTGGCTTTAATTCAATGGTAAAATAAATGTGCAAGGACTATCATGTTTCTTTTTTCATAATCTAAAAAAAAAAAATGTTGGTGTACTGTTAGATACACCTCTGCCCAACCCTTCGGGGATTACAGGCGTGATGTTATGTTATGTAATCTTAAAAAACAGACCTAGATCAAACTCTTAAAAATCAATTATTTGAAGTATCCTTTCTATTTACAAATAACCCTAATTGCCTTAAATGTAGATACTTGATTCAGCTTCAAAGTCGCACAATTAAATTGAAATTTCCCAATAACAGTCTAAACATTACCGTAGTTTAGCTCCATACCGTTGTACCCATAGTTTAATTTATCGTTTACAGCCGTCAAGAGTCGTTAATTGTAATTAATCTGGGAATACTGAGAACATAAGGCCATTATGAGTTGCCCTTTGTAATTGTAACTAAGCTTTATCTAAAGACGTATATACACCAAAGGATGATGTGCTTTTGTTCTCATTGTTATGCATCGTTCCTACACAAGATGGAAGTAACGTATTCAGTACCTAAGTATATTATTTAAAACCCCTTCCCCATATAAAAATTTGTCATAGGTTATTTTAAAAAAACCGGCCAAGTGCGAGTCGGACTCGCGCACGAAGGGTTCCGTACCATTATCTATAAAAACGGCAAAAAAATCATATCTGTTGTATGGGAGCCCCCCTTAATATTTTTTTTTTTAATTTTTTGTGTTTGTTGTTATAGCGGCAATAGTAATACATCATTTGTGAAAATTTCAGCTTTCTAGCTATCACGGTTTATGAGAGACAGCCTGGAGACAGACAGACAGACAGACAGCGAAGTCTTAGTAATAAACGGGACCCCCGTTTTACCCTTTGGGTACGGAACCCTAAAAAAACAGCTGTTTCCTACAAAACTACAATACCTACACGGTCAAAATACATGGAACAGCAGATTTGGGGATTAGAATGATATACTAAATACGTGGTAACTGTTTTAGCGTCGCTGTCCCTCCACCCTATATATAGTAAACAATCCTTTTGGATTTGCTGTAGTCGGGTAAAAATAGTTCGAAAATGAAAAATCGACAATTGATTTATTTTCTGAGACTTGATTTATAAAACTGTATCTATTTTCACTAATATTAAAAGGCTCCTAAATGAAAGCGTAAGACTGGATTTACCTATATTTCACAAATAAATTATTTATTGATTGAATTACCAGTCGCTATAATAAAACACTTAATGTGACGATTGACAGGGAAAGATGGACGAAAAAAACATGTTGCCGACCCCAAGTAACAGCCGACAAGGACAGGATATGATTATGATATTAGAACACAGATATTGGAGCCTTCAACTACATAAAAACGTAGCCTCTCAAATCTTAAGGGAGTTTAGTGATCTGCAGAAGCAGTTTTGATTTAGAATTCCACTAATTACGTCATGTTAAGACAAACTTCACAAGTATGTGGTTTTGGATCTTCGGAAACTTGTAGACTGCCAATATGTTCGGGCTAATCTAGAAACTTTGGAAGTTCGGATTCCACAACTTTTACAAGCAGATTTGGTCGGATTTATGGGATCTGACGGCTGTATACTACATATACCCATACCCTTGGATTATCCAGCCTAGTCTTGTATATTGTCACCTTTTTTTGAGTCCGATACTGTTTCTTGTTGTTTTTAGTTACGTCTAGTTGAAGCTATTGCAACTTCTCTACCAGACGGATATGGTACTGCAGATTTATAGACTACCTCACTTAATCGCCGCATCAGTAGCAACTGGAGTAATAATACCTATTCGTATTCTCCTACTAGTAATATTCTTGTCAGCACTATAAGCGCTCAACACAAATTCCAGCTGTCACAGGGTAGACCAAAGGGTAGTTGTCACGGGCCGTCGGTTTCTATAAGTAAACGATGACGTCACCGTATCTAGCACCGGCCGCTGAGGCGTCGAGGTGTCTCCGTGCGCTGTCCATGGATGATTGCTCAAAGATACAGGCGCCCAGTACGGTCAATTTAGACCGGATCGGTACCGTTCGGTGCGGGTAAAATAGTCCCATAATTTGAGTATGAGGTCGCATATAAAGAAACTGGTGCATAAAAGTATGCAAACTTTCTGGTCCCAGTTAATCCGGACGGGCAAACGTGTTTCTTTACAAGCATCAAGCACTCTATTACAGTCCACTTAGCTATTGAGTATTGACGTATGAATTTCTTTGTTTCAGATCAAAACTAGCAGTTTTAAACAACAGGCACGCTTACTTCCTCCTCGTAGACAACGGCTCCATCGGCCGGTACGGGGCTGAGATCGTTCTGAGGCGGAAGCTAGAGAAATACATCGCGGCACAGAAACTACACCCATGTAAGTACTGTAATTTGAAAGCGGCAATAGATAGCGAATTATTAACCAATGATAGAGCTTTGAGAAGGCTTAGACTAAGTGATATTCTATCAGGTATAAGGAGTGGGATATGTATTGTATTGATATATAAGCTAAGTTATACGAAAAAAAGACGAAGAAGCAGGAGTTTTATTTCGGCCGCCGGAAAATTAGCAGAACCCAGGGGACATTTTGGTGTTGTATCGTGAAATAGAGCGTCTAAACTTTGCAGTTGAAATTGCAGATTTTGCAACAATTGCAGGTGGCACGTGCAGGTAGTGCCCTGTACCTATTCCCTATTCTTCTTTTTAAGAGGCGTGGGGGGAGGGGGCCTTGTAATACAGGGCAGTGGTACGGTCAAAAAAATTGATACATTTTTTAACTTCAATTTTTTTCAGCAAGTTTGGAAGTTTAGTTGTTTGTTAGCCATTAACCTGAAATGCAACTCCAAAATGATCTACATTAACATCGTCTTAATTACAAAATGTTGATCAAGCTACAAAGTTTTCAGTATAAACCCTATCCAATTACGATTGAACATCGCTTCAGACACGCCCAGTTTAAACCATTAACAGTTTAAAACTAGGTCAGGCAAATTAACAATCAGTGGAAAAAGCATCGGCCAAAAGCATCTACTTTTAAAGTTCTGCAAACTTTACTTTCAGCTAAAAATAAATTTCCTCAAAAAAGCCAACTCTTTGTCTTAAATTTGAAAAGCAATCAGAAAGTTGACAACGTCACAAGTAGCGATCGAATAATTAGTTTTAAACTTTTTAAATGTTTGTTTTACACCATAAGCCAAATATTGAGGCTTATGATATTATTAGTAGGTTCTAACTCGATTATGGAGGTCAGATAGACTGGAAACCGATCCTAAAATAATTGGGAATTGGCTAGGCAGATGATGATGATATTTATTATTGTAATAAATTATTTTTAATTTTAGTGCACAGAGATATTTCGTTTTTTTTAAAGAATAACCTAATATTTGACAGGTATCGCGACGTTGCCAGCTTTCTGACTGTATCCATAGCCTAAAAGCAGCTTCCAATTTACTTCAGGTAGACATAATCTTGATGCTCTAAATGAATTTCAACTTTGTTTTAACCTCAAAGTTGGGCAGGACCTTTCAAAATTAATGCCCCTGCACACCTGGCACCCACAAGACTGCGAAGTCTACTAAAACTTTAGGTATTATAGAGGAAATGACGTATTCGGTCAATGAAACTGGCAAGTTATCAAGCAGAGAACATGTTTTTACGAATCTTTTCGTGATTATGGAAATATTAAAGATCCAAGCTTTTTATGGAAATTTTGAAGAAAGAAATCATTAGGCATTTTAACTGTAATTTTCAATAAAACCATTTAGGTAGCTACCTACAGCTAATGTTTTTCAGTGCTAAGTTTATTAAAGCACAACCAATCTTTGAAATTCGTTGGTACTACAAAACCATGTCATCCGTTTAATTCAATGTGGGTTAAATACTAATAAAACAAGTAACATCTGTCACTCCATCCCTTTTACACCTGTGTCCCAACTCTAGAAAGGGTCGTCGCCGAAACATACTGCAACTCGTCCCAACCTTCTTTCAAAAGTACTCCGGTGTCGGTTTTCGGTCCAACCAGATGCGGGCAATCAGTGTTTTACTTCGGAATATTTGCGAAGTACTGATTAGGTACCCATACGGCTGCTAAACCTCTGTAACCGAGCCAGTTTCCACCATTTTAAGCAACAAACAAGACTGAACGAAGTACATAAGAACCCTCAAAGAAAACAAATCTAAGGCCCGCAAGCACCACGAATCACTAAACACGTTTAATGCTAAACATATTTAAAACGTCATTCCGTCTCTGTCATCTTTAAGGCGTTGGCACAGATTAGTCCAGATACTTCACTCAGTAGAAAATTTTCAATACCTATTACGATAATTGCCTACTCCCTCGCGTCAACAACCACTGTATGCTATAATGCGCCTAAATGCTCAAGCGTACAGCAGTGATTGCCTCGCATCGCGCGATTCCACAGTAATTGTAGGGCTGCCTCTTCGATAAAATTAAATTAACATAACTTTTTATCTATGTTATTGAGAACTGTGAATATGTTCTGACTTTTATGTGGCAGTTAAAAATTTTATCATTTATAAAATATTTAACCAATTTAAAAAAAATGACAGGTAAATGGAAATCATTGACAGGTAAATGGAAAAATGTTAGGTGTTTATCGCTTCTTTTGCTTGATTTACACCCATCTACAGCACATAAGGCACCACACGGCATCGTAATACGCGTACGAACGAACAGCACTATTAAAATTAAACGGCGTGCGCGCGCTTCGCTTGCGAAAACCGCACTGAATTTGATCCGCCGGCGGACCGAGACCGCTCGGCTGGGCGGTAGGCACTTATAGCGCGCAAGTACATGGAGTGACGGAGGCCTGGCGTTGGCAGTAACAGCACGATGTTTTAAATACGTTTAACGTTAAACGTGTTTAGTGATTCGTGGTGCGAGCGGTCCTAAGAATTCTAACTTTTGACAGTACTAATTCCAAGCAATACCTTGTACAAGCACAGGTATATCGGGACTAACTAAGTTTCAGTAGCGAAGGGTCAATTTTTGTAAGAGGTAAGCCGGAGTACATATCTTTAATGTGATTATATTATTTGTCTATAGAATACTGACTGTGCCATTTTTCAAAGGGAAGCCGGTATGAATCGAGTTGTATGGAACCTTCGCCGCTGCTAAGTTTATTCGGACTTTGACATAAAGCTGGTACCGTACCACTACTTATAGGTAACTTTACTCAAAGTTCAGTTTCCTATAAGTAAGTTGGATAAGTGATTAATGCGACTGATTTGACTAGGAGCTTTAAACTTTAAGCAAGTTGGTGGTGTATCTCTATCTTACTGGCGATATTATCGTCGTCCCACGTATTTGTATGCGAAAATATCGCCGCGATTCTCTCGCTCGTGGAGACGGCCTCATAGAAATACGTGGCACGACGATAATATCGTCGCGATTCTTTCACTCGTGGAGACGGACCCTTAGTTATTATTATTATAAATGCAAAAAATTGTGAGGACGGATGGATGGCTGGATGGGCATTTGTTACTCTTTCACGCAAAAAGTACTGAACCGATTTGAATTACATTTGGCACGCAGATAGCTTATCCTGGATACATAGAATACTTTTTATCTTGTTAGTACGATCCCGTGTAGGACAGTTACCGAACACCACGCGGCCTTATGCTTGTTAAGAAATAAGGTCATCTATGCGTTTTAGACTTAAGATTTCTACCGTTTGTTTTCATAGTTAAACTTATATCATTAATTAATCAGCCCGTATAACCTAACATGATACTTATTATTTTACGATTTTCGCCAGGTCATTTTCGGTCTAAGCAGTCTCCGACATTCCTTGTCAAACCGGGTACCTATACATTCGCTCATTGTACTTGTCTTCCTAATATTATAATGTGAAAGTGTGTTTTTTTGTTTGTCACACCTTCGTGCCTTAACAGCTGAACGGATTCCAATGAATTTTAGAACATGGATAGACCGTTTTTTACCGATAGGATGTTACCGTGGACCCATTTGCAACCTCAACAATTGGTAAATTTTTAACCGACTTCTAAAAGGAGGAGGTTATCAACTTGTCTGAATGTATTTTTTCTTTGTGTGTGTGTTCAGCGATATCTTCGCCAATTGTGAACCGATTTCGATGATTTACTTTGTCAAGGTCGATTTCTTATCATTTTCCTTGTTAGAAAAAGCAACAACTTTATTTCTCTTTGTCAAACTGGGCTTATATTCGCTATTATAAATAACTAGTACAGTAAGTAGCCGTACAAGTTTGAAACAATATTTCCAGAGCTAGATTTCTTAGGTCCTGTACTCTTGCCCTAGTTTTGTAGGCTCTCGACTGGATTTACGATGTCGTATGTATTTCTTACTTTATGGATCTATCTCAGTTGGTTTCGTTTAGTTAGTTAGTTTAGTCTAGTTTTTTTTGTTAGTACCTAAAACTTTATTAAAAGGTATTTTTAACTTATACGGGGTGGAAGGGACGTAGACGCGAAAACGGTTACCACGTATTCAGTAGGTAGGTACATCATTCTGAGCCCCACATAGAAAATGTTCATCGGTTATTAAAAAAAAACAGCTGTTCCATACATATTGATCGTGTAGGTATTACACTGTTATAGGAAACAGCTGTTTTTTTTTAAATAACCGATGAAAAATTTGAATAAATGTCGCCGGACACACAATGATGTACTGAATACGTGGTAACCGTTTTCGCGTCAGTGTCCCTTCCACCCCGTATATATTTTTGATATCAGTTCTAAAGATGGATATCTTTAGTCCTATGCAGATTTCAGCAGCTCTTAATAATCTCCGGCTAACTTATAACAATCACTGTTTTAAGCTTACACGGTTTAAAACTAAACTTATACCGCCATGTCATGTCTGTGTCATGGCGCCTGCAACAGCGTCGAAAGAACAATGACCACGCTCCATACATGCGATGACCTGTCAATCAAATTTTTTATCACATGATGTATAGTGATGTGAGTCATACCAAATTATCGAATAAGTCTTAAATATGCCACTGTAAAAACGTGGTTTGATTTGACAATCAGGTAAAAATATTACAATGAAAACAATATTTGAGGTTATGTAGGTACCTACATACCTACTTAACTGTCAAACAAACAAGTACAAACCATCACTTTTACAACTATTCCATAAAATCGAAGTATCGACCTTCATGAATTAAGTACTTTTATTATTGGTTGAATAAGTGGGTTATTATTCCTTGTTCTTACTCGTTGAAAAACCATAGGAAAAAGTTGGGAAATTAGATAAAAATAAAACAGCAGATTTATTAATTTCATTATTTTATTCTAAATCTTCTCTTACTACTACATCATCTAAAAATGCAGCTGGAGGTACTATATTGTTTTGGTACCTGGCCCATCCAAGGTACCACACCAATGTCATTACGTGTGCACAACAACCAACAGTGCGACGTCCTACGAGGCAGCTGCAGCAATACTCACTTATGCCTTCTCTACCATTTAAATTATTTTCAATTAAAATGTAGACATAGTATTGCCGCCTGCCAATATGCCTTGACTTAATTTTTCCTCTTATCAATGAATTTTCCCCACTACCTCTCAAATTGAACTCGTCCATGTTTAACATTTCTCTGCACACTTCGATTCTGTATCCACCATGAAAACGTACATGCTCGCCATAATAAGATCGAGCTTGACGTATTTGGTACGTTCCCAAGGCGAATAATATCAAATCGTTATATTCTAGACGGGGGAATAAAACATTATAGTTATGAGCTGTGATACTCCTGAAAAAGGATGCCCGTCTATTGAGATTTAATAAGTTAACTGCTCTTGATAAATTATTTTCTAAGGGCATCCTTTCTCGTATTAAATGAACAATTTGGCCAGCATCAACTCTGTCATGTAGGCGAACACCAAACTTATTTATTATTCCTGCTGCAATTTGAAAATAAGTCATCATATTTGGCACTGTTTTATTGAAGTGGTCAAACCGAAATAATCTATAATCTCTTTTAAAATATCCGTTGACCACCTCAACTACCCATCTGCAAATTGTTACACAGCGACTTCTGTTAGCTTGGGCAGTAGTCAATTGGTGTTCACCTTCACTTAGAGACTCTGGTACATAAACCTTGTAGTTGCAGCTCTCTAATAAGCTGATGCTGTCCCTGAAACCCCTATCTAAAATAAATATATCATTTTCTTGAAAATAATGTCTGATTGGGGAATTTTCATTGATAAATAGAGACTTCATTATGTCTGCATCTGATGTGGTAGCCTTGTAGGGGCCATAACACTCTAAAATATAACCATCACATGTTACAAGCATAAATGGTTTGATTAGATTTCGGTATTTGTGTAAAGAGTATGAATCTTTTTGGAACATATAGTTACTACTTTTATTTAAATAAATATATGTTCCGTCACAGATTACAATTGTTTGCAAATTATTTTCATTATATATTCCATTTGGAATTGTTAAATTGTGCTGAAGCAATTCTTCCCTACTTAAATGATTTAAGCCTAAGTTTCTTGGAACAAAGTCTTGTAACAAAATACCTCTTACT
Organism: Eurois occulta; assembly: GCA_950022335.1. NCBI lineage: Eukaryota > Metazoa > Arthropoda > Insecta > Lepidoptera > Noctuidae > Eurois > Eurois occulta. The sequence continues at coordinate 14,158,698 of OX465498.1, read as the reverse complement.
TTACTCATTAGACGTTCTAATGTTGTGCGTGGTATTTGTAACAGTGTGGAAATTCTGTCATCGGAATCTCCTGTTCGCATCTTTATAAGGATGCATGCTAGTCCTAATATACCTCTGTGCATCTCTATGATTCGGGGTAACTCTGTTATTAAAGATAATAAATTATCTTTGGTTATACCCATCCAGTACCTACACAAATGATCATCCATTTGTTCTATGGATTCCATGCTGCTAAAATCAAGAAATGGTTTATCTACATTTATAAATGACAGCATGTGTTCTAATTGTTGAACAGTGAAGTTAGATCGGCTGTTCTCTGCATCATACAGGGAATCCCAACTATTTTGTATTAAGTGGTTTGTGCAGACTCTGGCAAGGATGGGTACATAAAATCTATAATTAATTAGAAGTGTTCTTCGTAATGGATCTGACACTATGTGAAGAGAGATTTGATTGCACCCATAAAAAAGGCAATGAGATGCCGAATTTGGAGCTCTTCTATAATTCTCCATAATAGTGTCAGGGACGAGTGGATGGTCAGTAGGTTCCTGGTGAATATGAGCTTCTGGACTTGCCGAATCACTGGATTCTTCTGAAGCCTCATCTGGGTTTACAGGGGGCACCACATCCACAGGTGGTTCCAGAGTTTGCGATTGAAGTCCTGAACTCCCAGTTTGCATGTCGTCAAGATTCACAAACACGTTTCTTGTTTCATCAAGTGATTCGCTACGAATGGCGTCTCTTTTCACCTTCATAAAACAGGCATGGCACAGGCGATCAGATGGCGATATCTACAAACAAGACAACAATATAAGTAACTAAGTTGTCAATTTCCCAAAATCTTCTCTTTTATCTAAATAGTAAAAAAAGCAAAGATTTATTATCCAGTTGTGTAGATTATAATAAAATATGTGTAATATCTACATTAGAATTAATCTGTGGTAGTACTGTAACTTCTAAATTCAAGTGTTGAATGCCGTAACCAGAATACAACAGTAAATGAAAACACTCGATAATATCAGCTGTTCAGTACATTTCATCGAGTTATGCAACTGTAAATGTGTGGATGCAGTTGTTTTTTTCTCAGTGTTAATTTCATACTAAACATTGTTTGTAATGATAAGTATTTATAAACTAAATAACTACAAAATAGTAACTTTAGTAAACAATAATATTTACCTGACGAGGTGCTATTCTACTCTCAACTATTTGAATAGTTTTATTATGATGCAAAGATGTAGTCACACTCAAAATCAAGTGGCTTTGCAGTTTGACCAATGATCGTCCACACAGCAAGCAAACTTCTTTGTGACCACGACGAGATGGGCCTGCAGATCGATCATTATTCCCATGAAGCTCATCATTGACACTTTGCATTGCTAAATAAAAGCATGCCTCGCAAATAAAGTCCTCTTCAGTAACCTAAAAAGAAAAATACTTGGTACAGATAAACAAGTATTTCAAAAGGCACATCCTAACGTTCAACAATGAAGCTATTAGAAGCTTGGTAATATGTTTTTCATTAAATATAAAACTTACAATGACCGGAGATATCCAGTTGCTGATTAAAGAGATGACTCTTGTGTTTTGTTCGAAGACGAGATAGCGGCTTTGTGTGTTCGATGAATTCACACATATATTGCAGTTGATACAATGTATCCGCTGCGACATCAGCGGTCTCGTGCATTCTCTCATGGTGTCCTGTTTTATTGCAAACGAAGACAAGTCCAAAATCACAAAAGCACTAATTAGTATCCGTGTAACACTAGCCGAAGTAAACGTAAGCGTAATCAGTATCCGTGTAACACAAGCCAAAGTAAACGTAAGCGCAGGGAATCGGAGTCCGTAGTGAATGCAAATGTCGTCAGAAAGAGGAAAACGGTAAAAACACACAGAACACATCGACGCGAAAGCAAACGAAGGACTGCAAAGAACATTCGTAACTAACCGACGCCATCACGTCAGGGATGTCACACTGACAGCACGAAAAACGTTTCGTTTCACAATTATAACTTCACTTAGTAACTTCACAACCGCGGATTGACAACCTAAGAATACGATTACTACTAAGTAACCTTTTAAAGAATTTAAATACAATGCACTGTACAAAAAATGATGCACGAAATACAAAATGAATAAATGTTAACAGTGCTAAAACTGCGTCTAAATGTCAAACTCAACATAAAACGGAACGGTACTTCAATGCATTTGAAATGGCTGCGTTCTATATTAAAAACAACGCTTTATTTGGTGGCCGTTTTAAAATTAACTTTTCTTTTTTTTCACATTAATAATTCTGTTTTAAGTTAGTACTACGTACATAACAAAAAATTACTTATTTAATACGCTAAACAACATCACTATACACACAATCTTCTGTCAAAATGATTGACAGGTCATTATTGGACATGATTCTTTCGGGAGCTCAAAATTATGAACAATCACGGAAGATATCCCGTAAGTGACTGAATAAGTTTAACTTACTTATAACTGTCATGACATAATATCACACCTGGAATCCCTGAACGGTTAGTCCAGAGTTGTACCAATAGTACGCCTACATTTCGCTAGTTATAACTACCATAATGTGACAGTTAATTTCATACACAATTAAATTTAATAAAGCCTTCCATAGCAAATAAAAGATCACAACTCATTCAACCAGCATTTTTATAATTTTGTAGCAGCTGCATATTTATGTCACTATAGGTGTAATTAAACAACGTTATACGTGAGTGTTAATAATTAACCGGCTCTTAATTATTGCAGCACTCTGTGTGAGAGTTGCTCTGAAAACACAGCGGCGCAAAAAGTCCGATAAAAAAACTGACAAAAGGCTTATAAATAAAATAAACATAGTCCATAGAATAGGTTAGTAACAGAAATCTTATAAACTATGTTAATACAATAAAAATAACAATGAGAATCAAGGTGGAAATAATTTGATTCTTCACTAACCAGCACCTGTCACATGCAGGTTAGGTCACCGCCGAGTCCATTCTATCCGCTATCATTTTCAGTATGCCGTTATGCCTATAAGCTAGTCGATTTTGGAAAAAGTACCTACCTTATAAGTTTAACTGTAATCGCCCCCTATTACATGGGACTTTAATATAACTGGCAAAATGTGGGTGCACTATTAGTTACACCTCTGCCTAACCCTTCTGGGATTCAGGCGTGATGTTATTGTAAGTTATGTTTAACTAAAAATATAACGAGTATTATAATGCCTTGTTAAGGAACTCTGGAACAGAAGCCGATAAATCAGAAAACACAAATGAATGATTTCAATAAATTTAACTTTTATGTTTTTCCCTATCTTAAAATATTACCACAACGGCTGTCAATTAGTTATGGCATAATAGATAAGTCAGTTAGTTCCTCATAATTTTCCATTAGGAAAAAAATTAATTATCGTGTTTTGGTCCGACTATATTGTGGTACCGCCGATTTTGCCATGTTTAGTTGTAACATAACAATATCAGCCCATGATATTCCCCTGCTGGGACACCGGTCGGTTTTTCACAATGGTCTCCTTCACTGTTTTGAGAGCAGTGTTGATAAAATAAATTAGGTACGCAAAGTAACGCCAGCCTGGGTTCAAACTCTCGGCCTTCAACTCGTACGTCGGAGCCGATAACACAGCGCCACCACTACTCTTTAAATATTGCTTGTACCGGTAGATCGGTCAGCCGGTCATGTACTTACTACGCACGACGACCAAGCTAGGTAAACCAGTATACGCTGATCTCTCATTGTACGGAAAGCTCATACAAAGCGAGGTCATGTTATACTGGATACGTATAGCTTGATGTTTCGCGGTGTGTACGAGTTCACTTACCTCACGATCCTCTTCATCGGGCTGAGGCGAGCTAGTGGTTCCTGTCGATTTATCGTAACTCTGATTCATCTCATCTGTCTGGAACATGAACGAGAACAGATCGTAATACCACAGATGTGGAGTGTAGATATCTTCTTCATTCTTCGTAATCTTCTTACTATGCAGCACTCTCTTATGTTCCCTCCTCACACAAGCCCTCAGACTTTCAATCTTCCTCAACACATGCACTCGGGTCGCACTCGGATCGTATTCTTGAACAAGCTGCGTCATTTTCGTGATTGCTTCGTGTCTTCTGTGCTTCATTTTGTATGAAATGCAGTGTTTATCCCACAGGCATGGTAGATTCTGGTATAGGGTGATGAATTCTTTGACTAATTTGCGCGGGAAGACCACGTTTACTGCGTCGGCCATTTTGTTGGGGGGCACGCGTTCGTCAAGCGGCGCGGCGCGCACGTCACTGAGCGTGTTGGGTGGGGCTGGTGCGCAGGTTGGCCCCCCGCCTCTGCACCCCGCTTGCGTCGCGTCCCCCGCCGTGGCCTGTCTGACTGACTATACGCGGTACATTTCATTTGAGTGCGCCAACATGTTTCTATGCACGGTCGATACGCGTGCTCGGCTGACTAGATAGCCGAGAATGATATTATTGTGCGGAAGCGTGTTTTGGAGGGATTCGTGGATGATATAAACTAGCAGTTTTATTATATCAGTAGCTGGTAGGTACACTTGTTTGTCTAAAAAGTGGCTGTTACACTTGCAATATTAATAACGGAAATTAAACCAAAATTACCTACACAACATAACTTCCACTTAATTAACACAGCCCAATTGATACAGCTTTAGAGACAACTCCAGAACAAAATAATAATAAATTTTATAAATACTCCCGTTCTCAAAATACAAGACCAGAAACGGCAACTTAAAAAAATAAAAAGCTAAAGTAGGCAAGGAGGTCGGTCATAAATATTTACATCATTAGGAGCCTGTCCTTGGGTACAAAGCATGCAATTTGCAAGCATTTTAACGAGGGATCCCTTGTTCCTGAGTTCCTGACATTTGCCGGAAACTCGCATAATTTTAGAAAAAAAAAGAAATGGCTTGTTCCGCGGCAACGGTATTTTTAATAAGTGGATTTAATAAGCCTTTGGAGAGTAAAAGAAAATAAAAAGAATAATTTGTAATTTCGGTTTACAGGTAGCCTACCATGACATCATAGCAGGAGTAATTCCAGTGTGGGAAAGAGATGGCGCTAGACGACCTGTATAGCTCTATCTCTTTCCCACACTGGAATTAATCCTGCTTTAGGACGTCATAGTAACCGGCCAGCTCCCCATCGCCATCATCGTTAAAACAATCTTCTTACGCAATTAAATCATTGCCTTTCGTACCTCTCGTCTCGCAAATCACTACCACTAATACTATTATACGAAACCTCAGTTATTCCAATTTCTACCTCTACATCGTTATGACTATTAAAACTACACGTAGCTATAGATATAATACCTAGATAATCCAATTATCACGACCCGTATAAAAACCATACGTTTCAATTTTGACTACCCACTATGACGTCATAAGCACTATTTAGTTAGGTACAATGCAAACAAGTTACTATACAAAATAGACTGCGTTTTTGTTCATTAAATGCCTAGATTAAAGTTCTTGAATTGTAACGTTGCTGTTTGAAACAAATTAGCTTACTGCGACAGTGGCCAGGTTAAGCATAAAAGTGGTCTTGCGTTATCTAGGTATTTAAAGGTATCTGTGATTAAAACAGGGGGTCTAAAATGGCCGCTTTAGCCAAATCATAATAGGATAATAATATGAATTACGTTTAAATTCTTAAAATGGTCATAGACGTAGCGTAGGTACCTACTATTATGAATTTGTCACCTTGTGACCATTTTACGAATTTAAATGTAATTCATATTATTATCCTATTATGATTTGGCTAAAGCGGCCATTTTAGACCCCCAGATGTAGGTACTCTCGTTGTCATCACACAATAAACAGCTACAATTTGAAGTAAAACTCAAAGTTGCTTTTATACAAGGTTACCCAGGGACTACGTGGAAAGGGTTTCCTAAATACAACTATGTTTAACATAAAATAACATTAACTACTAAAACGGGTCAGACTCAAACAACAATAGCCTACAGGTGCAAAACATGCTGATAACAAAAGCTACATGCCATGCGGTAGGTACTTATGTACCGACGTCCCCAAGATATACATAATATACAAAGGTTTATTTACATTGTCTCTCTTGACGGATTAACCGGCTATAATCCACGACGTGGTAAGTGAGGATGAACACACAAAATGCATGTCATGGTAGCAAGCGTTTCCAAAGACAAATTGCGAGCAATAAAAAGGATTTTTCTGTACTTTTGAAAGTGAGAGTGTGTTAAATCTGTGAGTGATCTGGTGACAATGAATGGTTAATTATATTTCAACGATCCCAATGCAAACCTCAGTTATTTTGGCGAAGTTAGTGAAAAAGACAGATTGAACAAGTAAAAGAAAAATAACAGTTTTTAAATACAATCACCCTACATGATAAGTTGATAACATATTTTCATTAAACACTTCCTCGAAAACTGGCTCTTATCGCATTACGATTAGGTTCAACATGTATTTCACAAAAAGCAAATTAAATCATAGGTAGTTTCAAAATGACTAATGACCAAAATACTTTACGTTCTGTTATTTTATTTCTTCCTAAGTGTATCGTTAAAAGTCGTTTGATTCACGTGGGCATTTGCCACCGCAGTTCTCGGTTCCATTACACCACGATTTCTATCTCGGTTGCAATGACAAGTTTCTCCCAATTGTGTCAAAATTTAGTTACTGACAAAATGAAACCATCATCAGAGCTTTATAAGCCAAATAACAGGAAGATCCAAGATTCTCTATACGAAGACAAACAAACCGTATCTTGTAATATCCGAAAACACACGAGAGAAAACAAAAGTTGCCACATTATTGCTTCCCATGTTCCATTATACGCGAGCCATTCATATTCAGTACGAAATCCATGGGAATGAGCCCCCCCTTACATTTCTGTATTATAAGATATGGGCTTTTATTAACGTGCGGTTTCTGGGATGTCATCAGAAGTGGGTAGCAAAACTATAGTTAGCTATTATTGTTGTGCCATAAATTACTTACTTTTGAATCGTTTTAGGATGTTATCTTTTTTTTTTTTTTTTTGGTGGCGCTCTGGGCGGAGCGGAAGGGAGTGTCAGACTCTTACTGACTAAAAACCACCCATGTTCCTTCTTTGGCCCTTCATGTTCCAGGGCCGCGGTATCTCTTTCGAACAGTCCCGCAGCCCTGGCAGGCATCGGCCCTTGCGGGCCCCTCCCGTTTGCTGACAACTCTTTGAGGCGCGCGTGGAACACGAACGCGCCGTCGACACGGCCTGCCCGTCGTCATACGACGGACGGACGGCGAGCTAGCCCATTACTCACCGTCCACAGGCCCGCGCCTACGGTGGCCGAGAGCCATCACGGCGTGGCCCCCGACGCCCGGTGCTTCTCCTCCCGCGGCGGCTGGGACGTGAGGCTATCTCCCTCTCACGTTCCGCCGCCTCCTTCGCTAGCATGACTGCTTCGCAGAAGGAGGCGACGGCTTCCCATTCCCTCTCGCCCCGGACCATGGCTTGAACCAGGGCCGGACGCGAGAGGTCGCCGCCGCCAATCGCCGCTACGAGGACACGGCGTTAGGATGTTATCTACTATCACAAATGATTTTCGATTTATTTTAGCAAAAATTCGGTCGTAGAAGTCTATTCATTCAACGTAATTTCAATGATTTTCTGAAACCAAAGGGCCTAGAAAAAGGAACACTTTATCAGCGATAACGTTGATGGAAACTTCAAAATACACGAAAACGATTGCGAACTGTCTAGGCACTCAGGTGGAATTATGGTGACATAGTTGTGGAAAAATCACATAAGAAGTTGCTCTGCCCCAGAACTGTTCTAACAAACCTTGTCATTATTTTCCTACCCTTGTCTCATGTTACTTGGGGTCGGCGTGACACGTTTTTTTCTTTCAATAACTCTCCTCTGTCAACCGTCACGCTATCATTTACTCGTTTTTCTTTCATATCATTCCTCACACAATCCATCCATCCTTTCCTTGGTATTCCTCTCCCTCTCCATCCATCAACATTTATAATAATCACTCTTTTAGTCACATGCGATTCGTCCGTCCTCATCACATGCTCATACCGATACAGTCGATGCCCTTTCTACTTTTATTAGCTAGCGCAACTTTCAAACTTCCTATAATATACTCATTCCTTACATTATCCATTCTTGTCACCACACCACATCCAGCACAATATTCTCATCTCCGCTGCATGCAATCTTTTTTCATTCATCTTCTTCACGGGCCTAGCAATCCGATCCATACAGTACGACACGTCTAATCACGGACTTGTATGTTTTCGCCTCTCACTTGAGGAGCATCATAAAAGCACGATCCATTAAGCTAAGTGCTAAACTCACCCTTTTGGCATTAAGCTGAGAAATACCACTGCTGTCGAAGAAAAAATGTCACTTATTTTGCAAACTTATGTGCACATTCTCACACTTGACAAAACAAATGCTCTTGAAGTATTTAACCCCTTATCAAAAAACAAGTTTTCAGTCTTTAAAATATTGAAAAAAATTGAAAAGAATATTTCAAACCAAATTAAATTATCCATCAGTTTTAAGAATAGCAATCTCAACATATTTTATGAACTCAACGGAGCCTATGAAAAACAATTACTCAAAGAGATTACAATTTAATTTAGTTCTGTCATTTTACAATTCCTCTGGAAACCGGACTAAGCTCTGGGTTAGGGCTTGTCCGCACTATTGGGAATAAACCACGTGGACATAATTACATATTAGTTTCTTGAAGAGAAAAGATAACGTTACTTGTCGGTGGAGGATATTATAGTACCGGATTGACCTTGTCCGTAAAAACCCTTTGCGGTCATCAATTATTCACGGTTTTTAGGGTTCCGTACCCAAAGGGTAAAACGGGACCCTATTACTAAGACTTCGCTGTCTGTCTGTCTGTCTGTCTGTCTCCAGGCTGTATCTCATAAACTGTGATAGCTAGAAAGCTGAAATTTTCACAAATGATGTATTACTATTGCCGCTATAACAACAAATACTAAAAATTAAAAAAAAAATATTAAGGGGGGCTCTCATACAACAGATATGATTTTTTTGCCGTTTTTATAGATAATGGTACGGAACCCTTCGTGCGCGAGTCCGACTCGCACTTGGCCGGTTTTTTTACATCATCTCATGGTTTCCGATTAAAGCAACAATTTATTTCCAGAAGAGAGGTTCATCCGAGTTTGTGTTGTATAATTTTGAAAATATAGCTCGTTTGGAATATAGAGCGCAAAAGGTTTCATTTGCATAGTCTAAGCCTACATCAAAGATAACAATGTGACTGTCTATCTGTCTAGTCTGGAAAAAACCAGCGGCCCTTTCAACAATAGGATGAACATAAAATACGCAGACAACAATGCAAGCAAACCCTTACCCGTTCTTACCAATTTCATAGGCTCAAGATTTTAAGATTCAATTTTAGATTATATGAGAGGACTCCTATTATACAGTTCGTTATCTTTTAAATAAACTATTATATACTTATAGGGTATACTTATCCTCGACTGACACCATCGCGAGGGGTAACGTGCGCTGCTTGTCGCGGTACATTATAATATGTACATTATATATTTGCATACCTACTTTCATTGTTGTCTTGAACATTCTCGTAAGATATGTAGTTTACCGAGAATAGTACAACTCTATGGTTTACGAAATTCTAAACTAAACTTATTTATCTGCTTACTTCTTGTGGATTTTTGTAGGACATATTTGTTTTATTTTTATTTTATTTTTTTATTTATATTTGACTTCATAACCTTGTATTTATTCCCCAAAGAAGTAAGTAATGTACAGACACATCAAGCTACCCGAAACTGTCAAACTTTCCCAATCAACCATGAACCTAAATGCTTTAGCGATAAAGTTGAAAATTTATTACAGAAATTTGACAGGTTGTAGTAGCTTGATGTGCCGTCTGTACTTTCCTACATCGATTTTATTTCACCAGTATCGTAATGTCTCATTCAGCCCCATTTATTTCATTTTTTCTGGTACAGAAGAAAGAGGAAATCCTTGAAACATAGTACCTCTCGAAGAATCTGCGACAGACAAAAAAAAACTTTTGTGAAATACAGAGAGACTTAAGAAGAAGACTATCACACATGTTTGAGTGACAATGAAGATTTTTTCCTTAAACTCGGTATGCCATATTGGCTGGAAACTTCTTAAAATAAACTCATTTCACAGAACATAGCACTTAGGCTAACACAGGATCTATAAAATGAAAAATTCAGCAATAAATAACTTAGTCACTTAACACCATAAGCTTGAAAGTGCGAATGTCACGTGCTAGTAAATATCCTCTATATTCTTCAGAGCGTAAGACATAAGGCACAGGTCCCACGAAGCGAGTTGAGCTGACAAATAAAAACCAGTGGTATGTTTGACACAGTTATCACCGGAGCGGTGTGAGCAGTCAGCGATCAACAGTCTCATTTCGTACTAAGTGTAGGTAGGTAAGGTACTGTGTATTGAAAAAGTGATTGCGATTTCTGACTTTTGTAGTATTCAAACCCCAGTTGGTCCTGTAGCGGCACTACAACAACCTCTGACCTCCAACCTCCTCTGGTCGGAGGACCGGGATGGGTGGGCTACTGCCCTACAGTTGTTGTTGGGTTTTTCTATAATGGTCTTAAGTCGCGGATAACTTTAATATCGCCATTTAGGAATTTGATGGTAGTTCTTAATTTGTGGCATAGATGGCGCTGTGGTACTTTGTTGCTGTGGTACTTTTTGTAGTTTTTTTTTTCGTATGGCCTCTCACAGCGCAACAACTCTCTAAGGTTGAAGCTGCTTAACCGGTCAATCCTGTGGTGGCCAAAAATTACTTTAAGGCCCCCAGCCAGGGCTTACAAACTAAGGATATACATTAAATGTACTTTTTGTAGTGCCACTACAGTCCAAATTAACTCAAAAAGTAACGAATGGTTTGCACAGATCGTTTTCCTATGGCTACAACAGTTAAGGTACCTGCCCTTACTACCCCCTATCTCAAAATTCACTAAAACACTATCTTTTTTACTGAGACGGGACTTACAATGTTTTATACATTACTTGAACAAGACATTGATCGAAAATCGCTTGTTGTCAACTTTGGGACCGGTGCCTAAGGTAAGTGCTCCCCTAACTCGCCACATAACGGCCATAAAGAAAGATTTAAGGTGAATTTCTTTGTGTGCCGAAATTGATAAAATACCGATCAGTATTGAACGTGTGGTCGGCTTTGATAAAAAAGCTTTCTTTGATGTTAGAATGTACGGTGCACTGCTGTTTATTAGGATTAAAGTACTTCGTTAGGAAGTTTATATGGAAAAACGTAATTATCCTTTGATTAGAAAATTGGCGCGCAAACTGTTACCATGAATTCAACACAAGATTCTCGAGCACCCAAAGCAGAACATTTTCGACGGTTATTTAAAAAAAATCCGATGTTTTATACATAAGTGCGATCCAAATGTGACACGGGACTGCCTCGTTGGTCAAATGGTCGAAAGCGTGACTGCTAAGCATGGAGTCCTGGGTTCGTCACCCGTTACATACCGAGTTTCTTCAGTGCCGGAAAGCCGTTCGTCCCAGCTGTCATTTTTTTCAAATTTTGTAGATCTTTGACAGTCGTTACAGGTGGTCTGTTGCCCGAATTTCTGACAAGTTGTCCTTACCAAGGGATATCGTATTACCCAGTGCTAACTTGGTTGTGGAGGTCAAATAGGCAGTCGTTCCATGTAAAAACTACTATTCAGCTGCATCCGGTTAGACTGGAAGCTGACCCAAGCGCAGATGCTGAGCCATCTTAGTACAGCGATCTTCTATTATCTTTTAATGTTAAGTTTTGTTTTCTTTTCATTTTAATTTACAATGGTTTTTTTTACAATGGTTCTCACATCATTTAATCACCTTTTGTTCAGAATAGTTGCAGCACTGATGACAATATTTTTGTCACATGTTTAATTTATAAGTTTTTATTCTTTATAGTCTTATAAAATATTTTCTTGCCTTTGTATAGATTCTTTTTAACGATTGGTTGTGAATGTGTGAACAGTGTAGGCCTTGTAAATTCCTAGAGGTGTGTTAACTTTTGTTAACCTCTTATCTTGTTTTCCGTTTTTTTGTGTAGTAAGCAACGACTTATTGTCGGGCCTATGCTTGAGTACTAAGGCTGTAACATGATAATATTGTAAAATCTAATCATTTTAAAAGAGTAAGCATGGAGTTTCTTGCCGGTTCTTCTCCATAGGAAACGACCAACCCGAACCCTGCACCTTTTTGTCGACGTTTCATAAGTACCCATGTAGGCCTACGTGAAATAAAAATATTTTGATTTTAATTTTGACCTTTCAAAGAATAAACAAAACCTAACAACAACATTAGAACCACTGCAGAACTTTGTTAAAGGTTTCCATAGAAAATATATTCTTGTGACAAGGACACCTAGCAGGTAGGTATACTGTCGGGATCAGAACTAATCTAACTTTAGAATCCCTCGAGAGTGAGATGTACATAAGAAATACCTATTTACAGGCATTTTTCCCGTTTTCACTAACTGTACTAGGCGACACCTAAATGCCTTATTATTTACTAGCGGTTGCTAATGTTTATAAAATTATTACTTTCCTATTGAATTCGATTTTGTTAACAATTTCAAGGGTTTTTTTTTTTGCATGGCACTCTAACCCTTTTTCTAAAATAAGAGTTAGCTAAGTTATAGCTATCTGCCAGTAAAAGTCTCGTCAAAATCGGCCCCGCCGTTTTGGAGATTAGCCGGAACAACAGACAAAAAATGATTTTTTACCCGACTACGGCAAAGCCAAAAGGAAGGGTTATGATTTTAGCAATCCATGTATGTATATTTGTAGCGCTAAACTATTCACCCGATTTTGATGAATAAGGTGTCAATCGATTCGTTATTATGGCCCGGTTAACATAGGCTACATTTTATTCAGTAGTCGGGGTTTTAGTTGTAGTTATACCACACAAATTCTTTTTTACTGCGGAAATCTGTCTCGCTACGCGTCGTGCTACGGCGTAGCTCGTGCTGATGCTACGAGCACAGATATACACGTCACACGCGGCGTAGCTAAACACCACAGTTTCGAGTTTTTTATCCAGTTACTTAAAATTACAGTTCTAAAAAAATCCACAGCTGATCCACACCGTTCAGGGGGTCTAAAATGGCCGCTTTAGCAGAATCATAATAGTAGGTACGTCTATGATAATTTTAAGAATTTAAACGTAATTCATATTATTATCCTATTATGATACTGCTAAAGCGACCATTTTAGAGCCCCTGCTTATTCAGATCACACCGATTTCTTACTACCAAACCGTGTTAATCTCGGTTTCCTCCCGGCCTTACGTGCTATATCCTAACAGCTGCCTACAGGCGTCCCCACAACGTGTCACCGAACACCTGCGGTCTACCGCGACGACATGCACAGAATTCGCCCTGTAACCCCGATTGTAAGAGGCCAAGTATCATTAAAATGAAGCTAGCTTATGGTAATGTGGATTAGTTGATTACAATTATTATTGATGAACACATTTTAATTTTTCCAATTTACATAATCTATTCTAATATTATAAAGAAGTAAAGTTTGTGAATTTGTGAGGTTGTAGGGGGTAATCTCTGGATCTACTGAATCGATTTTGAAAATTATTTTACCAATAGAAAGCCACGTTGTTTGTGAGTGTCATATGCTATATATTAACCCGAAAAATTAAAAGATTTTTTCGTGGTAGTTGGATTTGCAAAGTTAGTCCGAGAAAAAACGGTCGAACGAAAACGTTTCTTACGAACGCTGCCTTAACGATGAGAGAGATATGATTGTGTTCTAGAGAAAAGTCCAAATTCGCATGCAAGTACATACATATGCAGTAAAAATATAACCCTAATTTTGGTAGTCAGGAAATAAATCATAGCACTTAGTACTAACCGAACCACACTCATAATTTCATCACAAGTAAATATGTTTACCGCCCAACGTAGTGGGCACAGGTCAGCTAGTTATTTATAACCATACTTAAAATAATAATAAATTATGTACTTATTATAGAAAAGAATTAATGGGCGTCAACAAATTAGTCGACATCGCTGTCAACAGGAATAGTGCCCAGAAGGCTGGCAGCATTGCCAAGTTGAATGGCAATTATCGAATAATCAAATCAGCTGATCACAAATTCGGTTGTTCTAACTCAACTGTTACGCTTTTGTGTCGGCATTCATTTAGGTGTCATCTAATGTTAGTGAAAACTGGCAGAATTATACAGGCATGTCGTACTCGTAACTTGTCACCGGACGCGATGCCCGCGGTCTACCGCAACACGAATGCACAAATTTCGCCGTCCCTATATTGGTCCAGTTATGGTGATTAGTGGCCCGTAATCCTGGTATCGTTATGATTATGATTGCGAGCTGAGGTTGGGTTATATTATGAGCCTGTTTTATCCCACTGCTGGACCACAAGCATCCACTCTGTGAGAAGAGATGGACTGTAAAGCAAAGGCCAGGCCCAGTGGAAAAAAATATGTTGTCTTTATAACAAATTTACTGCGTAGCAACTTCTTTTAGGACCAGACATGTGTCCCAGAATTTATAAGACGCGACTAAATTAAGAACATAAATCTTGTCACAGTTTTTTGTCGCAGAAGATTTATTAGCACCTTATAAAGCTAAAGACCGAGAAAGAGCCAACTACCGTGCCTGTACTAATCAATCTTTAGCTTCATACAAAAATACAATAAATTCACAATGACATGTTCAAGTCACCTTACGAAAACACTTGAAGAAAATACCTATTGATCCGAAAGCCGTAAAAATTACATAAAAAGGCTTTACGACTTCAAATAAAAGCTTCTTTTTGACATAAACCCTAGTACACGAGTTGTCGTTGAAACTTTTATTGGATTACTGTGAGCGGTTTATACGATCTTAGATATTGTCAGATTTTGGAGACTTTAAAGCGTCGTGAAGGGCTTAACTTATCTGTTTAAGTATTTGACTATGTGCATATCTAAAATATTTGTGTTGACTTTATTTAGAATTCTTCTTCTTTCGTGTTAATGGTACTTGTTTAAATTTCTTGGGCCCAGTATGTATCCACATTAATCGCGGCGTCTGTGGCGTCTTTTAGGTTCTCTAAAGTGCAGGTGTTAGGACATTTCGGACACTCCAACAAGTTCGACGTCGTCTAGCCGGGAGCACCGCATTCGCAATATGTTTTTCGGAAGGATCTTGAATACCCCATTTTGGCAAATTGTGTTAAGAGCGTCCTACTTGGGTGCGCAATAGGTTAAGTGCTTACTATTCAGATCACGACCATTGCAGAACACGTTCCGAAGGCAAATGTTCCTGGGGTTTAACGAAATCGGGAGGTGGTGCGTGCTTCTCGTCTCATAGTTTGCTTCTTACAGTTTGCTATTAGAACGATCCTTATGTACTTTTGGGTATTTCAGATTTTTTCTTTAAGCCCTTTTTAGTACAATATGTAGATGTGATTTTAAAATCGCTATGGGGTTAAATAGCGATGTGTTCGCCTATGGGGTTGACAAAATAGTAAATAGAGTACACCCACATTTCGCCACTTATTTTAGTATAGTAAGTAAGTAGCCTTTTGGCCGCCATTGCCCCACCTACATTTATTAATGTACTTAACTTTGAAATCCAAAAATAAGCCTGTTCATATCTTGAAGTTGAATCGTCATCTATCGTGATCTTCAATTCTAATGAAAAACGATACATGGTTCATTTGTTTTGGTTCGTACGAAGATATATTAGGGAAAGGGCAATGACCGCTATTGCGATCTAATTGGCAGCAATTATACGTAACATATTGTGAAGTTTTAAACCCAATTCCAGTGTGGTCATACTCGCAACCGTTTGACCAATTGTTGGAACGCGGACGAAGCAGAAGGACATACATTCCTTATATATACTGTAGGTTCTACTTACCCTCATGGGAAAACAGCGTGAGTTTATGTATTTCAGATCTAACTAAACGTATCCGACCAAAAGCATCGTTAAAAGGGTAGCATTAACACTTGTAGTATCATTGACACATGTCAGCCGCAGCCACAATGTTCTCTTTGTCCCTTCCTTAGTGGCTGAATGACCGTTTACCTTTGCCTGACCGTTACGACTTCTCTTTGATGTATACTGCGTATTTCGCGCCATTCTTTTTATATGACCTTCTTTTGAGGTGTTCGTTTACAAATCAACAGAATTGTAGAAGTTTGACAACAAAAAAATAAACTATTGTTCTACTTGAGATTTATATTTGAAAACCATTTTCAGAGTAACGTAAGCTACTTTTCAAAGCTCACAAGTTCTTTGGATTTAAGTGAAAAAAATAGCTAAGCACTTAAATCTCTCAAACATCAGCGCGTTAATCTTTTAAATCTACAGAGTTAGTATCAAAGAATTTTAAACTTAAATTGCAGTTTTAAAATATCAAGATAAAGATGTGTTCAAATATTTTTTAAACTGTTCAAATAATTAACAAGTGGTCATAAAGTTAAGATTGGAAGTACTTACTGAAAGTAAAATACTTTGGGAGCAGTAACTTTTGTGAAACTTTGGAAACCTGCTTATTAACTTTACAGGTATATATCGATATCATAAATTGGAATCTTAATTAAACGCTTTAGTAATTAAGATTAGCAAAAAGTCTGAAATATTTTTGATGGGAATCTTTTTAATCAACATCTCATCTTCCTGCGACTGTCCCATTCTACTTGGAGTCGGCGCAACACGTTTTCTTCTTCCATTCTCTCCTGTCAGACGTCACGGCATCATTTACTGCTTTCTCTTTCATATCAGTCTTCACACAATCCATCCATCTTTTCTTTGGCCTTCCTCTCCCACTACATCCATCAACATTCATGTCCATCACTCTTTTAGTCACATGCTTTTCGGAATCTTTTTAATAAATTGAAATGTACTTCGATGTTGTTCAAGCATTTTCTGGCTCGATTTCTTAGCGACACCAAGGTGTATGTTACATGTTTTTATAGCCTTTACAGATAATCTGGTAATGTGGTTTGTAATCGGCAGCATGTAGGGCGACGACCAGAGCCCATATAGTGACATTACAAGCTAGTCTTCATCTGCCTAGCCTTTTCAAAATGCGATGCAGCTGAATACCAGTATTTTACATGGAGTGACTGCCTATCTGCCCTCCACAACCCAGTTAGTACTCGATAATACGACACCCTTGGTAAGACTGGTTGTCAGACATTCGGGCCACTACGCCAACCTGTAACGACTATCAAAGATCTACAAATGACAGCCGAGACCAACCGCTTAACGTGCTTTCCGAAGCACTGAGGTAACTCAGTACTATGTAATGGGTGGGCACCCAACGATGGACAAACCTAGACAAGCGCTGCTTAACCTGACCCGAGCTGCTGTTATTATTTAAATTACAAGCTAATTTAATACTAAACCTCCATGCCTCCATGCCACTCGTCTGAAAGCTTATAGTTTTTCCTAAACACGTGATATTAATCACCGTATCATTGTTACAGACACACACTCCTCCACCCCCGTGGTCTGCTTGGTGATCGAAGGCGGCACCAACACCGTGCGCGCCGTGCTGGAATACGTCACTGACACGCCACCAGTGCCCGTCGTCGTCTGTGACGGCAGTGGACGCGCGGCAGACCTCATCGCTTTTGTTCACAAGTAAGTACTGCCGTGTTTTATGATCGCCTGGTGATCGAAGGCGGCACCAACACCGTGCGCGCCGTGCTGGAATACGTCACTGACACGCCACCAGTGCCCGTCGTCGTCTGTGACGGCAGTGGACGCGCGGCAGACCTCATCGCTTTTGTTCACAAGTAAGTACTGCCGTGTTTTATGATCGCCTGGTGATCGAAGGCGGCACCAACACCGTGCGCGCCGTGCTGGAATACGTCACTGACACGCCACCAGTGCCCGTCGTCGTCTGTGACGGCAGTGGACGCGCGGCAGACCTCATCGCTTTTGTTCACAAGTAAGTACTGCCGTGTTTTATGATCGCCTGGTGATCGAAGGCGGCACCAACACCGTGCGCGCCGTGCTGGAATACGTCACTGACACGCCACCAGTGCCCGTCGTCGTCTGTGACGGCAGTGGACGCGCGGCAGACCTCATCGCTTTTGTTCACAAGTAAGTACTGCCGTGTTTTATGATCGCCTGGTGATCGAAGGCGGCACCAACACCGTGCGCGCCGTGCTGGAATACGTCACTGACACGCCACCAGTGCCCGTCGTCGTCTGTGACGGCAGTGGACGTGCGGCAGACCTCATCGCTTTTGTTCACAAGTAAGTACTGCCGTGTTTTATGATCGCCTGGTGATCGAAGGCGGCACCAACACCGTGCGCGCCGTGCTGGAATACGTCACTGACACGCCACCAGTGCCCGTCGTCGTCTGTGACGGCAGTGGACGCGCGGCAGATCTCATCGCTTTTGTTCACAAGTAAGTACTGCCGTGTTTTATGATCGCCTGGTGATCGAAGGTGGCACCAACACCGTGCGCGCCGTGCTGGAAAACGTCACCGTCACGCCCGTGGCGTCGTGTGTGACGGCATTGCACCGTGGCGGATCTCATTCCTTTTTTTAACGAGTAAATTTCTATCACAGTTTGTAAAGCCGCTTGCAAAGGTGTAGAGAATTGACCTGGACGTAGGCAACTGTTCATTCACCTCAGTCCTCTCCTAAAACTTTACAAAGGAATGAGAATACCTAAGGCGTTAAACCTGGTTTTGCGTTTCATTTTTTGCTGGATTGAGTTTATTTAACAAATAAAGAGTAAAAATCTCATGTTACAACGAGGGAAGATAAAGCATCTAGCTTCAGTCATGCTAATTTCATTTAAATTACACATAACATTTCAGTCTTTAACATTATCCACCTACGAGGTAATCGTACTCCAAAGCCACAAAGCTTTGACCTATAATTAATCTGACAGGTCCACATGACCTTCATTTACTCTTGAAATCAAAACAATTCTAATTTTAATAAACAAAATATTCCTAAACCTGTCCGTCGTACAAACACGAACAAAACAAATATGAACAAGAATTTGGGTTCACTACTCGTATAATATCGTCAGCCATTTGTTACCAACTCACACCATTGTAATTATTTCTCTACACATCATTTTATTCATCTAACTTCAACCATTATGAAAGTACACACCTACACAGCCTTCTACTACCCACATATCAAAACATATAAACACTAAACAGCTCAAGTACCGAGATATTTGTCAAAGGAACTCTGATTCGCTTTGATATCCGTTCGCTAGAAGTATTTTATAAGCGCCTAAACTTACTTTACGAGTTAGTACGGAATAACTTTGTAAACGGGGATCAGTTGTTTATTTGTATTGGAAATGTATTTGTAAAAGGATTCTGAATTTTCATGGTTATGTGAATGTCAATAAAAGCGGGTTTCTACTGCGGAATGAGCAGGGAAAGGCAAGGAAAGGTTCTGCACGTTAGCTGCGCGTGTCATGCCTATGCTAGCCACACATTTGTAGCGTGGCCGAGTGGGACACAGTGGACCATCCCGCCAATATTTTCGTACAAATCGAAGCTAACAAATACCGCAATATAAGTTTTAAACTGACATAGTCATCAACATTATCATTAAGTTAAAAGTTAAAAAATGCGGAAAAAAGTTCGCATGCGGACACAGTGAGTTTCGTGTTTCGGGAAACAGAATCGAGTTGTGAGTGACAGGGTAGCGGCGGTACCGCTACCACTTTTACAGTTCAAGAAACAGCATCACCTGAAAATATCGTGGCGCCGAAAATAACGTAAACGCACGTCTTGTTTCACGGAACTCCTTCAAAGCCATCAGTTTCTATTCGTATTTTTTTTCGCAATTTTCACTTGATTAGTACGGAAAGAGTTAGCAATGGACACGACACGACACGAACAGCGTCCGCAAAAGTGTCTCTACCTTAGCCGTCAACATCTCGATGGCAGCAAAGTAGAAACGGACATGTACAAAATCACAATTTTACAGGACAGCTGATTTAGTAAAAAATAGTGGCCATTTTGAGAGTTATTGACCAATTATCATGAAATTTTCTATGGTGCATTAAAAAAACCTTCTTTATGAATTGTGTAACAAGTTTTATCGCTATATCGTTGTTTTTCTGAAATAATGTAGATGTCTTTTTTTACCCTGAAAAAACTTGAACGTAGAAGAAGAGATCTGCCTGTTATCCGTTTATACGTTGCAAACATGCAAACAGATATCTTTATTTACTTTTTTTTAATATTTAACATTTTATTATTATCAATAAATGAGTTATTTACCACTAAACTCCATCGGTATCTATCAGTTAAATTCATTTATTTAGTTACCAAACCACGTAAAATATATATTTTTAAATAAAAATGCTATTTATTGTTATGTTTTATTATTATCAAAAGCACCATTGCCAAATAGGTAAATAACAGACTGATATAAAATTAAAATAAGACTGATATAAGAACACGCCAGAATGTGACAAGTGACTGATGTTTTTGTTGACGTTTAATTCATCTGTCAAAGCTCCGAAGTAAAGGCGGACATATTCAAATGTCCGTTTCTACTGCGATGTCTTTATAAAATCGAGTGTAGATGTCCTTATTTACGTGGCAGATTTTCTTAATTATTAAGAAATATGAAATAATTTTAATACAGACTTGTAGATAGGGTTGAAATAAGCTCATTTTTGTAAAAAAAGCATTTTCGCAAAAATGTAGATGTCCGTTTTTACTTTGCTGCCATCGATCTATGGAACAGCGTCTTAATATTTGACGGCACGGTTGGAGCAATGGCGGAGCGATTGCCTGCGCTGCGTGTTGCGGGTTCGATTCCCGCACAAAACAAAAATTTGTGTGACCTAAAAATATTTTTTTCGGTTCTGGCTGTGTGTATGTGATTCTAAATGTTTGTAAACGCACCCTCGATACAGGAGAAATTCAAAGCATGGGGCAACGTTTCTATAAAATAAAAATAAAAAAGTTACTCGTTTGTCTTTTCGAAAGTTTCAGTCTTCCTTTTTCAAAGAGTTACTCTTTGAAAAAGGAAACTAATTTATTTGTTTGTTGAGTGAAAAACAAGAAACAAATTGCTCTGACAATTTCAGAAGCATGTATTTGGATTTACATTTATTTCTGGATACCAAATTTCGTTTCGAAGAGTAGTAACGAAAAGATTGAAATCTAGTGTTCAGAAATTGAAATCGAATCGTATCGTAAACCTGGTTCCATGTCAATCTTGTCTTGAATACATTTTATGTATACAAGGAAAAGCAGAAACAAAATTTTGTAATTTTGAAAGGAAAGTTGAAAAAATCACAAACGATCAAAATACACTGAGAGCTTAAAAAAGCTTTCGGATTGATTGTATGCACAGCGCCCAACCAAGCTATGCAAAACCAGTGCGGAGCTCTTATTGTACGGGATATTTATACAAACCGAGGCCATGTTATATTAGAAATGTTACATAGCTTGATGGGTCGCGGTGTGTACCTGTACATAACTGCGTTCCTCGTTGCGTTGATGAACAATCACGAAAGATACCCCGTAGTGACATCAAAACTTTCAGACTGATGAGATTAATGATTTCAACTAAGAGAAAGAAGAACTGGCACAAGCTAAGAGAAGCCTATGCCCAGCAGTGGGTGAAGTTGGGCTATGGATGATGATGATGATATAGAAATAGAAGTTACATTCTCTCACTTCGCGGCTACGACCACGTCTTTTGGCCGCAGAAGCTTCGACCAGGAAGCAGAAGTTTGGTCGCACAACCTGGACTCCTACCATTGTTGTTCAAGAAAAGGCTGGTCATGCGACAAATCGTAGTCGTTGCCGCGTAGTGCGCGAGTACACAAATCTCATCATCATCATGTGCCTAGCCTTTTCCCAACTATGTTAGGGTCGGCTTCCAGTCTAACCGGATGCAGCTGAATACCAGTATTTTACATGGAGTGACTGCCTGTCTGACCTCCATAACCCAGTTAGTACTGGGTAATACGATAAGAGTGGTTGTTAGACTTTCGGGCCACTACCTGTAACGACTGTCGAAGATCTACAAATGACAGTCGGGACCAACAGTTTAACGTGCTTTCCGAAGCACGGAGAAAACTCTCGAACTCTAACTATGTAATGGGTGGTCACCCACACGGACCAACCTAGGCAAGCGCGGCTTAACCTAAAGATTGACCAGAGCGGCTGTTGGCATTTAGCCACGAGCTCCTCGTAGTGCGCGAGGACTCTAAATTGACTCAAAATATCCGTTGAGAAACTTTTATTTTTTCTATTTATTTTAATGTGATTATTTCATTTTATCTTCATAAGCCGCAGGTATATTTTGAGTAGATCATTACCGTTTCCTATATATTATTATTACTAAGTAGGGACAGGGACGTCCCTAAGACGTACTCAAAGCAAATGTCAAGTTCTACTTAACTTTGAGTATACATACACTTGAAGTTGAGTAGGTACTTGTTGATGTTTATTTACACAGTTGGGTTCTAGAGCAAATATTTTCTTTCAAGTTATTAGTTGAGTAAATGTTAAATGAAGCACATTAAGAAAATCTTCAGTGCTTACTTCAAGTACCTTCATTACATTCATTTAGCTTACGTCTGAAGCTTATTTGCTGTACCTAACCTAAAACTAAGATTAGGCATTTCACCAAGCCGCCTCAATTAGTGAGCGTCAGTTCTTTTAAATTACGTTTTCACGATTAAAAGTAAAAAATCTTATTCACAAATAAGAAGTTACAACGCTCGATTAAGCCCTTCATTCATCACTTAATATTTCTGCAACTAAGTTCTCAGTTTCTAACAAGCATCACATACATTATATGATCTGGTCATAAATCCTTATCTTAGCTAATGTCAACCATCTTTAATTCAAACATAAACCTTACGCCTGTGTGAACCCGAAGGGGTAGGCAGAGCACCCTACAATACACCTGCATTTCACCACTTATGTCACAGTCTCATAAAATAGGGGGCGAACCTATTGCCATCAACCGGGCACAAATCCAGGCTCCGTGGCTGCTACTAGAAATTCCTGATAGAAAAACTCAATAGCACTTTCGCGCCCACACATCATTTATTTTAATCTCATTTTTTAAATTCACTAATCAAAAAACCCTTCTTCATCCCAGGTATGCATCAGAGACAGGCGAACAGACGGTCCTGGAATCCATGCGGGATTACCTGATCAGCACCATCCAGAAGACCTTCGAAGTTGGCTTGCAGCAGGCAGAGCTGTTGTACGGCGAGCTGCTGCAGTGCACCAGAAAGAAGAACCTGGTGAGTTCAAGAAGCTCTTTTTGATGTGATAGGTGGGAGGGTACTGGCTCAGCTGATGGATGGAGCTGGCAAGTGGTTACGGATACCTGTACTTACAATTTTTAGGTTTTATTTTTTTTTGCACGGAACCCTAATCCTTTTCCTAAAATAAGTAGCCTAGTTACTCCTTATCATCATCATCTGCCTAGCCTTTTCCCAACTCTGTTGGGGTCGGCTTCCAGTCTTACTGGATGCAGCTGAATACAGTGGTTGTATTTTACATGGCGACTGCCTATCTGACCTCCACAACCCAGTTAATTCTGGGTAATACTATACCCCTTGGTAAGACTGGTTGTCAGAGTTTTTGGGGCACTGACTACCTGTAACGACTGTCAAAGATCTACAAATAACAGCCGGGACCAACGGCTTAACGTGCTTTCCGAGGCACGGAGGAAACTCGGTATGTAATGGGTGGTCACCCATCCACAGACCAACCTAGGCAAACACGGCCTAATCTATAGATCGATCTGAGCGGCTGTTATTATTTTGCCACGAGCCCCTAGTTACTCCTTATAACATCAGCTATTTTACCAGTAAAAGTCCCGTCAAAATCGGTCCAGCTGTTTTGGAAATAGATATTCCCTAAAAACGTATACTTAATAATGTCAACTGAAGAAAAATGTGTGATCAAAGAAAGATGAGTGTTTACAAACTCTTCAGCTTTATTATATTAGTAAATATAAAAAAACAGGACAACAAAGCCTAAAATCGAATTTACGAAACAAATAATAAAGTAGCAAACATAATCCCATTGATAATGCCATAAGTAACAACATGATTTTGCCCTAAAAGTTTTCTAAATAAATAATCAAGTTACTTATTTATTATAATGCCCTATGATGTTTAAGGGAACACAGAAATCTTTTTACGAAAGTCATTTTGTCTTATTATTGGAAATTCGGCAAAGTTATAATTTTCCAGA
The DNA here is from genome assembly GCA_950022335.1 of Eurois occulta. Taxonomy (NCBI): domain Eukaryota; kingdom Metazoa; phylum Arthropoda; class Insecta; order Lepidoptera; family Noctuidae; genus Eurois; species Eurois occulta. The sequence goes on along the minus strand of OX465498.1, from coordinate 14,134,414 downwards.
AAGAAAGTCCATACATAAATTATGGACCTAGTTTTACGTGTCCAAGTTAGCCTTTGATCGAGGAAGCCAGCAAAAAGAGGCATTTTTAAAAAACTATTTGCAACTTAAAACTTCACAACACTCAAGCAGAACTTGTAAAACCCTTTGGTTTCATACGCTCGACTCATAAAACTGACTGAGTGAATATCAAAGACGAACAATGATCACAAGTTCTTTTACCAACGTTTATCTTCATATTACAAAAAAAAAACATCCTAAATTACGATTTAGCTTTGAGAAAACACGTGAACCCTCTCTTAATAAAATGGAGATGGTACGTACATAATACGATTACGTTATTACCTTCGCTTTTAGGTGTATGTATATTGTGAGTTTATGGGACCATTATACTCGTAAATACTGAGGCGGTTTCGTTTATTTTTGCTGTCAAAAAGCTGTATGAAATACAGAGAATTAACTGTGTGAACGTATGGTACTTTCAGAGAATTTCGTTTCCCAGTTCGTTATAGACTTTATCACAATTACCAGACCAAATTCCAGTTTGCATCACCTCTTCAAAATCAAATGTAGATATGTGACAGCCTCAACTATATGACAAAGTGGGGTAAAATGGAAAAAGCTCAGAATCTACTTTAATTGACTTTTTTTTATCCTTACCCCACACAAGGAATTTCTCGTGTATAGTGGGTGCATTTACAAACAAACCCGGAACAACTACATGTAGGCCATACAAATATTTTGTTCATTGCGGGGATCGAACCCGTGGCACGCAGCGCAACAGTCAGTCGCTCAGCAACTACGCCAACCGTGGCGTCACTTTTTATAATCGCATATTTTGGGTATTTATTCAGCTCGATTTGACACAGGTTTACCTGTTGAAATTAATCACCCCGTGGCTCAAGGTATTATATACCGAGCCATTAAGTTACCGAGCCATTTACTTTCGTGGTTCCGTATCCGGGTATGCGAGCTACACAAATATTTACCAAAGGAGGAAAATAGGAATATTCCGGTGTAGTTACTTAAGAGGGAAGCTCCAGGCCCGCCTGTGAAATTTAGATTTTCTTACGTTTTTCATAAATCGTTCGTTGGTTCGTTTTTTTTTGCAATTACCAATATACATATAATTTGCGGCCGTAACAAATAGGTACTATGGCTTTTTTATGAAATAGTCATGCAGTGTGATTAAATGAACTTAAGAGGGTTGTATTAATGATTTTAATGATTATAATTCTATTCACACACGTGTTACGGTCACCAATTATATTTTGTACTAGCTTCTGCCCGCGACTTCGTACGCGGATCCCGTTGCTTATGCCAGCGACAACGGGGTCGTCAAAATCGAAAATCTGAAACGTCTGATGTAGAATTCTGAGGCCCGGGGACGGGAAAACAACGGGATGAGCGAGACGATTGGAGTCGTTCCAGCTCATTCATTTTTGTATGTCAACAGGAAATGCCCATCAGACTAAATAACTTTTGCTAAGACGTCATTCCTTAATATGTTATAGTGTCGCTGCCATGGGCTTTGGAGTTCCACAGCAGGTGTTCCAGATCTTCAAATTTATTCTCACAGCAGACGTTCGTTGCGCTCTTCTTCTGTCTCTTCATGCCGTACTCCAGCAATTCTTTCTCTCTCACTTTCTAACTGATTATGAATATTTTATTGGGTGCGTGTTCGGGACAATGTATGATAATCTCGATCAGCAGTTAGTCGCGCATCACGTTCATCACTCGTTTCAAAAGACCTGTTAGTAGATGTGCGAATTCGCTGAGAACTCAAGCGTGATTCTGTATCGGTAAACGTTTCTGATTCGCGAGACAATACATGTCGCTCACGATCAGCAGACAGTCGCGCATCACGTTCTGCACTTGTCTCTAGAGACCTAGCAGCAGATGCGTAGATACGCTGAGAACTCAAGCGCAATTCTCTATCCGTGAACGTCTCCGACTTGCGAGACAATGCGTGACGTTCACGATCAGCGGACAGTCGCGCATCATGTTCCGCACTTGTCTCTAGAGACCTGGCAGCAGATGCGTAGATACGCTGAGAACTCAAGTGCAATTCTCTATCCGTGAACGTCTCCGACTCGCGAGACAATGCGTGACGTTCACGATCAGCGGACAGTCGCGCATCATGTTCCGCACTTGTCTCTAGAGACCTTGAAGCAGATGCGTAGATACGCTGAGAACTCAAGCGCAATTCTCTATCCGTGAACGTCTCCGACTCGCGAGACAATGCATGACATTCACGATCAGCGGAGAGTCGCGCATCATATTCTTCACTGGTCTCTAGAGACCTGGATGTAGATGCATAAATACGCTGAGAACGCAAGCGAGCTTCGCGATCCGAAGAGGTTTCTACAGAGCGAGTTGCAGCCTGATGTTCTCGAACAGCATCAAGTCTATCCTGACGCTCTTCGTTAGATTCTTGGGATCTTATGATCCTCAATCTTTTAGCTCCTTTGGAACGTTGGGAAAGATTTGACCTCTTTCTAGGCATGGTTATAGTTTTATTCTGAAGAAGATACCTGATCAATTAAAATCTAAGTGACTGCTCCCCTGCATTACCGGGTAGGCAACCGTGTCACGAAGATAAATGGAAAAGGAAATTAAACACTCAAATAACATAAGCCCGAAGGCATATTTATTCGATAAAATAAAATAATAAATGGGAGTTTTAGCCAGTAGAGTCAAAGGACAATGACCAAAGTTGGTACCAAAAAGTCTCGCGCCTCAAAACCAAAATATTATAGTAATTAGTTTCATATTTTTTTACGGCATTACGTGTCGGGGATTTGATTTTTGAACTGGAAATATACTTTTCGAGTTTAAAAGTATGAATATTGTTTTACTCCCTTTATATGACGTTCCGTTTCAACTGAATATAAATGACGTTCCGTTTCAATTGAACAAACCCTTCTCTGTCGACGGACTCTAAAATTAATTACAATTAAGTAAGATCAGTACACCAAATCGATTTAGTTTGGTTTATTGCTATTTGCAACAAAATAGATTTTCTCAGCCTAAAGATTTTGATTTATCGATTACATCCCTAAATCCCGACTAGTTTATAGCACTTACTATACTCTATGGTTTATAGTTATCTTATCTGTGGCATCTGACATTTGTACTGTACTGACTATTGGCAATATAAAGGTCTAAAATAAAATCGAGTTTCAGTCAAGCATACTGTGGATGTTACTTTAACTCGTAATTCTTACTAATATTAGTGTATTACGCTGTTTTTAGAGCAATAATGTAATGTATGTGTGTTAAAATACGTCGTTGGTAGCGTCGAAAAAATAGACCTACTTTTTAGGTTAGTTTCGATTTTATAAAATAACTCTGAAACGCGGGTTTTTTTTTTCAAAAATAGTTTTTGTAGGAGTTAATACGATCAGTGTAGTCTATAAAAAACAAGGTTTGATTTTGATGCAGCATGGTACGGGATTCCATACTTCCATGAGCATTGTCCTTTTCAATGATTCATAGAATTTTCATCGAAAATCAGTCCTAAACTGTTACCGCCTTCACCGCGTGGAGGTACTCCCAGCTTATGTTATTTTATAATTATACAGTGAACTCTTGGAGTTCCACAACAGGTGTTCCAGATCTACAATCTTTATACGTCAACAGAGAGTGCTCATCAGGCTGAACAACTCTTGCTAAGACGCCATTCCTATATATGTTATAGTGTAGCTGGGCTCTTGGAGTTCCACATCAGGTGTTCCAGATCTTCAAATTTATTATCTTAGCAGAAAATGCTCATCACGTGAACCATTTTTTGCTAAGGTACCATTTTTGTATCTCTTATAGTTTAGCTGGTCTGTTGCGGTTCTGCATCAGGTGTTCAAGTTTCCAAGATAAATTATAGCCTATATGTTGCTCAGACTTTATACCTATACAACAAAAAAAAAACATTCAAATCCGTCTAGTAGTTCCGAAGATTAGCGTGTACAAACAAACAGACAGAATTTTTTTTTTGGTTTCGCGCTCTGTTACTGTTTCTAAACCCCCCTCATTTTTATATATTCAATGTACAGACACAGTTTTTTAACTGTTTTATTATATGTATATAGATAACATACAGTCTGACACTGACTGGCAAATTGCAAATTTGAATTTTGGGAGCTACTCTGGCGCTTACACCTTAACCTGATAAATTATACGACCTTTCGTTAGAGATGGCCGGGTCGGATCGGCCTTGCCAATAATATTAGATATAATAATAAACATTAATTTGAGTTTGAACCCAGTCAAGAATAGGCAGCCTTTTCCGTGTAAGTATTACAATATCAACATGAAGATTAATAATGTCCTCTCATATTTTTGTCGTGATGTATTTATGAAAAACTTATCAAGGTTGCTAGTGTGGATTCTTCAGGATTACAGTTAATAATAATCGACTTTGCTCTCTCCTTCATAATAATTATTTTAGTTATTTAGTAAAACTGCTTCTTTGGTTTAATGGTCGCAATCGGGACTGCTGAGCATGAGGTCCTGGGTTTTTAATTTAATTCCACGGTCGGGCAAATTGTTATTGAGTCTTTCCGTTACGAATTTCTCAATAGCAGCCACGCTGTCTAGACTTGACCCTTGCCCGGTTTATGGCAATAGGCTCGCCCCCTATTACATGAGACTTAAACATATCTGGTGAAATATGGGTGTACTATAAGGTACACCTCTGCCTAACCCTTCGGGGATTACATTCGTGATGTTATGATGATGATTAAGATGATTTAGTAAAAAGAAAATTACTCTAAGTTACAATAGGATTATAAAAACGTCAGTAACTTTCGGCAATAAAAATGCCACAGACTCGGTATGACTACATCATTTTTACTCCTGGAACGTAAAAATAAGTACGAGAATTTTCACTCTACTTTAATGCACTTTTTAATGTTTTATGTTTTTACGTTCGACATTTGTTTTTGTGTATAATAATTTATTAGAGAAGTTTATATTTGGTGATGATGGCTTTGTGCTATTTAAAACAAATGTCTCAATTTATTTAAGAACGAATAAGAATTGCTGAAAAACCTCCCTCAGTATAAGTTTTTAGAATTTTTTGTTGTTTTTACGTTTTTAGTAGTGATATGATCACTAACACTATCATTAACACTGAATATCGGGAACTCAAAACAAATAGAAAACATGGTAAATATCCCGTTTATAGTGTTACTGATAACCTCTCTGGTTTTAAGCAAGCGGAAGATTTTTAGTATACATAATATACCTATGCCTCAGGCTGATCTTAGAAACAAAAAATTGAATAGGTATAGTGATAGCATAATACCTATTCATTTCTTTTTGTACTCAAATGAAATGGAAAATAAAAAAGATATAAATGAAGACAAGTTTAAGCACCGGAAACTTTTACTAAAGTACAAAAACCCAACTATAACGAGGTCCTTTCTTTAATCTTTTTTGCAAGTTTTTCTTGTACAAAGTATTTCCATTGAGTGATTCTTTTGACTATTTCAAAAAATGATAGACAGCCTCTTATATATGATTAGTTCATTTCAATTTTCGTTAATAGGAGCCAAGGCTTTTTTGTGTGTTAGTTTTCCTCTATTGCACTCGGTGCATATGAAACTGCAGAAGCTTTTTGATGAGAAACATCTTATAAGCCTAGGCAGTAAAACCGACTCGTATGCCGTGGAGGAAGATTGCATAACGCTGTTTTGCCGCGTAAAATCAACCCTATTCCCATTAGAATAAAATTTTGTTGTAACGATTGCTGTGAGTAAATAAAAGTAAAATATTGTCTCTTTTATTAATGAAAACAAAAATATATAATAATAATTTTAAATTAATATCTTTAAATGTTTTATTTACTTTTGTTTTTTTTTTAATATTTAAAAATGTTTAAAATAAGAGAAATGATGAATAAAGAAAACAATAAGAATTAAGAAATTTCAGTAACGTACTTCACTATTTTTTCTTTATTATTTATTTTACTCCATATTTCGTTATCTGTTTTTTGTTAATTATCAATTCTAATATTAATGTTTCAATCACCCGTCGGGAGTCCCGGAACTTCAATATCTTTTTTTTTTTTTGTTTGCCCTTCGATGTCTATAACTAATAACCTATCATACTTTATTCTAAACAGTAAATATTCATACATACTGCTATTAATAACACCTATTTTTACTTACATAAGTAAGCCATCTTTATCGTCAGCAATGCCACACTCAAAGGCCTGTACCTAACACAACTTATTCATTATTCATAAAGGATCATTATTTACTATTTCACTGTGGAATTATCAATCATCGGTCATTTCCGCCTGTCTGCATTCGATACTTACCCTTCATGAATATTATATTGTATGGACCCGATGTTCTGTACACCTAACTATTTTATGCTTTCACTATGAAACCTTTTACCGTACCTTTCCTTTGCAATTGTATTTTTTGTCTTTAAACCATAAATGAAGTCCTCGCCATCATTGTCTATTAGGGTAAAATTATACGATGGACTGAAATAATTATGTCCTAATCCGTGCCCGTGTCCGTATCTGATTCGTCTGTGATTTAGTAGATCTCTGACAGACGTTGCAGTTAGTTAGTGCCAGTGCAGACCGCTATCTGACCACTACAGATGAAGAGGAACAGAAAATCCAACTTAGGGTACTTACTGATGATATGATGCTTACGAAGGATAGCTTGTGAATTTTTATATATCCAATTGTCGAAAACTCTGATTAAGCACCTTATTTATATATATATACTTCATAACTTTATTGTTTTCTTTAGAATGAATCAACTACACCCTTTACTGCATACCGTTACTTATTCATACCTCAAAAATATTGTATTTTCTGTACAATTTCATGGTTGGGTTGAAAGGTAGCGTTAAGTCTTGAAAAACTACCGCAATATGAAAGTCAAATGCATCAGGGCATAATAAATAATGGAGGATTGCCACCGTACTCCTTCATAAGTTAACCTTTTTCAAAGCTTGACGTTTCAATTTCTTTTGACCCAGATCCTACGTTGCACTGTTTTAGATTTGTTGTATGTACGAGTACTTGAATGTGCTCTACAAGGATGAATTTTTGTTTCGAAATGTCGATTTCTTTGCTTTACACTTTTGAATGTATTCTTTGGCTTTATCTTAAAAAAAATATGATTCATTCGCTCGTACTGTTGGTAACTTATTCCACGTAAAAATTCAGCCAAATGGTTTAAAAAAAATTCATGCTACTGAATTGTGTCGGAATTTGTCCTGCGCTACAAATTATTTTTATTAACCACATTTTATGCAATCAAAGATACTTAATTATTTGTAGATATTTCAGAAAATACCTTATCAAACCAATTCTCATTAATTCAATCAGTATACATAATGAAAATACTAATAAAAACACGAAAAAGCTAGTCTATTGATTGTCATCATCATTACAGCAGTTTATTGCGATTCGGGGATATTAATATGAAACCTTCGTTATTCTTTAAAATATAATTTGAATTAACACATCATGATTATTTGCTATGTAGCCGGTGGATGTGAAATTCATAATTTATTTAAAATTAATTACGTACTCGTCGTTTCTACAGCATAAAGTGTAGTTTTCAATTTATTTTATCAAATATAAATCCAAATGTTATAAGTACTCTTTTGGTCTGTGCCGCCCATTAATTAATTAATAGTTAGACTCAAACAGACACTATGATCATTGTGGTTACGTTTTAATTCTGTTTGATAATATTTCCCAAAAATTAATAATAACCATCATTGTTAAATATTTTCAAGTATTGTTAAATAAAAGCAAATATTCCAAGAAGACTAGCGAAAAACTATTCCATACAAGAAGCTAATATTTATACTTGTGTCACTACATAATAATAAACTTTGGCGAAAAATAAATAAACGTTTTGAGCCAAGCACGAACAAACAACTGACACATCATTATTTCATAAAACCAAGAGGAGCGAATTTGCTACTGAAATTAAAACGACTTGCAACCAGAATAAAAATGTTAGTTCCTGCAAAAACGTCCGAGACTGTTAATCATGGTAGTAATGAAGAATTCCTTTTTAAAAATATCATTTTCTTTATCAAAGATAGTTCGCTGTATAATGGAAAGGTCCAATTGATGGGCGTGGCTCGTTAGTTCGTTTAATGGACAACCTAGGGCGGCAAACGAAGGCGTTCCACCGGGCGACATTCTTGGCCCTGCACTTTTTATTGCTACTCTTGTTAAATTTTGCATACTTTGCGTATTTATTAATTTTGCAAAGCAAGTTATCTGCTATGCTTTATATATTTATAAACAAAGTTTGTAGATTCTTTTCTTGGACATAAACATAATATTTCGAATACCCACAGCTAAAATTCAATAAGTTTACCTTACCTTTTTAGCTACTTTGATTTGATTACTAAGCCGGTATACAATAGTAGTGGTTTTCTATTATTTTCCCAATTACAGTTGGAAATTGGAACCGTGTCCGAATTATAAGGATAGGGACACCCGTATCAAATTAACCCCTTTGTGGCTTAAAAAGTTTATGAGAGTCCCTTTCGAAGTATTTTCAAATATGGCATCGTATTAACTACATTATAAATATTTTCAATTACAAAACACATTTTACACGTAATTAAAACTGCTTTAAAAACCATGTAAGTGGTGTATTGGTCACTTTTACGGTATCGTTTTATTGCTAAATATGTCAGAAATGATTGTCCACGGAAAGGGTATAAGGAAGCATTCACTATTGTATTATAGTTGAAATACTGTACTGTGCAATGTATCAATTATTATACATTTACAACAAAATTGGATGAGCTTTATCTAGACTTCCATTCCACTAAAAGCTGTATATTTTTATACACATAAAAACAAGCTTGTTATGATTTTTGGATAATTGGCTACCATGTTTATTTTGTGAGAAAATGAAGCTGATACAAATACAGCTAGAAAACCTTAACCAATGCAATTAGGTGAGGTTTAAATAATAAAAAAACACCAATTAGAGGTATTATTACATACTGTTCAGCTCAGTTGAATTACACATGCTAACAAATTGCACATTGAGTGCCATTACAGTTTAAACAACCCGCAAGATAAACAACTTCAGTACTAATAGAGTTTTTTATTATTTAACTATGTGTAATAAATAGCTCGGGAAACTACAGGTTAAGTGAAACAAAGCTTTCACCGCGTTCTGAACACGTACCTGCAATAAATACTTGGTTCTTACCTGTTTATAGTTAAGCTAGCTTATGTCTGCGACTGTACCTGTGGAATAAAACCTTTTCTTGCCTTTAAACCTCTTTGTTCTAGTGAGGTTTAGCTTGTCTATATTTCATTTCCTTTTGTATTCGTATCATTCGTTTATTACTAATGTGTAGTGGCCTCCTAATGTTATGTCGAACTGAAATTCTTGTTCCAATTTAGCATGACTGAATATCACCTTTACCTTACCAATTTTAATACTAACTTATATTACCTAAATGCGACTTGGAACTTATAAAAAACAGAATTTAAAAGACAGGTAATTACGGTATATGTTGAATTAGACGTCGTCGTAGATAACCTTGGCGAAATAATTGAGTTATTTTTTTTCCACATAATGATGTATTATGTAAGTACATAAATGTTGAATTTCGAAGTATTGAAAGGAGTTTAGACTCAACTAGATACTGGTTCTGGCATGATGTTTGTAGTTGCAGTAACAATCTACTCACCAACAATGTTTTGTTTTCTACTTACCTAAACTTTTACGACAAGTTTCTAAATATTAATTATTCATAAATCGCTTCAGACTTTTTACAATTGTTTAAACGGTGTGACGATATTTTTTGAAGTAGTGTTTTTTAAGCTGTAGGTACTGAAGGATGTTACAGTATTACAAGTAATTAAAAAAAAAAGAAATATTCTTCTTGGTGGTCCTCCTACTCCCCCTCAACAACGATTGGAACAAGACGGAGAGAGCGATGAAGTAAGTTGAAAGTAGAAAAAGATTAATATTTCGAACAGATTTAAATTATCCTTTTGCGTAGTTTTTGGTCCAAGGGTAGAATTGTATAGTGTTTTCAGAAAATAATGCACGAAAATGTATCACTTGCGTCGGTGAAGGAAAACATCGTGAGGAAACCAGAATGCCTGAGAGATATTTCTTGACAGAATGTAAAATCAAGTCAGAGGCCCATGGGTAGCATAAAAACTCTGACACTGGGTTAGGCTCTAACCACACGAGAAAAACGAAAATTCGGCATTATTTGAGGACATATTCGGATGAGGCCTACAGAGGCACACTAGTCAGATGTTAACCGGCTTTTACACGTATAGATAACAATTTGTAAACAGCCAACAACAAGACTAAGTCTTTCCCTTACTTACCTGATAAAATAATTCGTTTAAACTCCCACGCTAAAACACTTGGAGATATTACGAAGAGAATTGAAGTACCTTTTATCTTTTCAACTACTTCATCGCTTCAGAAACCTTTTCAGGGTGATATAAAAAACCCGCCAAGCGTCATGCGTGAGTCGGACTCGCGCATGAAAGGTTTCGTACCATCGTAGTAGGGGAGCCCCCTTTATTTTTTAATTTATTTTATTATTTGAAGTTATAGCGGCAGCAGAAATACATATTCTGTGAAAATTTCAACTGCTTACTTATTACGGATCATGAGATATTAGAGACCGCTGACAGACAGACGGACGGAGGAACAGTGAAGGCTTAAGGGTGTTACCACACCAATCGATCGGTGGTAGAAGGGATTCGTCGACGTCGATCGTTAGTTTCTCTTTCGACATAACCATTCTACCATTGAACGATCGATTGGTGTGGTAACACCCTTAGTAATATGATTCCGTTGGTTACTCTTCAGGTACGGAACCCTAAAACAATGCCTAAGCCTAACCCGCCATTTTTATATCTAGGAGCGAGATTTACGAAATTAAATTATGTCTAGACGGCGACGAAGGCAGTTGTATCCACACTATTGAACAACAAGTATGTATGGATCAACCTTTGAGAATTGAAACCCTTTGAATCAAAGGATTTTTATGATCAAAATTCGTGTTAAAGAAACTAAGCTGACGATTTTTAGATTATTTTGTTTAAACTTCATGTGCAACAGTGGTACATAAACAGACTAAATGCCACAAGGCATTCCCTACCAGTGTATAGTATTTTCGTTTAACAATTCTATCTTCAATTAATTGATATCAAATAGTTTCATGACAGTCTGACTGACAATGCACAGGCTGTTTTAAGTGATCTGAAAAAAGTACAGGAGCGACTTTAAAGGAATATTACTTACCCCTTTATAATATCTCCTAAAAGAAGATCACTCATGATCTAATTTAAAGAAGAAACTCATGGTTCGCTTAGAAATTATTGCTAGTAGACAATAATTTAATTACCTAAAGAATTTGTCACAGGCCAGTGCTATGGCAACGGGTGATCCAAGTCGTACGTAGTCTTATTTCTTTGTTTGGGTTAGTATATCCTAACACGCGTAACAAACCACTTTGAGTTATGACTAACTAGTTTAGCCTAAAATCGAGTTTGACCGGCGACGTATTAGCTATGAATTGAGAACAGGACCAATTAATAAGATAGGTACTAACGCCAGCACATCAAGCTACCCGAAACTGTAAAATTATCCCAATCAACCTTGAACCTTTAGCGATAAAGTTGAAAATCTATTAAAGACAGATTGTGGTAGGTTGTTGTGCTGGCGTCTGTACCTTCCAACAATTAAACCAAAAAGTGCACTGATGACTCCAAAAAGAATTATCACGAACCAATGTGCCTACTTATCACCTGTCATGGTTCGTCGCCTCGCAGAGCGTCAATTGTTAATTATTTCTCAATAAATGACAACCAATTACACACGCGATTGATTTTTTATAAGATTTTTCACGACAAATGGTGCACTCTGCCTCAACGCAATATTTAACTCTTTATTCGCGGACCCAAAGCTTAGTTTAAAAAAATACTAGGAATACCGTAAGCACTCACTAACTCTCCAAGTCCCGAAAGTTTTAAATGTGGTGCTGGCCGAAATTGATCCTATCCTATCTATCCTGTTTTATTGAAAGGAAAAAAATAGGACAGTATGTAAATAATAATACACAGCAACGTCATGACAAAAATAAGTTGGGCAAACTTTGAACTTAATTAAGTACACGAAGTAATTCCATCCAAAAAGTTTGACGGAAGCTCCGCTAACTTAATCAACCCAAATATTTTTATTAAAGAATGCTTTCATTGAATTAATTTACTTCTTTTAGCACCGATTTTCGTTTGAACTTTTTTACGAAACCAACCTTTTCATAGAATATTTTAAAGTAAATTAATTAAAGTTAGCGTTTCTTGTCTATACATACAGTTGGATGAGTAATATGTGTCAGCCTCATTGGCTTAACCTCTTTGACTTCTTTACTCTGTGGTTTCTACTTATCAAAATAAAACCACAGAGAAATGTATCAATAAATTTATAAAAAACTTTAAATAGATTGTTATAAAATGGAAAGCATCCTATTTTAGTATATTCACAGTAACTTCGTTATGGCCGTCTAAAACATTTCCGTTGCCCTTGCCACAGAAATTCGTTAAAACTAATTTTCCAATTCGCGCGCCAAATTTTCTACAATCATATTACTTGGCTGCTAAATAGGTTTGTTACTCGGAACCATTTCATAAAAAGTTTCCAATTTCAATTCTCAATAAATTAGGTTATAGTTTATGGTCAATACAGTGAATTGATTAATGGATATTCTATTTTCACCATGATGACAAAACTGAATTATGATTTTGTTTGAACGTTAAAAGGGGTATTTGCCTGAAAAATTCTATTTAGTCCGTCAATTAGATTATCAAAAATATTGGACAAGTATTTTTTATTTTGTCACGTAAACGAAAACCGACCACGATATAGCGCGTTGAAATCTGGCGTGACGTCACAATTTTTGTTACTTTGTACTGTCCAGTGACGTCACAAGCCCCCTGTCTTGAACGATGATTTGATGCGCTGTATCGTCGTAATTGTTTGATTATGGAACAAAAAAAAAATACGTGTCCAACATTTTTTGGTAATCTAAGTGACGGACAAATTTTTTTTTTTTTCGTTGTTGTCAAGTAGCCTATTTTAACTGATTTTCTTAGAGAGAACAATGTAATTTTCTTAAATCGATATACCTGCCTACCTACAAAAAACTGGAGGCGTCTATAATACCCTATTGCCATTAGCTACTAGTAATGGAAAATCAAACTAAATACGTCATCATCATCTGCTTAGCCTGTTCCCAACTAAGTTAGGGTCGGTTTCCAGTCTAACCGGATGCAGCTGAATACCAGTATTTTACATGGAGCGACTGCCTATCTGACCTCCACAACCCAGTTAGTACCGACCGGGTAATAAGATACCCCTTGGTAAGTCAGAATTTCGGCCACTGACTACCTGTAACGAACGCCAACAATCTACAATTGACGGCCGGGACCAACGCCTTAACGTGCGTGTTGGGTGGTTACCCATCCACGCACCAAATATTATTATTTAGCCACGAGCTTGATAAATAATTCATATATATGGTATACCATATGTGTAAGTAGCTTTGATTTTAAAGAACCATGATAATATAATATTTCTTTAAGACGTTGCAATCACTATTTAATCTAGGTTAAGTTTCACATAAAATAAGTGGGTAAGGTTTATAGGGAATAAGACACTATTTAACAAGTATCATAATATTTATTTGTAATCTAAATACTTGGATATAATTTTTAAAACAATAACAGAATAACAAAATATAAATAAAATTCAAAATTAAGTACTTAACTTTTATATGGTATCCAAACACAATTTCTCCGACACACTTTAACGTTTATAAGGTATCCAAACACAATTTCTTCAACACACTATCGATCACTTGATCCACTACGATAATGTATTTTCTTGAGGTCCGCACAGCTAGACAGTCGAACAAGAAGTGCCCCCACTCTGGACGGTCACTCGCTTTTAAGCCATCGGTTCTCGTAAACAAGGTGGGGTGATCAGGTGACGACATAACTCAACAACTGTACTAAATAAACGTTAAAACACTTATTTTTAAAAGAATATGATTAAATAATTCTTAAAATAAATAATTGAACCGTATAACGGTATCTAAATAATAGTAAAATACATTACAGTATTTATTTGTTATTTAATTTACAAAAATAGACAAACATAATTGTCATTATGTCCATTGGATGTTTTTGTTAAACTTAAATATAACAAAATATTCACCAAAAACCGTAATCAGTTTGAAAATAATCTATCACGGCCATACTGAACTGTGCTTCGCTCTCGAAGCACAAGCCTCAAACACAAAAATCATGTCATAGTAACTAGTCAAGTAAGTTTTCGTTTTGTCTCCATCTGAAGTCAATTATATTATAGCCCCTGGCCTTCACATGTTAGGGCTCTCAGCTGCTGTACCTGAGATCCAGACTAACACCAGCATCAGTGGCCGTCCAGCAGTAAGTCATGTCATTTGTCAACAGTCATATGTATACAACCCTAAGTCAATAAATATAAGTCATGATAAATCATTAGTCGTTAGTGATAAGTCTCTGACCTTTGCATGTTAGGGCTCCCACCTGCTGTACATGAGATCCAGGCTAACACCTAGCGCCGGGACTGTCCAGCAGTAAGTCATGTCATGTCAACAGTCATAAGTATATAACCCTAAGTCAATAAATATAAGTCATGATAAATCATTAGTCATTAGTGATATGTCTCTGACCTTTGCATGTTAGGGCTCCCACCTGCTGTACATGAGATCCAAACTAACACCTAGCATCAGGACTTGTCCAGCAGTAAGTCATGTCATGTCATGTCAACAGTCATAAGTATATGACCCTAAGTCAATAAATATAAGTCATGACAAATCATTAGTCATTCGTGATATGTCTCTGACCTTTGCATGTTAGGGCTCCCACCTGCTGTACATGAGAACCAAACTAACACCTAGCGCCAGGACTGTCCAGCAGTAAGTCATGTCATGTCAACAGTCATAAGTATATATAACCCTAAGTCAATAAATATAAGTCATGATAAATCATTAGTCATTAGTGATATGTCTCTGACCTTTGCATGTTAGGGCTCCCACCTGCTGTACATGAGATCCAGACTAACACCTAGCATCAGGACTTGTCCAGCAGTAAATGAGTCATAAGTCAATTGTCATAAACAGATAACCCTAAGTCACAAGTCATTGTTTTTATTATTCATATGTTTTAAATCTCATTTATTAAAAATGCATATAAAAAATAAATAAATAATAAAATAAATCCTCATTAGAGTGTAACTACTCAATAGTGGGTGTATATTTAAATGTCTTTTTTTTATATACTTGATTCACTTCAACCTATTAGAGCAAAACTCCAAAGCGATAGTTAAAAAAAAAGAAAAACCTCTTTATTTTAATTTCATTCAAAATCACAAACAAATCATCCAACAACTAACAAACAAAAATCTTAGTAAATAATCAATTTTGTATTTGATAACCAATTTGTGTAAGAAACAATATTGTTTGCTAAATACTTACATATATGCTATATTATACTTAATACATAAATAAGGTTAAGAATAACAAAAAGTTACTAAAATCAATCTATCACGGCCAACCACCGTTGTAAACACCTACATACATAATTTGCTTATAAAGACTCCTCGAAAGCAACGTTTTGATCTATCCATTCACCAGGCCAATATCTTATCTTTTCTTTGGCGACAATTAACATTTCTTAGATTACCATGTCCCCTTAAAGACCCATCTACAACATCAGCCAATGGAGCCTGTATAGAAGGAAGATATCCTTCTCTGCCTATGAACAGTCTAATTGGAGAAAACAGAGTGCTTTTTTTGGAATGTTGTGTTAAGGGACTGATTTTGGAATTGGATGCAGCACACCCTGCTTTGGTCCAGCGTTACTTTTTCGCGAAGTGCAAATCAAACAATGTGTAAGATATTTCTTTGTGAATGCTGCCGTACCAGGAAACCAAAAATTATCTTTTATTTTATTAAGGGTCTTTTCATAACCCACGTGACAGTTGTCATCGTGATAAAGACGCAATAAACTATGTCTGTAACCTCTGGGAACATACAATTTTGGCACTGCATCAGGACAAACTTTATAGTGAAGCAAGTTGTTAATTACTATGTATTGATTGGGATCCATCTCACCGATCTGTACTTTATTTATTATAGTTTGAGTTTCGTTGTCCCCTCGTTGTGCAACCTCTAACCATGATGGTGGATTATTTTCATCATTAATAACATTAACTACTAAGGCAGCCACTGTTGTAGGTATACTAGGATTGCGGCTAAGATAATCCACATGTCCTGTCCCTTTTTATAAACTATTTCAAATTGAAAATCCTGCTTAGAGGTCCACCATTTGGCGACACGAGGTGACAAATCCCTCTTATTCATAGTTGGTTTAATAGAATTGCAATCTCTTATAATAGTGAAATGGATACCCAGTAAATACACTCTAAAATGTTGAAGAGTTGTTATAAATTGCCAGGCTCTCTAGTTCATAGGAGCAATACCTTGATTCAGCAGGGGAAGTACGTTTGCTAAAATATGCTACAACCTTATTCTGACCTTTTACTGTTTGCATCAGGATAGCACCGTATCCCAATGAACTTGCAGTGTGCAATTCAGTTATTTTAACTTGGGGTCGAATATAGTTAACAAAGGTTTCCTGTTCTTGTCCCCATTCCTATTTTTGGTTACTCTTGGAGAGTTTCGTTATGGGAGAAGTTCGTGAAGCGAACTCTGGGATAAATCTTCTAAAATAGCTTGCCAGACCCATGAACTGACGGACCTCCCTTACGGTGGCAGGAGTGGGGGAATTAGTGAGAGCAGACACCTTACGTACTACCGCTCGGCCTTACTTACCTTCCTCAGAAATACATAGAATTTCTTTCAGTTGACTGTAATTATTAACACCATTATCTTTAGTGGTAGATTTACTGACAACCCGGTTTTTAAAGAAACAAGCAGACTCAATATGGCCACGCTTCTTACAGTAAGTACACTGCATAGGATTGGTTGGAGGAGTGGTACTAACAGTTTCAGTTGCATCTGCGGTCGCGGGACCTTGACGAGCTTCAAGATCCTTAAATTTGTAGCACTGACTTTTAAAGTGACCCGGTTTTTTACAGAACAAACAACGGTTTTCCTGAGAGCCGTCAGCTTTTAAATGTTTGCTAGGTGGTTCACCCTCTCGTTTGTCAGTAGATTTACCAGCTGTATCTATTGGACGCTTTCTGGATATTTTAACATACGTCGTAAAAAGAGAGATCAGTTCGGCGGTAGTTTTCACACAACTATTGTAAGAAGCCATTTTAACATTAACGTCATGTATACCCCCACAAACAAGGTCGAGTAATTGTTGTTCGGTGAAAGAAATCTTAGTATTCTTAAGTAACCTTAATTTTTCTCTGGCATATTCACAATATGAATCTGACGATTCTGAGGTAAGTAGAACAGCCTTAGTAAGTTTTTCGGTCAAATTTCGTTTTTCTGGATACAGATCCTTAAGGGTCGTTCGAAAATTTTCCCATGATCTTCCTTCCTCGGGTTCCCAAGTCTCGTACCATAATAAAGCAGAGCCCTTTAGGGCCTTACCTGCTTTCGCCACTGTCGTGATGCTGCTCCATTCAAGGTCCTTTGCGATTGACTCAATGGTGGTGCACCAGTTTTCGGCACCGTTATCATTCTTTGCGGGATCAAATGGAGGCAGCACGACATCATCCCCTCGTTGTTTCACTGCTACTGCATCGCGTATGGCTTTCAACAGGCCTTCTACCGTTGCCGGATCCATCGCAAGCCACGCTCACAGTCCCTGTTACATAACAAATATTAGTAGGTGGTATGTCAGGTTCGAATCCCACTTCTGATGATAAATAATTCATATATATGGTATACCATATGTGTAAGTAGCTTTGATTTTAAAGAACCATGATAATATAATATTTCTTTAAGACGTTGCAATCACTATTTAATCTAGGTTAAGTTTCACATAAAATAAGTGGGTAAGGTTTATAGGGAATAAGACACTATTTAACAAGTATCATAATATTTATTTGTAATCTAAATACTTGGATATAATTTTTAAAACAATAACAGAATAACAAAATATAAATAAAATTCAAAATTAAGTACTTAACTTTTATATGGTATCCAAACACAATTTCTCCGACACACTTTAACGTTTATAAGGTATCCAAACACAATTTCTTCAACACACTATCGATCACT
Source organism: Eurois occulta (assembly GCA_950022335.1). NCBI lineage: Eukaryota > Metazoa > Arthropoda > Insecta > Lepidoptera > Noctuidae > Eurois > Eurois occulta. The sequence continues at coordinate 14,116,132 of OX465498.1, read as the reverse complement.
TGATCCACTACGATAATGTATTTTCTTGAGGTCCGCACAGCTCGACAGTCGAACAAGAAGTGCCCCCACTCTGGACGGTCACTCGCTTTTAAGCCATCGGTTCTCGTAAACAAGGTGGGGTGATCAGGTGACGACATAACTCAACAACTGTACTAAATAAACGTTAAAACACTTATTTTTAAAAGAATATGATTAAATAATTCTTAAAATAAATAATTGAACCGTATAACGGTATCTAAATAATAGTAAAATACATTACAGTATTTATTTGTTATTTAATTTACAAAAATAGACAAACATAATTGTCATTATGTCCATTGGATGTTTTTGTTAAACTTAAATATAACAAAATATTCACCAAAAACCGTAATCAGTTTGAAAATAATCTATCAAGCTCATCTTCAAAGTAAATACCTACCTATACCTAAACAAATATTGGTCACAGCAGTCACCTTTTTTAATAATATCATCAAGTGATAAATACTTATGTACGTGTTTGCCGATTAACATTTATGTTATAGGTACCTAATAAATTACAACCAGCAGACAAACATATGGGTCACCTAGCGTGTCCTTACTATCTTCGTAAGTTCGTACATATTCGTCTCGTGACCTTCGACCTTTTGTTTATGCCACCCAATTCCACCATTGCCAGCCAAGATCCCATCAATAAAAATCTATTAGACTAATAAGAGTAAGGGACAGCCCAATTTGTATCAATTTCTTAAAGATGTCAACTGACTTCTAAGTAGGTAAGGTATTTTCTTAAGGTGAATAGCCGACCAAAGCAAGCCCTTTATTAGTAATTAAATGGAGTTCGTTTCAAAACCATTAAAATTCCGAGGTGATTACGAAGTAAAATTATATTGAGGTTAGGTTGTTGACCCTTTTCGTTTTTATTTGTACTAAATGAAAAGCAGGAGTTTAATAATACCTGTTTCTGTACTAATATCTAACGAACATGGACGACCGGCCTTGATTCCTTTCAAGCGCTTATTGAAATGAAAAGACTTTTTCATTGAAACTGAATAATTAGAATCCTAAAAAGCCAAATTTTCCTTTTAAAAGCCTTTTATAGATAAGTACTGATTTAATGAAAGACGTTGGAAACAAGATAAGATGTTCGACGAAAGATAATATTTAGGCTAACGCTCCTTGAATGAACGTCTTTATTTTTTATCCGTGGGGATTATTTTCATGGATATCGTCTGCTTGCGGGCTATGACGGTTTGCTATCAACTCTACTGAGCAGTGCTTAGTGTTGAATCTCAATCGGTACTCACACCCACGTAAAATTAGAATATCTGACGACTCCCTTAAAAAAAGAAAAAGTAGGTATAATTTGCAAAGTGGCGCTGATTGTAAAAAAAAAAATGCATCAATATGTCAAACTTGGTACATTTTTTTAGTTCTGTGTTTTCACGCCAGCACAGCTAAGTTGGTTGAAATGTAGTGAATGATAGTGTGAAGTTTGACACTGGCAGTGGTTGTGTCGACCGAGTTAAGGCTCTGTCAAACCGGTAGGTACGGACCATAGAAATCGAGGACTAGCTGCGGACAGAAGACTCTGACAGATGCTTTACATAATCTGTCGGAGTCGGGAGTCCAGGGCTGCGTCAGCAATTTCTCCTTACGAATTTGACCGAACCTTTACATGGGACATAAACAGAAAGATAATGATACCCGATTCTCTCAACAGTCTCTTACAATGAACACCTGGTGACCTGGCCCACAATACACTTTCTTAATTCTTATCATCTTCTTCCCCAGATCACGGTGTTCCGAATCCAGGAGCGTGCGGAAGGTGGCGAGGTCCAAGAACTCGATCAGGTCATCTTAACAGCACTATTCAGAGCACAGCATCTGTCTCCTAGCGAACAGCTTTCATTGGCGCTCACATGGAACCGAGTGGATATCGCCAGGTCCGAGATCTTCGTTTATGGACAAGAATGGCCGCCAGGTATGTGGAATATTATAATATTAGGTACTAAATAAAAGGCTCCAAGTTACAGAAATCGAAATCACGGAAATGCATCTCTCTTTTTCAAAAAATGCAATGTACCTACCTACATCTCTGAAAGAACTCTAAAATGATTCCAGTTTACACTAATCTTCTGTATGTGTTCTCTTCAATCTTGCATATTTATTTTTATAAACGGAGTAACCTTGCTCAGAGAAGCCTTAGGTTCGTGGACGAGGTGCATACGGGGAGTAGCTCTTTATATCTACCTAACTAACGGTTAATGAACCCATAACAATAAAATTAAAATAAATTAGTATTCAAATAAAATTAGACTGAAATATAATTTATTTCCAAACATCGTCCAAAACTATAGTTATTTTTTAGCTATTTAAGTTCATTAAGTACGTATTAATATACGACTTAGAAGACTGTTTTTTTGTTAGTCTTCAATGTCGCTCTACTGGGGACATTATTTATTTCCAGGTACTCTCTTCCACCTTTTCATAAACCAATAACTTGCCTTAAAACAGTACCCAACACCTAAATTGAAACGAGACGTCTCTTTAATAAGTTTCATAATTAATTTTGTAATAACGTTTTATCAAGAAAGTTGCCGAGACCGTTTACCGTAGTACTTAGTAGACCTACTTAGTACTTCATAACATTTAGGTAACAAATTAATCACGTCAGAATAACGCGAATTTGAAGTGGTATTAGCATATTTCAATGTAAGTACAGGTGCTTAATAATTACCATCTCTAGACGTATGAGTAGTAATTACGGTTGAAGTTTACCTACGTAGTCTATTTCTAGGGGTTGTTCTAGCTAAACACATTTGTCGCAAGACTACGCAAATAGATATTCCTATTTGTAGAGAAATCGAGAATCGTTGAGCGTATTTGTAGAAAAACGTTCGGATTTATTACCTAATATAAACTGATCAGTGTTCAACATAGATATGTAGGATATTGACTCGTAAAAACACATTATTATGGTTAGATAGGCACCGTAGAAAAATCTAGACATTTCTTCATTTCATTGTTAGGGAAATATCTACACCGAATTGCAAAAATAGCATAATGTTCCCTCTGCTGGGAAACATACTTCCTCTTTGTGACAGGGAGTGGGCTGTAATCCTCCACGCGAGTGTGGGATGGTAGATGTCACATATCTTCGAATTATTGGTTCTAGGACATGCCATTTTCCTTACCATGTTTTCCTCTGCCTTTTTAAGAGCAAAACAGTAAAATTTAAAATACATTTCCAATATAAAAACTCAGCAGTGTTCTCAATAGGGGGGGCGGGCATCCTTTAATCACGTGAAGTTTTTAGGCCACTTTTATGCCCCCCCTCCCCCTTGGTGATACGTCGTGAGGTTTAATGCTACCTCCTCCCCCAGGCCAGCATCACGTGTATTTTTTTATTGAAAAGATCAAATGGTTTCACAATCTGTTTTATTAAAATAAAACGCTTTTTTTACACAAATCGCTTCCTTGGGTTTCATTACTCGTAAAAAAATATTTTATTCGTCACACATTCAATATTTTTTTTCGTCCCACGAAAAATCACGTCATTGTCAAATTATCTCATCCATTGTGACTAATCGTAATTTTTTTTACCTCCTCTCCTCCCTGTTCAAACCTCACGTGATTAAAAGACGACCCCCTAATAAACTGTACAAACAAACATATTTACGAAAGTCCACAACCTAAATACTGTAAATAGAGAGAGACCTCTCACAAAATTTATACATGCCAAACGAATAAACTTAAATAATTAGTCCACAGTATAAACAGTGGAATCAAACTTTAAAGGGTATATTCATTAACAGACCCTGCCAACTTGCCCCGTTCACAAATAAATTACATTTGGACCGTACGGAATAAATTCATGGATTTTGTACCCCTATTGGGTTTTGGGCGAGCAAAATGATTTACCGTCATATTGCCATTTGAATTGAATGTAGGCAAATTCGCACAAATATTTTATTTGTATAGATATATACCTATGTGTAAATGTGGGTCGTATGATAATTTGTAGTGAATTCTGTTACGTTTTTATAAATAAACAGGCGGTTTTTCATATTTATTTGCGGAATTTTGTTCATTGCTATGATTTTACTTTGTTCGTTAATATTTTTTTTTGGATTAATTAGCACTTGGCTAAATAATAACAGCCGAACAGGTTGATCTTCAAGGTTAAGCCGCGCTTGACAAGGACGATCTGTAGATGGGTGACCGTCATTACACACCGAGTTTCCTCCGTGTCTCAAAGCACGTTAAGCAGCTGGTCCCGGCTCGGCAGTCTTACCAAGGGGTACGGTATTACCCAGTTCTTACTGGGTTGTAGAGGTCAGATAGGCAGTCGCTCCATGTAAAATACTGTTATTCAGCTGCATCCGGTAAGACTGGAAGACGACCTCAATAAATTTGGGAAAAGGCTAGCCAGATGATGCTATGAGTTTATTTTTTGGTCAAGAGTTACTCGCGGTTACATTACAACCAACTAATGTTACTTTGCTAATTTTCATAGTTTCTTGAAGCAACTATAGGCTCCCTTAAATTTTCCACTATACTTGAAAATGATATCCCACTTATGATAATCCCAATGTTATTGCCACTTACGTCAAAGGTCCGTTCCACCTGATCACTACAACACAACAAAACGCTGCTCAACCTTACTTAAGACTTGATGAAATTTAACAAAGGTCTAATGGTAGAGAACAATTTATTTATTAGTCAGAAAGAAATAACACATTAAACATGATATTCCGAAATATATGATGTCAATCTGTGTATGTTGATACATCCCAAAAATAACAAACACAAATATCAAGGCACGAGACCGAAAACATTGACACAAACATAATAAATCAGTCCTGACCACGTTAGCATGAAAAATAACACGACTTGATTGACATTGTATATGATTTACGACACGACAGTTATGTTCAATTCTTTACTGAAGCCATAATCCATGAATTTTATGAATGTGAGAACTGATTTTTGGACTATAATTTTCTGATGAGGATTCTGACATAAAATATACGAATCCAGTCAACGAAAGTGTGAAAGCACAAAATAACATTGGTTCAAAAAACACAAAAGACTAACAAATATCAGTTCAAAAAGGATATGACTTGATCTGTGGTTTGAAGACCACAATAATTCGTTTGTGTAGTGTACTTCTGGCACGCAAAGTAATGTACCCATAACAGTTTTTCTAGCTCTCCAGATGCTATTAAGACAGCTAGAAATGTCCATAAAAGTGGCATGATAATGCCCGTCTCATGCGAATACGAATATAAAAGTAATAGAAATATAACACGTAAGGGTAACATTCATACTGTTGTCAATATAACAACAATATTTCCATTTTAGCTGACTATTGGCATATTACCCTCGTTGTATAACATATTAAATATTTTACACGTGTAGGAGCGTTATCGGAAAACGAAATAGCTTTTGCTGTGGAATCCCTAGGGATGCCTTCTATTTTCCTGGATGGAAACTTTTCTGTTTTTCTATCACCCTGTAACTGTGGAAACTAAATAATGAGTTGTGGAGTTTTATTATTGGTTGTTGCTTAATTCTATTATTTGTTTATTTCTACTTTTAAACTTCACCGCACAGTCTCACAAAGATCGTCATTCGTTTTTATTACAATACGATTATGTGTACTTCTTGTGGATTCAAGTCAGGGTCCTAATTCATAAAATATAATATTCGCCTACGCTTATGAACCGAGCCTTGCCTAATTTACGTGCTTCTTAGAAAAAGGAGCACACTTGCTGGACATTTAGTCTAATTCAAGTGGCCGGCTTGTGGACAAAATTTCACAAGCTAGCTGTATCTTATAAATTTGTCCTTTGAATAAATCACTTTAAAAAAAAAAGCAGAAAATACAAAATCCCTCAGCAATCGTATTTGTTCAGTCGTAAATAACAAATAAGCAATTGTAAGCTTACCATCCTCATTGCATAGCATAGACATAGGCATCCTTTGTCGCCTCCCCGTTTTCTGTTTGATTAAGAAAAATTCTATGGCAATGGGAACTAAGTGAACCCTTAGTATTCCACCATTTTATACCAAAGAAAAGAAGACAAAACAGATAACTTTGTATAAATATTGGAATACGAACATTCAGACCGTAAAAATTAAGGGTTCAATTGTTTTATTGTTTTTTTTTTTTATGGTCATGAAAAATTCTGTAGCTCTCGTTTTTGTTAAACTCGTTGATATATACGTTTATGTCGAGGTCATGTTGTTCCCACGAAGGAAAGGCCAAACCTTTTCCAGCCGTAGGTGTAAAACCAAATGTAATTTGTTATGAAATAAAATAACTGGGTACAATCAAACCACTACAATATCACGTCTACAGCATAAACAGAATTTCTTTCAATAAAGACAAAATGCAATCATATTTTTCAGATTTTCATTTGCTCTTATGACTCCATACAGTGTGCTAGTAGGTAAACTGATGCCAAATGCCCAAAACTCTCACAGTGAGCCTACAAACTAAGCGTAGCTGTATCTTGTATATATATATATATATATATATATATATATGCAAAAGTATTTATGGGCAACCCTTCAGCTTTTGTCAATAAACAGATTTCTTCTTTCGTTGTTAAATAAATAATATAACATTTTAGTAGCTCCTGAAACAAGAAATCTTTTAGTTTCTGCTAAATTGTGTCCCATTCAAGGAGACACTTGAAAGACTTGCATCGCACTTTTCTTTTATCTTCATCACGTTACAACTTAACGTTGTAGAACAAGTACAAAAACTACTGCGTTACAAAAGCAAGTGTCAGAGAGAAACTTTTTACTTCACAACCTCTGGTTACTGCTCGTTAACTTTTAGCTTAAGTGCCGAACACGGCATGATTGCCTTGTCATTAAGGAACATAGAGAAATATCTTTTGTGAGTTTCCGCTGCATTTCTCTCCACTAGAGACCATAAATATGAATAAGTCCTTATACTACTTGTTAATCATAGATGATAATTTAAACTTTACATTTGAACGTAATGCGGAAATCAGTCCTTGCTTCAACAAGCATGAAATGATTTTTTGGATCATCATCTTTTCAGCCGACAGACGTCCACTGCTGGACATAGGCCTCCCCCAAATGTCGCCACATTGACAGCTCCCGTTCGACTCGCATCCAGCGGATCCCCGAGCTTATTAACAATCAATAAATTGAACCGCTTAGCAGTCCAGTTTCCACAAATCCTGGGCTTAAAACGTACAGGATTACCCGTTTTATTGAAAATATGAATACCAAACATCTTATTTTACTATTCAACCACTAAATTCATATCTAGTAGGCACTTTCGCAAAACTGCCAGAGATACCCTCAAAATGACTCCATTCTCGGCACGATTCTATTCCATTTTATTATGTCTACACTTTACGACGTTCATAAACACAATATCGGGCCGTATGTGATGTGTGCGAAGATAGGCATCAGGTGTCCTGTAAATAGATTCAAAGAAGCCGTTACCCGGCCTACTGAGAGCAGTGAAATAAATGTTGCAAAAGACTCAGTTTATACAAGACGAAAAATAATAAAAGTTGTACTAGAATTTTTGCAAACACGCTATCATAGCAGTAATATTTTAAAACTAGGAGATAAGACTGCTCTAAAAGTAATCACCGAAATAAATGCAGAGATCAGGATCTCTTTTCAATTTTCAAGTACAGGCATAATATGGCCAGATCTTGTGACGACTATATGCAGATTTTCTAAGGTGGAGTAGAGTTACTTTGAAACTTTTACTTCATCATCTGCCTAACCTTTTCCCAACTATTCTGAGGTTGGCTCCCAGTCTAACCGGATGCAACTGAGTACCAGTATTTTACAAGTGCGCTTTTATTTAGGCACTTAACTTGACGGTTAGGCGAGAACGGGCATTAGTAGGCTATTCTCAGTTTCTAAGCCCGAACTAAGTGTTATTAGACTGTCGAATCCAATCAGGTTGAGGCCAAATTTACCACACTTAAGTCTATTTCCATGTTCTCAGAAATAACGTATCCTGAAGATTGACGGAGGCTTTTAGCTCTGCCTGTCAGCATTTCCGTATTTAGTGATTCTAGATGGCATCAAACTAACTTAGCTTTAACGTAATTTGTTTCCTATGTTTTGATTTAACCGCAACTATTTCAAAAGTCCTCCACTGCGTTTTCCTCTAGTCGTCGGTTCCTAGGATAATATGGTAAAGTGGATATGAATACATAGGATAAAAGAGAATTTTGCTTGTCTGAACTGACCTTTTGTCTTCTCCCATAGAGTGGCACGGAAGCAGGTCACGTCTAGGGAATAAGGATGTTGCTTCAAAATACAAACAAGGGTTGTCTCTCTCGCACAATGGATTGAAGCTCTCAACGGAATCCATTGTTGGCGGATTATGGTGAAACCAACTGGAATTTCTCTGTGTATCCAATAGTTTGAAAGCGAAATGCAAAATTAGATTCTTGAAGACATAGTAAAGCAACCATAGAAAGCTTTACACGAAGTAGGTCGCCTAAAAGAGGAGATATAATAGAGGTTTATCTAAAATTAGGCCGCCAAATATTTTTGTCTAAAAATGGCAACCCTGTCTAAAATAATAATGTTCCCGCGAAACTTGCCCGCTTAGACGGTCTTTATTACAATGTAGTGCCATTCTGGCAACATTGAATTAATTTTTCATCTCCAAGTCTTACTTTACGATAATACTTTGTCTAGAAACTATCAACGAAGTGGCGATAGCCTCAGATGGCGACGCTAACTTTTAAATTGCCTTCAGATTCGTCTTTTTTCTTTTCAAAAGAACTCCGAGATCGTTCACTTCATTATGTCCATAGCAATTAGGAAAACTAGGAGCATTGGTGGCCCAGTGGTGATGGTTCCGGCTTATGAGTTTTTAGGTCGTAGGTTCGAACTCAGGCAGGCATTTAACTTTGTGGAAATTATTTCATCACCGTCGTCATCTGCCTGCCTTTACCCCAGTATGTTGGGGTCGACTTCCAGTCTAACCGGATGCAGCTGAATTAACAAATAAAAATTATTTTATCACATTATGCTCTCAAGAGGGTGAAGAAACCATCGGGAGGCAACCAGCAAGTCCTAGAGCCCAAAAAATCAAAGATGTGACATTAACCTTTGCGCAATCGGCCCGTGTGATGGATCGCGGCCCTCTCTCCCTCTTACGGAGAGGAAACCCAGCAGTGGGAACAATTTGGCTAATTATGCTAATTAGGAAAAAGTACGGTAGTTTTATCACTGTGTAGTTTTAGGTCAATTATGTATGGGTTACTCGTTATTCTCGTTAAAATTTTGGGGCGTTTGTTGGTAATATAAATGTCAGGAGCGGCAAAATTATTGTTGCAGCCAACTGTGCTGTTAATTACGGCACAAATGTTTTGTTCTAGAACATAAATGCTGTTGGTTTTATTGGATATACGAGTACGTTTCTAGTTTAAAATATGATATCTGTGAATATATTATAACTTCACTTGTTTGTGTTTCTGAATTTTGGAATCCATAAAAAAAACAAACACGAAGTAAGCTAGTACAGATCCTGTAAAGATAATTATATTTGTTGATACTATTAGAAAACAAGGGTTTGGTCGTGAATTATCGCACCAAAATCCGATTAGAGGATTTATTTGTTAAATTCAGAATTTTCTACATATGGCCCTTTCATACGGCTTAGAATTTAAATCTAAATGTGCTGTTGTTTTCTGCTACCACCTCAATAAGATTAAAACAAATGTAGCAGTACTGAAAGAGAAATGTAACGTAATAAGTACTATCTAGTATCACCATTACTGTCTTAATCACCAGTATATTTTGCGGTACAAATCCAACGTAGATAAAGAGAATGTTTTTCTCTGTGAAGTAACTAATGTGGTTGCTTGTACTCCTCTGAATGCTTGAAAGTAGTGAGTTACGCTTTTGCACCGTATTGCGAAGGGTGGGCCTAGTACGAACGCGCGGATTAAACGCAACGTAAATTCGAACGATTTTTTAATTTAAAATTCTTGTTTTGAACACAATATTTACTTAGTTTTAAGACTCTTTTATATCTAAGAGTAATACTCAATGTGCTTGTCTGAAATTAATAACCCCACATGATTTAGAGGGCCTAGTGACAATTAGACCAGGGTCGATAATTTTTAAAACCAAAAAAAATAATAGTAGGATGAAACCCATTAGAAAAGGAAGGGAATATAATAAAAATGAAAGGAAAAATAATTTACGGGCGATCTGAGGTCGGGAAGGGGATGGGGGTGAGTTTTTAAGGGTAAAAAACGGTTTTTCTCGATTTCCGGCAAAACTAAAAGTCCTATCGAAAAAAGTCAAATAGCAAAGTTGTAGGTAATAAAAAGATCTAAAACTTTTGTATTGACAATTTTTTCACATAACCTCAAAATGTATGTGAAAAATTCAAAAAACCAAGTTTTTGGTTTTTTATTTTTATCTTTTACAAAAATGTTTTTTTTTTAACGAAATTTGGTGAAAACTTACCTTTTTATGTCCCAAATACGCTGTAATTTATTTGATTAAAAATATTTATTTTTTCACCTCATTTTGAATTAATATCGAAAAAGCACCCTAATTTTCAATCGAAAATTCACCCGTCAAAATATCAGCTTTCTTCAAAAAATTGGTATGTTTTCTGTTCGTTAAAATCTCTACTTTCTGATGGTGAAAAAAAAAATATATGTTACCATAGTAAATCTTCTCAGAAAATGCAAAAAATCGAAAAAAAGTCGAATTCGACTTTTTTTTAAAATTAATATAAATAATTTTGAGCTATTTATTAAAATTTACACTTTAATTACTCGAAAAACGTTAGATTACATGCTACATTAATAAAAAAAAATTGCAAGTCAAAATATACTACTATAATTAACAAACAAATAAGTTAATAAAATTAATATTTAATAAGACATCTACAATGTTTGGAGAAAGTTGTCGAATCTTTTTTAAATTAAATGCGTAGATGCCTATTTATAACTATTTTAAGATAAATTATATACCTGAGTGACCTACGAAAAATTGTAGCCCATCAAAAGGTATTTCATGGAGAAGTGGGGAAGGGGCTAGGCGGGTCTGGGTCGTACTACATACATACCTACTATTTCGTAGCAGCTGTTACAACCGTTAGCCTAGCCAGTATTCGAAATACAGTACAGTATACAGCATCGTTTATAAAAATACACGTGCACTATGCTGCACTATGCAGATTCGAAAAGTTTTTTTTTTTTAAGTAATCTTGTCACAATTATCTTCAAGAAACTCAGCGTGCACGTGTATTTTTATAAACGATGTTGTATACTGTACTGTATTTCGAATACTGGCTAGGCTAACGGTTGTAACAGCTGCTACGAAATAGTAGGTATGTATGTAGTACGACCCAGACCCGCCTAGCCCCTTCCCCACTTCTCCATGAAATACCTTTTGATGGGCTACAATTTTTCGTAGGTCACTCAGGTATATAATTTATCTTAAAATAGTTATAAATAGGCATCTACGCATTTAATTTAAAAAAGATTCGACAACTTTCTCCAAACATTGTAGATGTCTTATTAAATATTAATTTTATTAACTTATTTTGTTTGTTAATTATAGTAGTATATTTTGATTTGCATTTTTTTTTATTAATGTAGCATGTAATCTAACGTTTTTCGAGTAATTAAAGTGTAAATTTTAATAAATAGCTCAAAATTATTTATAATAATTAAAAAATAATTTTCGAATTCGAGTTTTTTTCGATTTTTTGCATTTTCTGAGAAGATTTACTATGGTAACATATTTTTTTTTTCACCATCGGAAAGTAGAGATTTCAACAAACAGAAAACATACCAACTTTTTGAAAAAAGCTGATATTTTGACGGGTGAATTTTCGATTGAAAATTAGGGTGCTTTTTCGATATTAATTCAAAATGAGGTGAAAAAATAAATATTTTTAATCAAATAAATTACAGCGTATTTGGGACATAAAAAGGTAAGTTTTCACCAAATTTCGTTAAAAAAAAAAATATTTTTGTAAAAGATAAAAATAAAAAACCAAAAACTTGGTTTTTTGAATTTTTCACATACATTTTGAGGTTATGTGAAAAAATTGTCAATACAAAAGTTTTAGATCTTTTTATTACCTACATCTTTGCCATTAGACTTTTTTCGATAGGACTTTTAGTTTTGCCGGAAATCGAGAAAAACCGTTTTTTACCCTTAAAAACTCACCCCCATCCCCTTCCCGACCTCAGATCGCCCGTAAATTATTTTTCCTTTCATTTTTATAATATTCCCCTCCTTTTCTAATGGGTTGCATCCTACTATTATTTTTTTTCACTTTTTATTGTTTTTAAAGGCTTCTACCCTGGTCTAAATATTTTCCAAAGCCGTTCGTATTTCAACAAGATTGACATTAACTTTTTGACAACTAATATCAATCTAATACTTTACCATTTTAATCTTAAAGAGGAGGTTGTTGATGACGAGCGGAAGTGAGAGACTAACTTGCAGTAAAACGTATATATTAAACAAACACACACACCCGGTTATGGATAGGTTGATTAATACATACGTATGGCACCCGGGACCCGGGAGCTTGACGTTGCCACTAACAAAAAATGGATGGCTTTTAAAATATATAAGGTCCCATTAAAATAGATGGACAAATTTTAACACAGCGTCTAGCCAAAGATATCCAAGCAAAAAAACACTGATTAAAGTGATTTTATTTTGACCTAAAATAATAAATTGTCGGCACTCTAGAATAAACACATTCACAAAACGGTCAAAAGGCTTGGATATCGTTGGCTAGACGTACTGAACGTTGTGTTAAAATTTGTCCATCTATTTTAATGGTACCTTTATACCTACATACGACGCCACGTAATCTAAGGTGTGTGTTATACGTGCACATTACGTGAGGCCACACCATCATCGTAATCATTGACTGAATGTCAGTTTTTATAAGCCTATAGATATAGCTCTATTTCCGAAACAAAATTCGTTGGAATTTACATTATGTTAACTACGTGCGTTCGTGCTAATGCTTCGACTGAAACTTGCAGTAGATATGCATTCTCATTTGAGGCTCTTTGGAGAATGAAAGCTTTTTGTGGAATGGCGTACCTGAGGAAAGGAATACGGGAAATTAAATAGAGAGCTTTTCATGCCAGGTTTTAAGTAATAGATGTATCTTATCGTAGCTAAGTTCTGGGCCAACTCCATTATAGATTGCCATCGATGCTGAGAAGAATCTATATTATTTTGTGTAACGTAGGTTTCTGTGTGCTATGGATTGAGGTTACAAACCCTTGGCTAATGATTATCAAAATAATAAAAATAGATGCATCGAATATACTTTATTGTACACCAAAATTGATACACAGCTATTTTAAAATATTGCTAATTGTATAGGTAAAACGGCAGTCTTATCGCTGATATCGATATCTTCCAGACAAACTGTGGATGGACTAAGCGAACTTTAAATATAAAAAAGAAAAATATTACAAGTTAAAGACTTCATAATGTCTTATCGACCATACGAGAATTAGTTTTCTTGCTGACTAAGAAATTCGTTTAATTCCGATCGATAGGTTTAGTAGCAGATGTATATTTTTGACTAGTACTTCGCCCGTGACTATTCCCGCAAAAATTGTGATAGCTCGGCTAATATGCATGACATAAATATAATTTATAGCCAATAATGTAGCTTTCTACTAGTGAAATAATTTTTAGAATTGGATCATTATTTCTGGAAATTACCCCTACATAGAAACAAATACCTCTTTATAATATTAAGTATAGATTACATACACAATGACAAAATCACATCCATCACTCTCTACTATTCCCTCATTTATGCCCTTTGTTTTCCACTAACAAACAACAGAATATTTAATACCACAGGTAATAGAAGTAACAAGTTCAACGCTTTACTAAACAATGGCTACTAAATCAACAAACACCGATAGTTGTACTACATTTGAAGTACCCGCTTTGACTTTGTACCTGTCAGTGTGTCCATGCCAGTTTAATGTGTTTTTTGGAAAGCCAACAATCAAACAAAACACCTAATAACTCTGTCGGCTCTAACTACTATAGTTTAAGAGAAAATAATAAAATCGAGAAAAATCCTTAAAAACCATAGAAACACAATATCTTATACACTAAATGTTTTAAGCTATGATAGAATTTCACTAAAGGAACCATTTTGTTTTTAAACTTTAATATTTTTTTTCTATGATTTTGTAATTTATTTTTTCGTTTATTAACAATATAATTACTTACTCCCGTTCCTGTGACGTTAGGGACTTGCAATTTTTACACTTATTATATTTCAAACCAACAATTAATTTGAATTTTTACAATTGGGTGAAATTTGCTTTATTCAGGAAATATAGAAAAAAAGCTTTTTCAAGAAGGTCAATGGCCTTTCACAAAAATATTTTTATTCCCAAAACGAATTGAAATATCAAAACGGGTATTTTTAGAATGAGTTATTAAACTTATGAAGATACAAAATAAAACTGGCATGTCGGCAACTAAGGGATAATAACACACTGTGTGGAATTAACAAGTTTTAATTGCAGCTTTCGTACACAGATCGATGGTACTAAAATATTCAACAATGTAGAACAGGCGACCGTATTGTTACCTAGCTTTTATAAATAAATATCTAGCAAACAGACAATAATAAATTAACAACTGTTGACTCAGTAGAAACTAGGGTGATTAATATCCATAGAGATTGTTTGATAAAACGGCAAGTATTTAAACTGATATACGTAAATAGGCTCAAGAATACCCACCCACCCACTTTGTAAATGCACCTCTGCCTAACCCTTCAGGGATTACAGGCGTGATGCTATGTTCGTAATGCTTTGATAATGTAATTTTATAACAGTTTATCTTCTCTTGAAATTCACATCATAATATCAAGCACCGGTGTGCAGGATGCGCGAAAGAAGGAACATGGGTGGTTTTTAGTCAGTAAGAGTCTGACACTCCCTTCCGCTCCGCCCAGAGCGGGAGAAGTCATTTGATAATTTCCCACCCGAAAAAAAAAAAAAAAGCACCGGTGAATATAGATACCCCCAAGCATCTCCACAAGCTCTGATCCTGCGATCCTAATTGAGATGGCATGATCGAAATGTACATACCTACTGATGAGCCCAATTCAATCACAGCAATCTTTAAAAAGAAAACATAAGGCAACATAAATTGGGATAACGTTACTTATAAGCTGGAGATCTCTCAAATACGCCTTGAAATCAATTTATAACAGATTGTATGCCTGACTCATAGATAAATGGATCCGATCTACAATTGCAAAGTTGCAATCGCTTCGATTGATGAGATTGTCTACGACTTTAGGATTACGCTGAACTGCACTGCGAAGCGTTCTTGCTCTGGTGATTTGTTGTTCTGCTTCAGTTTCTAAAGCCGTTTTAAATTTGCAAAAGACTTTTACCAGCTCGCAAGATCTAATATCGTAAATTTCAGTTTTATTTCTGCTATTAATCATTTCTTATATCTATACGAGATATCCTTAGCCCTGTATAAAGGTAATAGCGCGAGTTTAAGTATTGATTGCTTGAGTATAATCTTTTAGATAATGTTTCACTGACCACTTGTTTTTAATATTGAACTCTAGAAAAAATATAAAGACAGCAGAGAATTTTAACAAAACAAACTTGGCAGCTATATTTCCATTCCTTTGAATTTGTAAGAGCTCAGTTAATTGCAGAGCACTAAGCGAGTAATAAAAATCCACGTTTCATTTAAAATAATAATTACAAGGCAGCATTTTCGCTATTTTAAGCTTCACAATAATAATCTCAGATTTAAACATGCGATGCCACATGCAATTTACTCTATCCCAGGTAGACAGTTGCATCTCCTAACTGTTTGGTTTCTCTATAAAAGGACAACGATTTAATAGCAGGTATCCTATTCTTGGCATCTTTAGGAATGCAGGGTATAAGGACGATTTTATTACAATTAACGTTAAATTCCTGTACAGAATAATTATTGGAGAATTATACCGTAATTGCTAGTTCAATTACCGTACAGTCACATGCAAAATACCACATAACAAATCGCAAATTCAAAAGAGATTTCTGTGCTTTCTGTGCCCCGCGCCCTTAGTCCGCATGAAATTATTATAAAAATACCCCATAAACACACACTAAACACACATCGTATTAGATTATTTATCACTCATCAAGTCATCACGTTTATGGTTCACTAGCTCTAGCTGTTGCCCTTTGTTCGCGTGATGTATTATAAAAAATATTACTTGTAAATAAATATTACCCTATTTGAATCGAATTTTGTTAACAATTTCAAGGGTTTTAATTTTTCTGCACGGAACCCTTATCTTTTTTCTACAATAAAAGTAGCCGTAGTTACTCCTTAAAAGTCCCGTCAAAATTAAAAAATAAAGTTTTTTTTATTATACGTACCGTATTTACTTTCGTATGCTTTCAGTAAAAAGCTGTTATTTTGAAATTACAAACAGACACTTCAATTTTATTCATTTGTATAGATTCTGCGTTTGAAAATACTATGTTTGTAACGCCGTAGTCTTAATATGTTAGAAGTAAAAAGTAATCGCTGTTCAATATGCAATGCTGTACAGTGTTATGTTCTGTGGTATTTAAATTACGCTCGTGGCTCGTGACCGTAAAAAGCATCTTTGTAAATTACTTTTCAAGCATTGAAAACAAACATTTTAAGATCCGTGTGGCGACTTATTTTCCAAGATAAAAGTATTAATATCCACCCAAGGTGCATTCATCCATGTTAAGGTATAAAATATTTCTTGATTTTCTTTGTTCCAGGTGCTCTCGACGAGGCTATGATGCAGGCCTTAGAACACGATCGTATAGACTTCGTCAAACTCCTTCTAGAAAATGGTGTCTCCATGCGCAAATTCTTAACAATACCTAGGCTGGAAGAACTATATAACACCAAGAGTGGCCCCAGTAATACCTTGAGGTATATCCTCAGAGATGTCCGACCACACTTGCCGAGAGGATATGTGTACACCCTACACGATATTGGGCTGGTTATCAATAAGCTTATGGGTGGTGCATATAGGTATGTTTCTAAACACTACTTTAAAATAAATGAAAATAAAGTTGTATTTTTGAAAGACAAAACAACAAAATCATCGAGATAAACCTCAACTAAACATTTAAATATTTAGTTTTCATCTTTCTCATGAAAGTAATAACTATTCTTCTAGTAATTTTAAAGTCGATTCTAGAAGCTCCAAGCTTATCATTACAAGTCTGAAGCTTTACAATCATAACATGGTAAAATTCTTTGACAGTGGCAATAATTATAAATTCTCATAAAACATGCATATTTTTATACTTTTATATTTGCTAGGATTTAAAAAAATATATATATTTGAATATTTCATTACAAAAATCTTTTTTTATTCCTCCTTTATAGCTTTTGGACTTTGTTCTTTCTTTTAGATCCATTGACCCATAAGTTCATTGAACACATTCTTATCTAATTCTGTCATAATTTCTCTTTGTCTAGGTGCTACTACACGAGACGCAAGTTCCGTCCGATCTACGCGAAGGTGATGAACAAGAGTGTGAACGTCCATCGGAACAGCGCCTCCTTCACCAGACACAACGCCGGTGGCCTGTCTCTCATCACCGGTTTCATGCCTGTCACCACCGAGATGGCGCTCTTCGACTATCCTTTTAATGAACTTCTTGTAAGAAACCCTTATTTTTCCAGTATTTTCTATGTTCTTTGTTTCGCTGACAATATTATTTCCGACTGCCAAAAGTCTAAATATTTTTTATGAGAAAACGTTAAAATCTTCTTTATTAATTAATTTTTTTTTTCTTTATTAGAACCCTTTAGCAACCCATGCACATCACCATTAAAGATACTTCTAGTGACATTCTAGATTTCTTAAATGTGTTCCTTTAACACCAGATGTGGGCAGTATTAACAAAACGGCATCAAATGGCGTTATTGATGTGGACGCACGGTGAAGAGGCTTTAGCCAAGTCACTGGTGGCCTGCAAGCTGTACAAGGCGATGGCACACGAGGCTGCTGAAGACGACATGGAGACTGAGGTCTACGAGGAGCTCAGACACTATGGCAAGGAGTTTGAAAACAAAGGTGAGAATTTTTTATTTGATGTGTCTGATCGACTCCTTGACTATACTTGTCAATATCCTCCTCTATGTTTACTATCTTCAGTATTTAATCTTGTGTTGTCAATAAAAGTATTCTTGTTACTGAAGAAGAACCTTACTATAGTTATGCTCAGATTGTTAATGTTTCCGCAGTATTGTATGTCCTACCTTGAACCCACATAAAACTGTTATAGAAGGGTTTAATACTTCAAAGTTTAGAAGGTCAAATAAATCATATCTTCTTAGCTGAGGAATTAAATACATTTTGTCAAAATTTAGAAAATGGCATAAAATAATCGATTAAGTTCCTATTATCACCGAAGTTATGATCACGTTTTATTTTATGACCAATTTTATATTAAAACTTGGCGAATCGTAGATTGCTTTAATATGACGAACTCATTTCACTGAGTTCACAAGTAAGGCTTACACGTGTACCCAAGCAATCACAAAGTTGTTTCATGAAATAATCGTTATTCGCAATGTCAAGTAGAAAAGATTTCTAGAAATTAAAACTTTTACCGCATAGAAATAAGTTCTCTTTCTTTAAGAACTAATTAATGTGTCTAATTTATGGCAAGTTAAAACTTCACTGTAACGTTAAATGACAAGCATTTACCCGTTAATACTGCAAGCTATTATAAACTTAACAGCGTCATAAAACTAGAGATGTGAGGGCTAGATAACTAATAAGTTAGCACGTAAACTTTAATTAACGACTTTTATACAAGACTCATTTTAAATTTCATCGTATTTAGCCTTGGAGCTTCTAGACTACTGCTATCGTCAAGATGATGATCAGGCCCAACAGCTGCTGACTTGTGAGCTTCAGAACTGGTCAGGTCAAACCTGTCTTAGCTTAGCCGTCGCAGCCAATCACCGCGCGTTGCTCGCACACCCATGCTCACAAATAATTCTAGCTGATCTCTGGATGGGTGGACTCAGAACAAGAAAAAACACAAACCTAAAGGTAATCACCGTTGATTTCTATTTTTTTTTTATCTCTTTTCTTTTAGTCATTCATCTTATTAACGCACAGACTTGTCATTCGCACATTTCAGAATGCGAAAATAAAGGAGACGTGTTTTGGTAACTTGGGGCAATAGTAGTAGATACATAGTCAGCAATAGTTGGTCACGAATACGTCCAATTAGAGGGCTTTACTCAATGTGTGGGTGTGACATAAATATAACACGTCTCCCTTGTTAGTAGTAAAGGGCACGATCAGTAGATTTCGATGTTAGACTATAACTTAGACATAACAGAGGAACTCGACTGTAAAGATATTTATAATTTGATGTCTGTGTGTCAATGAGTCGCTTTATATATTATAATCATTTGGAAATTCGCATGCACTTTGTTTAAGACGCCGATTTATGCAAGTCCAATTTGATTTTTCAGAAATTCATATTTTGTATTGAAGAATGTGTGTCAAATTAATGACAGATTAAAATCTTTAATTCGACTCATAGACATGCACACAAGATTTTAATATAAAAATATATTGCTATCTCACTTGCACATAATCGGCGTCGAAACCCCGTTTCAATTAGAAACATAGCATGTACCGCTTAAGTCAAAGTGAGTTAGCATCGACGAGCATTTCCTTTGCCACATCGGCTTTGTCGTGATGTGTGAAGGTAATTCTGAGCCTGCTGTGTCCGCTGTACATTCTCCAACTGGAGTTCAAGTCGAAGGAAGAACTGCAGCTAATGCCGCAGACGGAAGAGGAACATCTCGAGAACGAGAGCATCGAAGATGACAGGAGTACCAAGGACCCCACCGACGCTGAGGTAAGAGTTCGTGTTCTGTTGCTCACCATCTTAGTTTTACATTCACATGGGAAGTATGACGTCACGTTGGCCATTTATTTTTAGTCACTTTTTATTGCAAACATAATATACATTTCTCAACAGGGATTATATAAATATAGTCTCTTTCCTGTGTTTTGAATTACCTAATTGAATTTCTACAGAAAGTCACCTTTATTTGAAAGCTCATTAAAGAAACTTGCTGTAGAGAAATCCTTATTTAAAGAAAACTGAAACTGCTTAATAAAATTCCATAACTTTTGAGTAAAGAGACTTCTCCATATAACATCGGTGAAGGAATTATTTGTGTTCACACAACCATATTCCACGTTCAGTCATATAGAAGAAGATAATATTATGTTTATGTAATATTTTAATATTTCAGAGCTTAGATATAGTATTAGAATAAACTATGTGATTGTTGCGTATGTAGGTTGGAGTTGTGAAAAGGCGTACGCTATCGATCAAGAAGATAATACCGCCTGGACAGCCGAGTAAAATTACGAAGGTAGACGAGTCTTTGAGACCTGAGTGGTCCACTGTGATACGAACACAAATCGCACAAACGTACTACACATTAGTAGAAACATAGATTCTATACATTCAATAGTATAACGTCGAACACAATTTCTCCAGGTCTGCACTATTCTATACGTGTTTAGCTGAAACAAAACCGATTTATGTAGGACATCATAATTGGCACAGTCATTTATCTATACGTCTCTTCTTTGTGGACTCTTTACACTTCACACGATATACCTTCTTGTGTTCGTATTACATCAAAGTGCACACACAAAATAATATATTTGTTGCGCGGTACGTCGATGGCTTTGCGCGTGATATTAGGCTTCCGTGGCGCTCCGCATACTTCCAGCCTCTCAGTTCACCCCCTTCCAGTCTTTACGCCCGTCTTTATGGGCCACGTCATTCGTTTATAGCTCACCTTGAATTTTAGCACTCCAAGAACATTTTCGTACAAGACGACCCTCTAAAGAAGCTCAATTTACGACGTCTTTCTAATTTACCCGAGACATCGATATTAAAATTGTAACGAGACTTATTCTAAAGAAACTCTGGTTGCTTTAAAAATTCTAAACATTCGTAGCAGTTTACTGCCGCCGTAAAATATAATGACGACACGAATTAAAATGGTTTTTAATTAAATTAAATCCGAGGTGAAGCTTAAACGG
The DNA here is from genome assembly GCA_950022335.1 of Eurois occulta. Lineage (NCBI taxonomy): Eukaryota > Metazoa > Arthropoda > Insecta > Lepidoptera > Noctuidae > Eurois > Eurois occulta. The sequence goes on along the minus strand of OX465498.1, from coordinate 14,094,987 downwards.
TGACAATAAAACTCTCTGTTCTTCAATTTGCGTCGATGTGAACTGTAGTTAGATTTTGTAATTATTTTCAATCTTTATCTCAAGCTGTCGTCTCAATATTTCGAAGAAATTTTTCATATTTGCTAGCGTTCGAGGCTTTACGTTTACAATTATTTTATGACTGTCTTTATTCTTAAAATATTATGGATGATTTTATTAAGATTAAGCTTGTAAACGTCGGCTCTTACACTTGATGTGGTGTCGTGAGCTTATATTTGGATATTGTATGCGTTGTTTATATCAATATTCTGCTTTATTGTCATGCTTGCGTCTTGAATCTTGAACTAACGTACTGTTATCATACTCGATGTCACCTCGGCCTGGTCTTTGGAGAATGATGCCGCAGCTGTTCAAATCTAGTCACTATTTACTTTTAAATTCAAGCTTACTATGAATGTTTTTATTACTAAGTCTTGTTCTATTTTTATAACGGTGTGATCATATTGTTGTAACATTTAAATACGATTTTGTCTGGACTCAAGCAGGCGTTGATTGGCTCAGGGGCCGAATGCGAAACTCGTGTCGATCAGAACGGGAAAGTTGGTAAAATAGGGTGGGAACCCTCGTACAGAGAGCTGCCCGAGCCCCACTCACCCGAGGACAAGATGATGAGGCCACTGAGACTCAAGAAGAAGATTTACGAGTTCTTTACAGCGCCTATCACCAAGTTCTGGGCCGATTCGGTGAGTTACTTAAACTTCTACTATAATAATAAAGGTAGACACACATTTTGATGCACTTGGATTGTGATGTACAAATACCGTGCTGCGACGTTGACTCTCAAACAATGAATTTTCATTCATACGCGCTGACGCTAGTGTAGGTAGGATTATAAAACATTAAATAATTATCTTCAAGTTGTTACTAAGACATCATAGCAGGAAACAATAGCGCTGAATTTGAACACAATACGAAATACAAAGGTGTGGAGCCTTGGCATCCTTTATTGAGCTCAAATTTTCGCCGGCCAGATCTTGTTTTCACGAAAACCCATTCTTTTTTTGCATTCTTGCATTCTATTATATTACAGAAAGAATAAGGCAACCTCATATTACCTCATACCCGACATAATTACTGTCGGTGAATTGCCGACCGTGGCCTTATAATTTTGTAGGATTAGCATAATTATGTCTTCATTATTTTAATTTTCTCCCGTTTCTCAAATTTCACTTTTATTTCTTTTATTATTCTTTTGTTGTCCATGGCTTTCCAGCATTGCTTCCTGAAACCACTTCCTTAGTTTGTTTTAATTTTCATTTTCTGGCTTTATTATATCTTCTTGTTAAATTAGAATTAGCCCTATTTTACTACGAACGCTTTTAAAGCACAGAATGTTACTTACATTTCAATTTGTTCAAATGCTACAGAATTTCGTAATTTTGTTCGTGAACAACTTGAATTCAGTTGAAAGACTTCTTTGCGTACATGAAGGGAATTCGTAATTGCGGAACAGTTTTAACTAAGCAATTCCAGTATCTCAAAAGCTATACTAAATTTCTTTTCCCAAAGCTGTAGTTATGTTTTAAGTTAACGACGCTACAACTAAATTTATCAAAAACCGACCTCCGCCTAAAATAAAATGGTATATGTTAGAGAAGGATGACTGTGCGAAAGAATTTAAAGAACGAGTGGTGGATAAAATGGTAGAGATGGGAGACATGAGCGAGCGAAGTGTAAATGAATGTTGGAGTGAGATGGCTGGGTGTATTAGGAGTGTAGCAAAGCATGTCTTAGGAGAGACGAAAGGAAGGGGTACGATAGATAGAGATACATGGTGGTGGTCGACAGAAATCCAGAATGTGTTGAAGGAAAAAAAGAGGAAATTCAAGGAATGGCAGAGTGTTGAAGTTGCATGTGTTAGTTTGAAAGCTGAAAAGAAGAGTGAGTATGATGCTCTCAAGAAAAAAGCCAAGAAAGCTGTGGCCATAGCTAGAGCAAAGGCCCAAGACAAGCTTTATGACACTTTGGATAGTACAGCAGGCCAAAAACAACTATATCGGCTTGCTAGAGCTAGAGAGAGAAAGGCGAGGGATGTATGTCAAATTAAATGCGTAAAAGATGAAGCTGGAATGGTTCTTTCGGATGATGAGAAAATTAAGGATAGGTGGAAGGGGTACTTTGAAAAACTGATGAATGAGGAGAATGATTGGAACGGTGTGCTGGACAATAAACCAGTAAATGAGGGGTTAGTGAGAAAGGTTAGTATGGATGAAGTGAGAATAGCAGTAAATGGAATGAAGAATGGTAAAGCGTTAGGACCTGACGGTATACCAGTTGAAGTGTGGAAGTTATTACGGGTGGATGGATGGGCGTGGTTAGCTTTATTTTTCAATAAGTTGTTACTGGAAGAAGCCATACCTGACGAATGGTGCAACAGTTCGCTGGTGCCCATCTTTAAAAATAAAGGTGATGTGCTGGAGTGTAATAACTATAGAGGAATAAAGCTAATGGCGCATAGTATGAAAGTTTGGGAGAAAGTTATTGAAAGACGACTGAGAGAAGAGAGTGAAATTTCACGAAATCAATTCGGTTTTATGCCTGGTCGGGGAACGACAGATGCCATTTTCGCCATCCGCCAGCTGTGCGAGAAATACAGAAGTGCGCACAAGAACTTGCACATGGTGTTCATCGACCTCGAAAAGGCATACGACCGGGTACCTCGTGAAGTTTTGTGGTGGGCCCTGAAAGAGAAAGGTATGCCTGGGAAGTATGTGCAGTTGATCCGAGCGATGTACAGTAGATGTAGTACCCAAGTCCGGTCTACAGCGGGCACTACCGGCAGCTTCAATGTGGCTGTTGGCTTGCACCAAGGGTCGGCTCTAAGCCCTTACCTCTTCCTGGTGATAATGGACGCACTTACGTCGGACATACAGGAAGAGGCTCCCTGGTGTATGCTGTTTGCCGACGACATTGTGTTGGTTGCCGAGAGTGGCCTAGAGGTCCAGAGCAGATTGGAGGTGTGGTGGCAAAGACTGGAGAATGTTGGCCTGAAAGTCAGTAGGACCAAAACAGAATACCTATTCTGTGATTTCGGCGGTCTCTCCAGTCCTGTGCCCATAACTCTTGCCGGAACGCCCATACCGATCTGTTCCGATTTTCGGTACCTCGGGTCGCTTGTCCAAGGGGATGGCGAAGTAGACCGAGACGTAACACACCGGATCAACTCAGGATGGATGAAATGGCGACAGGTCACTGGAACAACTTGCGACCCACGGATGCCCCTCAAGTTAAAGGGGAAAATATACAAGTCCGTGATTAGACCTGTCGTACTGTATGGATCAGAATGCTGGGCTGTGAAGAAGATGGATGAAAAAAGATTGCATGTAGCGGAGATGAGAATGTTGAGGTGGATGTGTGGTGTGACAAGAATGGATAAAGTAAGGAACGAGTATATTAGAGGAAGTTTAAAAGTTGCGCCAGTTACAGAAAAGTTGAAAGGGAATCGACTGTCTTGGTATGGACATGTGATGAGGAGGGACGAATCGCATGTGACTAAAAGAGTGATGAATATAAACGTTGATGGATGGAGAGGGAGAGGAAGACCAAAGAAACGATGGATGGATTGTGTGAGGAATGATATGAAAGATAAAGAAGTAAATGATAGCATGACGGTTGACAGAGGAGAATGGAAGAAAAAAACGTGTTGCGCCGACCCCAAATAACATGGGACAAGGGCAGGAAGATGATGTTAAGTTTACTTGACTTTTGGACTGCTTTACTATCTCCAAAAAGAGTTCTAGTTCTTCTATCTGTTGTTTGTTGAGGATGCCTATGATATAGGCCCTAAAAATAAGCTACAAAGCACGCATATAAGCCTAGGAACCCAATTGTTACAAACTTTATTTTATCTACTAGCTGTTCCCCGCGGTGTCACACGCTGCGCGGCTCCTAAGGGTCGTAGCGTAATGTTATATAGCCTATAGCCTTCCTCGATAAATAGACTATCCAACATAAAAATAATTTTTTCATTTCTAACCAGCGGCGGTTCCTGAGATTAGCGTGTTCAAGCAAACAAACAAACTCTTCAGCTTTATAATATTGTAATTAATAATAATATAGTATAGAAGTATAGATTTGAAATTCTTGTTATTACCAATCAAAACAATCTGTATGAATATTCATAGACACTTTGTCGCTGTGCACGGTAATGACAAATCGATATCCAACCAGATTGATTGTTTTACAATTCCCTTCCGCTTTATTTTTAATAAAATAATTGGGTATATTTCATGCGGTCGCCGTGTTAAAAATTCACACAGCGAACCATTGTCTGACAGTAAAGACTGCCATATTTGTGTCCATACCCATTTTATAGTTCCGGAAAGCTACCAATTAATTTTATATTAGTCGCCTGGTATTCTATAATAAATTACCTTAGAATCTCAATTAACTCTATGCCCATATGAACTAGGAGTAAGAATAAGACATCCATTGAGTTTGATGCGTCTGGCATGTAATTTTTATTCTGGGATGTCATTTTCTTGTCGAGTTTTTTTGAAATGTGACTAATTCATGTTTTCTTGTTTGCAGATAGCCTACATATTGTTCCTATTGATGTTTACATATACAGTATTAGTCAAGATGGACCCGACGCCGTCTTGGCCCGAGATATATTCTATATGTTATATATTAACGTTCTTATGTGAGAAGATAAGGGAAATCATTACGTCCGAACCTGTTGCTATTAGGTAAGTGATTGGCTTTTCGTCTCTATTAGATAGTAAGGGTATGGGAACCTAACACTTTGCTAACCAGAATGATCAACTTAAAAATTGCAATGTGTATAAAATAATACCACACCATAATAAGCATTAATAATTTAATTTAAAGTTGTACCATATTTCAATTAAAACACGTTTTATTTATAAATTACTACGACCCACCCCGGCGTCTCACGGGTGCATTTTTTTTGTGAAGAAAAAAAAATAACAAACAAAGAAAATTCTTTCATACAAAACTTGTCCTGTCGAGCCGTTTTCGAGTGAGGATCCTTCATACATGTGGCAATTGTTTTTTTTTTACATAGATTTACAAATCCAACGTTGGTAGTAGAACATAATAGCAAGGCATATGATGGAAGTCCGATTATATTCCAAATCTCACTATAAAAGCGCTGGAATCGCCGGGAGCAATTCGCATGTAGTGTAACAGTCCAAGATTCGATTTCATACAGTACATGTGAATTAGAACTGTTGCGTTAAAGGCGAATGCTCTCGGTGAGGGAGTGCCATAATAGCTATCAAATCAAAAACTTCCATGATCCCCGTCTCTTAGCTTCGACCCCCGTCCTTAGTTGATGTTGAAATTGCCTTCATCTCAATTAAGATGATAGGTCCATTAATCATTCTATTAATTTATGGATCGTTGGCGAGAATTTCAATAATAACATGATCTTCAATATTGTTTGAGGATGATCTTTGAATTTGCAGTAAAACTTCAGTAATTTTAACATACTTACTTATGGACTTTTCACGTTGGTTTTTACCCGACTACAAGGAAAGGGTTCTGTATTTTCAAGATAATTTGCGATAATATAGGGTATTGGTATTCTTACCGACTAATGACTATCTACATCATCCCAGAGCTGGGCAAAGGCGCACATTAAGTACAAATATAAATATTTAGGATTTTTATAAGCTAAGTTGCAATAATATAAAAATCCGTCGATTACCCACGCAACAGTGCGATCAATCATAAAGCCTAGCAATAACAAATTAGTATTCGATTTGCAAATTAGTGGTTAGTGCTAATCTATGGTATGCAGGACACATTCTGGTAATTAAACTGCATATTAATTAACTTTCAATCATTATAGCTGGCTGGAATAATATTTGCTTCCGAATTAATGCCAGACTGAAAATATGAATAAATTAAAGGAAAGGTGGAAATGGCTTTCAGTGAATGTTATGTTTTGTTGCAAATAATCTGTACCCATCTTTGTAGTTATTTTTGATGAATTTAGAAAATGTAAATAGAGTAATGATAGAAATTAATGGAAACTTTGCAATGTACGAGTAAACCTTTGTTTTAAAAACAATACATTCAAACTGAGATAGATTCACATTCCATAAATTTCTCCTTCTTCAAGTTAGAAATTAAATATTAGACACGAATTGTAAACATTTACAAACACACTGCGTGTACAATTATTAATATTTATTCTGTCGAACTTTATACTCCAGCTACGTAATTATTTGTTTCAGACATAAGTTCAGCGTATGGGCGTGGAATCTATGGAACACGTACGACGCGGGTTTCATCATATTCTTTCTGGTGGGCCTGACATTGAGGCTGCGATCTGTGTCTATGGACGTAGGCAGGGTCATCTACTGCGTCGATATTATTTATTGGTACTTAAGGATATTGAATATATTGGGTGTTAATAAGTACTTAGGTAAGAACTATGTTTTGTGTTTAAATTTTATATGAATGCCAAGTAGATACAAAGTTAATTTCTGCTATAGATACTTCTTCTTTTCTAAAGTTAACGATTCTTTGAAGACTGTACTATGAGCTTAAATCCGCCATCGTATCAGTCTACAGACAATCTGTCACCTGGTTTTTATCTGTTTCATCCATAACTAATCCTCTACCTTTTTATTTTCGTCCACAGGTCCTCTAGTCACAATGATGGGTAAGATGGTAAAAAACATGATTTACTTCGTGGTGCTATTACTGGTGGTGCTAATGTCTTTCGGCGTTGCGCGGCAAGCGATTTTGTACCCAGACGAGGAAGCAAGCTGGCATCTCATCAGAGAAGTAAGTCTGACACATTAGCTATTGATGTACTTTGCGACATTGAAAATTATAAAGACGATAGTAAAGAGTTAAATTTTACAGAACATGGCAAAGATATTGGTAAGAACATGTCTGCAGTTGCTGAACCTATGCTACTCATAGATACTGTATTGTTTAAAAGCGTAGTGCTAACAGCTTTAAGTATGAATTAGTGATGGCAGTATGTTGTTATCTAAAAAATCATAATGATGGATCATTCAATAAACTAGAACCAAGAGTCAATCATTTATTCATAAACTAAACATTCTATACCACACCATGATATAATCAATATACTACCACGTCAATTAAAAACTAACAAAACCACAAACCGTAACCAACTATACCATCCAAATCTACTAACATTTGCAGGTATTCTTCCAACCGTACTTCATGCTATACGGAGAAGTGTTCGCTGAGCAAATGGCGCCCCCTTGCGGGCTGCCCGGGCTCGAGGATTGCCGCGTGGGCCACTGGGTCCCACCCGTGGTCATGAGCGTGTACTTGCTCATCGCCAACATTTTGCTAGTCAACCTTCTCATAGCCGTCTTCAATAACATCTTCATTGAAGTCAACGGTGTGTCGCATCAGGTTTGCGGCGAACTCGATAACTGTCGTAGCTTCGATGTTGTTATAGTGCCTGTTGCGAGATTTGATTACGTTACGGTTGGAGTTCGAGGATTTATTTTGTAGACGGTAGATCTTCACTCTGTATTTAGAAAGATTGTTTTTATATTTGGAGATTTTAAGAGCCCCCACAGTATTCATATTTACAACAATAAATATGTTTTCGTAACAGTTGGTTTCATGAAAACGGCGAAGTCTAGTAAATGTAAAAGAAATATTTCTGTAGTACAAAGTGAAATGGTCGACTGTAGTTGTAATTCGTCTTTCATCTTGAGTAGATTAGCACCTGGGTAGTTTTAGTTTATTAAGTTGATTAGCATTTAGTTTCCCGGTATATTGAGTTGGATTGAATATTATTTTACTTTAAATTTTTATATTTTAACTTTTTCTTTTTACTATTACCCATTTTATTTTACCGCCATTTTAGTTTGAGCTCCCGTTGTCCGTAGATATTCTTCCAACCGTACTTCATGTTGTATGGCGAGGTGTTCGCTCCTGAGATCGACCCCAAGTGCGGGAAGAACCCCGGAGAGCCCAAGTGTGTGACCGGCAGGTGGATCACGCCCGTCGTCATGACCATATACTTGCTCGTCGCGAACATTTTACTCATAAACCTACTTATTGCCGTCTTCAACAATATATTTAATGAAGTCAATGAAGTCTCGCATCAGGTTTTTTTATTTAATTTTTTCTTTATTTGCTTTTTAGTTGTCCGTACCAGTGTTGGAAATCCTTACTTTCAAAGATATGGGGTTTTTCAGCCTTTTCTTATTGAAATTATAGATGTCTCCTAAAGAACTAAACCCCGACATTACAGAATCGATGTTATGTTGCGAAATGACGACATTTCATGTCTGTACAGGGTCAGAGAGTCATCAAAACAACGACACTGTCCCATGCTAAAAGTTTATTTTAATTCATAACATTAAAAAAACTAATGGTACGGAAAACTAATGTCGCAAGAATGATTTGCATTTTGCTTTTCGTATTTTGTTAGAATCATGCCCAGTTATTCATGATTCCTACAAAATTGCATGATTGACGTTTTTGATTACTTGAAGATCTTGTTTACATTTACCATTATCTTTTGGTTGATCAGCTATCTCGTAATCAAATACGACTGCATTAGTTGTCTTTGATGTTGTTACTTATTTTTGTAATTCAGTTTATTTAACAGATTTTTTAAGATACTTTTGAACTTTCTTTCAAATCGTCCCTTGAAAATTATTTAAATAGTATTGAAAATGATTAAAATTGGAGTAATCACACCGATTGCTGCATTTCCCCATCTTAAATCAGCCAACCAACCTTTCAGGTATGGATGTTCCAAAGATTCACCGTGGTGATGGAATACGAACGGAAGCCAGTGTTGCCTCCTCCATTGATCACGTTATGCCACATATACGCGATAGGCAAGTGGGTGACGAGGAACGTGTCGCACAAACGGTTCCAGTACGACAATGGGCTCAAACTATTTTTAGAGAAGGAGGATATGGAAAGACTTTATGATTTTGAGGAGGAATGCGTTGAAGGGTATTTTAGGGAACAAGTAAGTAAACGAAACACGTGTATTTAACGTGTTTGTAAATTGATTCAATAAAAAAATATCCTTCATAAATTCATTCGATAAATGTTTTCAGGAAGTTAAGTTGTCGAATTCTATTGAAGAGAGAGTGAGAAATACAACTGATAGGGTAGAACATATCACGACCAAAATGGAAGACTTGAATCAAAAAGCTAATTGCCAAATACAATCGGTGCAGGTAAAACTATTATAAAAAAACTTTTTAGATTGTTCGAAACTTTTCATTGCAAACAATTTTAAAAATAACATAATCTTTACAGAGTGTAGAATTTAGGTTAAGAAAGTTAGAAGATGTGGCGGAGCAGACGATGAATCACTTGGCGGTGATCCACCGGTTCATGGCGACACACCCGTCGCTGGTGAACCGAGGGTCCACCGACACCCTGGGACCTCCGCCACCCACCTTCCAGGCTGGAGCCGCGAGACTTAGAACCGCTAGTGATCGTTCTGAGGTAAGTAGTGTTAAGATTTGTTAAGATATAATGAAAAACGAGTTGTATTAAAATTACCTACTTGGTGGTAGAATTTCGCATCCTGACTTAACTGTAAAGAAACTGTGATTGTTGTCACTTTCATTGATTTATAAAAATATTTATTTACTAAGTTGGTTCGAACCCAACAAAGATTTTATCGTTTAGCCGAAAAACAAAATGCTCATCATCGAGGTAAACTTATCAAGATTGTCAAAATTGACATCTGATGAAAAGTTTAACCCATATTCACAATGAAAGCTTCATCAACCTTTGTTTTTGATGTTTCTATTAATTTCATTATGTGTTTGATGTCGACCTCAACAAGAATGCTTGAGAACACTAATTGCAACGTTTTATGTTAATCATTTAATTAGCATGTGAATTATGTCGATGTTTGCATTAATGCTAATTTTAACTTTTGTCTTTCATTCAATGTTTGTGACCCCCACCTAACTGCAGATTGTCAGAAATTCGATAAATAATAATGTAAATTCTTGATTTGGTACTTCTTTAGCACACAACACCCTTAAGTTGTATGAGCGAAAGTCTTAAAAATGATCTGACAATTTGTACTCGCTTTAGTGTATTTGATTCAGCGTCATTCGGAGATTTACACCATATCAATATGCAATGTAGTTATACTGAACATTAATATGCAACATGCAATATTAAGTTATCCTCATACAGACCAACTTGGGCCAATAGAACTCTCTCGATTCTCTCTTGCACTAACTACTCAAAGTTCAACAAAACTATAACTTCTACAAATTGTGTATAGTATTTTACACCGGTGTTATTTTACAACTTCTTGTTTGCCTACCTGCCTACCTTGAGAATTGTGGCTGTAATTTTGAAATGGAAACTGAAATTAGTTTCTGTTATTTTAAAGTTGACTTTTTCTGCGGGTTTTGAATATTTATTAAAAAGTGAAATGTTATTTATCTTTTTCAATTTTCCTCAAATGACCTACCTATCCATGATTTAACTGTACTAGCCTACTCAAATATCTCGAACGACGATGTCACAATTAAACTCCTGGGGCTCAATTAGTATTCCAAATCAAGTTTAGTTACAGCGCTAGAACTGAACTAGCTTTTCAGTTCTAGTGCTGTACTAATATTATAACTAATTTATCTTCCGAAAATAAAGCCATATTCAGCAAATAATTGGAGTATTGCCAAAGTCTGAAACTGTGAAATGTATGAGATAAGTTAATGCTTTATAAATACATATGTCACAAAGTCGATTAAATTGCTTTCATTGCCATTCATAAATAGATTCATTTAGATTTTCATAGCCTGTTTCACAGTATCCGATTAGGCACTGTAGTCTACTTGGTGAGTTTTAAAATGGACCGCAATTTGTATGGAATTATTTGCTACATTGCCGGTACTGATTCCTAGGTGGTCAATCAGGGTGTCAAAGACGTTCTTGGTCTGCCAAAATCTCCGTGACGTTGTCCCAAATACTAGTTAGGTAGCTATGTGTGACGTCACGACAGGTGCTGTCGGACAGCGACACGGGCGTGGCGCGGTTCGCCGTGCGCCCGGTGCAGGAGGAAGACGAGCGCTCGCGACCCTCCGATGTAAGCACCCCTCTCGGCCCTCTCTGCCGCGTAGCTGCCCGAACAAGCTGCACGGGTTTCATAGGCCTTGACAAAGAACCAATGATTACTGTAGATGAAAGTGTAAGCTATATGAATGAACATTAACCTGTCATTACATCCGCGTCTCCAGAGACGATAGGACTGTTTGGTGGAACCGTCTTTAGATTTGATTTTAACGTTATAATCCTTCAACTTTCTAAATTGAGCAAAAATGTATAGACTGTCATTGGCTGTTTTGTTATCTCTTTCCAAAATTTTACTTTCTTCTATAATTATGTTCATGAAAATTATTTGTTTCGACGATAGGACGACGCAGAAATATCGGTTGTACATCAGGCAAGTTCAAACCATTTGGTTGACATACTTAGAGCACTAAGGTGGAGTTTATTTCTTCTAGAGTTCCACCTGAAACTTAAACAGGATTATCTCCTTAGTGCACAAATGCAATTTTGTATGAAAGCTTTGTAATTAACAGAACTAGAATAGCCTCTCTACACTTAGCAGTTGCTACGATTTATATTTTGTTGGTCCACAAACATCCCCGGCACTAGTGTGTCGCACATGGCCTCACATGGGGCAGCCAGCGAACTAGCTGTAGGTTTCTAATTGGGTTGTAAAATTAGTATTCAGTTATGGGAAATTTAAAGTTAATTCGAGTGAGTAAAGAAGTAGGTTTTGCTTTTGTGTCGTGTGGGACAGCACCGTGAACCATTTTTGTTTTTATTCTTGTTGATTTGGTTTAATATGCAGATTTCTTATTGTATTTCATTCAGCTCTGCAGTTTCATGATCTTGTAGTTTTTATATTTTACTTTCAAGTGAGTTCTTATAACTCACAATCGTACTATGCATATTATGCAAATTAGTTTTGATTACTGCATAGCACTGAAGCTTTTCAAAATTGTTGAATCACGCGTTAACAATTTACGCACTTTTGGCTTTCTTTGGCTTATCGGCGCAGTCTCACTTGGCTTCTTCATTTCCACCAATTTAATTGAAAGTTCGAAAAGCAATAATACCTTGAAGTTACACCATTTATTATTCTTGATCAGTAATTGCATTACTTCAGAAGTGGTCCTCAACTCCATAATTTTAAACTGGCCAGTTGAGGCTCAAGGTATTATTGACTACAGATTTTTTCTACGCATACGAAACTCATTGGCCTTCCTCCTACATCTTCACCGCTCATTACCAGGATGAAATGCCTCAGTCTGGACCCGAGGTTGCTGTGGAGAAGGAACCGGAAGTGGACTCGATATCAACGTCATCTGGGGAAGGTCACGAGGGTCCAAACATAACGGTGGTGAAGGCACAGCCACCCATCACACCGGCCAGGCAGAGATCGTCCGATAGCAACAGGACAGAGCCCAGTGATGAGAAGAAAGGTAAGTTACTAAAAGAATTGAAACAGTAATTCAAAATTCATCTACGTTTATACCAGATACTTAAAAAAAATCTTCGTATTGCTCAAAAATATATTATTTGTAGATATCTACCCTCATCCTCGTCTAATAGCGTCATCGAACGACGATGCTTTCTTGCCGGAAGTGCGTGAGGTACCATCAGATCTTCAAAGCCTGCGCCCGCGCACCACTTCCGCTGGAACTAGACGCACTGCCAACACAAGACGGTAAGTTTTGGAAACATTCATCTTTGAATTATTACCTATTTCATTTTGAAGGTATAGGTAAAACAAAATACTGAGTTACACGTCTCTGAAGAGCGTTCATATCAGTTTGTATAAATGAACGAAATAAGACCATCTGGAACTGATTCGAAATTAATCCCAGTTTCAGTAATGTTCAGGCCGTACTTTGGATTAATTACTGTAACTTACAATATGACGAAATTGAGTAGGTGTGTGTAATAATATGTACATAAGCCCATCCGAAAGAATAATATTAACTAAATATCACTAAACATGTTTACTCAGTATAGTCTGGGCACCAATTCCATGTCACTAAAGGTAAGCAAGAAAACAATAGAATCATCAACATCACGCAAAAAATTCAAAGGAGCATGTGCATTCATTATCATGGAAGACCAAATTACGACCAAGACATTACATGAGTTTCCCAATACATAGGTACAGCCTACTAGGGAAGTGCCATCTAAACCAGATGTTCCCATGGCGCATCGTCAAGCATGACCGCGTTACGTTTTGTTCTTGATTGCCATTCTCATTAACCATTACTTCATTTGTTTTGGAAGATCTATACTTGATGGAGTTTTGGCTGCTCTGGACACAAAGTTTTTGATGGTCTCCAAAAATGTTAACATCTAATTTTATTTTGAAGTTCTATGTAAGATATTTTATTAAAATTGGTTGTGTAATGGAATGATAAAGCAGAAAGACTGGTTTTCTACAAAAATCTCGAGAATCTAAACAAAAAGTTGTCGATTTTCGTGAATGCAATCGATCATTTGCCTTATCCACAGCCACCAAAATCTCACTCATTTCTTTATCCTTCATTCAAAATATCGGCAAAAACTGTGTTTATTTGTATAAAACCAAAATTATCATCGCCATAATTGTTTTTAATTTTATTTTTTGTTACCTTCTTGCATCTGTTAGGAGACGGTTGTGGAAACAGTAAGTCAAATAGAGTCATTGGCGATTGGCTTAGCTTCTTAGCGATTGTAGTTTTAGACGTAGTTGCCTTACTGTATAATAAACATTCACTTATCTACAGCTTGTGTACACGCTCGATATCGATATGTTTAGCATTAACAAGCACTACTTTCGACAGTCACACACAACACGGTTTTAATGTGACGCAATTTTATTTGAGCATCTGTCTGTGTATTTTCTGTACATCTCTACTCAAATCAAATCTTACTTCAGCCATATCAACATTTGACCTTTCTATTTGGCTATTAATTTATATTGATCAGCTATTACATTTCCATAAAATGCCATGGTATGCCAACTTGGAAAGTTTTTACTGCAATATTGTGCCTATCATTTTCAACATTTTTATTTTCCGACGTAATAACAATGATTGCATAAGGTAAGCTTCGTCTGAATTCCAAATTTCTTCAATTACAAACTTTACACTATTAAAATTAATTAATCTTCTAACGTCACTGTTGTTCTCTGTTGTATTTTCTCACATGTCTTGTCTTCACATTACTTACTAATCTCAAAAATTATAACCATTTTGAATATTATTTTCCAACAAAGACTTCTACATACTTCTACTAAACTGCCACTGCACACATACTTCTGCCACTTTCTTGTGGGAAAATTACTATTTTACTATTCTAGGGAGATGCGCTGACTTAAATATTAATTTCGTCGTTTCAAAATATTTTAACACATTCTTTCATTGATTGAGTAAATCAAATCAAAAATGCAGGCAGAACTAAATCCAAAAAAATAATAACAATAATTTTGGATATTAGAGATAAAACCTTTGTCGAAGTCAGCACATCTTCCAACGTGAGACACTCACTACCAAATAGTCGAAGGTCTAAAATGACCATGGCATTACCAGGCGCTCGGAGGGCGGCAACGACTGCGGCATGGGCGGGCACTACTCGGCGCAGCACCTGGCGCCGCGCCGGCAGCACAGCCAAACGCACTCTGAGCCTGACAACTCAGCCGTCGACGCTGGCTCCGTGCACAACTCAGTCACTGGGACAAGTACGTAACCTGCTATAAAAACCCCTTCCTGCACATATTTAAAACCTCTTACGCAGGTATTCCTAGTGCAAACACCAGTCTCTCACAAACTACTGTTACGTAGTTTAAATGCTTGTTTCATATAAATACAGAACCCAGCTGCAACTATTGCACATGGGGCTGTCGAAAAAAGACGGGCATCAAACGCAGTTTTTTTTCTCCAAACATATTGTGAACCTCAACTGGCATCACATCAACATCTAACGCAGTTTTTTTCTCCAAACATAAATTGTGACATTCGAGTGAACGATAAAGCGGAAAGTAGAAAGTATTCTGCTGTTCCTCTTAATGTAATCTCTTATGACTCCTGTGGGATGAGAGATAGCATTGTACCTATTCTTTTCTATACCAGAAAAATACTTTCCCCCTTGTGCCAGGTCGCCAATCCGGTTGGGAGGCGACGGGTGGTGCCACTGGTATCCCTTCAGGCCAGAGACGAGTGGGTGGAGCGCCGCGATCCCTGCTGCTGGCCATGCACGAGTACACCAGCATCACTGATGAACTAGAGACCGTGTATGGACTCTTCTCTCCGCCGCATACGCCGAGGTTAGGAAATCTGTAAAAATAACTACTTGAACCCACAGGTAACATCGGTATTAAAAAACAGCAAGCATACATTGATTCATTTGTATTTACTAAGCGGCATGGATATACTTTGGAATTCAAATCGGCGATCAACTAATTGCTTACCATCATAAAGTATAGGTGCAGACATAATTAAATCAATAAATAGACTAGAGAAAGAAGTGGGTATGTTGGTGCCTTGCTAGTAAAACGTGAGCCCCACATAATATGACTAATTGATTATTCTCAAGGTATCAAATCATAATAATCCTCATGTTGGTCCACAGGACACCAATAACCTCTCGCCTCCTCTCACCGGCCCGTGCAGCCTCCCCTTCAGTCCGTCGCCGCCACGCGAGCGAGATGTCTAACCCTGAGTTCGCGCTGTACATGGAAAAGGAACACCTTCGAGGCGCCGAAGAAGACGACTACATCATCATGGAGAACCTTATCCAGAGGCGGTGAGTCATCCTTGAGGAGACGGAGCGGAACTGTGCGTTGCTTGCGAAGGAAGGTCACACTGATCATGAAACCATGGTGGAGGGAATGCGTTTATTTGTATTGCTGTATATGTATCATTATGTTCTAGCCGGGCAGTGTTTTGTTGCGCAATTTTTAAAAGATGAGCAGTGCTATAGCAAGCAATGCGAGACATATTGACTTTCGTAATATCTTCGTATTGCGCCCGTACTGCTCCGTTAGAACATAGTCTACATTGTATTTTTTTAATGAAAAGCACCTAATATTAGAACTTTTTGAAGACGGCTTTAAAGAAATTATACGAAGAAGACTTGATATCTAAACTTTTACATAAAATAGATTTTCTTGAATTAAGTTTGTTTCGTTTAAGAATCTTGTTAAACAAAATTAATTGTTCCACAGTAAATATACAGACTTAGTTGTCTCGAGTTCAAGTCTCAAATCATTATTAAATACTATCTCATCGCCACAAGAAACTTCAGAGGTTAGGCACCAATAGGCGTGTTAATAATAACGACCCGACAAATTCCAAACTTCTCGAAATGTTGTCCCGCGAGGTGATATTAAATCTCATTGATCAAACCTCGCTGAGGTTCCTGAAGTGGAAGACTATTTGTTAGATTGTAAACACAAAGGAGACAAGGCGTTCCAATGTGAAGATAAATAAATACATTCTGTAATACAGGAATTCGTTTAAACATGCTACAGTGATTTTATCGAGTTGACTTTTTTATCTATAGAACATATTTGATTTAATAAATAATAAGTGATTGAGTAAAACAGGACATTTGTTTTCACGAAAGTATCCAAAAATTTTAATCATAACTAACTAGTACCAATCAAAAGGAAAGGTGATTCCATTTCCGTCCGTTTCCCAAAACTAACGTAGCAGGCGGGAAATAATTACTAAACCCAACAACAGAACTCAATCGACTGCGGTACCAAAAAATCAAACAGAACTGCACCGCACCAGCAAGGCATGGCAAGGAGAGCTGAGCTTGCTTCAGCTTATAGCTTTTGTGAACGTCCTGAACTCGATCCTTACTCACCAGCCGTTTGTACTGTAGCCTAGAAATGGGTGGGCTTGGCAGATACGAGGAGGAGGAGGGCGAGGGGGGGGACGCGGGGGAGGGGGGCGTCAGCGGCATCAGCATCAGCGTGTGCGTCAACACCAGCGGCGCCGGCGACCCCGCCGTGCCGCCGCAGACCTGCTCGCACCTCACCGTGGGCGACGCCAGGCGCTTGCCGCACCAGAGGTATGGACACGTGAACTCGTTCATACAGGGTGTAAGGGACATTGTCGCGCAAACTGATTCCGTCAATTTAGTACGATACATGATTCTTATCAAACAGCGTTGAATTTTTCGTTTATTATTAAAAAATAGAGCTGTTCAATTATGTACTGAATTCATGTTGACAGTTTGCGAATCGACGTTTCTAACACCGTGTATTATTTATTTGTGTCGTGTATAGTCGAGAAATTTTCAGGATTTACTAATCGTAAGTGCGTCCAAATAAATTCTTATCAAGTTTATTCTATCATTCTGGTAATTTCTCTTTGTAGTCTTGAATGGATTCTTTGTACCTACCAACTTCTGTCATTTTTATATTCATTTAATTCTCTAACTGAACTTAATTGTTGGTCTATAATATTTATCTATCGTCCTTCTCTTCTTAATTCTTTCAAATGGTAAGTTCGCATTATACACTTGTCTTGCTATATCTTCCTCTATTATAAATGTTCCCTTCGTCAACACTGTAGGCACTCGCTAAGAAGGTCGTCAGCTATCGACACCCGCGACCTGCCGTCGCCGCTGCAGCCGTTGTTAGACGACGATGCGTGCGGGGAAGTGCTGCTGCCAGTGCCGAGGCAACCTTCTGGTATGTGCTAATAACTTAACCGTCTTTAGAAATGCCTTTTCTTTTAGAATTGTAGTAGTTAAAATAAAGATTTTCTTAACAATTTTCTCTAAAGAAAGTATTAAGTACAGGCCATGTAACAATAGAAGAATGGAAGATGAAGATATGATGCGCCGTTATTAAAAAAAGCAAGAAAATGATGATGATAAATGATGTATTTGTGAAAGTTTGCATCTCGAACAATCTGAACTATTTAAACGTATTTAACAAATAATGCGTTATCTATTAAAAATGTCATATAGGTACCTTTCAGTTAATGGTTTTAGTAGTTTCATTAGCATCATAGAGATTTTAATCAAGACAATTTTCTTTCTTTCTATACACGCTTCCATCGCACAGGTGACACGAACGCGTCGAGCGAGCTGTCCCTCTCGCACATGGTGAGCGAGAACCTCCCGCCGCGGCCCTCCATCGTGCTGGACTCGTCGCAGCTGCCGCGCCAGCGCTCCGCCGACCAGCCGCCCGCACAGCCGCCCGCGCCCGCCCGGCCTGAGACCATGTGCTAGGACCTGGTAAATGCAACGTTACAACACTTTACTTACGTCACTGGGACTTACTGATTTCTGTGTGAGGAAGTAAATCTTCTCAAAACCATGCCCTAAAGCCTCGTCCACACCAAGACACAAGTGGCGTTTCATGTGTTTGTACCACGTATCTGACACTGATTTGCGTGTGTGTCAGCGTACGGGTGACGGACGTGTGTTGAATACGCAGCCGTAGTATCGCTATTACGGCGCCCTCATCTCATACTCGGTGACGTCCCGATGACGGCGGCTGTAGACAAATGCCTTACTACTCCCAAATTCCATTCAAATTGACAGGAATAGTTCTAATAAATAAATTCTCTTGCAGGTAACAACAACAATCACACCTCCAAAGAATACCAGCGCTTCAAGGTGAAAACCAAATAAATAAGTAAATTACAAAACAGCAGTGAAGGACTGACCTAGTGAAGTATTAGCCATAATAATTGTTAACACCAAATACGTTAGAGTTTCGACGACTTGTAGAGCCCTTTGTAGGCCTTTTGGGACCCTTTTCACTGTTACCTAGTTGATACTTGACACTCTCGTCTCCTGCGTGACGCTAACAGACTGAATTGAACACAATTCTAAAACTATTCATATCGGACCTTTTCAATTATTACATTTTCTATAACGTTAGGGTTTAGTTCAGTTTTGTTTTGTAAGGTAAATACGAATCTGTTCATAATTTTTCAACTTAGAGAAACACTTTAGTCGGTCATGATACTTATTTTTTTAATATCCACGGGCAATATTCATTGTAATGGAGAAACTAAGTAAGTGTAACATAAGTTGCTCAAAAATTACGCATTAATGAATATTGTTCACAAAATATGAGATAACTTTTGAAAATAACGATCATCAATTAGGTCTTTATCAAAACATTCACCACCACGACGTTTCAATGACGAAGACTGTGACTTACATCTATTTATTTTTAATTATACAAAAATGGGCCTTGTGCTTAATATGTAAGATTCAAAATCACTTTAAACGTTCTATCTTTCTTCTTCGTTGGGGGAATTTATATTTAGCTGTAAATACGCCAAGTGTCGCTATTTAATATATCGTCTGTAGATACATGGTCCAATGCATGTCATTTCGTACTCGCTTCACTTAGATCGAATCTAAGGAGTAGGATAATTTTATACTTACCTACTTTCTTACTAGAACTAAGGAGCATATTGAAGATTTAGCATAATGTTGAAGTGCCGAGGGGACAAAGTACTTCAGTACAAGTTGTCCTACTCTCAAGATTTGTACATAGATTTATAAAAATATTGTACAGAATATAAACGGTTCAGAAATAAGAACTAAGGGAAAGACAAACGACAATACTAGTGCTCACGTTGTACATACTGTTGTCAGAGTTAAAGGTACTGAGGTTTATAAATTAGGACATAGTAGTTATAACAATTCGGAAACATATAATATGAACATGTTGGAACTTTAGAGTTTACGCTTCTTCAAAGCTTAACAGTCAGTGAGCACTAACAAGCGCATCTCAATTGTTTTAAGTACCACTTTCTACCATTTTGAACATATCAGACACAAATATTAAAGTAAGGATTTTATGTTCTGAAACGTAACATTACTTACGTAGATTGTTAATGTTTTATACTTGCGTAGGTATTTCATTTTGTATACCTTCATTTTATTTGACTATTGTTGACCAATTTATATGGATGTACATGTAACGCATTTTATTAATCACTTGAAATACAATATAATATAATAAAGAAATATAATACAATACAATGAAATGAGTCATATTGTTTGAATAATTCCAAAAGATGAATGACGTCTTTGACGAACAATTTTAATAAAACTATCAATAGTCTGGTACTTATTTTAATCATTTTCAGTCCCTCAATAGATGACGGTCATCACAATGTGTTCAATTATACCAAATATTTTGTGCAAATTTTACCATTTTTATTATATTGCAGTAGAATGAAATAAAATACATCTTTGTATATAATTGTAGAAACATGAAATAATATGAAGGTGATTATTGTATATTTAATAGGAGGTTAATAATATACTGATTATTATAATGTAATTAAGCATCGATGTATTGTTAGGGTGAACAGATGCAATAAATTATTTTACTTTTTAGTAGACATTGAATAGGGGTTTTATCATATCTCGATATCGCATTTGGTCGGGCGATATCAATGAAGCAATAATCTTTGTACGTACAACATTTATTTCTATATTCCTACAGTTTTGTAAGTGCAGAAAAAGTTACAATAATTTAGTAATATTAGATTTTCAGTTAAGGGAAGCATTCATTTATAATGTCGTATATCTGGACGACTGTTTGAAAATACGTATTACACGGTATCCAAAATATTTTCCGTTCAGTAAATCAGGAAAACTTTGTGGGGGACACAAATACGTAGTTTGGGCAATATAAGCACAGTAAACGGCCACGATGCTCACACCGTCTAGCTCCTGTTAAATATATCTCTGCGAACTCCTTACTTTTCCTATAGCAGTTTACATTGCCCGTGTTATACCTTCTGAGACCAGGGAGTGCAATAAAAACAAAGTGCGTAATAAATAAAAATGTTTAGAGTACTACAAAAAGAGAAATCCGAAATCCGAGAAAACCTAAAGGAATACTTTAATTACTTACTTACTAGGAACAATAAATCTAAAAGCAATTAAAGTATTGAAACCGTGTGACTTAAAGTTCTTAAATAATTGTTTCCGTTGCAATTTCCTGGTCATCCATTTAAAATACACGTAAATGTCACCAATCATGTATTGAGTTTGAGATTCATACAACCGAGGAATTGAGACGTCAAGTTATATGTTCCGAATAGTCCAATTATATTCCACATAGTTTATTAATAAGAAATATTTTACGGAGAATAGCGAATAATGTAATTGTACATAAAGTGTAAATGTTAAAGTTGTTATTTTTACCAAAATGAAATGTTGTGAGAGAGCGAGCCGAGCGCTTCCAACATCCTGAATCCTGATGCTTCATCAGCACAATCTTTTTAATCATAATTTTTAAATCTTTGAATCATCTTTATCTTTAGCACAACGTTTTGATTATTCAAGAGAAACGACTTGTCCTTATTGGGATATTTTATTCTAGAATCGATTCATTAATGTTTTTCAGAGTGATAAAAACTACTTCATCTGAGTTATATAAAGTATGTACCTACAATGGTAAAATAAATATTATATTTGTGATATTACATCCTGTTTGTTTTATTATTACCTTTTCTATACCTAATCTCTTTCAGTACATTACCTCATTTTTTGCGATTCAATAAATAATACGATAAAAGGGTAATATCGTGATATTTGCTGATCGTCTATAAACTATTGGCCGGCAGTTTATTGGTTCTCGTAATAGCCGCTCGATTTCACTGCTTAATTACAGAGGCACCAATCAATTATTTACTGGATCGCTCGGTCAACATCTGTGCCAGTTTGCCGATTCAGAACGTAATTATTTGTTAATTATGCGACTACTGAAAACTACCTACAGGCTTATGTATATAATTACTGGCTGCAGAGCTTTCAGGATTTACATTTTATTAATGAAACACTACAGTGGTGAATATTAAAATAAAATGACTCAGTAAACGCTTTATTGAACGTAAACAGCTACCTACCTTGTTGTATAGTCGATCGTTTAATTGCTTTACTACTTTCGACAACAATTATTCCCATTAAATTGTAACTTCTATAAAAGTAAAAACTTTCTGAGTGTCATATACCTACCCAGACCAGCCCTTTTACTTTATGTTAGGTAAGTACTATTCAACCTTAAACAGTAACAAACCAACAGCAAACCATGACAAATACCATATTATACCATACACGATGCATACAACCAACAAGCTACCTAGTACCATTCACAAGGCTGATGATTGTCTTCACTTAGGTACACAAATATTTAAATTAAGTGGAGGACTGAGGCTACCAGGATGGCCCATAATATGAACAGATCTGAAAGCTATCGTATAAAAACATCAAATACCTATGTTCTTTTAACCACGCAGCTATTGGATTCAACACAGTGAAGCTCCGCCGCATAAGCCCGCTCGCAGCAAGTCGTCGGACAAACACTGCGACCACCAGATATACGGAATAAAATTACCATTTCCAATAAATGTAATGAAAAGCTAATATTGGATCAAAGTCATAACGGAAAATAATTTGCATAACTCACAGAAAATTACGAGGAACTCGTTCGTATCGTACACTGACGCTTCTCTGCAGGTTTAGAAATGATAAACAAATTCCATTCAAAACTGGCGCTATTGAAACTTTGAACAAAGGTTAATTGAGCTATTTATTGAAACTGGTTTGCCCTAAGATAAAGTTAAGGCCAAACAATATAGAATTAATGGAATAAGTGAATTAATATCACCCGGGGGCAAATAAATTAGTGTAGTGTGGCTGACAGGGTATGACGTTTTAATCTTGTGGTTAATCGAACTACGGAGATCCGACAACCACACTCCTACCACGGAGTAGAATAATGGAGTAGAATAACACGTATAGTCAGCGACAAAATTTGATGAACACAATTTTTCTAAATAATATTAATCGAAGCAAAATGTTGAATTAAAATGAAATGAGAAAAAGCAGATTATCGATTCATTTTCTATTAATTTAGATGATACTTATTGTGTACAAGTAGCATTGTTAATCTATTTTTATTGCTAGCCGTACATACTACGTCTCCTGAGACGTTTGTGTGTTCGAGAAACAGAATTGAAAATGGCATACATGTAAACAGCGCAGCGTAACTAGGTCAAAGTCGCGCTTGAGAACGTTACAAGGAGGACTACGGTAGGTACACGCAGCTCGCAAATGGAAATGTAATGTGTAACGTAAGTAGTGTTATTTTACCAAGTTGTATGTAGGTACATGCGAAATTGAAACGTTGGTACTGACGGCTGCCGTCTTGTCGTTGCAATATTAATAACACAGCAGCTTTAAGCTAAGTTAATTGCCTTTTAAGTGAAATTCGACTCGTATACGCAATAAAGGAGTCTGCCCATTATACCGTATCATAACATGATAGTGCTAGGAACGTGTCAGGCAAAAAAAGGCTCATTGTTTTGACAAGTGTGAGACTGCCCACTGGCCATTAGACCGTTCCGTCACCTACCAAAACAGTCGCGTGTCATGCACGTAGTAGTGGCGGTACTTTCATAAAAGCCTAACAGCTTGGCTTGCCCTTATACCGTACTACTCTTCATGATGTGAGGGTTTCTGAAGAGTCTGCTTGCCCTAGGAGCTTGCTGTATTGCTAGTGAAAGCGTATCGGCACCGGCAAAATATTCTCGCCGACAATTGTGAAAAAGGTGAGGAAAAAGTCCCAAAATGTGCCGTTTATGACGGGTTTAGAACGGTAGAACGCAAGTTAAGCAGAGGTGTATAGTATCCAGCGTTCACTTAGGTACATTTCGTCAAGTTCCATGTAAAAGAGGGCTAGCCTTACTGTCTTCAATCAAGCATATATGTATACCTATTGCTGCTTCTAAGAAATTGATACTGGATAAACACACATTCCGCGACCTGTAATACCTGTGTAAACTCATAGTCAGCGGGCACATTCTAACTGGTTTATCCTATCCTATCTTATTTTGCGTAGAACAGACGATAGTTAAGGTCGCTCCCATCTGACCATCCATCTCCCATCCATCTCCCATCTTTTGTCTTTTAAATTCAACTATTTCGCAAACTTAAACATTAAGAACGAAGAAAATTCTGTTTGCTATAATCAGGAAATAACAATGGACGAGTAAGAAATACCTTGGTTTCCAATTCCCTCCATTTAAGTTCGCGACACACACACACGACACGAGAGAGACACGAACATTTACAACTAGGACTGGGTTTTCCAAGTGTCTATCAACTAATAATTGTCCAACTGCCTCGTTAGTCTAGTGGTGCATGAGGTCCTGGGTTCGATTTCTGGGTACCTACGAGTATGACCAAAACGCTTCTAGCTCCTACAAGGCCAGCATAATAAACAACTACGGATCTCACATCTAAACACTATTTATCTTTAAGCAATGTAATTAGTCTTCGGTAATATTATATTGAAATTTAGCAAATCCAATGTTTAGTAGGTACCTATTTGCGGAGGTGCGCGGTAACCTGGGTGTTTTCGATCCGGCAGATCATCATTATTACCTACCTACTAAGTTTTCCCCGCGTTGTAGTCGAAAATTATCACGAGAACGTTTTAAACATAGCCTATGACAAGTGAAAGAATTTTTGCAATCGGATCCGAAGATCATCCAAAACTTACCTCTTTTCACTGCTCATTATTTATTAAATGATCCATTTTATTATTTTTTACGACTCATTTTTGTTTACTTTACTCCTAAGTTTCAACTGCCGAACTTGTTAATAAATATGCGTTTTGTAATTTTTAACTTACCAAAACTGCTATATACAACTGCCGCTTTAAATCAGTGCCTTCATTTATATTATTTATCTACTGGTAACATAAAACCCTTGTTCCAAAATTTCAAGAAAAGCTCCTTGTTAAATTCAGGCAATTTCCCCAAAATTGCGCGGCTCTTTTCATAAGTCCCAGCATGATGCACATTATTTTCCTTGAGCACATAATATAAAATGAAATTATCTCTGAGCGTATATTTCAGTTAGAATTTCAGCGTGTTAAACAAACTTGTTGCACAAGACGTTTTGTTAATGCACATTTCTTAGCAACAGAGCCGAGCTGATGTTTATAGAATTTAGTTTTGTGATTACCTATGCGTGTAAAAGTGTTTGTCTTAAATGTGAATATTATGAATGAATTTTTAGGTACAATAACGTAGTTACTTGCTAGGCTCGATGGCAAACGTCGGGAGGAGTCGTAGTACTCGATCGCTCCACTCGTCGCTGGACATAAAACTCGCATGACGCGCTTCAAAAATTCAAGGATAGGCACAGATATTGAAAACACCGTCAAACAGAAATAACAACAGGAAGCGAGGAGGAGTTATTAAATATTGTAATGCTCAAGCAGATAGTAATAGTCTTTAGAGACAGTTTCACGTATTCAAAGTATAATAATCATTTATTAAAAATAATTAAAATACTAAATAACAGTCATAGCAATTTCAAAATAATACACACGATATTTTCACTGGAAATTGAATCTTCAAAGATTCGCCTCTTCAATCCAGACAACTATAGAAATATCGGAATCCAAGTATTTCTAAAATCAACATCTAGGGATTCTGGAGCAGGAGAAACCGCAGTGAGGACAAGACGCGTTGGACCGACAGGAATCCGAAGAACTGTATAAACTGCGATCGTTTCTGCGCACAATACTTAAAGATTTTGTCAGGTTCTTCAGCTGTCGAGGTTTCCGCTTACGTACTGACCGCTTCTTCGGTTTCTTTTTCTTGATTCTTTGCTGAAATGAATTCTTAAACACGGTTCCCTTAGCAATGTTCTGTAGCATTTTGTAAGCCTTGCTCTTTGACTTCCTGGGTAGATGGGGACGGAGGATCCTGATGAACTCATGTATTTCCTTCTTGTCAAGGTCAGTGCTCGCATTATTGTATTTAGACTTGCTCGAGGTCGCGGATGGAGTATATACAGGAAAATCTATTATTGGAAATGGTGCTACACCGTCCCTGTTATAAATCTTTTCAGTAGCCATATCTGTGGGTGTGACTCCTAAATGAGGATGTAAGGGTTGAATTTTTTCAGACGTTTCATTATTTATTTCGTCTGCATTCGCGTTGGGTACTTCATCGACTTCCATTTCTTTGATATCAAGTTTATAAAGCTTAAAAAAGTAAGGAAATAAATAAAATGATTAATATAGTTTTACAAATACGCTGACAAAATATGAAGAAATCCAACGAAAAAAGTGATGTTTCAACATGACAATTTGGTATAACAAACAGGCTTGTCAGCTAATTTTTTAAACTCATTTTTTTATTTAAAGAATGAAAATGAGGTAGGTACACAAAGCCAGTTCGCTGAGATAGCAAAACTCATTACAATCTGTTTTGCTATTTCCAACTCGCAAGAATTTCGCAATAATTTTAAGGTTTTCTGCAGCGTTCTCGTTAATTCCTACCATATTTGTAGAATAAAGAGGTCTAAATCAGCAAATTTTTGTTAAAACCGTAGCCAACTGATCAACTATCCATGAATTTATTTCCATTGGCATCATGACTTGCAATTTTACGATAAGCAGAACATTTATAAAAAAAAAACAAACAAACACATAAGTGTTAACTTTATTGCATTAAGCTGTTAGATCTTAAACCTTAAATCTAAAATGGAACTTAAAACAATTCACATGATTGGAATACAATCTACAATCCACATTGTACACAAAGGCTCTATACAATTCAATTATTGGAACAACAAACAGAATTTACAGCATCAAAGATTTTGACGAAACATACATTCGACATTTTAAGATAGATAGATATTATATGGTTTGTTTTGGGAAAGTGTTTTTATTTAAAAGTACTGGAAATGTTATAGGATTATTGTTCTTATTGACTAAACGTAAACGAAATCGTGGTCTATTTCAAAGTTGTTCCTCGTTGATAGCTCTGTTGCTATGTTCGATGGGATTTTATCTGTGGATAGAAATGAGTTTACATGAATACAAAAACGCACTAAAAAGAAGAACATCGGTAGCAGTGTATCAATAAACCTTATGACAAATGGCCTGGATTGCTAAGAATCCCTGTAAGAAGTTGGATACATGTTAAGATTGATTAATAAAAATAATAGTCTCGTGTTACCTTCACCCACATCACAAAATCTTAACGTTAAGTGTTCCTATGAATAAAAACAGTAAACAACAACATTTAAGGTATCGGTCATTTAAGATAGAGGTCGCCAATAAACATCGATGATAAAAATAGCACTCTCGTTAGGAAAACTTAACCACTGACAGCTAAATGAATGTACTACACAGTACAAACTAATGTACAGACGCCAGCACAGCAAATCTTTAATAGATTTACAATTTTATCGCTAAAGAATTAGGTTCAAGATTGATTGAGGCAAATTGTCAGTTTCGGGTAGCTTGGTGTGCAAACCTTTAGAACTCCAAAATAAGCAACGCTACAACTTACCATTACACCTGTAGACGAGATTGGACCAGATGATCATCTCCTGCGAGAAGCAGAACACCCCGAGCCGGCCGCCCTTCAACGTGAAGTCGTACACGTTGCCCGAGTCCGCCACTAGGCGGTTGTTCTCGTACACCTTATGATATTTATATGAGTGTTATTTATTATTAATTTGGCTGTTGTTAATTGGAGGGCTATACAGATGGCTTTCAGACGAATTCGCGCATATCCAAATGTTCTTTCTTTCGCTACGACCAACAATGCGATAGCATACATAGCATTGTTGGTCGGATTTTTGAATGAGCTTTACGATCTGATTAAATTATTAAGATGTTGAACTTCTGAAGTTTTAGTTGAGCTACACGATTAATCAAATACTTATGCGTAGATATAATAATAGGTATACTATTAAATTGTGAGGACAGGTCAACTCAAATGTATGAATCTTTCCTCAAAAGGTCACACAAAAACATTAACATGCATGCATTCTGGAATGATCTGACCAGTATTAGAAATTGTTTGAACTTTGAGACAATGATTTAGGATTTTGTTTCGGTGCTCTCTACTTGCTGAGTAAAAATGTTATTTCTAACGTATTTCCAATAAATAAGATTTACCTTCAGTCTGATGAGGCCGAGCTTGGGCCGGTGCAGCAGACGCCAGCGGTAGGCCGTCTTCTCACGCCAGCCCACGTTGCGAGGGTCCTTCCAGAGGAGTGTCACCTATGAGAAACGAGGAGTAGAGAAGTGTTATATTGGTAACAGATCGTGGTAAGCACGGCGTAAATGCTAAGGAGAAGAAAGAAGAAGGAGAGGCAGAAGAAATATTGGATATTGGCCATCTTTGGAGGAGGCCTATATCCAGCTGTGGGTGTTGTGGTTAGACAAGATATTGATTAAATACTAGTTGATAGATTCCTTCATACAGTTTTTATTTTTAACAGCTTAGACTTCAGGTCAGATTCAAATATTGCATTCCCATCCTACATTATAATCTTTAAACCGAGACTTAATTCTCTTAATTCTTATTTCTTTTTTTTTCTTATTTAGTACTTATTCACTAACACATAATTATGGACCTTGTTGTTCGGAATAAATAGTTATTTGATTTGATTTAATTAAGAGACAAATTCAAAATCTAAACTCATATGAGACAATTCTAACAGAACCTTTTGTGTGAACAAAACTTTCAGAGCTACAAGGA
Source organism: Eurois occulta (assembly GCA_950022335.1). Taxonomy (NCBI): domain Eukaryota; kingdom Metazoa; phylum Arthropoda; class Insecta; order Lepidoptera; family Noctuidae; genus Eurois; species Eurois occulta. The sequence goes on along the minus strand of OX465498.1, from coordinate 14,066,401 downwards.
ACTTTCTTTTCTATTAACAGGGCCCGCTGCTAGTAAAAAATCGTAAAATTTTGAAAAAACAAGATGGCAACATTGGCTGGGTTTTAAACCACGCACCAAAACATCCTGCTACAACTACATAAACATCTATCTGTCTACAGTTACATGCAGTATGTATCCATGCACTAATTAAACTAAATTACTGGCTTGACGCTAGCATACGTGACGTACCTACGGAAGGGGCTCGTAAATTGAATACAGTGTAAATTGCATTGTGTGTGCGTGAGAGTCCTCGGCTCGTGACGAGCTTATGTTTGATTGCTTGCTATGTTCGGGATGCGTAGGCTACAGTCAACATACGTTGTGAATATGGGGAGTGGATTATCAACAACTCGAATATTGTTATGTTCATTTTTTTTATAACATAGTTTAAATTGTCATTGACCAATTATTGTTTAATCATTAGTGCGATTTTGTTGAAGATCATCATCATCATCTGCCTGCCGTTTCCCAACTATGTTGGGATCGGCTTCCAGTCTAACCGGATGCAGCTGAATACCAGTATTTTACATGGAGCGACTTTGTTTATTTATTTATTTAAGGACAACCAACAAAGCATACACCTAAAATACAATCATGAAAAATTACTCATATTATTTTTACATTTTATAGTATAGCCTTAAGGGGCCGTCTCCACGAGCGAGAGAATCGCGGTCAATCGGTGAGGGAATCGGCCTATAAGAGAGTGTATAGAAATACGTGGCAACGACGATAATATCGTCGCGATTCTCTTGCTCGTGGAGACAGCCCCTAATTATAGGCTGCCACAGCATGCATTGAACATAGGAAAAACGTAGGAAATGCAGTTACAAAACAGATTTTACTTATTAATTAGGTCCAATTGTTACTTAAATCTGATGTACAAAATACAAATAAAAAACTTACTAATTAATTAATTAATGCTATGTTGGTCGGTGGTTGGTTGTTGAAGATAATTTAAAGAAAACTTTTTCTGATTTTATTTTAATTCTTAAAGAAACACAAGTTTTCTTTCAAACAATATCAGCGATTGGCTTTACAATCTCAGATATTGACTATTATTGTATGTAAACTACGAAAATCTTCATTTTCTTTTAGTAGGACCAAATCTAGACTAGAAATAAGATTAAATCTTTTGTTGACACTTAATTTTCTTTGATAACAATAATAAGTAGGTGACATCATACCCAGTAGATTACAGTCGAGATGGCGCGTACGTATTACATAAACCAACGTTCTAAAAAAGAAAAGTTGTGTTTTTCTTTACAACTAAGAACAGAGTTTATTCATGAAATTAGCTTCTCAAGTCCCTACTAAACACTCTGGTGAATTCCAACAAAATTAGTTTCTAGGGTAAACTTAATCAAGTTTAGACTTTAAGAAGTAGCTAAATTACACTTAATATTTCTCTAGCATTTCGTTCACATGTTTATTTGATGTACGTTGTAAGAATTTAAGCCGAAATCTAAGGTAAAGTTGCATTTATTAAGATTCTTAGTCTACCTGTAATCATCATCATCTGCCTAGCCTTTTCCCAACTATGTTGGGCTCGGCTTCCAGTCTAACCGGATGCAGCTGAATACCAGTATTTTACATGGAGCGACTGCCTGTCGGACCTCCACAACCCAGTTAGTGCTAGGTAATACGATACCCCTTGGTAAGAATGGTTGTCAGACCTTCGGGCCACTGACTACCTGTAACGACTGTCAAAGATCTACAAATGACAGCCGGGACCAACGGCTTAACGTGCTTTCCGAGGCACGGAGGAAACTCGGTATGTAATGGGTGGTCACCCATCCACGGACCAACCTAGGTAAGCACGGCTTAACCTAAAGATAGTCTACCTGTAATATGGTATCTTATAATATGACACCAACATGGTTGATAAGTTTTACCTTGTTGATAAGCTTACTGTTATTATGATCTTTAAAATATTTTTTCACGATTTTCAGTTATTTTGAAGATTCCTTCAAACGAAATCTTCCTTGAAAGGGCAAAAAAAGAACCGGCCAAGTGCGAGTTGGACTCGTGCTTGACTCGCGTTGACTAACAAGTTTGATTTGTCACTGCTCCAAGGGGTAGCAGACCTGAGTATTTGATATATTATATACCTTCACGTGTTCCTGAGAGAAAGGGTCTTGACAGACGGACAGACGGACAACAAAGTGATCCTATAAGGGTTCCGTTTTTGCCGACTGAAGTGCGGAACGCTAATAACGACAAAACATGAATGCATACTGTTTAAGATTTAAAGCAACCTTACATTTTATTCTCACGTAACACTCACCTGGTCAGGGGTAGTATCAGTATTCCACAAGGCGTTCCTCAGCGTCTTGCCAGGTCCAGTCTTAGAGTTGACCAGTTTGAGTTGTATGCCAGGCTCGGCGACCGCCCTGAACGGAGTGGTTTGCCAGTACGTCTGGGTGTTCTTCTTCCACATCACTACGTAGAAACGCTTGTTGTTTTGGTAGCTGCGAGTGGAAAATTGTAACATCTTACTACTATTATAAATGCGAAAGTTCAGACGGATGGGTTTGTTATTCAATCACGCCAGAACGGCTGAACTGATCTGGATGCACAGAGATTGATTATATTTATAGTTACTTTTGGAAGTACTACGGCCACTATATTTTTTTCACAGCTGCCCACTATAATTCCCACGCGAACAAAGTGGCGGGCAACAGCTGGTTGGTAAATAAAGGAAAGGTCAATTAAACCGGTACGAATAGATTGCGGACTAGCTACGGACGGACACTAGATCCTGACAGATAATTCGGTACATTATCTGTCAGAATCCGGTTTCCACGGTCCGGTCCGCAATGTTGAAACCAGTTGGACTTAAAAGACTTGAGAGTGTCTAGAAGCCTCAAGTACGTACAGCCCGTACAGGGTGAAATTGAAACCGAAGCGGGATAAACTTATCTCTGTCTGAGACCAAAGTGGATTAGTGTACAGTAAAGTATGTCTATCTCCCAAGTACTAATGAATATAAAATTTGTATTTATTAAACTGTAGAACTTTGATCTGAAAATAAAAGTTATTTATATTCAAGTTAGCTTTCATCCTCTGGAAGGACGCCAATTAGTTCAAAGTCACCCGTACCATCTGATTTTAAATCTCATATTAATTCATTTGTTTTAATGTTGGGATTGTTGACATTTTCCAGTAAACGAGGGACTTGATTAGGCTTTTAGAGGCACGGAGATAAGGCACTTCTATTTAATTGGTGCAGCCAGACTACGTCTAGCTTGTGTCTACAAATAACAAGATTAATTTGCGGTCTCCATTCAAATTGGTTAGCCTGAGGGTACAATATGTAGACGAATATTTGTAGAGCGTTAATAAATAATCCTATTTTCTTTTATACTACTCTAAATTAATCATCTAATATAAATTCTGCCAGCATAAAAAGATAGCTTTTGCACCCATTTTACATCTTTATGCGATAATGAAACAACAACATCGTCTAAATAAACAAAACTAAAAACCACGAGCAAAATTAACTGAATTTAAATTCAAATAGGATTAAAATAACTTTGCGCATCACGTATGATATTCATTTTCATTTTCATTGAAACGATGAAACTTTTTGAAAGTTTAACGGTGTATGCAGTTTAAGCGTAGACCTTCGTCAAGTTTTATTTGATACAAACCTTTTGCCATGTCAAGCTGATAATTCTATTACACATTTAGTTTTGAATAGTATTACGTTTTCGTGATTCTTTTATTTATGAGAAAAGGGTTCATAAGGTTCAAAAATCCTAACTGCAACTGTTTATTTTATACAGTGTGTTTTTTTTATATCTCATATCTCTAGGGATATATTCTATAAGTAAAAAAATACAAAAAGTCTTGGAATATGTGGTCAAAAAATGCATACTTTCGAAGAAATCATCAATCATAATTAATTTAAGTTTCATTGATATATAAGAGTAATTCATTTTCATTCAAACCAATCATTCATATTTAAAGCTACGAAAATGCGACGTTTTCATATTTCACGTACCTAAGGGTGTTTCACATTAATAATCGTGACTTTGTCGAATTATTTTGTATGAGAAATGAAAACAAAAAAAGAATAATTGAAAAATGATTCATATGCCAGTTGATTCTTTGATATTGTCTCATTATCATATCAAAAAAACTCCCTGTATATGTACCATGGTAGGTAAATGACGCCATTTGACTTTATTTTCTCTCTTAACAAAGTCAGATAATAAATCATTGAATTAAAAAACAGCCAAATCTTACGACTTTCAAAATTACTTTGACTTAGGTACCTACTAACTTAGTAAAAAATACTTACCCAAATATAAATCCAACGTAATCATCATCGATCTGCGTATCCACAAACAGCGTCCCTTCGAAGTCGACTCCGCTAAAGCTTTCGAAGCCCACAGCTAGGCCGGGGTCGGAGTTCAGGGTCTGAAGGATCTCCGCGCCTTGGTTCGCTATCTCCCAGTTCGGATCCTGCTGGGATTCGCCTTCAGGGTCCAGACGGACTGTCATGTAGTTTCTAGAAAAGAATTGTTGAAAGATTAAAAAAAAAATTATAGCTTTGAGTCACGGACAAAATATTTACAAAAATTTTGACTCAAATCAAAATTTTTGTAAATATTTTTACACGGATTCGACAGTGGCAGTAGTAAGGCTTAAGTTATTCAGCCCATAAAGTTCCCATTGTAGGGGCACAGGCCTCCTCTCTATGAGCAACCACTTCATTTATCTATATTGTATTGTTTATTATTGACATCGGTACACGATTTAATTCGAATAATAGATTTGTTAAATCTAAGCACAAATTCTAACAGTATATGAAGTTGCAAAACCCGATCAGACGTTCACAATCTTGTTTTCACTATGTAATTAAACTTTAATCCTTTCCTTGCGACTTTGCGAGCTGAACTTCTAGAACTGCATTAGAGCGTCAGTTAGGTGTTAGTGATTTGTTACAAGGATCTTCGACGCGAAGTTTGTGTGAGACTTGAACACGATGTAACTTTGATCAGAAAAACTTCATGTCATTGTCATCGTTTCATAAAATATCCAGCAGTTTTTGTGCGATTGTTTTCCAACACTATTGTCATCATTCTCCTGCACTTATCCCAATATATTTGGGATCGGCGCAGCATGTCTTCGTTTTCCAACATTATTAATAATATAATTATAAAATATAATTTTGTAACAATTTCGTTTACTGTTTTAAATTTCAGAACATGTTTTTGAACTCGTTCTTAACTGATTGGCCTGATAAAGCAAAACATAAGGAAGATCGAAAACGTATCAGCGGTGGGACAGAACAGCCTAACAAAAAATAATTTGTTTAGTTACCTGAAGTCAGTGCGGTAAATCTTGGAGTTATTGGGGCAGTTGTCGAGCTCGTTAACCACATGGTCACCGTCGTAATCATTGTCGCACACGTCGCCAACGCTGTCGTCTAAATTAAAAAAAAATATGTTTAAGAAAGGAGCAAGTTATTGGAGACTTTCAAATATTTATTTCTTTGCGTCTAGGTCCTCGAAAACTAAACGGCTTATATCTGTCATAACAATAAAACCATTGTTAAGTCAAGTTTAGCGACCAATAAAGTTGTTAAACTCATTTTATTTTCTCCAAATGCTCTCAGTTTTTCACACTGCATACAATAGTTTATTCTTTTTGAGTCAATTGTTTGTAATAAAGAGTCCTTTTGAATACATTAGCTGAAGCGCACTCACTATTAGAATCCTTCTGATCAGGATTCTGCATGTAAGGACAGTTGTCGTCCACGTCAGGCACGCCGTCTCCGTCGTCATCATCGTCGCAAGCGTCGCCTATGCCGTCGTCGTCCACGTCCAGTTGGTCACTGTTGGGCACTGACAGACAGTTGTCTATGCTGTCTTGGATACCGTCCCTGGAACATAGTCATGACAAATTTTGATGACTATATGTAGAAGATGCTATGATATCTACTGGAATGATAGAAGATTAGAAGCAGTAGTATTTTACGCATACTAGGGATAACAATATTTCGCGATATCACGACCACGGTATATAGAGCTACATCCTGATTATTGAATGGAACTTAAACATTTTTGACTAGCAAAATACATGCGTATTTTATGTTTTGTTTTGGTTTATTCTACCTGGGCGGAGTGAAAGTCTGGTAAAAATCTATTTTGGAATAAAAATGTCGCAAATTGCATGTAACCTCCTTGTTCACAACTCTTTTGAGGGACTATATTTAAATTTTCAGCCAGTACCGCCGGTTAGTTTTTTTTGAGAGCCATTAAATAAAAACAATTGAACGCATTTTCGCAAAGATGGAGAAAAGTAAATTTCGAGTGTTGATTAAACATATTTTTTTGCGCAAAAAAACTATTGCGGAAACGAAACAAAGGCTTGATAAATATTATGAGGACTCTGCTCCGTCGATTAAAATGATTCATAAATGGTTAACGGATTTTCGGTGTGGCCGTACAAGCACAAGTAATGCTGAACGCCCAGGACGCCCAGTTGAGGTCACTACTCCAGAGATGATCGCTAAAATCCATGACATAGTGTTGAACGACCGAAGAGTCATCTCAGACGAACGTGTGCGCAATATCTTACACCAACATTTAGATTTGAAAAAGCTCTCCGCGCGATGGGTGCCGCGTTTACTGACTATTGATCAAAAACGCATGCGAGTTACCACTTCGAAAGCAGATGAGTTGCTATCTCACCCACCATATTCGCCAGATTTGGCCCCTTGCGACTATTTTCTGTTTCCGAATTTTAAAAAATGGCTCGGTGGAAAAAGATTTAGCTCCAACGAGGAGATCATGCTCGAAACCAATGCTTATTTCGAAGGGTTGCCTAAGCCGTACTTTACGGAAGGAATCGAAAAGTTCCTGCCAGGGCTGCGGGACTGTTCGAAAGAGATACCGCGGCCCTGGAACATAAAGGGCCAATGAAGGAACATGGGTGTTTTTTAGTCAGTAAGAGTCTGACACTCCCTTCCGCTCCGCCCAGAGCGGGAGGAGTCATTTGATGATTTCTCACCCCCCCCAAAAAAAAAAAAAAAAAGGGATCGAAAAGTTTGAGAAACGCTGGATGAAGTGCATTGAGTTAGATGGAAATTACGTTGAAAAATAAATTTTAATTTTATATATAAAGTTGTCTCCTTGTTTCATTTTTACCAGACTTATCACTCCGCCCTCGTATCATGGCGTTTGAGCACATTTAACTGCTCTTAAACGTGGTATAAATGTGTAGTCCGCTTTGAGTTTCGTTGGTGAAAAGCGTTTTATGATAAACTTTAAGCGATCGTTTTGGCCTACATGATCTACTCACTGATCTCTATCAATATCACTATCACAGGCGTCGCCAACGCCGTCTCTGTCAGCGTCCTCTTGCGCAGGGTTCCGTATCCGAGGGCAATTATCACAGGCGTCCCCTGCGCCGTCGTTGTCCATGTCCTCTTGAGCCGGGTTGTATCGGCGAGGACAGTTGTCCATCTCGTTTACTATACCTGAAAGATATTTTATGGGTGTCATTTGATGGTTTGACCACACCGCGATTAACATTGCCAGTATTGCCACCTAACTGGGCCCAAGTTTTTTGATGATACTGAAGAACAAAAAGATGGGAATCGTTTGAAATCTATGCAAATAAATAAAATTGAAGTGTCTGTTTGTAATATCAAAATAAAAGCTTTTTACCAGATGCATATGAAAGTGTATACGGTACCTATAACAAAAACACATTTTTTTTAATTTTTGTCTTTCTGTTTGTTCCGGCTAATCTCCGAAACGGCTGGACCGATTTTGAAGGAACTTTTGCTAGCAGATAGCTGATGTTATAAGGTCAAAAACAACAACAACATGGGCTACTTTTATTTTAGAAAAGTAAACCCTTGAAATTGGTAACAAAATTCGATTCAAAAAGGGAAGTAGGTAATATATTTCTATAATAATTTCCCGCGAACGAAGGTCGCGGGCAACAGCTAGTATATAAACAAATAAAAATAATGGAAAACAAAATTCTTTTAATTAGACGACTGCATTGATCAAAGCCTGACGTTATTATCAACCATGCAAAGTCCCCAACCCCATTGCTGTGAATACTCGACGTTCCAATTCGTTTAAGTATAACGTTAACACACAATTTCCTTTACGAGCTTCAGGGCGTGAAAACCAATTTGTAAGCAAAACGCTTTATAAATTCGATTTAAATGACATCGAAATCACATTTTTGTAAAAATCTACGATCATAATAATCATTAAGATGATGGTATTCTAATGACTATTAGACGTCCTAATGATTATTATATCCCAAATCGTTGACGATTTGGACACATTTGCAAGAGTTGACTAGAAATCTCACAATATTAATCAAGGTATAATGGTAAAAGAAAGAGTTTCGTGTTAACCCTCTAAAGTGTAAGTGTAGTGTCCATGGTCTGGCCGAGAAACTAGGCCAAAAAGGAGAGAGATCATAATTCCCTCACCATCATTATCCATATCAGGATCACAGACATCACCAAGCCCGTCTCCATCAGTATCCTCTTGTCCAGGGTTGTATCTTCGCGGACAGTTGTCGCAGGCGTCACCTCGCTTGTCACTGCGGTCCTCGTCCCGGTCCAGTTGGTCAGGGTTCGGAGTCAATGGGCAGTTGTCCTAAGAAAGACTTTTCCGTTAAATTCAAAACGTCATATTTTTCAGACTTAGTAACTATCGAACAAAAAAGTGTAAACGACTAAGAAAAGTTGTGAAAAAGTTGAAACAGTTAGAACCCCAATATCTCCGTAACTAGAACGTTCCCAGGTATGTACCAGAACAAAAAAAACGCAATGATGATGGAATGGATGAATGATGATGGGTAGAAAAAGTGCTTTTCAACCTCGTTAAGGGCCAGACGCCCATTTGGATACTGTTTAAATAAAAAACAAAATGCTTATCAATATTTTACAGCAACTCTTTCAGCACTTCAATCTCCAACGAAAAAAGCTTTTTCGAATAAGTATCCTATGCACTTACTTAAATAGCTGAACCATTAAAATAAATTCATGTCGCGAAAATACGGTCTCTACTTATTTTTTGCGGCATTTGCTTTAGACAAAGCGTTTTAAAAGACTGTTATAACTTTATAAGTTCTCTGAATCGTAAACGAGCTGATTGAACTATTCTTTCTACTCGACAGAATCGGTCTTACGTGACTGCGACAAACAAAAAGTATTCATTAAGTATTCTCGTTATGAATAAGATGGCGGTTATTGTCTCTCTGTAATTAAAGCTATTGACTTCTACAATTCTTTTAACTCCGAGTTTCGCGAAAATGAGAATAATTTAGCACTGTAATATTGTAATATATTGTAAGCCAGGCATTTTATTTGAGCACACTAAGGCCTTTGAGACAAAAGTCTCAATTATTAAGATGTAGTGAATTCTGTGGACGGTCTTATTTACATGAGTCCTTTATAAAACAAATAAGAACAAAGGCGTCGAATCGTCTAGCCATCTGCCTAACCAATAAATAAGAGAAATTCTTACATATTTTTGTGAAAATGTTTCGTAATTATCTTGGTAAGACTGAAAAAATCTACAGTACCTACGATAAAATGTTTCTAAATTGTTTTAAGGATTAAGGCAGAAGGATCTGCTAAGCCAGCCAAATCTCATGAAATGCAGGCATTTTAAGTCACTGGTCTTGTTAGCTCAAACGAGTGTCCCAAGTTGGACGTCTCTGTATTTTTGGCAAAACCTCTCTTCTTGTCCCGAGTTGTGCACGTCTAAATAGCTGTAAGCCTTGCAGAGACTAGTTTCCTATAATTTCGCTAACTGTCAAAAACTTCAAACTCAAAGTCAATTACCGGTAGATTGACAATGCCATCTCCATCAGCATCAGGATCACAAGAGTCTCCTATACCATCGCCATCAGCATCTTCTTGTCCAGAGTTGGACACGTCAGGACAGTTGTCAGCCTTACAGCGAGGTTCGGAACAACGTAGCTGGTGGTCTGGGTAACCGTCCAGATCCTTGTCGGGACCACAGACAGTGCCATTTCCTGCCCAGCCGGTCTGAAAAAGAGGAATCTTGAGCATTTGACGAAAAGAGAAGTTTTCCATACAGCGTAACAAAGCATCAAACACAAAACTTTCTCCATAGGACTAACATCGTAGCCGCGAAAAAATGAGCAGCTGTCCCCATACATTTGGGTGAAGTCGGTATTGAAGTTTTGTTAGGGACCGCCGATTATTTTCACATTTCTGATACACGCTGCATAGATACAACAAATACTCTACTCCGTGATACATGTCTAGTAGCAAGTAACAATTTTTCTTTAGCATCCTATAAACAAAGGGTTGCCATGTTATAGACCTCACACAACGTTCCACACTGTTATGAAACGATGCCAAACATGTCGAGCGTCACGTTTTACTCGTAAATGTTTACTTGCCTAGTGAATATTACACGACGACACGTCGAGAAACAGAAAATTTGTAGAGCTCTGTGGAAACGAACTCGTCTGAGGAAGTACTCAAAATCAAAAATCAAAATATTTTTATTTCACATAGGCCTACATGGACACTTATGAAACGTCGACAAAAAGGTGCACGGTTAGGGTTGGTCGTTTCCTATGGAGAAGAACCGGCAAGAAACTCCATGGTTACTCTTTTAAAACTACTCACAACCTACTTCTGCCGCCAAACAGCGTTGTTGTGCTAACGTCTGTCAAGTTTTATCAATTACGTTACGAAGAGTTCAGTTAATTTTCACATAGTGGCCATGTATTGCCTACGCAGGGCTCAGGTAATGCTCCCGTAGTGTATACGTACCGCGCAGACACACTTGTACCCGTAGTCGCACACGGCGTTGTACCGGCGGCAGCGCGCGGGGTCGCAGCGCTGCACGAGCTCGCCCGGCCCGAAGCACGGCCGCGTAGTGTTCTCGTAGTATCTACCTCCACACGGCACGCAGGTGTAAGATCCCTAGAACATGAACAAACTAAGTCATACACATTCATGAAAAAAGAAGCCTGTAGCTAAAACCAAAATTCGGATTTACGTAACACCCATTTGATGAGCACTGCAGCTAAGAGGTCACATTACTACTTACCGGAGTATTAACACACAGCCTGCCGTGAGGACAATTCGCCCGCCCATCAGAACACTCGTCCACATCTACGCACTGTTCCCTTCGGCGTTCGTTTCCGGATCCTCTCCATCCGGAGCTACCCTCATATCCGGCGGGACAGGCCCCGCAAGTGAACCCTCCTTCCTCGTTCCGACAGGACACAACCTCGTCACAAGGACGGATGAGGTCGCATTCGTCTATGTCGATGCATGCAAATCCTGGAAGCGAAAAAGTGAAATGTTTCAATAATTGTATAATTTTCAGAACAATACTGTTTCTTTATTCTTACAAGACGTCATGTACTTGTATCCTGTTCGATACGAAAAGGAAATAAGCATAGTGTGTTACGAAACAGTATCTAACAAATATCATATTTTAGTATCTGTAGGTCTCATAGATGTTGGCACAGGTTGGAACAGTTGGTACTCACCATTCCAATCAAATCCTTTGGGGCATTCCTCACATTCATAGTAAGGACTGCCTGACTTGGGAGTGCACCGTCTCGTTCCACACGCTCGGCGAGTGTCACAGATGTGCTGGCACTGTTGGCGCTCACCGTTCCAGTCGAATCCTTTGGGGCATCCCTCACATTCGTAGTACGGAGCACTGGACTTGGGGCTACAGCGCTTGTTGCCACATGGTCTGTGAGTGTCACAGATGTGTTGACACTGTTGTCCGTTACCGTTGTAGCCAGCTGGACAGGATCCGCAACGGGGACCTGCGGCTGTCTCCGTGCATTCCACCCCTGGAAATTTATGGTAAATTGTTGACAAATATTAAATACAGACAACTAAGACTTAAATGTTAAATAATGTGTCAACGGCTTACCTTGGTAGCAAGAACTCTGACGACAAGAGATTCTGTAGCATTTTTCTCCGTTGCCATGGTAACCCTCTGGACAAGATGCACATCGGTAGCTTCCATCTGGCAAGTCCTGACATTGTACACCTGGGAAGAAACAAACATACCTTTGTTTGTAATATAACAAGAAAATATACCTTTTAATACTAATAGACAATCTTTAAGGTAAGGACTTCTTTAAAAAATAGTCTGTACCAACATAGAACACAAAGTAGGTACTCACGTCCACCGAAGCAAGGGTTAGCGCTGCAGGCGGTAGTACAAGTTTGCCCGTCGCTGGTCAGTCGTCCCGGACATTTCTCACAACGGTAACCTTGCTCTGTGTCCACGCATCTCTCCGCTAGAGAGTAGATGAACAAATATTAGATCGTGGCGTTTGATAAGTTCCGACACAATATCATGCAGTAATAGTACATTTTGATATAATTGGGGAAACTTTGTTATTGCATTCGAGGCGGAATTCACACCCGAACCGCCAGGCAAGGTTGTTGTGCCGAGAACTGCAGTAACAAATGGCCACGTGTATCAAACGACGTTTTTCAATACAGTTTCGAAGAAATAAAATACTAGAACGAAATGTATTTTTGTCATAAAATATTAGAAAACTATGACTTAATTTGCTTTTTTCCGTGCTTTCTTTCGCCAGCTTGAAGAAGAAGCAAAGGTATGATGCGGCCAAACAGTCTAAATATTTTTGAATTTAGAATACAAATAAATGTTAATTATTTCATAAAACTAAATATTTGTTTAAAAAATCATGTTTATCTAAGATATTCTAAAAATGAACCCGGTTACGCCGTAATGACATATCTCTTGGCCGAGATTTAAAAAAAAAACAATCACCGCCGACTTTAGTCATTGACCCCATTTAGACTTATTATAAGTATTGTTATCTGTAGAAATTTTTATTTCCGCACGTGTGGAAAAATATTAAAAATCCACACGTGTGATATACATTGCATGTTGAACCTAATCGTTGTGCGATAAAAACCAGTTTTCGACGCACAGTTTTGTACGTATAGTGTACTGCAAACTATTTATTTAAACAATCATGTTTATTTATGATATTCTATTTAAAAATTCATAAAAAATTTACGCCGTAAACACGCATATCACTTTGCCGATATTTAAAAAAAAAACAATCATAGCCGACTATGGGAATTATCAGTGGAAGTTTTTATTTCCGCACACGTGTGAGAAATGAAAAAACTTCACGCGTGTGAAATACGTTGCATGTTGAACCTAATCGTAGTGCGATAAGAACCAGTTTTCGAGAATGTGTAATGAAAAATATTTATTAAAACAATCATGTTCATTTATGATATTCTATTTTTAAACACAATTTAAAAATTTAACAAATATTTACGCCGTAAAGACGCTTATCACTTTGCCGATATTTTAAAAAAAAACGCCGACTATAGGAATTATCAGTGGAAGTTTTTATTTCCGCACACGTGTGAGAAATGAAAAAAATCACGCGAGTGAAACACATTTCGTGTTGAACCTAATCGTAGTGCGATAAGAGCCAGTTTTCGAGGAAGTGTATTGAAAAAGCTTTACTAGTGCAAGCTGACTTGTCATTTCCAGTAAATGCTTTTCGTAAAATGTCAGCTTGTGCTAAAATGTATGTATATACACTGTTGTTGTATGTAGGGATGTTCTTTTTTATTGTAACCTGTCATCTTCATAACTAAATTACTGTAAGGCCTTTTAATCAACACTATTCATAAGAGGTATTGACACAATCTATCTTGGTGGCTTTTAGATTAAGCAATTTTTTTTAATTCGTTATTTTCCACTGTACTAATGATTATGTATCAGCACGCATGTCGTGTTGTTGACATAATGATGTGTCGATCCGCTCATGGCCCATTAAACGACGCTGGGTAGCATGTAACAATAGCAGTTAATGAACCTAATGTGACAGTTGAAGGGACAATTAGCATCTGGAGTTGGAGTTTTGCCAAAACTTGTCAGTGGTTTATTATTTTTTTATTAATCAATGAGTTTTGACTGTATGACAAGTTACTTTCATTATTCTTAACATGGACATCGTACTAACTGGTGTTTTAGGCTCAAGGACTTAAGCACTTAAATTGAATACGAGAATTATCAACACGACGACGAAGACCTGGATATTTTAAGGACCTAATTAGCCTTCTTTCCCAAATGATCCTTTAATATCGCTGTTCTCACTTTCTCCTAAAACTTTGTCATTTGTAATTTGTACTACAGCAAATAATCTACCTTTTGTTTATGACTTACTTTGTGAGCAGGGTCGTCTGTTACAGTTGATGGGTCTACATCTCTTGCCGTCGCCCTCCATGCCTTGCGGGCAGGGTCCGCATTCGAAGCCAGTCGCTATGTTACGGCATTCCACGCCTGTATCATGGTATATACAAGCAAACAATAAAGATATTTTAAAATAGAAAAATTATGACTGATTGAAGCACGTGGCGTTCTGTTTTTTCTAACTACCCACATATTTTCTCAAATTTCCTTATTGATTTTGTAGAAATTGTGAATTTGAAGAAGAAACCAACTAATTAAAATAAATCATACTCTATGAATTAATTAAATTAGTTGGTTTCTTCTCAGCTGATAACTTTCTATTAATTTATAAACATTATATTTTCAATGGAAGTTCTCATTTGGCTTTTGATTTATTTCAAAGATTATTAAATTACTTACAAACTACAAAACTATAATAGTAATAAATATGTACTTGAGTAGAAAAGGGTTACAGGGCGTCCAAAAATTCGTCCGCATCGCTGTCAACAGGAAAAGTGCCCAGAAGGCTGGCAGCATTGCCACGTTGGATGGCAATGCTGATTCTTTGGCAAATAATAGGGCCCGCCCTCTGGTCACGTGAAGAGACTTTTGGCTTTTTAATTTTAACTTGATCATTATCAAAGACAAAAAGATAGATAGTCACTCAAATGACAATCTTCCTTTTATAATAACTGAGTTTTCAATCAAAACCCAAAGAAATTATTTAAGATCCAAAAATAAATTCCAATAACAAAGTAGAAAGTTATAAATAGCTCAAAGAGAACTTCGTTCACATAAATTACCTGGAACAAGGAACATCATTACACTTTCGCCTACAGAGCCACGGGCCACCAATCATCCCGACATCATTATAATTGACAAATCTAGTTATTCATTCACAAATATGAATAAGGTTAATCAAGCAACTTGATATTAGGTGGGCGAGACTCGCGACTCTGCAGGCAGACAATGTTCTCACACATATGGACTAGTATACGACGACATAGCAACTAGTACATCTCCAGTATAAGCTGATCTTGCATTGTATGGCTCTCCGTACAATGAAGGGTCAGGTTATACCGGAGATATAGCTGTTTGTCTTTGTGCGAACTATATGAAATAAAACGCGTTTTTAAAAGAACACTTTTAATAAAAACCCACACTTTGAATATAAAAGTTGCTTGATACACCTTAAGTTAGATTATGATGTGATATGGCAAGAACTAGGTGGTGTTACTAAAGTTTTTCTAACATTGTAGACGATTACATAGTGAATGTGAATACATATAGGTAATGTTAGTAAATGCTAATGAAGGTCGATTACTGAGATTCATACGGTTCTACTGCTAGGTAGTGAATTAATAAAATATTGAATTCAAGACGAAAGATCCTAAAATACATATCTATTGATTATTATATTTTTACTCTGTTAACAAACTTTACACAAACACAATACGAGTATCCAACATTAGTAAACTTATCGATACTACCTTCACACGCCAAAGCCTACATCAATAAATGCAAATTATGAATCTCTTGAATATATTCTATAAGCTAGCTCGTAAGAGCTATCTGGCAAGACTATGAATTAATGAATAATATAGTTTTTCATGATAATGTTTAATAATTATAACCAGAATAGCAAGAAGATCCAGTGCATCTCTCGACAGGAGGCGGAGTGGGCACCACCCGGTTGCAGCACTGGCGTAGTTGCGTGCGCAAGCTGTCGATGGTAGACTTCTGTTCGCCGACCTCGCGACGAAGGAGCTCGATCGTTTGACGAAGAAGAGTCAGCTGACGGATCACTTCGTCTGGAAGAGATAGAAGCAATTAGAGAACTAAGATAATATTTGAGTTTCCATTAAAAGAAGTTGTTCTAACGATGTCTGGGCTAAATATGTGCAGCAGTGGACGTGTTTTTAGTGAACTTTTTGCTGAATTCAATGATGCTAAGGTATTTTAGATGTATAAAAAAGTTTGTTTTAGTTCCAATTACAGATTCTTAAAGCAGGTATTTTCGTTTAGAATCCGGTCATTGTAAATTTATAAATGATTGCGAAGATCAAAAGTATCCTTACCATCACAAGACTCAATAGCGTTCGAAGGTATATCTCCTCTATTCGGAACTGGCGGCTGCGGCTGATTGATGTTAGGAAGCATATAGTTTCCCCTATAGTCGTCTCCTTGCATTTGTTCCTCTCGCTTCCTCCTCGCGTCTTTCGCCATGAAGTCTCGAACTTCTTCGAAGTCAGTTTCTTCAACTGTCGTAAGAGCTGGTGGCCTCATGGTATCTTCGTGGTGGTCACAGTTGAGAGAGTCCAAAGCTGCCTTTTGGCTGTTATATACTTCTACTGGTGCATTTTCTTCGTGGTACTGTAAGATGACAGACATGCCTACTTGAAAAAGCTTCAGTAGCTCCCAATTGAATTAGAACAGTCGTCGTTTTTTAACAACAAAATATACCAAAAAGTTTTCCATTTCATAAAATAGGGTAGGGTTAAATAAGTTTTTGAATGAAGTCCTAGAAATTTTCAAGCACACTCAGCAGCATCGTTAGATTAGGCCTTGCTGAAGGGTGCTTGAAAATAAAACGCTGGCCACTCAAGTATTTAATACTCGTTTTTTCGAACCTCTCATTGTTTAATAAAATCTAACTACAAATAAAAAAGCGAAAGTTTTTAGGGATGGTGGATGGATTTTTGTTACTCTTTCACTCATCGGAATTGGATGTGGCAAACATAGGGTTTATAACCAGGATTTAACACTTATGATACTTTTTATCCCGGTAATAGCGAAGCCATGAGACCTGCTACTTGAATAATATCATCAGATGGGCTGATGAATGAATGGATAAATTCTGGTAGGGATAGGGAATTATAAAAGAAGATGGAGGATGCCTTTACCCTAACAGGGGTCCATATTTCAATTATAGATACTAATCCTACTAACGTAATTTAAACAAACTTACTAACAAATTTCTAATAACATTTGAAATGTTACTTAGAAATATGGAATAAATGGCTTATTTATTAATAGCGAAGCCGCGGGCATAAGCTACTATTCTGATATTTTTGACTTTACACTTAATTAAATTTATTTTACACCCAAAATTATACTTTTAATTTTTTAATGGAAATAGTCGCAAACTTTCTATATAGAAAGAAAGAAGATTAAAATTCTTAGAAAAGTTAATTGAAATCCAAACTGACGAGAATCTTGGGAAATTAACTTGTTTCGAACTTGGTAGATCATACTATTGCCTGCTCTACATTTACTTGTACAACAATTGGACTATTCCAAAAAAAATAGGTATTTAGTGTGACAAAAATACATTAAAGCTTACACTTACCAGTTTCATCTTCTGACTGGACAACGTCGCCAGCATATCGTGTCTACCGGACATGGTATGCCAGTGCAGAGGTTTGCAGCCCACGACCAGCTTCACTCTGCTAGGAGTGATGATCAGGGCGAGGGTCCCTCGGGGGTTCTCACCCAAGCCCCAGGATACGGACTTCAGGTGACCACCATGGAGGCTCTCCAAGGATACTAGGTGAAAAAGTAATAATGAATAAAGTTCAACATACATCTGCAAAACACCTAAGATTTTCTTTGTGCTACTAAGGGATGTTTTCACAGCATACGGCGGAAAGGCATGTTGTTATATCTAATACTCAAGAATTTTGTGAGAAAACATAGGATTTGTATTAAATTATCTGCCAGTTTAAGTGGTAAAAAATCCGTGAACTATGCTGCCGTCATATGAGGGAGATAGTGTTTTCAATTAGACTGTTAAACTTTATGATACTTCCTTACACATGGGACATCCAACTCATTCATTTATTAACTGTGAATCTTACTGAACTATACTCGCCCATCTGACAAGTTTGCTAACCGAGATGTTATTTATAGCAGAATGCATCTTCAATCATATTTACGACACAACTTTTTTCCATATGGCTTTTCAGATGTTCTATGAATTCAAAAATATCAAATGACATTCTTAGAAGACATGAAATTCTAATGAATCATCCATTTTCTTCGATTATTTAAATGTGTAGCTACCCCGTTTTCCCATTGAACGAATATAAAAGTAGCGGTAGGTAATACAACTGAGTGGTTTTATTCGTTACGGCACATATGTTGTGGAAGTTTTAGCGCAAAATGTAGCCGTTTAGCACATTATGTGGCCGCTGTAACATTAATGCCTTTTGGCGTTACTACTACATAAATTGTACGCCTTTTCTTTCTCCCAAGCGGTATTTTAGGCTGAAATTTACTTTATTTTTCTTTTGGAAGTTTGTTATAGAGTTTTTTGTATCTTAGTTACTTATTACTAGCACATGTAAAAGAAGAAATTATTAATATTAATTATTTAATAATTATTAACATTTTCAAATATTACGTAGAAAACGTATTTGCATAAGTAGGAAGCCGTTTACAGCAGAAGTATGAATCCATTGTAATATAAATTGGAAATGATTTACGGGTTCATTCAGAGGTAGCATGTATCCTGTTTCCATTGCGTAAAAGCAAATTCATACCGTTTGGAGGAAGTAGTTAAGTTACCATTTCCTCCGCATTTATAAACATTTCAGATAGAACTTCATCACGCTTTCTCTCAATATTGCTACTTTGATATTAGAATGAGTTCGTATTTCTATCATATCAACTTGACTCTATCCCGTTACATGTAGGCCTGATCTTTTGCCCAAAGCTATTTGGTCAAGAGAGCTTGACGTTATCGTACGGTTAGCCATATTATTATCTACCTATTGATAAAATGCTTGCTTCCTTGCTCTCTCTTACTCACCCTTATTACTCTTCCCGTTGTAGTAAAGCGAGATAGCAACATCCTCAGCCCCCTTCGCATGAAGCAGCTCCTCTCGCCTTGTACTGCTGCCATGGAGACCTCGTACCAGGATGGCCAATTCTCCGCCGTCGCGGGCGTTCGCCGCTGCTGTTATTACGCTGCCTGTTGCGTCTGGAAAGATGTTTGGAAGAATTTTAGTTATACTTACTTACTTACTTACACTGTATTGATACATAGTGTACTGCTGGACATAGGCTTCTCCCAAGCTGCGCCTCAATACCCTACCCATTGCCCTCCGAACCTACTCTGACCCAGTCAACGTTTTCAAGGTAGTCGGCCCATCTAGCTGAGGGGCGCCCAACGCAACTTGTGCATAAAGGTTTTAAAAAAACTGAAAACCCAATTATAAAAATATTGATAGGTATTTTTGGCTTACTTGTCTTTAAAACATAACATTACATCACGCCTGTAATCCCCGAGGGGTTAGGCAGAGGTGTACCTAATAGCACACCCACATTTCGCCAGTTATGTTAAAGTCCTATATAGGGTGATTGGTATAATTCGTGACCGATACACGTGATTGTACTCATGATAACAACAACATTTCCAAAGTAACATTTTTTTTTAATACTCATTCACTTTTTTTACAATAATACACCGATAACGGCACGTGGCGGTCGGACTATGCCGCGGGCGCCGCTACGGAGCGGGCTTGCAAGCCGCGCGTGTGCTCTGCCTACCCACTGTTGCCCGCTGTTGCGGTACGATAGTAATGAGACACAGCGGTGTCACGCATCTAACAGCTGATAGATCACAGGCGCGCGCGCGAATTTCATACGGCTGTTGTATTATTATGTTAAAAATGAATGAGTATAAAAAAATGTTTCTTTGGGAAAGTTATTTGTTATCATGAGGACAATCACGAGTATAAGTATCGGCCACTAATTACCAGACACCCTATATAATAGGAGGCGAGCCTATTGTCATCAACCCGGCACAAATCCAGACTCCGTGGCTGCTACTGAAAAATTCCTGATGGAAAAACCCAATAACACTTTGCCCAGCCTGGAAATCGAACCCAGGACCTTACCTCTTCTTAGCAGTCGCGCTTGCGACCACTAGACCAACAAGGCAGTTTTCTTTAAAAGTTTTCTAATATTCCTCTTCAATTAATAAATTCTATTGATGCAAATGTAAAATTCAATACATACCATTGAATTTTACATTTGCATCATCTCTCAGTAAGTCAAATAGCTTAAAATCTTTACTTACTAATCCTATCATTTATTTACGCAAGGTTGAATAGAAGTCTCAAAGGTCAGTGGACTCAAATCTCTAAAGTCAAGCTTTAAACGAAATTCTTAAAAATAATGGCACTCGTACTTATTGTTCTTATTGAAAACGTCTTAAGAAAACGTTCGAAACGTTTACTTAAGTCAGCAGATTTGGGTCCTAATGGGCTTTCGTGCTACGAATCACTGACTGTGCGTAATTGGAGTATTATTACTGGAGGTTTAATACGCCCTACTCAATTTAATTAATGATTTATTTTATTGTTTCTTTTTCAGCCCGTGATTTTGTATTAATTCCTATCTGATCGAATGGAACAGGAAGTTGTTGTTAGCGCCCATTCTGTCCCTTTCTTTTGTAGCGATGACAAAACCTACTAACAAACATGCCAATGACTCCAAAAGGTAATAAACTCTTGAAATCATAGAAGCTTTGTTATTTTCAAAAATAAATTACTTAATTCAGTCGCTTCGGTTGATAACAAAGAACTTTTGTACGTTCCAGTGCTAGTCTACAATTCATATTATCTATGTTATAAAATGTTTAAGAACTTTCAGTTTTGCCGATAACTTTTAAAATAATGTCTTCTTTATAATTGTTCGGCAAAATTCTGAGATTCACATAAATTCATAGAAGTTAATTCGGAATAAAAAATCTCTAAGATAAAGTAATTCGTAAAAGAGCAAAGTTTTCTGTAAAAACCAAGATAAGAAATCTGAAATCTAACTTAAACCAAGCGAGTAAGATTGGCAGAATAATAAACTTTTTTCTACAAAAGAAGCCCACGAAATGATCCGAGTAGAAATTCGTTGAAATTGTGACAAAGATCACAAGTTCAGTAGATAAGAGTACCTACCTATTGTATAAATTGTATTGGATTCGTGGTTGTGAACGATAACAGCTCGTCAACCCATTGAACCGGCAGATAGACGGATATTGTTGCCAAATCGAGTAGTGAGTACTAAACGATATTTCTCAATTTAGCATCGAGCCGTGCACGATATCAATGAACGTAGGCGTTATTATAGTATCTACGAAGCTCTACATTACTTAGGAAAATAGTTAAATAGGTACTCAAACATTATAATTATATTCGCCCTGTAACCCTAAAAGGGTTACAGGGCGAATATACTTACTTGTACATATTTATTTCTATTATAGTTTTGTAGTTTGTAAATAATTAATATTTAGATTAACCACTCGTATGCCGAGTATATAGACACAATTAAAAAGTGATTGTGTCTCGTGTATATGTACGTTTGTATACGAAAGGTTAAAGAAAAAAATATTATATTCGGTGCGTATAATAAAATAGGTATATACTAAGCGCTGAAAACGGATATCAGTCCCACCTGTCACCTAGGCCTGGATTAACGGTGAGAGGTTAACACTAACACCTGGTTACAGGCATTTAGTTTACCTACTCTAATGAAATACGGTCAGTAAATCATGTACGGTTTGGGTCTACGTAAATAAACTATGCTTGAATAATTCGACTTTGAATTCAGCATTTTTCCAAAATCTGTTTTCGAACTAAGTCGTAATTCAAGACCCTTGAGGTGCGTACTTATAAATATAAAGTGGTCTTCACTCCATACCAAATTAGGGGCAAAAAGGATAAATATTTGAAAGGCATTCGTTTTGTTTGCCTGATGATCGACCCGAGCGGCTGTGGCTAAAAAATAACAGCCTCTCAGGTCGACCTTCAGGTTAAGCCGCGCTTGACTGGGTTGGTCCGTTGATGGGTGACAGGACCACCCATTACATACCAAGTTTACTCCGTGCCTCGGAAAACACGTTAAGGCGTCTGTCAGATTGTCGGTTGGTCGTATATCTTTGATAGTCGTCAACAGAGGCCCGAAAGTCTGACAACCAGTCTTACCAAGGAATATCGTATTACCCAGTACTAACAAGGTTGTGGAGGTCAGATAGGCAGCCGCTCCGTGTAAAATACTAGTATCCAGCTACATCCGGTTAGACTGGAAGCCGACCCTGACATAGTTGGAAAAAGGCAGGCAGGTGATAATAGTTTAGTTTGCTTAAAACCTTGGCATTTTTACTAGAAATAAGTTAATAATCATCAGTAGCAGGATCTTCAAAACATTAAAACACATGTATTTTAAGAGCAACAAGAGCACGATACGCGGTTGCAATAAAACACTTGTCCGTGGCTCCCAGGAAAGTTATTCTGGACCGTATGACACAACCGTTGACTCACACGAGACGGATCACTGTTTTTACTTGTTTCTTACTTATTTACTTAAGGGAAATAATAAAGCTTCTGAAAAACAAATTAACTTCCAACGATTGACTTGTGGTTGACTGTAATACTAAGCTTAATTAAAATGAATTACCGAAAATTTAACCGACAAAAAAATACTGATACAAAAATAATACATCTTTGATTGGCCTGTTGGTCTAGTGGTTAGTGACCCTGACTGCTAGGACAGAGGTCGTGGGTTCGATTCCCACACAGGACAAGTCTTTGTGCGATGAGCACGATTATTTGTTCTGTATCTGGGTGTGTAATTTATCTATGATATGTATGTATTTAGAAATATATAAGTATGTTTATCAGTTGTCTGGTTACCATAGTACAGGCTCTGCCTAGTTTGGGATCAGATGGCGGTGTGTTGGTTGTCCCAAGATATTATTATTTATCTTTATCTTGAGCTCTATAACTTAGCGAGCGAAGCGAGCTAGGGACTTTGAACACCCCGACTCCGGACAGGTTATGTTCAGGGAACTAAGCCTCCCCGCCATCCCCTACGTGTTAGGTTATTTTAAAGTTCAAACCCTGCAGACAGAAATAGGCGCCCGGGCATAGGGCTACGTCGACTACGCCTTTTGATATTTATCTTGACGTTGATTTTATTCCTGTTTTATTTATTTTATAGGTTAATTCTTAATTTATAATAGGAGAGTTACGATGAAAATGACAAACTGTAGTTTTCGGTAAAACGCAATTTAAGCTGGTGGAAAAATATTACGTCAGCAAATAATGTATCGGGGCTTTCGGAATTTGCAGTATTTTATTCGGTCGTTTCTTTATTTATATTCGCATATAAGTTGCCGGAAAATTAGTATAAAAAGCAGTAAATTTCATATTTTGAGTATGCTCATTTCTTTTTTCGGAGCTATTACCCTTTACTAATATTATAAAAGCGAAAGTTTGTGAGGATGAATGAATGGATATTTGTTACTCTTTCACGCAAAAACTACTGAACGGATTTGGATGAAATTTAGCGCACAGATAGTTTGTAACCTGGATTAACACATAGGATGACTTTTTATCCCGGTAGTATGATCCCGTGGGACAATAAACGAACTAAACGCGGGCGAAGCCGCGAGCATTAGCTAGTAGTCTCTAACTTCGCAACGAACAAGGCTTTTAACATATTATGTGTCTAACCATTATACCTACTTAGTTTTCTAGATATGTAAGGCTGGAAATTGGTTAGTATGAGAAATACCATCAAATAAACAGTAAAAAACATTTACGGAATAAATGATTTAAAAAAAAAAACCATACATAATAATTATGTAGGAATTACAGAAAGACAGGAAAAGTAGGCATATTAGGAAAACATGAAGTAAAACATAATAGCACAATCTCGAACACGAGGACGTACGATATTGACTAAGGTAAGGGTAACTTTTCAATATTACGAACGATCCATCACTGGCTACATATATTTTGACATATTGATGGGCATGTTAAAACAGGAACCGTTCTCAATGCTAAACACTTTAACTTGTTGTTTATTTATGTACATTTTATTGTTCAGGTACTTGGCAATACAAGAATTCTATTTTAAATGTTTGAACAAGGAATTTATTGTTTCATACGTAAACTTATGGTTTTCTATGAATTTTATAAGCTTTTTGAGCATAAAGATTCATGAAGCAGTATAAATGGCAAAATAACCGAACATTAAACTTGATATCGGTAGTGAACAACCAATTTATTGATCCTCAATGATATTATCGAGAAGCAACTTACTATAACCAAGTCCCGCAATAGTGAATACCATTGATTTTTATTTATTGGAACAGTCAAATCAAAGAAGATATTCGTGAAATGTACAGAGCAAGGGACTACTGCAATACAATGAATGTAGAATATTGGACAGAAACAATAACATAAGCTCTTTTGTATTGGCCTTCACACATGATCACATCGATCACAAAAGTGCAAACATGACATTGTTGAATGCGAAAAAAGACACCAAGAATTCTAATGCTGTAACCCCAAAAAAACCTCTGAAATATACCGAATTATCTGAACATATTATTAGTGCGGCATGGATCTTTTGGTGTTCTTCTTCTTCTTCGTCGTCACACTCTTGGCAGAGTGGTCGTGGTCGTCACATCAGGGGTGGTAGCAAGCTTTACAATCCGTTGCCATTCCTCTCTTACTGTGGCTTTTCTTGCACATTCGTGAAAAAAAAGACGGGTTGCACTCCGGGAGTGCCGGCAGAAGTGAAAACTTGATTATAACAACGTTTTTTATAACAACGCCCTCTAGTAGCAGCTAAAAAAACTGTCGCGCCTACCAGTAACAGTGTTCTCTGTATCAATGCATCATTTTAGTTTTCAATATCAAAGATAGATGGCGCTTTGTGCTAGCGCCATCTATCAGCGGTCTCTCACAACAGTTACTCATTGCATTTGCTAATGTACTTTCTACTACATTCTACAAGATGTCGCTAGGAGTTATAAAACTACGATCATGTTCCAAAACATTTAAAAATTTCTTTAAATAATTTTAAACCATAAAATGTTGAAGGTTAAGTTCAAAATCGTCTACTCTTCATCCGTCTTACGCTTTTTCCAAATTTCTTTAAATAATTTTAAACCATAAAATGTTGAAGGTTAAGTTCAAAATCGTCTACTCTCCATCCGTCTTACGCTTTTTCCAAATTTCTTTAAATGATTTTAAACCATAAAATGTTGAAGGTTAAGTTCAAAATCGTCTACTCTCCATCCGTCTTACGATTAGGTCACGTGTCCTGACGCGAGTGTCCTGACGCGAGTTTAAGATTTTATACCCATTACAGAACAATTTTTTTAGAGTGCTTTTGGTGTTACATGGTCGAAATTAACGCCTACATATTGTTTTTTTTTAATAGGTACAATTATCAGTATTACAGACAATTATTAAAAAATCTGCGCTTGACGAAAGATCTCTTAGACATGCATAGGACAGTTACCCCTACATCTTCTGAGACCCTACATGGATCATAGAACAACCCGTTACTTTATTACAGCTGTCCGCCGATCTCAAAGCCTCGCACAGTTAGTAATTGTGGCAACATGCGACATAGTGATGTCACAGAGAAGCCGATGGCGTAACGGTACGAGATAAAAAGTTAACTTGCATCGCCTTCTAGGGCCTTCCTGCTGAGCGCGCCTCGCGATCCTGACCCCGATGTGGTTCCTTGGCGTT
The DNA here is from genome assembly GCA_950022335.1 of Eurois occulta. Lineage (NCBI taxonomy): Eukaryota > Metazoa > Arthropoda > Insecta > Lepidoptera > Noctuidae > Eurois > Eurois occulta. The sequence continues at coordinate 14,040,606 of OX465498.1, read as the reverse complement.
ATGCTTTTTTTTTTGAAGACGTGTTTATGGTTGCTAATATTTTGTTGTGGACGGCTAGGATGTTTTTTCGCGTACAAAATGTCCGTTACCAGTTACTCTACGAAACTACTTGATGGTTGAAGCGTCGGATCAAAACGGTAAACTGGAACAACTGAAAATATGGGAAACATTTACCCAAAGTCCTTTTCAATTCTCAATTTCCGTTCATTCTAGCTGACAACCAGCTATACAAGTTATGAACTGTGTAAGAAAGTACTTTGATCGCTTATTACGGACTTATGTGTATCAGGATTCTAATGCATAAGGAAACTTATAATTGATCTTCAAGTGCCGTCAATCAACGTCAGTAGTGTTTATCAGTCCATCCGATAGCAACTAAATTTACCGACAGGTTGTTACCATAATTATGTGAGCTTTTCCGACTTCCTTACTGGCCCTACCTACAAACATAATTATCCTGTTGTATAGTATTGCATATCTTCATTTGAATCCAACAATGTGTTAAATAGCACACGTGACAGCTGGCATATCATACAGATGGCATAATAATATGTATGCAGATGACTATGGTAATCAGTATCTGTGAATGACGTATAGACTCAAGACCCAGCGTTCACAATGATCCAAATAATTATGAATCTCAATTCCTTTACACTCAAAATAATAATGCACAATAATCTGTTTACATCACCAAGGTCTTGACAATTTTCTATCTCCGTCATACCTACTTAATTGCTTGTTTGGCTGCATTTAATTAATGATATCATTTCCATAAGCATTTGTTTTTAGTAACAGGAAATCTCTATATATATCTACATATTATACAAAGGTATTGCTCGTATATTTGTCACAAGGCTTATGGACAGTGAAGGCGGTACAAATTAGGCTATCAAACCGTCGCGTGGGTGGTGTTGGGGTCCGCCTTGCCTAATACAGTAACGAACCTTGACGGATGCATAATCAGCTGTTCATACCGGTTCTTTGGGCATTTGGGCAGATTGTTATGTGACACGTTTATTGTCCTCACCGAAATAGTTAAATTAGACTTTTTCAGGTGGTCAGTGAACTTTATAATGTAAAAAGGATTGATCGTTTTTTGCAGAGATAAAAGGGGTTCTGTTAGTTAAATGACTTGGCGACTACCGACTGACTGAAAAAACTTGTTTCAAAAATTATTTATCTTTGAAACCTAACATATTCCAACCTAATAGTGTACCTTAGTGACCTAAGTAGCCGATTTGAGTCACCTTAAGTTGCTTTAATGAAACCTTGTTAATTAGGTCTACACCTAATCAGCTAAGTTTCAATAAAACTGCTATCTCTGACTCTAGCTATCTCTTGTTTTCTTAGCAGAATTTCAATTAGGTACCACATAGAATACTCTAACAAACGGTCAGTACGAAAATCTTAAAACAATGGAATTTAAATTAGCTTCGGTATAAAATAGATAAGATAGTCCGAATTCCCAACAAAGCAGACTGAACTTAAAGCGGAAACGAGGATTCAATCAAACGATGGTAGAGATTAAAATTTCTTATTAACATTATTTTCTTTAATATCTGCGGAGGCTTTCCACGGCATTTTGAAATTCCGAAGAAATTATAATAACAGATTGTATCGGCTGTTCTGTATTTTTAATACAAAGATTATGGAAATTATTTGAGAGTATAAAAACGAAGAGAATACGTAAGTTATTACGCCGAAGTTTCTTGTTTCATGAATTCTACGTGGGTGTAATTTGAATCACTTTACGCTTCTGGCTTTATTAGAAAAATAATACACACATACATACCTATACTCACGCACTCTTTGCTAGGGTTATTGTAAACTCTACTGTCGCTGACGACAGTCGAGTTTCACACTAAATATACATCATCGTCCTCTGCCTAGCCTTTTCCCAACTATGTTGGGGTCGGCTTCCAATCTAACCGGATGCAGCTGAATACCAGTATTTTACATGGAGCGACTGCCTATTTGACCTCCACAACCCAATTAGTATTGGGTAATATGATACCTCTTGATAAGACTGTGTTGTTAGACTTTCGAGCCACTGACTACCTGATGCATGCATGATACATTAAATATACGATGGCAGTAAATAATGCGCTTTAAAGCTCCTGTTTTGGTTTGTCTCAGAAGGAGCCTAGGACTAAAATCCCTATATTCACAAATCATTCCACCATTTTTGAGGACCTTCAAAAACGAACGATCGATACAAACATACTAATCAAAATTCGCTGCCTACATAGATGATTTCATATTCCGATTTCATAACAGTTCATTGTATGCATGATACATTAATTGAGTGCTAAAGTAGCTAACTCAATTATGATGTCATTCTTAACAAGTATTACAATTTCATTTGCCCTTAATTTGATATTTTGATTTCCGGACCTATCTCAAAAATAATAATCTTCCCGCAATCAAAAGTGAATGTTGATGTACTGTACTAACTGTTAATTTTAATAAAAAGTTTATTTTCAACTTCAATTCCTCTCTTCAGACACATTCGATCCTGATGCAATGACCAACACAACTTAGGTAGTAACTCATTATTAACTATACAATAAATACAACAGAAGTATACCGATCTCACACACAGTGACACGAGTTGACACGACGACGCTCCTATAGTTCCGATGTAAGACGAGGTGGCAACAGCTTATTGTCACATTGACTTTTCAAAGTCTACTAAGGAAATGGCTACGGCACTTGCAGTTGCAAGCGACGGCGACGTACAAATCTACAATCAACGTCTGCACAACTTCCTATCATGTTTAAGAGAAACGCTCATACGCCAGCCAAATACGCATAATGTTCGTGTATCGGTTACTCATCCATCATTAAATAATCTCATATAAGTGATAAAATGCGTTGATGGAATAAAACCTCAAGAACCTACCAACAGAATCAATAAAATTGCAAAACATGAATAGAAACAACAATAAATCTTAGGCTACATAATTAGATTTGTAGGACCCCATTCCCGACAAGATGCGTAGGCGCACTCTCGTAACTAACCGCGCCGATGAGGTCATTGTTGCAACCTGCTCACTGCTGCATTTTATTGGCGAACCTAAATACGCATTTGGTCAAAATATATTAAGTTTAACCATCGTAAATAAGTCAACTTATAACGATACAGTCATTTTGACTTTAGATTAGTGTTGATTTCGAGAGCGACTTCCTTTTTAAAACGTGTAAAGAAATAGAATTTCTAAGTAAGTCCTTGACGTGATACTTGGTACTTCAGAAATTCTCCCTTGGATGACTGGACTAGTGACAGATTCATTAGAACATCACTTAATTAATCATTATATTAGGTCATTGTTCAGTGTTGACTCAAGTTTCCTAGATTTGTAAACCCCCAGCCGGTTTCTGAAAAGCTTATCAATGTCGTGCTTAGTATTTTTTATGTTGTTTGTCTTTCAAAATCTTAATGTTAGTTTCTTCGGACTCGCAGAATCCCAATTTAACTTCAATCGAGATTTATAAAGTAAATATCGACGATGGAGTTGGTCTCATCCCAACTATGGTTGGTATTTTAATAAAATTGAATACAAGAATAAACTAAGATTGTTTTGTAATACAACATTTTTTTCGTAGAAACCGTCACTAAAAATAGTTTTAATGTGTTCACATAAAATATATTTTTGACGAACATTTAAATAAGATAGCTGAAGTTTGTACCGGCATCGGTTTCGGTAAATTCTTTAACTTAAACGAACATTCTTCCCTTTTCTTAGACCTTGATTCAAGTTCAAGCTCCACAATATGTAGAAGTAAAATATTTTTTGAAAATAAAGTAACGTAAGCATAAATAAGTCCCATGTTTCGGCCATGTTTACATGCCCCAGGACTAGTAAATAAATCTTTTTCATGTAAATAAGGACCAAATTATGCAACATGCTGCTTACAAATTCTCTTGAAGGAAGACCTCAATATTTGGAGAAGGAATTTTCACAAATATTACACTAGTACTGTCTGTTTAATAATCAAATATTCGCAGAAGAATAAAATTGTAAGTTCTTTTGAACTGTTTTATAAAAATATTCAGGAAAGTTTATTGTCCACTTTACATGTTTGCTCTTGTGAACATTTTTGGATAAAACTTCCTACGTGAAGTACCTACCTACGTTCGCCTTAGACTTGAACAAATAAATTTGTAATATTCTAGTACTCTGTTAAAAATGCTTTGCACTGAGTTATAGCTTTGCTAAGGAAAATAAAGGTGAATTCATAAATTAAATTTATTGATTGAGCAATCCGTCTGCCCATGATTTTATCTATGGACCGCCCTTAGCAACAGATTTCATGTTTAATTAAGTGTACAAGCTCTATTAATTTTTGTTTAAACAATCAATTATGGCACACATCTGTGAATCTAATCAAATCCTAGTTCACATGGTACGTCATTTGGTGAACATTTCGTAAGTTCTATTTCATGTGTCTTTGTAAACAAATATGGAGCCTAATAAATTAGGTATAATGTACGCACCAGATGTGTTGCTAGCCGTCTGAATCGTTTTGTATTCGTTTGGGTGCTACTGACATTGGAAATCAAAATACATATGAATCTAACGTAATCGTCAGACAAGGCGCTGTGAAACCTTTAACGATGCTGCACGGAGCTCGTGGCTAAATAACAACAGCCGCACGGGTGGATCTTCAAGGTTAAGCAGTAGTCGGTCCGTGGATGGGTGACCCTCGATAAGAAACTGAGTTATCTCCATGCCTCGGACAACACGTTTAGACGTTGATCCCAGCTATCATTTGTAGATCTTTGACAGTCGTTACAGGTAGTCAACAGTCTGAAAACCAGTCTTACTAACTTACTTATTACCCAGTCACTGGGTTGTAGAGGTCAGATAGACATTCACTCCATGTAAAAAACTGGTATTCAGCTGCATCCGGTTAGACTGGAAGCCGACCCTTTCATAGTTAGGAAAAGGATGCAGAACTGTGGGATGTTCCTTGGTATGTATGGTTATAAGGAAACCCCTTTGGTGATTCCGCATCTGAACGATTTTCAGAAAATTATGATTATGGTGCATAATTTACGAAATACTTACCGGTCCCTAAATTATAATCGTTTTCGAAAAAAGTCGAAATAGAAAAACAGGAATGCGAACTTGTATTTCTTAGAACACAAAATAATAAATATGAGCATATTAATTTCACATCGGAATAATGATCGATTTCGATAGGATATTGTATCAAAATTTAATTATTTACAAGCAAAACTAAACTTGATATATTGCAGACATAAACGAAGGGAGGTTGATGGGACATGGGAGTTAATAAGTCCACCCGCACCATCGCAGAATATTATATTATTTTTCATGGACGCGTCGGAGGAAATATCTAGAAAATTCCTGGTTGAACCTCCAAGCTGAGCTTATTAATATTAATTTACGATGTAAACGAGCATCAAGTGGGTATTTTGGAGAAATAAATAGGCTTCGTATCTAATTTTGAATGAACTTAGGAAACGGTTTGATATTGTATCGTCAAAAGATAAAACGTGAATATACCTTAGTGAAAATTTATGTTGTATCTTACGTAAGAAAGATAAATTGAGGTATCAAATTTGCAATATCCTTTCGAAGTCAGAAGCTTTGTAAGTTGTCACGGACTAAGTATAAGAAACCTTACAAATTCATCATAATATCCGCCACTCCATCTGCCGTTTAAAGAGGTAAGTCTCTTTAAACTTTGCTACTTTTGTACGTTTACTGGGAATGTTTTAAACAAGCCTTCAAATAAGTTCTGATGATGATTGATTGGCCAGACAGCCGCTCTAATCGTCTTCGTTTCGTAATGCTATTACCTAATTTAATTATGGTATGAGGTAAGCGCATAGCACCCACCATTTATGACAGTCCACTACTTCAAGCAAATCGAACGTGTTTCAAGGGAAAGGAACAGCTTCACTTATCTCTACTCTCTTCTTTCCTTGAGAATTATATATTTGGGACTTATAAACGATTATTGCTATAAAATATATCTGGACATCTCAAAGACCAATAATATGCAACACTCAGTACAAAAATAGCAACAGTGTTCAAATGGTAACAAGCAACTTCCACTAGAAGTAGAACAATCAGTCTGCATTCGTAGAGTCACAAAATGCAAGTGTTGATTGATGACTGCATAGGTCATCCAGGTGCCTCATAGAGATTTCAAGCTACGAATGAAACTACCCATTTTAAAAAGTGTCTGACGCCATCCATTTTTGCGTTGCAATGTTCTATGAAATCTATGGACAGCTTAGACATAGGGATAAGACTACGCATAGGAATGACTCTTTCATAGAATATGTCGACTAGATGTGATACCTCAGATATCTGACAGTATTTTAGGAGTATGAGAAACAGGATACATATTTCCTTAATACCTCATTGAGTAGGGAGGATCCTCCGACCAGAGGGATGTTATATCTGGTGGGCTACTGTGCAAAACGGATGTAGTCGAGTTTTTCGATACGATCATAACTCGGTGATAACTTTAATATCTCGATTCAGGATTTTGATGTTTAGTTCTTCATTTGCGTCATAGATGTCACTAGCTTTCTTTTTGAGAACTTAATTATGTCCGCTACAGTTTAAGTAAAAATACCCAATCGTTATTATGTACTGATACCCAGGTATATGATATAACCACCCAGTATTAGTCAGTATCCTTCACAAAGTTCCTTTTCCTCAACAGTAAACAAATTCCAGAAATTTTGACTCACGGTTGGATTACGACACCAACAACAAGATTGTAAACATTATGATGCGCTTGAGCATTGTGTGAAACCAGTATTATGCTCCCTATATGGGGTACCATCTGTCCCTTGACCTGATTATTGTGACGCTTCTGCTTTATTCGGATTTTAAATATAACTTGTTATTTTGCATAATATCTGCAATAAATGGAACTTCGTTGAATGTAACAATATAATAGCTAAATATAATAGCTTGTAGAGTAAAAGAGATGTGTGTCATCTATGGAAGAAAAAGACAGTTGCACGGTGCACCGTCGACCCCAAATAGCCTTCGGGCAAGAAGATTTTGATAAATATTTACCGTTTAAACTTATACTGTCACTTACGAGATGTCTTCCGTGATTGTTTATAATTTTGAGCTCCCGATATTTCGAAGCTGTTGCAAGCGCCATGATCGCGGGTTGACTGGAGAATGCGAGTGGATGGAAAATAAATTGTTAGGAACAGACAAATCTGTCTACCCTCTTTCTTTGTCTTTTGCTTCGCGCACTATTGGAACTCGACACTATGTCACGGCAAAACACACTCACAGTATCGCCAGGTTTTGTGGAGTCCTTATTACGACTGCCGGCTGCTACTTTTGAGCGTACTAAAAACAGGATTCCACGTAGGTATTTGACAATTTGAAGTTATCATCTCGAATAAAATTTTTGTGTTTTTTATTTTATTTCAATTGCTTCTCTTGTCAGTCTTAGTAAGTAATGTTTGTCCGTTGACAAAATACGTGGCTTATGGAATTCAATCCAGTGGGCCCTGACTGCAGTAGAGTGTTCAGCTATGGCAGATTTTTGCTCATCATTGTTTTTCACCGCCTTTATGTGCTCTTTGATGCGGCATGAGACAGTTCGCTTCGTTTGACCGATGTATGAACAGCGGTATCCTACCTTTTCACCTAAAATTAATTTACAAATTTTCATTTGACAAGCAACGATTGGCAAAAACATGATTGGTAATTTCATCATTTTACAACAACAAGTTTGGCAAAATAATTCACTTAAAAAAATATTTACCCGATAAAATTTTATTTGATAACGTATTATTTGACAAACAATTCATAATTCGTGTCATCTCTTAAAACAACATTCGAAATAAAAACGTTTTACATTTTTTATTGCATTACACATTACGCATTTTATTGCGCTGGTATTCTGCTGCATCCGGTTAGACTGGAAACCAACCCCAACATAGTTGGGAAAAGGCTAAGCAGATGATGACTCATTACGCAATTTCAACTTATAAAACATCAACTCATTACATGTATAGGCACAACGGTCATTTAAATTAATGAAACAATAAACACTTAGCAGTCAAGAGCGAGCGAAGCAAGCTCGGGACTTTGGGTACCCCGACCCGACGTTAGTTTAGGTTTACTTTAAAACCTGCAAACAAAAATAGGATCCCCGAGCAGCGCGGCTACGTCGACTACGCCTATTACAAAATGTTGATATTATTTACCTTGGACTTTAGGAGAATTTGTACACTAAAAACAATCGAAACTACCAGGTTTTAGTTTTAGATATTTTAATACGTAGGTACTCATACTTAATCACTTTGTGACTATAGTTTAGTTTAGAACCTTTATTATAAAATGATATAAAAGTTAAACGTGATTTTGTCAAAAGAATCAAAATATTAAATTTATAAATGATTAAATATCCTGTGAAACATTTGTAAAGTAAAGCGTTTTCCAAATGAATGCTTGTAAAGTGAGCGTTTATAAAACAAAACTTTTGCGGAATAAGTTGTTTGTGAAATAAATTGTATATGAAACGTTGGTTGTAAACTAAAAAATTGTCAAAGGAGTTTTGGAAACATAAAACACAACTCCAGTCAATATTATACACCCCGGGATGTTCATACGGGATCTTATCCTTCGGGAAACGCAGACTTTGTGCAATTTTCTTATGAGGAGTAAACACGGTCTTTATTGAGTATTTATTCAGTAAACGACCTATCTTGTCCGTTAGTCCTCATATGGCAAGAAAGTTGGTTGACGCTGAGTATGCTCAAAAGTAGCAGCCGGCATCGCAATAAGGACTCCACAAAACCTGGTGATACAGTGAGTGTGTTTTGCCGTGACTTAGTGTCGAGTTCCAATAGTGCGCGAAGCAAAAGACAAAGGAAGAGGGTAGAGAGATTTGTCTGTTCCTAACAATTTATTTTTCATACACCCGCATTCTCCAGTCAACCCGCAATCATGGCGCCTGCAACAGCGTCGAAATATCGGGAGCTCAAAATTATGAACAATCACGGAAGATATCCCGTAACTGACAGTATAAGTTTGGTTTTAAACCGTGACAGCTTAAAACAGTGCATCTACCGTTTGTTCCGTGTAATGGTGATCATGATCATACAAACTTAGCTCTACCGAATAAGACCTACATTTTGTGGATATTTCTCCTACAGCAGGCTAATATTCGTCCATGTCAATATCATTTAATCCTGAGGTCACTCGTCGACACAGCCCCGACTAAGCGTGACAAATAGATTACGAGACGGTTTGTTTACCTCGCCGGATAAATTCGGTGGCTTTGTCTATCATAATAACGTGTCGCAGGACCTTTAGGGACTAGGGGTCCTTTTAGTAAGTACCTAAGCATACTGATATATAGGGAGGTTTGTTACTACATATATGGGGTACATGCTTAAAGGTTTTATCGTGCTGTGTTACAGGATTAAATATACCAGCTTCTGTCGAGTTCATCATCATCTGCCTAGCTTTTTGCCAACTCTGTTGGGGTCGGCTTCCAGTCTAACCAACCCAGTTAGTACTGGGTAATACGATACCCATTGGTAAGACTGGTTGTCAGACTTTCGAGCCACTGACTACCTTAACGACTGTCAAAGATCTATAAATTACAGCCGGGACCTACAGCTTAACGTGCTTTCCGAGGCACGGAGGAAACTCGGTATGTAATGGGTGGTCACCCATCCACGGACCAACCTAGGCAAGCGCGGCTTAACTAAAGATCGACCCGAGCGGTTGTTATTATTTAGCCACAAGCTCATCAACCTCTGGTAAATAGTATAGGTAAATATAAATTACAAAGGTATTAGAACCAGAACAAAATCCAACAATCTGCATTATAGCAAGCTAGCGTAAAAAACTGAAGCTTTCAATGTTGCAACTCATAAAGTCCAGTTGATAAACTTCCAGCTCACATCCTAAGAAAATTCCTGCACTTCCGCACCATCTAATAATGTCATTCTATGTGTGCATTCGTTCTATTTCTCTTCGGCCGCTAATGACCCCAAGAATAGTATCACGGCTGTCCTAATGGGAATTTATGTATACTTTGACTGATGTATTTCTGAGCGAGGGGGGGTGAACATTTTAATTTTAAAGTGAAAGAAGCTTGAGGAAAGTGTTTTAAGAGATTGGGTAATGGGTTAAGTCAAAGTTTATGCCAGAGAATAAATTAAATTTAAAAGAGAAAAACCTAAAGAGTCTTGGTCAAAATCGACGTAAGTCCAACAGGATAGAAAATGTCTCAAATCATACTCCAATTCATACCATTACGACAAGTACCATGTCAGTCGCCGCCTCGCCGGAGACGAGGTAGAGCCAATTGAAAGTGTAGAAATTACGTGTATTTTGTCGAAGATTTGACAACAACTTCACAGTCACTTGTTTTTAAAGCAGACCATGTTGAAGACATTGTGCTAAAGCTAAGCATGATAAGATATATTTTAATTCTGTTGGTCTTACGCCCAGATTTCATAGAAAATTGCCCATGGTCCTTTAAGTACTAGGATGGGATTTCCAACTGACATAGTATAGGTACACTGACAGTATTTAATTTTCTCATTCATTGTTAAAGTAAAACATTAACCCATATTAAAGTTTAAACACTTAATACATTTATTGTAAGGTTATTATGTACATTATATACAAACTACATAATATATTATATACTACTAAGTTTAAACATCTATAAAAACGTCGTAAATTCCGTAAGAAGATAATTGCATGCAAACCAATAAAAAGTAGCTAGGCCACTACCTACAGTCATCGAGTAGATACGGAATTACCAGGCACCTCGAAGTTATACCTACTGTTGTAGTCACCACTCGGATTCCTTCAACTTACTCCTACGCCTAGTGATAAGATTGAACTCATACATATTGTTTATTTTTAGTACGTTTTCTATCTTAACGACCTCTTACCCTTTCAGATTGAGCAAAATTCCACAAAACAAACTTGAATGTTATTATAATATTTCGTAAATGCAGTTTTAATTTTCTGTTTTCGTAACAACTGAAAGTTAAAAACGATGTTCTATTGGTTTTTGTAAACCTTTCATAGAGGGCCTAAACATCCTTTTGGGCTACGTCGGTCGGGTGAAAAGTTTTAAAAATGTTTCAGGTTCGAAAAAAATTATTTCGTAATATTACTGAACTTTTAACATAATATAAATAAGTACATCAATCTAGTATTTTTTTTACTGCCATTGATTTCGGTCACTACCTACCTTGATTGTCGATTTTTATGTCATGATATTTGGGACAGTAACGATAAATTAAAATAATTGTTTATGATATCGATGATAGTGAAGATCACGTTTTTACGTAGTAAATAATTATTATGCATTGGAACTGGACTCACCTTCGTCCATGGTGAGTGATTGGGTGACCACCACCACCGCAAGCAGCGCCAAGACTCGCGCGCACATGGCTGAAGTAGCCATGTCTGCTGAAACACCATGTTTTTTTGTAGATCATTCAAAAATTTTAACACTATCATTAAAATAAAATATTAAGTCATAGATTAATTGTTAATAACACAATTTAATGCATCACATTAAAATTGTTTTATTTGATGTTTTAAAAAGGGAATCAGCCAAGGAGATATTATTCTTATTTTTATTACGGGCAGTTTCTTTTGTGCAATTAAAATTATTACTGATCTAGCTAATAATAAAACAGTGAATTTGTATTTAAATATTCTACTAATCCTAAAAAGAAAAAGGGTGAAAATATATTTCCAATTATTATTTACCGCGATTAAATAAGTTTTATTGGAACACTATTATCCCGCGTAAAGTTTCGATTGTGCGCAAGCTCGAGTGGACAAGTGCGCGTGCGCGGGCTGCTTACGCGCTTTTCAACTGCCGCGATCTTGGGTCAAACGCACGTATTACAGTTTCATATAGAATGAGTTATCATGTTTTTTTACAAATATAGAAGTAGATCATTCAGTAAGTAAAATATTGTTTTTTAAAACTAGGATACGATGAATATACGACGGAAGCGTCAAATTGGAGAATATTTCTAATGAAACGTTAAAATAAATTCAAATTATTATTCGATTTCTGGATACTTTACTAGCTGAAACGTAAACAGAAACAGTCAAGTCACACTGGATGTAACCGTAAGCAACAAATAATAGACCAGGGTCGATAATTTTTAAGACCAAAAAAAATAATAGTAGGATGAAACCCATTAGAAAAGGAGGGGAATATTATAAAAATGAAAGGAAAAATAATTTACGGGCGATCTGAGGTCGGGAAGGGGATGGGGGTGAGTTTTTAAGGGTAAAAAACGGTTTTTCTCGATTTCCGGCAAAACTAAAAGTCCTATCGAAAAAAGTCAAATGGCAAAGTTGTAGGTAATAAAAAGATCTAAAACTTTTAAATTGACAATTTTTTCACATAACCTCAAAATTTATGTGAAAAATTCAAAAAACCAAGTTTTTGGTTTTTTATTTTTATCTTTTACAAAAATTAGTTTTTTTTTAACGAAATTTGGTGAAAACGTACCTTTTTATGTCGCAAATACGCTGTAATTTATTTGATTAAAAATATTTATTTTTTCACCTCATTTTGAATTAATATCGAAAAAGCACCCTAATTTTCAATCGAAAATTCACCCGTCAAAATATCAGCTTTTTTCAAAAAGTTGGTATGTTTTCTGTTCGTTGAAATCTCTACTTTCCGATGGTGAAAAAAAAATAAATGTTACTATAGTAAATCTTCTCAGATAATGCAAAAATCGAAAAAAACTCGAATTCGAAATTTTTTTTTAAGTTATTATAAATAATTTTGAGCTATTTATTAAAATTTACACTTTAATTACTCGAAAAACGTTAGATTACATGCTACATTAATAAAAAAAAATTGCAAATCAAAATATACTAGGTACTATAATTAACAAACAAATAAGTTAATAAAATAAATATTTAATAAGACATTACAATATTTGGAGAAAGTTGTCGAATCTTTTTTAAATTAAATGCGTAGATGCCTATTTATAACTATTTTAAAATAAATTATATACCTGAGTGACCCACGAAAAATTGTAGCCCATCAAAAGGTATTTCATGGAGAAGTGGGGAAGGGGCTAGGCGGGTCTGGGTCTTACTACATACATACCTAAGTTTTTTTTTTTAAGTAAACTTGTGTAGCATGCGCACCAAAGCCGAAATAGCAGGGGTGGCTTTCTGCTACTAGGGAACACAACGATGACGAGTACAATACGATGTTCAAAAACTCCACAGAATGTCAATAGCAAATATAGTGCATACACGTACCTTGGACTGCTACGACACACGCTGAGCCTTCCACCTCCGATGGTTCCAAGGGCAGGAACACAGGAATTCCGGGATGCGAGTTGAGAATTACGCGCGTAGAAGCTAGAACCGATGGCTTGTCCAGTATTGGGACAGGAGAACGTTAAGCGCGGAAGGAGATGTTCTCACACACACGGGCTTTCAAGAAGTGTGTTTTCGCTCCAACTTTTTACGAGTCACGGTATGCAACCACAGACTATAGAGGGTCTGCGTTTTGCTATCGCAAACTGATGGAACGTTGAACATCGGTGATTAGAATTTGTAGGATTAGAATGAATTACGTTTAGTTTTGTACGGTGACGGAACATCCCGCCCACCAAAATGGCTATGGCATTTTCTGGTTGAAGAACGATAAAAGAATAACATAAGCTAGTAATAACGATAAACTAAGTTAAACTAAAATTAAACGATAAGGTAAAGTTACGTTGAGAATTGAGTTAAACGATTTAGGCTATGGGTAATGGACATAGCTTAACCAACGGTCGTTGTATTATATGATTAGTTGCGGTTTTAACAACTGCGATCCGAACTACCCCGTCAGACCCAGGCAAGAGATCTACCACTCGAGCAAGAGGCCAATGTAATGGCGTACGGTTGTCATCCTTGATGATCACCATCGAACCTACTTGTAATGGTTTGGAATCTTTGGTCCATTTGGCACGTTGCGTTAAAGAGTTAAGATATTCGTTTTTCCATCTGGACCAAAAATTCTGATGAAACGATTGTAACAGCTGCCACCGGTGAAGCCGGTTAGTATTGACTTGTGATAGATCTTCATCAGGGACAGCGGTTAAAGGTTCTAATGTGAGGAAATGACCTGGGGTCAGAACTGTTAGATCGTTAGGGTCTGAGCTAATAGGGTACAACGGTCGAGAGTTCATAATAGCTTCGATTTGGGTGAACAGAGTTGTGAGTTCTTCAAAAGTAAGGACTTGGTCACCAACGATACGTAGCAAATGAGATTTAGCTGCCTTAATTTGAATTTCCCACACTCCGCCGAAGTGTGGAGCCGAAGGAGGATTGAATTTGAAAGTTATTTTCTCTGCACTAGATGCATATTGCATTAGAGTCGCTAATTGATTGCTAGCACCTACAAAATTAGTCCCACAATCCGCGTGTATTTCATTACACCGACCTCGTCGCGCCACAAAACGTCGTAATGCTGCGATAAAACCGTCCGAACTTAAAGTAGAAACTACTTCAAGGTGCACTGCTTTGGTAGCAAGACAGACAAACAAACATAGGTATGCCTTGTCTATCTTAGCGCCACGGTGTGGACCTAGCTTTATACGGAACGGGCCACCGAAATCGACGCCTACGATGGAGAACGGTTTGACTTGGTTTACGCGATACGCGGGCAGATCGCTCATGAACGGTTGAAGCGGTTGCGGATTAGTACGGTAGCATTGAATGCATTTAGATAGGCACTGACGTATAACACGCTTAGCAGAGAGAATCCAAAATTGTTGTAAAAGTAAAAAATGTGTCGTGTTTATACCTGGATGTAGATAATTACGATGTATAAAATCTATAATTAAAAACGATAATGGATGATTCGACGGTAAAAAGGCTGGATGCTTTTGTTCGTACTCTAAGCCTGCTCGCGATATTCTACCGCCCACCCTGAGTATTCCTCGACTATCGATAAATGGGTTTAGTTTACGAAAAGGTTTAGGTATAGATTTCTTAGAGTTTAAGTTTGAAATGATTTCAGGAAATGTTGTCTGTTGTACATGTTTGACTAAATGCATTAACGAATTATGTCGCTCAACGTTATTGAAGAATTTGCAACGATTTGCTGAAGCCGGATTACGGCAATTTCTAATGAAACGACGAACAAACATAAGTATGTTTACTATCTTTTGTAGAGATGAGAACCGGTTTATTAAAGACTCTATAATTGATTCGATCTGAGACTCTCTATTTGCACAAATAGTTAAGGTCACCATTTTCCGAGCCTCAGCTTGCACGACTGACTCATCATCGCTAGTCAGCTGTGGTAGCCTACTAGTGGAATTGGTCGGCCACTTAGTTTTATCATTCGATAGCCACCAGGGTCCCGCCCACCATAACGAGTTAACCAGAATTTCACTCGGAAATTGACCGCGCGAGCAGATATCTGCGGGATTGTCGCCGGAGGACACATGATGCCAGCACTCAATGGGTGTTATATCCTGGATATGACTGACGCGGTTAGCGACAAACGTAGCCCAGCGCGAGGAGGGCGAACGTAACCATGATAGAACGATGGTTGAGTCAGACCAGAGGAAAACGTTATCGATTTTAATTTGAGAAAGATAGATGTCACGTACGAATTTATATAGGTCGGAAAGGAGAACTGCAGCGCACAATTCGAGTCGTGGCAGTGATATGCGTTTTAACGGAACCACGCGAGCTTTAGAGCATACGAGGAAAACGTTGACTTGATCAGCCTGGACCACTCGCAGATATACTACTGCTCCGTATGCGATCTCAGAGCTGTCGCAGAAGCCGTGGATTTCGTATGACTCAGCATCTGTGCAGGTCAATCTACGAGGAATTCTGAATTGAGCTAGTTCCGGTAGTTGGTCACGATAAGTGTTCCACGTTCGAATGACGTCATCAGGTGGGGTTTGATCCCAGCCTATGCCGAGTACCCATAGTTTTTGTATCAAACATTTCGCTTGGATGGTGATTGGTGAAAGGAAACCCAATGGATCGAAGATCCGAGCTGTTTCGCCTAAAATCGAGCGTTTCGTACAAGGCCGGTCAGAAGATTCTATAGCGAAATTAAAAGTATCTGAGGATGGATCCCACTGAAGACCTAACACTTTCAGAGTTGGCGTTTCCGTGGTGTCGAATGACACTGCACCAGCTAAGCAGTCTTCACTAGGAAGATCCGATAGAAGTTGAGAATGATTACTAACCCACTTTCGTAAATGGAATTGACCGCGTTGGAATAAAGCGATGATTTGCGATTTGGCTTCCTGAGCAATTTCTAATGTTGAAAATCCAGTAGCCACGTCATCAATATATACTTGAGTTAGAATAACTTGTCTTGCCAGGGGATAAGAGTCTCCTTCGTCTTCGGCGAGTTGTCTCACAGTTCGACACGCGAGATATGGAGATGACGCTAAACCATACGTGACAGTATTTAAGCGGTATTCTTGTAGGGGCTCGCTAGGCGAGGTCCGCCAGAAAATGCGTTGATAGTCGCGTTGGTTTGAAGACAAGACAATTTGGCGATACATTTGACGGGCATCTGCCATAAAAACGATGTTAGGTTCCCTGAACCGTAAAAGCAGTTCCAAAATATTTGGTTGTAATTTTGGACCGATGAGTTGTGTGTCATTCAAGGAACGCAAATGAAGATCCTTAGCAGAAGCGTCAAATACGACGCGTAGACGTGTGCTAACGGAATGAGGACGTAAGACGCAATGATGGGGAATGTAGTATTTTCCCTGACCTACGTCCTGGGACGGTACAAGTGACATATGACCGGATTCGAGGTAATCTGCCATAAATTCAGAATATTGACTACGTAAATCAGGATCGCGAGATAATCTACGCTCGATAGCGTAAAATCGGCGTAAAGCTACTTCCCGAGAGCCTTCAAAGGTAGGTTCCGTATCATTTTTGAAAGGAATTCTAACAATATAACGCCCTGTTTGATCACGTGAGTGAGTAGAAATAAAGATTTGTTCGCAGAGCGACTCATCTGGACTCAATGAGGACGAATTCGGTAACGAATCAATTTCCCAAAAACGTTGAACCATTGAATTTAGATCGTTATCACTACTAGGTATAGCAGATAATTGAAGCAAAGAAGTTGATGACAAAGACGTTTTACCTAAAAGAAGCCACCCATAAATTGAATTAAATGCGGTAGGTTGGTTGTAACTTCCTTTAATACGTTGGTTAAGAACAGATTCAACGAAGACATCTGCAGCTAATAATAGATCGATGGGTCCAGGAATATCGAATCCTGGATCGGCCAGCGGCAATGATTTTATATGTGACCACCCCGATGTGTTTAACTGAGCGATAGGTTGGTCGCCACATATTTTTTTGATCACGTGCATGTTTAATTTGTAATAAACACGCGTACTCGTGCCTACGGAACAAGTGACATCACCAGCAATGGGTGCCACAGCTTCCCCGAGTCCACTGACCTTGGTATCAGCCTTAGCTGGAGTGAGCCCTAAACGATTAACGGCAGATTCGGTAATAAAATTGCTCTGACTCCCGGTGTCGAACAATGCACGAAAAGATTGCATGTTGCCTGAAGCGTCTCTAACCTGAACGATAGCAGTAGCCAGCAACACAGTAGTATTTGACTGAGACCTTGAGACCAAAGACGAGACTGTTGGACTCGGTTCCTGTGGCTGAGGTTTCTCGCGGTGAAGTAACGTGTGGTGTTTGCGTTTACATGCACGGCATGTAAATACCGATTTGCAATCTTTAAGTTGGTGGGACGACTTTAAACAATTATAACACCATTTTTTCTCATTAGCTACGTTCATACGTTCGTCAACCGATTTCTGAAGAAACGTGGGACAAGACATTATTGAATGTGATTCATCACAATAAGCACATTTACTCTGTTGTGTAATTTGTTTAGCGTCACCAGAAGCAACAAGTGCTGTAGAAGCGGGGGCGCGTCGAGATTGAGACGACACAACCGCAGGCGCAGTCTGGTTTGATTTAAGTTTAGAAATAGCGGTAAAGTGTGTACCACGTATAAGAGCTTCTGACTTGGCACGCAAAAATGATTTCATTTGATCAAACGATGGTATTTCTACATCGGAATATTTCTCTTCAAAACCTTGGCGTACATCTGGGTCTAGTTTAGATAACATATGGTAAACCAAAACGAAGTCCCAATGTTGGACCGGGAAATCGAGTGTCTTTAAAATACATAAATTCTCTTCTAAAAGATCTAGTGAAGTTTGGAATTTATTCGCATCATTATGTTTAAAATCTGTGTTTAAAACCTCACGCCAACAAGTAAAAGATAGGTTGCGTTTAGACTTGTAACGATTAACTAATGTTTGATATGCATCGTGATAATGGTCTTGGGTCTTAGGGAACGTTTTCACTACCGTTAATGCTTCACCACTGAGGGAAGAAACCAAATAATGAAACTTTTCAGTATCCGTAAGTGTTGTAGAATTATGTACTAAAGCGTTAAATGTATCATAGTACTCGGGCCACTGTTTTATGTTACCAGAGAAACTAGGAAGTACTATTTTTGGTAATCGAATATTAGAATAAGAGTTTACATTTTGCGATTGAGATGATGGTGAAAGTGATTTTGTTAAACTTTGATAAATTGATCCTACTTGATAGTACATATCATCAAAACGTTCTTGCATCTCGTTATCATCATCTTCCGGGTCGTCTAAAATATCTAAAATGATTAAATGTGCTTGTTCGAAATTGTGTGCAATGGCCTTTATGTCTCGATAATACGATAAAAACAAGTCTTGCTTAGATGAATCACTCAATGCTAACGTGCCAATCTCTAAAGCTTTAGCTAACCGGTTGTAAGACATAGTACGCTTTCGACGTAACGATGGCAAATCCTGTGTGGTATATTCCTCCACATCGATAGACTTCGATTTAGATTTCTTTAACCTCCTAGTCGAATGTTTGCTAAGCAGCGACATTATGTGAAACTTAAAATAAAAATGCGTTAACACGTAAACAACAAAGATAAAGACTCACGGGAATGAATAGGTACAGCTAACCGCACAAGTTTTGTTTGAATGCGCTATGACGCACCATACAATGTACGATCCGAAACTTATGTGGAGCGGTGTACACGGTCGGCCGGTACCAAGAAATCGACGCGACGCCGATTACGAATGCTCGACCGTTGCGTATGATGTGAAATTACCCACAATATAAAAAAGTGAAAAAACGAACTTTATAATAATTTCGTAATTGAAATTTTAATGTTATACAATGGAATGAAAATGGATACGGATAGGTGAATTTGATACGGGTGGTAAGTAATTATCGTAAGCCGATGGAATTAAGCACCGATAGAAAAGTGATTGCCTAATTAGATCCTACAATAATTACGATGAGTGTGTGACAATAGATAATTCCTGTTCGATGGGGGTACCTCTTGGAACGCTTGTGATTTTACGTAGGCATAAACGGTTATTTCGATAAGAAATGTTAAAAATATAGCTTGGAATGCAGCCGGTAAACGTTTTGTTGTAATAGATTTGTTCTGTATACCAAGTTATATGACGTTTCTAACCAGAAAATACCATAAACGTAATAAGATTAGATGGAAAGGTCCCGGGTTTCGGCACCAATACATGTAGCATGCGCACCAAAGCCGAAATAGCAGGGGTGGCTTTCTGCTACTAGGGAACACAACGATGACGAGTACAATACGATGTTCAAAAACTCCACAGAATGTCAATAGCAAATATAGTGCATACACGTACCTTGGACTGCTACGACACACGCTGAGCCTTCCACCTCCGATGGTTCCAAGGGCAGGAACACAGGAATTCCGGGATGCGAGTTGAGAATTACGCGCGTAGAAGCTAGAACCGATGGCTTGTCCAGTATTGGGACAGGAGAACGTTAAGCGCGGAAGGAGATGTTCTCACACACACGGGCTTTCAAGAAGTGTGTTTTCGCTCCAACTTTTTACGAGTCACGGTATGCAACCACAGACTATAGAGGGTCTGCGTTTTGCTATCGCAAACTGATGGAACGTTGAACATCGGTGATTAGAATTTGTAGGATTAGAATGAATTACGTTTAGTTTTGTACGGTGACGGAACAACTTGTCACAATTATCTTCAAGAAACTCAGCGTGCACGTGTATTTTTATAAACGATGTTGTATACTGTACTGTATTTCGAATACTGGCTAGGCTAACGGTTGCAACAGCTGCTACGAAATAGTAGGTATGTATGTAGTAAGACCCAGACCCGCCTAGCCCCTTCCCCACTTCTCCATGAAATACCTTTTGATGGGCTACAATTTTTCGTGGGTCACTCAGGTATATAATTTATTTTAAAATAGTTATAAATAGGCATCTACGCATTTAATTTAAAAAAGATTCGACAACTTTCTCCAAATATTGTAGATGTCTTATTAAATATTTATTTTATTAACTTATTTGTTTGTTAATTATAGTACCTAGTATATTTTGATTTGCAATTTTTTTTTATTAATGTAGCATGTAATCTAACGTTTTTCGAGTAATTAAAGTGTAAATTTTAATAAATAGCTCAAAATTATTTATAATAACTTAAAAAAAAATTTCGAATTCGAGTTTTTTTCGATTTTTGCATTATCTGAGAAGATTTACTATAGTAACATTTATTTTTTTTTCACCATCGGAAAGTAGAGATTTCAACGAACAGAAAACATACCAACTTTTTGAAAAAAGCTGATATTTTGACGGGTGAATTTTCGATTGAAAATTAGGGTGCTTTTTCGATATTAATTCAAAATAAGGTGAAAAAATAAATATTTTTAATCAAATAAATTACAGCGTGTTTGCGACATGAAAAGGTACGTTTTCACTAAACTTCGTTAAAAAAAACAAATTTTTGTAAAAGATAAAAATAAAAAACCAAAAACTTGGTTTTTTGAATTTTTCACATAAATTTTGAGGTTATGTGAAAAAATTGTCAATATAAAAGTTTTAGATCTTTTTATTACCTACAACTTTGCCATTTGACTTTTTTCGATAGGACTTTTAGTTTTGCCGGGAATCGAGAAAAACCGTTTTTTACCCTTAAAAACTCACCCCCATCCCCTTCCCGACCTCAGATCGCCCGTAAATTATTTTTCCTTTCATTTTTATAATATTCCCCTCCTTTTCCAATGGGTTGCATCCTACTATTATTTTTTTTCACTTTTTATTATTTTTAAAGGCTTCTACCCTGGTCTATAACATGTTTTTTAATCAACTGTTGCTATTATTATTAAAAAAAAACCATTGGTTTGATGATCTTCAGAATTTGAAAACATCTGTGTTTGAATAGCCCGCCAGCCAGACCACTTGCAGCCCCGGCAAAATTATGCGTCATCGGTACGTCACTAAATTAACTCTATGGTGTATTTTAACGATTACTGACTTGTCGATTCATGGTATTTTTAACCTGTGGTAAAATTCATAGTACTTTTTTTATTGTGGCAATAGGATTGCTCTGCCGTTTGTCGATGGTCAATGTTTGAGTGATTTGTCGCAATCGCAAATGTCATAGTATTTTTTGAGCTCAATAATATCAGGATGGCAGAAAACAGAGAGGAAATTCTAGCAAATTTTCAGGTAAGAGTACCTTTATAAGTTGGCATCATCCTAGATTTCTTATCACCACCCTTTAGTGTTTGAAAAAGGTTATGTAGCGTATAACAACAGTGACTCTTAATTCTCGTTTATCTCTTTGTGCTGTGGTCTTATCGTAGTCTTCAAAGATTTTTTCAAATTTCTTTGTCCCTTTTGTTTACCTGCATAGGTTTTTCGATCGTGAACCATACTTGGGACACGTGTTATACGGTACAAATTATGCCTTTATTGTTTCTTTGTGCATAGTCGTTGTTCACTTCCTTGAAGCTACTGAGCTACAAGGTAAACCTTGTGGTTGGTGTTTACTGCGTTCTTCAATTGCGTATGTGTAATTAAGCCAACGTTAAACTTCGTTAAATATTAATGAAACAATTAATTCTAGGGTATAACAGCCATAGAAGATGTTGCAGAAGCTATATATCACCTAGAAGAAGCAAATTGGGACCTACTCGTAAGTACACTATGTTTTCAGTCTTATTTCAGACTGTAGAAACTAGATAACATGAAATAGTATGTAAATTTTTATCCATTTCATCAGACTGCAAAATAATAGTTCTATACAAAGGGTTTCTAACTTTCTTTATGTCATACTCATGTCCATTTATGAGTTTGTTTATATTTATAGCTGTTTCAGATTTTACTTGTGTTATTGATCTTAATGTTTTGTTTTGCTGTGGAAAAAATAGTGATTTGACCTTCTTGAAATCTGCATGTCATCACAAACATGTTATCTGCTCTGCTTATCATGGTTATAATGAATGTCTCTACTCTATGATTTTCATCTCAAAGTTTTACAGCTACACCAATTTCTCTATAGAAACTTTCTGTCCTAAAATAAGTTGTCAAGTGATGTGTATTCTAAATCAATCATATCAGCCCGGAATCACCCACTGCTGGGTATAGGCCTCTTTCTTCTGCCACACTTCCCGGCAAGCAACTACAAAACTCAAGAATTTGACTAACTAGAGCATTTAATTCTATACAACAATTGCCATTATTATGAAAGCACTGTAAATAAAGAACAACAATAGACATTCAAGACAGCACCAGAGACTGAACAGTACTCAACAGACTGCAGTTATGAGTGTTAACATCATCATCATTCTCTTCTCCTTGGGGTGGCGCAGCATGTGTGCATACTGTGATGACCAAATATAAAACTCTTTGATTTAATGCTCAATTGCCTTACCTTCAAATGCAACCTACTAAGTACCAACAGGATATTATGAACGTATATTTAACAAATTGATACCTATATCGGGCTGGTATGTGCAACTCCATGTCTGAGCAGGTTTTGTGTAGTTATTATTTGCCACCTGCCTTGAAGTTAGCTTATTTAGTTTTGTACTTAACTCATGAGACTGAAAAAAAAAACTACTTACAAAAGAAGTTGGTTAATGACTACTAATTTTGTTGCTGAGAGCACCTACTGTTACACTTAGTCCAATTAGTCGTAATACTTGAAGCCAATCAATATCATAATTATCAGCTTAATTGTTTTAAGTCTTTATTTTCCTTGTATTTATAACTTTCATTTCTATTACTGGCTATTTTTAGACATAAAATCTTGTTGACCTATTTGGAATAGCCTCAACAAACAGCTAGGGGAACTCAAGTCTTAGATATAAAT
Source organism: Eurois occulta (assembly GCA_950022335.1). Classification (NCBI taxonomy): domain Eukaryota; kingdom Metazoa; phylum Arthropoda; class Insecta; order Lepidoptera; family Noctuidae; genus Eurois; species Eurois occulta. The sequence continues at coordinate 14,017,331 of OX465498.1, read as the reverse complement.
AAAATATGTCTTTGTTTTTCCTTTGCTATATTGTACTGAAATAGAACCTTTATTTGAACAACAATAATATAATTATTGCTTTGCGTTGCTTGGTAGCATTTATTTCTGGTAAACAATGTTAACAGATATGCATAGTACTTATTTTAAAAGTGACTTATTTTATTTATTTGATTGTGTTTGGGTGGCTTACAGCTATCAATACAAAAAATTATAGTGAGGCAAACAATGATAAGCCTCTACACTTAGCAATTCACTAATGTTACTACAAACTAGTAACTAAGCATAATATCAATAACTAAGCATTATGTTGTAACAAAGAATAGGAATAAATTTAATATTAAATTAAATACCTACCACTATTAAAATGTATCTTAAACAACACAGCTTTTACACCAGGCAGAACTAACTGTTGCTAAGCTGCTTATAAATAAATCAATTGAGGGGTGTTCATAAATAGTATTAAAATCAATGGTGTTATAGATTTTGTTATATTTCTTTGTATATGTATCAAGCACTTCTTTCAATCAATCAAGAACAATGTTTTCCTTTCATTCCATGTATGGAATTGACTATGGTTGTTACATGTTTTTACGTTTCTGTACATGATCAGTCACAAGCAATTAGGTACACACAAAGTTTTATGTAGGATAGTAATTTAAGTTAAATTATTACCCTGTATTTGCAGTTTATAATGCAAAGGGAAAAACAGTTGAAAGTCACGGTTTCGAAATCCTAATCCTGAGCTGAAAGTTTTGCACTTGACACGGTTGTGTTAACTTTGCTCTTTTTGAAAGCACCATACATCAGGACACAGCGCATAGTGGTGTGTGGGTGGCGCTATTGTTCTGGGTTTTTAAAACCGTTCGATTGTTTATGACATGCATCACAACCGTCACACTGGCGATTCGCGGCCCCTAGCACCATCGCGCCTGTACTGGCGACCAAGAAGTCGTGATTGCAACGTCCATACAACATCATATTATGACACACGACAGTTGATGTCGTCATCAATTGTTGAATATTGTATTGAGCATTTGCATTACTGACTCATAACAAACAAAACAATATTTCACTATACCAATGGTCATCTTTTCTGTTTGTAGTGGCGTCCGACACTAAAATATCCTTCACCAAAAGTATATTAGGTGTCAGTTATTTCTTCGTTACCCAAGATTCGAATAAGTAGCTGTTATATTTCATAATATAATGCCGTCATAAGGTACTCTTTCCTTTAAAGCACAGCGGCAATGTCACCCAATCGCAATGCCTGACCGCAACGACACGACTGGTTGCTATGACTGTGAAAACAGTGACACGCAGCAATAGAGCCATCTTCGGAAGGGCTTACATAGAGTTAAATAGAAACCAGTCGTGGTTTGCTGTTGCCATCGCCTTCAGAAGAGGAAGGCCTGTTGTATACACAATCTTTTTTTTGCCGGTGACGTGCCGTGAGTGCCATCGTGTCTGTTAACATACATCCATAGGGATCCTAACAACGACGACTGTGCACACGGCGAATCAACCGTAGTTTTTCACTGCATATAGTTGGTATCTGGTACCTATAGAGTATTAAGTTTCTCAACCCCCGTTGAAAAAGGAAGACCAGACTGGCGTTGAATCTGGTGGGCTACTGCCCCATGTTTGTTGTCGGGATGTTGGCTATAATCATGCTAATCTCGCGGATATTTTTGATTCCGCGATACAAGATTTTTAGTTATTCACTTGCGTCATAGATGTGTTACTGATGTTTTTGTATGTTTAGCTATGTCGTTAAAGTGTGTCTACAAGCGACCTTACTGACTTTTAACGTGTAATGGTTACAGGCAGCCATCAACCGAGTGATGCCACAGGACGCAAGCAGCTCGTCAGCATTACATGATAACGACACGCATGATGTAGAGATGATAGACGATGATATATCTGTGATAACACCAAAAACTCACCCACCAGGTATGAACTGCATTGTTTGCCGATTATTATAAATAGCGGATCTAATTTCGGTTAAATTTGTACTGGACCGTACCTAGGAACCTTCTAGTTACGGAGATATTGAAGGTCTAACTTCCAAATTTCTCAAAAGTTCAAAAAAAAAATACTAGATTTTAACTTTTTTTTTGTTTTATTATTTTTTTATTATTTAATAATTTGTCCGCAGACCGGGAAGACCGTCTCAATCAAGCATCAACCTCGACGCCTTTAAATTTTAACCCCATTCCTATTATAGAACTACAAGTTCATTGTAACAATAAGATACATGAAGTAAAAATATCTGGAAATTCTACAGTCGGTAAGTACTTTGATCCCTACTTAAGTTGTACTTCGTAGTTTATAACTGCATTGCCAGTACAGCTATCATGTCAATGCAGTCTTCGTCGTGTCGATGATTCCCATTTTCAGTGTTAATGACTATGGGAATCATCGATACGAATAAGAAAACTGCATTGACATGATACCTGTGTCAGACTTTATAAAAATGTATGTGATGGTTTAGTCTTACATCTTCAAAACTGACGGGTATGAAACAGCTAAAATACATTGCATCAAGTCCTAAGAAATACTTATCTCTGGCACATCTACACTCCTTCGCAGTTATTTAACCTCCAGCAGCAGCCATCCCAACAATAATTTTATGGCATGGATAATAGAGATCATTGTAATTTTATCAGCGCTGCAAAACGAGAATTAATATAACTGCGAAAAAAAGGTTAACAACCACAAAAGCCATACTTGTAGTTTGTATGGTGCACATGGTAAAGAGTATTCTATTTTTTATTCCTCAGGCGATTTAAAAAAGGAATTGGAGAACAAATGCAGCGTGCCAGTATGCCGGCAGCAGCTGTCGGGGCTGGGCGGCTCGCGGGCTACCAACAACGCGACGCTGATGTCGCTCAACCTGCCGCAGAACGCCGTATTGCGACTTAAAGCTGCCGAAAACCTTATGGCGGATGATGAGTGAGTACAACTTATTTTATCATTTATTTCCACACAGTAGACAATAAGGGTAAATAAAATTATATAATTTGAGTATAAAGATTCATCATCTACGCGTCGTGTCAGTTTGAGCTATTTTGTAACTTAAAATGCGGTCATTGTGGGAAATTAACACTTTGCCACCCTACACTTAGATGTTGGAAAAGTAATTCTGATCTGGCTTTGAACTTCAATTTCAAAAAAGCAATGTCAAAATCAATCACATAAATTAATCAGTCAATTAATACCAGTCTCATTTCATTAAGCGCCTTCAAATCAAAATATCAATATAATCAATTTCGATGAAACTTTCAATTTTACTGTTTAAGTTCTATTTGTCCTTTCCACAATACCCTCTCCACATCCGTGAATTTTACGTACTCAATACCCTTACTTTAGTTTTTGAAGTTTGAACCAATAACTTAGCAATCTTATATCTATTTACTAGGGTCGCAGAAAGGTTGACAACAACATACGCGCTGCACGTGAAAGTGGACGACAAGGAGTACACCCTCAAATACCCGGGCACCAAGACCGTGCAGGAGGTGAAGGGCGACGTATACTCGCTCACAGACATACCCGTCAGACATCAGGTCAGTGATAACAACATAATGGCGCGATTACACGGATTCGATTGCCTATGGATTTCGGACAAACGACCAAGTGTAAAATATCCCATATTATGGAATATAAAAAAAAACGGCCAAGTGCGAGTCGGACTCGCGCACGAAGGGTTCCGTACACATCTATAAAAACGGCAAAAATATCATATCTGTTGTATGGGAGCCCCCCTTAATATTTGTTGTTATAGCGGCAATAGTAATACATCATTTGTGAAAATTTCAGCTTTCTAGCTATCACGGTTTATGAGATACAGCCTGGAGACAGACAGACAGACAGACAGCGAAGTCTTAGTAATAGGGTCCCGTTTTACCCTTTGGGTACGGAACCCTAAAAAAACACCTCTAGTTAAACTCTAGGGTATGAATAAGACCATAACAAAGAATCAAGTGGCTTAAGAATTATTTTTCAATTGTCTTTTTTTTTTTGTTTTAATTTTACATACAAAATAATTAAACAAAGTCACGATTATGTAAAACACCGTGAAATATGAGAACGTCGCATTTTCTTAGCTTTAAATATGAATGATTGGTTTGAGTGAAAATGTATTAAGTACTCGTATTTATCAATGAAAATTAGATACCTACACACATCGAGATGATTAATGATATCTTCGAAAATATGCACTTTTGGACCACATATTCTATTTAGATTGTTTTGTCCATCGTCGCAAAATATACCAGTGTCGCTTAAGCTTGTATGTAGCTCACGGCATGGTTAAGAGGTAGAACTACACGGTCCCTTTCCTCCCCCGCTTTCATGATACAAATGTGTCCCAAGATTACAATATTCATATGAGACCTCATCTATCTCTTTCTTATTAGACTTGAAGTAAAAACTGATACTTAAAGTAAAAAAAGATCATCCCACAAAAAGACACTGGAAAAAATTTCTTTAGAAATAAGCATCACCTTTGTACCTATTTTTTCTGTTCCTTTCTTCTTTTCTGTATTTAGTGTGCACATAAACTGTTAAATTAATACATAAAAAGAAATACGAATATTTTGTCTAACTTCGTTATTTCTTTTCTGTCTTCCCCAGCAATGGACAGGCTGGCCCACAATAACAGGGCTGGATGAAACAGTGCTAGCGATGGCCGGGCTAGACCTTCCTCAACACGAGCTCACCGTGAGACGCGCGCCCGGCAAGCAGAAGGAGTATAAGAGGGTAAATAGTACGGTAATGGAATGTTTACTAACCTATCTATGTTGTATGGTCACGGAAAGAAAAGGTTTAGCAGTTTTTGTTAAATTTTTACTTGTTTATAGCTATTATTTGCTAAAGCTTTTCTTTCAGCTTTTATTTTAACTAACACACTTTCAATTTGCTTTTTTATACAAAACTGATTCTGACTTCTTTATTTGTAAGAATGATGAATGATCCCCGTATTTTTATAGTTTCTGAATTTGCTCTGCAGCCTCAAACACTCTTCTATAGCAAAGGATGTAATAATTCCAGATAATAGTGGAGAGTTCTGACAGTGAAAACAGTTCGGTCGAGGAGGTAGAGGACACAGCCGAAGGGTACACCGGCGAGGACGACATGTTCGTCGACCTCGTGCAGTCCGAGAGACTACAGCCGCTCAGTGAGTACACACGCTCTACTTAAACAATGCAAACAGTCTTTAGGCAAATTAACTCAACACTACAATGTTGAAGTCGGCTCACCGTCTTTATAAATTCACACAATTTAAACTACAACAGCTATTATTCGTCTGTCGTATGGAACAGCTACAACAGCACAAATTGCCGTTCTATAGAGTCGTCGAACTCGATGGTCTTTGCATAGGTATTTGAATAGACAACGACCGTCAAGTACGACGAAAATCGGACAGCATTAATTTCGCTTCCTATATACGTATTATTTGTGTTGCAGTGTCCGACAGCGTGGAAGACGAAGCGTTGGGCTGCATCGAGTTCTCTCAGCGGTTCCGGACGAGGTACGGGCCCAACACGCCACACTTCTTCGAGGGCACTCTGCAGGATGCCATCAAGGAGTCCTGTCTCAAACCTGCCAAAGAGGTGAGTAATCGCAGAAAAACATAAAGAATCTATCATTGTTTTACAAAACTATATGATATGACAGTGGGAAAGACATTTTAATTGAGAACGAACACTGCTCGTACACGAATAGTGGCTAGTAACTTCAAAAAACAAAATATCTGGTACTAACATTCTCATAATTATCACAACATTAATTTTTTCAAAAAGGCAATTATGATATACGCTGCATAACCAGGGACTATCGAGTATCGGTACCTGTAGAAGCTATTTTAAGGTCTCACTAATGTTAAAGTAGTCTAATTATTATCATTTATTACAGCGGAAACTCCTAGGTGTATACTTACACCACGAGCAGTCGGTGTTATCCAACGTATTCTGCGCACAACTGCTCGGCTGCGAGGCAGTACTGCAGACCCTCGCCGCCAACTTCATAGTTTACGGCTGGGACCTCACACACCCCGACAACAATAACATGTAAGTAATATGCACCCTAGTAGTTACAACTTGTGAGTTATAGTCAACTGCTCGGCTAGGAGGCACTGCTTCAGACACTCCGATTAAAATATCACATGTAAATAACATTAATTCGATATGCATCCGAAGAGGTGGGCACGGATCGTCACACACTGAACACATGATGGAGGAAATCGCGAAGGTGGTGTGACGATCTGTGTTTGCTGGACGAACATGGCCAGGGCCCCACAAGGTAGAGAGGTTTGGAAGGAAAAAGGGTAGGTAAAAATTCAAAGAGTGAGATTATGAGATATGGTCGTGCCCGAAAACGATAGGGACCATAAACGCAATCATATTGATCCCCAGACATTCTGGAAAATAAACTAACGCTAGTTTATTTTCTAGAATATCTTCTCCATCCAATGTAGTTTCATCCTGAAACAAGTCTTACGATTTTTACATATTTTTTTTGCTTCTTCCACGTTCATACATCTGGATATTCAAGAAGGTCAAATAACACAAGTTGTAATATGATTCAAAGAAATACTAAAATGATGTATTTATGTTTCCAGGTTATTATCATCAGTAGCCAACACATTAGGGCCGGTCGCGAGCATGACGATACGCAACATCCCGGTGGACCGCATGCCCGCGCTCGTCATCATCATGCGAGTGCGCTCCAACACCGAGATATACTCCGTTATCAACGGTGAGTGATAAGCTGATCAGTTTAATAACAGTACGACTAATCCAAGTGTTGGGCAGACGTACACTGCACCCAAATTTCGCTACTTATTTTTGTACCACACGTAAACGAGGGCTAACCTATTCCCATCAATCAAGCACAAAGCTAGAACCTGGGCTTCTACTGATACTATTTATCATCACCGTCTGCCTAGCCTTTTCCCAACTGTTAGGGTCGGTTTCCAGTCAAACCGTATGCAGCTGAATACCAGTATTTCACATGGAGTGACTGCCTATCTGACCTCCACAACCCAGTTAGCACTGTGAAAAACGATACCCCTTGGTAAGACTGGTTGTCAGACTTTCGGGCCACTGACTACCTGTCACAACTGTCGAAAGATCCACAAATGATATAATAATAATAATAAATATCTTTATTTCGCAAAAATACAGATAATAAGTTTACAATTTTGAATTCATGTTAGAGAACACTATACTAGACATTTGGATGCTTCGGAAATCTGTACACAATAGATTAAACTCTTTCTCTTAAACTAGGGTATCCTGTATCTTAAGAGACAGTAAATATAGCCGGGACCAACGGCTTAACTTGCTTTCCGAGGCACGGAGGAAACTCTGTATGTAATGGGTGGTCCCCCATCCACAGACCAACCTAGGCAAACGTGACTTAACCTAAAGATCGACCTGAGCGACTGATTACGTTATACTGATACTATAAATCATCAGTGCTTTATTGCTCCATGGGGTAGACCAAAGTATGCTATTCACTAACGTTTTGCCATTGCCTATGACACAGGGGAGAAAAGCTTTAGAAAATCGGCTATTAAACTTGACTCCGGCTGCTAGTAAAATAGAATCTTATAGAAAAACAAGTGTACGAGTATCAGTGGTTGACCACTAGACCAATGAAGGCACACTAACAATGCTGTAAACAGTTGTATAACTACTAGTAAACAGTTTTATGAGTCTTTAGAAACTGTATTGAAAAAAATGGTGACGTTAATCCCGATTTCATTCACGCACCAATAGATCCTTGTACTACATTATCGAATTTCGTTTAATTTTCCATGTGTTAACAGGTAACGTCGGCGTATCAGAGTTACTAGGTGGTCTCGTAGAAGCACTAGAACGGTTCAGCTCCGCGCGAGAGGATGAGGCCAAGATGGAGAGGGAGCGAGACGCACGACAACGCGTCAAGAGGGAGCAGGACGAAGCATACCAACGCAGTTTAGATGCTGACAGGTACGAATTATAATTCAAATAATGTTGACTAAGTACAACAGAGATTGAGCGTCAGCTGACGCATCTTGATATGATTTTCTGTCGGTATGAAACACTTATTCAGATTAACGCTCCTCTCGTACACAATTATTATATCTGAGTATAAGACGATATTTTTTTACTCCAGGGCCAAGGAAGAAGTAAAGAAAAAGATAGAACAAGAAAGAAATCAGGAATTGGAACGAGCAGAGTCAGAAAGACAAATGGAGGAAGCTAAGAAAGAGGTAAGTTCATATTTAAGCACTTACGGACTTCAGACTTGTCCTAGTGATAAGTACGATTTATACTGGCCATCACGCATTGGGCCGCATCTCGGAGTATTTTTTATAATGTGTCAACGGAAATTGGAGTATTTTAATGGCCCGTCGGACGCCGGGCGATGTATATGGTTCTTTAAGCTAGTAAATGGAAATGGTCGGTCAAAAGTTGTGTCAAAAGCTAGGACCCAATCTCACTATTTTGAAATATAAAATGATATTGAGGATTTTCAACCAATGAGTCTTTGGAACTAGTTACTACAGCGCCAAGATTCTCCTTGATCCTCTCCCATGCATAACGGACAAAATAATGTCCCGCGACACGTATTTACAGACATAATACGAAGCGCGAAGTCTGGTGGCGTCGCGCCTGTTCAACTTTGTGCCAGAACTATACCGCGAGTGAAACAGTGTGTTCCTACTTTGTACGGGCGCATCTAAATTGGCCATGTCTTGAAGTGTTATTTATTTTGTTTTATTATTCGATAATACAGACCGTTTTAAAAAACTTAAGTACGTATTTAATTTTTCTGGCGCCTGTAGGAATACTTCTGATTTTTTAAGTTTAAATTGTTTTGCGGTCTTTTTTCTCGCATTAGGCATAACAGCTTTGCTCCTTAACCATACTGCTTGGCATGATTAAAATAAAACCAAATGTCAATGTATAACTTATAATAATTATTTATGCCCAATCAATGTATGTCATGTCAATATAACAATGAGCTTTAGTAGTGTTTAAGATGGGTAACCACCCGGGTTAAAACCTACTAGTGGGTTAAAACCCAGTTATCACCCGTTTCATTCCACCCACTGGGTGGTATGGCTGGGTGAAAACAAAATATTTCGGATTTATTATTTAAACATGTAAGTGGCGCGCTACGGCCGGTGTGCGGGGTGACAAGACCGAGAGGGGAAGGGATGTGACTCACGCGCAGCTATCCCCGCGCCCATTCCCCGCTCAAACTTGTCAGTCTAGTTTACCTCGCTGGTTAGAGTGTGCGCGTTTTAGGTGAATTTTGAGTTTTTACTTACGACCCGGAACTGTTTTATTGTCAGTCGTTCGGCGAACGGTTCGAATATAGGTACCCACCTACCTCCGCGACAATGTCTGTGAATACGCTAAAATGTGTAAATTGTAACATAGTGATATGGGAACTATTACCATTTAAACAGAACAAGATAGATGTGATAGACAATGAAAGCCTAATAAGAATCTGTGTATCTGCATTTCGTGAAGAAGATGTAGTTTGTGCTAAGGAGTTGCTGTTTAGTTCTTTATAGATTAACCAGAAGAAGATATCCAGGCGTAAAGAGGGCAAAAAACAGAGAGACTTGCTGCCAGCATCATTTTTAACATGCAACATCAATACAAATAAGAGGAGGGTATTTGCTTGATAGCGGGCCGGTTAGTCTACATCCGAACAACACCGCGACGACGGGGTGTTCGAGTTCAGAGCGCGCTGACTCACCACAGTATCGCTCTCTCGCTCACACTTATACTGAGCTTAGTGCGCACGCACCAGTTAATTCGACTGTGTTGGAAAGCGAGATGTGTACGGAGATTGAGGCAACTGTTTGTCATACAGAGTTAAAACAAACAATGAAGCCCACTATGGCGGAGACTGTGAGAAATGGCGAGTGGAGACCAATAATGAAACCAACTGACGAATGGATAACAGTGCAAAATCGTAGATCGAGAAATCATTTTGCTGGAAAAACGGGCAAAGTGGCAACGAACTTGTCTGAGAAATTTAAAGCCGCCGATATGAAAGTCCCTTTGTTTATCTCTAACGTAAACAAGAAGACCGCGGTGGAAGATATCTGCTAATATATCAACAACAAAAAAACGGAGCTGGTTCTTTCACTTGAGAAAATTACTATGAAGAGGGAAAAACCGTATAATGCTTTTAAACTATTAGTCAATGAAAGCAAGTTGGAAACATTTTTAGACGACCAGATGTGGCCAGATGGCATCACATTTCGTCGCTTTATTCACTTCAAGAACAGAAAACAAGACAGAAATAATATTATTTCCGTGAGGGATGGAATAAATAATGTAATTAATGGATAGTACATCGAAATTGAATATTATAACATTCAACTGTAAAAATATTAGGAGATCTGTTAACTGTGTGCGCTTACTATGCAAAACAGCGGACATTGTTTTGTTACAAGAAAAGTGGTTATATCCACATGATTTATCTTTTCTAGAAAATATAGATCAAGATTTCAGTTACATCGCGAAGTTTTCAGTAGATAATTCAGCTGGTATTTGTAAGGGTAGACCATACGGAGGGCTTGCCATATTGTGGCGAAAAAGTGCAGTTGATAATGTGTCTATAGTGCAGTGTGACCATACCCGAATTTGTGCAGTAAATATAGTGATAAGAAATCGATACTTTATGGTTATAAATATGTATATGCAACAGATTACAGTGATAAATTACCACATTTTACGGAATGTCTCAGCGAAATGTATTCTATCATACAAAATAATAATGTTGAATCAGTGTTTGTATTGGGAGATTTCAACGCGCACCCGGGTGAGTCATTTTGTAATGAACTTCTTAGTTTTTGTACTGAGCAAGAATTATTATGTGCGGACATTGATTACCTAAGCATGTTATCGCAAACTTACACTTTTATCAGTAACGCGCACGGGTGCAAGCGTTGGCTTGACCACTGTCTTGTTACACAGTCGACAGGAAAAACTACTGCAAACATTAAAGTTATTTACGATTCGTTCTGGTCCGAGCACTTTCCTTTAAAAATAGAGTGTGATATTAATGTTATTAGAGTGAAGACGAATGTAATTAAAGCTTTGTATAATGTTGTGTGTTGGGGGGAACGAAAACCAGAGGAAATCAGTCAATACTCTTCTATATGTAACGATAAGTTAATGAATTTAGATTTTCCTAAAGAGTTTGAACTTTGTGCTGATAAATTTTGTGAAAATACCCACCATAAATTTTTATTGGAAAAAATGTATACTCAAATTGAGTTTATATTAAGTGAAACTGCTAGTATAAGCAGAACCCCAAAAGTCATTATAGGAAAAAAGGGTAGAACAAACATGTCAAAGAATTTCGCACACAGGCTAGAATTAAATTTAAATTATGGATGTGGTATGGTCAACCCAGTAGTGGTCCTATTTTTGAACCTATTGTGTAGAATCGGACAGGGGACATAGCAGACAAAGGTAACTACAGGCCTATTTCGCTGGCAACTGTGATAGCCAAAGTGTTTGACAGTGTGCTCGACTCACACCTCGGTGGGTACACCCAGTTACACGACACACAGTTTGGTTTTCGTGCTGGGCTATCTACTGAAAGTGCTATACTTGCGTTGAAGCATACTGTCAAATATTATACTGACAGTATAACACCTGTGTATGCTTGTTTCCTGGACCTTTCTAAGGCCTTCGACCTGGTTTCTTATAATCTATTATGGGAGAAGCTTCTGGAGGCGGGCGTTCCTACTGCATTAGTGTCTACACTATCGTTTTGGTATTACAAGCAGAGGAACTTCGTCAAATGGTCTAATGCCTTGTCTGACCCGTATAAACTCGAGTGCGGCGTTAGGCAGGGAGGTCTAACTTCCCCGAGGCTTTTTAATATTTACGTCAATAAACTGCTTGTTGAGCTCAGCAGTCACTCATGTGGGTTGCCATATAGATGGAGTATGTTTAAATAACCTAAGTTATGCAGACGACATGGTTTTGCTGAGCCCTACAACTACAATCAGTGGAATTAGAAAGTTACTCTCAATTTACAAACCCTACAAAAAGTGAATAAAAATCCAACATTTGTCCCCCTGTAAAGCTAAATGGTTCACTTTTGCAGAGAGTTGCTCACTTTAAATATTTAGGCCACATTGTTACTGAGGAATTAAAAGACTTGGATATAGAAAAGGAGCGCAAGGCACTGGCTGTGAAGGGAAATATGTTATGCAGAAGGTTTCATGGTTGTTCAGTTCCCGTGAAACTAACTCTTTTCAAGGCATACTGCCAAACATTTTACACCAGCAGCCTTTGCGATAACCATACCCTAAAAGCAGACAAAGCCCTGCGCATTCAATACAACAATGCCTTCAGGGCGCTGTTGAGGCTTCCACCTCACTGTAATGCGTCAGGTATGTTCGCTGATGCGCACACTGACGATTACTTTGCGATTATGCGGAAGAAAGTTGCCTCAGTAATATCTCGAGTGAGGGGAAGCAGCAACAGCATTCTGAAGGTTTTTGCAGAGGCTGGATGGGCCTACAATGGGGAGGTTTACCAAGCTACATGTTGGAAATAAAGCTTGTTAAACCTTCCCGTGAGTTTGAGTGATTTTCTTTTTTATCTTTTTCGTGTTCCTGCATGTTACTAACATAGTTTTTAAGTAAGATGTAATACCCTATGGGCCTTGATGCCTGAAAATAAAATATTTTTTAACATTTTTTTTTTATTGCGATCTGATCCTGCTTTTACCTGATTGCCCTTGGCTTGAACACATTGACTACGATTTGCTTGCGAACTGAATTTATCAACACGAGGAAATAATCTACGTAAGTAAAAGAAATGTCACTATTTACTTAGCTTAATTTATTCAAAAAAAAATGTAATTTACATTACAGTAATTTGTTCACCAAAGTTTTACACTTGTGTTTCAAGTGGTAAGAAGTAGTAACTATATACCCCGGCTTCGCACAGGATCTATAAATTAATGTGGTGTTATTTAGGTTTAAAAACCATAAAGTAGGTACTTATAAGTGACCAATTGATTTAGACATTATGTATGAACTATCAAATCATTTTGGTAGCGATATGATATTGATCGTTAATCGATACGAAAATTGTAATCTCACTTTTCCTGTTGACAGCGATGCGGACGAATTTTTGGACGCCCTGTAACCCTTTTAAGTGTACATATTTAATACTATTATAGTTTTGTAGTTTGTAAATAACTTAATATCTTTGAAATAAAAATCACATTTTTTTTTTAATTTATGCAGTCTAATGAGAATTAGAGTAAAAGAGAGTTAATTGTGATTTCTGTACACGGGTTTGACTGTCATTTGCATCTTAGTTTGTAGACATCAAACTTTTTTGGGTCCGCGCCCACTCATCCCGCTTAGACTCGACCCGATGAATAGCACCAGATATTTAACTACTAATTCAGTGCTATTTGTACAGTCAGGCAAAGTGATATTTTAGATATTTTAATTCTAAAACTTATTATACATAGAATATTTAAAAAAAAAAGTGATACATAATTCATCCTGTTAGTCGGTAATTTCGTTTCAAAAATGTAGCTTTTACAAAGATAGCCTCTACCTCGCTTAAGCCGGTTTTCTGGAAACAATAGACAAAACGGCTCGTATCTATTGTTCGAACTGGTTCTGTCTCTTTCTAGCGCGGGTAAAAATGCAAGTATGTAGGGTGCCGATATGATAAGAAAGTAAAGTATGTATAGTTAGTTTGTCATTAAAGTAAAGGGCCTTCTCAGGGCAGAATGCGTAAAAATTGTAAATTAATTTCAAATCAACGTTTTTTAATATATTATTTTAATAAAAAAGGATAAGTACTTACTTGTTTAATTATATTATTGATTTATTTATCCAAACATTATTTCAATTTTACACTCTGTGGTGGAACCGTTAAATCGACACTTTTCTGTCCGACTTTGACATCGACGTTTTTACACCTATCAAAATAAAAATATCCCGGTATTCTTCGGGTCGAGTCTTAGCGGGTCGAGTGGGCGCGGACCCACTTTTTTCCGTATAACACAAAACTACAATTGAAACGAACTTTACTTACGTAATGTAGATACCCGTATTAGATGTCAGTCTACCAAACCATACATAGGTAACTCATTAAACTTCTTTGTTTTAGGGCATCATGGTGAGACTAAAAAATCAAATGATATGGAAACATTTTCGAGAGAATGAAAACAAATCGGCTACATGCAAGGTTTGCGACAAAGTAGCCAACTTGCAAAAAATGGCTAGACATATACAAAAATGTCCTCCTTGCCCCGAAAACTGCAAACAACAGTTGATGACCAACATATCGCAAACTTCGTCAGAATCTGCAGTCGGAAACACGATTTTGCAACCAAGTAATAAAGAAAATGAGAGACCTGAGTCTGAATTAAGTTTGTCGATTGAGGGCAGTGCATCTTCAGTGAGCCAGCCAACAAATGTAAATAAAGAACATTTAAATTCATTATTAGCTAAGGCTATTTATGTATCGGGAACACCCCTTTCAATAGTAGAACACCCCCTGTGGATTAATTTTTTCAACGAACTCCAGCCACTGTACAAATTGCCAACCAGGAAAACTGTTTCTACCACCATTTTGGACAAAACATATAGGGATATGCATCACGAGTTAAAAGAAACCGTCAAATCGCAAACATGTTTGCACTTAATGCTAGATGGTTGGTCAAATTGTAGGAATGAAGGAATAATTAATATAATAATAGCAAAACCAGAACCTGTGTTTATTAAAAGTATTGCGACGGCAGAAAATCGACATACAAGTGATTACTTATGTGATGAAATTTTAAATGTATTATCTGAGTATGGAACAAATAAGTTTGCTACGATGATAGGAGATAATGCAAGTAATATGCAGAAAGCTTTTCGTCTCGTAAAAGACGAACATCCACACATAACTTTTATAAACTGTGCTGCTCACACTTTACATTTACTCTGCAAAAATATTATCAGAATTGATGTAATAAATGCTTGTAAGGATATGGCAATTAATATGGTTAAAAGTATTAAAAAAAGTAAAGTTTTAACATCTTTACTTGCAAAACTTGTAAAGGAAAAAAATGCTGGTGAAACTTTGAAGTTGCCATGCGATACCCGATGGGGCAGTTATTACACCAGCTTTAAAAGTATTGAAAACACTAAAGTAGCCTTGCAGACCTTAGCTGTACATGAACAAGCAACACTTTTACCTGCGGAAGAAAAATCAGCGCTGTTGGATGACAATTTTTGGAAAATTATTCGACAGTGCAAACTTATTATGGAACCTATTTCTGATGCAATATTTCAATTAGAAGGAAATAATAAAAATATTCATAAGCTGTTTTTGACATTAAAAAACATGAAATCTAAATTACTTTTCAGTATACCGGATGTCACAATAATAGAAAACGATAAAAAAGATGAAATATTAATCAATGTCGATGAAAGGATCAAAATGTGTTTGAAACCGATCCATTTTGCAGCGTACTTATTAGACCCCACAGACCAAGGATCTGAACTTGACGAAAGTCAAGAACTCGACGCTATGGAGTTCATTTGCGAAGTAGGACAAAGTATCGGTTTGAATGTAATGACAAACTTGGCATCGTATAGAGCAAGAGATGGTTTTTGGAGTCGGAGATTTCTGTGGACTAACATCAACGATGTAAGCGCGTCAATCTGGTGGAAGGGAATATGTGGATCTACTGCATTGAGCAAAGTCGCTGTCCGTATTCTTACAGCACCGTGTACTTCTGCTGCTATAGAGCGATCCTTTAGTGCTCATAGTATCATCCATAGTAAAAAAAGAAATAGACTCACGACGGAAAGAGCAGCAAAGCTAACATATATAAAATACAATTGGAATTTATTGCACAAGCATGTGGATGATTTAAGTGATAATACTGAGGACTGTGTGCCTGATTCACCACCAATACATATGGAATCCCGGAGATATAATATACAAACCACGTCGCCACGTACAAATAGCCCTGAACCATCTAAATTTTTTGATTGTGACCGTGTTTCCGATGCAAGCGATGATGATGACTAAACTGCCTACTAATTTGTTGTAATTTTTCAAATTAATAATAAATGTATCTGATTTTGTGTTTAGACTTTTATTTTTGACAAGTTTATAATGAACTCTACCTCCCACTATTTAATAATTAGCAATACTCATTTTCACCCAGTAAAATAGGTGAAAATGGGTTAAAACCGGGTTATAACCTAAACCACCCAGTTTTAACCCAAATGGGTAAAATGGGTTTTCACCCATCTCTACCAATCAATGTATGTCATGTCAAAATAACAATGAGCTTTAGTAGTGTTGTAACACTGATTTTTCCTCGCGAAAATCCCCGAAATCTTATACTTTTCTTGTAAGAATTAAAAATAAAACACAAATTAAGATGAATTATTATTGAATCAATATCTCTATTATCTAACCAGTCTTGAAAACCATATATTGTTAAAAATACAAAGTCCACAGTGGTATTTACTTTAAATTATTTCCATTCATTACTTTCTCACTATTCCAGGTTTATAAGTTCTAGAAATACACATACAACATAATACGAGGCATGCCTTTTAAGTCTTTCGTTTGAAGAAAAAACACAACTAGAACCTTATAGTACTTTTTATTGTTTTTCAAAGTATTCACCACGTAGCTTAATACACTTTTCCATTCGCTCAAACCAGTTATTATAACATTTATTCCACTCTAAAGTGGAAGTGTTCAAAATGGCTGACTTGAAAGCGTCGACTGCTTCTTCACCGGACTGGAACCTTTGACCACGAAGACTTTACTTAATTTTAGGAAATGTAAAGAAATCGTTAGGGCTTAGGTCAGGACTGTATGGAGGATGGTCAAGAATTTCTACTTTTTCCTGCTTCAAATACTCAATCGTTTGCCGAGCGCTGTGTGAGCTTGCGTTGTCGTGGTGTCTGTCCCCTCGTACGTCGCACAAGCGTTCCGTCGCCGCTCGCCGTTTCATCGCACTGTGTGGTATGTCGGTCTGATTTGCATGTAGAACGACGCAGCATCACCGCTCAGACGACGCAACTCTGTCAGGAGTCAGTATAAATAATGTCCTGCTGCACCCGCAGGCGGAGCGCATGGTGGCGGCGCGTCGCGTGCCGCCCGAGCCGGCCAACAGCGCGGCGGCGGGCGACATCGCGCGCATCCGCGTGCGCCTGCCGCCGCCGCACGACCACAGCCTCGAGAGACGGTTCAATGCGCACGATACGCTCGCGGTACGTATACAACTCATACCTTCTTCTACTTCTTCGTAGTGTCGATGAGCCCCACAAAACTCTGCCACATCGATAGCGTTAATAGTGACCTCGAGCAGGTCCTTCAAGGTAAGTACAGGTGGAGTTGGACAAACAGCAGGACGAGGACAGGAAACCTCATAGCTCACCGATATGCCTTACAGGATCACCTCTCCTCAGTTTTAGGGTTCTGTACCTCAAAAGGTAAAAAAGATCACTCTCTTGTCCATCTGTCCGTCTGTTTGTCTGTGTGTCACCACCAATTTTCTCAGGAACGGGTGGACCTAGCAAGTTGAAATTTATACCAAATACTGAGGTCTATATTAGTCCCTATTAGGTGTATCCTATAGTCCTGAGTCAACACGATAAAATAATATGGGCAAATTTAGATTTTCGCGAAAACTTGTAAGTACGAAAATATACCTTAATTTTCAACTTTTTTATTTTTCGGGTTTTTCCCTTTACTTGTGTTACCTTGCTTTTAACCAAAATTGATAATTCTATTTGAACCGGAAGTACGCTATAGGTTTTGGGTCGAAAAACTATACGGTAGTTCCCATTGACTTGAATCTTGAAATTTGGCAAGAAGCATTGTCTTATAGCTCAAGTAAAGGGAAAAATCTGAAAACCGTAAATATGTAGTTTAATAACAAAATACCTACAAGTTTATACGGAACCCTCGGTGCGCGAGTCCAACTCGCTCTTGGCTGTTTTTTTTACCCCAAGTTGACGCGATGCCGTTAAAGTGCTTCTGCTAAAAGTATGTGTTGCAATTTGAAGTTTTGTAGAAACAATCTTGAACAGCTTGGACTGTGGCTATTCTGATCCCGTGCAGTGCTTCTAAATATGAGTTGACCTGAACATAACTTTTATTTCACTACACAATGAACAAATAAATTTATAAGAATACACAACACAATAATCCTAAACTAAAAGATGAAAATAATCCAAGTCCTAAATAAAAGAAAGTGTGATGTCACTTAAATACTAAAATTTATTTCTTTCAGGCGTTACTAGACTTCCTCGCGTCTAAAGGTTATCCACAAGAACACTTTAAGGTCATCTCCAGCTGGCCTAGGAGAGATGTAAGTACTTGCTACAATTTATTTTGATTGTATAGCGGCTGACAGACAGCATAGGCTATACTATAGCCTATGCTGTCTGTTCGCGACGATAGGCCGTGGTGGAGCAAAATGAAACGTAGTGGACTGTATACAAATACATGTATATTAGGAAAGGAATTAAATTACAACGGTCGGTTTGTAGTGTAGCTAGTACATAAAAAGTTATTAGGCGCTAGGAAAACGTGTAAGTACAGCCATGCGTGGAGGCGTGCAACAGCTGTCTCTCCGCTGTCCCCGCGCCCCGCATTCACTGCCGCTGGCGCACGGCGATGATGAGAGCAGCGGTCTCAACACTGTCCCATGCCTGAACAAAGACCTACTACGTCCTCACAATTTTGTTCAATTCTGCGATTCTTCTCGTTAAGTCCTGAGGCGGCTTACGGGAGCGTCTCGCCATTTTTCCGTAGTCTGCCGCGACCTTGTCTATCGACTTTAGGGTCCCAGATTTGGTGTTTGGATACACGGGCCAACGGTTAGGCCGGATGCTACAAAAGTTCCCTTTTTCCTACAAATTTTATCAGAAAATTTGCCTTTTTAATTTATTTGGGGGTCGGCGAAGCATGCGAAGCTTCTTCAAACCAAATCATTAATTCTATGCGAATAATAATTTTTCTATTTGTCAGCTCCTTTTAACCATTCTATCTTTCACACAGTGTATCCATCGTAAATATGTTATCTAAGAAAACATTCTCTATTCCAGCTCACACTGGAATCTCCAAGCAGCACACTGAAGGCTCTGAAGCTGTACCCGCAAGAGACGGTGATGCTGGAGGAGCGGTGAGCCGCGCCGCCCGCTCCGCCGCACGCAACTCCCGCGCAACACTACACGACCGCATTCCACTCAATACCACCAGGAAACAGATAATCTAATACAGTGCTCCAAGAATCTTTTGGCTTTTGAATTGGCAGGGTAAGACGCCGCTGTTGGTGAATATATTGAACTGTCTGTGGAAAAAAAAAAACAAAAAAAGATGGCGGCTTCAGTTCCGATTTAGTCATCGCGCCAAAAGTTCCATAATATTGATGATTACTATACGTATGTCGTTTGTACATAGAAGCCACCTGGTTCAGATCCTTGTTCATATAATCTGTAGTATCCGCATTTTAGGCAGAAAGGACGTAATACAATGTTCATAAAAACTTACTGTTTAAGGCTCTTAATTATTTTTGATGTTATTATTTTATATTGTCAATTTACAAAATTAAAAATAATTAATTAATAATTAATTCTAATTTATTTTGTTATATTTGTCTTGTTAAATATCTCCGGTTGACAATTAGCTTCAATTGAAGAGTTTTCCAATATTCTATTTTATCATAATAACTGTTTGTAATTTTTTCTGAATTAGTATAGTACACAGTATTAGTGCAGTAACAGTGTTTAAAGTGAAGTTCAGGGAAGACAAGTGAATAACTGCAGCATTTGTCATCAGTGTTTTTTTTACTCTTATTTACATCCTGCAACTTTAGTACTACTACTACTACTACTTTTAGTACTACTAGTGTTACTTTACTTTACTTTTTTCATAGGACACACGTGTGATAAGGATAATACATGGTGTAAACGGACCCTTCACGAAGCGGTCAACCAAGCATTCTGTACATCAAACTAAGTAACTACGCAAAAATTATTGCTGGGAATAGACGTTTTTTGGGGTCATCACGTTTTACGGTAAAACCAATGTAGCACACTCAAAACATTGTGCTGATTGGATGCTTTTAATAGTAAACGGGTCATGGAGGTAAATAAAGTAAAGTTATTTATTCACCTTAAAAACTAGTCCTGTTTTTAAATTTTGAAAAATTTGGAAGTTAGACCTCCAATATCTCCGTAACTAGAAGGTTCCCACGTATGGTCCAAAAAAAAAACGCAATGACGGGGAGAACAAGTGCCTTTCGGCTTCGTTAAGGGTATTTTTACACCCTTTATGTATTAGAACTGCAATTTTCTGACCCTGTGGCTTCCATAGACAGGCGACTTTTCATCATTAAAACTTATTTCAAGGCTGCCTCTTTACATCTATTTAGTATTAAATTAAAAGAAAGATTGTCTTTGATGCAGCTACTAATACACGACGCGTAAATGATTCAGCCTTGTAAGAAGTCAAGTAGTCCCTACGCGTAACTCTCGTTACTTGTTTATGCCTTAGCGGAAATATAACGCTTACCTTAATAAACATAAAGCATTAATTCGTGTTAACTTCGGTCTGAGCCCAAACTCACGGTAATATAATGCGTGTTGTATCTTCAAACAAATTATTTAGTTGATATTGCGAGTTTTAACATTGATTGTTATTCTACCATTCGAATTAGAATTTTATTGTGTACATTAATAGTGTTTAGATTGCGTTGCGCACCCACCGCGGATAACGGAGCTCCTGCGCTTGTGAGCTTGATACTGACGAATGAAAGGACACTTGTTTGTATACAGTGCAGCGTTTAAAATCCTCATTTATACCTATAAATGATCGTTAGCTTAATATTGTACATTGTTCTACTGGGTTCAAAGGGCGGGGCTTTAAACACAGTGTAAAATCGTCATTTTATTAGTAAACAAGAAACTAAATAAAAACATCACAATAAATAGCCAAAGAGCTGCGTTCAAATATTATATGATGCGACGTGTATCGGCAATGTGTTTAAAACTCCCGTGTCATAGTCAGCCATGTACTGATCTTATGTAAACTTCGTTCGAGCAAAGTGGCCGACTTCAATATCCCAAGTGAAGTCAGCCACAGTGCCGTGTATTATATGCATACATGATAATAGTATAAATTATTATGAACGTGAATATCCGTACTGTTTTGGATGATGTTTGTAATTTTTTCACGAATCCACTCTGGAGTGTAACTGTGTAACGCGAGGAAGTTATTTACCCAAAATAATAAACAGATGGAAGATTAGTGGCGGTTCTTTTATTGTTGCTACTTTCACCTATACATTTAGCACATAATCTACATAAACGTACATAAAGACTATAAAAATGTTCTTGGAACATTTTGCACAACAGCAGCTACTTTCTAAATTGTAATATCAACCGCTTGTCAACTACGAAAGCTGCCTTTAGATCTGGTCAAACAGGTACGGAGAGATTGTGGACATCGGACACTGGTAAATACTTTGTTACATTATCGAATCCGCTGTCTTTCAAACTGTAGTAAATTCTTGGACCACTCGGACCTTTACTGCTTACAAATTATACTAGCTATCAATACAACCTCTTACTGCTGACATGTGGTTGATTGTTCTAACATTACTCAGTCTCTACGCTAAACCTACTCATCAACACTTAACTAAGCAGTGATAGCCTAGTGGTGTGACTGTCGGACTGCCAAGTCATAGGTCTTAAGTTCGAACAAGACACGCACCTCTGATTTTTCGAATTCATGTGCGTATTGTATGATTATCACTTACTTCGGTGAAGGAAAACATCGTGAATAAACCAGCTTGCCTGAGAGATATTTTTCAGCGGCATTTAAAGTCAAGTCAGAGGCCTATGGGCGGCATAAAAACTCTGAGACCAGATTATGCACTAACTAACCACAAGATAAAGATAACTTGACTGTAACCGTCTAAACACCTAAATCAATTCCTAAACTCTCTCAGCTTCCCACTACTCCTTACCAGCCTATGAACTACGAGCTCGCACACAAGTACAACCACAGAAGTGATCATGCCCAGCATTAACGCTAACAGCGGCGTAGAGAACTCCCGGATGCCGACACAAAACACGCTGGAGTCCGGCGTGTGCGCACACTCAGGCATCCGCTCGTCGATCTCAGATTGGATGCGAGGAGGGAGACCTACCTCGTACATCTTGCGGATGCTGAAAATTGATAATGGTTACGCTAAGCGATAATTACAGTTACATCGGGCCGCTGCTCATCGAATAAAACAAAAGAGTGGTGTGGTCTGTACCTTGTGGTTCATTCAATAGTTTCATTCCACTTCATTCTAGGATAAATAAAGGTGCAATTCTATCTGTTGATGTCTAGGATGTGCACACGAACCCCTCCTTGGCCCATACCTTCTTAAGTTTAACCGACTTCAATAATGATGAAAATTATTTCGGGGGAATACATAAGGAGAGGATTGTATTTGACGCGACTTTTGGCACTAAATAAAAACTTACGCGTAAGCAATATGCTCTTTATACGGCGAGTTCTTCCTAACAACGACGCCCATTCGCTGCAGCGGATACAACTGCACCAAGTTCGTTTCGCAGATCTCCCTTTCGGTGAACGTCTTCTTAATTAGAGGGAAGGCGAAAGTTGTCTCAACGTGGAAAGCGAAGCCTCCTTTCTTCACCAGAGCGATGCCTTCCTCAGGGGTAAAGAAGTTGTAGTGGGTTGCCGTGGCCACCTTTTTGTGGTAAAGTTCTATGGCTACTGGGTCTGTCGTACGCTGTAAAATGGGTCTCAGTTTGCATTAGGTTATTTAAATGACATAATATAACAATACAATGTGAACCGACGACCAAAACAAGTCGCGACCGGTCGTTGTGGCGATGCTTGAGGAAGGCTACTAAGTTACCAATGTTTAGCACTCTGTGCATCTTGTGACGCAGATGGCGACGAAGGAATACAGAACAGCCTAGTGAACTGGATACCCGTAAGCGTGTGAAGCACAGATGACCTTACACTTATATTACATTCGTATCCCATTGCAGAGAAAAGGCCTCCCTTCTCTCCTTCCACATATTATAGAGCTCTAAAAGGGGTCTCCGTAAATAATACTTATAACTTACCTTAAAATAATCTTTATCATATACAATATCATGTGAGCCGGCCTTCAAATCGCTGTCTAACAGATCCTTCAGTGTCCTAATGTTCCTGGGTGGTTCGAGTAGCAACGAGGACACTATGGTGGCGTTGTAATATTGGTACAACGTCACGGCATACAGGAACGTGGTGAAGATCACTAGCTTCGTGGAGGTCGACCTACGGTTTATGGAGATGCCTGGAAGATAAGCAGGTTTATGGCCCGGTTTCGGAGCTGAACGAGAATCGAATAATCACATTTGTTGAAGTACAAGTCAATTAAGTACCTAATCCTGTGACTGGTCAAATCTCTTACTCGTACGTCTCCACACCGCTCCACTTTGATTGAAGCTGGGACTTATGAGCGTATTTCTACCAGAATGCGGAACCAGCCGTCAAACTAGGGAAGGTAATGTTATCAGCTGCTCCTACCAACTATTAGCCTTAAACTTTGCCCAGCCGTCGCCGTACCGGTACAGGTCAGGTGGAAAACGTTCATTAGAGACGGATACGGACTGCATAGCAAGAAAGAAGCTGAAGCAGACCAAAAGACGAATGAATGAATACAGATGGCGACTGATGTAAAGGAGAAAAAGACCCAGGTAACGATGCGACCCCAACTAAATTGGCAAGCTAACATCGAAATAAAGTTAGCACGCAGTCAATACATCAATGCAACACAAAGTAGATGGGAACAACATAGAAACGTAAAGCGCGTTAGTCTTACCTTGTTGACAAATTGCCCCCCAAATGATCAGTGCCGCCAAACTCAACGAGGAGTCTTCATTATCGCCCCTATTGTTCTGCACCACTAGCATGGCCCACAGTGTAACGGCCGTCACCACCAGCATGGTAATAACGCAGTACCACACGACGACGCTCAGAGGCCGCGTGTAGATCGTGTAGAATCCACCTGGGTACTTCGGGTGGCGGAAGATGAAACTGTGCCTATGTGACGGAGAGAGAATATTTGAAGTACCAAAAGCCTCTTGATGTTTTTGGTAAATGAATATGAACTTACACTACTATAGGACCTAGGATGTTATTAAAACGGACTTCTACACACTTATCTACGCAACATCCGGTCGAGAAGAGAGCCGGTCAGAAAGAGCTTTGTGCCCATATGCAACAAAAGGGAAAAGACGTGACTTGACACCGCTTGGGACTATTCATTTTGCATGGAAATAAGGTTAAGGTACAATGGATGTAGATTGTAGGTTCCTATATATCAGTAAACTAGCAAGTTTTACCTCGACATCCAGACCTCCGAGATGTACTGGACGTGCTGCCCTCTATCGATCCGGTAGAAGACAGGAGCTCCACCTATTTCCGCCATGCCACTATACAGAGCGTTCACCATCCCGTCGAAAGTGCCATTGCGTTTGTAACCCCATGTACTGACTCGGTGCAAGTCGTAGCTACAAACAATAGTAGGTGTAGCTACCTATTTGACAGCGAAAGGTAATGAAAGACCTAAAATAAGAAGGATACCTTTACCTACACAATCTCAGGTTTCTTCGAAGCTGAATGTAGTCTAGCTAATTCATTGTGTTACCATGGTGAGCTGGTGAGCAGCCGCAGATTAATGCAATACAGCATAGGATTATCATGGTCATAATGAAGCTCATTACTTAACGTGACCTTAATTACCTAACAATAGTTTTCAATACGTACTAACACATTCCCATCGTCGCTGGTTAGAATTAGGACTACCCCTGGTTGTAGCCATCTTCCGAGTACCTATATAGGTATATATAGGATAGGATTTTAGAACTAGGGTCATAGTTGTGGAAATGATAATTTCTAACAAAAATATAGCCCTCAACGAATGCGCAACAGCTACACAACAACACGCCTACGATACCGGTAAGTCAGCAATTCACTCAGTCAAACTCACCTGATATTATACATATCCCGCATAAACTTCAACATTGTGAAATATTTCATTCGATGCACTGTGTCTACGTCAATCTGCGACTTAATAGGCTTCTCCATGTACTGCTCTACAGTCTGGTTGGCCAACCTGGGCGACGAGAGTATCACTACAGCTGTCTTGACGAACGCGCCTTGCAAGTCCCATCGTTTCGATTCTTTGATACATAATGAAGAATCCCAACTACCTACCATTCTAACATTGTATTTCCCCTTAAAGTTAGATCCAGTGTTATAGACTTCGTACAGATTATATGTTTCATTCATCCTGTGTGCGACTATAACATCAGAATCTACTTCTGCTGGATATTGAGATAACGTTTTCGTAGTTTCCGACAGATGTTCCGTAATTATTATGTAGGAATATCGCTGAAATGATGTGGTGCTTGAGTCCAACACTGAGCTCCATCCTGCACAGGCAGTGTCTATCACTAAGCCAACTCTAGGATAAGACTTCGTGACATTATAAGTAACATTATAATCAATTTTAGCACTCGCGATCAAGACATCGTGATCGCTGAATAGTTTATGCATAACATTCACAAAATAGTTATCGTAACAATGAAATATTACTCCGTTTTTTATATTTTTATGTTTAAGAATATCGATTATTAAATGAACGTCTGTTAAAGAAAGAGTTAGTAATACGTTGCAGAACAAATTCATGTTGAAATAATGACGAAAGTTAAAAAGGTTTTATTCCGTGGTCAGTTTTTCATACACTCTTGACTCCTGTAGCCTCTCAAAATATCTGGTACTCCGTGCTATCAGTTCCTTGTGAATGCGGCCTCCAAACATGTGGTGATTGGACTCGATTATACTTGAAACGTGACCGACAATAAAATGGGCGCGATTATAAAATATCTCCTATTAGGCCAGCAGGTCACTGCGGCGCACGAACTGCCTCCACAATCGAGCGAGTGTAAGCTACACTCGCTGTGGAGGCGGTCTGGCACAATCACAATGTGCACAACCGTCTCCTGTAGCATATTATTATATTATAGTGAACATAATACACAGGTGGTCAAATCAAACCAAAATCGTTTATTGTTATATCCATAACTAGCGACCCGCCCCGGCTTCGCACGGGTGCATGTATTATACATATAAACCTTCCTCTTCAATCACTCGTATCTATTTAAAAAAAACCGCATGAAAATTTGTTGCGTAGTTTTAAAGATTTAAGCATACATAGGGATATAGGGATATAGGGACAGAGAAAGCCACTTTGTTTTATACTATGTAGCGATAGTGATGTGCAACATACAGGTGGTAAATAAATAAAAAAAACAATTAAGGACCCTGTCGGGCACAGCATTTTTTTAAATAAATAGTGAGAGGAAGAGCGCTTAATTAAAAAATTGTTCATTATTATTACTGTAGTATAGTTTTTATATAAGTGTTTTAGTATAATTTCGTGTGTGTATATGTGTCTGGCACGGTTTTACATAAGTCAGTAACCGCCTAAAATCGCTAGATGTGGCATTTGAGTCATGCTCATGAATGGCTTACTTTTATAGTCGTACTTGTGGTAGATAATCTGAAGATTTGAAAAATTTTTGTGTTGCTGGAAAGTATAATTTTTAGCTGCTGAACAACAGCAGTTGTGTTTATGATGGCGATAATGATAAGTTAGAACTCATCCCACGCGCTGGCAGTCCCGCACCCGTTACTGGTTACTGCTGCTCATACAATTTTTTTTTAAACAGACGCGACCTTGCAACCTCTTTTTTTTAGCGTAGTAATGGTGCGCCGCAATGAGAGAGCGCCTTTACTGTCAGCAAGTCAACTGTAATTATGAATATTTTATGAGTGAAGCTTCTGTTTACGTTAATAGAACCTCTATTAACGTCAACATCATGTCGACTTTTGATAAGAATAACTATCATAGTTTTTAATGGGAATATTTATAGTCAGTTTTTTAGTCTTTTAGCTATGACAAATTCGAAAAGCCCATGCAATAGTACCTACACCATCCACTAGCTATTTAATGCAAAATTTCCCACAGTACATTTGGCATCATCATTGTATACAGTTGTAGTAGTAAGTAAAGAGTTTTTGGTAGAAATATTTTAATAAATATTAAATAACTATTCTAAACAGGACAAGCAAATTACACAGAGCCAGGGACATTTAAAAACTGTAAGTAGAGAAAACGTCTTGGAAGGGAAATTCTGCGTTATCAGGAATTAGGAGATCTGACAGGAAACAGACAGTACCAGCAGTGCCTTCATACAGACTCTCCGGATTATCTGGTAACCTTGCATCTCTAACAAACTCTTCTGTAAAGACGAAATCAGCAAACATTTTTGCCCTATGCAGGTATTTTATATCACCAGTTAATCTATGCAGGAGCAGGAACACATAACCATTGCCACCTACTCCATGGCAAATACCAGGGCCCTTGCGTAACAACCCCTTCTGCCACACCAGTTCACCAGCCTTGATACAAGCATCATAATATCTGTTATCTTTGTAAACTAAGTATGCTTTAGCCATTGCAAAGATAGTACCAGGAGCACCATGGCACCAATGCAACAGCTTGTGCTCACTTTGTCCAATTTCCTCCAAACAACAAGGCCAGTTTCCTTCATCATTTTGCAATGAAACAAGGTATTCTAATGTTCCCTTGATGTCATTAGCAGCACTCCTGTTAAATTTAATATATCCAGGAACAGATAGGAGTATCTGTAAGATAAAGCTTATCCCATGTGCAGCTCCAAGGTACTCTGTGTTATAGTAGTGATACATCAATGGGCAAGGACTCTTATTTTTCGCAGAGAAATCCCTTCCTGAGGCCACTATCACATCACATATCTTGTATAATTCCTCATTCGTAAACACTGGTTTTTTAAGTTCCCGGCTCATCCACAACGCTCCAGCCAGGTAGCCAGCACGCCCAACAAAAAACTCATCTCCACCACATTTGAGGAACATAGGGTTAAGATATTGTGTGTACAAAGATTTGTACGACTTCAGCATTTCAGAAGAATTTTCATCGCCTATTTCTTTGTACAGAACAGTGGCTAAAGCGTAAGTACCGGCGTCGCCTAATAGAAACGAAGTCTTATCTCCGGCCGACGTCTCCAAGGCTGGCTTTAAATATTCAATGCTTTTTTCTAAATACACAGATTTATTATCGGAAAGCATTGGGTTTTTAAATAGATTATAATACATGTAAGAAACGCCTGTGACGCCGACATACAGGCCACCATCGACATTCTTCCGTGAAGGATGCAGGCGTTTGGAAATGCTATTGGTGAACTCGTGTATTTGAGCAATCACGTCTTCTTTCTCAATCGTAAAAGGCTCTCCTGGCTTGTAATCATCGTATGGGTTTAAAAAGTATCGTACCATTGTATCTTCAAAAGTAACAGGGGCCACAAAACTGGTCGAAAGTAGACTCTTAAATGTAAGAAGTACAGTCGCAGAAATCTTTTCGAAGCTTCTACGCATCAATGCAACTTATTGAAATACCCTTGTAAGAAAATAAAATAAACAAGAAATAACTTTTCTAGCAAACCGTTCTTTCGCTTAGCAAAATGCGATACTGTTTTGTTTTTATGAACTTGCTTGTCAATAATTTTATTCAATCGTTTTCATACGGTTTTCATTCATTATTGACAATTTTGCCAACCGAACAAGCACAACTGCAGGAATCAAAAATATTCGGTTGCGTTCACGTTTGATCTTATTTTTCTAACATTGGACTTATTGCGCTCCAATATTACAAATAATTAAATACAAATAATTCCAGAATATTCTTATCCATACAAATAAATAAAATTGAAGTCTGTTTGCAACATCAACAGCTTTTTACTAAATGCTTATGGAAGTATAAACGAAAACCCATTATTTTCAATTTTTGTCTGTCGGTCTGTGGTAAGCTGAAAGGGAATCGACGGTCTTGGTATGGACATGATTGTGATGAGGAGGGACAAATCGCGTGTGACTAAAAGAGTGATGAATATAAACGTTGATGGATCGAGAGCGAGAGGAAGACCAAGGAAAGGATTGATGAATTGTGTGAGGAATGATATGAAAGATAAAGAAGGAAATGATAGCGTGACGGTTGACAGAGGAGAATAGAAGAAAAAAACGTGTTGCGCCGACCCAAGTAACATGGGACAAGGGTAGGAAATTGATGATGTCTGACTGTCTGTCTGTCCGTTTGTTCCGGCTAATCTCCGAAACGGGCTGGAACGATTTTGACGAACCGAACTTACTTTTACTGGCAGATAGCTGATGTTATAGGCATGCATGGGTAGCATATATACCTACATATGCTACTTTTATTTTAGAATAAGAATTAGGGTTCCGTGCAAAAAAATTAAAACCCTTGAAATTGGTAACAAAATTCGATTAAAAAAGGGAAGTAATATTTTGTTATAATAATTTCACGCCAACGAAGGTCGCGGGCAACAGCTAGTTTTAGGTAATTTTAAAGAG
Organism: Eurois occulta; assembly: GCA_950022335.1. Taxonomy (NCBI): domain Eukaryota; kingdom Metazoa; phylum Arthropoda; class Insecta; order Lepidoptera; family Noctuidae; genus Eurois; species Eurois occulta. Next base: position 13,987,761 of record OX465498.1, on the reverse strand, counting down.
CCTACCTAAAAATATAAACACAGATAACGCCAAAACTAGAATAACAGCTTTTTCGCTGCAGATAGATAGCTACTTAAAACATAGTGCAAGGCCGATAAGCGTTACTAAGCAACCTGTTTGTCTGAGTGATGAATTAAAATGGACCAAAACTGTCTTTTGTACGAATTTAATTTAATAAAATAAAATTGTATCAAATGGGGCCAATTGTTTCTTAAGTCTTTTGTACCGTTATATATTGTTACTATTATAGAATAATGCCTATCACATATAACCGTGGAAATGTAAGTAACGAGGACAATAAATTTAAATTACGTAAATATGTAAATTACTATTTTTGTCAGCTATCGATCGTTGTGTACTTAATTTATTTTAATAAAGGTAAGGAAGATAGCTTTCCGTACAAGGGGTCGGTCAGCTCAGTCTCTTGATGCTGGTGGGGCTCGGGTTGACCCTGGTGCTGGAGGTGACGGCCGTTTATTTTTGCAAATAAGACCAGCGCTACCGGATCCGAGAGCTGCAATAGTTCAACGATCTCAAACAACGCTTTCCGGGTAAGTGGCAAATATATAACCACTTTCTCCCAGACGAAGCATTCGTTGTTTATTATTCCTTTTTAAACCGACTTCAAAAAAGGAGGAGGTTTTAAATCCTCTATTTTCTATTTATTGTAACTTTAAGTAAAGATTAAATCAAAGACTTAACTCGTAAAAACTTTATATTCAATAGGTACTGTAGAAAGTACTCTATTACAATATTTTTTTATTGTTCTTTAACAGCAATGATTTCGTGCTCAAAGAAGATAGCAAAGATGAAACAATCAATTTGCAAGCTGTGGGTGAAGGAAAAGTTCAACTTTCTAGGACCCCACAAGAAAAAGACAGACTACCTGACCGGATTAGCTTGGATAGGTACCTACCCGTACATTGTTCATTAAACTAACCAACACTTTTCTTGACTCATTTTACTTCGCCCTTCTCCTTTGTCCTTAAAATTATATTTTCCCCATTTTTTATGAGAGTCCTCGATCAAAGTAGTCACGTAGGTAGGTAACTACTTTAAGATTTAGATTAAGCCAAATTTCCTCCAATATTATGTAATCTATCGACGTTATTATTTGTTATCGTTAATTCATTATCATTGGTTTCAGGAGAGGCCTTTCGTCAATACCCCATATAGTCGGAGAGCCAGGCTTACGACTTTTATCCTTACAGCACAATCTAATTAACAGTTTGTCGGGATTATCTCCCTTAGACTTAGGTAAACTTGTGTTTCTGGATGTGTACGACAACCAAATTGACAAAATTACTTCTTTGGAAAGACTGTTTGGCTTGCGAGTGCTTTTAATGGGAAAAAACAGGTAACCAACAAACGCCATCGCGATTTTTTTTTTACTATTGTAATTTCTATTCGTATATTATAATGTTACAGAATAAAAAGGATCGAAGGTCTCACAAACTTAGTGAAGTTAGAAGTTCTAGATTTACATGGAAATAGAATTGGAAAAGTAAGCGGTTTATCTAACTTAAGTGAACTGAAAGTGCTCAATTTAGCTGGTAATCAAATCAAATGTGTCGGTCAAACGGATCTTCAGGGTCTTGTTTCTCTAAGAGAACTGAATTTGAAAAGAAACCGTTTGAGAAAGCTGCTTGGATTTCAAAACACGCCAAAATTACATAAACTTTATCTTGGTAACAACGATTTACAAAGGTATAATATAATTTCCAACTACCAATCTCGTATTCACTTATTTACGTCATGCTATTTTGCAGTTTTTATTTCTGATTTCCAGTGTAGAGGATATGTCGTCCCTTGCTGAAGCGGAATCTCTAGTTGATGTATCTCTAGATGGAAATCCTGTGGCTTTGGGTGGAGATTGCGTACCGTTTCTTGTGTCATATCTCCCTAATTTACTTACTTTGAGCAACATGCATGTTACTGAACAGGTAGGAAAAGTGGCGAAAAACCAAAATACTCTGTTGGCTTTATAAATAAGAGATACATTAAAAAAATTACGTTTTCTACAGGTACGTAAGGCTGCAATGGCTTGGCGAAATAATAAAGAAGCAGCACATGCAGCTTACTGTGCACTAGGTGGAGCAGCGCAGCAAGAAGCCCGGCGAGATCAAATAATCAACAATGCTCGTACTAACTGGGAATTGCTCAGGTTTTCATTATATTTCTTAACTTACTACTATTATAAATGCGAAAATTTGTTAGGATCGATGGATGTGACTTGATGAAATTTGGCGCACAGTTGGTTTATACACCATTATTTTTAGGTTGTTCTGGAGCCGAATACCATGAACTCGATCATCGAACTCGAAACGATTGGAACTATTTTTTTGAAAAAATAACAATAAAAAAAATCACGAAAGAATAAAAGAGAATGCTCATGGAAGTATGGAATCCCGTACCATGCTGCATCAAAATCAAACCTTGTTTTTTATAGACTACACTGATCGTATTAACTCCTACAAAAATTATTTTTGAAAAAAAAACCCGCGTTTCAGAGTTATTTTATAAAATCGAAACTAACCTAAAAAGTAGGTCTATTTTTTCGACGCTACCAACGACGTATTTTAACACACATACATTACATTATTGCTCTAAAAACAGCGTAATACACTAATATTAGTAAGAATTACGAGTTAAAGTAACATCCACAGTATGCTTGACTGAAACTCGATTTTATTTTAGACATTTACATTGCCAATAGTCAGTCAGTACAGTACAAATGTCAGATGCCACAGATAAGATAACTATAAACCATAGAGTATAGTAAGTGCTATAAACTAGTCGGGATTTAGGGATGTAATCGATAAATCAAAATCTTTAGGCTGAGAAAATCTATTTTGTTGCAAATAGCAATAAACCAAACTAAATCGATTTGGTGTACTGATCTTACTTAATTGTAATTAATTTTAGAGTCCGCTCGACAGACAAGGGTTTGTTCAATTGAAACGGAACGTCATTTATATTCAGTTGAAACGGAACGTCATATAAAGGGAGTAAAACAATATTCGTACTTTTAAACTCGAAAAGTATATTTCCAGTTCAAAAATCAAATCCCCGACGCGTAATGCCGTAAAAAAATATGAAACTAATTACTATAATATTTTGGTTTTGAGGCGCGAGACTTTTTGGTACCAACTTTGGTCATTGTCCTTTAATGTTTTTTTTTTGAAATAATGAGAACTCAAATGCATATGTGTGTGTAAAACGTATCCACGTGGCAATACATGCGAACGATACCCATTGAAAAATTCATTCATCGATCGATTCTCATTATTTCACAAAAAAAAACATTAAATTTATTCTTTCGTGTTTTTTTTTATTGTTATTTTTTGAAAAAAATAGTCCCAATCGTTTCGAGTTCGATGATCGAGTTCATGGTATTCGGCTCCAGAACAACCTAAAAATAATGGTGCATATATCCTGTATTTACACATAGGATACTTTTTATCCCGGTAATACGGCCCCGTGGGGCAATTACCGAACTTCGCGAAACCTCGCGAATCGCGACTCTTATAATTATAACATTATAGAATGAAACTCGAGGTTATTCATTTATATCTTATTTTTAGATCGGAAAATAAATGCTTCGTCCCTCCTACTGGTCTCACGAAAAATGTAGACGCAGAAAAAGAATTCTCCATAGAAGCGACAACAGTAATCACACAAAGTGGTGAAACTCAAACGTTGGAAGCTGCAGCACTTCCAGATGTCGTTATGTCTATGCAGCAAGTCGAAACCGAAGACTCCGATTGCAAAATTAATAGCGATGTAAATGCAAAACCGGGGACAGACCACGTAACAAAACCGTCGCAAATGAAGAAATTGCAAAGAAGTTCAACAGCCAGAAAACCCTCTGAGAGAAGAGTTAATTTTTCTGACAGAAGTGCCTCTCAAGATACAGACGCATCTCATTCTACATCCACTAGTAGTGATTGGAGACTACCGCCCATATTGTTACCGATAATATCTTCTTTGGAAAACGTTAAACTGGCAGATAGCTCAGAACCGATACTAAAACGCTGGGAAAGTATATCCAGTGTCGAACCAGTAGTTGATTCTTCGTTCAGCTCGCTGCCATCTTCTAGCAGTGACAGTGAAGAAGAAACGAAGAAAAGACCTGTTCGACGTATGCCAACAGCTTTGAGGCGTCGAGAAAACTTTGGTACGATGCGGTCAAAGTCAGTCTGTGATCCAGAAAGTCGCAGATCTAAATCCAAGAATTCAGATATAAGTGAAAACGCGAGCAATATATCAAGTAGTACAAACGTTGGTTCTGTAGCCAATTCGTCGACTTCAGGAAGTGATCATAACAGTAAATTTCTTCGACGTGAAAGCTCCCTTAATAGCAGAACGAGTAGAAACATAAGAAGTGCAACAATATCACGAAGAAATGAAAGGGCATCTTCAGCCAATAGAGCATCTACTGCAAGAACAAAGACGGTCAAAAATATGAATTTAGCTAACTTCAAATCTTCGGAGCCTGTGCCGAAGACATTGCCTGCTTCTAAAGACAGAGAACAAGGTAGTTTGTTGTTTTTTTTTTAACAAAATCAAATATTTTACATACACTGACTACATAACAACCTTATTTTGTACAGGAGTTGATTATCTAGTTGAAGTCTGTGACGGAGTGGTGAGCGCATGGGGAGCTGGTGCTGTTCGACGTCTCGCTCGTGACTGGGACTGGGAGCGTGCGCGCACGGTCACGCGAGCTGCGTACCACTATATACATTATAATGCAGTCGCACAATCACTGCCCGAGCTAAAAGCCAAGTAAATAAAAAAAAACATCATGTAATAAATAATATTTATTTTAAATTAAACACAAACTAATAATTTTTTGCTTTATCAGGTTTCCAAACGTCAGCCATATATCAGTTCGTGCGACGGGTCTACAATGGCTTGGACAATTGCATGCTCTAGCTGAATTGCGAGGCGTCACCGGTCTAACAGTGCTACCCGAGGGCAACCCCATTTATGCGAAAATCTGGAGAGAATATGCTATCTACAGGCTCGCTCATTGGGGTTTAAAAGAGATCAATGATGAGCCGGTAAGTAGTTTTAAATAAAATCGTGGCATAACTGGGAACCTTCTAATTACGGAGATATTGGAGGTCAAAGTTCAAAATTTTTAATAAAATTACAAGTTTTTAATATTTTAATACTTTTTGGGTAGAGTTGTTTGATGTACAGAATACTTGGTTAACGGCTTCGTGAAGGGTCCGTTTACACCTTGTATTGGGCAGTTACTAAATTCATTATTCTACAGGTAACTGATGAAGAAATCAAATTGGCAAATATAACTTATGGCGGGCTTAGTGATATTGTACTTCGAGCTATACCTGACGCTCCGTTACAACCTCTTTTGTCGAGACTAGGAAGGAGTGGTAATAATGCTGCTAGTGCTAAGGCCTGGTTAAGAGCTGCTGATCCGGCTTTAAGGGACGTCATTGCAAAAGAAGCCTTACAATATAAAAAAGGAAATGTGTCGCAGGTAAAATAATCAAATAAATATTAATAACAATATCCGTACGTTCTCCTAACACGGTGATTGAATGGAGGTGAAATGTATTTATACCTTTTAACATTCAGTACATATTTGGATGCCGTTGTTTATCTCATTATCGTCAGTACCATTATTGCAACACAATGTATTCTACAGGATGACATGAGCTGGCGAGTTCGTGGCCGCGGTCAACTATCTCACGCAATTGAATTAGCATGTGGGGCTGCGCAAAGACTTAGAGCGCTCGAAGTACAATGGCCAACAATATTAGTCGAAATGATTGAAGACATTCTGAGGGACTTTTCAGACATGGAAACACATGTGAAGGAACAAATGAAAATGCTTATGGACACAATGTGAATGAGTATAGAAAAAATAGCTTTATTTAGACTAGAATTAGTGTCAAACATCGCGCCGCCAAAATCTAGATTATTAGGAAATGACAATTAATTACAGCATCAAGAAAAAATATTTCACAATTAGTCTTTTCACGGGCCACTTAGTCAATTAATTTAACTTATTAAAGTACCTACCACGAAAGTTATTTATCTTGTAAACAAAATACCTATCCATATTTTTATAAGTTTTCTTTACCAATAGGTTAGTGTAGAAAACAATAAACAATCAAAACCCAGTAACTTTGTCGACTGAACAGTATTGTAATTTGCTCAATGTAAGTAGGGAATCAAACTGATCAATTAATAGCATGTTTAATGTTTTGTAGTACCTCGGATGTTAGAACCATTTGTTAGTAATGTAGGCATAGAATAGTATTAGGTGATATACTGCCCTGCATGTACCTCCTTAATTTTAATACTTAATAAACAATTTATAGATCTTTTTTGTATTTTTTTTTAAATTTATATTAGGTATGTCTACGTAAGTACCTTAGCTTTTGCTATAGCTGTTGGAGTTAGGGGAGAATGGAAGAAAAATAAACATCTTTTTTACATAAAAGTCTTTTAGCAAGAAAATTAGGTTTATCTATCAACATTGGACGAGTATAATATAATTATAAAGTTTCATATCTGTGCTATTAACCGTTGAGGAGTTCCCTCGTGAGGAGGCGATTCTGGCTGCAGGATCAAGTCTTGCCTGTCAAAAAATATATTGTTGCCAGAACCTAAGACCACATAAAATGAGCGACTTTGCGTATCAATACCTGTACCTATAGCAACAGTTCGGCGAATAAACTATATAATACTCGTATGTACAAACTATTTACATTTTAAAAAGTACACGTAAGAAGAGGGACTTTGTATAAAAATATCTCTGTAGTTTCCCCACAAGTTACCTTGTACTTGTGCTTTTCTAATAAAATCGTCTCTTTCAACATACTTCTTGCTTCTTTTTGGTAATGTCTTCTTTCCAAATGTTTTTTACTGGTCGACTTTGAAATTTGCAAGAGTAATATCATCCTTCAAAATGTGTAAAATAATAATAATATCTTGGGACAGTTCGGAAAAGACTGACCATACATTATTATCATTTTATTATCTCTAACACATAGAGTTTGTATTACTTTAATTAATTCAAAGGGGAACGAAAACTTCAGAGCGAGAAAGGGACGTCAGTGGAGTGTGTCCTTGTCTAACAATTGTATATATACGTTAACGCTGGAAAACTATAGGAACATATATACTATTCCGTTTTTTGCAATTTGTAGATCAGTGTCAGGTTGTATGTTGATGAAAAATGGGTTGCGCCAGTTTATCGTATGTAGTTACTGTAAAGTTATAATTATAATCATTAATACAACCCTCTATGTTCATTTAACCCTATTCTGTAACTATTTCATGAAAAAGTCATTCAATGGGGTTACATTAATTAAAGGATTGTATTGATAATTTTAATGATTATAATTCTGTAACTACGTACATGTTACTCGCGCGACTCATTTTTCATTAACATTTAACCTGCCACTGACCCGCAAATTGCAAAAAACTTTAGAAAATTTGAATTTCGGGGACCACCTTGACGCTTCCACCTTTATGTATGTACAGACGCCAGCACATCAAGCTACTACATTCTGTCAAATTTATTTTATAGATTTTCAACTTTATCTCTATAATATTAGGTTCAAGGTTGGTTGGGAAAATCTGACAGTTTCGGGTAGGTTGACCAGCTGGCGTCTGTACATGTTCTGAATGGTTAGTGTAAAATAGTACCTAAGTAAGTTGTAAAATAGTATTTACGCCAAAATATTTTTGGGAAAATAAATTATTCACATGCATCGAACTCGGAGTTTATCTTCAACCTTCTGACGACCTCAAATCATCTTTAGACCATCTTCCTCAGTTCTGTACTGAATAGAAATTAGTCTGGTCAAAAATATCAGTTAGTATATCTTTCGACGATCTTTACGATCACCTCCTTGCTGACTTTGATTAATTTATTTTATTTTATTTAGTGCTGACACTCTAAGATTCTTTTTTCTGATAACTTTTTGATGGACAAAGAAATCAAAATATTTAAAAAGGAACCCCCCATTGGACAAATTCAAATGAAGGGTTAATTTTTCATCTCCCTCTAGTGCCTTTTCATCAACTTGCTTTGAGTTGTACGTAGACTGATCATGTGCAACAATTGCTCTTGAGGAACAAGAAAAGGTATTCCTTAAGCAGTGGACAACCACGATACAGGCTGAAAAGCGTTTTATATTTTGAACGAAACAAATTGACAGCGCTACCAACCTTCAAACACTATGCTGATTGACAAAAATGAGTGACAATCAGTTGACACACACACACTTGAATCGTAATTGACAGTCTGTTGTCAAATGATAAAAAAGATATAACAATTTGTAATTAGCATTAATTCACTGCATTATTCAATGTAAAATGAAGCAGTGATTGCAAGTAATTACGAAATGGACGACACTGAGAGCACTACAACGTCTGCTGATGAGAACACCGGTAACTTGTGCGACAACCCGACAAGGGATACTTTAGCTGAGGGCTTGCTTGGGCTTCTGAAACCTACTGTGGACCAGTTAGACGATAGAGTCAGAGCTACAAGGTAATTAATAAAGTCGACAATAATATTGTGGAAGGCTTTTTGTTAATAAATATTTATACTGAACCGCGGCTTCAAGATCCAATTTTCGACGACAAATTAGACAACTACGTTGATAACCTCATCTTCTTGAAACTCATCGTACAATTTTTTATATATCAAGGTCTATAAAATGATTTTGTTGTTCCAGTACTTTCTAAAACAAAATAGAATACATGTACATGTGTACTAAAACTAGGTCACAAGCACCCATATCCTTGCTACATACCTACACATAACATTGTACCAGTGTCTTCCTTAAACCCAATAACATGCAAGCCTTTCAATTTGTGTCTTCAATTTCCAGGATATCCCAGTTAGAACTGAAACAACAGATAGAATCATTGAATGAAGAACTACAGAATGTACGAGAAGCTTTGAACAATCACCCTGACTTGGACCCCTATGTGAAGAAGCTCATATCGTGCAAACACAAGGTCACCGTAGTACTGAATGTGTTACAAGCGTCACAGGTTGGTTGTTACTTCATAATACCAGCTAAAATAATTGCTTTTAATTTCCTGTTGATTAAAATGGAAATATATTTTATACTATACTGTTATTACCAGAGATACAGAAAAGGTAGACCAAATTTACCTATACCCTCAAATTCAACCATTTTATTATAGAACTTAAAAATACTCAATTTTAGAGAGGATCCACATGTTACTTCTAAGTTGAGGCAAATATGCTGTATCTATTCCAATCGCTGGTAATTACTGACCACATGTAAGAAGTTTGTAATGAAAATAAATTATAAACTGAATAATATTTGCAAAATCCTAATCAAATCCTTGTCACCATTTCAGGACAGACTCAATGAAATAAGACGGATGGTCAGCAAAGAGAAGACTGTACGCACAGCTGTACTGCCTGATCCACCTCCCCAAGAGCCTGAACAGAGCACCAGTGGAGTGGTCACAGACAAGGGAAGCATCAACTGACAGCATGGAGACCCCATATCAGAACCACATCAACAAGGCTGATTATGACCATGTGTATGAACCTGCAGAGGACAGCTTCCTACTCATAGACGCCTTAGAAAAAGATTTGGAATATCTAAAGAACAAAAACCCCACATTTTGTTTAGAAGTTGGTTCTGGCAGTGGTGTAGTTGTTACAGCCTTTGGCATGGCATTCCCACACACGTTTTGTGTAAGCACAGATGTTAATTTTAAAGCGTGTGTAATGTCTAAGCAAACTGCTGCTTACAATAAAGTTAATTTAGATTCATGCAATATGGACTTGGCTAGTTCCTTTACTGATAACATTTTTGATGTTATCATCTTCAATCCACCATATGTGGTGACTGACAGTGAGGAGTGTGGTGGAAGTGACATTACGGCTAGTTGGGCTGGTGGTGCTAAAGGCCGAGAGATTACCGACAGGCTACTCAACATGATACCAAAGAAACTAGCCAATAATGGAGTCTTCTATCTTCTGCTCATTGAAGAAAACATTCCTGATGAAGTTGTTCAAATCATGTGTAGTTACGGATACAAATCGGAAACTGTTATAAAGAGGAAAGTTCGAAATGAGCAACAATTAGTTTTAAAGTTTTTTATGTAAAGTTGATATTCCTAGTTTGCAATATTGACAAGACAGATTGATGAAATTATATTATTTTGTTTTGCTTCAGTGTTGTTGTTTATAGCTTGAGGTCAAATTAAACAATGTCTTCTATTATATTGCAATCACTGTTGTATATTAATAAGTTTAACATAATTTATAAATTGTATCAAAAATATATTTTGTAAATAGAATAATGATATCTTTTTTTCAAGCAAGATTCTTTTTGACAGCGTCTCCAAAAGCTTTAGCTCCTTCATCATTTTCTGCAGCTCCTGGCAGGGAGGAGCACTGCTTCACCCATCTTTCAATGTTTGGGAAGCTTGAGATATCCCAGCTAACAGCCTGAAATACAGTGAAATAAATAAACACTGACTGAACAAGTACTATTTAATAGAACATTAATGTTATGAGTTAGCAAAAGTGCAATAGAAACTAAATAAAGGTGCACAGTTTACCTCATAATAAAAAGACAGGTAGACCACATTATTTATAAATATGTTAGCTAATGGCTATTCCTCAGCTTTGCTTTTGCCCCAGTTTTGCTTTGCTTTGCTTTTAATTTGCTAGAATTTAAAGCCAATGTGCAATGACCAAAAATTATTTGATCCATGTAAAATAGCAGTCCAAGGTTTTGGTAAGGGTTACTCTTACCACACTACACTACATAAAAGATGGTTTACCAAAAAAAAGACAGACAATTCTGGCTACACACATACAGTTTATAACATTGTTCTTACCAGGATGCTGCTCAGAGATGCATAAATAGATGTGTCAGCAATAGTGGGATTTTCACCAGCAACCCATTTACTGTCATTGAGGAACTGGTTCAGGAAGCCAAGAGTGATATTCAGGTCATCCTTCAGTGGCTTCTTTATTTCTTTCTCTCCAAGAAATAATATCGGGAACTGGAAAATAAATTGGGATATCATTGTATGTCACACTCACCACCCATTTCTTACCATACTGCTTAACAAGAAAAAATACTACTGACGAAAGTTTGGACAAAGAAACATGAATAAAGATTCCGCAACTGTTGACTTACACAAATAGCCCTTATCTTCACGTATAAAGAGGAACTATCAAAGTACAATCTCTGATTGATCAAAGCGCGCTGTTTTAAATCTTTTGGGTAGTACTGGTCATCCTTCCCATATTTATCGGCCAAGTAACACGCTATAGCCCGACTCTCCCATATTACGAAACCATTATCATCCAATGTAGGTACGCAGTGCTGAGGATTTATTTTCAAAAAACTTTCTTTCATCTGTTCCTTTTTGAATAAATTGATAATTTCGACTTCTATTGGTACTTCAACTGCTCTAGCTGCAAGTAAAGCTCCACGCGATGGGCCACTGATAGGAAAATGGTAAAGTTTCACGGACATTTTTTTCAAACTTTTAGAGAAAAAGTAAAATGGGTATTTATGTACCTATGTGTAAAATAAGTTAGAAAGTTTTTGACTTCAAGTGCGTGACCGGTGACAGTCAAGCTCAATGAGGTCAGTGATCTGCAACCAATGACGAACGAAACAGGTTCCTTCATAACTTCATACTTCATCCTACTATGATTTACAGTGTGTTATTTATTTTTGCGTCAACCTTTATATTATAGTACTCTGTGCGTCAACCTATTTCTTCGATCGTTATTTGTAAGAAAAAAAAAATAACGAGACCGGTACCGGCGTGTATCCACTAAAACCGTACTTTTTTATTTTTACTGTACCACTTCCGATACCACATTAGTCACACATAATAAAATACGCATTTGTCCAACTCTATTCTCATTAGTGTGTGTGAATGTCATTGACCGTCTTGCTTGTCATTGTCAAAGCTTAGCTCATGTCAAATTGCCAATGTTTATATTTTCCTAAAATAAAATACGAATACGCGCTTATTTTTATAACAAAAACTAGATTTATACATTTAAGATGACGGGAAATATTTGCAGAGTCTGTTTAAATCAAGAATTGTTGGTAGATATATTTAAGAAGACAGGATTTCTTATGATATCTACAAAATTAATGTCTATTGCGAAAGTACACGTGAGTATGATAAAATTATTGTTTTGTTATTTGATTTTATATGAAAACTTACAAGACTCAAAATGCCAATTGTATGAGAAACAACGCTGCACAGTGTATATTGGGCACTATTTAACTGAGTAATAGATAAGGCTAGACTCCGAGTCCGTCATATAGTTTCATACATTAAATCCCACATTAAATTTGTCGGATTCGTAAAATATTTATAAATTTAAAATTTTTAGATAGCACCACAAGATGGCCTTCCAGACGGAATATGTTCAAAATGTGTTCAAAAACTAGATGACTGTATAGAATTTATTGAGCTATGTGAAGCATCTGATGTAAAACTACGGGCCTTACTTGAAAATAACTGTTTCGAAAACAAGTTGATTATGGACAATACAAATATAGAAAATGATAACTTCTTATCAGACAATGAAACTTCTTTATCTCCTAAAAGTGAAGCAGAAAAGCTATTTATAGATGAAAGTATAGATCATAGTATTATGGACCATTCCACCTTAACTGATGACCTTATGGAAAATGAAACAATTATGGACACAAAAGAAGAAATTCAGTCAAAAATAATTAATAACCAGAAGACTCGGAAACAACAATGCTTCACTTGTGGAAAAGTTATGTCATCAAGGCAAGTAAATAGGAATAAATCATCATGGTCATCATCATCCTCCGTCTTTATAAAAAAACAAATAAACTTTTTGTTGGAATGTATAGTTGAACTACATTTTTTACCTACCTGGTATCAGATGTTTTTAAGCCGCCCATGGGCCTCTAACTTGGATTCACATGACATTGAGAAATTTCTCTCAGGCTTGCTGATTTGGTTTCCTGACAACGTTTTCTTTTACCGAATCTAGAGATAATTATATGTACAAGACAGGAATCCGAAAAATTTGAGCTCGCTTCGCCTTTTCAGATTTCGTCTCAAGACACACATGCGGACACACACTGGAGAGCGTCCATTTTCCTGTCCACATTGCAGTAAAAACTTCTCACTGGCACAGAACCTGAAAGTGCATCTGAGAACACATACAGTTGGTAGTTTTTTTCACAACAGCATTCAGATGAAGGACTAAGTTTGGATGTCAATTTTCTTCCAGTCTTAGGCAATCTTTGTAAGCTCTTCAAGTGCCACAAACTTTTACCAAGGATTCAATATAGTATATGTATGATTCTAGAACCCCAGAATCAAAATATCAAGTTTTTTTTATTGGTTTCCTAAACAATAGCAAGGAAACATTTCTGCGCTAGAGTCTAGATTATGAATTATTACTAAATCCATGGTATAGAATAGTTTGTGGCATGATGATGCCCTGTACACTATGTACACCTTTTACCTACAGCTGCTACAGCTGTTTTCCTGTAGTCCTAACTAGTCCAAGAGTAACATTTTAAATTTAAATATATTTCAAAGTGTATTACCATACCATACTTATTTTAACATAAACAACAGGCGTGACCTGTAATCCCCGAAAGGTTAGGCAGGGGTGTTACCACACCAATCCATTGATGGTAGAGGGGATTAGTCGACGTCGATCGAAAGTTTCTCTCTTTCGACTAATCCATTCTACCATCGATCGATAAGTGTGATAACACCCTTACAGTACACCCACATTTCGCCAGTTATGTTTTGAGTCCCATGTAATAGGAGGCTAGCCTATTACCAGCAACAGGGCACAAATACTGCATGGAACTGAGAACTTCCTGAGAAATTCCTGTTGAAAACACTCAATACAACCCCAACCAATATTCCCGATCTGGGATTCGAACCCAGGAGCTCATGCTCAGCAGTCGCGCTTGCGACCACTAGACCACATGGCAAACTACACTCACAGGCACTATTAACCGCGAGCACCCAGTCTTTCTTGAGATTTTTGCAGAATTGTAAAAATAGGTTCTACCAGCTGTTAGCTAGTACTATTTATTGTAAGACATGCTTAAGGCAACAAAAACAAATGCTAAAAGTCATAGAAAAAAAAAGACGTACAATTAATAGCAACATTATAACTTTCAGGGTGAGAAACCTCTGCAATGCCCAATATGTGGTGATGCTTTCGCTCAGTCAGCGGGTTTGGCAGCACACAAGCGTAAGCACTCGGGAGTACTTCCATATGACTGTAAACTGTGTCCGCGCTCTTTCCGGACCATAGGACACCTACAGTACCACACACGGTAATTTAACGAAATAATAAATTCAATTACACAAATATTTTTAGACAGGATAGGCTAAAATTAATTTAAGAATAATTAATACATCTTCAAAATGCTTAAATCACTTAACCGTAAAATACGGAACTTTCAGTCTGTCCATCTGTCAATGATGCTGCATTACCCAGCGCCCTAACGAAAGCGATCAACGCACGAATACGCGATCGTCGCGTACATGTTCATATTTCATCTATTTGTTCAAAATTACAAGACGCAGTCTGTTGGAGCGACGATGCGTTCGGGTTACCCGAACAGAATGAACGCGATGATCGCTGATATTAGGACGCGGCCTTATACCCCCCCCCCCCCCTTTACATATTTCTGCTTGTTGGCTGCAAGTATTCTAAAAGTAGGATAACATTTTAAACCTAGTCTTGTCTTGTGTGTGTGTGACTGAGTGGCGTCCAAGGAATGGAAAGAGAAGTGTTGGTCGCATACTGCGGCGATATGGGCAAACGACATTTAATTGTTGCCATTGCGGGAATATCCTGGATGAAGCTGACACAAGAATGTGGAGCTTGCCACAAGCAAAGATAAGCCTATAGCCAGCAGTGGGTGATTTCGGGCTGTGGTTGATGATGATGGTGATGAAAGTCTTGTTTATCTATTGCAGGCGACACACAGGCGAAAAGAACTTCGAGTGTGATACGTGTGGTCGCGCCTTTATTACTCGCAGCGATTTAAAACAGCACCTAGTAACTCACACCGGCGCCCGGCCCCATGTGTGCTGCATCTGTGGACTACGACTCACTCGCGCCTCACATCTCAAGAGACACATGCAACTCACACACGAAAAGACTGTATACTCGTGTGATCATTGCCCAGCGGAATTTATTAAAAAAACCGAGCTAGAAAAGCATATTAAAACTCATGAAGATTAGGATTGTGAATTTTAATTTATATTGATACATTTCTATGTCTGTAAGTTAGCTATTTAACAACGATCCCAGTATATAAGCAATAGATTGAAGCGATTATGGTAGTATTTATTTAAAATATCTCTAGTATTACCTACACAAACACAAATATGCGAGTTAATTGATTGTTCTTTAAAATACTATTTTATGATGATTATTGATTAAATTCATTCCTTTTGTTTCCTGTGATATAAATCGGCAACTAATAAATGTGTCTTGTTGTTTAATTTCGCCTATTTTCTTAAAAAAATATATGTTTGAGATGCTCACAATAAGCCCTTTCATTTGAAATGTCGCACGGTACAGTTTGCAAACCATTTTTTTTTCATTTTCTAATTTACCCCCCCCCCCCCCTCCCAAAGTGGCCCCAAATGTTTAAAATTCATTAATATACGTTTCACGTCCGTCTTTGGGTCACTGACTTACATACCTATAAGTGTACCAAAATTCAACTCAATCGGCCCAGTAAATTGGCTGTGACAGACGGACAGACAGACACGCGAGTGATCCTCTAAGGGGTTCCGTTTTTCCTTCTGAGGTACAGAACCCTAAAAACGATGGATGTACTGAGGGAAAGACTGCTGAGGTGACCAGTAATAGAGAAGTATGGAAGAAAAAGATATATTTCGCCGACCCCAAATAAATTGGTATAAGGACAGGAGAAAGATGATGACAAGAAAGCGATAAACTGAATTACCGCTCATAATTCTTGGAAGAATTCTGACCTGAAAAACGGGCTCAGCTTAGCTCAGGCGCAGTTGCTCATCTTTTATACCTTGTGCTCAAGTCTTAACTATATTTAATACGAACTCAAGTGGGAAGATGTAACTCCAACCTCGTTGAGTGGGGTTACCTCAATGAACAGCAGCGGGGTGTGGTTGTGGAGCTTTGTCGCAAACTGTCTTATCCTGCCCTCTTACTCTTAGCCCAAAAACATGCAGCCGAAGTGACCTTTGCGCTGCCACCGACGACGCGGTGGAGGTGGCGAAGTTTTGGGTTAACAAAAAATAAAATTTGTCGTGCTAGCGATACGAAGAAGAAGACTCCATTAATAAGATTCATCATGTTACATTTCTAAAGAGAAATAAATATGCTGTAATCTAGAAAGAAAGGAAGAAAACATGTTAATCTGGCACATGCCACAAGTGCACACAATATGAACTAAAAAAACAAAATCTAAACAATAAAAGATAATATTGTGTGTCTCACGGCTGCTCAGTTCAGCAAACTGCCGAGCAGCTAGTGCCCGACGCTGGTTTTCATATCTACAACTCTTTACATGCCTTTTTGGTCTAGCTAAGTGGTTGCAATCACGACTGCTGAGCATGAGGTCCTGGGTTCGATTCCTGGATCGAGCAAGTTGTTATTAGGTTTTTCCATCGGGAATTTCTCAGTAACAGCCAGTCTGGATTTGTCCCCGGTTGATGGCAATAGGTTCGCCCCCTATTACATGCGTCTTAAAAACATAACTGGCAAAATGTGGGTGTATTATTAGGGACACCTCTGCCTAACCCTTCGGGGATTACAGGTGTGATGTTATGTTATGTTTATGTTAACTCTTTATATCATGGTTTTACGTTATGATCACGTTAACTAGTTAGTTATTGGCCTCTTTATTTCCTTCTCTTTAGTAACTTTTTGAACGAATAAATATCATTTTTGCATACCGAGAATATCATCCCCAATTTAGCGGAACTTTCCGGTTTTAGGATTGTAATTCTGGCAACATTCATATTTTCGAATTTTAAAATCGTTAACGCTTCTCTGCCGTGATTGTTACGAGTTCAAGAGTTTTCTTTGTGATTTTCTCGAAAACTGCACAAAGATATTGTTTTGTAAACATAGCTGTTGTATCACTATCAAAAGGGCTTTTCCGAAAAGTATTGGGATTCTATTCTAAAAGCGAATAGTTTCTGTTTCGGCAGTTTGAAATATTGTGACTGTCATTACCATGTCGGCGAGAGAAATTTATTACTCTGAGAAATATTACGATGAAGAACACGAATACAGGTAATTGATTTACATACTAACAATATTTACAATGAAAATACGTACAACAGTCAAGTTATAATCTATTTATAATTTGAAACATTTCAATAGGTTTATTGGGGGTTAATTTCTTAGTTCTGGGTCGTTCTACTTAGAAAGACCGGTACCGGTTTACAAAGTTTTGACGTTCAATTTCCCATGAAAGTATGACGAATCATAAACTTCGATAAACTTAGAACCAAACTAACTTTGAATACAAAAATAAGTTTCATGCAGTTGCCCTGCATGACACTTATTTTTGTATTCAAAGTTCAAAGTCAAGGGCTGATAGAAATCTGGAATTCTCGAAGATTCGGTATTGTTTGCCTTCATAAGTGCACTTGTGATCATACTGAAGGACTGTTTGTTAACATTGTTTTGCTAAATCTGCATGTGGAATGTTGTCTTGAGTTCATAATAAAAATATGAATGCTCTCAAAAGTTCGACGAAGCTGGAAATTGGGCCTGTAGGTACTTGTTTATGATGAATTTAAAAATATTGTGATTTGTACTAATTTCAATTATTGTTTCACAGCGTTAATGTTTTGACAACTACTCACACTTCAACTGATACAAATATTTGTGTTTTCAGGCATGTGGTCCTTCCAAAAGAGATGGTGAAGTTGGTTCCGAAGAATCATTTGATGACAGAGCAGGAGTGGCGTGGCATTGGTGTGCAGCAGAGTCAGGGGTGGGTGCACTACATGACGCATCAACCAGGTCAGTAATACCAATAGAACACTTCATTATAAGGCATATTATTAGGTCCCTATTACATGGGACTAAGCAGTAAAAGTGGTGACATGTGGGTGTACTATGTTTACACATTTGCCTAATCCAATATAAGCATGATATTAATCTAAACTTGTTGTACCTGTGTATTCAAATAAATCTGCAGCTGTCACAGGATTCAAATTGAATGTAAAAAGTGTAATTTACCATCTGCTTGTTCCAACTAAAATATTGCATTTGCTTCCTAAGCTAATTCTGTTGCTGAATTTGTTAAATTATGACTGTTATTTCCTTAGTAAAGTGACTTTTATTTACTTGAACTTATTGCATAACAAGTCCCAAACAACTTGTTTGCTAGATTTTTCAAAACAACCCTTAACTAGTCTACTTTTGCTATTACTGGTTTTCCTAAATTTTTTTTTTTGTTTCAGAGCCTCACATTCTGCTATTTAGGCGAAAGAAAGAAAAGAAGTGAGACCAGACAAAACAAGTGGCGCAAGGTGTAAATGTATAGTTCTTAACTGATATTAGGATTAATGCTAGCTTTAATTAATGTTGCCCATCTCAATCAATGATGAATCTCTAGCATCCATAACAATGTTATTCACCTTTTGACCGCCAGAGCATAACCGACGAGCGTGTCCTCCACGCCCAGCCACAATTTCACTTACAATTTTGTCACATATTTTTGTAATTTGACATACAGGGCACGTGCTTGCTTGTCACGTATATGTGACTATGGCGGTCAAAGGGCTAATGATCAAAAGAATAATTTTATGAATTATGAAAGTTTTTGTACAAATTTTTGAATTGTTTACTTCGCAGCACAGTTTAAGATTCTATATTTATGGTACAAAAAACATATTTGTAGATCCTCCTACCAATCAACATAGGATATTTATACATACATAGGCTGAAATGATTCCTGTGACTTTTGAATCCTATTAACAACTGATATTTAACATTTTAATGTAAATATATAATTGTCATATGACTTTCATATTTCATAGTATTTTTTTTGGTCAATAGTAACAGCAGACTCGTAACTAATGAAAATAAGTTGTTGCTTGTTGTCTGGCACTAGCAACTAACAGAACAGTATAGTATACATGTATTTTGTATGGGCTTTACTGATCTTCATTCCATAATTATTAAGATTTTGTTAAAAGAAGCATGGTTCTAAAGCTGTATAAGAATTTTGATCAGTTAATTGAATTTCAATCAAGTACAATGATAGTTTTTTTGATTTCTTTAAAAAGTTTTAGATCAATGCTTGCTTTTATTTCTTAAATTAGTCATTAAATGTTTAAGAAAATCATAACGTTTCTTGTCATGACGTGAATTGTATTTTACCAGTTTTATGTACTGCACCTATTTTTACATTTTGCTACTAGGCATTCATCCTTATTGTTTTAATCATAATCTCTTGAAGTTTCAACAATATTGGGTGGAAGGGACAGACACACAAATGGGTAACTGTTGGAGCGTCGGTGTCCCTTCCACCCTGTATACAATCATTATCTTTTAGGGTGTAAATAACAAAATAAAAGGTTCGTGTCCTAGCAATAATACATACAGTTCAGTAAAATCATTTAATAATAATTTTTGAATGTAATATTAGTATTTGGATTCATGAGTAATATATTTGTAGGAATTTTTCACATAGTGCCTTAGTATAGAATTATGAGAATATGTGATAAATGTTTTGACTTTAGAATGTAAAATATGGCAATAAAATCAGGTCTGCTAAGATGACCCTTCTAATGTTTGACTACCAAGTAATTTTTTGTGTATAAACTGAGACAATCTTAATTATTGCATGTTGTAAATACAGTGATGTAATTGTCGGCGTTTTGGCAGCACTTATTGTTATCTAACACAGTAATTGGAATAAATTATTTGGTGCTATGTTAGATGATGAGGTTTTATTTCTATGCATGTTTACTTCCTTTACTGAAGAAGGCGACTACTTAACTATTTCATTATTATTTATAGCAAAATTATGTAGGGATCTATCCCTACATAATTTTGGATGCCTAAGGGCGTACGCTAAAACACCTGCGGATGAAAAGTAGTATGAGTAGCGCTAATGGACGAGGGCGCGTTTTCACGTCCCAGCGTACGACCTAATAAAATTTGTAATTGCCCGTTTTTTCATCGAGTCATGATTCCTAATAAAGCGCAGGCTACACCGCCGGCAAAGCATCTTGTCTCCTCTTTTCGGCACTTTCGGTAGTTCGCGGTGTGAACCGAAGTATGAAAAGAGGTGAATTGATGCTCACCCGGCTCGCTCGCTAGCGGTGTGGCCTGCGCTTAACTCAGCTCCCAATATAAAAAATCTATCTATCTCGCATCTAAATACTTCAAGTCTGAGTTAAGAGAATGCAAGTCGGAAGTAGAAAGTACTTGGTGTAGATGGGATTACTGGTCTCATTATTCAACTGGTCACCAGCATGCTGTCTTGGGGAGGTTTGGTCACCAAATTAGACTGAGGTTTTCCCATCAGGTAATTCCCAGCAGCAGCTTAGTCTAGACTTGTACCTTGAATAGTAATAGGCTTGCCTACAATAAACTGCACAGAACTGAATATACTCCAACAAGCATTATGTATTCCTTGTAACTGATAGAATGTTTCAACATTCAACCGTACACTTTCCCTTCATCACACTCTTACATAGGTACATAGAAACCTCACCACGAGCATATTATACTCAACGCTTATCAAACTCATGTTGCCGGCTGTATACATCTATTTCATACAAATATGTTTCAAAGTTCACCCTCGGACCTCTCAATCTCAAATTAAATGGATAGCTCGCTTAACACACTCAACGAAATAGACAATACAAATATTGCTCAGGCTTTTCACTGTGATGTTGAAGATTTGTCTAAACATATACATGTACAAAAGAGAGACTGCAAAATATTCTGCCAAAATATTCGAAGCATTTATAGAAACATAGATGATCTGCAACTAACTCTGTCTTGTCTAAAATTCGAGCCGGATATTTTGATTCTAACTGAAAGTCAACTTAATCCTAATAAACCTATACCTATGATTCCGAACTTTTCAGCATTCCAAACTACAAATCACGTAAATAAAAACGACGGAGTAGTTGTTTACGTCACTAATAACATTGCAGTAAACGTCAAGGAAATTAAATTGACTCATGCCTCTGCTTTAGAGATTAAACTTGATAAAAATAATATTATATTAGGGGTATATCGATCTCCCTCAAATACCAACGCTGACATGTTTATTAACTCACTTGACACATATTTGGAGTCAATTAAATCCTATAACTGTATTACCTTAGCTGGTGATATAAATATAAATCTTACACCAACTATATCTGAGCAGCCCCAGGAGAGAATTATCAGACAAAACTATACCTACTGCGATGTTAACTATGCATGGATTGATGGCAGGTCACACTTTTCCTACTAGACTAAACAATTGCCTAGACCATTTTATGATTAAACTTAATAAGGAAAAATCATCTGCTCACATTGCTGTCTTAAATACAACGGTTACTGATCATTCTCTATTATTTCTAAATTTATCTAAAATCAAACTAAAAAATAAAATTCTGAAAACTAAAGTGACGACAGATTTCAATTTGGCACTTAAATCTTTAGTAGATAAAAATCTTGGTGAACTTTTGCTCTCAAGTGACCCTGACCTTGTAGTTGAGCTTTTTATTGAAAAAATGACATGGCCGGAATTTGTATAGAGCTGTGCCCTTACAAAAAATATTCATGTACATTGACATACAGTACGTCAAATTAAAGCTTACAGGTGTGTAATCATAATAGTTTAAGTTTTATGATCAGAGAAGAAGCGAGAGATACTATAAATAGGATACAAAAAATGTGCCTAAACATTTTAAATAGCAATGATCATAAATTCCGAAACGAAACAATACGAGAAATGCTAAATTTACCAATGGATTTAAAGGCCGTTTCTTCACTATCCAACACGACATTTCAAATCGAAGAAGAGCAAGTACTAGTCATCTACAGATATTTCTGGATATTATGACTTCCAAGCGACCCAAGCGACTAGCAAAAAATATACAATTGGATAGGCAATAAAACACTAAAATGGTATTTGAATTTTTATTTAAGAATATCTACATTTGCAAAAGTATAAAATATAATTATCCACTTCTACTTCTTTTACAGACGTTTTAAGAAAAACATCATTGCAATTACTCAGACAAGACAAATTCATTGTTTTCATCCACTTTTAAGCCTATTCATCTTCAAAAATCAACAAAATATTATCCAGGAATGAAGCTGGTGCCGCTGTATTTGCTTGATGCCTGGCCCAGCCTAAATACCATAACAACGTCATGACATGGCAACAACATCCAACTGTCCGTTTACCAACTAGGCAACTACCTACAACAATAGCCTAAAATGGCATCCAAGGGGTTGGGGCTAAATGGCTCCCTGTCATACAATAACGAAAAGACAACACAGTATTACGTGATAAGATCAACGCAAGACTGCACAGATATGTAGTTTTGAGCTCTTTGGTTTTGAGCGTAGAAACGTCAAAATAACTAGGATATATTTTGGATACACACTCTTGAAAATAAATATTTGAACATATTCATCAAGACGCGCGGCAGGTCGAAAAGTGGTGTCTGCGATAATCGTGAAACCGTTAACTTTTTAAGGTACCCTAGCAATACAATTTGACAGTCACAGGTGTTTTACATACATTTTAGTCTGACCTTCAGGCGTAATTCAGATAGATACAGTGTTTGTCTCATGCGTGTATCCAAACGTAGACACAAAAAAACTATTAACACACATATTATTTTGAGATTTTTTGTCGCCTGTTCTAGAGATATGTAATTGTTGCGATTAATTTTAATTTATTTTAGAAGTAACTTTAATATAATAATAATTAGTGTACATTACGAATTATAAATTGATTCTGAGGGCAGGATTCGGCCATGTCCTTTCGGCGTCATTACGGGAAAATACTACTACGACTACTATACCAAAAAGTAAACGCTCTATAAAACCCTGGATAACCCCCGGCATTTTAAGATGTATCAGAAATAGAAACCACATGCAAAAGAAATTAAGAAAGGAACCTCATAATGATATATTAAGAATTAGTTATAAAAGATATCGAAATTATTGCAATCAACTAATTAAAAAACTGAAGCGTAGGTACGAGAGGGAACGATTAGCAAATTCTACCACAAATAGTAAGAGACTTTGGTCAAATATTAAAAACATAACCCATATGAAGCAATCAAACGCAGACAGTACTAAGCTTTTAGAAGTAATGACGTCGCCAATTGAAGCAGTAAATCATGTTAATGAGTATTTTGCAGGAGTTGGTAAACAACTTGCAGAGAACATATTACCGGATACTAGAGCTGATGCTACGGCTGACTTAGGAGCAGATAATACTCAATTGACATCATTTGTTCTCTTGGATACAGACTTAGACGAGGTACACTATTTGCTCATGAATTTAAAATCGAGTAGTGCTCCTGGCTGGGACAATATTCCAACAAGTTTTCTCAAATTAGCTAAGTACGAAGTTCTTCCAATTATTGTTCATTTAGCGAACTTGTGCTTTAAAACAGGTATCTTCCCTAAACTCTTAAAAAAATCTATTATTACGCCTGTGTACAAGAGTGGGCCCAGAGATGATGTTAGTAACTACAGGCCTATATCAGTTTTACCTGCTTTATCAAAAATATTGGAGAAACTACTCAATAAACGATTAATAGACTTCCTCGATAAATATAAAATATTATCTGATGCACAGTACGGTTTTAGGCAGGGCAAATCAACTGAAGATGCAGTAACGGCTATAACATCTCTCATTACGGAAAACCTAGATCGTGGAAAGAAATGCCTTACAGTTTTTCTCGACCTAAAGAAGGCTTTTGACACAGTCTCTGTTCCCATTCTCGTACGTAAGCTAGAATACATAGGAATAAGGGGCACACCTCTGGAATTACTCAAAAGTTGTCTAACACATCGAACTCAAAAAGTTAGAATTAATTTACACACAAGCAGAGACACTAACATCACATTCGGTGTACCACAGGGGAGCGTTCTCGGGCCCACCTTGTTTCTGGTTTACATTAATGGCCTATGTAGTTTGGAGGCAGGTGGGGCTCGGGTCTTCTCTTACGCCGATGACACTGCGTTGGTCTTTATAGGTGAAAATTGGGATTGCGTGCGGAAGAACACGGAAGTTGGGTTATCTAAAGTTGATTCCTGGCTAAGAACGAACTTACTTACGCTGAATAGCCAGAAGACGATCTATATGTGTTTCTCTTTAAGTAATAGAACCCAGCCTGATACTAATTTCGGTATAAGGATACACCAGTGTCACAATATCCAATACACAAATTGCGCTTGCCCCACGATCGACAAGGTAGAGAAAACAAAATACCTGGGTATAATACTTGATCAGCGACTCTCTTGGCATAATCACGTTCAATTGGTTAGTGACCGAATTAGAAAATTTGTCTGGATTTTCAAGGTGTTAAGACATGTTGCATCAGTAAATTTAATTAAACAAGTATATATTGCTCTGGCGCAATCTATTCTAACATATTGTATTTCTATCTGGGGAGGTGCCTCTAAAACAAAATTCCTAGATGTGGAAAGATCACAGCGTGCCCTTCTCAAAACTATTTATTTTAAACCGTATCGTTTTTCTACACACGAGCTTTATAAACTATCTGACCTCTTAACTGTCAGAAAGTTATATATTCTTACTTCTACCCTAAAAATGCACAAAACAACAGTATTTGATCCTAGTACTCTTAAAAAAAGAAGAAGACACGGTTGTATAACTGGGGTTAGGGTTCGTACTGCATTCGCAGGACGACAATATGTTGCCCTAACTACTTTTGTTTACAATGCTATAAATAAAAAACTGGCTATCTACCAAAAAACACATCACGAGTGTAAGAAAACCCTGACTGCATGGCTAAAGATCCTTACATATGAAGAAACTGAGGCTCTGCTGCATTCGGATATGTAACATAATACTAATCAGAAATTACATATTGAATTAATGCTAGGCCGACTAATTAATAAGCGAATGTCTAGTGTATTCACATTGATAACATGCTTTTAGTTCCTTTTGCTCACACCCACACTAGTCCTTTTTGCTCACACCCACACACGCACATACACACACCCACTCACACATGCGTTCACACACACACACATGCGTACACACACACACACACACACATATGTACACACACACACAGATACATGTACTATCACACACACACACACACAATTTCTTGTTTTAAATTGTCAACTTTTTGTTTTTTTTTTTTAGTTTTAGTTTTTGTTTTTACTTTACCTACTTTGTTTTTAATTATTAACAGGCTTTGTTAAATGTCTGCACATAAATATGGAAGAGTGAGGTCTTCTGCTACAGGTATTTCCATACTTAAAAGAAGGCCTCTACAATGTATCTGTTAAAACCTGTTGATTACGAAATAAAGTTATTATTATTATGTGAGTACACTAGGTACTAAGTATACCTCTGCCTGCCTATCTTTTTGAGAATGCAGGTATAATGTTAAGTATGGCCACCAAAACAAGATTGTCATAGGCGCAGCGCACACCGCTGGAAGCGCAGAGCGCATGCTCTTGTGGTAGCTTGGAGGCGCTCCGAGTGCCGCATGCGAATTTATTCTTTTGTAGACCGTATGTCAAGGTAGATAAGGTTTATATTAAATTGTTATCTTAAAATGCGCTCTGCTACGCTTCCAGTGGTGTGTGCTGCGCCATAGGACAGGAATATGTGATTCACAATTAAGAACTTTTTAATCAGGAGTATTTTATTAATTTGCTAAAAGTAACCTAGAACCTAAATATAACTTATGAATACAATAAAAAAATGATTTATTTTCTTTTCTTCTTGGCACTGGGTGATAATATGGGTAGTTTTGCTGTTGTCTCTGGTTGTGAGAACTCCATAGGTTCCATTTTAATATCATCTGTTGACACAGCATCCAAGAGTTCCAAGCCCTGCAGTTGTTCTTGTTCTAAACTGTGCAGCATTTGAAAGCCAGGTTCCAAAGATGGTGTGAAAGCCCCATCTAGGGCTGCGGGAAAGTGCAACTCTGGCACTTCTTCTAGTTTCAACTGTGGAGCTAAATCCCTTATAGCTAATGTTTCCACCTCTGATCTCAACTCCTCACATCTCTTTTTAGTCTTTGCATGGTACCTCACAACTCTGTCATCATAAAATTCATGTAGATCCCCAACATTGAGGTCTGCAAATACTTTTGAAATTGCATCTGGATATCCTGATTTTAATCCACTTGCTTCCTTATCAACCACTGTCCGGAGTAATTTGCACATGTTGGTTAAATGCTGGTCTAGAGTGTCGGCTAGGGCAGTTAGAACTACATTAGTGGTTGTTGAAACTCCAACATGTCCCAAAGCTATGGCTGCACATTGTCGCAATGCTCTCTTGTGACTTTCAGGTGTAAAAGGCAGAATCATGGGACCTTTGCCTACTGAAAAGTCACAGTACTCTTTTTCGAGGAAATTGATTGGTGGGACTGTTTCGTGTTCTAATTTTAAATCTGGTTCTGGTGGCTCTATTGGTAAACTCACGGGACCCAAGCGAGCCCCTTCATAGATGGCAACTTCAGCTTGTTCCAATATACCTGATAGTTGTCGGGCATGAGAATGAAGCTGTATCGTGTGAGTTATCAAATTCGGCTTCGGGAGTTCTATTGGCGAAGATTTCACAGTGATAGATATTTCTGGAATGTTTTGCATACCCAACTCTATAATGGGGTTAAAATTAACGTTCTGCAATAGTGTCTCGTCCGTTCTTTCTTCCTCCATTTTGCCCCAGAGCTTTCTTGTCTTCATTATTTTAGGATTAACAACGCCGATTGCTATGTGATTTCAACAACAAATAAACTGGCAAACAAACTGAATATTGATTGGCAATGTGTCAATAATTTGAGGTCAAACTTTAAATGTCAAAATGCTTGTATTTTAGCGCATGCATTTAATCTGTCTCTCTCTTTCCTTTGCAATAAATCAAATTAATAGCCTAAGCTATGCTAAAATTTATAATATTCCTATCTCGGGGTAATGGAACTCGATTTTGACATTCTTGTTTCATAAAATCGGAAAACAGTTGAAGCATCGGTCCTTTGGGACGTTCAGCCATCTGGATCTGATAAACACAGGCAGGAAGATCAATTTATATATAGCTCTCCAGCCTGTTTTTCGTTCCGACGACTGCGTTTTACCCACGATATCCGTATTGTTGACCTCCACAAAATATTTGTGGGGTTATTAAAACTGGGGTAGTAGCACAGACATAAATAGTTGGGTACCTAGTAGTAGGTATTACACGACTGTTGTATTTATTACCTTACCTACCTACTTCCACGTATGTATTTACAGAATTATAACGATTATTTTCATGAAAAAGTCATATAATGGGATTTTGTATTGGTGATTTTAATTATTATAATTCAATTCAATTCAATTCAATTCAATTCAATTCGTTAATTCAATAACGATTTTTACATCAGTCAGTCAGTCATCGGTTTTTATAACTCAGTTAAGCCATATTTGTTACGGTCGCGAATCATATTTTTTACACTGACCTTTAAATTGCAAAAAACGTAATAAAATTTGAATATATGCAGGCTACCCTGGCACTTCCACCTTAGCAAGTGATCGTGTTGATGCCCATTAATATTATGTCAGCCTGACGAGTAGATAACAGTTAATAGATAGTCTATGATACCGTATTTTTAAACCGACTTCAAAAAAGGAGGAGGTTTCTCAATTCGACCGTATATATATATATACTATATATTTTTTTTAAATTAAATATTTATTTCCAACTGCCTTTTAGATTTATATCCCTAGTTTTTGAACGATTGTTATTTACAAAGGGGAACTAATTTTGTGAGCTGTTCTTTAAATATTCGATATGTTATTATGATCAGTTGAAAAACATATTGAGCAGTTATTTAATTTAATGGCGGTTGATTAATTATTGCGACAGTAAAACATGGACAGTTATAAAAAATCAATTAGTCGGTTATTTTATTATACAATGTCAATTCTAAAAATAATTGAGCAGTCCAATAACTGAATGAGCGGTAAAAATGATGGAATGAGCGGTTAGATAGCGGTTCGGCAGTTCATAGGGAGCGGAGACACCCGTACTTGGGGCCCTTCGTGTTAGGTTACTGTAAATCCTGCAGAAGTGCAGACAGAAATAGCGGGGCTACGCTCACTACGCTTTTTAGGCGAATAACTGCCCTACTCGTAACCGTTCATTTAGTTATTTTCCTGCTCAGTATAATTATTAAATGATCCATTTTATTATTTTTTAACGACTTATTTTTGTTTTTTTTTACTGCTAAGTTTTAACTGCTGAACTAGTTATTAAACGTGCCATTTATAATTTTTAACTTACCAAAACCGCTATTTACAACTGCTTCTTTAAATCAGTGCCTTTACAAAGTGTGATTTATGTAGATTACCCTGTTTTGGACATAGAGTGTTTATATTATTATGTATCCGGCTGACTCCGGCCTGTGTAGGAGGTTTTGGTGACATTAAATGTTTACTGTTTTATAGCTTTACATTGTAGATAGAATTTTGGTATAATGGTTGTAGACAGTAAATGGTTCCTTGTCCGTGTTTACATCTTTTTGGGGCTGACTGTACTGTACTTACCTGTAGCGGCACTACAAAAAGTACTACAGCAATATAGAACAAAAAGTACTACATCACCATCTATGACGCAGAGGATAAACTAAACATCGAAATATGTCTAAATCCTGCATCGCGCAAGTAAAGTTATTCGCGACTTAAGACTTAATAGAAGAACCCGACAAAAACTGTCGGGCAGTAGCCCACCAGACAACAACACCCGTCTGGTCGGAGGATCCTCCCTTTTCTATGGGGGATGAAGAGCTTTACACCCTATTCTTCATACCCCCAAATACCTTTTTAATAAAAGGCCAAAGTTATCAAAAAGTAAAGAAACATAATATAAAATAATGGCTCCGTAACCGTAGGAACGTGGATTACGTTACTATAACAAAGAAACAAAGTGTTATTACAACTAAGAGTAGAATACTTTTGCCAAACAGGTTATGGAGCTATCATCGGTCAAAATATGGAATTAAAAACTCCTTGCTCGATTCGGAGTGTATGTTTAAGTTGGAAGCGCCAGGGTAGCCCGCGAAATTCAATGAGTTAGCTTTCTACATTATTTAAATTTAAATTCTGTGTATTACGTATTTTTTCTTCATCGTGTATTTGATGATCTCCTAATATCTTCTTGTTATAATGTAAAATGAACACATGACAAGAATGTGTGTGACTAAAAAGTATAAAATAAATTAAACTTTCTGCAAAAAAAAACAACAGACTTCAAATAAAAAAAACACGGTAAAGCACTGTTGTGCTTCGAGTTGCGGGTTCGATTCCCGTACGGTACAAATATTTGTATGCACTACAGATGGTTGTTCCGGGTCTGGCTGTTTGTGTAAGTGAGTTTAAATGTTTGTAAACGCACCCACGATACAGGAGAAATTCCAAGTGTGGGGCAAAGATTAAAAAAAAAAACCACAAGGACGCACGCACGAGGCATCGTGCAAGTGAAGTGATACTAACATAGTTTTATGTTGCTTATACTAACAAAAATGTTATTAGTATGTATATTTAGGTTAAGATATTTATCTATGGGTCTTTTTTACCTGAAATAAATGGTTTATTATTAAAGCGTAAAATAACTTTTTTTTGGAAGTCGGTTGTTTGTTTTCTATATCATTATCAAAGACGTAACATAAATTGATCATTATGTAGTTAGGAATAAAACGTTTTATTTTAGTTTGAGTTGTACAGACGCCGAATTAATTAATTGTTAGACTGTACAATAGGTACCTATTTTTTTTTGGATTGTATAACTTTTTTCTGCGTGGGCCAATTTTATGGTGCCCAATTATATCTATATCCTACGCTGTGTCCTACGCCATCCCATACCTACGTTTCATCAGCCGACGCCATTTTGGACCACTATCGCCGTTTCTCCTTTGCCGCCTTCTTTTCTTTCTTTCTCCTTTTAATCGCCGTTGTCTTGTTAGCGGAGCTTTTTAACCGACTTCCAAAAGGTGGAAGTTATCAATTCGTCTGTTTTTTTTTTGTTATGTTTGTAGGTATGTTCAGTTATACCTTCGCCAATTGTGAACCGATTTCGATGATTCTTTTTTTGTTTGGAAGAACATTATTCCGCGATGGTTCCGTTTAAATTGGGTGAAGATCTGATCCTGATCTTCGGAGATAAGCAATGGAACTCTTCAATAATAGACAGCAAATCTGCCGTGATTGCTGCAATCGCTTGGATGTTTATTGTTTACACAATATCATAATACAACATAACACCTGTATGCTCTGAGGGGGTACGCAGATGGTTACAGTACACCCAGATTTCGACAGTTAGGTATGTTTAATTGTTTTTTGCACAATAGTTTTTTATTTTTCCTTTTGTTACCTATCAAGTAGGAAAGTATTTGGTACTCTATATAACTAACGGATACTACACACCAAGGTCGTTAGGCCGTATCAAAATACCTCATATGATTTTCCTTCTATAAATATATAAATAGACATAATTAGTAAAGTACATTTGCGATTTAATTAATGGCTTTTGAAGCTTGATAAAAAATCACTTTAGCCTCTACAAATCTACATACCTACATACACATTTTTTATTCCTCAGTGTTTAAAAATCGAATTGTCAATCTTACCGTTACCGGAATGCATTGTAGAGAATTACCTAAATTATAATAATATGATGTTGTGTTTGTATATTTTAAAATATTTTATTATTATTATGTTAAAATCTCTTTGTTTGGTTTAGTGTTTAACAGCAAAATTTTGTTTTGTGTTGAGTATAGCATGGCTCAGGTATAGAGTTATATTATGGGGAAATAGTACCGACGCACCAACATTATTTACTCTGCAGAAAAAAATGATAAGAATTTTAGTGAATATCAAAGAAACAGACTCCTGTAAGCCCCACTTTAAAGATTTTAAAATATTAACCCTGCCCTCCCTCTACATACTTGAAATTTGTAAATTTGTACGAAACTATCCTCAATTTTATACCAAAAGAGGAGATATACAAACTAAAATTTCACTTAGACATGAAAATAGACTCAACATACCCACTTCACGATTAAAAATGCGCTCCTCTAGTACATTTGTTATGTCTATTAAAATATATAATTATGTTACCGGCCAAACCCGATTTCAGGACAAACTAGTTTTGCCGAGGCTAAACCGGTTTACTGGTTTACCTTGTCAGGATGTACTAACCCAAGGAAAGCAATTACAATGCGCCCAACTTGGAAGTTCGCCGGCCGCTGCCGCGGCACCGCTCGCAAGGCTCGCTCCAACCCATTCAGACAGGGTGCTCTATGATCGTTCTTTTGTGATTGGCCTAGGACAAACTAGTTTGTCCTGAAATCGGGTTTGGCCGGTAACATATACATCGCAGCGGATAAGTTACCAGATTACATTAAAAATATTAATAACAATAATACATTTATCACTCAATTGAAACAACTCCTAATAATTAAAACCTACACTATTGACGAATACTTTGACGATAAATTTCAATGACAATAAAAACCATATTGACATAATAACCTACCGACATTTCATTTTAAATTTCACTTGAATTAATTAGTTTATTTGTATTTAAACCTGAAAATAATCTTCATTTAAAATAATTAAGTATATTAAATAGTTTAATTCAATTTAATTAATAAAGACTGAATAATAATTTAAATATTGAATTTATAAGTTTATAATAGTAATAAAATCGTGCAATAAATTAAAACCAAATATTACACATAAAAGACTCATCTAAATAAGTAAAATTATAATAACTCAAGTAAATATAATTATGATTTAAAATATAAATACCACAATAGTACATTACGATATTAGTGCGTTAAGATAAGGACGTAATTGAGCCCGAGCATGTTATAACCAATACGCACGTATATCGTACGACTTTTTTTAACACATTTGCGAGGAGACAGAAAAAAAAAGATATTCACAATACAAGTACAAAGAAAAGAAAATTTGAGAAAAATGGCGCGAGGATTATTTTCTACCGTGGCTGCTTGAAAATGTTGGCAAAGACGCTAGAGCATGCAGCCAAGTTATTAAATTACCGAACAAACTGTTTTTTATTTTATTTTAAATAAACTCAATAGCGCTGCCTACTGACTGGCGCCGCGCGGCGATTAGTTCAAAATTTGAATAGCAACAGCGCGCTGCTCACTAGCTGGAGTCGTGCGGTGGCGATCAGTTCCATATTTGAAATGGCAAATAATACTGTCAAGGAATTTGTATGGACTATAACTTAACTATTTGCTTTGGTAACACACGCGTTTTTTATGACCCGCTTTACATATTTAAAACCGGTGGAATTACATCAGCTTTACGAGCAAGGGTGTTAAAAAAGCTTTTTATTTACCATTCTAATTTAATGTTTATTTAATTTTCTAAACAAAAAGCGCCTTCATCCTCTCTCCTATTCATTAACTTAGCTGTGCCCGACAGAACCATAATTGATTCAATGTTTTAACATACCACCATCCATTAACTGTTTTATTTTACATTATGGTATGCAATAAAATATTGAGTATATAATACACACTTAGTTACCTAATTTAATGTTTGTTTCACTAAGGTATTGTGTTTTGGAATTAACATCTTATTCATTAATGTTTTCATGCCAATTTTATGGCGAAATGTGTCATTGCACTACATATTATTTTTACTATCTATTGTACCTTTTTTTTTTTTTTTTTTTTTTTTGTTCGCGGGGGGAAACCTTCAAAAGGCGACCGGTCTTTGGGGATAAGACCGGGGAGTGTGGGATTTCTACCTCACTAAAACCACCCCGGTGGTCACCATCCGCACATGGGAGGAGGCACCGTTTCCTCTTAAAAGACCTGTCCGGAGCCCCCTCTGTGCAACGCCTGTGAAGGCACATCCCTGGGGAGATTGTAAAGAGTTCTCCCCTGAGCCTCGCTGTGCAAGTGTGCACGGCAGCACGTAACCACTGTGCCGCTATCTTTTCTGAGGTCACTCGGTGGGCGGACAGAGTCCCCACTCTGAACGCCCGCGACCTCAATTTCCCATCTACTTTATGCAGGCGGGGCTTCGGCGTGTTAGGCATCGAGGCGGTTGCCTCCCCGACGCCTTCTTCTCCGAGCCTTCATCTTCTCTCCTATTCATTAACTTAGCTGTGCCCGACAGAACCATAATTGATTCAATGTTTTAACATACCACCATCCATTAACTGTTTTATTTTACATTATGGTATGCAATAAAATATTGAGTATATAATACACACTTAGTTACCTAATTTAATGTTTGTTTCACTAAGGTATTGTGTTTTGGAATTAACATCTTATTCATTAATGTTTGCATGCCAATTTCATGGCGAAATGTGTCATTGCACTACATATTATTTTTACTATCTATTGTACCTACCACATTTCCTAAAAATAAATGATTTTGACTTTGACTCAATTGGGGTATAGATGGGAAACATAGCAGCTTATTGGGCCGTCGCGCGTCGCTACGTGTAAAATATTGGTGCTCAGCCAATGAGAGACTGGGTACTAAATACTCCAAGCACAACCATACATAACTTACTGCATAATCAGCCTATAATGTTCCCACTGCTGGGACACACGTCCTCCTCTCTATGAGAGGGAATAGGCTATTATCCACTACGCGGGCCCAGGGCGGGTTGGTAGATGTCACATGTCTTCGAATTTTTTGCTCACGATATTTTCCTTCACCGTTTTTGAGAGCAGTGGTGATGAAATAAATTACACAAAGTAATGCACCTGCCTGGGTTCGAACCCAAGACTATCTGTTCGTAAATCGGGGCCGCCACCACAGGGCCACCGCTGCTCTCACATATCTTACTGGTCTTCCCAGAATTCAAACGTTGATCTTCGGTAGCCGTGTTATAAATCGTAACAGTAAGTCTAGTCGCTTCATGTAAAAATCTGGCTTTCAGTTGCATCCAGTTCGACTGGAATTAATCCCATCAAATTGGGAAAAGTTAGGCAGATGATGATTATAATAATGGGATAGTCATTCGGTATTCTTGTTTGGCAATCCATATTGAGTAGGCCTAAACCTAGCTGGCTACGAGTTTGGCTGTTTCAGTAGCGTCCATCATGCAGTTCCTGTCATGAGCAGACAACAGGACATGCGTGATTTGAAATTACCTAAGTGCACTATCGATTGTCGAACGACACCACATTTATACATCAGGGCAGAGTTTTCTATGACCTGAGCGGATTTTCCATGCTTAGGGGAACCAGGGTCCAGAGTTTGGTTAATGATTTCCAGTAAAAAGGTAAAAGGTTCAGCTAGTATAAACTTAAAACCGGCCAAGTGCGATTCGGACTCGCGCATGATGAGTTCCGTACCAACAACGCAACAGGGGAGCCCCCTTTAATTTTATTATTATTATTTGTTGTTATAGCGGCAACAGAAATACCTACACATACTATGAAAATTTCAACTGTCTACCTATTAGGCATCATGAGATACAGCCCGCTGACAGACGGACGGACAAATAGTGGAGGCTTAGTAATAGGGTCCCGTTGGTTACGTTGCAGGTACGGATCCCTAAAAAGAAAAGGAACATGTTAATTAATAGTCGCCAAAATTTCATCGTTTCAGGAAACAAGCGAATAGTTTCATGAATTAGAACCGACATTGAATATAATTAAAATAAGTCGGATGTACTAATTATGGCGGTTAAGGTCGTCTAATTAGCGTTCATTATTTTTAATAGAGAGGCGACGGTGTTGGGTAAACAAGCATTTGGAGCGAGGCTGTTATATAGTACCCTCATTACATTACACTAAAAGGACTATGTTTTAGCCAGGAATGGGTACTTGTCTCAGGGTAGTATGTCTTCTTCTTCCATACTTGTCTATTACTCGTCATCTCATCAGTGACCTCCTTTCTTGCCATATCATCCTTCACGTAGTCCATTGATCGATTCTTTGGTCTTCCTCTACTCGTATACCCATCCACATTCATACTCAAAACTTTCCTTACGACATGTTCCTCATTCCTCCGCATCACCTGCCCATACCAAGCCAACCGATTACTACACAACTTTTCAGTCACTGACTCCACTTTCAGACTTTCCCTTATGTATTCATTCCTTAGCATTCTCATCTCAGCCACCTACCTACAGTAAATAAAAAACATATAAAGGGTGTACCAAGACCCTTAACGAAGCCGAAAGGCATTGCGATCATTTTTTTGTTCTACCTTCTAGCTGTGGAGATATTGGGGGTCAAAGTTCCAACTTTTTCACAAGATTTTGTTTAAATATTTATTTTTAATGTAAGATTTTAAACACCTCCACGACTCCCGTATTATTCACTCCATCCATCAGCACAATGTTTTGAGTGCGTTACATTGAGCCTTACCATCATCATCTGCCTAGCCTTTTCCCAACGCTGTTGGGGTCGGCTTCCAGTCTAACCGGATGCAGCTGAATACCAGTATTTTACATGGAGCGACTGCCTGTCGGACCTCCACAACCCAGTTAGTGCTAGGTAATACGATACCCCTTGGTAAGACTGGTTGTCAGACTTTCGGGCCACTGACTACCTGTAACGACTGTCAAAGATCTACAAATGACAGCCGGGACCAACGGCTTAACGTGCTTTCCGAGGCACGGAGGAAACTCGGTATGTAATGGGTGGTCACCCATCCACGGACCAACCTAGGTAAGCACAGCTTAACCTAAAGATCGATCCGAGCGGCTGTTCTTATTTAGCCACGAGCCTTACCATAAAACGTCATTTCTAATCCGCAAAAAAAAAAGTCGTTTCCCAGCAATATTTTTTGCGTAAAGTTACTTAGTTTGATGTACATAATGCTTGGTTGACGGCTTCGTAAGGGTCCGTTTACACCTTGAATAAAGACATTGCTTTCCTTAAAGCTGTTTCTTTTCTGTAACCAGTTTTGCTTAATTGGCTACGATCATTGAGTGTAGCATATTCGTAGCTTCCGCCTACGAAGCGATTACCTGTCTACGTCACTGAGACCGCGTAGCACGGCGGCGTAGGCGTAATAAGATTTCACTTGCAATTTAAGTTTAGCTACGACAACTTTGTGTTTTTTTAATTTTTTTTAAAAAGAAATAAACTGTAAAATAAAAGTATGAAATACCTACTACTAATTAAATACTATAACGGCGTGGAATTGTAATATAAAGGGAGCCATTAGTTACCGCTTAGTTCTCTTTTACTTTCTGCTTTATGAATGAATATTGTACTTAAACATATATTGTTTTAAGAGGAAAAGACAAATGTGGATGATTAGTTTACAAAGAGCTGTTAATCGAATGTACCCATTAAATCAAATCAAGTCAACACAGAAGAATCGAATTGAATTGTAACCGATTTTTTTTCATGGTTGCAAACCTAAACTATAACTATTTAATCTGTAACTATTGTTTGATTGGTGGTCCCCAGGCTAGCAATACTGCAACCATTTGAAATTCGAATGCAATCCATAAGTTCTTTGTTGTCATCGATGTCATAAATCTTCGCAAACGACAGGTTACAACTGCCGTAGGACCGCGACTGGCTATAGCGCGCTTTCCATCCCATTCAGGACATGGAAGTACAGATCAATCGTCATGTCCCCCCTCCCTCCCCCCAACACCGTGATCCCTGGCCTGGAGGATATCCAGACAGAATGGCTTGTCAGTGAGGTCCCGACTGTCGACCGCGACGCGTGTGTCGCCAGCACCGCCGACCGCTCGAAATCGAAAGTGATGCGGTGTACAATTAAAACTAACTAGTGATTTGTGATAACTGTACTGTATTCAGCTGTTTTTTATTGTGAACGGTGAGTACTGATAAATATAATTTTCGTAACACATTTATTACATCCAACACTTTTCTTTTTGTTAGCGTAAAATTTTCGGAAAACGACGCGCTATTGTTGAGTGAAAATTGCGCTCTTTATCAATTAAAATGCGTCACCGAACAAATAATAGTTACAGATATACCCAGTAACTTAAATGGTTAGTATTTTACCGTAAATGTAAGTTAAAAAAAATGGAATAGTAAATCTCGATTTAAAAAAACAAACAAATGGAATCACAAATATAATACGTAGTAAGAAAAGCTTCAGGAATTACATCTAAGTTGATGTTTTTCGTTCAAAATGTTCAAACACAATATATGTCTTGTATTTAAGCAACTCGAATGTCCCGGGGTGTCTGGACTAAGTTTCGCGGGAAAATCGCCAACTGTTGAGATTCTGTGCCATTGTCACGCTTCTCCTTCCATTATCGTTGTTTACATGAATTAAAGTATTTATTTACCTTAATGGCTTGCTATGTTATATCATTGATTTATTTAGCGAGTTATATCGTGTATTTATTAATATGTTTTTATTCATATACTAATACATACTGTAAATTAAAGTACATTGTTAAAAAAGAACATAGGTACTATGCTAAATTTGATTGGACTCGCATAGTTTTATATACCCTAAAAAATGTTGATAAATAAAATAATACCGTTGATTAAAAACATATTGGCGTGTTTTGAGATGTACATATTTACCTCTATGAATTAAATTAGTATGTAAGTATTTCGTAAATACTCCTAAGATTTTAAGGTCGGGTTAATCGTGGTCTAAGTATGTTGCCTTGGGGAACTCCTTTTCAGAGTTAATTTAGATTTCAAGAGAGGTTTATTCGGCAGCCTACTAACGAATTAATGTATTGACAACTCAAAAGCAGTCCCCAAGGAGAAGGCAGTAAATTGCTATGTACAATTAAGACTGACCAGGGTAATCTCAAAAGCACTCCGGTTTACTCTGTTAACAAAACTTATGTCACACGACAATTCTTATATTACGAACAATTTTGGTCAAACGGCTCAGTATTCTCTGAGCTCTTTAAATTATTGCAAAGTTTAACAGGTGATTCGTCGACATGAATATTCTCCAAATTGATAATTCTTCAACAACAAAGGCAATCAATTTCTTACTACCCTTCATCTTCAACCATATCTTGGTTGAAAAGCGTAATTGAAATGAAAGGATGATAATTATTACTTTAGCTACATTCTTCTGTATAAAAATCTTAGTCACACACTGACACACAACGCACACTCGCTCAACCTAAGCCCCAGGTTATGGGAGGAGCGCACTTAGGAAGGATTTTTGAAAATTCGTTTCATAAAGGAACCTCCACTACAGGCACATCTCTGCCTAACCTCTCGAGGATTAAAGGCGTGATGTTCACTGAAAGTGTTAAATAGAGATGCAAGTTTTATGGAAGTTCAACATTTGATGCCGATGACAAGACACATCGGGGAAGCACACGGCTTGCTGTCTATAAACTGTAATGTCTATCATCCCTTGGTCTATATTGTTCAAACTTTAGGGCTGAAATATCTAGTCTGATGATTATACACTTTGGCACATGGGGGTAAGCAGAAACCACAGAATGCCACCTGCTACGAAACTTACCATACTCCTTTCGCCTCGTCCACGTTACGCCAGATCAGATTAGTTCGCATTACTTGTGCAGGAAGAGCTCAGTGCACGGAATTGGCCACTTCAGCTGCG
Source organism: Eurois occulta (assembly GCA_950022335.1). NCBI lineage: Eukaryota > Metazoa > Arthropoda > Insecta > Lepidoptera > Noctuidae > Eurois > Eurois occulta. The sequence goes on along the minus strand of OX465498.1, from coordinate 13,948,958 downwards.
TATATCAATAAATAAAACAAGTGGTTTCACTGCCGGATAGAATGACAAATTCAATCCCCCCTATTGGTCTATTTTTACCAATCGTCAGGCAGCTAGTTTGCGAGGGACCGCAACTGTACCTACTTATATATTCCATGTCCGCTTATTTCGCGCGGAAAAGTTTTGACATATTACAATATTTTTGGGTCTGGTTCCCACTGGATTGGCACTATTTGCAAGATACCTAAAAAATAATAAGTGGTAAATAACGCTGTCCCAGATATCAAGACTTATGCGGAGGTCGTGAATCAGCTATTGCCGATTTATCGGAAGGCATTTAAAGTTCTTCGTATCCTAAATATATTTCTTTCCCGGTCGACGGTAAAACCTTTTTTGGTTAACGTCTTTTGTCCCACAATTGTTCAAAAGCCTCCTCATTCGTCTTTGCACTCAGGGAAATTGAAAAAGGGATAGTAGTCATTGTGACAATACGTACTTCCGCTCTTTTCTTTTGCCAAATTGTGTCATACAAGTAATTCGTAAAGAAAAGTTGGGTACACAATTCAATTGCTATAAACTGTACGTGTGGGCTTGAGTAAGATCCTTTTAGCACAAAATTGTAAATCAACTCATCGTTTTCTTTTCTTTCGTCCCTGCTGTCTTAACAATAAGGTTCATATCAAGTTTAAAAAAAAAACACAATTGAAAACCCTAAGAGAAATGATATAATCCCCCCGCAAATTGTTGAGTGTCAATTGAGTAAAAATAGGTCATTGTAATAGTGAATGCTGTGGCTGGCTCAGTGTTGTAAAAAGCGATTTTAGAATCAGCAATCTGACTGGGAGGGAGACGCATGACAAAGTGGGCAAGGAAATGGAACCCCTGAATGTTGAAAAGGTGGATTATGTTAAAGGTAGGGATTGACCTCGCCCTGCTACGGTTCGTTTTGGAAATAATTTTGAAAATGTGACTGTCCATCAGATGATACTATTCATGATGATATGATATTGGTCATCGTTTGTTTCGTCTGATAGGTATTGACATTTGATGTAGAATAGAAAATTTGAAGTATTTGCGTGTTTGAATTCATGATTTCGTTGTTTCCTAACCTATATCATGAGTTCGCGACATAATGTGTGACTATTGTGGACATCGCTGTTATGGTTTAAATATTAATAATTTCAATTCAATGTGTTAAAAAAGTATTTTTTTTTTCAAATCCTTAATCTAGTCCAAAAGCCTACCTAACGTCTTCTTCAATCTTCGAGTTTCCAGCACATCCAAATCAACCTTGCTCTAATCTGTCTCTCAGCCATTGTATCAATCACCCTTACATGTTATAATCTAGATAAGTGAATAAATAAATTGCACCAGCATGCAGCCGGTCCAACCCCCGGCCACGACCTACACGACCGAGCGACACGCGTGCTGCGACAACGACCGCGGAGAAAGCAAATGAAAGAGAGTTAAGTAGTAGTAACTTACCAAGGACACCCGCGCACTAGGCTGCTTGCTGCTGCAACCGAATTATTGAGCATCCAGTTTATCAGTCAGTCGACGGCCACATCAAATAGGTGACACCTTCATTTTGTTACAATTAACAGTTTCAGAACACAAAATACGTCTGTCTGCTACGGCAAGTGCGCGAGGACCGAACGCAGCCACATACTTTCGCTTTGTTTTGCTCTGGCTGCGCGCAGACATTCGGCTGTCGTACAATCATGCGCGTTCTAATGGCCGCCGCTGCCTGCTATCCTTGGCTGCGTAGTGCGCGGGCTCCAATTTACTATCATGCACCGCGCGGGTACCCAGAGCTAGAACATAGATATCATGTGACACATAATTACAGCGGCCATAGCGTGCCGCAGTACCGCCACACACTAACCACCGTACCGACAAACGGCGAATCAATCAAACGTAGTTTTTCACGGCACAAAAAAAAAAGAAACAAATCACTCGCATGCTTGTCTCTTGACGCATGTCGCGATACTAGACGCATTTCCTGAGGTCCTGCAATGGGCATACATGTTGACACCGGCAGCTTCGCCTTGGCACTGGCGGAAATGCTCGTTGGCGCAAATTGCATTCGCTATACTTCGTTACGATTAGTGCCTGACGCTTGTAAACACGGTGTGATGGAGAGCTTTTACTTCCGAGTTGATGGAGATGTCCTTGTGACTACTTTATTCATAATAGAAAATTGCCTCAAGAAATATAATTTTCTGCTTAACTTGGTTTGATGCACTTCAGCATCACGAAAATTCATTGCGCGTTATCCCACTTTTACAATCGAAGTTTTTCTTTGGCATAAACATAATCAACCTGCTCATAGTGTGTGACTGTCTTGTTGGGTCTAGTGGTCGCAAGCGACAGCTGAGCATGAGGTCGTGGGTTCGATTCCTGGGTCGGGCAAAGTGTTATTGGGTTTCGCCCATCACGAATTTCTCAGTAGTAGCCACGGAGTCTGGATTTGTGCCCGGTTCGTGGCAATAAGCTCACCCCCTATTACATGCGACTTAAACATAACTGGCGAAATGTGGGTGTACTATTAGGTACACTTCTGCCTAACCCTTCGGGGATTACAGGCGTGATGTTATGTGTGTATTTCATCATGTTCTCACCGCTGGAACTCAGGGCTCGTCTATTTGAGAGGGAGCCCTAATCCTCCAAGCACGACATGAGTCATGCGCCCTGTGCATATTAGTGGAAGTCATATGACTCCGATTTTTTAAATCTTCATTTGATGGGGAGCTTGTACTTATATTAGGTGAACTATTATCTATAAAAATAAATAAAATTGAAGTTTCTGTTTGTAATATCAAAATAACAGCTTTTTACTGAATGCAATTATTTTATGAAAATATATACGGCACTTATAACAAAAACACATTTATTTCAATTTTTGGCTGTCTGTCTGTTTGTTCCAGCGAATCTCCGAAGCAGCTGGACCGATTTTGACTTTGACGTTTACAGGCAGATAGCTGATGTTATAAGGTCTAACATAAGCTACTTTGATTCTATAAAAATAATTAGAGTTACGTGTAAGAAAATTAAAACCCTTGAAATTGGTAACGAAATCCGATTCAAAAAGGGAAATAATATTTTTTTAATATAATAATTTCACGCGAACGAAGGTCGCGGGTAAACAGCTAGTTTATGAATAAAAAATGTAGAATGGATGCAAAAACGCGTGCTTCATTTAATTGTTGTGTGACAACAACGAAACAAATGAAAAAAAAAAATGAAATGATATTTTAAAAATCACAATATATTATGCTTTCGTCGTTGTATATATATAGGTACTTTATTTTAGTCTTCTTTTTATATTTATTTTAGTTCTATTTATAGTCTGTATATAATGTACATAGCAAATAATAAACAATTATGCTAAACATTTGAACGCCAAAGTATTTGTGGCAAACATGTCTGATCGAATTTTCTTTAATGTTATCCTGCATGCACTTTTTAATATTGTATGTGTACACATGTTTGGAGCAAATAAATATATCTTAAAAAAAAATTACTTATAAATTTATCTTATCTTATCTTATCTTTTTTTCTTATTTTATCTAAGTATCATATCACACATGTTTATATAAATAAACGCATCTTTATCTTTGTCTTACAAGTGACGTTAATGACATTAGTGACTTAACACTTTTTTTTATTTACCTCGAAGTGAAGTGACATAACTGACATATTTTCAAATTGAAATTCATTTATTAGTGTGATTTTTGGTACATTTTACATGAGATCTTAATAATAAATAGTTAGTTCCTCAAAAATCTACCTTAGAGGTGTATTAATCATAAACTAACTGTTGTGTAGCCAACATTATTCGTGTGCTGTTGTTTTTGTTACAAATCGATAGCATTTTACAGGACTTAATTAAACAAGACATCTGAGGAGAACTCTCAACAAGGGCTGCTTTGTTTGATGTCCGGGATAATCCGAGCTTCGTGTTAGCCCAAGGGACTGTGATCCTGTTTCGTTAGTGGTAGCGCTTTCTGTTTGCCGTCTGATTGTTATTGTTAGTTTCGTTGAGTCGTATCTTGTTACACTGCTTGATTAAATACTAAAATATCTCGGAAGGCTATATACCGACTTAGGTACACCTGAGGGTCAATTCTCATACTAAAAAACCTTTTGATTCAATTGTCAAAAACTTGTCAAAAAAATAAATTACTACAACGTTAAAATGCTAGCGTTCTTTGAAAATACGGAAATTGATAATACGCGTATTATTTTGGTTCATGATTTGAGAATTTTAAGCTGAGAACTTATTAATCTTTACTCAAAAGTAGAAATTGACAACTTTAGCCCTCAGGACGTCTTAAAATTTTGTGAAAGAAGTTTTGACTTTCAGAAATAAATCACCTGTCCATGTCAAAATCGATTTTCAAATAGGCCATTGCTGAGTCTGTATAGCGATAGTATCTCTGACCCGTTGATCTCGTGGTCGACGCCAAGTGAGGTGGCGTGGTGGTTGGATTCCCTGGTCGGGCAAAATTAAAATTTTTCAGTAGCAGCCCGGAGTTTTAGTTGGAAGTTGGCGGTGTGATACCTTTGGGCCTCGGAAAGCACGTTAAGCCGTTGGTCCTGCTCCTGATCTGTCTCAGGTCGTGTCGGGTTACCGTCCTATCGCACTAAGAGAGTAAGGAAAGAGTGCACGTGTATCTGCGCACTGCCTTGTGCCATATAATATCGCCCGCGATATCAGCGAATCTTAGTGGAGATAATCCGTGCCCGGAAACGGGCAGGCGAACTGTTATTAGTTTCTCTTCATCGATTAACAAGACTTAATTGAGTACTCAACTTGGTGCGTGCCATATGCTATGACCAATCCAACACTTACCTCAAGGCGCACAGTCCCGGCTCAGAACAAAGCGCCTAATAAGGTACTTTATCCGTCGTAGTGGCCCTGAGAGGGTATTTCCCACGCCGCCTCCGTAGGGCAGGCAAGGCGGGTGGGGCGGCGGGGTGGGCGGGCGGAATCAACAAGTGTCCTTCAAACCACCTGAGTTGCCTTTGTTGTGTGTGTATGTAAATAAAACCTTCTTTAATGATGTCCCGGCCTGTTGCTAGGTTCGGATCGGATGACATGTTGAAATGTGTTAAAATATATCTACATACTTACAGTTTGTTTCTTTATGGCTTTGAGACAAAGTGTAAACAAACAATTTTCTTCTTTACATGATATTACTTTGTTAAGAGGTGTCAATTTACATGAGGAAACTCAATAGCGTTGTAAATTGAGTAGGAATTTCGTTTAAATAAAAACACACATCAACCTACCTATATGAGAGGTTTTTATATTATACTAGCGCTACGCTCGCGACCTCGCTCGCTAAAATTGTGATTGCTCGGCTAATATCCATGCTATTATAAATATAATTTATAGCCTGTAGCACCCACGAATAATGTAGCTTTCTGCCAGTGAAAGATTAGGATTGCATCATTAGTTACGGAGATTACCCCTTACATACACACTCACAAACCTCTTACCTCTTTATAATACTAGTATAGATACATAACTGCCTGATTGTAAAGGTTCTAACTGTATAAAATATATTTAGAAAATACAATACATTGTTAAATTGAGTGAGAGATTTTATAGAAACTACGCCTTCTATTGTCTGGGCTGTAAACAGACATCGGAAACGCGTTAAAGGCCATATTGCATATTAATACCCTGTTGCATATTGATATGCAACAGGGTAGCCAAAGAAAGGAGAAAAAGATTAGGTATTCTCCAAGGGTAGCGCGGTTGACTGCCAGACGTAATCAAGTATCGTCACGTGCGAAAGCTCTTCAATTATTTTTTATCTTGTGTCTTTTGCTTCGTCCTCACACATCTGGTGTCCTACCATGACGTCTTCAAGCAGGAGTAATTCCAGTGTGGGAAAAAGATGGCGCTAGACGGCCTGTATAGCTTTGTCTCTTTCTCATACTGGAATTACTCCTGCTTGAAGACGTCATAGTAACCCCCCTGGTCATATGTACGTACGCGTTATGAAGTTTTTGCTTAACCCCATGGTAAAAAGGCGAGGGATTATCTATGAATGAGGTAAAATACTTAATATTCACATCAACATCTTCTTGCAAAAGTCGGCAGCAGGTAGCTTAACATGGACGGTGTTATTAGCTACAAATCCCGCTCAAAATACAGGTCGACATCAGCTTCTTGTGAAGAGACGCGGAACGGGACAAGTGAGGATTAAGCTTTACTTCGCTGAAACTGAAATATAAAGCGCTGGATCCGCTTTTTTGTAGTTTGCTCTATCTTTTTGTGTATTCTTGACAAAGATCTTTTGGGCGGGTTACACCTCACCAATGTGTCAATATTTTTTTTTTAGGTTAAGATTACTTAGGTTATAGATAGGGTGTAGGTCAAGTGTAGGTAGACACTATAAAATGCCGTAGCAGTTTTGAAACTGACAGTTATTGAAAGCGGTTTAGATCTCGTGCAGGATCATTAGCGAAATAAATCGTTCTTCTGTTTCTGTCATCTTCACACGATTCAAAAACAGAACGAAGTTTTAAATTCGTTTAGCGCTTTACTTATGTTGTTTAATATTGTTTGTGGTACCGTGCAAGCGAGTCTAAACACCCGTATTTATGAACTGAAGTGAAGTGATTACTTGATTAAAGCCAATAATTTAAGATACGATTTTTATTCCGTAGTTTAGTAATTGCTTGGAGATAGAATTGTCAAAAGTTCGAATTCTTAGCTTTGCTTTCTTTGACAGTTCTGACTTCGTTCAAATTCTTGTCTATTCCATAAAAATGGTTGCGTAAGTAATTACTTAAACTCAAGTAATTAGTTTAACTTGACTATAGATACTAGTGTATGAGTATTGACATTTTTGATAAATTATTTCCCAAATCAAAGTGAAGAAAGTAAATACTTAAAATTATTGCGAGGTGATTTTATTTCTTGACCTAAATAATACTAACATATTTCTAGAATTAGTAACGTTTCAAAAAATAAGTCATGTTCTACTTACTTATATCAAATTGGCGCAAGCAATTGGACCGTCGCGAGCGGTCTACAGTGTTAGGTTAGGTATCCCTTTGAGAATGCGAGGCCAATATTAACGAGATTGGGACAAATGCACGTGCTTGAATGGAGTCAGTAGCGGTATCTATTGTGCCTAGGGGTCACATAATCGATTCAAGGGTCAAATATTTGGACCTCACGAAGATTTGCTTACAAATATTAGTTCCAAGTGTGGGAATTTGACGGTAACATTCCTCCAAAGGACGGTAATTATCTATTCATGGACGCAAAAAATGTTGAAGACGTTCTTCTAAATCAGGGATTTCCAAACTATTTTAGGCAAGAGACCCCTTTTCTAAAGCGAACTGATACCTCAAACCTCCACAGCCAAATTATTTTACAGCTCCTATCTGTAGTTTTTTCCTATTGATACAACCATACTATTTAAAATAAATTAAAAACTTTGCGGTTGGTTAAGTGAGTCAACTTGACATCATTTTCTCATCAAAATTAAACAAAATAAATAGAACTAAAATTCAGTAAAAATCAAGTGTAATTAATAATTATTAATACAAATTACGTAGAAATACTTAAATAGGTAATTATTTTTTGAAAAAAACATTACAATCACAACTTGTACAGTATCTTGAAAGTTTCAAATAAGAACTTCTGTTAATTAATAGGTGTTGATTTTTAGACCTATTCGACCCCCAAATTCAATTTTCGTTTATGTCGACCCATTGAAAACCAGTTTCGACCCCAAGGGGTCGATATCGGCCACTTTGAGAATCCCTGTCTAAATTATGAAGACTTCATTCTGAAAAAGTATCAAAGAAAAACCGAACCCCAAGATCTCTTTTAAAGTTCAGACGTTTGGAGAAATTGTGTGAAATTAATGCAGTAGCAGTGATAGCCTAGTGGTGTGATCGTCGGACTGCCAAGCAAGTCATAGGTCTCGAGTTCGAACCCAAGACCTCTGATTTTTCGTAGCCATATTGTATAATTATCGCTTGTTTCGCTAAAGACAAAAACATCGTCAAACATAACAAATATTCTTAATTGTACACATAAGTATTATTAAAGGCGAGCTTTACACAGAATTCGGTTTACAAACAAGTTATAAGTACTCTAAGCTGTTTTTGCTGTGCCCTGACAGGGTTTACAACGGCTCTAAGCTCTAAGCCTTTTGTACACCTTGTTTACCTTGTGAAACACAAATAAATATGAATATGAAGCTAACGAGCGAGTTAATAGGCTTCTTTTGGGTTAGCTCGTTCCATCGTCGACCTCATCTCAGTCCTCTAGGACTAGATTGAGGACAACAGTAGGCCCATTATACATAAAAAAACTGAATCCTGTTGCTGGTACAAGTTAATAGTGATCATAAACCGATATCGTCGAGTCGTGTCAATGAATAAATGGTCATTAGCAGATTATTCTTGTTAACGCCGGAAAATTAAACAGATGGGGAATGTAGTCATGAGCTCACTAAGTTGTCATGGAATGTAGTGCAAATTCATTTAGTATTTGATAATTCCTTCAGTTTTTTGTCTAGGATTTCTTATCCTTTGTCTTCTAAGCGACCGTGTGGGTCAGCTGTACCCAGCGGACCCTTAATGCCCTACGAGTACAATATAATAATGTTTTTAGGATGTTGTTGGGGCTTTCGAGATACTGCAGTGCATCGGGTAGGCTTTCAAGCCATCGTGAGAAAGAAGGCCTCGTCATTGTTGCACCTTATATGGGCAAACCCCAACAGCATTCAAACAGTAGTCCGTTTGTTGGCCACTGAATTTCACTCCATGTGTCAGTCTGATTGGTTTTTTTTGTGGTTTACTAACATAGTTATGAGGTACTTATACTAACACAAATAATTATGGATTTGCTTGTATGATGATGGTCTGAAATAAATTTCCTATACATATAAGCGATGTACATAAGTATTAAGTACATTAATGTTAAGTGTACATAATGGTTCTTTTGAAATTTGAACGGTATTGTCAGGAGGGCGGTGTTGGTAAACAAATGAAAATTGAATTGTAGAAACAAGATGGCGACGATAATTCCAAACAAGGCTACGCGTCAGAAGAACAATTTGTTGCTCCATAGGTATTTTTTTTTAAAGGGTATAGGTACACACACACATATACAGATAGGATACATGTATACACACACACACATATTTATATAGGATGGATGGGGATAGGTTCACATATTTATTTTATCCACTGTGCTTAGGTAGGTACTATCCAAACCTTTTACGTCACAAAAAGTAGTGGTTAAAAGCTTAGGTTATATTCTTGATAAAAACCGCAAAAAACAACGTCATTGTGTAATTAATAAAATACTAACATGTGATGACTATATTATTTGCGCACGTACTTAACATAATTTTTAAATTATAATAAAAGCTTTAGTACTATCAATTAATACCATTCACCGGTAGGTAGTAAGTTTCACACCTGCATTTGATAGGTACCCAACTTGTTCTTCATTTACCTGTTAATAGATACTTAATTTATTTTTAGTATTAATTCTTCTGAGCTTCTCTCGGTTGTCACATAATAATGTATCATGATTATATTCTTGTGTTGTACCACACGGTGACATATCAAGTTATACATTTCCAGTATATCAAGGCCTCGTTTTATATAAATTTGCCGTACAATGAGAGTTCCGCTTATACTGTTTTTTCATTGCTTGATTGGTTGCCGGGTATTTTTTTTACCCGACTGTTGTGTTTAATTTTTTATTTGTAATATCTCATGTTCAGCGCAAATAAATTTTCCTCTGCGCTCGGTAGCACATTGAACGAGTAAAAAGACTTCAACTGAAGTTTATTTGCCGGACTAGGTTGGTGGATACAACCGCGCTCACTGACGGTCGACCACTTTTCACCCTTACGCCCTTAGTAATAAGATTGAAAAGTGTTTGACCGTCAGTGAGCGCGGCGGTACTCCTCCACCAGTTACAATTTTTATTTACATTAGGGGCACCCTTTAGTCAGTTCTGCTAACAACCATGTTGACTGGCTAATCTTAGCATAACTTAGCATTGACTTTGTTCGTATAACTCGTTCATACATTATATTTTGTTACTTACGTGGAGTATTCATAGTCCTTGCACTTTTGGAGATATGGGTCGTACTCTTGAGACCCACTCTCCTAAATAAAAGTTGTGTATGCGGGAACAATAGTTTAATATTGACTATCACTCATATTACATAGTATGACGTAATAATGGATGAATGGACAGAGCTTCATACTGAGACGAGTCGTGAGAACACGTGTTGTTGCTCTTGTTTGTGAGGTCGTCAGATATACTCTCGATAAAGCTATCTATTTCTTTAGGCAAAGGGTTTCTTTAACTAAGAGCCTACAATCAGAAAGTATTAACAATTTGGACGAATCCTAAGGGCGCGTTCCCACTATGTCATGACGACAGATTATCATGTTGTTTACAGCGTCGTGATATTTAAATGGAAGTGTTCACATATAGAACGACACGATTAACTGTCGTCCACGACTTTTCCAAATATTATCCTCGTCACGACATAGTGGGAACGCGCCCTAACTATCGAATTGTTGAACTCGCGTTCAAAATGTCTAAGAAACTAATTAATTGAAAAACACACTTACAATGGCAATATCATTTAATTTGCATTGAGTTATTTACATAATATAGTCTTGCAGATAATGTTTCAATCGTATGACGCAAGCTCATGAATTTTCTTCGAAATCTTTAGGATTGGCAGACAAACGAAGAAGAAGACTGTCAATTTCCAAATTTCGAACAGCTACTCGGAATGCTAATGAAAAAAAACTACGCACCATTTGATATAGCAAATATCAGATTATAAGCTATTTAAGTACTTGAAATAATCTGAATTATTGGGAGATATGTTAAAAGTCAAACCTGATTTCAGGCCAAACTAGCTTGTCCTAGGTCAAACCGGTTTACTGGCGTAGTCGACGTAGATCAGGATCAGAGGGCAGCTAGTTAGTTGACATACTCGTAGCACATATCAGGACTACCTACCTATCAGGGCAGGCAGTTAGACGGTGCGTGTGAGCGAAGGGGAACGCGGATTGATAGCGATGCCGCTAAATAAAGATTTCCGCGACGACATCCGCGCGGGGGGTCCGCTCCCACGTGCGCTTGCGCATCGCAGCGCGAAAATGGATGCTGTCATTGGATGAAAGTTACCACACTAAAATAATGATGTTTTAGAGCTGAATTCTAAATGTTGTTAATGTGTCCATTAACAGCCGATCAAAAATTTTATTTATTTATTTTTTATCACCAAATTTATACATATATTCGGTGGTGTAGTTGAACAACGGGAAACTCTTAATTCTGTGTAACTGAGTGTTGAATGAAAAGCGAAAAATAAAAGTATTCTTAACTTTAAAACTTAATTTTTATAACCATCTTGTTAGCTTTTCCTAACTTTAGAGTTGACCAGCAGTTAACGAGAGTACAAGAAGATGAGGCAATTGATTTAGTTCACCTTATTTTTCTACTGAGTATGAGAACTGACGCTTTGAATTAGTGGTGGAAACAGCAATTCTTGGGAATGATAACCTGGTCCAGAAAAAAGTTTTTTTTCCATTCCGTTTTCAATGTGGGTTGGGTGTTCTGTACAAATCTGCTCCCTACTTCTGGAATGGGTAGTAGACTAACCAGGCAGTGGCGTGTCTCTGTCTAGGACCAGCAATAAGGGTCCTAGTGCAAGCAGACTGTTCAGAAACCCTAACATCATGAAGAGCAGTACGTTATAAAGGCAAGCCAAGGTTTTAAGCTTCTATAGCTGAGCTGAGCTTTGATATTTCATAACAACTATTGTGTATTACCCATATTTGCAAAATAAAATTCTATTCTATTCTATGAAAGTATCGCCACTAACTACTAAGGTCTATTTAGCTAAGCTATAATTTGTGATTGCATAGGGACATTTATGCATCAATTTATTAAGTGTTAGTGGTCCGTCTGCGACTACAATAGTTCGATGTGCTCTGCCAAGAGATACTACTAATATTAACCGAGGAACGCAGCGCGGTCACCGTAGAGTGACCAGAAACTGTGCCATCAGGATATGTTCTACTTTGATTTGTTGTGAACCCTGATGCATGTAGATTAGTAATATGTACGTTGAATGTACGTATGTGATAAATGCGGTTATAAATGCCCATATAAGGGTCCGTAAGAGTAAAAATACTATGTAGATTTGATCATGCCATAGATACAATTTTTACAGACGTTAGATCTTTCTGCCTCTGTCCCATGTCAGATAGGTACGCTTGTGGTCGGCGCAACGTTTAAAATGTTTGGAAATATTATATTATCTGTGGTTTGGTTTAAAAAAGTTTGCTTAAGCGACTTAAGTGCATTGCAGCCACGAAAAAAGGCACATCGTCTTACAAAAGGCAGTCATTAGTTTACCTAGATGTCCCACAGCTATCAAATGTACAGCTCCCCTACCCGACCCGATTTCATCGCGAGCGATAGGCATTGTCTCGTCATTTTATCAGTGCACAATTATTATGATTTATGGCCAATCTTCTCGGCGGACATTCCCAGGAATCTCTGATAGACTGGTTTAGACCAAGTTTAACAACTAATTAGTGTTTTAAACTAAATAACTGGTATGGTAATGGAGCGAACTGCTCTGTGGCAGTTAGTTAACTAACCCTATTGCTGTTTTTAGCTTATCGAGCGGGTTACTATTTTGTAATGCGGTATGGATTAAACAATCTAACTTTGTATGTATGTATGATTATGACTAGCAAATACTCTTAAGCTTCATCTATTACCTATACATATTTATCACTAATCAACTCTTCTCATTCAAGCCGTCATACTAGATTCGACTACCTCGCTGGTGTAGTGGTCGCAAGCGCGACTGCGGAGCATGAGGTCCTGGGTTCGATTCCCGGGTTGGGAAAAGTATTATTGGGTTTTTCTATCAGGAATTTCTCAGTAGCAGCCTCGGAGTCTGGATCTGTGCCCGGTTGATGGCAATAGGCTCGCCCCTTATTACATGGGACTTAAACATAACTGGCGAAATGTGTGTATACTATAAGTACATCACTGCCTAGCCCTTTGGGGATTACAGGCGAGATGTTATGTTATGTTATTTATTACTAAATATACAGGGTGGCGATCTAGTTACCTGCTTCTGTCAAGGAGGTGATTCTACTCGTCAAACTAAATATATTTCGCTACGAAACTCATTTCCAATTCTGATTCGGCAAATCGTCACCCTGTATCAGGTAACATCAATACAAATCAACTTACTTGGATTTACGAGACGGGTTTTGCGCTCCAAAATTAAACACAGAATAATGGATTTCTGTAAATATCTTTAAGAACTATCATTACCGATTTTGTACTTTAAATAAAATATCACTAATCTCAATATCCTCTATCCCCAGAAACATCAACCAACCACCATGCCGCTCCAAATTCGAAGAAACCGTTGCTCGTCGTTCATGCGCGACAACCTCCTGACGCTGCTGACCATCATCGGCGTGGTCTCCGGCACCATCCTAGGCTGCGGCCTGCGGGCCTCGGGTCAGGAGTGGTCGCGCCGTGACGTCATGTACTTCCAGTACCCTGGGGAGCTTTTCCTCCGGATGCTGAAGTCTCTCATAGTGCCGCTACTTGTGTCCAGTATTGTTTCCGCGATTGGGTCCTTGGATTTGAGTTTATCTGGCAAGTGAGTTGTTTTGTATTTAAGTACTTATAACGTTAAGGTCAATGGATTTCCTTACCAATAAGTCCAGTGATAGACATAGTTAGGCCACCTACACATAGCAGAGCTATATTGAAGCAGGTTACCATTTTTAATGCGCTGATTACGAAGCTACTAACGATACAGTTGTGTTTCTCTTCGTAGTTATATATACTTTGACCAGTTTTTGGTGAAATGTATTTTTGCGTGAAACATTTATTTATTAACTCTGAACATAAAAATATGGTACAGGCTAGACCCAATGCGATATTGTAGCACACTTAAAATTTAAATAGCTCAACTGTTTTTAACATAGCAAATTCTATAGCTGTTCTTGTAAATTCACCCAAACATCATTAAGTGTATATAGCGAGGATTTTTGCATTGCCACAAAGAGTAAATAGATTATTTCAAGAGAAATTATTAAATTATTGTTATAGTCAGCCTATATTAACCCACTGCTGTCTGCTGGACAAACGCCTCCTCTCTACATTGATTTGGTTGACTATGAAAAGTGGTTCGAAACAAATTATGTTGCTGCAACCTGCAACTAACTCCCCATTACTTCCAGGGTTGGTCTCCGCGCGATTATCTACTACATGACCACGACTGTGTGCGCCGTGATGCTGGGCATAGCCCTGGTCACCACCATCAAGCCTGGCAAGGATCCGGAGGCCTACACCCAGCCCAACGCGACCAAGCTCAACATAAAGGAAACCCTAACATCAGACACGCTGCTGGATCTGATCAGGTCAGTGTTTGCGTTATAGTTTTGAATGTTCGAGGTAGGTAGAAAGGCTGCATCAATCAATCAATAAACTCCTCATCGAAATCGGTAGCTGGACATGGGAAAATACGGGTTACTCCTGAATAAATTGCGATATTGATATTTAGATTCATTCGATGTTTTAAACTCGAAGTTGCCTTCAATTTTAGAATATCGAATTGTGTTTGAAGTAGTATTTGACATTCCACGAGAGTTGGGACTATTATGATTTTTCGTGTAAAATTACTTTTTCTAAATCTCGAAGACCGCCACTTATCACAGCCGCAATTACAGAAAATAACAAATATGTTTGACTTATCATAAATTCATAAACCAGTATCGTCAGACTTAAAAGCATATAAGGAATATAATCAAGCACCGACTTCATCATGATTCTCTTGCCCTTATTTCAATTGATTTGGGGTCGGCGCAGCTTCCACATCTTCTGCTTCCATACTTCTCTATTACTCGTCATCTCGTCAGACACCTCTTTTCTACCCATATGATACTTCACACAGTCCATCCATCGTTTCTTTGGTCTTCTAGCCAGCAACATTCATACTCAAAACTTTCCTCATTCCTCCGCATCACATGCCCATACCAAGACAACCGACTACCACACAACTTTTCAATCACCGGCGCCAATTTAAGACTTCCTTTTATGTACTCATATTTTACAAATTGCGATAATAACTTACACGAGGCCAAGAATATTAAACGACCCAAAATTTATACAGCTTCAGAGATGTATCTGAAGTTACCATGGAGAATCAATACCTGTGGGTAGCAAGGCTGCCCGGTAATACTTTCCTCATATTTCCGGGAAAAGGAAACATAATACGAAAGGTACATTTCTATGAAAATGCAAAGGGAAAGCTCCTTACATTACTTCAGAGAGACCTTTGTACACAAAATGGCGCGGGATTGCGGGTAATCCGAAGCAATATTGTGGCAAGCTTTTATATTAATCTCTGAATAAACACGACTGTTGTTGATTGTTTTTCTTTTTTAATCTGGGGAGGATATTGTTTCTCTTTTCTTAATTTTGGTGTATCAGAATTGATTGTTTGAGTGAGACATTAATTAAGATCATGAATTGTCGTTATATTAGGAAATGTGTCAGAAGGAAGGTTTAACGAAATTATAAACATTCATAACAGAACTTATTAAATCCACTACTAAACTAAACGAAACTGTTAAACGCGGTTTAGAGGTACTGATCGAGTTCAATTTCATTCATCAAGTACTACAACATTTTAACACAACTGTGTATAATCGCGCGACATTTTCTAGAACATATTATGACTACATTAACTAGACCGTATCATACAATACAATTCGTATAATATGACGCGGGATGATTGGCTTAATATTCTTAATAGGTGTTATATAGCGGGTAATTTCGCCATCCGGCTGACCCGGGCCAAATTAGGTTGTTAAATGATATGCTTGATTTGAATATTATAACTACGTCATGTTTGGAGGTGTTGAATTTTCCGGTTCCGGCTGTGAATGACGCAGATGATGTTGTCAATTACGTACCCATTTAATGATAAAGTGTTACGGATAAACAATTAATTTATTGAGTAGAGTAAACTAACTATATTCATTATTAATTAAAAGGCCTTGTAGATTCCTAGAGGTGTGTTAACTTTTGTTAACCTCTTATCTTGATTTCCGTTTTTTTTGTGTAGTAAGCAACGACTTATTGTCGGGCCTATGCTGTCCCCCCATACTTGAGTACTAATGCTGTAACATGATAATATTGTAAAATCTAATCATTTTAAAAGAGTAACCATGGAGTTTCTAGCCGGTTCTTCTCCATAGGAAACGACCATCCCGAACCGTGCACCTTTTTGTCGACGTTTCATAAGTGCCCATGTAGGCCTATGTGAAATAAAAATATTTTGATTTTGATTTTAAAAACTAAGTATTAAATAAACTGACAACAAACTATACAAGGGCATCAAAAAACTCGTCTTCAAGGCTGTCAGCTGATAATGTGCCCAAGAAACTGGCGGCGTAGCCACGTTGTATGGCAATACTTAACCTTTGGCGAAAGTGAAAGCCAGCTCTTGGGTCACGGGAAGCGTCAATTAGGTGTTTCGAATTTTCCTTAAACAGGTTATGAGAACCCACAGCCCCAGAGTTTCAACCCCAAACGGCTCGAATATATATTTTCCACAAACTGATGTTTCTTGTAATATAACTTGACCGAGTCCGAGGTGCTTTCATCGGTTTTGTGGGGTTAAAAAATCACTTTTCTTAACCAACGAAAAAAATCAATCCTGGCTTAGAATCATTGTACTGAATCTATGGTTAAGTTTTCATTTCTTTGACCTTCCTCTGTCTTCAAATCCTGAGACTGAGATTAAATTGATTGTAATCTTCCTTTGAAAAGGGACACCTTTGGTCTACAATTAACCTTTTCTTTGAACTAATAAGGTTACAAGTCTGATTCTGAGAAATTTTCTGAAATAATGCCAGACTAAGCCACTAATGCTATAAAAACTAACACAATTTAGTGTCCCAATTGCTACCGCGGCCCTCCTGTGTCCCACAAAGATCGGAGGTCACATCTGCCGCGCTATCGGCCATAATTGCCCATCACCTGATTTATGGCTTTATTGCCCGCTCCTCTACGCTGTAACAATGTGTCAATTATTTAACACCTTTCATCCTTACGGAGATAATTGATGGCTATGCAATGGCCGCTATTTATTAGTCGTTTGCTTCTATTTCCAACTGTGTTTTGTTGATGACTTGCGATTTTAGTAGCGGGAAACAAAGAAAGATTGCGTATTAACTATGGACACCGTACACTGACTGATATTTCAGTCTGTCCACTGTTTGTTCTGACCAAATTGACGGAACCTTATTCTATACTAGCTGTTGCCGTTGGTTCGCGTAAAATTATTATTAAAAAAAAATGTTACTAACTTCCCTTTTTCAATCGAATTTTGTTACCAATTTCAAGGGTTTTAATTTTTTTGCATGAAAACTTAATTATTTTTCTAAAATAAAAGTAGCTATATTAGACCTTATAACATCAGCTATCTGCCAGTAAAATCGGGCCAGCCGTTTCGGAGATTAGTCGGAACAAACAGACAGACAGACAGACAAAAATTGAAAAACATGTGTTCAAACAGACACTTCAATTTTGTTTATTTGTATGTAGTATGTATAGAAGTAGATTTCCGAAGACAGCGCTGCCGATACACGACAGCCGCACCGCAATGATGCACGTCATGAAACTGATGGTACCACACGTTAGCTACTTACTATTCAGATAGTACGACTAATGAAAACTCAAAATTCTAGCTAAGTACGCAGTGTCTTTGCAAAGATAACAGCTTACTCCAGTGAGCTTTACAAGTTTATGCATATTAATGTGACATAACAAGTCATTACGAAAACAGAACAACAACTTATTTCAGTAACTACTAAATTCACATAACTTCTCACTCAGTTTTAGTTCAAGAGGTGATACTGTATGATGGCTAAGGTACTGCACTGGTTAGTTAGTCTAGAAGCACTCCACCATAACATCTTCTTCGTCGGTAATTAAAACCTATTTATATTAGAGTCTTTGCTTTGATCCGAGCTCTGCCACCTCGATGGCGTTGGTGGTGGTTTCCGACGGGCCCTACAAAGTGCAGGTGGAATTATACATATATAGAGCAGGACAAGAGAGGTGCCATACTTTGTGTTGAGACACTTCAGTCGCACCCGGAATGATGATGTATCTTCCAAAGCCAAATTAATAGGTGTGGATTTATCAAAAGTTCGTAGTATCTTAAATTCATCATAGTCGCTTGATAGTGCAGTTTTAGAATTTTACATAAAAATGACGCAAGTTACAGTAGCATCCACGGAGTCTGGATTTGTGTCCGGTTGTTGGCAATAGCATAAGCATAATCAGCCTATAATGTTCCCACTGCTGGGAGACACGCCTCCTCTCCAGAGAGGGAATGAGCTATATCCACCACGCGGGCCCAGTGCGGGGTGGTAGATGTCACATGTCTTCGAATTTTTGCTTCTAGGACATGCCGGTTTCCTCATGATGTTTTCTTTCACCGTATTTGAGAGCAGTGGTGATGAAATAAATTACACAAAGTAATGCGCCTGCCTGAATTCGAACCCACGACTTACTGTTGGTAAGTCGGGGCCGCCACCACTGGGCCACCACTGCTCTCATGGCAATACGCTGGCCCCCTGTTAAACATAACTGGCGAAATGTGGGTGTACTAATGGGTACACCTCTGTCTAACACTTCGGGGATTTCAGGCGTGATGTTATTTAATTTTATTATGTAATGATGCATGTTAATGAAAAGACTATTAAAACGCCTTGAATGCATAACATTTAAATGTCTTAATAGGAGATTACCGAAAAAAATTACCTCAATGATTGCACTCCACCGTTGCCTTGCAAACACTATGATTCATGTTAGACGTGCGTGTTTGACATGACATGCTATGCTATCCTAAGCGTGACAATGTGTTCGACACGCTATGCGTGTCCTATGTGAGCATGGCGACATAGGTAGGCACCTAATTTGTCAATTGCAGCCGGTCGCGGTGTGAGAGGCGCGATGCGCCGCAGTTCACGCTTGTCGCTTCACTCGCTTATTTTTACTGCGCCCTACATTCGGGTGAGTAGGGTTGCCGATTGATATAAAAATCGAGATATATTAGATAGAGACGACGCACTTAGGTATATATGTAATACTAGTATTATTCGTGGTTTTTTGTTTCAAGGTGACAAATCAGCACAGCATAGGCTGCACTAGAACTCGGAGACTTTCTTTAATTATGCTAGTGCGTGTAGGTAATATGTGATATATAATATCTCTCACACTATGTGAGTAGGTACATATGCCATCCAGTCTCAGGACTAGATAGTACTGTAATATCAGTGTAATGACTTAGCCAAACTTTTTACAATTTATAGCTAATAATTCGGTTCACATTCCTCAGCACACATCGTATCGCAACGCGGCCTGTTATTCACTGTTTTATAATCGAGTTCTTCTTTCAAAAGTGTTTCTGACCTAGAAACACTTTGGAAAGAAGAACTAGGAACTCGTTACACTATATCAACCTACTCACGTTCTTGTTATTAGGGCTACCGAGTGACATAGAATAATAATTAATAGAACGCCGTTTGTAGTATCTTTTATTCCACCTTCTCTTTTCCTGGAGGACCTTTTGCTTTGCCCTAACCAGACAGAAAGAAAGCTCTTGCACGGGTTTCTTCTCTTTTATCGCAATAAATTCCTGTTGGGTTGCCATCTCTAATTCTCTAGAAATAAGACGGTCGCGCGATCAGGTGACTGTAATATATAAAATTCTTAAGAGGATTATTGATGTTCTTGATCTACATAATGAAATCTGCAATCTGTTGGTCCCAGACTTTTTACTGTCGTAGTAGAAAACACCGTTTACTGGCTGTTCCAACTGGCCGTACTGTTGCACGCTCCAAGTCACCTATTCCTCGGACATGCTGGTACTGCTCCACAACCATAGGGGCAAACTAATTGATTACATGTGAAGTTATTGTGGAAGCTGCAGAATATTGTAAAAATATCCTTGCATTGTATAGATACCAACCTTTTTGTATTATATAATTGCATAGCACATGTGTGAGTACTATGTACTGTAAAGCTACCATTTACATTTATTTATCTTAAATTGACTTGAAGGTGGTGGCTGAAAGAATGTCATGCTCACTCAAATGTCTCGCTGATGGTGGCCGGTGTGTCGGGTCATTTAGTTCCCTTCAATATGGTTGATTTGAATGGCGCTGATCCATGCGTCATGTTCGTGAACGGGCGCTGTCGGTTGGGACTGGTCATCTCTTAGCTGCCACGGCTTATTTTAATTACTTTATTTTTTAATTGTTGATTTAATCTTTTACTCTGGACACTCTTGATGTGCACATCTTTCTACATAGTTCTCACATGTATGTATAATCTCAACATGAATGATGTGACCAAGATTTTGCTTCGGAATGTGCAACTACAGTACTTTCTCAAGTTATTATGCCTTGTGACTGGGACTGTAGCTTCGCTTCATTTTGTTTTTTTTTACATTCAAAAGTGCCGTAATGGTCTAATTGAAATAAATGCTTTGAGTTTGAGTTTGATTAGCCGCTATTAATGCTCTCCTGTAGTCAAACAAAGATCTTGATATGTTTGCGAATTAATGGAAGATGATAATGTCAGAATGTTTGAATTTTTGTGAGAAGAATGTATGACTTAGTTAAATCACCACCACCACCACCACCACCACCAACCTTGGCAACCGTTGCTTAACTTGGATCACCCATCCACAGACCAAAGACGAAACGAAAATATCTGGCTTGCTTTCTATAACATGCGCACGCCGCACGGCTTACAATAGCTTACTATAGCAAAAACACATTACCCTCCTTTGCGTCGCGCAGTCGGGTAAAAGTGTCGTACACACTTTTCGTCTGAATTTTTTCCGTCTAGCCTCCTTTCGCAACGCGCCATAAGGAACTTCGTTCCAAAAAAGGTCCTCCGGAAAACGACCTTGATCACGATAGATTTGCAAGTCCTGTCACACTCCAACTAACTCGATTTCAATATAACAAGGTTTCTATCCCTTCTGAATAGCTCAATACTCAATTAGTTAATAGCTCAGTCCCAGGAGAGACGTGCTGTTAATTAAAAGTACTGAAGTACCTTTGTGCTTCCCACGCCACGGGGAGACAAACCTTTGACAAGCTTCGTTTATAATGTACTCCCGAGTTCACTGATAGTCTGCCATTTTTCACCCTTATGCCCTAAGTAATAAGGTTGAAAAGTGGTCCACCGTCAGTGAACTTGGTAGTACAAAGGATAGATTAGGTAGCTTATGTACGGAATGCTTTTCGCTCTATTACGCAGCTCCTAGGACGATTCATTTGTTATGTACAAAGCTTAAGAAGATCCTTATGAAACTGCTATAATAGGCTCGTTAACAAGTTCTAAAACGTGTTAATTCTTGATAAAGCTCCTAAAAATATGAGCGATGGCTCATTCCATTTGGAATGACGTCTAGAAAACTGTATCAAAAGTATGTATTAGCACATAAAAAATTGCAAATAAATTAATCGAACATAACTCCACTCCTAGAGTCCTAAACCCGGGTTCCTATTTATTGTTCTTCCTTTTGGTCCTTATTCTATTATGCGCAATTTCCTGACAACAATTCTAAAACTTCTGTCTACCATATCGCCAGCAACTATGTAAAATAAAGCCTACATACTCGTTCTGTAAAATATCCCACAGTACCTATTCATTCAGACTGTAGACAGCCCTATGCATCAATCAAAATAAGACAATGTCGCTCACGCGACCGATGTCCTGCCATCTTGTGACGTCATTGGATCCAGATAAATGGCTCGGGCAGACCCACTAACTTTTGAACGTGGAACTAGAGCCATCTGTAGGGCAGACGGCACTGCCAAGGAATCCTAAGAAAATCAACAGTTGTAGTGCCACCAAACCATTTACTGCTTCCAATGACAGTTGCTGTTGGTTTTGGTATGATTTCCGATGTAAATATTAAAATACTGGCATAATGAGCCATTACTTTTATTCTCTAGGATGGTAACACAGCTAAGTACCTCTGGTAATGGATGTGTCCATAGATGGCGGTCAGCACTTGCCATCAGATGCCACTCAATAACGTTCAAATAAAACCAAGGAGCTCTTTTTTTATTACCTGAAGTCGGTGGCTAAAAAGTCAATGAAATAAACAAAAGCCACCGACTTCCGGAAGTGAAGCTGTTTTCCACTACTTAGTGTTTTTTTTGGAAGTCGGTTAATTTACATTTTTTTTTTTATAAGTACTTAGGTCCCTATTTAGCGGAAGCATTAATTAATGAATTTGCAAATTATACGGCTGAGAACTGCAGAGATAGACAAAGATAATATTCACAAGTCGCAGAGTTAGAATTGAAACGCGTCCGGCCGTAGTTTAGTCCCAAATGTTATAACCATATTTAGACGCGGTTCGCCTAAAGGCGGGTGCCACTTCACTTTTTGCTGTTAATGGAATGATTCGATTTGCTTCTAATTTTGTTAGACCTCTTAACTTTCACGCAGATTTATTTGCCTGCTCCTCCTATTTATGTCCTCTTACATTTTGGTGTCAATATTTTTTGAGTTTTATGAAGCTGGGTGGGTAGCTCTAACATTCAATTTTCAAGCTAACAGTCATACAAAAATACATAAATTCACCCTTTTTCTCATGGGAGTGTGCAGAAACTACAGATCTGCTAGGATCTTTTCATATTTCTTTTTTTTCGTTGTGTCGTTTTTTTTCTTCATCAGTTGTAACTTGTAACGTGAATAGGTAAAATAATTATGTATAAAATAAACATTTAAATCAAATAATTTGATCCATACAGTCCGATTTAAATTTAAAAAAAAAACAGAGTTCATACATTTAATAACTAGCTTTTGCTTGCCGCTTCGCTCTTGTTATGGACGGAAATTACCCCACGGGAACGTTTTAAATGTAGCCTGTGACACTTAGTGATAATTAATGTAACTTCCCGCTAGTAAAAGAATTTTCGGAATCAGATCAGGGGGTCTAAAATGGCCGCTTTAGCAGAATCATAATAGGATAATAATATGAATCACGTTTAAATTCGTAAAATGGTCAAGAGGTGACAGTTCATAATAGTAGGTACGTCTATGACCATTTTAAGAATTTAAACGTAATTCATATTATTATCCTATTATGATTCTGCGAAAGCGGCCATTTTAGACCCCCTGTTTATTACTCCCTACATACAAACTTACACAAACAAATTTAGAATATTATAGTATGGACTTAATTCAATGGTGAGCTTGGTAATATCGCCAACAGGATAGAACATTATTGATTTGCTTTTTCAATCATTTTGTTATAATAACTCATATTACGAAAATACTAATTTTCCTGGTAGTGACTAGGTACTTAGTTTATGATATGCCCGGTGTCCATACATTTATGCAATACACACTGGCTACTATATTGTAGAGACATGTATTGTTTATACGTCAAACTTTAAGGAAATCAACATTAAAAAATATATAAATATATTTTAATTAACTCTTATAATTCTGGGCTATCAAAGTACGAGTATCCTTACATGGCCTTAATGCCATTAAATGAAAACTTTCCTTCGCACCCATATCTGGGAGGTAGTTGTATGATGAAATAACAAGTAATAGAGAAGTATGGAAGAAGAAGACATGCTGCGCCAACCCCAAATATTTTTTTATTTAAATAAATCAATTTATTGGCTCACACAAATTAGGAAATATACAAACAAAAACAATGATAGTTAAAAGAGTGCATAAGTAAGTAGCCTGTATCTTGATGCCCAAAATAAACAGAAAAGAGAGGTTGAATTATGGACTGTTCAGTGTGACACAGCACAGCAAGACCCAAGCAACAATTAATTATGAAAATAGCAATTAAAATCATTCAGAAATCAAAAATAAAATTATAATAAAAATCAATGGAATTAATATAAAAAAATTGAATAAGAAAAATTGTGATAACTTGATAAGGGCACGATAATGATGATGATCTGGAAGGAGTATACCAATTTTTATTTGTCGTACAGGCTATAGTCACCGTTTTGTTGTAGACACCTATGGATCTACGTTTTAGGGAAACAGTGGCATTCTTGAAAATACGTAGGTACAAGCACACACGTAAAAATCTGTAGTTAACATCTGAAGACACGCACGTCGTAAGAAAATAGGTTAATCATCATTCGTGGTTGCTCGCTAGCGGTCGCTGGCGTAGGGCCAGTGACTATTGTCCACTTATGCACTTTTGCAATCCTGGTGTGTTGTTGTGGCCGGTTCAAGGGCAGTCAACTCATACACGTGCACCTTATCTAACTTTGGAGTGAAGATAGTTTTTATGAGAGTTTTAAATTATTACAGGAGGGAGTTTCCCTTTTTTTCCAGTTAAAGCACTAAATTCAAATTGATTATTTTGTATAAGTTAACAGTAGGTGGTATAATGTATAAAATTCAGGAACTAACTGTGTCCCGCCGTTAGGCATACAAAATATTTCTCTAAGTAGGTATAACTATGTATAAAATTAATTTGCTTGAAAAAATAATAAGTAATAAATAAGTAATAAATAAAATCAATAAATAACAATGCAATTTGGTTATGTCAAGGCAACTAGGAAGTAGTGAAGTGCGAGCGATTTGGGAGATATGAATCTTTGCTATTTGCCTGAAATGTTTGAATGCTAATTTTGCGAGATGACAACCGTGGGAGCTTTCACCAGTTGAAAGCTCCCACGGTTGTCACAGAGAAATGACATTTCAATTCACTTGACGTTAACTTCTTTTATCCAAATCAATCATTATTAACATTATTATTTAGTTATTTAATTAATAAGACTGGCTTTGTTACCTCTGCTATACCCTACAGGGTTATTGTACCTTAGCTGTAAACCGTTATTGTAAGATCTTTGTTAAACATTATGAAATGTAAATATGAGTAGGACGAGGAGTTTTGTTTAAAAAAAGGAATTCTGAAATATGAAACGAAGATGTCCTTTATTTCCTAATCTTAACAGAATATAACGTAAATAACATAACATTATGACTGTATTCCCTGAAGGAGGTAAGGGAGGTGTACCAATAATACATCCTCATTTTGTCGAGCATCCAGCCTCCAACATCAAACGAAACCATAATTCGTGTAAAAATAATATACCATGCGCCTATTGGTAGAAGACAGATGCACCTCAATAGTAAACGAACCAACACAACAATAACGGCGGAAGTGACGAACTCTTGCCATTCGCGACACAACTGGCCATTGAGCACCTTTTAATAAGTTTAAAAGATTCGGCCTTCACTCTATTTATAAAACTATGCTATTTTAAATTACACCTATTGCAAATTTTTTTTTTGGCGATTTCGTTTAATTAGGTGTGGTAATTTTTCAAAACAACAAAATAGAAAGCTAATACGAGTAGTATGACTTCATAAAAGAGAAAAACCGAACTGCAATTTAGGCTCGTCACTAATGACGACGTTAATGAAAATTAGAATCATTGAGTACCATGTTGCCATAATAAATGAAATAAACACTTTTCACACGTCGTTTTTTTATAACTAGATGAGGCCAGTGTTTCGTACCTAACTACTCTGAGAAGAGGTCATAGTCTCTTTTAAGGTCCAGACATTATCTTGGTCAACGCACATGAGGACTATGATGCAGATTAGTGTCTGAGATGGTCTTTCTCCAAAATACTGATGGCATCTATACCTTTGCAAGAAGACAAACTCGCGAATGCGATTTCTCAGAATTTTGTACAGATCTTATTATTCCTAAGTACCTGTATCATTTCCCACACGGTGTAATAATGTATAATTGTTTGTTTGTTTCAGAAACGTGTTTCCGGAGAACCTTGCGCAGGCGACGATCGCATCCTACCGCACGAGGCTCGTTTACGACCAGAACGACACAAAAAGTCGATTAGGTACATTTATCATTTCCCTTTTACTTAAATAAATCTTAGTTTCAAAATATTGTAGGTACAGACGCCAGTAGGTCAACCTAACCTACCCGAAACTGTCAGATTTTCCCAACCAACCTTGAACCTAATGTTTTAGAGATAAAGTTGAAAATCTATTAAAGAAATTTGACAGATTGTAGTAGCTTGATGTGCTGGCATGTGTACTTGTTCTTCTTCGACAATCAATGAAATACATAGACAATGATAATTGATTTTTGACACACAACGTGAAGGTGCTGTAATTTTCAATTAAGCCACGGACGGTAATTAGACGAGCCTGCCATGGGAAAATGTCTATTTTATTTTATAAGCTTTTATTAAATTGCCATGTTAGTTTGTTAGTAGGTAGGTATGTGTATTGGTCGAATCTTACAACTGAATTTCAAACCAGTTCCCTCCAAACAATTGAGAATTAGTAGAAGTTAGGATCTTCAAATTTTGTGTTTAGGCTGACGATTGAAAAGTAATTTATACGTGTCTCAGCGTTTTGATAACTCTACCCTATTGATAGTACGTTTCCGTCAGATATTTTTTTAAATCCACGTGGGTGAAGCCGCGGGCAAGAGCCAGTTAGTCATAGATAAACATGGTAATTTAAAACAAATATTAACTTTTATGAACATATTAACATTTATTTTTGTAATTCAAAACTGTTTGAATTTTCTATTTTTCATATTAGGCTATTTAGCGGCATCATACCAAATCATATCATATTTGTTTAGATCTTAATGTATATACCATATACTCAGAAATAAATAAATCTTATCTTCCTCTTCTTCATACCTTTGCTTCTTCTACAACCTGGCAAAAGAAAAGCGCGAAAAAAAAGCAAATTAAATCATAGTTTCCTAATAATTAATGACAAAAATACTTTCCGTTCTAATATATTTATTTATTCGTAATTGTATTGAAAAACGTCGTTTGATTCGCGTTGGGATTTGTTACTGCAGTTCTCGGCTCCATAACACCCTCGCCTGCAGCTCGGGTGTTAATTCCACCTCGAATGCAATAACAAAGTTTCCCCACTTATATCATAATGTACTATTTCATGATAGATATGACATAATCCTGCAGCCAGGGTCGCCTCCTTACAACAGAACTCCTCAACGGTCAATAGCACGGACACGAAACTTTATAAACACGTTCAATGTTAATAGATAAACCAAATTTTCATCTTTTCGAGGTGGAGGAGGAGATGAAAATTATCATCTTTTCATAAAATTAAAGCTTCTATTTAAAAATATATATATATTCCCCACTTAAACACTAAGCTGAAATACAAATTGAAATAAGAACTTTTTATTTTTATTTGACGTCCAAATAGTGATCATGAGGTCTAATTCTAAACGTTTTTCTCATAGGTACCGTGGGAATGGCTTCACTGACTAATAATGCCCCGTAGTAAAACTGTAACCTGACACTGATTTAAAAAGTAACTAAATTAGTCGGTACCTCACGGCACTAGACAACCGCGTGTGCAGACAATTGGTGAATAGCTAACTGAACAATGACTTTTATTGCAAAATGATGATGAACGACTCTTTTATTCGTGAACAAAAGATCACGAATAGAACAGTCTGTAATTCGTCATGATTAATAGTTATTACAGCATATTTCAATTGTAGCGCTGTTGGAGCTCAACAGCGCGCTTTTTCGCGCGCTTTTTTCAACAAAAAGCGTTCGATTGAAACATGACTGATGGAAACAAAAGACAATTACCGTACATATCACAAGGTGTTTTTTGCCACCGCGGTTATAAAATACCTAAGGGAAAAGCAGCGGTGGCCCTGTGGTGGCGGCCCCGACTTACGAGCAGTAAGTCGTGGGTTCGAACCCAGACAGGCGCATTACTTTGTGTAATTTGTTTCATCACCACTGCTCTCAAAACGGTGAAGGAAAACATCGTGAGGAAACCAGCATGTCCTAGACCCAATAATATGAAGATATGTGACATATCCAACCCGCACTGGGCCCGCGTGGTGAATTATAGTCCATTCCCTCTCATAGAGAAGAGGCTGGGTCACAGGTCCTAGCAGTGGGAACATTATAGGCTGATTATTATGCTAAGGGACCTCACGCACCACGCGGCAACGACCACGTGTTGTATGACCGGCCGCTATCTTGAACAAAACTGGTGAGACGCACGGTTCTCCACCAAACTTTATTTCTGGTCGAAGCTTCTGCGGTAAAAAGTGGTTGTGGCTGCGAGGTGCGCGAGGTTCCTTAAAAAACCCCCGCTTATTAATTTAAACAATTGTGTGGACATTGCTGCTATTATCATAAATCAGTTGCTGCGCATTTACGGAGATGAGATGTATGATCTACTTAATCTAAATATATTGATATCTGCAACTCCATAAATGATTCGAAATGAAAGCCTAACTTTTAAATTCATAGCACACTTCTATATCCTGCACGTCATCTTATTTTCACCTGCTGATCCTGATCAGGGGCGATGCCGTTATGGTGTTTTGTGTGCGTTGCAATATCTACGGAGTTTTAATAAAAGAATCCCAAACAGATCGAATTGAAGCTATGCTGGTCCCGCGCGGTATCATTATCATCGGCCTCCTGCCTCTGTCCCATTCCACTTGGGGTCGCGGTCGGCGCAACACGTTTCTTCTTCCATTCTCCCCTGTCCGACGTCACAGCATCATTTATTCCTTTCTCATTCCTTCTTTGATTCCGCACAGTGTAACTGACTTTTACTTCGAATTTCTTCACTTTCCAGGGGAATTGGAGACGTATCAGATCACGGGCGACTATCAGAGCGGCAGCAATGTGTTGGGGTTGGTCTGCTTCAGTATCGTGCTGGGTATCACCCTGGGCAAGATGGGCGACCAGAGTAAACCGCTGCAGGACTTCTTCCACGCCTTGTCCGAAGCCATGATGATCATCACTGGATGGGTTATTTGGTAAATATAACATAATATTTATATAAATTGAAAATGATCCCTCGTTGTTCCTTGGGGTGTTCGGTGTTCCCCGAAC
The DNA here is from genome assembly GCA_950022335.1 of Eurois occulta. NCBI lineage: Eukaryota > Metazoa > Arthropoda > Insecta > Lepidoptera > Noctuidae > Eurois > Eurois occulta. Next base: position 13,919,933 of record OX465498.1, on the reverse strand, counting down.
CGTGAAATCGCATCATAAAGAAATATGCCGCAAGACTGAAACCAGCTGTTTCCTCTTGACCATAAATATAATTATGTGGTATACTCACGATGATCCTAGAACATTCAAGAACTAGATCAAGAAGGACGAAAATTTAAGATAAAGATTTTTACAGTAATTTTCGTTAGTATAATAATAAGTTAAGCAACTTTTGTCACGTTCTAGGCCAGGTCAGGAAGTGAACGTCCAATGCCAATGAAGTAAACCATAATAAAACATAATCCACGGGGGGTTAGGCAGAAGTGTACCTAATAGTACACTCATATTTCGCCAGTTATGTTTAAGTCTCATGTAATAGCTGGCGGGCCTATTGCCATCAACCGAGCACAAATCCAGACTCTGTGGCTGCTACTGAGACATTCCTGATGGAAAAACCCAATCACACTTTGCCCGACCTGGGAATCGAACCCATAACCACATGCTCAGCAGTTCCACTTGCGACTACTACACCACAAGGCAGTAAATCATTGAGAAATAAGTCTATGTCTGTATTGTCTGGTATCTATGTAAATATTTCCTTGTATAAATATGAGACCTTTTACCTTTCCAGGCTGTCACCTCTTGGTGTGTTCTTCCTGATAACAGCGAAGATCATGGAGATCGATTCATTTGCGGAGCTGGTGGGCCGGTTGGGTCTGTACTTCGTGACGGTACTCCTGGGGCTGTTCCTGCACGGGTTCGGAACCCTGAGCATCCTGTTTATACTGGCGACGAAGAAGCTACCCTGTCGGTACATTGCAAAGATGGGACAGGTCATGGCTACTGCTTTTGGTACTGCTTCTAGGTTAGTCAAGCCACTAATAATACTATTTTACAATTTTTAACTTTATATGCTTTAATTACGGCCATCAACAGGTAATGGCGCCAAAAAAATCTTTCTAAATTGTAGAAAGTTTTTTTTGGTCTATTCTGAGATTCATGGTACTTAGATCACGGTCTCTTTCTCACGCTCGTGTTCTATTTTCGCCTTCCAGCTCAGCGACCATGCCAATAACGATCGGCTGCTGTGACGACATGGGCTTGGATCCGCGCATCACGCGCTTCGTGATCCCCATCGGCGCCACCATCAACATGGACGGCACCGCTCTGTATGAAGCCGTCGCTGCCATCTTTATCGCCCAGCTGAGGAAGGTCGAGATGTCTTTCGGCAAGATTATTGCTGTCAGGTGAGATAAAGAGATGATGATGATGATGAGGTAAGGTTTGTGATGCCCATCGGTGACACCATCAACGCCGTCGCCGCCATCATCACACCATTCACGGACGGCACGCAGGGGCGGATTTCCCTACAAAATTGTTACTCACAAATAGAAATGGTAAGAATCAGCAGCTGAAATACTGATTGAGATAATTAAATCAATAACTGAATATCGTTTTTTTTCGATTTTTATTTAATTTCTATAGTTTATTTAATTTTTCATGCTTTTCAGCACAAAGGGGGGCGGCAATCTTTCGTAGGCCTAGAGCAGCCAACGTATCAAATCCGCATTATTGCTGTCAAATGATCACTTGAAAAACATTCTGTTTAAAGTTGCCACAGATGAAGTTGAAATGTGCCTTCTTCTATATTATTGTTTTGCAACTTTCTGACTTTAGAACTTAAAGGAAACTTTAAATACTTTTATATAATCTAAGTAATGTTTACCTATTTTAAAGTTCAGTGAAGTCATGTACCTATATTATAACACTGGAAAATTCTGAACTTTTGCGTCCAAATCTCTCAATCAGTCAGGAAAGTCTTCCCATTGACATGTATCCCCCCCCCCAGCGTGACGGCGACGGCGGCGAGCATCGGCGCGGCGGGCATCCCGCAGGCGGGGCTGGTCACCATGGTGATGGTGCTCGACACCGTCAACCTGCCCGCCGAGGACGTCTCCATCATCCTGGCCGTTGATTGGCTGCTGTAAGTCTGCATTTTTTACTAACCAATTACCGGTGCACCGGTTACCATTATCTTTGTCTTGATTTAGGAATGCTCTTAATTTGGCGAACTTTATATATAAAATGGTAAACTAACTGACTGACTGACTGGGTGATATATCATACACACAGCCCAAATCGCTGGTCCTAGAGACATGAAACTTGAGGGGTGTGTTCTTTTTGAAGAGTAAGTAGCCACTAAGAAAGGATTTTTTGGGAATTCCACCCCTAAATGGATAAAATAGGGGATAGAAGTTTATATGAAAGTCGGTCAGTTTTGAAGTTAGGATCTTCTTGTCGCTCAGTATTATATTATACGTGTCTCAGCGTTTTTGATAATTCTACTCCCGAAGGGTTAAAAAGGGGGATGACTATCCTCCATCACTGTAATTAATTATATGATCTACAAAATTTTTACGATAAGTGGTAATATTTTTACAACGATTATTATTTTAAAATATTTCGTTTCAGCGACCGCTTCCGTACAACGATCAACGTGGTGTGTGATGCTCTTGGCGCTATCATAGTGACGTCACTATCTCAGGGTGACATAGAGAAGACTCGCGCTGCCAACAACGACAAGGATGGGACACCCTCGCACGAGCTCACCGAACTTGAGAAGGGCGACCTTTGAGAAAATACCACAAATATACGTTCTCTACCGACTATTGTGGACAGAATACGGAATAACGGCCTAATTTATTAAATAATATCCAATAACATACGGTTTTTAATTATCCAAGTCGATAAACGAGTACAAGACAGAAGCTTTAAATTCAAATCATATAGTTTTAATAATACCGATTTTGCTTCTATTACTAAAAGTTAGTTTAAATTGTTTTTGTTCGTGTCCGGAATTTAAAATTAAAAAAATAACTCGTTATTCCGTCGCGTTGGAAAAGCTGTTCTGTGTTCAAATAAAGTTATAGTTACCGTTATTTTTAGGATGAAAACGTTACAGCTTCAACTTTTATTTTGTGATGGGAAATGTTTGAGTTTTTTGTGTAAAATATCGATGTTTGAATTTATTATAAGAGCGTTTGTTTTATTGCAAACCTTTATAAAAAACTGTTATAATTCATACCATAATTTTATTTGAAAAATGGTCATGTTTAATTTACGCACAATATTTTGAACGTTTTTTAGAACGACTGATAAGGCTCTCTAATCACCGTATTATTCACGTATCAATGTACGAACATAATCATATATTTTTCCAAAAGTTGGTTGTCGAAATAATATAATCAGTATTTACTTTTCAAATATCGATGTAAATGTTAGAAGGAGCTTATATAATGTGTCGGTGTGTTCTTTATGTGCCATTTTATGTAGCTTTAAAGTAGCTGTCGTGATGATGTTTAGAATTTTCGACTCTGTACACCTGTTCGAGTTTTACATTATATCAAAATTGGAGTATGAAGTGACTATACGTACATGTCATTTATGGTATATTCTCATTTAGAGATTAAGTAAGATCTGTACTTTCATTATACTGTATGAAATTTATACCTACATATTTCTAGCTATTTTGCTACTACAAATTTTATCCAGCCATTTTTTCGGAACAAAATTTAAAGTTTATAAGGTAGGTTCTGTCTAGTGATGGTGCGCAAAAAGGTATCGCTTGTAAAATTAATCTTCGGAGACAATTAAAAAACCATTTGTAGCTGAAACTTTCCATGTATTTTTGTATGAATGTACATTAGTCGAGTCGAATGTGTATGTATCGTATCTAGAATGTGTTTGTATTATAAGTAGGTACTTTAATGACATGCGTCAAAAATTGATTTTACCAACAATGATGTTTATTTAGTATTTCAATTGAAATACTCAATGATTTGGATATATCAATTGAATCTTTTAGTACTTTTCGCCAAGTTACGTCATTGCGAAAAAGTACTTAATATTATTTCGCTGCATTGCTTAGTCCATATATATTATGTTAAATTAACATTGAACTGTTGGTAAAACCAAAAAATGTTTTGTAGTAAATTTTCAGAGTTATAATGTTAAAGTCAGCCTGCATTCCAGTTGTTTCGAACGAATACATGACACTTAGTGTTGTTCTTCTATTTACATACATTTGTTACCGATTGTTTTTATCGTTACAAACGATATAAAAATTTACTGTTAGTAGTTTGAAACATATTTATTTTCTTCGCTGTTTCACCATTAACTGATTTGATAATTTTATTTTAGAACAGAAGTGAAATCAAAATTAAACGTTTTTTAATAACGTGTGTGTGTGTAAATCTACGCATTCTTTGAAGCAACGTGTTTGTTTTTCCTCAGATTTGGTGAAACAGACTCTAGTAGTTTGTGATTTACTAAGTGATTCTCTAAAGCAATTTAATTTAGTAGACTATTCGAATAAGTTACGACAAATAAAATCAATTTAATTTATGCTATCGACCACAGCAGAGGGAAAGTCATTTAATTGTGGCCAAATTTTAACTGTAAGCTGTAAGGATTGTAGTAAGATATTTTACTATTTAAAATATTATATAACCACATTTATGTACGTAGATTTAATGTTCATAATAGTCTCTAGTCCGCACTTTAATTATTATTAGTCCGTTATTATAATTGATGTTAAAAATTAAACTCGATGGTATTATAGTGTGACGAAGATATTTTTAGCGGAAGTCTATCAACACCCATTGGACCTTTACAAGAATATCGTTTACTTGGTAAGGAATAACTTATTTTGTTATGATAATGTATTTTATCGATATGTGTATGTATTGTCGCACTAAGTCTTATATTACTGAGTTTAAAATCATACCAAATATTGTAATGTAAGTACAAATTATTTATTGATGTCGGCTCATGATTCCCTGTTTTTATTTAAAATGGATGTTATTTTAAATAAATATTTGTGTGAAAGTTGTCTTTTTACTAAGGATCATAAATAATAGAAAACAGTTATTTTTAATATTTTATTTAAAAAATTAGCTCTTGCATTAACTTAGGATTAAGATTTGGTACAATTTCATATCTCTTTGTATTTATAGAGCTGAGTCTCTATCACCTCACAGCCAAGGTACACATTTACACTACTAAACAAAAAATAAAACAATCTTTACATTAAAACTATACTTTAAACAAAAACAACCTTCAAAGAAATAACAATTAGTGTTTGGTATCAAAATACCTACTAAGGACTTATCGTCTGTCAGTCAGTCTTATTGAATAAATATATACGTAATAACTTAAGCGTGTTCTTATTGGAATGTATTAATTTTACATGCTGGAAAGCCATGAGTATCCTAGTTGTGTTGAGGAACTAGAGAATCAATGTTGATTGTCATCTTAACGAGTAACAATATCAATCGATGAAGCCTCATTAAACTAGCTATCAGCTAAGAATTAACGACTATATTTATAGCTAAGTCACTTATAGGAATGTTACATATCAGTGCGTAACACTCAACCATTACAATTACTTTAACCTACTCACAAGGCATGGCACAAACCGCACGAACCATAGTCTCTGTGTAACTTTTCGCGAGCTAGATATGTTTTCAAGACTCGACCTTAAAGCTTTCTTTTACACACATAGGAATTCAATAAAGAAATTTAACCTCATTTCAACGAGCTATCGTGCTCAGGGCCGGCGGCAGTCTCGACATAGATACCGACGCTGTCGCAAACTTTCGATCGCTTAATAATAATGAAAAAAATCGTTTAGAATAACGATACTAGATCCAAGATGCATTTCTCGCAAGCATCATTATTACAATCGATTTTTTTCGTTATTATTAAGCAATAGAAAGTTTGCGACAGCGTCGGTATCTATGTCGAGACTGCCGGCCCAGAAAAAGAAAATAAGTCGTTTAAAATAACGTTTTCGTTAAACCTTAATAACCGTTATTTTATGCCCATCACTGCAAAGAGCATCAACAACGACTGAATAGTCTTGATCTTTTCATGTCTTCGATTAAACATAGCAAAACAGTAACCAATCTAAGGTGGTAGCTAAGTGCATCGTCTATCATATTATCGGCAAACTAAAAACCCTAAAACGAATGTCCTTCAAACTTCGAATTACGACTTTTCCAAGCACCTCAAATGATTTTTAGTCGTAACTTTCCCAAAAAGGTTTTTCTTAACACAATTATAAGGCGAGTGAGACTGAGATAACTATACCATGCCGTTGCTAACATGGTTGTTGTTGATGGTGTTCCAATGTTTCTGTGAGCCGTTCTGTGTGTTGTATGGGGAGTCCCGTCGGCCATTCCGCTCGCTTCCCATAGACATAGAGTTTCTTGCTCTGGCTAGTGTCGCTGCTGATATCTCCATAGATTCACCGTAAGGGAGTCTTGATCCACGTCTCATGCTGCCGCTTCGACATCTGACGTTCTGGAAATTGTTATGACACATTAGTTTTTAGATCAGTTATTATTATTTTGTTCATTATAGAATGACTCAGCCGTCTTCAAATTCAAGCGTGGTGATTATGATTTAGCGTTGTTATATTTGAACTGTGGAATTGTTGGGATTCATAGATAGGTATAGCAGTTAATAATATTGCCTATTATGGATCGTACAGACCAAAGCCACATGCCGGCAACATGTCAATTGAACACGTACGAAAGTTGCCGACTGGCTTTGGTGACAGACAGGCAGGTAGACTGACTTTCGGGGTCACGTGATCGCATTTTCTCCAGTAAACGGAGTGGTCGTCAGACCAGAAATAAGATTCAATGAGGCTACGCGTCGCTGCGGCACGACGCGGCCCCGTATTGCCACCTTCGGGAAGCTTACATAGAGGTTCTCACAACACTGACGACCGTAGATTTTCACGAAAAAATCATGTGGCCTAGAGGCCTCGCTCGGATAGCGATATTCAAGCTCTTAGGTCCCAAGGTAAGTACGAGTATAAAGCCAGATGAATGAGACTTACAAAGTAACTCACCCGTCCTGCGCGCCACGTCCAGCGGTTGCGGTTGAACACGCCGTACACGATGGGGTTGGCGCACGAGTTGGTGCACGAGAACAGCCACATGGCCTTCTGGATGGCCGGGTCCAGGCTCTTCAGAGATTCTTTGTCGATCCAGTACCTGCGGATCAAACAGTGTAAGGTTTTGAATACGCTCATACAATAGTATGTTAAATATTTTAGCCGGCAACTTAGAAGTAATAATAGAAATAATGAAAAATAATAGTTGTTGACAGAACCTTTTGGTATAAGTATTTTACTCTTAATTAGTTACCCTACAGAGAAATATAAGTTCAAATCGAGTGTTCGTCTCACTACGGAGTGGTTAAAAGTGAGTGAGAAAGTGTTATTTACAACCTCTTTACAAAATGAACCATTTACGGCATCGATCATCTAAAAAGAATTGGGCTCGGATTGAACATTAAAAAGCCCTCAAAATTAGTTTTCTTTTTGGCAAATAGGAATGCGGGAGGAAAGTTTTGAGTACATATGAATTAATGAAGCGCTATACGAGTAGGTATAGGAAGACCAAAGAAACGATGGATGGACTGTGTGAAAGGTGATATGGCGAGTAAGAAGGTGACTGCTGAGATACTGAGTAACAGAGAAGTATGGAAGAAGAAGACATATGCTGCGCCGACCCTAAATAAAATGGCTAAGGGCAGGAGAATAATGATAAAATGGGAATTCGGCCAGATAGACCTGGCTCATCTATTAACTGACTGAGTCTTAAATGCTACTATATTCTACATAACATTTTTTCAACAACTTACCATAAACAATAACAGTAGTAGGGAGACCAACAAGTAAAAAAGACTAGAACTATGGTGACTGTCATCTTCAGCGTCCGCGCCCGCGCCCTGCCTAGGATGCCCACGCCGCTTCGACGCATCTTATCTGCAATCATCATAGCAAACACATGAGCTAAAGCGTTTTAACTGGAATTAGTGAGTAGAATGCACATTAATAATTTTGACGAAGTTAAGTTTCAGCAAATAAACGCATTAGGAGTCCAACCACGGTGCAGAATGCAAGTAGGTATCTGATGCATCTTTACGTATAAAAAATCAGCTTTCATATGTTTGTAACCGCAAAACTCAGTGGTCTCAACTGTGGTCAATGAATTGCTTTGAAAGTTTTACAAATACATAAGTACTGTTGCGTTTCTAGAGTGTTTTGGCATATGTTTTATCCCATAGTTCCCATGGGAACGGGAAATATTAACTAATGTAAAGATAAAGAAACCACACACGGTTCTTGAGGTATTAACAACTCATATCACAACAACATAAGACTAATGATTGGTCCAGGATTTTAACAGTGCCGAAAACCTAAACAGAAATCTTCGCGTACCATTAGAAGTATTAGCTCTTCTTATAATCTCCAGCAGCGCAGCCATCGAGCAGTACAGCGTGGACAGCAGCGGGATGACGTACATCAGGATCATGTTCACGAGGAAGTACGCGAACTCGTGGCACTCCGTCGGCAGTGAGCCGTAAGACACGCACTGGTAGTAACTGGAAGCGAAAAAGGAAAGGTGGTTAGTAACTACTTGACTACACTGAAGTAAAACACTGAAGCTTAAGCTATCGAGAACTAAGAAATGGATTTCGATAGCATGATGCACGTTCACTTCACCACGGGCTATCTTCTGGTTAATTTATTGTCTTCCTGTCCTGCAGTAGCGAAGGGTCAATTTTTTTAAGAGTTAAGCCGGAGTACATTATCTTTAATGTGATTATATTATTTTGTCTATAGAATACTGACTGTGCCATTTTTCAAAGGGAAGCAGATAGGAATCGAGTTGTATGGAACCTTCGCCACTGCTGTCCTGTAAGTTGGCTGGTAGATCTATTAGCTACAAGATTGCATTGATTGTACTAAGTATATTATGTTTTTTTTTATGAGACCTGTTATCATGGTGGTGTACCAACAAAAAAGTGTCTCTCTGTCTATCGATGCTTACAGTTACTGGTTTAATGAGTTCCTAAGAAATAAAATTCATGCCATTTTTTTAAATTATATTTATCGCCAAAAATAAATTTCGTATACGAGGAGATAAAAACTCAACAACTTAAAGGAAATAAGTTTTTAAACTGTCATGGTCACTAACATTATAATTATACACTAGAAACGGGATTTTTTGGCGATATTTGCCATGGAAATATCGGGAACTCAAAACAAACAGAGGACATGGTAAATATCCCGTTTCTAGTGGTAATTATAACTTACAGGAAGTATTTATTCACTGCAATGAAATGATTGCATCTAATAATTGCTTCTTGAAAGCATGTGGTATGGACATGTGATGCAGAGGAATGAGGAAAATGTTGAATATGAATGTAGATGGCTATAAGAGTACGGGAAGATCAAAGTATCGACTGTGTGAATGATGATATCACTAGAAAGGAGGTGACTGCTGAGATGACGAGCAATAGAGAAGTATGCAAGAAGAAGACATGCTGCGCCGACCCCAAATAAATTGAGATAAGGGCAGGAGAATGATGATGACGATTCTTGAAAGCCTCGGCATCAGTCAAGGCAAGGCTCATCCGAATCAGTCTAAACCGAAATACAGATTTCAGTTAAATACATGAGAAGTGTAGCAAGAAAAGGGGAAGCGTACCCAGCAGTGGGTCATTCCGGGCTGATATGATGATGATGACACAGGTATATAACACTAGAAACGGGATATTTACCATGTCCATTGTGGACATGGTAAATATCCCGTTTCTAGTGTTAATTATAAGTTAGTTAGTGACCATGACAGTTTAAAAACTTATATGACACAGGTAGTCTCTGAACTTCGCCTTGACGTTTAGTGAAATAAACCCACGAAACCCATATTCCCATTTCAAGTCCTAAAGATTGACGTAACTCATTACTCACGTAACCAATAAAGCACACGCACTTGTAATAATCGTATTGATATTCGATCAATCGTAAAACCTTTCAACTGTTTATTACCGAAACATATTAGGGAACTCGTAACTTTTTGTGTTATTGTACGGCAATCAAAGTTGACATTATTGCTTAGCATAATCAGCCTATAATGTTCCCACTGCTGGGACACACGGCCTCCTCTTTATGAGAAGGAATGGGCTAAAATCCACCACGTGGGCCCAGTGCGGGCTGGTAGATGTCACATGTCTTCGAATTTTTGCTTCTAGGACATGGACACACACCGGTTTCCTCACGATGTTATCCTTCACCGTTTTAGAGAGCAGTGGTGATGTAACAAATTACACAAAGTAATGCGACTGCCTGGGTTCGAACCCACGCCTTATTGTTCGTAATTCGGGGCCGCCACCACTGCCCTCACTGGGCCACCGCTGCTCTCGTTATTATTTATACATTATTGCTTGTCTTATAACCACCAAATTATCAGTAAGTAGATGAACCACTTTAAGAGTACGTGCACTCGCTGCTCGATGAGTGAGGACTGTGTGACGTATTCCTAAAGCTCTCGCTACGTTTATTAGTATATCACATCTGTATAAATACCTAAGTGGTCGCCGCACGTCACCTCAGGCTATCTGCAGTTCTATACAATCGCAGATGAGTTTCCATTTCATAAACTAAGCTGTAACGATGGACGGACTGTGTGAATTAAGGATGATATGGTAAAAAGGAGGCGACTGCTGAGATGACGAGTAATAGAGAAGTATGGAAGAAGAAAGAAGAAAGATAAGGGCAGGAGAGTGATGTTAATGATAAAACTAAGCTGTAATGGCTCATGTGACTTTTTCATACCGTCAAATTAAAGCTGGAGCACAGAAGCGCTGTTTGACGGAAAATTACACATGGGTAGTGATTCAGTGCCCTGCTTTACCTGACCTCTCTTCTCTTTTTTGTAAGAGGAGGCAAGTATTGAAGGTCACAGTCAGTCCCCGTCACAAAAAGCTTTCCGACTACGAAACGAGTTATTTTTACATGAAGATTTTACACAACATTACAACTGTAATCCTCGAAAGGTTAGGAAGCAGTGTACCTAATAGTACACCCACATTTCACCAGTTATGTGTAAGTCCCATGTAATAGGGGGCGAGCCTATTGCCATCAACCGGGCACAAATCCAGACTCCGTGGCTGCTACTAACAAATGCCTAATGGAAAAAAACAAAATAACAATATGCCTGCCTCATGCTTATTTTTACGAAGTAATAAATCTCACTCATTCATTATCTTATGGAGAGCCATTATGTTTGAATGGTGAGTTATCGGAATATTAATGAATGTAGGTATATCTATCTACTCAATGTTATCTGAATACATTTTACATTGATTGAACCTAAATTAATTCTGGTAAAATAAGTTTGGTTTTCTCTTCGAATAAAATTATTCTTCAGTATTTTTAGCGCCCTAGGAGATATTAAAAATTGAAATGCTTTTTTATTGAATTAGTATTTGTATTCTTCTGAACACTGTAGGAAATTAAAAAATAATGATTAAAAAGTACTTCTGAAATTTTTCGAAATGGGCACTTTTTGTACATTGTATTTTTTTTAAATGGTTTGGAATGATTACTGGACTTTTAAAAGTAGGGAAAGTAGTAAAATATAGGGATGATTTGATTGTCATGCAAGAAAGTGTTGATTGTCACACAACCCGCATGGATGATGGAGTATTCAGTTGAAAATGTCAACGAAACCATGTTTTTTACGCAAATCTAGACCTTTGGGATGACTAATGTCAGCCATGACGACTTACGACCGAAAAATTGAAATAAAAATTAAAACCACATACCAACCATGTAACTATTTCAGCGCCACAATTACCACGAACTATTTATATGAAGCGGAAATTCCTTCAATACAAACAGAGTTCGTAGCCATGTTTATGTAAATAAATGTACTCTATGTTATTAGTTGCAAGCTCAACAACCCTATACCATCAATCCAGTTTTACGATCATCTTGTCTCGACTACAGTCCTTCCACATTTCTTCTGCAGTCCAACAACAACCTTATCGCCATGAAAATAAAGATCACTATAATTTTAACAGACTTGTCCGTGATAGAAACCTAATAAAAACCTTACTGCTATGAGCATAAAGATGATTCTGGTTTTGACGGCGATGCAAAGGCGGAGGTAAAATAATTTGTAAAAGGCTGAACGTTTCTTTTACTTAAGGAAGACCGTGAAATGTAGGGATATGCTGATTGGTATCGTAAATGCAAATTTTATGGTTATAACTGTGGTATTGGTTGATGGTGATGATGGAATTTTACACAGTATAGACTTGTTCGAAGGTCATTTAAAGTCTGACAACCAGTCTTACCAAGGGGTATCGTACTACCTAGCGCTAACTGGGTTGTGGAGATCAGATAGGCAGTTGCTCCATGTAAAATACTGGTATACAGCTGCATCCGGTTAGACTGGAAGCCGACCCCAACATATGTAGTTGGGAAAAGGCTAGGCAGATGATGATGAGACTTGTTGGAAGGTCCATGAAGAGCAGGCCACACCGCCAGCTAGCGAGCGAGGGAGCCGGGCGAGGCATCGTTTTACCTCTTTTCATACTTTGGTTCACACCGCGAACTACCGAAAGACCCGAAACGAAGTATGAAAAGAGGTTCGCCCGACTCGCTAGCTGGCTGGTGTGGCCTGCGCTTTATACTTGTTGGACGTGGGGGACAACTTTGACTTGAGAACTTGAAACCGAAAGGATTGATCATTTCAAAAGCTTGTTTGGAACACATGCAATTCTTGGCTATTTATAGCAAGTTTAATTTTAATATTTTAGTGTTTGTGAGTGATTTGTCTTCTACAGAATTCAGTTTTAAATTCGGGATAACCACAATTCAAACAACATTAATCTGGCTAATTCCAATCCTTTTTATCATATAATCTGTTACAACTGCATGAACACACATTCATTTCTTAGGTGTGTAGCGTAGTAGAGTCTTTGAGTCACGCAATCAATATTCTCAACAACATTTTCTCTAATACTATACATATCATCCTCTGAAACATTCACATCCGATTTATCACTAGCTTTAATACTTACAGGGCTCAGACATGTTCTATCATCGCCCGTCAGATCAGCCTCATAAACATTTACTCTATAATCTAGATTACAGGCTGAACTTTAGGCGCAAATGTAGAACAATCTGCCTGAATCAGTGCCAATATTACGCTAGGAGTCGTCCCCGTTAGCGTGTGTTTATGGAACATCAGATGAAACGGTATTGAGTACATTATTGATATAAATATCTTATAACAATCATCGCTTTGCATTTGTAATTCCAGTAGAATTTCCTGGAATGTAGTTATTTGAGTAGCGGTAGATCTAAGAAACGGTGGAGGTGACTACCGAAACGACGAATGATGTATGAAAGAAGAAGTAAGTAAATAAGTTCCTAAGTATGGTAAGTGAATATGTAAGTCTCAATAGCTAATGCTGAATATGAGGTCCTGGGTTTGATTCTCAGGTCGGGCAAAGTATTATTGGGTCTTTCTATCAGGAATTTCTCAGCAGTAGCCACGGAGTCTGGACTTGTGCCCGGTTGATGGCAATAGGCTCGCTCCCTATTGCATGGGACTTAAACATAACTAGCGCAATGTGGGTGAACTATTAGGTACACCTCTGCTTAACGTGATGGCGATGGCGTGATGTTAAGTTTATGTGGAAGAAGAAGATATGCTGAACCGTAAATGTAAATGCAGTTAAAAAGATACACAAAATGAGTATATTCACAATCAGATTTGATGTAAACGGGACCAATATTCTGAAGGAAAGTATATGGAATCATTTGGGAATACTATTGGATGGATAACTTTGACATTCAGACTAGCGGTTCCTAGACGCGGACGATTGATTACATTACTCGGAGGTTCTTGAAAGCAAAGATATAGAATTATAGATACGGCCCCTAGTCCGACCAATTCTAAATTGAAATGGATGTTGTTACTCTGGCCTTTCTTTTCACTTTTTCAGTAACAGTAGTCTGTTTTTGTCATATAAAGTGCAATGATTACCTACCAATGCAGTTTTCAGGTTCTACGGCTCTTCTAGATGATAGGTAGGTGTAATTATCAACGCAAATGATGTAACAAGTGTGCAATGGCAAATGCTCTCGCGTATAAAACGACTATTTTCAAACACATGTAGGTGACTGGTTGCAACGGTTTTAGGTTCACAATGCAGTGTATTTAACACGCGTGCTTTTAATTTTGCGTTTTGGAATAGTGCGGAGTACCTAGATAATACGCCACACTAGTCATATATGTGGGATTTTATTAAACACTCAGAGCTTTTCTAAGAAATAAAACATTATAAGACGTTATTGTGAACAACATACTTTGATTTCGTACAATGTATTGAAAATATATTTCTACCTTATAGTAATGAAATAAGCATTGTCATGTATATCCTCATTGAGAGTTAATCTGTATCGCTAATACCTACTTTACGTACTCATCTGTAAAATTATATCTTTATGATACGGTCTCAATGTATTGATGTTTTCCTAAAAGTCTTACGTCTTTCATGTAGGTCACCATTGCCAGTAATTTTTTCTTTCTTTTATGTATTATATTTTATCTTTAGGTATCATATTTTTGTGAATATTTCCAACATTTAAGAAAAAATGGGAACATTTCATATAAATAAGAAATAAAGCTTTGAAATAAGAAATATTTAATTAATATGCATGGAAAGGTTCAAAGACTAATACGGAAGAAAAGAATTTTTATTAGTGGCCCCTTTCTTGAGGCCGACGTAAATATTACAATAAAGTAGGTACCTCGACTGACGTTCGAGGTTAAATTGAACCAACGGAACGTGTTTAAAAGATGGAAGTAATTCCAAAATTGAAAGCAATTACATATTTCAAAAAGACCCTTGACAGGCACTTTTCCATAGGTAGTCAAAAATAAGCTACCTACAGTCCAGCCACAGGCATAATTACTGTGACTGCACTGTAGTTGCCCATTCCAAAATAGTAGATCTCAAAGCGGAGAATGTGCTAGGAACTCCGTGGACAGTAAATAACTCTTTCATCTACGAGTATGATAGGTCTTTTGAAGTCTCAGTTTCAAACCCTAAAACGATTCGTTGACCTTGTGACGTAATGGAAAGGGTCATTAAAGTCCCAAGTCCCAAAGTGGCTACATTGACCTTACACCCGAATTAATCCATACACGTATTATTCATAACCGTCTCCAATAACAAATCCTAAATAATACCTAATAAAAATGCGACGGTAACTGCGTCTGTTTGTCTGTGACTTATTCACGACTTAACCCCATACACATGGCCTAAGATATAAAGTCAAAAAGAGCGAGCCTATGGTTTTCAATGCGGGTTCTAAGTGTCCGGCGGAGGTTCCACCAGTAATGCTATGTGGGGTGCCTTTGGAGCGGGTAAATATCTTTAAGTATCTGGGCCATATTATGACGTCCGACCTGAAGAACGACGCTGATATTGAACGAGAAAGGAGGGCGCTGTCGGTGAGGGCGAATATGATTGCACGCAGGTTTGCTCGTAGCTCCAAGGATGTGAAGATCACCTTGTTTCGAGCCTACTGCACATCTTTTTATACGAGTAGCCTGTGGGTGTCATATTTGCAGAGATCCTACAGCGCTCTCCGCGTTCAATATAATAACGCGCTGAGAGCGCTGCTGCGGCTGCCTCGCTTCTGCAGCGCATCGGGAATGTTCGCAAACGTCCGCATTGACTGTTTTTATGCCAGCATGCGCAAGAGGGCGACCTCGATAGCGAGTAGAGTGCGGGGCAGCGGCAACAGGGCCGGCAGCCTCGACATAGATACCGACAATGTCGCAAAGTTTCGATCGCTTAATAATAACAGAAAAAAATCGGCTGCAATAACGTTGCTTGTGAGAAATGTAAGTCTGTACATCCAAGATGCGTTTCTCGCAAGCATTGTTATTGCAACCGAATTTGTTCGTTATAATAAAGCGATTGAAAGTTTGCGAAAGTGTCGGTATCTATGTCGAGACTACCGGCCCTGTATTCTTACTGTTGTTGCCAACAGGCTGAACGGACCTTTCATGCAGCACTGGCAGGCCTTACATGCACCCGTATATCAGGCCTGGGGCAGGTAAATTATCACCACTAAATTTAAATTTAAAACAGTTTTTAAATAATTTATAATTTATATTGACTTATTAATTTTTTAATATTGATTAACTATACGAATTTTTATTTTAATTTTATAATGTTTGATATTGTATTGAAATTAACTTATTTTATTTTTATATTTGATTACGGACATTCTACATTTTATATTTTATCTGACGAAGAATGATTGTACTAATTTAATTTAAAGTTTATTTTGTGTTCAATTTAGGTGAAATATATTATAATAACTTCAAGTGAAAATAGAATTTTGTGGTGTGCATTTTGTCTCCGATTATTTACTAACATTATTTTTTAAGTATATTTACTAACTAAACTATGGATCGTGGGTCTGATACAAATAAATAATAATTAACGGCTTCACGGATTTTGATGAAATTTGGCGCACAGGTAGACCATGACCTGGGTTAGGACATAGGAACTACAGTACTTTTACAGTTTGTATGTTTTGTGACTGAGACTGTAGCTACATTTCATTGTTGTCTTTGTTTCGACAGTTCAAAAGTGCCTGTAACGGGTCTACTTGAAAATTAAAATCATCAAAATCAATCAAATGTTTTGATATTTTTTTTTGATTTTGGTTACTTTTTATCCCGGTAGTGTGACCCCAGACGATTTTTTCCTACATCCTCCCCAACGAAACCGCGGTCAAAGGTTAGTTTATGTTAATATAGTATGTTTTTGATAGATTTCGTTAGTCCTTCAGTTCATTAATTGTCGATGAATATTAATCTTGTGTCAACGCACTTGTTCGTGAGCCGAGTACAAGCTTCAGATATTAGATGAACAATAAGGCAACCCTATTATTTTAGTATGTCCTATGGCTAGTTCTATTTTTGAACAGAATAAGATGAACATAAACCAAGAATTTGTGTGGTGTACTACAACTAAAAAACTCGACTATTGAAAAATCACGCTCTCATTAAATTCGGGGTTTACAAGGTAAAATCGACTCCTTTTGTTGAAGTCGGTTAAAATGTAACCTATGTTACCCGGGCCATAAAAACGAATCAATTAACTCCTTATTCATCAAAATCGGATGAATAGTTTAGCGCTACGGAGGAACATACGTATATACAAATATACATACATAACTAACTACTTACTTATGTACATAGACAGCTAAAACCATAACCCTTCCTTTTGGCTTCGCCGTAGTCGGGTAAAAATTGGTTTTCATTGCTTAGACTATACTTGAATAGTAGAATTTTTGAAGTGGGCGTGGATGGCTAAATCAGAAACTACGAGGAATGGCGACAAATACGCATAGGAGTCTCTGGCTGAAAAATATGGGATTTGGCCATCCACGCCCAATTGACAGAGCAGAGACACGGACAGAGTGTTTCAATGCATTGACAATCGAATTTGGTTCTTTGTAAAATTTACGTTTTTCTTAAAGATACCAGTTATACAATCTTTAAAAAATAAATTCAGAAAGGCTCTATTTTTTATTTAAAATAACAGATGTTGAAGAAAAGTTTAAAATTGAAAAATATTGTCTAATTACTTTGTTTTGATTTTTTACTTTGCTGTTTTATAGAATTTAGACTTTAACAATTTAGTCTGAAAACCTTGAGAAAAAAACTGGTTCAGGTATTTATTTCAGAAACTTTCGAAAGATCACTACTACGCACCTTTTATGAATTACTAACTGTTGCTCGCGACATTCGTTCGCGTGAAATTATTATAAAACATATTAGTTCCCTTTTTTTGAATCGCATTTTGTTACCAATTTATTTAATGGGTTTTAATTTTTTTGCACAGAAACCTGATTATTTTTCTAAAATAAAAGTAGCCTATGTTATACCTTATAACATCAGCTATCTGCCAGTAAAAGTCTTTTCTACCCAGGACAAACACACAGACAGACAAAAACTGAAAAAAATGTGTTTGTTATAAGTGCCGTATATATTTTCATATGCATTCAGTAAAAAGTTGTTATTTTAATATTACAAACAGACACTTCAATTTTATTTATTTGTATAGATTGATTGAACGAGTTCATTGTGGCAAACTGTACTCGGCAATTCGGCATGGGTTAGAATAGAATACCTACCTACACATTTTTGTAGTAAAAAGTTGGATCTAATTTATTTATTTTACAGCCAATCATTACCAAATGATGTACAAAAAATTAAGACGTAAAAGATAATAATTTCAGCGTGAGAGCGTGACTGGCACTTGCATCCTATATTTTTTCACTATGGAGGCTGTAATCTCTGCAGCCTGGTAACATGAATTCAGTACTCTAGACTTACCTCCAATTTTTCGTCGATTATAAAATAAAATTAACCGTTTTATAAATTTCGACCATTGTCATTGCGCTTTTGTATGAAACAGTAGTAAACCACATATCTATCTACACTCGAGGATCATATAGGTCGTCGATGTTCCTTACACTGCTGTTCCACAAACGATGGGGCACTTAGTATCGCGTCGTGCCTGTCTTTTGTTTGCTCATTACAGAAACTGATGCATGATTTATTTGTAGCCAAGTTCTGAGACTGACTTCATTTAGAAGAAGACATGCTTAGGAAAAGGTCCCTTACTCCTTAACATCGGGATGCTCCTCCACGTGGAAGATAAAGCTCTGCGGCAGTGAGGCGAGCCCGGCGCACACCCACGCAATAACCAGCGCCCTGCGTACGCGCGCCTCCCATGTCACGTTCAAGGGCTTCAGGATGGCGTAGTATCTGTGAAGAGATAATGAGTAATGTTATTATTTTGGTTTGGCCTCATTATAATGTTCACTTGAGGGTAATAAAGATGCCTCAAAGAGATGTTAGCATACCGGAGGGGGTCCGCAAGGGCCGATGCCTGCCAGGGCTGCGGGACTGTTCGAAAGAGATACCGCGGCCCTGGAACACAAACGGCAAAGAAGGAACATGGATGGGTTTTAGTCAGTACAAGTCTGTCACTCCCTTCCGCTCCGCCCAGAACGGAGGGGTTATTTGATGATTTCCCATCCGAAAAAAAGGAAGGGTAATAAACAACAGGTGCAGTTATATTTGTATAAAAAACTTTGGCTAAATAACTATCTAAATCAATAATATTCAGAGTTACAACAGTAACATAATATCACGTTTTTATTGCCCAAGTAGCAAATAGAGATCTATGGTGCTTACGCTAGAGTCTAAACATGGGTAATGTTTCAGATACCACATCAATTTCAGGATTCTTACGTTTATTACTTAATAAAAAATAAAATAAAATAATAGCCTTTATTCTACCACAATTCAACAATTATTAGAACAAAACTTTTAAATAATCACAATTAATAAATATAAACTCTTTTGCAAAAAAAACGGGCACTTTAGATTTTTTTCTCTACTTCAATGAAGAAGAACAAGAAATAGGTTTTATTAATTTGACGATGTATTAAGATCAGTGCAACCTGCTCCAAAAAACATCAGGGAGCTAAAAAGAGTCATTGCAGAAGAGTGGGAACGTATTCCTCAAAACGTTACTAAAAACATCGTGGAAAGCATGCCCAGAAGGATTCAAGCTGTGATTTTGGCAAGAGGAGGTCACACTCGTTATTAGGTTTTTACATTTGTAACTTTATTTAAATAAAAAAGGTAAAAAAAAATCTTGTCTTTATTGCCGACCACTTCTTATTGTTTGGGCGTGTACAAAGGTTTTAAAGAATCCATCGTTTTTTTTCTTTTAATTGCCCGAATTCACTTCACGCGCATTAATTTACACGATTATAAGTATACAGACTACGTCAAAGAAATAAATTTCATGTAATTAACTCAAATCGACCTTAGAACGTAAATTTCTTTAGGTGCCCGTTTTTTTTGCAAAAGAGTGTATTTCGTAAATTTGAATTTAAGTTTTAAGCTAATCATTTTTGAATAAAAAAATTGTAAAATTATCATTTTCATACATTATTTTAATGATTATATATTTTTCTTTCCAGGCCTCCCCCAGCTTCCTCCAGTTGTCTCTGTCCCCTAGTCTGTCTCCTCCAGTCTGGTCCACATCTTTCCTTAAATATGTCCTCCCATCGTTTTTTCGGTCTACCTCTACTTCTTTGTCCATCTTTTGGTCCCCATTCTGTCAGTTTCTTGGTCCATCTGCTGTTGGTCATCCTGCACACATGGCCTACCCATTTCCATTTTAAATTTATTATTTTTTCGAGTATGTCAGTTTTTTTATGTTTAATGGGCCTACTCTTGACCTCAATCTAGTCCTAGAGGACAGAGATGAGGTCGACCATGGAACGAGCTAACCCAAAAGAAGCCTATTAACTCGCGACTTAAATAGATTGGGGTCATATGAACTTGGGAACGCCGACGAAGGCAGGGAATTCCACTCCTTGGCTGTGCGCATAATAAACGATGTAGCAAAGCGCTTCGTGCGAATGTGTGGAACATCGACAAGTAATGGGTGATAAACCGCAGTACGTCTGGACTCCCGATGGAAGAAGTGAGATGGTGGAATGATCTCATGGAGCTCTTGGGCACACTCACCGAAGTACAGCCTGTAAAAGACCGACAGACATGCAACCTTGCGCCGGTGGGCCAGGCTATGAAGCTTGGTACCCACCAGCTTATCGTTCCCAATGAGCCTCTTGGCTCTGCGCTCAACAGTTACTTTTGTGTTCCTTCTTATTGTTTCCTTTTTTATATAATCTGATAATGTTATTTATTACTAACATGCTTCTCTCCATTTTCTTTTGGTGTATGGCTAATTTATATTCTTCTATCTTCCTCAACGATCATGTTTGGCAACCATATGTTAGGCATGGTAGGATTACTGTGTCGTACATATATTATGTAATAAGCTTCTCTTAAAACCACATAAAACACATAAAATCTACGCTGATTATTCATACTTAAGCTAAAAAGTATTCGCACACACGCTCTTGTTTCTAAAGTATTTCTTTAAAAAGTAAAAACTTCCCTTTATTAATTTTCCCCATACTTCGGCAACTTGACTTTGGCAGGCCACTAATTGCTTCACAACAACAAAGGGTAGATACTTGTAATTCTAATTTAAAGTAAGGCTATTATTATACCGAAGAATTTAACTAAAGTTAGGTCGATTAGGTTTAAGCTTGGTACGTAAACAGACACCCACCTAATGGAAATTGGTTAGGTACTTTCATCTGCTAAGAACCTACGAGTAAGGTACATTACACAGTTACCTACAACTCTGGTATATTTTTATCAGAGACCAAGCTTCACACAATCGCATCGCCATAGGTATCGAACTCATGTAAGCAAGTTTGATGCCCGGTTGGTGGCAATAGAGTCGCCCCCACTTAAAACATAACTAGCGAAATGTGGGTTACTATTAGGTACACCTCTGCCTAACCCTTCGCGGATTACTGGCGTGATGTTATGTTGTAAGCAAGTTTCATTTTCGAGATTATCTTCTATTTAATCTACTTTAAGAACATAATTACAAATGTGCGTTATAGGAGATGGTAGAGTAGATGGATCACATGGAATGAAGATGTATCCGTATTTGTTTGACTTATGGGTAGGTTTGTTTGTTTTATTTTGTTTAAAAAAAAAACGTTGCCTCTCACTAGGAACGACGGCACGGTTGGCGCAGTGGTCAAGCGATTGACTGCTGCGCTGCATGTCGCGGGTTCGATTCCCGTACGGAACAAATATTTGTATGACCTACAAGTAGTTGTTCCGGGTCTGGGTGTTTTTCTATCTATAATATGTATGTATTTACAAAAAAAAATGTATATATGTAGTTTATCAGCCATCTAGTTACCATAACACAAGCATTAGGTTGCTTAGCTTGGGACTAGATGGTGCTGTGTGAAATGTCCAAGGGATATTTATTTATTTATTTATATTTAAATATTTGTTCCGCGCAGACCATAGCTCAGCCACTTTTTCACCCACCAGATCTTACCTAACGAAGCACGATTTGATGAAATTTGATGTCTGTTGGAGATCAAGTCAGTCATGGAGTCATGAGTGAGTGAGTGAGTTGAGTGACGCTAACTTTAAAGGCAAAGTTACACAAGTTTGTAACATCAAATTAAATCTAAAAACTTCGTGATAGTAATTCGTCGAGTATCATACATATAATTCATAAATCCCAGTAGGAACAACCTTGGCATTTATAACTCGGACACCCGGACAGCTGAATGATCGATCTCGTTCGATGACCCGTCTCGACGCGCACTCATATTTGGGTACGTCATTATTTTGGCGGGGAAGTATCGACGCGGGCGGATTGTTATCTTAGATGTACGTTCTTGTTTTATTTGTTACTATAGGTTAAGAACAAGCATAGAATTATTCTTCTTCTCTTTTCTTTTATCTATTGGCCAAAAAAACTTATATCAATAGTTTATTGTTACTCGTTTTATTGTCACTTAGTTAACGCTTTATTTTACAAAACGTTTATTTAAAATGACAAATGAACTCAGATAATACAGACGAAAAAATATTTTAAAAGCTCTCAAAGTTTCAGTTATTTAGCTTTTTGAACGTCATTGTCATATACACGTGACAAGCAAGCGTGTGCCCTGTACGCCAACGACACAAATATGTGACAAAAATGCGGTGCACCATAATAAAACACAAAATAAACAAATCAACTGACTGTCTTTTTGTAAGTACTTGCGTTGAAATTGTGTCATGGCGTGGAGGGCACGCGCGTGGTTATGCTCTGGTTAGAGTCTTTGTTAATTAGTCAAGTCACTCAAAGGACTTCCATTACGTTATAAGTATTTTACTTTGAGATACTGTTTTATAATAAACAATACTTTTACAAGTTCTTTTAAATAGGTATCTATTTAGGGGAGGGGGGTATAAAGAACAGGGTGTATAGTTCCTCATCCCCCGAAGAAAAGGGAGGATCCTCTGACCAGATGGGTGTTGTCTGGTGGGCTACTGCCCGACGGTTGTAGTCGGGTTTTTTTTTTATAATTATGTACTTAGCTCGCAGAGAACTCTAATATCGCGATGCATTATTTTGATTTTAGTTCTTCACTTGCGTTATAGATGGCGCTAGTGTTGTTTTTGTCACTTGATTTCGGATAGAAAGCTCATGAGACTTTTCAATCATCATCTGCCTAGCCTTTTCCCAACGTTATGGGGGTCGGCTTCCAGTCTAACCGGATGCAGCTGAAAAGCAGTAATAAAAATACAGGCAATATTTTACATGGAGCGGCTGGTTATCTGACCTCAACAATCCAGTTAGTACTGGTTAATACGGTACCCCTTGGTCTGACAACCAGTCTTACTGGTCGGACCACTGACTACCAGTAACGACTGTTAAAGATCTACGATTGATAGCCGGGACCAACGGGCTTACATACTTTTTGAGGCACGGAGGTAAATCGGTATGTAATGATGGTTACCCATCGACAGACCAACCTTGACAAGCGCGGCTTAACCTTAAAGATCAACCTGTGCGGCTGTTATTATTTAGCCATGAGGTCCGAGACTCCGTGACACATTTCAATATTGTCTACAAAATTATTGGCAAAGCAAGGGAAGACCTTGGATTTGAAGGCAGCTGTATCGAGTTACCATGGCGTTAGCCTTCAACGATATTAACTTTCCAAAAGCCTTCTGTCTGTTTGACAATCTATTGCATAAGGAAAATTTCTTTTACAGAGAAAGAATTGTTTATCGTTTTATTTTTAAAATGATTTTACGTAGGTATTGAAACTAAAATTATGTTGTAAAGGTATTTTATAAGTTGGATATCGAGTAGTCACATCCGAACGGATATCAAAAATTCAAAGCAAATGCTCTTGGAAAGTTCAAAGCACTTTTATAATTGTGTCGTGCTGTGGAGGGCTTTTCAAACAACTGAAGGGTTCCGGTTTTACGTAACAAGGCAAGGAGGCACGTAGGAACTGTTTGGAATTTTAATTGGTTTTCATTCCTGCTGACTTCGCTATTTTTCTTAGCTTTATTACAGACTTTCAATCAAATCTCAATCAATCAAATCAATCTAAGATATCTAGATGAACATCATCAATCAATCCATAAGCCTTTAATCCTGAACCATTGAGTATGTTGTTAAACTTATGGTGGTACTCAAAGAATGTATCTCAGTTCAGTGTGGCTCCTGGCATAGGCCGCCTCTAACGCTTCCACCGATTCTTATCTCTAGTAACCCTTCTTTAGTTGGGCCCGGCTGTGATTTTAAGCTCATAGGTTATCATCATGTCATCATTTAAGGTGCAAAACCTTAGTTCAACATTTTACATTTAATTTACATTTTTTGGTTAATTATTTTATCACCAGAATACAAACACCTTAGTTACAAACAAGGAAAATGATAGATAGCGCGGCATGTTTCTTTTAGCGCTTGACACTGTCAGGAGGGCGCTGTTGGTATACCTAATGTGAAATGGTCTGTGGTTATCACCAAACAGAATGAAATGCCGGATGATCAAAAAAGAAAGACAAATCCTCATATCCACTCACCGATCAACAGCGATACAAATAAGCACGAAGCTGGAGAGATAGAGGCCGAAGGTCCTGGTGAACATCATGACGCGGCACATCAGGTCCCCGGCCAGCCACTGCACTGTGCCCGCCCACGCTATCTCCAGCGGCATCATCAGGAAGGTCACCTGCAACAGTACTGTGCGCCGTTTCATTTGCTGGTCTGTGTATTCAGCTGCATTCGGTTAGACTTGAAGCCGACCACAACAT
The DNA here is from genome assembly GCA_950022335.1 of Eurois occulta. Taxonomy (NCBI): domain Eukaryota; kingdom Metazoa; phylum Arthropoda; class Insecta; order Lepidoptera; family Noctuidae; genus Eurois; species Eurois occulta. The sequence goes on along the minus strand of OX465498.1, from coordinate 13,895,280 downwards.
AGTTGGAAAAAGAAAATGATGTTGTTTTGTTTAAATTCCCGTTTCAAGAAAGAAATTAACATTGGTATTGTAATTCAAATCAAATCATTAATTCGCATAATTATAATGGGAAGATACGGTTTACTATCTCTGGTACATACGAGTAGGTGAAACATACAAACAACATGATATTTCTGACAGTTTTTTTGTTAGCTGAAGTATGATTGGATAGTCTAAATAACAAAACCATATTTTATAGACAACACGAGATTTGACTAAAGGTCAAATTGAGACATTATTAAGGAAAACTACATAGATAAAATATGATTTTAGGACACAAAATTCCTTGAACAATATTTCTGTAGGAATGAAACTAATGGGCTTTAATTTGTAATAAAAAGGAAAGAAAGCTTAATAAAAGATTCAGAAGCTTACGAAACCACGTGTTCGTTGCGAGAAAAAAAAGTTGGGCGCGTGATTTCTATCATAATTGTCGATTTTTGATGCTAGTCTAATGTGATTATAATTAATGTGAGAATGACCACATTTAGGCCCCCCGTCTGTGGCCCCGTTCACTATCTCAAGCGTTGCTACTTGTTTCAAGCAACACTGGCTCGTTTCATTGGTTCCCTTCGCGTGAGTAGCGATCAATCAACCTATAAGCTAAAACCAGTATAAGCGGATCTTTCATTGTACGAGAAATCTATTCAAAGCGAGGCCATGTTATACTGGAAACCATGTGTCGCCGTGTGTACTGTCGTTCCACAAGTCACGCCGTCTCGTGGTGCTCTAAACTACTTTTTATATTTTTTTCTTTTCTCGACTCTCGCTACTATGTTGGACTGATACTTGTTAAAACATTATTTTCTTTCAAAGTATCCGATACCGCAGTACGTGTTGAAAATTGTTATTTACCTCACGTCATATGAGAATTTTGTAAATGCGAGAAGCATTTACAAAATCTCTATTTCATCATTCGTCTAAACTTTTTTTTATACAAGGTGTTCATTAAACTAAGTAACTGTACGCAAAAATTATTGCTGGGAAACTACTTTTTTTTTTAGACCGAAAAATCGCGCTAAAAACGGTAGGACTCAATGTAACGCGCTCAAAACATTTTGCGGATGGACATTGTGCATTGAAAGGTGCGGGGGTCGTAGAGCTATTTAAAGTAAAGTTATAGCATTAAAAACATGTGTTTGATAAAAAAACTTGTGAAAAAGTTGGAACTTGAAACGGATCTACAACAAAAAATATCGCAATGACGGGGAGAACAAGTGCCTTTCGGCTTCGTTAAGGGAATTTTTCACCAATTATAGGGGGTGGTTTTCAGTCATCAATACTAAAAAATGTCTCTCGACCATCACACCGTTAAGCAGAACAATACCAATCTATACTATCTACAAAAAATTCAAATAAACAGATATTCTTTCCAGTAGCGAAGAGTCAATTTTAGTAAGAAGTAAGCCGGAGTACATGTCTTTAATGTGATTATATTATTTGTCTATAGAATACTGACTGTGCCATTTTTCAAAGGGAAGCCGGTGGGAATCGAGTTTCTTTCTTAACAAACGAAACCGCCGTCATCAAACATTGCCGATCTTGAACCCAAATACATAAAAGATGAGGTTGTTACTGATCCCCGCTATTTACTCGAAACACTTGATATTCTAATATTATGTAAACCATCTTACGATCTGCATTAAATGCCTCGGTCGGTCGGTGTGTAAATAATTTAAAGTTGAACAGATCCGTCGGTCGAAGTTTGTGTAATTCGTTGTTAAATTGTTTGTTTTAGTAATGAGGGTGTTTAACTTGTGCTGTTGTTGTTGTTGTTGAAAGTAACTTTGCAAATAGCTGTCAAATGTTTCGCTATTTAGGATAATTTATCAATATGAACACTGCAGAATTAAAACATAACTTAGAGCCGATTTTTCAATCCCCAGATAAACAACTTGATAGCTTGTATTCGTTGAATGGCAATGTTCTTGGTTTTTGAATGGTCAGGAATATGCTGCTTTGGGGCCAGTTAGGGTTTTATCTCCCCGATAAGTGTGACGTTTTTGGTTACGCTTGACATTTTCATTCGTTTTGTGCGTTTTGGTAAAACGAGATAGGTTCGGAGGGATGTGTTTGAAACAATTGATGACTTAGATATTTCATTGTATTTTACGTTATACCTTTTGTTTTTGAATATTTTTTTTATATTTTATTATTGATTGAGAATAAAATTAAACACGAACCAGAAAGGTAAGTAATTTTTTAAAACAATTGTCCCTATTTTAATAAGATGTCCCCCCATCTTTAAAATAATGAAATGTGCCTAACATTTCATACAAAAAAAAAATACATTACTAATTACATTATTATAAGTATTTTTAAATACTTATTTTTTTTTTTTTATCAGATCTCGTTGTCAAATCAACTTTATTATTTCTTTTCTTTTGTTTCTTTATTTCATTGATGTAAAAATGTCCTCATCTTTACAATAATATTATTTTAACCTAAAATAATAAATTGCCGGATAAACACATCCATAAACAGTCAAAACAAAGTCACTTTAATCAGTGTTTTCTTTTTGCTTGGATATCTTTGGTTAGACGTACTGTACGCTGTGTTAAAATTTGTCCATCTATTTTAATGGGACCTTGGATTATTCGACGACTTAACTGGGGATTGGAAAATCGGCCCTTAATGAAATTATTAAGAAAAATAGATACACAGAGATATAAAAATACCCTTAACGAAGTTGAATGGCACTTGATCTCCCCGTCAATGCAATCATTAATTTATCTGGAACATACATGGGAACCTTCTAGTTACGGAGATACTGGAGGTCAAAGTGCCAACATTTTCACAAGTTAAAAAAGAAACAAGTTTTTAATGTTATTTTACTATATATACTTATACTACCCCTGTACTATTTAATGCATCCATCAGCACAATGTTTTGAGTGCGTTACATTCCTACCGTAAAACGTGATTTTTAACCTCAATAAAAAGTAGATTCCCCGCAATATTTTTTGCGTAGAGTTACTTACTGCGGCAGATATCACCATCAGCTACTATACCTATCAATAACCGCTTACCACACGATCAGCTACTGCCGGATGCGTCAACAGTACATCGAAGACCTTCTTCTTCCTCTGCTGAGACAGCACCGTCAGGTTCCTATCACCAGGCATCAGGTCACTATACCAATCAATAACCGCTTACCATAAGATCAGCCACTGCTAGATGCATCAGCAGCACATCCAGCCGACTGGCTCTCCCCGCGCGCTTCCTCTTCAGCAGTTGAGACAGCACCGTCAGGTTCCCTGTAGCTGATATCACCATCAGCACACTGTACACTGTCATGGACACCATATGTCCGTGGTTGAACCGCATGTCCAGAGGCAGTTCATCAGTGGTGTTCAGATGCGACCAGTTCTTCTGCGAGGCCCCTCCGGGCCCCGACACTTTCTCGTCTATATCCATGGTTGGTGTGAACACTATTTGGTGTGAACACTATTTGGTGTGAAGGCAGGTGGATACTGACATTTTCGATTTTGTTCGCATTCGTTGTTGTCTGTAATAGAGGAGAAGGATAATAATTAATTAGTTGTGTAAATTGTAATTACTGAGGTCATTCGAAAAACTCATTGCATAAAAAAAATAGTCAACGTCACTATTTTTCTCGATTTAACACTTATTAGACCAATGCGTTATGATCTGTCATTTAAAAAAATTTTGTGACTCAACAGAAACAAAAGTGAAAAAAAAAAGATTAGGTTTGCTATTAAAATTCAAGTGTTGAGAAAAAACAAATCGTACATCGACATAAATAACGCTGATGTTGGAGATAAAATAATCGATAGACTTGTTATAAAAAGATGAAGGCGTTTCCAAAAAAGTCAATTTAAGTAATGGGTTACTGCGTCATCGGATTTCCGATGGGCGCCATTAAGCATTTCTGTCTACGCCGCGGCTACGATGCTACGTCGTAGTTGACGCAGCCTTAACAGGCGTAGAACCCGGCTACGCAGCTACGCAGATATTATTTTAATGAGCATTCATGATTTTTTTCATCGTTTCTCTTTAAATAAGAACTTGTTTTAATTAAATAATGAAGTAAAGTAAATGCTTAAATAATTAAAAGTATTGAGGTAGATCTTCAAGTATGGATAAAGTATTAGACTGCTTGACTAATATATTTCTGTCATATACGTCACGTTGTCAGCGTCGTGTACAGTTTCATAAGGTTTAAAATATGTATGAGTTAGGTTATTTTTGTTGATAAAGGTTATTTTGTGTATTTTATCTATGATATGAGCCCTGGTTGCCTGATAATAAAATGATTATTATTTACTTTATTTATATCTATGACCTACAAGTAGTTGTTCCGGGTCTGGGTGTTTTTCTATCTACAATATGTATGTATTTACAAAAAAAAAATGTATATATGTAGTTTATCAGCCATCTAGCTACCATAACACAAGCATTAAGTTGCTTAGCTTGGGGCTAGATGGTGCTGTGTGAAAATGTCCAGGGATATTTATTTATTTATTTATTTATCTTTACAAATCAATTACACATTTTTGAATATTCCATAAAAAAAAACAATTTAAAAAACATTTTAAAAATTGTAGCCCACCGGTATAATTGGGAACAGGGTCCAAGCTAGGTCAGGGCTCCGGAGAGCGGAACCTCGTTACAATACGAGCCGTGTCCAGGAGTACCACTTTCTGAATCGAGCCCTTGATCCAGCTGCCTAACGAGAGCCTCCTGAGATATTGGTCGAGGCTCTTTGGCAATTAAGCCATGGCCTGATACGACTATCGGCATAGTGATTGCTGAGTCCACATCCCACATGTCGACAACCTCGCGAGCCAAGGCAAGATACTTGATTTGCCTATCTTTCTCGGCTTTCACGAGGTTCTCACAATGCGGGACCGTTACGTCAACAATCATTGCGCGCCGCTCTGATTGATCCACCACCACTATATCAGACTTATTGGCTTGTAGTGTTGTTGTAAATGATTATTATTGTTATAGTTTCTTCATCTTTACATTTTAAGAAAAAATATAATAACCGTCGTAGGTATGGACAAAGTTTGTACACGATTATTAAAAGTAAATCTGAAAGCGAAAATGGACAAATTCCTCTACAAAAAATCACAACGTAAAAGCTTTTTAGTTTTGGAAAACTTTTTTTGTTTCTGTAATCTTAAACTGACAAAATTTGTCCTTTGTGCTCTAACAAACCTTGAAGTAGCTTGTTACCATAGTGATGTTCATATTATTGCGAAAGTTTTTATCTTAGCTACGGTTCAAAGATTTACAAAAGAAAGGATTTACACAGATGATTGATAGAATGAACTATATTTTTTAAGGGCTGTCATAGGTATACGCTAACTACTAGCCTACCACCATTTAGATATATGTTATAGTAATTATTTCTTAAAATACCAAGCTGAGGGTTTTGTAGTACAAAGTTAATATTTCGATTTGGCAACACTGCCTCTTTGGTTCCGGTCTTTTCGATCTCGTGTTCATGGCAAACAACTTCCTGTCATCTTCCATCTTATGAACATACTCGTACGTCATTGTTATAGTGATTATTATTTTCTCAATAGACTCTGCACAAACAGACTTACAACAGTGCTTCATTTACTGCTTCTGTTGACAATTCGGTACTGCTCTGCCACTCATGCATGGCGACACTTTGAAACTCGATGTTTTATTTCGTTAATGTAATATAGCGCTTCCGAAATAAATACTCCGTAAGCGACGACACAGACAGAACCAAGAAGTAACTACATAAAACAAATCCTCATTGCCACAGTTCAGCCCACGCAGCACTTACTTAGGCTGAATTTCAGTTAGTTAAACACGCAGGCTCGCAATTAGCTTAAGATTATGTCTGTTAGACTTATTAAAAGTTAAAAGGGTCTATGTAAGGATTAGGAAACATTTAAACGAAAGTTATTTAAAAAAAATGCGTGATTTCGTCTTGTCGTGGATACGCGTTCCAGCGACAGACAAAGGTTAAAATGATCGCGAGAATAACGTAGTATTATATTATCTGTGACGATGCCTACCAACTTACTCACAATTTTACAATGCGCGAGAGCACTTGAGTCACTTTTGCGAGAATTAGATTTAAATAGGCTTAACGTAGGATTAATTCAATCAATTTTATCCCAACCAACTTCAGAAGGTACCAAAAAGCTATGTAGATTAAAAACAGTCCTTCATCGTTGACCTGTATGTTTACACCAAGTGTTTTATATATTTTATCTAATTATTTAAGTTTATAATGTGTGTGTTAGTTATAAGGTTTAATGTAACAACGTAAAAGGCACGATGGGGATGACATGTCTAATTAGATAAAAACCCCAAAACAAATAAAGAGAAAAAAAAAAAAATTACGATGATACCATTTTCTTTTGCCTGACGCGACTAAACTCAGGAAACACCATTCAAAAAAAAGTAAATTAATTATGTACACAGTTGTCTGTGTAATCGTAGCAAGCATAGATAATACTAGTATATTACATTCTCTTTGTTCGAGCAAAAGATCATTTTCAGCAATATGCATACATATTATGCACATAACATAATTATCAGCTCTTGATAAACCTAAATGTTAACAACAAACTGCAAAAACATCCATTGATAAACAACAAAGGTCATTCGTATTTATGCCAGCGTTCATTAAGATTATTTTAGGAAACCGAGACCCCAATTAAAAAGATTTTTACTTCAACAAAAGAATATTCTATTGACTTCAATATTTCTGCTGAGTTTTTAATAACTGCTTCAGTTTGCTTCACGAAAGGAGGCTTTAGATACTTGGTCAGCAATTAACTGTTTTTGTGTTGCAAAATACCGAGGTAATTGGTGTATTACGATTTGAAGCTTTACAATCTCAACATTAATTTTCGTTTAAAAGAACACCTAATGAAGTCTAAAATATGGAATACAAAATGTAAAGTTACAATTTAAGTCTCTCTTGACGAACTGTACAATTTAAGTTTCGCCAAAACAAGTTTCGCCAAAGTCAGAAAGGGATTCCAAATAATAAGAGAGATTTACTCTTAGAGTAAATAAAACGTACATTTTGGTTGTTTACTTCTAATTCCAATATTTCACGTGGAGCGTCTGCCTATCTAATTAGCCTCGTCCCCAGTTACTGAATAACAATATCATCATCTGCCTAGCCTTTTCCCAACTGTATTGGGGTCGGCTTCCAGTCATGCCGGATTTAGCTGAATACCAGTATTTTACGCAGAGCGGCTGCCTACCAGACCTCCACAACCCATTAACTGGGTAACACGGTATTTCATGGCAAGACTGGAGTCAGATTTACTGAATAACAATATACCCGTTGATAAGACTGGTATCAGACTTTCGGGTTTCTAACTACCCATAACAACTGACAGCCTAGTGGTCTGGCCGTCGGACTGCCAACTCATAGGTCTCAAGTTCGAATCCAGGACACGCATTTCTGATTTTTCAGTATGGTATCAATATCACTTGCTTCGGTGAAGGAAAATATCCTGAGGAAAGCAGCATGCCTGAGAGATCTTTCTCGACGGCTTATAAAGCCAAGTCACAGGCCCAGAGGCAGCATAAAAACTCTGGCACCAGGTACTAACCAGACGATAAAGAAGAATATAACGACTGTCGAAGATTTCATAAGTCAATCAAACAACCCAAAATTACCATTAATTAACTAAACGAACTCCCTCTAATTTACATAAATAATCACGTGGGTTCACTCCAAACTACCCCAATAATTCCTTCTCCTAAGAGACACCATCTTAATTCACCCCTCGACAAGAAGTCTGTTGTTACCGAGATAATGAATGAATGGGTCGGACAAGGGTCGAATTATTGCAAGCCAACAATTTAAGGTACCCGTCTCACTGCCGACGAAGAAGCCTATTAAGCAGACCTATTAAGTATCACATGCAGAAGTGTACCTGATAGTACACTCATATTTTTACAGCTGTATACCAGTACTTTACTTGGAGCGACTGCCTATCTGACCTCCACAACCCAGTTAGTACTAGGTAATACGATACCCCCTGGTTGTCAGACTTTCAGGCCACCGACTACCTGTAACGACTCTCAAAGATCTACAAATGACAGCAGTGACCAACTGCTTATCGTGATTTCCGAGGCACGGAGGAAACTTGTTATGTAATGGGTGGTCACCCATCCACGGATCAACCCAGGCAAGCGCGGCTTAACCCGAAGAAGAAGAAGGTGATAATCGACCCGAGCGACTGTTACTGTTAAGCAAGGAACTCCCCATGAGTGACTAAGAGTGAGAACAAAGCTTCGTGTCTGCTGTTGCAAAATTTCTAATGGAAGAACCCAATGACACTGCACTTTGAGTCTGTGGTTCGAATTCCTGACCTCAGTAACCACTAGACTAGTGAAGAAGCCAGACAGCCAGTCACGTATCAGTCGAAGAGAAACATGGTTTTTGTTCTAGCTGGACCATACCTGGGACCCTTCTAGTTACGGAGGTATTGAAATGTTACAACTTTTTTTACAAGGTTTTTTTTTACACGTGTTTTAATATCATGTGTGTGTGTGTTTATGTGTCTGTGACTTTATTTTAAATATCTCCATGACCCCTGTACTATTCAATGCATCCATCAGCACAATGTTTTGAGTGGGTTATATTGAGTCCTACCGTAAACGGTGATTTTACACACTAAAAAAAAGACAGGTAGAAAATGCCTATGGCAAAGTAACTTTGTGTATTTGTTTGTTACCTTTTCACACCTAAACCATTGACCGATCATCCTGAATTTTTGCATATACGCTGTCAGGTGTACAGAAACGGACATAGGGTACCTTTCATCCCGAAAAAAAGTACTGTTCCCAATGGAAAACAACAATAACGTTCTTATATGATATAGATGGCGCCACGTGCCTTTCGAATCATGATTGAATTATATTATTACAAGTAGAGTATAACCCGAATGGATTGTCAAATTCTAAATTAAACAAGTAATAAATAACAAAAAAGAGTCTTTTTTCCCAGTAATAATTTTTGCGCAGTCTTAGTTTGAAGTGCAGAATATTTGGTTGACGGCTATTAACAGCAAGGGTCCTTTTACACCCTTTTTTTTGGGATGGGATATCATCAAATGACCCCTCCCGCTCTGGGCGGAGTGGAAGGGAGTGTCAGACTTTTACTGACTAAAACCCATCCATGTTCCTTCTTTTGCCCTTTGTGTTCCAGGGCCGCGGTATCTCTTTGGAACAGTCTCGCAGCCCTGGCAGGCATCGGCCCTTGCAGGCCCCTCCAGTTTGCTGACATCACTTTGAGGCGCGCGTGGAACGGCCTTTTGTCATAAGACAGACGGACGGCGAGCTAGCCCGTTACTCACCGTCCACAGGCGGCCTACGGTGGCCGAGAGCCACCACGTGGCCCCCGACTCCTGGGGCGTCTCCCGCGGCGGCTGGGACGTGAGGCTTTCTCCCTCTCACGTTCCGCCACCTCCTTCGCTAGCATGACTGCTTCACAGAAGGAGGTGACGGCTTCCCATTCCTTATCGCTCCGGACCATGGCTTGAACCAGAGCCGGACGCGAGAGGTCGCCTCCACCAATCGCCGCTAAGAGGACACAGCGGTGCTCTGCCCAAGCGGAGAAGACCTCCACGGTGTGCTCCACCGTGTCCTCCGGGCGATCCTCGGAATGATAACACCCGGGCGTTTCCTCCCGCCTGATTCGGTGCAGGTACCTCCCGAAACAACTGTGTCTGGTGAGGACTTGCGTCAGGCGGTAGGTGAGGGTGACGTGGCGCCTCTCTAGACACTCCTCAAAGAGGGGACTTACCGCCACTATCGTTGCGTGCCCTGCACGGGGTTGCGACAGTCGCTCTTTCCATGTCGCCATGAGATCGCGCCGGAGGTCTGTCCGCTGAGTTTCCCCCCGGCGTAGTGCTTCCGCGCGCCACTCGTGCAGGCGTGCGAGGACTATAGCCTCCAGATCTCATGGCGGAAATCTGGCAAGGAAGCTCGCCGCCTCACCGGAGATCGTGGGGTACCCACGGACTAGCCTTACGGCTACCACCTTTTGCCCACTCGCTACTCGCTAATCGCTGGTGGTTGGACAGATGCCTAACTGAAGTAATTAATTAAACAAATCCGGGTTGTAGTGACGAGGTTTGAAAGTTTAAGTGCTCTTCCATGTTTTAATAACTTATGGGTCAGTGAGGCAAAGTTGTCTGTTATTTTTAGTTAAGCTTTTATTTTAAAACAACGATGATTTTTTTATTTTTTTAAATTAATTGTATTACTTCTACACGACTGCCCAAAAAAGAAGTGTTATGTTTTCAGGGTTCATGTATATATGTTTTTGTGTTTCTTTATTCATATTTTTGTAACAATATTTTGATTTAAAAGAGTGTTCATGGAGTTTCTTGCCCATTCTTCTCCATAGAGATCTACGATTTGGAATGTGCAACTACAGTACTTTCGCAAGTTATTATGCCTTGTGTCTGTGACTGTAGCTTAGCTTTTTTATTTTTGACTTTCAAAAGTGCCTGTAATGGTCTAATTGAAATAAATGCTTTGACTTTGACTTTGACCACCATAAATTTAATACCCAACCCGATTTCGAGGAATGTGGTATCGTTAGAATCTCTGCGATATCCCGAGTAAAATAGTTTTTGTTACTTTGTTACATGAATGACTGACAAAATCTGTGCCAATCATTAGAAGGCACTTTGGCTCCTAAAATACAGGCTTCTGGCCTAGTTTAGGAGGCAGATATAATTAGATAAAATAAAGATATAATTCTGCATTATGTACGCATAATATAATCCACCCGTATGTTTTGTATCAGCTTATATTTTGAAACGTTCGTTCCAAAATTTAAAAGCTTCCAAAATTTTGTAACGAACGTTTTCGCAACGCGAACGGTTCTCTCTGTAAAAGAGCCTTTAAAATTAACTAAACAGGTAACAAAGGCTACGTTAATTACATTATATTATACATCAGTTTTTGTCGCAACCCGTAGGTGACCGATCGAATCCTTATTTCAGAAATATAATTATGATGGATTATTTGTAAACCAAAATAAGGAAAACTGTGTGTCGACACAGACGACACAGATCGTGGCACGGGGAATTTTTACCTAATGATTTAATACTCAAAATCCAAGGTACACGGTAACACAATGCCTTTCCCACAAGACAGCGTTAAGACTAAGTTGAAAAAGATCCGTAATTTAATCCCAGCAACGGACTTCCGGGTGTTCCTAAACTGATTGGAGTGATTAAAGGCTTCTGTTCCGGAAACCGGGATCAGTCCCGGTGTCTGTTTAATTGAGCAGTTGGCGGGATTCGAGGGACGGACATTCAAGTGAATTAGCTTGTTTCCTTAAGCGTTCCTTAATGCAGGTTTTCATAGTAATTAGTGAGAGATGGTGAAACGGCCGTGAACACTGAGATACTGAAAGCACTGTGTGTTGTCGGCAAAGCATATAATTCAATCAATCGTCTAGGCATTTTTGTATTTATAATTCTAGCTTTTATCCTCGTCCTAAGTTCGAAATTAGGAAACGCAGCAGCGGGATAAATAGCTTATAACCTATATGTTAATCCAGGTTATAAACCATGTGTGTGACAAATTTCACCAAAACACGTTCAGTAGTTTTTGGGCGAAAGAGTAACAAACATACATACATCCATCCTCACAAACTTTCACATTTATGATAGTAGTAAGATTTTATCTATCGTTGTAATAAAATATACCCACTGCTAGAAATAAACGTCGTAAAGTAGGTTATATAAAGACTAATTTCAAACTACAATATCACACACATCGCACATTACATCACACACTCACAAAAATCACACAACACATCTTTCTAATTTCTAATTTAAGAACCTCGTGCTCCATGATTCAAATAAACGGTTGGACGGTCTACAGTTACACAAACTATGTTAGAAATCTCATTCATATACTATTTTCGAAAGGGAATATTAAATTTCCTAGAACTACCCTTTCCTATAATCAAATTCTAGTCTAACCTTCCAAGAAAACCGGCCAAGTTCGTATCGGGCCACGCACAATGTAGGGTTCCGTAGTGGGCCATCAAAATATATAGACTTTTCCTACTGTCCGATTTGTCTCAGAACGATGATTTTTATTATCGTAAAAAACAAACTTAAATTTGCAGTTGTAAAACCTGTGCCCCCATACATTATGCTTAAGAAAATATGTAATCCAAGTACATTTAATAAGTTGGTCGACTATTACTTGTAAACTTGTAAAGCTTACTTAGCTATGATAGTTTTTCTTTTAACTTCGTTATATATACAACCATCGTGAATTTTTTCACACACCCATACACAACTGTTTAGCTGGTAGAGGAGGGGGGGGCGCTTGAGTCTAACAAAAATTTATCACTGTAAAGCTTAATATTTCACAAACGAATCCCTTAATCGAAAAATTATTTCAACAAACTCGCAATATTTTAAAGACCTTTCCAATGACATGGGGTACGCGAGGAAAAAAAATCCGCAATTTACGTGTACAGGAGATACCCTAAAATAATACTTTTCGAGATTTTATTTTACCACTTTATCTATCTTATCTGTGTATTCATGCCAAATTGCAGCTTTCTAGAACTAAGGAGTCTTTGAGCTAAGCTGCAGACAGACGGACGGGCATGGCGACTACGAAACAGGACTAAAGCTAACGTGAAACTAAATAAATATACACAGTCGCCTGCTTCAGGAGCTGTGAAAACAAAGATCAAGTTCAATATTTTCATTATTTTCTACAAAAGGTTTATTTTTCAAACACCTAACCAATTTCCGAACATCAAACTTCTTCCACACGAGGCAAGATGATACATTGCCGGCGATATATAAAACCTTGATCATATTTAGAAAAGTTATGGATTGATGGATTACTGGACGACTCCACGGCAAACGTATTTCAAAATGGTTAATGTAGATCAAGGGCTTTCCCAAAGTTTACTTTTACAAATAATATAAAAATGTCTTCCTGTCGCCACAGATGGCAAAAAATTGTTAAGCGGAAGATGATTTGACGTCGGAGCCACAAAAAAAAACTGAAATCTAAACAACAAAAAAAAATATTGTGTGTGTCACGGCTGCGCCAAATAGGCCCAGTTCAGCAAACTGCCGAGCAGACCCGACGCTGGTTTAGGTAGGTAGGTATACCTTACAGTGTAATACCAAAACAGTAAAACCAATCAAGTGTGAAAATAGATAAAGTTATCATTGTGTTTTGTTCATTGTGTAATATGCCTAAATATTATCTCTCCGCTCTGTTTCACTTATAGATTGAGCAGTGTTATCTCTTTTGATGTGTAATTATTGGTTTCAACTGAAAAAAATCACCTGATTTTATTAAAATTTTAATACTTGACTTTCTTGAAGGACATGTACCATCGAACTCGTAATTGCTCTAGCACCCTTTTTTATTTGGGATGGGAAATCATCAAATTATTCCTCCCGCTCTGGGCGGAGCGGAAGGGAGTGTCAGACTTTTACTGACTAAAACCCATCCACAGCCACAAAAAAACGTTCTTAGTAAGTGCGCAAGTATAACAAAATATATTATTCGTATTTTTTATACTATTTCGGTCTTTCGTCTTCTTTATCGTGTGGTTAGCGCCTTACCTGGTGTCAGAGTTTTTATGGGTCTCTGACTTGTACGAGAATATCTCTCAGGCATGCTGGTTTCGTCACGATGTTTTCGTTTACCGAAGCAAGTGATAATTAACAACATGACATGACATGGACAAAACACACATACCGGCCCGGCCCGTACTGTTTGTTGTGTCATGGTAAATGTCTCATTTCTAGTGTTAATTACAAGTGATAATTGTAAAATCCGCACATGAATCCGAAAAATCAGAGGTGCGTGTCTTAGGTTCGAACTCGAGACCTATGACTTGGCAGTCCGACGGTCAAACCACTAGGCTATCACTGCTTAATTGCATTTCGGTCATTGAACTACATAAAGCTAAGTTAGAGGTGGCAACAAACCGCACAAACTATTCAGGACACATTCCCCTAAAGTACCATTGATATCAAGGTCGCGTTACCTTCACAATGAGGCTAACCTTAAGTAAATGAAGACATTCCTAGGTAACCTCAAATATTTAGGACAGGGCCTAGCTTCAACCACTTGGACGATTTTAGTTTAAACTTAGCTCGAAATGTCTGACATAAAATGTCAATAACGTTGTGTAAAGTCCCCTCACAGGCAAGAGTCTTCAGTCTGTCTGTGATTGGACCATAACAGGCCTAAAAAATGTATTTAAAAAAAAAAAAAACTTTGAGACAAAAATCCTTCAGATCTGTTTTCTTACAAGCGACCGCTTCAGGTAGATCGTACTATTTACGTCTACAGGAAAATTCGATACAAGATCATGAGATAAACTCTTTTGATTACTTTAATAAAATCTTGAAGTAAAAATATCTCTGCCCAAAAAATATCCGCACCTAAAAATGTTCGAAGTATATTTAGGTCGCAGGAAAGTTTTAAGGGTGTTTGTTTTATAAACTAATCCCGGATAAGGTGGAAACATTGAAATACGCTATTTTCAAGGTTTTATTGCCGTTCGATCTTTTCTTGCTAAATTAACGGCTATAAAAAGACAAAAAGTAAAGGTCGTTTTACAAACATTTTTACTTCACAATCTACTGTAAGTCATTAGAACATCACCCTGTAAATCCCGAAGGGTTAAGTAGAGGTGTACCTAATAAACTAACCCAAATTTCGTCAGTTATGTTTAAGTGCCATGTAATATGGGGTGAGTCTATTGCCACCAATCGGGTACAAATCCAGACTCTGCGACTGTTACTGAGGAATTCGTGATGGGAAAACTCCAATTTTCTACCACCGGGAACCCTAAATTACTTTTCATTTGATTCTTGATATTTAGGCAAACAATATCCAATATAACAAAAATTTCAATATAAGCACCGAATACTTTACCTACAGAAGGCTCGATACAACGAGGGTAACAGGCGCACGCACACATAGACGCCTACGCATATACAAGGATACCAAACAAATGACAGTCGCGAGTGCGCTTGCACTCACTGTCCGTGAAGCGTGTCTATGTGAGCGTGGAAACCTCTAACAATTGTCAGTCCTGAGTGCGCTTGCACTCACTATACGTGAAGCGTGTCTATGTGAGCGTGGAAATCTCTAACAATTGTCAGTCTTGAGTGCGCTTGCACTCACTATACGTGAAGCGTGTCTATGTGTGCGTGGAGATCTCAAACAAGTGCAAATCCCGAGTGCGCTTGCACTCGCTGTACGTGAAGCATGTCTGTGTGCGTTTTCGTCGTAGGGAACTGAGCTTCTGTATTATTCTTTAAGCCTCTGTTTTTTCAATAAAGACATTCAGCTACGTCGCAAATATTACGCAGTGAACTGTGAAACGATGATACCCTTGAACAAAATATTAAATAATAATATAGGTAGCTACTTAAAATAAATTGTTTTGAGTAGTTTAGCTTGAAGTATTTGGATCTGTTTGAACTATCAACTGGGCACTGACCCAGAAATGTGATGTATAGAAACCAATCAGATTAGCAAACTTTATCTTGTGTAGACAAAAATATACATATAAGTAAGAATTATTACCTTCCTCCTTGCGGTTTTGGCTCCGTACTTCACTCAATAACGTTTGACTAAGTTAAAGTCATTTTGGGGGTGACTTTGCCCCGTGATCGCAGAAAAAATTCAAAAATATAAATCGAAAATAATTTAACGTCTCAGGCCCGAACGCACATTTTCCATGAAAAACAGAAATGGAATGTATTTTTTTTTACATTTTCACAACGTTAATTAAAATCTTTTAAGTGTTTTATTAGGTCTCTTTACCTTGTTTCAAACGTGTCTCTTTAACTTTCCTCGTTCATTTTAAAGATTAATTAAATTACCCTAAATACACTTTTAATAAAAAATATCTTTTAACTTCAATATTAATTTATGCACACAAAGATTTATACACTAATCTGCATGGTCCTCATATGTCTTGACCAATGTCTGGACTTTAAAAGAGACAGTGAGCTCTGAGTTTGTTTCGGCTTTTTCTTCTCAGAGTAGTCAGGTACGAAACACCAGCCTCACCTAGTTTTAAAACATAACATGATGTGACGTGTGAAAAGTGTTTTGTAAAACCAATTAACAGAAATAAGATGGTTCATGAACGTTAACTTTAGTGCTACAGTAACCACGTCATTCTCAAAAGCAAGCCGCGTAGCGCGTGTAACCCTATGCCACGAAACATGCTACGGCGTAGCACACATTGCTACGATTGCTTGGTCTCAGCACAAATAGAGCATTTTGGAAAGCTATTTTTCTTAAACTCATTAATTTGATTCAGTGTTCTCTTTTTAATTTAATTCTAGTCCTAACTTCCCAACTAATATTATAAATGCGAAAGTAAGTATGTTGTTTGTTATCTTTTCACGCCTCTTTGCATATACGTTGTCAGGTGTACAGAAACGGACAGGAAGGTACTATCTCCATTTCATCCCAAAAAAAGTACTGTTCCCGAGGAAAACAACAATAACGTTCTAATAATAGATGGCGCCACGTGTGTTTCCAAACATGATTGAATTCAATTATTATAGAAACTTCAGTAGTGTGTTAAGAGTTTAATTGTTACATTCTAAGTTAACGCGAGCGAAGCCGCGGGCCAAAGCTAGTATGATATATTTGACTGACTATGGATAGAATGCTATTCTAATTTGAACTTTATTAGTAAGTACTTATATTCGTGTATCAATCGTTGAGAGAAAGTTTATACCCAAACACAATACACGAAGCATGTTAATAAGTCTGAATTGTGCTTTGCATTTAAATTAGAAACCTTCATGTATATTTTCTCGTGTAATCTCGTGAATAAATATTAGTTACACATAGTCGATATAATTATAGACAACAAAACAACACTACGACAATACATAACAAAGCTACGATAGACAACAGATCACAAAACTATTAGCAGAGGCTGTCAAATGAATAGTGTTCTTTTTGGACTGCATTGTGCTTTCTCGTGCTAGCATCAATGGCATTCTGGCAGTTATTGCGGACAAAGACTGCCCTATTCTAAGTCATCACATTAGGGTGCTGACTAAAACGAGTACCATAAAAGTAATGAACTAATTATTTGAAGAATGAATTTTAATATTTTAATCACCAAATTCCTACCACTAACATAGTTCTTAAGTACTTATTCACTAACCCATATGGAACTTGTTGTTCGTAATAAATAATTATTTGATTTGATTTTGATTGAACTAAGAAGTAAGAACGGAAGACAAAAACGTAGAATGAATGAATTGTGCATTAAAGGTTTTTAACGTAAGATCTTGCTTTTTCAATTTGTCTAGACTTTCTAATTGAGATGGACCATAAAAGTGGAACAAAGCTGTCAATGAATGATGAATTTTATGAATGAAAGACAATTTTACCGAAATAAATCTACGTTATTATTATGACCGTAATCCTACCCTATTACCGAATGGTCTGCGTCTTGTTAACGAAAGATTTAGGTTCCTATTCTCTAGATCTAACAAGGTACCGTAAAGTATGATATTTTTAAACCGACTTCAAAAAAGGAGGAGGTTTCTCAAATCGACCGTATATATTTTTTTTTAGAAATACCAGACAAACGTCTACGCAATCGTAAGTAATAGAAACATTTATCCTCACGTATACAAGCAAGAATAAACAGTTCTCAATAAAGAGCTTAACAAACTGAATAAAACTGACAAACATGTTTAGTAAGACGTCACACACAACATCCGGCGCAAACGCCAATGCTAAAAAATAAATGAGAACAACTAAATATATACAATTCGGAAGGCAACCGCCACGGGAATGTACGATCTCAGTGTACCGAGATTTCGTAATACCGATAGATTGATCTTGCACCCAAAATCATGCGCGATCTCACAAGATTTGCAAGATACACAGCGACTCATCTCAGCACGCCAGCTAATTTTTAATGTGTTTACCAACGACTACAAACGCGCAGTGGGCTGAAAATTGGTCGTAATTTACTTACAAGCCCCCCAAATGACTTATAAAGTTTGACAACCAGTCTCACCAGGGGGTATTGTATTACCACTTTTTTTTTTTTTTTTGGTGGGTGGGAAATCATCAAATGACCCCCCCCCCCGCTCTGGGCGGAGCGGAAGGGAGTGTCAGACTCTTACTGACTAAAAACTACACATGTTCCTTCTTTGGCCCTTTATGTTCCAGGGCCACGGTATCTCTTTCGAACAGTACCGCAGCCCTGGCAGGATTGTATTACCCCTGTATTATTAACTGGGTTGTAGAAGTCAGATAGGCAGTCGCTCCATGTATAATACTGGTATTCAGTTAGACTGGAAGCCGACCCCAACATAAAGTTGGGAAAAAGATAGACAGATGCTGATGAAATAACTAAATAACAAGTCGTACTCGGCGCTTCTCCTCCACGTTTATTATGCGCACAGCCAAAGTGTGGAACTCTCTGCCGGTATCTGTGTTCCCTCCCACATATAACCCGTCTGCCTTCAAAGCAAGAGTGAACAGGCATCTTCTGGGCACGCTCGTTTCATCATAGACCTCATCCATCGCTTTCCACCAGGCGTGATCGAGGTCAAGAGCAGGCTCATTTTGTAATAAAAAAAATGGCATTGGATTTAACTTGTCTATATAATCATAAGTTATTGCAATAATATTTTTTGCTGCGAGATTGCAAAACCGGCGGCACGGTGATAAAAAAATCGCTACGACAGACCGTAGTCGCCTTCGCAATTGTACCTTAAGTAAATCTTCGAAGTATACAACTATACTTCTACTTAGTTAAACTTAGTTTGTAAAACTACGATCCATCAGGCTCCCAAAGTTAGGACATAGTATTCCAAATTGTAATACTATTGCGAAGTAACACAAATTTATGCGATAAGTAAGGACTTTGTAAGTAAGTCTCAGTAAGGAAAACAGATATTATGTCTCGAGCCGGTTACGAGAACAACTAAAACTTGATGAGTTTGTAAACAATGTTGTAATGTCAACAAAGACTACAAAATAGTTCTCGTGGAAAATAACTTTACTTAACTTCCGTTTAGAACTTCTACAATACTACGTTGTCCTTGAAAATATGTTGACCCTATGTCCTTATATCCTCGGTCCTTTTTCCCCTTTAGTTTTTTTTTGTCCATAGTTACAAAATGGAGAAGAGTAAGAGACGAAGATGGAGAGTAAGAAGATAAAGAGGAACATATTTTTATTAAAAATTCCTTTGTCATAATCAAGACAAAAATGTAATTTACATACCCACCATTTTTTTGTAGGTACTGTTGCAAAGCCAAGTTAATAATGAACTTTATTTAAATTAATAAACGACAATCATTGCCTGAAATACCGTTATTGGGAAAAGGAACTGGCACCTAATTTCATGGTCCGCGAAATAATTATGGAAATTACTTTGAAAGAAAACGTAGCATCTCGTAATTTACGAGAACGCTTTCACGATCAACCACAAAAAAGGTATTTCTTTTTATTCTACATGTAGTGTGTTGGATGGCAAAGCTGATTCTATAACCTCCTGGGCATTTTTCCAGTTGACAGCGATGTGGACGAATTTTTTGATGTCCTTTATGCTTTTCTCCTTTCCTGTATGTAGGTACATAGTTTTATCGTTAATTTAGAGTTTGTTTATAAATAATTATGTAAATATTCATAAAAATAAATTTATGATTACATTTTCTATTTATGTGTAACATTTGAAAAAAAATCGTAAAATTATTTAGAAGTTCAGTAAAATAAGGATATTTAGTAAATTTTCCTACACTTGTCTTAAGTTCTTTCTAATTTACATTATATAAAATGGGCAATAATAAAAATATTCATATATTTTTTTACATATTTTATTTAATGCTAGGATCTAATATAAAAAAATTATAATAAACGAGACCACTTCTCGAGGGGCTCGTGGCAGAATAATTACAGCCGCTCAGATCGATCTTTAGGTTAAGCCGTGCTTGTCTAGGTTGGTCTGTGGATGGGTGACCGCCCATTACATACCGAGTTTCCTCCGTGCCTCGGAAAGCACGTTAAGCCGTTGGTCCCGGCTGTCATTTTTAGATCTTTAACAGTCGTAACAGGTAGTCAGTGCCCCAAAAAGTTTGACAACCAGTCTTACCAAGAGGTATAGTATTACCCAGTACTAACTGGGTTGTGGAGGTCAGATAGGCAGTCGCTCCATGTAAAATACTGGTATTCAGCTGCATCCGGTTAGACTGGGAGCCGACCCCAACAGAGTTGGGAAAAGGCTAGGCAGATGATGAAAAGAGAGCACTTCTCGTAATCACTCCCTGTTTTCTACCAGCCTCAGCTTTGTGATCATATACTTGGGATGACTTCTAATTACCTCGCTTTGAAATCTTCAATCAGATATATTTCTATATCCTGTAATTATGACGTCACAGATCTGTAATTGATATTCGCACATAATTAGCCTTTTCGAAACGTGTCAAGGTCTAATTTCGTCTTTATCAGTTATTGTTGTTAGTTTCGTCTATACAGGGTGGCGCCGACATTGATAATACATAGGAATATTTTTAAACTATTAAATAAAAAAAGTCTCGAGAGCAGCGAAGGATTTTAGAGTAGAATCCCGAGCGTAGCAAGGGATTCTACTCGTACTTGTTCCGAATTCAAAATGTTTTTATTCACTCAGTGAGTAAATTGAGAGTTTTATTCACTGTTATCGATGAATAAAATGCCCTTTTTCGAGTGGCAATGGTAAAAAATATATTTTTACTAACAAACTGAACGATCAAACGATTAACGAAATACAACACCATTTACAAATTTTGTTTTACTAACCTTAGGTATAATTTGCACTGGGCTGCGGGACTGTTCGAAAGAGATACCGCGGCCCTGGAACATAAAGGGCCAATGAAGGAACATGGGTGGTTTTTAGTCAGTAAGAGTCTGACACTCCTTTCCGCTCCGCCCAGAGCGGGAGGAGTCATTTGATGATTTCCCACCCCCCAAAAAAAAAAAAAAAAAAAAGGTATAATTTGCACTAATTCGCGTCTAGAAATAAAATTTAAGTGACTAAATTACTGAATACACTGGAAATAATTTTTGTATGCAGACTAGACTGGGAACGTCATGAGGTTTATGCAGTTTAATTTATTGTCGGATTGTCGATTTTTTTTTTTTTTTTGGGGGGTGGGAAATCATCAAATGACTCCTCCCGGTCTGGGCGGAGCGGAAGGGAGTGTCAGACTTTTACTGACTAAAAACCATCCATGTTCCTTCTTTTGCCCTTTATGTTCCAGGGCCGCGGTATCTCTTTCGAACAGTCCCGCAGCCCTGGCAGGCATCGGCCCTTGCGGGCCCCTCATGTTTGCTGACATCTCTTTGAGGCGCGCGTGGAACACGAACGCGCCGTCGACACGGCCTGTCGTCATATGACGGACGGACGGCGAGCTAACCCATTACTGACCGTCCACAGGCCCGTGCCTACGGTGGCCGAGAGCTTGTTTTGTATAGATTTCCCGTACAATGTGATCCGCATGAACTGGTTATGTAGGTACAGCTTGATGGGTCGCCGCGCGTACCATTACGTAAAACTATCGTAATTAAATCTTTGAGCATTTTACCCTTACAATACCGGCTATTCTGTTAGTCAATTAATATGACAATCAGTGGCATTGTTATTTCTACTTGGGCGTCAGTAATATCAACACAATAATAATTATATTCTTTTGTAATCAGATCCTATAGTAATCAAATACAGGCTCCTAATAAGTGCCTTATACATAATCGAGGACAATCTTTAGGACCCACAATGGTATAAGTAATAAATTCTCATTAATTCTCGAAATATCTTTCAGTAAAGGAATATTTATTAAAATGTAATATTAGATACGCATTCAGTTAAAAATAGACAAAACCATTAAATAGTTAACTGGGTTAAATATTTATTTATTTAGTGAAACATGATGAATATCGATAATCTAAACATACCAAAAAAGTAAAATATTGATTTGATATTTACTGGCGGTCAATGAAATACGGGATTTAAAAAAATACTGAAATGAAACCGTTTTTTTTATCGTGTTTTAAAATAGTCTCACTCATCACATGATGCGTCTGCGGAGATCCACTACAAAATTTATTGTACTGTGTCTTGGGAAATGCCCTATTTACTGACTCCAGTATACACTTGAGTTACATAACTTACCACGTCCCAGTGGACGCCCAACTAAAAGTAGCGAGCGATGCCAAAACAAAAAAAAACCGGACAAATGCGAGTTTGACTCGCGTGGAGAGGGTTCCGTACGACCATTTTTTTAGAAGATGGAATGGGTATAGTCAGCTATCCTTTTAAGATAGATATATTCCATCGTGTACTTTTTTGTAGATCTATAAAAGAAAAATATCCCACCATGTTTTTTTTTTTTATATCATAAAAGGGATTAGGCAGCGTTTTCGACACGGAATAGATAATCTATTCCGTGGTTTTCGATGATAGCTCCCAGGCGGCTTTTTTGACACTTCCAGCAATTATCGTTATATTTCAACCAATTTACACAAAAACTTGACAAATTATTATATATCTAAACCTTTCTCATGAATCACTCTGTCTATTGGTGAAAACCGAATGAAAATCCATTCAGTCGTTTTTGAGTTTATCGCGAACAGACAGACAGAGACGCGTTGGAGGACTTAGTTTTATAATATGTAGTGATTTACCCCCCAATAGTGGCCCCCATGTTTAAAATTTATTAATTTACGTTACACTTCCGTATTAGGGTCACCGACTTACATTTTCAACTCAATCGGTCCAGTAGTTTCGGAGTAAATTGGCTGTGACAGACGGACAGGTAGACAGACACGCGAGTGATCCTATAAGGGTTCCGTTTTTTCCTTTTGAGGTACGGAACCCTAACAAAGGAATTTCTTCTTAGCTTTTTGTCACTTTAAATACGAAAAGTAAATGAGGACAAGGACTATCAAAAATAGTTTGGTCATGTAAAGCCACTTATTCAGCCATCTTGATGAGCAAGCGTGACTGCTGAGCATGAGGTACTTCCCGGGTTTCAATCTACGTTCGGTAGGAAGTGTTCGCATATTTTGATGGGCAACGGTTTTATTTATTTGTATCTAAATTCATGCGTCAATTTCGAAAATCATTATTCAAATCGAAGCGTTTAATTTACATGCTATCCTAAATCGTTTTCAATCACATTTCTAACCAAATTCTGAAAGACGGAGGCCGTATTTAGGTTTTTTTTTATTGACCTCCTTAACCAGTTGAAGCACATTATTTACGAGAAATAGGATCGGTTTATTGGGCTGAGGTTTTGCGTAACTAAACGTGTACCGATTTATCCGTTTTACTTTTGTAACTTAATATGAAATGTTTATAATAAATATTTAATAGATTGTTGATGTTAAATCAGTATAATTAATTGTGAAGCAAATTCGGTGCCAACTTAAATTATATTCATTTCAGCCTGAGCCAAAAGACGTCCACTGCTGGACATGGCTCAAGTACCGTCCCATTGACTGGTAACTGGCAACCCTGACCTTCACCAGGTCATCGGTTCACTTAAATTATTATAGCAAAATAAAATACACAATGTTTAATCTCCCTGTCTCTCCCTCTTTGGCAGTTTTATGAATTGGCTGTAACACGGTATATGCACTACTCTGCCGTCGTCGTCGTAAAGTAGTAGTTATCTAATTTGTTTGTCATAAAACCATCATCAATTGCAAAATTGTTCTTTTCTACGCGTTTTAAACATATATTTATGTTGTTGTAAAATTGTAAACATAGACATATTTGATTTCCGTTAAAATTATTATTATTGAAGTAGTGTGTCAAATTGCTAAACAATTACTTGCCCCGGCTGTAGATAAATTTTTCTTTTACATGAGGCACAACGTGGCTTAGTTCCTACTTATTATTTTCTACTTTCATTCTAGTCTTTGACATTCCTTTTTTGAAGTTCTTAGATCTATGACACATAAAATAATTATTTGTTCTAAAAATGAACTTTCTATAAATTAAAAATATATTTTGAAATAACATACAGATAATTAATTGCAGTTCACGTAATTCTAATAGTAATAATGTAAACAAACGATATCTGTTCTCGACACATGTCAACATTACCCTAAACATTTTCTC
The DNA here is from genome assembly GCA_950022335.1 of Eurois occulta. Taxonomy (NCBI): domain Eukaryota; kingdom Metazoa; phylum Arthropoda; class Insecta; order Lepidoptera; family Noctuidae; genus Eurois; species Eurois occulta. The sequence continues at coordinate 13,871,088 of OX465498.1, read as the reverse complement.
TCAAAAATATCTCCTTAATGTGCCACAGTCATGTTACCAAAATCGTTAAAATCCTTGTCAAACTGAAAGCCCACGTAGGCGTTCAAGACGATGTTTGACGGAAAAGGTGAAATATCTATCATTTTGAGGTCGAAGTATGTACAAGTACATGCATAAACCCCGATGCATGGGGTTTTTTCTTACATACCATGGTCAGCCATTTGTCAACAGGATAAATAATTTATAAACTCCATTACTACTATCCTCAAATGCTCTTACTATCTGTACGCTGATGACCAGCAACTTTATGCTCAATCTGACATTGCCAACCTTGATAATTGCATCTCATTACTTAACGCAGATCTTCAAACTATCGGAGAACGAAAATCGAAACAACTAGTTGGAATAAGCAGGTAGCTCAGATTACCCAGAAAGTCACTTTCTCACTGCGGACTTTCTATAGATTCAAACATTTTCTCCCATCTAGCACTTAATTAACTTTGGTTCAGTCACTTGTGCTTCCCATTATCGACTATGCTGAAGTTTATTACTCTGATCTATCCCAAGAACTTTTAAACAATTTGGATGGTGTTCTCAATAATTGTATTCGCTTTGATTTTGGCTTTCGTAAGTACGATCACATCTCTTCATACCATTCTCAGCTTAAGTGGCTGCCTAGCCGACTCAGGAGGTCCCTCAGATCTCTCTTTATGCTCTTCACTATTTTGACCGCTCCATGTACTCCCGATTACGTAAAAGAATATTTCAAAGTGTTGGACAGTTCACACAGTCGTAACCTTTGGGCTTCCAAAAACCTACTCCTTGAAATTCCCTCACATCGGTTTTATGTCCAATTCGTACTCTGTCTCAACTACAAATCTCTGGAACGCGCTACCCATTGGCATTATAAAAAACCGTTATTTATTATTAAGTGACTATGTCAGCGAATTAATCTTATCTAACTACTTGTAAAGATGTGAAAGTTTGTGAGGATGGATAAATTAATGAAAGGATGGATGTTTTTGCAACTCTTTCACGCAAAAACTACAAAACGGATTTAGATGACGGATAGTTTATAACCTAGATTAACGTATAGGCGGATAGCTTTTACCCCGTAGTGCGATCCCATGGTGTAGTGTACCGGACTCCACGCGGGTGAAGTCGCGGGCATGAGTTAGTTTAAGCTATTTTTTAAGGAGCTTACTACCTTTTGGTCTTGAGAAACACAGAACTTTTAACAAAGCATATTCTGCTTAATATTTTAATATATTATTATGTATAACTTTGTGTATGCCTCATGTATCTCCCTTTTTTATGAAATATATTTATTATAATTTTTTATTGTTGTGCTATGCAGTTATTTATCTTTTTCAAGCATCAAGCAACACGCATAGTTACTATTTTTACAGCAGGTAACACTGCTCGACCTTCGTTCCACCAAAAAATAAGGGTATTTGCATCCTAAGTGATACCCACGTGAGATGGTCCCTTACATTGTTACAGGTATTGTGAAGTCAAACCCGAGCCACGGATTTACGTGGGCTGGAAATAAACACAGCCGTTTCTTTAACCCATATGTTTACGGTATTTTTCGGCTTCAGCTCTTCAAAATTATTTTTAACATAACATCGCGATTGTAATACCAAACTCAAACTCAAAGCATTTATTTCAATTAGAACGTTACATGCACTTTTGAAAGTCAAAAACAAAAAAATGAAGCTAAGCTACAGTCCCAGTCACAAAGCATAATAACTTGTGAAAGTATAAAAGTGTAAGTACCCGAAGGGTTAGGCAGTGTACCCTATAGTACCTATACCTAAATTTTACCATTTACGTGTAATAGGGGGCGAGCCTTATGCCATCAAATCTAGCGTTCGAACTGCTACTGAGAAATTGCTAATAGAAAAATCCAATTACACAAACCCAATCTGGAACTAACGAGGCAGCTGTAAAATTGCTTAATAAATATGATGACGGATTTTATGTCGTCATGACTCGTCGAGCGAGTGAGCAAAGAAATAAAACAAAGAAAACCATTGTCAAAAAGAAAAGAAAAAGAATTATGTTGAATTTGTGGATTTCCTTGTGTAAAGACCGACAAATGCGTCACCCGGACGGAATTAGGAAGATCGTAATCTATTACCCACCCATGTCATACGTGTGTGGCTTAAAATGTCACCGGCAGACTACCCAAATCAACAAAGAAAAATACAAATAAAATAAACCCTTTGAGGTTTTTATTTCACCTGTCAAATAAAGATACAGATGTTACAAAAATAATGTAACGAGCTCTGTGTCCTCCTAACTAATATAGTTAAGTACAATATTTAAAATCAAGTACATAACGTAGTATCGTTTACGGAAATTATCTCACAGTAACGTACTTTTACTACTTACTACTATAAAAAATACGTCTACATCCAAACTCAGGACGTTCAGGCCAGGATGGTCTATCTTTAGATTCAAATCCGTTCATCAGATACTTGGTTCAAACTTTATGGCGGCTCGGAAGTTAGCTGCGAGTGACGGTCAGCGCATTATACAGTCAAGACGATCCGTCCTCTGTGTGAAAGTTTGAATGGAACTATATAGACGCTACAGACCGAGTTTCTTTCGCATCAAGAATATTAGAAATTAATGGACATCTTTTTTACATCGTTGATTAATGAATTCTCGGAAGGGAGAGGACATTCTCGTAATTTGTTCGTCTTTGTGTCTCATGTAGGCTGTGGCCACAAAGTCGTTGAACGAGCTACATAGCGTCAACATATTTCCGAGTTTATTTACCTCATAATTAACTAGGAAGGCCAATGAATGTGGGGGAATGAATTATTTCCCTTGAGTTATAATATAACATTATTTCTGGAAGTTCCATTTTCTTCCGGCTCCTATTTTCATTATATTAGAATAATAATGCTTTGTCAAAATCCTAGCACTTGCTACGCTGGCAGAGACGATTTCGATATTTTTATAATAATTGTTTTTGGTTTTATTTCCACCTAAAATATTTTAAAACGTCTCCTAGTTGTTAAGGTATGTGCTATCCGCGAAATTAATTAAAGCAAATGGCACCCTGAATAAACGGACTATTGAAGTTAGTAGTCATTTTGCTGAATAATTTCCTTGTCGGTACATTTTTCTAAAGTTGATAAAGACAAACTGAGGCATCTTTAATTTTTCAAATTAAATAACGTAATTGGGAATTTTAAACGAGAAAAATTAATGATTCTTGAAAAGGCTTTGAAAATTTCTCGATAACTTGAGATATTTGCGAATAAAAATATAACGTCGATGGCAACACTTTTACGATATCGGCTCGGTTCACGATAATTACATCACCAATATAATTATTAAAAATGAGTTTGTCAAAGTTTCATGTCCGCTACAAAGTAATGTATTTTTATATCTAGTTTCTGTATAGGATAACATCCTACCAGGTTAATAAAACGGCCTTACGTAGCGAATAAGTACTACCTATGTAGGTTAGGTTTCTAACTATGTATAATATCTTAAGGGGGAAGCGCCAGGGTAGTCCACGAAATTCCATTTTTCTTATTTTTTTGCAATTAGCAGCTCAATGTCAGGTTGTATGTAGATTAAAATATGATTCCGCGACCGTAACAAATTGTGGCATAACTGAGTTATAATCGTTTAATGATTATAACTCAGTTATGACCAGAACGCAATGAAATAGTCAAATCTTGAACTCAACCTTCTAAGCTCATTTAACCCCATTCAATAACTATTTCTTAAAAAGTCAGTCAATGGGGTTAAATGAACTTGAGGGTTGTATTGATGATTTTAATCATTATAATTCTGTAATTACATACGTTTTACTAGCGCGACTCATTTTTCATCAACATACAACCTAACAATGACCTGCACATTGCAAAAAACGTTAACAAATTTGAATTTCGCGGGCTACCCTGCCACTTCCACCTTAGATAAACGCATATGGACTCGTAAAAAGATAATTATTAGGTCTAGAAGCACTTTTATATTATTACTAGCTGTTCCCCGCGGTGTCACACGCTGCGCGGCTCCTAAGGGTCGTAGCGTAATGTTATATAGCCTATAGCCTTCCTCGATAAATAGGCTATCCAACACAAAAATATTTTTTCAATTCGAACCAGCAGTTCCTGAGATTAGCGCGTTCAAGCAAACAAACAAACTCTTCAGCTTTATAATATTAGTATAGATTATTAATGCACTGATGCTAGCCGTCAAGGCTTGACTCTCTCCTTAAAAAATCTAATTAAGAAAAGTACTTACCTACGAGATACAGGACAATTCCCGATCGTCACGGTCACGCAGGCGATGCATCGTTTAGTTAAAATATAATGATCGTGTCAACAACGAGACGCCATGTTACGAGTACTTTGTGCAAAACATCTAGTTATAAACAAGCGGACCTTACGACCTTATCTGCATTAATTGCATGATTAAGTACAACTATCAAGTTTTACAATATAACAATCAATATTCACACAATAGTCGAACCTAAGTTGATGTTTATAGGTGTTATAATGGCATCAAATTGTGATGTTATAGGTTCAATTCGTGTGGGTGTGTTCGCTTGGGTCTCATTTATTGAAATTATCAGACAGTAATAAAATTAATAATAAGCTTGATGTCAACGTAGCCATGTAGGTATAATAAGATATTCTTTATATTCTTTACGATACGATTCAATATTATGAAAATTAAGTCCCAATATCAGAATATCTTCTATAATATGAAATAGCAAGGACTTCAATTTATGCAAATTAATTAATCATGAAGGAAGATTGATCCAATTTCTTTTTAAAAGAAAATTAAGGATAGTGGAAATTATTCTTAATTTCTTTTTCATGATATTCAATCGCATCGTAAAGATAGTCTGTTCTTTTCGTCAATTTAATAGCCAATTCAAATTTCATAACTCTTAGTTGACACTTCCCGTGACCCAAGGGCTGGCTTTTACCTTGGCCAAAGGCTTAGCATTGCCATACAACGTGACAACGCCGCCAGTCTCTTGGGGACCAGCTCACAGCGTTGAGGTGGAGTTTTTGATTTTAATATATAAATGTGTATATTGTTAGCCAATCAAACAAAGATTTAATCAGGAAAATATTGTCCTTGCTCTAGTTTGAGTTAGATTAGACAAGGAAAGAACTTCTTTTGTGTCCAGCCACCACCTCCTGAGAGTTAGATGAGCTTTTCATTGACACTTATGGCATAGACAAACATTGTGGTTACGTTAGGTGTACTGTGTAGATGTAATTACATAAATTATTTTCTTCTTAAATTCATATGTATTATACTATTATACATCACACATTTATATTTGTTTATTCACTGTACACTTTATTTTACGCTATAAATTTATATTCGTATATCTGACCGTGGCATCATTTTGGGCCCAATCAGAATACCAGTGCTGTGACTTTTTTAATGTTACAGCACCATGCTGAGATAGGGGCCCCTCTTGGCCTCGTACAGGACCAATTTCGTTTGTTTTTAGGGTACCGTACCTAAAAAGGAAAAAAACAGAACACTTATAGGACACTCGCGTGGCTGTCTGTCTGTCTGTCACAACCAATTTACTCCGAAACTTTACAAAGGAGTTTAAATTTAGTACCTTATGTAAGTTAAACTTTTAGCCCAAAGACGGACGTGTAACGTAAATTAATGAATTTTGAACACGGGAGCCCCCTTGTTTTATAATTCATTCATTTTGGGGGGTAAATAAGAAAATGAAAAAGAAAAGTTTTGCAAACTATCGTATAACATATCAAATGAAAGGGTCCATTTCAAAATAATTTTAAAATAAAAAGTTATTTAAGAAAATAGGCGTAAATTGACCATCTAACTTCAAATCTACAGAGCAGAAGATTTTGAAAAAAAATACAAAAATTAGTTCTTTGCCTATAGATTACAGGAAAACCAATAACAAATCTATGATATTAAAAGTAACATAGGGAATTTCAAATTTTAAGTTACCATAAACAGATTTGCGGGTCAGATTTAAAACAACTTACGGATTATAGATTTAATTAACGTACACGCTCTCCACGCGAGTCGAACTCGCACTTGTCCGGGTTTTTTATGTTTACATTTTTTACAATTTTATTTTATTGTTAATTTAACCATTTATTTGTTTTGTCCTGTGCGAGACTAATAAATACTTTTTCTTTCTTTCTTTACGTACGTAAAAAACGTAGCCCCACCTTGAAGGCGTGGTACACCGTACAATCCCTGCTCAAACTTTAATCTTAATTAGCAGTTAATTTACTAGGCAAAACTTTGAAATAGTTTAGCTACTTAGCCAAACTACATTAAAAAGTTTATTCGAGCCATCACGACGCTCCGCTGTGAGTAGGCTGACGAGGAACGAAAGCTAAACGAGATAATTATAAAGAATAGGTAAACTAGACAGTAATTATCACTTCAAAGTAATAATTGCCTAGTTTTCGTCCTCCTCATCATCTAGATGTATGTGAATTTTAAGCATTCTCGTTATGGAACGAAAATAGAGCCCTCTTTTGAGCTGAGCATTGAAACATGACACAGAGCGCACCCGACTTCGTATATATAGCACATTGTTATATTTTCAACTATCGGCGCCACAGTATAATTATATAACCAGTAAAGCAAATAGGCCTTTTTTGTTAAACCAAACGCTTCTCAACTAAACTTTTTTATGTGGCTCTACACTCTTAAAACCTAACCGCTAATCCACATGACGCGTCACACCCGGACGTACTAACGAGTATAATAAGCTATCACCTGAGGCATGCTTAGAATTCCTGTAATCGCTTTGCATTCTGTGTCGTACTTGAACTGAACGCAATACATGGATATGTCAAAATAGGGTTTCGCTCCCTTATTAATACTGGAGAAAGTTTCGCTGCTCAATCGATCGTTGACTGCTCGATCAAAGACTGTGTCGAATTACACAAGAGATTGGTTGGTAACTACCGGATAGGTCGCTTTGGAGTTAGGGTTTCGATTTGTATTCCAGAGCTTACTTTATGGTCTCAGCCCGATAAACACGAGAATAGATTATGAGGTGGTGGAAATATGGCCTGGTTTGCGTCATAAGAGCAGTGGAAATGTACGCGACTGCACTTTCTGTAAATTATTTCAATTTCAATGCTCTCAAAACGGTGTAAAAAACCATGTCAGGGCATGTCCTTGAATCAATCGTTATATCGACGCATAACGATGCATAATTTTCGGAGGTGCAATAACTTAGTTTTGGTGACATATTCATTTTTATTTGGCGTACTTACATGTCTTACTAACGCAGACTAGTTTAAAGGCCTTAATACATGAGCTCTTCACACCGCGACGTGCAAATAAACATATGGATGTAACGCGTAAACAAAAATAAACAAGCACTTTGTAGGGTTTCGTTTACGTAGTGTCTATCTTGTTTCTGTAAATAGGATTCTGTGAAGTGTGTAAATTCAACGTTAAAACAATAGAGTAACTAAATTAACTTACGATCTCAATATATCTTGCAACCACTTTTCATTTGTATATGTTACGGCTAAAGATGGGTGTCAACATAAACTTAAGATTAGCCGGCTAAACTCCGAACTAACCGAACCTCGGGGTGCCCCTGTCGTCGACCGTCTAGGGTTAGCGTTTCCATCAGCAGGTCGACGGATCCCCGCTGCGCGGGGCTCCTATTTCTGTCTGCAAGGTTTACAGGAACCTAACTAACCGAACCTCGGGGTGCCCCTGACGTCGGAGTTTAGCCGGCTAATCTTAAGTTTATGTTGACACCCATCTTTAGCCGTAACATATATACAAGAAACCTTAAATAACACTGATAAAAGACAGTCATTTTTTGAGAAATATTTTAAAGTTCTTATTCACTTTCCATCCTTTGATACACAGACACACTCCACTCACTGGGAAAACTTTCATCATTAATAGTCACTACACCGTATACAATCTGAAATAAGTTTTTCGACAGATGTGTACGTAAGAAGGTAAAATTATTGTTTACCATTAGAAATTCTTAGTAGCAGCACTAGCAGCCCTGTCACCAATGCATTACTGCCCAGTGCTTGCGTCAATGAGCAGAAAACGGACTTTTTGGCTGAACATTTTATTTATTTATGAACTCTTGTTTTCTTTTTAATAAACCTTTGCCCCAATTTTTGCAAATCAGACTTTGGTAGTTGACGTTGTAATTCCCCGACTATACATGTCTTGACAAAAAACGTTTAGCCATAGGTCCACCATCTGATGTCTCCCCGAACATGTTGGATTGATGTCCACTCGGACAGTGATGGATAGAGTGCACCTGTGTTTTCGCTCGCACTTCTACACTCCTTGCGTCGTCTGCGTCTTGTCATCAAGACTGAAGTTCGGTGAGAAGTAGTCTTCCAGACTCAATTTCACCCATGGCGGCCAATCTCAGTGGAGACCACCGCTACGGGAGATACTAGTATTATAGTGTACAAGTGATGGTGCAGACACAGATTCAGTTTCTCTTCCCTTATTCCCTTCTCTAGTCTTACGAAACGGCAATCCGACACGACCGAAGTCGGAACTAAACGTACTCGTATAATACGTCGACATTTTCCGGAATTCTAACGCTATCTAAGAACTTAACAACATATCTAGTAACCTACACATTAAGTCTGTACAACTGATACAACGTCAAGTCGAGAATAGCTTAATACTAATGACAAATTAATTAATTCACTTGGTGTTGGGCTAGAGAAGAACACAATCATTATTAGACCATCATCATCATTAGTACGCCTCTGTACTTTGTGCTTGAAGTGTTAAATAAATAAATAAATAATATTATCAGGGTGTAAGTACCACGTTATCTCTGGCGCGTGTGATTGTCGTCTAATCTCAAACTAGAAGCTGTATCTTATTATTGGTAGCAGGACACTTACACGAAAATTATTTCCACGAAAGTATTGCGCAAAAGGAAAATAGCAAGAAATAACTTTTGCGCTAATGGACGCACGCATGGTCACTTGGAATAAATAATTGCATGCTTCCAAAGTATGATTCCTTTGACAATTTTAGATGTACGTTGATTTAAGAGTTCATTAGAAATAACACTTTACCTACACTATTATAAGGATGCTAAACGAACCCCCGAGACTACTCTAAAAAGTAACCTTCAAGTAAGAAATAAAACCAATTCTGGTATGATTGATATCTCCACCAAATCCAACAACAATAATTTCAAACAAAAGCTTTGAAATGTCTCCTCCTAAACATTCTCAATACACGCTCCACTACGTCTAACCCTTATCAGTCTCGTACCGTCTAGAATCTTCGCCACGTTGTTGTCCTGCACCTCGTGCGGGGTCGTCGTGACCCCAAAGGTCGTCCGTGACAGGTGTCAGCTCGTTAGTACTATCGGTACATCTTGACATGTCACAACATGCGTCTGCCTGTCTGCCCGTCTGCTTACTACGACACATGGTACGGTAAATAGATTTGTATCACTTATACCTGTTTTAACTAACCCTTGGTGATAACTAAATGATTGCCTAAATAAAAGTGTCATATTGATTTTTCTATTTACCGTATCGAGCAGGTAAGGCAAGGCAAGGTATTTATAAGGCAGATGTACTAGAAGGACATACACTGACCTTATTGGTGAGGTTCCTCAGAAAGGTCAGGTACGTAGTACTAGCAACCGGCGTGCGTGTATGACCAGATGTATGAACGTGGACGGAGCAAAAGGAGTATGTAAGGATCGTAGCAGATGGCGTTCTGTGGTTTCTGCCTACCCCCATGGGAAAAAGGCGTGAGTTTATGTATACAAATTTTTCATCGGTTATTAAAAAGAAAACAGCTGTTTCCTACAAAAGTGCAACCTACACAGTCAAAATTTATGGAACTGCTGTAATGAATACGAGGTAACCGTTTTCGCGTCGGTGTCCCTTCCACCCCGTATATGTACGTATCGAGCCTAGCGTTGAAAATGCTACAATGTACTTTTTGTAAGGAAATCTGTATACTAATTGCGTAGCACACTCGAAATTCAAAACCCTTTTATGTCTTCATTTATTTTTTATCGGTCGGGCACTCGGGCCTCTTATTAGGGTTCTGTGCCACACATCAAAGGCGCCACATCGTCGGTAACTTCAGTTGACATGTCGGCGATTTTGGTATGTAGGTATTCACATCTCCAGTTTGCAGTCTGGGTTTGTATCCGGTTTAGGGCAATAGGCTCGCCCTTTATCTATCGATCCGGTAAACAGAAGTGCTTGCATTATTTATTGATCACCGTTATAATATTACTTTACGCTAATGACGACAACTTAGTCCATAAACATCAAATCTACTTATTAAATCCTGTTCGCAGTAGATATATGCAGTTTTTGGATAATTCAGAGACCACATTGAAGCCAATATTTGTATGTTCGCGGTTCCCTGAACTTGTGTTACCGACTGTTATTGGTTGAAACTAACATAGTTTTATGTGTGTTCTGCAAAATCAAAGTTAAATGGATTGGGCGATATTGCTAGTTTACTACCAGGAACCGACTGACACAACCATTATGAGAATGGGCTGTAATACACAACGCGAACTCGTTGCGGGTCAGATGTCAGTAACTTCGAATTTGCCCGACTTGGGTCAAACCAAAGTAGCAGCGTTTTTGCCACCTAAACGACAAACGAGGTCGTCAAGAAAAGATCAAAATCAACAATGTATTTATACGGATGTGTTCGCTCAAGATTTCCTCTTAGACCCATGCAATTCGGCCTACATTTAACACAACAAGGGGTAATTTAAACAAGTGGGGGCCGGGTTGAGTGGCGACGCGGGACGCTAAGAGCCGTTCTCAGAATCATACATTTTAAACGACATTATAGAATGTACAGACAGCAACAGAATTCAATAGACACCACCACAAAATTGTTTGTTGAAGGATCGTTGGCGGATATAGCAAACGCATCCTGGAGTGAAGAGCACATATCAGCAAGCGTAGTCGAGCTCGGTCAGACTAGATGCAGAACGCGGTGGTCAGGGTGCAGCTTGAAAGAGGCTTATTCCAGCTGTTAACTGCGATAGGTTAAATTGTTTGACTCACAAAATTCTTTGTGGCTTTCTGTCTTTGAAAGAATCATTTACATGCCGATTGTTAAGTATTTACATATTAATCTTAATTACTAAGCTTTTTATTTAACTTGCTATGAATGTTTGTCCGGGTGGAATCTTGCAACTGAATTTTAAATCAGATATTTTCAACCGATTGAGCTGAAATTTTGCACACACCTTTGGTTCTGGTGACAATACACTTTCATGACAGACATTACTTCATCCTACAGCCAAGATCGTCTCCTCATGAGAGAACTCCTCAACGGTTAATAGCACGGACACGATACTTTGTATACGTGTTCAATTTTGATAGAAAAAGATGGTTTCTATCATGACCTCATTCTACAGCCAGGATCGTCTTCTCACGAGGGAACTCCTCAACGGTTAATAGCACGGATACGAAAAAAGTGTTGAGATAATTATGCGTTATCAGAAATGATTACGACACAACAAAAAAATTGAAAATAAAATTATTAATTTAAAACTTTTGTAAAAACAAGCTTTTATTTAAATGCGCTATAGTAAAAAGAATAAAAAAAAACTATGGTTAGTTTAGATAGTATCCAGCGACTTCTTGTGCTACCAGTACATTTGATACATTTTAATCAAATAAAGCGCGATTCCGCTAACTCCTATGTGTCACTAGCATTTATGATGTAAAATTATTTTATAGAATCAATTATGGCTCATTCTTCTCAACGCATATTTAGCTAGAATTTCTGATAATCCGCTGAGCTGTAGGTATGTGTTCACTAGAGCAATACTGCGAGCGGACATAAACATATTACCACCACGCCCCGGGCAGAGGTGCTAGCTCAGATGCATTACGCCACTTATGTTTAAGGCCCAGGTAATAGTGGCAAGCCTATTGCCATCATCATCCCAACTCTGCGCTGCTGCTGAGAACTGAGATATCAGAAAATGGCAATGTAATATCTATATTTTTTACCGTGTCCTTATCCGTTTTTGGTACCCATTGAAGTTCAAACTAAAGGTTTTTTTGAGATTCAGTCTCGAAACTTAATATCTGACTTCTTATTTAATTAAGCAGCGCGTAATTACAGAATGAATGTTTGTCAACGTTAATCACTCCACATTTTATGAGTCGCTCAAGAGTCTTTTAATATTAGTCTTTAGGATAGTGACACAATCGGAAAAAAACTATTCATCAACAAGAATATTACGTTCTAAGTTAAGCCCAATAATAGCGACAATTTTTATATTTTGTTAGCCCAGAACTTCGCCACTTCCGCCCCGTCGTTGGTGGCGGCGCGCGGCGCAGAGGAAAAATAATTACGTAGCAAAGATTTCAGGATTTTCAACAAAACACAATAAAGTTGGGGTGTCATTTTTATCTCTACCACGGCAAAGCCAAAGAATTGTTCTGATTTTTTATCTGACTATGTTACTACTTAGTTTGTTGTTTGTACTTAGTATGAACTGAAGAATCTGTAACTTACATAAACAAATGTCTTTATAACCTGTTTAATTATTATGACTATGAAGCTTTCGTTAGTTTACAGCCACAATCTCCTATTACCCTATAAATCAGCATACTCTCGTATATTTATCTACATTAGAACATTACATTGTAAAAATAGAGAATGTTGCTATGGGAAGCAACATTCCCTATTTCCTATAACATTTATCGTTCAGTGTATCACTGTCCTAAAGTACTAGGCACTCATCTTAAGAGCGAACTTGTCGCCTCGCTGACAGCCGCGAGGAGGTATTAAATTGAGCCTAATTTTTCTCCAAGCCCCGAAATATTCAAGACACAATTTCCTAGAAATTAACTGCCGAAAAAAATTGTTAGAAAGCTGTGCTAATGAAGGGTAATTGAATAGATTGTTTAAGGTTGTGTAAGGTAAAGAAATTGTTTTTATTTGTTGCTTTTCCGTGCGGCTAATAATAAGAGACGCTCGGGTTGCTTGCCGGGTGGTTCCGTGCATTGGACCATCCATTGCGTATAGAGACCCTTCGTTTCTCGGAAGGCACCAACCACCCTAATCCGTTAAGCGTGAAATTGTATCAGAGACAGAAAGACACAGACGGTATACTTTCGTAAAAATTAGTATGGTGGTAGCTAGGTACATTTTGTGTCACAGACATTTCAATGCTACTCTTGTCGTTTCCGCGAAGCTTTCCCGATTCAATTGGAGCGTTAAAACCATGTTATGGCCACGCTGAAACTTGTCACACGCACTTCGCACGCTTCTCATCTTAATGTGTGTCACTTTGTACATAATCGCCCACTATTACGGCTGGAACACCGACTTACACACGATACAACATCGCATGGTGGCGTGTCACGATGCGACTCCCGGTCGTGGCAATATACGCTGTACATGTTAAGAAAAGCACGACACGATGTTGTATCGTGTACGACACACGGCACATTACAAAAACTTCTGGGTCCATCAATTTTAATCTATCATTGGCGTAAGAATGCATCGTCAGTTTTCACAGGACGAATTATTGTGGCGATTTTTTACGATAATCGTCGTAGATTTCTATGATATGACATGGTATCGGTACACGACGCCGTATCGTGTGTACGTTGGGCCCTTACGTATTAATAATCCTGCTGCTAATAATGAACAGTAATAATCCCACTCTGCACATAATCGCTACCATTAGTTACCCTGCGGCACCCATGGGGGGTGACCTATTGGTTAACCGCAAGTTACGTAATTAACACTTATGATAGAGGTTACAACTTAAGCCATGAGTTTTGTATCTTCAATTGAAACGTTTTAGCGCATTATAGAGTGATATTCCATCATTTATTTAGCAGCTATTTGCGCCAATAACAACTTTTAAAATACACAGTCATATCTGCGATTAATAATAATCAATATATCATACAATATGTCATGTGTTGATGGAAGAAATATCTCTTAAGACAGTCAGGAGGGAGGCTCTTTTTCAATACTGGATGTTTGGTGGCAGATAAAATGACAGAATGGCAAAAAAATAATGGCAGAATCAAGTTCAAATCCACAATAGTTAAAGAATCCATTTGTTTTCCTGTTTACCACCTATTTTCCAATCTTATGTGTCACCCTATGTTATGTACTAACTGTATGTTTAGCACGCCAAACTGCGACCCATTCACGTTGACCAATCAGATAGCCGGGTCATCACGCGACCTTCCGAATTGCGATAACGTTTCATATTCTTGTTTTTAAACGTATCTCACGATGTTTCGTTGTATTTCAACTTATATGCTCTTTGTGTCTTTGTATGTTTGTTTTGATGATTATGTGGCACCAACTAAGATAATACAAAGTCAGCTTTATCGTGATGTTTACAAACTTTCATGTCCAAAACCATTTCTCCCTGGTTTGGAATATTTTAGTGAGTGGGATTGATAGAGGCTAACATTTTACACTTATTCTTATCCCTACTATATAATATTATAAATGCGAAAGTAACTCTGTCTGTCAGTCTGTTACGCTTCCATGTCTAAACCACTGAACTGATTTTAATGAAATTTGGTACAGAGATAGAGTTGACCTTGAGAAAGAACATCAGGATAGTTTTTATCCCGGACTTTTGAAGAGTTCTCTTGGAAACGCGATATAACCGAACTCGACTCGGGCGAAGCCGCGGGCGGAAACCACATTTTGCAAGTTATGTTTAAGTCCCATGTAATAGCGGTCGAGCCTGTTGCCATCAACCGGGCACAAATCAAGACTCCATGGCTGCTACTGAGAAATTCCTGATGGAAAAACCCAATAACACTTTGACCAGGGAATCGAACCCAGGACCTCATGCTCAGCTTTTTTTCATAAAATCTGAACAACATTAGCATATTCATGTAGCAAGGTAAAAAGTAAGGTAAACAAAGGTATGAAAGCTCTCAGACAAATTGTTGAATCGTATCACACCATTCAAGGCTGTCTGTAACAATGCCTAATCCATACTATTAATATTATTAACTGTAGTAGTTTTGTTTTGTCTATGATTTCTAAAATGGAATCAGTAGAATCAAAATTTATTAAAGGAAAAACAAACAGTAGCACAAAAACAATTAGT
Source organism: Eurois occulta (assembly GCA_950022335.1). NCBI lineage: Eukaryota > Metazoa > Arthropoda > Insecta > Lepidoptera > Noctuidae > Eurois > Eurois occulta. The sequence continues at coordinate 13,855,994 of OX465498.1, read as the reverse complement.
CATAATATCTTAAATATAACATTTAAAAAAAATGTGCTATCCACTACGTTCTCCGCAGATTACAATTTAAAGTATTTAAAACTAGCTATTAACAACACAAATACAATACCTATACAAAGGTCATTATCCTGGAACTAATTCTAACTAACTAACTAGTAACTATCACTACATAGTATAAAACAAAGTCGCTTTCTCTGTCCCTATATCCCTATGTATGCTTAAATCTTTAAAACTACGCAACGGATTTTGATGCGGTTTTTTTAATAGATAGAGTGATTGAAGAGGAAGGTTTATATGTATAATACATGCACCCGTGCGAAGCCGGGGTGGGTCGCTAGTTCTAATTAATCTGGAATTTTAAATATGTATATATAAAAGAATAGAATAGAATAGATTTTTATTTTGCAAACATGGGTAATACACAATAGTTGTTAAGAAAAAGTAAATTTAATTAAATTTGTGTGCTAATTTAACATTACGTTATTTTCTCGTAGTAATTATAGAGTAATTTGCTGATCTTTACGGTTGCTTGGATTTGCTTCCTAAATGCATTTTTACTTAAAAAACGAATGTCGATCGAATGGAACTCATTGTTGTATGTCTCAACCAAACCATAAAGTGGGGAACGCGAGCCAGCGTTGGATTTACAGAGGCTAAATGCCATTATTAATATACAAGCATAATGGTTAAAGTTAGTGAGTAGTAAAACTCAGTGTTAATTGATAACACGACATATTAGAATCTCTTCGGTGGAGCGAAAGTTAAAGCATATAAATAAAATCAAAAATAGTCTAGGCATGTATTGTTGAATTAACTAAAAATAGAAAAGCTGCCCTAACCTAAGTAGATAAAAATTTTTTTTATCATGGTTCCATACCTAATTCATTAATGTTAAAGACGAACTAAAAACATATAAATAGAAGACCAGTTTATTCAGTAGAAAAGTTAGAAGAAAATTGTAGAGAAATTTGAAAAAAAAAATATCGAGAATATAAGTACCTTCAACATGAAGTTTGAAAAGTCTCTCTTATCCAAATATTTTACACCGCTTAATGTTTTCCATAAATCTCTTACCCATATTGGCATCACTCACAATTATTTGCCGTTTAGAATTTTCCGCAATTTTCATGTCCCGTAAGAGGCTTTTCATAGCTAAAACCTTGAGGAAAATGTTTTTCAGAAAGAAGAAATATTCGACCTAGGTGTCAGTTAAGACATAAATAAAGCAATGCTTTTAACTACAATTTGTTTTGGATTAATACAAGTTTTTGCCGACGAAAGTGATGGATAAATTTCCGTTTTCACTAAGTTTGAAAGTTGAAATCACATTTACACGCACGGATCAGTGTTTTCGAGTATCTCTATCCAATTTTTTCACGTAAAACCTCGAAAAGGCGTCCTCTGTTGGAGCGAGAAGTCCAGTCGCAAGCATCCACATTCATTCGCATCGGAGGCATTTTAACCGTTGGCGATTGGCTGCTACGCTGCGTGTCGCGGGTTCGATTCGCGCAAGGAATAAATATTTGCATGGACTACAGGTAGCAGGTGTGCGTGAGTTTAAATGTTTGTAAACGCATCCACGATACAGGAGAAATTTCTTGTGTAGGTTGAAGTTTTTTATATAAAAACGTGCGATTGGACCTCTCACTTTAGTGAGTTGAAATTCTAAGTGAAAGAAAGGGAAAACGCATGCAAGACTGTGATTTCACTATAATACTAACATATATAATGATGGTAATCATAATTTTCCACGAGTACAATCAAAGCAATGGAAATGTTCAAAGAAAATATTACTTAGAACATAAAGTTAAATTAAAAAAGGTTAAATTTAAATTTTTTGCTGGGCTGATTGTGGAGAAGGCAATTGTGTACCCGTGCCCCGGCCAGAGGTGACGAGGACGAATACAGTGGTTTTAGTCAGATAGACTCTTCCGCCTGCCTCACGACGGAGGATAAATGCTTTTATAGTGTACTTGAGTTTCTAGATTATAAGTTGTAAGTCCCGCATTATAGTAAGTGTCCCATTATAAATATAATTAACTGTTAATATTTACTTATTTCAAATACGATTTATTACAATTTACTAACTACATGCATGATTCAGATTAATTAATTTTTCTTGTGACATTAAATAATTATGAAGTTTGCACGCCGACATTAATGGCAGAATAAGAGATTATTTACGCAAATACATTATTTTGATTTCGATATCCATTGTGGATTTCCAAACGTAAAAAAAAACATTAAAACTGTTAATGAGAGAGAAAACTTACCAATACAAGGATCAACAAAATCAGTGGCAGCTAGTACAGTCTTCCGTGATTCTGAAACAAAAGAAATAACCAAAACATTAGTTTGACATTAAATGCTTTCTCATTACGTGCGACAAAGGGATTAAGAGAGAGGTTGGCTAACAGAATTCGCTAGTTACCACAAGTTGCGGTTCTCTAATCGGTCTGTCAATAGATGGAGGCGGCCTTCATCCAGAAATGAATGACACCTTAAGGTTAATTTAAAAAAAAATGAATTGTAAATTATAGGAAAATAAAGACTTTCATTTTTTTAATCATTCTGTGAATTAATGACATTTCCTTTTCGACAGATCGTATACATAAGTAGTGCTGCATAGCATGTAACCATAGTCGGAACTCATGGCGCCATCTTGTTTTTACTTTCAATACAATCTCCACAGACAATTTCACTGACGTTGACCCTAGCCCTAGATGATGGCATCAAGTACCTAACGAAAAAACCATGCTGCACTATTTCTACTTATAGCTGTCACTGGAAGAACCACTTTCAGGAGACATAAGTATGTATGAGATAATATTGTTGGGCTTAATTTAACATTGTATGTTATAAAGTCAATAAACAAGCATAAGGCTGGTTAGTAACACGATAGTGCCGCTTGGACCTGAATAAAACGTTAACAATCATTCGTTTCCTAGCAGTCAACCTATCTTGAATTTATTTTCCAACTACCGTAACTACGGCCTGAAATAACACCACCCACACTATTTGTAGTTTTAGTACCTTCGTGTATATTACACGCAGAAAATTGATTTCTAAACACACAATCTGTTAAACAACTATTGATAACTTTAATTGGTAGAAAGCAAGTAAGTTTCTAAAACAGTTAAACACCTTATCAGCTACATAATGATCAGTTTGAGGTAGTTTAGTAATCAATTTTCTAATTAATAAGTTAGTAAGTCAAACATACTGAGAGTTGCTAAACAAACTGTATGTACAGTTTATACTGTATGAACAGTTTATATGTGAACATATTATATTTATGAGTTTCGAACTGTAGGCTCCTGTACCTTCTTCAGCGATTAGCAAAAAGCGAGTAAAAACGAGTTAGCGAAATACTATTAGCGAAAAGCCCATTGTATCAACCTATTATTGGGACACCCGCTACACTATTCCCAAACCACTGCAACCTGAAAGCCAAGATCAACAGAAAAGCGCCGAGACGACGAAGCTCGACGAAGTCCTAGACAAAAAATAGAGGATAAAAAAAAACATAATCACATAATAATTGTATCGCCCTATTGATAAATTGTTCATTAAAAATAAGAATAAGTAAGAATAATTGTTTGTTTAGAAAAGTACATTCAATGCATTGATTCCTGAAACTCACTAGGATTGGACATTGAAATGATATCCGTAATTTGTTTGATCTACATAATAAAGAATTTTCTTATTACTAGCTGGCTTGCGTGTGTACCAAGCGAGAGTCTCCCTGCGAGTGTTCTGCCCTCCAAGCGAGCGTTGCATAACGAGTAAGTACTGTCTTTTTGACAGATTGGACAAACGAGTACTTGCCGGCGCGCGGTGTGAGCAGTCGGCGGTTTTAGTACCTACACGGGACCTAAAATCAACTAACAAAAAGTCTAGTGTAACCATGACAGTCCAACAGGCTTCAGGAAGCGATCATAGCATACAAACTTACCAGAAACCTTGATAACTAGTCGCTCCACTCGCCTCGTTGGTGGTGAGACCGGGGCCTCAGCTTTAGTGCAAATATTTTGTATTAATTACAACTTTTAATTACTTTGGCGGTGTATAGTTTCTTTACGAGTGTGTTTATTCTTTTCAGAAGCGTTCCATAGTCTAAAAAATGAATAAGCAGATACAGGGAAGAGAATGATGCCTGAACCAATTAAAATATAAAACCCTACCTATATGCGCCAGACCTATTCCTGAAACGTAATATTTAAACAGTAAATCCTTTAAAAACCATTAACCTGTATTTCTAACATGGCATATTATTCCCCTGCCCTTATCCCAATTCATTTGAGATCGGTGCAGCATGTCTTCTTCTTCCATACTTCTCTATTACTCGTCATCTCAGTAGTCGCCTCCTTCCTAGCCATATCATCCTTCACACAGTCCATCCATCGTTTCTTTGGTCTTCCTCCACTCTTATAGCCATCTACATTCATATTTTCACATTTGGTGTACATTACATACGCAGCCGTAGGTTACGTAATATAGCTTAGAAAATGCTGAAAACATATCCAAAAAATAAGATTTTCGTACAATAAAGTCTTTACATGATTTTGTGTTAACAACAAAACATTCCCTAATTGTTGAAGAATAATTTAACGATCATATCAAACTACAAGTAGGTCCGCAGGCAAAAGTTTATATATCTTCGAAACATCGTGAACCGTCGATAATTGGGCCATCACTCAGCCATGTCAACAAGAGTAACATTTTTTTAGATAAGCTCTTGTTTTCGGGAACTGCGTATAAACAGATAATAATGCACTGGTGGGCTTGAACACGTCTCGTTCACGACCTCACGCGCGTGATTCACTTGCTGCCTTCGAGTGAATACAGTCACATTTACGTTTACATTGGTCAAGTGTTTACAGTAAGTAAGGACAGTGATGTAAACCGATCGGACAGTAGCGAGTATACTCGTAGTAGTAGTACAGTCACTGTCTAGATGCTCGCCAATCGCCACTCTACTTGTAGTCGCTACTCGCCAGTGCCCTTCGATTTTTAGATTCGGCTTCAATCCAATTAAGTATTGGAAAATACTGAAAGCCTACAAATTAAACTCGGATTTTGAAATAACTGAACTGTAATATTTATACTTCTGACATCATAGAGATAATCCTATATTTCCTCGTTTCAGCTGAAATTTTCCGTTATATCAAACTATGAAAAACCTATTTCGGGTTCAAATTTCGGAAAGTCATTAAATGTCCAAATTTTGACGAATTTGTAAGTACTTAATCGGAAAATGAGCATTAACTGAGTGGAATAATTTCACTGAGCTTTAATCGTCACCTGCTTACACGTTTCAACGAAAATGTCGCATCATTATATCACGCCTGTAATCGCCGAAGAGTAAGACAGAGGTGTACATAACAATACTCGTAGTTCTGTAGACCCAAAGTTCACCAGAACAGTTATGTTTAAGTCCCGTGTCCCGTGTAGTCCCGTCCCATGGTGAGCCTATTGCCATCAACCGAGCACTGCGTGACTGCTATTGAGAATTTTCTGATGCAAAAACCCAATAACACTTGCCCAACCAGTATCTAATCGAATCAGTAATCGAACCCAGTACCTCGCTGAGCAGTCGTTCTTGTGGCCAACGAGGCTAAATATCGCAATATTGTCGAGTATATCCGCCATATTGTTTGTCCACCGATTGCACTGCCTCCCGGGCACTGTGATAACATTTCTGACCCGTAGGTAACTTAATTTTGAACGAACGATCACAACAAAGTTGTAAAGATAACGTTAATTGGAATAACATCAACAGAAATGAGCTACAATAAACAATCAAACTTATATTTTATAGCTTTGGCAACCCACACTGGGTCCACGTGGTGGATCATGGCCCATGCCCTTTCGCAGGGAGAACACCAGAGCCCCAGTAGTGAATGAGAACAATATACGCTGTCTATACATGGTTCAAGTATATAACGCATTTGTTATCAGAACAATATCTCATATCTTTTGCTGAAAATAACCCATAAATGTTTTGTATTAAAAGGTGATATACTGATCTTATCGGTGATGTCCTTCAAAGATCACGTGCACTCCTGTTTGAACGTGGTCAACCATGAGAATATATGTAAAGATTGCTGCACGTGTTCAGTGTGAATGTTTCCAAGCAGACCATGTTCCATTCGCTGGGCTTTCCAAAGTGTGTGCCAAACGCCACTGATGACGCCTCGATTAACCTGGCTACCTACTTGCTCCAAGTAATTTGACCATCGATACGAAAGAATAAGAAGAAGCGCGTGCGGCCTGCCTGGTATCCTCATGAGAAAACGCTTGAGTACCTGTATGTTTGTTTAAATGTCGATATTATTTCATAGCTTCACGCCTACAGCTTCCACGGGCAAGTGCCACATGAACGCACAGTGACATTGCACAAGTGATGTGTTACTGACATAGTTTTAAGGTTCTATTTACTAACGCAATTTGTATTTAACAGTTTCCATTTAATTGCACTCATAAATTAAAATAACCCAGAGCAAAAAACTCCTCCTCCACGCTGGCGCTGTAAACTGGTAATGTCCCCAAGAGACTGGCGGCGTTGCCACACTATATATTTTTATCATTTGTATGTTAGTCTGTAAAGTGTTGCATGTTGTTGTTGTTAAGGTAAATTAGGTATATAGGTATCTACAATACACACACATTTCGTAAGTCATGTTTCAGACTCCAGTTCCAGATTAAAAAAACAATACTTAGGCTTATCTCTCAGATTGCAGTGTATAGTTACTTAATGCGTGTTAGATCAGAATTGCGAACCACACAGCCGAATACATGAGATATTTTACCAATTCCACATGATAATGATAAACTGTAACGCGTTTCAAAAGTGATGAAAGGTATTATTCTGTCCAGAAGGACTGTATACATTACTGTAAAAAAGGTTACGGGTTAAAGAATTATGACTGACAAAGGCGTGAGTGGTTTTTTCCAACGAATTATTATCTCACGCTCCACATCTTTGCTGAAAAGGAACATTTCTTACCAACAAAACTTTTTGTAGAAGTTTTCCTGTATCTATTTTTTGTAAGTTTGTAACGGAAAGTAAACAGAGTTTTTGAAAATATTTAACGATTTCCGCTTTCAGTAGGATTAGAAATATGGCAGCTGTATTTTAAGGAATAAAATTCTCTTATTAGCTCAAGCTCAACGTATCTACAGCGAAGGAATTAGCAGAGCAGGTTAAGCTACTTTTATTTTAGAAAACTCATTAGTTTTCCGCGCAAAAACAAAAAAAAACTTGAAATTGTTAACAAAACCCGATTCAAAAAAGGAAGTAATATTTTTTTATAATACATCACGCGAACAAACGGCAACAGCTAGTGAACCATAAACGTGACTTGATGAGTGATAAATAATCTATCATTATTTATGTCATAATATATTCCATCCCATTTTCGTATCACCTCCACCCGTGGGTAGGTCATAAAGCTATCTAGAGAGTACGTCCATTCAATAGGACCGCTATACAGGCGCCATTCTTGTGATGTTATGAGCACCTGTATTGTGACGTCATTAAATATGGCGACATAATATCCAGTGTTTTTGTTCGCAATATGTTTCATGTTAGTGCAGGTCATGATTGACGGGAGGGGGCGGTGGCTGACGACATATCTTGTTGGATATAAACTGAAACTTAGGTATTAATGGATTTTTCTTCTAGAAAGTTATAAAATAAGAGATATTGGATTTGGAAAATCTTAGTGCAGAAAACGAAAGTGTTTTTCATCATTCTCCTGCCCTCATCCCAATTTATCTATGGTCGGAGCATGTCTTCTTCTTCCATACTTGTCTATTACTCGTCATCTCAGTAGTCACCTCCTTTCTAGCCGTATCATCCTTCACACAGTCCATCCATCATTTATTTGGTCTTCCTCCACTCTTATAGCCATCTACATTCATATTACTCAAATTTTCCTCACAATTATCTACATTTAGTGTACATTAAATACGTAGCCGTAGATTACATAATATAGCTTAGAAATATTGAACAGGTACCTTATACTAATGATCGTTTCTTTGGTCTTCCTCTACTCTTATACCCATCCACATTCATACTCAAAAGTTTCCTCACGACATTTTCCTCATTCCTCCGCATCACATGCCTATCACGAGAATCGATTATCATTATTTTTTTAACCTTTTCCCAACTATGTGTTGGTCGAGTCCAGTCTAACCAGACTGGAAAGAAAGAGAAAATATTTATTTGTCGCAGGGACATGACGTGTATACAAAAAAAAAATAACAACAATCATAGAGCGCATCAAACATTACAAATACAACAGGACAGAAACAAAAAAAAAGTTAACAGCTTGCACGGTTTGAAAAAATATGGCTGAAAATAAAACACGTAAACATAACATCACGCCTGTAATCCCAGAAGGGTTAGGCAGAGGTGTATCTAATAGTACACCAGCATCCCCCTAGTTATGTTTAAGTCCCATGTAATAGGGGGCGAGCCTATTGCCATCGACTGGGCACATCCAGACTACGTGGCTGCTACTGAGAAATTCCTGATGGAAATCCTAATGACAATTTGCCCGACCCGGGAATCGAACCCGGAACTTCATGCTCAGCAGTCGCGATTGCGACCACTATATCAACGAGTCAGTCTATTTATTTAGTAAGATTTATTTTTTAGTTGAAAAGCGATCAGGTTTTATTCAATTAGTAACAGGTATCACTAGAGCCTTCAAAACAATCTTCCCGACCGTGAAAGCGTTCCCATTTAAAAGTCAATTGGTTCCAATGTAGAATTTCTTAACAATTAAACACGAGAGGGTCAATGAACTCATCAGAGGGTACTTTAATCCCCTGACAATGTTTGCGTTAAATGGATTTAGAGATTTGTATGTGCAGACAGATCAACAACACTTGTGTCAATGATGTTGATGACTTTTAATTTAGTCTGATTTCATGTAGGTCAAAAACCCCCTGATCTTATAACATCACGCCTGTAATTCCGAAGGGCTATATAAACGTGAGAGCAGCGGTGGCCCGAGAGCAGCAGTGGCCCAGTGGTAGCGCCCCCGACTTACGAACAGTAAGTCGTGAGTTCGAACCCAGGCAGGCGCATTACTTTGTGTAATTTATCTCATCACCACTGCTCTCAAAAACGGTGAAGGATAACATCGTGAGGAAACCGGCATGTCCTAGAACCAAAAATTCGAAGACATATGACATCTACCAACCCGCACTGGGCCCGCGTGGTGGATTATAGCCCATTCCCTCTCATAGAGAGGATACCGTGTGTCCCAGCAGTGGGAACATTAAAGGCTGATTATGCTTATACAAAGGTGTGCCTAATAGTCCACCCACATTTCTTCAGTTATGTTTTAAGCCCCATGTAATAGGGAGAGAGAGTGCTCATCTAGGTCAAAAACATTGTCATATCATAGTAAGGTCGTTTAAAAAAGTTGAACATCAATTTCTATCAATCAATTCAGTCTGTCGCAGTCCAGTCCACGGCTGAACATAGGCCTTTCCCAAGCTAGGCCACAGTACCCTGTCCTCATTTTCTCGCATACAGTCTGACCCAGTCACCAATGATTATAACCATCAATTTAACTGACCCTATTGTCACACAGAAAATGAATTAATTTTCGAAATGATGTTCTCAATGCATTTGTCAATTACTTGCTTGTGGTATTGACTGTACACGTACCCAGTTAGAGAACCCTAACCACACGGTAACCACAAGTCACTCCAGTCTTCGGTACTTGAAACATCGATTAAATCTCGTTGCCATGGCGCACGCGATGGTTTGGCACTAATTGTCTATGGGTAGCTATGTACAGACACATCAAGCTACTATAATCTGTCACATTTCTTTTATAGATTTTCAACTTTATCGCTAAAGCATTAGGTTCAAGGTTGGTTGGGAAAAATTGGCAGTTTCGGGTAGCTTGATGTGCTGGCGTCTGTACATAGCTACGCATAGATCTGTTTATCAGTCAAGGATTCTATGACCCCGCTGCTACGTAATCGTATGTATGTCCTCCAATCTCAAGGCGTAAAGGGAGAAAGATCCTGTAAACAATGGAATCCGCCAATAATCCACGAATTTTGAAGGCGATTCGTTCACCTTGTTTTTTAAATAGCTATGCGTACCTTCACTTTTACTCTGCTTTCAATGCGTCCTTAAGCTTCGTCTTACGTGATAAATAAAAGACTTCATAAATATAAAAAATAAAGCAAAAGAAAGAAAGAAAATACATTAATTTACCACAGACTAAAAGACAAACATAACACATTCTGCAATATAAAAATAAAAGAAGATGAAAAGAAAAACCGGAATGTCTGTCTGCAAAAATAAGAACAACTAGTGCCTCACGCTGAAATATAAACCTACATCAAGCTTTCCGAGCATCACTCAGTTTTGCCAGGAACATGAAACAGTAATCCTAGTGCATTTGGGCAAGTGTGCAGTTACCTAACTAATGACAACATATTATCATCTGCCTAGCCTATTCACGACTATGTTGGGGTCGGCTTCCAGTTTAACTGGATGCAGCTGAATACCAGTATTTTGCATGGAGCAACTGCCTATTTGAACTTCACAACCCAGTAAGTACTGGGTAATACGATATCCCTTGGAAAGATTGGTTGTCAGCCTTTTGGACCACTAAGTACCTGTTACGACTGCCAATGATCTACAAATGACCGTCGCGCCGGGACCAAGGAACTTTAACTAGTGTAAATGTTTCCAATATTAAATCAAAAGATCTCTACGATCACTGACACGATCACGACCAGGTCGTCTATCAGACTGCAACTTTATCCCGCGGCTTAATTGTGATTAATTTACCAAATTACCGTAATCAAGCTTACTCGGATAATAAGACTCATGAACTCGTTAAAATGGGGAAAATCGTTGAAAAATCAGACTGACATTGATATCAATTTAGACTTGTAAATGGCCTTCACAAAGAATTTACAAAAAAAATTAAGAAAATGTGATAAACACTGACTTTGTCTAATTTATTTTATTACCACCGCCACAAATAATAATAATACTACGTACCACTGCTCTAAAAACGGCAAAGGTAAACCTCATGAGGAAACCGGATGTCGTAAATAATAATTACACAAACTCGGCCCGTGGACTACAGTTCACTCCCTCTAACAGAGATGAAGTTCTTATCACAGCAGTGGGAACATTATAGGATCATTCTTCTAAACATTGACTACGCATAAATAAATAAATATACAATTTCACTCCAAATTACGTCATTTAAACCCATTCTCTGAAATCGTTTAATCTGGTGAAATACTTTAATCTTTGTTCCTATTTCTATTAGATTGGCACATTCAAAGTCGAACTAGGAACAAGCTTTTATAACTTTGGGATGGCGACATAGCAACTCGAGAAAACTTTGCCACAGTCACGTCTTCAAATAAAGGCACAATATAAGGAAATTAGATCATATTATTGGGACGATATCTTTCCGGGTGAAAGATGTAGATCTAGCGGTACGATTGGGAACCAAAAGGAGTTTGATTCGAGACCAAAATACGTAACAAATCTATCTCTATCATTAGTATAGTATATATATATCACACCATATAGGTTTTGTGGTTAAAGAATTTGGAACGAATTTGGTTAAAATAAATACTTATTTTGTGCATGTTAAGGGTTAACAATCGTACCATCAGTCGAGTTACAGGTACTTAGATATGACTCGATTGAGGGTACGGTTTTTCACGAAGTTTTCCTCCGTCGCCATAAATAATCCTTTTCCTACAAAGATGTTGTTACCAGTTTTGTGCTTACCTAAGCACAAAATATCTTCTTTTCAATGTTTCCCTTTGTGTCTCTAATGAGGGTCTTTTTCAGAAATACCAACATAGGCATGTCTTTTATTCTCGAGCAGATGAAGCGGCCGTCGAAAAGGCACGTAAACCTTGAATGATTTGGCACATGTGCTTTCATCTGTTACAGGGTCAAGAAGCTGTGAATTTTCTAAGCTTTTCCTTATAGTAATTCGATCAAAAGTTATAGTAGTTTTGTGCAAGAGTAGACTGGTCAGCTGTGTTAAGAATTATCCGTCAGACCGTCAGAAAGTCGGTCAAAGAAGTTAAAGGAGTGTTTACAATGCTAACTTTTTCTGGAAACTGGTATTGTTTGAGCATAACCTAACCTCTTAACAATTTTCGCGGCATTCTCTTGTTGTAGCTGACAGAAGATTAATTGGTCCCTTTACGTAGCAAGCGTTTCTAGACAGAAATAGTGGGATGAGCTAGATTCCTCTAAAAACACTGTTTTTTTCCTAGTCGAGGCTTATCTTTACTAGTTGTTGCAACCGATATCTCCAAGGCCACAAGTAGAATAATAACAAATTCTCTCTATAGAGTATCGAATTGCGAACCATTATTTGTGACGGGATCTTTGCTATATGGGTCAAGTCATGCACAATAGCTTACGATGGAGCATTGTTCGACGATGTATGTAATCCCGGCGTTATGAACGGAGAGGAACGTCTCCTCTCGATGAATGCGGACGCAAGAATTTGTTCCTGGAAAATCTGACGGTGGGGGCACAAATAATAATATTATCTGTAGTAGTATTATATTATAACACTGCGTAAGTAAGTACTGCGTAGTGGCGGTATCGCTTTCTAAAGCGTTCGTGAATGAAAGTACAGTGGGCTACAAAAGTTAGTTGGTTTTTTTCACTTCAAATGTAATGTCACATTATCATTAAAAATCTAGTTTAATGTGTTTGAACTGTATGCTATAATAAGGTTTTTAATGAATAAAAATTAACTAGCAGTAATAAGGAATTAACTAATGTATTATTTTTAACCATATATATATTTAAAAAAGGAGGGTACAAAAACAAATGTACTCCTCGTATGGACGAAGTGATCAACAAATCATCACAGAAATAATGAAATAGCCAGTTCCCATACAACAGCATTTTAGTCTCTATTGCGTAATTTCCAGATTACTCCATTACGTCGTAATTTCAAATTACATTTCTCGATTGTGTTTGCATGTTTACTGCCAGTATTAAGAGTCAGACGGTAGGCTCGTCCCAATTGACCGATTGACGTCACAGCAGTATGACAAGTGCGGGGGCGCGTCACAGCGTCATCAGCTCCTGACCTGACCCGGTTGATTGAAACTGTTAGTGATCGGTTTGATTGGGAGACAATATATTTGAGACCAGGCGTATGCTGAGATATTACGCTATCATTGTGGTGTAAAAGTTTTGTTATTTTCAAGAAAAACAAAGAAGTACCGTTGTAGTTAATTCATAACTAAATAACATAAAAGGGTAATCATGTAATAATAGGGCGCGACTATTCCTACATGAGACTGCTACTGAGAAATAAATTATATTTACCGACAAACTTTTTATTTTGAACGCTGCTTGAAACAAATGCTATCGAACATTCGATTGGTATTTTTTTATTTATAGTTCTTGCAACCTAAGTATGTATGTATACCTAGGCTAGCCACGACCATGAACATGAACTACATCAACTAGACTTTACTAGACATTCACGAACGTCCATCAGGTGAACGAAAACAATTTGCGTAAGTAGAGAAGCGTCGAGAAAAATTACAATCTCTCACGCGTCTCTCATTAGGAAGTCACGCGATGCTAACAGGCACACACAGAACACAAGAAGTAGAAGGTTTAGCTTTTCTAAAAAGGTGAAATAAGCTGCCGGGTAAACTTGTGATAAGCAGTTCTCTTCAAGGGTCAGCTGGACAAGATCTACTCCTTAAGGTGGAAACACCAGGGTACCCCGCGAAATTCAAACTTTCTTGACTTTCATTAAATAGTCATTCAATGGAATTAAATGTACGTAGTTAGATGGTTGTATTGATGATTTTAATTCGATAACTACAAACGTATTACGGCCACGAATCATTTTTGTTCAACATACAACTTGACACTGACCTGCAAATTGCAAAAAACCGGCCAAGTGCGAGTCGGACTCGCGCACGAAGGGTTCCGTATCTATAAAAACGGCAAAAAAATCATATCTGTTGTATGGGAGCCCCCCTTAATATTTTTTTTTAATTTTTAGTATTTGTTGTTATAGTGGCAATAGTAATACATCATTTGTGAAAATTTCAGCTTTATAGCTATCACGCTTTATGAGATACACCCTGGAGATAGACAGACAGACAGACAGACAGCGAAGTCTTAGTAATAGGGTCCCGTTTTACCCTTTGGGTACGGAACCCTAAAAACGAGAGAAAATTAGAATTACATGGCGCTTCCACCTTAAGCTAGGTATTTAAGGTTAGGTAAGGTAAGTGTCAGATTGCCGAGATATTCCAATTTCAATGAATGAGAACTTTATAGCGTTCTCTTTCATTGATATCCGAATATCTCTTTTTTTGTCATAACTTTGCAGAAAAATCAAAATGAGTATGCCAGCTTTCTTAGAAAATAATTCAAACCCCTTTTTAAACGTACTAAGGTAGGTAGGTATCTTTCCTGAGTTCTGTGATCCTTCTGACGCTACATTGTTATTCTGTAGAACAGCGAATACTTACAGTGTTCTAGAATCTAGACACTACTGTCAATCAATAAGGATTTGTAACATTTGTGATTACCTATTACTACTGAGATCACTGTCGGTCGACCACTTTTCAACCTTATTACTTAAGGCATTAGGGTGAAAAGTGATAGTCCGTCACTGAACTCGGTAGTACGTAGAGTTTATAGAAATTATTTACAGAATAATATTTATTGGATATTATGGAGTTTTTTTTCTTCCTACTAAAAAAAACTGTATTTATAAGTTGTTTACTATTAATTATTAAAAATATAAATATATTATTAAACTATTGTATAGCTATTTGTGAAAACGATATGTTGTTATTAACGAAACTATTTTGTCTGCCTAGCTGTAAGTTTTCCGAAAATAATAAAATAAAATAAATAAAAATACGGAGATATAAATTGTTAAAAAAGCTTAAGCCTAAGCCACGTCTGCGAATTATACGTTCTACTCATCGACATTACAAGAAAAATAATCATTAAAACCGGCTAAGTGCGAGTTGGACTCACGCACCCAGGGTTCCGTATAAACTTGTAGGTATTTTGTTATTAAACTACATATTTACAGTTTTCGAGATTTTTTCCTTTACATGTGCTGTAAGATATTGCTTCTTGCCAAATTTCATAATTCTAGGTCAACGGGAAGTACCCTATAAATTTTAATTCCCTTGAGAGTGTCGAAATATACATTTTTTACGGCATAAACGACCGTTTTTTTTTACGTTAACTTAGAAGTTTGATTTTTCACTGCTTGAAGGGAATGTAAACCTGAGTATATGGTTTTAGTTTCTACTCGATAGATCTACGCGTTCCCGAGATAACGGATATTCACAGACAGACGGACAACAAAGTGATCCAATAAGGGTTCCGTTTTTTCCTTTTGAGGTACGGAACCCTAAAGAACGATGAAACTTGTTTCAGGGTATTAAAACCTTTTTGAATCCGCTTATCACGTGAACAATGGGACCGGGGATGAGATATAACCCTGATGACGTAATCAAGAAATGTAAACGACATTGTTAAAAAATAAAAGGTTTGTCAGAAAAAGGGACAACGGTTGTTCTTTTGTCGACTAACGAAGGACATGTGTTGGATTTGTAACAATAAATCCACAAATAAAGGAGGAAAGCAAAGGACAGTCAAAGTAATAAAAAAGCGGCCAAGTGCGAGTCGGACTCGCCCATGAAGGGTTCCGTAGCAGCAAGTAACATAATATAAAAGTTCTTGTAGTTCGTTGTAACTTTGATCGATGTTTTAATAATAGTGTGTTATTTTATTTATTTTAATATTTGAGTTGATTGAATGAATGGAAAGGTTTGGTCCCATAGTAAAAGTTGTTCATAATGATGAGTACAATGACCTCTTAAGGGGATGCTGGTGTTTTACAAATAACCCTGTATAATATGATCATAAATAATAATAATAAAAAACACATACACACACATACACACACACACATACACACACATACACTATACATTATATATAATATAATGTGATATGATATGTTAGTTATGGAAATGAAAACTGATTTGGTTATCTTAGATCACAAAATGGATTGAGCTATTCAATGGATATTTAAATATTAACAGTTTCTGCTTTATTTTGGAGCAGAAACTATAAATATTTGTGTCAGAGGGTCTGCAACGAATTTGTCTCGAACATAGCGCCCGTAGGCTACTTTTAAAGTTAGAAAACCAAAAAGTTTTCTGGCATGGAACGCTGCGAGCTAAGCTAGTTATGTATAACTGAAGAACTTTAGCCTTGTTGTACCTATTGTACTTCCTGTTTCACTCAAATAGGGGTGGATTTACGAAAGGTCCCTTCTTAATGCATCTCCACGCACATCACTCGTCGTCTAACAAATGATTTAAACATTTTCAAACCTCATTTTCATATTTATAAGGTTACCCGACAGACTTTTTTCCTGTTCCAAAAATATGCATCCCAAAATGTACCCTTTTTCCGGGCAGTTTTTCCAATATTTTCTTAGGCAAGAACATTATTCGGAACACAACTAACTAAATAACTTTGTCCGATCGTTCTCAACTCAGTTTCGCTTTTCAGTAAAAGAATTATTGTACTTAACTTATGATTTTATGAATGAACTTTTGACCGACAATATTAATACCATCATTCCTCGTGTCATTCCCCTGCATATTTTCGTGATGTTGGCACCACCAACGGTGCAGACAGCTTCAACACTGGTTATTTATTACCCACAATAAATGGTGACATTAATTGACATAACAACCACTCATCGCCTCGAAACATTTCACTTTATTTCAGTTGTCATTCCAATTCCATCGTTAAGTCTTATAAGGTAGCGTACATTGTGCATTGGGGTAAGGAACAAAATTTTGCAAAACCACAACATCTAGGCATTAAGGCAACTTTCCCACTTCCGGCGGCTAGCAGGAACCGGTACAAGTCTAGCCAACACCGGAACTCGGTAAAAGTGTAGCTCTCTGTCCGTGAAAGAGTAGTATAGTTTCGTAGATCACTTTTTTTTGGGATGGGAAATCATCAAATGACTCCTCTCGCTCTGGGCGGAGCGGAAGGGAGTATTAGACTTTTACTGACTAAAACCCATCCATGTTCCTTCCTTTGCCCTTTCTGTTCCAGAGCCGCGGTATCTCTTTCGAACAGTCCCGCAGCCCTGGCCGGCATCGGCTCTTGCGGGACGCTCCAGTTTGCTGACATCTCTTTGAGGCGCGCGTGGAACTCGAACGAATCGAGTATTTATTATGGCATTTGGTGTATCAGGAAAAGGAACCAAATTTTGCAAAGCGACAACCAAACTTTCACACTTCCGGCGGCTAGCGGGAACCGGTACAAGTCTAGCCAAAACCGGAACTCGGTAAAAGTGTAGCTCTCTGTCCGTGAAAGGATAGTATAGTTTCGTAGATCACCTACATCCAAACTAACACACTTTACCTCTTTGTAGTGTGAAGTGACTAGCTTTTGCTCGCAGCTTCGCTCCCGTTACATACGGAATGTACTCACGGGAACGTTTTAAATGTAGCCTATAACACTCAGGAATAATGTAGTTTCCCGTTAGTAAAAGAAGTTCCGAAGCTTGCCGCCTACATACAAACTTACAAACTACCTCTTTTTAATAAATTATGTACGCTACCCGCCCCGGCTACGCACGGGCACAATACTTTTACATATAAATCTTCCCCTTGAATCACTCTATCTATTGCTGAAAACTTTATTAAAAAAAAAGTAAGTATAAAGTGTGATCTAACCGTACAAACAGCGGGAACGACTTCGGTATTATGCTATGTAAAACAGTGAAGACATAAAAACGCCTTTCTATAGCTCATCTCTTTCACTCCCTTTCTTTTAAACTCAAACTACATCACAAACTCATTCACACATCCGCATTTCATCGCGGCCATACATCAAATAATATTAATCATGAAGAAAATAACGACTAATCTCAGTGTATTATCAGTAACATAATTACAAATGTCACTGACTTCCGCGTCACATCTGTTTATCTCGTTATTATATTAATAACTAAGACGCTTCAATGCTTATAAATTATGTCAGAACTATCTTTGACTAAAATAAAGTAACGTAGTTTTGGCCCCAGTCAAAGTCAGTCTTGCCTTTTCCAAACTACGAAGGGGTTAGTCTTTAAATTCCATTATTTTACCTTAATTGACTGCTTATCCGATCTTGTGGATCATCATCATCTGTGACTTTCCCCAACTATGTAGGGGTCGGCTTCCAGTCTAACTGGATGCAGCTGAATCCCAATATTTTACATGGAGCGACTGCCTATCTAATCTCCACAAACAAGTTACTAAGTATCACGATACTCTTTTCTTAGTAAAACTGGTTGTCAGACAGTCAAGTCAGAGATTTTGTTTATTTCTTACAATTCGACCATCATTATCTTTAGCTTGTGAATATGCCGCAGGAGATAAACGCAAAGCTCGTTTGGTTTAACCTTTTGATCGTCATAGTCACATATACGTGACAAGCAAGCGCGTGCCCTGTACGCCAAACGACACAAATATGTGACAATATGGTAGGTAAAATGGCTTGGCGTGGAGGGCACGCACGTGCGTTTATTCTCTGGGTCAAAAGGTTAAGCTGTAGGGCTCTACAAAATATCTTTACCCTCTCTTGATGAGTTCATTGTAGTTACAAAGCAATTATCTAATATAATTCGGTCGTTTAGAGGCGTCAAAGTGAAGAGGAATGTCAAAGCCAAAGCTAACGCTACAAGATTAAATCGATCCCGCCATCCTTAACTACTTCGAAGTACCTACCTTTAATAGTATGTAGGAATTGAAATATAGAATGAGAAAACCTACTAGTATTACAAGGAAATTACGGCACACAATCATTCGAATTTCGGGATTTCTATAAAGTAATTTCATAGATTGATTGAATTTTGTACCTTATTCGAAATATTTCCTTTTATAGTTTACAAGCTGTTGCCCGCTACTTCGTTTGCGTGGAAATTTTGGTGTGTATGTGTGAGACTGCCTCGTCGGTCGAGAGGTCGCAAGTGCGCCAACTAAGCATGAGATCCTGGGATCGATTCCCGAGTCAGGCAGTATAAAAAAAAATGTTTATTTTAAATAGGTACCTACATAAAGTTATAACGCACATGATTTGGAGATGACCTTATAAGCAAGGAGATGCTTGTGTTAGGTGACTCCGCTCTTCCACTTAACATTAAACAATGTATGCAATTGAAAAACTAGTATAAATAATAGTGTTCTTGGATTATTCCATCAGGAATTTCTCAGTAGCAGCCACGGATTTTTTAGAACAAACTCGCAATATTTTTTTAAAGACATAGTAAAAAATATACCAACGACATCCCACACTATAGGATACGCGAGAAATAAAAATACCCACGTACGTGAACAGGAGATACCCTAAAAAAAAACTTTCGAGATTTTATTTTACCACTTTGTATATAACTAATTCGGATATTCATTTATTTATTTTTTATTTATTTATTCGTATATTCATTTTTTTCCGTGTATTTTTAGAGTCTTTGAGCTAAGCTGCGGACAGACGGACATACGGACGGACACGGCGAAACTATTTATAAGCGTTCCTTGTTGACTACGGAACCCTAAAAACGTTCACTCTAGTGAAGTGCTGATATGGGTTTTTTGAAACATGTAAGACTTAACATGTTTGGAAGAATGATAGCTGAATGAACTCGTCTAAGGATGCCTATACATACATTGCCCAATGAACTTGTAATTTATAGGAGTCTTGTATTTACCACATCCACTGAAGCTGGTATCATCAGTCTGTCTAGATAAGGTCGTTAAGTCACCTATTTCGACACCTACGTGGACTGTAGAGAGCTGGATGCCTTGTTTGATACCAAAAATTATACGATATACACTGTTATATCGGTAACGATGTCTATGTAATACAATCACGGCTAGTAGGTCTATGAAAATATCATCTTGCTACCTAAGGGCAAGAAGATGATATCCCAATTTATTTGATAGATATTCCCAATAAATACACTATCTAGAGTGATATTCCCAATGGCCGCTCTCTATTATTTATTGTAACTTGTCAGACGCGCAGGTCAGACGTTATGTAAATGTTCACTCGCGTCCTACCCACATCTTTCACATAAATCATTTAGCTTTTCTTTTGTATTTTTTTCGTAGCTGTAGGTTACACCACTATTCAAATAAGCGGTTGTGGATGTATGCTGTTGACCTAATTTATTATTTGTTTGAACTGTTACGTATTCTATGATATGAGTGATACCAACGCATTGTGTACTTTAATATAAACATTCGATTTCGTCTCATAATATTTGTATTAATTCTCTTAAGTTACAATTTCCGCTGTAACAATCTTTTATAAATTATGTGTCTCCAGATAGTTCACGGAGATCATAGCCGTGGGTTTAGCACGTGGAGTCAACGTAACCGTAGACTAACGCAGAACTGAATAATACCAGAACCTACGGCTTAACTTGCTTGTAGAGGCACAGATATATAATAACGCACCGTCAACTTCCAAACAGAGATTTACCTGAGAAGTTTATAATTTTCCTTTGTTTGACCTGAAAATCATGAACCGGTCCATGAGATCCACATGGATAAAGTTAGCCGTGTATGTGAGATTCATTCATCCTGTGTCTGCTTTCAACATTTCTGAGAGAAATGACGACAGCACAAAATACCGAAAGTGTTATGCATGTAATACAATGTAGGTACATTACATAATAAACGTTAGGTTTTTTATATATAGGATAACATGACAAAAACATCACCGGAACATCTAAATCGATATGACTAAAAAGTTACGTATATATGTTACAGACATGACATTCCAGATTGTGCTTAAATATCGAAACGAGGAGGGAATATAAAATCAAGGGAAGTTGAACCCAGACTATCAAAAATGAAAGTTTAATTACCTATCTTGTTTATAATATAAGCCGGGTTCATCACACTATCGTGAACTCTCTTAAGTAGCAAACGGGCTTAATTTGTTGGTCACTACTTACTAGATTACATCGTAATTAAACAAAGAGATGACACATCCATCATTCGCACGGTATTACAGAAGTTAAAATTCTAATTTTGCCCCGCTTCCTCAGCCTAGATCGTTCTATCCTACACTATTGATGGAACGATGACAAATACTCATCAACTGCCTGCAACCTTTTCCCAACTATGCTGGGCACGGAGGGGACTCGGTATATAATAGGTGATCACCCATACACCGAGCAACCTAGGAAAGCGGCTTAACCTGAAGATCGACCCGAGCGGCTGCTTTTATTTAGCCACAAGCTCCTCAACTATGACAAAAATACTTATTAACACAATAATAATTTTATTTGTTATATTTTGAAATTAAAAAACTTAGAAGTAGTCCTCAACTCTGCTATTTATGAATCACAAAGTGAATGCTGCAGTAATATTAAAACGAGAGCCATTCATCTACACTAGTAATACAAAGAGGAAAAATTAGTATTTTTGTGTGTGTGTATGTTTGTAATGAATAAACTCAAAAACTACTGTGCCGATTTCAAAAATTCTTTCACTTGTGGAAAGCTACATTCCCCCTGAGTAACATAGGCACCCGTGCAAAGCCGGGACGAGCCGCTAGTTATTCATAATTTAATTTTAACTTAAAATCGCGCCTCTATTCCCCTATAGGGCTTTAATTTTGCTTTAAGCAGTCGCATTCAAGTAAACGACAAGCAGTATCGGTAAGCGGTCATAGATAGACTCGAAAAAAAAAACAATTTGTTTTGTATCATAATCTGTTTTATCGTGTTTAGCTTTAGGACCGTCATAAAGCTCGTTGGGTTGGTGATATCGTCAAAGTCGGAAACACCTGGATAAGGGACGCACAGAACCGGGAAGTGTGGCGGAAAAAGGGGAGGCCTATACCCAGCAGTGGGTGATTCCGGGCTGATGTGATGATCGTGTTTAGGTACCGTCAAGTTTGTGAAGTTTGTGTGATGTAATAGTGACGTGATAGAAGAGAAAGAAACTAAAGAAAACCAGTTTTAAGAAGTTATAAATAATGCTGAAAAAAAAACATAAAATATGTATATACTTCTTCCTTGTCCCTAACCTCATCAAAGTATTAAAAGTCTCTATCAATAGTTTACAATTTCTTACTTTTCTTTATGCGTTTTGCTGATAACTTCATATAACTTAGCGGTGGATACTTAACGTTTGTTAGTCCACAATCCTACAGCTGAAAATGAGAAAAGTAAAAATCGTAAAAATCTCACAGTACAAACAACTAAATACAAACTCGTGTAGGTATGTATGTATGTACCAATAAATAATCTTATCAGTGTCTTTTACCGACGTTTTCGCTAGAGAATAAAATATTCTTTGATGAATAATGGATGAAACGTATGAGATCGCAACATTCACAAGCTGTCCAATCTACCCACGACGTAACATGGCTGACAAAACACATCTGGGGCCCAATTCTGCTATTACAATAGACGACAATAGTGTCAGAATGGTCTGTCATTGATTTCATAATTGTTGATTTTGACAAGTTTTGACAAGTCAAAATCAACCATTATGAAATCAATGACAGACCATTCTGACACTATTGTAATAGCAGAATTGGGCCCCTGGTCTGGTCTGGTGGTTGCAAGCGCTACTGCTGAGCGTGAGGTCCAGGGTCCAGTTACAAGATCGTTCAAAGTGTGTGTTGAGTTCTCCGTCAGAAATTTCTCAGTAGCAGACACGGAGTCTAGTTTTGAGCCCGATTGGTGGCAATAATAGGCTCGCCCCCTATTCCATCGGACTCAAACGTAACTGGCGAAATGTGGATGTACTATTACACCTCTGCCTAACCTTTCGGGGATTACAGGCGTGTTGATATGTTATATAAGTACCTTAGGAGGATTAAATAACGAGTTCGATTCGCCGGGATACAAGCACATTTCCTCCATAAATTCGTTCAATCTAATTTGCGAATTTGCGTAGAAATAGATTAGTAACTCGGATTGATTAAATTGCAAACTAATTGATTTTTTTGATGTTTTCTAATAGGCATTAACTGAATTAGGTTCTCAATGTTTTTTTATGGCATTTTCACCACGGTTTTGTTGAGCTGAAATTACTAATGTAACATGTCTTATGCCAATTATTTATTAAATTATATTCCAGCGTGGTTTAATACGGCCACCGCGTCTTAAAATTTCGTTTAAAAATTACAAGATTTTTTTTTACTACATATTTCTCTTTATTATGTTTACTATGTACATAATATGCAATACAAATAGATCTAAAAACGATAATGACGAACGATGGTGATTTCATTAAAAAATATGTGATTATCAGTTAAGGATTCTTACAACAAGGTACGTTTTTCAACAAATGCCTTCTTTTCTCTTCTTTACACTAACGTACAATTAGATGTTCTTTTGCAATTTTTAATATCATTGTGATCCTTCCAAGAAATTGCATCTCTTACACTCTGTGCGTTGTAGCATGGTGCGGGTGACAGTTGCCTGTATGACGTTGACATCTGTCAGTACCACATGACTAGGGATGTGACGTTATGCAATTAATTTTTTCGTTAACGATACTCGCAGCTTAGATCTAGTTCTCTTTAATATTGTTACGAAAATTAGTGTGTTATTCAGTTGTGCAGTGTAACTACGTGTATAAACTTGTCAATATAAATGTTTTATGGCTACATAAGTTTCTTTGTACCTATATAAAATAATCAAAATCGGGTTTATGTTTTTTTTGTGACACCATTTTTGCTCTATGGCGCATTCGTCTAAACTCATGTCTGGAAGGTCTAGCTTTTAACAATAAAAAAATTACCTACACACAATGTACGTTTTTTATTATATAAAATATCGACTATCACTAAATACGTCTATGGCGTTACGTTATACGAATAACGCTTTGCTTAATTTTTCATTCAATTTGATTTTATTTGTGGACTAGAACATTCTGGTTGGGTTTAAATTAATTTACTATAGTTATTAATGATTTAATATATTACTAATTTGGTACAGCTGAAATACTAAGTCATAATTTGTAAATCGCGGCAACTTTCAAGAGTGAAATGAAATGTTACTGAAACTGTCACCCGCACCATGCTACAGCGCACAGAGTATAATACAATCGTACATGAACATCGTACTTTATAACATATAACATGTACGCCCTAAGAGTTTAGAGTCTGAAAGACACCTTCTTCGAAATGATATTTCGATTGTGAAACGTAAAATAAATAGCTGTGGTCCGAAAGGACCGTAATCATGTTACTTCGGTAGCCTGCTTTCTCAGTATAATGAAATACCTAGGTCCGATTTTCGGAGTAAATTATTGAATTACCTTAGTTAAAATCGATCTAGATTTGAACAACCATTATTAGGAGTGATATTGTACCTGCCTGACCTGGGGGGTTACTATGACGTCTAAAAGCAGGAGTAAGTGTGGGAAAGATAAAAAGCTATACAGGTCGTCTAGCGCCATCTCTTTTCCACACTGGAATTACTCCTGCTTTAAGGCGTCATTTTAGTCCACCTGTAATTAGTTATTGTACCTAAACATCTGAAACAGCATACGCGAAAATTTTGTTTTATTTTAAACATACTGACTTTTTTATTCTTTCCTACAGAATATTGTTTAAGATGTCAATTTAATTTTAATGCGTAACTACCGCGTGCTTTCATGATCCAAGTTAGTAAAGTCTAAACAACGTTGGTTTTCAATTTAATTTTTGTAGGTCCTTTTGTCGGCAACACAAAGCGTTGACTCATAATTATATTCATTTCTTTGTTTTTATTCACTTTGAATTTAATCATGAAGAGTTTTGGAAAGTTGGATAAACAGTTAATTATTTGTATCACGCTACCTGTCGTAATGTCAACAGAATATATTTTAAATTTAGAAAGACCTTTTTATTTTATTTATTGACAAGTGGGCCGTGGGCCCGAAGGGACTGCCCATCCGTACCTACACACTCTACAAACACATCCCCTTAACCACTTCAGGGAATGAATTAAACCAAATTCTTCTTTAGAAATGGAACACTATTGCAAAATTGCAAGCTTTGAGACCTTTTAATTATATGTAACATGCTCATTTTTATAATCGCGTGTGTAACGAAAGCATTGCGTTGTAAAATCAAAAGATTTTCTTTATACTCGTAAAATCCTTCTTCGTGATCAATTAAAACTCACTTCATTATTTAGCTGTTAATAATATAGGTACCTTTAGCAATAATACTTTCAATCGCAACAACTCGTGGTTGCCCAGCGATATTACCAATAAAGTATCGCTTTCTGCTTAAGAGCTATTCGCGGAATTTGATTTGTTCCGCCAATACCCGTAGCGTACTGAGCGTACTCGCGGCGTATTGCGTTAAAAGGGTTAGGTAGGTACGTGCCTGTCTACGTAGTAGTGACGCAACTCCGATAATGTTCAACTCTTGCTTGTACGTGATTGGATAATGTTTGTCGATTATGGTAGTCAATGTGGTGGGTTCAAACCCTCACGGCAACTGCTCTCTGATCAGTGGTAGTTAAAATACCTACCTAAGGCACGGTGTAAACGTAACGTGCATAAACAGTATCATCCAAAGATGTGAATAAATTGTTAAAATTATGAAAATACTATTATGTGAAACAAGTATTTATAATTTAAAAAACGACGTATTTACGTTTACAACGCACGTACCTACGTGTTAGGGCTTCAGAAAAGGAAAACATCGTGTAGAAACCAGCGTCTTAGAACTCGAAATTCAAAGAAATGTAACATTATACCTAAACGCCCGCGCCGTGGATGCTACAGGTCCCACTCCCGGGTCAGTGACTTGTATCCCAGACTCCCACTAATGGGAACCATATTCGCTGATAATATCTCGTCTAGCCGGCACGTACTGTTTACAAACACGCCACGCAGACTACATTCATCTAATTAGCACCTATCAAGACTGAACAGACTCAGACGATGGAGACTGGGACAGACTCAGACGTAACACGGTTTTGGATCAACTAAACAAATATTCGCATACAATTTTAGCTGGTATTTATATTATTAGTGTACCGTGACAATAAAGCTTCAACACATTTGTACGAACGACACGGCACGGTTGGCGCAGTGGCTGATCGACTGGCTGATGCGCTGCATGTCGCAGGTTCGATCCCCACACGGGAATGTGTATGACCTTTGTAGTTTTTCCAGGTCTGGCTGTTCATGTACGTAAGTTTAATTAAATGTCAACATCGTGAGATAACCTCACGATGTTTTCCTTCACCGTTTTTGAGAGCAGTGGTGATGAAATAAAATAAATAACACAAAGTAATGCGCCTGTTTGGGTTCGAATCCACGACTTACTCTTCGTAAGTCGGGGCTGCCACCACTAGGCCACCGCTGCTCTCCCACTGGGCCACCGCTGCTCTTTGAGCGCGACTAATGTGTCGACGGTCAAAACAACGAGGTTTCTGCGCTATATCTTTATAGATATTATACGCATAGACATCCGGAGTAGAGTCTCTAAAATGGTGAAAACGGCTTCTCAGTCCATTCCTACGAAGTGTAAAAAATTAATTTAAAAAATTGTCTAGTTCAAAATAACAAAGCGGTCACATACACACACAGACAGACACAAAAACTGACTTTGTTTGAAACTATTTATAGAAATATGAACAAAACATCTTGCCTGCAGAGTTAGGCAGAGATGTATCTAAGTCCACCCACATTTCGCTAGTTATGTTTAAGTCCCACGTAGTAGGGAGCGAGCCTATTGCCATCAATCGGGCACAAATTCAGACTTCGTGGCTGTTACTTATTGAAAAATTCCTGATGGAAATCCCAAAAACCATTTTCCCGACCCGGCTATTGAACCCAGGACCTCATGCTCAGCAGTCACGTTGGCGATCACTAGACTAACGAGGCAGTCACTATAGAAACTTCCTCCAAAAATTCAGTATCTATTAGTGAAACAGCCAAACTTCCTCCAAAATGTCAGTATCTGTTAGTGAAACAGCCAAACTTCCTCCAAAATGTCAGTATCTGTTAGTGAAACAGCCAAACTTGGTTTGGTCTTCTTTTCCAAAAGAAGTCGTGCAGGACTGACTAAGAGTCAGAACAATAAATTGCACAAGACCGATCATTATTTGATCACGGAAAACTATCCTAACGATATTACAAGATTTCTGACAACAACATTTACGATTAATTATGAAACTATGAATCATACAAGGTAAAAGTTCAGAATTGTTTGTATCAGTTTATGATGAATAACATGGAATGATAAACAGACATATTAACATAACACACAAGTGTTCAGGAGCTTTTAGTCAAGGCGATGATAGTGAAGATTCTTGTCAGGTTTCTGTGGATCTGGTGAGCTGCGATGCGTAGTCCATAATGTGGCGTTGTAGATATCGCCACCAGCCCACAGTCCCACCACATCTGACTGATGAATTTGAAGACCGAAATATAACAACCGATAAAAAATTCCGCACGGTGACTTGAAACCACATCTGACTGATGAATTTGAAGACCGAAATATAACAACCGATAAAAAATTCCGCACGGTGACTTGAAACCACATCTGACTGATGAATTTGAAGACCGAAATATAACAACCGATAAAAAAATCCGCACGGTGACTTGAAACCACATCTGACTGATGAATTTGAAGACCGAAATATAACAACCGATAAAAAAATCCGCACGGTGACTTGAAACCACATCTGACTGATGAATTTGAAGACCGAAATATAACAACCGATAAAAAATTCCGCACGGTGACTTGAAAGCACATCTGACTGATGAATTTGAAGACCGAAATATAACAACCGATAAAAAAATCCGCACGGTGACTTGAAACCACATCTGACTGATGAATTTGAAGACCGAAATATAACAACCGATAAACAATTCCGCACGGTGACTTGAAACCACATCTGACTGATGAATTTGAAGACCGAAATATAACAACCGATAAAAAATTCCGCACGGTGACTTGAAATAGGCCTGAATGCAGAGCACTTGGATTTGCTAAAGACACTTGACCTTTCTTTGGTAAAGCTTTTCCCCTCAATTAATGTCAGTATAAGAATACTGACATTAATTGAGGCCTTTAATCACAGCTGTCATTAGATGAATAGATGGATTATACTTTATTGTACATCAAAATTGTGACACAGCTCTTTTACAATTGATGAGTTATCTCCCCGTAAAAATACCGTCCCCATTAAAGCATTAGTCACTGAGAGACTAGATCATGCGCTTTGCCGCGTGAGACTGGAGAGATCATCATATTTATGACTTCTCTTGACTCTGCTATCAGTTTCACAGAATTGATTTATGATTTTACACTTAATTATCCGCTATTTACCGTTCTAATTAAAGGCATTTTATTGATGCGATCCGGCTGATGATAAAATTGTACAAATGAGGAATTTATCTTTTTCCCGTGTTTCGTCGGCGTCGATGAAAACATATCTTATGGACTCGGTAATAGTAGTATAGCTTTCAATCAGTGATAGAATGTTTTAAATCGAATGAGTCGTTTCGGACTACCTCCTACATCCCAGCTTACATACTTCACGTCTATATCATTGGATAGAAATCCTAATCAACTTCTTCCTAATCTCGTTGGAAAGTTTCAAGTGAAGAAAAAGTTTGAACACCCAAAGAGATAAAGAGAAAAGATTTTAAGTTTAATTATGAAGGGTGAAGCCATCCAAGGCGAGAAGAAGCACACCGTCGAGAGAAGTGGCAGGAATAAGGGGACGCCTTTGCGCAGGAGTGGGACAATACGGGCTAACTAAAAAAAAGAAGGCTGAGCAAAATCGTTGAAGCAAAAGTCAACTGTAGGCTTTAAGTACATTTAGATTTTAAAACATGTGTTTATGTAATCACGTCATTCCATAATCAAAACATGAAACTTTCTGGAATGTTGCTCAGATCACGTTTCTAGGCAACGCCAAGGATATGCTTTTTCTATCGCTAAATCTATTTTGCTAATGTGTGTTACGTATTCCAAGCACACATATATCTAAGCTTGATTTCGTGTATACCAAAAAAGTAGAAATGTTTCTTCAATTGACTACCTGTTTAAATTATTAGGCAGTCCTTTCGCTTCCACGACAACAATCAAAGCAACATTATCGTCTACATAATTTATTATATTATTTAATTTATAATTTATATTTATTTATATTTATACATTAACAAGCAATTCATAGAATTTCAGTACAGCTGAAACATAAAAAGTACTTGAAGTTCGTCGATGTAAAAAAAATAATTCGTATAACGAAACCTGATGAGAGGGATCAAACAAGTGCTTTACTAATTAGAAATTTTCTTTCAAGTTTTAAACTGTTGATTCAGGAGAAAAATGTGGTCTATATATATTCTTCCCAACGAACCCATTTTGTTAATCACCTGGTCAATCTTGGTCCCAAGGAAAGTCATAATAATACTTTTTAGGGTTCCGTTCCCCAAGGGTAAAACGGGACCCTATTACTAAGACTCCGCTGTCTGTCTGTCTCCAGGCTGTATCTCATAAACCGTGATAGCTAGAAAGCTGAAATTTTCACAAATGATGTATTACTATTGCCGCTATAACAACAAATACTAAAAATTAAATATTAAGGGGGGCTCCCATACAACAGATATGATTTATTTGCCGTTTTTATAGATAATGGTAAGGAACCCTTCGTGCGCGAGTCCGACTCGCACTTGGCCGGTTTTATATTTCCTGGTATGCAACTGGATACCAGGAAAGTATTAATTGACTATCCACCAACACGAAATGGAGTAATGGAAGAAAGCTGTGCTGGTTTTTCTCACCACCTCAAGAAGCTCCATAAATGTGGTTGTCTGTATGTTGGTTGGTGGCTGTCCGTATTTAATAACGGTGCAAAAATATTGTAACAAAAACAAAACGGAAGACAATATATTATCCTACATTAAAATACTCGCTTCCATTGATAACACGCGAATTGATTTCTGGAGTGCGACTAAATATAAACCCTAAAGTAAAGTAATTTGGTTTGCGTATCACTCAGTCTCCAATCATGCATAAATTTTTGATAAGCCACCGTACGACGTAACACCAAATACATTTTTATCCTTCTACCTAAAATAGATTTATTCAAAAGTACCTTCTATTTTGATATTTTCCTTCTTTTCGATTTTGGAAGCAGCGGTGACCCAGTGGTGGATGCCATGTGGTGGATGGTGGTGGGCTTGAAAACAGGCAGGCGCATTACTATCTTTAATTAATTTCACCACTATTACTCTCAAAATAGTGAGGAAAACATCGTGAGGAAACCGCCATGTTCGAAGCCATGTGACATCTACCGCACTTTGCCCGCATAGTGGATTATAGCCCATTCCCTCTCATAGGGAGGCCTGTGTCTCAACAGTGGGAACATTATAGGCTGATTATGATATGGCAGCGATGTGGAGGAGTACTTAGATGCCTAAGCGTCCTGTTGTTTATTTAGTTAGTATTAATTAGTCCTTTTTTACACGACTGTGTCAGAAGGAGGGCAATGTTTTTCGAGCGTGTGTATGTATGTCCATTTCGTTAGCCCACCCTACAGCCCAAACAGCTAGACGGTTTTTGACTTATGAGGTATTGTTGAATTCGTCAGAATTGTGACGACATAGACTTAGGTTAGGCATAGGCATATAAATTTTAAAAACGGTGCACGTAAATGAAAAAAGGGGGGTTTTGTTTTTTTTTCTTACCATAGCAATATGGGTGTCAAATGAAAGCTAGTGAAAAAACCATTTCAAAAATATACTTATCATAACACGTTTATATTACTGTTTTAACACAAATTGTTAAAAACTAAAAGTCTGAAATAATATTATAATTATAAAAACAAAAGTGCCGACTGCTTAAAAATAGTGAACGGTAAAGCAAAAAACAAGCATATTTTAAACTAGCTGTGCCCGCGACTTCGTTCGCGTGGATGTCGGAACTTAACAATGTATTTTTTTGTGCGAAGCGCTGTTGGAGGATTCCGATACAAATCATTTTTTTTTATTTATGCTAGTGCTTCTTTATAAACAACATTAGCTGTGGAACCATCTGGAGCGTACACAAAAAGGTTATTTGGGTTGTTTACGCGAGAAAGAGCTACGTATAGTTGACCATGGGAAAAGCATCCAATACTTAGGTCCATCCCCGCAACGGATAATGTCTGGCCCTGAGCTTTATTAATCGTCATGGCATAACAGAGACTGACTGGGAATTGCACTCGTATGAAAGAGAAAGGAAAGTTGTTGTAAATTATAGGTATTCTTGGAATAAAAACAATATCACCAGCGCCGCAACCGGTTAATATTTCAGCTTCGATTATGTTTTGCTGCAGATTTGTGACTTTGAGCCGTGCCGTTACAAAGTTTGGAGGACATCAATTTCTGAGGAGAATTATTGGTACACCGATTTTTAAAACTATTTTGTGGAATCCAAAAATTCTACCGGGTAGTGTGTGGCGTCATCTTCTTCCATAACTGTATTTATAGAGGTGTATTCTCTACTATTCCCGGACATATGAATCAATATTTTTAAATTAATTGCCGTAGCTTGGACATTGCGAGGAGTCAAAATCTCCGTACACAGAAGAAATTAGCTCCTGTTGTGATGTAACGCAAGAACAGAGATTATCAACCAAAATAACTTTGCCATCTTCTTGTACGGGGTATGTGCCATCGCCTATTTGTAACAATAAATTGGGAAACTCCTGTGCATTTTCGCAGCCTCGCAACTGTGCACGCATGTACACTCAGGTGTGTAGATGATAATTATATTGCGCCATAAAACAGAACTCTTCAGAAAGGCAGCAATTTCTCCGGCTCTCGTTCCTCGGGGTACTATCGGGAGTGTCTGCCGAAAATCACCGCAGAACAGCACCGTGATGGCTCCCATCGGCCGGTCATTTTGCCTTATGTCCTGTAAAGTTCTATTCACTGCTTCTACAGCTTTGCGGTTTGCCATAGTGCACTCGTCCCAAAAAATTAAAACACAATCGCATAAAACCCTTGCTTTATCGCTATTTCGCGATATGTTGCAAACCGGGCTTTCCGTGCGGTCTAAGTCGATAGGAATTATAAATATTGTGTCTGCCGTTTTTCCTCCAGGCAATAATGTGGCTGCTATCCCTGAAGAGGCGACAGCAAGGGAAATTTTATTTTGGTTCTGTAGCGGCACTACAAAAAGTACTTCAGCAACATAGAACAAAAAGTACTACAGCGCCATCTATGACGCAGAGGATGAACTAAAACTCGAAATATATCTAAATTGTGCATCGCGCAACTAAAGTTATTTGTGACTTAAGACTATACAGAAGAACCCGACAACAACTGTTGGGCAGTAGCCCACCAGACATAACACCCGTCTGATCGGAGGATCCTCCCTTTTCAATGGTGGTTGAAGAGCTTTACACCCTGTTCTCCATACCCCCAAATTGGTGACCCCGAAATGGACGTCAGCGCAGCCTTCGAGCAACGTGACGTCATCAACATCACTTCCTCAAGCTTCCTCAAACTTCCTCAAGTTTTCGAGCAGCGAGTCATATAGCCAGCTAGCTTCAAAATGGGTATTCCTGACCACCAGCATGCAGCGGAAGCACATTCCTGGTCAGCACCCTCAGCCTCATAAAGCTACCTTGGCACTGCACTTTCGGCCGGTTGAGAGCTGTACCTCCCGGTCGATGCGAGCAGTCAGCCACATCGCGGCGCTGTACCACGTCCGACGCAACGGAGCACATGCAGTGCCGACCCCGACTCAAGGGGTTCGCACTACCGCCGCAGTAAGTTCCGACTCACCGTGAACAATGGAGCAACGACATTCCACTGGCCTGGCAATCAACGACTCATTCTACTACCGACCCTAGTCTCCGCGGGGGAGTGATGTAGCGGCACTACAAAAAGTACTACAGCGCCATCTATGACGCAGAGGATAAACTAAAAATCTAAATATATCTAAATTCTGCATCGCGCAAGTAAGGCTGGTTTTATAGTCACGCCGCTAGACGCGCCGTTGGGCAGCGCGCTGTTGAACAGGAACACCGAACGGCGCTGCTCAAGCGCGCGAATTTGAAACGCTACTACTACCTAAATACATATCCGAGCGCGCGCGCTCCGACGGCGCTGCTGAAACGCGTGACTATAAAATCAGCCTAAAGTTATTCGCGACTTAAGACTATATAGAAGAACCCGACAACAACTGTAGGGCAGTAGCCCACCAGATATAACACCCGTCTTGTCGGAGGATCCTCTTTTTTCAATAGGGGTTGAAGAGCTTTACACTCTGTTCTTCATACTCCCAAAGTTCCTTATTCGAGCCAAAATAACTTTGGTTAGGAAAGTTTTACCTGTTCCGCCCGGTGCGTCTAAAAATAGGATTTCACCCGAGGCGTTTTCTACACTGCAGCATACCCTATCAAAGGTCTGGCGCTGATTCTCTGTCTTTGCGCAGCCATTTTGTAAAATTTCTGCGAGTTCCACGGGATGATAACTAATTTCTGATACGTACTCTCTGTTAATACGTTCCCCATCGACTGTCGGTGTGGGCAAACCGTATTGACTGATCGGGTTCCCTGGTATACTTATAACTATCTCTTTAATAGCCAATAAGGACCTGTTGTGACAAATTTCACGTACCCTATAGGTCAGGAATTTCTCCATCAGTATTTAGTTAAACATGCCTCAATCAGAAAATAACGTCACACGCACAATGCCATCTATCGAATATCTATATTCAATGCTGCACGCAGTTGATGTCTAGATATAGTCCAGTCTGAGTTCGATAGATGGCGCTGTTTTAATATTTTACTTCGGAAACACTATTATAATTTTATTAATTTACATTTTTCTTTCTTTCCATTTATAAGGTGTGAACTGATTACGATGAAACAAAAAACTTAATGTTCAATTACTTCAATTTACGCACATATTGTTGTGTATAAAAGTTACGGGAAGTTGTGAGACCAACTGCACATAACCCTAATTTTACTTCTGTAACACTTTAAATTTAAATAACTTTTGATAGACTGAACCGATTGCAATGCAACAAAAACTAAATGTT
The DNA here is from genome assembly GCA_950022335.1 of Eurois occulta. Lineage (NCBI taxonomy): Eukaryota > Metazoa > Arthropoda > Insecta > Lepidoptera > Noctuidae > Eurois > Eurois occulta. Next base: position 13,821,874 of record OX465498.1, on the reverse strand, counting down.
ACTCCAAGTTACGCTCAATCGTTGTGTATAAAAGTTATCTACATTGCTTTTGTACATTTTACGTGATGCCCGAACAAATACACAGACAAACAGACAAACAGACAAACAGACAAACAGACAAAAATTCGAAAAATGCTGGAAATGGGTTCTATCGGTTGTCCTTTAACACCCTGGCTATTTTTTTTGGATTTTTTTTCGATGTACAAAAACGACTTTTCTACAGTTTTATTATATGTATAGATATAGATGAAACAAAAGTTGGAAGGAGACGGGGCAAATTTTAATATAAAATTAAAAAAGGCAATGGGCGGGCTTGCTTCCAAATACGTTTACCCCGCGCATTTTTGCTAAGCCAGTTGGAAGCAGGCGGGGCTTTGAATATAAAATTATGAAAATGCAATGGGCGGGCTTGCTAACATCTTTGTTTCAGACTTGTTTTTTTTTTAATTTGTGTTAAAACAGTAATATAAATAATTTTGTAAATATTTAGTTTTTATTATTCTTTAGACATCATAATTGTAGTTTTAAATTAAAACCCTCAGGGTCTTAGGGAATATTTTAGATCATGTGTGTGTGTGTGTGTGTGTGTGTGTATTTTTGAAAAAGACTGGTAATTATGAAACATTCACTATCTATTTTGGTTATGTTTCAAATATAAATAACTCCCGGACTTTTACAACGTCTTTTATATTTAGGCGACTTTTAAATTTATACAAACATTGCTTAAATTGTGTTACCAGAAGTTCTGCCCGCAACTAATCTTATGTAAGCACCTAGTTACCTACATGTTTTAGTTTTATCCTTTACAATACAACAACCTTTTTAGAACTGAAAGACTAAGTAATCAAGAACACACTTCTAATTCGGTCAGCACCCGAAACTTTTCGTTGCAAACATGACCAAACTATAAAATGCTTGAACAAGCTCGTCAAGAAAAAAAAATCAACGGGTTGCACTCCGGGAGTGCCGGCAGAAGTGAAAACTTGAATATTAACGTTGTGCATTTTTGATATTGTGGAATGGTTAGGGAATAATTTTGCACGAATTGTTTTAATTATCAGTATAAAAGTACTATCATGTATGTGGTAAAATACAATATTCATTTATTGCGCTACCGTACACAAACATGACAATTTATTTATTACATTAAAAATTTAACACTTCAGAACTCCCTCCGTCTTACGAATTTTCGATCAGGTCACGTGTCCTGACGCGAGTTTAACATTTTTTACCCATCACAAAAAAGTGCAAAACGCCGTTAAGAAGTTTTCACTTCAAAAATAAACATCGATTTTTAGCTAAAGTTCGGCTACCATCGTCCTACCTATACCATCTCGTCTCTGTCCCTTACATTTGTATGAAAGTCTTTTTTTAAAAACTCCGAGGTACTCATCATTTGCCTACCCTTTTCCCAGCTATCTTGGGTAGGTACTATAGGTACCTATATAGCCCTTTGGCCACTTCACAAACAGCTGACAACCCCAATGTTGACATAGAACAAACTACGTTATACGGCCAACTTAGCATGTATACACCCACATTACTCGACTAACATATCTGTGCAGGCGGTAAAACAGAGAACTAAAATAAATGTAAGAAGATTTACATATTGTTGCATTTTTTCTTGACAAGCAGCGCCACCTTGAACTGCAAACTTAAACTGGTCGTACTGTACGTAGAGATTGCGCGGTATGAACTTTATACGGTCGCGCAGTGTTCGCCAGCCTTCAAGATGATTTATTGCAATCAAATTCGCGTGCAGACACTTATATTGGCATAATTATTGTGATGGAAGACTGTCGGTGGCATATTGACATACTGACCGCCTGTGATGAGCTGTATTACATAACTTTACGGATCACTTTTTGTTGTTGAAGCGACAATAATTGCCCACGGAACAGGATAAAAAAGTTTGGAGCTTTCAAACTTTATTATTCTGTTTCGTGGAAATTTTTGATGAATCAATTTGCAGTCATGTATAGGTGTTTGCTGCCGAGAGAGTGACATAGACTGTACAGCAATAAGCTCAGCTCTCTCACGAAAAGCTTAGAGAGAAATTTTATTTATTTATTTAAAATTACGAACACGAAATTAAGCTGTCTTTTTCTACAGTGAGTATTGCCTACAAAAACAGACGAAAATGACAGTTTAAACCAATTTCGTACATGGACTGCTTGTTTACATGAGGATCTAAGTATTTACATTCTGTATTCCGACGTTAAACATAAGACCTCGATCTTCTTATCACAGTGGGCCATCACATTCACCTTCAAATAAATGTTTGCTAAACTTTTATGGCGTCTAGTGTATATTTAGCTTGCGTGTTTCTTCCACACGGAAAAATGTTGTGTTCTTAAATGGTACCTACTACGTACCTACGATATTGTCAAACGAATAAACAAAGGAAATTCGCGTTATTGCGAAGATACGAGTATCACACTAGGATAACCTAAAGTTACTCTATTTTTGGAATTTATTATTACCTTTTATTTTTGTCACGATTCAAAAAGTCAAGAGTAAGTAGGTACCTATTGTTTTCGTGGCCAGCTTGAAAAATTCCGCACGTGCTAAAACATTTTCTACTATCTAATTTCACAATATTGACTAAACTTAACACTCAAATTAGTTTGTTTTACAAACGTCCGAGTTTAGACTTTATTTCAAAGCATGTGTATAAAATTACATTGACGTACCTACCTAATTGAAAACAAACTGGAAATTTGACTGACGCACATTATTCAACCAGAAAACTGCGTGTTTTGACCGCGGCTTATCTTAGGTATATTTAGTTTACCAACTAAAGCCCCTAGTACGAACGGACGACGTAAAGAAAACGTAGGTACATAAGAACGATTTTTGCATTGAAACGACAGTATAGTATATGAATTCTTAAAACGCACTAAATTTTCTATAAAAAAAGTAATAAAACGAGTTCAAATAATACTACTTACCAAAGATGTACTAACAAGTTTTAGTTTAAATTAATAGTTTGTCAGTTTATTTTACATTTTTATTTGATTTTATTTCTATCAAAACTTAAAGCACTTACAGATACCTAGTTGACAGTTATTTATGTTGTAGAGGATGTAAGGAATGTACTACAACTACACGGGCACGTGAGCGAAGCCACGGGCACCATTAGTATTTTTTTTAAATTATGTTAAACCCCGCGCATTTGTGCTAAGCCGACGGAAGTTTCAGCGGCCATAAATCATTATATATTTATAACTAATATTTTATGTGTTTGCTGCTTCAATCATATGATTATGATATAATATTATCATGTTATGCAAAGAGATCTCATGTTTTGCCGTTTTGGTCGAGCATCTCAACGAGCACGGAAGAAAATCCAACTGTTTTTTCACCATTTTAATCTGCTTCAATGGTCTAGTAGTTTCAAGCGCCAGTTCTGAACACCATGTCCTGGATCGAGGCTTGATTTTTTGTTTGATTCTGTATTTTTAATAACAACATTCGATAACACCTTCTTTCAAAAACAGTCGGTCCGAACCTATACCATACTCCCGGAAGCCTCCGACTTCTCTATTATATTATTTTCCGGAACTTTCATTAGCTTGTCAGTAAAAAAGTCCTTTGTACTGTTGAAGGTCTCATTTATATACAATTTTTGGTGCTCTGTTTGAAGAAAGGCAATATTATGGGAATAACTGAGACGTATGAATTCCTCATTCATTGCTAAACCTTGAGGGTCGTAGACAATGTGACAATATATCATCGACAACAATGATGAAAAAAGCATACAGATGACCACTTTAACTTTGCAGTTCAAGATGGCGCTGTTTGTCAATAAAAAATTCATTGTTATTTCATAATAGCTTTTTGTTTTTATTTCAAAGATAATTAAATTATTTACAAACTACAAAACTATAATGGTAATAAATATGTACACTTAAAAGGGTTACAGGGCGTCCAAAAATTCGTCCACATCGCTGTCAACAGGAAAAGTGCCCAGAAGGCTGGCAGCATTACCACGTTGGATGGCAATGCTGATTCTTTGGCCAAAAAATAGGCCCGCCCTCTGGTCACGTGAAGTGCTAGTCGACCAACCGCTTGACGATTTCCCGAAATACTAGGTGGGCACTCGGACCCCATGGCCCTAGTGTTTCAACCCCAAACGGCTCAAACACATAACTACCAATTAAATTATTGTATTTGCGCCCTTTGAGGTTTTCAGCACCTGCAGCAGCCGCCCCAGCGCAGCCCACTGTGCTAGGAAGATGGGATGGCGCAAGGGTGTCGACGCAAGTTGCGTCCCACACCAAAGGCCTACCCAACTTCCATGGCATTATGGTCATACCATCTGGTCTCTTCCCATCGACGCGTGCCAAGCCATTGGGTTCTAAGACAGCTGGCACCCCGGCGGTGGCAAGAGCACGACGGATGAGATCATTAATGCTAGCGTGCCGCGCAATCCGACCTGCACTCTTACTGCAAGAAAGGCCATGGTGTCCGAGGCAGTCGACTGCTTCACACCACATTGACAGCGATGTGGAGCCCCAAAATTGGAACATTTATTTTAGTTCTGTGTTTTCCCGCCTTGTACAGATAAGTTGGTTGAATCTATACAAAGGCAAGAAAATATTAAGTATAAAAGACTAAATTAAACATGTGACAAAAATATTGTCATCAGTGCTGCAACTATTCTGAACAAAAGGTGTTTAAATGATTTGAAAACTATTGTAAAAAAAAATCTGATTAAAAGGAAAAGACAAAAAAAAAGAAGAAATGAGATTGAGAATAGTTAGAGACATCCACATATTTGTACCGTTTATGAGCTACCAGGGAAGCCGCGTGCGCAGAAGGAACTAAAGCCAAACCTCTTTATCTTCAACGTAGTCCTTGATTTTGTAATATGCTTTTTTAATAAGGACACGTTTAATGTAGTTTTTGAATTTTCCATCGGTCAGTTCTATAACTGACTTAGGTAATTTGTTATAAAAACGTATACTGTTTATAAGAAAAGACTTGCTAGTTTTTGTTAACCTGAATTTGGGTATTACAATTTCGTGTTTGACATATCGATGCATTTTTTGTTGACAAGCGGCGCCACCTTTAGCTGCACACTTAAAGTAGTCATACTGTCCATAGTGCTTGAAGATCAATAATTGATGTGAGCCGTGTGAGCGGTTCCTTTGACTGTTTTTAACAAGATTTATCAAAGAAACAGGCTCCACTGCTAACACATATATATTGGCTTAACATTCAATCTATTTGATGTGAGGATGTCATATCGACCGAAAACATTTCACGGGAGAAATGTAGAAGGAAATTATTTAATTTTCTTTTAGAGAGACATTTTAGATTGATATCATACTTGATGAATCTGCATAAAGCTTTCAATGAACATTTCCTGAATTATATCGCTTTCAAGTTTTGAATAAACTCGTTTTCATGTAAATGGGACATGTTTGAGTCAAAACATTTGGCACTTATAATTCAATTGAATAATTCACAATTTTGTTGCCACATTTATACATAATTATATGTATTTTCAGCGTAAAAATTACTTAAACCACGTTCTTTGAGATCCAACTACTTATTATATGAGCCAATTATCTGATTTCTTCGACGAAATATTGACCAATTTCAACCACAATATTCAAAATAAACTAAAACTCGATTCAATAAACACAAAACTACATCAAAAACACAAATTCGTAGTTAAACTACTTTCCCGACAAGAAAAGTTCCAAAATTTTCGCTGTCCTACTTCCCCGTGTTCCCAAAATTGTAATTATTCCGTATCGTGCAGCGATCCTGGACCAACTAGTCCGACTAAACCACTAAATCCTCGTCCCTCATTTATTTGGTTTGTTTGTGTAGTTAATTGCTTACACAAAGAAGCTTTGTGTAAGCAATTTACCAAGTTAAGGCAGCAATTAGGACTTGAATTTACTAGTGACGATATACATAAGTATATTGTTAGGTTTTCTTGTTGCTTTGAAATAGACAGCATTGTTAAAACTTTGTATTTTGTTTATTGGTATTGATTATTATTAAATATGCAATACCAACAAACTAAACACTGAGTTTTGACAAACCTGTCAGTTTGTAAAACATGCAGACTGCACTACGAAGATAAATCAAAGCACTGAATAAAATGTATAGCACAATACTAGTAGGAGTGCAGAGTATCTGAATAAAGATTTAAGAATGCTATATTTTCAGTGAGTAGATACCGTTTATATTTATAACAATATTATATACATTTATAAATCTCTTGAAAAGAGTTCAATATGTACCTACTATTTTTATTTCACTGATATTCACATCCTTACAAATAAAATATGTACTATACGAACGAAAAGATATGCCTACCTTTATTTACAATAAAAATATATCGTTACTACGTAGTATTTGTGTATTTTCAGCGAAGATACACCCGAATAATAATTATTATTATACCCCGTTTGATCGTAAATCGTGGGATTCTTAACCTATGAAAGGAAGGTCATGTATTCATTTTCATACCTACTAAATCGATCTCTCTCGACAATAATGTTCAGGAAAAACTCTTCAGAAGGTGTTAGGAACTTCACCTGATTTGCAAAAACTCCGTCCTGGCTCTGAATGTTTTTAGTATACGACACTGCCGACGACGACTACCTCGTTGATCTATTAGCCGCAATCGCGACTACCCAGCATGAGGTCCTGGGTTCGGGAAAATTGTTATTGGGTTTTTCCATCAGCATTTCTCAGTAACAGAAACCGAGTTTGGATTTGTGCCCAGTTGATGGCGATAGACTCGTCTCCTATTACATGGGACTTAAACATAACTAGATGAGATGTACTGAATACGTGGTCACCGTTTTAACATCGGTTTCCTTTCCACCCTGTATAGTAGAGTAGCGTTCGTCTATAGCCTCGGTATTCCTCGCTTACAGTCGGTGTGTCGGTTGTTTGCGAGACTTCTCTGGAGAGACAAAGAAAGAGCTCTAGTGTGTCGGACGAGAATGTACAGCCACCATCAGGATCACAGCGATCTGTAGTTTGACCCACCATCATGGGAAGACGTCAGTTTATTTTTAGTTACTTGTAATTAATTGTTAGTTATTTTCGTCTACAGAAAGTCCAATGGACTTTCCAATGGACCAAGAATGTGGCAATGGGCTTTTTCATTGCCACATTCGAAGTTACTAGAAACGTCAATATTTAATTCGGCCCAAAAGGACAGGTTAAGTCCATAAGTCTATCAGTCATTTACGATAAATTCGCACTTTGGACGTTGGAGTTGCGGACACCGGCCCGTTATACACTACAATACCTTTCAGACCTTATGCCAACCGAAATCAGAACTAATGAAACATTCAGATTTCAAAGTTTCAACTCTCATCCAAACTGATATTATAAATGCGAAAGTAACTCGGTCTATCTGAATGTCTGTTACACTTCACGCCTTAACTGTTGAATTGATTTCCATGAAATTTGGCACACATAGACCATTACCTGGGTCAGGACATAGGGCACTGTTTATCCTGGTAGTACGCCTACGTGGAGCTCTCATATTATCCAGTGGGATATCCACGTAGGCGAATCCGCGGCAAAAAGCTTACTAAGAATATTTGGTTTGCCCCAAATTCATGAACACGTAATTTTTCCAAGATTTTATCTTTTTATTCAAGATTATCTCCGACCTTCGACAAACCTCGAATGCAAAAGTAATGGTATTCTAAATGGTAAGATGGAGGATACTTTCCGAATCGGATGTCTGTTTACTTCTGCCTGAGTTATTTATGCTGTCTTGGCTTCCATACGCTTTTTCTCGGTTGACCACTGAAAACTGTGCCCCCAGCACAGCTGCTCAGCACAGCATCATGCTGAGTAGTGCTGAAACCCGACGTGCAAGCTGTTAACTGTTTTCTTCCGCCTTGTTGTATTTATAAAATATTTTTTTTTTGCTTTGTATGTTTTTGTTTTGTTATTTATAATGCACGTCATGTTTTTTTTTACAGGGCAAACTACAAACGTGGCCTCGGACACCAAACTCTGCCAGAAAATGAACTGTTTTTTTTCGCGCGCCTCAAAGAGATGTCAGCAAACCAAAAGGGCCGATGCCTACCAGGGCTGCGGGACTGTTCGAAAGAGATACCGCTGCCCTGGAACACAAAGGGCAAAAGAAGGAACATGGATGGTCAGTAAAAGTCTGACACTCCCTTCCGCTCCGCCCCGAGCGGGAGGGGTCATTAGATGATTTCCCATCCGAAAAAGGCCCTTCACCCATTACGATACGCCAATATTAAAATTGTGCAAGAAATTGAAAAACATCCTTGTCTAAATAACTATAAATTACCTGATTACATGAGAAAAGATACAAAGGACTTAGGCAGAAATTGGAAATAAATTTCTTTTGTGCGATGACGTCTTCTTCGGTTTTTAGAAAACAGATAAACTGCAAGCGCTTCTTCGTCACTTTAATCGCTCGAAATAACGTCCGTACATTAAAAAAGCACAAAACAAATGAGGCATTTTGTCATTTTTCAGTAGCGTAATGTGCGAACGGCGAGTTGCCAACAAGTATTCAGCTAGTATGCGACTTGAGTATTGTTTCGTAGTGGGAGAAGGGCCTTAGGGTCCATTTTGACCGAACCTTTACTTTTATTATGACCACTTGACCTTAAAAAGTTCGGTGCATAAAATACTCCATTTTACGCTAAGAGATGACGTAAGTACTAATGGAGGGAATAAACTATTCACGTCTCATAACTTTCCTAACACTTATAACTTCATAGCTCACATTCAGGTTTACATTCAGACCGACAATAAAAGAGGTACGCCTTCTTGGAATTCTTCACTCGATTCCATCGCCATTTTCCATTGACATTTACTTTAAGTTGATAGTTTATATCATGTCAAAGACTCAATGCTCGTCGCAGATTATTATGGTAAGAATTCACGGTTCAACCAAATTGATTGAATAGTATTGAAAGGCGCAGAAATGTAAGATACTATATGCCTGACATTGAAAGGTTCACTTTTATTATTCACTTTTAACAAAACTCAAATCAAATCAAATAATTATGTATTTCAAACAACAAGGTCCATATGGGTTCATAAATAAAAGGTGATTAAGTTACATTCTCTAAAATTATTCTTCATATATTAATTACCTACATCTATTTTATATTAATTTGTTTTAGTCAGCACCTTAGTTTGATGACTTAGAATAGAGCAGTCGTCCGCAATAACCGCCAGAATGCCATTGCTGCTAGCACGAACTCTGCTCAATAAGCAGGCGACTTTTTTGCGAAGAATAACTTAAGAATTTGTGAATCCGTCCATACGTGCCTCCATAAACATGGCAGATGCGCTGAAGAAACGAGGGAGCCGTAATAGCATTCTGAAGGCATTGTTATATTGCACGCGCAATGTGTTGAGGGTTTATAGAGAATATGTTGTCCATAAGCTACTGCCATAGAAGCTTTGACAATATGCCTTAAATAGTGTAATTTTGACTTGTTTTGAACAAGATAAACATCTTCTGCGTCATCCTTAAGATCGGAAAAATCATCATCATCATCTGCCTAGCCTTTTCCCAACTATTTTTGGGTCGACTTCCAGTCTAACCGGATACAACTGAATACCAGTATTTTACAAGGAGCGACTGCCTATCTGACCTCCACAACCCAGCTAGTTCTGGGTAATACGATACCCTTTGATAAGACTGGTTGTCAGACTTTCGAGCCACTGACTACCCGTAACGACTGTCAAGATCGGATAAAAAAATGACCTATATTTAAATAAGTTCACACATTGGATTTAGTTGGATTTTTTTTAAACTTACCTGCAGATAAAATAAATCTTCTTTTATCGTCATTTTGGTTGTTCCATCCAAATTGGAAGATTATAGCAATTAAAGCCAAAATATGCACGAGTAGGTACTAAAATATAATCCGCATTGGGTCCTGAGTTTAGGTATACTGAATGCTTTTAATGACGATATTAATCCATCGTGTAGTAGGAATTTATGATCGGAATAAAGACCAATGGCGCTCGTGGATTATACTGAACCTTAATAGGTGGTCGCAATAATGTCCATAGCAATTTTATTGGTGTATATTATTGCATATTTTAATGGTATTGTTATTCAGCTGTAAGTAGTGGTGGCAAATTCATTCAAGCCTAAAGCTTGGCTTGCCCGGGCTTGCTGTATTGTTGACTCGTAGGCACGCCACGCTGTAATAAATATTGGTAGGAGAGACAGCAGTGACGGTGACTCAGTGGTAACGGCCCCGCTTTTACCTAAGCAGAAGCATTACTTTGTGTGATTTATTTCATCACCACTGCTCTCAATACGGTGAAGAAACCGCCATCTCCTTTTTTTTGTTTTGGGATGGGAAATCATCAAATGACTCTTCCCGCTCTGGGCGGAGCGGAAGGGAGTGTCAGATTTTTACTGACTAAAACCCATCCATGTTCATTCTTTTGCCATTTATGTTCCACAGGGCCGCGGTATCTCTTTCGAACAGTCCCGTAGCCCTGGCAGGCATCGGCCCTTGCGGGCCCCTCCTGTTTGCTGACATCTCTTTGAGGCGCGCGTGGAGCACGAACACGCCGTCGACACGGCCTGTCGTCATAAGACGGACGTATGGCGAGCTAACCCATTACTCACCGTCCACAGGCCAGCAAACCGCCACCTCCTAGAACCAAAAATTCAAAGACATTTGTGACATCTACCAAGAACCAATCCGCACTGGGCCCGGGTGGTAGATTATAGGCCCAATCCATCACACTGAGAGGAGACCTGTGTGCCAGCAGTGGGAACAATATATGCTGACTAGCTGTTGCCCGCGATTTCGTTCGTGTGGAAATTTTGAAGTGAATGTGTGAGAAAAAAAAAGTAGCCTACGTGCTATTCCAAACTATAATTAATTGATCTCTGTGCCCAATTTCATCCAGATCCGTTCAGCCGTTCTAGCGTGATTGAACAACAAACATCCATCCATCCAAATTTTCGCATTTACAATAGTAGTAATATTAGTTTAGATTATGCTATTAACAGGGATTTACTCGTATGTTCGGAATAAAGAGAGATGGCACTTGTAAATAATAAGTGGTCGCAATACTGTTCATAACGATTTTATTGTTCAGTGAATTTATTTTATTTGTCTCCCATTTGTTGAATCCGTGTGACCGAGCCTTGATAAACATTTGAATAGACCCTGTATCTGAGAATTTGTGGAAACAAACAGTATATTCCAAACATAGGAAGTCCCAAAAAGAAAACTAATAAAAACAGCAAATAAACAAACTCTTATTTGTTTAGAAACATACATCAACATGTGAACCTTCGGGAAAATAACAGAATATTTTATTCCCTTGAGATTATCTTTCAGGAATAAATACAATTATTTCTTTTCTATCATTTGAAATATAAAAATAAATAGAATAAAAGCATTGAATCTCAGGGAATTGAGAGTTTTCGAACACAAAATTGTGATATTTTATATATTTACAACCTAGACAAAGCCTTCTTTCAGACATAATGTTAGAACATTCGATAAGATTTTTTCCTATTTATTATTATAAATGTATTTGAAAGTTTGTTACTAAACCACGCAAAAATGTTAATTTGGATGATGGTCACACTGATTTGGATAAAATTTGCACACAGATACTTTATAACCTGAGTTAACACGTAGGAAGAACTCAGGTTATAAGCGGTGATAGCCGGTTATAACCGGATAAAAGTACTTTATCCCGCTAAATGACATTCTGGAGTCTATGCAGACGAAGAAGACGCTGGCAGAACCTAGTATAAAGTAAAAGAAACCAGTGCCCGCAATACTGTACCTACATCTCGCCCATTATGTTGAAGTCTCATGTAACAGGGGGCGAGCCTATTGCCATCAACCTAGCGCTATTCCAAACTCCGTGGCTGCTACTGAGAATTTCCTGCATAATAATATAGTCTCAATAATTATATACATACCTACCTACCTAATAAAACATTAGGTACAGTTAACGCTCTCCTATAATGTCATCTGAAAGTCACATTACTGTTATTGAAAAATAATTTTCTATTGAAGAAGACAGTAAAGGTAAATAATAACAACGTTACAGTTGAGTGTCAATTAAAGACAATTGTTATGCGCAAACACGTTCTAAAATGGGTAGGTACCTATCTGCATCGAGTATTATTATTCATCATAAAGTTATTGGAATTAAGTAGGTGAATAGGTGGCAATGATAATGGCCAAGGTTAGGTTTAGACGTTAGTACAATAAAATTGGTATTTGAAAATAGAATTGGTAGTAAAAACTTTTTAGATGCCATGAAAACGTACTACTTACTAAAACTATCTATCTACTTATTACTTAATAGTGTAATATTATTACTCGCAGCATTACAAAACGTAACGTTTCCTATTTTTTATTTATTTTTTACAACCTATTCGAATATTTTAGGGTGTTTATAAGTTTGTAAAAAGGTTTGATTTGGAAAACAAATTAATTAGTCTAACATAGCAGGCCTAATGAGTAAAATAAAAGTAAAACTTAATGGCATTACTTTATTTGAACCGAAAAGGGCCAGCAATGAATTCTAAATAAGTCGATTCATAAAGGTTAGAGAGGTTTCTTTTTTTAAGTCTAATGTTGTAAACGAAAAGTACTCAACATGTTTTTTAATTATGTATAAGTAGGCGAATACAATTTTAAAAACGTTTAAATAGCAGGCCTTATGAAGCCCAAAAATCATTACCACCATTAAACTTTTAAGAAAAATGGAGAGAAAAAAAGTAAAACCTAATGGCATTCAATATTTTTTGATCTTGAATGGCCAGCAGGAATTTAAAGTTGGTTGATAAACATAAATAAGTTCAACTAAATAGGTTTGATTTTTATTGCAAAATACGAGTAACATTCATACAGTAATAGACGTTAGAATAAAATTATAAGACTAAATTGATTTAAAACCTCAAACCATTACGATTGTTTGTCAGATAGCCGTTGAGAGAATATTATTATTATCAATTCAAAGAGTTGCAATAACTTCAATCATTCCATAATCCTCCTAATATAACGACGATTGTTACAGAACAAACAGCTAAGCATTTTCAATTAATCCCATTACTTTTTATGGCATTTTTGTGGTGGCCACTCACTTTACGCATACCGGCCCAAATTGATTAAAGGGTACTAAGAATTTTTTCATAAACGAAAAGATCAAGATTGTGATGAAAAGCCAAAATGGTTGGAGATCGAGTAAATTTTTAGGGTTCAAAGCCACACCACACACATCTGTTTTTACAAACTTTTATTTAACTAGCAATGTTTGTATGTACCTACTATGTTTGTTTAGGTCAAATCTTGTAACTAAAATTTAAAACAGTTATACCCAACCGATTGTGCTGAAATGTTGCACACACGCTTATTTTGGCTAAGTGTCACCCAAACTAAACGTGTATGTAGCTAAGTGAGGTCATTTTTAATCCAATGGCGGATTCCCAAAGATAATTATACAAAATAAATTAATAATTAAAACAGATTTTTGAAAACAATCTTTGTTTAAGTGCTATAAAAAGAAGAAAATAAACTTTAAATTAAATCAAACCATTTATTACTTTATACAATTCGGTATTCGATTTTTTCGGGATGTTTTCCTTCACCATTTTAAAGATTTTGCAAAAAGTTAATGTTATTTAAAAAAAAATCCTTAAACACTTTTATAAAACTGTAATTATGGCCACACTATTGAATTAGGAAATCAATGTAATAATAGTGATGATGAGTTAATACATAAATAAATAATATTGCCATAATAAGTGCCTACCTAAGTTGAACAAGATGTCCTCAAATTAGAACATTGTATATTTTTCTTTAAACGCAGATAACATTATGAACTTTGAACAGCCAATCACATGCAAATAATCTTTTGCGCATTTAGTGCAAACGATTAATGTCACTCTATTATTATGCACTCCAGTTTCGTGATCGATAAGTATTTCCATTTTATACTTTTAAAATTCGATTTATATTATAATTATCGAATGGAAACGAAAGTGTGAACGCGCCCGATACTCTCTTGTCAGAGTAATACAAACCGCACTTATTCCCTTGCGTCCGAAACGATACTAAACTTGTTTATATTTCTATTAAATACAAACTTAAAGAAGTCCTTTCAAACCGTTACACTGCTCACGCATTAGTAATCCAAACAGATAGTATAAAAGCGAAAGTAACTTTGTCTGTATGTAATCTTTTCAAACCTTACCGGCTGATCAGATTACGATTCGGCACACGGGTAAACCTTGGTTAAAACTTAGGATTTTTCTTGGTAATTCGTTCCGACATCCACACGGACGAAGCCGCGAGCAAATTCAGTAAAAGATAAAAATTGCAGTGCAGAAAGCATCTGTTCAACCTTTTTACATCTGGCTACTGCAGCAAGATCTAACACACCCATAAAGCCTGAAAAAGGGAGTCAACAGCGGTGGCGTAGAGGAGGCATCCATTTGCCGTCACGGCATGCGAGGCGGTTTTACGACCAAGGTGCACCAATAGATGTTTCACATCAAAAATTGGAAACCTTTGTTGTGATCGGTTGCTATAAACGAAAGCTGAAAAAAAAACTGAGACAAGTGAAAGTGAAAAAAAAACTGAAAGATTTAAAGGTGAAGCACCAAAACCACCAAACGAAGCATCCAAATGTTACTTAAGCGTTGAAAACCCAACAGAGCGCGATATCGATAAGTTTTTCGATCGATTTCGATCCAATTTCCCTGGCGCGTTGAAAATACTCGGATGTTTTGAAAAAAAGCGCCCATGCCGACGGGACCAACCTAATCCGTTCCACGCAATGGAGCTTATAATTCTCAAAATAGAACTAATCTAGAAACAATGTTCGTGTTCAATAATTCACCAGCAGTATCCCAGCGGTACAGCCCGCTCGTGTCGTGTGTCGCAAGTTAATAGTACAATTAGAGAGGGAACAGCGACTCGGTTCGGGATTACAGAATAATTAACTTAGTTTGCGGCGACTTAGGAGTAAATCCAAACAAAGCAGGCGTTATGTAGTTAACTTTTAACAGAGGATCATGATAAGATGAAATATTGAAAAGATAAACCAGTTAGGTCAGCTTGTTCATTGCGGCTCAGCTCACGGCAATAGAAGGAACCTTGGGGTTTTTAGTGGGAAGTAACCCGACATAACTTTCTCTCCAGAAGGAGAGTGTCCATGAGGATGACCCCACTGAAAAACAAACGTCAGATAATTGGTCCATTGCTCTATGCCCAAAGTGCACCTACGTTTGACGTACCATCGTTACAGGCCCTTTCAACAAGAACAAATATAAACTTCCAAACATATCTTACGTAGAGTATGAATCAATTCATACCTTGTTAATGCGATAAGATAAACTGTAACCGAAAGTAGGTTACGTTCACTAATTGCGCAATTACACTTAGTCGTCTGCCCGTATTCGGGTGCTCGAAAGACTTTACTCGAATTCGGGCACCCGATGCGTAGGTATATTACACTACGAGTAGTTTGAATGAAGTCGAGCCCTGAAACGGAACAAGATTGCCCGAAGGCGGACATACTCGAACCCGTTCTTTTACACTTAGTCGTTTGTCCGAATTTGTAAAGGCAATTTAAATTCGGGCAAACGACCAAGTGTAATTGCGACATAATTTGCAAGAATTATTTTACTAACATTCGGCGATAAACAAATCTCGAATAACGTGGATGGTGGTTATCTCGATACTATAGAAAAATAAGCTGTAAAACAAGTGTGTTGAAAAACTTGGTTTGATAGGTCTGACCATTTGTCATTACACACTCGGGTCCATAACATAACGCATCTAGAGCAATAATAAACTTTGTACAATTACAACATAAGCACGAATTCCATTATTTTTTTAAAATCTGTATTGTTGCGACAGCTGGGCAAAGGTTTCGTAGCATTCCACTCCTCCTCGTTCAGTTAATAACTTTTTCATTAATTGTTTTTCTCTTCTTAATTAGCTTTCTGCTACCCTAGATGTCTGTTAGTACTATAAAACCCTTAATCCACTAAAAAGTCCTGAACGAAACTTACAAGGTCAGACCTGAGAAATCAAAGCTTCTCGAGACAAGCCCCACTTAATTCTTGATAAGTTCAGCCTGTTGTGGACACACGGGTAGAAAATAAGTTTGATATTCTAGCTTGCCAATGATTATCTGCCTAGCCTTTTCCCAACTATGTTGGGGTCGGCTTCCAGTCTAACCGGATGCAGCTGAATACCAGTATTTTACATAGAGCGACTGCGTATCTGACCTCCACAACCCGCTAGCACTGGGTAACACGATACCCTTTGGTAAGACTGGTTGTCAGACTTTCGAGCCACTGACTACCTTAACGACTGTCAAAGATCCACAAATGACAGCCGGGACCAACGTCTTAACGTGCTTTCCGAGGCACGGAGGAAACTCGTTATGTAATGGGTGGTCACCCATCCATGGACCAACCTAGGCAAGCGCGGCTTAACCTGAAGATCGATCCGAGTGGCTGTTATTATTTAGCCACGAGCTCCTCCTCTATATATTCTAACTTGCCAATATTATTACGAAATGAAATAGTTATTTTTTTGAAACCAAGCCACGTGTATCCATAATTCCATACCTACTAATAAAAATGCGAAGGTAACTTAGTGTTTGTCTAGCTGTGTTACCTTTTCACAACTTAATGACCTGGATTTGGATGAAATTAGGTATAATTCTGGATATCTGTAGGTATGTATCCATAGTCTGGATGCTTATTATGCTGATACTGGCTGGTAAGATTTTCCCTTGTGATAATAAATTCGCGCCGCGAGCCGCGGCAACAGTTAGTTCATAATACAAAACCAATTTCAAACAAATAGAAATAACAATCTTTTTTACACAGGGTTTGTGGTAATTGAATATTTTATCTGAAAACTGGCAACACCGCTGGCATATTTAGACAACACAAAGATGAGTAACCGCTAGAACAAAAATATAATCTCTTTCTTGTTTTATTTGAATGGATTTCGTGGAAGACCTTTTTGTTTCCACCTTATTACTTCATAAAATGTAAAAATAAAAAGACCTAATGTAAAATAATAAAAATTAAGTACCTAGGTACTTATTCTTCATTTTTATTAACAGGGAAAATACCAGTGTATAAAGAGATTCTGAGGATTTCAATCAGCACGCGTAATAATTTATCAAGCTTGTTTTATTCAGTACGGTCTATTTTATAAGATGAATAAATCAAAGCTTAGGTCTATCTACTTAAATGGGCTCCTAACAAGTTATTTAGGGTCCCCGCTTTCATCTTTTCATTGATCGATTAAATATTTATGTTAATTGTAACGTTGAATATCTATCTTTTACAGGTATCTGTTTCTTCGTGTTCTTTGACGAATTAAGAAAAAAGGACTATAGATTTTTGGACAAAAGACATATTTTTGATTCATACTCTAACTACTTTTACTCTCATAATAATAGTTTATGTAGATATTTTTAATATGTATTCGTTTATTATTGTACTTACAAAAATATTTTGTGTATAATGTCTATGGGTCTTCGACGCCTGAAAATAAAGTGATAAATAAATTGTTATTTTTCCTATGACAGCCACCAGCAACCTTGTGGCACCGAGAATAAAGATCACTTTGTTTTTAACAATGATGAGAGGTAAAAGAATAGAACTGTGAAAGGACATTAGAGAAACTTTTAAATTCTACATTTTCTTAAAAGCTTGGCCTGTAAGATTTATTCTTAAAGCTTTAGGTACCACATTAGGATAAACCCAACTAAAATTCCTAGTCTTATCCAAACAAGGGAAGTCATAAAAATTACTATCGTGAATCACGTTAACGCGTAGTTTAGGTATTTGTTTATTTTTGTATACCAACATCTATTCACTAGAAAACAAACTTTGTTTACAATCCATGAAATATATAGTTCATTACGTTTTTAATATCGGAAGATATGAAGTTAAAATGTTTTTAGAATATTATGTTTAAGAAGTTATGAAGATAACATTAAGAAATCTTTACTTTAAGTACCTATAAAACATAGTCGCTCCCGCTGTTTGTATCTTTTAAAATACTCAACGGATTTTAATGCAGTTTTCAGCAATAGATAGAGTGATTCAAGAGAAAGGTTTATATGCATATGTATACACATTGCACCCGTACGAAGCGGGGGCGGGTGGGTAGTATTACTATAACTTTTCCGGGTAATATCAAAAATAATTGTACATTCTAACGTGCTGAAATGTCCATGGCAGGTTCTATCGAAATAATGCGAAAATTTTATAAAACAAGTTATTAGACGTAGACATACAGAATTATGGATGAATAATATGATTTTTACAGCAGATTATAGCTTATAGTTATTAAAATACAGATTTTTGTTTTGGGGAATATCATATTTCTCCCATGTAAATAATACTGTCCTCGAAGACTTGTGCGTTACAAAAAAGCCTCTAGTTTTTTGCGTGCTACATATCTAATAAATTCAAGTTTAAAATTAACTTCAGTATTGTTAAGACTATCAAGATCCTGCATTATTTCTTAAAAATAATAAAGAAATAGATACTTAACTTAATATCAAATCTTCGTCCACGATTTTCGTCATTTTTGTTATTCCATTTTGTAACATCAATATTTGGTAGTTTTTAAAATGTAGAATTGGCAACACTGCGTTTATTGTGAGTAGCCAATCACGTAGCTCTAACTAGTGACAGTCGGCCATTTTGCAACGTGCGTTCTTGGTAGAGCAATGTGCCTAAAGCAGTGATGAATTTTTTCAACAATATTACATTCCCTTTTGTGCGGTGGTCTGTTTATCACCCGTTAAGTTGTTTCTTTACTATTAGACCATTAAATATTGTATTACTCTCGGCCAAATCAAAAGTAAACAACAATTTTAGCTAAGGAGCTTCACTGATTTTTAATTCGTTTGAGGTTATATTCAACACGTGTTTTACATTCCTTTTTGTTATAATTTGTTACATTTTTTTGTTAAGTAACAAAAATGAGTTAACAAAAAGGAAGTAAGGGCGATTTTATACTAGTTACCTACTGAAAAATTCTTCACACGTTTATTTTGTTACAAAAAAAAATCTAGCAATGCTTTCACCTTACTTACTAGGAATACTAGTAGATAGCAATAGTGAAAATTAATCTTGGCTATGGTCGCAAATCATATTTTCTTCAACATATAACCTGACGGTCGTAATTTGCAAAAAACAAGGGAAAATTTGAATTTCACCGGTTACCTTGACCAAAAAATTTTGTGTTTCATCTTCATATTTTGTGTGTATTTATTGTGTAGTACCTAAAGTTATGAAAATGATGATGATGACGAATGACTTAAGAAAGAATTATGAGACTGATAAATTGATCTCGAATATTAATTAGATTAAGAAAAAATATGAAACCATTAAAAATGTGACATTGTGACCTGTTTTGTGATTTAAAGTTTTATCATATTTAAAAGTTTTATCGTTTTTACTGTTTTATTTTTTAGTTTTTTTTTTTATCAAGAGTTTATTTGGTATTATTAAAAGTTCAAATGAACCTATCCAAGTTGTATCTAAGTTGTTCAGTTATTATTTGTGATTGATGATAATTAAAAAAAAACGGAATCCTATTTTGTTTTGTTGTGAAATTGTCCTAATAGTTCCTTTTGGTTTCATTTTTGTAACACTTTTCATTTTTGTAACGAATTTCATTTTCGTTTCTTTTTGGTGACTGTACAATTTATTTTAATATTACCCTTGAACCGTAACAAGCTTTACTTTATTTATCTTAAAGGAAAATTAGTAGCTTTTGTTTGCGCATATCATAAATATTACTATAATTAATAATAATTTATTTATTTACTTTTATTTATACTTACTTTTACTACTACTTATTACTACTTACTTACTTACTTTACTTTTATTACTTATTTTTACTTTTTTTTCTTTATTTTTTTTTATTTTTATTTTTTTATTTCTACATATTTCAGGAGACGACAACGTGAAAGATGAAAATTTCAGTATATGATAATAGTGATATTATCTTATACCACCGAAAAGAGAATGCTCATGGAAGTATGGAATCCCGTACCATGCTGCATCAAAATCAAACCTTGTTTTTTATAGACTACACTGATCGTATTAACTCCTACAAAAATTATTTTTGAAAAAAAAACCCGCGTTTCAGAGTTATTTTATAAAATCGAAACTAACCTAAAAAGTAGGTCTATTTTTTCGACGCTACCAACGACGTATTTTAACACACATACATTACATTATTGCTCTAAAAACAGCGTAATACACTAATCGTAAGAATTACGAGTTAAAGTAACATCCACAGTATGCTTGACTGAAACTCGATTTTATTTTAGACCTTTACATTGCCAATAGTCAGTCAGTACAGTACAAATGTCAGATGCCACAGATAAGATAACTATAAACCATAGAGTATAGTAAGTGCTATAAACTAGTCGGGATTTAGGGATGTAATCGATAAATCAAAATCTTTAGGCTGAGAAAATCTATTTTGTTGCAAATAGCAATAAACCAAACTAAATCGATTTGGTGTACTGATCTTACTTAATTGTAATTAATTTTAGAGTCCGCTCGACAGACAAGGGTTTGTTCAATTGAAACGGAACGTCATTTATATTCAGTTGAAACGGAACGTCATATAAAGGGAGTAAAACAATATTCGTACTTTTAAACTCGAAAAGTATATTTCCAGTTCAAAAATCAAATCCCCGACGCGTAATGCCGTAAAAAAATATGAAACTAATTACTATAATATTTTGGTTTTGAGGCGCGAGACTTTTTGGTACCAACTTTGGTCATTGTCCTTTCGTCTTTCTATCCTAGTCTTTCCCCTAGAATGTTCGAATCGACTTACTTCACTGGATGCAGATGAAAATCAGTATTTTACATTGAACGTCTGCCATCTGACCTTCGTAACCCAGTTAGTCGGTAACATGATACCATATACTGAAATATTACGGACATACATACATAAACTCACGCACTTTCCCCATGGGGGTAGGCTGAAACCATAGGACGCCACTTGCTAGTCCTGCTACGATCCTTACATACTCCTTTTGCTTCGTCCACGTCCACACATCTGGTCATACACGCACGCCGGTTGCTAGTACTACGAAAGAATTTTACTTTAATTAACGTATTATTTAAACATTGAACTATTGCTATTCTAACGTAATTCATAACTCCATAGCAGCTCTTTTTTAAAAAAAAGTACCGTCTAGCAAAATACCTATACAATAGGTACGTAGGTATCCTATGGGTCGTCTCGTCTGAAATTGGCCAAATTGATCGGTAATGGAGCTTAAAACATTCATGATACACCCTTTTACTGAAAGAAAGATGCCGAATGAGGGGCAAAAATGGACAGAAGTCGTCTGATTTCAACAAACATAGGAGCACTTTCAGTACGGCCGACCACTTTAAGTGTGCAGTTCTAGGTGGCACTGCTTATCAAGAAAACATACATCGATATGTCAAACTCGGTACATTTATTTTAGTTCTGTATTTTCCCGCCTGCACAGATAAATTGGTTGAAGTGTAGTTTGTGAAGTTTTTGACATTTGCATTGGTTTGATTGTTACTCAAGCGCCTATATCATTCAGGATCATAAACCTGTGTTATATATTCTGAAATTAAACTTTAATCTAATTATGTACAGATGCCAGCACATCAAGCTCCCGAAACTGTCAAATTTTTCCAATCAACCTTGAACCTAATGCTATAGCGATAAAGTTGAAAATCTATTAAAAAAATTTGGCAGATTGTAGTACCTAGATTGATGTGCTGCATGGCGTCTGTATTTTAAATGCAAATCTTTTATTCATCACCATTTCAGCCGACAACGTCCACTGCTGGACATAAGCCTCCCCCAAAGCGCCCAAAGGGGGGATTTTGCCATAGTCGCCTTGGCTTGGTAGGTTGGTTGGCAATCGCAGTAAGGTTGTTAAAAAAGCACAGAGAACGCTGCTGCCCATTTTCTGGTAAGTCCCTTAGTCGTCTCTTACGACACCCACGGGAAGATATGGGATGGTGCTATTCTTTACACCGACACCATACAGTACTTTTATAACTTACGTGAAAACTTTCAGGTTTCCAACTAACAAAGATTACTGTCAAATATCTGCGACTGATATCCAGGACAAATGTAGGTGTAGTAAAACCTTCGATCAATCCTGTGACTGTTATCATTTAGCCACAAGCCGCTTACTGAGCCCCTCTCACGCTCGACCGATCCCATCAGCACAATACATGTTTTCGGAAAATGAGCTGTTTATTAATTTTCGACGTAAAGCTTTTTATGCGAGTGCGACGCAATATAGTTGTAAAAACGATGTGATAAAAATACAAGCCAAGCAATAACATGATGTCAATATGTCGCAGTTTTTATTGGACATGCTGAATTTTATTTTTGAATAAGTGAAATTATAAACCTAAAGAGCCGTGAGGTGTCCTTTTAGTGTAAAATTTCGATACAATGTAATTTTTTTTTAATTTAATAATTAATATTTTTTTTTAAATTAATAAGTTACAAATAAGTTTAAATTTTCTATTATTTTATTTTGTGCTGAAACCTGAAGTTATGACCTATGTAGGGATGAATCCTGAATGGCCTTTCTAGTTTTGCGATCTTTTATACACATAGTGGAAATGGTAATGACGGTCATGTAATAAAATTGCTTATAAAATCAATAAAATTGTAGCTAGAAAAATATGCCAAAGTTTATTACAGGTAGGTAACACATACAGGTACACAGCTTTTAATACCAGATGGAGTATACATAGAAACTGTTAGTTACCATTGAGCCCCAACTTAGATAAGTCTGTATCTTGGAGGTCAGATAAACATGTAACTATTCGCCTAAATCATTCGTCATGCAGTAATCAATACAACGCAATGTAATGTCTTAGAATCGCTGCGGACTCCGTACTTTGCAAATGCAGTATTAGTTATAAAATACAATAATTATATAATATGTTTCTTTATTTGCTTAATTCCTGTCATTACTAAAGGTCATAAAATTAAATTACGATAGTCACATCACATTCTCCCATTTATGGCGAGCAAATGGAATAGACAAATTGCTAAGTACTTGAGGAGATTATGTTAGAACCGTGGGCCAATTCCTATTGACTACCTCAACTAATAAATATTACAAAATTGTACGGTTCAGAGAACATTTATATACAGACAAGTATTTTATTTGAAAAACCGGCCCAATGGGAAATATCGTAGGGACCTCAATAGAGCTATTGATAGCCACTCCACACACTAATGTATGTACGTAGATTTTTTTCAACCCTCACTTACATGTATGGAGGGCCAACCCTATTTTTTTCATATTTTCACTTCAGTTTTGTGTAGCGGTTCAGAAAACACCTACTCTCGAACCCACCGCTCGAAGAAGCTAATTCACAAAAACAAGACATTGGTATTAAAAAAGGCCTTTGTGTGGAAACTATACACACCCTAATATGTTACATGACAAACTATACACAACCTTATACGTTTATGCGATTTCATCTCATGAGTTCTCGATTATACTGAACAATCTACAGGTTGGAAGGGACACCACGTTACGGTTACCATTTAGTACATCATTCTAAAAAAAATAAGCCGTTCCATACATTTTGACCGCGTAGGTATTGCACTATTGTAGGAAGCAGCTGACTTTTTTTTTAATTACCTATGAAAAAATGTGGGGGGCCACCTTTTTTAATTTTAATAAAAAAAGTCAGAATGATGTACTGAGTACGTGGTAAAGGTTTTCGCGTCGTTGACCCTTCCACCCCGTATGTACTGACTGGACAGGTTTTTCTTTCACATCTATGTGTTTGTCTAGTTCTTTCTGCAAAAGACCATCTCAGGCACGAATCTGTATGGTCCTCATATGACTTGACCGTGACTGTAAAAAAACACCCTGAGATTATTTCGAAAACACTGACCTCAATACCTCATCATTTATTTATTTACTTAACTACAACGGTTGCGTTACAAACAAATTACAGTAACTAAAATTATAAAAATAAAAGAGACAATAACACATATTAAAAAATAACAAAGTAAAGCAAAATAATTGAAGTGAAAACATAAATAAAAGAAGTTTTTTTTACATGTTTTAAAACATCATGTATTGTGACGTGTTTTTAAAACCAATTTACAGAAACACGTTAAATAATTTATCCGATGGTTTGGCTACTTTTCCATGTGAGTGCGTAGCGTGATGGACGTTTTAGTTAAAAATCGAATGTTAAAGGTTTTCCTACATCTGCACTTTTCCACCCCTGTCCGCTCTAATGGACAGGTAGCCTTACAAACGCCCTTTTGTCTCTTTTTAACTGACCTACCACTTTGGAGATTTGAAAACCTTTCAAAAATCGCTTCGATTTATGATGCTGATCAAACAAAAATGGAAAATAATTTCTCTTTTTTTGAAGTGTTTAAAAAATGTGCTGACGGCAATGGAACAGTGGGGTGAAATCGGGACGATAATAGGCAACGATTTTCCGATAATTTCGTCGGAAAATTCTTGTAGCGAGGTGATTAGAAATAGCTGCAGCTAGTATTCTGTTTCGTTTTTATGTACATACATATGTGCAATAAACCGTTTAGTCACTTCAAAAAACTTTTTTTATATTAAAATTGTATTTGAATTCAGTATGTACATACGCCAGCACATCAAGCTACTACAATCTGTCAAATTTCTTTAATAGATTTTCAACTTTATGTCTAAAGCATTAGAGCAGGTTCAAAGTTGATTGGAAAAATTTGACAGTTTCGGGTAGCTTAATGTGCTGCCATCTGTAGATTATAAATTACAAAGTACAAATGTATAATAGTATAAATTTTTTACAAGTATTAAAACGGTTACAGGGCCAACAAAGACAAAAAAGTGCCCACAAGGCTGGCAGCACTGCCACGTTGGATGGCAATACTTATTCTTTGGCCAAAAAATAGGCCCGCCTTCTGGTCACGTTAAGAGTCGAAAAACACTTGTGATATGGAAAACTGATAGACACAGTAAGTATCTACTTTTATTGCAAACCACTAAAAAGGGATACAGTTCTATTTGGTTTATAATGGGTCGGTTGCGTTTGTTTACAAACAAAAAAGGTCACATACGCACTGCTGAACACAATAACAGTGTTCACAGTTTTCAAATTGTGTGCGCAACCCTAATATAATAATGCGCAAGTTTACTACGAGTACGTCTATTTACGAATATTGTGGTTACGTCACAACTTAATTAATTTATTGTACACAGAAGAAATGAACACGTTTACACGTTGCTTAAGCGAAAAAGACTTTATGTACAAGACAAAGAGAACAAACTAAATGAAGAAATGATAAGTGAAATTTTATTTATTTTATTCGCCAATTATGTTTTACGACTACATGGCACTTAAACACAACTGGTGAAATGTGGGTATACTATTAGGTATACCTCTACCTTACCCTTCGGGGATTACAGGCGTGATGTTATGCTTATGTTAGGTTTATGTTTATGTTTCAAAACTAGATGAGCTCGTAATCGAACTAAAAGTACAGTTGGTAATATTTTGTGTTTATTATTTCAAGTGTCGTAACACTTTTGAAAGCTATTTTTTCTCAAGAATTGGGGCTGACGATTATGCCAACAGCCATGATGCTGCTATACCGTTTATCTATTATATCCAAAGTTAACGCACTCAAAAATATGAATATCATTGTCTAGTAATGACTAAACAATAATAAAAACACATTCGTGCTGGAACACTTTTAGTAAAAATCTCACATTCTATAAAAGTAGTTATTTAAAATAAAGACTGCCGTTGGTCTTGTGGTCACAAGCGCGACTGCTGAGCAAGAGGTCCTGGGTTTAATTCCCGGGTCGGGTGAAGTATTATTAGGTTTTTCCTTCAGAATTTTTTCAGTAGCAGCCACGGAGTCTGGATCTGTGCCCAGTTCATGGCAATAGACTCGCCCCCTATTACATGGGACTATACCATAACTGGTGAAATGTGGGTTTACCAATAGGTACACCTCTGCCTAACGCTTCGTGGTTTACAGGCAGGGGTGATGTTATGTTAGTTATTCAACATTTATAAAATTGTTCAACGTTGCTTCGGAGACCCTCTGTCTTAAAATGGCATTGCCAAAGAGATTGGATTAAGGATTCCGCCTGGAACTCACGGAATTTTCATTGTTCTGTAATATTATTGCGGCAATGTCCTTCTAGGAAAACCTACCCTACGACCTAGAATCCTAGGTATCTGTTTTATTGCTCTTTATCTGATTCTGAAAATAGATAGCATTCATAACAACGCAACATTGTGTACATTTATAAAAAGAAAGCCTACCACTTTGGGGGAAAATCAGTCGTAATGTTATGGGAAAAAGCTTATTTTTCCGTAGAAAGTCTTCTGATATTAATTTATCGTACAGCGTGAGCAACATCAAACGCTCAAATAAATTATTAACATAAAAATCTGTAGCTGGTATTTTTTGATATCTATACAAAATAAAAAAAATGTGTCTGTTTGTAATTTCAAAATAACAGTTTTTTATTGAATGCATATGAATGGTGGTATACAAGGTTAATTTTTCAAGTGGGCGTGGATGGCTAAATCCGAAACTATGATGAACAGAGAAAAATAATCAAAGGAGTCTCAAGCCTGATTTTGATGAAAACTAAAACAGCATCATTAGATTTTTGAAAAATCAATATTCCTACCCAGGAATCAAACCCATTTATTTCGGAAAAAAAAACACACTGTATTATTACACCATTCGATAGCGTCAAAGGATCAAATTCAAAGGGAAATAATGACATACGGCAAACTAAACGAAAGAGTTCATTTTTGATAAAATACATAACAGTATACAAACAGTTAGTAGTATTCAACGAAACGTCGAACAAAATTACTATTGGCGCCAAGTTACTTGTAACTTTTAATTTCACTGTTTACGATTTTTTTTTTCTTTTACTCCGCGAAGGGTCAATAAAATTGAAATTAGAACACAATCGCTTCTGTAGTGCGTCGGGGATGTTCGCAGATGCGCCTGTGGATTGTTTTTACGCAACAATGTGAAAAAGGCGCGCTTCCCTGGTGCGCAAGATGTGGCGCAGCACCAATGCCAGTCGCCTGGACTGTTTATGTGGGTCGCTGTTGAGCAATTACTCATTGGTTGTCGCAGCAGTGATCCACCGTTATTTGTTGTGTTGTTTCTTTCTATCTGTGCTTACTAACATAGTCCTAAGTTTTACTAACAGTTTTTGAGTCATGGATACTCGAATAAAGAGAAATTCTATTCTATTCTATTTTTCATTCGGTTCGATTCTTGGGTAGGAATATTGATTTTGCAAAAATCTAATAATGCAATTTTAGTTTTCATCGAAATCGGGCTCGGAACTCCTTTGATCCTCTGATCCTTTAAGTATTTCTCGCTTATTCCTAATAGTTTCGGAAATGACATTCCACGCCCACTTGATAAATTAACCTGTATACGGTACTTATAACAAAAAAACTATTTTTAAGGTTCCGTACCCAAAGGGTAAAACGATAATGGTACCGAACCCTTCGTGCGCGAGTCCAACTTGCACTTGGCCGGTTTTTAATTTTTCGTCTATCTGTCTGTTCCGGCTTATCTCTGAAATAGCTTGACCGATTTTGACGGAACTTTTAAAGGACAGATAGCTGATGTTATAAGGAAAAAGTAACTTAAGATACTTTTATTTTAGAAAATGGATTAGGGTTCCGTGCAAAAAAAAAACCCATGAAATTGTTAATAAAATCCGATTTAAATTGGGAAGTAATATTTTTATAATAATTTAACGCGAATGAATGCCGCGAGCAACATCTAGTGAAGGATAAAAAGGAGGAATCGTTTAAAATTCTCTTTGCAACGAATATTATCTATGTACAATATAGACAGAGTCATGATCTATTGTTATCAAACGAAATTGCCATCGCCCGCGCCCACATGAAACGTCGATATATTAAAATGTCACCAAGTGATATGAAAGCCCACTAACACACAATATTTTTTGACAGTAGTCTACTGCTTGTTTTTATTAAATATTTGCAATGTTTGCCTACCTATGTATGTAATTTAGCCGGAAAATTAATAAACTTAGTAGAGTAGACGTGACTTTTTTCGGGTGCAGATAGTCGATTTGAAGTGTTGTCACTATGCAAGTTATGCAACCTTTTGAAATATGTATTAATACTGGAATCTTTCTTTATCGTAAGATGTGGCGGCAAAACAAAAGCGCTCATTATACCATTTCACTGCTTTCACATTTCTGTCTTGAAGGTGTAGGAAACAAGTATGAGCATGATTGGCGCCGCCATTTTCTTTTTTTTTAATGGCGCTGTAACTGCAAAGAGCCATTTTTATGAACTTATATAAATAGGGTACCTATAATACAAGAGTCCGCACAACGCTGTCTTATAAACCATGCAGTAAGTTGCAATCCTTCAAAGATTAAAAAAACTCACACACACAATCTTAAGTAATCCTATAATAAATACGACCTATTTCTAAATATATTCAAGACGGAAAGGGGTGAATATCAAGTTTCCAAGACCATTTCAGATACTTACTGATATATATCCGACTCTCCTTATATTACGCCATGATTTGACCGACCTCCCCGAGGTAATACGACCGCAGCTAACCAGAGAGTATCAATATCGTGCGACGGTCTGAATGATGGCTTACCTTTGCCATATTCTAAAAATAAAAATAAATGATGGTGTTCTGGATGTTTAATGGAAATAGTAAATCCCCACTCGTATCAAACGACGTTTTTCAATACACTTTCGAAGAACTAAAATATTAGAACGGAAAGTATTTTTGTCAGGAATTATTAGGAAACTACTACTACTAGCTTTCGCTAGGTTGAAAAAGAAGCAAAGATATGATGCCGCTAAACAGCCTATTAAGAAAAATAGAAAATTCAAATATTTTTGAATTTAGAACACAAATAAATGTTAATTTGTTCATAAAAGTATTTGTTTTAAATAATCATGTTTATCTATGATATTCTATTTTTAAGCACAATTTAAATACTTAAAAATATTTACGCCGTAAAGACGCATTTGCAGAGATTTAAAATAAAAACAAATACCGCCGACGATAGTCATTGAACCCATTTG
Source organism: Eurois occulta (assembly GCA_950022335.1). Taxonomy (NCBI): domain Eukaryota; kingdom Metazoa; phylum Arthropoda; class Insecta; order Lepidoptera; family Noctuidae; genus Eurois; species Eurois occulta. Next base: position 13,792,707 of record OX465498.1, on the reverse strand, counting down.
GACTTAGGATAAGTATAGTTATCATTTGGCGTGTGGTCAAAACAAGTACACAGGGTAGAAAGGACTACGACACACAAACGCTTACCCCGTATTCAGTACATCATCCTAGACCCCCCTACACTGAAATTTCAGAGGTATTTTTTTAGGGTTCCGTACCCAAAGGGTAAAACGGGACCCTATTACTAAGACTTCGCTGTCTGTCTGTCTGTCTTTCTCCAGGCTGTATCTCATAAACCGTGATAGCTAGAAAGCTGAAATTTTCACAAATGATGTATTACTATTGCCGCTATAACAACAAATACTAAAAATGAAAAAAAAATATTAAGGGGGGCTCCCATACAACAGGTATGATTTTTTTGCCGTTTTTATATATAATGGTACGGAACCCTTCGTGCGCGAGTCCGACTCGCACTTGGCCGGTTTTTTAAATCAGTTGTTCCATAAATTTTGACCGTGTAGGTTGCTGTTTTTTAGGAAATAGTTGTTTTTTGGGTTCGGAATGATGTACTGAATACGTGGTAACCGTTTTCGCGTCGGTGTCCCTTCCACCCTGTATAACAGTGCCCTCTTATTCCAACATAATTATGTTGCAAAACGATTTCACAGATGCGTACGAACAGCGTCATTCGAGCGCCAATAGAACACTGTAGCTTGGTAAGGTCATTTCACTCCAGAGATTAGTAATATAAGGTCTACTATATCATTCTGTGACGTTCAAGAAGGCGTTAAAATAACATCACCGTGAAAGCCTACTGATTTGACACCATCAATCATCGAATAAGACAGAATACGCAATACCTTGCTGAAGGACAAACTTGCTTATTTGAAGCATAACTGCTGTTGTATGTACGGTGAATCTTAAAACACCGACAAAAATTACCTAGATTTTTTTTGCTAATGCTACGAGGCTACGAACTCTCGTAGCGTTGCTACGAATTTACTAAGCTTGCTACGATTTTTAACCAAGTTACGGTTTATGTTTTTCTGGCATTTTTCTTCCAGTATGATTATATTTTTTTAGAATCATGCCAACACACTGACTATTCTATATTTTTATACACAATATCTTGGCAAATAATGAGTCCTTAAAATAGGAATCTTTGATTGAGTGATCCAGAACACGATTTTTTCAATGTTACTGCTACTGAAATCGGTAAAGTGAAAGCTGTTTTGTATAATGTGTTTGTTCAATGAGGGGGCTCAGAGCCTAAACAAACGACAATAACTGTCAAAACTATCAGTATTTCGTCTGTACGGTCAGCAACCGCACATTGTACTTTGGCCTAGTAAAATACTGCAAATTTAGTTAATTTATAAAATGTAGTATTATCACGTACGCAAGTACGTCAGTCTTCGGTTTAATATCGAGCTCACAACAACAACATCCAAACAACATCCAACATTTTGTAACATTTTCTATTATTTTCTTGTAATATTATTTTAGTGCAATTTCGTATTAAATACCCTTTTGAACATTAACATTTATTTTATTAACATTCAACATTAAGTGTAAAGGCTCATGCCCTTACATCGTCAACAAGCTCAACATAAATATTTCGGTACCTTATGTCAATCTAACTCATTTTTTACATTTCCATCAGAGTTATCGCTGATGAAATCATAGACTGTCACTCTATAATGTTTTATTTTTTGAAAACGTTCCCCCACTCTTGGAATTTCTCCTATATCGTAGGTAACATTTAAACTCACTAAACAAACACCCATACTCGAGACAACTACCTGTAGACATATAAATATTTGTTCCGTGCGGGAATCGAACCCGCGACACGCAGCGCACTCTGTCTAACCCTCAGGCGTTTCATGTTAGAGCTCGGACAATGAACTTTTCCATCTACCATTTAGGAACTTATTTCGGGCTTTATCGTCAACTTGATCAAGTTTCAATCAACAACCTGAGTGTTTGCCTTCCGATGTGAGTACGTCATATTGTTACGTCATACGGCGGTACATCACAGGAAATTAACAGCGTTTTTGTGGATACATTTTGAAAATTGTATTTGTTTATATTATTGAAACCGCTGAAAATGGTCAGATCAAAAGTTTCATCTATGAATAGAAATGTGGATCCCAATATTCTAGTAAGATCACGAGCTTATATGAAAGCTTTTTGATGAATATTTCAAAACGAAAACCTCTCCATTTCGAAAAAAAATATAAGAAATAATCCATTAAAAATATATAGACGGATAATCCCTGCATTTATTACTCAAATTACACAAAATTTTCTCCGCATAATCTGGTTCAAGGACGAGACTCAAATGTTCCCAAAATTTCATTCAATTTTCTTCACGAATATTCAGAAAATTCGATCTCGTTTTGTAAAAGAAATAAGGCAGCTTATCCACTGATACGTAACACTGACAGCTTCAGTGAAGCGCACGGAATACAAAAATATTGATGTGAGCACAAATTGTTTTTGTTTCGAGCATACGGGTGAAATAGTGTCGAATATCGAATGACACGCCTCAGTAGGTCGACACCTTAGATAAGTAAACGTCGTTATGTCGACTATTTTTCTTAAAAATAATAACACGCTATTTGTAGTCTCTGGATAGACGAATGTATTCAAAAGTAAAACTAGCTGTCAAAATTAATGCTAGAAAATATAATCTTATATTCATACTTATCATCCTGACAGAATTTCTCTTTAATTATGACTTTAGAATAAAACCACGTAATATTTAGACACATTAAGTGTATACATACTTTTATTTGTCAGCATCACGTATCTAACGTGATGCTGACAAATAAAATTGAAAAAGTAACTAAAAACTAATTTTACTTTAATTTCATATTTCATAAACTTATACTGTCACTTACGGGATATCTTCCGTGCTTTTTCATAATTTTGAGCTCCCGATATTTCGACGCTATTGCAGGCGCCATGATCGCGGGTTGACTGGAGAATGCGGGTGGATGGAAAATAAATTGTTAGGAGCAGACAAATCTATCTACCCTCTTTCTTTGTCTTTTGAATTATGATCAATCACGGAAGATATCTCGTAAGTGACAGTCGGACAGTATAAGTTTAGTTTTAAATCGTGAAAGCTTAAAGCAGTGTTCAGATTTCATGCCACCAAATCCCATGGAGCCATTAAGATGTTCCGACAAAGATACATAGATATCCGTGCAACACGTAACCTTGTGGCATACCATGACTTATAATATAGCAGTATTGTTTTAATCTACTTCTGTATTAGAAAGTGATGGCGCTAGACGTCCTGTATAGCTCCATTTCTTTCCGACACTAGTAGTAGTGGTACGGGCCCAGTTTTCACTATCGCGCAGTCTGCCTAAAACAGATTTGTAACACATAAAACAGTCAAGCCCTTTTGTAGCCATCAATAAAAAATAAAAAATAATATACAAATCGTTTTAATTTCAATTATAAGAAACAGAAGCATCTAGCTTCATAAGTAGTAAAACATAAATAAATCACTCCAGAGAATTGTGTTGTCTGATGACCCGGTAGTATAAAACACAGAGTGTATCAGTTCGTTATCTCGCTCGGTGCAAGGTCGAGTGAGGGAGACGGATTATTGTGACACTTGTAGGTACCGCTTGTTCCTTTGATTGATAGATTGTTACTGCTATTGCAGTTTTTGAGGTAGGGGTCGGCTTCCAGTCTAACTGGATGCTGCTGAATACCAGTTTTTTCATAGAGCGATTGCATATATAACCTCCACAACCCAGTCATACATAATAAATAAAAATTTATTCAGTTCGCATGACACATGAAATTAATAAAATAAAATAACAATAAGCATTTTGCGCTACATTTTACATATTCCCTGGACTCCACACTAGGATACCCTGTGTCGTGGGGTCCAGTCTCTTCCCACTTAAGGCTAACATGTTAGTTTTAACCGAACTAATTACAAAAAGAATAAAGAGATAATTGAAATAAAAAAAGGTTGCATTTAATCACGGCATTCTGTACATCGGGTATAACCATCACATAGTTAATTGAATTAACAGGGATAAAACGTAACATCAGATACTCCTGTTTTTCCCGAAATTTTCGGTAACGGTAAGGGTATGTCCACCCACATTTCGCTAGTTATGTTTTCCCATAGCGAGCTTGCCCATTGTCAACAACTGAACACAATTAAAGCCTTAAAATAGAGTGCTATTCAGAATAAAAAAGCTAGACTCGCTATCATCATCTGCCTAGCGTTTTTTCTAACAATGTTTTGGGTGGGCTTGCAGGCTAACCGTATGCAGTTGAATGCCAGTTTTTTCATCGAGCGACTGCCTTTCTGACCTTCAGAACCTTTGTTCAGAACCCAGGTACTTTTTTTTTAGGTCAATTTATACAGTTACAGTAAGCACTGTCTAAGCTTCCACATTCGAATCTATGTCACCGGATAAAACCTCAACCCCTGTCATACAGGCTGTCCTAGTTCAGGAGTTGAGACCACATTGATGTAATGTTTATTGAAATTATAGAAATAAACTTATTATTATTATTATAGATACTGTGATACTACACTCGCTAGATTGTTTGGTAACAAATCCACCTTCTATATGAAAACACAACCAACAACTAAAAGCAATCAAACCCATAACAAAGGTTTAAGGCAACTCCATCCACCAAGCTTTAAAAGTTCTAAAATACTTTAATGAAGCTAAGCCCGTATCATTCACATCATGAGACCATGACAACCCTGTAATACCCACCCCGACTTATTCAACTTTTTCAACTTCCATTCATGCACAGTGTGGCGTTTTTATCATGTTATGTTGAAAGCAATATTGCCTAAAAATGAATTTACGTAAGTACTTTTAAATAATTTTGTAAATGTCACAGTCAAAACTGGATCTGTCAAAACTACTTTGACACTAATTATACTTTTAGTTTGAAAAAAGTTGGACTTTCTATAAGAACTGAGGCGTTCACCTGATCGACATTGAACTTCCAAAAGTCATTGAACAAAAGTTGAGACACCACACGAGAGGTCTTGCATTTATTAAGCTATTCATGTCAACTAAGTTAATTTCTGTTTTATTTGAAATTGCAAAGGAGATGGGCCATCTTTGTAGGTAGAAGAAAAAAAGGCATGGTGAAAGGCACCCAAAAAAAAAGCCTTCAAATACACGTAAATACAGTTACATTTATTTGCAAAGGTCAAAGTGGCTAGCTATATCGAAAAGGTTATGTAATACACGTTATTTAATTTGACGTTCCAATGTGTGGGCGTGTAAAGGATATGGGCACGTTAATGTTTGGTAATCCGTTAACTGTATTCGTGAAATGCTGGGTTAATTCTATGGCTAATGGATGAGGGAAAAGCGAGTTTTATTTACTGCTTCTATGTATATTGTATTGACTGCCTCGTTGATCTAGTGGTCGCGAGCGCGACTGCTGAGCATGAAGTCCTGGGTTCGATTCCCGGGTCGGGCAAACTGCTATTGGGTTTTTCTATAAGAAATTTCTCAGTAGCAGCCACGGAGTTTAGATTTGTGCTCGCTTGATGGCAATAGACTAGCCCTCTATTACATGGGACTTATAAAAGACTGGCCAAATGTGGGTGTACTAATAGGTACACCTCTACCTAACCCGTCAGGGATTACAGGCGTGATGTTATGTAATATTATAATATTAATTCAATTCATGTATTAAAAACCATTTTTTTTTAGAAGTGATCGGGTTGATCACTAGCTACTGGCCTAAAATCGTAAATCGTCGTAAAACGTCCTGCTGCAACTCGAAAATCGAAAAAAAAAAACTTTACAAAGTAATAAAAAGTTTCAAGATGAGAATACGTACGGAATTAAATTCAACCAATTTATCTGAGATTTCTTGCATCGAACCGCGGAAAAAAATTTAATGAAAATCCAGACAATCGCATCGTAACCATGTCTGCCATGTTTAACCAAGATAATAATTTCCAAGGTTTGCCCAAAGAGGCTTACTGTAATCCCGTATTGGAACATCGTGGTACATACCCATTTTCCTCATGCACAAATTAAAACATTTCTTTTTTTTTACTTATGGTAAAGATATAAAAAAATGCACGGAAACAATTTAGGTTTTTTTATGGAACTCAGAAAGTTGTGGATACAAAATAGCGAGGCTGGTGTTTCCAGTCGGCAAAATAATTTATCTGAGATGATTAGGTGGTGGTGGTGACACCGATATTATAGGTCGGTGTTGATAGATTATTTCCCAGGGTCAAAAGGTCCAACTAAGACTCTGAAAACCGACCAACCGAGTACACCGCAGAGCATAAGACTTACTGGTGATATTGAATAATGAACTTTATCTGCAGTGTATCGAAGTGCAAACTTGTACGAATATTGTCGGAAACTTCAAACGACTTCTCAGACGTCTTCGAGTGCGCTCGCTCGGGCTCGTTTGTACTTCGTACGTAAGATGGTGATAGATAAAGTTCATTATTATGGAGCCAAGAACTGTAGTATGTACCAAATGCCCACGTGTATCAAACTTAATACATTTTTCAATACACTTTCTCGTAAACTGAGTCTTATCGCACTACGATAAGGTTTAACATCAGCGCGGATAAAAAAGGAAACTAAATCATATAAGTTTCCTAATAATTCATGACAAAAATACTTTTCGATCTTTTATTATATTTCTTCACATTTGTATTGATAAACGTATTAAGTTTGGGCAAACCTCGCTTGCGGCTCGGATGTGAATTCAGCCTCGACTGCAATAATAAAGATTCCTCACTTTTATCAAAACGTGTTATTTCTTTTCTCTATTCTCGGGGAGAATAACTATTTTATGGTCAAAACACAAATGCTACGCTGACTGACGGTAATATTTACGTTACGTGTAACCTTACGCTTTCTAAACAATTACCAAAGTTGATCCAAGTTCAATGTCCAACATTACATATACATTCACATTAACACAGATAATAACCATTACAAACCAATTATCAGATGAAAATCGTGTGCCCACCAAGCGTTAGAATGTCTATTCGTAAGCCATTTCTGTAACATGTAGGTAGCGAGTAGAAATTTAAAAGCCAGTTACAAGAAATTAACGATAATATAGTCCGACCATATACAATGCGCTGTTAGACAGTTAAAAATTAAGCCAATTTTGAAACAGGTATCTTAGCAAAAATTGGCGCTATTTAAACTTAAATAAATCACTATGATAACAGCGAGTCAATTTCAGGTATAGGTACTGCGCAATACAAACTTAAATCAAAACTGAGGCCCGCGCTTACACCACCAATAACTAAATACAAATTAATTTAGCGTTAAATGTGTTTAACGGTGTGTGGTGTAATTGGGCCTGAAATAATGTCAACAGTAAGTCAGCGTTCCAATTCTGCACATTAGAACAATGATGACAATCTCGTTAATGATGAGTTATGATAGAACAATTATTACGACAGCGTCAAGGTCGAATCGCCGAAATTGATGTAATAGGAAAGTACGTCGTGGTCGAAATAAGTTAAAAAATAATTAAGTAAAATAAAAAAAAATGACATTTTATTTCAGGCAATATACCAATATACACCACAATAACTAATAAATTGAATCGGATAAAATTGTAAAAACAGTAAATAGTAAACATTAAAAATACAAAGAGAAGATTTTCAGCCAACACCTGGATAGTAAAGCTGCTTGAAAGTTTGACTACAAAAAGTAACAAACACTTGGAACAGCTCGAAAACTATTCAAGTCGAGTGTAATTCGAGTATTGTTTCAGTAATTGCATCCTTTGTCTGGCTTATAAACCCCAGCTTTTCGGGACCGTCTACAGTTTTACTGTTAAAATGTACTCTCAGTTACACAACAACAACACACACACACACAGTTACAAGTGCTCAATAAATATTTTAACAGTTACTGATGAACAAATCTGCACTAAAACTCGGTGCCAAATTGTATGACAATTGACTTATTATCGTTTGTTTGTAGAAGAGAGTATTAATATCTCTCGCCTGGCAATTAGTATTTAAATTAAATGTCACTCCAATATAATTGGAGTCATCTTCAAAACATCTCAATCAGTCACAAACAAAATGTATGTTTCTTTTTCAGAAGCTTATTTTTTACAAGTAAAAATGTTTTTAGTTTTTTCTTCTAATTCAAAACCCACCCCTACCTTTTACTTTCCATGTGATGTAACCTTGCAGTTTCTTTTCATAATGTTTTGACAAAAAATAATAGGTATATACGTAAGCTACGCAACACTTGCAAATTTTAATAAAATCTAATATTAAAAAAATATACACCCAAAGAATTATATCTAGCCTCTAAAATACAACATTCCAAATAAAAGCATTCCAAAACAACAAAAAAAACTACTTACAAAAAAGTTTTCACATCCAAACTTTTTTCTCACCAACCAGCACTTCACTTCACTTTTAACTTCAATTTTAGAATCACACCACTCTTTTTCGTAATAGTTGATTGTTTTTCTGATGACGAATTTATTTAGTCGATTATTTTCACTAGTGATGATTTTACGATAGTGATAAGAGATTATCGTGTGTACGTTTGTTTCGTACGCGCGCGGTCTTGCTACTGGTTGTATTGTCGGGCGGGCGGCCCGCCCAGATGTTATCTCAGAAGTACCATTACACGCGACGCGAACTATGAGCGAAAGCGGGGGGGATTTAATTGTTTGATTTTTCTGGTTTGTTTTGTATAAATGCTTAGTCTAAATGTGGTGTTGTATGTTGGTAGAAATGGTGGGGTAATTTTTTAATCAATTTCAGTTTCTTTGCATTGGCATCTAATTAATTTATAGACCAGTAATAAAGAAATCAAAATATATTTAAATATCAGGTATAAAGTTAGTTATATTTTTATTAGTTTTTTTTCTGCAATAATTAGTCACAGTTACGCAGCTGCGCTGCGCTGTGCTGTTACCGTAGCTGCTGCGTAGCGCCGTACCAAAAAAAAAAAATTTTTCGTTTTTTCTTCGAGGTTTGAGTACATCTTTACCATAGTATAAATCAAAGCCGCTCCCGCTGTTTGTACGCTTAGATCTTTAAAACTATGCAACGGCTTTTAATGCAGTTTCAGCTGTGAGCAGCAGATAGAGTTATTCAAGAGGAAGGTCTATATGTATATTGCACCCGTGCGAAGCTGGGCGGGTAGCTAGTAAATCATATAATACTTGTCGTAAGTAAAACTTACTTTCTAAAACAATGTGAAAGCAACATCATACTTCAATATTAAAATTGTCTTCTCAAATCCTGCCGTGCCCTTTTTGGTTAGACTCGTTAATTTAAAAAAAAAACTCAAGTTCATCTTGGAGACAAATTAATTTAAATGAAAAAAAAATACGACTTTACTCTGCATGTTTACATTTTACAACCTTACAGATTTTTTTATTTAGTTTGTTACCTGTACATTACCCCACATAAGATGCATCATCCCTGTAAAACTATAAGACACTTGAGTAAAGCCATTGGCAGATGTTGTTAGTAGGTTTTTCTGATATTATCTAGTACATATACTCCCCGCTACCGCTTATGGCTTGCACCAAACCCTCCCGCAGGACACCCCGTTGCCGTCAATTGTTTCACTCGTTAAGCACTTCGTAAACACGTCCGTTTTAATGATGAGAGCTGCAAAGGTGTCTGCAGTTTTTATACCTACATTCCCCTTAAGTGTTTGTTTTTACGTAAACTACTAGAACTATTTGATAAGGTGACTCAAGGGTATGATTTGGTTTGTAAACAGAATAAGGGCCCGGGACAGGTGGGTTTGTAAACAACACTGGTACGTAATCATAGGATTTTTTTAGATAACCCGAAAATCTGACACCCAGTTTTGCCAAGGTATATCGTGTAACCAGTTGCTGGACCGTGGAGGTCAGATAGGCAGTCGCTTCATATAACATACTAATATTCAGCTGCATCTGGTTAGACTGCTAGTCAATCCCAACATAATTGAGAAAAGCTAGCGTAATGATGACTTACTTAGCTTGTATGAGTAATGATAATGAGAGAATTTGTTTACGAGAAAAACTTGATTCAGAAAAGTAATGTCACTGATCAATTGATTTATTTATTATTGATCAGTCATAAAGTAAGTACGTCATTCTATGATGCAATTCACTTATTTACGACCCATTGACGACTCTACATCAACTGCCATAATAAAAAATGTTGTACTCGGTGACACCTGTCATTTAAGGTACAAAGTACAGACGCCAGCATATCAAGCTACCCTAAACTGTCTTCCCAATCAACCTTGAACCTAATGCTTTAGCGATAACGTGAAAACCTATTAAAGAAATTTGACAGATTGTAGTAGCTTGATGTGCGTCTGTACATCTGCAACACACTTGGACCGAAGTTGACGATCTCCTTTCTCCAAATGATTTTAAACCATAAAATGTTGAAGATTTAATTTAAAATCGAATGAGATTTGACAGTTTGTAGTAACTTGATGCGGCGACTGTATTGGAGCTACCGCACTAATACTGCGCCTACCGCGTCGCTGGTTCCTGTTGTCGGAACTTAGTCTGGGCTACTTCTTCCCAATTCTAGTGCATGTTTCATTATTCTTTCTCATTCAAAGAGCATAATCCAAGCTGCTACTGAGAATTTCATGAACGGAAAACTTAAAAACACTTCCCACCTTCATTAGTCGCGCTTGCGCCACTAGAATAACGAACACAGTGTTTACACAAATAATTAGGTTTATTTCATCAGAAACCTATTTTTAAAGGTTATTAAGTTGTTAAATGTTATCATGTTTACCTAATATGATGCTACCTATATAAAGAAAGATTAAAAGTGACTGGAAAGTTATACGAACGTCTTGTATCTTCCACTTACTTTAAATTCAGAGATCACCTATAACCTACAGTTCAAATATTGAAAGTATGAATCGTCACCTTGCGTGGATACCTATCCACGCAAGGTGACGATTCCTGGGGTAGGTACATTCATAAACAGAGTACCGAAAAATAGATTCACAGATCTATATAAGTTTTTAAACTGTCATGGTCACTAACATTATCATTAACACTAGAAACGGGATATTTACCATGTTTGCTGTTTGTTTTGAGTCCCCGATATTTCGGCCCTGTTGCAAGCACCATCACACGGATAAACTGAAGTTATTGCGGGCGGGTGTTTATGAGCAGACAAATCGGTCTACCCTCTTTCTTGTTCGTTTTTTGCACTCAGCAGTACCGCTACCACTGTCACTCGCAACTCGATTATGTTCCCGACACACGAAACTCAGTGTCCACTCGCGAACTTTTTTCGTCACTTTTTCGGTTTTTACACAGCTGAACCACTGGATTCCATGCTCTCGACAGTTGAAATCCATCGTTGTAATCTGAATAGCATCTGCAACCAGTCTAGGAATATAGTGGCGTTCTGTCGAGATGACCTGAGGGTTATGTAACTCAATCCAGTGGTTCGATCCTGATTTGAACCAGTGCCGAAAAAAGTTTCAAGACCTACCCAAGAATAAAGATCATTTTGTGTTTTCATTTTCATCGATTTGGTGTTGGGTAAGGAAATACTGTTAGCCTGTGTCATCCCACTGCTGGGCAAAGGCCTCTCCCCATGACTTCCATTTCCAAATCTTTCTGTCTAGGGCTAATACATGTAGACCCCTAGTCGTTAGATCTGTCCAGCTCGTCCCGCCATCTCCCGCGAGGACTACCGCGTCGCCTTTTGGCTATGTCAGGGCTCCACATCGTTTTTTTGGCCCACCGCTCGTCGAGCTTACAGCAGACATGGCCAATGGCCAGTGGCCACTTCAGCTTAGCGGCTTTTTGAGCTTCGTCAGTAATTTGTGTTTGCGAACGCAAAGAAATACTCAACCATTTTCCTACTAGTGGTTTCGTAAAAGGTAGATTTTCTCCCACATAAGTTGTAAAAAAATAAAATTTCACTGTGGGAACTGCTAGTGCATCTGCAACGAACGTTGAAGATTAAAACGCTCTTCTATGAAATAACGATTGCTTTAGGTAAGTGACAGGAAAGTAAATGGCAATAAAAAAATAAAAATTGATACCTAGTGCTTATGTAGACACTACAGTTACGCCCAATGTTTCAATTCGGGTGTATCTACTCTGATTGTAGTAATCGTAGATTGTAGTAGTCACATTGCTATAATCACAATCTACAAAATATTGTGTGTTACGAATTTATACGAGGTTGAAGGGACACCGACGCGAAAACGGTTCCCACGTATTACGTGTAACTGGTAGCCCATTGGTGTAGCCTAAGTATTATTCCTCAAAAACCTCAGTTGAAGTCTTTATTTCGTACCTAAATATATAAAAACAAATGTTTGTCATTAACCGCCATGAATAGCCAATTTGGTGAATATTTTTATCTTATTTACATACAAATAAGTACCTACTTACATACCTAAAGAATAATTAGGTCCGCTTTAACTAACCAAGAGCAGACAGATTCATCACGACAGGTCATAAGATCACCGTGTGCACTTAAAATCGTTAATTAACCAACGTGTTTATTATTAAATCTCAAAAATTAAGTGGTTTATTATTTGCAGATGGACACATACATAATAATATGTTGTTTGTGTGAGGATGAGATAACCCGCCGCGACCTCAGCTATTGAAGCAGATAGCGCGTTGAGGGTGCGCGGGAAACTGGACGATTGGAGACATGTCTGAAAATCTGATAAAAAGTAAATGTAGAGGGAAATGTGCATTGTGTGTGTAGGTACTTCTTCATGCAACTGGCATAACACTATTTTCAATCTAATTGACTGAGAATTGATCGTCACTTCCACGGCATCCTCCGGGAGCAGCGCAAAGGACACTGGCTGTTTTGAGGTGCAGACGGAGGGTAGAAAATAAAAACATAGGTAAGTATAGGTATCCTAGGAACGGACTCTCTGGAGCTTGTAGCTAGATAGAAAATATAATCTGATGGTCATTTTAACCAAAGTTTTACTAGCTATCTAGGTGGAAGTCATTATTATTAAGTATACCCAGTTCACATATCGTGTTGGTGAATTAAGTGCAGGCCAGGGAGAGCGCGCGAGGCGGGCGAGGTTCTTTTCATACTTCGATCGGCTCTTTCGACAATTCGCGGTGTGAACCAAAGTATGAAAAGAGGTGAAACGATAACGACGCCTCGCTCAGCTCGCTCGCTAGCTGACGATGTGGCCTGCTCTTTAGAGTTGAGACATCAAACCTATATGACACAGAGGCAGGTTACAAAGTACCTAATACTTACGTACTTGAAACGATATCTACATAATATTAATTTCACCTTGACATAATGTAAGATGGACCTAACCCGCCTTATAAGCCAGAGCATCCCTTCTCCTAGTTAGGTATCTACAATCTCGATGACTCAGTAGGTCCAGTCCACAGTCCGACACATATCAAAAGTCCCGATCTAGACGTGTAGGTACGGGCAGTATCTCAGCGCGGCATACGACCGCGGCATGGACACCGGCGTACGCGCACGTGCCCATCACGCCAACAAACAGCGGACGATCGCACCGAGCCCCTTGCGCAATGCTCCCGGAAGCAATCGCGTTGTGGATTTATTTATGATGTAGGTATATTTTTGAGTCAAATGGAGTGTAAGTAGAGAGGCCTAATTCTAGTAGTGGACTTCTATGAGTTGATGGGTAGGTACATTATTATTAATACAGATTTCTACAAGACTGATCGCTGTGGCAACAGACATCTTGGCAAGAACACAGGAAAGTCAGTGATTGAGCTGTGGTGGCCCCAATGGTACCTAATGTCCCTGACTCGAATTGTAGATCATGGGGTCTAAGGGAGAGGCAGGCACTTAACTTATGCATAATCAGCCTATAATGTACCCAGTCCCACTGGTGAGACCCTCACACAGGCTCCTCTCTATGAGATTGAATGGGCCATAATCCACCATGCGATGGTAGATGTCAAGTCTTCAAATTTTTGGTTCTAGGACATGCCGAATTTTCCTTCACCGTTATGATAGCAGTGGTAATGAAATAAATTACACAAAGTAATGCGCCTGCCTGGGTTCGAACCCACTGAACGTTAGGGAAGAAAACATTGCGAGAAAACTGGCATTTAATAGACCCACAAAATCCCAGCCCATGTGGTAGGTGCCCGACCCCCCTCTTGCCAACGAGAGGAGTAGTGACTTTATAGGCTGGTTTAGAGACTGAAGTTTTGAAATAGGAGTTATACTAATAGACAAAATTGATCAGAAATTCTAAACTTAAACCAATTTTTTTTTTAATACTTATGAAACTAAAATAATTCGTTATTTTAAGGACCTAATTAGATCTAAAACTTCGAGAATTCTATTCAAACAAGATAGATTTCTGAAATAAATTATTTTTATTTTTCTGTCTTAAATTAACTAGTTAGTAAAAATAGTTTAAAGTTTTTTAATCAAAAGATTTGTTGCCTAATTTTGTTTTAGCCCTTAAAGTTATGTTTATTTTATTTTACAGTGTTAAACAATTTCATTGGTAGGTAATTAATCAAATGAAAATGTCTTATAAAATTGTATTTTTTTAATCTTTTAACTTAAAACCATTTACATTGGCATTTAATCCTATATTGTTTTGCTCAAACAATTTGCCGAATAGGGAACTGTACAATTCATTCTTGCTCTCTTCACTCCAGGAGGCTGACTTCTCGGGAGCCATAAAGTTCACTAACTGGTTATGAACTACATATTTAATTTTCCTTCCTTTAGTGGCTTTCGTATCCACTTTCCTTTTCATCTTGCTTCTCATTTGCTGTAATGCTATCCATTGACGACTCAACTGTACAGGGTCAGAAATATCCGCAGACTTGCATTCAATTAGTTCTCTAAGCAATTGATGATAGAAGTCGCTGTCATCAAATATCTCTGGGATATACTCATCATTGTCTTTACGGTCTCTTGTTACTGGGTTTACTTCTGTCTTTTCTACATCTTTACTTTCTTCTTCTGGGATATCTTTTTTGTAACCAATGATGTCATATTCAGACCTTTTCAGCTGTGTACGTCTCACTAACTTTTCTTTATCAGACAAAATGTATGATATTTGTTGTAAGACTGTGTTTGTTGGTGCATTTTTAATGTTTGTGGCTGTGGCCATACGTGTTTTGTCATTCCATTTTTGTATTGAAGTGTCTCTGAATGTTTTGAAAGCTTTGTGGGATTTGGAGATGTCAGTCTCATACTCTTCAAGTTTGCGTTTCTTTGCTGGTGCTGTTTTGTTTTTATTTTTAGGTGTTGCAACCTCCTTTGTAGTTTCCTCTTCAGCATCAGTGTCCGATGGTATCTCCTCGTTGTCAGTGTCACTTGGAATTTCTTCATCACTGTCTTCTTTTGTTGTTGATTTTGCATCAGCCTGTTGTTTGCTCAAGTTTTTGTTACAGATTGTCTTTGTTTCTGGATATTTGCTCAAAAGCAAATTCTGAAGGGAGAGTAACCTGAAAAGATAGAATGAAAAGGTAATTTAGTAAACAAAATTCAGTAGGCATAACTTTAAATAAACATTTAACTATGAAAAATCAAAATCTAATTGTATTAACAAAACAATCAAGAATTAAACTTACTTGTCCAAAACATTGTTAACATTAGCTTTAGTTGCATTAGTCTCTTCTACAAATTCCTCATTCTCCTTCAGCTCACTATAAGCTTCAGGCATTGGCATTTGATTAGCCGTATTTACACATCTTTGGAGATGTATCCTCATCTCCAACAAACTCTCCCATAGCAACAGTTGATTCCTGACACAAATACCTTTCTTAGCGTCTTCAGATAAGTTCTGTTTTTTAACATGTTCAAAGTTTTCTTTCATAGGTTCGTCCATTTGACTGATATCATAGCCTTCTCCTTCATCATCA
This sequence comes from Eurois occulta, assembly GCA_950022335.1. NCBI lineage: Eukaryota > Metazoa > Arthropoda > Insecta > Lepidoptera > Noctuidae > Eurois > Eurois occulta. The sequence continues at coordinate 13,776,893 of OX465498.1, read as the reverse complement.
TCATCCTCTTCATCACTGCCTTCCTCATCACCACTACCTTTGTCGTCATCTGAATCAGCATTCAATTGTTTTTGGAACTGAGTGATACTGTAATCTTCACTTTCAGCATCTGAATCTGAATCTTCTAAATCTGAAAATTTCTCATCACTAGTTTTTGTTCTAGAAAGATCGTTCTCTGAATCTGAGCCATTTGAGTCGACGAAAGAGTCCTGTATAATCTTTTGAGGTTGTTTTTGGTGTGGCAATTCATCGTCTGAGCTACTGATTTCTTCATCAGATTCTTCGAGATTTTTCCGCGATACGACTTGTCCCTCATACTTTTTACTAACATCGCTCAATAAACCCACGTTTCTTTTACGGAAATCACTGATAGCCGCCTCGACTTCGCTGTCTGATGAACCCAAATCATCACGCGTAAGAGTTTTCGGTTTTGTGCCGAAAACTTGGTCATCTTCAATGTCAGCACGGGGTTTTACCGTTAGAGCATCGGCTATTTTATCAGAGAGTAGCTTCTGTGGTGTTTTCTTCTGTTTTAACTTCATTTTTCAGATATTTTGTAATTTTTAACCAACAAAATACCTTCACGTGTTTATGACATTGACATACACTCTTTTCTTTATTTGATGAATGAATGATGCTCTCTGGTACACCTCTTCAGTCCTCTTCTCTGTCCGCAAATGTTTTCAAAGTATGTTACATTTTATTCTTGAACTTCAAAAATAATAAAAACAAGCCGCCTAACAAACCATCCTCTAAACACTTATAAAATTCAGTGCTAAAATACTTAACAAAACATTTTTTAACATAAATTGTGGCATAAACCAACGTTATTTGGTTTGAGTGTTCAATTGCATGTTGTTATATCTAGCTTTGTAAACTGTACTAGTTACATTATAAGCAGTATACGTTTGTCTTAAATATAAATTATATAATATTTATTAAAAAAATATACGGAATACCACCTATTAAATCTTTAATTAGTAAATAAATAAACTTCAATAACACATATATTATATATTTTCAATAAGAACTGTTTTGTCGGCTATGTGAATGTTTAATTGGTTTCTTTCAATTCTTTCCGTTAAATTGGCGCGAAAATTGACATTAGTAGTAAAGTGATTAAACTGTTGGTTGACAAATCAAGGTAGATAGCTACGAAATCCGATCGAGAAATAAAAACATTTGTTCCAAACTGAATATAATTAATCAAAATGCCTAGAAGAAGAGTAATACCGAAAACTGTAAAGTGGTTAAGTGAAGAAATACATGAACCACAAAGTTTAACCCCATCGTTTCACTATTACGAGTAAGTTAACCTGCAAATGTAAATTCAAAACAACTTTGTTTTTAATTTACTTTTCGGGCCTATACAGTGGTTTCTGTTTGACAGGAAGTTTGAGTTCGGGAATATCATAGCTGGAATTGGAGATTCTGTTCTTATTTCAAACGCTGATGCAGCGGAACCGGATACGGAGGCAGGTTGTGATGCAGCTCGAATTATCTCATTGTATCAAGATAGCACCAACAGCAATGATCCCTTTAGAGCTAAGGTTCAATGGTACTCAAGGCCCAGTGACCTGCCTAACTGGTGTTTTAGTAATGTGGAACCTATTAGCTTTTATGAAAAAGAGGTGAGTTTACAAGTTTTACTAACTATTGTCATATAAAATAATTTAATTATTTATTTTTAAAACACACACATCAAGGGTAATTGTTTCGCAGCAAGCTTTATTTGAATAACATCACAATACCTGTATAATTCTGAAACGGTTGGACACATTCACCATTGTTTAAGCATTGTAACTTTCAAATCTTTCACACAAATTCACTTTCTAGGTAATAGAAGACCACCGTCCTTTCAACCAAGATGTATCAATAGAAACATTCTTCAAGAAATGCTCCATCACTTTGACCATAACCAAAGATATGGATGAAATAATCAATGAGCCATACCACTACATATGCAGGTACCGGCTTATGGCCAAGGGCAGGCGCAAAGTACAAATTGAACCTGTACTAGAACAAGAACGAAGTGCCATAGCATTATTAAGTACACCTAATAAGACTCCGTCAAAAACGACTACCCCAAAAACACCAAGTAGTTTAGTCAAAAGAATGAGCCGAGTTTCCATCTCAGAAAAGAACTGGAGTGTCAGCAAAACTGATGGTACAAAACTATTACTAAAAAGAGCAATATTAGCAGACAAAAATGAGAAAGATTCACCTAAAAAAGTTACTCCGAAATCAACTCCAAAAAAGGTAGCAGACACACCAAAGAGTTCTAAGAAGTTGTCTAAGAATAATATAGAAGATGTTTTATCTATGGAATTGAAAGAGAACTCCGATGATGAGCTCCCTACTCTAATTATAAGGCAGCATGTACCCACCACACCAAAGAGAAAGCAGTCAATATCTAAAATAACAAATGAGGAAATAACTCCTAAAAAGGTTTTAGTGTTTGAGGATGAAGAAAAAAGCACTCCTACCACTCGAAGAGGGAGAGCAAAAGTTACTATTAACTATCAGGAACCTGAAGTTTCACCAGTGAAGAGGACTCCTAGAAAGGCAGTCCATAAAATGTCAGAGAGTGATGATGATTTCCAGCCTGCTCCTCGGACACCAAAAACGCCTAAGACTCCTAAAACACCCAGAACTAGGACACCAGCACAAACTCCAAAACGCAGTGTGACTAAAAGAATTTTGACTAGTCAGCTGACACCTACTCTGCATAATAGAGCACACTCCATTGATAGAATTGATGGTAAGAATTACAAGCTTTTGAAGACTATTTTTAGTTATTGCATAAGCATCATATCATAATCAACTTATCTTTTAGGAGCTTGTGGCTAAATAATTACAGCCGCTGGATCGATCTTCAGGTTGAGCCCCGCTAGCCTAGGTCGGTCCGTGGATGGGTGACCACCCATTTCATACAGAGTTTAGAAAGCATGTTAAACCGTTGGTCGTGGCTGTCACTTGTAGATCTTTGACAGTTGTTAAAAAATGTAAAATACTGGTATTCAGTTGCATTTGGTTAGATTGGACACTGACCCTTGGTTGGGGAAAGGCTAGGCAGATAAATCAATGAATTTATAAGAGAAAAGTGAGCAGATATGCACCGCGGTCTCAGTGTAGATTCACCATTAAAAAAATGATTTTGTAAAATGCATACAATATTTAATTTACATTCTGTTGCTGTTTTAGAGTTCATAAAAGAAAACAAGTCCTTACCTGGGAGAGAAGGTCAAATGGAAGAAATTCTATCATTTGTTAGATCAAAATTACTGGATGGTACCAGTGGGTAAGCTTACTTCACTGTTTGTTTTGTTGTTATTAATAACACTGAGGGTCACCTACCCTAAAATGGTTAACCCCCCCCACCCCCCACGTAGGAAATTTTCATTGGTAATTTATAAAAAACTGTTTCATATATTTTCGCCGTGTAGGTACTGCAGTTTTGCAGGAAACGGCTATATCTAGAGTCAGTGTCCCTTCCACCTTGTATAAAGTTTGCTTGGGGGTAGATACAAAAACTTAAAATCTAGCTGCCTTGGTTAACTAACCTGGCAAACTTCCAGCAATAGACAGATTGAATGTACCACTTGCTTTAAAACTAAGACAAACATCTTCTTAGCAAATATAAGGCAAAAAGTTAAAAATTCAGCCATGTGAACTCCATTCACTGATGCAGTCAATAGATCATCAAGTGTGCAGGTGACAGGGCATGAAGTACAAGATGGATCACCTCTGACCCTCCCATGAACCCTCATCTGTGGAAATTGTCTTTGCTCCGACTGTCTTGGCTTCGAAGTCTATTTAGAGATATCCCACCTTTTATCAAAATGCTAAAGTTAAAACCTGTCAAATTAATATAGCCTCTTATTTCTTCTAGATGTATGTACATATCAGGAGTACCAGGTACAGGCAAGACAGCAACTGTGAACTCCGCTCTAAAGTACTTGAAGGAAGAAGTAGACCTGCCAGACTTCCAGCTGGTCGAGGTCAATGGCATGAGGATAGCTGAACCCAGACAGGCTTATGTGCAAATATACAAACAGCTCACTGGTAGGACTAACTTTGAACTATGTTATAAGTAATACAATTAACAAGTACAAGTTATTTCACTCTTATTAAGTACTTGTAATAAAACATAAATTGGAATTATTAATACGCAATCATGAAAAACATACAACATCTGTAGAACAATACAAAAAAACGATCGACGAATTTATGGTCGAAAACATAAGGTTCAAATTGATTTGTTTAAATTTTTAGGCAAATCAGTGGTATGGGAGCAAGCCTGTGCATTGTTAGAGAAAAGGTTTACAAATCCTGGGCCAAGAAGAACACCAACAGTATTGCTTGTGGATGAAGTAAGTTATAACTTTCTTGTTTAAAACTGTTGTAAGTAAAAGATGTGTGGTTTGATCTTCAGCCTAATTTTTATTTAGAAAAGTTCCTCTTGATGCCACTTCTATTGAGCACCCCAATTATCACAAACCAAGGGATTTCATAAGGAAGATATTCGTCTGGTCGACGTTATAAATAATGCAATGAAATTTGTTGAACTGTGAAAATGAAGTTACAAATCAAATGATCGACCATCAACAAAATTGCAAACAGACATCTAATCAATATAACGTCTTCCTTCCAGTTAGACGCCCTCTGCACCCGTCGCCAAGACGTCCTCTACAGCATCATGGAGTGGGCTGCCCACAACACTGCGCTGCTCACAGTCCTAGCAGTCGCCAACACGATGGATCTGCCTGAACGAGCACTGGCGGCAAGAGTCGCCTCCCGTCTTGGTCTGACCCGGCTTACGTTCCCGCCCTACACTCATACGCAGCTACAGAATATTGTTGCTACGAGGCTCGCTGGGGCTAATGTCACTGCTGATGCTGTGCAGCTTATCGCCAGGTGGGTAATTAAGTTAAATATACTTAAAGGATTTTGTCCACTACATTGTACCACGACCATGAACGTGTCAGGCAAAAAAATATCCTTTGTTTTGAATAGTATGAGACTATGCCCACTAGACCGTTCCCGGTTCCGTCGCCAACCAACACCATCGCGTGCCATGCACGTCGCGTAAGGGCACCGGCAATACTCTCGCGGGCAATTTTTTACGCACCGTTTATGGCACTTTTCAATGCAAAGAATTTAGAGTTTAGCCGCGTATGACTGTTCTAAACCATAAACGCTGTTGAAACATTCTAGTGGGCATAGTAGTCCGTGTCATGTTTCTTTCCGTGCCAGATACGCTCATAGCACGGTCATGATGGTATGGTGTAGTAGGCAGACTCCTTAAAACTCCAACTAGTGGTGTCACAGTTCAGCATGGTAAATGGGTAACATACTTCCCATAAGTAAAATAAAATACTACTCAAGAATCTAAAACAAAGAAATCGTTCCATCCATGGGAGCGTTTTCATAGAAACCAAGGTGTTGCTACGGTCTGTCATATCGATTTTGGGCGACTTTGCCGCTACGGATTATTATGTTACAATTTCGGGCAAGTTTTCGAAATTACTCGTATACCTTGATACTTTTCTTTTCAGTAAACTGTTGTAGGAGACTGCAACCGATTTCAGTTGCTTCAAATAACAAGACAATCTTGCTTGCCCCTGAATTATGAATCAACTTTTCAGGAAAGTAGCAGCAGTATCTGGCGACGCTCGTCGCGCGCTCGCGCTCTGCTCCCGCGCTTTAGAACTAGCCGGGCCTGAGGGTGCTGGTCTGAAGGAGGTGCAACAAGCGCTCGGTGAAGCTGCGTCGAGCGCGGCTGTGCGAGCTATCAGGAACTGCTCCCCTGCTGAGAGGCTCATGTTGAGGGCTGTGGCTGCTGAGGTGAGGTTTTTTGTAGATTTTACTTTACGTTCCTTGAGAAACATACGTGTTCGTCGATCGTATACGCTGCGTTAACGGAAGTTACTATACAAGTAGCAAATCTACGAGAGCGCTAACGAAATGTTTTTTTTACAGGAACTGGTTGTTACAACCTACATCCTCTTCTAATATACTACTACTAAATTTAGAATAATATTTTCAATACTTTTTCTAGGTGGAAAGAACAGGCTCAGACGAGACGACCCTCTCCCGCGCACTCCAAACAGCGGCCGCAATAGTATCTCTCGACGGGCGTCCATACAAGATAGCGCCATCTATCCGCGCGCCCACACCATCGCAAGCGCACGCTATATGCACCCGTCTGGCCGCGCTAAGGCTCTTGCTGCTAGAACCTAAGCCTGCGGAACCGAGGCTGTTGTTGAATATTAGTGCTGATGATGTGCATTATGCTACGAAACAAATTACTGTATGACTTCTTTGTCCAGACATGAATTAGGGGAAAACATGATTATGATGCTAATATCCATCGGTGTATTAAGGGTCTCAAGCCAATAATTCCTGTAACTTGGTTGTTGATTGGAGTATGTATGACTGTAGAGGTCAAAGTAGCCAATTTTGTACATGGTCATTGAGTTTGCGGGTGTTCTTTAATAAAGTACAAAATTTAAAAAAAATGACTATCCTCAAAAATACAATTTAAAAAAAAATGGTTACGACATGTTTTTGTTCAATTATGAAATTTCTAAAGTACACACATTTATAATGATTTACAACGATTTTTAACGTTTTCTATTGACCCAGTGATGTTATTTAAAATGACTGATAGTGTAAGTTTTTAATAAATTATAATATAATGTAATTTTACAATGTTTTTATACAGTTATTTCATTGTGGAGTCTCCAACTTGAATAATCTTGATGAGGGCTTCAATGTTGTTGTCTTGCACTGCTTTCCTACTTGCTGCTACTACTGCTTTGCCGTATTTTCCAACTGTAATAGAAATGAAGGTAGTTTTAAAATGTTACAGTACTAAAAATAAAAATATTAGTACCTATGGGCTGACTACAAACTCGTAGACCGATTTAAAACAAGGGCTTCCTAAATCCTGAAACGAGAGAGTACCTCTGAGCCTAACAGCCTGCTGCAAAATTGTGTGCAAACTTTTCAAAGCAGTTACTGCTTGTTCCTGAGTAGAACGTCTGATATAGCATCCTGTGAGAAGTTCTTCATTCAGCATCACCACTTCCTTGTAACGGTTTAACATCTCCTTTCTAGAAAAGAAGAAGAAGAGAGGGTATGTGAATAATTGTTACTAAACAAACAGTATTATAAAAAAAACATTCGTAGGAAGTTATACAAATCATAGGCTGCTGCATCTTGAGCCGCTGGAAGTAGAGCAGTTATAAGTTGTGCTCGCTCCGCTGTTTCTGCAGCTAATCGAGATCTCATCTCTCCTATTTGTGATACATGCTCCATTTCCTCGCGAAGTTTCTTTTCAGCTTCGGGAAATTGGGCTAACGACTGAAAAGCAAAAAGTTGTATAAAATCCCGCTAAAATTTAATTTGTCTATGGTAAGGAAAGAACTTCACTACTCTTGAATGAAATTAGTCGATTTCAAATGTGACATCTCTAGGATTAAATGGCGGCGCGTCAGTTATAGCCGGCGTGGGAGAGTTGTCAAATTGTGTGATTCAATATTCTTTATTTGCATTGTGGATCGTTAGAATCGAGATTCTGGAAGTTTTTTGGTGAAAAAATATATGAAAATGGTTGAAAACAATGATATTGAATTGTCTGAAGCTGAGGCAGAGCAGTATGACCGTCAGATCCGTCTGTGGGGCTTAGAATCTCAGAAAAGATTACGTGCATCGAAAGTTTTGATCATCGGGATAGCGGGCCTCGGCGCTGAAATTGCCAAGAATGTTATTTTATCCGGAGTGAAGAGTGTATGTTTGTTAGACAATGAGAAGCTAAAGGAAATAGATCTGTATTCGCAGTTTTTGGCCCCGCCTGACAAAATCGGGGAAAATAGAGCAGAGGCTTCACTGACGAGAGCAAGGGCTTTGAACCCGATGGTCGAGATTACATCGGAGACGAAGTCAGTTGATAACCTTCCCGACAAATTCTTTCAAGAGTTCGATATTGTTTGTGCAACAGGCCTGAAGCAAGAGCAACTTGAGCGCATCAATAACGCTTGCCGTGACAGCAACAAGAAATTCCTGTGTGGCGATGTTTGGGGTATGTACGGGTACATGTTCGCCGACCTCGTCGACCACGAGTACTCCGAAGAGATCGTACAACACAAAGCCGTGAAACGCGGATCAGACGACGCAGAGAAGAATGTTCGAGAAACTGTCAGTATTAATGTGAAACGCAGAGCAATATACGTCCCTCTACAGAACGCTCTGTCTGTGGACTGGATGAAACCAGAATACCGTTCCAGACTACGTCGCGGCGACCCGTCTTACTTTGTTATGAAGATTCTACTGCGTTTCAAAGATGAGTACAATAGAAACCCAGACCCCGCTAAGAGGAAAGAGGATACTAAAATTTTGTTGAGAATGAGAGACGAGCTTGTGAAGGAACTATCTCTGCCTGCAGGGTTTATTGTTGATGCTTTACTCCTGGATGTTTTTGGCACAGTATCAGGTGCTGCGGCTGTTATTGGTGGTGTTATCGGCCAGGAGGTGGTTAAGGCTGTGAGCCAGAGGGAACCTCCACATAATAATATGTTCTTTTTCAACCCTGTCAAATGTGTAGGTTTCGTTGAACTGTATGGTCAGTGAGATTCATTATTCGGTGTAGAAATTAAGCAATGTCGATTTAAGTTTAATAAATTATTATTTAAGTACAATTCAGTGATTTTATTTTGATCATTACTGAAATAAGATACTATAGTTTTGCATTTCACTAGTACATGTGAAACAGAAGAGTAATAAATTGGGAAACACAATCCCAATGCTATTGACTGGTCATCAATATTCTTTGCATATTTATGTTGTCAAGTAAACATGTTTTTTAAACAACAATGGATTATGAATGATCTTCAAAATATTTTGTATTATGATAGAAAATTGTGTTACAGAATTAGTGTGTGACCCACTAATTCTGTAACAATTTTCTAAGAACCATTTTGAGGATACCTGAAAATTAAATGCATGAATGTATCTTTTACTATACAACTTATAGATAGATAGACCATACCTGCATATCACTCAAATTCAAATAAACAGCCAAACTCTGTATCAAATCTCCAGCCAGTCTTATATCATGGGTGCTAATCTTGACTTGTCCGTCAGCCCCAAAGTCCATGCACAAAAAAGACTGGTCTCTCAAACACTGAAGGTTTATATGAAGCTCCTTAGTCTCTTCTGTTTCTAAGTCCAACTCTTCTTCTAGGAGAAAGTTCTGGTTTACCCAGATGCAGATTCTTTGTACTCTCTCTGTGATTCGAAATGTGACGAAGCTATCCCCTTTGTTACGTATTTCTTTGTTGATCAGCTGGTACATCGCGAACCTTGGGAGTTGCTTTGTCAGCTCGAATATGTGGAATTGTTCGCTGTCTGGGTAGCCAATGAGAGCCTGTACCATAATAAGATTTATATTTTCAGTAACAAATAATAAATACTCGCGACTACCACCGCTATTTTGATCGCAACCACACTGCTGCCAACGAAAATGATGGTATTGCAGTTCGAAGCTTAGTTTTAGCATGTAACGAAGTAGAGCAATGATATTTCCAAGACTCAACACACCAGTTCGCCAACGTCAAGGTTAGGTGTGAAACTTTTAGAGGTCTAGTCAGTCACGATTTCACTGATCCTACCAACCTTACACCAAAATAATGAACTCGTTAACTCTTAGCAAATTAGGATCCTACCTTAATATGAACATCAACCGGCACATCACGCGGTGTCTTCAGCGGTACATGCAGCAGAGACCTCAGCTGGCTGGGCTGAGGATGTCGAATATAGGTCTCTCCGCTTTCGAAGATTCCCTCTGCTAGCACCAGCGCTGCACGGACTATTGTCTCGTTGTTCGTTGATACAGCTAGTTGTATGCTACCCTAAAAGTAAGAACCTGAACCTTGAAGACAATAATTATAATAGTTAAGCTTAGAGATTTCTGTTTAAAAGTCAGTCACACATTGAGAACATAACTAAAGATCATATTCATCGACGGCGGTAGCCTATCGGTAATTGCGCCGACGAAAAGACATCCGCAGCTTAGCGATTGCTCCGTACGATGTCAACGTAACGACGCCCGTGACCCTAATTCTTAACAATCAACGTCGTTTGTCGTAGTATACTATTGGCCCTAAGCCTCCACGCCTCACAAAACTGTCCTCTGTCTTCCGGATCCAGTCTCTGTCCCAGCCACCTTTTTTGGTCGTCGGTGCTTCAGCTGAGGGTGTCCAACACTACGCTTTCCAAAACGCGGTCTCCACTCTAGGATTCGTTTGATCTGTCGACTTAACACTTCTACTATGGACGAACTACAAGATTAAGACGTACCTCATCGGGAGTATGCAGGACAGCGACCTGCAGTCTTGTGTTAGTTGGCATAGCCGATGCTGGGCGCTCCCGAATCTCCAGACTCGCACTACCACTGGCAGCATTAGCCTCGTAGTGCTGCAGTTCCACCATGAGCGCTTGCTTCGTGTTGAATAGGTCTGTGATTGCTAGACGGTCTTCCTCGGAATTTATGTTCTTGGAGGCGGTGTTGAAGCCCGTGTTCTCTTGGTAGGGTGGATAGCCTAACACTGTTAGGACACGTACATAACTTAGATCGTAGGGTCAAACAGCTGATTGTTACAATAATATGTTTCTGGGTTTCACGAATCAAATTGCTGAAATATTGTACGGTTTCCCACTCTATGGTATTCGCCGTATCCTTACTACAAATCCCCTTGCCTACAACCAGGTAAACAAGAAGTGGACTTAAACGTATCATAGCGACAACATTAGTTTAGTACCTGTGAACGGTTTCAAAACTGCACGTCAATCTGCTTTACTTACCCTCACCCTTGTCCGACACGCAGACAAGATCAGGGACGCCAACGGACCGGTAGTCTGCCAGCAACATGGCTGCTGCATTGGCGCGCATTTGCACCCGTCGTAACACCTGGCCTGTAGTGCCTTCGCGCCAATCTACTCGACCGTTTGACCAGCAGCACGCTAGAGTCTCGCCTGACCATTGCAGAGCCAACGCATTTTGTTTTGACTGCGAGAAAAAGTCCAATCAACGGGAGTTTGCATTTTTTTGGTCTTTTCGTACCGACATCCGAGCGCCGGCGATTAGCAAGCAAGTAGAGCTATAGCTAATAAAAAAGAGTTTTGTTAGTGGGATAGAGTTCTTGCGCAGTGTGAACAGTCTTTCACTGAAACGGGACCTACAATATTTTGTTCATTACTTGAGCAAGAAAATAATCGATAGCAACGTTGTTTCTACGTCGGCGATGATGGGACAGTTGGCTCTGTTACGTACCTTCACTCGCCAAAGTCGAATCCCTTCCTCATAGATGCCAATGGTGCCGTTGGCAAGTCCATACGAGAACCTAACTTCATTGACCGGAGAGAGGCACACTATCGGTCCAGTTTCAGCGATTTCTGCTATGAACTGATTGTTCTTCAGGACTCTGATGAATGAGTCATCACACCCAATCAGAAGCTGGAAGAAGGAAAGGATAGAAAAGGTAGGCAATTCACCGCCCTTTGAAATGGTCATTAATATCCATCTTGATTGGGTATCACGGGAGCACTAAAAGATTCGATGAGATAAATAAAATGACACATTTAAGATAATCGCTTCGAATACTAAAAAAGTCCCCGTTATCTAGTTAGACTTATTTTTTTACGTTACACAACATAACATCACGCCTGTAATCCCCGAAGGTTTCTCATGTAATAGGGGGCGAGCCTATTGCCATCAACCGGGTACAACTCCAGGCTCCGTGGGTGCTACTGAGAAATTCTTGATGGAAACGCCCAATAACAATTTGCCAGACCCAAGACTCGAACCCAGGACCTCATGCTCAGCAGTCGCGACCACTAGACCTACGAGGCAGTCTTTTTACGTCAATCAAGCTAAAACACATATTCATAGATGTAGCTGTAGGTACTACGAAATATTAGTGAAATACCATGATTCATATCTATCTTTTACCTCATTCTCACCATCCTTATCAAAGTCGAAAGTGATCATGGAACAAACTTTCCCGCTGACGACATTCCAGAACACCTCGTTCCCTTCCCAGTTGATGGCCTGCACGGAACTGTTACCGCCGATTATTGCCAGAGTCTCCGTATTCTTGCCGAAGAAGCCAGCTATGATCACGTTGACACCATCTGGGGCCTCTTTGAAGAAGAGGTCTGTATTGTCGTGGACATCGTACGCTGCAAGTATAGTTGATATCAACAGAGATCATAGTAATGGGTGTGAACAGACTGTTGCCTCTGATGCTGTGGTAGGGCCAGGCCCATTCTCTCAAGGTACTAAACGGCAAAGATCTTAATCTTTTTATCCAAAATAAACATGTTCAATGATTCTACATACTGCATTCGTATACATATATTCTCCCAGATATGAATTGAAAGCAGTCGGCAAAATCCATCCAACATAATATTCGAACATCGGTTCGGAAACGAACTTAATTCAGGCATTAGTCACAGCATAGCAGTCCTACAATACCACAGAACAGAGAAAACTGTTTTTTCTATTCCGTGTTCCGGTTAGGAAAAATAAGGTATGACAAAGAACACTTCTCACCAACCTAGTATCTGTGTAGGAGATCCAATAAGCAGCATATGAGTTGATTGGTATCAAAACTAGTCAAATCCAAAATAAATCATTTTTAAACTACGTATAACGAAATATTCGTCGGCATGTAAATATTAAATGAATGCTTTTCAAAAACAGCCAAATCCACGATATAGTTAAGAAAAAAATATTTCAAAAACGGCATTGGTATCATAATTAGCCAAATCCAGTACTGTTAACATTCGAATTTAGTCAAATCCAAGTTGGCCAATCAGCGCCGAGGGTTCTCTTTGGCGGGTCAGCCATCTTTTTTTTAATGTCAATCTGTTCTTTTTACGATAACGTGTGTGCTGTGTGATTTTAATTAAAATTTGATATAAAAAATGGATGAAAACTTAAACCAAATTGTTGAAACACCTCCTAATTTGTCAAGAAAGCCTTTGCAACAAAAATCCTCATGGAAATGCAATAGAGATAAGGTTTCTAGGTAAGTAAACATTCGGTCTACCGACCAACACTTTCCTGTTACAGGGACTCGCAACCTTTTTATTGAATATACCTAACATGTTTTTAACACGCCTATAGTACGCTATGAATATCAATAATTTAAAAAGATGTTTTTATATGCAATGTATTTTATTATTGTGTATGTATGCATTGTGTTTTATTATTTTACATGTATGCAATTTGTTCAATTACTGTGCATGTATGCATTGTGTTTTATTATTGTGCATGTATGCAATGTGTTTTATTATTGTGCATGTATGTATGTGTTCTTTACAGATATTCGCCTAAAGCGCCACCAGATATCAGAATTCCGTGTCAACATTTTTCAAAAGCTTATAGATGCACATCATTGGAAGAATTGCCGAATTTGATTGTTTAATTTACCAAAATCAATATTTTTCTTTCGATTTTCGATTTCGAAAGATCAGAGATGGAGGAAGAATTGCTGAATTTGATTGTATAATTTTCCAAAATAAATACATTTCTTTCGGTTTGACTTAAATAGTGTTTTTTATTTAGTCATTGAATTAATCAGTAAAGATTGACAACCCCTGATCTTAACTTACGTTATTTTTAAAATATGCCAAATCCACACATCTAACTTTCAAATGTTGTCAAATCCACAAATATCACAATCAAACTAAGTCAAATCCACATTTCACTATCAAACTAAGTCAAATCCAAATTTAAAAGCTAAATTCTAGAGTTTTATTGTATGAGACTTAAAATTGTTATTGTGTTATTATCTTCATAAAACTTAATTTAATATGCCGCCATTTTCTTAACATTCCCAGGTATTGCCATATAGTGAAACTAAAACTTTCATCATGCTGCTAAATTAACATAAATGGATTTGACTAATTTTGATACCAATTGACTCATATCTCTGCCAGTGTCAGGCCGGAGTGGTCCAGCCGCGAGAGCTATAATGGCCTGGCTGAGGTTTAGCTCTGACACCTCGCCATGTGCCTGTGATCGTTGTGCTCGCCCGCTGGCCACTCCACCATGCGGGTGGTGGATTATTATCTGCCAGTATAAAATTATGGTTACGTAAAATGAGTCATAATTTCTGTTGTTTTAGGTCTTAAACATTGGAAACATTATTAATTCTGTTGTAACCGCGCTAGACTGATCGATAAATGATTGTAGGTTGGTAAGTCAGGGCTTGAAAAACCAATGAAAAAGAGTGTCAGGCCATACATAGGTACACATGTTGCAAACAACATGCAGCTCCTGCTTTTCTATCCTATGGGACCCTTGATGCAATGTCTAAAATGAGATATTATTAAGTATTTATTTTTTATGTGGAAGCAGTAGCTGGAAGACCAGTATTTATTTATGATGAAATATTAACTTTATCGTATCCAGCAGATGCGGTGAGACAGGGGTGCGTTCCGTCATACTTCGCAATGGTCACCACTTCAGGCGTAACTTTATGGTTCAACTCCAATTTGAACACAGGCTGAACTGTTGATAGTTGCATTTTATTAACGCCCGTGTTTTGTTTGGATCAAGATATTTATGTACTTTTTTACTGTTTTCTTATTCGTTGCCATGGTAGCGTGCCGAGTGGAACCATAGCGAAATAACAAAGAAATAGCTTTAATACCGTGAATTTCTATAGCTTATTGTTCAATTCTGCGCGAAATTACTGTTTGCAATTTTTTTGCATTGTATATTAGGTATTTATTTTTATTATTATAAACCAAATTGCAGTCGCCTTGTTGTATCAATTCAAATTATTCGTAACGCGTTTAGAAACCTACTTTTTAACCAGTGCAATGTGTTAAATCCTGCTGTAGCAGTTTAATGCCATCACGATAGTTTAACACATATATATATATTGGGTGTTTTATAGTTATAAAATTAATTAAAACAATCATCATTAAAAAAACAATCTTTTATCAACAAAACAAAAAAGGTTAAGGTATAAAATACACCATGTTTTGAACGCAAAGAAAACCTAAACGTCAAGTTGACAACAAGGTTGACAACTTGACAGTCAAATTCCAGTCGAACTGTCAGGTCGTCAAATTTTATTTTTTGGCATTTTGTTTTACGCATTTAGAGAATTAACATGCTTACTTGAAACCGTGCCGATAACGATAATAGTATTATTAACGCGGAAGTGTTATGTGTTTAATGAATTAGTACAAGTGACCAAATGGGTAGTGAATTGAATCTTGAGTCTACGGAAACCAGGTACATAGCAATATTTTAATTTTGATCTGTATCTCGGAATCTCGAATTATTTTGGCCTATCATTATTGCGCAATTGCTTCATAATTTTCGTATCGTGCCGCCTTTGCCTCTGCTTCTATTGTTTTTAATGTAATATTTGAGGAATTCATATTTTTGTAGGTATTCATCAGTGCGCACTTGATGCCTTTCGTCTGTTATGCCAAGAATTCACATTCGTTATATTTGGACTCAGTATCTCATGCCGCTCATTTATCATGTCATTATTGGCTTCCTAAGGTAATTGTCACAGTCATACCATTATTTCATCCTTCACCATACATGTATGGAAAGTACACTGCAGCTGTATCAAATATTTTTCTCTCATGCTTTTAGGAACATTAAACCCCTTTCATTACAAATCTTTCTCCATTGTTTTCAAGATTTTCGATTTTCTTTCTATGTATCTAAAAAGATTATCTGTACAGATAGGTACTCAGAAAACCAGGTAGGTTTGTACAGATTCATGGTGAGAAATAATAAATTTTACATTGTGTCTGACTCTGATATAAATATAATAAGGTGGGTTTAAGAATCCCTTTGACTTTGATTGATTTAGGTTTTGGTTTTTCTAGTAAGAATCTCATTTTTAAAGCACTGGCTAATCTGTTTTTTTTTTTAAATTATACAGTAGATAAGGTATAAAATTGTTATAAAATGTACCTAGGTATATAAAAACATGCAATTTGTTATCTTCAACATTTTGCAAATGAGAATTTCAAAGTATTACAACAAATAATTTTTACTATTTTTCCATATATAACAGATTATATTATTGATAAGAAAACTCCTTAGTCATGCTTATAAGGTAAATAGATACATGTTTATGGTTTCTTATGTACAGTTATGAGCACCAATATGTAAAGACTAACCAAATTTTAAGTGCTTTTCTCTTACTGTTCTGATTAGAATTTCATGTTGATACAAACCTAGTATTCTACTCATATTTTTATGAAAAAGATCCCATCACCAAGTTACAATCGTTATTTCTCGCGAATATTGCCTTTAAATTTAGGAAAGTGTAAACATATTGGTGCTTGTGACTGTACTGGCTAGGAATAAAATATATTATGAAAGAATTAGCTAAATGAAAGCCAATATTTGTTTTCTATTAACATACAATGTTATTTAAATATACAGAATTACATATCATAACTTTAATACAATGAAACTACAATTTTAAGAACAAAAGATACTTTTTTTATTTTAGAACTTTATTCACATAATATACAAAGATGAACTTAATGCCTTGGGCATTTTCTACCAGTCTACCTTAGGGTTATGCAGAGACAAAACAGTAGGTGCAATAGTACAGAAAATTTCCAAGAATGAAATATAATAATAAACACATATAAACATACATACAAACAAACTTTCTGTCAATTAGTAAGAGAACTACCCTTTATAGTAATAAAAACACCACCTATGCATAATTATGTTTTAACTTTGTGTATGTACAAAGAAAAATATCAATATAGTAACATTATGTTGATATTCTTTCAGATTATAATATAACTCAGCAAGCACCAATGGTGTTCGACAATAAGCAAGTTACTTAGCTTAAGTGTTGTGTTCATTTTGTGTGTTCCCTTTTATTATATGTGAAGTTTGTGGTTCTTTTACAAGCTTTTTATGACTCCTAAACACACTGGCCATCATAATATACAACAACAAAAAAAAAATGAGGAGATAAATAATACACCAGTTGCCAATCCAGACAGCATATCATCATGATAGATGAAATCAATAAGAATTTTGCAAAGTCGTTTACAATGATGAAATTGCTAGTTTATTTTATGTCAGTTTGCTTTAAAGGATTTAAAATTGAACCAAACTTGATTATTATGAATGAACTTAATTATCAATGTCAAAAAAAAAATGGGCACATTTCTGTTTGACATAATTATGCAATCTTTTTTGATCAATTCTTCTTTTGATCTCATAGATTGGCCACAGTTTGCAATAGGGATAATTCTTGGGGAAGTGAGGCCTCAATCTGCATTGGGAAACAAAAGGCCTTATTTCATTAGAAGTTTCTAATGGGCCTCTTTGAGTTGGCTCCTCATACGCCATCCAAGGTCCGGAACTCCATGGTCTCTAAACATGTCAGACATTTAATAATTAAAAAGATCCAATCAAGATAGTCTACCTATTTAATGGCAATAGTCTACAATACTCGCCATTGTGTTTAGGAGTCAATATTCGTGTATGCATGTGTGTTGTCTTGTCAGTCAGTGACTTAGCGTGATTGCTTAGTTGACCCACATTCAATGCTGCAAGCTGCAGTGATTCATCCATGTTTAGTAGTACCTGCGAGAACTGATATGTTTCTGATGGTGTAATTTGTAATATTGAAAAGTTTTAATTTGAGTATAAAAATAATAATAGACCCTGATCGAATTTGTTCATGGTGGTCGATCTTAGCAGAGACTATCATTGACGCAGGAGATGTTGTGCGCTAAATACAAGGGCATCCTCTGCAATTAGAGTTAAAAAGATACTAAATATAATGATTACCTTCTCATGATATCACAGCAAAAGTTATTACTATAAAAATTGTTATAACAAGCATGGAATGATCCATTTTTCTTTATTTTTTTCATTATTTAATTTGCAGGCATGATTTTGCTATCTTAACTTATTGTAAATTGAATTTGTGTGTTGTTGTATTGTACTCCCTATAGTCCAGATGTTCAATATCGTTTTTATTAAATATCGATGGTTTTTTCTTTTTAAATTTCAGTACAGTTAGCAGGACATGGATTGGAACTGTTCTGTCCATTATATGGAAGTAAGATATATTTCCAGTTGATGTCACCATTTTAGTTGTCAATGCTTTATTTTATTTATTTTCGGCTATTTCCGCCCCTAAGGCTACCCACTGACCTTTTTATCAATTATAATACTAATTATGGGGTTTTATTGTTAGAGTGAATGTAAAATTCGAATGCGACACAAATGTCTCCTTTTTGCAAGTCATTTATAATCAAGAGTTTATCTATGTATAAAGTTGTAAACTGTTCACAAGTTCTCCAGAAAAAATAACCTTGGATATTGCTTATGTTAGTTATTCACGTCTATCTAAAAATAAAATTAATTAATGTCTTTAATACTAAAAATCTTTTTGAAAAAAAAAAAATTTTGCCTTTGTAGCTAAGTCCATCCTAATAACTCCAGGGGTCGCGGAGCTTACGCGAGCAAATCCTGCAGATAACAGGAAACCCCGTGGGGTTTTAATCGGTAGGAGTCTGACTGACATTGTACCTATACGCGCATCGTTCACACAGCCAATTTTTAACCAGACGGTTTTTATCGCACACTGGATTTTAAATTGCCGATAATGAGCCGGGCATTTAAAATCTAGCAGAGCGTATCCCGCACGTCAAAAAAGCGAATTGTTAGATTTTGTTGAAAATCCAGTGCACGAAGGAAAATCGTCACGTGGGCTAACGCTTCGTACTCCTCAGGTGGAGGGTATCCTAAAATAAAAAAGGCGAAATCATCGTTGGCCTAGCCTTTTCGCTACTATGTTGGGGTTGCCTTCCAGTCTAACCGAATAGAAAAGGCGAATATCTATTTAAAAAAACGACGAGGCAATATTTATAGAACTGATATAACCAGTTCTAAAACACAACTGGGCATGGATATATTTGAAACTTTGCTCTGTGAGTCACCGTTTATAATGACTGCTTGTGGCCTTGGACTGCGCCTACACTTGACCTTCTATCGCCTGGTCAACTGGTCAACAAAGTATATATTGATTAATGTAATAAAACCTATCAACAAATACACTGAGGCAGTAATACGAAGCCGTTTGCAAACTGACCCATTCCGCATGTTTTGTCACAGATCTCATGCACCTAAATTGAATTATGTAATTGTTTTTATTTTATTTTAACACCGTGACCGTCTACTAGAATCAGTAGCAGGACACTGGAGGCTTGCTCACTAATACATGGGAATTAGACTAACTAACTGCGTGATTTTCTGTAACTCTAAAATAGTTTTTTAGCGTCCACTTGTTAAATTCACGAAAAACTACCAAGATAGTATAAACGACTTTTTTCTTCAATCTTGCAATGTTGTAATAGGCTAACTAACCAATGCTCATTGCTATTCCCACTCTTTATAATACAGCTTATCAGCTATGACCAATTTCTTTGTACTAATTAAACTAACATAATTGTCTAGATTTACTAACCCTTTGAACTAAGTAATTACATTGTTTTATTTTGCAATTTCAATTGTTTTAATGTTTCGTTTTTTATTTACTGTTTAGTTGAGTGTGTGTTTTGATTGACCTGTATAAACAAATTGTTTATTGAGCCAACTAGCATGACCGTATTTGCTAGTACGCACGACGATCAACCAAGCTATACAAATCCAGTTTATGCGGATCTCTCATTGTACGGGAAATCTATACAAAGCGAGGCCATGTTATACTTGAAATGTGTAGCTTGATGTGCCGCTGTGTGTACTAGGCGACACAGACTAACAGTGCCATAATACTCATGAAAACAGGCAAAACGAACTGTGATTATGAAGAACTGTTCACTTCGAATGGATTTATGTTAAACTTAGGCACAACCAGAAGAGCGTGTCTGATAGCCTGCTGCGGCACCGGGGCGTTTATGGTAGAAGCACCAGGGTAGCCCGCGAAATTAAAATGTTCTTACGTTTTTTGTAATGGTCAATGTGAATGACGATTTTAATGATTATAACTCTGTAAAGCCATATTTGTTACGGTCACGAATCATGTTTTAATCATCATAATTATAACCTGACATTGATCTGCAAATTGCAAAAACCTAAGAAATTTAAAATTGAATTTTTTGACGGCACGGTTGGTGCAGTGGTTGAGCGATTGGCTGCTACGCTGCTTGTTGCGGGTTCGAATCCCGCACGGAACAAACATTTGTATGGCCTACTAATAGTTGTTCCGTGTCTGGCTGTTTGTGAGTTTAAATGTTTGTAAACGCATCCACGATACAGGAGAAATCCCTAGGGTGGCGCAAGGTTTTTTTTAAAAAAAAATAAAGTGCTACCCTGGCGTTTTCAAGTTAATGGAACTGCCCATGTATCCCCCCGCCCCGCTGCAGGCTACACACGCTCCTCCGAATTTGTGGCCTTAGTCTTTAGAGACAATTCCTGATCGTTTGTTTTGCTTTTAAATCCTTTGAAGAATTATAATAATCCTACCCTATCTACTTATACCCGCCAATTGCCTGCTTCACTAAATACTATTCGGGCAGAAATAGTTATTTATTTTATTCCAAGTTGAATGTTGGCTCAATAAACAAACACCTTCCGTCTTGTCTAAAATTTTCTTCAATAAAAACTGTTTTTTATTAATTATTTTATTTTTGTTCTTCTAGTTGGACCGGTGGGTGGTTCAGCTGGACCCGCCAGTCAGATGCAATGCTACGTAATGTCGAGAAAAAAATATTATCATGTAAGAATATATTTATAAATTGTCTTTTAAATCACAATTGATGGCGTGCGTATATGGACAGATGTAAGAACGTCGACGAAGAACAACGAGTATCTTAGGGTCGTGGAAGGTGGAGTTATGTACTGACAGACGCCAGCGCATCAAGCTACCCGAAACTGTATTTCCCAATTAACCTTGCCTTGAACCTAATGCTATGGCGATAAAATTGAAAATCTATTAAAATAGCTTGATGTGCTGTGCTGGCGTCTAGCGCCTGTACTGTGTTTTGCTTTCCCTCGTGCGAAAAAGACGTGAGATTGTGTGTACTTTCAAAACTTCCCCTTTATTAATTTTTTCTTGTGGATTCTTGGATGTTGTAAGAAATAAAAAAATCTTATTTGTTCCATAAGGAAATCGATACTGAATTCTCGCGTTACGTACTCACTGCGTCAAACGTGTCGTTAAATTTTATTTGGAAAACGATGCATTGATTACAATTTTTTATCGCTAAGCAGCATAGCCGTTTTCCGATTTGTGAGGAAGTAACGTGCTGAAAAAATACGGTTACTACCTTTTAAGTGCTGCGAAAATATAGGCACATAAGACGATTTGACTTTATATTATGCGTTTTGTGACCTTGACCGCTGTAATTGTAATAACACGCAGGCCAAGTTCAGTGGAGTTAATGGCAGATAATTAAAAACACTAGCTAAGCTATTATTGGTAAAATTCGTAAAATTCCCAAAAAATAAGTACATAAACATATTTTCATATCTAGAAAAGGTCACCTCTTTAGCAGTCGAAAAGAAAAAACCAAAAACCATTAAGGTTCTCTTACTTCTAACACCCCTCCCCTTACGACGCGTTTAACCGGCAGCTGGCCATTACTAAGCGGTAATGTCTCTATAATTGTGGGGGACTCCACTCATGGGATTAGGTCGAATGCGTCTATGACACACTATTTTAATGCAGGTAGCTTTATTCTCTTAAACTACTTTTGGAGATGGTCTGTTTTAGCTCCCGTGGGTGAGGGTCTGGTAGTTGGCCGACTGTAAAACCGAAGCCATATTCTTCTGCAACATGACCTATTATCAAACAAACCCTAATAAGACTAGACATTAACAAAAATCCGCGCCCAATTCCTCAGGACGAATTCCACCAATTTAACTAAACTCGATCAGCACATTAAGCCGCATTCAAAAGCTGTCACTGGCAATATTCCATAGCAATGGGGATACTGACAGCTCTAGAACGTCGTTTAGATGCGTTGCGTTCAGATTCATTAGTGAAATGCACCATAGATAGTCCGGGAATTCAATATCAGCTTGCAAAAGTCGAAAAAGGCGGAAAACCGTTCATAAAAACACAGTGTTTCCAAACACAATGTTATCTCTTTAATTATTTACCGGGAAGTAGTCCTCGCGATAAAACGTGACATACACGGTGCACACAACCACAGTAGACATTGGCGATATCATACAGTAGGTCAACTAGGATCAAATGGTCGGAATCTGCTTACATACATAAAGCAAACGCGAACGCGAATTCTAGACATACTTCCGGTAACAGGTTACTCGTGAGTAACTGCCCCGTTTGTCTCGTCGCAAGCACGACTGTTGAGCGTGGGGTCTTCGGTTCGATTCCCGGGTCGTAAAGTGCTATTGTGTTCTTCCATTCGAAATATCTCAGTAGCAGCACAGAGTTTGGAAGTTAGCGGTATGATACCTCTGTGACTCGGAAAGCACATTAGGCCGTTGGTCCAGCACCAGTTCTATCTCCGGTCTTGTCGGAATGCCGTCCCATCGGTTTATGAGAATAAAGGAACAGAGAGTCCACCTGTGCCTGCGCGCACACTTGTGCACTATAACGTATCCCGCGCCAATGGCTAATCTCTGCTGACATTGGCCGCAGTGACCAGAAACGGCCAGGAGGACTATTCTCGTGAGTAAGTCGAGGCTGTCGCATCTAGTCATCATTTTGGGTGTAGTGCAACATAAAATATTAAAAAGTTTAGTTGACAACCCCCTTAACACCCACGTTTGTTTTAATAATAAGGGCTAAGTTGTGTTACTGATGATTCTTCTTTTTACTGTGACACAACTCAGCCCTGCGTGCTGATAACAATCAAGAGCATGACGTGTTATCTGCACGAAAAGTGGCACATTCTAGAGTATAATGAACTGTTACAGTCATTTAGGTATCTACATGTACAAAGCCTAGTACTTTTAGCAAATTTGTGCGATTTTTTGTCCTTGTTTACGAGGAACTAAGGACCAACAACTATCCCAAATTATTAATTTTGGAAGGACAAAAATCTACACTTATCTGTTTCAAAGTACAGACGCCAGCACATCAAGCTACCCGAAACTGTAAAATTTTCCCAATCAACCTTGAACCTATGCTTTATTAATAATGCTTTAGCGATAAAGTTGAAAATATATTAAAGAAATTTGACAGATTGTAGTAGCTTGATGCGCTGGCTGGCCGTCTGTACAATACTTTCACTTTTAGCAGGAAAGTGCGAATTTTGGTCCTGGTTTACCAGGAACTAAGAACCAGAATCGGTGATATGTTAAGCATCGATATGAGAACTAGCTTTGCGGATACCTGACCGCTTTCCCTCATCCCTTGCGAGAGTTGCTTTCGACCACATATTAACTACAATTAAATTGAGTGAGTACTTAACCTTGCATTAGCTATACGAAATGCAAGGCAAAGACCGCATAGATATCCTAAATCTACGCAAAAATAATCTACGTCTTCTCTTTTCTTTTCGTATCAACGTACAAATACGTTCATGTATATTTAAATTTTGGATCCCAGTAAGTGGCCACGTTTATTGCGGCGTCAGAGGCGATGTTGCTACCCCCAAAAAATACGCATTTTGCTTATAAAGTTATTGATATTTGGATGACTGATTCGTTGGTCTAGTGGCGCAAGCACGACTGTTGAGCATGAGGTCCTGGGTTCGATTCCGAGGTCGGGTAAAATGCTATTGAGTTTTTCTATCAGGAATTTCTCAGTAGCAGCCTCGGAGTCTGGATCTGTGCCTGGTTAATGGCAATAGGCTCGCCCCCTATTCGTCATCATCATTTCAGCCGAAAGACGTCCACTGCTGGACATAGGCCTCTCCCAAGTGTCGCACATTCACCGGTCCCGTGCGTCTCGCATCCAGCGGATCCCCGCAACCTTCACCAGGTCATCAGTCGCCCCTATAACATGGGACTTAAACATAACTGGCGAAATGTGGGTGTACTAATGGGTACACCTCTGCCTAATCCTTCGGGGATTACAGGCGTGATGTTATTGTTCGGACGACCGGTGGCCATGTCAATTTCTTTACTTCAATAGCAGTGGGCTTGACCCCTTCGACCTCCTTCACGTGTCTGCCTTAGTCCAATAATGTATTATTATTGTTTTTTTTATAATGTCCTACTATAAATGCATAGATAAGATTGGCATTATCATTTTTATCATCTTATTCATACATTGGGTGACCTTAGCCGGCTTACCGATTGGCAATCCTCTAATACTCAACCTTGGGTACTTAATATAATCGAATATTATTTACGCACACTTCCTGGTATTAAAATAAGAATTGGATCTCCCGCAAAGACCGCTAAAAACTGTTCGGTAAGCTTTTAGGGTTGTCAGCCTTCAAAATCCTGAAAGAGAAAAGGTCCGCAAAGGACCGGAACCTATGCATGATCATCCTATAACGCTCTCTTGCTTGAACATGGAGGAGGAGAACTAGTGAGATTGAGAAGCAAAGAAATTCTATCATGATTTTTTTTATCGGTCTCCTGTACCCCCTACCCGTCGCGAAGGTGCATCCTTTTTCCCGTTTTATCTATCTTTGTAACATTAACTATCTTATCATTTTTTTATTACATCATTTGCCTACATACATAACTAATAGTAATTATTTGAAAGATATCGATCTTCCGCGAATTATACGTTAGTTACCCACGAAGTTATTGACGGTTTTAAAGTGCGTACTAACATACTTTGCGACCGTCAGTATCTCCTTGAAACGAATTCTTCATCTCCACTTGGTTGATATCTCGATACTCAACGCTTCTTTACAACAATTATACGAACCGTTAAAGTGTGTGCATCTATGGTCCCATATTATCTAAAACCCTCTCTGCTATAAGGGATCTCGCGCACTAAGGTCTACACAGCAACGACCACGACCACAACATTTGTGGCATGACCGGCAGCCATCTCGAACAAAACTGGAAGGCCGGTCGTGCGACCAAAGTGACCAGGCATCATCAGACTACGTTTCGTTCTAGAGATGTACCGATTAGTCGCTAAGTAGTCGAGGTAGTCGAGGACGCCGACTATCCGGAGTTCCGGACGTGCGTGTAGTTGGCGAATAGTCGACAAAAAGCGCCGAGTAGTCGGCCTATCTCTGGTTTTTTTGCAATAGCTAGAAGTAGATCAAAACCATAATTTTCTGAGACTGTGCCTCGTACCTAATTACCTAAACAACAAAATAACTTAAAAATAATTTGTCGTAATTTTGGTATAGAACAAGTTTTCTGCCTGACGATGGTGACTCGACACAAAAACGAGCAACTTAAAATGCTATATCGAGCGACTATCATACTGCCAACGGTGTTAAGGAATTTTAGTTCTTACGATATTACAGATAAGGACTGCAGATTGGAGGCTCCGAGCACGCTCGATGAGCACATGCTAATAGTAATGATGCGGAAGTTTAAATATGTCATGACATTGCGTTTTGAGGGAAATACGTAGATAGGGTTGTATTTTGGCGTAAAGATATGATGTTAAGGTACAATAAACTCGGCTTTGGAATATAATTACTTGGTTACTTTATTTACATCATCATACATCGTTTTATTTACCCGTCTCCACTCAAGACCACAAATATCTAACTAGTACTTCTTTAAACATTTCTAAATTGAAAAAAACCGGCCGAGTGCGTGCCGGGCCACGCACAATGTAGGGTTCCGTAGTTGCCCATTAAAATATGCAGACACTTCCTACGGTTCGATTTGCCTCCGAACGATGATTTTTATTGTAATAATAAAAAACAAACTTACATTTGCAGTTGATAAATCTGTGCTCCCAAGGAAAATATGTTATCCAAGTACATTTTATAAGTTGGTCGACTATTACTCGTAAACTTGTAAAGCCTACTTAGCTGTGATAGTGACTTATCCAACGAAATTCCACACTATGGGGTACGCGACAAAAAAAAAATCTCCACTACGTGTAGGTTGGGAACTGGAGATACCCTAAAAAAAGACTTTTCGAGATTTTATTTTCCCACTTTGCCGGCGTAACTAATCTGTATATTCATGCCAAATTACAGCTTTTTAGTACTAAGAGTCTTTGAGCTAAGCTGCGGACAGACAGACAGACGGACATGGTGAAACTGTAAGGGTTTGTTGACAACAGAACCCTAAATAAGAGAAACACGACCTATTTGCTAATTCTAGAAGTCTTCTCTGTTCAAATCACCAAGACATTTTCCTAAAAGAATACATAATTATTAATCTGACTTCTATTCCAGGCTTAAAAACAGCATACAAACGTTTCTACGTGGACATAGGCAGCGTTGTAGGACAAAGCGACAAGATATGGACGATATCGCTGAACGACGAGTCCCCCAAGACCCCGCTGGTGATGCTGCATGGTATGGGCGCGGGCCTAGCGCTCTGGTGTCCTAATCTAGACCCGTTAGCGGCAACCAGGCCTGTGTATGCTATTGATTTGTTGGGTAAGTCAATTTAATTTGTTATTTTGCCCCGTGCCTCCACCAAACCGGACATTTTTGATGGATGCCTGCTTCTTCTCAAAGATATGATTCTTATGTACGAGCAGTAGGAACGTTTATAGGCTAATTATTCTTTGCTATGCCCGGTTGTTCTTGTGCAAATGCGATTTGGAGTTTATGCACATACTGCATGGACTCTAGGCGTTTTACCCAAAGAACAAACGGTCACAAGGACTGTTTCACATGTCCTGGGTTTTGATTACCAGGCCGGGCAAAGTGTTATTGGGTTTTTCCATCAAGAATAACTCACAGAAGCTTCATGTCAGCCAAACCTTTGGGAAGTACAGGACTCAGGGCTAAATAAACATGTAATGTATTCTGGAAGTTTCGCCATCATCATCTGCCCAGCCTTTTCCCAACTTTATTGGGGTCGGCTTCCAGTCTTACCGGTACTCTGAATACCAGTATTTTATATAGTACAACTGCCTATATGACCTCCACAACCCAGTTAGTACTGGGTAATACTGTACCCCTTGATAAGACTAGTTGTCAGACTTTCGGGCCACTACCTGTTACGACTGTCAAAGATCTATAAATGACAGCCGGGACCAACGGCTTACCGTACTTTCTGAGGCACGGAGGAACCTCGGTATGTAATGATGGTTACCCATCCACAGACCGACCTTAGCAAGTGCGGCTTAACCTTGATCACATCGATCCGTGCGGCTGATATTATTTAGCCAGGAAAGTTTCGCCATCATTACTTGTAGGTAATTAATATTGACTCCACTTGTAAATCTGTTATGCGAAAGAAAATTGGATTTGAGCCAAGTGTCATTCACCCAAGTTGCCAGCAGACATAAAACACTGAAGCAAAGAGAACTTATTTTATTTGTTGAACTCTATACACAGTTTTGGGTCAGGGGTTTCCGGGCTCCGGAAAACCCTGACCTGACCTGATATCTATTTCAGTTCGCACAAGCCATCAGTATTTTAGTTTTCTATGATAACGTGACATTATAAAATACATATTATTTAGTCACGGAACAGTGATTTCTCATTTTTAAATTAACTCTGTGTCTATCTGTCTGTTCGAACTTATCGAAAGATTGGCAAAAGAAATGAGTCTTCTTGGGGAAGGCCTGTCAAAGCTCATTGTAGATGGCGTGGCCATAGCAACCTGCCTATTTTGAAAGATAAAATGGCATTGACAGATTAACCCGTGAGGACGCTTGCTTGAAGTTTTTGTAACAATACGGAATGCAATACGGGGTGGAAGTGTCACCGACTCGGAAACGGTTACCATGTATGTACATCATTCTGAGCCCCCGCAAATAGAATTTTACATTTATTAAAAAAAAAATAATGGCAAACAGTTTGTGGGGGGGGGGGGGGGGGTCAGAATGATGCTGATGTACTGAATACGTGGTAACCGTTTTCGCGTCGGTGTCCCTTCCACCTTGTATTTTTGATTAAAAAGAGTGTCCATGGGGTATTTGCCTTTTCTTCTCCATACAGATCTACGCTTTGAAATGGACAGCGGACTGTATCCTTTTAGGCACTATTCATACTATTATGCCGTGTGGTTGGACTGTAGCTTCAACTTTTTGATTTTGATACTTCTTCAATAGTGCCTGCAACTGGTCTATGATACAAATAAATAAAATTGAAGTGTCTGTTTGTAATTTCAAAATAACAGCTTTTTACTGAATACATATGAAAGCATACAAAATAACCTACAACAGTCCACTGTTGGACATAGGCCTCCTCAATCGCACGCCACTCAACTCAATTCTCAGTCAATATTTTAGAAAAAAAAATTGTAATTAAACAAATATTTTTAGTAAATAACACGCGGACGAAATCGCGGGTAACAGCTAGTTTGAAATAAATGCTTTGACGTATTTGACCTTGGATTTAACTACGCTACGAGTAGCTCCAGTAGTTTCAAAGTTCCCTTCCCTCAGGTTTTGGCCGCAGTTCCCGTCCTAAGTTCGCGTCTGACGCTCAGAAGGCAGAGGCTCAATGGGTAGAGTCGGTGGAGGAATGGCGGCGGGAAGTCAACATCGCGCAATTCATCCTGCTGGGGCACAGCCTCGGCGGGTACATCGCCACGGCTTACGCTATCAAGTACCCTGAAAGGTAATTATAGACCCAGTCTTTATCGCACTTGATTTTGTATGCATATGAGTGACAATAATTTACAAGAAGTGGCTTTCATTGGGTATTAAGAACTTCGGAGAGCAAACCAAGAGAGATACCGACATCTTAAGTTATGGAAATAGCCAGATTTTTCAGGATAGTGGCTTTTCTGGAACAGCTACTTATTTTAGACTTAGGCTTTAGCTACATTTAAATGGATGCGAAAATATGAAATAAAAATCCATGTAAGCGCAGCATTGGTGAAAATAGGCACTAGTCTTGCCCTCAAGTGCATTGCTGTTTTCTATATAGGATGGTAGAGATGCCAGTACATAAACGAGCACGTGTAGCTCTGTTACTTTATATAGGCTAAGTTAATTTAACTAACTATTCCCTTCCAGAGTCCGCCACCTTGTTCTAGCCGACCCATGGGGCTTCTCAGAACGTCCGCCAAACGCCTACGAGAAGGCCCAGCTCCCACTGTGGGTGCGGGCCATCGCCACCGCCGTCCAGCCTCTGAACCCACTGTGGGCCGTCCGCGCGGCTGGCCCGGCCGGCAAGTGGCTGGTTAGCAAGACACGCCCCGATATATCGAGGAAGTACCTCAACTTTCTGCCGGATGCGGAGAGGATTATACCTGAGTATATTTATCAGTGTAATTCGCAGACGCCTAGGTGAGTTTAATATTTGCGCTTTAATTTACTTGTTTTTTTTTTCTTTAAAATGTTGCTCTGTTATTTTTTATTTTAGTAGTGTCAATTATGTGAATTCTGAAACGAACTCTATTCGACTATATAGGCTCTCTAGGCCCACGAAAAGTTAAAATATTGATTTTAGTTTCATTTAAACACTGCTAGTGTTTTAAAATATTGATTTTGCATAGTCATTCTCATCCTCCTATAGCTAATCTAAACTTGGTATCACAATAATCACAAAATGGTTAACACATAAAAAATTACGAACATTCCCAAAGCCAACATTTCGTACTGCACCTATTCCGACCTCGCAAATCAGAAATATATCATCAATCAGTTAAGATCACCTTTTAAAACAACCTCCCACCCATCTTCCACAGTGGTGAAGCAGCCTTCCACAGCCTGATGACAGGTTTCGGCTGGGCCAAGAACCCGATGGTGCGGCGTGTGGACGAGATCGACCCGGCTCTCCCTATCACCGTGCTGTACGGCTCCCGCTCCTGGGTAGACAACTCCACTGGCCAGGTGCTCGCCGAACATCGGGGACCTGCTAATACTTATGTTCAGGTAATGAATTGCTTTATTTTCGTTATAGATTTAGTTTGTGGTAATGAATTGCATGAGAACTTTCTATCACAGGCTCCGTTTGTAAAAAATGAATTAATTTACACTCTGCACGTTTACGTACACAACCATCAACAAGAATCTCCTAAATATGCGGGCCTGGAAAACATTTTAGACCTCATCTCAAGCATAGTTTTGATGCGGCTGATAATTATTTACCACTAAAAGTTATGTTTATCTCGCGTATAATGCTGTGCTCACTACTGAGACGAGGGAAAATGACTCAAAAACATCATATGATGTATTGGTATTGTATACAAAGGTTTTTTGTGCCAATAAACTTATTTTTATTTATTTATTATTTTATATTATCTCTACCCACAGGTTATCAACGGCGCCGGCCATCACGTGTACCTAGACAAGCCAGACCTCTTTAACAAGTTCGTGCTGGACGCGTGCGCGCGCGCCGACAAGCACGACCCGCGTCCCGCCCTCACCGGCGCCCCGCCCACTCCCGCGATAGAAGCCGCACCCGCGACGTCCACGTCCTCTGCGGAACCCACAGGGAAGGCGCATACCTCCTCGGAAGCACAGAGCTCTTGATAATTAAAGTACGTTAGTTATATTAATACAATTGTTACGCACATTCGGTCATGTATAGCTGCGACTCGTTTGTAATGTTTTGAGTTGAGCGTATGTTTATTGGGGGGTAGTATAGTTAATGGAGGAGAAGGCGTCTAACATCGACCGTTTAGGGCGACCCAGTGTAATTCATTGCAGAGATATGACGATCATTCATAGACAATCGATAATGTTTTAAAATGAATAACATAGAAGGGTCAGCCGCGATCTAGTTGCACATTTATACAAATTGTGAAACGCGCACGTGAAACATTTTTTTGAGACGTCCAGCAATCTACCGATGGGTTTCAATTAGATTGGTTATGTGCGCGATTTCAATTTGTTTCGAATCCTCCATTAACTACTACCTCCTTACTAAAAACAAGATTTTTTATTGTTCTTTTTTAAGAGATCTATGAGTGTGTGTATGATGTAGTCGATTTTGAGTAATCGACTAAAAACGTCCAAAACTGTCACATATGTATGTGGCAGCACTAAGTTAGGCCTAAACTGGCTCGATTATTGCGAAAAGTAGATGGCTTAGTAATGTACGAAGTAAAGTATTAAGACCCTTTCTAAATCAATTAAATTATATGCTTCATACAGACTAATGAAACAGACTAACTACTTAAAAGTTAATTCATTTGAAAAGTTTTAAACCTAAGCTACTTATTTAAAAAATATCTTATTTCATTTTAGGCGCCAAAATCCTATAAAAAAGCAAAAGGGTTAAATAGAATATATTTATGTTTAAATATAAAAAAAGAGTATAATCATAGTGTATCTTCAGAGAATTTTGATTTATGTATGTTATAACTACAGGTTACGGGTAAAAGCTATGATTTTGTTCAAGTTTGACTATATAATGAAATGATATAATTATGTTTTAAAAAACTATTTTTATTATTAGTCAACAAAGTTTTAAAACACGACCAATATCCTAAAATATAATATTAAGATGAAAACTTCCATATTCTGATATTTTTAACTCTTAAATATCAGTGCCTTTAGTATTAAAAACTAATCCTCTCTTCAATTAGAAACATAACTCTTCATTAATTGGCAATTGTAGACTTTTTCCTCTAAAACTCTTTAGAAAAATATTCTTCAAAGTTCTATTATTTTTGGCGTTGCCTTTTCTAATCTATAAAGTTTTTATACTTGGCCTGTGGAGCTACTAGTACCTGCTTCAAACAGATATATAGGGATCACAAAGTAATGAGACTTTTTCTACCCATTTTTTTTTACTTTGTTAAGATGTTGAAAGTAAAAAACCAAAATGTATTTTGTGTTCGTCAAAGCCAGTCTACAATTCGTTCACAGATATTTTATCATTGAGTTTGCATCACTGTAAAAATCAGTGATCTTAATTCTTGATAGTGTAAGACTGCTGTTGTGTTGTTACTGTCAGAGGTAAATAATACTGAGAAAGGACCGTAACAATTTTTTATGGCTTGATGTAGTGAGCGCTGACTTCGGTCGAACATAGTTGTATCTGTGGAAACAAATGAAAGACTACAGTACTGGGGGCATCAGAATTTTAATAGGATAATAAAATTAATTACGTTACAATTCGTAAAATGGTTACAAAGTGACAATATTCATAATATTATCTGCGTCTGTGACCATTTTATGAATTTTATTGTAATTCATATTATTATGCTATTATGATTCTGCTAAAGCAGCCATTTTAGTTCCCCTATTGATGAATTACAAGGCGCGTACAGCTACGTCGCGCTGGTGAAGACCGTCGGTCGACTGACGCGCTATGGCGATAGATAACCTAAGGCCTAAGTGTGAAGAGGCTAGCCTACCAAAATAACTAGACAAATGAGTATGATACCGCGTTCGTGTAAGCGTTATATTACGGCGTGACAGCCAGTTATCATATTAACCTGGTTGGCTAGTAACCCATTCATTTACTGTGTGCCTTGGCCAAGTTCATTGCAACCAAGAAGGTGGTACTAGGTATAATACACGTGAGGGGCCATTCACGTATTACGTAAGCACCAAGAGTGACATGGGGACGGGGGTCTGGTTGGTGATGGCGCCAGCAAAATTTATTTAATTAGTTTAGTAGATTTTTCTATAATATTTAGTAGATTCTGATTTGAACAAATGTGGCAACATTTTTTGTGCTGCTCAAGCGAAAAGCATTTGTTCAGGGCATAGCAATGAAGAAGCCAGAACAAATTACAAAAAAAAATATTTATGCCAATGTTTACGTAAACATAGGAGCTCGTGGCTAAATAATATAACAGCCCCACGGGTCGATCTTGAAGGTTAAGCCGCGCTTGCCCAGGGCGATCCGTGGATGGGTCACCATCCACTAAGCTGCTCCCATCAAGGAATTTGTGCTCCGCTTGTGCTCTGCTCGTGTTCGGCTCGCCTAGCATAGACGCAACGTTACATACTGAGTTTCTTCCGTGCCTCGAAAGTCTGACAAACAGTCTTCCAAAGGGGTATCGTATTACCCAGACTAGGCAAGTGACGTCATCATAGGAAGGGGGTTTTCTTAGTTTTGTTGACAAGGGGTTATAAAAATTACAACAATTCTGCTTACGTAATACTTAATGGCCCCTGGCGGCGAACATAAAACATTTTGTGCAAGATTACTTTCATCTTAACAAGCACAACGGTGTTGTTTGACTATGTGTAGAGTAATGCGAGCTCGTTGAGTATTGTTGTTTAGCCACAGGCTTTTTGATACACGGAATGAAATATTGTGTAAATAAACATAATTTATTGAATATATATGATTGTTTTATTTATAGCAGAAATCCACGATTTTCCTACTAGACAAACTGTATCAAAGGAATCGCCAAATGCCAGGATAATACTGCTAATTTCTTGTTTACGAACTCAACCAAAACTCGAATACTGCTATCTTTGTCTAGCAGAAAATCTTTATCCTGTCCTTTTCCCAATTTATTTGGGGTTGTTGCAACAAGTTCAAAGAATGAATTAATGAACATGTAGAGACAATAATACATTTCTAAACTTTAGAGCCTTATTGTTCTCTTCTCTCTTCACTTGCACCCAATTACACCATACAAAAATAGAACAATAGGTAAAAGTTTAGTTAGAGCATTGTAAAACTGATGTTTTTTTTATCGAGTCGTTTCTTGTGTAGGTAATCTGCGAGTAAATGACACCAATCGCCCACAAGATATCCACAACAGAACCAGTACACTTAAATCGATTAATTAATTTCTTGTTGCTCCACACAAGGAAACTCAAATAAAACAAAAGCTTATTAAAAAAATGGCTTATATTGAACAGATTACAAAAATAAATCGAACATTATAATTAAATCAAGGCGGTGGTATACAATCAGATCAACATAGTCTCAGGTGGGTGTGGCTCACGATTGTAACTTTTCCTTCGTCTTGTAAATCGCGGAGTGCCTCGTCTAGCTGTTCGCGGGATACAGTCTGAAATTAAATAAGAGAAGCATTAGTTGGTAATTGTATATAAGGCTGCTTTTAAGTTAGGGGAGTAGATTCCAGCTAAGTGGCCGCAACATTTGTCTTCTTGTCTTAAACTTCTCTATCAGATGTCCGGGTATATTGTAATTTGCTGTGACTTATAGTCACAAACACAATATTCGTTGTGATTAATATGTTTTCAGTTGACAGACAATCAATATATAATGATAGAAATATATATCGTCGCCTAGCATGTCGGGCAGGTCGGTGACCTCAGTGGAACTTTTTTTTGGGATGGGAAATCATCAAATGACTCCTCCCGCTCTGGGCGGAGCGGAAGGGAGTGTCAGACTTTTACTGACTAAAACCCATCCATGTTCCTTCTTTTGCTCTTTATGTTCCAGGGCCGCGGTATCTCTTTCGAACAGTCCCGCAGGCCTGGATGGAACTTTTGCCTGAGAGCACGCTCTAATGATGTTTTTAATAACGCACTTTCTACTTGATTAATTTTGCAAATGAATACTTACCTAAATTAGGAGCCTGGAAAGCTGACAATAATTTTAATCTTGGTAGTACAGGCCAGTTTCCATATGCTATGTACTGTGTTGTTTTTTATGTACTAATAAATTTATATTATACTAGCTGCCCAGCGCAACTTCGTTCGCGTGGTGTCCTACCCCTTACCCTACCCTACTCCTACCCTACTCCTACACTACTCCCTACACTACTCCTACCCTAATCCTACCAAAAAAAAAGTATCCTAGTGTTGTTTTTAGACTTATCCAGGCAATTTTTAAAATTTTTCTCGCCGTAAAAACCATCCTTGAACTTCAACGAACATTTAAAAAAAAGAATTGGCCAAATTGGTCCAGGCGTTGTTGAGTTATGCGCTTACCAACACATTTTGCGATTCATTTTTATATTATAGATTATTACTAATTCCCCCTACTGTATCCATCGCCAGTAGCGTGTTTACATACTACATACTAACCCTCTTTTTCTTTCTGATCTTGACTATAAAAATAAAGTAAAAAATACTTACAACTTGCGAGTTAGTATTAATCTCCTGCAGCAGCTTGGAATGTGTGATGGTGTGTGGCTTGGAGTAGGGCTGTATGCGTGCCTTCAGCGCCGTCACCAGCTCCGCGCGACGTCTGCGCGCTGCCGCGCCCAGCCCGGTGGTCAGGATGCCCACGTCGATACGGCCTGACGCCGGGTCTGTTGCCGACTGCTTTAGGGCTTCGCGATGGAGTCTGGAAAAAAAAAGATTCATTACTGTGACCACATATTTTATCGAAACGGAAGGAAATTCAGTAGGTATGTGAACTCAAAATTTGATTGTCGTTAAGTTTGCCATTATTGCAATACAGTATTTAGACGATCGTTTATGTACAGTCTACTTAGTGGATTGCAACAAGTCTGCGACCTGTTTAGATGGTAGGATTGATACATGTAGATAAGACATCACTAAGCATTTAGAAGCTCATTTGGAAAAAGTCGCAAAAAAATACTATTATTTGTGTAAATTACCTGGAGGCTTCATCAACATCAGATATTTCGACGACGGGTGAGAGTCGCAGCCTAGCGTGCGCCTCCGCAAGTCTGATGAGAGATTCCAACTGTCGCGGGTACGCGGAGATCTGACCGCGACCGCTGCCTACACGCCTAGAAAAAACAAAGAGCTTATCATGTACTAGCTTCTAAACACGGCTTATCCGATGTGGAGGACACTTTCGGAGTAAAAGGGTTTCTATGTTTAACCCAGGTCATGGTTTAGTCCTGTGTCAAATTTCATCTCAATCTGTTTAGCAGTAGCGAAGGGTCAATTTTTGTAAGAGGTAAGCTGGTGTACATAAATTTAATGTGACTATATTATTTGTCTATAGAATACTGATTGTGCCATTTTTCAAAGGGAAGCCGGTAGGAATCGAGTTGTATGGAACCTTCGCCACTGAGTTTAGCCTGTCTCGTTGATCTAGTGCCCGCAAGCACTACTGCTGAGTATAAGGTTTCGATTCCCAGGTTGGGCAGAGTTATTGGGTTTTCCTCCAGAAATTTGTCAGCGGCAGAAGAATCTAGATTTTTGCCCGGACTGTCCGGGTCGCCCGTTATTACAAGGGACTTTAACATAACTGGGGAAGTAGGTGTTACTATACGCCTCTGTCTACACCCTTTCAGGGAGGAAGGGTCTAATGTTATGTTATTTTACCTCATATCGACGTAGGAGTCGATGAGCCTTTGCTGTGCGGTCTCGCTGAGTGTGGGCTGTACGTGTTCCTTTGCGAATGCTATGTAGTCTCGCATGAGCGACATGTCCTGAAATGAAAGAAAATAACATGTTTGTAAACTTTTTGCTTTGATGAAATAGTGGCAGTTAATCTTTTCTATATGGAAATGGCGGACCCCGCGTTTCTAAACGCCTGTTTAATTTTATTGTATAAACGTGTACCAAGACTTATGCCCGTTTTGAAAAACACTAAGCATCTAAATGAACGCTTAATATTATTGCACAGTGGATTTTCAACTCCCGACCTCAGGTATTACTGCTACTGACTGCAAGATCGGCTAACATCGTTTTCAAAAAAATCCGGAATTAAATATTCTACGTAGCCGACATAATGTCTTCTTGATCATTATCTTGCCTAGCATTTTCCCAACTATGTTGGGATTCCAGTCTACCCGGATGCTGTTGAATACCAATATTTATTAATATCAATATCACATTTGCATAAACTCGGGCGCCGTTTTGAATACTCACAACAATATCTTCGTCGTCTTGCGAGTCGGTGAAGTCTTTATAGTACAGCGATACGAGATGCGACGCGAGGCGCCGATCGAACACCTCGTCTTGTGGGTCCAGCACCAGGAATATTAGGTCGAACCTGGAATACACACGATATCATCTCAATATGTTATATCAAATAACATCTTTATTAATTAGTCAATTACATCATAACATGCACGCATGCAATCTGCGAATAGTTAGGCAGAGGTGTATCTAATAGTACACACACATTTCGCCAGTTATTTTTAAGTCCCATTGTAATAGGAGCCGAGCCTATTGCCAGCAACCGGGCGCAAATCCAGACTCCGTGGCTGCTACTGAGAAATTCCTGATGGGAAAACCCAATAACACTTTGCCCGACCCGGGGATCGAACCCAGGACCTCATGCTCAGCAGTCGTGCTTGCCACCACTACTAGACCAACGAGGCAGTCAAATACATCCTCTGCAAAAAATAAATATTCTCATTCACCGTAGTTTAATTACAACTACTTTTGCTTAACTATAACGCGTTCGAGTGTTCAGTGATAAAACTCGCACTAGGAATATAGGACTCGCTACAGAATAAATATGACGTATGGTCGAGTTTAGAGAAATTAGTTATTGGCTACGGGATGGTAGTGTTTACGTACCTAAAGTATAGCCTAAAACACTTGTAAATAGAATTCTTTTAGGGTGGCTATGTATTGGAGCTCTCTCCATAGACACAGTTAAATACGAACCTGGACATGAGCGTGTGAGGTAGCTGCACATTCTCCACGATGGTCTTGTTCTTGTTCCACTGCGACTCGGCCGGGTTAGCGGCCGCCAGGATAGACGTGCGCGCGTTCAGCTGGCAGATGATGCCCGCCTTCGCGATCGAGAGGGTCTGCTGTTCCATTACCTATAAGATAAAGAATTTGCTGTAGATGTCGTCTTAGACAGGCTGCCTTTAAAATATCAGCTTTAATTCAGGGTAAAAGTAGATAGGAATATAAGGTCTGGGAAGATATGCTTTTTTGTCTTAATATCAAATTTAATGGTATTATATTTTTACAACTGTAATTTAATATAGTTACCTCGTGCAGCACACTGCGCGTAGAATCATTCATCTTGTCGAATTCATCGATGCAGCATATACCATTGTCTGCCAGGACCAATGCTCCACTGGAAACAAGAAAATAATTGTGAATATAAACGCAATGTGAGTACCCAAGTAGCACATGAGGCTGCTTATCAGCCGAATAACGGATTCCCATCACGCTTAAAGCTGAATTAGAAAGCTGCATAAGGGCTGTTTAGGACGTTATACAGCTCTTATAACTCTTAAATGGGCACAAATTATTCAGCCTTAGGTTCACATAGCTGCTTAGGAGCTGTGTAGCAGCAATTTAACAGTGTTATAAAGGGTTACGACAGTACTTTGCGCTGAATATCGACTGACTAAGAGATCACAAGTTACTCTATACTCAGAAAATATGTCACATCTACGCTCTTAACACGTTCATCGCCACGTAGGTCACCGGTGACCTCAAGGCAGACCTGTTTTCAAACCTATTTAGTGAGCCGTAGGACACTTACTCCGTAGATTTTGTGTATGCGTGTGACCGCTGCGGCGCTGTAGAATATGTGCGCACAATGGTTTTCGTTTACCTTGAAATTTGTTAGATTCACATAGAAAAATCTGCAGTTTTCGGCGAACTCGTTCATGGATGCGGAGGTTTGGGTTTTAAGTGCAACATAACTATTCCTTTTAAACATTTTACGTAGCTTAATAATTACCATTTTGTAGGCTTTTCTAATTTTTTTTAATGCATAAGTAGTTTCTGAGAAAACTGAAAAAAGCCTCTGCTATTTTACAATAATTATATTGGGTAAGGTAATAAAATTAAATAATAAATACAGTAATTGTGTAAGTAATGAAAATATTTACTTACTAGAAAATGAATAACAGTAATTAAATTGCTAATTATAATAAAGAACATACGTTACTTCTAGTATTCGACTGCGGGGGCGGGTGACCGGAGGTGTGGCCTATCTGGCGCCAAAATAACGTAAATGCAATTTTCGACATCACAGCGCCGCGTAGGGAATCGGTGACCTCATGGGGTTTTTTGTGATTATTTCATAAACTATACATACGATTGCAGCCTAAACTAGACATAAATCCATGTCTTATTAAACTAAATCCAGGAGCACCAAAAAAAAAATTATGTAAATTTTGACCGTTCCACTACGGCGGTTAACGTGTTAATACATGTTTTAAACCGGAAAAGGCTGTTTGCGGTCAGTGTAAAAGTGAACAAATTTGAAATAGCAAACATATAGAAGCAATTGCAATTGAACACTTGTTTCGTGAAGTGAATTATGGTTTGGTTTACATTGTTTTACATATTAATAAAAGAAAAATGATTGGGAATGTAATTTCACTGACATTATACATATATATTATCTAAGAAAATTTTAGTGCGCCACGAAAATATTCGGTTTTTAATTAGTTTTGTGATATAAATAAGCCGTGATGAAAACTTGAATAAACAATTTTTAGTGCTTTGAAAAAAATTATGAGATAAAAAGTTATTATTATGGTATTAGTAAGTAAAAACAAATGCAATACATTCCTAATTCATACACAAAACATCATAAAAGTTGAAAAATGAATCAGTATTTTTATAGGTTATACAATACAATGGTGGATTTATGTTAAACAACGACGTGAACAGTTAAAACTCTTTTATGCTGCAAAAGGCTGTCAAATAGTTCACTAGTGTACTGTTAATCAGCAAAAAACTGAATAAAATTACACATGTGAACTGTTTTCAGCTATAAGCTGTTTTCTTTACTTTTAATGGTCCACAAACTCTACTAGTGAGTCTCTAAGCAGCTGCGAGGCATCTAGTGAATGTTTAAACAGCCGCTATGCAGACACTATCAAAGGCTGTATAAAGGCTGATTAGCGGTAGACATATTCAGCAATAATCTGTAATTTGGGCCACAAATCATCCATTATACAGCTATTTACGTCATAATAGTTCACACGTGCCCCTTTAAAAAGTCAGTGTAATAGGAGTTCACAAATACCTTCTTATGCAGCATTTGGCGTAATTTTATCCATTAAACAGCTCTTACTACGGTTAAGGCATTGGACAATGTTAAAAGCTGAATAGAGTCGTTGAAAATACACC
Source organism: Eurois occulta (assembly GCA_950022335.1). Taxonomy (NCBI): domain Eukaryota; kingdom Metazoa; phylum Arthropoda; class Insecta; order Lepidoptera; family Noctuidae; genus Eurois; species Eurois occulta. The sequence goes on along the minus strand of OX465498.1, from coordinate 13,736,961 downwards.
TTTATAGCACTCTTAGCGTATTAATGGTAGTTTTGTCGGTGTTAATCAACCTTAATGCAGCTCTTAATCAGCCTAAGCTGTTTAAATATCACTGACAGCTATTATGCAGCTGTAGGATCACCAGTGTGCTCTTAAAAGAGTCTTAATACGCATAGAGTTTCAAATAGATCTAAAACTGAGTAGTTTTACAGCTATCTGTGCTACTTGGGTAAGTACTGGGCGTGCTGTGGTTTTAACGCTTTTGGAAAAACGTTTGTTTATATACTCGCTGTACTCACGTCTGCCAACCAGCAATAGACCGCATGGTGGATAACGTAACGTCCTTCAGGGATGCCTGTGCAGCCCAGCAGTGGGGCAGTGGGCGTGTTATATGCTGTACTCACGTCTGCAGCACCAGCTGGCGGGTGTCCGGGTCCTTGGTGACGTAGGCAGTGAGCCCGACGGCCGAGCTGCCGCGCCCAGACGTGTACTGGGCGCGCGGCACTAGCGCGTGCACCCAGCGCAGCAGCTGCGACTTAGACGTACCCGGGTCGCCGCAGAGAAGAATGTTGATCTCAGATCTGTAATATGGAAGATGGCGATGTTACCAAGAATAATACACTGAAATAAATTGTACATAATCGTCAAATTACACAAAATTGGATACACTGGGTCAGATAGGCTGTCGCTCCATGCAGATACCAGTCTGCATACCACAGCTAATATTTTTAATAGCACGCCACTTAGCTTCAGTCCAGATGCTACCAGCTAAGGTAGTGACGAAGATCTTTGCTCCATTAAACTTAACTCTCTTCTAATATTCCATATGGAACTCATTTACAAACAGGAATATTCAAGACTTACCTAAAATGTGTCCGTCCAGCGGCATTAAAGTTCTTCTTGGTTCCTCCTAACAGTTGAAGAAGACATCCTTTCTTAATATCCAGGTTCTCATAGATAGAGGGAGCGATGGCTCTCGCTAAACGTTCGTAGCTGTCTGATTGGGCTGCTAACGCCTTGAAGAGTTCTATGCGTTCGGGTGGGAACCGGTGTTCTTTGCTGAGAATAAAAAAGTCTATGTTAGAATATATTTGTTATTGTTATTCTTTCATGGGAGAGATTTTTACATTTAAGAGATGTTTCATAGGTTGGAAAGTGATAGTCGTAACAATTTACAAAGAAAGAAAAACCATGCGGACAAAACCGCTGAAAATGTGACGTCAACCTGTATTTATGTATCCAAGGGTGCGTCTGTGTACTACTGTGTACACGCTAGTGCACTATAATATCTTCCGCGTCGATAGCCAGTCTCTTCTGAGATTGGTCATCATGGTCGAAATTCGGTCACGAAAACTTTTAATTCATGTATCCTCGAGTGCACAAGCTCATTTTGTACGTACCCCTCCTCAGTCTCCAGCAGCCGGTCGTTGTGCACTTTCTTGTAGTGCAGCGCGTCGATGTGCGTCCTGTGCAGCGCCTTGAGCGTGGCCTTGCGCGGGTGCACGGTGGCGGGCGCGGCGCGGAACACGCCGGTGACGGCGACGCGCTCGCCGGCCGCCGCCGCCTCCACCAGCGCGCCGTGCGCCAGCACGCTCACTGTGGCGGGAGTGCGGCCCGCTGGCATGTCGTCTGTACATCAACATAAAGGTCAATTTTAATCGGACATGTAAACTGTTTTCGGGACCGCTAATGCCGGACGCATTAAAATTTAAATCTAAGATGGCAGCTATGATTGTATTAGCGATACGCTCTTAGCTGACAGTTATTCAACATTGTTTAATCTGTGTGTATTCTAGTTTAATTGCCAATGTACCACACAAAACCATACCCTTAAATCCGGAACAGCTGATATGTCTCTTGCTGGAACAACAAGATATTCGCGTCTTATATAGCTTAAAATGCACTTACCAGGCGATTCCTGCAACTTAACGAGCTGCTTATCGCTGAAATGCGATCTATTGTGTATGAGATTGTAGGAATGAGCAGTGTTGCAGTGGCTGCAGTGCGCGGGCTCGGGCACCCGGCCGCGCTCCAGCTCGGCCGTGGCCGCCGCGCCGCACACCGCGCACCGGAAGTACGCCTCGCGCATCTCCGGCACGATTGCGGACGTACGGATCACCATGCCGGACAGCGTTACCAGTTGGTCGATGTCTGGAAGGAAAGCATGTTGGTTAGATTCGTCCTTTTCTATTAAAGAATTTTATTTTCAGGATTACCAATTCGTGAGATGAACAGTATGACACAAACAAAAGAAATAAGAAGCAAATTATTTTTTCTGTTTCCCTTATATTTTTAGATTGAAATCAATGTAAGTTACAAGGGGTGGTTTTACATACTTTCTCAAAAGCCCTGGTATTTTTAGTTCAACAAGGTCGTTAGCACTTTCACATAGCCCAGCCTTTATTACACATCCCATTTGCTAGCCCTAACCATTCCTACAGGTAACTACTCCCTTGTCCTTGTTCCGGATCTGGCTGTTTGTGTGTGTGAGTCTAAATATTTGTAAACGCTCCCACGATACAGGAGAAATTCCTATTGTAGAGCAACGTTTTGTTTTTTTAAAGAAAAATGTAAAAGAATAGAAATAAACATACCTTCAGGGTTCAAGTCCCGCATGTGTCGCTGCGGCGCGTTGAAGGGCCGCACCTGTATCTGATGCTCCAGCACCGCCGCCGGGTAGCGCTCGAAGAACAACTCGTTCACTGCCGCGTCGAATGCCGGCACCACCTACAGATGATCAGTGTAGATATTATTACGTCGGTTGCTTTACGAGAACATTCTAGATTACGTGCGAGTCTAAAATGTTCCAGTAAGGACCTGTTTAGAAGAATAGTCTAGAATGTTCCACTATGAAGCTGTCTAAAAGATTCGAGAAAGTTGTGGAACTTTCTCGAAGGGCGATGTTCCGCTATGGACTGTGAAGAAGGTTCGAGAAAGTTGTGGAACTTTCTCGAAGGATGATGTTCCACTATGGACTGTGAAGAAAGTTTGAGAAAGTTGTGGAACTTGACGGATCGGTCGTCATATAAATATCCGTCCACCACACTCATCGACGCGGAACGGCGGAATCAGCTTGAGCTTATCTCATTAAACCCCTTTTTTACCCGACTACGGAAAAATAAAAAGAAAGTTCGGCACGGAATCGAATGGCGTCGTGCGAACGAGGCAAATGACGTCTTTTATTGCATGGATAAAGCTCTTTCTGATCGGCTCAAGGTGCTTCCTCGTCGATGGGCACTCCTTCATAGTAGAGGCGTAAAGTTGTAACAAACAAACAGTAACACAGTTTACGTGATGATTACTATTTGGAAAAAAAACATATTTATTAGGCCCATGCCACAAGTGCATAATAAAAAAAACTGTAATCCACATAATAAAAACTTTAACTTTACTTCTTCAGGTCTTATTTAGACCTTATTTGCCGAAAACCACCGGTTTTAACTACAACTAAGGGATTATTTTCAAAAAACTTACCTCTTGAGGATAGCACACTAGTTGACGATGTAACTTGGCATCAAAAGCTTTGATATGTTCACAATCCACGTCCAAGAATGGCTCTTCTAGGGTATTTATCTGGAAAGAAACAAGTTTGGAGTTAACATCATACAACAATGTTATATATTTTCAGTTTCGTACTCTTTTTTTCGATCTTAAGCCAAGGGTGCGGTGCTAGTCAAATTACGCCACGTGGGCCAATGGTATGCAAATGGGCTCCAAAATCAGATAACATAACATCACGCCCATTTTCCTCGAAGGGTTAGGCAGAGGTGTACCTAGTACACCCACATTTCACCAGTTAGATTTAAGTCCCCTGTAATGCGAGCCTATTGTCATCAACTGGGCACAAATCCGGACTTCGTGGCTGCTACTGAGAAATTCCTGATTGAAAAACCCAAAAACACTTTACCCGACCCGGGAATCAATGACCTCATGCTCAACAGTCGCGCTTGCGACCACTAGACCAACGAGGCAGTCAGACAAATTCCGAACAAAGACAAAAAAAAACATAAAGTATACTATACCATAGTATGGTGGTATGGTATAGTATGGTGGTAATGTATGGTGTACCATAGTATGGTGATGGTGGTGGTGCCGTAGTAGTATTCCATAGTATGGTGTATATCTTACCTCTTCCAACTTCTGCTCATACAAAGGTTCATTGGTCAGAGCGGTCGGCTCAACGAACCTCTGTAAAAACTTGATGAACTTGTCGCGACACTCAGCGATGGCGACGTCGGTGCCCCACACGACTAGCTGCGGCTCGGTCGATACCACCTCGGCGCCCGTGTCGTCGATCTGAAGGGAGAGTGGCAATAGTTTTGTTTAAAATACTTGTGCCCTGGCTTGGTCTTGTACATAACTATTGATTGATAGAATTTGCTTTGGACCTTCCACAGATTGATCCAGTCTTGTTAAGTGTTATCTCAGAGTTTATTCAGTCTTGCCGAGGAATATCGTGCTCTACAAATGACAAGGTTGTGGAGGTCAGATAGGCACTCCATGTAAAATACTGATAACCAGCAGCATCTGGTTGGAGTCGAAGTCAACCTCAACATAGTTGGGAAAAGGCTAGGCAGAAGATGATTTGTTACAGTTGATTTTATTGCATTGTCCTAATTGATCATCAGTCATCAGTTCATCACTCACCTTACCATCAGGTAAGTAATACTGAGATGAGAAACAATCTAATAATGGCTTGAAGACGGTCTTCAGACTCTTAGTAAACATTGAACCTATTTTCTCTACATCATTTATTCTTCTTCTTTATCGTGTGGTTAGTGCCTAACCTGGTGTCAGAGTTTTTATGCTGCCCATGAGCCCATGACTTGGCTTTATATGTCGTCAAGAAATATCTCACAGGCATGCTGGTTTCCTCACGATGTTTTTCTTCAATGAAGCAATTAAACAATACGCACATGAATCAGAAAAATTTGCGGGTGCTTTGTGTTCGAACTCGAGACCTATGACTTGGCAGTCCGACGGTCTCACCATCAGGCTATCACTGCTGTTATAAAACCTCAATCAATCAATGTATCATCATCTGCCTAGCCTTTTTCCCAACTATGTTGGGGTCGGCTTCCAGTCTAACCGGATGCAGCTGAATACCAGTATTTTACATGGAGCGACTGCCTATCTGACCTCCACAACCAAGTTAGCGCTAGGTAATACGATATCCCTTGGTTAGACTGGTTGTCAGACTTCGGGTCACTGACTACCTGTAACGACTGTCAAAGATCTACAAATGACAGCCGGGACCAACGGCTTAATGTGCTTTCCGAGGCACGGAGGAAACTCGGTATGTAATGGGCGGTCACCCATCCACGGACCAACCTAGTTAAGCACGGCTTAACCTAAAGATCGACCCGAGCGGCTGTTCTTATTTTAGCCACGAGCTCCTGTAACCATCTAATAAAACCTCATCAAATCATTTGACAACCTACAGAAAAAAAAAACAAACCAACAACTGTCGTGACATACATCACTCTTAGATCATGGAAAAATACAAAAAAAATGTAAGCTGAGAGAGAACGAAAACAAACAAAAAATGCGCGAATCCGGACGTGACTTGCAGATCAGACCCTCCTATCCTAGAAGCGAATACGAGTCCGCTACGAGTTTGGACGTGAAGGCTTCGTCCATCATCAGCAGCTGCAGGATCTGCCTGTCTTCGATCTTTGACCCTGCAGCTTTGACGTGCGGTCACAGGTTTTGCGAGAAATGCTTGACACAGTACTGGCGGATACGGGAGAAGCCGGACTATATCGTGTGTCCTTTGTGCCGGGCTTGCGCATATAACGTGGATTTTGTTAAGGTACGTGAGACAAATGTATGGACGCCAGCACATCAAGCGAAAGAAATTTTAGTAGATAGGTGAAGATGAAGAATTTAATATTATGATAGCCGCTAACCAGAAATCAATTTAACCAAAAGTTGTTTTGGATATCTTCTGGTGACCACCTTTCAAATCTACAGTAGAATCCGTTTATTACGACTCCGCTTATATTGACCAACCGCTTAATAAGAAGTAATTAGAACTACACAGCGAAGTTTGGTTTTCATATAAAATTCTTTATAACAAAGTCGGATATAATGACTGCGCTTAGAGTGACATGTCGCGTATTATGAACCATTTTTAATAAATTATGTCCGGTTAAACCCAGTGACCGACATGATTCCTAAAACCTTGGGCAGTATACGAGAGGGTCACGTGACTCCCGACGACGATTCGACGATTCTTTACACAATACATAGTAGGTAAGGTACATATTAGAGACTGTTGTTACAATGAAACAACAAAAGTAGACAAAGATTATTGATTTCTTATGTAAAAAATTAAAAAATATACACTCATATAATGTACCTATAATGTACATATTTTGATTTAATATGCGAGCTCTCTATTAAAATAAATACATACATATAACTAACAAAACAGGAGGTTGTTTATTTTCTACAAAATGCTTTGTATGATGTCCGCTTAGTATGACGTGTTTGTCATTTCCCTTCGATGTCATTATATATGGATTCCACTGTAACACTTTACAGAAAGAAAAACGAGCATCAACCGAAGACTTCAGAAAAACTTTCACAGAAATGAACAACATGGACGACACGGATCTCAACTACACCGCAATGGTACTTTGTCTCAAGATCAGTGTCCTTATGCCCACCCTGTATTGTTTGGTGAAATGGCTCAAGATCCCACTCATAGATTTTTTCACCAGCATATGTAACCGTCTGGCAAATTGAAATATTGTGAATACATGCTCTGATATGATTGTATTGTGTAATAAATTAATTTAATATTTTTAATAAAGAAGCAAATTGTAACAAAATTTTCTTTTGTTTTAACTTAGCTCCTTTCAGGACAGTATAATCATGGCATTGAGCTTTTGTTACAGTAGCATTTATCCAGTGCCACAGTCGCTCGGGTCGATCTTCAGGTTAAGCCATTGCCTGGGTTGGTTCGTGGATGGGTGACCACCCATTACATACCGAGATTACAGTCCAAGTCGGATCATTTAGTTCCTTTCAAAGTGGTTGTGCTGAGTGGTGCTGATCCATGCGTCGTGTTAGGCTGCCATGGTTATTTTATTTTTAAATTGTTGATTTTGTTTTTTAATCTGGACCTTCTTAACTTGCACGTCTTTATACATGCATCGTTCTCACATATATCTCAACATGAATGATGTAACTAAAATGTTGTAACAATATGTTGATTTAAAAGAGTGTCCATGGAGTTTCTTGCTCATTCTTCTCCATTGTAGTTGCACATTCCAAAGCGTAAATCTCTTTGGAATGCTTTGGAATGTGCAACTACAATACTTTCTCAAGTTATTATGCCTTGTGACTTGCTTCGCTTTCTGTTTTCTGTCATTCAAAAGTGCCTGTCTTATTGCTTTAAGTGCTTTAAGTTTAAATTTCGCCCGTCACTCGGAAAGTACGTTAAGCCGCGTGTTGGTCCCAGCTGTCAATTGTAAATACATATTTGAATGAAATGAGTCTTAGGGGTATCGTATTACTCAGCACTAACTACTACTACCACTATTAGGTATTATCTAACTATTGGATTGGCGAGGTTAGATAGGCAGTCACTCCATGTAAAATACTGGTATTCTGCTGCATCCGGTTAGACTGGGAGCCGACTCCATCATAGTTGGGAAAAGGCTAAACAGATGATGATGATCTTACTATTTACAGGTATGAGAATGATGATAGCTATTTAGCTGGTAAGGTAACTCGTATGCTGTTTGTTATCTATGCTGAGCAGGCCTTTTTTTTAGAAAACCCTGGTGTATGTAGAACAACTGTGCAAAATTCAACAAAATGGGTTCAGTAGTTTAGGAGTCTATAGGGTTACATACAAACAGACATTGACTTAAACAATATAGATAGATAGATTAATAGCCTTGTCTTGAGCTCGTATTTCACTCATCTAAATTATAGTTAAAGAAGAAGTACCTCATGTGATAATTCAGAGATGTGAGGGAGACTTCAGATATCAGATATAGATAAAGTGGCAGGGTTATGCAACAGCTAAACCTGTTCCTACTACATTTTCGCCTTTCTTTTTAATTTGCTGTTGATGAATAATAATTGGACTTAAGTCTTCCACTTTTTTAACCTGACTGCCCAACTGCATAGACAGCATTATAAATTCCCCATTCTTTATTGCATACCATAATGTATATAATTGGTAGGGAAATAAATATGTTAGTCACAATTATGGACCCTGTCTGGCACAGCATAGATCAAGTAGGAGAGAGGAGGAAGAACACTGGCTGTTTATTGTGATAAATATTAATATTAGTTACGTAGTTAGTAAGTTATACTGTTTTATTAATACAGATTTGAATTTAAAAATTATAATTATTGTTATATAAATTATATACTTTTATTTATTTATTTATTATTTGGTTATTAGGTATTTAGATTGAATTTAAAAGTTATAATGATTGTTTTTTAAATTCTTCATTATTGTTTTGTTTACATATTATTATTTTTCTTAGTAGTTTTTTGTATGCAGCACTTACCCTTCTAGTGGGTGTAGCACTAGGGGCCGGCACGTTGCGGCCAGGCTGGTTGCTCTTCAGGTCTGCCCTCTGTCTCGCAGGTGTCATGGCACCGCGCAGGTTGGAGCGCGGTGTGCTCAGAGAACTGGGGGTGCCGTAGTTGAGTGGGGAGCTCATGTCTATGTCTGTACCTGGGTAAGTAAAAAAAAAGTTATTTATTAGTTAGTTAAAAAGAATCATTTTTACATACAATGAGTTATAATTAAATACAATTTAGTGGTAAGTAGTGTCCCCAGACACAAAGGTAAACAAAACAAGACTTATTTAAGTAAACAATTTTAACTTTAACCCTTTTGTGTTAAGTTTACACCTGGCTTTTCTATCTGGGGTGTTTCTAGTAATTTGCTGACATTGTATAGGAGTAATGTCTCGTATTTCGTGTTCAACAATTTACAGTTTTTATACTTTCCGATGAAGATGTACTCAAGGTACAACAAGAATAATAATTTCACAAGTACAAACTTGAAATGTTGATTAAATTTGCTTGCCTTATTTCTTACAGATATGCATTTTACTTGTTTTACAGCTTTGTAACAAAACAATGAAGATATCTTCATTCTTCATTAGACCTAGCAAGCTGTAATATGTTGGAACTAACTAGTACCTATTTACAGAATATCACAGCTTACTGTCACCTAACATTATGTCAAAGTTGGGAACACCCTATGTCCTGCAAATGTTTGAGTCCAGCCAAAACAAGAACATTTAGAAGGCCATATTATACTTTTTTTATTTTATTTTATTTAATTTTATAAAAAAAACATACCAAGCGGGCTAGAAGCTATGGCACGAGCAGGTGATGTGCCAGGCGCTTCACGAGGAGTGCGTGGAGTCCTACGAGGTGTGCCGGGCGTCTGTGGGGTCCCTCGTGGAGTACCAGGAGTGCCATCTGGAAATTGTAATAAGGTTTTGTTTATGTAAAGCTTTTATGACTTCTTCTATTATTCTATAACATAATCTAACAGTATTGTTTATTGGAGCTGATATCCACAACTCCACGTCCAAAGCGTGTATTTTGTATGTATCATCCGGCAGTATTGACGACGTTAAAGGAAAGCAGGTGCAAAGAGAACTATGAAGATGAAAGTTTTTTTTCTTCTTCAACTGGTCTTGAGAAATAGTTCTGATTTGTTTTGGAAAAATCAAATCAATAAGTTTTTCCTATTTGAATGAGTGCTAAATTATCCTCATTGGTACAAATATTAGACAGAAATATTACAGTATGTAAAACCTACTTTTTGAAGGAGTGCCGGAGGAACGCTGTGGTGTTTCTGGAACAACAAGTTGTTGCGACGACCGGGTCCTCCGAGACGGCGTTGGAGCATCCGACGACGCCTGAGATGCAGGGCGCTTAGATGGAGTAGACATTTCTTCTTTTCACACTAATCTCAGAACTAAATATAGTTGTCTTCAAAATTACGGTAAACAAACGCGGCGCACACACAATAGGTTACTTTTCATTTGGCGCGAAATATTGACAGCAACTGTCAGTGTTCACACAAATCGAGTTTAGAAATGTCGAATCGAGTAAATCTGAGAAATCAATTATCTAGTTAATTTGGAAGTGGAACTGCTTCTGGCTCTAACAATTAAATCTCTTGATTAATCAATCTTGATGTTCCATAATAAATTCTTTATAATATTTTCTACAATTGAAGTTTTTTTCAAGAATTTCATTTTTTTCTCTAGATATAGTCGACTAGGTATCGTAGAAATTATATGAAAGGAATAACTTTCACAGGAATAGGAAACCGTGTAAACACAAGAGCTAATCGACTCAAGAAAATTGTCTCTGGACGGAGGAAGGACAACTCTATTGTTGTCAACTTTCCATAAACAAGACAAATATCTTTTTTAAATCAATTGATCGTTCATTCACCGCTGATGTTTTTACGGTGTTATTTTATGATAATAAATAAATATAACGATAATTGCGAAATAAAGGCGATTGTAATGCTCTGCAGTATTTAAAATTAGTGCAATAAAAATTATCAGAATCAATGTTTTATGCTAAAATATTGATTGGCGTTGTAAAAGCTATCTTTGTGCAATCTACCTGCATCGTAGAAAATATTTTCGTGAATAATTATCTTTGACGGGACAAATAAGATACGTTTTAAATGGACAATGTAAAGTGTGTACGCATTATTGCGTAGTATGTATGTTTACTTGTGATTCAGCGGTTCTCCCACAAGGACTGAAGATATTTTGGTAAGTATCGGTAGGTACCGCGATGATTCATTTTATCTCTGCGAGCATTTCCATTGTAAAGGTCCTGGATACGGTTCTCGCGATTAATATTTAACTAGATGGGACTCCGCGCACGATATACACTTATCACATTATAAGAGTATAACTTGCCGAAAATGCAAATTAGGGGGTACCTTTATATTTGTCTAACAAAAATAATATTGTGGGGTAGAAGTCTAGAATTAAAGATATCTTAGTTCATCACTCTTACAAACACAGCCAGTGAGTTTTAAAACCTAGGGATTGTAGCACAGCTAAGGTTAATAAAGGCTAAAATAAAATAAGTGTTATTGTTTATGTATGGAACAAGAAAAAACATTGTTTCATCATAAAAACCAATCAATTTGTAATTTAGGAGTCAAGAGATTATAATTTAAATTTTGATAAAGGTACTCTTAATCTAAAAATAAAGTAAAGTTATGGTTTAACATAGAATCAATAAAAACATAGCCTTTTCACTTTCCCTTTTCAAAGTTCAAGGTAGTTACAATATTGATCTTGAGATTTTCTTTCATAATAAAAAAAAAACATGCTTGTCATTGGCTAAGCAACAACATGAACACTCTAATTTTTTTTTTATTTTTGGAACCACAGTTCTATTTTAAAATATATATAATTATTTTCTTGTGTTATCTGATTTCCAATAATTAAAAATGTCTAAACGGGCACCCAAACATGTTTGAAATAAACTGGTTTGTTCCTTCTAACAATCACTCCCTTCCAAATTCAAATAAAAATAATTTTACTCATTCATGTACATATTGTGTTTGCATGTTTAGCCATTGAGGTGAGAGGTCAATGACCCCCTGTTGCAAGGCAATGTACAAAATTTTTAATAACTGACAGAGATTTGTATAGTCATCATTTTAAAATGCTTCTAATTATAATCTCTATTAGTTACTTATGTTTAGGATCCTTGAAAATTGTTTTTTTGTTTGTTATGTAGAAGATCTCAGTAAGTTTATTTTTTAATCACCTTATGTTAAGAAGCCCAACCTCAGTAGAGAAACCTTTATTAAGAATTGCATAAATACCTGAGTCAAATAAATTATAGATTTCTGAATTTTTTAGTCCCTTTTCTAGTAGTATTCCCAGTTGAAGTCTAGAAGATATCATTCTAGCTTTGATATTCAGACTTTAATATTAATTTAGATCTGTGAGATCATAAATTGCTACACAAGAGAATCAATGACCTCAATGGGTCAGTGCAAGGTCCTTGCAAACTATTGCATTGCCATGTGACTCAGGCAATTGAGTATTATAACGAAGATTTTATTCAATTTTAGATGTTCTGATCCTATTAGTGTACAATCTTATAGTGAATATTTGAGGTAGGTACTGTTGTTATAATATTAAATTCATGGCAGTTCTAGAGAATAGGAGTGAAATTAGGAATCCAAGCCATTATAGGATGCAATTAGAGTCCCGCATAACTGAAAATTAGTTTCAACTAATAAAATACTTGAAACTAATTTTAAGCAATGCAGTTACATTCTCAGCTCTAAGTTTTTGAATATAATAGAATAATCTTTATTTGCGTGAAATATGGTACATTAAGGTGTTAAAGATAAATACATAGGTTCAACATATTCCACTTACTAAAATTAAAACTAAGTTAACAATAAAATTTTAGAAAAGCAAGTTTCAATTTCAAATTCAACTAAAAAAGAATAAGTGCCTACTTTTTAAAATATTTATAAATTATTTAGTAATATTACGCAAAAAAAAAAACAATCAAATAAATATGTTTGGTTGGTACATACAGTGAAACGTTTAGATACAGTTGGGCTTAAAGGCTAAAAACGAAGCTTGATATCAAATAAAATTGGATGTTAAAGCAAGGTATCATGATCTCCCTAGCTTTTCCTTATGTTGAGGTCGGCCATTAGTATTTTACATGGAGTGATTGCCATCTGACCTCCACAACCCACCACAAATTATACCCCAATTTATTGCATGTGTGTACTTGTTATACTTAATATTATTGCTTGAAATATTAACTACATAATTGAAAACATTTTGTTATAGGTACTCATTAACAACTGGGAATAAAATGAAATCTAGTAAGTTTACTTCTGTACTTCATCTAAAAATTTATAGAGTATTTTAAATATAAAAATGATAAGAATTATTTAATGACAAAATGCTAATCAAACAAAACTCAATTTTTATAAATCTTCATAATTTGCTATCATTTTTAGCCAAGTAAAAACTTCGCGCCCATGAAATCCATTTAAAACAAAAGGGAGCTTCAGGGCAAGTGTTGATTAAGAAAAACTATTGATTTCTGTAGCTCTGTGTAAGGGGGCATATTTCTCGTAATCTCGAGCAAGGTAATCCTGCCTACCCTTCGGGATGCGAGATCGCATGCGCCAAGCGCTGTTCACCCCTCGTGCGGAGTCCGCAATTATATGTATATAACTACATATACAATCGGCGTACTACGCATCTACGATATCTTCAATACTTCAAAACGTTTCCTACGTATTCTATTTGACGATATTCCGTCTTAACTTAAACGCAATTTTATTTTAGAGCAGCGTAATTCAATTTTAGAATCTTGTAAAGCAATTTTAGAGTCAAATAATATAGGACAGATGCTTGACGTCCCACACTTCGTAAAAAAAAAATCTATAAACAGAAAGGGTAACTAAGATACGCTAACGCTGCTCCACCCCTCTAGTTTTATCTATGCGTAAAGATGGTTGCACATTACATTATTTATGAATTGACTAGAAGCCCAATTTCATACAGCAGCAAAGTCTGATCGTTAATAAAACATTGTACAGACGCCAGCACATCAAGCTATCCGAAACTGTCAAATTTTACCAATCAACCTTAAACCTAATGCTGTAGCAATAAAGTTAAAAATCTATTAAAGATATTTGACAGATTGTAGTAGCTTGATTTACTGGCGTCTCTACCAGTGGCGAAGGTTCCATACAACTCGATTCTTACCGGCTTCCTTTTGAAAAATGGCACAGTTGGTCATTCTATAGACTAATAATATAATCACATTAAAGATATGTTCTCCGGCTTACCTCTTACAAAAATTGACCCTTCGCTAAAGGCTGTACCTACCGAAAGACCAAAATCCGCTCAGGAGTTTTCTATATCAGCCCAAACATAGACACGCGACTATGAACTTTTCTAAAACATGTCCCTATCATTTAAATAACGAACGAGTAAAAATCAATAGCATAGAGGGCTCAGTATTTTTTTTTTCACGATTCTGGCAACGCATGATGCATCACTAATGTTGTTGTTAACCCTAACAATTAACTCAAAACGCGTCGTACCTTAACGTACAGACGCCAGAACATAAGTTAACCAAAACTGTCAAATTTTCCCAACCAACCTTCAACTTAATGCTTTAACGATAAAGTTGAAAATCTATTAAAAAAATTTGGCTGGTTGTAGCAGCTTGATGTGCGGGCGTCTGTACATCGAGTAGTTTGACGCACAGAATGGACAAAAGTATGACACCATAATGCGATCGAGAAACCTTAGTTTAACTTTGCTTTTGAGTGACGTGCGTAACAATTTGTTAAGGGGAATGCTCCAACCAGCCCGCGAAATTCAAAATTTCTTGGGTTTTTTGCAATTTGCAGGCCAGTGCTAGGTTGTATGTTGATTAAAATATTAATCGCGGCTGTAAGACATATGTAGTTACAGAATTATAATCATCAATAAAACGCTCTAAGTTCATAAAGCTGTAGGAATGACTTTTTCTTGTTCATACGCCTTTATGAACTTGGAGGGTTGTATTGGTGATTCTGATGATTATAATTCTGTAACTACATACGTCTTACAGCCGCGAATAATATTTTAATCAACATACAACCTAGCACTGGCCTGCAAATTGCAAAAAACGCAAGAAATTTTGAATTTCGCGGGCTGGTTGGAGCATTCACCTTAAGCAAAGTTTAAATGTGGAGGAAAGGTCAAGCTGTTTGAACCTGAAAAGTTCCGCAGTTATTTTTACTCATAAGTTTTACTGGACTACTTACGAAGTACGTTAGTTGTGTTTCATTCTTTCATCGTTGATTGTACTGACCAAAGTAAAATCGGCAAACATCTATATCCAAAAGCATGCTTTTCTCCCAGTGGTATGATTGGTCGCTTTGGTACACGGCACAAGCACGCGTACGCTGTTAGCAAAGATTTGCCTGAGAAAGGGAAGATTTGAAATGTTTTAGCAGATCAGACTTCAACTCTAGTTTACATAACATAACATCACGCCAAAAAGTTAGGCAGAAGTATACCTACTACCTAATAGCACACCTACCTTTCGCCAGTTATGTTTAAGTCCCATGTAATAAGGGGCAAGCCTATTGCCATCAACCGGGCACAAATCTAGACTCCGTGGCTGCTACTGAGGAATGCAGCAGATGGAAAAAGTCAATAGCACTATGTCTGACCCGAGAATCGAACCTAGGATCCCATGCTCGACAGTCGCGCTTGGGACCACTAGCTAGTCTAACGAGGTAGTCAACTCTGGTTTGTGAATGTGAAGTCAATTTGACACAATAAATAGGTTTATCACACATTTAATCTTTTACGCTTTTATCAACAACCAGTTGTAGTCACATCGCATCTGTTCATCATTTACGTCGGCGTCCAGTCTGCGGATGCAGCTGAATACCAGTATGTTACATGGAACGACTGCCTATCTGACTTCCACAACCCAACTGACTGGAAAACAAGGTACCCTATGGTAAGGCTGGTTATCAGATTTTCAGGCTTCTGACTACACATGACGACTGCCAAAGATCTGCAAATGACAGCCGGGACTACGGCTTAACGTGCTTTCCAGGATAGTCGAGGCAGTAGTGGTAGTAAATGGTGATATTAATACTAGTCTCTTTCTGCCAAATTGCTGATCAAGGATTTAAAGGAAACATCAACACGTAAGTCCCAAATACGGGGTGGAAGAGACGCCGACGCGAAAATGGTTACCACGTATTCAGTACAACATTCTGAGAATCCCACCCCCACATAGAATTTTTTCATCGGTTATTTAAAAAAAAAAACAGCTGTTCCATACATTTTGACCGTGTAGGTTTGCACTTTTGTAGGAAACAGCTGATTTTTTTTGGTCCGACCCGTATATTCCTTTGTTTGATAACTACGAAAATACCGATGATATCAGTGGTTTTTATAATCGATTATGTTATTATGTCTTTATAGCTGAGTCATGGCTCAATTTGCATAGTTACATCAGAAATTATTTACGTTTCTGCCTACCTTTCTAATACTTAGGAATTACGCACTTAAAAGATAATTTTGTAGCCTAAAGATCTTCCTTTTGGCACACAGCAGTATCTTATCATTATCTTTCAATTAGTTAACTTGTAATGACAGCTTCTTAACCTAAATCTAACGGAGCTAGGTTTAAAAAGTAGACTGTTTCCGCAGCATAACATACCATAACGTAGGGGAACCAAGATTATCTTTCGGTGGAAATCCGTCAATTTCAACAATTTCGTCTCTCCTAAAGCAAGGTATCTCAAAGAGGACAGTTTATCGTTTATCCCGTTGGGATAACTGCCGTTTCCTGTTCCGTCAAACACTTCCCTGCAAAGATTCATCACATTCCGGAAATTCAGTCCCTTAGACAGCTTAGACAGTCCTAAGATCTATATTTCCGAGTATAAGGAGGGACTATTTATTTTAGCCTGTTATAATACTCTTAATCCCCTGGAATCTTGTGTCAGAAAGGATACTATGATACCATATTATTTTGTAGAACTAAATATCACAATTTGATATTAGTACACAGATGATTGGCCGCTCGCCTTTTACGACCCCCGTAGGACGTGTTGGGACGGTTTTCGGAGCCGGGACCACACGGCTAGTTTATTTATTTGCGTTTTGGGTAGTTGACCAAGTTATTCGAAGAGGATGTTAAAATGACAGTTTTATGAAGACTTGAAACTGGGAAACTGTTCTAAAGTTAATTTAGTGACCAGACTAGAAAAAAGGCGTTGTTGACCCTTGCAGATTTTGAAATTGTTATGCTACAATAAAAAAATTACCTACAAACAAGTTTCAACTTGACCTGCAATTTTATCCAATCAGATTAATCGGTTCTAATACCATTATCACTCGTGTCAAGTTCCTTTTACCAAATTGATATCAACCAACACTACTTTGGCGACCTATCCACTACTTCCTATGTTAGTCATCTCTAGAAAGCGTAGCAAAACTAGCAAACGAAGCAACGAGTATCATATTTCATTTAGTCTTGAGACCAATCACCTGATAGATATGATTCATATATCTAAAATATATTACGACTGCTAAGAAACGTGTGTAACTTTAGAATCATCGTCTCTTGGCTGTCTTATTTGTTTTCGATTGATAGTTGCTGTAATATCTCCGTACATTCAGCGATTTCAGCGTCTGTATTTGTGTTAGATTTTTGATTTTGACTCTTGTCACCTCGAGTTGTCTAGCCTTTATTCCCGTTGCTGGGGCGGCTTCTAGTTTAACCGGATGCAGTTGAATACCAGTATGGAGAGAGTTCCACATGGAGCGATCTACATTACGATCTTAAGGCGATAGTCTGCTTTTGTAAAACTTACTTGAGAGGATGCCAATGTTGCTCTACCTGCCTAATAACCGACATAAAAAAGGAGGTTGTCAATTCGACCCTTACATTTATTCTTATTTCCAGGAACCACCACACAATGACGTTTTTTTTTTTTTTTTTCGAATAGTTACCTGGACCTTACTGGGCCCTTAACACTGGGATAATGTATTTAAAACAAAGCTGTTCAATGTATTATAATTTTCATTTGTTGTAATGTTCTCTGAAACTTGGTTGGCAGTGAGCGCCCACAACTAGTCGTTTATTCAGGTAGATTTCTCCGGCACAGTCCAGCGGTGCTCAATGTTTTATATTTGTTGTCATTTAATTTATCTGAACTGAAACTGAATTTTGTTGCTCAGTAAGTTTGTTACTCTTTTAGCAAAGATTCATTTTACCCTTGACGTTGTTTCTGTCTTCGAAATATTATTGTGTTTTTATTACGGACAAAGGGTTGCTTATGCTATATGTATAACCGAGATATAAAATCTAAATTTTTGTACGGCTGAACTGTCGTATATAGACCCATAGATCTTAAGAACTTATGTTAGCTACGTATATTCTTGCAAATAAAAATATATCATTCAATTTAAGGAAAATCAATTTTGTTTTGGCAATTTCAAGACTTACTCCTACAAAATATTATGATTCAGTAGGTAAACTAAAATTCAATTTAGAAATACAGTAAAATCTAGCTGATTTTTGGGCCCCCCAAAGGAACTTAGAAGTTTCTGGTGCTTCTCGTTCCTACATCCTAATATTTTTATTTGCCAGCTGCTCATAAGCATTAAGCAATGTTAGCTACCACTGTACTACTGAGAAGGGCGGTGGGCGCACTGGAGCACCGCCATAACATGCCCGGTCTGCGTAAACCTATTGTTTCTTTGCCAACCCACAGAAAAAAACACCAGCTTTAATTTTTTTTTACAAAATTTGTACAAAGAATGTTACCTGCACTTAGATAACGAAATGAAAGAAATGTGCGTAATGAAAGGTTCATTGTAAATAGTTCTATGCATTTCTTTCATTGTATTTGTGGAGCGTTTGAAACCTTTTTGTACTAAGAATTTCTGTTTTATTGGTATCCCAGGTAAGACCTCCCCAGCGTTAGGGACTGTAATCACAGTTCTATTGATTATGCTGTTTCAGAACTGATTTTTGTCGTCATGCTCATTCTACGGGTCTATAGTTAGATATGTATGTGTCCGTGAGTGACGCGTCGCTTTGAGTGTTATCTTATGCGTAAAATGGCGTCAGTAGTCCATAGTCTACGGATTCCGAACAGTCTCCTTCAATCGACTCCCACAATCTGCGCAGTATTTCATATCTGAAACTAACTAGCTATGACCCAAGATCACAATATTTAGAATAGTTATTATTATCTATTAGCGATTTTTCGAAACTTTGTAAGCCACATTGTTGACAAGATTCTCAAAACAAAGATAAAAATCCACTAACTGTACCTAAACTATTTGTCATTAAAAATAACAATGGCGTCTTAACATTGTCACCGCACCTAATTAGTGTTATTTAGTTTATTTGTTCACTCACAAAGTCATTCAAGAATCATTTCAACTGAAGCTTCTTTTATTTTTATTACGTGTTTATACTTCGCTGCATTATTGTCCGTGAAAATATCTTACCCCTTTGAGCTCTAAAGACTTGAAATGCAAATCCTTTCGGAGGCATCTGAATTTCTCCCGTCGGCGCTTTCGAGCGTTACTTTTAGTTTATTGTTTTATTGTGGGTTTTAGGGACAAAACCGTGATCGATTTTGCTTTAATTACGACTAACATATATTGTTTTCAATTGTTGTTTCAAGCACAGCTTAAGCAGTTTGATTCTAGTTTTATGGATTGCAGAAATTTAATTGAACACTATCGGGCAATTATTTCAGAATTGGAGCAAAATATTTCCCACAATCGGTAGCACTCTCAAAGGACTGTTTCTATCGTGATATTATTACAGCATTTTTATCCGTGGTTTCGCCCTTCATGGAAAGTAAGGGCAGCTAGGGAAGGCATCGATTTTCGGCACCCTACGCACTTCTATAAAGTTCGGGGAGCGCGGGGGCGTCAAGATGGCCGCGGTAGGGTCTACCCAGACCTGCCTCACGCGCACTCGCCTCACAAGGTCACGGTGCACGCGGTGCCACCGCTGCGCCTCCCAAAATACAATATCTCGATAATAGGAAATAGTTTCTGTCCCTTTCTTTTCTATGACAACAACGTTGGTCTCTGTTCCACATCCGCCCGTTTGATTTGTACTATTAGACAATGATAGATGCTCCTACAGTTGTTTTGGTTGCTGTTTTAGTAAGTTCTGAACTTGAATAATGTTTTTATGACTTTAATTAATTTTCATAAGACACACACAACTCCCACTCTCAAAGAGCCATTGTTAAAACATTACCTTCATGCTAAGATTCCACATGGTTAGGCAACAGGGAGCATTGAAACAAATTCCAAACACTAGCGAAATTCTCTTTGACTCCCGCGTCCATAGCCCCGTCCCTTGCCAACCCTAATCATAGCAAACCTCCTTATCTAAATTATGGAAAATTTTGGAATGCGACACATAGAGGTTCTCTATCGCACCCTCGTCTATTAAGTGTTGCTATCTCACTCTCCCTCTACCTACGATATCACAAGGGGTAGTGGTAGGGCGCGCACAAAAGATTTTGGGATGGATTTTTTTTCGCAAACTGCACCATATGAAAAGATTCAGTGCAACCATCAGTTCATCGCAGAAGCATCGATAGAGTGCACTTCTGCGCCCATTTTGTTATTAGTTATTTCATTAGTTTTTGGTAAAATATATCAGTTGTTGTGTGTTAGTGATAGTGACAGCAAATCGCTGTATATTGAACAGTATTTACATGTTCCTAGTGTTCTTTTTTAATTGTGAGTACAACCGTTACAAAATTTAAACTGATGCGTTAGTGCGCGTAGATAACTTTTAATTTTATTTAACACGTAAGATTTAAGTTCTAAGGCAAAAGCCTTCTGTTTTGTGGACTTTAGCTGGGATCCTATACTTAACAAGATTACAATTTTTTTCTTTACAAGAACCATGTGGTATTTTACGTACAAATAAAAACGGCGGCGTTTCCCAATCTCCAAATCCGTCATGAACTCATGATTATTAATACCTCCCAGTGTTTCACGAAAATAACACCGCGTTTGTTTGTTCCAGTTCTGATGACGTAACGAAAGACGCGAAGAATGACGTCGTTCGCTAACCTGACGCAGCTAGCATCGAACTTGCCTTCGACGTCCGCAGCCAGCGGCTCAGGTCACAGCGCGAATGAACAAGAGGACATGACTCATCTCATATGCAACCTCATCGACAACATGACCAAACCGTCGAACCTGCAGACCTCAGCATCCGCCACGGCATCGTCCAGCATGCCATACGACATTTGGGCGCTGCCGGCCTGCAGCTCCATGCCGAATCCACTTGGACCCATAAGTCGTGAGTACAACGTTACTTCTAACAACAACCACCAGCATCACTCCAAAGAAGATAACTCGAGCGGCTCGCCCGGCACGTCGTCGTCGGTGTCCATCACCTGTTTCCGCTGCGAGGAGCGCTCACCGACGACTCGCTGCCTCGAGTGCAACGATTTGTTTTGTCATGAATGTTGTCACAAACTTACATCTGACTGCCAACTAAGAGAGCACACGCTGCTCCCTATACACCAAATATCGCCCATAGGGGCCAGGCCTAACTCAGTGAATATCGAGAAAGAAATCATGTTCTGCGACATACACGGCGATCAGGTTAGATATTACTGTGAACCGTGCATCGTCTTTATATGTCAGGAGTGCACCCTATGGGTGCATAAAGATCACAATTATACGCCCATCAAAGGTGCTCTTGACATGTGTCGTATAGGGGTTTTTAGAGCGATTGAAGACACGAAGACGGGTACCAAAGCAATAAAAACTGCCATAGATCGTGCTGTTGCTATGTCGAAAGCTTATGAGAAAGAAACCGCAGAGGCTAACATGAAAATAAGAAAAGCGATGCGATGTTATGCTCAAGCTATCGAAGATCGTGAAAAATATTTATTGGATAAAGTAGAAAAGATGCGTCAAGCTAAAATGAATGAGTTATCGGATCATATGAATACACTTAGAGGCATACTAGCTGGCTTAGCTCATACGAATGAAACTCTAGTGCGAAGCATGGACTCGGAAGGTATCGATTTGTTTATGGCGAAAGAAAAAGGACGAGCTCAAGTTGACTACTTTTCTTGTATGTTTAAGAACATGTACGTAACAGAGGAACGAATCGTGTTCATACCTCCTAATTACGACTTAGTGGACCAGTTGAAACGGCAATGTGATGTTCAGTCCGCGCCGTCCAGTTCATTGCATTCTCTCAGCTCAACATCCTCGATACAGTCTCGCCAGTCCTTGCTGTCGTTACAGTCAATACAGTCGGCTCAAAGTTTTCAGCATCTAAATTATAACATGTCTGGATCTAGCAGCTTGAGATCATTACCAGACTACGGACCACATACAAGATCGACTAATTATTATGACCACAGCATTTCATCAAGTCTGGCTCTGGACTCAAACCCCGGCCGCGGTTGTGGTCAATCTATACCCGGCTATTGGATGTCTGTGTCAGTGCGACCAACACGAAGCCCTGTTCCTGGTGTCCCGATGTTCTCGTTCGCTCGTGAAGGGCAGGATGAAGGACAAGTATCCAGACCGTGGGGTCTCTGTGTAGATAGAGAAGGAAATATCATTGTCGCCGACAGAAGAAACAACCGCATTCAAATATTTAGCCATAGAGGAGACTTCAAGACAATGTTCGGATCGAAAGGCACTGGGCCCGGAGAGTTTGATCTCCCGGCCGGCATCACCACGGACACTTACGGACGCATAATTGTGATTGATAAAGACAATCATAGAGTTCAAATATTCACATCTTCTGGTAACTTTATACTCAAGTTCGGTTCATTTGGCAAAGAGTGTGGACAATTCCAATATCCTTGGGATGTAGCTGTAAATACTTTAGGAAATATAGTTGTGACTGATACGCGTAATCATCGTATTCAACTGTTTACCAGTGACGGAACTTATATAACTAAGTTCGTGTTTGAAGGCGCTAACCCAGCTAAAATGCTGAAAGGGCCTACGACTCCTAGAGGTGTGTGTTTTACGACATCGGGCAACATTATAGTGTCGGACTTTGAGAATCATCGTCTGCTAATGGTGGACCCGACTCTGTCGAAAGTGCTGCACTGTGTGGGCCGCGAAGGTTCTGGAATCGGCGAACTCAATCGCCCATCAGGGATAGTGACTGACGATGACGGACGCATCATAGTCGCCGATTCCAAGAACCACCGTGTGTTAGTGTTTACGTCAGAACTGCGCATCCTCTGGGCCGTGGACCTAAAGAGCCCCGGCCTGGACGACAAGGACCGGCCCAGCGACGTGGCGCTGACGCCCGAGGGCTGTCTTGTAGTGCTGTTCGAGACTCTGCCCGACACCGCGCGAGACATCTCTTCCCATGGCAAGCAATACATCAAAGTATATTAATATTATATTACTGTACCTAATGTTAAGGCCAACTAAGTTCGTGGACCTAAGGTCCGCCGTATTTTATTTTGTTTCGTTTTATTTGTGATTTATTTGACAATGTGCCAATTTTATTATTAACGTTTGGAAAAATTCAATCGAGCATAGCTTGCGCGGAGAACTTTGGTTAGCCCATTGACCTAAACGTTGATGTGCCAGCCATGTTCTCCATGAGTCCTGAAGTATTTTCGTTACCAGTACTTTGATTTTCGTTTCCGTATTAACTAGTCTCTAAGGACCAAACAATGTTTGCAGTGTAATTTACGATGTAATTTAGATGCCGCAATTATAAATAGCTGTCATTAATCTATATAATTGTAGAACACACCCAACTCATAGTCGGTGCACTAAATATTAAATGTCGATTACTTATAAATGTACCCTTTTCCTCGGTCCTTACGATGTATCGCTTATATAATCGAATAGACAAAGCGTAAAGATAAACTATTATAGAGAATCACAATGTGATGTAAAAGATGTTTTTATGTGAGATAAATTAAAGGATAACTTGAAAAGTATTTTTCCACAATGTTACACTTTTGCGTTTTTTAACTTGGTTAATGAATTAATGCAGACGTTGATATGTATTTTTATGATAAGTTATTTTGCATAATGATTTAGGTGCATATGATATTTTTACCGTAGTTAGGCGCGCGTTGTGGCGGCGCTCGCTCGGCTAGAATTATGTTCGTATTAGTTACTTCTTAACGCTCGAACTCTTCTTTCGGTTTTTTTCGCGGCTTGATACGATGGAATGTGAAATGTATGGAAGAGCAAAAGAATCAATGCAATAAAACTTTAAGACTGACTTTAGAAGACTGTCTTAAAGAAGTTGAGTTGCGCCGGCGCCGGTGTCGTCCCATAGGCGTACGTCGGCGGCGGCGGCAGTCACTGCGGGCGCTGTCGCGCGATGAAACCAAAATTCTAAGTATTATTATTGAAGCACTTGGCAAATGTACAAACGTACCTCGTTTGGAATCTAAGCTGATGATCTTATCGTCATATTTGCTTATGAGACGTGATATTTTTATTTTCATACGTAAAATGTGAAAGTTTTATTTTTATTTTATTTCGTAATTTTTTTTATGTCGCATAACTTTGACTGCCGGCTTGATCGGGTTTATTAAACGTAATGTTAGAAATGAATTGGAGTTGTGTGAGGATGGTATGGCGTTCTATTAAACTGATTTATTTATTTTGATAATTAGTAATATTACATTGCCTGTTGACGGCTTAAAGTCAGCGCACGGTAACCTCGCGTACAACATAGTATCATATATGTTGTGAGGGCGTGTTCCTGAAGCGTTCCACGCACTTCGCGCGTCTTACTACGTAATTTAATTTATATAAAATCTTGTCTCTAAATTAACAATGATTTCAATTCGTTTTATTCACGTGGTCTTATACATTTTTTGTCGTTTTAGTTCAATTATTATAGTGAAATTCTTTTGAATAAAAAAAAACTACTAAATCGATATGATATTTTTCAAAACGTATGTTAGGTGACATTGAGATACATCCCTATGTGTTCAGTCGGTATGTGTTCACTTAATATAATTAATTGTTAGATAAATAATTTAAATCTAAGTTTAGTTGCATGCGAGACGGTAAGTCAACACTCGAGTATCGTTGTATTAGATTGTGTGCACTGTTTCTCCCGTCATGGTTTTCAATAATTTGACACACTTACCCACTAGCATGAATCTGTTATTATACGTATTATTATTTTTTGTAACGTCAAGTCTCAAAAACAATGTCTGATCTAAGTTATCCTACAATTTATCGTTTGCAAACAATTTGCTCAGAGAATTTGATGATATGTAGTTAGAGAATTGTTCAGTTAAGACAGATTGTATGAAAACCATGTATATTATACGGGATTAAATCTTATATGGTATAATATCTAATGTAATTATCAAGAGCTGAGTGTGAGGAAAAGGTTTTATTCTCAATATGTTGTACACTTATGCCTGTGGCTTTGATAAAGGCAGGCAAAAGCTTTAATTTCGCGCTATGCCTCGTGCCTTGCCTCGAGGCAGGCTTACATATGAGGCTGCTTACTTTCCGCGCAGGGCTCCCAAATGAGTAAGCAGCACATTTGTATCAAACATGACCCCAACGTTTCCTTAGAATTTTTCCTAGTTTTTTTTTGTAACAAAATCTTTTCCTCCATCAAACTTTTGGTGTACGTATTATAATATAATACTGTTACAGCTTGTTAGACCCCAAAATATGTATAAGTAAATCAAATTTATAGTGAATTGAAATTATCTTAGCTTCTATTAATTGAGAGGACATCATGGACAAACTATACTTGTAGATAGTTACTGCTTCAATGTACCAAGGCCTCCTTATCATAGATAGTTGTGTAAAGCTGTCCATTTGAGTGCCACCAGCCAGCACAGTTTCGATTGCGTTGTGGGCAACATGGACATGTATAACCATTATTATTGCTTTCGATATGGGCAGTTGATAATTCTCACTCTTGGGAGTAAGAGAATTCGTACTTAGTAATTCCTACGTTGTATAGTTTGTCCGGTAGATCTTGTTATCCCTTCGCGGTAAATTAGCTCGTGTATATTGCGTAATCAACGCTAACTTTCTCCCCATAAACTAAACTAAAGCATAATAAAATTACTGTAAGTTACTATACGGTTAGAGATACATTTTCACGTTTGTACTTAGGATAATTCTAGCTTAAGTTCTTCTAAAATAATATGTGGTATTCCTAAAAATTCAATGCTTCAAACAAAAATTTTCTAGTTACGGTGTGGACAGTAGACATTAATTAAGGTACTGATAATTATAGATAACGTTGACTGGAATATGAGTCTGAAATTAATTACTTAAGATGGGAAAATTATTGTTTGAAGTCAAACTGTGTGTCACAAGACGGTAGGTTTAATGTTGGGTGCGTTTTATTTAGTCGTGGTGTAAGAACGCTCGCAGAGGTACGGTTTTCGCATTTATTAGCATTCTTTCCCTTAATAGGATAAGTAAACAAATATATTACATAATAATATTCTAGTTATACGGTGCACTATGTGTACCGTCAGCGCTTTAAGCCATATCTTACAGTACAATTTTGTAATAAAAAACTTGTCCGACCCGAGGGGCGTATTATAACTAGTAAATAGAATTAAATATTTTTCAATGTATCTGTTGCAAAGACGCTTGTGTGACGTAGATCAGAAGCGCGGGACGCATTTAAGAAAGCGCCGATTAAATGCGGCCCGCGTGGAAATCTTGTTGCACTTATAACAGTGTTAAATTATCCTCTAATTTCCAGTTCATTCAATGCTTGGATCATGAGTAAATTTGCGTTTTTTTTTTTGTCTAATATCCAGTATGTTTTCATAGTCGCATGCTGTTGTACAGGGCAACTCGGTCAGTGTGGCAACGAAAATGTATAGCTTTTTTAAGTTTGCAATAATATCCAATATTTTATGCATAACATAAACATCATAATATAAAGGTCCTAGTTACGACCTTCGTTGATCGGACAGGCTTTTTATTACATGCTGTTCATAGGAACAGAGCCCAGAAACATTACAAAGTGAATACGTTCTGGTTATCTGGTACAACAATGTAGTAAATTTTTCTACTTTACGAATAATAATTGTAATCACGTTTATCCCACTTAAAGTGACTTTATTCTTATTCATCATCTCGTAGATTTGAAGCAAAGCTTCTCTTAGGCTAGTACAGTCTTTTGTAACATGTAATGCAACACTGGTTACGGTAACGAAGCATCATGGACCCGCGCCGTCCATTACCTGCTGATTAGACGATCAGTCATAATCGTGTAATGGAATGCTCGGTTTCCAGCCAATGATTATCTGATCACTGCCATAGAATAAGTTTAGTTTTTTGTTCTTTGTTCGTTGATAGTCCATGAAACATGCTACAAGATGCCATTGTCACATTACACGTTGCACAAGCATGTATCCACCTTAACATGTTACAGATAACGCATTTGAAATGTACATAAATAGACTTACTTTATTTTCATATACAGGAATGTAAATAAAATAGTGTGAATTGTTTACCTTAATATAATAAGAAAATCACGTACCTATATGATAACACCAAGTTAGTTGAAATAGTTGAAGCGAAAGCCGTGCCCGAGCATAGCGTTATAGGTAGGTTAATTACTTGCAGTGTCTTGCGTCTTAACGGTGTTGACGAATTCCGCATATGAATTAATAATTAAATATTTATCTTTTCCAGTAAATAAGTCATGGAATTAACGTTTACTTTTTGTTGAGTGCCATTATTAAAGTATTACGTTATTTTTAAAATAATGTGTTGCATGAAATGCATTTTTTTATCATTATTATATACTTTCAATATTTGTTCTTGATTTCGCGATCACAGTATGTTTTTTAGCCGACAACGAATCTCATAATTATAGAAAATACTGATTCTATTGTCATTTAAAACTTAGGTAACGGGTTTGCAAAGCAACTCCCTCCCATCTTCCGTCTGGTGCACTCGTAGAGTGCCGCCGGCATAGAGTGTCTGAACTGATCCGTGTGAGTGCCGTCACAGCTCCTTGCTTCCCTTGCTTCCATGCAAGCATTGCATGCATGTATTAGCAAGCTATCGCCTTCTTATTAACGGTATATTACGCGCTGATCTTTGACTACCACATAACTACATGTTACCTTTGTTTAAAATAGTAAGTTTTATTATTTCATCAGACAAGTCGAGTATTGGTAACAACTAGGAGAAGTAGACCAGAGGTCGTTATTGTTGAAAGCTGCTGAAGCATTACTTAATTTTATGACTGCATTTAATTTTGATATCATTTGGTAATGTATTATTTAAAATTATTTTGTTATTCAAATGGTTCTGTGGATTCCCAAAGTATGTTTACTTGTTTTCAGATTGAAAGTGAAAGTAAAGTGAAACTAAGTGTCGCGTTTAATGTATAATTGTGCTGAATATATGAGGCACAATGTTAGACGAATGTCGACCTTACTAAACATACTTAAGAGATGATCACAAAATCAAAAGGTATATTTTGTCGTGAAGCGATGTGTACTCTGTGAAATCTGCTAGCTGCTAGCAGTATAATTGTGGTTTTGTGATAAATACAATAAAATTGAGAACTTAATGATAATTTTTGTACAAGTTTTTGATGTCGATCACGACGATTGTAAAAGCATTCGGAACATTTCAGCAGTTAGTTGAGACACGTCACAATGTTGTGGTAAGAGTGTGGGAGCGAAGTGAGACGCAACACTAAAACTGCATAATAATAATGATACAATTATGAGATTTTAGCGAATGTAAAGCCATTTTCGTGCTATTTTTGTAACTTTAACTAGGAGCTTGTGTTGTGTTAGTCTTAGTGTAGGTAATTATATGCATCCATCACCCCTTTGCAAGTGTCCCTGTATACAAGCGCGCTTCTTACAACAGATAGCGCATAGACAAGCCAGGAGAATGTATGGTACATGACAGCTGTTGAGATGTCACGTGGTCCAACTGTGACAAACACAAGCCTGGCTTTTCTATTCGTTATCGACATACACCTAATGCACCATGTCTACTAGCAAGTTTTATTGCACAACTTTAGGTGCACAGCCAACTTGCACATTATAAGCATTCCCAGCAAGCCGACTTGCTGTGAGTTTTGCTAACTAAAATTGCTAAAACTTAGCTTGGTGAGATCAAGCGTAAATCTGGCTAGTGGGCACCGTGCATTAGATTGTTTGATGCGATGCTTGCTTTACTTCTTTAAACGTGCACCTAGACAAGGCACGCAGAGGACCACTATACCGCCAGCAAAGGGTAGATGAATGTTTTTGTCAATATCAATGTGTATTAAGTAGTATTTTTGTACACGCGACTCGCGGGGCGCGAGGACCAGTTTACTCTTGGTCCTAACGCCCCGCGAGGCGCTTAGTGGTGTTCAAAGATCAACCATAAACTACCTCTTTTTTGTGAAGTTATGAAGACTGACGGAGTAATAGTAACCATGTGGTGGAATGGTGGTTTGATCACCGCTTTAGAAGCCTGTTGTCTACTATTTTGTTTAATTTTTAGTTTTCTGTAGAATGTAATCTTAGTCCGCCACCGTCAGGTTTAGTTTGACTTGAGCAATTGCATATACTTACATATATTCATGTAGTGTAGTCCTGCTTACAAAACGTCATAGCAAGTGGACAACAGTCTTGTTCTATTATAAGTGTCTAGCGGGAATATCTGTGGATGGTGGATGCTGTCAGCCTCGTCGCTCAAACAGCGGCGCTTAGCGGGCGAGCAGGGGTGATAGGCAGTGTAACAAAGAGTAAGGTTCACAGATATTTCCGCTAGATTATAATTATTATCTACCTTAGCTTACGTAATTATTGTAATCATCTCTAATGTGTGTAATGAGACTGAATTTTTTTTGTAGTAGTGTTCCTATATTTTAATTTAGACTATTTTACTGCCTACCGTATTTCATTAAGTTTATTTCTACCTTCGGTACATATTCATGCATCATTACATTACATTCATCCTTATAATCCTATCAATTTATGTACGACGCTATATAATGTCAAATTTTTGAAATTTTTTAAATGAATTTTGTATGAGAAATTAATCAAGTGATTGATAGAAAAATGGTCTTTTATTTTTCTCCACACACTTACCCTACGCTGACTATTGTAGAAGACGACGCTCTCGTCTGTTTTGGAAATGAATAAATAGTAATTTAAATTCTTTAGGTACACATTATACCTAGACACACACACACTTTGATTCTGGTCTTTGGATAAACATTTCACTTCTGCTCAACTGAAACTCCAATCGAGTTCATATGGATCAGATGAGTCTCAATGTTCTCATTGCTGCATCTAGACCGACAGCGCTGGGATATTTTGAAATCATAAGTTTAAAAAATTCTAAAGTTGCTTTTGTTCTTGCCTGTGGATACAGTCGTACCTATGAAGCTTATTACTGCGTTTTGTGTCACATCTGTCACTTGCATTTTCAGTAATTGGATGATTTTATTCATATCAAAACTGACAAAATTAATTTAAAGTTTAAAATATTATTATGGTATCATATCTAGGATAGCCTGCGGAGTGTGCAAACCCACTTTGTGTCATCTTCGTCTAGTGCAAACTGACATAGGGTCAGTATATTAAAACAGTGCCAAAAAATAAATAACAATCGATGAAATAACTTTCCTTTCACAGATCACTTAGGTACTTATGCCTATTAAAGAAATTTGTGCCAAATTAAGCCATGCAATTTTAAATTTTTTAATTATTTTGTTTACAAGCAACAAACGCTCCAAAAAATATATCAATCATTAGAGTTCACATATTCAATATCATAAATGCACGTCGTGGATAAATTCGACACAATATTTTAAACGACAGATAACAGTAAGTACTCTAAAACGCGTAACACATAATTAACGTATTGCAATATTCTTTTAGAGCTAGTTGGGCGACGGGTTAGGTACTGGTTATATATTAGGATTCTCGTGGAAAGAGATGACACAAAATGCCTATATACATCAGTTACTACTTCGTTATCATGAAAGTAAAATTTCATCTCTAATTTTCTTTTCCTCTAATACTGATCGAAAAGACAAATACCTAAAGAAGATTGGCGAGTTGGGTACCTCATCAAATCCAAACGTTCCAAAATCTAGTTATATGCAAATTATAGGTCTTATATCCGTAGTTATTTTCCAAGCTAAAATGTGTTATTAGTTGTTGGGAGAAATTAAAAAAACCATGATTGATGATGGCTGCAGCCCCGTTATGGAAACAAAACGCATAAAATAGAGCCAATTAAAACTTATTACTACAGTGATATTTGGCAACACAGCTGTCAGTTAAGTATGTCAAATACGAAAAAAATATATATACCGTCATGCGCCGTCATGATATTTTTGATTTTTTGACGTTTGATAAGACTCATTGTTTTGGTAAAAATCTACGAATATTGTTCATGCTAAAACAATGTCTTGTGCTGTATTAAATGCATTTGGAACTCGATTTACTAACCCAGAAAACGCTCAAATTATATTAAATATTATAAATGAACGTTTATTTCTAGATAACGAATTAGCCGCTCCATAGCTATATGGAGCGCCTGAATCGTCGCAGTATTATGTTTACGAATATAGATGCCTCAAATATATCATTCCCACGGCTCTCCATAGAAGAATTGGTGTTGTTTGCGTGTGGCACATACCAGATCCGCCAAGCTAGATCATACGTTGGAGAACATTTCCACTTTCACGGAATTTATACACTAGAAATAGGTCGCGACCAGCTGGATTTGACCAGTTTAGGAGGAGAAAATCCTTTTTTGTTAAGAGCAAAAATAAAATCCCGCCATGTGGGACGGAACACATATTTTGTTTTCGTAGCCGTTGAAAGGGAACAGCAAGGTCGGAGCGCCATCATCGGCTACTGCTGTAATTGTATAGTAGGACTCAGAACCGTGGGCTGTTGTTCACATGTCATGAGTGTAGTGTGGTATTTAGCTTACGCTCGACACGAAGGAACAACCCCTCCTGCGGCGTTTCTTGACAATGTATTGTTAAGTATAGAATAAAAAGTTATTATAAATACTATGGTTTTGTTTTTTACCTATTATATTTTTATTCATTTTCTTTTATCCTGTTGACGACCATCTTATGGATGGACCATGAACCATCTTGGATGCGGATTCAAATCCCGCAAAAGGTACGTTCAGAATCAGAATCGTTTATTTGTTAAACATAGGTGTATAAACATTAGGGATCTTATAAATAGTTAAGGTTCTTGCTATGTTTTGTCGTTAATTACTATTATAAGTGACGTCATAGCAATCGGATGGCCTAAAATAATTCAAAATCTTATCTGTATTTGCTGTTTCCTTATCTCAACTTAGAACTAGTAAGATTTTAAAGTAACCCACTTTAAAATCTTACTAGTCACACAAAAATCCTTCTATAGTTATTAAAGTACAATCTATCCACTTTATGATCAATAAGGTACTACCTTGAGTTACATAAGTAGGTAGGTCAGTAATAATACTTACCTACCTACTTAAAAAACCACCAAAAATAATTTTGGTGGTCCATTTTGAGGTTATGTATAAATCAATTTAATATCCCCAAGTTTAATGTATGTCTTACCATTACATATTTTGTTATACTCTATTCTAGCATTCAAATCCATATATTCATTCTATGAAACGGTAAGCCTGTATGTGATACTGAAAATACATGGGGTTTTGCCAATCTCCTTTCTACCTATGCAAGTACCTAGGATGACACCAACTAATGTATTAGGTTGGGCAAATGGTCCTGAAACTATATACAAAACACAAACAACTTTAATATTTTTGAAACCTAGCGCTATCGGTCTAATCTATGTGATAGGCAGTGGAATCCATCCATCCTCACCAACTTTACTGCACCATTTTACCCTGGTTTGAACCCGCGGCCTTACAACAACATTCAAGTGTGTTACTATACCTAGGCTCCATGGCTCGACCATAGCCAAACTGATTTGAAAGGTCCGGGTGGCGTTTGTCTGTCAATATGGTCTGTCATGTCAATGCCTTAGCGGTAAAACAATATATTATTATATAATTAATTAATTATTATTATATATTATTATTATATAGTAAAACAATATATTAATAATTCATAAACTTGAATAAAATATCTCACACAAATCGGAGATGGGTCATCAAATCAGTGCGATGTTCTCCAGTTTGGGCAGATTCTTCGAATACCCTGTGAAGCGGAAACCGATATGTTTCTACAGGCAGGAGGACTTTAGTGCAACAGGTAATGTATTTTTTTGTGTTTGTAATACTATACAACCAGAAACAATTAAAATGTGCTAGACTCTTCACTTAGAAGAAGTGGTCACAAGCGCTATTGCTGCGCATAGGGTCTTGGGTTCAATTCCCAAGGTACGGACAGTGTTGGATTTTGTGGCTCGAATTTTAGCAGCTTGCGAAGCTTAGATTTGTTCTCTTAGATGCCATGGCAACATGCTAGCTTATACCTTTCCTTGCCCTTGGAAATACATGTGATGATTTGTGAATCAGGACTGTGAAGGAATATATCAAGACAAATATATTTATTTATCTACGAAAGCGTTTCTTTTATAGGGGAATAGTCGGCCTATTGCCAAGGATTATTAGGTCATCCCTATTTTCAGAATACCTAATTACCTACTCAAGCATTACTTAAAACTAGATTCAAGCTGTTTGATTGGTTTAAACTATTTTACAAGTTACAAGCTTTTATTTAACTTGCAATGTATGTTATGTCCGGGAGGAATCTTGCAACTGAATTTTAAATCAGATATCTTCAACCGATTGAGCTGAAATTTTGCACACACCTTTGGTTCTGGTGACAACACAGTTTCATGACAGACATTACTTCATCCTGCAGCCAGGATCGTCTCCTCACGAGAGAACTCCTCAACGTTAATAGCGCAGACACGTAACTTTGTATAGGTGTTCAATTTTGATAGAAAAAGATGGTTTCATGACCTCATTTTTAAGGACCATGCTTGAGTCTTGAGTGACGTTCTGGAATACGAGCCTTGATCTGCTGGCCACACCTGGACTGTGATCTCAGTGAAAATTGGTAACAAGTCTCATCATAACATCACGCCTATAATCGACATTACAAACATTTATGGAGCGCACCTGGAGCTTCACGAAATTTTACATAACATTAACATTTTTTATGTGCCTCAGGTTGGCTGGACAAATCTTCAAAATAACTTGCATTTAACTAGGTCAATAGGTCACTTTATGTGACGGCTAAACACCCTTATTTCAGAATTTGTGACGCTACAGAATCTTAGATAATCGATCGAGAACGTGTCCAGCCATCTTGAAAAACCACTTTTCGCCGGTCTCTCAATCTCGGTAACGGAAGTGATTTTGACGACTTTTTGCATATCAACGGGCGTCACATAAATTTGTGACGGGCACCGAGCTAAAAGTTTTGTGATAAGTACAGTGGTTTAGTAGAAAAATGCAAAAATCTGTGTCCAGCCATCTTGAATTTACGTAAAAGACTTATGGCTGGCACTTCCGAATCTCAATAACGGGGGCGTTTTCGAATATGGTTCCTTTACTAATACTTGGTGACGCAATGTGTGACAGTAATAACGTTTGATTTATGGCGTCACATGTAAGGGTTTACGAGAAATTAATAAAAACTTAATGTCCAGGCAACCTGAGTTCAAGATGGCTGGACACCTGTATCTCCACTGCCTGATGATCTACGACCTTCGAAATGTGTTCAAAATGTTGTGACGGGGACGATAATGATAACCTGAAATTGTGACGGAGAAACTGCGTAGTTTCAAAGATATTGATCATTTAAATTTCCCCATACAAACACTGCAGTAGGGTAACCAATATTGTAGGTTTTATGTAGGACAAGTATATTTTAAGGTGTTTTCTTTAATGGACGAAAATCCGTGTATTGGTGATACTAATACGAACAACTGTAGATATTTAAATCAATAGAAGACAAGAATGTAGAAGTGAGGAAGGGGGGGGGGGTGTAATTTTTAAATGTTATTGATTATTTACGTGCAGATATCTATTCTTTTTAGTAGGTATATATTACGTCAGGAGAACTAAACGAATGCTCTGAAGGTATTTAAATGAAAAAATAATGTTTGCTGTAAATAAAATCACATTTATTTATTTGTACTTATACGGCGTTTCAAATGGCGAAAATGACGATGATCAACTCGCATTTGCACTTCCGTAACCCTCGCCTTGTACCACAACGTTGTTTGTCCTAAGGCCGCGTACCGGACGACGGCGGGTGCGGGCGCGGCGGCGGGCGATCACGCGTGTAAACTGCCCCCTAGCCAAGTTGCAAACGATAAACGTGAACGCTTAGTAATCTCCAATAGATTTTCAACTTTACACCTAAGAGCATAAAGTTGAAAATCTATTAAAGACTACTGAGCGTTAGCAACCGGAACGAACGAAAACGCTATGTAATCTTCAATAGATTTTCAACTTTATATCCAATAGGCGACAATAACAAGTATGTATTTACATAATTATAACCATAAGAATCATCATACATACCTATCTATAAGTTATTTGTTTCCGCGGACGAAAAAAATAACTGCAAAAAACTCAAGAAAAATTGAATTTCGCGGGCTACCACGAAAATGTCGGAGGACAAACTATACTGCCATGATATCTGATGTTGGTGTGTGGATCTATTGCTTAAAGTTGGTACTACTAGGACAACTGGTCGAATCTTAAATCTTATAAATTAGGTTGTCTTACCGCAGATTAATTAATAGTTACTAGTACTCTGATTAGTGATAACACTTCTAAAAGTACATACACTGCCGGCTGTCGAGTTTAGTTCTCATTTTCAGTTACATAAGATAATGAACTAAACGCGAAATACAAGTGGGCTCTCTCTTGCAGCGCTGGTGGTCAATTATTATTTTGAATTAACACATACTTACTCTTTTCACTGCAGGAAAACCTTTTATTCCCACAGGGAAATCAAATACAAAGCAGGCGTGGATGCTACCGGCCAATTAATCGATTAAAAAGAAATCCTTTATTTATGTAAAATTATGGTCACCTCACAATATTAATGGATGTTTGTATGGGAAAATTTAAATGGTCAATATCTTTGAAACTACGCAAAGTTTCTCCGTCACAATTTCAGGTTATCATTATCGTCCCCGTCACAACATTTTGAACACATTTCGAAGGTCGTAGATCATCAGGCAGTGGAGATACAGGTGTCCAGCCATCTTGAACTCAGGTTGCCTGGACATTAAGTTTTTTAATTTCTCGTAAACCCTTACATGTGACGCCATAAATCAAACGTTATTACTGTCACACATTGCGTCACCAAGTATTAGTAAAGGAACCATATTCGAAAACGCCCCCGTTATTGAGATTCGGAAGTGCCAGCCATAAGTCTTTTACGTAAATTCAAGATGGCTGGACACAGATTTTTGCATTTTTCTACTAAACCACTGTACTTATCACAAAACTTTTAGCTCGGTGCCCGTCACAAATTTATGTGACGCCCGTTGATATGCAAAAAGTCGTCAAAATCACTTCCGTTACCGAGATTGAGAGACCGGCGAAAAGTGGTTTTTCAAGATGGCTGGACACGTTCTCGATCGATTATCTAAGATTCTGTAGCGTCACAAATTCTGAAATAAGGGTGTTTAGCCGTCACATAAAGTGACCTATTGACCTAGTTAAATGCAAGCTATTTTGAAGATTTGTCCAGCCAACCTGAGGCACATCATTTTTTTCCATCTTCTGTTCTAGTGCGAAATTAACCCTTGAATGTTCTGAATGTTGCTTATGTTTTATATTTAATTAGAAGTATTTGAGTCAACCTACAAAATGATATCAAAATACTGACTCAACACCAATGATTTTAAGAGTTATTGTCATTTGAATATAGCCCTGCCCAGCACATGGACTTCACAATGTCGCGAGCACCCCAGCAGCAGATAGATAGGGCACCAAATTTACGAGTGGGAGTGAGATACCAGTAAGGTAAGTAAGTGAGAAAACGGCACGGAGGAAACTCGGTATGTCACCTGTCCAAGGACCGAACCAGGCAATCACAGCTTAACCTTGAAAATAGACCCGTGCCGCTGTTATTATTTAGCCACTTCACTCTGTCACTTACCTTTCTGCCGTCTCGCTCCCACTCGTAAATTTGCTTCCTTATCCACCTGCCCAACCAAAAAACTGGGTACCTGTAACATTGTGGATTCTTTGCGCTGGGACAGGGCAATGTTCACATGGCTATAACTCTTAAAATAATTTCTGTTGAATCAATATTTTGTATCATTTTGTAGGTTGACTCAAATACTTGTAATTAAACTTAAAACATACCTATGCAATATTCAAGGGTTAATTTTGCACTAGAACAGAAAATGAAAACCAAAAATGTTAATTTTGTGTAAAATTTCGCATTTTTTTAGCCGATTCTTGCATATTATTTAGAATAAAAACCGGCCAAGTGCGAGTCGGACTCGCGCACGAAGGGTTCCGTACCATTATCTATAAAAACGGCAAAAAAATCATATCTGTTGTATGGGAGCCCCCCTTAATATACTTTTTTTTTAATTTTTAGTATTTGTTGTTATAGCGGCAATAGTAATACATCATTTGTGAAAATTTCAGCTTTCTAGCTATCACGGTTTATGAGATACAGCCTGGAGACAGACAGACAGCGAAGTCTTAGTAATAGGGTCCCGTTTTACCCTTTGGGTACGGAACCCTAAAAATGTATTACTAATTCGGTAGGGGAGAGCGGGGCTGAAAGTGCCGGGGGTAAATTGTGCCGACGCGAATATCTCGAAAACAGTAAGAGATAGATATACGATCGTATTGTGTCGCGTAATGCCTAACAGTCGGGCATGCGCGGCTGCCATTTTAGTTGCGTCTGCGACGCGGACCAAGTGGCAGTGCATGTGAGGGTCGTCCAGCGCCACGTAAGTAAATATTTTCGTTTCGATACTTTTTGGTCGCAAGCTAGCTTTTTTCGTGCTTTTTAAATGAGAGTTTTAGTAAAATGTTTGTTATTTATCCTAGTTTGCTATGCAGTGTAATTTTAATGCTTTGAGCAGAGTGATTTTTATATGTGAGACAAAATTTCAAACTCTCGGACGCGGGGTAAAATGTGCCGTTCATGTGGGGCTGCTTGTGCCGCGGCACAACCAACCCCGAATTGTTGCCACCTTTATTGTTTCAATATTGTTTATGTTTACGCGAGCACTTATGAAAGAAAGAAAATACTTTTTGACATGATACTTTATACTGCATTTATTGTCTTTGACAGTATGAGGACGTACAAGCGAAAAACTGAAAGGGGAACTACATCTCAGGATCTTTTACAAAAGGCTGCTGATCAAGGATGGACTAAAATTAAAAACTGTTGCATGTGAGTTAGAAATGTGTCACACAACACTACAACGTTTTTTAAAAAAAAATAAAAAGTGGACTTACTCCTACGGTTGGATACAAACCAAGGCTAGTATTCAATGAGGAACAAGAGGCACTACTGTTGAAATAATTACATAAGTAAGGGTAATTTGTTTTTTTTTTTATTATAATACTTAGAAACTGTTGATTTATAGTAAAAATTATAACAAATAAATATATTATTATGAAATTGATGTCTTTTAAATTCTAAATTAATTTTGATTCATGTAAAACACCTAGCATTATCAACGGCACAACCGACCCCAGCTACGGCACAACTTGCCCCAAAGTGGGGTTGGTAGTGCCTTGCCGCCGCTGTGTAAAAAAAACACTTCTTCTTAAAAACTATTAAAAATGTGCAAAATTTGTAGGTAAATTCGTATTATAGACTAAATTTGGCTTAGGATGAACCACTACTTTCAGACATAGTACTTGTTTTATCCGAATCATATAAGGATTTCTCAAAATCGGCACTTTCAGCCCCGCTCTCCCCTAACTTCAGCGTTTACCTTTGCATTAAGATTTATTTGCACGTCTCTAAATCTCTTGAGATTCAAAGATTGTCATCATTGAACACACCCTAGATCAAGCGATTAAAAAAACAAGATGGCTGCCATTCGCGGGGTGTGGAGTTAGGAGTATTTATAAACGTGTATTTGTTGATAGCAAGGAGTATATAATATGCCCATAAAGTATTGGTAACCGGTAGCCAAAAACACATGGCGAGATGTTATCACCACTGGCCTGGATAGTGTTGTCCCAATGTAGAGATTCAATGCAAAATTTCCCTTTTCCACTCAACTCGATCTTACGCCAACATATACCAATCCCGTTCATCCTATAAGCGTCAAGCTCGTTTTGTCCATGCCTGAGTCTGCCATGATATCGTCATGGTGGTCTTAGCCAAACCATATTACAAAGAATTCGATCAACAATAGGTGAACCTCACAAGAAAGTACCAGATCAGCAAAGAAACATTCAGACGGACTACGACAAACTCGTCGACCTGTTCTATACGAGACTAGCTGAGCAACGACAGTATAACCACGTAAGATGTTCTACGAGAACTTATTTATTTGGTGGATTAGAAAATGATACGTTGATTTTTATCTTATTGGATAGGCACTCGAAAGAACTTTCATGACATGTAGCGACACTGATTTGGAGTACTCTGAGCAGGTAGCTCTACTACCACCTTGCTAATCTGTAATATTTTTTGCAAATATACACCCTACGTAACTATGTAGTACTAGCAGTAAACAACCGTACGTCACGCGGTCACGCCAGTGCGGGTTAACGCGCTACACATGTTTCACTCCAAGACTTCTGGAAAACACACATGGTGTTATTTCTTTGCTACAGTGAGCGTTATACACACTTGATGTGTAATTCCATTATCTTGTTTTCTATTTCAAGAAAAAAAAAAAAATTCATACATTTTTTTAGACATGGTTAAGACTGCGTCCATCTTTTTGCAATAGCCGGTGTATGGTCAAACTCAGTTCCTTGCCGTTTATTTAAAGAATTGAATAATAAAATAAGTTGTTGTTGGTCTCTAGATAGTCTATGTAGAATTACCAAGTCCTATCATTATTCCTTTCGCCTCGAACACGTTCGTCACTGTTCTTTTTTCATTACTATGGTACTTTTGCGATATTAATATGAAAAAAATCTGGTATGGTTGGTAGGAGATGAAAGAAAAGGATCGCAGATGGAGTATGCAGAAGGTGGTGGAGCGCTTCCCGGGTTGGAACGAGGTGACTATCGCCAACCTGCACAGCCTGTTCCTACTCTTCGACAACCAGTCCAACGGCATGCTCGGATTTGATGATTTGTTAGTGTCACGTTTTTAGATTGTAGCGTAGCCTTAGTGTAAGTCCTGGACTCCACCGAAGCGGAGACAAGATGAGCTGCAAACAAGCAATAGAATTTCGTTATTAATACTTCTCGCCTTCGCTTAGCTTTAGTGGAAACGAATGACCAGAAAGAAGAGGAGACTCATATTTGTTTAGGCCAGCCGCCGCACTCGGCAGCAGCGCACAGCGGAGACGTAAGCTGCGTGCGGTGAGACACCTTTGATTCGGTCTAGCCAATACGGATCTCCGCACAGCTTCGGTGAATACACCCTAGCTCCTAAGCATCTCCTCTCCTCTCGGCTCCACACATCTCTGGAGTCCGGGCCTAAAGGCTCCAGTGAGCTTAGTCTGTGTTAGCAGCTATCAGATGATTGAAACATCAAATATTTTATTGAATTAAGGTACCGAAAAGTCAATCCAAGTCGTCGTAGAAATACAAACGTATTGAAAGTGATTGCCACTTGTGTAGGCCCTCAGGCTGTTATTGATATGTTATTTAGGTAGGTATAGTTCATTCGACGTTACACCGCTTTCTGATTTTTTAAACTCCACTCTTTGCATCTGCTTAAGTGCCTATGTTCAGCAATGATGCACACATCATGATAACTCGAATCTTCGAAAATAAGACACATAGCAGTGGCGAAGGTTCCATACAACTCCATTCCTACCGGCTTCCCTTTGAAAAATGTCACAGTCAGTATTCTGTAGACAAATAATATAATCACATTAAATATATGTACTCCGGCTTACCTCTTACAAAAATTGACCCTTCGCTACTGACACATAGTTTTTATAAAATATAGCTTTATTTGATTAACTTTTATCCGTTATATCTACTTATTTAGCGGGGCAGTTCTAGAGAGCCTGGGCGATGAGAGTGGCATGGAAGCTCGCAAGGAGAAGTTCAATCTTGCTGACACGGACAACGACGGTTGGATCACATACGACGAGTTTCTATCAGTAAGCGTATTTGAGTTCGGGTTATACTTGCTAGCAATAAAACAGATGTTCCTCGAACGTGTGCAATGCAGACGCCATGCAAACGTGATGTTAACATATTGGTCATTTTTTATAACCCTCTTTTAATTTTGCCGACAAAACTTACCTCATAGGACTTAGAACTAGTTTTTTTAGTGTAATTGTATCTATGGAACGATAAAATAACGTCTTCAAGTTAGTCTACACAAGACCTCTTAGCGTCTACGTAGTAGCGGTCATAGTTGTGGTTAGGTAGCGGTTTTGCGTAGCGACGGCGCCTACGAAGCGTCAAGGACATTACGCCGCTACCTCACAAAGCCTACGAAACGTTTACGCCGCCATGACGTCTACGATATACCGACGCCACTACGACGACGCCTACGAAAGACTACGCGTTGACGTCTACTCAATGCCTAAGGAACTAGCACTACGACGCCTACAAAATGTCTACGCCGCTACGCAATGACGTCTACGAACCGTCTACGCTGCTACGACGCCTACGAAAGCTAAGTCGCTAAGCAATGAGGCCGTCTGTCTACATTACGCTCAGGCTCAGCCCGTCTTCGCTTTGGTGGAGTCCGGGCCTTATGCTTACATACGCGTTACGTATTATCTGTGTAACGGAAACCCAAGGTCTATGCTATGCACAGGAAACACTAGACACTTGTCCATTATTCTTGTTTCTTAATTAGGCTGCTTTAATTAAGCAATCCTCGGAGGAGCTCGTGGCTAAATAAGAACAGCCGCTCTTACCTAGGTTAGTCCGTGGATGGGTGACCCATTGCATACCGAGTTTCCTCCGTGCCTCGGAAAGCACGTTAAACCGTTGGTCCCGGCTGTCATTGTTTTGTAGATCTTTGACAGTCGCTACAGGTAGTCCAGTGACCCAAAAGTCTGACAACCAGTCTTATATACCAAGGGGTATCGTATTACCTAGCGCTAATTGGGTTGGAGGTCAGATAGGCAGTCGCTCGATGTAAAATACTGGTATTCAGCTGCATCCGGTTAGACTGAAAGCCGACCCCAACATAGTTGGGAAAAGGCTAGGCAGATGATGATGAATTTTTATCCCTATTATTATTATTATTTTTTTACTGCAAGACCCCTGTACCACGTTTCCAGTTGGTGTACAACTTCAACCCCGGCGAGGAGGGCCGCGTCACCGGTCTGGCAGCCTTGTGTAATGACGTGGCCGAGAACATACAGTTTGTGAGCAATTTGACAGTCGGTGAACAGCTGGAGTATGGGCTGTTTTAAATATACTTAGTTATGTTTTCAATGGTGTTTTATTGCATGTAAGTGTACCTGATATACAGCGTGTAAAAGTACCCTTAACGGAGCTGAAAGGCACTTGTTCTCCCTGTCATTGCGACTTTTTTTTGTTCTAGACCATACCTCAAAGTCTCAAAGGTCAAAGTTCCAACTTATTCACAAGTTTTTTTTTATACATGTTTTTAATATTACAACGTTACTTTAAATACGCCCCCGTATTATTCAATGCATCCATCAGCACAATGTTTTGAGTGCGTTACATTGAGTCCTACCGTAAAACGTGACATTTCACCCAAAAGAAAAGTTGTTTCCCAGTAATCATTTTTGCGCAGAGTTAATTAGTTTGGTGTACAGAATGCTTGGCTGACGGCTTCGTGAAGAGTCCATTTACACCTTGTAGAATGTTTAGTTCTTGAAATGTGACTACATCACTGTCAAATGACAATGATCTTTATTCTTATTTCTATAAGGTTGGCCCTGGGTTGCAGCCATTGACAAATCTGACAAAATCAGCGCAAAATTTATTCTTTTTACAAAAAGGTTGCAGTTGTTCAACTTAATAAAACAGTGAGCTGAAGTCGTAAATGGGATATGGATATGACTACATGACCTTAGTATACAGGGTGACATCGAATACATGCGACAAATTTAAATATACAATAATACGTGTTGTCAAGAAACTGTATAAAATATCAAATGTAAAATTTAAAAAAATATTTGACTATGAACGGCAACGTCTAATAACATGAGTACTCCACGACGCGCGACAATTATTGAGCACTGCGATGAGTCGGACGAGATTTTTTGATACTTTAATTTTTCTTATTTATTTTGCATATTAATTTTGCTGGAATAACGATAATTCGTACTTAAATAAAGATAATAACATCAATGGACCTTTTGATAACGATAATCGCGTATTTTTTTTTTAACGATTTAGATTGTAGAAAAAACAGTTTATATTTACTATGTTACTGTAACTGAAGCTCCCATTTCATTTTGTCGCATTAATTCAAAGTCACCCTGTAGAGCCATGGTGGCAATGGTACGCGTACGGCAATTGAGAAGTGTCAGCAGCTTCGTAAAAACGTCCAATATTACTATTATCACTGTGGCTTCATCACAAGACGGATGTAGTAATATTGGTTCGTGCATCGCCATTTCATCGATAGCTTCTGTCTTGACCGTCGTCTATGGGTACCTAACGCAAAACTGCTTACAACTGCGAGACGTTAGTCAAAAATCCTTTGAGTTTTACAACAAACGCTCACGGACTGTCAAAATTTAGAAGAGATATTGGATCAATAGTTTGTCGACCTATGATCAAGCGGCGGCGCTAAAGGACATGTTACCAAGGGCAAGGCCCTCGTTGCCACAGGGGTTCAGACATACCCCGCGTTTCTGTGATCCCTTAGATCACACCCTTCCTTTTTATACCCCTCCAAATAACCGGTCAAGCCTGCACACTGCACCGGACACCACGCCCCTGACACAGAACACAATAGTATTTCTATTGAAAGTTACTTTTAATAACTATTGCTATTGGCTATTGGTCTGCGCGGATATTGAGTTGTGTGTCAAAATAACAGTGGGGTTAAATATTGATCCTACTATTAACCCCAACAGTTCAGCATGGAACAGTATTTTGTTAGAAGACCAACAATTCCAAATATAACTATTTCGCCCAGCTTCCAACATACCCACATCCCTAAGAATGTCTCCC
This sequence comes from Eurois occulta, assembly GCA_950022335.1. NCBI lineage: Eukaryota > Metazoa > Arthropoda > Insecta > Lepidoptera > Noctuidae > Eurois > Eurois occulta. The sequence continues at coordinate 13,693,165 of OX465498.1, read as the reverse complement.
CGCGATAAATTACGACGTGACATAATGCTCCGTATAACAAAAGTCACAAGAACGAAGCAATCAATTTTTAGTATTTGTTGTTAAAGCGGCAATAGTAATACATCATTTGTGAAAATTTCAGCTTTCTAGCTATCACGGTTTATGAGATACAGCCTGGAGACAGACAGACAGACAGCGGAGTCTTAGTAATAGGGTCCCGCTTTACCCTTTGGGTACGGAACCCTAAAGAAGCAAAAACTTACCTACAAGACAATGACCAAAGTTGGTACCAAAAAGTCTCGCGCCTCAAAACCAAAATATTATAGTAATTAGTTTCATATTTTTTTACGGCATTACGCGTCGGGGATTTGATTTTTGAACTGGAAATATACTTTTCGAGTTTAAAAGTACGAATATTGTTTTACTCCCTTTATATGACGTTCCGTTTCAACTGAATATAAATGACGTTCCGTTTCAATTGAACAAACCCTTGTCTGTCGAGCGGACTCTAAAATTAATTACAATTAAGTAAGATCAGTACACCAAATCGATTTAGTTTGGTTTATTGCTATTTGCAACAAAATAGATTTTCTCAGCCTAAAGATTTTGATTTATCGATTACATCCCTAAATCCCGACTAGTTTATAGCACTTACTATACTCTATGGTTTATAGTTATCTTATCTGTGGCATCTGACATTTGTACTGTACTGACTGACTATTGGCATTTGGCAATGTAAAGGTCTAAAATAAAATCGAGTTTCAGTCAAGCATACTGTGGATGTTACTTTAACTCGTAATTCTTACTAATATTAGTGTATTACGCTGTTTTTAGAGCAATAATGTAATGTATGTGTGTTAAAATACGTCGTTGGTAGCGTCGAAAAAATAGACCTACTTTTTAGGTTAGTTTCGATTTTATAAAATAACTCTGAAACGCGGGTTTTTTTTTCAAAAATAATTTTTGTAGGAGTTAATACGATCAGTGTAGTCTATAAAAAACAAGGTTTGATTTTGATGCAGCATGGTACGGGAGTCCATACTTCCATGAGCATTCTCTTTTAACAGCGCAAAATGCTTGCCCAACAGTGCGCCCAAGTTATTTTTCTTCCCTACTCCAAAAAGGCTTAGGCTTATTATTTTTAGGGTTCCGTAGCCAAATGGCAAAAAACGGAACCCTTATGGATTCGTCATGTCTGTCTGTCTGTCTGTCCGTCCGTATGTCACAGCCACTTTTTTCCGAAACTACAAGAACTATACTGTTTAAACTTGGTAAGTAGATGTATTTTGTGTACCGCTACCGCATTAAGATTTTCACACAAAAATAGAAAAAACAATAAATTTTTACTTAGAACTGAAACTCAAATTGCTGCTACGGAACCCTTCATGGGCGAGTCCGACTCGCACTTGGCCGCTTTTTTTTTCAGCTATTCATAAATGTACCTAGTTTCAATCTACATACAAAAATTTTAGTGGGCAGTACTTTTTTTGAAGAATGTTAAAGTTAGCGTGTTCCCGACTTTGTTGGAGTAATTTAGTTACAATAATGAAATCAAAAGATCTTCTAGAAGTTGACCACCATTTCATCTCTATCGTCTTTCATCGATATCCAAGAAGTTACTCCTTGGATGTCAAGAAGCCGAATGCCGATGGCCGCTGTATTGGAAGCCGTCCAACATTAGAATACGTTAATAAAACAGTCGATGTGTTTAATAAATATTTTAATCTTAAACAATACTATTATTACAGTACAGAGTTCTGGACAAATAAAACAATTTCCTGATTAACTAGCAAAAACTCACATAGTAAGGCCGTGTCCTAACCACACAAACCGGATACGCGACAACGCGAACGACAATACTCATATTATATAACTCGTTAACTATTTTTTCATTGACTTTTCCATTACCGTTTAGCTGATATAATGTCATTTCTGCTAGGCCATTTTGGTCCAATTTTACAGTAGTTAATAGCGCAGCTGTTCATCTTCACTAAGCGAGTCCACATCGCTCAGCTCGTTTAGGCTGGGGTCACACGCCAGGCACCGCGCGCCCGTCTCCCTCCAACACTCAGCACAGTACACGAACGGACACTTCGGAAGGCAGCAGCAGTGCCAACGGCTTGAAGATTGTTGTCCTGAAAATGTTAATAAAATTATTGTACGACATAAAAGTATACGATGGTACCCATTTCACTAGCACAAGATGGCACCTAAATGTAACAGCACACTGTTTTTGCACTACCGAACAGTGAACAATTATGGGCATTATGTTCAGGTATAGCCTAGTGAAAACAGGGCTTAGCTCAAGAAATTAACTACTGTACGACGTTAGGAGCCACAACACAGTTCTTACGTCTTATTTCCCTTAACCTTGGAGGTAGACGTGGGAGGTAAACGCAAAGGCTACCTATGTGGAACTCCTTGATCCCTGATCCAATCCAATCCGAAGCAATGCCGTTATGATGCTAGTAACTACGTTGCAGTATAGAGTTTTATACAAAGCATGGTGAACAGCTGGAGTTGAGGCAACGCTGATCGTGTGTTAAGCTTATAGCTTCCATTTTTTGGGGGTCGGTTTCCATTTCCCACGCTTCCACTACCTACACTACTTCCTCACCCTGATAGCTCCTAGGTTCCGTCTCGCCACAAATGAGGCAAGTCATCCTTGCCGCGGGGAGGGCATTCAACCAGCCAAGCAAGTAGGGAAACTTCATCCTCAAACTGAGGAGGTTCTCGCCAGAGAGATAATGTGCGCGCACGGCTTGGACCGCTTTCCTGAATAAAAAGAAATATTTTTGATGTCAGACATTTATGTGGAACGCCCATTGGGAACAGCTGTTTTTTTTAATAACTCGAAAACCTTTGATTCTTTTGTGTTCCCGATCCTAAGGTCCTTTTATTTTATTTTTGACCACCAACGTTTTCCAAATTTTTAATTTTACTCTGGTAATGAGAGGATTGGTCCTAGCTGGTGATATTCTTACCTGCGCAACGTTTTATCCATTTTCATTCGATTCTTGAGAATATCGTTGTAGAGATGCAATACGCGTTGCTTCTCGCGAAGTGGATAGAAATAACTGCAGATTTGTCTGAAATGAATTGTAAAGGAAACTGGCGAAATGTACCACCTAGGTGTAAAATAGCTAGGCAGGTACGCCTCTGCGTAACCCTTTGGGGATTACAGGCGTGATGTTTTGCCTTTTCTTCTTTATCGTGTGGTTTGTGCTTAACCTGATGTCTGAGTTTTTATGCCGCCCTTGGGCCTCTGATTTGGCTTTAAATGCTGTCGAGAAATATCTCTCAGGCATGGTTTCCTCACGAAGTCACGATGTTTTCCTTCACCGAAGCAATCTATGTTATGCTATGAACTGTAGTTACACCAGCCTGCATCACCAGGTTGACTTTTTGAATAGTATTATGGGAGTGCCTATAAGTAGCAAGAAACAAAGATGGCGAAATCAGCACCCTAATCTTAAGAAAGTATTTGCTAGAAAGGTGAAACCAGAGAAAATAAAATGCTATTTTTTTTACAGCAGTTCTAGTTTTACCTTCTAAGTCTCATCGTATACGGGTTCAGATACAGCAGCAACAGTATCCACACGTATCCTCCGTAGATTTTGACGAAATAAATAGGTGGCATGGCGCGAGGATGCGGCACACATTCTTCGTTAGTGACCGTGCGACGTTCCCCCTGGATTGACGAGAGATTGGACACCAGCTTGCGGAGGAGGCTGGCTAGTATACCTGTTCCTTCCACCTGAGAGTATGTTTGAGGTAATGGGCTATGGAGATCGACGCATAGACGTTTTTTTGTCCCCTTGGGGTGTGCCTTAGCAGGCGTTGCACAGAGGGGGCTCCGGACAGGTCTTTTAAGAGGAAACGGTGCCTCCTCCCATGTGCGGGTTGTGAACACCGGGGTGATTTAGTGAGGTAGGAATCCCACACTCCCCGGTCTTATCCCCAAAGACCGGTCGCCTTTTGAAGGCCCCGTGAACAAAAAAAAGGTCCGTCCTATCTGGGTCTTGTAAATTATATGGCTTAGTAGTAAGTATAAGCCGGCCTTTCCCCAGCAGTGGGACATACAAGGCTATTTGAAAAAAGTAGTAAGTGCTCTCTTACAAATGCATACTGATTAGAAGAGATTAAATCTAGCAATGGAATAGTATTAGCTAGGGATCCAAAAGACCTCGTTCTCTTTCATTATAGTCGTTTTGATTTCAACCAAGTGCTGGTATAGGCCTCCCCATTCTTTCTCTCGATTCCGTGCATTCCTCGGTAAACTTCAAGAGATAATATTGGATGAGTAGTGAGTTAGTGGGATACGAGTATTTATAGTCGACTTTCATTCAAAATTGCAACCATAACAGTCATTTTAAATAACGTCAAACCATCACCTCAATTGTCAAATCCTGCGTTCCCTGCTGCACGACCTCAACCTGGGCATGCTGTCGCACCACATCCAGAGCCTCGTAGAACAAGCGGTCCAGCATCACGAAGGTGGTGGCCGTCACCACCTCGAGCATCACCTTCAAGATCTGCGTCAGAAGTTTGCTGTGCGTCGATGGCGTGTACCACATTGAATGTATGTCTATGTATTTGTAGCGCTCCATCTGAGAAAATAAAATCGTTCACCGCTAATTTGAGATGGACATCGCATCCTAGGATCTTGTATTTTAAAGTTAAATATTCCTACTACAGCGTTTGTCCTACAGGAAAGGTATTAAAAGTCTACGGAAACGGGAAGTTTTTGTTGAAGCAGTTTAGGTAGGTACATGATTCAGCTACAACAGAACATCCTCAAGTAGCCCTTGCAGTCTGGTTTAATGTTACACCATGAAAAATATTGTTGTTATTGTATTGCATATGGTTAGATCGGAAGCCGTCACTAACAAAGTTTGGTTTGGCAGATGTATTGCTTAAATTGCCTTTCACCATGAATCTTACCTTCTTCAACGGCAAAAGCGTGACCTGGTTCTTTTTCTTCCTCTTCTTATCCAATTTTTTGAAGTACCCGGTAATATACACGTTGTCAAAGTTGATGCTGGTCAGGTACATTTCGTGGTACGTCACGGCTGCCATGTCGATGCGCAGGAACAGCAAAGCCATGGCGACGTTCAGGGCGACGAAAACTATGCTCATGATAATGTGCTTCTCTTCAAAGGAGTGTAGGACACGCTCGCCAGTTTCTTTAGCGTCCTGGGACCGTTTTATGAAATATTATGTCACATGATTCTGTTGCGAAAAAGGGTCTCATTTAGGGGTATCGATCATGTAGTATAGTTCTGTCTCTCTCTCGCGATTAATCTGAGTGCCTAATGACTTAAATTACCTAATACCTACTAGGGAACTATTAAGTAATAACTCATGATGAATGGATATCGAAGTAAATATTTTATTTAAAAAAAAACCCGACTGGAAAACCAAAAAAAAGCACATTTTAAATTAAATCAAAGTTGGAAGCAGGCGAGACCGATTTAAAAATAATGTTATGAAAATAGAATGTTTTTTTTTATTCCCAGCTTTTTAGTTTAATAATGTGAAAGAATTATCACACGATTTAACTTTTTTCGATAAATGATTTACATTTTTTTCAGTCTTTATACAATTTATCATTTCGAATTACAGTAGAGTCATTAGAAAGAGCATTTATTAAGTTACCTGAATATCATACAAGTTGTGCTCGAATGTAATTTTATATTTCAGGTTGACATTATTTAAATTGCCACCTAGTTCTTGTTTAGCTTTCTTTAGAGCGATGTACCCTTCGCCCAAACCGTGATCCATCTGCAAATGTTAGGAGCGCAATACATTTCAAACAAGACTAAGGCTGCATTTTCACCAGAGATGAACGAGGATGCGTAGCGAGGGATGTGTATACAACTAACCAATAATATCGCTTCTTTTTCACAGCTTGATGTATTCTAGCTGTGTTGTTGGTTCTCACACACATCCATCGCTACGTATCCTCGCTCAACTCTGGTGGAAACGCAGTCTTAGACGAGGATATTAAAAGGTTTACCAGACACCGGACCGAAACCAATAGTTTAAGTCTAGTACCCGTTGTAATATTAAGATTATAAAATGGTGAGCTGCCGTTTATGCTGCAGATAAATAAAACCGGAACTGCAGCCTTGCGGTTGAACTTTTTTTATACTAAATGGGCCTACTCTTGACCTCAATCTAGTTTGTTCAAACTGAAAGTTTATTAGAGCAGCAACCAAAATGATAAGAGAAGATGAGATAACATTTAACGATATTTTATCCAACAATTCAATGATAGAATTTTAGGGTGCGCAAATATGCTGTCCCAACGAAGCTGATCGCGGATGATGTCGTTATTTTCGTTGTCTTCTCTAGTTGTATTTCTCCCCTTATTTAACCAGCAAAGTGATAGTGGATTATTCACTTACTATGGCAATGCCATTCGTTATGATGTTGTATTTGAATGTATGGCAATGCCATTCATTCAAATACAACACCATTTATAGCGTTATGTAGGTGCGTCGTTGAGCAGATGATTTTTTCATACTATTTAGAAATTACTTTTAATATTCCGTATTTCTGCCACACTTCCCCGTTCAGTGCGTCCCTTATCCAGGTATTTGCCGCGACTTTGACGATATCGTCAGCCCAACGGTAACAGTTTTAGGACGGCCCTGGTTTCTTTGGCCTAACCTTGGCCACCACACGGTCAAAGCCTTGCCTTGTGGCAGAAAAAAGGGAAGGCCTATACCCAGCAGTGGTTGATTCTGGGCTGATAGGATGATGATTCCGTATTTCACGTACCTAATAAGGGTGTAGACTGCAGATCCAGTCTTACCTGTTTGCTACTATCACAAGTATTATCCTTCAGAAAGCCCTGCATAAAGTTGCAGATACACTTGAGTTTCAAAGGATAGCATATCACCAAAGCCGCGGATTGAGGCTGCATGTAGTTAAAACAATCGTAGTAAGCTAAGGCAAAGGCTTGGTGGCATACTGCCACCGCTTGTGTCAGCTGGTATTGACACCTGTATTCCAACTTCTTTTCATATAGCTTTATATAATTATCTTCTTCATTTTCAGCTAGTATTTGTCTAAAATAGATTAGAAGATGATTAATGGCATTTTATACCCAGCTTCTAAAATAATGTTACGTCGGTTGCTTTACGAGAACATTCCAGATTACGTGCGAGTCTCGAATGTTTTAGTGAGGACCTGTCTATAAGATAAGAGTCTAGAATGTTTCACTATAGAACTGTCTAGAAGATTCGAGCCCCCGAGTAAGGGCCCCGAAGTGTAGAGGAACAAAATCACAAAATGTTCCAATAACCTCAAATTGTTATTGATAAGAGGCCCGCTATGATTTAAATAATGAATAATATTTAACTTATCGCAGTCTAGAAGGCTTCAAAATTTCGAGCTCGCTTCGCTTGCTCTTAAATGAAGACTTGACTCGTCGCAGTCCAGAAAGCTAGATTTATCGAGCTTGCTTTTCTGGATTTTGGATGAATGCCTTTACCTGTGCGAGCCATGATCGTGGTTACTAAATTTTCTATTCCACTTTATTAAATTAATGGCAGCTTAAGCGATGTAAATCAGGATGCTATTTTAATATCGTTTTTTCGGTGTTCGGCGCTCTCAGTTTCGTAGGGCTCCCAAACAACTTTGATACAGGGCCCTATTAGGCCTAGCTACGCCACTGTACCCAGCTCTAACTGGGTTGTGGAGATCATATCGGTAGACGCTCTATGTAAAATACTGATATTCAGCTGCATCCGGTTAGACTGGAAACCGACCCCAACATAGTTGGGAAAAGGCTAGTCAGTTGAAGCATTACCAACATGTTTTAATAGGGAAAACATGTAGCCGAAGCAGATGTAACCTCTGCGCAGCCACCGACGATACGCTGGAAGTATGTGAAAATGTACAAAAAAAAAAAAAAAAGTGGCGAAGTTCTGGGCTAACGAAATAAAATTGTCGTCTCAACGACACGAAGAAGACGAAGAAGGGAAAAATGACTAAATTGGTACTTACTGATACTTGACCCCAATGTCACTGGATCGAGAGGCTACTTTTAGCAAACCATCCAAGTTGTCGCTCTGTTGTTTTTTGATTTCAATTTCTTCTGTATCTTCTATCTCATGTTCAATGGGAGCTACTACGTCGCGAATTGATCTAGAAGTAAATCATTTATGAAAATAAAAAAATAAAAATGTAATAATGTGTGTGTGTGTGTGTGTAATGTGTGTGTGTGTGTGTGTGTGTGTGTATGTGTGTGTGTGTGTATTAATGTTTGCATGCCGAATGGTAAAATATGGCTGAGCTTTGATATTTTATAACAACTATTGTGTATTACCCATATTTGCAAGATAAAATTCTATTCTATTCTATTCTATAAAAAAACGAAACGAAAATGTGAAAAGATCCATCCAGTTTTCCTAAATCTGAATTATGGTAAACTAGAATGATTTCATTGATAAGAAAACCATATTTTTTTCAATTTTGATGATTATGTGACTAATACAAAAAAATATCAGAAATCAGTTCGTCGATCTTACTACCTAGGTATATAATTTTGTTTAGGTACAATATCTACGGGGTTTTCCCACGTTGCCAATGCTATGAGAAAAAACTTGAGTTTTCACAGTATTATCAAGTGAGTACCTACTTATCAGTTTCTTTTTCTTATTTGAGCCCAATCTGTTGCAATAATCCCTAGATTCTGCAGACGATCAAACATTTGTGGAGTATTAAATTATAAAATGAGTATTTCAGGTTTAATATGTTCCTGCTACGCATTAGGTACGCTTACAAGCGCCAAGTACGACCCTAAGAGGTTATCTACCTACTCAGCTAAATAATTTATTAACAAGTTTTTCCGATGCTTAAGTATTAATTCTAGTTTCATTGTGTACAACTATTTTCCTGCTCATAATAATAAAAAAATATGCCGCAATTCTGTTGTAGGTAGGTAATTTACCTAAGCACTCATCGCTGGCCCCATCTGTCAACTACAGCTATATTCAAGGGACATCACACGCACGGGTGGTCATATAGGTGCTGTGACGTAGTTAAGTGGAAGGCTAGTCTGTAGCCTAGCTATGGAAGGTACGATTAAAGGCAGCTTCCTACCATACCTTCTAGAAGGTACCTTCTTATGAATACTTTTCAGGCAGCAGAATTCACTTGCAGTGTTTTCCGGAAAAGAGAAAAGTCTTTCATAACTTCTCGCTAGTTTTTCCCAAGGGAGTAGACAGACGTGTATAGTGAACACAGGGGGTTAGCCTACCTACTGCATCAACAGAGTCCAAATCCAGGAATCTGTCTGGTTTTCATAACACCCTAATTAAAAAATCCAATAAACATTGATTAACGGAACGATACGAACGAAGACCACTTGCTCAATGAAATACAATTATGTCAAAACTGCCCCGTATAAAATCGTGAGCTCCGAGTAAATTGTCGTCAAGTATTTGCAAGTTGAAGTAACAAACAATTGGCGTGGGTGTTTTCTAAACATGATGGTAATCTTAACCTTAGTGTATCTTTTAATTGATCCATTTCACTCTGCAGACTGAGCGCAGTCTTCTTAAAGGGCTCGATCATGACGTCATACCTCTCCTTGGACAGATTGAATGACAGTTGAGTGCTGCAGGCGAAGACTCTCACTACTTCTCTTGCGTTTAATCCCATGTTTGTGATGGGCCCTAAGGGTAGAAAATAACGACTAAAGTATTAGGTACTAGCACTTCGCCCGCGACTTAAAAGAGTAACCATGGAGTTTCTTGCCGGTTCTTCTCCATAGGAAACGACCAACCCGAACCGTGCACCTTTTTGTCGACGTTTTATAAGTGCGGTGCCCATGTAGGCCTATGTGAAATAAAATATTTTGATTGATTGATTGACTTCGGCCGCAAAAAATGTGATAGCTCACCTAATATGCATGATATAAAGGAGATTGTCAACTTTGGTCCAAGTGTGTTGTAGATGTACACTGTACCTTAAATGATAGGTATCACCGGATACAACATTTTTTATTATGATATCAAAACAAAATACTTACTCCCTAGAGGAAATGACATTTTTGCATGTGTATATTTAAAAAAACAGTAATAAGGGTGAAAGAGGAAAGAAAAGAGGAAAAAATGTTATTTTATTTGTTTGTTACTAAAATAGATAAAACTGATTATAACTACTATTCATCGATAATGTAATCTAAAAACTATCCTGGGCGATTAATATTATCCTCGTGCCTCACCCCAAAAACCATACTACACACATTATATGAGCGCAGCAGCCCGGTGTGCGTTTCCCTGCATGTGCAGTAATAATAATGTACGGAGTATGTAAACGGAGCAAATGTATCACGCGCCGTTATAGCTCTGCAAAATCAATTACCAACAGCGTTTACGTTATGTTTTTATTAACAACATAACGTAAACGTATAGTAATTATCGAACTTACCACGAAATATTTTACCCTTTTTTAAAAGTTCATACACATATAAATAAGTCAATACTTCCGGGATATTTTTTCTTGCTACCGTAATAAAAAATGTTGTACTGGTTGAGACCCGTCATTTAAGGTACAATTCATAGCTGCAACACACTTGGACCAGCACCCCTTGTAAAACTAACATTCTCCTTTAATTTATAGCACCCACGAATAATGTAGCTTTTCGCCAGTGATAGATTTTTTTTAATTGGTCCATTAATTCCCGAGATTACCCCCACATACAAACTTACAAACAATTATTACCTCTTTATAATGTTAGTATAGATAATTCGCGGGGCTATATATTAGTTGCTTGACTAGTCTCTATTTATTGATTTAGATAGTTATAAATAGTTTTCTTTTAATAAGATTATTTCAGGAAATGTAAGTTAATTTCTCCAACTACGATAAAATGCTGGGCGTGGACTGGGTTTAAATGTAAGAAAGAAGAAGAGTAGAGATCGAACTGATTATCCCTCGTTCAACTGTCTCATCGATGCATGCCCTAATCGTTGGGTTATAGCGGCTTTGTTTTAAAACAGTAAAAGAGCGAATACATGATCCATAATTAGATCTGAAGCTGAACTCAAAGTTTTACTACATCCTAGAAGTGATAGTAATCAGGTAATAGAAGTGTTTTCCTACCAGCCACAACATAAGTCAAGATGACTGCCTTCAGGACTCCTCGCCCAGCCTTGCCACAATACATTGGGAATATAAGCAGGCATATACATCTTACTTGTATTGAAATAGCGTTTCCTATACCTGAAATAAAAATAATTTTGGTATGTGCTGTAGGCATGAGGTGCCAATAAACATTTGGCACTGTATTGGTGTGAAATTTATCGTTATTAATGTATCATTGAGCAGTGGTGGCCCAGTAGTAGACTTTTCTTTGTGTGAATTATTTCATGAACACTGCTCTCAAAACGGAGAAGAAAAACATCGTAAGGGAAAAGGCGCTCAAAACAATACGTCCACCATCCCGCATTGGGCCTTGGCCTGGCCTGGTTTACTTTCTTGATCGCAGTTTGAGAAAACTATCCAGTTGATCGATTTTTAGGTTTCTCAAAAACATTTGATCTGTGCAGGAATCAAACCCGCGTCCTTAAAGGCGCGATTCCATTAGGCTAGTCTTGCATGCAAGTATGACTTTACATTTGCGTACATGTTGCTTCCATTGGGAACATGTTTTCAAGAGTATGCAAATTGCATGCAGGTTTTACTTGCATGCAAGTGGAGATGTTCAACGATGGAGTAGGACACGTCACTCGTTCAAAATTCGAAACGTGCAACTAACGTTTGCGCGTTCAATTTGCACATCACTTGAATAAAAAATGTACAAGTTCAAACTACGTCATACAAGTTGTAGCTTGTAGGTATGCAGGAATGGCGCCTATGGAATCGCGCCTTTACTACATATAGCATTGTTACTCTAGAATAAGTCAAGAACTAAAGTAGGTAATTTTGTAAAATAGTGAAAGCTGAAAATAAGTTTTTCATCAAGGAGGTAGTGACGAGCGGGCGTTTGGGGGCCCTACAGTTCCCGTGCTTCTCCATGTTCTTATAGCTGGACGAAATGGCAGAACAAATTCCTCAGCAACCTGTCTGCTAACTAGACATGATTTGCTATCACTTACCAAGCAATACACTTAAAACTAGCGAAAAATAAAATCCAAAATTATAAGGGAAGGGTATCTTCTTCAACAAATAATAATAATAAGCCTGTCCCAAAAGGCATCCAGCAAAGAAACTCGTGCATCTTAGGTTACTACTCTGATTACAATCAGAACAGAATAGTCTATACACAGGTGGACAGAAAACACAAAAGCATTTGACTAGGAATTTACGTAAATAGTAGATACACAAGCACATTTATAACTGTTTGGTAAATAACTATTACTGTTGTTGTGAAATGTCGTATCAACAATACTGACAATAATGTGTTTTTTATCTGTGGTAGCCGATAAGAAGTTTATTTTTCGATCAAAACATGATTAAAAGAGGTTTTATTACTTCAATTACCGGTTTTGTTGTCGACTTTATTTTCCAGACATCTCGGAAACACAGTTATTTTTTATGTGGCTATTATTCAAATGAAATGGTTTTGTTTAGCTCTTTAAAGTGTTCAATCAATTATTTATATGTCATATTCTTTATCCCCTCCATTTTAAGCTGATATTAAACAACAATCTAGGGCTATGGATGGATTGTGTGAAGGATGATATGACTAGAAAGGAGGTGACTGCTGAGATGACGAGTAATAGCGAAGTATGGAAGAAGAAGACATGCTGCGCCGACCCCAAATAAATTGGGATAAGGGCAGGAGAATGATGATTACACAACAATCTAGGGTTTTTAGACTCAAAATATAAATAAAAACAACAACAAAATGTATAATCAAATTTATTATCGATCATTGTTTAGTATAATTAGTCTTATAAAATTCAATACGTCTTCTATAGAGAACCTAGATATTTACTGAGATGAGTTTAAATGAAAATGCCTCAAGCAATTAACAGCAGCATTCAAAATGCCAATTTACAATAAATTAACGAATCACTAATCCCGCGACTAACGTCTCAACTCGAACCAAAGCTACAAAGATACAATTCCTGAGGCGACTGCAACAAAAGTCATAAATTGCAAAATTGCTGCCGGCTGGTGTTTTTTATAGAGTTTGAGTAGACTCGACCCCTAATAAATGGGGCCTAAACATAACTGGCGAAATGTGGGTGTACTAATCGGTGGAAAAATACCCTTAACGAAATCGAAATGCGAAAGGGGGTTCTCTCCGTTATTGCGATCACGTTTTTGTTCTGGACCATATCAGGGAGCCTTCTAGTTACGGAGATAGTGGAGGTCAAAGTTTCAAAAGTTTTTTTTTTTAAATACGTGTTTTTAATGTTACAACTTTACTTTAAATACCTTCAAGGCATCCGTACTATTCAATGCATTGAGTGCGTATCACCACAAAATTGTGAGTGCGTCACATTGAGTCTTACCGTAAAATGTATTTTTTCACCCCAAATAAAAAAAAAATCCCAGCAATTACTTTTGCATAGAGTTCCTTAATTTGATGTACAGAATGCTTGGTTGACGGCTTCGTTTACACCTTGTATAGGTACACTTCTGCCTAACTTCTTCGTGGACATATAGGCGTGATGTGACATAGAATTCAGTTGTATCCCTGTGGTCTTTTATTGCTATTGACGGCTTTGGAGTTGCAGTTTGCAGTTGCGGTCGTCTTCAAAATTGTTCTTTAAAGCTGCTGTTTTATTACATAATATAAATGCTCTATTTCGTACATAAATAATATTATAAGGGTTCACTTCTAGTTTAAACATTAACATAGTATATTGCTTTCCAATTTCATTTGAGACAACCTTGCTATCTATACATATATCTTGGTACATAAAGTCATAACAGAAGAAAGCTGAAATGAAATAGACCAGCTTGTATATATATAGACTCACAGACAACATCAACAGTTCAGACTATAGATATTACTTAGGCTACAAAATGCCGAGGTAGGAGCGACTATGCATAACGTGACATTGACCCGGTCGTTCAAATGACACATCGTGATTTGGAAAGAGATGTGTCATAGACAACGCTCTAGTAGGTATTGTTTCAGATGTGACTTATTTACGACCGGGTACTGTAAGGGAAGCCTACAGCGCAGCATTTAATGCATATCTATACATAATTTATTATCTTCATTATTTTACAGACATTGATTGCCAATAACTAGAAACTCGATATTATTAGGTAAATGCTGCCAAACGACACGACATTATTTGGATGACAGCTAGTTCTATTTCAAGAGATAATTTATTTGTTGTTTTTTGGGCTTTGTCAATCCAATATAATGTGTCAAGTCAAAGATGGTAATGTAGTAAATAATAATCTTGTTTAGGGATCATTTTATTTACGCGAAATCTGCTTACACCTTTGGCAAGACTATCAAGCTCTAAAATATAGTTCAGTTCAAAGTGAACCCAATCTCTAGTCCTTATACATCAGGCGGCCTACACTACTGTGACAAGACACATGTCACGAATCTGCGGCAAAATGTCACAGATGCCGTGACACATGTCACAAACCCATGACCAAGGTCACTAAACCACGACAAGTGTCACAAAACCTTGACACAAGTCACAATCTGACAAATGTCTTGTCACATCATTTCGGCTAAAGAAAGTTGTGCGAGTCGCAGTCAAGTCAAGCGGGTTGGAACAAATGGGAGCTAGGTAGCAACGTGAGGGGAGGGGGGTTACGCGAGAGCGACCGGCGGGTCTTCGTCATCCCGTTCGGTTATCATCGGCTCTGGCTTGTCGACTACTTCGGGTAATTCCAGGATCTTCGGCCCGTAGAGGAGGAGGTATGCGCAGTGCCAGTCTCCTGTAACAATATTTGGAAGTTGAATTAAGGTGGTTATGCTGTACGTTGACGTTGTCCAGTCTTACCAAAGGGTACTGTGATACCCAGTAACTGGGAGATCAGGTAGGCAGTCGCTCCATGTAAAATACTGGCATTCAGTTTTATCCGGTAAGACTAGAAGCTAATTCTAGTATAATTGGGACAAGACTAGGTAGATGATGTTGGTGTGAATGCAAAGTGGTTTCTTACAAAGAATGGACCCTTTCCCCTTCGAATAAATGAACACTACGGGGTCTGTGCAAACTATGAGTTAGCTGCACCAAAAAAACGAGTCACACGCGGTATGTGTTGATACATACTATGACAGAAATATTTAAAGCGACTGTAGCAAAAACAACCCATAGTTAGAGTTCAAGCTGTTCAAACTCAGCTTCAGAAAGGCGACTGGCACTCACCGCCTCCGCTAAGCTTCAGCACCTCGTCCTCAGTGACGGGCGTGACGGCGTCGTCGTCGCAGCGCAGCCAGCCGTCCGCGCGCGCCACCCACGCCACGTAGTGCCCCGACGACGACGAGCGCCCGCGGTGAGTCAGCACCGCCTGCAGCCGGTAGTAGCCGCTGTTGTTGCTGCCTACGTCTGTAATGAACATAAGCATAATCGGCATCATCATACTGCGCAGACCCAGTAATGGTAAATGACAGAATCATGGCTTCGAATTTTCGGTACTAAAACATGGCGGTTTCCTCGCGATATTTCACTTAAAATTGGTATCAAACAATCAGGAATTTTATAAAATAAAATACTAGCAAAATAAAAAGTTTTATCAACTCCATAGCCGTCCACTTGTGGACGTTGGTTGACCCTTCCAATCGCAAGCCATTTAGCTCAATTCTTGGCTGTTCTCAGTCAGCGGGTACTGGCCAAGTGGTACTGGCCTACAAAGGCAGACTGCCAAAAAAGGTACAAAATAAATGGGAAAATATTACCTTCAGGGAACCAGTAGGGAACAGCCTTTGTCGGGCCCTTTTTCTTAATTTCCTTTGAACTGTCGCCGTGGTTCTTCGTACTTAGCGATGTATCCACATTCGCGTCTTCGATTTCCTAAAAAACAGAACCACAACTTAAAAACAACGACACAATTATTATTAGGCCGAAATTACGTCGCTCAATCTCAGCTAATATGTCGCACTGTAAACTAACTATATTTAAGCTGATACCAAGACAACTGGGTGGAATGCGGCCAAAACGGATAAGGTCGCGACCGTCAACGGGATGGACTGTCAAAGTTCACTGTGGATGGCGTGCTATGGTCACGCCAGTCAATCCGCGTAAGTCAATCTGAACAATGAGATCAAGCTATTTTGAAAATATAAAATTACATTAACAGATTTTCAACCAATAACGATGGTTGGAACTAGCTATGTTAGCGCCATTCGTTTCGCAGTACCATCCCAATTGTAATTTGGATGGCTACCTAATACTATCTTGAGACCTTTTCTACGCATTAATGTTGATTAACAACAAGAACAACCACATTCATTTATTGTCAGGCAACTTTCTCTCATAGATATATACCTTACAGACCAACATAAATATATTAAAATAAAATAAAAACTACCTTGAACTTGTTCCTCATAGGCATAAGTCTCTCTTGCAGCTCAGGCGAACAGAGATCGTACACGTCCAGCTCTAAGGGGAACTTCACGTCCTTCAGGATCTTGGCGTTGATGGACTCCTTCTCCTTGTAGTAGAAGCGCACGAATTGCACCGTTAAGTACGCTGGCAGACGGCTGATTTTGTTCTGAAAGAAATATTGAAATAATGTAGGACAAAGAGTAATAATTATGAGACAGAATATTATCTGCTTGGTCTTTTCCCACTCTTTCTTTGCCCAACCTGGTGTCAAAGGTTTTATGCCGCGCATGGGCCTCTGACTTGGCATTACATGCTTGCATGCAACTAATTTCACCGGAGTAAGTGATATTTATACAATACGCACTTGAATCCGAAAAATCAGAGATGCGTGTCTTCTCAGTTATATTGGGGCCGTCTCTCAGACTAACCAGATGCAGCTGAATACCAGTATTTTACATTGAGTGACACAACACAAGTTACTTGATACAATAGCCCTTGGTAAGATTGGTTGACAAACCATCGGGCTTCTGACTCCTGTAATAATATTGATGCGTTTTGTGAGGCGGGCGTTCTCGGGGACTGATATCAGTCCTCGAGACTACATGTCCCGTGTCACAGAGCGCATCGACTTCCTGAAGCAGAAAGTGTATGCATGGGCAAACCGTATTCGTAGGTATAAGCGGCGGGTGGATCGATACACTCAGAATCGCACATTCCAAAGAGATGAAAGGTGGGTTTATAGGGCTTGGGAGCGACCGGACCAAGGTGTGGCTGACGCGCGCTTGCCGGATGATGATGCCATGTGTTCGTTCTGGCGCAGCATCTGGTCGGTGCCTGTTAGCCATACCGAGGGTGAATGGACCCGGGGGGTCGAGCGAGCGTGCGATCCGGTACCAGAAATGGGGGCAATCACTATCAGCCCCCAAGACGTAGCTCGTGCAGTCCGTCCGTTGCCTAACTGGAAATCCCCAGGGCCGGATGGGCTGCACAACTTCTGGATTAAATGGTTCACTAGGTCGCACGCTCGCCTGGCGACCCTGTTCCAGTCAGCCTTAGAGTCAGGGTCGCTACCCCAGTTCCTAACAACAGGTATAACCCACCTGCTCCATAAATCGGGTAGTACTGCGGAACCCAAAAACTACAGACCTATTACCTGTCTCCCGACAGTATATAAAGTTCTTACATCCATTTTGAGAGCTAAAATTAGCAAACACATTGATGACAATTCTATCATGTCCGCTTCTCAAAATGGATGTAGGAACGGGTCCCGTGGTACTAAGGAGCTACTCCTCATTGATATGGCCATTAGTCAACAGGCTCGTCGTTCCCGCAGGGATCTGTCGACATGTTGGATAGACTATAAGAAGGCCTATGACTCTGTCCCACATACATGGCTCATGAGGGTGCTAGAGTTGTATAAAGTTGATGCAACTCTGCGCACCTTCCTGATGTCATGTATGGGGCAATGGAGGACAGTCCTTCGCTATCCAGGATGTCGGCAAATCCAGAGGAATAGCGAGCCCATAAGGATAGAGCGAGGTATATTTCAGGGCGATAGTTTGAGTCCACTTTGGTTCTGCTTGGCCTTGAATCCTCTTAGCACGCTGCTGGAGGATTCAAGTCTAGGCTATCGGTTGAGGAGAGGTGGTCAAGTTATATCTCACCTCCTTTACATGGATGACCTGAAACTCTTTGCCCCCAACGATTTGCAACTGATGGAGCTACTGAAGGTAACTGAAACTTTCAGTAGCGCCATCAGGATGGAATTCGGTGTGGACAAATGTGCGGTCATGCATGTAAAGCGAGGGGAGATTGTGGAATCTGTGGGAACCCAGCTCTCGGATTCCATAAATCTTAGATCCCTCTCAGCAACCGAAACCTACAAGTATTTGGGTATGTCGGAAGCGCTGGGCATCAATGTTGCTGACATGAAGCAATCGTTGAAGGAGCGCTTCTTTGGCCGCCTGAAAAAAGTATTTAATAGTCTTTTATCAGGCGGAAATAAGGTGCGTGCCTTCAACGGTTGGGTCATGCCGGTTTTGATGTACTCTTTCGGCATACTCAAATGGACTCAAACAGAACTAGACGCCCTGGATAGGAGGGTCCGTACATTGTTGACGGCATATCGAATGCATCACCCGCGTTCTTCGGTTATGAGACTGTATATCCCGTGGAGGTGTGGGGGTCGAGGTTTTTTAAACGCTAAGACACTCCACAATCGCG
This sequence comes from Eurois occulta, assembly GCA_950022335.1. NCBI lineage: Eukaryota > Metazoa > Arthropoda > Insecta > Lepidoptera > Noctuidae > Eurois > Eurois occulta. Next base: position 13,674,470 of record OX465498.1, on the reverse strand, counting down.
AGATATGCAGTCTCAGGGAATATTTCCTAGAAACCGACGTGGGGATGCATCGAGATGTGGTCGCGATGGACAAGGGCCTCACCCCGCTCTCCTTGGCTAAAGAGAACTGGCGCAAACCTGTAGTACTTAATACTAACGACCGCAGGGAGGTATGGCAGAGTAAAGAGCTTCACGGACGCTTTTTCCGGGCCCTGCATGGGCCTGATGTAGACCTATCAGCGTCCGTAGCCTGGCTACGTTCCGGGGACCTTTTCGGGGAAACTGAAGGTTTTGTCTGTGCAATTATGGATGAAGTTATGATGACGAATAACTACCGGAGATTTATTGTGAAAGACGGCACGGTTGACATATGTCGGGCATGCCACCGTCCAGGCGAATCCATTCGTCACATTATCTCCGGGTGTTCTCGTCTGGCTAACGGAGAGTACTTGCATAGACACAACCTTGTAGCCAGGATTATCCATCAGCAACTTGCTCTAAAATACAACCTTGTGGAATCGGAAGTTCCGTACTATAGGTATGTGCCCGACCCAGTTCTCGAAAATGGCAATATCACACTGTACTGGGATCAATCCATCATCACTGACAGGACTATTGTAGCCAATAAGCCTGATATAGTGATGGTGGATCGATCAGAGCGGCGCGCAATGATTGTTGACATAACCGTCCCGCATGACGAGAACCTCGTGAAAGCCGAGAAAGATAAGCAAATCAAGTATCTTGACTTGGCTCGCGAGGTTGTCGACATGTGGGATGTGGACTCAGCGATCATTGTGCCGATAGTCGTGTCAGCCCATGGCTTAATTGCCAAGAGCCTCGACCAACATCTCAGGAGGCTCTCGTTAGGCAGCTGGATCAAGGGCTTGATTCAGAAAGCGGTACTCCTGGACACGGCTCGTATTGTTAGGAGGTTCCTCTCTCTGGAGCCCTGACTGCCGGTAGCTTGGACCCTGTTCCCGATACCGGTGGGCTACTATTTTTTATATTTTTAAATGTTTTTTTTATATTGTTTTATAGTTAAATATTTAAAAATGTAAAGAATGTGTAAAAAAATGAATAAAGGGATAATAATATCTCTGGACATTTCACAAAGCACCATTTAGTCCCAAGCTAAGCAACCTAATGCTTGTGTTATGGTAGCTAGATGGCTGATAAACTACATATATACATTTTTTTTTTTGTAAATACGTGCATTTTGTGTGTGTGACTTAGCTATTGCATTAGGTTGTAGACCTGTAATGATAGTTTTAAGGCATTTAAATAAATAAATAAATAAATAATAATAAATAATATTATAGATAGAAAAACACCCAGACCCGGAACAACTACTTGTAGGTCATACAAATATTTGTTCCGTACGGGAATCGGACATGCAGCGCAGCAGTCAATCGCTTGACCACTGCGTCAACCGTGCCGTCGGTGTAACAACTGTCGAAGTACTAATAGTAGGGGAGCCCACGATGCTAAATGGGGATTTACTCGAGCGTCTTAGAGACTTATTAGGTTGCAAAGCTTAGATGATAAAAAGAAAAAAATATATATAATATATACCTTTTCATTGGTGGGGTAAGCGGCTATAGATTTTTAAATATGTAAAAAAATACTGTTGCATGGACATACTCGAGCGCGTCAGATATTGATAGCATCAATGTCCTACGTATTTTTAATAATGTACGTATGTTAATCTGATTATTTGCATGATGCGGGTGGTTGTACGTAAGGGTTAAAAATGAAAAGAAAAAAAATGTAATCGAGCGCGTCAGGTTTTATAAGGGGGTGTTAAGTGCACCAAAAAAAAAGCTCTCATTCAATAATCTGACGATTTCGATCTGACGCAAACCCGCGGCCATTATTTTAATGTGCAAAAAAGATTCGCCATTTTGAAATACTCAAGCGCGTCAGATTAAGATATATATGGTTCATCTTTATGTTCTAGACGTGCTGTCTCATAATCTGACAATTATCTGAAGGGATTCGCCTAAACTGACAAAAAAAAATTTTTTTTTTCAATTTTTTAAATCATTGAACTTAATTTATTGAGAAGCTCAGGAAATAGCATGCAATTACATAAGTGTATGTTTTTTTAAGTAGAATACTTGTATTTATCAGAAAATAATTTAAAAAAAAATGCCCAAAAAAAATTATTTTTTTATGATTAATTGATTAATTAATCATCAGCTTCATCTTCATCAGTAGCACCAGATCATTTTGAATTTTCCGTCGACAACTTTCCATCCATAGTCCGTTGGTAAAAGATCAGTAATTTTTGCATTATGGGCATTACTCTACAAGTATGGAATGAATCTTGTGCGTAACACTTGCTGGAGTAACTCCGATTCACAGGGTGGCAAGTTGCACGCATCGTAATTCCGGACACTCAAGGAGAAAGCTTGTGATTTGTCTTTTACCTTGTACTTCCTATTGAAAATGACCATCCTGGCTTGATTGACATCGTCTAACTTTTTCAACCCATACAAGTGGCAAGTAAAAGACTGTATGATGTTAAAAGAATCCTGCACATTATGTTCCTTTGATCCCAAATCCAGAAATGCTTCTTGGAAAATTTCTGAATTCATCAGATATTGCAAAGGTTCATTTTTTCCTCGTCGGTACAATGCTGGGTTGAAATCGCAACCAGTGAACGCATGCAAAGCTGGAAGCGCCTTCGAAATTTTTGGGCCTAATTTCTTGTAGAGAGCGGTTACGTTGATGTATCGGTGTGCATTGCCAACTCCAAGATCCATCCAAACTTCTACTCTTGCTTGCAGGTTTTCCATATTCGCTAACATGATGACCACTATATCAGTATCAGAAGTTCTGACAGTAATAGTAGAATCTTCATTTTGTTGGCAAGCAAGAAATGCTAACACTTTATCGACGATTTATTATTATTTCGGCTTGCGGAAATCGTCAGATTATATATTTTTCGTTATCCTTGAATTATTTCCTTCAAAATAAAAAAAAATTTGGCTACGCTCGAGAATGTCGAGATGACGTTTTTTTTTTACAACTTTGCTGCCCTCCCCTTTCTTTACGTCACTCTCAAATTGTCAGATTAGTGGAATATACACTTTTTAGCATGTAATTAACTCACCCTACCTTAATCTGACGCGCTCGAGAATTTCTAATGATCAATTTTTTTTTACTAATCTGATCCTTTAACCTTCACGGGCGGCATTATATATGGGGCTAATATTTGGTGGAGGTACTTAACCGGATACAAGGTATCGCCCTGTATATTAATCTGCCGCGCTTTAGTAAATCCTGAAATCCCCGCTTGGGCTCCCCTACTATAATATTGACAATCAGGGTCAACCGCTTAATGTGCTTTGCCGAGGCACGGATTTAAATAATGGAAGACTTACTGTTTTCGTATAAATCGCATCCCTTCCTAGCGTCTGTGACATTTTTGTGATTTGCTCCGCCATTTTCTGTAACAACATAAAAGTAATTTAACATTAGAATATTGATGTCGGCGCTATTACAGTGCCTTTACTTTATTATACTATAATTTTATAATAATATATTAAAAATGATGATTTTTCAATTCATTTGACTTAAAACAATTAAAAAAACGATTTATATAAACCACGAGTTTTCCCGTACTGACGCGCGCTCAATGCTAGTCAACACTCAAGGTAAATATGCACCCGAATATCCGATCTCTAGTGGTAAGGGAGTGACGAACCGGAACCAGGCGAAAGATGTCTCTTTCGTTTTTATAACATAGGTACACATATAGCTTTCTTCTGACCAGCTCAAGCCGATTAAGCGACGATAACTTTGATCACTCTTTAAAGCGCATACGATCTAGGGGACTATCTTTTAACAAAGGTAAAGAAAAAACAATATATTTTGCTTAGATAATACTAGCTGATGCCCGCGTGGAGTTCGGTAATTGTCCCACCGGATCGTAATACCGGGATAAAATGTATCCTATATGTTAATCCAGGTTATAAACTATCTGTGTGCCAAATTTCATCCAAATCAAGTCAGTAGTTTTTACGTGAAAGGGTAATAAACAAACATCCATCCATCTTCACAAACTTATGTAGGATAGGATGATACAACTCACAGATCTAAGCCCCGACTGCAGGTACTTGACGTCCTGCGAGATGAAGCAGGACAGCTGCAGGAAGGTCTCCTTGGTGCGAGAGGGAGGCTCGTCAGCTTCGGAACAGACCAGCTCCACGTCTAGAGTACCGCCGAAGTACTGCTCGATTACTGATGATCTGAAATGACGTGTGACTTGAGTATATATTTCTTTTAAGTTCAAATCATTATTTTAATAATACAAAGGATTCTATTACATTGGCCTTATTTATTTTTGTGGGATGGGAAATCATCAAATGACCCCTCCCGCTCTGGGCGGAGCGGAAGGGAGTGTCAGACTTTTACTGACTAAAACCTATCCATGTTCCTTCTTTGCCCTTTGTGTTCCAGCGCCGCGGTATCTCTTTCGAATAGTCCCGCAGCGGGCCCCTCCGGTTTGCTGACATCTCTTTGAGACGCGCGTGGATCACGAACGCGCTATCGTCACGGCCTGTCGTCATAAGACGGGCGGACGGTGAGCTGGCGCATTACTCACCGTCCACAGGCCCGCGCCTACGGTCGCCGAGAGCCACCACGTGCCCCCCGACGCCCGGGGTGTCTCCCGCGGCGGCTGGGACGTGTGGTTCTCTCCCTCTCACGTTCCGCAACCTCTTTCGCTAGCATCACTGCTTCGCAGAAGGAGGTGACGGGTTTCCATTCCCTCTCGCTCCGGACCATGGCTTGAACCAGGGCCGGACGCGAGAGGTCGCCGCCGCACATTGGCCTGACAACTACTCAATTTCCCGAAATAGTTTAAATGCGAGGGCATTGTAAATTAATGGTTCAAGACATTTAGTTATGAAAAACGGGTTTCAATATTTTTGCCTGATTTGCAACCACGATTTTAACCTGCTCATATTAATAGCTAGCATCAATACTAACAAATATGGTACATGACATAATCTTAATCGTCACGTTTCCGAAATATAAGCTAGAAAAGGTACAATCCTTTCACGACGGCGCCATCAGTATTACTTTACTCTGCTGTATGAAGTAACTCGTACCTGTCTGGAGGAGTGTTGGGTGCAGACGGGAGCCTCGCTTGCAGCGCTCTTATAATTTCCGTCCAGCATTCCGAAGCATCTTGCTGCGCCAGCCCCCCGCCCGCGCCGCGCTCGGCGAACCTGGGCGCCGTGGCGTGCAGCGCGCGCAGCAGCTTGGCGGCGGCGCCGGCGCAGGCCCCCGCGCCGCCCCCCTCCAGGGCGGACATCGTGTCGCTGAGAGCCGACGTCAGCTCTCCCGCTGTGCCGCCGCCCGATGCTGTTGACACAAAAGACGATCGTTATTACTATCTACATTCTCATTTCCTTGCCCTTATTCCAGTTTGTTTGGGGTCGGCGCAGCATGTCTTTTTCCTCCAAACTTGTCTATTATTTCATAGATGTATGTATATTAAAAAGTCAGAAATGCAGACCAGGGACAACAAAAAGTGAACTAAAGCTACATAGTAGATCTTAACTAACGACTCCACCACTCGAAATCCTAACTAAGCATAGAATAAATCCAACAACAATAATTTATAACATCACATTTCCTCCACTCAAATACAATGACGTGATAATGATTGGATCCTATTGGCCGATTTTCGTCACCTGTTGTGTTTTGCTGTGGTAAAACAGTCCGAATAATAAATAACTCACTCTTATCATAATTAAGTAAAGCATTCTTAAGTTCAGGTACTGTCTTCAGGCACTGTACTGTAGCGTTCATGTAGCATGTGTTGCCCAGGTTGATCAAACCCTCAGGCAAGTCCATCTGAAACAATACAGCCAATTATCATTACACATAATTATAACCTAAATTTTATTTTTCGTTTAGATGTGGAGTTCCAGATACTTAAATAGAACCTAATAACGAAAAAAAATGTGGTGTCATTTGAGCAGTGTTCAAATGACAGCACTTTTCTTAAATGAATTTTGAGTCAGAGTTTTACATTCCAATTAGGCACCTGTAAACTAATATGACAAATCCTTCCATTTTTCTGTCATTCTGCCACGCAATCCATAAAATCACGCCTAGAATTCACTAAGGGTTAGGTAGTGGTGTACATACTACATGGGTCTGAGGCGAAATACATACTAGGTACTTAAGCCTCCCTCGTTTCGCCGTTATGTCTAAGTGCGTGTATGAGTCTATTGCCATCAAGCAGGTACAAATTAAGACTTCGGGGTTGCTACTGGGAAACACCCTTGGATCGATACAATCTCACTCTTTGTTCTTGTTCGTGTTGATATACAAAAACTTCTCATTTCTTATAGATGTATATCACTTTTTATTTTACCCTTTTTAGTTGTCATCATCCACATAGACGAAGAAAAAAAAAGCACATTATAAGGGATAACTCACAAAGTACCAAATCAAAGTAAATAAAAATTTATATGGGACCACCGCACGAGGTTTTCCTACCAAATGAATAAATAATCACATAAATCGGACCAGTAATCACAGAGAAATCGGTGAATATGCATGAAAAAAAAGATGCTGGTGGAATACAGAACCTCATCTTGGTTTACAAGTCAGTAAAAAATGAGCAATACTTACAGCAGTAGCGAGCTCCGCCTCGTTCATGTCTTCGACGAAGCGCGTCTGCTCCACGGGAGCGGCCGGCACGTCCTCCTCCTTGCTGCCCATTACCAGCACCAGAGCATTCTAGAATAGTACAACTAACTGTCAAACTCCCTAAAATTATTGTTAAATTATTATATGGAATTGATTTCTTTATACAATAAAGGCTAGAAAGTGGATAACTGCTGAGATGACGAGTAATAGAGAAGTATGGAAGAAGAAGACATGCTGCGCCGACCCTGGATAAGGCCGGGAGAATGATGATGATGACACAGACAGATATGGAGAGTTTGTTCTGTCACTTCTTATCCTCAGCTAAATATACTAGTTAATGGTGGAGGATTGTCTTTGTTCATTGATTATGATTTTCAAAAAAATACTCGGCCTAATTTGAAAACTTTTAATTTAGATTAATCAATCAAATAAAGAATCTTAAACTAAAAAAATAGATTTTTCAGAAACAAGCAGTAACAATGTTTGCTAATAATATGATCCAGTAGCTATACACTCTATAGGTCACCTCGATGGAGTTGGATGGAATCAGAGGTAGCTGCCAAGAATGGCGCCATAAGCTAACCCAGAGGGTTTCTGGCCACAATCATGCAAACTACTTTTATACCTAACACATCCATGCAACAAGACAGCAGAGTCAATCAGGATATTCAGAATCCAGACAACCACACAATTGTTGGGCAGGTTCCCGCCAGACCCAACAGATGTCTGGTTGCAGAATCCTTAAATTTCTTTGGAGGAATTTTACACTCAGTTTTTCCCTCTTCTACAGAATTAACAGTAGACCAGTATGTGATTGCCATGATTAAAATGTAGTCATTTTTTCAACTTTGTTAGTGTAAAACAAACATTTTAATTTGCCTCTAATGTTGGCATAAGTATTGGTTTCCAATTTTATGATAATTATTAAGCTTAAGCTATTGTTTATTTAAAACTTGTAGGTATTGAAATAACTCAATGAGTCATTTACCCTTGTTATATGTTTATATTAAATATCAAGGTTACACAGGTCATCAACTTTTAGTAGTGATTTTATCAAGTAGCCACAATAATATTTTTTGTTCCTTATGTTATTTACTTTTGAACTATTTGTAGATATGTCATACATAAGGTTTCAGTAAGTTTATGTTTTTTATGCTAATTTCATATTTTGTTTTACCTATGTTTAAATGTCTTCAAATAATTAATTTTAAGTACTTGTTTACCTACTCCCAATTTTAACTTTAGAATCTTGACAAAAATTTTTGATTCCTATAATTGTTATATATAAGCCGGAGAGGTGATCTGTAACTCAGGACCTTCCTACTTCAGACACCTTTCTCTATATAAGATTGTGCATGTACCTGTGCCTGTAAATTCTGATGTCGAGATAAATAAAGATTAATGATTATGATTTTATAGTTCTTGATTTGGGTGCAAAATTACAATTTTAGGAAAAGGTAGAAAATTTTGCAACATAAATAAATTACCATAATATTAGTTGGAAATTGGAATGTAGAAGTAGTTTTTTTTACTTCAACTATTTGGCACAGACAACTTTTAAAGATAGATGAATTATTGCTACAAATCATTTCTATTATTTTGAGAAATACGTTGTAATTTTTTGTTTCAACCACATTAATTTTGCGAATAAAAACTAACTTGTTTACTGTTGATTAATCTAAAATTTCCCTATTTGCCTATCTCATTTGTCAGCTTTAGTCTGCATGAAAATGCTGTAGGTTGTTTTTACCTGACTACTCTATATTCACAAATAAACTAGTATTAATAGTTTAATAATAAGGAACACTAGAACTCACATTAGTTAACTTAAAGTTGGACCAAGAGTCGTCCCTCAGTGTGACTCCCTTGCAGACCACTTTCTGTCTCTCAGGCTGCACACCGGTGAGGGCAAAGATCTGTGCCTTGAACACGACGGGGTCATCATCTGTGTTCACCTCCACGCCTGGGTACAACTCCTTGCCCCATTTTACCTTTACTGTAATCGCTGTGATGATTAATTACTATAATGGCATTGGTAGATATGGTCTTAGATTTAAAAGGCATTGTGTGGCATTCTTTTCCTTATTTATATGAGGGCCTTGCAACTGCATTTAGGGGACAAACTAAGAATGCAGACCGATTCCAATGTGGGAATTTGTGAAGCTAATAAGAGTTGCATGATTACAGTAAAAAGTGTATTAGTTTATCAGTTACATACTTATTAGGTTCTTTTGTTATCGTATTAGGACTTAAGGGGTAAAAGTAAGTATAATAATGTTGTTTGGGTAACTACTATTCGTTTTATACATTATGTGGATGGTGTGCAGTTTGTAATTCAATATACAAACATTATACGCTGCTAAGAGTAAAATATGGTTCTTTAAGCAAGAAAACATTACAAATGCCGGGTATGTTTTACGGGCAAATAGAGGCCGCAGTCATGACGATGCACTTTTCATAGCAAATCATTATCGTATTTTATTGTTGATAAGAGTATAATAACAAGGAATTTGGACAAAATATTAGAATTTCAAAAGTAAAATAACAATAAATAGGAAAAGTTTAAAATGACAGTTTGGAAAAGCTATAACCTCAATGTTAAAAGAATGATGTAGCATTTTCTGAAAGTAGTAAGTATTCAGCTTTAGTATTTACCTGAAACCTTAGGCATTATGGATTATGTCCACGCAACACTGAGGTGTAGAAAACTAATAGATATTCACATAAACTTGCAAGAAATTGAAAGTCACGATTCGCATCCGGACTGATGACAAATTTGACAGATAGATAGAATGAAAATGACAGGTCGGTACTTTCTTAAAAAATAAACGTTCTGTTTAACGCAGTAACACATTTAAATTTTATAATAGTAGGTTATTTTTTGTGTATACCTTCTTTCATTTAACTGCGGATTTCAGTGAACAGCTAAGTTATTGTAATTGTGAAAACAGAATATCGTAATTAGAAGATAAATAAGTTGAAACAAAATGTTAAAGTTCTAACTCTAACATTATCATTTATTATTTTATACAAATAAATTAAACCCTAAAATACGCGGCGGTTTTTATTTTTCTCCGAAAACTGCTTTGAATTTTTCAACAGACATAATATAGGCTGTCGTACCTAGCTAGCGAGTTCGAATGATATACAGTACCTACACGTTATATTATTTGTATGCGACTTAGTTCATATTCATTGCATTCGCACATACAGCACACAAACCTATAAAAGCCCATTTAATTGTATAGACAGGTGAGTAAAATTTTCTCGGAGGCTTTTTCTCATGTGATCGCACGTCTCACTTCACGCGGGAGCTACTCGTTCGATGAACTTTCCACCGGCGAAGGCTGCGCAAACGCCTCCAGGCGCGACATGCGCACGCCAGTCTCTGTACATATTCTTCGCGTGTTGGACGTTACTACAATATTCAGTCGTGATTCCGCGATTTTCACACGACATCAGTTGATGCTCCCACTTGTACTAGTGCTACCCATATGTGAAGTGATCATAAAGTGGTTATTGTCAGTGGATATTAATATTCTATGCAATAAAATCTGAATGCGGGATGGTAATCGGACTTGTAAAGGAACATCGACTGCCGAAGCCTACTGTAAGTTTGCAAGCTTTTGTGGTTAGATTAAAGGGCAATAAGTTTATTGTCGATGGCTCTACCGGTGTAGCGAAGTTGGTGTTAACCGCTTTATGCTTATAAGTACTTAAACGATTAATGATATTGTGAATAATCTGCCAAAATATTGTGTGAACTTACCAGAGATTATAAGAAAAAGTTAATACTGTTATTAATTTTAGCGCAAAATTTGACGCCCTTCACTTACACGAAATACGATTTAAGGCGCCCGTTTAGAAACTGTATAAACAAAACTATAGATGGTGTGTCCGAAGCGAAGGAGAAATAAAACTATACGAGTTCAAACTAAGACCCAAAATTTGCCCAAAGCCGTAAATCTCAAAATATTATGAGGCTCTAGATACACACCTATCCCAAAATCACCCAAGTTTAATAGGTAACAGGTTACGAAAAAGCATCGAAAGGAAAGAATGACGAAAATAAACTAACTACGACTAATGTAATAGACGGCATTTTTTTTACTTTTTGAACCTACAAAGACATTAAGAATGTCCTCCAAATAACTCAACAACGCCTAAAATAATCGGATGGAGATTAGCATAAAACAAAGTCATTTGTCCAATCCAAACAAACTCGTATCCAGCTCAACTTTACCTTCACATTACCATGAGCCCTGCTTAGAATACAAAAAAGCTTTGGGCAATCGCGAGCGGATTCCTCGTGATGTTTTTGCCTTTGCTGGCGTGAGGAATTTATAATGCGGTACCCAGGACTTTACGTTTCATTTACCTGACGCTAATAGCTCGGCCGCCGTCCGCGCGGGCGCAGATGCCATAATGATAACATTTCGCTTTACTACTTACTTGTTCTTGTCGTGCTCAGCTCCTCTGTACTTATGTTTTCCTAGTACTTGGAGGTTGTTGGACACAGATTTTGTACAGAAAATTCAGGCTCTAAAGTATTTTTAAAACCTAAGTACAGTTTGTACTTAGGTTTTAAAAAGATTCAAGCGTGTTGCGATTAAAGATACACTGAGATGCACCAAATTGCATACAAAACCAAATCAATGAAAATGAACATTAACATGATTACATTTTGATTACCTACCCATGAGGCAGAGTTCTAAACAACACAAAAGCATTGAAAGCCGAAACCTAACCCTGACTCAACATCTCATAATAATGAACTGATTCTCACCATATTTGTTAGTAAATAAATCATTGCTGATGAATGAGACGCCGAGAAGAATGCGTTGAAAATATTTGGACGTAAAAAGCCGAAGAATGATTAATTACGTGCCAAGAGCACAAACCGTAGTTTTTCGTAACATATACGCACTTTCACTGTTGCGTTTTTAGTAGACGTTGAATCGTTTAAAGGTTTGTCAGACTTTTTTGAAGCAAGTGATTAAAATTAAACGGGTGTTAAACAAAAACGGCTTTTACTTTGATGGGAAATTAAATCAAACCTTTTTCACCGAATCTGATTCAGTTTTTGTAAACCGTTCGGCGCTCTGCATTCTGCAACTTCTTGCTTTTTGCATCAGAACAACATTCCGCAAGAATAGCAAAACTCGAGGAACTGCTTGAAAATTCTGAGAATGAAATGAAGACGATCAAGTTTACAATTCAGAACTGGGAGCGCAAAACAGTCCTCAAGCTATGTGTGCAAATTATGCAAGCCAAAGTTATCTTGTTGTCATAGTTAGGTCTTAATGTCAAAGAGAGATTGGAAAGGTTTTTCTTTAATCAAAGGGACCTACAAGTTTGCTCTAAGTACCTATTATTCTTAGTTAGTGACCGATTCTGCAGGAATATTTTCATAATCAATCGCCTGGTTAACGGATGGTGATATGTCGTTAAAAGCAGATAGGAGCTGCTGTTTTTTCACGGAATTTGGTTCAGAGTTCTGTTTTTGTGAAAATCGCACGCAAATTAAGAAGCACTACTTAATAGCAATAATTCGATCATGGCGGTCATTTTCAGTTGAGACTCGCCATCGTTGAACTATCTAAGCTTCAAAATTCGCCCGGTAAATAGGAATTCCTAATTAAAAGACAAAATAACACTTTGCCTAATCTGAGAATCGAGTCCAGAACGTCCAGCAGTCGCGCATGCAACCACGATACCAATTTAATTAATGTCAGAAAATCTTCTTTTAGTTGCTGTAATAAATAAATCTTTTTTTAAACAAGCTTTTGTTTAAATGAAAAGAAAAAGTTTAGGTAAAGATTTAGGTATCTATCACATTAAACGCGTATACACAGTTTCGTGTCCGAGCTCATATATTGTCACCAGAACCAAAGGTGTGTGCAAATTTCAGCTCAATTTTTTGAGAGGAACTGGTTTGAAATTCAGTTGCAAGATTTGACCAATACTAACAAACTAACAAGGCAAGTTAAATAAGCTTAGAATTTAAAAAGAAGCTGGAAACAATGTGCTTATATTTTTACTAAATAAAAATAGACACCAGATATTATTATAAATATGTTGGCATACCAAGCTCATGCTAAATGTTAATAAAAAGCTCGTCTTGAAGGACACACAACTAGTCGACCGTCAATTGTTTCCTCTTCAACCAGTTTCAGTAATTAACTAGTTTTAAAATGACTTGAAACGCTAATAATGCGCAATGAACGTCCAATACTGGCAATACTTTCTCGCTTACTTTAAATTATTAACTGGATTTTGATACCGTTGGCAAGTAACATACTGTATAGCCAATTAATACTTGGATTTTATTTATCGTAGGTACTAATATGGAGAGTTTATCAGCATTCGCGGCGGGAAATTACATAATACATATAAGGTAATATTAAATCTTGTTTATTGGACGAAAAAATGTGGCTCTTGTAAGTTGACAAAAAAAAGATTAGGTCAGCCAGCACTAACCGTTAAATAGGTATTTTAACATTGGAATTATAGCATTGTTCATTCATTTAATTTTAAAAATAAACAAATATCTTTTGTCTAATGCCAAAATAACGCTCCCTCTTATCTACCGTAAATAACTACTCATATTTTCCACGAACGACAAATTTTTACCCCAGCACGATTCATCCAGTGGATTGAAATCCTTGCAGCAGGGGGGGGCTTATTCGGGCGTCGGGGGCCACGTGGTGGCTCTCGGCCACCGTAGGCGCGGGCCTGTGGACGGTGAGTAATAGGCTAGCTCGCCGTCCGTCCGTCTTATGACGACAGGCCGTGTCGACGGCGCGTTCGTGTTCCACGCGCCTCAACGAGATGTCAGCAAACATGAGGGGCCCGCAAGGGCCGATGCCTGCCAGGGCTGCGGGACTGTTCGAAAGAGATACCGCGGCCCTGGAATATAAAGAGCAAAAGAAGGAACACGGATGGTTTTTAGTCAGTAAAAGTCTGACACTCCCTTCCGCTCCGCCCAGAGCGGGAGGAGTCATTTGATGATTTCCCATCCGAAAAAAAAGAGAGGGCTTATTAATTATATTACCTTGGACTTACGAGCTGTAGCCGCTACGTGCACAGTTAGGTAAATGCATAACTGAGCTAAAGTTATGTAAAGTATCTAAAACTCCTAACATCCTTCCTTTATACATACCTAATGAATGATGCGTTAGATGTCTAAGCTTGATATTATGAATAGCAAACTAATCTAGATTCAAACTCATTTAAATAAAAATACACATCCTTGATAGACCGTTAAATTTCCGTGTATTTTCGGCTCAAACAAAATTTATGATACCTACCAATATCATTTCATCATCCTTCTGAATTAATAAGATAGTAGAAGTGTGCAAAATCTGCGTCAACACGTGATTTACTGAGTAAAACAAACAGAATTTTTAAACATGGTTGCCGAGTAAGTAGCACATGGTAGCAAAAAGTAGGACTAAGTTATGCTGGAGAGCATCTATTTCAAAGTAGAGCTGACCATGTGGCTAAAGACAAGGACAGTAAAGAGTATACTTTTCTTGTCATATTGATTTATTTTCGTGGATTTTACGTAGACAGAGTATCCTATAGACACCGCCAAAGCGTGTCGCAAAAAGAGACAAAAAATAAATACGTCACGAATTTAGGGTTACCGGGTGAGGAAAAATTTACCCCACAATTTATGAGAATTGGAAATTAGTACGTAAGACAAAGCCTGAATATGCCAATGACATATCCGTTACCATCGGTACGCAAAGGCATGCGATGCGGAGAAGACATGCTGCCGAACTCAAATTAATTGCGATGAGGGCAGGAGTGACGATGGATGATGATGATGTGGTTCTAAATTACTGTCATTTCTGATGTGATAGTAGGTTCTGGGTTTGTGGGTAAATAATAGAACATGTTTATTTTTAATAAGCTTTTATTGATTTAACACATTATTGTCCTTTAAATAAAACAAGCTTCGTATGTTTCTAATTTTTTGCTTAGGTTCAAATCCTTTTGTTGCGTGATGTATACGCAGTTCAAAATAGTGCATGGCAATTGCCTTAATAAGTAAAACTTTGTGGTTTCCAATAAAAGGTTGACTTTCAAAATGATTATTTATGAATTCTTCTTTCTAATTAACTTATATTCTTCTTTTTAATTCTCAAAATGTTTGCTGCAAATTTTTGATGACGGTTTTGGTGTCCAATCTGTTCGTCCTGTAGCTACAATCCAATTCTGACGTAAATTATCAGGTTCAGGGAAACTGCAAAAAGTCATTAAATATTTCAGATATTTAATTAGTACTCACTGCAGAAGCCATCATATTATTATTTCCCATAATAGTGGGTAATAATTTATAGAAAAGTTGGCAACACCAACGTTTTTAGGTTAGAATTTATAATTGAATAATAATTGTTATTTTTGTGCTTTTTAAGGATGAATCGTACGTCTAGCGTACATTATACACAATATATGAACATAATAAAATGTTACTGAATGCCTAGAACTGATAAAGAGTGGCATACTTACGAATGAAAAGACAATCCTGGGATTTTCGTTCCACTATCACTTTTACACCCTTTAACGCTACACCACACCATTTTTTTGTATAAATGGTTGAAATAGTAAGTCTAAATTGTTCAAAACAAAATATAACATAAATTACTTAACATATAACACGTAAAAACTGTATTTTAAAGGTAGACGATGGCTAGCTGCACGTCAGCTGTCAAACTTTGTTTAGCAAACTAGTGTGCTGACCTTGAAAAAACGTGGCACGCTCGATGAAACAAAAAATTTTATCGTTCTGTTTCATTTCTTTACACGACATCGGCATAAGTTGTTCTTTTTCTTGTGTGAATGCGACAAAACATATCAATTAGTCTATAGCATTCTCTGTCTACGGGATTTTATGATGCGTCAAAGAATCGGAATTGACGCATGACGCCGCCATCATGTTTTTTTTCAAATACCTACTTTTCCCAAATATTTACCTACAGCGCCTACCTGTCAACTTCACACACGGGGCTACTTTTAAAACTGTTTAATAAATTATTGACATCATTAGTTATAGCTAAAAATTGCTACATGCGATGAAAAAATAAAACCGGCCACGTGTAAGTCGGACTCGCGCATGAAGAGTTCCGTACCATCGTAGTAGTAATATATTTTTTAATTTTTAATTTATTTGTATTATTTGTTGTTATAGAGGCAACAGAAATACACATTCTGTGATAATTTCAACTGTCTTCCTGTAATGGATAATGAGATACAGCCCGCTGACAGACAGAAGGACGGACGCACGGACGGGCAGCGGAGGCTTAGTAATAGGGTTCCGTTGGTTACCCTTCGGGTATACCTTAAAAAAGTCTACTGCCATTTCAGTACAAATGGATGTTGCTGCTTTTGTATCTACATGACTCATAGTATCGCTACAAAGAAGGTCAAATATGCAAAGCTTTTAACTTTTTACAGCAGTTCGCTAATTTTTATATTATGTCTCACGGCTCTGATCACATTTTAATAGTCGGTGAAACTATTAATCATAGTTTTTATGTGATATTCTTAGTAACACTGAATGACACGCGGGCTTTCTCGAACTGTTTTTGTTTTCCTTGGCATAATGGCTCAGTTTTAATTAGAGGGTTGATTGTTAATTAAGAAACTCATTATCTTTTGTGTGTGCAAGAGCTGTGTATTATAAGGTCTCATATTTTTATGCTTTATTGAATCTGCTGCGTCAAGCTGAGTACTCAGACCAATAAAAGTGTGAGTGTTAGGATTTAAGTAGTAATAAGTAACAAAACAGTCCGGATTTGTGCTCGATTGAAGACAAAATACCCAATATTATATCGTAATCTTAAAATAAGTAATATGTAGGTGTGCAATAGTTACACCTCTGCCTAACCGATCGGGACTACAGGCGTTATCTATACATATAATAAAACAGTAAAAAAACTGTGTCTGTACATTGAATATATTAAAAAAAAAATAATTGAGGGGGGTTTAGAAATAGTAATAGAGCACGAAACCAAAATAAAAATTCTGTCTGTTTGTCTGTTTGTTTGTACACGCTAATCTTCGGAACTACTTGACGGATTTGAATGATTTTTGTTTTGTTGTATAGGTATAAAGTCTGAGCAACATATAGGCTATAATTTATCTTGGAAACTTGAACACCTGATGCAGAACCGCAACAGACCAGCTAAACTATAAGAGATACAAAAATGGTACTTTAGCAAAAATTGTTTCACGTGATGAGCATTTTCTGCTAAGAGAATAAATTTGAAAATCTGGAACACCTGATGTGGAACTCCAAGAGCGCAGCTACACTATAACATATATAGGAATGACGTCTTAGCAAGAGTGGTTCAGCCTGATGAGTACTCTCTGTTGTCGTATAAAATTTGAAGATCTGGAACAGCTTATGTGGAACTCCAAGAGCTTAGCTACACTATAACATATATACGAATGACGTCTTAGCAAGAGTTGCTCAGCCTGATGAACAGTCTCTGTTGTCGTATAAAATTTGAAGATCTGGAACAGCTAATATGGAACTCCAAGAGCCCAGCTACACTATAACCTATATAGGAATGACGTCTTAGCAAGAGTTGTTCAGCCTGATGAGCACTCTCTGTTGACGTATAAAGATTGTAGATCTGGAACACCTGTTGTGGAACTCCAAAGTTTCACTGTATAATTATAAAATAACATAAGCTGGGAGTACCTCCACGCGGTGAAGGCGGTAACAGTTTAGGGCTGATTTTCGATGAAAATTCTATGAATCATTGAAAATTTTACTCTACTGGCTAAAACTCCCATTTATTTCCTTTTCCATTTATCTTCGTGACACGGTAGCCTACCCGGTAACGCAGGGGAGCAGTCACTTAGATTTTAATTGATCAGGTATTTTCAGAATAAAACTATAACCATACCTAGAATGAGGTCAAATCTTTCCCAACGTTCCAAAGGAGCTAAAAGATTGAGGATCATAAGATCCCAAGAATCTAACGAAGAGCGTCAGGATAGACTTGATGCTGTTCGAGAACATCAGGCTGCAACTCGCTCTGTAGAAACCTCTTCGGATCGCGAAGCTCGCTTGCGTTCTCAGCGTATTTGTGCATCTACATCCAGGTCTCTAGAGACCAGTGAAGAATATGATGCGCGACTCTCCGCTGATCGTGAACGTCATGCATTGTCTCGCGAGTCGGAGACGTTCACGGATAGAGAATTGCGCTTGAGTTCTCAGCGTATCTACGCATCTGCTTCAAGGTCTCTAGAGACAAGTAAGGAACATGATGCGCGACTGTCCGCTGATCGTGAACGTCACGCATTGTCTCGCGAGTCGGAGACGTTCACGGATAGAGAATTGCGCTTGAGTTGTCAGCGTATCTACGCATCTGCTTATAGGTCTCTAGAGACAAGTGCGGAACATGATGCGCGACTGTCCGCTGATCGTGAACGTCATGCATTGTCTCGCGAGTCAGAGACGTTCACGGATAGAGAATTGCGCTTGAGTTCTCAGCGTATCTACGCATCTGCTGCTAGGTCTCTAGAGACAAGTGAGGAACATGATGCGCGACTGTCCGCTGATCGTGAACGTCACGCATTGTCTCGCGAGTCGGAGACGTTCACGGATAGAGAATTGCGCTTGAGTTGTCAGCGTATCTACGCATCTGCTTATAGGTCTCTAGAGACAAGTGCGGAACATGATGCGCGACTGTCCGCTGATCGTGAACGTCACGCATTGTCTCGCGAGTCAGAGACGTTCACGGATAGAGAATTGCGCTTGAGTTCTCAGCGTATCTACGTATCTGCTGCTAGGTCTCTAGAGACAAGTGAGGAACATGATGCGCGACTGTCCGCTGATCGTGAACGTCACGCATTGTCTCGCGAGTCGGAGACGTTCACGGATAGAGAATTGCGCTTGAGTTCTCAGCGTATTTACGCATCTGCTGCTAGGTCTCTGGAAACAAGTGCGGAACATGATGCGCAACTGTCCGCTGATCGTGAACGTCATGCATTGTCCCGAACACGCACACAACAAAATATTCATAATCAGTTAGAAAGTGAGAGAGAAAGGATTGCTGGAGTACGGCATGAAGAGACAGAAGTTAATTCAGTGTACCCTTGGGATCTGCTGCGGAGTAACGGGAAGAAAAGTTTTTTGTTGTATAGTCTGGGCAACATAAAGGCTATAACTTATTTTGGAAAATTAACACCTGATGCAGAACCGCAACAGGCCAGCTACAGTATAAGAGATATAAAAATGGTGCCATAGCTAAAAATATTCCACGTCAAGAACATTTTCTGCTGTGAGAATAAATTTGAAGATCTGGAACACCTGCTGTGGAACTCCAAAGCCCATGGCAGCGCTATAACATATTAAGGAATGACGTCTTAGCAAAAGTTATTTAGTCTGATGGGCATTTCCTGTTGACATACAAAAATGAAAGATCTGGAACGACTCCAATAGTCTCGCTCATCCCGTTGTTTTCCCGTCCCCGGGCCTTAGAATTCTACATCAGACGTTTCAAATTTTCGATTTTGACGACCCCGTTGTCGCTGGCATAAGCAACGGGATCCGCGTACGAAGTCGCGGGCAGAAGCTAGTATTAAATAAAGGTGTTCTAAAAAAAGACGCGTAATGTATGTAGACTTGACAAATCTTCCTTATGAAAAAATACCCATAATTAAAGTAAGATGTGATCTCTGGTGCGTGGTGGGAGCTTCACTGCGGATCACACAATATCGGCTCGATACGGTGCTTACCGCTGCTGCGCACGGTGAAAACTACACCTTTTCCGCTGGTGCGGAACGATCATGTTATATGAGTATAGAGGTGTTAGGTCGAAAAGGTCGATGCCGACCGCCATCGCACCAGATGAAAGTTTATGATTTTGCCTTCCACCTGGGCATGCGTTACCGTGGCTGACTTGGAAATCTCTAAATAGACTCCTAACCCAAGTCGGCCGGAGCAAAGATAATCTCTACAGATGGGGGTTCATGGACGACTCAGTTCACAAATGTGTATGGTCCACCTTCCAATTTGCGCTGCACGCCCAGCCGGTGCGCACTTGAAAATCTTATGACTGCATCAGCGAGCGGAGTTCGCACAGCAGAATTGTCCAATTGGGCCAAATATTTTAATGAAATTTTACCATCGACACGCTAAGAAGCTAAAAGTAAGATTGTGTTATAAAATAAACCGCAATTAGCAAATTCATCAGACATACGAAGTGTACCCGTAATGGCGTGTTGACGCAAATCAGCGGTGGGTAAAATATCGCCACTAGCGTGTTTATGTGTCACTATTATTATGAAAGCGGGGAAAACCAATAAATTGTGAAGAATTTGTAGATAGACAGGTTTCACTTGTGGCTTGAGACTAGTTTGTTTTAAACTTGCAAGAAATCAGCAGTTATTCTTCTATTTCAAAGTTGCCGCTTGGTAGCTTAGCTCTGGAAAGAAAACTATGATTTTTACACATTCTATTCCCGTTGGTGTCATCGTTACAAGTGCAACTGCTGGGCATTGGATCCTGGGTTCGACTCCAAGGTCGGGCAAAGTGTTATTAGGTTTTTTCACAAGGAAATTCGTAATAGGAGCCATGAATTTGGAAGTTGACAGAATGTTTCACCCGTGTCTGTTAATTGCTCGCCACAGTAATCCTTAACAACTATAAAAATCATACGTAGGTACTTACTATTTGCACTCGATAGATTGAACGACTATTTCGTTTGTTACTGAAGTGAACTTTGTATGTACTTTTTGAGAAATAAAATTCTATAAACCGATGTCTCTGCAGTAAAACAGTAATATATCTATTGTTTTGTTAATCACAGTACTGACCAAACTTTCTCTCCTAACCTATGACTATGCTTGATTTATCACAATACGTGTGGAAAAAATCACGTAATAAATAATAGAGTATCGGTCGAGAGGAGATCATAATCTATGCTTGACGTAGACATATACCATTATATGATAGGATTAAATAAGAAATGTCATTATATTTGTAAATGACGATATAATTCAGTTTTGTTTATGTAATGATTCTATGTATGCAAATTATCAACACCTTTACTTATTAGGTATAAACTAATGTTTCTTTTAGTGTCAGTTTGGCTAGGTTTTTTTATTTTTAATATTAGTTGCTGTCCACGAACTTCAATCAATAAAATTAGTATAAAAATATTACCCCCTATTTGTATTTGAATCTAAATCTAATTGCCAAGAAGACAAGGTGCACTATTATGTCTTCTGAGTCCTGCGTCGTTGGCAAGTGTTCGGTCTCATAAACCACAGTCACTTTGCGAACACACCAACCTACTTGGGCATCATGCTTCACAAATTTAATTGATTTTCATAAGGGCTTATATAGTGTTAAAGTGGCAGTAGAACACCGACTCCTAAGTCACAGGTCCTCCTAGTTTAGGGGTCAGGGTTTCAACTTCTGTGCGCCTTTAATTATTGAGAACTTTAGCTATATATTCAGCATATTTGTAAAGGCTTGTATCAATAAAATATTAAATATTATACTATATATTTACAACATTTTAAGCAATACACATCAAGCCAAACATATCACACATAACTGTGGACTAACCACTTGTTAAGAGAAAAAATCGCTGAATTTGTTAACCTTCTACATTTTAATATAACTCAGTCAACTTATGGTCCTTTCTGTGTGTTCCTATAACTAAACCAACAAACGACTGCTAGTCTCAACCACTACATAACCATGCTTACTACATAATCAAGCTTACTCAATACTTCCCAAGCGAATACACACCAGCTAGACCCCTAAAGCTTCGAACATTTTTCTGTACAGCTAAAGCCACCGATCACATTCCCCCAAAAAACTCATGCCCTCTTATTATAAAACGTGGTTTTGAAAAAGTACCGGGTTTAGTACTAGGTTTAAACCATGAACTTGAATAAACGTTATTACAAAAAGAAGTTTATCGCTAGTCCTAGAACTATCTATGGTACCAAAGTTAGACCATCGTGACCCCTAGTTTAACTATGGTACTAAATTGTTACACGCCAAATTCTTAATTTTGAGGTTAGCTTTCGGAAATTATTATTTTGTGATTTTAACCAAAAATGGATATTGACATGATTGATATAGTTGATTTGGAAGATTTGGAGTTATTGGAAACACTTGAGAGTGCCCGGGGCCTAACAGAGTTCGTCAACGACGAAATCCATTTGGGTTACCTGACGAAGATTTTCGGTATAAATAATATAGATTTAGTAAACGTTTTGGCGAAAGGATTGTCGATTTACTACGTGAAGATTTGTGTGTACGTTATCTAACATGTCCGTTATCACTAACCTTTTCTTCTGGAGTCCAATTAACACCCCTTTTTTTCTTTGGTTGTTCCATTTTCTTAAAACGATGCACACACGATCTCACCACAAAGTGCCCAAAGAACTGTGCCTTTATTTAGATTATTAATCTTGATGTGAAACCGGACATCTAGTTTGCTTTTAAGTTGTAACATAAACATTTCGATAACATTACTCGAATTACGCGCGCTGTCAAGTTCACTTCGTTATACGTGTTATCTCGATAGATGATCCAAGCCAGAACAATTAAATTGTGAACATGCATTCAAAAAATTAAAAGTCGGATTATTTAACTACCTTTAAATAGCAAAACTTTATATTTTACCACTACAAATAGCAATTTATAGAATATTTTTTCTTTCAATTACGTAACAACATTTTGTAAAAAGGAACGGCGCATAGAACGCTGAACGAATGATTGAATAGTTTCAATATTTTGTTGCTTATAATCTGTGTATAATGTTTAGACCATGGACTATCTTTGGTATTAAGTAGTCCTTTGTTGGTCTACGATTTGTAATACGAATGACAGAATTAACGTTAGTACCGTAACAAACCTAGACCTTTTAGTCCTGGTTTAAACCTGGTACTAACGGAAGTTTTATAATAAGACGGATGTAATTTGAGATAAGAGAATGGTATAAATTCGGCGGTGGCTACTAGGTCGACGTCCAGAGGCGTCACGGTTCACGCTCCGTGCCTCCGGCTCCTTAGCTAACTATATCATATTCGTTACCTATGTTTATTACAGTACTGTTACTCGAAACCGAAGAAATTAAGGATTTTTTGTACCAAATTCAATGTATAGAACAAAAGACATCAACGCGCTGCGCGGCGTAGCAAGTTTTAATTAATTAAATTGTAATGTTTTGCTTTTTACTCTAAAATCTTAGTATTAATTAAACTTGATACCGAATAAATAGACATAAAAATATCTTTTATTCGGTCGCCTTTTAAACAGCTCTGAAATTTTATTTTTTCCAAATAATAAAACCTATTTTCTTTTCCACTAGTAATGAAACTTGATCCGCATATAAATAAACATTATAATAGTTCTTATTTCGTCGGCTTATTAAGTCATAAGTGACGTTTGACACAATTACATGACATAACGTCGGCAACTTTATGATGAATAGGTCATAACATGCGAGGTCCAAGTTTTATCACATAATGTGGCATAAACAAGACAAATGACATGCGCCACGTAATCTGGCAACATGTTCACATGCCATTTACTTCGTCATTACCAGTTTATGTGACATTATCGTTACATAAAACGTGCCTATTCATTAAGACTGTTATATCACTCCACAATGGGTACACTCGATTACATCTTGGCTGTCAAAAATTATAAAACATGATGTAATATTATGTAAAATACGGAAACGGAGCACGGAAGCTTCCATAGACATCAATTTACTTATTTATGGCCTGTTGTTGACGAACGAGTGTAGTTAAAGTAAAAGGAGGTTGCGATGATTAAATTTTATAAGTTATGACAGTTTAGGGCCGTGAGTTAATTTAATGAGAGTAAACTTTCGATTCGCTTCGGAATGTTATCGTTTTGCTTGAGGCGTTATGATTGACTCGAATTCAATTAAAATTGGTCTCATTGTAAGGTATGTTAATGAACTGATCTCATCGCACTTGGGTGTAGAATCTCAAGTGATGCTGTCAAATTGTAAACGTTATTACGATCTACAACATCGTTGTAATGTTCGACATTTATGATAACTAATTAGGCCAGCATGTCTAATGTTCATATAATTAGAGTTTAGTTTAACGACTCTGGTTTAAATAATTTAATAAATTCGCTTAATTACATATGTAATATAATCAGATGAAGTAAGTTAATAAAATCAGATAGTATATTAAATGTGTCTGCAGTATGTTCCTTATTGGTTTTATTTGAAACTATCAATGAAAATATATGTATATATATATAGTAAATCGATCGTGATGGACCATAAATGTTCCAAGAATGGTTGGACCGCCCCGTAGCTTCCGTTGCAAGTCGTTCGACTGGATTAGGATATTTTATTGAAGCTGAATCCGTCTGCAAGCTTTATAGGTTTGCATTTACTGATTCTATCATAGATAAGAGATGATTGGCTGAACAATAAACTGTAAAAACCGGCCAAGTGCGAATCGGACTCGCGCATGAAGGGTTCCATACCATCGTAGTAGGGGAGCCCCCTTTAATTTTTAATATATTATTTGTTCTTATTGCGGCAACAGAAATACACATTCTGTGCAATCAACTATCTACCTTACACGATGTTACAGAAACAAAGAGCAGTATCACAAAAAACAAAAATGCTGAATAAAACAAATGAATTGATGTTTCTGTCATATCGTGTCCACCTCCAAGCGTGACTGACTGGCGTGGTTGACAGCTACCTGATAATAATACATACAGCAGACAAAGTTTTAATTTCTACTACTGGTTATATTACTAATGAGAATAATTAGGAAACCTGTAGTTGTACATTTTACATTGGCGAGAATTCGACGACAGCCTAGAGGCACGCATACAGCAAGTATTACTGCCTCTAGGCTGTTGCTTCCTGATGCGGCTGGTGGCCTACCGTGACGTCTTAGAGCAGGAGTAATTCCAGTGTGGGAAAGAGATGGCGCTAGGCTACCTGTATAGCTCTGTCTCTTCCCCACTGTGGAATTACTCCTGCTTTAAGACGTCATAGTAACCCCCCTTTTTTTTTTTTTTTTGGGGGATGTGAAATCATCAAATGACTCCTCCCGCTCTGGGCGGAGCGGAAGGGAGTGTCAGACTCTTACTGACTAAAAACCACCCATGTTCCTTCATTGGCCCTTTATGTTCCAGGGCCGCGGTATCTCTTTCGAACAGTTCCGCAGCCCTGGCAGGCACCGGCCCTTGCGGGCCCCTCCCGTTTGCTGACAACTCTTTGAGGCGCGCGTGGAACACGAACGCGCTGTCGACACGGCCTGCCCGTCGTCATACGACGGACGGACGGCGAGCTAGCCCATTACTCACCGTCCACAGGCCCGCGCCTACGGTGGCCGAGAGCCATCACGGCGTGGCCCCCGACGCCCGGTGCTTCTCCCGCGGCGGCTGGGACGTGAGGAGGTTCTCTCCCTCTCACGTTCCGCCGCCTCCTTCGCTAGCATGACTGCTTCGCAGAAGGAGGCGACGGCTTCCCATTCCCTCTCGCCCTGGACCATGGCTAGAACTAGGGCCGGGCGCGAGAGGTCGCCGCCGCCAATCGCCGCTACGAGGACACGGCGGTGCTCCTCCCAAGCGGAGCAGACCTCGACGGTGTGCTCCACCGTGTCCTCGGGTCGATCCTCGCAATTGTAGCACCCGGGCGTTTCCTCCCGCCCGATTCTGTGCAGGTACCTCCCGAAGCACCCGTGTCCGGTGAGGACCTGCGTCAGGCGGAAGGTGAGGGCGCCGTGGCGCCTCCCTAGCCACTCCTCAAAGAGGGGACTTATCGCCACTATCGTGGCGTGCCCTGCACGGGGTTGCGATAGTCGCTCCCTCCATGTCGCCATGAGATCACGGCGGAGGTCTGTCCGCCGCGCGACAATATGCCGCGGCAGCGGAGTTACCCCCCGGCTCTGTACCTCCGCGCGCCACTCGTGCAGGCGCGCGAGGACTATGGCCTCCAGATCCCATGGCGGCAATCCGGCAAGGAGGCTCGCCGCCTCGCATAGTAACCGCCCTGAGTTATTGTTAATCACTTACAACATAATCTGCCTACACAAGGTGTAAACGGACCCTTTACGAAGCCGGCAACAAAGCATTCTTTACAACCAACTAAGTAACTCTACGCAAAAAATATTGCTGGGAAACAACTTTTTTTTTGGGGTGAAAAGTCACGTTTTACGGTAAAACTCAATTTAACGCACTCAAAACATTGTGCTGATGGATGCATTGAATAGGAAACGGATCATGGAGATATTTAAAGTAAAGTTATAAAACGTGTGAAAAAGTAGTAAATTTGACCTCCAATATCTCCGTACCTAGCAGGTATGGTCTAGAACAAAAAAATGATCGCAATAAAGGGGAGAACAAGTACCGTTCGGCTTCGTCAAGGGTCCACGTACAGCTTTTATGACATCAAAATTAATAAAATAAGTGTCAGACATAATATTCACACATAGAGTGGGAACCAAACTCTCAAAATATGAGAGGATTTAATGTAGTACGGTCTTATCATCTACCTTCTGTAGTTTAACGATTCAGATAATATAACATCACGTCTGTAATCCCTGAAGGAGTAGGCAGAGTAATACGACACCCGCATTTCGCCAGTTATGTGCAAGTCCCATGTAATCGGGGGCGAGTCTATTGCCATCAACCGGGCACAAATGCAGACTCCGTGGCCGCTACTGATAAATTCCTTATGGAAAAATCCAATAACATTTTGCCCGACCGGGAATCGAACCCAGAACCTCATGCTTAGCGGCCGCGCTTGCGACCACATGACCAACGAGGCAGTATCGCAACAATTAATGATTAAGATTAAGATAACATTATTTATATTAGCATAAAACTCGTCGGTTTAACTAAACCGTTAAGTACTTCATAGATCTACAGGATTCCCATCATCAAAAGCCAGCCACGAAATATCTACAGGAATACCGAAACTCGAACAAAGGCCAACAATCCCGGTTTAACACGCTGCACGCAGGTTTTTTATAACTTGTTCGAAACACAAAAACTTGTGCGGAACAGCAGATGCGCAGGCGCACCTGTCGCGCGACCAGGGAAGTTTGATTCCTGTTTAGAAACTAGGTAGCGAAGCCGCTCTTTATTTGTGATATATAAGGGTGTAAAAAGACCCTTAACGAAACCGAAAGGCATTTGTTCATTGCGATCATTTTTTCTTCTGGGCCATACCTGGGAACCTTCTAGTTACGGAGATATTGGAGGTCTTTCCAACGTTTTCACAAGTTATTTAAATTGATACCCCTTGGTTAATCTGGTTGATTTGTCAACCTTGCGTCGAATCTTTTTTCTTTTCTGCAATAATATTTTTAGCATTGACAGTCAATTTCGTTTCAAAACAACATAATTGAACATAGCTGCTTAGATATGCAAGTTCAATCTCGCCGGTGTAGGTGCCTACTTAAGTAACATTGATATTTAATTATAAACTATTTTAATCTTTTGTTCTGAAGTTATTCCTTTGTCACGTCTTACAACATCCATGGGGAGTGATGACATGGTCTATGCAGGTCCGCTATGATAATATTATGATTATGCTTTGTTTATCACCTTTGCGGTTACGTGGATACAATAGAAGATTTGAAAATAATGTTTTTGCAGTAATGTATTCAGTGTGTCGGAGAACTTTACAGTTCTTTGTGGTATTTTTAACCGACTTCAAAAAGGAGAAGGTTCTTTGTTCGACTGTATGTATTTTTTTTATGTATGCTCACCGATTTCTCGGTCAAATTGTGGATCGATTTTGAAAATTGTTTATTTATTTGAAAGAGTATACTCCCAAGTTCGACCCATGGAAATATTGTCATGATCTGATCATGGACTTCGGAGATATGGAACGAAACTCTTCAATAACAGACAAGGAGAAGTTAGTGTGGCTTGTCTCAATAACATAAACTTGGGTATGGCGTTATTGATAATAACTCTACCACTTATACAACTTTAGATAAGATATTAGTTAGTAAGGGCATCATGAGATTTCACTGACAGACTTTCCAGAATCTTTTAATTTATTAGCGTTTATCTACAAAAAATGTGACTGGAATCAATGATTAAAGTTTTCTGATCAATTAAAATTCCTTTTCGATTCAACTCCAATACAATTCAATGCTGTTCTCATCATAGGCGTCGCAGCTGCTCTAGATGCTCAAGATTCTTTTAAAGTTAAGTATACCTTTTCCTGCCTGATGCCACAGAATTAGTAAGTACGTAATAAATTGTAGCGTACAGTGGAACCACACTCTCACTATGATATTATATTTTAGGATTAAAAATGAGCCTCTGAGTAATCTTACGGCCTCTACAAACTTACATTTTCTTTGAACTGACGCGCGTGATCCGTGCTTTACCATGCGAAAAAACTTTTATCACAGAGGCTCCTTTTATCTCTCGGCTCCTTGTAACATCTATTTCTGAATAAAAGGACTCAAGACAAGCTAACCTATTTACATTAAGAGTTTACATTTTCATTTAGTTCCTAGACTTTTCAAATAACTCGATAAAGTTAGTAACTTCTACTGGTGGCAATTGCATTTTAGATTCTTAGAACTTCAGCTGCATCCGTACCTAGTGAATTAAACCCTTAAAAATCTTTGTAATCTGTCTCAATTTTCTGCCTCCCCCCTAGCTCAAAAGCTCGCGATGCCCTTGGCACTCATCTCCGTAATTTAAAACTGCAACAGCTCCCACAGTTTAACCTGCAGCAGCTGCAAACAGCTATTAAAACTAAAGCAAGAGAGCGCATGACAGATGCACATGTTATTGGGTCTGTAGTCGCATGTTTACGGCAAGTGCAGTCACCTGCGCGCGCGCAAGGACGCACGCCATTCATAAACGAGTTGGTTTCGACACAAGCGTAGGTTGTATTGAGTTGCTAGCGACCTGAGGATATTATTGGTTGTTAATGTATTCATGTTTCATTGGCATATAGAAGAAAGAAAACGCTAGAAGTATTAACCCGGATGACGAAGCTAATGAACTGTTTTCACTCACCTGTAGTGTCCCACTGCTGGACAAAAGTCTCCCCAACAGTTTTTCACTCTTATCTATGTTTGTAAATATCTAGCCAATCACCCATAAATGTCTCTAAGTCATCAACTCATCACACAAGTATTCTGGAAGTACTACGAAGTTCACTGATGATCGACCAATTTTTAACTTTATTACTTAGGGCATAAGGGAGTAATGTGGCAGACCCTCAGTACGCTCGGTAGTACCTAGTCACAAATGATCTTTTGGACACTACAGAGAGTGGACCACAGAAGTGGACTCTCTAATCCATATGCGTATGCGGTTTGTTAAATAGATTTGAGTAAAAACGAAACGTAAAGTAAGAAAAATATTATTTCTTAAAAACTAGAAGATTTACAGGCGTCCTAAAGCCAAATTTCTCAGAACTGAACTAGCAATCAACAACCTAAAATCATGTAATGAGCCATGATCCATCACTAATTTTATAATCTAAACAGTTTTCGCAATGGTATCATTTAGAGGGTTCCGTAACCGAAGGGTTACCAACGGGACCCTATTACCACCTATTACTAAGCCTCCACTGTCCGTCCGTCCATCCGTCTGTCTGTCAGCAGGCTGTATCTCATGATTAGTCATGATGATACAGACAGTTGAAATTTTAACAGAGTGTGTATTTCTGTTCCCGCTATAATAACAAGTAATAACAATAAATTATAAAGTACCTAAAGGGCGCCCTTCATGCGCGAGTCCAACTCGCACTTGGCCGGTTTTTATAAATTCCGTTTTGTCAATAATATTACAAACTAGGTATAACTAGAAACGACATCAAAGAGACAAATTGAATTGCAGACCAACCATTCCAGGATAAATCGCTATAAAGAAGATGTAACAAGTGAATGGACAGCCCAAGTTTATGTGTTGCCAGTCTCCGTAATTCTATTAGATACTGCACCGTTACTGCTTTCAGTGTGCGTTCCAAACATTAATCACTTTGAGTTATTGACCATTTTATTAAACGTTTCCATTCCTCGTCTTTTATATCTGATTGTCTACGATGAAATTGTTCTTTATTGTCCCGTTCGTGTTTTCTTTTTAGGTTATGTCTATAATAGGTGACTAGGTAGAATTTCAGACAGATTTTCTTCTTGTCTAGACGTTTTATGGCAAGTTTACATTATTGTCGTCGTCGTGTGACGAATAGAAATGCATTAAAGTTTCTTGTTTGTACCTATCAACTTTATTTATTAAGCAACCTACTTATGGAAATCTTGAAAATTCATTTTGGTGTTTCGTTTATAAAATGGCGGCTTGTATCGTTCGGCTTGTCGATTATATTAATCCTTCAATTAAGGTTATAAAAGAGACTGTTATTTATCCTACTATTTAGATAACAACTCAAACAACCGCCTCAAATGTGTCGTTGGTCTAGTGGTGGCAATTGCAACTGTAGAGCTTGTCCTGGGTTCGATTCCCTGATCGGGCAAAGTGCTATTGGGTTTTTCGATCAGGAATTTTACAGTAGTAGAAGCCACGGAGACTGGATTTGTGGATTACTGGGTGGTGGCAACAGGATCGCCCCCTATTATATAGGAGTTAAACATAACTGGCGAAAGTGGGTGTAATATATTAGGTACACCTCTGTCTAACCTGATATTGTAGGAGTAAAATCACCAATAACATAATTCTAAAATCCACAACTAAACATTTTTTGCTGCCGCTCACACATCACGTTTACATTCGCATATTTGTCCACGTGCCAAACAAACTTCAGGTTGTACTTATTCCACCAACGATGTGCGAATCCAGCGCATGCAATAACGACGCACCGGGTAGATATAACTGTGTTTTTACTGGGTCAGGATTACTGCAAACAAGTTTACTTATACTCGTCTTTTATACCCCACGCATTATGTGAAATGTCAATGAAACTTTTGTAGGGGTTACTGACGACGCCGACGGCGGCGGCGCCGCGCTACTAAGCTAACGAACGGATGGCTCTTGTTTTGAGCTACCTAGTGTTTGCTTTTCATTCCAAATGCGTACACCGACTTTCGAAGAACTGATCCTTGTGATGTCAATGGTTGCTTTACCGTTATGTTACATACAGAGTGGAATTGCGTTTTGAACGATTCTTAATAGGTACTAGACACTATGCCATTTACACCACGACCACGATTTTATGCCTGTAATAAATATTAAATAAATTTTCACTAAATAAAACAATAACGATCAAGTGAAGGCAACGGATCTAAAATTTTACTCGTACCAAATACAAATAGAAAAAACTTTATTGCCAAAAATATTACAAAAATTTATTATTTTAGGTCAAAATTACATTATATTATTTCACAAAAATATGAACGTATGCTTTATTTAAACCCAAATTATTAATTATTTACAAACTACAAAACTATAATAGAAATAAATATGTACAAGTATAAAAGGGTTACAGGGCATCCAAAAATTCGTCCGCATTACAAAAAGGTTTTACATTGACCCCAAATTAGGCAAAGCCTATATCTTGGGCACATATATCATATATTTCAATTAAAAATACAGACCGCTACTCATACTTAATAACCAGCAAAAAACGAAGCTTCTGACGTAGATGAATTACTAATACCTATTCGCCTCTGCGTGCTCTACCTAATTTGAATTTGATGGATGCGCGGGCGCAAGCCAGTCAACCCACCTATTTATTTGGACAGTCCGTACTCTGCAGCTTCACCGTGCTATGTACCGTTCAAATAGTGGTCCAAACCAAATAACCGCTAGCTAGCAGACAAAACTCTGCGCCTGCGTCGCTGTGGATGTGAAATTGTGAATATTCATTAACACATCACAGTACAGATGTTGAGAATTCTGAAATGTAATTTACATCGCAATTATATTTTTATGGACTGAAATGATCAAGATACGCTTTTTAATTGAAATTCTTTATTACCATACTATATTTTGATTGCGGCTTCGCTCCCATTATGTACAGAAATTAACGCACGGGAATGTTTAAAATGTACTTGTAGCTTCCCGTTAGTGAAAGAATTATCGGAATCCGATCAGTAGTTCCGAAGATTATATTATGTAGGGGACATACAAATTTACAAACATATTTTACCTCTTTATAATATTAGTATAGACAAGCCTTGGGCCTTGTGGGATTTTCTATCGATAAAAATGACGAATAATCTGTATAAACTTTCATCGCCATGTAACTGGCACTTTAAGGAGCCAGTGTATTTTCAAAAGTCCTTCCTCCGTGTTTAGTTTCATTCGTTATGCAACATGCTTTTAGACCTTGCGGTTTAGGCTGTGCGTTTCCGTCAGTGTGATATTTAAGATTGAAAAAAAAGTATTATTTTTTATCTTGTTTATTATATTACAATCTAGCCTAATAAGGCTAATAAGCAATTTTAATCTAACTTAATTTGCTAAAAGTAAAATTATATCTAAGAGTACGTCCATTGCGTTTCCTTAGCGTCTGTTAAGGCGAAGTCACTTTGTTCTTGTGTCCATATAGATAGCTAGGTACACTACACTATATTACACTCGCGGTAAAGTCACAGATTACACTACACTAACTCAAAAGGCTTAGTCCTTTTGAGCCTTCTACTATGTCCGTGTTATCGAGGAGCTGGATGGCCTCGACATTAACATGATGATGAAGTCGATGTTCATGAGCTTCTGCATATTTTTGGATTATGCTGTTTACGAACTCTATATTCAGGTCCCGATGGATGTCGTCAATTCTTATGTACCAAGTACCAAGGCGCGTTCATGATGTTCTTGAGCACTAAAAAGTAGATTTATATTGTTTATCATAATATCATAAACCGACGTTCTAATAAACCCTATTATGTGAATACGTAAAAAATTGCATGTAGATGAAAAAGTACCGGAAATAAGCGCAGCAAGTTACCAACCCAAACGTCAAAATGAAAAAAATGTAGTTAAACAAGAATGTTTTACAAGATTTATTACTGACGTCGTTTTTGTTAAAATAATATGCTTGATTAATATTTTATACTTGCTCATAATAAATTGTTACATCTAAAGCTTTCTCTGTTAAAAACATGTTAACAGTGATTAATATCTAAATTAGAAAGAAGACTTATTGGAATTCACGATAAAATTCAAGAAAATAGGAAGGAACACGACCATATGTTGATAAAGCCATTTATTAACCGAAACGTTCATAGTAAAATGTTTGACTTTATCTTATTTGTCATTAACTTACATAATATCGTTTGATATAAAGCGTTATATTAATTAGTATTTAAATATATTCAAGGTATTATCATATAAAGATACTTTCGTTAGAACATATTATTAGTATGAGACACAAATGCATACGTTTAGCTTGGATAGTTTGAATAATTACTTAATTATGATAGTTTGTTTGACAGCTAAAGTAGAATGTGTGTGATTTTATGCGTTCTTGCGGCCTCGCTCATTTATATATATGTATGTATAAGGTCCCATTAAATTAGATGGACAAATTTTAACACAGCGTTCAGAACGTCTAACCAAAGATATCCAAGCAAAAGAAAATTATACACCTACATAAAAAAGCGATACTGCAAGAACGCATAAAATCACACACATTCTACTTTAGCTGTAAATCAAACTATCATAATTAAGTAATTAACAAAACCACACAACAAGATTGTTATGCAAGATTTATTATTGACGTCGTTTTTGTTAAAATAATAAGCTTGATTAATATTTATCTATATTTATTATATATCCTGTATTCTATTTTGGGTGCCTAA
The DNA here is from genome assembly GCA_950022335.1 of Eurois occulta. Classification (NCBI taxonomy): domain Eukaryota; kingdom Metazoa; phylum Arthropoda; class Insecta; order Lepidoptera; family Noctuidae; genus Eurois; species Eurois occulta. The sequence continues at coordinate 13,641,029 of OX465498.1, read as the reverse complement.
GTTCTCATTCGGGGTGAGCTTGCCCAGATATCGAACAAAAGAGAAAGGGAAGGGCTCTGCCCAGCAGTGGGACACATGAGAAGCGAACAAAAAAAATGTTCTCATTTAGTTTTTGTGACTTTTTCTTATAGAAAAATATAGTTTGGTCCGAATGTGATGAAAGACCCATTTCTAATGCTAATGGATATCAACGTCCTCCTACCTGCTATAAGTAAACATAAATCGAAAATAAATTCCACTGTGATATTAGTTGTCGCTGTAATTTGGAGGCATAGTTGTGAAAGCCATTATTATCAAAGATGTCTACAACACTGAAGTTCTCAACAGCCTAAAACAGATGAAGATCAAAATCGTTAGTTCCTTACTTATTATTAAAAATGCGAAAGTAAGTTTGTGTTTGTAACCTTTTCAAGCCTAAACCACTGAACCGATCATCCTGAAAATTAGCAAATACGCTGTCATCTGTACAGAAACGGAAAAAACAGCAGTGTTCCCGAGGAAAACAACAATAACGTTCTTATGATAAAATAGATGGCGTCACGTGTCTTTCGAATCATGATTGAATTATATTATTACAATCCGAATTGATTGTCAAATTCTAAATTACCGCGAGCGAACCCGCAGGCCAAAGCTAGTGTAAAGTAAATACAAGTTGGATACGTCACTGCAGTATAAAGTCTTCTTTATTTATGTCTTATTCAAGCCAGTAAACTGCCTGCCTATCTAATTATTTTCTCAATGCAGTGGTGTAACCAGAGCCACAGTAGCTGTCTATGGTGGCTACCGCCGCATATCATCACGCACTTTCCCTTTGGAAGCGAGTAGCATTCCAATTGCTAATTGCAGGATGTGTCCACTGTCCATTGACAACTATTTCTGTCTTTCAAAAAGATCATCACGCGTAATCCCCGATGGGGTAGACAGAGATGTTCCTTGTACCTAATAGTACACCAACATTTTGTCATATAATAAGTTATGTCATATGATAAGTTTAAGTCCCATGTAATAGGGGGCGAGCCTAATGACATCAACCGGGCACAAATCCGGACTCTGTGACTAGTATTGAGTATCTCCTAATGGAAAAACCCAATAACAATTTGCCCGACCCGGTAATCGTACCCAGGACCTCATGCTCAGCAGTCACGCTTGTGACCACTATACCAACGAGGCAGTCTATCTAGTATATCTACCAGGTATCTTTCTATAGGACACTAGTGGTTATTAAAAGTTAGAAAGGTCGTCTTAACAAAAACAATATGGCGGGTATAATTGAGATCCGATTGAGATTTAGGAAGTAGAGTCTGCAATACTTTCTAATTCCTTCTTTTGAATTTCGAATCAAATCATTAACCACTGGATCCAACCTGCTGCGGCTATAGATGGTAGTCTTCAGGCTCATCAGAATCATATTCATTCAATATGATTTAGATGAATGATATTATATTTGAAATGAGGTAGATATGTTACTAGCGCGCGCATTGTGAGGACTCAAAAACGTCCCAATGGGACATCTTGTCTTCAGTCTGCGTCAAGAAAATCTTAATCTATGCCTCGACAAAACTATTTCTATCTCTTTTACTTACCTGCTGATCGCTTCTTTTGCAGTATTTATTATTGAAACTTGTCAATATGTATGCACTAAAGGTATGTATACACTCGACCAGATTTTAAACGTTGGTAACTTTGAACGTAACATAATTATCTTGTGTACAATAGCATTGTGATGCGACCAGCAAGGTAAAGTAAGCATTCCATCCAACAACGCATTAATCAACGCAAGAACTCATTAATCTATATACAACCGAACAACCATAAAGTCACCGTTCATAACTTTCCACGGAACAATAGTGCACAGATATATAAAGATAATAAAAGCACGCCAATTATGTGCGATCTGCGATCTGGTGTCGGGAACAATCGCCGGCATTCCGTTACAGGTTGAATGACCATCCGCGTGCCGACACCTCGCCACCGCATCGTGTAATCACATCCTTACTTACCAACACGATCATTGACGCTAATGTCAAAGATTAATAAATGTTAGGGATGGAGAGGAACAGAAAGACCAAAGAAAAGATGGATGGTTTGTGTGAGGGATGATATGAAAGACCAAGAAGTAAATAGGGGAAGATTCGTGTTGCGCCTACCCCAAGTAATATGGAATACGAGCAGGAAAGGAAGGATGATGATCTGAAAGATTTATAACAACTCTATCTTGATTTTTGGCAGTATGACAGCTTTGGATGCTCAAATTTGAAATCAAGTAAATTCCTTTTTTTTCTTTTTCAAAGTTAACGGCACTTTATTGTAGTTCTGCGCCGGAATATTGTCAAAAGTTGTATTTCAGCGTTTCAGGTCTCCTGAAACATAGTAGGAATGGTAAGATAAACCTTGTTGAAACAAAACTGTATCATAACATTTTACAAATACAAAAATCTAATTAGATTCTTGATCAACTTTGAGCAGCCGAGTTTTACATAATATTGATTTATTTTTATTCGAACATCATTTGAATTCCTCGTGGTTTTTTATTGCCTCGTCTATGGTCTTGTTTACTTTTACTTTTAAATTCATAGAACCAGTTGTTCCAGTGATTGATGATGTAGTTGTAAACTATTAGCATAGAAGTAATTCCGTCATCCATGCATAACAGAATTTTACAGCCTTGTTAAAAAAGCTAAGTAATATTTTATGATAATTTAATTTCTTGCTTGTGAAATATTTTGCACGATTCTATAAATGATTAAATTAATCACGTATCTGATCCTATTTTGCGCATGATCCAGTCAGTCTAAAATGACATGTCGCCACACAATTACCTAACGGAAATTGACGCAACAAAAAGTGCTTTTCAAAAATATCTCAAATCTCGTCTAACAAAAAATAACAATAGAAGATGTCTTAATCAAATTCAGCTTAAATTGGTTCACAATAAAACATAAAACGTAGAGCTTCGCGGATGTCGGTTTACGTGTCGAGGTCAAACCATTGTTCGTGATATTATTGTACATAGGTAGGCATTATGTGATCATACCTTGGTGTGTTTTCTGTCGAATTTACATTCAATATGGATCCGCTTTGAATCATTTATGTTATATGCTTACGATTTGTCTCCTTTATTATAAAAGGTAGTATACATAATGTAACCACGATCACATTTGAATGACTTTTAACTTTTTGTGAGTTTTTATAACTTAGTAAACTTAATATAGGTTTTGTGTAATATATCCAATAACCGTAAAAATTAATAGTCTCAAGAAGTGGTTCCATACCGCAATTTTCATTGGATTTAACACTGTAAACCTAATTAAACAAACTCAAAGAATTTATATCAATAAAACCGTTTACAGGCATTTCTGAATTGTAAACGAAAACGAATTGTACACGTACGACGAATTCGATTCCCAGGTCGGGTTTTTCCATCAAGTGTTATTGGATTTTTCCAACAGGAATTTCTAAGTAGCAGCTCGAAGTCTGGATTAGTGCCCGGTTGATGGCAATAGACTCGCCCCCTTTTACGTGGAACTTAATCATAACTAGCGAAACGTGGGTTTTATTAGGTACACCTCTGTCTTACCCTTCGGGGATTACAGGCATTTACAGGATAATAATATTCTGTAAATGGTTTGTCTGGGTTTATCTACGTAATGACTTTTTTCTGTTTTAATTTTTGGGGCTACCGCTCCAATTTTCTCGATAAAAATCCAAAGATGAACAAACGCATATTATGTATCAGTAATTCAGTACCACAGCTAACAAATTAAACAAGCAGCACGCTTTGCGAACTGAGATATTAGCGCGTAGGCGCAGCTAGCCTACAGTTTAGATCTGAAGTATGGCGCTCGTTAAACCTGAACATTATTGTTATGGGCAACCTTACACAATGCCGACGATACTGTTTACTGCATGCTGTTGTGATCACCTTGTATGGCCAAACGGTTTGCTTGCTTATAAATACGAGTGTAATCAGTTCTTCTTCCTCGTGTTTTATCGGGTGGAATTCGATTTGTATCAAGGAAATATGTAGGTAGTCATGCATTTGTCGTAAGTCTTGGGACCGAGGTGGTCAAGTGAATTTTGAACGAAAATGTCATGAAGGAACCAGCACAGTCTAGAATAAATATTTCAAAGACTTGGTGACAACTACACCCGCACTGGGCCCGTATGTGGAGCCTTTTGTCCCAGTTGTGGGACGCCGCACATGCATTTGTTGTAATTCAAAATAAATCTCCTGTTACATGTTACGACTGAACACGGACTCCATTTAGCGTTACTTCACCATTACGCAGTGACTTTTATTGAAGTCAATAAACATCAAATAAGTTCTGCAGCAACGTGGCTTCTTCAACCTTTTCAGACAGTTATATCTATTTGAATCTTCATTATTAGAGGAGCTCGTGGCTAAATAATAACAGCTGCTCGGGTCGATCTTCAGTTTATTTATTTATTTATTTACTAGCTTCTGCCCGCGACTTCGTACGCGGATCCCGTTGCTTATGCCAGCGACAACGGGGTCGTCAAAATCGAAAATTTGAAACGTCTGATGTAGAATTCTAAGGCTCGGGGACGGGAAAACAACGGGATGAGCGAGACGATTGGAGTCGTTCCAGATCATTCATTTTTGTATGTCAACAGGAAATGCCCATCAGACTAAATAACTTTTGCTAAGACGTCATTCCTTAATATGTTATAGCGCTGCCATGGGCTTTGGAGTTCCACAGCAGGTGTTCCAGATCTTCAAATTTAATCTCACAGCAGAAAATGCTCTTCACGTGGAATATTTTTAGCTATGGCACCATTTTTATATCTCTTATACTGTAGCTGGCCTGCTGCGGTTCTGCATCAGGTATTAAGTTTCCAAAATAGATTATGGCCTTTATGTTGCCCAGACTATACAGCAAAAAACTTTTCTTCCCGTTACTCCGCAGCAGATCCCAAGGGTACACTGAATTAACTTCTGTCTCTTCATGCCGTACTCCAGCAATCCTTTCTCTCTCACTTTCTAACTGATTATGAATATTTTGTTGTGTGCGTGTTCGGGACAATGTATGATAATCTCAAGCAGCAGATAGTCGCGCATCACGTTCATCACTCGTTTCAAAAGACCTGTTAGTAGATGTGCGAATTCGCTGAGAACTCAAGCGTGATTCTGTATCGGTAAACGTTTCTGACTCGCGAGACAATGCATGTCGCTAACGATCAGCAGACAGTCGCGCATCACGTACTGCACTTGTCTCTAGAGACCTAGCAGCAGATGCGTAGATACGCTGAGAACTCAAGCGCAATTCTCTATCCGTGAACGTCTCCGACTCGCGAGACAATGCGTGACGTTCACGATCAGCGGACAGTCGCGCATCATGTTCCGCACTTGTTTCTAGAGACCTAGCAGCAGATGCGTAGATACGCTGAGAACTCAAGCGCAATTCTCTATCCGTGAACGTCTCCGACTCGCGAGACAATGCGTGACGTTCACGATCAGCGGACAGTCGCGCATCATGTTCCTCACTTGTCTCTAGAGACCTAGCAGCAGATGCGTAGATACGCTGAGAACTCAAGCGCAATTCTCTATCCGTGAACGTCTCTGACTCGCGAGACAATGCGTGACGTTCACGATCAGCGGACAGTCGCGCATCATGTTCCTTACTTGTCTCTAGAGGCATTGAAGCAGATGCGTAGATACGTTGAGAACTCAAGCGCAATTCTCTATCCGTGAACGTCTCCGACTCGCGAGACAATGCGTGACGTTTACGATCAGCGGACAGTCGCGCATCATGTTCCTTACTTGTCTCTAGAGACCTTGAAGCAGATGCGTAGATACGTTGAGAACTCAAGCGCAATTCTCTATCCGTGAACGTCTCCGACTCGCGAGACAATGCGTGACGTTCACGATCAGCGGACATTCGCGCATCATGTTCCTTACTTGTCTCTAGAGACCTTGAAGCAGATGCGTAGATACGCTGAGAACTCAAGCGCAATTCTCTATCCGTGAATGTCTCCGACTCGCGAGACAATGCATGACGTTCACGATCAGCGGAGAGTCGCGCATCATATTCTTCACTGGTCTCTAGAGACCTGGATGTAGATGCATAAATACGCTGAGAACGCAAGCGAGCTTCGCGACCCGAAGAGGTTTCTACAGAGCGAGTTGCAGCCTGATGTTCTCGAACAGCATCAAGTCTATCCTGACGCTCTTCGTTAGATTCTTGGGATCTTATGATCCTCAATCTTTTAGCTCCTTTGGAACGTTGGGAAAGATTTGACCTCTTTCTAGGCATGGTTATAGTTTTATTCTGAAAATACCTGATCAATTAAAATCTAAGTGACTGCTCCCCTGCGTTACTGGGTAGGCTACCGTGTCACGAAGATAAATGGAAAAGGAAATAAATGGGAGTTTTAGCCAGTAGAGTCAAATTTTCAATGATTCATAGAATTTTCATCGAAAATCAGTCCTAAACTGTTACCGCCTTACCGCGTGGAGGTACTCGCAGCTTATGTTATTTTATAATTACACAGTGAACTCTTGGAGTTCCACAACAGGTGTTCCAGATCTACAATCTTTATACGTCAACAGAGAGTGCTCATCAGGCTGAACAACTCTTGCTAAGACGTCATTCCTATATAGGTTATAGTGTAGCTGGGCTCTTGGAGTTCCATATCAGCTGTTCCAGATCTTCAAATTTTATACGACAACAGAGAGTGTTCATTAGGCTGAGCAACTCTTGCTAAGACGTCATTCCTATGTATGTTATAGTGTAGTTAGGCTCTTGGAGTTCCACATAAGCTGTTCCAGATCTTCAAATTTTATACGACAACAGAGAGTACTCATCAGGCTGAACAACTCTTGCTAAGACGTCATTCCTATATATGTTATAGTGTAGCTGGGCTCTTGGAGTTCGACATCAGGTGTTCCAGATCTTCAAATTTATTCTCTTAGCAGAAAATGCTCATCACGTGAAACAATTTTTGCTAAGGTACCATTTTTGTATCTCTTATAGTTTAGCTGGTCTGTTGCGGTTCTGCATCAGGTGTTCAAGTTTCCAAGATAAATTATAGCCTATGTGTTGCTCAGACTTTATACCTATACAACAAAACAAAAATCATTCAAATCCGTCAAGCAGTTCCGAAGATTAGCGTGTACAAACAAACAGACAAACAGACAGATTTTTTTTTTTGGTTTCGTGCTCTATTACTGTTTCTAAGCCCCCCTCAATTATTATTTTTTTAATATATTCAATGTACAGACACAGTTTTTTTACTGTTTTATTATATGTATATAGATTAATAAAGGTTTACCAACAGCTTGTGTGTACAAAATGTCTTGAGTACAGGTTTTACAGTATTGGACTTACACAGTCGCCAATTACAGTTTAAGCCGCGCTTGCCTAGGTTGGTCCGTGGAGGCACGGAGGAAACTACATTAAGCCATTGGTCCCGTCTGTCATGTAGGTATACGGGGTGGAAGGTAGGAAAACAAAAAATGCTGTTCCATACATTTTGACAGTGTAAGTACCTAGGTATTTCACTTTTGTAGGGAACAGCAGATTTTTTTTTAATAACCGATAAAAAAATTCTATGTCAGAATGATGTACCTACTGTATGTAACTTGGTAACCATTTTCGCGTCGGAGTCCCTTCCACCCCGTATATCTTTGACGGTCGTTACAGATAGTCACTGGCCCGAAAGTCTGACAACCAGTCTTATCAAGGGGTATCGTATTACCTAGCGCTAACTGGGTTGTGGAGGTCAGATAGGCAGTGGCTCCATGTAAAATAGGTATTCAGTTTAGTCCGGTAAGTCTGGAAGCCGACCCCGACGTAGTTGGGAAAAAGGGTAGGCAGATTATGCCTTTATGATCCTTGGTCTTATTCCAACTACTGCTGAATCGTTGATTATGGAAAAAAATACGTCTCTTCCTTGAAGTGCCATGTTTCTCTGGTCTGTGATCTTGCACATCCATTATCTGCCTAGCCTATTCTATTCTAGTCGGCTTCTAATCTAACTGAATGCAGCCTAAACCAGTATTATACATGGGAAGACTGCCTTACTGACTTCCACAACCCAGTTCTTCACAGACAGCTGTTCTTGTACATACTTCCAACAAATAAATGGTCTATAGGTAACTACAAATGTTACAAGATTGGTCCACATATCTACGTTTTAAATCTTCATAGCTATTCGATATCAACACATACTGACATCGCACCCCACTTCCGCAGATCATTAACAAAGGTGCTCGATGCATCGTAATGAACCCTGCACTCCCATGGCCGCGGTTCCAAGAACGAGACAATGGCGGTCGCGGGGGTATCGTCATAACGTATCGACATAATTATTGTGATGCCTAAGCGTCATCAAGCCGTTATTTGTGGGAGAAAGAATGGCTGACTCTTGTGACTGTTTGTTGCAGATTGTTTTCTGATTCGTCACTGAGATCGCAGATTTTAGAAAATTCTGATCGTCTGATAACAAGGAGATTGATCGATCTTTGTATTACCCAAATTATGATGTTAATGCGACTGATCCCATAAACAAAAGAAGTTTAGACAGCAAAGTTGGCAACGTACCTGACTGGCTAGTCAAATGCCAAATCCTACGAAAAATTAGGTGATGATCAGGTACGGCTAACAAAATACGAGAAATTTAGAGAAATCTGCCACAGAACATAACGACGCTCCCTTGCCGGGAATCGCCTGTTTGTAACAGTTCGAATTACATTTATTTCTGTACAAAATTGAATATTGGATTGTTACATAGCAGAGCTCCCGGTGAAAGAGCGCCTTAAAAATCAGAGAAACTCGAAAGACTTCTAAACTACAGAACCGATATTGATGAAATTTTGCAAGGTCAACCTCTACATACGCCAAGGAAGGTTCCTGAAAAAAAATCTGAACAAAAAAAGAAAAGGCATTGCAACGATTTATTTATTACTAGTTGGTAAAAAAAATGTTTATTTAAATTACATAAAGTTATAACGCACATGATTTGGAGATCACCTTTTAAGCAAGAAGATGCTTGTGTTAGGTGACTCCGCTCTTCCACTTAACATTGAACAATGTATGCAATTGAAAAAATACTATAAATAATAGTATTATTGGGGTATTCCATCAGGAATTTCTCAGTAGCAGCCACGGAATCTGGATTTGTGCCCGGTTGGTGGAATAGAATTGAATAGGCTCGCCTCCTGTCACATGGGACTTCTAGGAACAAATAAATTAATCATACAACTATCAAACTTGCGCATCAAATCAACACTGCCACTACATGACGTGTTGCCAACATTCCAACGACAAAACCGCATATTTTCGTCGCATCATTAGATACCTGTCTGTCACGACCCACATCGTCCACCTTATTGGACGTGATTTATAACATCATTTCATGGCGTATTTGCGGCGCTGCTTCTGCTTCAGGAAGTCGCAATTACTTGATCGATGCCCACGGCCGAACTGGTTTAGAAAGCCAGTCAGTTTGCAGTCATACGTTAATTGCCGGAAAATAAGAATCAAAGTCGAGCTGTTATTTATAAGAGATACTTATAGGAAGTCAATCTTATATTGTATTGTTTCTGACAGACTTGAGTTTGAAACATGTGAACACACAAGTTTGACTAGTTTTTGTATTAATTAGTTTTATAAATAATACTTTAGTATTATTTGTATTGTTCATTTAAAATATAATGTTTATTACGCCTCTAATCACACGTTTCACCAGTACCATGTAATAAGGGGCGAGTCTATCGCCATCAACAGGGCAAATACGGGGAATTAAAACTCATATATTATACAAGGTGTAAACGGACCCTTCACGATCCAGTAACCAAGCATTCTGTACATCAACGTAAGCACCTACTCTACGCAAAAATTATTGCTGCGAAACGACTGTTTTGGGGATGAAAATTACGTTATATAGTAGAATTCAATGTAATGCACTGTATAAACACTGTGCTGGTGGATGCATTGAATAGTTCGGGGTCGTGGGGGTATTTAAATTAAGGTTATAACATTCAAAACTTTTTTTTTTTTAAACTTGTGATAAAGTTGAAACTACCCCCATATCTCCGTAACTATAAGGTTCCCAGGTATGGTCTAGAACAAAAAAAATAACGCAATGACGGGGAAAAAACCTTTAGGCTTCGTTAAGAGTATTTTTACACTCATATACAGCTCGCTAATCTAATACCTCATGTCTATCGACGTGGTATAGCATCCCGAGATTTACCTTTCAGTATCCAATCCGTAATCACTCCATTATGAAAGAAAAAAATAAAAAACTAGCACTCCGGGAGTGCCGGCAGAAGTGAAAACTTGATTATTAACGTTGAGCATGTTTGATATTTTGGAATGGTTAGGGAATAATTTTGCACCAATTGCTTTATCAGTATAAAAGTACTATCATTTATGGAAGTGCCCTTAGACTGCCTTAGTACGGGAACCAGTGTCGCCAAACTCATACACTTGCAAATTAAAATGAACATTCCAATACACAGAAAACGATAAAACATAGCAATGATGCAACTGTAATATTTTATTTATAAACAAATTACTGTCCTTGAAAAAGCACTAACTTATTATGTATAATTCTTATTTTCGATTGTGGTTCAAAACATTGTTTGGTACTATGGTGAATACGGGTTTCGAAGTAATGCATTGCGATTGATTTAATGAGGAGAGTTCTGTGATTCCCTATAAAAGGCTGACTGTCGAAATGGTCATTAATAAATATATTAATATTGGTACGTGTGCATTCCTTGTAACACGATAATATAAGTGTTGACATCACATTTTTCTCATTAAAAAATGAATTTCCTTTATGTGAACGCGCTCGAAATATCTTTTCTGCCAATTCACAGACTTTATTTAAGTCAGTAGAAGGATAAATAAGGCCTCCTTTGTCTCTTCTAGCAATGATTCCGTGATTTTTTTTTTAATTTATTCATGACCATGGATACATGTCCTTCAGTCGTAATGATTCCGTGATACTTATCTGTGATCAAAGCCAAAAGACAATCCTCACATTTAATAACTTTCCTCAACTTTCTTGCAATAAAACCAGCAATATAGGTTATTATTTCTTTAGAATAAAGAGTAAGCCTAGAAGGATCTGTTAAATAATCATGATCTATGTTGATCATAGGATCACATCCTAAAGATTCATGCGGTAGCAGCAATCCACAAGTTTCTTATTTCGGGTTTATTCGGAAATCTGAAAATTTAATAAGATTTTTTATTATCTTTCATTTTTTGCGTCAGGTGAGTGCAGTTATACGAATTAAAATCGTATAATACGTGTGTTACTAACATAGATTTTAAGTAGTGCGTATTACTAATATCATATGAATCAAGGTCGGAAGAGTATTTTTTTATAGACATTGCATTATTCGGTATTACCCATATTAAAGGGTAAATTCCCCGTCAAAAAGTGGCAACACTGAATTTTGAGGTAAGATAATAAAATTATTGCAAAAATCACGATTATACGAGATTTATCCATTAAACGAATTAGTTGGAACATTACTGCGACTATTTTATGAGAAATAATAGGACACAAAGCGATTGAATACTTAAAAAGATCTAATACTTACGAGTGAAAGGACAGTCCAGCAATCTTCATCAAACTATCACTTTTACAGTTTATTACACTGCACCTTACCATTTTGCACAGTTGCACAAATGTACTGTTGTCGAATTAAGCTCGAAAAGATCATATAATGTGTATAATTTCGATGCAATTGTTAATAAACAAATTGGATGTCAATCTGGCACCGCCACAAACGTCAAACTTGTTGTGCACTGACAATGATGTGCTCAGCCGACACGCGATAAGGGACAGAAATATTTATACTCTGTCTCTTTTCTTTGCTAGTGACGTTTATATGTTCTTCTTTTTCTTGTGCGAATGCAAAGGAAGATATCCAGCAGTCTATAGAATACTCTGTCTACGGTTTTTTCTATTCCGTGTTTATCCCTAAAGCATTAGGTTCAAAGTTGATTGGAAACATTTAAAAATTTCTTTAAATGATTTTAAACCATAAAATGTTGAAGGTTAAGTTCAAAATCGTCTACTCTCCATCCGTCTTACGCTTTTTCCAAATTTCTTTAAATGATTTTAAACCATAAAATGTTGAAGGTTAAGTTCAAAATCGTCTACTCTCCATCCGTCTTACGCTTTTTCCAAATTTCTTTAAATAATTTTAAACCATAAAATGTTGAAGGTTAAGTTCAAAATCGTCTACTCTCCATCCGTCTTACGCTTTGTCACGTGTCCTGACGCGAGTGTCCTGACGCGAGTTTAAGATTTTATACCCATTACAGAACAATTTTTTTAAAGTGCTCAACGCCGCTAAAGAAGTTTTCACTTCAATAAACATTTATTTAGGCAGCAACGAGGAATATTATCTTGCAGTGTAAAATAAATCCTTACAAGTAACCGTTTCAATAATAGAAAGACAGCCTACACACTAAATTAATAGCCAATATAAAATAATGGCATTGCTGTACCTTTACGGCCAAAAGTTAAGTCATTTCAGTTCAGACTTTCTGTAATTTCCTTATTATGGTTGCTAATTTTATGTGCCAAGTTATTGTCTATTTTATTGTTACAATCAAAAATGGGACATTAAATTGTGTAGGAAAGGTGTAAAGTTTACTCTGAGGGAATACCGTTTTGTATCCTGACAGAACAACCGTTGGACTTTCTTTTTCGCTCACCTCCATTTAACCCCTTACTGCATGGACTTTTGCATCTTTGTGGAAAAAATATATGTTGTATTTTTGAGTTTAAGGAACCCATAAAAAATAATAAAAAAAAAATAGCCCCCTTTTTGATATTATTATTAACGAAATAAAAAATGTGCATATATGGTACGTTATGCATTACATTAAATAATGTTGTTTATACCAAATATGGGACGACATGCAACCATGGCTAATGGTGTAAAATGGCCTGTTTGGCACAGTGGTAGTTGGTGCAGCTTGCTGCGCTGAAGTTTCCGGGAAATAAAACAATTAAATTGTCGTATCGTAGCCTCTTTACTCATAGGAAACAAACTAGTTTATTCTTAATTATATGATGATAAATACACATTATATGACGAGAAACAACACCAATCAGTGGTTGATTGATGTGGATTCTCGTCATAAGGGATTTACTGCAATATAACTGGATCTGGAGGAGCATGATACTCCAGAAAACAATTCCTGTTTTTGTTTATTCATAAATACATTTTACATTTGATACAACAAACGAAAGTTTGACCGCCACATTCATCTCTGCATTTCTGTCTTGATGCCGTCCAGTCTGGAAAATGGTAGAAACCGTCTTCTGCGACTTCTCTTGCAGGCATCTCGAAAACATAATATAAGTTTAGAAGCCTATGAAATTGAATCCACGCTTATACAAAGTGTTACGGAAATGGGGCATCAACCCACCTTCTTCACCTCCTTGAGGGTTGATACATTCACTTCTTTCTGGGTTGATATCCCATTTCCGTTACACCTTGTATTATTGCATATCGTGTCATATATGAACAATAGCAGATTCACCGCTATCTGCATATGGTCCCATAAATGAACCGTACAATTATGTCAACTCTTCATGAGATCCCAGATATGCACACAACAATATTGCAGTATAATTTTTCAATCTATAAGGATTTGGGGTAGTTTTTTCAATTTATAGCCTCATATAAGATAGTTTTATTCGAATAAAATTATGCAAGCCATAAATATTCACAGGATTTCGAGAAATTTGGGTTCAAATACAGAGCTACTCACCTTCTGTGTCCGTTCGAGTTCAAACTGACTTCAAACTTTTTTTATCAAAGCTGCCAACATTTCCCCGTCACTAAACGTCAAAGTATACATCTAGTCTATGATCTTTAGTGTTGCCGGCATTCAAACTTGAATAAAATTTGAATTTTACAACGAATACTTTGGTGTGCAAATATGGTATGCTATGCGGTAAGGGGTTAAGAAGTTTTGTAACGAGCAGCTGCTACACTTCAACCAACTTATCTGTGCCGGCGGGAAAAACACAGGGCTAAAATAAATATACCAAGTTTGACATATCGATGCATTTTTGCTTGACAAGCAGCGCCACCTTGAACTGCACACTTAAAGTGGTCATACTATACTTTGTTACTGACAGTTATTCTTCCAATTCACTGGACATTGGCAGAATAGTCGACATCGGCTTTGCTTGCCATTAAATAAAAAATAGAATAGAATAGAATAGACAGTTATTCTTTGACAGATCAGAATATAAAACCAAATGGTCCTACCGAAGTTAAGTTTGAAATTGGATATTTTGGTATAAGTATTTTAGTCTAGGCACCAAGTAAAAAGCAAAGACTGGCAAGATTAAATCATACAAATCCAAATAGATTTTAATTGAATATGAGTCTCGATAAGATACCTACACACACTAAACTAGCTGAGTCATAGCAGGAAAACTTGTGTGATTCGTCTTGTGAGTTGATAATCATACAGAGCAAATAAATCAGCCGAATGGTTAGTTTGAAAAAAATGTCGACAGTTCAATACATTCAAATTGAATAGAGTATTTTAATTTCACGACTAAGCTATGTTATCATAGATTTCATGTCGAAATCAAGATCATCATCGCCGTTTTAGGTTAGTTTACGTAAAATTAGCAGTCGATATCCATACCTTTAAGAACATGGACGAAACCAAATTAGGATGTAAAGAAAAGAAAAAGTATTTGTTTGTCTCGCACAGGACAAAACAAAATGGTTAAATCTATACAAATAAATAAAATTGATGTGTCTGTCTGTAATATCAAAATAGATAAAACAGCTTTTTACTGAATGCATATGAAAGATACGGTACTCGTACTTATAACAACGACACATTTTTTTCAATTTTTATCTGTTTGTTTCGGTTCTGTTTCCCAAACGGCTGGACCGATTTTGGCGGGACTTTAACTGGCGGATAGCTGATGTTATAAGGTCTAATATAGGCTACTTTTATTTCAGAAAAATAATCATGGTTCCGTGCTAAAAAATTAAAACCTCTAATCTCCAAACCAGCTGGACCGATTTTGACGAGACTACTGGCAGATAGCTGCTGTCATATGAAGTAACTAAGGCTAAGGATTTTATTTTAGAATACGAATTAGGGATCCGTGCAATAAAACCCCTTGAAATTGGTAACAAAACTCGATTCAAAAAGAGAAGTAACATTTTTTTAATAATAATTTCACGCGCACGAAGGTTAGGTTAGGTTTTAATTTTGTTTTATTATTAACAGCTAGTTAACAATAAAACAAAATTATATATAAAAGAAACGAGAAAAAAATAAGACCAACTAAATTTGTCCTTTACGAGACCAAAAGGGGTCCCAAGAGGTTCAAAAGGGGTATATAGGATACAAACGTTACATAGGTAATTATTAGTCGAAATATTGCCACTGGAAAACCATAGATAATTTTGTAACAAAAAACTGTAAAAGCGCACGGATAAAGAGATTACCGTTGACGTAAACCGCAGTGAACACGAACACGATTCGTCAAAAGCTAAACTTCGTCTAGACATTCGATCATGAATACGTAACTGTATCGATCGCGTATCGATAATCGGCCACCGCATTCATTGGAGCCCATAGTCAGAACGTGCAATATTATATTATTTCACCGTTCTACGGTTAGGTACAATCCATCTGGATTCGTCCTGCTTTTTAGTCCCTTGCGTGAATTATATGCGTCCTTCATATTTCCACTTGAGAACTTGAACTTTGTATATTATCTATACAAATAAATAAAATTGAAGTATCTGTTCGTAATATCACAATAACAGTTTTTCAGTGTATGCTGAAATTATTTATGGCACTTATAACAAAAACACAATTTATTAAATTTTTGTCTGTCTGTCTATGTTCCGGTTATTATCTCCGAAACGGCTGGACCGATTTTGACGGGACTTTACTAGCAGATAGCTGATGTTATTATAAGGTAATAAAACTACTTTTATTTTAGAAAAATAAAGGTTTCGTGCAAAAAAATTAAAACCCTTGACAAAATCCGATTCAAAAAGGAAAGTTTTTTTTTTATAATTTCACGCGAACGAAGGTCGCGGGCATCAGCTAGTTTTTTTATAAAAATATAGAAGTTAATATAAAGAGTTCAAAGAGTACTGAAAAATAAAAGATTAAAAAGTTTAATATACGGACTTCTTTTGCAAATAACCGAAACGATACGACTTATTATCAGGAGTTCTCTTTCGAAATGCTGACGGATACTGAGGCACGGTAGCGATAAATCTATCATTCTGTTTTTTGTATCATGTCTGTCAATACATTCTCCAATGAGTAGACATAATTATCATAGTTAGGTATGCATTTATGATTCCGTTTCATATACCTACCCATTCATCCATACAATAAATCTTTAGTTGGTTGTTTCTGCTGTAAAAATCTAAATGAATATAAGCACGGATGTCTTTTGGTCAGCTGATGCTCAGACTAATTTGATTAAATGACTTTTGATTTGATTCGAATTCAAAAGAAAACCTAACAAATAAATCACTTTGAAATAATCGTAGCAGATTGCTTCAGGCGGGGACACCTGACTTTTATCAGAAGCATGTGTTTCACCAACAGTACGTAAAGGTCAAGGATTAAAGGAATGATAATTGATAACACAGATATACACCGACGATATATTTACCGACGAAAATTTGTATGTGGGGGGTTCGGAATGATATACCTACTGAATATGTGGTAACCGTTTGTGCGTTGATGTCCCTTCCACCTTGTAAAATACCACCGAAAGGTACAGTGCTGCATGGTTCCTAGTGAATTAATCACATTATCACGGGGACTCTATCGGTCTGTGGGAAAGGAAATGTACTTAAAAAAAATGGCGGCGTTAGTTCCAATTAAAGTCACACGTCACAAGATCCATGTACAATTTTAAGCGATAGAAATAATCAAAAATAGAATTCAAAAGTTTAATTAAGTCGATACCGTTTTTTAAGCATGTAGTTGCAGCATTACTGTATAGTCGAAAGTTTCAGTCTTCTTATTTCAAATAATTTAGGTTTTACCGAGTCATCGCTTTCAAAATATCTAATTGAAATGACTACGTCGTTTAGAGGTTTCGAGATCAGTTCAGTCCACCAATCATATTCATTATTATTCATGCTTGATTATGAGCTGGAACGAGAAATATTTACTTTTAGCTTAAGTAAATATTGTCATTTCAATTTAGCGTCACACAGCCAGAACTCTTGGTCGCACTATCTATAGGAGAATCGAGTCAACAATGGTTGAGCCACAATAGATATTGTATTTTCGAATTAAATAGGTAAAACATACAATTAACATTCCTACTGCTTAGGTATGTAGTTTTTCCAATAAATTACGTAGCACTTAAATCGCAAATTAGTACAAAGTTGAATGAGAATCTAAAACAGAACTATAAAATTCTTCTCATCATCATCATGATCCACAGCCCGACTTCACTCACTGCTGGGTATAGGCCTCTCTGTACTTGTGCCAAGATCCACGTTCTTGAGCCAGCCTCATTCAGGATATTCCCACAATGGAAAAAATGGCGTCTGTCCATCTTGCCGCCGGACGACCTGGCAAGGTGTCCTACCCAACTCCATTTGAGATCCATAACGCGGTTTCCAATATCGAAGACCTCCGTACGTCTCCAGATTTCGATGTTTCAAAATTCGTCTACGAGAACTAAATTCTTACGTCATTGACAAAAAACTTGTCGATCACGAATTTCCTTTATACACCGCCTTTTTTTTTTTTGGAGGTTGGGAAATCATCAAATGACTCCTCCCGCTCTGAGCGGAGCGGAAGGGAGTGTCAGACTCTTACTGAATAAAAACCACCCATGTTCCTTCATTGGCCCTTTATCTCTTTCGAACAGTCCCGCAGCCCTGGCAGGCACCGGCCCTTGCGGGCCCCTCCCGTTTGCTGACATCTCTTTGAGGCGCGCGTGGAACACGAACGCGCCGTCGACACGGCCTGCCCGTCGTCATACGACGGACGGACGGTGAGCTAGCCCATTACTCACCGTCCACAGGCCCGCGCCTACGGTGGCCGAGAGCCATCACGGCGTGGCCCCCGACGCCCGGTGCTTCTCCCGCGGCGGCTGGGACGTGAGGAGGTTCTCTCCCTCTCACGTTCCGCCGCCTCCTTCGCTAGCATGACTGCTTCGCAGAAGGAGGCGACGGCTTCCCATTCCCTCTCGCCCCGGACCATGGCTTGAACCAGGGCCGGGCGCGAGAGGTCGCCGCCGCCAATCGCCGCTACGAAGACACGGCGGTGCTCCTCCCAAGCGGAGCAGACCTCGACGGTGTGCTCCACCGTGTCCTCCGGTCGATCCTCGCAATTGTAGCACCCGGGCCTTTCCTCCCGCCCGATTCGGTGCAGGTACCTCCCGAAGCACCCCGTGTCCGGTGAGGACCTGCGTCAGGCGGAAGGTGAGGGCGCCGTGGCGCCTCCCTAGCCACTCCTCAAAGAGGGGACTTACCGCCACTATCGTGGCGTGCCCTGCACGGGGTTGCGATAGTCGCTCTCTCCATGTCGCCATGAGATCACGGCGGAGGTTTGTCCGCCGCGCGACAATATGCCGCGGCAGCGGAGTTACCCCCCGGCTCTGTACCTCCGCGCGCCACTCGTGCAGGCGCGCGAGGACTATGGCCTCCAGATCCCATGGCGGCAATCCGGCAAGGAGGCTCGCCGCCTCGCGGGAGATGCTTTATACACCGCCTTACGTAAAATAGTTACTGTAAGTAAGTAGGCAGTATCCAATAAGAACTAATGAGGAAGGGATACCCGACAAGAACATGATTTCTAGATGCAGCTGCTACTAGGTTTCTTATACAGCTCATTACGTCAAGTACCTAAGGTCTCTTTGATCTTGGTATTTACTTATGGGTGGATAGGGAAAAAATGGACTGCTGTTGGTAAAAATGGATGGAACTTTTTGTCTTAGGTACTTCTAATTATCATCATGATTATCTTCTTGCCTGTTACTTGGGGTCGGCGCAACACGTTATTTTTTTCCATTCTCCTCTGTGAACCGTCACGCTATTATTTACTCCTTTTACTCGTTTCCCCTTGGTCTTCTTCTCCCTCTCCATTCATCAACTTGCTTAGGTACTTCTAAGTATAAAGTACCAATGTGAATCAAAATTAAACCTCAACATATGCTTAAGATACATAACATAACATACATACCTTACCTATCCACGATTGATAAAGAAGGAACATTTCTTCGATTACAAGCTAGAGGAAATTACTGAACGATAGATCAATTAAAAGATAAACGAATAAAGATGTACCTAGCCTACATTCCTGATATTTTAACAAGCTATTACAGCCAATACGTGTTACAACCACCAAAGTTATATCATCAGTTCAGATTAAAGACTAATTCTCATTCTTGATATTCTTATTTTTTAAATCGACCGCTACTTACTTTTCAAATGATATTAATTCGATTTTCGATCGATGACTCTAAAAGAGTCATCGATCGAGTCGATCACACGCTAATTTATATTTATACAAATAAATAAAATTTAAGAGTCCGTTTGTAATTTCAAAATAACAGGTTTTTACTAAATGCTTATAAAAGTATATACTGTACTCTTCTAACAAAAACCCATTTTTTTAAATGTTACTCTGTCTGTCTGCCTGTTTATTCCAGCTAATCTCCGACACGGCTGAATCAATTTTGGTGGGCCTTAATGGTATATAGCTGATGTTATAAGTAGTGAACTCAGGCTACTTTTATTAATACAATACAATAGTAATTTATTTCTCTCAAAAAGGTACAATTTTGTAACATAGTTTACAGTTGACAGGCAGATTCAAACCTATTAAAAAGAAAGAATTAGGGTTCCGTGAAAAAAACCCTTGAAATTATTAACAAAATCAGATTCAAATAGGGAAGTGTGTTAATAATCATTTCACGCGGACTAAAAAAGAGACCGATGAAATTAGAAAGTTGATCATGAAACTAGAGCATTTGGAACTACTGAAAGTCTTTGAAAAAATCTAGAATGCAAAGAATGTACCTACTGTTGAAAAGAAAGGAATCTTTACACCTATTGTGCACGCCTCGCTCATCACACAAGTATTGTAATGCGATATGAAATCTTTCATTGGATTAGCTGTTTTCTAGAGATCAGCCACACCATTAATTGGCTTGCAAAATCGTAACTAAAACTGTAAGAACTTCAACAGTTTCTCCAAACAATTATGTTCAGTAATTGACGTATTTTTAAGTAACTCATAAGAAAAAGTAAGGTGAAGAACTAAGTTACTGGATAATTTGGCAGTGGTTACTTGGGAGAAACCAACAGTAGACCGTGATAAGAAAATTGATTGATTGAAACAAATCGTGTCTCATTTGACTTAAAATTTTTAGGTAGTACAAATCAGATATTATGAAGATGCATTCCACCCCGTTCCCACTTCTGAGAACCTCCAGGAGAAACAAGTTTTAAAAGAAGTAATTAACCTTCATTGTTTCCAAAGCAAATGACGGTTACTTAGGCCACAACTCATTGAAACGACATTTTCTCGTCAATGGCATACTTTCTACATAAATGGTAAATATAAGTACATGTTCTGTCGAGATGGAAAGCAAAGGCAGGCTTCGCAAACAGCTAGAGGCAAAACCTTGAATGATGAGTTTATTAGTGTAGAAAGTATCGCTTAGGGCGGCTCTTGATATAAAAAGTATTGACATACTTAAAGCTGTCAAGTTCCTTTTGGTAAATGGTCACTTCTGTGTTAAAGAATGTGTATACTTAACAATTAAACGATCGTTTAGCATGTTTAAATATCAAAGCCGAACAGACCGCAGATACAACAATCATTGCGGTAAATGAATTAAAAACTTATAATGTAATACACAAAACACTATAGCAAATCAAACCGCAGCTGTTATTGTAATTTAAAAAACAAACATCGAAACGCCTGCAGTGATGAACACAAATGAACAAAAACAAAAAGCAGCATTTAACTCTAAATTCAAGTAAAAAGCAACAAATTAATAGCGATTCGCTACGGCGATCATAAATCCGCAAAGCCGTGGAAACAGCTAATTGCAATAGATAAATGAGAGAGATAAAACGTTTGGCAATCTGTCGATGGATCAGCGCAGACGCAAATTTATCGCCAATTAAATTTGCATATTCCATTGAGGCCTTTGTGATATTACCTTATTTGGTAAACTTCTAAAGGTTTGTAAGGAAATTGCTAGATATACGATGGGCTATTGTGAAATTTCTTGTGCTGTTCGAATTGATTTCTTACACTTTCATGTATCTTGTGTCCAATAAATAAACCTCCGGCTTGTTTTCTTCGATTGCAGTTTAGTGAGCTTAAATCTTTCCATATTTAGGAAGGTACTCTGTCTTGCGTCTTATGTTTTCTACTTTCACAATGAGTAACCGCGTCTCCTTCATCATTGATCACCTAGCTAAGCTACAGAGCTATGTATTTTCATACGCTTTTAATTAGAGATTTCTTTCCTTTCAATTTTGCTTTATTTCGTTTATCTAGCTTGCTTTCACATCAACTCATTTCTTATCATTCATTTATCGTCTCTGAGATTCTTATATTCTTTACTCATTTAGATTATTTACGATCTCATCTCTATTACCTAACTCTTCCTTTCCCATCATAAGATTAGCATAGTCATAACTCTCACGCAAAGATGTGCCGACAGTATTATCTTCCTACTTACACTTACATCATTCAGTATCATCGAAACTATCAATTTATCAACGATCCGATCGTTGCTCACGTGTGAAATGTGATCCACTCTTGCGCAGATAGGTGGCTTGACTTGCGTGCAAGACCACTTGTCTTCGAGACCCAAACTGGGTCGAGCACTTTCCCAGAACTTCACTTTACTCGCACTTTGACGCTTATTCCAATACTTTTACGTTTTTAATAATAACAGACAATTTACATGTACTTAGTATATTTTAACGAGACGTGGTAACTTTGATTATGAACATGATTTCATCGTATGAGCCACGTTGATCTACGAGTTGTCTGTACAAGATTACAATGCGTGGCTGTTTTAGTAGTTAGTTGACTGATTCCTGTAATTTAGTCGCCTTATTGGCTTAACCAAGTTCTATTAAATAAAATTAAATATTAGGTGGAAGCTGGAAGCGCCAGGGTAGCTACTTAGCACACTTGTTACTGGCGCGACTCAATTTTCATCATTCATCCTGACACTGACCTACAAATTGCAAAAAAACCAAAGAAAATTTGAATTTCGCGGGCTACCCTGGAATTTCCACCTTAAGGTCGAAAAAAAACAGAGGAGTATTTTAAAAACCAATTTTAGATTTTAAAATTACCACCATTGTAAGCAAATCTATCCGATCCGAGCTTTTATATATGTCGTTCACGTTTTATAGTAATAACACGTCGAATTGAAGTTACAATAGTGCATAAATCTTAAGTAAATCATAGCCAAGCCGAGGCGAGGGTTGCCGCATTCCTGACCGAACTTCAGGCACTGCCGTAGTAACCAATAATTTATTTTTTCTTCATGTCGTTTTTCCTGTTCAATGTGAAAGTCCAATTAGAACCAGGGTTAGTGATAATGTCCATAGGTAAGTCATTTCTATAGTCAGATGAATACAATTCAGTAGATAGAATAGGTACCTAATTCTGCAGAAACTGAATACCATGCTCGTTCTACTGTCACTGGCCATTCAAATACTTCCTGATTTCTCAAACCGCAGACAATATTTTATTTGTAATATTTAGACGAGGTGTCAAAAAAAACGTTACTCATTGGACGCCTGAGAGAGTTTCTGACCTGCCCAAGACCTTCTGTTCTCTTCTTCTTCTTTCTTACCTGCCCTGTTCCTCTGCTGCTCTGCTCTAACCTCAGAGAGGTTAGCAGCAGCAGGAGAGACGACATGGCGAGAAAAAAATATATTGGCGTGAAAAAGGATAGAAGCCTGCATTGGGCATACATATTGTTGAATTCCAGAAACGTTAGCATTAAAATTCATTCTGGCAGTTAATAAACAGGTTAAAAAACTTTCAAGACTAAGGTCCAAGAACTCCAAGAGCAAGATAAAACGGATAACAGTCTAGATTACGAAAAACAGTAACAAAACTGCATTACCGAAATACTTTAAGCAAGCCTCTTTCAATTACCGCGTAGTTAATATAAATGGAAACAAGTTTACAATATAAGGCAGATTAAAACGAGTTTCTGAAATAGCTTCCAGTCTCGTAAAACAATGTCATGAGTATAATTTTTATTATAATCTTCACAAAAATTATACTCATGACGAGTACAATTTTTGTGAAGATTATAAAAATACTACGATAATGTTCATTATTTTTACGACATACCTCCTTAAGTACTTCGTTGGTATTTTAGATAAGGTAATTTCATACAAAGTAGGTAAATTTTTTATTGTTTAAATTCATCATCATCTGTCTAGCCCTTTACAACTAAGTTGGGTTCGGCTTCCAATGTAAATAGACTCAGCTGATTGCCATTACTTTATATGAAGCGGCTGCCTTACTAGTCTCCACAAGTCCACAGTCCTGTTACTATAGGTATCACGATACTCCTTGAGAAAGTTCTTGGACTAAATTAAGATTCAGTAGGTACATATCGTGCTTTCTTTTATGCCACACTACCTAAACCTACTTTTGTTTCTTTATTTTTTATTAAAACCGTTGTCCCAAATTCTCCTGTGTTGTGGGTGCGTTTACAAAAATTTAAGCTCACATACGCAAACAGCCAGACCCGGAACAACTACCTGTAGACCTTACAAATATTTGTTCCGTGCGGGGATCGAACCCGCGACACGCAGCGCAGCAGTCACGTGCCGTACTAGAGCAGCATCTTTCCATCTGAAACGACCAGGCGCCAGAAGTAGACCAAACTGACCAGACGATCGACAAAAACGAGAGAACATGCAAAACACTTTGTGCGTTTGCACACAAGAAAGTTACTTTTTCAATACAAGTGCAAACACGGATTATAATCATAATCATACAATCAACCTCTATATACGCTCTGATGAGTTTAGACGATGCATGGGAAATTCATTACCGATTGTTTTTCATTTCAACACTGCATTATTAGGAATTGTTCGACACGGTAATTGACGATGGCCGATACATTTTTTTTCATAGCTGTTGGACCTAGATTAGATATACTTACAAAAACACACGCCTTTTTGCCATGGGGGTGTAAGCAGACGACACTTGCAACACTCCTAGGTACGCCATAAATTATGCTTTGCCCACTATCATACATCCGGGTGTCCAAAAACGTCGCTTTAACAGAATCATAATAGCATAATAATATGAATCACGTTAAAATTCTTAAAATGGTCACAGACGCATGAAATGTCACTTTGTGACCATTTTATGAATTGTAACGGGATTATTACCACTGTCCACCCCCTGTTTGTCCACCCCGGGTGGACAATGTCACAATTTTTAAAAATAATTCCCACTGTCCCCGGAGGGTGGCCAGTGAGAATCATTATTAAAATAATTCACTGTAGCCACCACTGGTGGACACGGCTACAACTTTTTCAAACATTTACAATGGCCACCTCCGGTGGACAGCGCCACTATTAAAACCAACATTCTCTTTGTCCAACCCTGGCTGATAGACATGTAATGAACTGTAATGAACTTAATTTTATTGAACTTAATATTATTATCCTGTTATGATTCTGCTAAAGTGGACATTTTAACCCCCCTGGTCTGTGGAAAATTATGCACCTGACCTTTCTGAAGAAAAACAACTTATTGGACCTAATAACCCGCAAAATTGGAACTGTAGCCTGAAACCCCTTGACTGTTGTATAAAAGTGATTCGATAAACGCGATAAAGAAGTGAAGAATACGGACATATTTTGGGAGTGCCAACCAAGTACGTGTTATTTTTCACGTCCCAATCAGTAAACATCTTAATTTTGCAATCTAATTGGACAGCTACGGCCTTTTGGCAATAAAATATTAATTTATAGGAGATGAAATAGACGGAAATGTTATACTTTCGCGTAACTCCAAGTTCTAGTCATGAATATTTATAAGAGGAGACAGGATGCGTAAGCACAATGACAGACTGTGTTACATTATAATGACCATACATCTAATGAATGCAAAGTTAAAAGTGATGCTAGACTAGAATCTAGACAACTAATTTGCACAATCGAGTGTAACAGGTAAGTACTCATGATACCCGCATAATGCAGATGTACAGACGCCAGCACATTTCTTTAATAGATTTCAACTTTATCGTTAAAGCATTAGGTTCAGGTTGATTGGGAAAAAATCAGTTTCGGGTAGATTGATGTGCTGGCGTCTGTACCTAAATGTAAATAAATCCATTCGAATGTCAAGCAAATGCAGACCAATACATTGAAAACTGGAAAGATATTGTTTTAGTCTGCACTTATACCACTTCGGATGCTGAATTTATCTTACTGTAGTTGCTGTTATCCTTTTCCCCTGTATTAAATCCTCGTCTATCGTCTGAGTAATTTGTATGATGACGATCATGGTGATTAATACCATGTTTCCACTATAACCACTGCGGATTTGGCATGGTTAAACTATGGATTTTATTGAAGGGAAAAACCATCGTGAGGGAACCAGCATGCCTGAGAGATATTTCTTGACGGCATGCAAAAACTCTGACATCTGGTTGGGCACTAACCACACGATAAAGAAGAAGATTGAAGGGCAGTCTTGGTGGATTTTTTTTTAATTAAAAAAAAAACTACTATAATTTTAGTCTTTGGAAAAGGTATTATAATGGTTTTCAATATACGAGTATATGTTATTGGGTTATCCCGTAGTTGAACTACTGCCGGCCTGTAGCTCATTAAACCATGAATTCCCTTGTTAAGGCATTTATCAACCGACTGTATTTTGCCTCAAAACATCGTAAAAGTCCTAGCTCGTTTGTTGTTTATAAGTTTAAGACATTACTGTCTTACTTACCTAGCTATTGAATATAACGATATGGCGGATAAAATAGCATTTCGAAAGTGTCAATTTCTCTTGCATGTACCAAATGTTAAGAAAATCTAGCCAAAAACTACTGAGATTTATTTACTTAAACCGGTGTTTCAATATTGATCTATCGCAAATCTTCTTCCTCGTGGGGTTACCATACATTCGAATTTGTCCGGACATACCGACTCTTTCGCTACCAGTCCGAACTTTGATCGGACTTACACTAATTTTCCAGACTTTTCTACTCAAGGGATTTCTCTTTGGGAAAAAAATAAATGTATAAATGTAAATGAAAAA
The DNA here is from genome assembly GCA_950022335.1 of Eurois occulta. NCBI lineage: Eukaryota > Metazoa > Arthropoda > Insecta > Lepidoptera > Noctuidae > Eurois > Eurois occulta. Next base: position 13,614,720 of record OX465498.1, on the reverse strand, counting down.
AAAAACAAGTAACGATAAAATGTCCGTATCTACGTCTCTCATCCAACTGTCCTCTCGCAGGTCTGCTGAAACTAATGAAATAAGCAGTACTCTTTTATATACATATATATATCGACGCTTGAACGGCAATATTTACTAAACGACATGTTGGCAACTTTATAGTACGTTTTACGTTAGAATTATTTAGTTATGACAAATAGGCGATTTTTTACGTTTTTTTTTAAATATTTTTTTCTCTCTTTATTTGTTTTGGGGTTTCAAAAATATAAACTTTAAAATGCTCAGGTTTTATTTTTGAAAAAAAAAACGTATAGCTTGATGTTATTTTCTTTATTGGGTGTTTTGTGCATAAATAAATTAATTTCCGGACTTTTGCAAGGACTTTACAAATTTCGAAATGGAAGCCTTGCGGGGAAAAACGCGAACATTCTGCAATTGTTGACATAATCGGAGAGCTCATCTGCTCGCATGACTTGACGGAATCTGCCGCCGACGCGACGCGCCGCGAGAGAAACCCGGAATGCTTCGAAAGTAAAATTAAACTCGACTCAAATCCTTGTTTCCAAATGATGTTTTACCACCTGAACTAAAATCAACTTTATCTTTTAAGAAATTAAGTTGATTTCAGCATGACTAGAAAATCGTTAAGTTGCAGTTCAATCAATAAAGAAATCTGTACTTTAGGTGCAGATTTGTGTGTGTGTTAAAAGTTTGTTTTCCAAAAAAACATTCTTATTTGTTTACATGCTTAGAAACTAAATTGCGAATGTAGTATATAGGTACAGTGATTAAACGAATTGTGAATCGTCGGTCATGCTTAACAAGTGAACAAGTGAACGAGATCTTAAGTATTAGAAGACCGGATCTGTTTGCCATTTCCGGTGTAGGTACCTAAGTGCTGATTGGATGATTGAAGAAACTATTTCGACACTTTCAATTCTAGTGTTAATGAGGATAATATTGCTGATGATTTGGCTTTTGTTGGCGACGTCCATTGTAGTGGATTTCATTTTTGGTGAATGGTCCAGTAGTTTCTTAATTAGCTGGGTGAAATCCTCGGTTGGTTGTGTTTATTTTACTGTTAATTCAGCTGCTCTTTTAGAATACACAGTGAGCATAAGGACAATTATACAAGGCTGCAGTGGCGTGGCGAAGGTTCCATACAACTCGTTTCCTACCTACCGGCTTCCCTTTGAAAAATGCCACAGTCAGTATTCTATAGACAAATAAAATAATCAGATTAAAGACATGTACTCCGGCTTACCTCTTACAAAACTGACCCTTCGCTACTGCAAGGCTGTATAAGAAATGAAACAAATCGCAACAAGTACAGAGATGATAAACGCAGGAGCTCCGCAAATACAGCCTAAAACGTCCTTACTGCTAAGTGCTAGGTGATAGGACATATTCAATTCAGTAATAGAAAGCACTCTACCTACAACTGAAAAGTGGAAAATTGTCCCTTCGTTACTTTGATATCAATCTGAAGAGACTAACCTCAAAAGCTTCATAATATCTCATTCCATATCTCGGATCTAAAAAAATACAATCAACCTATGTGTTGCCCTTATAAATAACCTGCCATATATAACAAAGACCATTAAAAGAACTGCTAATTACGTGAGACCTATCACTTCTTGGTTCATGTTTGGATGCAGGGGTCCATTTTTGTTGGACATAACTTTAAAGGCGCCTATGAGTCATTGGATATGGCGCTTACGGCCACGGACCAATTACGACCTTATTTTTTCGTTTTATAAAACAAGTTTGATACAAAACCGCTGTCACTTGCGTGGGTACTTAGCAACAAATTAATGGTGGGTCTGACCGTCGTGCGTCGTTCCGTGGTCGTTCCATATCCATAATATTGCGTTTGCGCATGGTTTTTTACAGTTTTCCTTCGTGGGTTAAGAAGTTGGTGCTTGCTTTTAAATTCAATAATTATATCGGTTTAGTCCACAAGAAACCGTTAATAAACATACAAGAAACTGTCCCTGTATTTTGCGCCTTTTAAAGATGTAGTAGCAATATATCTTCAGCGCGCATTAGCGGCTCTGTGAGCTCTGTCTTATTTTTTTTTTCTATAACGTACAAATATTTCGTACAGAATTTGTTTTTTTTTTGCTTGAATACCTCTAGGTAGGTACACCTGCACCAGACTGCGATGGGTAAAGGCCTACTTTTTACGCTTATTCTGCAATTATTCTCGTAAATATCTTGCCAATGTTTTGGGCCTGTCTCATTATATATTTTTTTCTTTTCAGAACCAAAGCACTGACCACTAATGTTTGGGTCGGCGGTGGCGCGATGCGCGAGGAGGACCTGGAGGTGGCTCTCAAGGTGGTGATCGTGGGCGACGGCGGCGTGGGCAAGTCTAGCATGATCCAGCGCTACTGCCGCGGCACCTTCACTAGAGACTACAAAAAGACCATAGGAGTCGACTTCCTAGAACGGCAGATTGAGTAAGTTGAACATTTTCGCTCCAACACACAACACTGATCAGGAATCTGTAGATAAAAACTAGTCAGAAATTAAAGAACTCTTGAATCAAGACCAGATCCAGGATTTATTTATTTATTTTACTGTTTATGTACACACAGTAGACAACACAGGAAAATAACATTATAATATATGAGTACATAGGTACTGCTTATTTTCCAAGAAATAAGCAGAATGATGGAGGATTTCAGTCATCTCCATTTTGTCTTTGCTACCTGTGGACATGACCTATAGAGTGAGCTTGTAACACGTCTTTTCTTACTGGATGGTCTTCCTTTAGCTGTCGCCTAAGTCTCGACAGTCTCAATAAACAACAGAGCTGAGCTGTGATGTGTGATATTTCAAGCTGTCATGGGACTCGAATGACTAAAAGAGTTCCTACAATTTATATTAGGAAACATCTCCTGCGTCCCAATATTTTTCAAAACAGCTTACTCTGTCCCGGATGAGATAAGGTACTAAAGAATGAATCAAACATCTTGATGCAATTGTTTTCTTAACCCCAAAAAAGTTCAAAGTATTATAACAAACAACACTATTTACTAATCATACATTTAAAAATAAAACACAGCATTTTAGCATCAAAATACCGAGCCTAGATAACCCGGACGACCTCTTTTTGAGATTGCAAAAACAAAAATGGAGACCTCATAATCTTGAATTAGCCACCCGAAGCGAACTAAGATTAAAAAAAACGAATTGAGTAATCGCCGAGAAGACCTAATTTGAGTTTAGATAATGATGGGCTTTAATTAAATGAAGACATACTGAAATGTCGTGTACTAGATGCAGAATATGGACTCTAATTAGGGTAATCAAGTAGGACCGCAGGTGTGGTCTGATGTAGAATTGATAGCATCCTAAGAAGTCATGGAATGAAGGCAATTGGCTGGAGGAAATGATGGTAATTGAATTAACTGGTCAGTGGTCATGTCTCTTAGGAAAGCATTATAAAACAACATATATCTTAGCGTCTATAATTTAAGTAAATTATAGAATCTGCTCACGTGTATAAATGCTGAAAACAAGCAATGTAACGTGCTTTCCGAGGCACGAAGGAAACTCGGTATGTAATTGATGGTGACCAATCCACAGACCGACCTTGGCAAGCACAAGGAACTTTTGTGAAATATTTCACTGCTGCTTCTAGACTCTCTAGTTTAGACTGCGTGTTGTCTATCAGTCAATTAATGAATACATTTACGATTTTAATTAAGTAGAGGAAAAGCTCTCCGGTAGAGGGATATCTACTAACAAATGGCCTTTACACCCTTCCCAGAATCGACGGCGAGGAAGTCCGGCTGATGCTATGGGACACGGCAGGACAGGAGGAGTTCGACGCCATCACGAAGGCGTACTACCGCGGCGCGCACGCCTGCGTTCTCGCGTTCAGCACCACAGACCGCGACTCGTTCCTCTCGCTGCACTCGTGGAAACTTAAGGTAACTTCAAGAACTTCGAACAAACATCATCCGCCTATGGCATGGCATTGCTAGATATTAGCCTGCCATTTTGGCAGCCATTGCTAGATATTAGCCTCTTCAATCGCGCACAGTTTAACTCGATTGTTGGATTCTCTCATCCATTTGTAAAAAGTTGCACCTAAACTGCAAATTTCGTCGGTCCAACTAACTTACCTTAGGGCGTCATGCCTCCCTTGCGATTACCAATGCCAAATCAGAATGATTGCGCAAACCAAGTTGAATGATGAGAAAAGTCATATGAAATCCCTACTGAGTTCTGAAGTAATGCAATTAGGTACAATACCTACGTGATTGGAGAAATGTTATCATTTGTTTACAGTTCATTTAAACTTAGATATGTATAAACTGAATCTTTAGATATTGCGCATGAATTATAAATAAACCGTCATAATTGTTTTCCTAAGTATAGGCAATTGAGCGGTCAGGCAGAAATGAATCATGAAATTGAATGAATCATGAATCATTGCAAAAATAACCATAAACCTTTTCACCAAAGAGGTAGGTACCTACCTAGTTCGTAAAACATTCAATAAGTTTTAAATGAAACCAAAGACCAGCTATAAAGTCCTGTAGTTATACCGCTTTGGACAGCAACTTCACATTAATCGAATCCCAACATCTTACACGGTTAGAGGAGATTCGATTTCGCAACTAATAAACATGTAAATAGGACCGTATTACTGAGAGCGTTTGGCAAGTGTAGATAATTTTATACTACTCTCTAGTACCGTAATACTCGTACATGGTCATAGGCTGCATTTGACTAACTTGTAGGTACGACTACATACACATGTTAATGTTTTTCGTTCTGGTTATTATAGCGATCACTTTTTGCGTCTTTTTCTATTGAGACCAAGTCACGAGCTACTAACAAAATGATTGCATTTAAAACATAAGCAACGTTGCTGTTTTATTGGAAACATAGCATTTATCTACTTATAAAGCGGTCTATCGAAACATAAATCTCCACAACATACATTTTAATGCCTAGCTCTTAAAATTCAGTTCCATGTTCCTAGGTATTTTGTTAATTGAAGCAGCACATTAAGATAAGTGAGGTCGTGACTTGCTCACACAGCCGGTCGTGTTCCGACACGGCTACGCTATCTAACACAGCTATCAAGTAACGCACATCGACTGTTTACATTCCCCCCAACTATATTTGGGCCGGGTACATTCATCTCAAATCTTGTAATCATTAGCGAAGATGCACGGGTATCACGCGTTCCTCCTTACTGTCGCCTGTTTACTGTGTGGAGTGAATTCTGTAGTATCTGTGAGCAGAGAGTTGATTTGTACACAATACTACGCTTCAGAAGAAAACTATGATTTGAACGAATTGCCGGCGCAAATGTACGGAGTCTACTTCTGGCCACCAAACCAGAGGCAGCGAGACAGTTGCGAGAAGATCAGCTTCAAGAAATTGACGCAAGAAGAGAAGGCAGTGGCGAGCGATGAATGTCGCAAACTAAGCTTACCGACAAATGAGACTGTAATGAAAGCAACGTACATCAATAATGCCGGGAAAACAGTCAATTTACTTTACTACGGCGATGCTAAAGTAAAGGACATGTATCGTGGTTGTGAGAAGAATATAGTGAAGTATATATTTAAGAAAGTGAACGATAATTATGTTTTGGGGATCAATTGTTCGGCTGGTGGTCGTGGGATACTCTACTCCAAGGTTCTGCCAAGTTCTTCGGAAGTGCAAACAGTTGTGGAAAGCATAGAAATAATGAGTGGACGTGAAGGAAGCCCTGATTGTAGTCTTAGCAGATAATCGTACAAATATTTTATGTTTAATAACTAATAATCTACTTATTAAAATGACTTGAATATTATAACGACTTTTTATTAATTTATCCATGATCTGCAAGGAATAGGTAATAAAATTTGATCGGCTTTTATATACTTGTAAAGTGCTGAAAGTACATGAGAATTTGTTTATTTCCAGGTGGAGAATGAGTGCGGGGAGATCCCCACAATCATAGTTCAAAATAAAATTGATTTAATGGACCAATGCGTTGTCGGACCGTGAGTATTTTTTATCATTCTCATAATATTACCTTTATATTAAGTTTCTAGTAAAGTGTACCTATTCTATACTTTAATCATTAGCAAATAGAAAGAATAGCAATATTCGGCACAATAATAAATTGCGCAAGGTAAGAGCAGAAATGGACCCAGAATAGAGCCCGGGGGCACGCTCATTTTAATCAAAACATATTATTATTGTAGATATCTTCCGTCCATCTTTTTACGTTTTGGTTTTAGTTGAAAGTTTGTTCTTTTACAGATCATTATATTTAATCTAATCCTGGTCATTGCCAAAGCGTTTTATAATGTAGAGTGGCTACACCATACAACGCACAATATTTCGAAACCCTTGAATAAGTCTTCGACAACCCGTTGAATTTTGACAAAACTTGTTTTCTCCGGTTCGATTAAGTATATTACTACTTATTTACATATAGTAGTGACTCTTGTAACCTATTTTGGTTGAGACAAAATGCCTGTGCATAAACCCTTTTTGGACGCTAATACATGTTTCATTTGTCTGACTTTCCAGAGACGAAGCGGAGCTGGTAGCACGTGCCCTGGGCTGTCGACTGATGCGGGCGTCAGTCAAGGAAGACGTCAACGTGGGTGCTGTGTTCAGGGCGCTGGCGGCGCGCTGTTTGTCCGACATGCGGCGGGATGACGCCGATGCAATGCCGCCGTGCCAAGCACCCGTTATAGGTAAGTTCTTTTCCCTTGTCTCATTGTACCCAGTAGGTACTAGGTGTGGGCCCTTCAGGCGATGTTGCAAAGCTTGGGGGAGACATATGTATGTCCAGGAATGGACGTACCTATTTTGGTTAAAATGATGATTATGATGACTAAGATAAAGGTTTCCTCGAGCCTTCTGACTCTTGGTAGCAAGCAAATCTTATCCCTTTCCGAAAAGTTACACTACCAAAGTATCGACCCATCACCAAACCAAACGAAACAAATGTAATAAGTAGAAGAGGCAATTTACTTACTCCAAAATTCAGGGCTTCTAAATTATAGGGGTGTATGCTATACTATAATGTATCTCTGGTCTTCGAAGTTTGTGAACAGTCCTTAACATCAACCCAATATTGATTTCAGGAACATTTACAAATCACAACAGCAACGGGACGATCCTGCTGCGGCCCACGAAGCACCGGCCAGGCGGCAAGAAGAAGAACGTGCTAAGAAACGCTTGCAGACTACTGTGATGTTGACATAACCCTGAGGAACTGCTCAACTTTACTTAATTTAATGCTCTTCAACTGTGGAGTTTCAACCTGGAGTATTCCAAAAAGGAATTTAGCCATAGTTTTGAAAGTGATTCAGCGGCTAACTACAGGCCTGTTAACTGAATTGGCAAGTCTGCAACTAAAATATCCAATACTATCGGGTAGCAGGTTGTGTGAGAGTCAAAATGGCGGGTGTACCATAGCGAATCAAATTATACCAATTACCAAACAAATGTACCTAAAACCTACTATTCTGTACCTAGGTCTAAAAAATCTGTACCTCCTTCAGAACGAAATTATTTCGAAATTAAGGTACACCCGCCATATTGACGTCAAGATGGCGGGTGTTCTATAATATTTTATTATTTAACCATTATTCATAAAATATAATAACACCAAAAAATTGTACCTAAAAAGTACCTCAATTAATAAAACACACACACTTGATCAGTTGGATGGTTCCTGAGAAATAAAACAACCGTGTCTTGTGTATAAGTAAACAAGATTAGTCATCATTCTCCTGCCGTTATCCCAACTTATTTGGGGTCGGCGCAGCATGTCTTCTTCTTCCATACTTCTCTATTACTCGTCATCTCAGCAGTCACCTCCTTTCTAGCCATATCATCCTTCACACAGACCATCCATCGTTTCTTTTGTCTTCCTCTACTCTTATAGCCATCTACATTCATACTCTTCACTTTCCTCACTATATTTTCCGTGTGCGTTACGATTGCTCCGCCAAGTTATCCAAACAAAAAAAAAAACTTCGCCAGAAAAATTGACGAAATTTGTCAAAATCGAAGGGAACAAACCAAAAATTTGTCAAAGTAGCATTATAAAAGATAAAAGGGTTTTAAGTTGGCCTCGCGAACGTAACGTGGAGGATTGCGCGGCCATAGAGATCTCAGCAACTACACGGGTTAAGAGATCTATTTCTTTTTGTCAATTGAAGACTGGATTTGTCAAAAATTGTCGAAAAAAGAATTATAAGGTATGGATCAATATTTTACGAAATATTCACTTTGGAAGTTATGGCCGCGCAATCCTTCACTTGTTGTTTCTTTATTGTTGATTATTTCTTTGAAACTTAAGACTTCATATAGTAGAACTATTACAAGAAGAAAGGTCTTAATTCGTCAAAACTAACGAAAGCAATAAATACTACTAAAGTTTAGTTAAACAGACGAAATCTGTCCAAAACAAAAAGTACTTGGCCGCGGAGTCGAAACGTTACTTTGTACGCTGATATCTCATTATCTATAATTGCTAGGATTTCGGTGTGACCATACATTTATTCGGCATTTTAACCTCGTTAGAATGACATATCGTTTTACCCTCAGAACAGTTTTCAACGCGTGTAATCTTAAAAGTGATGTCATCTCATACAATTTTCGAGCAGAGTAACCATAATTTCGATTTGATTTGGGAAAACCTCTTAACTACAGACTAGCAATTATATTGGACAACATCTAGCTCAATTATAATTAAATAAAACATTTTTAGTTCAATGGCTAGTTTAATTTGTATTTAATTTTGAAGTTAGCGTCAGGTCAGCACAGGAAAAGATTAATTTGCTCATTTAACGATTTAAATTATACGTAAGTGACACTCTATTGACAGTTGGTTTTTTAATGGCATTCACATAAAGTTAAGGGCTCGTTCAGACACGACAGAACCGCGCGATTGCAAATCATGCTGTTTAGAACCGCAAAAAGCTTACTTCATGATATTCCTTCTTGAGATGATCATTGAAGGTGAGCCACATTTCTTTAGAAATATAAATGAATAGGGAGTATTTTTTTCATTTTAACAATAAATAAATAATAAAAGACCTTATTCCTCGAAATGGTTTTACGAAAGTAAATTATGTGAAAGTACAAAAGATCCTGTTTGCATTCATTTTCTCACATATGGTTTTATAGAGGTGTAACCAGAATTATTATTTGTATTATTTGATTTTTGTAACGTCAATGTAGACTTACATTTATTTATTATTTTGGCTGCTTGTTGGTCTAGTGGTCGCAAGCACGACTGCTGAGCATGAGGCCCTGGGTTCTAATGATTGATTTTTATTTTCTTAAAAATTATTCTGTAGAGGTTTTTAAAGAGTTAAATTTAATATGTTGATTTTTTGTAATCTTTATATTTTTCTAATTTTGCAAGCTGTGATGAATAAACATATCTAATTATTAAAATATACAAGTTTTTTATTTAAGTTTTTGCGGTTCTAAACCGCATGATTTGCAATCGCGCAGTTCTCTCGTGTCTGAACGAGCCATTAAAAAACCAACTGTCAATAGAGTGTCACTTACGTATAATTTAAATCGTTAAATGAGCAAATTAATCTTTTCCTGTGCTGACCTGACGCTAACTTCAAAATTAAATACAAATTAAACTAGCCATTGAATTTCAAAACCTACTACATTTGAACTAAAAATGTTTTATTTAATTATAACTGAGCTAGATGTTGTCCAATATAATTGCTAGTCTGTAGTTAGAAGTTTTCCCAAATCAAATCGAAAGTATGGTTACCCTGCTCGAACATTTTATGAGATGACATCACTTTTAAGATTACACGCGTTGAAAACTGTTCTGTTTTTTTTTTTTTTTTTTTTTTTTTTTTTTTTTTTTTTTTTTTTTTTGGTATGGCCTCTCGCAGCGCAACAACTCGCTAAGGTTGAAGCTGCTTAACCGGACAATCCTGTGGTGGCCAAAAATTACTTTAAGGCCCCCAGCCAGGGCTTACAAACTAAGGATACAGAAAACTGTTCTGAGGGTAAAACGATATGTCATTCTAACGAGGTTAAAATGCCGAATAAATGTATGGTCACACCGAAATCCTAGCAATTATAGATAATGAGATATCAGCGTAAAAAGTAACGTTTCGACTGCGCGGCCAAGTACTTTTTGTTTTGGACAGATTTCGTCTGTTTAACTAACCTTTAGTAGTATTTATTGCTTTCGTTAGTTTTGACAAATTAAGACCTTTCTTCTTGTAATAGTTTTACTATATGAAGTCTTAAGTTTCAAAGAAATAATCAACAATAAAGAAACAACAAGTGAAGGATTGCGCGGAAATAACTTCCAAGGTTAATATTTCGTAAAACATGGATCCAGACCCTATAATTCTTTTTTCGTCAATTTTTGACAAATCCAGTCTTCAATTGACAAAAAGAAATAGATCTCTAACCCGTGTAGTTGCTGAGATCTCTATGGCCGCACAATCCTCCACGTTACGTTCGCGAGGCCAACTTAAAACCCTTTTATCTTTTATAATGCTACTTTGACAAATTTTTGGTTTGTTCTCTTCGATTTTGACAAATTTCGTCAATTTTTCTGGCGAAGTTTTTTTTTTGTTTGGATAACTTGGCGGAGCAATCGTAACGCACACGGAAAATATAGTGAGGAAAGTGAAGACTATGAATGTAGATGGCTATAAGAGTAGAGGAAGACAAAAGAAACGATGGATGGTCTGTGTGAAGGATGATATGGCTAGAAAGGAGGTGACTGCTGAGATGACGAGTAATAGAGAAGTATGGAAGAAGAAGACATGCTGCGCCGACCCCAAATAAGTTGGGATAACGGCAGGAGAATGATGACTAATCTTGTTTACTTATACACAAGACACGGTTGTTTTATTTCTCAGGAACCATCCAACTGATCAAGTGTGTGTGTTTTATTAATTGAGGTACTTTTTAGGTACAATTTTTTGGTGTTATTATATTTTATGAATAATGGTTAAATAATAAAATATTATAGAACACCCGCCATCTTGACGTCAATATGGCGGGTGTACCTTAATTTCGAAATAATTTCGTTCTGAAGGAGGTACAGATTTTTTAGACCTAGGTACAGAATAGTAGGTTTTAGGTACATTTGTTTGGTAATTGGTATAATTTGATTCGCTATGGTACACCCGCCATTTTGACTCTCACCAGGTTGTGGCCTTGATGTCCTAACAGAAATAAACAGGCGAAGCTAAGTTCTGGGCCGACTCATCACAGATTAATTGACAGCTAAGATGACTGGTATTCTGTGGATTTTCGCTGGCAAATTGTCTTAAACAAGTGTTTTTTTTTTAAATCAGCGAAAGCCACACGACGGTTCCTGCCCTAAAATTTTATTTAAATTCCAAATTCAACACTGACAACGACCCTAACTTTAGTCGATTAAGAAAGCTGTTTAGTCATATTTTAATGTTTTTTTATTTAGTTGATAGTAAAATAACAAAGCTATGTAAATATTTTGTACTTATCTAACTATTCATTTTATAAAAAATAAATTATTTGCAAATATTTCCTTTTGTTTTAATATTTATTATACTACAGGATCGGGTCACTGTGGAAAACTACCCAGGCAAATACCCGTCTTATGTAACACTTAGCAATCTTACTACTGATAAAAATGCGAAATTGAGCGGGGTTCTCGTGGTTGAGTTTTGGTCGAAACGTATTTAAACTTTTTGCCATCGATACGCTAAGAAGAAGAATGCGAAAGTTTGTTTTGATGAAAGGATTTCTTTCACTAGAAACGGTTGAACAATTTTGGATGAAATTTGGCAAACATATAGTTTATAATCTGAATTCACACATAGGATACCTTTTAACCCCGGAGTTACCGTGAAAGTTTCGTTACCGTGGAATTATTTTCGACATCCACGCAAGCGAACCCGCAGGCAAAAGCTAGTAACTAATCTGTATAAAACCGCATTATTGGATTTTCAACGCTTAGTTCAGAATCGAGAGCTGATATTCCGACTGCCAGATAATATTTAATTATGAATCTTTCCATGGTAAGTTTGTATCAGTGTCCTGTCCTTTGCACAAGCACCTTGTAAATGTACCTATACATAACACGAATTCGAGTCTAACATTTTTTTTAAATTAAAGTTGATTCTGAAACTATCTGGTCTTTTTAATTATAAATAAATACACGTCATACAGGGAGGAAGTAGAACGTGTAGCCTAAAACCTCACGACGTTTCACCAAGCAGGAGGGGGTCTACAAAAGTGACCTAAAAAACCTCACGAGATTAAAAGATGGCACCTAATACATAGTTGGTTTTAAATTAAACACAGCATATAAGATTACACATTACGGTATGTATGTATTTAAAACGACGTTATTATAACAATTTGAAGAACCTAACTGTTCAAGAAATTGCTAATTCACTAACTAAAAAATGCAAAGAAACAATGATGCTGTTACAAACACTTTCTTCCGACATTTTATACAATACAGGGAAATAGACTATTAAAAATGCATTTTAGGCACAAGCGACAATATAAACATAACATTAACTATTTAAGCAGCAAAACAATTTTTAAACTTGTAATATTAATATACACCCTGTATTTAAAATGTCGTTTACAAACACCAGGTTATCGAATCACGATTTCATAAAAAAAGCTTTATATGTTAGAGAGATCCTGAGAATAAGGTTATATGTCTATTACTAGTCTATTTTAAATACGGCTACAGAACACGCTGTTCTTTCAAAGTTAGTATACTTCTGATTGAGCATCACTGTCAAAATAACACTGATCTTTATACTTTTCACAATAAGGTTTCTTTTCGTTTGCTGCCAAGTTTAACAAATAATAGTTACCTTTATTCTTAATGAAATAAGGTTGTTGTTGGGTTGGCAGATGTAAACTAACTGTGAAAGGATTAATCCGCCTATTTCTGTCTTCTGTCCACGCTTGATATAACATTAGTAGTGTACTCTCACCCTAAGTTGACTTAAAAGCTATTCGTAACTAAATAACGCTCTTGTTGACTAATATAAGCGACATCTAAACGAATGCGTAAGTATTATTGCACTGTTGAAATGTTCCAACAAGCTGTGGGTCGATATAACCACTCAGTGGCGCCCTGATACGGCCAGAAGGCGACGCGACAGACCTCGTTGAAGATGGCGGGAGGAACTGAACAAAACCAACGACCAGTGGTTCACAGTAACCCTGGATGATCCAGGGTTTATGCAGACCACGTGTCCCAGGATAGATCCTGCCTGGTTCGAAAGAACTGTAAGTCAAGGAGAGACCTTCGCCCAGCAGTGGGATGCTGCAGACTACAAATAGGACCAAGAGCAATAAAAATTGGATTTTCAACTCTTCACTCCAACAATGCGCTTTTGTCATTAGCATTTATTTAGATCCCAGTGACATCCGTATCTACAGCGTGTAACGGAAGGGGGGTATCAACCCTGATGGAGGTGAATGTGCTCGTGAAACTCAACAACTTTCCCCAAAGAACATACAAGTAGGTCGAAATATGAAAAAAAAAATTTGGCCCTCCCATAGTAAATCAATCAGCTGGTAGTCAGTTTTGTAAGGGAGGGCCAAATTTATTTTTCATATTTCGACCTATGTTCTTTGGGGAAAGTTGTTGAGTTTCATGAGCACATTCACCTCCTTCAGGGTTGATACCCCCCTTCCGTTACACGCTGTATAGTCAAGTTGAAGTAATTACTTGAGTTTAAGTAAATGCGCAACCATTTTTGTGCAATAGACAAGAATTTGAACGAAGTAAGAACCGTCAAAGAAAGCAAAGCTAAGAATTCCAACTTTTGACAGTTCTAACTTCAAGCAATTACTAAACAACAGAATAAAAATCGTATCTTAAGTTATTTATTTGTTTATAGATACGGATGTAAGAATTAGTGAAAACGTGCATATGACATACAGGTTGTACTTACATATAGTACTATAGGTTACAGTGTACTCGGCAATAAATTTAACACTTCGAGCTGTAGAGACTTACTCTGTCATGAGTGACATAGACACAGTCCTATAAAGCCGAACGAACCAAAAACTCGATGGGCCATATTTAAGTCCTGTATTGTACAGACGCCAGCACATCAAGCTACTACAATCTGTCAAATTTCTTTAATAGATTTTCAATTTTATCTCTAAAGCATTAGGTTCAAGGTTGGTTGGGAAAATCTGACGGTTTCGGGTAGGTTGACCTGCTGGCGTCTGTACAATCTATGGAAATTATATGATCTGAAGCACTCGTACACATTCACATACAACATAAAAGTACAATTTTAACTAACGATGAAGATCTTGAAAGACATTACGTGACAATAATGATTCGATGTCAGTAGTACGGTGGTAAAAAAACCAGTTTATGCTGGAATCTTATTTAATTGAAACTCCGTACTACGCTAGGTCAACTTAAGGTCTAAGTTAGATTGAATATGCCTGGGTGATAATTATTGACGAAATATATAAATACTTAGAAAGATTATTTGTTCTTGTACTCTCTAATAACAGAGGGAGGGATAGTTAGGGTTAGATAAAGCTTAAGGCTTTGGGCGGGGCACGACTTTTTTATTTGACGACAAAGTAGATTAAGGTATTTTTAAATTAATTAGTCAGTGTATTTATTTCTATACTAATGTTATAATGAGGAAATATTTGTATGTTTGTAACGAATAAACTCAAAAACTACTGTTTCAATTTCAAAAATTCTTTCACGATAAAAATGCTACATTATCCCTGTGTAACATAGGCACCGTGCGAAGCAGGGACGGGCCGCTAGTAAAGAATATTTGCAAAAACAATTTATTCAAGACAACAATATTGACCTGTTTATATTGAGAGGATAGTTTTTGGGGGCGGGGGGGGGGGGGGTGGATTGTGATAGTACTGTAAGGAGGCACATACATATTTAAACTTACAATGTCAATTACGGGATGTCTTAGGAGTGAAGTGGGAAGGAGTCATACCGCGATCATCGCGCTTGCAGCAGCGTCGATATATCGGGAGCTCACAATAATTGATAATCACGGATGATATCCCGAAAGTGACTCTGTAAGTTTAGTTATAAACCGTGAAAGCTTAACAGTGTTAGATACATATTTATTTTGTAGATAAATATAAATTTTTGCCTTGTGGCATTAAGTCCGCCTGTGTACCACTCTTGTACATGAAGTTTAAATAAATAAATAATAAATTTTTGTTTGACACTAGGTTCAAAGCAGCATTATATAAACACATACTATTTGTAACGTAAAGAATACATACCGAATGGTACTTATTACAACATTTAAGATCACTAGTGATCTTTTACACTTACTACATTATTTCAAAAGACTTACGACAATTCAGCACCAATCAAACAAACACGAAAATAAGTAATCTAAAAAGTCATTTTCCCACAATTTTCTAAAGCCACAATTTTCTAAGAAATTGAGCCTCCTATTACAAATGCCAAATGATTGCAGAACCTGAGGCCCGATCACGAGTGCTCGGTGTAAGCATAAGCTTAATCAGCCTATATAGTTCCCACTGCTGGGCCTCCTCTCTGAGAGAGGGTGGGCTGTAAACCACCACGCGGGCCCAGTGCGGGTTGGTAGATGTCACATGTCTTCACATTTTTGGTTCTAGGAAATGCCGGTTTCCTCACAATGTTGGCCTTCACCGTTTTAGGAGCAGTGGCGGTGAAATAAATTACACGAAGTAATTCGCCTGCATGGGTTCGAACCCACGACATACTGCTCGTAAGTCGGGGCCATCACCATCGCTGCTCCAGCGCGGTGTAAACGTAAAGTAAATTACGTCAATAATTTTTTGAATCGAAAATACAATTATCCTATAGCATTTTAGTTAAATTGTTTGCAACAAGCGAGTATTTTTAATTTTAATATCGACGTATTTACGAAACGTTCACACCGAGCGCTCGTGCTAGGGCCTCAGGGGGGTTACTATGAAGTCTTAAAGCAGGAGTAATTCTAGTGTGGGAAAGAGACAGAGCTGTACAGGTCGTCTAGCGCCATCTCTTTCCCACACTGGAATTACTCCTGCTTTAAGACGTCATGGTAGGCCACCTGGTCCTAAATATAAAGAAAGAGAGAGACAGAGATAGAGAGGAAAAAAGTGCTCGGTCTAACTGGAATTGACGATAGATAACACGCAGCTTGCCCATCAGCAAACCTTACTTTGCCAAAGATTGCGGTAGATCCTATGACAAGTCGTGGGTGTGTTGCGCGAGGCCCCTTCCCTCTTGGCCACGACCTTCACGCTCAAGCGACACGTTTCATGCCACATCGACTGCGGAGAGAACAAAAGAACTGTTTAGCGCCACGTCATATGGACGCGACTGTATGCAAAGTTCAGTTTCAGTTTGCAGTTCAAGGTGGCGCTGCTTGTCAAGAAAAAATGCATCGATATGTCAAACTTGGTACATTTATTTTAGTTCTGTGTTTTCCTACCTGCACAGATAAGTAGTAGTAATGGTTGAAGTGAAACAAGAGTACGCGCGACGCTTGTCGCAAAAATCGGATCGCCTGAAGCTGCGATTCGGTCCTTAGCTAACTATTAAAAGCAATTTATGGGTGATGAATGCGACACAATTTTAAATTGTCTCTACAGTTTTTAAGTGAATCGTGGCGACAGAAAGTCGTTTGTAGTGCAAAAACATGATAAAGACTAAGAACTATACATACATAATGAGTTAGCCGTTTGTATACCTATCTCATTTTGTTCACTGTACACCATCTAATGGTCCATTGAAGAACGAAATCAATTCCACTGTGGCAAGCAAAGGAATTTTAAGTAATAATTAAAAAAAAAAACTAAAGTATACACAGATTATCACATTTATCAAAGCTTTTAATCACTGCAGAGCCGTATGGAGGTGCCCATTTTGATGAAATTATTAACCAGGGACTGAAAGGTTACCAGCAATATTTAAATGGTTAACCCATATATCACGAGGGTTAACCCGTATAATGGTTAATCAAACATCTACATTCATAAAAGTTGAACGCATACTGATACAAATAGAACATTGTACTGGAAACAAGAAACAAGAACTTGAGATTTTTTCAACATCACGTGCTTTTGGACATTTGCCCATTATGGTTTCTTAGAATGCAATTTTAATGGGTGAGTGGATCGACTCGAATCAAGCGGTTTAGAAATTCAATACTAGGAAATTTAGAATTAAATAGAGAACATGACAATTTTTTTTTTATCACGCATGATTTTTTATACCCTGAGCAGACTACGGACTATCTGTCCGCCGGACAGAAATGACCGCTGGAATGAATTGTGTCCGTGTTGTTTTTTCCTCCATTGGTTGTTACAAATTGTCCGCGGATATACTGTCCAACGTCTGCCCAGCATTTTTATGATTATTTAACGCTTATCTAATTTGATATGACTGTCGTTTCGGGCGCTAAATCGTTGCTGGTTACAGATGAAAGAATTTAAACGCCAGTGAATAATTACTTGTATTTAATCACAGGTTACTATGATACAATTACGAACTTCCTGCGAAAATGAAGTAGTTAAGAGGTGACGCGGGCGAAGAATAACAAAACTTAGGAATATAGTGGTAGATAATGTACATACAGGGTGAAAGGAACACCGACGCTAAAATGGTTACCACGTATTCAGTACATCATTTTGAACACATAGAAGTTTTTAATTGGTAATTTAAAAAAATCTGCTGTTCTATACATTTTGACCGTGAAGGTATAAACTGCTGTTTTTTTTTAATAAACGGCGAGATATTTTATGTGAGTGGGTTCAGAATGATGTACTGGTGAAAACCGTTTTAGCGTCAGTGTCCTTTACACCCAGTATTATTATGGTAAAAAAAAATGTCTGATGACGTTATCCAGGGAGGAAACAGGAATACGTTTGTATGAACGCCCGGGCTACCTCTTAACATTACAATATTTTTGCTTTGCGACAGCCGTCATAAGGCCGGTTGTACACACATTTTTTAGTTTTTTTTTTAAATCTTTACTTCAATAGTGATCCATACAACACTGACGACCTACACACGACGAATCAACCGTAGTTTATCACGGCTAAAAACGTGTGTGTACACCCAGCCTAATATTAACAAAAAGTTATAGCAAAAAAAAAACCTACCCTAAAATCACAAACGAACCATAAGACATACAATTTAACGTTCACAGTCTTTCAGTTACAGTAACAACATATGCTCATTGCTGAATAGGCACCACAGCTCAGCCACAGTTCAAAAAAACAAGAATCTGGCAGTACAGGCGCTTAGCGAATGACAAACTTGCTCTCAGGCTGGGCCGTTACTCACGAGCATGTAGTGACATTTAACTTAGCGAAGTAATCTAGAAGGCCTTGGAGACGTTTCTTCACTCGTTTCTGGTCGTCGAGTGTACAGCCCAATATGGCGGTTTCGAAATTCTTGTCGGTGCCCGTGGAGGGGTCAGGCTGGGAGGTGCATGCGTTCATGAACGTTTGACAGCGGGTATGTGCGATGACCGCGTCGTCGTGGACCGAAACTACCAGTTGGTCTATGTACATGTTAACCTGGAAAATAGAGAAAATTTGATGGTAACTTAGTGTGAAATTGCAGAAGACATTAGTTTTATTTTTACTGGTCTTAAATATAAAGACTAGGCGCTGAATTTTCCTCTTTACAACTCTTGCTGTAGCGTCTCTATTAAAACATATTATATTTGTGGTAAGCCTAACTAGATAAATGGTGTTCATTACAACATTGCTAACAGAATCTTAAAGAAAAATCATTTCTGTCCATACCACTGGACCACTGGACCTGCGTTTGGAGTAGAGAGAATTCTCATAGAAAAATCTCTGTAATTACATGAAAGACTAACTGTACCGCGACCTGCGTCAGCGTGTCCTTATTTGAAATGGATTTTGTTAACAATTGCAAGGGTTTTAATTTTTTTGCATGCCTTCTTCTAACATCAGCTATCTGCCAGTAAAAATTCCGTCAAAATCGCTCCAGCCGTTTTGGAGATTAGTCGGAACAAACAAACAGATAGAGTAAATTTTTTAAAAATGTTTTTTTTTTTTATAAGGACCGTATATACTTTTATATGCATGCATTCAGTAACAAGCTATTATTTTGAAATTACAAACAGATATTTCAATTGTATTTATTTGTAAAGATGTATCCCAGATATACCTAAATAGCTACACGTGACATTCCTATAAATAATTAAAAACTAACATCATAGCAAAAACATAGCATTGAAAATATTTTTATACCGCAACTAATTAACTCCACTTGGAAAAATGTAAAGAGCCTACATAATAAGATTACGTGTTGTCGCTAATTATAAAAGTTATTTCTGGTCATAACAACGAAGCGGTCATTTTTATGAAAATATATAGTAATGAAAGAACAGTCAATTGTATAATAAGTTGTTATAAATGAACCGACGGAAATAAATTATACCCCGACGGCGGCAATCTACAAAGTATACAACTATACTTAAGTAGATAGGTAGACCTCGTAATATTTTGCTTTATCATATTTGACTACAATTTATATTGTCCGATCAAAACTTCGGCTCCGTAATCGGCTACCTTCGGCCAAACCTTTGGCATCGGCCCAAACGGTCCGAAGTTTTGCCGTTTCGAAATTGAACGAACTGTTTCGAATACGCGACGAAAAAGGCGACGCACGGGAGGCAGGGTTCGTTTTATGGCGTGCAGACATCGAACCTTGGGGTGATAATTAGAATAAACTTGGCTTACAGTCACCCCACAAACAATCGATATTATGGTTTCAACGGTTTGATAGCCTTTTCCTTTGTTTTTCAGCACCAAATATGTATTTATAAACATATTTGGTAAAATTAATCATATTTAGATATGATTAATTTTACGGAGCAGTGAAATAATAATATGAGTAGGTATGTTGTTGCAAGTGGCGTTCTGTTGTTTCTGCCTGCCCCCATAGGGAAAAAGCGTGAGTCATTAAATATGTATGATGTAAGTTGTTTGTCACCGTTCCTATTAGAAATAAAATGATTTAATTTTGTAGTGAGGTACTTGATCTTGCCTCCATCATCAATGCCTTTCTCTAAACAAACTCTAAAATGCTGACCTGGAAGGCTTTATATTTGCGCGAGGACGCAGGTTGGCCAAAGTAAGAAAGACCTGTTCAGGTGGAGATTCACAATGACTGGAGCGTAAATGTGGTGTTGTCCCACAAACGGTGGGACACTTGATTCGTTTTCTACCTGTCCTGTTGTTTGCACATCACAGGAGCTGATGAACGCTACTGAAAGCGCCAAACTCGTCGCCAAATGAGCTGACTCAATTTAGATTCTGATCGACGCGCTAAGAAGAAGACCAAAATCTCTCCACGTGAGGATCGATCAGCGACCATCATCACCAGTGATCGGAATAGGCTGACTATACCTATTTGCCTAAACTTCGGAGAACAGAGACAGAAAGTGGAGACTTCCTTACGATTTTTTTTTTCCTTGGATTCGGGAAAAATCTTCAGTAAGTTGAAAATAAGCTTTATTTAAGATGTGTAAAGGCTATTTTTAACTAAACTAATCTAGTATTAGAATAATTTGATACGATTAGTTTAAGGATCGTAAATATAATTCGAATACTTACATGAATTCAAGTTAGATTATTTATTTCGGGATTTTACGTGAAAAAGAGAATGCTCATGGAAGTATGGAATCCCGTACCATGCTGCATCAAAATCAAACCTTGTTTTTTATAGACTACACTGATCGTATTAACTCCTACAAAAAATATTTTTGAAAAAAAAACCCGCGTTTCAGAGTTATTTTATAAAATCGAAACTAACCTAAAAAGTAGGTCTATTTTTTCGACGCTACCAACGACGTATTTTAACACACATACATTACATTATTGCTCTAAAAACAGCGTAATACACTAATATTAGTAAGAATTACGAGTTAAAGTAACATCCACAGTATGCTTGACTGAAACTCGATTTTATTTTAGACCTTTACATTGCCAATAGTCAGTCAGTACAGTACAAATGTCAGATGCCACAGATAAGATAACTATAAACCATAGAGTATAGTAAGTGCTATAAACTAGTCGGGATTTAGGGATGTAATCGATAAATCAAAATCTTTAGGCTGAGAAAATCTATTTTGTTGCAAATAGCAATAAACCAAACTAAATCGATTTGGTGTACTGATCTTACTTAATTGTAATTAATTTTAGAGTCCGCTCGACAGACAAGGGTTTGTTCAATTGAAACGGAACGTCATTTATATTCAGTTGAAACGGAACGTCATATAAAGGGAGTAAAACAATATTCGTACTTTTAAACTCGAAAAGTATATTTCCAGTTCAAAAATCAAATCCCCGACGCGTAATGCCATAAAAAAATATGAAACTAATTACTATAATATTTTGGTTTTGAGGCGCGAGACTTTTTGGTACCAACTTTGGTCATTGTCCTTTGGTAATTACAAGTTTAATTAAAAATAGCCTTTACACATCTTAAAAAAAAAAACTTATTTTCAACTTATTGAAGATTTTTCCCGATTACCGGGAAAAAAAATAGTCGTAAAGAAGCCGTGGAGACTTCTTTACGACTTTCTGTCTCTGTTCTCTGAAGTTTAGGCAAATACAGTCAGCCTATTCCGATCACTGATCATCACAGAACCCTAGTGCACCATCACAATACCACTCTGCAGTTCATCTAACTTGCAAATCGTGCGGTCGCATGTAGCTTGTAAACAATGGGGAGTCGTTTGAAGAGGACATCGCACTCATACAAATGATATTATGTCATCGTTGTTTTTATTGTGACTGATTCTACGTTACGTAAATAGGAACAGAAGGTTCACTGTTTTACAGCACATGGCTTTTAAAAAGAAATGGGTGTCTAAATAAGAAGACCTTACATCTTTTGTGGGTGTAACAGAACCTTAATGAATGGCGATTAAGTTGATCTTACTGTGCGTTTGCGCTGGCTAACCATTAACATGAAGGAGAAGTAGATTTCACCATGTTTTATGCGAATTTTTCGCGAGCGAACAGTTAAATGTATCACCGGCAACCTATTAAGTCACACATGCTACCACCTTCGAATGGTTAATAGTTTTGACAGGATGAGCTCTTCTCGTGTGTTTTTGGTTTTCTCCGTCTCGACCTTCTGTATCCCTTTTTGTAATATCTTCCATGTTTTTGTAACTAATTATGAAGATTACAGTCGATTAAAGCAAACAATTTGCTAATTAACGTTCACTGCAGATGTCCACATGGCAAGATTCATGTTTAATTTAACTATTATGTAACGGATCTAATGCTGCATTGACTTGTAACGTCATATTTTGTTCAGAACTTTATATTAAACCTTTGTAACATTTTAATTACCAACCTGAGAATCAGAATAAATGATTGGGAGTATTTTTTTCTATTTTTGTCGCATTCACACAAGAAAAAGAACAACTTATGCCGATGTCGTGTAAAGAAATGAAATTGTCTGTTTGTAATATTAAAATAACAGCTTTTTACTGAATACATATGAAAGTATAGACGGTACTTATAACAAAATAAAAACATATTTGATTTTTATTTTTTGTCTGTCTGTCTGTTTGTTCCAGCTAATCTCCGATTCGGCTGGATCGACGTCGACGGGGCTTTTACTGGCAGATAGCCGATGTTATAAGGAGTAACTTAGGCTACTTTTATTTTTAAAAGAAATATTAGGGTTCCGTGCAATAAAATTTAAACCCTTGAAATTATTAACAAAATCCGATTCGGGTCTCCCTTGTTTTACCGAAAAGAAATTGCCAAATTATCACTTCCCAAACAAATTTTCGCATAATTTCATTTGCCAAATTATTACTTACCAAAAAATCTCTTTACAAATAATTGTTACGAAAACCTATGTTTGGCAAGTGAACGTTTGAACAATAACTTGTTCACCAACTAGTACTTTTACCATTTTTTATCTAGTCAAATATTTCAATTGGTATAACATATTTTACGCAAAATTAAATAAGCCAAATATTTGGTGTCGTCAATTTTAAACTTACCATTTCAGTCAAAAGCACTATTAACTAGTTGGAATCTCCTATTTGGATTCGGTTGGTGCTCCTATTTCTGTCTGCAGGGTTTACAGGCACCTAACTAACCGAACCTCGGGGTGCCCCTGACGTCGACCGTCTAGGGTTAACGTTTCCATCAGCAGGTCGACGGATCCCCGCTGCGCGGGGCTCCTATTTTTGTCTGCAAGGTTTACAGGAACCTAACTAACCGAACCTCGGGGTGCCCCTGACGTCGACCGTCTAGGGTTAGCGTTTCCATCAGCAGGTCGACGGATCCCCGCTGCGCGGGGCTCCTATTTTTGTCTGCAAGGTTTACAGGAACCTAACTAACCGAACCTCGGGGTGCCCCTGACGTCGACCGTCTAGGGTTAGCGTTTCCGTCAGCAGATCGACGGATCCCCGCTGCGCGGGGCTCCTATTTCTGTCTGCAAGGTTTACAGGAACCTAACTAACCGAACCTCGGGGTGCCCCTGACGTCGACTGTCTAGGGTTAGGGTTTCTGTCAGCATCTGTTAAATTTCAATTACGTTATATTAAATCAATTTGTGTTATGTCTTCATTCCAAAATTTTTGCCTTTATATTTTTTGTCATAACAAATCATTTGACTAAACGTTTATTGTCTTAATTTTGTTTGCTGTAATAAATGATTTGCTTAAAGACCAAAACCCTTAATGACATTTTCCTTGGTAATAATCTGCCAAGTAAACATTTGACCAAATGAAAATGTGCGTACTAAAATTATTCCAAATATTACATTGGCCTAAAAAAAGGTTGCTAAAATTTGTTTGGGTAATGAAAATTTGGCAAAATCTTTTCGGCAAAACGGCAGGATCCCATCCGATTCATATAGGGAAGTAATACTTTATAGTCCTTTCAGGTGGACAAATATTGCAGGAAACGGCTATTAGTTACTAATAAGGTTATGTTAACGCGGGCCAAAATTTTAGTCCATACGGCAGTGGCAACAATCAATATCTCGCCCAGTAGGAATTAGTAAGTTTCCTCATACACTTGTATTCTTTAAGAATTCAGATTCCAAACCTAGCCAAGTTATGCCCTAGTGGCGAAGAGTTACGAGCTAAACATCTATTTATTCCTTCTACAGATCGCCAGTGTGTGAGTAAGTATTGTAAGTAATTAATTAGTGTTCTCGAGCAGACACTAAACTTCATGATTAATTAAAGTGTATCTAATGGAATGTTTGTTGCTTTAATGGACGGCCATATTGATTTACTTAACTTCGCTGTGTAATATCGTTTATCAATGGATTTGACAGTTCTTAGGGGCAACAATACATTTAATTGTGTTACAGTTAGATGTCAGGGGGCTATAAATGACCGTTTTAGCAGAATCATTAAATATGATAATAATATGATTTTACGTTACAACTCGTAAAATACTTAGTCACAAAGTAACAATCAATAATATTAACGGTGTCGGTGACCATTTTAAGAATTTTAAAGTGATCCATATTAAATATATTTTGCCCGCGGCTTCGCTCGCGTTAATTTAGAATTTGACAATCAATTCTGGTTGTACTCGATTATTCGAAAGACACGTGGCGCCATCTACCATATCATAAGAACGTAATTGTTGTTTTCCTCGGGAACAGTACTTTTTTTTAGATGAAAGGTATCCATGCAAAATTTTAGGACGATCGGTTCAGTTGTTTAGGTGTGAAAAGGTAACAAACAAACTTACTTTCGCATTCTCGTAATATTATTAAGTTAGGAAAGGATTATCCTATTATGATTCTGGTAAAGCGGCCATTTTAGATCCCCTCAACGTTTGTTATCGCTAAGCCAAGCTATAGATACTCGAGGTACGCAAAATGTACCCGAGTATTTTATATCCTTTCCGATTACGTAATTAGATTGTGCATATAAACCCCGAAAAAGCTAGCGCCCCCTATTACATGGGACTTAAACATAACCTAGCGAAATGTGGGTGTATTGTAGGCACACCTCTGCCTCACCCTTTAAATATTTTAGGCGTGATGTTATATTATGATACACAATAACCCTGCGGCGGTACATTCGCCTGAGCTGACTATGTTTTCTTTTAAGATTCAGTCTTTTGCGCAGAACTTTTAATGACGGTTCGATTGCTAGCTAAAAACGAACGACTGAGCTTAACATAAACGAAATACCGAGAGCAAATTACTACAATTTATTTTCGTAGCACCTAGCATTGGCATTTTAACCCGTCTAGGTGGTCAGGGTCGACAGTTACATTACATGTAAATGTAGCGTGATTTAAGCCTGCTTACCGTGATTTATTTAATCTTTTTTATGAAAGAAACTAGCTGTTGCCCTCGACCTCAGTCTGCGTGAAACTATTATAAGAATAACCACTTCCCTATTTGAATCGATTTTGGTTAACATTTCCAAGGGTTTTATTTTTGCACGGAATCCTAATACCTACATTTCCTAAAATAACAGTAGCCTAAGTTACCGTCCTTATAAGCTATCAGCTATCTGCCAGTAAAAGTCCCGTCAAAATCGGTCTAGCCATTTCGGAGATTAGCCGGAACTATCAGACAGACATAAATGTAAAAAACAAACAGAAACTTCAATTTTATTTATTAGTATAGATAATTTTATAACATTGAACTCGAAACTGCATACAATGCTACATTTAAAATTGCAATTGTTTAATGAATTCCTTAAAAAAAACGTTTATCGTGATTCGTAACATTTTCCTGATTGGATTTATACATTTGTTGAGCACTTCCTTAAAAGTCAATGTAGTTGGCTGATTTTATTTATACGTAGGTAACTTTCAAATCACATGATTCATACTCACAGAACATAACAGTGGCTATAAAATAATTTCATAGCGATATTGAATTGAATAGGCCCACTAACGTTCTTTGTAGCGGTCATTTTGGGGCCGCTTTTAGGACAGTTCCAATAAGGGACTGATGAAATGACGTCAGTCTTCCTGTGATAGCTCGGGGACCGAGTTCACTGACTGGTCTACCGCTTTTCACCCTTATGCCCTAAGTATTAAGGTTGAAAAGTGATCGACCTACTAGATATTGGAGTCACGCGTTTGTTTTATAACCCACCTAATTGCTCCTATACTGATCCGGGCTAAAAATCCATAGATTACACAAGACAGAGAGGTTTAGAAGGAGAAAGTGGAAGCCGCTGCCCAGCAATGGGATACAAAAGAAGATCAGACTTGTCACTTCACTCCTACGAAATGGGAAAACATTTTTCATAAGTAATATGAGTACCATGTAGATGTTTTATTATGGGTTGTAGAATTTGTAGAGCTTATCCGAATCTTTAAGTTTAGAATAGTTTTTTTTTCTCTTTCTACATTGTGATCACCAATAGAAGCAACATTATTTTACAAGACTGTGTAATATCTAAACCCATTTGAAAAGTGTCCATGGTGTTTCTTGCCCATTCTTCTCCATGAGATCTACACTTTGGAATGGGCAACTACAGTCCATTCACAGGTATTATGGCTGTGGCTGGACTGTACATAGCTTATTTTTGATTTTTCAAGTGCTTCAGTTTGAATTTGAGTACATGAACTACAAATAAAACTTGATCTTAGTTTAATTATTCAAACACACAGTAGATTAACGTTACAGTTAATAAATGCCCCATAGTTCCCACGCTACATTGATAAGTATCGCTGCCGGATCTTATGTCTCTTAGCCTGATAATTATGACGTCATCAAATAGATGAAGATAGAAGTGCACTTAAGTCTTTAGCGATACCAGACTGCACAAGTGGCTGGCTTTTAGTGATTGGATTTTGCCAGAGACAGCGTTTGCGTGTTCCATGTTTTTTTTTGTTCAAATGTCCAGGATGAAATTCAGCCTTATTTATACCCTTTTTACAGATCCAGGCAACCTTTCTGTCAAATTTCAGGACAATCGGTTCTGTGGTTAAGGCGTAACAAACAGAGCTACTTTCGTATTTATAAAACTAGCAACTAGTTTAACAGGTGCACCAGAATAAGCACTATTCCTTTTTAGGTGGTGGTTCAGGCCATCAAACTGGACAACTTTCCCTAAGGAAAAGGGGTCGAAAAAAAAATGTGGACTCTTCATACTAATTGCGTCGCCCGATGAAATATTTTGAATGTGAACTCCAATTTTTCGACCTCTAAATTTTTACTAAAATCATCACCTAAGGCATTGCGCTTTTCTGTTACACTCTGCATATGGAAATATGGATTAGCGTTAACTGTGGTGGCAAGTCTACGAATAATAAGTAGTATTACTTAACGTGGGTGCTACCAAAGGCGTATAATCGCCGTTCGTGAGAACAATAGAGGTCATGGGGCCGATGTTAGCCATTAAAAGTTACCGCCATGCGATTACTTGATCTACAAACCATAGTTTATTCATGCCTAAACCAAAAACCCTAATTTGGTAAACACGAACTGTTGACATGCGTCATTCTTTCTAGGTTGGAAAATCCATACTATTACTATAAATGCGAAAGTAACTAAAGCGGCGCGGTAAGCACAGTGGCTGCGCGATTACCTGTTGCGCTACGTGTCGCGGGTTCGATTCCCGCACGGAACTAATATTTTTATGGCCTACAGGTAGTTGTTACGGGTCTAGCTGTTTGTGGATGTGAGTTTAAATGGTTGTAAACGCACCCACGATACAGGAGAAATTCCTTTTCTGGGGGCAACGTATTAAAAAAAAAAGACAAAAAAACTGCCTTTCTGCCTATTACTTTTCGCGGTTTAACCTCTTGAACGCCAGAGCATAAACGTACGCGAGTGCCCTCCACGCCAAGTCACAATTTCACCTACCATTTTGTCACATGTTTGTGTCGTTTGACGTTCAAGGCCCGCAGGCACGCCCTTGCTTGTCACGTACATATGTGACTAAAGAGTTCAAAAGGTTAACAGCTGAACAGATTTCAATTAAACTTGGCACACAGGGAGGACCATGACTTGGGTTAGGATTAACGATAATAAGATTAATAATAGTAGTAATTATTCCTATAGAATAATTTCCGATAACGCTGATGAAGAGGTGGGCGAAAGCGAGTATGTCATAAATAGTGGGAGTCTCTATTGATAAACAGTAATTTGTCAGCTTCGTTCGTCACACCATATTTATCACTCTTTTATAGAACAACCAAAAAGAACATGCATGACTGTTTCTCTTTTTAAATAGATCTGTCGTGTATTTCTGAATAAAGGCCCCATTTTAAAGTGATACATCATGTTATCAGTGTCATACATCATAGCTCGGCAGTTTTAATTCATGAAATAGACAACATATTCCATACACAAACTTGAAACGTTTTAGTGTGAGTGGTATAAAGGGTCAAATTTAATTAGCTAGCGATACTTGACAGACGTGATGGAAAAAAATGGCTTTATCTTGTTTAGTTGGAACAAGATAAATCCATTTTTTTTTAACTTTGTGTGGGATCAATGACAAAAAAGTGTGCTCTGAGATTCATTTTAAATTCGACGTCGCGTCGACGTGAATGTTAGTTAACTGATAAAATCATAAAATCATTTCAAAACTCTGGAAGATAATTTGTTGAAATTCGACTTTATCTGATAGATGAATAGATCCGACTGGCCACAGAAACTTGGCCTAGTAATTTTTAGTCTCTGTGTGTCTTTAAGTCCTCCTTCGTAATTATCACTCAATAAGACTATAATTAAATATATGAATTTACCTGGGACAAGGCTTCCTCCTGTTGTGGATCTCTGTCGGTGCGCACGGCCACCTCTACCGTCATGGCCCGCGCTAGGATACGCTCCGCATACCGGGAAATGTCATCCTTGTCACCTGGATAATGCAATCATAGAATACATAAACAGATTATAGTGTTAGGACTCACGCACCCTCCTCGCTGTGAGGCAATGCAGGCCCAGCGCAGTGGTGGATGACGCTTGTTTTTATTTTAGTTCTAAAATATTTCCCTTGATGTTAAGAAAGAAAAGAAAATATGGTCATTGAAAATGCAGACATGCAGCATAAAATTAAAGATTGGGTAACAATTTTTTGAGCCGTATAATGTTTTCATCATGAGACTGTATAATGTCGCTGCTGGATATATATATGCCTTTACAATCGAGCCACATAAAACATGGTAATTGTCTACTCTCATCCAGCTGCTACCTGACATCTTGAAAACATTGTTTTTCCAAAAGAAGCTTAAAAATTATAATATTGGATCAACATCATAACCTGCCCCAAAATTAATCCTTCCTATCCTACAGCTATGCTGCAGGGTCATAATATCCACAAGCAGATTAAAATATTACACAGGTTTCCAGAAATTGATGGGATGTCTGTGACTTTACACAAAACAGCTCTCAACTTCCTATTAAATTTCCCAGGGCTACTTACATTCAGACACATCACCCAGCAGTTCGGAATGCTTGATGCTGTCAAGGGTGGACAGCAAGGAGTCGCGCTCTTCCTCAATACGGACAGTGTCACGACGCAGCCGCTCCACTCGCATCTCCACTTGATCTAGTATGGCTATCAATCTGTAGGACAACAAATGCGTTTTTATATGATACTATCGAACCACCCTGAATATTCATTTACATTGCATGCTGTAAAGGGCCATATTGAAGCTATATTAAATGCACATTGTATTTAAAGTACTGAATTGGATAAGGCTTAATGCTGTATTGTTTAAATTCGCTTCGTAAATAAGCCATTATTTCTCATAAAAGTAAATAATAAAAAATGGTTATTGTGGGTTATCCCTAAGAAATAGTCATATACCATCGCGGACTTTTTTGTAGACCATTTTAAGGTACAATACTGTCGTACATTATTTTGATCTATCTCGTAGGGTTCAGCCAGCGTTTACAATGTAAGCGCAAAAAAATGTGTAAATTTATGAAATCACATTAGCATAAGCATAGCATAGCATAGCAACAAAATCCGTTGCATAGGTTTAAAGATCTAAGCATACATAGGGACAGACAGACAGCGGGAAGTGTACTAGTTTACTTTGTTTAATACTATGTAGTGATTGATTGTGGCAGTAAAAAAGAGAATTATGGAAGGAGACATGCTGCAAAGATGTACCCAAATAAATTGAGAAAAGGGCAGGAGAAGTTTTTAATATGATTTGAGCACTTTACCCATCAAATGCATCCAGGTTTAGGTGTCCCAAAGCAGTGGGTATTGTAAGTCACTGTGAGTGCTGTGAGTGTAATAAAATGTCACTCTCTTGAGGAATGGGTATAAATACTGTTGCAAGGAGAAAAGTAAAAAATCTAAGGGTCGTCATTGATTCAATAATATGTTGATTGTTCCGTACTTCAGTCGGTAAAAACGGCACCCTTATAGAATCACTTTGTTGTCCATCTGTCTGTCTGTCTGTCAAGACCCTTTTTCTCAGGAAGATGTGGAGGAATCAAGCTAAAATTAATATCAAATACTCAGGTCTGTTACCCCTTGGAGCAGTGAAAACATCAAACTTTAAAGCCAACACAATCAAAAGATATAACCGTTCATGTTGCATATTTTGCGATTATTATTATTTATTTATTTTATTTAAAAGAAAGTTTACAAGAATCTTAACTTAAGAACAAAGCCTCACAAAACCGTTTTCACGGTTCGTCTGTGAGAATGGTAAATAGATGTCACAAGGGAATCAAAACTACCCATTGACCAAGAATCACCAAATTTGGCAACAAGCACTGTCTTACAGTACATGTAAAGGAAAAAATCTGAAAACCGTAAATATGTAGTTTAATAACAAAATGCCTACGAGTTCATAGGAACCCTCGGTGCGCGAGTCCAACACACACTTGGCCGGTTTTTTGTGTAAAAAAACAGATTCGTTTCTCAACCAAGTACTCATATACAATGAATAGGTATTTATGTCAGCTAATGTATTGACAGAATTTTAGAAACCACATTAATAAGGCTCTTATCTGTTGTACTATGTGGTCTAACAAAAAGATAACTCATACTCGGTATGTCCACTCCACCCTGCCTATAGTTACATTTATAATCCTGCCCTTGTAAGGAACTACTTAACAGTTAACAAAAAAAATAACTTTTTTGCAAAAAATAAAACCGACTCCAAAACACAAAAAAAGTGAAAAATAACTTTAGCTTCAGAAGTCGGTGACTTTTGTTTATTTGATTCAGTTTTTTGTCACCGACTTCTGAAGCTAAAGTTATTTTTCACTTTTTTTGTGTTTTGGAGTCGGTTTTATTTTTTGCAAAAAAGTTATTTTATTTTTTTATTTTTAGTTGCAATATTCCATAGAAATAGTTTTCATCATCAGACCTGTAATGGCACTTGTAACCCAGATGGGTGCAAAGTTTTGATCAATATACATGATCCAAACGTAAGGTAGCTACTGTAAACAGTTGAGGAGTTCCCTTAACTGTCCTTTGTCTTCATCATCACACCCCTTATGACAGTCACAACCCATCTAGGTGCACATTTCTCATCAATACAAGTTAATCAAACCCAAACACAAGGTGACTGCTGTAAACCGTTGAGGAGTTCCCTCGACTGTCTTTCGGTTCCATCATCAGAGCGATTCCAGACTTTCTTTAAATTATAGTGCTTTAAAATACTTAATCAAAAAATTTACAAACGCACTAGTCGCCACTACAATTTTTGAAAGCTCCCCTCAATTTCTCTTGGAAGCCATCATCAGATCCCGGTTTCCTTATCATGGGACCACCCTTGAAGTATCTCCTTTCCAACAAAAGAAAAATTATCAAAATCGGTTCATAAACGACGAAGTTATCCGCGAACACACATAAAAAAAAAAAAATATATATACGGTCGAATTGAGAAACCTCCTCCTTTTTTTGAAGTCGGTTTAAAAAAGGCCGACAAGCTCTAACATTGTCAGAAAACATCGTAATGTAATTAATTATAAGCCATAGAAACATAACTGCTGCGTGGGTGAGCACATAGAGAAACTTTTTTATAACTCGAAACGATTGGCGTTGACCTTTTTTGGAGGCTCACCACGCGTTCCTTGCCTCGCCACCTTGCACTCGTGACGCTACCCTCACTTATGGTCTTTTACGTGCACTTTTCGTGGAAGGTTACCTGTCTTTCGGCGCCTGTGTCCCGAACGCCGCCGATTCGTCGATGAGAGGCAGCCGTGAGCTCTCACCGCTGTATAAATCCACTGCAAATTGATCCACCTCCATAATGTCACTATCGTTCCCTCTAAATGCGGCCAGTTTTCTTTACTATAAACCTCCAGAAGATTTCGCACAAATGTACAATTATTAAACAATTTTCACTCAAGACGTCAAAATCAAACTAACCAAAACAAATTGAGTGACGTTTCTCAAATTCCCTTGAACACTTGAACTTACCGAAAAAAAAAACGAGAACAACTGTCATGAAATAACTTGACATTTTTGAGCAATCGAGTTCCAGTCTAAACTAATTTGACTTTGAACTTTAAATTCTAGGAGTTAAGAGCTAGAGTTGTTTTCTGCAGAGATCCCTACCCACTGCAAAATCCAAAAACAAGGATGAATCATAGACAGTATTTTTTTTTAATAACAGATAAGAAACCACTTCTGTTTGTGTGCGAAAAAATAGTAGGTAGAAAACGAGTGGTGGATTAATGATAGAGATTAAAATGAATGTTGGAATGAGATGGCTCGATGTATTTGGGAGCGCACCAAAAGATATATACAGATACGATATTTTGAGAGAGACGAAAGGAAGGGGCACGATAGACAGGGATACGTGGTGATGGTCGACAGATATAGAATGTGCTGAAGGCCGAAGGATAAAAAGAAGTTAAAAGAATGGCAGTGTTGGGAATGAGAGTGCTAGTTTCAAAACTGAAAAGAAGAGTGACTATGATGCTCTCAAGAAAAAGGTCAAGAGCTGTGGCTATACTGGCAGTGCCGGCGTTAGGGGGGGGGGGGCGCGATGGGGCGACGGCGCAGGACGACAAATTCTGGGGGGCGCCAAGGTCTGGAGTTGGAGTCTCTGGCCTCCCCTGGTGCAAACCCTCAAAACTGTGCTCTACGCTCTGTGCATAAAAAAAGAGGAGCTACAAAACTTTCTACGTCCGCGTCGTTGGCTTTGGGTAACGCTAAAGGAAAGATGAAATTCTTAATATAATTTTACTTGGGATCAGCAAAAAACTAACACTTGATATTGCTTCCCTCAAGTGGGTGCCACAATATTTTCTCCCGGGGTGTCAGTTGCCCTGACGCCGGCACTGTATGTAGTATACTGGCTATAGCGAGAGCAAACGCCCTGAATAAACTCTATGACACACTGGGTTATCCAGTACGCCAAAATCAGCTATACGGCTATACCAGCTTGCTAGAGCTAGAGAAAGACAGGCGAACGATGTTTGTAAGAGCGTTTCCACATTATCCGATCCGATATCGGTGTCGGACGCCGATAGCCGACATCCGATAGCCGACACCATGTGCTACTTTCACATATATTTCCGACAAAATCGTTCCGATACAGCCATTTGCTCGATAGCTTAGTGCGGGCAGGTCATCATGGCAGACTATAATAGAAAACTTTATTTGCTGTATCTATTATATTTGAGACGCAAAAAAAGATCTGTCCACAGACAGTATTGGATACATCCCATTGTGGAAGCTAGATATTCAGAGGGAGCATTTTATACTCTTTTTAGCAAGCTACAAAACGCACCTAGAAAGTTTTTTAATTACTTTCGTATGAGTGAATCCACATTCAATTATTTGCTAATTCATCTCACAAACAGTATCAAGAAACAAGACACACATTTTCGAATGGCTGTGGGGCCTAAAGAAATGCTAACTTAGTATTTTATTTTATATTCCTCGTGAGTTTTATCCCACAAGCATGGTTTAGATTCTACCAGTTCAATTAGTGTAATTATGTCGTATTTAAATGATGACGACGCCATGATGACAACCAAACTAGTAAACAAGCTCAAAATGGCCGCCACGCATCGGGCTCTACGCACACAGAGACAATTTAGATACACGTATAGCACACATACAAAAATTATCGCCCGACGGCTCACGGGCGTCCGATGGTGCCGCCAGCATATCGGTGTCGGCTCCGATATCCGATATCGGAACGGACAATGTGAAAGGCAGGTACATATTTCATACATTTTACTTGCCCCGATATCGTATCGGCGTCCGACACCGATATCGGATCGGATAATGTGGAAACGCTCTCAGGTTAAATATGCGTAAAAGATGAAGCTGGAATGGTTATTTCGGATCATGAGAAAATTAAGTATAGGTGGAAGGGTGGAAGGGTTACTTTGAAAGACTGATGAATGAGGAGAATGACTGGAGTGGTGTGCTTGAAAATAAACTAGTGAATAAGGGACTAGTGGAAAAGGTTAGCGTGGTTGAAGTGAGGATTGCAGTAAATGGAATTAAGAATGATAAGGCATTAGGACCGGACGGAAAACCGGTTGAAGTGTGGAAGTTGTTGCGGATGGACGTACAGACGTGGTTAGCTTTATTCTTCAATAAATTGTTGCTGGAAGAAGCCATACCTGACAAATGGTGTAACAGTTCGCTGGTGCCCATTTTTAAAACAAAGGTCATGTGCTGGCGTGCAACAATTATAGAGGAATAAAGCTAATGTCACATAGTATGAAAGTTATGGAGAGGCGACTGAGAGAAGAGAGCGCAATTTCACAGAACCAATTCGGTTTTATGCCTGGTCGCTATCCGCCAGCTGTGCGAGAAATATAGAGGTGGACATAAAAACTTACTCATAGGTTCGTGGACCTCGAAAAGGCATATGACCGGGTACCCCGTGAGGTACTGTGGGTGGGCTCTTAAGGAGAAAGGTGTGCCTGGGAAGTATATGCAGTTGATCCGTGCTATGTACAGTCGTTGCAGTACCAAGTCCGGTCTACATCAGGCACTATCGGCAGCGTTAATGTGGCTGTCTGCTTGCATCAAGGGTCGGCTCTTACCCTCTTCCTGGTGATAATGGACGCTTTCACATCGGACATCCAGGAAGAGGCGCCCTGGTGTATGCTGTTTGCCGATGACATTGTGCTGGTTGCCGAGAGCGGCCAAGAGGTCCAGACCAGATTGGAGGTGTGGAGAATGTTGGCCTGAATAGAGTATAGAACCAAAACTGAATCCTTGTATTGCGA
This sequence comes from Eurois occulta, assembly GCA_950022335.1. Classification (NCBI taxonomy): domain Eukaryota; kingdom Metazoa; phylum Arthropoda; class Insecta; order Lepidoptera; family Noctuidae; genus Eurois; species Eurois occulta. The sequence continues at coordinate 13,579,559 of OX465498.1, read as the reverse complement.
TTTCAGCGGTCTCTCTATTCCTGTGCCTATAACTCTTGCCGGAACGCCCATACCGATCTATCTGTAGCTTCCGGTACCTCGGGTCGCTTAATAGTCCAAGGAGATGGTGAAGTAGACCGGGATGTAACACACCGGATCAACTCAGGATGGATGAAATGGCGATGGGTCACTGGAATAACTTGCGACCCACAGATGCCGCTCAAGTTAAAGGGGAAATATACAAGTCCGTGATTAGACCTGTCGTACTGTGTGGATCGGAATGCTGACCTGTGAAGAAGATGGATGAAAAATGATTTCATGTTGCGGAGCTAGATGAGAATGTTGAGATGGATGTGTGGATTGATAAGAATGGATAAAGTAAGGAATGGGTGTATTAGAGGAAGTTTGAAAGTGGCGCCTGTTACAGAAAAATTTAAAGAAAGTCGTTAGTCTCACAGAGTACATTGGTTAGTCTTGGTATGCACATGTAATGAGAGATGAAACGCATGTGACTAAAACAGTGATGGACGTGAATATTGATGGATGGAGAGGGAGAGGAAGGCCAAAGAAAAGATGGATGGATTGTGTGAAGACTGATATGAAAGAGAAAGGAGTAAATGGTGCCGTGACGTCTGACAGGGGAGCACGGAAGAAGAAAACGTGTTGCACCGACCTCAAATAGAATGGGTCAAGGGCAGGAAGATGATGAAAAAAAAATCGTAGGTAACTGAATATTTTGCAATAATTATTTTGATGGCTTTTTGCCAAATTGTTTGATGATGCATAGCGAAGACAGGTCAACATGATAGATGGACGGCAAAGTCATGACAACTTTGCCAGTTAATTTATGAATCTGCGAGGTGCAGATTCGTAAGGTGTAAGGATGTTTTGGCGACCGGCCAAAATAAAATGAATTGTTTTTTCATTATTTCACAACACTTGTTGCTGTCGCCCGCAATGGGTTGAGTCCATATATTTACTTCTTGGGATTCGTGAGTAGTCACATTCATGGGTCTGTGTTTGTTTGGTTTAGATGCTATCATCACAGGGTGGACCCGTGAAGGAGGTTTTTTTTATAAATCAATGCGAGTTCTGTTTTGGAATAAAATGTCAGTATTATTTACAAATACTTTATTTTTATCTTATAATAAAAACAGAAGTAAGCTATAAAAACAAAGTTGATTAATTTGTGTTGTATTACAAGCAAATAAGACTGCTCATATTATGGTGTAACCACACTTGCTGATACATTACAATAACTAAAATAAAGAAACTAAATTCTTCTGATCTCTTCTAATTGACGGACAATCTCATAAGTGTAGTCGAGGCATTAGGGACGGATACATACTAGTAGTATAATAGCTATGGCCGTCTACCCTTAAGGGTATAAAAGTTTAAAATATTATATTACTTGTACCATATGTGTTTCTGGCTAAGTAGAGTCACAGTGAGTAGCAATCGGTATGGATCAAGAGGGCTCCCGGATATTTTTACTCACAGTTACTAAACCGTTTCTCTGATAGTTACGTTAATGCCAACAAGCCTGTCTAAAATTTATATTGACTAAGATTCCTCCTCCCATTCCTATCTTTTCATTTTCAAGTCTTTGTCAAGGAGGAGCCCTTTGCCAAGGAGTGGAAAAGACCAATAATTTTGGGTTATTTTTTATAATTAATAAGCTTTATAGCGTCTTGATTCGGTTTAAATAAGCTTGCTGTAGCAAACAAGGACAAAGTAATGTTGACTCTAAAGTAAATCAGGCATATATAACACATTCATTTATCTTAACAATCAAGGAATCATTAAAATCGCATCTATAAGTACAAACATATAACAATAAATAAATCTCTGATTCATAATGAACAAATAACAAATTCAATACTGACACTTGCGTAGGAAAAAAAAAACAATTTTCAAATAAAAATAAAACTTGCACATTTAGTTTTTACATTATAATATCTTAACTGCTCTTTTTTATAATATATTTTTTATTTTACATTTAAAGAGAATAAAATTATAATTTTATGTGTATTCATATTCTGGAACGTTCAACCTCACAGGGTCAACCTTCAATATAATTTACCATCAGACATTTATTGATAGACAAGGTGGTAGAAACATCGACGCAAAAACGGTTACCATGTTCAGTACATCATTCTGAGAACATTCAGAACTCCCCACATAAAAAAAATCATAGTTGTTGTTGGTTGTTTTCGTAGTTTACTGAGGTGTGGTCGTCCGTAAGTAGATTTCACCCGAGCACAGGCTAATTGGCAGCCGACATAATTCTTTACAAAAATTTTAATATTTAGATCATGCTATAAAGTAAATAGTCACTACTTTCTCAAAAACACATTCGTTTTTATGTTAAGTTTTTACTCTCAAAATGGAGTCGGTATTGTAGTGGATATAGTAAATAGTCTATCTAGATATAAGATGGCCATAATGGATTCTATTCTAATCTATATAACCCTTCATGGGCACTTATATAACTTCAAAAGAGAAAGATCGTCACAATGTAATTTTACAACACATTACAACATTTCTGGCAAATTATATCATACAGGCTTTTGTCCGCGGCTTCGCTCGGAATTTTCGGAATTAGATCAGCAGTTCGGAAGGTTCCTCTACATCCAAACTTTACCTCCTTATAACATTAGCATAGATTTCTTCAGATTCTTTTTTAAAGAATATGGCAGATAGTACCTATTCGCACACTAAAATTTGCCATTTCACAGTCAATACAACAGTTTAAAATAAGAACATTCTACATAACGTCTAGTAAAGCTCAAATCCGGAACGACAAACATACGTCTATCTCTATCGCTCTAATGGTAGATATGGCGTGTGTGAGTGAGATGGCATTCACTTGCCGGTCCACTCGCTGATGCGGCCGTTCTCGAAAGAAAGGTTCTTTCTAGGTAGGGGAACTAAAGTACCCCGTTTGACGATTCCCATGTCTTCGCCGGGGTAGTACTGAAAATAATTTAATTTTTAATATTATTGCCATTGATTGACAGTATTTAAAAAAAAACGAATGATTAAATCCGGTAAGTTTAGAAAAAATAGTTGTAATGGCAAAAAATATAGTATATTTGTGTATTATATTGATGAAGCTTGTGAAAAATTTGTTAAGAAAAACATATACTATTACCTGACATTGCGAAACAAACTTCAATATATCTGAACGAATGAATTCATTGTCCTCTTTCACTTTCTCTAATCTGTAAATACGAAAATATTAATAATTTAGAAACATTTTATTCTATCCTCTGTTCTTCGGGAGGCACAGACAAAAACTGGCTAGTCATGACATCATGACACTAGGAATCTCTCCGGTGTCGTGTGTGCGTTTACAAAGATTTAAACTCACATTCACGAACAGCCATACCCAGAACAACGACCTGTAGGCCATACAAATATTTGTTCCGTGCGAGAATCGAACCCGCGACACGTAGCGCAGCAGTCAGTCGCTCAGTTACTGCGCCAATCTTGCCGTGTCATATTTGATAAATGCCGCATCGATTAGACTGGGACTGACTTAAAAATAGTTGGGAAAGTGAACATTTTATAGCTGGAGAAAAGCTGCCATATTAAAAACGCGAAGGAAAATATAAATACTCACAGTTCAGGCTTAGCTATTCGTTCTACTATACATTTGCAAATCTTCTCACATAACGTCTCGTCAAACAGCGGAATACCGAACTGCAGATCCACTATTGTCCACCTCTGAAAAATATAAGTTAAAGACCATTTTTAATGAGCAAGAGCAGTGTTTGATATACAGTACCCGAGTGTCATATTAAATGACACTTCGTCTTTTAGAACTGTTCTGTCACACAGGTGCGAGTTCAAAAGACGTCCCTTCGTAAAAACGAACTTTTCCTAAAACTCGATATGCCATGGCTTGACAGTCTGACAGCATCATTTTCCGGTGATCTTTAAAAAATCTATGTTTTAGAATAACCACAGGCCTCAAAATAAAACAGACCATCGACGTTGGCGAAGATTTCGTACGAAACCAATGCATGTTCCATAATTATAACCTAACCTAACACGAAGGGGATGGCGGGGTATTACTTCGCTCGCTCTGACCCCGCCATCCCCTTTGAACCTAACCTATCGGAGTCGGGGTAGCCCATCCATTTTCAATTAATGTTATTTCTACTTGAAAAAATATCAACTGTATGCTTGTGTAAATTAACTTGATTTCATAATAACTATATTGTCGAGCAAACTGAGCTTTAAATCTGGATATTAACGTTATTTATCCAAAAACACATTTGTATAAATGTTGCAAAGGTAGAATCGGTAATTAAAAAAAAAATGGACTTCATACCTCTGGTCTGCAAGCCTCATCATCGGACACGTAGTGCGCCGTATCCACCCCACTATCGCCCTCCGCGGCCGACATCTCCGTCAACTTGTCGGTCAACTGCGTGAACATCGAGATCGACTCCTCCGCGGGACTCAACAGATCGTCTAACTGGTTGACCGACTTCTTGTTCAAATTCTCACTACTGACCGATGAGGAGTTTATAGGAACCAAATCGTCCGATAAAGCGATAGACTCTTTGCTGGTTGAGTTTTCCTTGGAATGTTTCTTTTCTAAGTCTTCGATACTGGCTGAAGACGAATGTATGGGTACTAAATCGTCGCTGTTAGCTATGGACTCTTTGCTGTGGGCGTGTTTGGTGACGTCATCAAGTGCTAGATTGTCTAATTCATCGCATAATAACTGGCCACATTCGACACTCGTAAAGCCATTTGCTGGTGAACTGTTCTTGCTATCAGTAGTAGGAGTGACTGCGAAATGTGACTCTATGGGGGATTGTAGCCTCGTCAGAGTTTTGGAGTACTCCTCAGAGTACTTTTCAGTAGAATCAGTTGATGATAAGGAGACTTCGCTGACTGGCTTCGCCATGCCACAATGTTCTTTGATTTTCTTTCGTTGTGGTACTGTGTGAAAGTAAAAATTTTATGTGTTAGTAAAACTTTGTAACAAAATCAAATTATTTGGTCGAGCTAGCAAGCACTACTGCTGTGTATGCGATGCGGGGTTCGATTCCCATGTTCGGCAAAGTGTTATTGGGTTTTTCTCTCAGGAATTTCTCAATAGCAGCTTCGGAGTCTGTATTTGTGCCCTACATCGGATTAAGGAATGCAATCCCAGTATTGCCGGGATCTACCGGGATCCTAAAATAGCGGCATCTCGCAAGCAATATGCGGGACTAATCTCGCTCGTAAAATGTGGGACTTGGGAGACAAACTGGGTTGTTCCTACTAGTGTAGATAAAACTCTGCCTAACCCTTCAGGATTACAGGCATGATGTAATGTAATGTATTACCTAGTTGCACAGTAGCTGGCGGCCTGGCACAGCCCAGGTCTGGCACGCCGATGTCGGCCAGCGTCACGTAGCCCACCGAGCGAGTTAGTCTCAGCCGCTTCAGTAACCGACGAAGACCCGCGTGACGAGACCACATCGCTTGGGACTCTGAAATAAAAAATATCAAGACTATCACATTTTATCAAAAGATACAAGGTGAAAACGGACCACGAAGCCGACAAACTAGCATTAAACAAGGTAAAAAGTAGTGAAATTATTGCTGGGAATATACTTTTTTTTAGTGAAAAATCACTGTTTATGATAGGACTCACTATCAACATATTGTGATAGTGGATGTATTACATAGTACAGAAGTCATGTTTGTAGATATTTAGCAAGTAAAGTAAAAATTCGGGTATTTATAAAACACTTGTAGAGTTGGAACTTTGACCTATAATATCTCAAATCTTCATGTGATTCTAAAGAATAGTGTGGGTGCGGAAAGGCCGTTTTAATCGTAAGCGCGTGATGAAGTATTGGTCTATTGTTTTAAGGACTCAACACACCAAAGCCGCCATGCCGCCGACATGTTGGCGGCTTTGCCGTGTAGAGCTCATTTGCGAATAAATATTACCTGCACAAGTATCAGCTTCAGGCGGGAACATGAGATGTCTCAGCGGTGCGGGATGGCGCACTCCCAAAGCCTGCAGTAAGACAGGACCGCGTCGCAGCGCCGTGTTAGCGGCCAGCAGCGCGGGCGCGGCCGGCAGCGCCCCGGCCGCCGCGCCCGCGCCCTCCAGCGCGGCCTCCGCCCCCCACCACGACACGGCCAGGCGCGAGTAGCCCAGCAGCAGGCGGGGCACGCCGCGGAGCTGGGTGCCTAGGGGGGGAATATACGTTAGAGGTCGTTTTAAACAGCAGTGTATGGTCAAACGTCTTTCACAGTTATTTCTAACGTCTATGATTATTACACACGTTTCTGATCTGGTTGGACCACTTAAATAAAGTTACCCTTCGTAAGCAGTAAGGTGGGAGGCCCGTAGCCCGCCACGTGGTACAGGTACAGGCGCATCCACGGCGTGTGCGCCTCGGGCGGCGCCGGGCCCACGTGCGGCAGTGCGCCCGCAGCCGCGCCCGCGCGCGCCTCGCGACACAGTGGCGCCGTTGATATGGCCAGTCTATTACAAACAAAAATAACGACATTTTAATTTGAACTGAAGGAAATAGTAAATTAACAAGTAACAACAAGTTTTTTTTTTTTTAACTGAACTGTCCCACTCCTGCTCAAAGGCCTCCCCCACTCCTTCCACTTTTCTCAATGCTGCGCCTCTTGTCGCCAATTAACGAGAAAGCCATCCAAGGCGTCCTGCCATCTTCTTCTCGGTCTGCCGCGACCCCGTCTAGCTGTGTCAAGGCTCCAGTTTTGTGATATGCGGGCCCACAGCTTTGCGATCCAGCAGACATGGCCTGCCCAGTCCCTTTTTAGTTTCGCAGCTTTATGAGCTACGTCAGCAATTTGACAAGTAGTTAATAATAACGACGATTGAACATACATCATATGCCTAGCTTATTCCCAACTTTGTTTGGGTCGGTTTCCAGTCTTACCGGATGCAGCTGAATCACCACCAGTGTTTTACGTGGAGCGACTGGCGATCTGACTTCCACGACCCAGTTAGTACTGGGTAATACGAAACCCCTTGGTAAGACTGGTTGTCAGACTTTTTCTTTGTTTATTTTTTTTTAGTTCATGTTTTTGACATTGTGTGAAAATTGCATTTTCAAAGTTCGGCTCAGCGATGAAAGTTACAAATCCAACAATACACCGTCATTTCCACCGTCGTTATGTCACACTATACTCACTTGTACTTAGTAGACAGCAGCCTGCTCCGCGCCGCCGCCCCCAGCGCATGTAGCGCTTCACAGCGCAGCAGATCAAGCGGCCGTAACTTGGGTCGAAGAGTACGTAGCGCTATCCGTAGGCATGCAGCGGCTGCAAGGTACCGCCGCGCCTCGCCTTCTATCTCAGGGTCTGCTACCACCTGGTATGGATGATGAAATAATCATTTATGTTACGGAAAAAATATATAATGGGCTATCATCAGAATTTATCCGTTTTTTAAATAAACATTTGGAAAAATAATTATTTAGAACTGCAGCAAGCAGATGATAGAAAAAAAACAGGGCATACGTCGTAAATCTCGGCCCACGGATAAATAGACACAAATATACAAACAAATCCTAAGATGTTGTCAACTCACCTTATCAAGCTCCATTAGTAAACTATCCAAACTTTCGTCAGGTAACTTCCCGACTTCAAACAATGTTACCGCGTGGCTCTTCAGATCCTAAAATCATTTAACGGTAAACCATGACCTCAATATTGTTTTGGAAAAAGATTATAAACGAATTAATAATATATGTATTTTTGAAAAACATACCGGTGATAGATTCCCCATCATAAGGTAAGCTGCTAAGGTGGAATCAAACAAAACAGCAACTCTTCGACCACCATTCTTTGAAGGTTCAACTCCGTCTTCTGGATTCTAGAAAGATTGAAGGTATTACTGAAAAGTTCAGTCTAACTAGATTATAAATATCACGACCTAATAAAACAACCAGCTGCCCACTCCCATCGCAAACACGCCAAACAAGCAGACAGACATAGATTTTGTCTGTATTTAGTAACGGTAGAATATCAGAAGCCTCTTCAAGAAGGAATTTGACAACATAATGAAGCTACGCATGCTGTGTCCTTTAAGGCATTTACGTACCTGTTTGGAAGTAGATGGCGTTTGCTTTAAGAGGATCGGTTCCATTTGTATGGAGTCGTCGTCCATGTTGGGGTCGAACGTCAGAGGAGCTATTTGTCTGTATCTGAGGACAAAATAGAAGCCTTTTGTATGATGTAACGCAGAAATGTACACTGAGGCGTATACCGGATTTCCTGCATTTTGTCTTTTCACTTAAAAACTGCCCTTCACGCAAAAATTATTCTTGCGTAATTGACGTGACAACGTCTAATAAATCGATGGAACGCCGGCTGCATGCACGAAAAAGGATGACTCATTGTCCCGTTACGCTCATTGTAAGCTTGCGCCGCATCTATCTCTCTTCCACTCGATTGGCCTATGCGACGTTGTCACGTTAAACTATCGTCCGTAAACCAACTTTACAGACAACCAATTTTTTTTTTCTGATGAAATTAGAGGGGGTGATAAGTTTAACGTGCGTCTGTGGCATCGTGTGGCCCAAACAAAGCGCTATGCTTCCACGTTTACTGTGCGCACCGCCAGTATGTGATATTCGCTGCCGGTTTCTCTGTTCCCTGATCATTATAACCTGGATCTATTCAAAGTTCGAGTGAATCGGTTTCTTCTAGGCAAGCATGCTACACCCTAGGCCGCAATATCGCTTCACATCAGGCGAGTTGCGGCCAAACGCACCCAGTACCTATGTCCTGTTCAAAGTATAGGCGAAGACGCTGGCACCCTAAACACAAGTTAAATCTTACGGGTGCCAGAGCTCATCCTTAACACTCCTCTCCCTAGTTGTAACGCTATAGTACTTAGATAAGTGTTTCATGTACAATTATTTGAAGGTAATAAATACGAAGCTACCAAACGGATGATTCGAGTTCGGCAGACATTTTTCACTCAATTGTTTTTTTGAACATATGTTTGTTGCGAATACGGTCTGTCATGAAAACATACTTAGATACTACAGTGACAGCGCTTGTTGCTAGGTTAATGTTAAATACTAACGGCTGATGGTTGTGTGTCGTGACGGCATGTCTCCAGGTGGAGTGTTGCGGCGCCACGGGCGGCGGCTGCAGATTGTTGGCAAAGCCGAGCCGGCAGTACAGGGACACTGCTTGCTTTACTTGCTCGCATTCCACCTGCAAGCAGTCCATTAGTTAAACAGAGCTGTGTTTTCCCGCTAAAAGAATATTTGATGACTATTAAAGGTACAATGACCGTTTTTAACTTTCACGGTGTAAAACTAAACTTTTACTGTCACTTACGGAATATCTTCCGTGATTGTTCATGATTTTGAGCTCCCGATATTTGGACGCTGTTGCAAGCGCCATGATCGCGGGTAGGAAAAGACAATTTTTATTAAATTATTTTGCATCTACCCGCATTCTCCATTCAACTCGCGATCATGGCGCTTGCAACAGCGTCGAAATATCGGGAGCTCAATATCATTAACAATCACGGAAGATATCCCGTAAGTGACAGTATAAGTTAAGGTACGAGGGGGCGTTTTTAAGTTCGCGGAATGGAGGGTGAGAAGTGAAAATAAAAATACTAAATTATTTTTCTTTTTCAATATATTCACCTGCTACACTTATACACTTTTCAGATCTTTCAATTAGCTTATGTATACCTTCATAAAAAAATGTTTTGTCTTTGTCCGAAAAATAAGCTGAAACCGCGTCCTTCACTTCTTCATCAGTTGAAAATTTCTTCCCACGAAGTTCTTTTTTCAGTTTTGGGAAGAGGTAATAATCACTGGGAGCCAGGTCTGGGCTGTAGGGTGGATGGTCTAAAATATCGAAGCGCACCTTATGCAGGGCAGCCAACGCAACACGGCTCTTGTGAACAGGCGCGTTGTCGTGAAGAAGAAGGACACCTTAGGTCAATTTACCCCTCCTTTTTTCTTTAATGCTTTCTTTCAACCTCTCGAGGATAGAAGCATAGTATTCTCCGGTTATAGAAACGCCTTTATCTTTATAATCGGTCAACAGGATCCCTTCTGAATCCCAAAACATTGTTGCCATGATTTTTCCAGCCGATTGTGACACTTTAAACTTCTTGGGTGGTGGTGTGCCTTTTTTGTGCCACTGCATAGAGTCCTGTTTCGACTCAGGTTCCTAATGATGAACCCAAATTTCATCTCCAGTAACAATTCGACTTAATAGTTCATCTTTATCTTCGTTACAGAGGTCCAAAAACGTGCCAGAAAACTCCACGCGGTGTTGTTTTTGAGGCGGCGTGAGCATTCTTGGCACCCATCTTACACTGACCTTTGTCATGCCAAGATGATCGTGTAGAATTTTGAAAATTGTCGTATCCGATACTCCAACCATTTCTGCAAGCTGTTTCTTCTTTAGTCTGGTATCTTCCAATATTATTGTTTCGACTTTTTTAATGATTTCCGGAGTAGTCACCTCGATCGACCGTCCGGGCCGTGGGTCGTCTTCAAGTGAGGTCCTGCCTTGTTTAAAGAGACTGTGCCACTTGTAAACCATGGTTTTACCCGGGCAAGAGTCCCCGTAAACGGATTCCATCTCTTCCAGTATATTTTGAAGTGACTTTCCTTGCTTGGTAAGGAACTTTATTACGGCACGGTACTCGACTTTTTCCATAATTCACACTTTCTTCCCGATTGAGTTGTTTGCTTGACGATAGTTCAAAGACTTATTATCCAATTAAGATAAAACCTGGTATTTATACTAATATTGAGTGGCTGAAGTTGTGGCCATCCCCATAATGACCTATTGTTATACCCTCCCCCCCATTCCGCGAACTTAAAAACGTACCTACGTACAATGAGTATGTGAGGACCGCAGCAGGTGACGTTCTGTTGTGTCTACCTACCCCTATGGGAAATAGGCATGAGCTTATGTATGTATTAAAGGTACATTTTCGAAGATAACCGCAAACCGCAGCTCAATCATTATGAGAGACCATTACGAGACACTAACGTTCCGATTAATTTGCACTTATCAAATTTACAATTTAAAATAAATTAAATATTTTTTTTAAACAGGTTTTCTTAAAATGATAAGAAAATTGGGTTTATCTATCAACATTGAACGCGTATACAAAGTTTCGTGTCCGAGCTATTAACCGTAGAGGAGGCGATCCTGGCTGCAGGATCAAGTCATGTCTGTCACAAAAATGTAACGTCACCAGAACCAAAGGTGTGCGCAAAAGTTCAGCTCAATCGGTTGGGGGGAACTGGTTTGAAATTCAGTTGCAAGATCTGACCAATACATACTAACAAACTCACAAGGCAAATTAAATAAAAGCTTATAAAAAAAACATTATAAATAAAACAACCGAATTCCAAAAAAGAATGAGGAAAATTACTATACACAAACGAAACTCACCGTGTTCCTTCCGGAACACGGTGAGTTTTGTTTGTGTCATTGACATTTTGCCACCGATTTCCAAAAGTGAGGCTTCTTTAGAATATCGATTGATGCGTTCAACAGCCATAGCCAGTGCGCTGCATTATAAGAGAGGGGTCAGGCAATGTTAGGCACATCGCTAAATTGCTCTCTCCATATCGATGTCACCTATGCCCTTGTTTCAGCAGTGGGTCAATGTCAAATTAATTATTAAAATTAATTCGGTGTGACGACCTCATTGTGCTAAAATAACGATCTAATTTTCAAGCCAAAGTGAACTTTAAAACTAACAACATCGTATCCAATTTGCAACTACCATTACAGAGTATGATAAAAATAGGAAATATAATATTCTGGTCTATCTCAATTATCATACATCCTATCTAAACATTATGACATTAATTATACGAATAGTTACGAGGACGATACGGATATAAAAAATGGCCATACCAACTTGAGGAAATAAGATTTTTTTATTTGAATGTTATTTTGTTTACTTGATTCCACACAATAACTGTTGGTTAGGTGCCTGATTCGATACGATTACTTTACAATCAACATCAATGAAAGGAAATTTAACACAAACTACACTGTGCAATTTACGGGATATAGCTGTTGCCTCTGGTTTCGCCCGTGCATAAGCAAGCATAATCAGCCTATAATGTTCCCACTGCTGGGACACTCGGCCTCCTCGTTATGAGACGGAATGTGCTATAATCCACCACGCGGGCCCAGTGCGGGTTGGTAGATGTTGATAGATGTCTTCGCCCGTGCGATGGTCGGAAATTAACCCGGGAATAAATCACCTAATTTATTATTTATTTAAACTTCATGTACAAGTGTGGTACGTAGGCGGACTTAATGCCACAAGGCATTCTCTACCAGTCAACCTTTGGGTCAAATAGGACAGGCTTGTGGTAGAGTACAATTTAAAAAAAAAAAAAATTACCATTTTGTTAACAGAAATTGATACACATAAATGGTCATCAAGGTCATGGTCTATTAGCTTAGTCATGGTAATGGACAGGCCAGAGTTACTTTCGCATAGAAGTATAGATGCACAATAATTCAAATTTTATTGAATGAATTGCTTTGTTAACTTTAGTCTTTTATTTGTGAAAGCTTGTAAATAGCAATTGGAAAAGCTCAGTTTACATTATTAACCTACTTAGATAATATAAGACCGCTTTCCGAAAAATAAATGACTAAAGATGCAACCACACTAACCTGCAACACAGCCGCCAAATCAGCCACGCTGGTATGCTCATCAATGGAGACGAACACCTTGTAGAGCAGCGTCTCGAAGTAGTCCCCAGCTATTCGGTTCATCACGAACCCTTTGAGCGGGGGCACTGATACCTTGTCCGCTGCTGTTATCGGCACGTCCAGGTAGATTAGACCGCGCCTGTGGAGTTGGGGTATTAGAAACGTTAACTAATGGTGAGAAGGTTAATAATTGTTTGTATGTTGGTCAGGTGGGTGTTCTGTGCCTTTTTGAGGTTGAGGAAGAGTTGAGATCATGAAATCCTGTTCTGTCCCAGTACTGGGTAAGCGACTCTGGCATACTTTTTCAATTAATATTATCAATTTAAACGGGATAATTAATTACTACATTGTTACTAGACGAAAAATATAGTCATTTTTTTCTTTTTTCAAAGTTGTAAGTAGTGATCAATATCCTCATAAGTTATAAGATTATAGGTGTATGAAGAACAGGGTGTAAAGTTAGTTTTTTTTTAAATAACCGATTAAAAATTTCTTTGTACTGAATACGTGGTAACCGTTTGTGACTCGGTGTCCCTTTCACCCTGTATACAGGGTGAACTTTCCAAGTAGGTGTGGATGGCCAAATCCGAAACTATGAGGATTAGCGAAAATTGCTCAAAGTCGTCTCGAGCCCGATGTTGATTAAAACTAGAACTGCATCATTAGATTTTTGAAAAATCAATATTCCTAGTCAGGAATCCTCTGTCATTACTTCCCAAAATATGAAAAAATCCTTAATAGCGACACTATCGAATGGTGTAATAATACAGTGTGTGTTTTTTTCCCGAAATCAATGGGTTCGATTCCTGGCTAGGAATATTGATTTTTCAAAAATCAAATCTTGCAGTTTTAGTTTTCATCAAAATCGGGCTCGAGACTCCTTAAAGCACTTTTCGCTAATCCTCATAGTTTCGGATTTGGCCATCCACGCCCACTTAGAAAATTCATAAGGATTTATTTTAAAATAATTAATTAATTTCTAATAGAACTGATAGATCACACAGCATGAGCTGCTGACTAAATCACCCAGTTTGTGTTTCTGTTGATACTCTTTGCCTAGTTGTAATTGGTATTCCGTGGATCCTGTCATGATAAAACCGCTATGTTCCAGAATGATGGGAGCCACTCTGATGGCAGCACATAGTATAGCAAAGGTAATCACGCTGATAATAGTATTCTATAGGGTCAACTCTTTCCCCATCAGGTAGACGGAACATGATTGTAGAAATAAAATCAATAGCAAAGATGTCAAAAATAATTTGCAGAGATGTAGGACATCTTACGTAAAGCTGACCTACATCTTTGCATACAATAAATAAGTAATTATAATTTCCGACGACTAACGTGTTATAAGAACATAATAAAGCATGTTAAATATTAATAACATACCTGTACAAAGTCTTGACGACATAGTAGTCGATCGTGCCTGCGGTCTGCGACCCACGGTCGATTAGCAAGTCTATTAGTGCCCTCTCGCTCTCGCCTAGAGGCTGTCGTGGAAACAGGCGATGGGTTATGATTAATAGTTAGTATGATCAAGTACCTAATAACAACAGACTGGAGAAAGAGATGATCTGCAATAACCACAGCGGAAGTCAACACTTAGGCCTATTTCAGGGCGAGACCCGCCGGTCTGGCGTTCGTTACATGCGATTTTAACGACCGGCACACGTTGAACAGTGTACGCTATCATACAAGTCTATGGATATTGAAATGCCCGAGCGCGAGCGGCGCACGCAACCGGCGCCGGTCTTGCTCTGAAATAGGCCTTAGTATAAGCAATGTATCCAGTCAGTCTCCGATCCGAAGGTGCTTACAGCTTTAGAGCCTCACATCGCTAAGGAATCGATATTTTCTTCTCTTTTTTAATTGTAGTTATCAAGACCACTGTATATTCTACTATAGAGTTTTTTTAAATATATTTTTCGATTTATCCGATTTAAATATTTATCGAAGTCTGTATTCGTTTGTTTGCATAGGTATAGTTCAAATGTACGAAATTGCCTTGTGAAAGTTCTGAGTATACTCGCAACAACTTTCTCTTCAACTTTTAAGCATGATTTATGCTTGACCATGCCAGGTGTGAGCCAAGGCCAGAATGCATAATATTTAGACTTAAGGCGATCTAGTTAATGCAATCGACGTTAATACTGCATCTCAAAGAGCTGCAAATAAGCAATTAACATTTGCAGTTCAGATTAGCTCAGATCTCGCAAGGTCTAGCCTAAAGAAACGTCGTATTATTGAATATATTACGCAAATTATTTGTTTATACTGCTAAGTGCACAAAACCATTGTTATAACTTACGGGGGAAGCGCCAGGGTAGCCCGCGAAATTCAAATTTTCCCCTTTAAGTTCATTTAATTCCATTGAATGACTGTTTCATGAAAAAATCATTCAATGGTATTAAATTAACTGAGAGGGTTGTATTGATGATTTTAATTCTGTTAATCCATATTTGTTACGGCCACGAATCAAATTTAAATAAACATACAACCTGACACGGACGTGAAAATTTCCAAAAAAATGAATGAATTGAATTTCGCTGGCTACCCTAGCGCTTCCACCTTAAACCACCCCGCTTTTGGCTAGGCGTCAAATTCGAATATATATTTTCCCGTCCGATTATGAATCGTACCAAATCAAGTGACCTAAACATGTGTACCATGCCTTATAACTTTATAAGTTTTATTTTAAACTCCATAGTTTAATCTCATAATAGCTCATCATCATTATTTCAGCCGAAAGACGTCCACTGCTGGAAAGGCCTCCCCCTAGTGTCGCCACATTGACTGGTCCCGTGCGTCTCGCATCCAGCGGATCCCTGCAACCTTCACAAGGTCATCGGTCCACCTAGTGGGAGGCCTTCCACCTTAACATTCACACTACAGAACTTTTCGGCCCCATCGGCCATCCGTTCTGCGAGCAATAGCTGCCCACTAATGCAAACATACTCGTAATGGTTACCTACTGCAAACAAATTTTCATATTTTCTACAAGTAGTTTCTTTAGTTAGTTTAACAGTTTGTTGCTAATACTAATGTAAACCAAACTCTTTAGCACACTCCAGTTTAGGATAACCAAAACTCAAAATAATCAAAACAATTTCAAGATTAAACAAACAGAACTCAAGCTAAACTCAACTGAAATCTCATAGCAATATGGTTTATATTACCTTCACATCATCTTCTAAGACGTATCCAAGTTCGACTCGCCACCACGGTTGCATGGGTATGTTCAGAGGTACGCGCGGGAGTAAAGCACGAATCGCTTTGGAGCGCCCGCGTCGTCCCAAAGAGCGGGCTTTGGCTACCAGTTCTAGGTATTCATTCCGACCTATACCGAGTAGTCTGAGGCCTATGGGAAAGAATGGTAAATTTCATATGGAATTCAGATGTTAAGAGAATGAGTTGATGAGTTCTAGTCAAGTTTTAAGGCTGTAAGATAAGAGAACTCCTAGTTCAAATAGTAAAAATCTTAAATTCATTGATTGACAACACAGCCTGAAGCGCTGGGATTAGGAGTATGAAATTCTGTACAACAGCCTGAAGCGCTGGGATTAGGAGTATGAAATTCTGTACAACAGCCTGAAGCGCTGGGATTAGGAGTATGAAATTCTGTACAAAAGTGAGCACTAAAAACTTAAAAAATCATCCTCTATTAAATACTAAATGAAAGTTCATATAGAAATTAGTAATTTTTGCTGATGGGAAATCTAATTGAGGTCACAGCTTGTTAAGATGGCACAAGAAAAATTCGTGATATTGACAAATATTTGTAGCTCTCTAAGAAGTTGGTAACAAAATAACATGAACATTTATCGCAAAATGTATGAAATCATAATACTTACAATCAGCAGCAGTAAAATTGGGCATAGTATCGTAACTCTTCTCCAACTCTATGAGGAGAGCCACCACCTCCACATAGTAAATGTATGGTGTTATTCTTAAACCTAGAAAAAAAAAATTGTAAGTATCCATTTTTTGTTCTCCAATCTTGCATAGGGATATTTTATACAGGGTGAATTTTTCAAGTACGCATGGACGGCTTTTAAAACCCAATGACGCAGTTTTAGTTTTCATCAAAATGGGGCTCAAGACTCCTTTCGAGTATTTTTTGCTATTCCTCATAGTTTTGGATTTGTCCATCCACACCCACTTGAAAAATTCACCCTGTGTAGGGATACCAGTAGCTTGGTTGAGAAGGTTGGATAGGCAGTCACTCTATGTAAAATACTTATATTCAGCTGCAGTTAGACTGAAATCCAGTCCATACATAGTTGGGAGCTTATGTAGATGATGACTGTACATATATATTTCCGCGCTTTGAGTTCTGCTAGATTTCTTGTAAACTTCAATAATAAATCTAAATTATTTGTGTGCTAGGTGTTGGTCGTTGTCAAATTTGTAACAGTGCACAGTAGGATTTGAACATCAGCCAACCTTAACTTTTTAGCTATTGTCATTTGTTTCAGGTAATCATTTATTAGATTTGACAACATGATAATTATGAGGAAATGATAAGCAGTTATTTAATTTGTAAGGAATTTTTGATTGCTGATTCATTTCGAAGTTTACGCAATACAGGATTGAGAAATGCAATAAATATTGACTTAATAATACACAAGCAAAAAGGTTTCATGGTCTGATAAGTGTGGCCACAATAAGAAAGGGTTATGTTATTCATTCCAAATGTTTTCGTCACATTTAAGCTCAAACAACAACAAGTCATGCCATGGTTACATTCTTGACAGCCAGAAAGTTGGTACTAGCTGACTGCGAAAAGATGTACAGGAGATTTCAATCTAAGCATTGCCATAGAACCTCCATGACAGGCTTAAAATATACACCTATATTTATTGCAGGGCTTGATAAGAACAACTTACCTTTAACAATCATATCAGCTAAGTGATAGGGGTAGAGCATGAGTCTTTGTATGCTGCTCTGTATAAGTGTCTCATAGTACTTCTTTTCATCTTTCCGAACTGTCCGGACTGTCAATAAAAGATAAGAAATTAGGTTTTGAATGGCTTAATGTTTATTGTAAATATCAACTTTGTAGATTTAATATGATGTCTTGTTAAAGTATAACCATTTATGAAAAACTAGAAGCGGGATATTTACCATGTTTACTATTTGTTTTGAGTGCAAAAAATGAACATGAAAGAGGGTAGACCGATTTGTCTGCTCATAAACACCCACCAGCAATAACTTCAGTTTAACCGTGATCATGGCGCTTGCAATAGCGCCGAAATATCGGGAACTCAAAACAAACAGTAAACATGGTAAGCATCCTGTTTCTAGTGTTAATGATAAGGTCAAAGAATATTAATTAATTAATTGACAATTATTTTCCATTTTAGATGATATCCAATATAGTTAATGAAACTTACCAAGACTTCCTCTGTACCTCAATTGATTTTTAATACTGAATTCGAATATGTACCTCTCATACTCTTTGGGAGAATCACCCAACAGCTGAAACAACAGTCATGCTTTTACCTATTAACTTTAGACATAATATCACTGGTTACTGTGTGATAGGGAAATACGCTGCTCGTGATATTAACCCCACCTATTGTGCACTCTAATTACCGAAGATAAACATTATTCGCAATGATATTGTTAAACAATAACATAATAGTTTACCTTCTTCACAGGCGCAGGTAACTGCGACCACTGGGTCTTTTTCCTAATACATTCCTCAATTTCGTCTTCCATGGTACTTGACCATTTAAATAACGGTTTAAAATAATTACATTGATAGCGAGTAACTCATTACGGCCTTGGATAAATGGATAAACTGCACAAAATATTTTTGATAAGTAAAAGCAAGCAAATACTGGTGTGCGTTTAGAATACTGAACTAATAAAAGTAATACTGAAGTTTTCTAAACAAAACAAATTTTAAGGACGTAAAATAACCTCATTTTATTTTTTTACAATAGAATCGCTTTTAAATTTATTTTAAATACTACTATTGTTTTATAGAATTATTTTTATTAAAATAAAATTATCTGAAAAATAATTGTGAACTGAATATGTTTTTGAACGTAACACGATGTCCACCATCCTTGCTGTCATAGATTTGACATTAGGTATAAAGTTGCCATAACCTAGGATCATCGATTGATTTATAGTTAATTGGAGTAACTAAAAAACTATATTTATTATATTATGTACATAGACATCTGCATTTACAGATTTATTAGCCCACCGGTATTATTCCGGTTTTCGTTTGTAATGTGTACAGCTGAGCTTCAGTAGAAACTAGAAAAACGAATCTGTAAAATAGCTTCAGATTTGAAGAATGGAAGAAATAAACTATTTATTTATTTAAACTTCATGTACAAGAGTGGTACATAGGCGTACTTAATGCCACAAGGCATTCTCTACCAGTCAACCTTTGGGTCAAATAGGACAGCATTGCGGTAGAGTACAATTTTTTTTTATAAAATTTAGCATTTTGTTAACAGAAATTGATACACATAAATGGGTATATAGTAATACTTAGATATATTGATACAGATAAAATAAATTAATATATTTTATACTACACACACATAGTCCGAAAAACGAGAAACCTTATAATAATTACTATGACTCTAGTAATGACTAGATCGTAAGCAATTTAGGCTGACTTTAAATAAAACTTCCGAAATGCTCTTTTGAAAGCCATTTATCCACATCCATCCATCCATTTTTTTAAAACTATTATCTTATAAATAAAAATCTCTTGTATTTGTGGTCGCCGAAACGACTCGACCGATTTTTATGATTTTTTTATGTATATTTGGTAGGTATGAGAATAGGTCGTAAAGTATTTTCAACCGCTAATATCACGCGGACGAAGGTCGTGGGGCACAGCTAGTTTTTTATATAAATAAAGCTACTGCTAAGCTACTGTGCTGTTTTTTTTTTTTCTACTATTGTCTTTTTGGCAAGAGCGAGAGAAGCGAGCTCGGGACTTGGGACAACCCGACTCCGGACACGTTAGGTTTGAAGGGGATGGCGGGTTCTAGAGAGCGAGCAAAACGAGCGAACTAATACCCCGCCATCCCTTGCGTGTTAGGTTACTTTAAACCCTGTAGACAGAAAAAGCAGCCGCAGAAAAAGCAGGCGTAGCGGGGCTACGTCGAGTATACCTTATTACATTTTGGTCTTTACCTTGACATTGATTTTATTCCTAATTTGACCTTCCAAAACTTTTATTAATTGTGTTCGACCTTGACTTCTGGGTGAAATCAAAAAATAGACAAAAAAGTAATTTAGATAAATCGAATTATATAAAAATAAAAAAGTGTTAAAATATTAGATACTTAATGCTCATTTCTCTTATGGGCCCAACAAGTAACTATCAGACGTAATTTCTACATGTTAAACATTTTTTGCGTAGTTCTAAACTGATTGAAATATGGATTGATTTGATTTATTTTATATCTAAAAGAAAGAGAATCAATCATTTAAAAAAATGACCGTTTAGATTTTTTTGCATGCTGTTTTTGCAAAATTAAAACGATCCTTTTAATACGTGCCATTATTTCCTAGGGATTTCACAGTAGGTAGGCCTAGGCAGGTACCTATGTATATCTGAGTCAAGCAATTTTTTCAAAAAATAAGAAGAAGGGAAAGGGTTTCATCATAATATCTTATCGAAAATCAAAACAAAATTTAGGTTTGATAATCAGCTTTATTGGGATTCATCCGATGTCGTTTTTAAGTTATTTTTTCTTAAACCAATGAAAAAATCGATTCAAAGGCTGAGTGAATTTGATTGATCATATCTGACGCCAACATTGATTGTCCATAAATAACGTTAGCCTTATAATTACTTAATCTCGTAAGTTTTGCAGCAGCGTATGAAGCGACACTTTGGGCGAGTTGTGGGTGACTTTCGTTCTTGCAAAGTTCGGCTTTTAAAGCCCAATGATAAAATGTTCCTAAAGCTCCAGATAATATGTCTCCTTGTCCTCCAACCCGCCGTCCTGAACCTCCTCCTGTTGCTACCCAACTGTAAGTAGTCTTATTTGTATAGAAATTATCTTTTTCACCCTTTACCAAAACACCTACGCATTCTCCCCAGTAACTGTACCAATTGCTATCATTTCTAGAAACTGCTGCCATTAACTTGTTTGCTTCACGGCTATTTGGTGTCATGACCACTCCAGGACAAGGATAATCTTTTATTAATGAAGTATTCTTTGCAATGGCGTACAGTCCATCGGCATCTATAACTAAAGGTTTTCCCAAGTTCTTACAATCTTCAATAATATCAGATATCAAGTGTAACGTTTCAGGTTCTCGTCCTAAGCCAGGACCAATGACGATTACATCCATTTTGGGTAGTAATGATCTTATTTTAGACGCATATTTAGAGCTTAAATATGGGTAAACGATAAGATCAGGACTATACGTTTTAATGACACTTGCGGCACTTTCCGTAGTTACTACATACGCCAAGTCAGCCCCAGCCTGAAAATACGTTTTTTTTATATTAAAAACATAACATTTAGGTATCCCTACCTACACAACTTCGTGACATTACGCATGTACCTACTTCCGGTGGGATAGGCAGATGTATATGTATACTGCACCTTCGTCATTCTTGTCCAACACTTAACATTACCTACCTACATTTTATTTTAGGAATTTCCAGTACTTGCTTATAATAATATACACAGTGACTTTTTAGTTGTCTTACAACGGGAGCCTACTTCATGTCCTATCCAATGACTACTAAACATTCATTAAAAAAAAATGAGATTTGAATAATTTAAAATATAAAATACCTACTTAATTTATATAAATATATACGAGATTCGATTATTTCGATTTATCTACTCAACTCGTGCGCTGGGAAGGCTGGTATGTTCTACCATTTGACACGTAAACTTTATTAACAGGATGTTTCATAATTCTAATGTATTATTTATTTTTCTTGGAAATAATCGTACCTACCTAGCGGTATTTTATGTCGGCTACATTGAATGGACCACCTTTGTAAGACGAATAAAAAGTCACGGTGTTTTACTATATCTAACGACAGCTTGGCAACATCTTTTAACTATATGAATATTTTTAATTAATTAGGGTACATGCCTTCATTGCTGTTATTGCCGAAAAATACGGAGCTCCTGTATACTCTACGGAGCCACCAATCACTCCTATTTTACCTGCGTCCCCCTTTTCTTTGTTAACTTGATCGGGAAGAATTGATTTACTAAGAAGTCTATGAGCATTTGGTTGATTTTTAGTATCCAAAAAGTTACACATGTCTTCTATTTCATCACATTTGACTAAAAGTAAAGATAAATACACAAAAACAGAAAAATACAGTCTCATGTTTTCAAGAAACTCAATCACTGATCCCAAGAGTATGTTTGCCGTTCCTTTCTCGGTGTAACTTCGTTATCAAACAAGTTCGTTTCTTTTTATGCTTATAAAATAGGTACAAACGTTGACTTTTGTATAGATCACACTGTGATTGATAATCACAGCTTACAAAGAATGCATGGGTGAAGGTCAAGATTATAAAGTCGTCATAAATAAACACACACACATTTTATTTACCACATATTAAGATATCTACAAGTTTAGTTTCTACATTTTTGTTTTGTTATTTATAACTTGCAGGATTGGTATACGATCATTAAATGCAAAACAAACAATGAATGAAAATGGAATGAACAATGATCTCGCTTTGAGTTTTGATCGACAAAATTGATTCGAAAACGACTGGATAATTTGTTATGGCAACATTCATATCGTCTGTCAAAGTCAATCAGCCGTCGTAGTTCTGAAATAATAACAAAAATTCCGTAGCAGCTATTTTGGTATAAAATTACATCAAAATGGATGATAAAAATGAAACTGTTAAACTTGTTTATACTATAAGCAAATACTCAAGTTATTCTGCTAACTATGTACCCGAGTACGTGTATATTTCAGTGTGTTTGTGCAATTTTTATTCCTTGTGGTATTAAAAAAAATCCCGGTGTGCGCTATTTATTCCCGATTTTTGCTAAATATTCGATTGGGTTATGTGTTCTTTTGTTGTTTATGACTGTGCTATAATTAATAATCAGGAGAACTGCATAAATATAGGTATGCTAAGATATAAAACACGCACTTGATTTTTCAGGAATATCATGGTAAATAACCCAACAGACCAGCTGTCCCGATGGTTCACAGACAGCAACACGCCACACCAGTTTATCATATTGAAATTAAATACGCCATCCATTGTGGAGTCCATAAAATTCGGGAAGTACATAAAGGCCCATGTCAGTGATCTCAAGAAATTTCGAATTTATGGAGGAACTGATGAGAAAAACTTATCTTTATTGCTATCTGCGTAAGTATTTATTTAATTGACACTAAGGTTTTGTAAATATTTGATGATTAGATAATTAAGATAAAGTATTTTATCCCTAATGAACAATTACTTCTCTGTTAGTAACAATATTCAATTGCAAATAATTATTAACCTTACAAGTATCTCTTGTTATACCCAAAATAAATCTGCAGCATTTAAAATAAGAAAATACTTTAAATCAATATTTCTTGTTGTAGTGTAGGTTTTCTGATGTTGAAACTTGTTTCTAATCATGGCCGCAACCCACGGGTTGTAACATCAATAGAGAATCTTTCAAAGGACCTCTAAATTCCTATCTTAAGAGTCACATTTAAACAACCTTTGGGAATTTAAGGTTACTTTAATTTATTCTTTAAACTACTTTGCCAGTTATGAGCTTGAAAATAATATTTTTTAATTATTATGTCACTTTGATATTATTGAAAGTGGAATACACTTTTGTACATTAATAATAGTATTTATATATGATATACTCATGATATATTTATTAGTAACCTTTATTCATCTATATACAAATTTCATAAATTTTTAAATAGTAATTATAAAAATATGTAAAAATATTAAAAAATATTTAAAAAAAAATTGTAGCCCACCAGTATCGGGAACAGGGTCCAAGCTACCGGCGGTCAGGGCTCCAGGGAGGGGAACCTCCTATCAATACGAGCCGTGTCCAGAAGTACCCCTTACTGAATCAAGCCCTTGATCCAGCTGCCTAACGAGAGCCTCCTCAGATATTGGTCGAGGCTTTTGGCAATTAAGCATTGGGCTGACACTACTATCGGCACAATGATCGCTGAGTCCCACATGTCGACAACCTCACGAGCCAAGTCAAGATACTTGATTTGCTTATCTTTCTCAGCTTTCATGAGTTTCTCGTCATGCAGGACTGTTATGTCATCAATCTCTGATCGATCCACCACCACTATATCAGGCGTATTGGTGGCTACAATAGCAGGACCATCAGTGATGATGGATTGATCCCAGTACAATGTGATATTGCCATTTTCGAGAACTGGGTCGGGCACATACCTATAGTACGGAACTTCCGATTCCGCAAGGTAGTATTTTAGAGCAAGTTGCTGATGGATAATCCTGGCTACAAGATTGTGTCTATGCAAATAGAGAGTATTTGCATAGACACAATCTTGTTAGCCAGATGAGAACACCTGGAGATAAGTGACAGATTGATTCGCCTGGACAGTGGCATGCCCAACATAAATGTCAACCGTGCTGTCCTTCACAATAAATCTCTGGTAGTTATTCGCCATCATAACTTCATCCATAATTGCTCAGACAAAACCTTCAGTTTCCCCGAAGAAGTCCCTGTAGCCAAGCTATGGATGCTGATAGGTATACATCAGTGCCCACGCAGGCCCCGGAAAAAGCGTCCGTGAAGCTCCTTACTCTGCCTTACCTCCCTGCGGTCGTTAGTAACAAGCACTACAGGTTTGCGCCATATTAGTAAGATCATTACGATTTTATTGGTTTCCTGTTTCATTAGTTGTATAACATTAAAATGCAATATTTTGTTTTCCTGGTTTGTCGTTTTTATTAAAATCACATTGCCATTTGCATACTCTAAAGTCTAAGGGCATAAAAAAAATATTTAGAATAATGATACCTACCTATTTACATAAACTAGTGCTTTGTATATATCTTATAGTTAAAATATTTCTACAGTGGCCTCAAAAAAGACCCAGCCCCAGAAACATTCAGGCTTCGCTACCGCACCCCAGAAGGCTTATACCTGCCCATACAGTACCTAAAGATAGTTCCGCTGCAGTCGTGGGGTCCAGCGTACAACTACACCATATGGTATGTGGAGCTGAATGGGAAGAACCAGGAACAGATCATCAGCAATGCCATGGAGACAATTAGTTTAGTAAGTTTGTCTTGAAAATAATTTTCCACTTGGTTCTTTAATTTTATTACCTTCATGCATTTTAAATTAATCTAGAGATACGATTGAAAAGTTCTTCTAGGTAAAATACACAACAATTTGCTCTGTCCAGGGATTGAAATCAGGGTTTATAGGCTCTGCTGTCGCACTTGCCACTACTGTACATTAGGGTGTTTGTAGTTCTCTCTTTGTGTCATAAATCTATACATTCAATACTAACACTATATTGGTGTAGGTTCTTATGTAAACACCAATTACGGGTGTACACGACATTCACATAAGTACAATAAAGCATCAACATACATAACATGAAGTTAAAAATAGAAATAAAATGTAACACAAAATTAAAATCTAAATATTCAGTTCTTAGACTACTATTATAAACATAGTCTAGTCTCGGAGATTATTAAAAAGGTCTCTAATTAAGGAAGTTCTAAATGATTAACACACTAAATACTTATCTCTGTAATTACTGCTTGCTTTATCTCATTAGAAAAACAATTTTGTTTGTCATGGGAATGATCAGTATCAAACAATTAAACATAATTATTACACCTTGGGAATGTTGACATAGTTTTTCAAGCTACTAGTTTAGTCTATCACAAGGACAAATGTAAATGAAAAACTGTTATTTGAGTTCGAAAAAGATAATATATTTTTACTTTAGAATTTTTAATTAATAAGACCAAGGACATGTTCATATCAGCTTGTTAGTTAAGGAAAAAGTAATTTCATGTATATAAAAGTAATTTTAAATGTTTGGGACACTTTCTTTTTTCTTGTAGTGTAGTATTTTTGAGAATTAAAAACTATAATTTTTTAATCTTCAATAGTTAAAAACTAAACTAGAATAAATGAAGTTTTGTTTTAACTTAAGCGTAAAGAAGAAGAAGCAGTGCGTATGTTACTTAAGCACTTGCGCCGCCGTCGTTACAAGGACGCGTTCGAGGCTCTGTCGCGGGAGAGTGGAGTACAGCTCGAGGGACCGCTGCAGGCTCGGCTGTGGAACGCGCTCGTTGAGAACGGAGACTACAAGCTCGCTGAAAATATCTTTGACGAGGCTGTAGCTGGTAAGATGTTGTGTTTACTAACGATCTCTGCGCTGCCACCGACGACGGTGCCGTGAAAGTCGTATAAAATGACTAAGAAGAATAAAACTTGTCGCGAAAGTGCCAATTTAAATAACCCAATCTTTGGTATGCTTAATAATGTGCATGAAACCTTTCAATTTTATCCTCCTATCAGCCAGGACTCACCCACTACTAGATTTTGATAGGTCGCCTTATCTTTTCTACCATACTACGTGATTCTATATTATAGTCTGTGTGATTTGGATTTCTTAAATGTTTATTGTAATCAGAAGTCTCATGTTGTTTTTACTAGAAGGCGAGCTAGACTGGTACATGTCATGGCAGCCCTACACGCCGGTGTGGCGACAGATGTCAGCGTGCTCCTCACAAGTGGAGGACCGCCTGTGGAGCGGCGAGGCCCCGCCCCCGCCGCCCGCGCGCCAGCATGACCTGCTGTGCACTGACAGAGATCCGAGGCCTGATACTGCTGTGAGTACAAGTAAAAGACTCAAATGCTGGGAGTAGTTTAGTTAGACTTGAATGTTGGTATTATAACTTGTAGATATTTTCTTAAATGCTTGTACTGCATATTGTATAACGGGCTGGTGTCCGCAAGATTACGTCCAACCAAAGCTCGTATTTTCCGTACGGGTGGGAAAATTATTCGATCCACCCGAGTTTTCCGAGAAAGGCCAGCAACGCCTTGGTGTTACTGACGATCTCGCGAAGAGTATTTGGACTACCGAAGTACTATGCCTTGTATGAGGCAACCTCTGGGCAGTGTAGAAGCACTTGGGCCGCTGTCTCGTCTTCCTCCATGCAGGCTCGGCACAGTGGACTGTATCGCTTAAATGATAAACGATAATCGTGATGCTGGTGATCGCTTGATTTTATGTTTACTCGTAGTTATTAGTTTGTGCAACAATAGTTTATTGCTAACTGTGGAGGCTTGGAAATGGCTTGTCGTTGATTGCCTTGCTATAAATTTTGTTTTGTTAGTTGTAAGCCGGGCCGAACACAATAAAATAAAATAAATAAATGCTTCAGAAGCTAATAAAGCTGGATAACGTTCAATAAGCAACACAACCTGTCTCGTATACGACAAGGTTCAGTAAAGTGGTAATAAACCATCGTGGACTATCTCCGCGTATCCTGCAGTTCTCTTGTGTTGTTCCAACATTGCTATTATTGATGGTTAATTACGCTACTGATAGCGATAAATTCTTAGCCAAGTTCTGAGTGGACTCTTTATAGAATGCTATCGATACGCTAAGAGGGAAGCAAGAGCAACTTTATTGCAAACCTCTTGTGAATGTCAATGACAATGACATCTTCTTCATCGTCCAGGAGGCGCCAATAAACGGCGTGGATCCGAATGAATTGTGCGAGCCATGCGGTGCGAGCGCGTGCTGCAACAAGCCTGGACCTCGCGGTGGACATCAGCTCGTGGTCGACTCAACCACAGGTACACTAAATAGAGACAGAGCAAAATAATAATTATAAAACCGCTTAAAAACCTTAAAATACTATAGGTATCTTATTTTTTATTTGACACTAATAATAATAGTATAATCGATCAGCCTATAACAGATCCCACTGCTGGGACACGGCCTTCTCTCTATGAGATGTGGCCTATTTTGGTAAAATACACTCAGTTTTGAGACATTATTCAAAGTCTTTCTATATGGGGATAATGATGCCAATTTCGACCACAGCGACTGCATTCGATAGCTTTCTAGGGCGGTTGTCGAGAGCTTTGGTGTGCTGCTCTTTCATGTGATCTCAAGTGGCTAGCATATCCAACTTTGGCCGAAAAACTCC
Organism: Eurois occulta; assembly: GCA_950022335.1. Lineage (NCBI taxonomy): Eukaryota > Metazoa > Arthropoda > Insecta > Lepidoptera > Noctuidae > Eurois > Eurois occulta. The sequence continues at coordinate 13,551,685 of OX465498.1, read as the reverse complement.
GAGCACAAAGCGGCCATTTGACGACATTGTAGGGTGTAGCTGTAGGGGATCTAGCTTTAAGGTCATCACGTTTTGTCGTTTTCTATCGGTAGATAAGCACAGACAGCATTAGACTAAACGTAGACTTCGAGTTGAGCTTCAGCATTCGGCCATTCCAGTGACAATAACTCTCTCCCTGGTCGTGTCGGGTTGCCGCACCAAAATAGTGCACCTGTGTTTACGCACACACTTGCGCAATATCTCCTGCGTCAGTGGTTAGTCTCCGTTGAGATTGGCCGCCATAAGCGAAAACTGTCAAGAGGACTATTATTATTATAAAACTGACATTATATCTATCAGGTACACTATACCTTTTCGGTGGTTGGAACGGCTCAGAAGACCTAGATGACCTCTGGTCCTTCGATACCACAAACGAGCGCTGGACCCTGCTGTGCCATCACAGCGGCCTGGTCGGAGGACCCACGCCCAGGTCCTGCCATAAGATGGTGTTCGATCCTGTACATCGACGGCTTTTTACTCTCGGCAGGTATGCTTTTTAGATGTAGGATTTCTATGCGCCAAGAAAATGTTGGTCCTTTAAATTTTAAAGTTATGAGAAAACCGCATCTAAATCGGTCCATTCCTTTGGGAGCTACGATGCCACACAAAGATTCCGGGGTTAAAAAAATTGTATACTCTTTATTAACAAAAAGGAAAGAATAATCAAAGACAAAGATTTATTTGCAGATAAATATGGTTACAAAAGTTCTTACAGTGGTAGTATAATAGTAGCTTAACATATTTAATCATAACATAATGACATGCAAATTTTTGGTATAAGTACAATTACATCATTTGGGTTTAAGCTCAAGGATTTTTTAAATACGATAACCCTTGGTAAAACTGGTTTTCAGAATTTCGGACTACCTGGAACGACTGTCAAAGATCTACAAATGACAGCCGGGACCAACGGCAAATGAAAGAATAATATAAACAATAATTTCAATTGCAGGTACCTCGATAACGCGCAGCGAATACCCGCCAACATGAACGTAAGTAATTTTTGAACATGCGCAGGTAGCACTACTTTTAGTAGGAGATAGCGAGGCCCTTTGTTGAACACTGGGGCAACATGGGCTATAAAAAAAAACAAAAGCCCACACCAAAACAATGGCGCCGCATGGGACCAGTCTACACCGATAGGAAAAAAGTAATTATTGAAGTTTGGTACGGGACAACTGATTCTTTCGTCGCGGTTTTTTTTATTGATATCATCATCTGCCTAGCATTTTCCCGACTACGTTGGGGTCGGCTTCCAGTCTAACCCGATGCAGCTGAATACCAGTGTCTTACATGGAGCGATTTCCTATCTGATCTCCACAACTCAGTACTGAGTAATAGTTACCCCTTGGTAAGACTACACGGTTGGCTCAGTGGCTGTGCTTCGTGTTGCGGGTTCGATTCCCGCACGGAACAAATATTTGTATGGCCTACAGATAGTTGTTCCGGGTCTGGCTGTTTGTGTATGTGAGTTTAAATGTTTGTAAACGCACCCACGATACAGGAGAAATTCCTAGTGTGGGGCGAGGTTTTTTATAAAAAAAAAGATTCGTTGTCAAAGTTTCAAGTCGCTGACTACCTGTACCGACAGTTAAAGATATACAAATGAAATCCAGGACTAACGACTTAACAGGCTTTCCGAGGCACGGAGGAAACTCGGTTTGTGATGGATGGTCACCCATCCACTGACCGTCTTAAGCAAGCACCGCTTAACTTTGAAGATCGACCCCGTGCGGCTGATATTATTTAGCCACGAGTTTTATAGATATAAATTCAAATGATCCCACAGAGTGACCTCTACATGTATGACGTATCTTCGGGCGAGTGGTCACAGATCTGCAGCGACACTGCGGCTGCGGGAGGCCCGCGTCTCGTGTTCGACCATCAGATGTGCATCGACCCCGACACACAGACCATCTATGTGTTCGGGGGCAGGGTGCTGCCTGCTAACACGTAAGTACAATGAACTTGCGAAAACATTGGTCAGTTTCGAACTTTTTCTCATTTAACTCAAGTTAGTTATGCAAGTGATGGTATAGCAGGCCCGAAAGCACCTTCGATTCCTGCCGGCGTCCCTTTGGGAACAAGGCACTTTACGTAGTGTCTAGGTATCTTACAGTGATCTATATACTCAAGAATAACTGATCTCAATAAAATTCCAATTCTGGGTTAAGCTCGCCATTGTACATAAGCTATATTATTGCAATTTGTATGTATATTTTTTATTTTGTGTGAGATAAGAATTAAATTATTTTTATAATTTAGTTAATTAACATTAAGGACGTGTTTTAAAATTGTTAAATCATTAAGTATCAGTTTGATTTCACACACTTTATACTTTTTGCTGTGCCCTACAGGGTCCGTAATTGTACCTTAGCTTTAAGCCCATTATAAGATCTTCACACAAAAATGAAAGATATGAATAAATATTCTTCTTCTCCTTTATCGTGTGGTTAGTGCCTAACCGGATGTCAGTTTTATGCCGCCCATGGGCCTCTAACTTCGCTTTACATGCCGTCGAGAAATATCTCTCAGGCATGCTGGTTTCCTCAAGATGTTTTCCTTCACTGAAGAAAGTAATACAATACGCACTTGAAATCCGAAAAATCAGAGGTGGGTGTCTTGTGTCCGAACTTGACCTATGACTTAGCAGTCCGACGGTCACACCACTAGGCTATCACAAATGACTATAGTGTTCCATGGTTATTTTGGCGCGTGCTAAAAATTGCAACTAAAGCATCCCCCTTTTACGTCCAAATATCGATGTAGCACTATAAGTCGACTTCTCTTTTGTTTTATTTGCAGTTGTGTAAGAATTGAAACATCATTATGTAATGCAGTAATACGTTACGTTACATTTTATTTCCTCACGCAAAATACGCGCATTGGACGTGGAGTTGCGGACACCAGCCCGTTATACAATACAATACATATTATTTGTAAATAATGCGTAACGTTTATGCGTAACACATTATTTATAAATATTATTGTATGATTGCAACTTGTTGTGAATGTAATGTGTATGAGTGTATTGATACTTTTGGGCAAAGTCATAACATATTATTTACTACAGATTTATTTTTCAGACATAATAATACGATATCATTTGATTGTCATTTCCTTGTTTAAAAAGATAATTTGCTATTTGCAAAATGCTTATTTAGTCTAACTTAAGCGTATACAAGGTGTAAACGAAGCCGTCAACCAAACATTTTGTACATCAAACTAAATAACACCGCAAAAAATATTGCTGGGAAATGACTTTTTATTTTGGGGTGAAACTCTCGTTTTACGGTATTACTCAATGTAACCGACTCAAAACATTGCGATGATGGATGTAGGTATTGAATAGTCCGGTGGCATGAAGGTATTTAAAGTAAAATTATAGCATTAAAAATTTGTATTAAAAAAATGTGAAATAGTTGGAACTGTGACCCCCAATATCTCGGTAACTAGAAGGTTCCCACCCATTATGTTTCTCCATACCAAAGTATATGGACCTTTTGGTGCTCGAATTACGTTGGCAGATAAGTGTTGTTGGTAAACATTTTTGAAATGTATTGAAAAACAAGATAGCGGCTTAGTTTCGATTATGTCACGCAACGCATGATTATAACTACTAGAAATATAGCACACATTTTTTTCCGTCTTGTTATCACACACAGCGTCAGTAAGTGCTAACCTCTCAGGCTTTAACATTTTAAAGCTTGAAGGGTTAGCACTTACTGACGCTGTGTGTACAAATCCCCACATATTGAAGGTTTCACATCATCTGCCTAACCTTTCCCCAACTATGTTGAGGTCGGTTTCCAGTCTAACCGGAATCAGCTGAATAAAAGTCAAAAAATGTATTGCGAACTAAGTGTACAATGTGGTGTTATGTTATGTTGATACTTATGACTTAGCAGACTTTTACAAGCATTTAAATTTATTATTCGCCTGCCCTTAACATCGTAAATTAGCATGCATTAAACATTATTATTACTTAATTATTTTCTTATAAATTACTACAATTAAATAGAGAAATTATAGTTAAGTCAAAATTAAATGTCAGATAGATAGTGGATTTAATACAATTATTCAGCAATATTAATGTCATCCTATTCAAGTAGTACAAATTTTAATTTTATATGGAGTTCAATAGGATAGACTAAATTTTATTGTTTGTATAGGTATAACAAATAGCAACTTTTGTACATGAGAGAACATCGTTATTTTAAGCTAGACTCAAAATATTATTTTACTGAGTACAAACATTTTTGGATAAGGTGTAGTTTTAGCCTTTTTTGGAATATTGTTACTGATTTTTCAATTTTAAACCTGTTGGGCAACTTATTATATATTTTTATTTCCATATAATATGGGCTATTACTTAACATTTTAATTCTTGAGAATGGAGCGCATAACCTCTTTTAATGGCGAGCGTTGACGTTGTGTGTATCTTCAACTTTAGTGAACTTGCCGATATTTTCAAAAACAAATAGCTACGCAAATGTCAAGTATGTATATTAACGGCAGAGTTAGAATCTGATACTTTATGAAGTATGGTTTGCAGGTCTCCGTATTATCTATTTGGGCTAGAATTCTTTTGTATTATGAATAGTTCATCTACGTTAACAATATATCCCCTTAGCATGACGCTATATCGCAGCCATGAGTATGCGTATGCGTAGCAAGCAGCCATAGCTGTTTGTGTGTTAGTGCTTTGTTTAATTTGAATACCAGTATTTTACATGGAGTGATTACTTATCTGACCTCTGATGTTCGATGATGTTCCAGTGTAAATGATACCCCTTGGTAAGCCCGGTCGTCAGAGTTTCGGCCCACTGACTACCCGTAAAGACGGTCAGAGATCTAATCATTGAAGACATATTTTCACTTTTATATTCTAAAGGGAGGAGGTAGTGAGTCCTCAGTACTCCGGACTGTACGCGTACTACATCGCGACCAACACTTGGCAGCTGATACTGAGCGACAAACACGAGCTCAATGCTCCGCAGGCGCGCGTCTCACACTCCATGCTGTTCCATCCGGTGAGTGCGTAGTACCTACTAGTAATTTTACAGTCTGGACTGTGCGCGTACTATTTCACCACCAACACTTGGGAGCTGATACAGAAAAACTTAGCCCGACCTAGGAATTACACCCAAGACCACATGCTCAACAGTAGACCTAACAACCACGAGAACAACGGGGCAGTTGTCTTTTTGCAGACGTTATATTAGATTATTTGTTCCCACCCCCAGGTCCAGCGGCGCCTGTACATGTTCGCGGGCCAGCGCAACAAGGAGCACCTGGTGGACCTGTGGTGGTGGGACGTGGGCGCCGGCACGTGCGGCGCGCTGTGCCGCGGGGCCGCCGCGCCGCCGCCGCCGCAGGCTGGCTTCACGCAGAGGGCCACGCTGGACCCCGACACGGATGAGATGTTCGTGCTGTCCGTGAGTATTGCTATAATATGACACAAACCAGGCCATGGCCCACTAGTTGGCGTTCCAAAGTGTCTCTACTGCTGCACTTCATAGAACTTAACGCCACTGACGCCGTAATTAAAGTGGCCATATACGTGACCCAAGTAATTTAGTATGTCGTACAGTCAGCATCAAAAGTCGATGACCACATTCAGATTTTCAAAATCACTGTACATTATATCACCCATAAATCGCTCAACAAGAAGGGCGCCAGTATTGAATGAACATCATTAAAGTTCAAAATTAACTGAACGCTACTCGTCAAAGGTCACTGAACACCATTTTGTCAAAAATTGCTGATTGTTATAGTATCCGAAAACATCATAACATTCAGTTTTACAAAAGTCACTGAACAATATAGAATGCTTGTTTTGGTTATCTAGTGTAATCACGACAACGTCCAAAAATAACTTAACATCTTAAATAACAAAAGTTACTGAACATTATTTTGTTTCGGATACGTAGCGTGTAAACTTATACTATCAAAAGTAGCTGAACTGCAAACTTAAAAAGTGCTCGTTACTATCTTCAGAGTTATAAATATAATCTTGTCCTATCCAAACAAAACCATGTCAAAAAAAAAATATGGATGTAAATTTCGAATGTAACTTTCCAAAATATTTTTGTTTTTTTGTCATAGTATCAACGAGAAATATTAGAAGTGGGTGCATAAGCATATTCCGCTTAAAAATTATTCCATCGACGTCATCTAAGCTTTCTGTATTATGATTGATTAGTAACCTTATTTGTATAGCTATAAGACTCACAATCAAAAATCACGCAGATTCTGTTTGAATTTATACCATCGACGTAATTAATGATTCTTTTAGTTCGATTGAATTATAACCTTATTCGTAAAGCAATAAGACTCATTTTAAAAAATCACGCAGATTCAGTTCAAATTCATACCGTCGACTTGATTTTTATAGTTACGCTTGAATTATAACCTAATCTGTATACATATAAGACTCATTTTCAAAATTCACATAAATTCCGTTTAAATTCAATTCTTAGGGAAACATAGTTGTGGGTATTTGAAAAACTGTTTAACCTTTAATGTAAAAATAATATTTCTAATCTTAATTAATCTTAATTATCACTTTGTATCGGATGTAGACCATTGCGGTTGCAATTTTTTATCATCTACATCACATCATCACACGAATGGTTGCCCTAAGTAGGGGTGGGGTGGGTATGTAATGGGTAGTCGGCTTAACCTAAAGATCGACCATTTAATTTAATTTTGTTGATAATAAATAATAAAAGGGTGGCGATTTACATGTGCATGTGTCTACTTAATTTACCAAACACATATACCTACCGAAAAAAAATACACACACATATTAAACTCAAAAAACATTTCATTTTATTCAGGGACTTTAGAGATAAACGATGGTATGCTATTTTTGTCAAAAATTTGTTCAGAGACTTTAGAGACGAAGAATGTTATGTTTTTTTTACTATAACTTTGTTTAGCGACTTTTGAAAAGTGATGGTCACCTACTTATGCCCTTTTATTATAATCATTCATTTCTGGCGCTTGTCATGTTCAGCGATTTAGGTATAATACGGTGTACAGCGATTTTGAAAATCTAAATGTGGTCATCAATTTTTGATGCTGACTGTACCATGGATACGAAAAAAAAAAAGATGTAGAAAGTTGTTTGTAGAAGTACCCTAATTCTTTCAAGAACTAAAAACGTGGACTTTTGAAGTCATCCATACGGTGCACATTCTGCAATTCAGCAGTTTACACCACATTCCTTTCAACTCATGATAAGTAATTAGTTCAGTTCGCGTTGGGCTATCAATTCAGCCAGGCGTTCTAGTTACAGCTATTACCAAGCCAAAATTGGCACACTTGGCATGCAACTAGCAGATCAAAAATAACAACAACACAATACAATGTTAGCCGTCCTATCGACATCTTATTGGGAGCCGATGTGTACTCCCATATCATTTTAGAAAGCATTATCCGGGGGACACGACTGGGATGGATCTTATGCGGCGATTTCAAGACTTTTCACTATAACGTAGTCCTGAATCAAGTGGACGAAGTACAAAGATTTTGGAAGATCGAAGACATCACAGAATAATCTAATTGAAATTATTTGAAGCAATTGACATTATTTAACTGCTGTAAATCTTGATTGCGACAATGTTTTTATTCACTATTATTACCCGTATCTGTGAAAATTTCAACTGGCTAGCTACAACGGTTTAACAGACGCAGTCCTTTAAAAATCAGACAGTAGGCTTCGTAATAAGATCCCGTTGGCACTTAGACCCGGTTTCCACCAAAGCGGAAACGAGACGGCAGAGAAACGACGTGCAGGAATCGACACATCATGTTGGTTGAAAACTGCATCACGTCTCTCAACACAGCTGTGATTGGTCGAATTTGCTCGGCGGAACAAGAAAAGATTTTCCGTTCTACTTGTTCCGGCTATAATAGGAAGCGGACATTACTATGGCGGATTCATGTAACTCAATTTTGTGCTTGTAAATTGTTGTGTTATTTCTATTTTATAAATTACTGTAAATTATTTCACAGGGCATGAGTAAAGAGAAAGACAAGCGCGTATACAACACGCTGTGGGTGTTCTCTCTGCGGCGCCTGACGTGGACGTGCGTGTACCGCAACGACAGTCTCGGGCCCAACGAGCCGCGCCCGCGCTTCGCGCACCAGCTCGTCTATGACCCTGTTAAGAAGGTACGGGAATTTAGAAAAAAAAAATATGTTCTGGTCAAAAGCACCAAGTTAATGTGTCTTTAGTGTAGGCGACAGTAAAGGTATTATTTTTATTCATGACTGGTTATTCAAGTCAAAATCGGAGTATGATTCTATGTTTGCAAACAGAAGAAAATTATAAAATAAAACAAAACAATTTCAAAATTATTCTTGTGTTCATATATTTTTCTTCTGTTTTCTTTCAAGAGGCAGGTCTAGTTTTGCTTACATGCTTTTGAATTGTTCATGACGGAAACGGTATGGTCTCATCAACCGTTCATTTATAATGCGAACGCAGCAACCTACTTGGATGTCGTGCGTCACAAATATTACTCTATAATTGTAACTTTTCACGTAAGGCAGATCGAGTCAGACAACTGTGGAACTAACCATTTGTCAAGACAAAGAGTCGTTACCAGTTTAACTTGTACCTTCTACTTAAGAGCCATTTCACAAAATTTTAACGCTCGAGTTTAGGTAAAAGACCGCGGCATTGTGCATGTGTGCGTAGCTATCCACACATACACAACGCATACAGTGTAGCGCGAGTGTCGAGACGGACTAAATAATCTTGAGCCGTTATAATCGTAATGCACCTTGGTTTGAGATTTATGCAAAATGATAAATTATTTATTCAGTCTATTAATCTATTAACCTCCTCCTCTCTTTATTTGATTAGTTTTTAGGGTTCCGTACCCAAAGGGTAAAACGGGACCCTATTACTAAGACTCCGCTGTCTGTCTGTCTCCAGGCTGTATCTCATAAACCGTGATAGCTAGAAAGCTGAATGTTTCACAAGTGATGTATTTCCGTTGCCGCTATAACAACAAATACTAAAAATTAAAAAGAAAATATTAAGGGAAAATATTATATCCCATACAACAGATGATTTTTTTGCCGTTTTTATAGATAACTAGCTGTGCCCGGCATGCGTTGCAATGCATGTTTACCTACCCTACCTACCCTACCTACCCTACCTACGCTACCTACCCCACCTACCCTACCTACCCTACCTACCCTACCTACCCTACTTACCCTACCTACCCTAATTTTTTGTGAATCTAAACCATTCCCAGATCCCCTTGAACACACACAAAAAATTTCATCAAAATCGGTCCAGTCGTTTGAGAGAAGTTCAGTGACATACACACTCACAGAAGAATTATATATATAAAGATGGTACGGAACCCTTCGTGCGCGAGTCCGACTCGCACTTGGCCGGTTTTTTAAGTACATTGTTTGTTACTAACAAGAAATGGACCTGGTCTGTAATAAAAGTTTATCATTATTATTAAAGCTTTCTAGATTAATAAAAAAAAACACAAAAAATGTTATGTAAAGTATATAATAGAAATAACACAAACAGGGAAACAATTACATATTATTCTCAAGTAATAACGACTATCATTTGTTAAATGAATATTTGTCGTAAAGGCATTGATCTTGAAAAAAAATTGGTACAAAGAGAATCAAAATGTTGTAGTCGTAGTATAAAAATGCGTTCACGATAGATGCGCTCGAAAATCGGGACGCGGGAAAAAATGACACAGGTCCGTCGTCGATAGGCGCTCGTGCCATACTAACCGGTGCCCGCTTATGCATCGTAATTTATTCTAATTTAGAGTGATGTTAAAAATTATATTATGTCTGATTAAATTAATTGATTTTAATAAAACTTTGGAATAAGTTTAGTAAAGGAACATAGTTTATGTTTACATGCTTTTTTAAATGTAATTACGCTTTATTCAAACCAAAAAATCGCGATAAAATAGCGATATAAAACGTAAAAATTGACCTAAGACTTTGCTTTTTTACTAATTAATGTTATTAATTATCGATATTCTAGTACTATATGTGTCGACAAGATTATATGTCTGATGCTTTATGTATTTTATTCAATGAAATTTATAAATATTAATGATAGATATAGGAGTCTGAAATTGTCTCTGCGATAATTTTTCAGAAAACAAGTTGTGGGAGATTAATTACTACATAGTAAACAAATGAGTTTTTGTAAATGTGTTACTAAAAGTATCAATACGAAAGACTAATCTATTTTTAACATGTATTCAACAATGCCAGAGTGTTACCTAAGATGGTAAGTTAGGCGACTAAAGTTTTAGATATTTGAGCGAAAACGTGAAATGGCTCTTAAGGCGCGGACTGACTACGATCTTCATCGCTACTAGACCGCGTAAACTATTGTCACCACTATGAAGCGTGAATTAATAAAGCTTTATAAATAAATAAAATGGAGCGTGAATAAGGTTGAAAAATTGAAAATAATATGTATTTGTGTTGACATGTGACTAAACTGCGAATGGAACAGGTTTCATTAAATTAAATAATTGTTTGGTTCAAGTTTAAAAAAAAAAGCTAATTCTATTAAATTCTTAAAAAAAAAAACTGTTGTTATCGTTGAAAATAGAGAGATCTTCGATGCCAAAGATTATTTTTGTGCCGCATCTTCCCAAATTTTTACTGGAAATATTAAACTATTATTTATGATTCTGTTCGGTTAAAATTGTTCTTTAAACCCTTCTCTAGCCTTTGTTTTTTTTTTTGCGTTAGATTTTTTCATTGCATTACGTCATACGACTAAGAAACCAATTTTTGGGATTATTGAGGTACGAGTAACATCGCGCCTTAACAATACAATTTTAAACTCAACTTGTGGTTCTTTCTCTGTACTCCATAACTAAACCAACATCAACTAAGTGAAGGTGTACGGTGCCTACAACCATTGGCTCCTTCAACTATCTTAACCAGACTAACTATTATAACCTGGGAATAAACACATTAGCTGTTATTTCGCGACATGAAAACTTTTCTTTGGCACAATGTAAGAGCCATCCATCTAAATCCGTCCAGATCCACTACCTATTCGGCGGCAACCCCGGCAACCAGAGCAGCCCGCGCGTGCGCCTGGACGACCTGTGGGCGCTGCGCCTGCGCCGCGCGTCGCTGGCGGGCGCGGCGGCGCACGGGCGCGCGGCACTGCGCGAGGCGCACTTCCGCGCGCTGGCGGCCGCCGCCGCAGACCTCTCCGACACCGCCGCCGCGGCGCGCGCGCTGCACTACCTGCGCAACGATCTCTACGAGGCGCTCGATCACTCTTGTCCCAAACAGGTACGAGTTCCTACGACTTTTTTGTGTATCCTTGTAATAATTTGCTTGTCCTGTTGTGTGCACAGTACGGGAGCTGATGGATGCTGCTGAAAGTGCAAAATTCATCGCCAAATTTTGGACTGCTCTAACTTTGATAGTCATCGACTAAGAAGTAGCGCAATTACTTGCGTGTCTTCACTGGCGAAATATTCACATCTAACTAGAAATTTCTGTTTCTCTCTCTCTCTACGGTTAGCAAATTTGTATAATCTCATCAGACATGTTTTTATGTAGGTACACCAATGGGAACACAAAGTAACTACAGTTTTTAATGATACACGAGTGGTTCACACTTTTAATGACTTTGTAAAAAAGTGCAATTAATGACGCAAACTTAAATTGGTTTCCGTGACTTTTGTTAAAGGAATGCATCTTTGTTATTTTAGATCTTGGAAATTATTCTACTTTTTACTGATACAATTTTTCAAATGATTTGTCACATTAGTCTTAGTAAGTTGCCGCTTTTATAACCTTTACTTGTTTAGTTGTATCTACGGTTTGCCTACGCATGACATTATTGCTACTACTTAATTGAGTCAGGCCAAAATTGTTCGACGAGTTTGGCACTTTCAGTGAGTTTTCCTGTGATGTGCAAACAACAGGACAGTCACGACAACATAAGCAGCACGCAAGTGTTGGAAATATCAATAAAGCAGCCCATTTAGAACTTAGTTTTTTTTAAGTGACTTATAAGAGTGTAAAAGCAGCTTTAGCCTTTATAACAGAATATCTATAGCTTTAAGTATTATGTGACACTTCAAGCTGGTTTTTATTCTTAAAGCTGTATACAGGCTGTATTTTAGTATCATTCGATACTTGTTTCGTTACAATGGTATACAATTACACCATAAGAACAAGTTTTAGAACGGACTAAAACATACATTCTTGGTGTGATTGTACTGTTTTAAAACGAAAAAGATAAGTGACATCTATAAAGCAGCTATAGTCTTTATTATTGACAGAAACGATTGAATAGTGTTTTCGTTGTGAAAAATAAGCGTAGTATTGAAAGCGAATATTTGAAATTACAAATAACGAACCAATTTTTTTCCAAGATATGGAAGAGCGGAGTCTCCTAATACAGGCATTGTTTGCCTAAAAGGAGGCTCCAAACACAATTCAGTGTATATGAAGCTTTTGTAATAATAAAATATTTTTCATTTTTATTTTCATTTTCATTTTCAAATAACAGTAATGATAGTGAATTATCATTTATTGAGGAAGATAGAGATACTTTCATAAATCGGTTAATCTACAGTCAAGCGACAATTCCATCGACGTCCAACAAAGAGGATTCCTTAGAAAAACATTAAACAGTAATAATAATTGATTATAATATCATAACGAGTATAGTTATTCGTTATAATATAAAAAATATATTGTGAAGGCTGACACGGTTGACATATGTCGGGCATGCCACTGTCCGGGAGAATCGATCTGACACATTATTTCTGGGTGTTCTCGTCTGGCTAACGGAGACTATTTGCAGTGACACAACCTTGTTGCCAGAATTATCCACCAGCAAATTACTCTGAAGTACAACCTTGTGGAATCAGAAGTGCCATACTATAAATATGAGCCCGACCCAGTTCTCAATGTTGATAATATCACGTTGTATTGGGATCGACCTAACTTCACTGACAAGACTATTGGAGAGTCGCGTAATGATTGTTGATAAAAAGGACCCACATGACGAAAACCTCGTGAAAGCAGAGAAAGATAAACAATTCAAATATCTAGATCTGGCTCGCGGGTCATTATGCCGATAGTCGTGTCGGCCAATGGCTTAATAGCCAATAGCCTCGACCACCATCTGAGGAGGCTCTCGCTTGGCAGCTGGATGAAGGGCTTGATTCAGAAAGCAGTACTTCTGGACACCGTATTGTTAGGAGGTTCCTCTCTCAAGACCCCTGACCACCGGTAGCTCGGACCCTGTTTTCGATGCCGTTGGGCTACTATTTTCTACATTTTTAAATGTTTTTATATAACTTTTGTTTATAAAAATATTTAAAAATGAAAATAATATGTTAGAAAAATGAATAGGAGTTGATGCGAAACGAAAATAACTTCACTGGTTAGGAAATCAAGACTACCTACCTACTACCTTTCAACAAGAGTATTTCTTTGCACAAATTGGAATTAAATGGTGCACGTCAGCTGCTTTCAAAATGAATGATTAAGGTGAAGGCGTTTCATCGGTCACGACATCAAGGTTTACGGGTGGACTGATTCCATGGCAGTTTTGGGATGGATACAAGGAGATCCTGATCGTTTGTTGCCAACAGAGTGCGACTAATATCCAAGGAAATGTCTCCTGTATACTGGTGATATATTAAGTCAGCGGAGAAGCCCGCAGATTGCTCTAGCAGAGGTTTAACAAATCTGAAGCTACTAGTAAAAGAACAATCTGCGGTGGAATGGGCCCGCGTTGCTACCTCACTGTGCAGGAATGATGTTCTCCGGCGAACATCATTCCTGCACGCTACTTGGGATACTGCGTCAGCGCCGAGGTCTTATCAACGTGGGTACATCGCAAACAGCTTATTTGGAGTGCCCGACGAAAGTTTCGCTGAAAAATATGGCAAAGATTTTTCTATGATTGGAGAAAACGAGAAGTATATAGTTTCTCTTTAAAAAAAACAGACTTCACTTATTGAAAGAGAAAACAATTTTCTTAAGCGTACAGAGTATGATATGAACCTTGTTGGTTCATACTTTGGATGACCTTACAAAAACAAAAAAAATATATTAAAACACCATTATTTAATAAACAAATATTTTAAATCCAGATATTTTTTGTATCGCAATATTATTTTTGCACATTGAAACAAAGAAAAAAGGGGTCATTTTTTAAAGCAAATTACACACCTTATTGTTATTTAAAATATTTTAAAACAATATTAAAATAAAACCAACGAACATCTCCATGATTTGTATGTATGGCATTGATTCCTTTGCCTCCTAATGGAATCTATGAAAACATTACCTCAATAAGTCTCCTTATTTTATGTATTTTCATAAAAATATAATCTCTTGCGTGTTTACAGCAGCTTCGAATAAAAGCCTAGCCTCCATACAAAAACCTAACATGTCATTTGCTCGAGTAACTAGTCGTACTACTTACTCTATCGAAGAATTTTTAAATGACAAAATATGACATTACCATCCTTGTAATATAATTGAACATTGACATGCATGTAAAAATAAATTGTTATTTATTAATTATTTATTAATAATACAATTAATTGACATTATTTACAAAATTATAAAATATGACATTACGAGCCTTTTATATGATTTACCATTGACATGCATGTAAAAATAAATTCTAATTGATTAATTAATTATTTATCAATAATACATTGAATTCACATTATTTACTAGAACTTGACTTTGTATTATAGATTCATATTACTAAAAAACTAATATTTGTACACCAATTTCATTGGTTAGACAAAGACTCGACTAAAATGTATACATAAAGCCTCGTATCCACTAGGCAACATTTGACGCGCGACATGTTTCACAACTTGTTGAATGTTGACGCGGAACATTTGTTTAACAACGTTGTCTGTCCACACATTCTCAGTCGTTGACAACATGTCGCCAGAGGAACCTGTGTTGATTTCAGCGGCAGTGGTTATAATTTTATCGAAATCAAAAAGAAGAAAACCACGTTGGTGGGTTAGAAAATACCTACAAAATAAAGAAAATGTATTCAGTGATCTCAGTGTGGTTGATGGATCTTTTACGAATTTTACCCGAATGAACAAAACAGACTTCGAGATACTGTTACAAAAAATTGAACAGCAAAGGTTCATATGCAAACCATTTACTGCTAAAAAGATCTTCACTGCCACTTCCTGTTTTTTTGAACATTTAAATTTCTTCCTCTCGCGAGTGAATTACGATCGAAGAGTATGTACCTTGCTTTCAACCTCTTTCACAGACACATCTAGTGTTTTCGCTATTGAATCCCATGCATCTAGTTTTTTTAATTTATTTTTATAGTCTGTGAGCAGTATCCCATAAACATTCATAGTTTTGGTACAGTTCGATTAATTTGAGCACTCGTTCGTTACACCACACTACAGACATTGTTGTGCGTCACGTCTCCACTCGACAACAATTGATGCTCAACTAACGATGCACTTTAAACAAACAACAAGCCGCGCGTCATGATGCGCGGCAGCTGGCAACGTCGCGCGCTGTTGTGCAGCGTTGCCGTACATGTTGAGATTCACGTGTCGCGCGCCAAATGTTGCCTAGTGGATACGAGGCTTAAGACCTTTATTATAATACCTGTGTTCACAAATAAAGATTGATTTGATTTGAAACTTATCAAATGTATTAGCAAGCAAGGGCTCGTACATGGACTTATAAGGGACGTATATTATACAGCTTTTATACAGCCTATTATGCTGCTTGGGAAGTGTCCCATCGTTTGTGGAACAACACATTTACACTTCAGGGTAGACATTTATGAATCTCCTGAGCAGGTTTTTTCTGTCTTCCAGGTGGCCCGCTTCCAGAAGCTGGCCACGGTGCTTTTCGCGGGCCCCGGGCCGTCGGCGCGCGCGGCCGTGGCGCTGTCGCCGCGCCGCACGCGCGCGCTCGCACGCCGCCGCCACACGCAGCCCGCGCCCGCCGACCTCGCACACGCGCTGGCTCAGGTAACGCTAGTATTTCGTTACAAGCCCGACAAACCAAGTCAAATCGATATTAACATATCGATACCAGATACCTGCTGCAGAATTTCGCTGGCTTATTTAAACAAAAAAAAAAATGTTTTGATGCATTTCGTTTTTGTGAACAGTGTACCGATGGCATTTTGGATAATTCAATAAACTTGAACATGTTATATTTTATGCTTCAAATAGAGTTGATACTATTCTCGTCCTCATTCAGAATTTTCAAAATTCGAACCTAAAAAACCATCTTCCCATTTCAGGTCCTAGGAGCCGAAGACAGCGCCCCTGATCCGATTCTACCATTCGAAGAGGTATCAGAACCGACCCCCGACACCTGGGACGTTGGACAAGACGACGAACTGTCAGGTAATATACATTTTTTACAGAACTATTCTATCTTTCAAGCTGGACTCAATCACATTCAGGAAGTTTCATTGAATTCGGCTTTTTTTTTTAATTCTGGCCCATACCTACGTTTTAAAACTTAACTTTAACATTATGATTAGTTAAGTTTTTTACCCATTATTCTATATGAAAATTAATTCAAATAAATGCTTCTTTGAAATCGACAGGTGAACGAGATGACACTCCGGAATGGAATGCGCGCGCACAACGCATCGTACTGTATGACAGCTTATGCTCGTTCTTCAGGCCGTCGACTGTACCACCCAGGGGCGATATCTCTGACTTGGTCACGCTCTAATGTGGTGGAGGAAGGTGGTAGGTAAGGTGGTGATTGGGCGCCGGATGGATGGCGATTTTTTTTCTAGCAGGTACCTAGGTGGCGTATGGACAAGTGATTTTTTTTAATGTTGGCGTTTTTGGATTAAGATTTTTGTAACTATCGGTTTTAACCGAAGTGTTTTAAGAAAAGGACCTTTTTGGTTGTATTGAGATACGTATTAATGTTGAACAGTTGGTTCTCTTAGATGAAACCTTCCTTTTCATCGAGCTTTTATAATTAACATTAAGAAAAATGGTGTGATGGTCAGAAGCATAAAAGAGTTGCGAAACTTGTGTTTTCGTTTATAGTGATTAAGTCCGGTCTATCCGTGGTGTATTTGTCATTTTCTGGTACTGTAGTACTGAAGAAAATGTCAAAATAAGCGTATTTCAAGGCCATGTCCATACACTTTACTTAGTGCTCAAAAAATCTTCCAATGGCGTTTCTTTTCACGTAAAAATAAATGCGTAAGTTCTGCCTATCACCAAATAATTCGACATTAAGAAAAGTTCAAAATATTTTAGTCATTTATATCACAATTGCACTGACACTTCGTAATTTCTAACTTATTACCGTGTACTGTTCAAAGTAATTGTAACCGTCTTATTACGTACATAACATACGTATGTTTCATTATTTATCTTCAATACAAATAAATACAATTGAAGTGTCTGTTTGTAATACCAAATTAACAGCTTTTTCAAACGGCTAATCTCCGAAACGGCTGGACCGATTTGGACGGGACTTTTACTGGCACATAGCTGATGTCATAAGCAGTAACTAAAGCTATTATTTTAGACTATGAGTTAGGGTTCCGTGCCAAAAATTAAAACCCTTGAAATTGGTAACCAAATTCGATTTAAAAACGGAAGTAATATTTTTTTAATAATAATATCACGCTAACGAAAGTCGCAGGCAACAACTAGTCGATTATAAAATATGGCTACAGTAACAATTGTATTGAATTAATGATCTTGTAAGGCCGCGAGTACCATGATGACTTAAATTGCAGGTATTGCTACTATTAAGTATTGCCTCTCCTTCTCCCTGAAATTCATCCATCCATTGGCCCACAAAAGAGATGAATGAAAGGCATTTGCATGTGGCTGAAATGATATTGCTAAGAGAGAAGTATGGGTGTTACGCGAATGGATAAAATAAGAAATGAGTACATAAGAGGAAGTCTGAATGTGGTGCCGGTGACTGAAAAGCTGTGTGATAATCAGTTTTCGTGGTATGGGCATGTGATGCGGAGGAATGAGGACAATGTCTAGAGTAAAGTTTTGAGTATGACTGTGGATATAAGAGTAGAGGAAGTGAAAAATGATATGGCACGAAAGGAGGTTTCTGATGAGATGACGAGTAATAGAGAAGTATGGAAGAAGAAGACATGCTGCGCCGACCCCAAATGAATTGGGATAAGGGCAAGAGAATGATGATAACATTCTAAAATCTAAATTCAGTGTGCACTGGATCATTTTCTTAACGTTCGCCTCGAAAGACCAAAAATATAAGAAAGAACGGGCGAAAGGAGAGATCTAAACTTGTCGAAATTGTATTTGAATAAATAAATTAGATAATTCGAAAATAAAGCGTTATCTCATTTTTGTTCTCGTGGCTACTCTAAGTAAATAATAGACTCGACAGTTATGAATTTAATATTATAATACCATGTATCTCGTAACATAATAATTTGTAATCGTATTCTCTTCATATTCTACTCGACGTATTTCTAATGTGACAATATTATGTATCTACAAATATGAAAGTATAATTTATTTTAGTTTTTGTTTACTTTTCTTAATTATAGACATTGTATGAGCATTTTTAAGTTAAACATATTCATCAATTTATTGCAAGACTGACATAATGACTATGCTTTAGTTTAGTGTTCGTTTGAGTAAAATTGTAAGCGGGAATTTTATTTTCAATGTAGATGAAAATTATGAGCCTAAAATAATACATATCTATGACTTTTCGCTCAATTGTCACCGTAAGTGTTCATCATTTCAAAATATTTTGGTATTTAGTAGTAGGGAGGAAAAGTAGGGGGCGGCGGCGAGTCGATTTGTAATATAGGAATGTATTTTATGAACACTTTGTTTGCTACCAAAAATAATCGCTTTTACTACAGTTGAGTGAAAAAGTTTTTCTTCCGACAAATAAGAACGCATCAAATTGAATCATTTTGTCAATCTTGCAAGCTTTTGTACATAAAGCCTACTTGAAGCTAACGTTAAGTAACGAATGACCACAGCGAGTGGCAACAAAGAGGCTTCTTACTTTCAAAAAATTGTAAATAATCTAACTCTAGTTTTTTTAAAGAATGTATCAATAAGCGTGTACGGCCGTGTTCTATATAACAGTCTAGTCAGCCTTGAATACTAAGTTGTACGCTATACATTCTTAACATGTCATTCTCTTGTTTTATCATTTCTATACCTAGAGCGTTTGGTAAGGTAGACAGAAAAGACATTTTGCATTTCCCTTCGAATAACCAAATATTTTTGGTACCTAATTAAATGTTGTGTAGTACTTTTAAGAACGTTTCCAAATCAATCATTGACCCGTGTAAGTTTGTCGCAAAACAATGCACCTTTATAATAGTAAGCTTCTTAGAATTATAAAAGAGCCGGCGCGTATGTTTACAGACTGTGATAAAATTGCTGTAATCGATAAGATGTAATTCGGAGTAAGGAGTTCGAGCCTTTAAAGCTAGGGAATGTTGCCAAATTTTCATACTAACTCAAAGGAAAATTGTACCTATTTAATTTAACATTTCTCATAATCACATACAGGAATAGTTTTAAATTATTGTAATGTAAGCTGACAGTGGGCCGTGCGTCAATGGTGAAGCTGAAATGGTGGTTAATTATTGAGCTGGCCTAGCGTAGTACGTAGTAACAATAGAATGAAAAGCCGTTTTTGTGTACCTATAGCATTTCGCAGGTCACCTAGGAGGTTGTCGTCTGCTTAGACGGGCTATCCTGTGAGTGCATTGAGTGTAAGGCCTCTATTCCAGGCCATAAAACCTAAGTGACTACACGCTAAGGGTACCCCCTGTAGGGTACGTGCCTCTGCTTAGGGCGTCGCTGGGGGAGGTCAGCAAGGGACAGGCTGGATTAGAAAAAAATAAGAGCCAGCTATATTGCTTTTTTTATACCACTGACGAGCGGCCTACTATACAATCAATAAACCACTTATTATGATATCCAATGACAGTAAAACAGTTGACTGTGCAAAGCATTTTGTTTCTCTCATAAGTTTTCCAGTAACGTAGTATTTAAATTCAGTAATATTATGAATAATCTTATATTTAAGAGTGGATCGGCGAGGTCACTTGCTTTTATAGTAGTCGCAGTATTTACATAGAAGCAGATACTGACACCTGATTTCTGGAATGAAAACTATCAAAATGTAAAAAAATTAAACGAGACGCGAAGTAAAACGTTCTCGACAGTTCTTCAGAAAGGTCAGATGCAGTAATCGCAACTTGCGAGGCGTGCGTGTATGACCAGATGTGTGCACGTGGTCGGGGCCAAAGGAGTATATAAGGATCGTAGCAGACGGCATTCGGTAGTTTCTGTCTACCCAGTCGGAAAACGACCTGAGTTTATGTATGTTTGCGAAGTGATCCGATTGGCTGTTAAGTCAACTAATCACTGCAGTTCACGCACGCTTCATTTTCGTTATAGAAACCGGGTGTAAGCTTGTCATACATAATAGATTCGATGTTTTCATTGATAACGGATTCTAATCTTTCGTGTAATTTAGTTCGAAAAGTGCAGGAATGAAGATGTATTATTCATTAAACCATTCCATTCATTCTAGCATCACGTACAAACGCCAGCACATCAAGCTACCCGAAACTGTCAAATCCCAATCAACCTTGAACCTAATGCTTTATCAATAAAGTTGAGAAAATGTGTAAAGAAATTTAACAGATTGTAGTAGCTTGATGTGCTGGGGTCTGTACGAAGGCATTGGCATTTTCATTGCCTCTTAAAATGTTGTCATGCAATCTGCACTTTTTAGCACTAATATATTTTCAAGATAATATGCGTAAATTTATGTAATCCGTATAGAAGCTCAATGTGAATTTTAGATCACTCTATAGTGCTGCATGAATCTTTTGGCGCTCGATGAACGTTGACAGGAGCGGTGCTGTTATACATATGTGGTTATTGTTTTGTGAATATATTAAGAAGGATAAATGGTCGCGTTAGTTCCAACTTTGGACACGCGCCAAAAGATATTTGTGCAGCTATACTCCAAAATACTCCCGATATTACTAGTACGTACAGTCATCATAACATGTGTGTACACATTTATGTTGCTAACTGTACATAAGAATCAAAATACTCGAGTGTATATGTAAATATTAGTATTGTATCCGTAATTAAGAGAAATTACGTATGTACGTACGCAGGAGATGTCTTGTAAATATGCATTTGAATTCGTGTTAGGGTTAATTATTTGTTTTCAATTTGTAACTTGAAGCATTCTCAGTCTGTATGTACATAATATGCGTATTAAACTCATCAGGTTGTTTCATTTCATTATAATACCTGTAAACCTTATTCCATTGTCATGATTTTCCATCCTGTTTTTTTTTCTACTTCTTAATCTTAGAAGTCGTGTCGATGACAATTCAAATTGATTCAGCCCAAAATTTGGCGACGAGTTTGGCAATTTCAGTAGCGTTCATCAGCTCCTGTGATGTGCAAACAACAGGACAGGCAGGACACGATATCAAGTGTCCCACCGTTTGCATTAGTCACAATATAAAGCTTCTGAAAGTTATTATATTTTAGAAAACATAATCTGTTATAAGAACGTTAGAGCATAGTCGAAAATAGAATTTGCTATAGAGCCGATTGTAATTAGATAAAAAAGAAACTCAAAACGTGGTCGGATTTCCATACGGCTGGTTTTGTTGAGTTCTTAGAGGAGTGGAGAAGTTATATAAAATTCACGATCACTTGTATTTTATATTTTAATTCAACGATTTTATGCTGTGGCGTAATAATCCCACAAAGCGGAATATGCTGTATACAAGCTGTATTTAAGTTAGTCTCAATAGCAAGCTGAATAAGAGCTTATATAGTCGTAAAAGAGCAAAAAGGGCCCATATTATACAGCTTTTGCGTTACTTTAGTACAATAGCTGTATAAGAAACCATAACACTCAGATTATATTAAATTCTTAATTAGACGAGAAAATTAAGATCCATAAAAGGTTGTGTGTTGTGTTTCACTGTAGAAAAATGGCCAAGGTTTGACGACCACATCCAAAAAAATTGAAACACAATGTTGGAATCATTGATGCATCTTTTTTATCTTAGCT
Source organism: Eurois occulta (assembly GCA_950022335.1). NCBI lineage: Eukaryota > Metazoa > Arthropoda > Insecta > Lepidoptera > Noctuidae > Eurois > Eurois occulta. Next base: position 13,529,518 of record OX465498.1, on the reverse strand, counting down.
TATACTGTGTCCCGCTGCTGGGCAAAGGCCTCCTCCTTTCTCCTTTCAAATCTCTGTGTTTTGTACAATTTTATCACACCACCGCGACCGCGTGAGGATCTTTGCCCACCTCTCCGGGTGCATCCGTGCGACATGGCCAGCCAACTCCACTTTAGCTTGGCTGTTTTAACTCCAACATCAGCTACTTGAGTTATGCAGCGCAGGGTAGTGTTTCTAACGCGATCTGATAGCTTGGCACCTATTATGCTGCGCTCCATCACCCGCTAGCAAATCTCAAGCTTGAACTTTTGTTGTTCAGCAAGTGCATCATGAATGAGCTAATTGTAAACCTTAATAGCGAGTCAGATTCTAGTGAGGACTCTGAAAGTGTGACAGATACAGTGGCGAAGAAGACACGACAGATTAATTGACATATTATGCATTTTTGTTGTTATATAATTATTATTTTATTTAATAAAAATATTATTTCATAGTTATTTTTTGCAATTACCCCAAACCACAGTGTTATTATAATGTTTATATTTATTATATTAAGCTATCACAGCTATCTGTTTTTTTTAATCTAGTCTCACACTTTGTATTAAACTCACAATAGCATGTGTATTATCTCAAGATATATCCAACTGCTATAGTACGTTTTGATATAAGTGGGGAAACTTTGTTATTGCATTCGAGGCGAATTAACACCCGAGCTGTAGGCGAGAGTGTTATGGTCGGCTCCATACAAGTTATTCAGAAACGAAAAAAGTTCAAAACGAGAATTTTTTTATCTTCTCCACACCTCTAGGAGTCCCATGAAAATCCGACCACCATAAACTTCGTTCTACTTTTTCGTCTTTTGCATGGCTAATATCATGATATTCTACAAGAAAGGATCAGAGTTTATTCATGAAAGTGAGTAACGGCCTTTAATTGGCTGTCATCGCGAAAATAGCAATCAATACAGGCTGTTAAAAAAAGAAATCACACAAAATGTTTTAAATATATAATTTATTATTCTCATACATGATTCAAATCAGTCATTGTGACAACACGGTGTGCCTTACACAGTGAAAATAAATCCGCTCCGCCATGATATGTTCCCGCGCGGGTCATTACATCTGTCGGTGAGTATCTACACAACACCGCAGCATACAAGAAACAAGCTCATTGGGGTAAAAGATTCTAAAAGACTTGTAATCTGGTTCGATTACTAGCAAATTAAAAGTGGCCATATGAAATTACAGTGAGGAAAATAGAAAATATTATTCTGCATCCAGAGTGAACCATCAAACTGTGCAATGTTTTCGAATAGCGTGGGTTCGGAGGCAAGCGCATTGTTTCACAAGTCACATTACATCAGAACATTGATTTCACACGATTTAAAAGAAAATGCAGAGCTCGCAGCCGCACCCAGCTTCAAGTTAATTGACGTTCTACTGAGCTACAGATTACAATGAGACCACGACAAGTGGGAACATTCATGCCTCGAGTTGTCCAACATCTAAATCATGTTGCAATACAATAATAAAACAGCGGGCAATGTATAACAAAAAGTACATCTTTAAATAATATAAGTAATTCATAATCAATAGTTACTCTATATAACGTAATCTCTATGCCTAGGCAAAATAATTATCTAAATGTTATGAAATAATGTATAAAGAAAAAAATATTATTTTTGGTTAATCGCTGTGATCACCACCACCGGCAAGTGGCAGCAGACATCGAGCGATGCCCACCAAGTACAAATACTGCGTAAATAATACACTGATAATAATATATTTTATATTATATCTATGAAACAACCAAATTTTAATTGCACTAATACTTTAACTCATAATACGCAGTGGCGAAATAGTTTCAGCGCACTAAACGGTCATAATAAATTAACAATCAACAATACATCTGAATCAAAATCGATGTCGAAAAACATGTCAAGGCAAACTCAACAGTGTCGTAAAATACAGACAAAATTCAAATCTTGCAATGAATATCATGTATCGAAAAACATACAGCTCTTATAACAAATAGCATATAAAAATATTATTATGTCGATGCAAACCGACTCTAGTACGAGTTTCATTATGCGTTAAATGATATCGATGAAACAAGCACTAGGCGCGCGGAGTAATCCCTGACTAGACATAAGAATACATAAACGATGTCTGCTGCTAAGCTACATACGAACAAAATAATACTAGAAAAGAAAAATACATAGTAAAGCTAACAATTGGTAAGTCCATCGTTTAAGTACATGAAGAATGCTCTAATGAAAGCTAGTCAATATATTATTATATCTATAAACTATAAATGCAAGGCGATGGTCCTGCGGCGCGCGCGGCTCTGAGCCGAGCGTCCGCCGCCTTCGAGCTATGCAAACTAATTACGCCTAGACAGTTAATATTGCAAATTAATTTCACTACACGAGGAGACTCCTCGCTAGATTACCTACTAAGTATACTTGAAGGTTAATGTATCTAGCTCTAGCCTAAACCAGTAAAAATACCTACTAAGGGCGAGTGCCCACACTACATGGAACGGTCCAACTAGCCTAAGGTCACTGAGACGCTAGGAGAGGTTCACGCCTACGTCGCGCGCGGCCGTACCGACGTAATGTATGTACGTGCCGCCGCGGGAAGCTGCCAATATCACATCCGATAACGTAAACAATAAATACGTAACACTTAATAAAATCTTTTTTATTTTTTTTGTAAATTTTGTCTTATCAATAGATTCGCTGGTCGACGCCCGTGAGCAAAGTTTTGAGCAACAAGGACGAGAACTGATTTGTTACATTTGTTTTAATATTACGAGAAAATTGGTGTTTGTAAGTTCGTGGTTCGGTTTAGAAGTAACATCAGCGGGGCGCGACCAGCTCATGGACAAGAAATGGACGCGAGTGGCGACGCCACAGGACGGCAGGAACACAACCGGGGCGCGGACCCGACTGCCGCTGCGAACAAGCAAACAGCTAACATCACATTATATGTCTTTTAATGAAGTTTACAACGCTCATCAACAAATCCCGGGTAGACTCAAACTCTAAGCAATAATTCTGCCGTTCGCAGCGGTCCGCAGTTGAGCGACAACTGCCCGTACAGTCCGACTCCGAGCCACAACAGTCTAAACGTCACTAACAAAACATACTGAAACACTACGAGTACAACTAGAACAAGATGGACGAAAGTATTCGGCAGAGGGCCACAACAACACAACAAACGCATCCACTACAGAACAGATTACATAGTCTTTTTGCGCACACAATGGATGGACGTCGACGAATATGTTTTTTTCTTTTTAGAAATTTTTATTTGGACGTACTAAACATTCGTATCGAGTAGAGGATTCTATGAATATAATAAGATTCGAACAATAAATATAATGTATATTATACAAAATAACGTCGCACTGTTTCATCGAAACCCCGTTCAACTCACACGTATAAGAAAATGTGCCTTCGACGCGCAGACCACGCACTAGGCAGGGAACAAGTACCACGGGTACTACAGGCTATCGCGCCTGGCTGCCTAGTGCGTCGTCTGCTCCGGCTGTCATCTGTGATATCGTAACAACGGTGATAAATTCATATGCGTAATAAAATACACTGATCCTATTACAAAAATACTCGTCAAACATCAATTTGACGACGTGCAATAGATAGATAGATATATTGAGGAAATTCGATATCAAATCTGGATCGGTGGCGCGGGTGAAGTACGCGAGAGACAACACGTGAAGCTACGCGACACCACACAGTGCGGCAACAACAACAACCAGCTACGACAGCCACGACCGGCCCGGCACGGCACGGCGTGGCCTGCTTCACGGTAAAAATCAGTCAACTTTAATATTACAACACCAACCGTTCACCTAGCAGGGGGGCTCCGGCGATGGGCTAGTTTTTATTCAATTAATTCTATGTTTCGTTCCTATTCGCTATCGGGTCGAGCGTCGCGCGCGCACGGCTGCACAGTTTGACGGTTCACAGAGCTCCAGAGGCCGCACGGGCGCTCCGCACGACCGCGCGTCGCCGAGGCCCCCCGGCCGCACACCCGTACGATTAATTAGATTAAATTTTTATAAAACGTATAAAGAATTTAGTCTCAGAGGACTCACAGTTATAAAAATGTCTCGGGCGCTTGTGTCCGCGACATGGGCATGTAGTCGCTCGGCGCGCCCGACACTAACACTATAAATTCGTGACGCCATCGATCGCGTCGGCCGCCACACACTGTGGCGAGAGAGTCCACGATCACACTCTGTCCCGCTCGCTCCTAGCTGCGCGCGTGTGCGTGCGAGTGAGAGGGCGCGAGCAGCGCGCGCAGGGCGGCGGCGGCGGCCTTGAGCGCCGAGACCAGTCGCTAGAAGTCCCTCCCGCGCGCGCGCGCCGGCCCGCCGCCCGCCTTCGGGACGCGGCGCGTGCGCATCTCGCGGTCCACCTGGGGATACAACACCCATTAGACAAGAGGCCAGCCAACACATCGGACCGCATTGTCAGCTTGTATGTCTCTAATCTACAGACAGACGCTCAGCCTTATCAAATGGGTCCAGATGCTTGACATTTTACAGAACAGCTAATCTCTAAGAAATGATACTTGGAAATATCCTCTAAAGGGGGATATCCTTGATGGGAGATAAATCTGTATCCTGTACATGGAAGTTCGTTAATTTTGCTAATGTAAAAACCCCCATAAGTCCCACGACTTGTCACTTATAAATCATCCCATTACCTCCAACTCCTCGAGTCGTTGTGTGAGCGCCAGTTTCTGCTGCACGGCTAGCCGCAGCAGCTGGTTGAGTGTCTTCTTCTCCTCCTCGGCGCCGGCCAGCGCCTGGGTCAGCTCGTCCACTTGCGTCACGTACTCCTCACAACGAGCCGCGAACATCGCGCGGAGACCTATACACGGAAGGTGAAGTTTTAGATTGTTTTTTGTAGTGAAATTGGCGTGTGTTTGACTGTACTTGGCGTACTTGATGTGCTATGATTTTTCGACATACTTTTACTAATGTGTGATGAAAACAGAGCTAACTAAAAATGATGTAAAGAAGCAAAACCCTAAAGATTAACCTTACAACCTCACAGAAGCAAGAAAAAAAGGACAAAACGTATCAAAAAGGTCTGTTACCATTCTCAATACTCACTTGAGAAAGTAGCAGCATCTTCCTTCAACAATCTCAGCTCGTTTCTCAGCTTCAGCATCGTCTCTGTAACGATGATCTTCTCCGTCTCGTACTTAGACTTGAGGTTAGCCAGAGCGACCTCTGCCGTGTTCTTGTTGGACTTCAGCACGGTACGTAAGGTCGCGATCTGCTCGCGCTTCGTTGATAGCAGGGATTTTAGCTTGATCACCTGTTCTTGGAGTTCAACTACCTCGGCACCTCGTTCTTCGGTGTCCATTACTGTAAGTTTACAAAAAAAGAACTTGTGATTCGGGTTTGAACAAGAGGATGGTTTTGAGTTGATTTAAATGTGAATGATAACTAGAAAAATAATCACATGAACACCAGAAAAAAAAATCTAATGAAACTAGACAAACATGACTAAATTAATATGTAGGTGATTTTTTATTACTTAGGTTGTATAGTTCGGTCAGTTCTCTTTTCTTATAGGTAAGCATTAACAAATTACTCACAAAATTAAATGTTCTATCAGACAGGCAAAGAGCCTTTCTTAATTTATTGTTTCACAAAAATACTGGCTGCTGGCGAAGTTCTAAAATATTTCGGAGGTAAAACCGCAATATCAGACAAATAAAAGTCCAGCTACAAAAATAAATTTATATTGTCTATCTGTTATGCAGCCAGAGGGCACTAGTTAACTACCAGCATATAAAGCTCACTAAACCTTTCGAACCACCCTGTTCCTGTATCCATCATATGATGTACTGCAGCATCATAACACACGACACCAGGCTGGTTCTTAGAGACGTCTTTATTCCTGACGATAACGTGCCATCGCTCCTATGATACGGTATGTTCTTGCAGTACACACTCCCGCCATTCAACACGCTACTTCTCCAGACAGCATGGAAGTTCACTGTATATCCCATGGTGTTATTTTTGGGCATCATAGTTCCAGGGTTTTGAAAAGTAAAGGAATTCGGGAATGGTATCATTGGGTTCTTGTTTTGATAATTGGTGTTATTATTATTCCATTTGTCTAAAGATTCTTTTATATTCGTATTGGTGTTGTCTGCTTGGGAAAGTTTCGACATATTTTCGAAGAAGACAGTGATTTCTTTAACACTTTTTGGTGGAGATTCGTCCTTTATGTGAGGTTCTATTTCTAAGGACTGTAGGTGCATTATCAAGTTGTGTAGTTTTCGCTTTGTATCTGCTATCTTTAGCTTGCAATTGTTTTGATCTTTAAGTTTCTTTATAGGACTGTAGTAGAGGGTTCGGGATTTGGTAAAGTAGTCGGGTTGGATACCTGGGTAGGAGGGGAAAGGGTCTGGTTGTTTGAAAAATATTAAGGTGGAAAAAAAGAAAATTTGTAGGTCAGTATCAGGTTGTATGTTGATGGAAAATGAGTCGCGCTAGTAACACGTATGTAGTTACAGAATTAAATCATTAAAATCATTAACACAACGTTCTAAATTAATTTAATCCCATTGAGTGACTTTTTCATGAAATATTTATTTTAATGGCATATCAATTTCGCGGGCTACCTTGGCGCTTCCATCTTAACGAATAGAATTCGTTATTTAAATAAAGGCGAAGGAGAAAGATAAAGAAAATGAAAAAATAAATAATTGGGTCAACAATTACATTAAGGATGTTATAGTGAAGCCCTTATCAACTTTTCAGCTATCTGGTGAAAACTTATCAATGAATAAGTTAGCAACGATTGAAACTTCTTGAAAAATCTGGGCTCGATTTGACAGTAATAGTGCAGTTGCGCATGGTTGTATTCACATGAACATTTTCGCGCTAGTTATTAGAGTATCCCTGGTGACCGTAGCAACGAGTTGACGACGTGATCGCTCTTCCATGATAGCTGTAAAGATAGAAGTGCAGTCGTACCAGGTTGGTGCCTGTTCCTGGAGTCGAGCGCGGTGTCTAGCGCGCGGCGCAGGTGCGTGAGCTGGTCCAGCAGCGTGTCGGCCGAGCGCGCCACGCCGCCCGCCGCGCGCAGCCCCTCCAGCTCGCCCGCCGCCAGCGCCAGCGCCTCCGCCTCCGCGCCGCGACCCTCGGCACCCGACACTACATGGAAGAACATTTGTAATAACTGCCATTTGAACATGTCTTCTTAAGCACTATCTTTTATAAACTTAAATTACACTCCTTTTAAGTTTACCTCTAATAGCAAAAACCCAAAAGCAACTTTGTTGTAGCGATTATAAAGATCACTGTAATTTTAACACTTTTCAGTGGCAGAACATAGCGATTTTGACAGTGACGCAAAGTCACAGGTTAAACAACTGTGAACAACCTATATTTTTTGCGAATTGATGATAAATGTAGAACATTCTAAATTATAAAATTTTAGATAAAAACAACAGTCAGTGGTGTAAACCGGAAATATAGAGTAACAGTCGACAACAACAAGGCTGGTGAAACAAAAATCAGTTGTGGCTCCTCAAACATCCCCCTACTTCGACATAATGTTTTTCGGACTTGCAGAAACGCTCCGGGACACCTGCTGCCATGGCCCACCTGGAAGACCCTAAACCGATTGCGAAACCAGGTGGGCCGCTGCAGATACAACCTGGTCCGGTGGGAGTATTCCGATGAAGCCATGTGTGACTAAAGTGCCTCAACGCAAACTATGATTCTCCTCCTTTCCTGCACAATGTGTGGTCCCACATGCACTTTCAGGCACTGTCTGAGGCCACCACCAACGCCATCGAGGTGGCAAAGTTCTAGCCAAAACTAATTTAATTTAAAAAAAATGGAAATCATCGACTCGACGAAAAAAATTGAGTAATACAGGGTGGAAACTTTCAAAAGGGCAGTAAAGGGATGGTCTTAGGAGACTTTCCATATTTTTTTATCGTGAAATTTTGATCCCCATTACCAAGAAAAAATTAGAGTTAGCTAGAAAATGGCAATTTTACACAAAACATTTTTTTTTTATGCCAATCTATCCTGTTTCTAATGCTGATCAAAAACTTCTATGGGACCAACACAGGTTGGAGTACTAAAAAGTAAGAAATTGTCGTTGAAAGTTTCCGCCCTGTATATTCGATCCAAGAAGATTTTCAAATCGATTAATACCAAATTACTTACATACGTCGCAATTATGAAAATATCCTCTGCAAGGACAGTTTTAAGGTCTATAATTATCTTGAACTAATTAAATGGTCTTAATAAAGGAGACTTACCATCGTTCTGCCCAGCGTGTTCCAGCAGCACTCTCTCGGCCTGCGTGCCGTTGACGGCGCACACGTGGTGGTAGATCTGCGCGAGCATCTCCGCCGCGGACAGCAGCGCGGGGCCTGCCGTCGATAGTGCACGACCCGCTCCTACGGAAGGTAGAATATCGAATAAACAAATGGTGACATTGTTTGACATCCCATGAGTTTGATATTCAAGACATATTATACTCGTACTTCATTTCATATCTAACTAGCTGCAATGCCCAGTTGCTGAACACGTATGTAGATTTCCACAAGAACCGTTTTTTTTTTACATAAAAAGTATCTTACATGTGGGAATAGTTTAGTTTTCTATTTATGTGCAAGACTTTTTATAATCAGATCAGTATTTCCAGAAATTAGCTTTTACAAACATACAAAAACTTCCTTTATTATATTCTAATAGCTACATAAGATCTTACCTCCAGCTAGCGTCCTCAACAAATCAGCGTCCGCCTGCAGCGCCGCACAGCGCACCTCGGCCTCGGCCACGCGGTCCGCCAGCTGCGCCAGCGCCGCCCGCTGCAGCGCCTGCGCCGACGCCGCCGTGCCGTCCGCCGGCACCGCGCCGGACGACAGCTCGGACAGCAGCGCGGCCAGCCCGGACAGCTCCCCGCCGGACACACGCCACCAGGTCAGCCATTTGGCTGCGCGAGCTGACACGCCGCCAGATTCTACCTTTTCGTCGTCCTGAAAAAATTTGGAAGAAAATTGTGCAAAAAAGTTTTGTATGGCTGGAAATAGCGCTTACATCGACTGGGTTCGAGTTATCCATTCGAGGTTTGCTCGCAAGGCGGTTCGGTCGGTCTAGACCCGGCTATATACCGATATTTTGTTACGAAATAAATTACTTATGAATTAATATGGCCAGGGCGATAGGTATAGCATTTCATAGGCTACACTATGAAATGTAAAATGTAAGTACATAATCAATGATCAAAATAAATAGTGAGTATATTGGTACGCGACTCCGTAACACATTTCCAGCTCAATTTTTTTGCTTAGATTCGGCCTTTGTTTTCACCCATGTTTACTGACCCAGATTTCATTTCCTACTTTCACATTTCTGCCTGTAATTTTCAAGTTCATAATACAATGCCACTGACCAGAGGCGCGCAGTCGGAATGCAGGGCGTGTAGTGCAGTGACTCTGGAAGCTGCGCGCGTAAGACCAGCGCGCAGTAGCGCGGCCGCCGCGCTCTCACTCTCTGCCGTCACCTGGGCGCTGCGCATCGATGCTTGTAGTTGACTCTGTAAAAGACGACGACTATATTAAAACCATATAATATGAGGATATCAGTTTATAAATAAATAATTTGTTCCATAGCATAATCCGCCTACAACATTCCCACGGGTGCGACACAGGCCTCCTTTCTGTAAGAGAGTGGGGTATAAATATAGTCCACTACGCAGGTCGTGTGGATTGCCTTTAAACAACTTATAAAAAATGCGACAGTGAAGAATCGTCAAATCGGCCCTAATCACAGAGAAATCGGTGAACAGACGCCAGCAGGTCAAGCTACCCGAAACTGTCAAATTTTCCCAATGAACCTTGAACCTAATGTTTTAGCGATAAAGTTGAAATCGATTAAAGAAATTTGACCGATTGTAGTAGCTTGATGTGCTGGCGTCTGTACATATGTACATAAAAAAACCAGCCAAGTGCGACTCGGACTCGCGCACGAAGGGCTTCGTACAATTATCTATAAAAACGGCAAAACATCCATGTCTGTTGTATGGGAGCGCCAATTAAATATTTTTTAATTCTGTTTTTTTAGTATTTGATGTTATAGCGGCAACAGAAATACATCAGCTGTGAAAATTTAAACACTAACTATCACGGTTCATGAGAATACAGCCTGGTGAAAGACAAAAATGAAAAACAAAAAATGTGTTTTTGTTATAAGTACCGTATATACTTTCGTATGCATTCAATAAAAAGCTGTTATGTTGATATTACAAACAGACACTTCAATTTTATGTATTTGTAGTATAGATAATTTCACGCTAACGAAGGTCTTGGGCAACAGCTAGTATATAATATAGTATATAAGCTATAATAAGTAGCTAAAACAGGACAGTTATTCAACAGTTCCCGGTCTACAATTTTAATTAACATGCCATAGATAAAGCTTTGGCTATAGCTAAAACCAATTGAAAAGTCTGTAATCCAGACACTGACAAGCGTACATTGCATAAAAGATGACACAATTTTGACTCATAGCCCCCGAAAGCTAAATTGGTACGTAACATCCAGTCTGCAGTTACCTCGAGTTATTTAATTAGTATCAATTCCCAAATCTCATGAAACATTCCAAGTAATCACGCTGAAGTTCACGAATGAGGTCAGTTTCGTTAAGCGAGACTTAAATATGCATACAGAATGGAGTGGAGTCAGCTTGAATTTTAGATGAACGAAACAACTGGTTAGTTTGAAGTGCTCATAAGCTGAAAATCTTGCTAGTATTTTAACTGGATAATAATGAAATAAGGCTGGTTTTCGTCCAGTACTGGACTAAGATGAGTCTAGTTGATAAATACTTAATCAAAATTAAATGAAATACCTACTTTATTTTACAGAACAACAACGTCTATTCATACGTAACACGCCTATGGATACGGATCACGCCTGTAATCCCCGAAGGGTTAGGCAGAGGTGTATCTAATATTACACCCACATTTCGCCAGTTCTGTTTAAGTCCCATGTTAAGGAGAAAGCCTATTGCCATCAACCGGGCACAAATCCAGACACCGTGGCTGCTACTAGGAAATTCTAATGGAAAATTCAATAACACTTAATACCCGAGAATCGAACCCAGGAGCTGATGCTCAGCAACCGCACTTGCGACCACGAGGCCAACGGCCCATGTGGGTTATATTAAGATACATATTATTAGACCAAGGAAACGTTGAATGGATTGTGTGAGGAATGAAAGCAAAAGGTGTAAATAATAGCGTGACGGTTGACAGAAGAGAATGGAAGAAAAAACGTGTTGCGTCGACCCCAAGTAACATGGGACCAGGGCAGCAAGATGATGATGATATCAATAAGAACGATGTTAATCTCTGGTCATGCATGATGTCTACTATGTTTTTATTTACAATACAATTTTTATTGAAAGTATAACTTGTAGCAAGGGGACACGCTAACTGGTCGTACTTTGCGGATGACGGTGTCAAACAGTCAAAACCTGAAATAAATTCGTGAGCAAACCATAAAGGTACAATTCTGAAGAGGCTTCTGGTACTTCTAAATAACTCTCGAATTTGTTACTGCAGTTTGCGGCAGCAGTCGCTTCCGGAATTGAATCTTAAACTTGTTCAAACAGCATTGTTCTCCTGCCCTTATCCCAATTTATTTGTGGTCGGCGCAGCATGACTTCCTCTCCCATACTTCTCTATTACTCGTCATATCATCCTTCACACGGTTCATCTATTGTTTCTTTGGTCTTCTTCTACTCTAATAGCCTTCTACATTCATTCCAAAAAACAACATTTTCCTCATTCCTCCGCATCACATGCCCTTACCACTATAACCGATTACCACAAAACTTTTCAGTAACCGGCGTCACTTTCAGACTTCCTCTTATGTACTCATTCCTTATTTTATCCATTCGCGTTACACCACACATCCCCCTTAGCATTCATATCTCAGCCACATACAATTGCCTTTCGTTCATCCCTTTTGTGGTCCAACATCCATAGATGATAGCAGAAGACAAAACACGTTCAAACTTAAGTGCTATTTAAACAACCTTACGTCTTACATTTCGATGTCGTATCAATTTCACAAGAGAATATGTCACAAGAAAAGTTATCATCTAAAAATTATCACTAACAGTAACAAAACAAAACTCACATTTTCATTATGTGCCTGTTCAAGTTGCTTCTCAAGTCGTGATATTTCGTGCAGGTGTACTTCGGAGAACAGGTCAGCGTGGTGGTCGCCCATCGCGTTGGCGAGGTCGGCTGATGATGACCCGCCTGGTTCACCCTCGTCTTCTGTGCCATCGTCTGGCATACCTGGCAAGAAAGAACATGATTTGAAAGTAAATTTTGGGGAGCAATAGCGAGGGTACCGCGTATCCTTAGTAGTTCTTTGGTGGTGTAGATATAAGTGGAAGAAAAAATGAAGGGTTCCGTACCATCATAGTAGAGGAGCCTCCTTATATATTTATTTTTGTTATAGCAGCACCACAAATACACATACTGTGAAAATTTCAACTGTCTACCTATTACGGATCATGAGATACAGCCCGCTGACAGACAGACGGACGGACGGACGGAAAGACAGCGGAGGCTTAGTAATAGGGTCCAGTTTTACCCTTAGGCTACGGAACCCTAAAAAGAAGCAAAAATCATCAAAATTCTTATGAACTCTCAATTTACCTTTTGGATGATTTGAGTCGACCATTGTACCTTTTTTTTTAATTATAACTACTGAAGCAATATAACATAATTTATTTTAAAACAAATACTAAGAACTAACGATTTTAAATTTATTTGTATTTGATGCTAGTCGAAGAGGGTAGTTAACTTTTAAAACAACAAACTGACACCAAAATATTCGTTCTAAATTCAAAGGTAAAGAATTCATACTCAACATTAGTTTTAAAATATTTCTTCTATATTTTTAATAGTTTCGTTTGAATCCCTTGGAGATATTGATAAATGTACATTTAAAATTATTAATACTTATTGATTTAAAATACTGAATCAAATAAAACTGAACGCGACGTGTTTTAGTCTTTGATCGTTTTAATATCAAGCAAGATTTTCGTAGTATTATGTCATACATAACACCCAGGAAATCAGCATAAGTTCCGTTTTATCTATTGAAAGAAAGAAGTAAACCATTTCTGACCAAGAGTATAAAAGGACATTTTGACACTTGAATGATATTGCCATCGCCAGGGTAGCCCGCGAAATTCAAATTTTCTTACGTTGTTGTAATTTGCCGGTCTAAAAATATTTGGGAAATTGTATTTAAAAACAAAATGGTGGTGCGTTAGTTCGGATTTTGGTCACGCGCCAGAAAATCAAACAATATGCAACTTTAATGGTAGATCCGCTAGTGTGTTAACTATGGGTAAGTTCAAAGCGATTTCTGCCAGATCCTTCTACCTATCTATCCTGTACCTTAGTTATAACTGCACACGAATCTTTTGGCGTGTGGATAAAATAGGAACTTACGTCGCAAACTTTTTCAATCCATTTCACATAACATTCACCAATTTTGGAAAACATCCCTCCCTGTCAACATGATTTGAGCGCCAAAAGACCCATGCAGCATTAGTAATTTGTTCGTCAACTTACCTCGTATACTGTACGCCAAGTTAGTAATATTGTATGAGGCTTCCCTGCTAATGTGAGCATCAAGCTCCTTCTTAGCGGCGAACTTGGCTTCTCTCTCAGCTTGCAGCGCTTCGAGCGCTTCAGCCAGCTGTCGTTCAGCGATGCGGCGCAGCGCTGCGGTCTCTTCAGCCATGGCACGCGCATTCTCAGCCTCTTCGCGTAGTTGTCTGACTTCATGTTTTAGACCTTCGAATTCGACCTAGAAGTAGCATTAATGTCGTTAGCTGTATAATGCTAGAGTGTCATTTTGCAAGTGGTTCGATAGATGAAGATATCGGTGACGAAAGACTTTAATCAGTTCTGTTGCTATCTCTTCATCAGTTACAGGTAGGACACTATTTTCAGTTCTGTTGGCCCAAAACTTCGCCACTTTTATGATTGTCGTTTTCGGTGGCAGCGCAGAAACTTTGACTGTATTGCTTCGTTTTGAAAAATTACTGTTATTGTGGCTTTTATTTAGGTAGACCCAAATCTTGCGGAGCAGCGAGATCATTTCTAATAAAGGAGCTGAAGTACTACTCGTACTCCTGAACGACGCCGATAGGTCGCCAATACCTGAGAATTGAACTCAGACCATAGGTATAGTCCTTATTAAGGTATTAATAAACATAAAGATCATTGCTGAGATAGGATCTGTTAACTTATCTCCGAAAACCTCAGGAATTTCGCGACCTAAGTATCGAACCCAGACCATTATGTGTCCATACGGTAACTTAAGATACAAAACCATTTGAATTGACGGCTCCAATAAATACAAAATTCTTAAATACTGCATTCTCTAAAGGTCTGGAAAATTCAATAGTCCATAAGTTCTAGATTCGATTTGCATAGAGATATATGAGCCAATCAATTAGGTGGCAGGTTTCGCGACTAGCGATGGGCACGGCTCCAAAGTTGCGCGTAAAATGTCAATAGCGCACTAAACAGTATCTATGGGCAATTGGGACGTGAATAAGTTGGTGGGCGAATATTTTTTCGAAATTGTGATGGAGGAAACTGCCTATGGATTTTAGGATACAACTGCCAATGTATGTTATTCTTTACAATAAAAAAATAGATTGATGGCCTACATACTTCATTATCCTGAATAAAATAACCAAGCATCAGTATGTAACTGTCATCTTAATGAAGTCGTTTTATCAGTAAAAAAACTAGCACTCCGGGAGTGCCGGCAGAAGTGAAAACTTGATTATTAACGTTGAGCATGTTTGATATTTTGGAATGGTTAGGGAATAATTTTGCACCAATTGCTTTATCAGTATAAAAGTACTATCATTTATGGAAGTGCCCTTAGACTGCCTTAGTACGGGAACCAGTGTCGCCAAACTCATACACTTGCAAATTAAAATGAACATTCCAATACACAGAAAACGATAAAACATAGCAATGATGCAACTGTAATATTTTATTTATAAACAAATTACTGTCCTTGAAAAAGCACTAACTTATTATGTATAATTCTTATTTTCGATTGTGGTTCAAAACATTGTTTGGTACTATGGTGAATACGGGTTTCGAAGTAATGCATTGCGATTGATTTAATGAGGAGAGTTCTGTGATTCCCTATAAAAGGCTGACTGTCGAAATGGTCATTAATAAATATATTAATATTGGTACGTGTGCATTCCTTGTAACACGATAATATAAGTGTTGACATCACATTTTTCTCATTAAAAAATGAATTTCCTTTATGTGAACGCGCTCGAAATATCTTTTCTGCCAATTCACAGACTTTATTTAAGTCAGTAGAAGGATAAATAAGGCCTCCTTTGTCTCTTCTAGCAATGATTCCGTGTTTTTTTTGTTTAAATTTATTCATGACCATGGATACATGTCCTTCAGTCGTAATGATTCCGTGATACTTATCTGTGATCAAAGCCAAAAGACAATCCTCACATTTAATAACTTTCCTCAACTTTCTTGCAATAAAACCAGCAATATAGGTTATTATTTCTTTAGAATAAAGAGTAAGCCTAGAAGGATCTGTTAAATAATCATGATCTATGTTGATCATAGGATCACATCCTAAAGATTCATGCGGTAGCAGCAATCCACAAGTTTCTTATTTCGGGTTTATTCGGAAATCTGAAAATTTAATAAGATTTTTTATTATCTTTCATTTTTTGCGTCAGGTGAGTGCAGTTATACGAATTAAAATCGTATAATACGTGTGTTACTAACATAGATTTTAAGTAGTGCGTATTACTAATATCATATGAATCAAGGTCGGAAGAGTATTTTTTTATAGACATTGCATTATTCGGTATTACCCATATTAAAGGGTAAATTCCCCGTCAAAAAGTGGCAACACTGAATTTTGAGGTAAGATAATAAAATTATTGCAAAAATCACGATTATACGAGATTTATCCATTAAACGAATTAGTTGGTACATTACTGCGACTATTTTATGAGAAATAATAGGACACAAAGCGATTGAATACTTAAAAAGATCTAATACTTACGAGTGAAAGGACAGTCCAGCAATCTTCATCAAACTATCACTTTTACAGTTTATTACACTGCACCTTACCATTTTGCACAGTTGCACAAATGTACTGTTGTCGAATTAAGCTCGAAAAGATCATATAATGTGTATAATTTCGATGCAATTGTTAATAAACAAATTGGATGTCAATCTGGCACCGCCACAAACGTCAAACTTGTTGTGCACTGACAATGATGTGCTCAGCCGACACGCTATAAGGGACAGAAATATTTATACTCTGTCTCTTTTCTTTGCTAGTGACGTTTATATGTTCTTCTTTTTCTTGTGCGAATGCAAAGGAAGATATCCAGCAGTCTATAGAATACTCTGTCTACGGTTTTTTCTATTCCGTGTTTATCCCTAAAGCATTAGGTTCAAAGTTGATTGGAAACATTTAAAAATTTCTTTAAATGATTTTAAACCATAAAATGTTGAAGGTTAAGTTCAAAATCGTCTACTCTCCATCCGTCTTACGCTTTTTCCAAATTTCTTTAAATGATTTTAAACCATAAAATGTTGAAGGTTAAGTTCAAAATCGTCTACTCTCCATCCGTCTTACGCTTTTTCCAAATTTCTTTAAATGATTTTAAACCATAAAATGTTGAAGGTTAAGTTCAAAATCGTCTACTCTCCATCCGTCTTACGCTTTTTCCAAATTTCTTTAAATAATTTTAAACCATAAAATGTTGAAGGTTAAGTTCAAAATCGTCTACTCTCCATCCGTCTTACGCTTTGTCACGTGTCCTGACGCGAGTGTCCTGACGCGAGTTTAAGATTTTATACCCATTACAGAACAATTTTTTTAAAGTGCTCAACGCCGCTAAAGAAGTTTTCACTTCAAAAATCATATAAGTTAACCGTGTATATAGAACGGTGTAGCACCGTATCTTATAGCCTGACCTTTGTTAGACCACCTTGCTCATCTGATTTCAGCAGCATTACCTGCGAGTTCTCTTAAAAAGGTTAAAATATCTTAATAATAAATAGATGTGTATAGAAAATACATAAAATAATACATAGATGACTAACCTGTGACGATCTAAGCGCGGATACTTGCTTCTGCAGCGATATATTCTCGTCTTCCAAGTCCCCTATGTCCACCAGCAGCCTCTGTTCTCTCTGGCGTGCCTCCCGGAGCTCTGCCCTTAGGGCTACGCGCTCCGACTCGCGGGACTGCTTGTCGTGGCCGAGCTCTGAGCTTTCGGCTAGCAAGCGATCTCTTTCGCTTACCACGCGGTCTAGTTCGTGACGTAACTGTGAAAAAAATAACCAATGAAATAAGCCTTTGTTAAAGTTCGTAAAAGGGGACAAGTGTGCCAGGCGGCGTAGGAATTTTTAATTAGTAAACATTAATTAAAAATTCCGACGCCGGTCTGCCGATAATTAAGAAAAAACCGCCTTTGCCCGACCTGGGGATCAAAGGCCCCACGCTCAGTCAGTATTTGCACTTTTAAAACCAGCGTGCAGCGCAGCAATAAAATAACAAAAAAGACAATATTTCAAGTAGTCTTAGTCTCATAAAAAATTGCCAACATTAAATACAACATGTACTTATGAAGAATATAAAAACATTAACAACCAATAAATCAAGCTTGTATACAATTTGAACAGTACCTATAAAGGTGTTCGAAACGCGATAAAACGCTATTGATGGAAACGGAACGTGTAAACGATTTAACGTCACGGAGTTTTCATTTACGACGTGAAAAACCTCGAGGATAGAATACACGCGATGTTCAATTGTTTAGTTGTTTTACTATTTTTAGGCTGCGTTTCCAGTAAAGGATATGTGCTTAAAAGTCACCAATCAGATAGTTAGCTTAGCTCAAGCTGAAAAAAAGAAGCGATATTAGAGTATGGTTTCACCCACATCCCTCCCTCGCTACGGCTCCTCGCCCATGTCTGCCGCAAAAACGCAGCCTAAGGCCCAGGAGTCTCCCAAAGCGGAAATATGCGTTGCGCAGAATTGCAAGATTTAAGGTCACACATATTAACTCGGAAAGGGATCGTCACCATATAAACTCGAGCCATTCAGTATTCTTTGTATGAAACTCCCTACTGTAACGTACACTAATCGGAATCGTAACGTAATCGCCTCGCCCTCGCGGCTTCGGGACAACCTCACGATACGAGTTAGTGTCGAATTTAAATTGCTTTATTCACTTAGTTTTGTTTCATTATTAGTCCCGCTGTTCAGTTAATCGTATTACTTTTACTATACACCATTATTTTTAGGTCGTTCTGGAACCGAATACCATTAACTCGATCATCGAACTCGAAACGATTGGGACTATTTTTTTCAAAAAGTAACAATAAAAAAAAACACGAAAGAATAAATTTAATGTTTTTTTTTTTGTGAAATAATGAGAATCGATCGATGAAGAATTTTTCAATGGGTATCGTTCGCATGTGTTGCCGATCGTGGATAAGTTTTACACACACATATGCATTTGAGTTCTCTTTTAGATTATTACAAATTATTATTATCCAATCCTAATAAGACTGGGGAGCAATTTGTTAGAAGAAAACTGTACAAATAATATAAGGTGAAAGCAAATTAGGGGAACTTCTATGTAATGCGTTACATGTCGGCAGAGTCGTCAGATGTCTGATAGTCCGACAACCAGACTTACCAAGGTGTAAGGTGTGTCCTCTGAGTTTTCGGATTCATGTGCGTATTGTTTAATTATCGCTTGCTTCGGTGAAGGAAAACATCGTAAGGAAACCCGCATGCCTGAGAGATATTTCTCGATGTTAAAGCCAAGTTAGAGGCTTAGAGGCCCATGGGCGGTATAAAAACTGACACTAGGTTAGGTCCTAATCACAAATAAAAAAAAAGAAATAGAATCAAATACGAGTGGCTATTGTCCAGCAGTTGGTTAAGATAAGTTCAGTTGATTAAATAGATTAGAGAAACCTTTCTAGACGGAACATTTGGCAGTAAGGCACGATGTTAATCTCTGGTCATACATAATAACCATATGATAGTTAAAAATCCAAATAGTTTTTCTAGATAAAACTTGCAGCAAGCCGACGTGCTGCGTATGGTTACACATTGGAAGTAGGTGATGGCGCTTTAGACCTCAGCCTGTTCTGAGGCCCATGGGCGGGATAAAAACTCTGACACCAGTTTAGGCACTAACCACACGAAAAAGAAAAAGAACCAAGGTGTATCTTCATACCCAGTAATTGGGCTGTGGACCTGTAGAGGTCAGATAGGCATCCCTCAATGTTAAATACTGGTATTCAGCTTTATACGGTAAGACTTAAAGCCGATTCCAACAAAGTTAGAAAAAAGATAGGCAGATGATACTGACCTGTACCTGTGTTTCCACAGTAAACTTAATTTGCCCTTGAGTAACTCGGAAGAAGAGAGAGGCAATAAAAACATCAACAACGCCGTACGTAGTATCATTTAACGACTATATTCCCTCCCATTAAGTCTTCATTGTACGTAACGGCCTGTGGGGTTAGGGCCGCTAACGTTGATGTACGGCTTGATACCATAAAGCGACGGTGAAACAGCGACGATCATTATTTTTTATTTGTAATTACTTTCACCCTTTTTGAGTGTAATTAATGAACTGGTATCTACCACACCCATTACGTTCTACATTTCTCGTTCTTTTACATAGAATGTGTGTGTACGTTAATTGTAAAACTTCATGACAATACAAAAATAAATCGACCTTTCTAGTTCGACGTTCGATATGTAGGGTTTTAAGTGAAGGCCGTTTCAACGGTTCAACCTTGGTTCAATTACTTTTTCAAACGTCACGATTCTAGGTGAAAAATATACACGAACTAGCATCATTTAATCATAGGTTTCCTGTGATTGACAACCAACTATGGTGAAGTGACAGCCGTTGGTTGTCATTAGAAGATCGTCGCAGAGCGTAACCTTTTGCATCGCTTGACCAGCATAAAGATCCGGAGTACGGGTTCCGATAAGAATGAGCCCACACTAGTCCCACTGCAGGTACACAGGCTAATCTATAACGCGACCCCAGCGCACATTGGCGAATTCCTTTTCCTTGATTTTTGTTTTCCTTCATCATTCTGAGAGCAGTCGTGATAAGTCGGGCCATTATCACTTAGCAACCATAACTAATGACCCATAGAAACTTCTTGTTCCTCCTCACACTTCAAACCTATGAAGATCTTACAGAATGTCACCTCACAACCGCAGCGACCGTTAACCTCATTTAGTACACGACCTTAATAAATGTTTACATGCAATTCATTCAATAGTACAAGTAGTGGGCTGTGAGCACTCTAGTGATGAGCCCCGCCCATTTCGCAAATGGACACCGACAGGGAGCGGCCGATCGTAAACGTAACACGGTCAACCCTCACTTAGGTCAATAAGCTAACAGAAAACTACACCTAGGTATCGTAATGTAATGTAAACATAATGTGCTGTAAACATTTAATTACAGGTTGGGTTTTTGACCAAAGTTAACACAGTAGGAAGAATAAGAGTATGACGGGAAAGAAGTAATAGTAACTGTTGATGCTCCATCATGCAGATTTTACTGGTATCTAGAATTGAAGTTTCTTTTGAATGACTGTTTTAAGCTTTGACGGTTTATAACTAAACTTGCAGTCACTCACAGGATATCTTCCGTGATTTTCAATAATTCTGAGCTCCAGATTTTTCAACGCTGTTTCTTCCCGCGATCGCGCTTGCAACAGCATCGAGAAATTGGGAGCTCAGAATAACTGAACATCACGGAAGATATCCTTAGTGACAGTGCAAATTGAGTTTCTTTTTTCTCTGGTGCTGGAATCACGAGAGATTTTTTGAAATTTGATTCGATAAATTGACATTGTGCCCTTCCTCCCTTTATCAAGGAGGTCGTAAAGGCGAAGAAGGGCAGAAGCAGTAAAATGACACAACGTTAAAAGATATCGCATCTCACCCTTACTTAGCGTTTACGATCAGCAATTACTCTTTTGTAGAATTGTAATTATCTTTCAAGGTCGCTTGTAGTCAGGTCATTTATAATTCATGAATAGAACATGAATAAAGGCAATCAATAGTACTCGACGCAGTTTCAACCCTATCGATTTTCATAGAAACCGACTTCATTCGCGCCAGGTGTGTGACTCATAACTACGTAGACTTATTTATGTCATTGCCATTCTTAATAAGCCTGTCGCACAGCCGTTTGGTATTAAGCAGCTTCCGTCATCCGTCTAGATGACATTCGCCACATGGCAAGTATGCTGTATTAACTTCAATTGCCTTTGAGTTAAAGTAAATCTCGATCTAAACTTTTTTGTTGTTCAAAATCCGAAAAAAAATAAAAAATCTGGCCTTTGGCCTACATAATTATACTTTACATGGTATAATATAGATATACTGACAACACTAAAACTAGAATCTACAAATCTGATAACCCCGAATGGACACGTCTGGCGAAGAATTAAGAGGAAAGCAAAAGAAACAAGAAGACTAAGCGGATAAAGATGTGGAACAATTTGATATAGGTAAGTAACAGGTTGCGTGATACACCATCCACACTTGCAAAAATTTTGTCATAAAGCAAATTCTGGCGATAGTTTGTCAGCACGCAACAAATAGGATGTCAAAGACGAAATGAACTTGTCATTGCCAATAACATTGTCACACGTCCTGTTCGTTCTAAGCCAATAAAATCCAGCGTATAGCCCAATCATATAGAACACAATAAGGCTAGGTTTTTACCAAAGCGGAGACGACAGGAGCGGAGCCGTGCAAAACTTGACCAATCACTGGAGCGACTAGAGACGCGATGTGGATTTCAACCAACGTGAAAATTCGATTGCCTCACGTCTCGTCGTCTCTGTTACGGTGTAAACCAGTCCTTAGTGTACAGGCACATAGCCAGCCACGACGACGGACGATATAATGCGTTCTGACTGGTCTGCCTCTGAGTCAGGCATTGTAAACAAATCTCTTACAAGTGATAAGAGAATCGACCTACAGGCCCGCGAGCACCGGCACTTACTCATACTTCGTGACTCCGGTTATACGTGATTAATTAACAAAGTGGAAGAGCTTCATGGTGGAATTAACACGTTGAATTCAATAAATAATGTCATTAATTTCTCGAGGTAAAGTGATACTTGACGAACTAGACGGTTTCATTAGTGATTATAGTCCAGAAAAGCCTTGAGAAGTGGAAGAAGTGGAGACAGGCTTTTGCCCAGCAGTGGGACAATAATTGACAGTATGGATTGATATAATAGAACAGTGATTGTAAAATAATCTTCGTCAGTGCTCCTAGCCTATTGTTGGACAATGAGGCCGTTAAGTTCGAATTACTTAGATGGACAAACAAGACATTCAATTTCTAAACCACATTAGAGAAAATAGAATTCCTTACAAATAAGTAACCGAATAATAGTGTTCAGAACAATTCCCTATCGAGACATTATCTCACAAATAGTCGCGACATAAAAGGACCCTATTGAATGAATTCATAAATAATGCATGTGCGAGACATAAAGTTCGGGCCGGGACAACTTTATGTCGATAAACCCGTAAATGGAGATTAAATCTAGCGGTAGTTGTTCTGCTGGCGAGCTGCCAGCAACCAAACAAGTGTCAACTGTATTCCATTATTACTGTAAACACTCCTTGACGTGAAACACGAGTAAGTACGCCTACCAACCTCCCCTTCGAGACACTCAGTTGAATAAACACGAAATAATAACACATCAATACCTCGTCTCCTTCATTCATTTTTCAGTGTCGCCGACAATCTACGTGCACTACACTAAAACATATTTACACACATTCACTTGGCACACGCACTAAATATTCGGCATAATTTAAAAGACACTAATGCACAGAACTCGTGTGCATTGCTAAAAATCTACACACCATTGAGTAATGCGTGGATACGCGAATCAAGGCCGGGCAAATAAAAATGTATTTCTGGATCAGTGTTATGGATTCCCGACGGTTGCGCTTACGCCATTCGGAGGATTACATCACGGACGAGAGGTCTATTTGGTTCGCGGGTATATAAGCTGCTGAAACGCCGATTACTTGTGATTAACCACGGTTAGCAGTATTTTCTGCGTTGGAAATAATGTAGAGGAGTACTTCAGGACAACAAGTAGTTGTAGTGTGTTGTAGGGGCGTCTCGCGCGCACTGCTCTGAGGGTCCGCGCATGATTCACGCCAATTGCTCCCATTTCATTAAACCGAGCGTAGGCATGCTGTCAGATGTGTCTCGGGAAAATTGTTAAATGAGATAATGAGAAGCTCGTCATAACTTAAAATTAAACTGTTTTACATCAGCAGAAGACATCCGCCTGTGCAGTTAGTGAGTGTGCAGCTGTTTGTCACCGGCTATGATTTCACAACGCTACTTCAAAGTTATTTCAAATTTCCCTTATCAGTTGTAGCAATTAGTCATGCTATCGGTAATAGGTATTAATTTGCACAGTGTAGGTAGGTATCTAAACATACCTGATAAATATAATAGTCATAAATCTATAGTTTAAGAGGGAACAGGGGCTGCGATTCTCCATACAAATTTTGACGAAATTGTCGTTTCGTATTCTCCTTTTTCTTCCTGAATAATGCCTCTAGAGCAATCATTTATTTTTTTCATAAAATCAAGGTCTATTGTAAACACGTACCTATCATTTCTTTTTTTTTCAGCAACTAATTAAAGTAAAGAAAAATGACAAAAAATGCCCCACTTTTACTGCCGTGATTAGAGGACTACCAGAAAAATTCGAAAAATTTTAAAACATAAAAGAAATTTATAGGAACCTAGACATACTCTTTCTTGAAATTTTAATATCAAAAATAATTGAATCGGCTCACGTTTACGAGGAGAAAAAAGGAGAATACGTAAAGTCTATCTCGTCAAAATTTTTTGTGGTATATCGGTCTGAGCTTCAGCTGTCCCTATCGCACTCGTGAAGTGCGATAGGTACAGCAGGCTTGACGCAGCGCGTCGGCAATAGTTTCTTCAAATACCTATTTTTCAAATTCCTCGCAGGTCCTGTTCCCTCTTAAGGTGTCTTCTTCTATATTCGCTCGGATAGCTGAAAGGTCAAAATGATTCCACAAACGTGCAGTCGATTATATTAATTACGTATACTTACATAAAACTACAAACAAATCTACATCGTAAAATCTGTTATATAAAACTTTAAAAACCGTATCAATCTTTAGTTACTTAACTTCGATCGAGACGCAGTGAATAAGTTTCCGGAACAAAAACCGATAACACAAATAATCGACTGTGATTCGATTTATGATTGCTACAGCTAGGTCAACAGGTTTTCTTTGAATGAACAATATTGTTTGCGGCGAAAGTTATTTTACAATTAAATAGAAGAACATGTCATATTTCTGGACAGAATTTATAAAAGAAAAAAATTACAAGATTTTCAAATACTTCGATTAGAAGTCCTTCTTTCTTTTTTAGCCGATTTCGCGGCAAATTAATACTAGCCATCTCGAAATGCCACGTGATTTTGTTTTGTTGTACAATTTTCAACCAAATGCCACTAAAGTCGAGTTTGCTGTAACAATCCTGACTGCCAATTAGATCCTGAAAAAAATGATCTTACAATGAAAAAGTAAAAAATACCTGTTTGGATTCACTCTCCAGCTCCAAGATCTGAAGGGTGAGGGAGCTCTCCATAGCAGCGGACTCGTTGAGGAGAGCATTTTCTTGCTCTATTCCACTCCGGGCCGTTACCTTCTGAGTTGTGTCTAGTTTCATAAGAGCCTGGTGACAAGAAAAGTAAATTTTAAGATACTAAAGTAAGCTTTTCTGTAAAGACAGATAACTGCTTGGTGTGAATGTCAAAGATTATTATTAGAATATTTTACAATAACTTGTTATGTGCATTATAAATTATGATTATAATATTAATTTCTTTTTTTTTGTAGTTTATTTAATTTAAAATATTCTCAAGTAAGTAAAATCTTTTTAATTTCTTAAATTTTAATCATAATTAAAAATCATCTACTTGTAAGTATCTTTGTTTTTTTAAGTGTTGCCCCCACACTACAAATTTCTCTTGTATTATGGGTGTGTTTACAAATTTTTAAAACAAACTGCCAGATCCGGAACAACTACCTACAGGCCATACAAATATTTGTTATGGGCGGGAAGCAGCGCTGCGGCGGGAAAATCGCTCAGCCACTGCACCAACTGTGCCATCAAAATCTAATCAAATCTATTTGAAGCCTTGCAAAATTTCATCTGAATCTATTTAACTTTTTTGAATGATACACAACTTAACATTCAATATTATTTATATATTTTATAAGAAAGGAGTAACTAAGATAATAACTGACCACCTCACTTAGATTGACAATGCTGTGTTTTGTATGGAGACTCATAAGTTCAGTAACATAACATTCAATTGTAATATTTGATTTCAAATTACATTTAATAACTACAATCAATTATGTTTGTTCTCAACTTTTTCACATTTCATGTTCGGTAATAAAGTGATTTTAATCTTGTTGTGCAGGATATAAAACATAGCCTATGATATCTATGAGTGGTTGACAAACTTGTTAAATGTTGCAAAAATGAGAGTTACCTAGGATATGTCCTAGGTAACTCTCATTTTTGCAACATTTCGAGGCAAAAAATCTTATTTAGAGAAATTTCTTTTATTACAAACGAATTGTCGGCATGAATAATTTCATTAGTTAATACAATATGATTGTTCCACTAAATACCACGAAAAATTGTTCTCTTGTAATTAGAAATTTTCCTAATTAGAATTTCTAATTTACTAAAAGTTTTTTGTTTACGATTCTGGCTGTAGAAATTCACATACAACAGGTTAATTAATAGGTAACTAATTAAATACCATACACAACAAGTTTTAAAAAGTTTTTTTTTTAACAATTTTCCTGAAAGCAAAGCAATGTCAATTATGTTCAGACTGAAATAAATTTGGTATGCACTGATAAGCAGAGTACTGTACAAGCTTATTTATGAACTAAAGGAATATTTAACTATGATGCAGGAAAAATATTATATGAGTTTTAATTGGTGCAAGTTTAGAAAAGTTTTAGGAGTTTTACTTCTTAATGTTTTATTGTATAGTTAGAGACAAATTTTTACTATGAAATAACTTTTAGCAATAAAATAATATTTATTTTCTTAATATTCAATGTAATAGTGACTTATTCAAAAATTAGTAATTTCATCAATAAAGTTATGGAATTGTATGTAATCTAACTTTCTCATTTAGAAAAACTATTCCAAACTGGCAACAAAGTTTGCCTAACTTTTCTGAATGATAAAGAAAGTAGCAGTAATTAATCTGATATTAACGTAGCAATTACACTTATGTATAATGTATGCTGAATCCAAAGAGAAGATGTAACAAAGTAACTGTTACAGTGTATCTAGGTTATACTCATAATTTTCACTTGAGACTTTTGAAAGTAGTGCATAATATGAATAGTATAAAGACGGACTAAAATGTCTGTTTCGGCCCGTTTTTAATGTACCCATTAATGCATGAAGAGTGAAATGAGCAGAATGTAGGCCACTAACCTCTTGTGTGATTTCCAGGTCGTGTTTGGTGTTCACGTAGAGGCTCTCGAGCTCGTCGCATCGTTGCTGCAGGGAGCTCTTCTCCTCCAGCAGCACAAGGCCCAGCTGAGCCGACTGGATCTTCTCGCTGCTGGCTTGATCGAGCTCGCGGCCAAGCCTCTCGATCTCAGCCTTCAGCTCCGCGATCGATAAATCGCTTTGAGCCGCGGCTGCCATCGTGTGACAGTTAGACGGCTAGATATTCAATCTTCATAAACAAAGTAAATAATCTCAGAAAAACAACTATATAAAACGTGTAAAATCAATTGTTTCTACATTCTCTGAAAGGTAAAACGTCTTGACAGCTCATTTCAGTGTTGTCAACGCTAGTGTTTGACTCTGACACCGATGTCACGTAAATAAACTACCACAGATTATTTATTTTTTACTTTATAAAATTTTAACGAATTTGATCTATGAAAATTTTTTCTCAATTAATAGCATTGCTAGAGATTATTTTCCTTTAGTAACGTTACGTTAACGTAAGTTTAGTAGGTAGCGTATGTAAAATATTTAAATAAAATTGGATCTCCCGACTTAGGATTCAAATTTTCACTACTGGCAACAATGGAAAACAGAATAAAAAAAATAAAAGTAAAATGAGGTAAAAAACGCATTGAATCTTAATGCCAGAAAAACAACTTCAGAAAAAGAGAATTACTGATTGAACTTACTACAAAAATACCTCAATGCATAACACCAGTCTCCAGTCTTGTCTTGAATGCCTATTATAACTGTTTTTGTTATGTACCAACTGTAGCGGAAAGAGTCAACAGCCTATTTACCTTGAACTGTACTCGGCTTTGATTATGCAGAATATACTTGTATATAAAATACGCTATTTTGGTTTGATTTTTGTTTTCGGCCCAAAGAATGACTGGTCAATAATACCTCAGTATTTAATCAATTGGCCTAGCGTAGGCTACTGCTGGACATAAATCAAATTGTTCTACACCATCTTGTGGTCGTGGTCCTGGTCCTAGAATTTCGCATCCAGTCTGCCCCATGGTCCCTTTTTTTCTGATCGTGAGTTCCCCTATGTCTACAACAAACTTAGATTTTCAAAGACAGCACCGCTCTGGTAAGTCGGGTTATGGTCGGGGTACTAAAAGTTGGTTGGTTTTGTGGGGAAAAAATGAAACAAAAATTAGAAACTGTTATTTACTTTTTATTTTTTAAACACCAAATTGACAATAATTACAAATTCTGTTATCAAAATTACAACGACGAACATACAAATCAAATAAAGTGAGGGATGATAAACCGGATTGTTATAATATAACAAAATGGGATATTAACAACGCCAGACTTATGTCAGCACTATTCCGTATGAAAACACCATAATGATATTGATAATTTTTACAAATAATGAAATTCCAAACATATTAATTGCATATTAAAAATAATTTGATATCGTATTTGAAAATTAATATTTGATAATGACAAGATATAACAACACTAAAAATAGGGAATTGAACTTAGTGCGAACGCAACAAAGAAGAATAATAAAGGCTCTGCGGCAAACAACCGAAGCCTAAGCATCAAATCTTGACAGTTTAGAAACAGATAAGAAGAATCAAATCAAAATAAATCATCATCATCATTCATTTTATTGAATCATCTCCTAAAACTGGTGGAGTCAGACAGTCTAAATTTAGCTAGACTCTTGGACTTCCACTTGTACCGCTAGAATCAACAAAGGTGTTGCCAACATGGATTTATGGCTGGCAACCATAAAGGCGCATAACACCGCGGCGCAAGGATAGGCTACGCATATGTCTTAAGCTTCGCTTTGCAAGAAAATGTATGTGATTGTGTCCACTGCAAACCATGGACACGCTATGGATCAAATGACGTCATTAGTACTTGCGTGGCTTGCTCGAATAAGGCGCTCACATAGCCAACGCTGTCAACGCCATGCACGACGTGCATGCGGTACACGCTATACACGAATATTAACCCACGACTATGCCGCAGTGGGCCACGTATCTACGCTACGTTGTCAAACAAATGAATCCACGCAGCGAAAATGCGCCGCGTGCCCGTAAACAGCGTGCGCCGCGTTGGGTTAGCGCCTTAAATCCCATAGAATGTAGCTGTCATTTAAAACAATATTACATCCAAAATCTTTGTTACGTTCATACTCAACACTCATAAACACGTAGAGAAAAATAATGTTTTGCATATTAATATTGAACCAATAGATATTTGGCTCTCTAAACTATGTTAGCACCGGTATGAATATCAGATGACATGAAAAAATAACGATGATTCCCCAGTAAATTCGCTTACACTCATTTAATAATTGACCTAATTATCATACTAATCTTACTGTAAAAGGAATGATGAAATATTATTGCTATTTTATTCCACAAAGACAATTTTGGAATGACCTATTTTAATTTCGCATTAAGTCGACATTACTAGATTTATCTTCCAATTTTTACATTACTAACATAATATCTAAGTGAAACATATTGCGAACGTCTTTTTTGGTCAGTGATAGATTTACCAATAGGCCATATAAAACTGGGTAGGATTTTTAATTTCAAAAATGAATTAATCGAGACTAAAATCAAGGAGGGTGCTGCGAAATATTTCGGTTTCCCCATTCGGGACAGGAGTAAATCCACCACTGAACACAACTTAAATTATGATATCCCACAGTAGTGGTGATAAGTGATAAATAAATATTATAGGCGTTAGCAATGTGTTTCCATCTACATACATTCTCTAACTAAATAATATCATTTGAAGAAAAAAATAAAACTTAAAATTAAAGATGACTATGAAGATGTTATACTTATAAAATAAAAATTTGTAAATTTTTATTATGGTCACAACAAAATCAAATAGTTTGTACTAATCGGCATATTATAATTTATTTTGGGGAATACTATTATGAAAAATTGGCACCGAGATGGCGGGAAACGATTTAAAGCTGAGCGACTACTGTTTGTAGCGCCATTTTGTTTTTCGTATCGATTGATTTTTGTTACTAAGGGCGAATTTCTTTACTGAATTTAAACGCGAACAGCACGTTTAAATTGCATTCGAGAAATGTCAGTGTCATCATTGCTATGGAGTAGTGACAATGATAGGTTTTAAACTCAGTTTTGATGTGCTGCGTTAGTTTTTGCTGCTCTTGAACGCAGTTTCATTGTTGGAATTCGCTCTAGGCACTATTATTATTGCCAGCATGAACTTGCATAGCTATACTTCACACTTAAGTGATCGAATTTTTATTAGATTCTGATGGGATTATTGTTCCGATTCAGAACTTTAATTGGAACTGTACCATAGCTGTATCGATATAGTGTGAAGGCTGTTATTTCTTTCAAATAAAACAATTTATCACAGCAAGATCGTAGTGTGAAAAGAACCTAAGTATAATCAGTTTTACAAAGTCACAGTATACTGTTGTGAGCAAAAATTAAAACTTTGAGATTATAAGTTGAGCAACACAAAAAAAAAATTGTCGCATCACTAAAATGAGCAAATTACGTCACAACACTAAACCAATATATTATTGCTGCTCTCATGGACGATTTAAATGTGAATTATACTTTATATTAAATTAAATAATTATAAATATTGTTAAAATGTCTTTATTCTACGTCTAGTTGTACTGTTAGTAATAAAATGTTCGATCTAATGTAAGATTGAGGCATCGAGTGTGAGATAGATGGCGGTACTATCGACGTGGCTCAAAATATTAAAACTATTTATCTGTGAAATTGTTCTTGTAGGTATAGCATAA
Source organism: Eurois occulta (assembly GCA_950022335.1). Classification (NCBI taxonomy): domain Eukaryota; kingdom Metazoa; phylum Arthropoda; class Insecta; order Lepidoptera; family Noctuidae; genus Eurois; species Eurois occulta. Next base: position 13,498,998 of record OX465498.1, on the reverse strand, counting down.
ATTAAGGAAATAGACAATTAAAGTGCCGTATACTTAGTTGTTTCGACCCCTGGTCATAGTAAGAGTTAACGCCAGCGGTATCTTTTTTTTTTTCATTACAATTTCCACAATCAATAATTTTGCGATTTTTTTTTCAGCAGCGCCCTGATTATGTGACACAAGTGCCATAAGAACCACGTAGCACTAAACCCTTGTTTATAAAGCAATTAATCAAAACATGACCCACATCGTCATTGCTATCCTTTGCTATCCTCCCCTAGCGACGCCCTAAGCCGAGCCGATCAGCGAGATGCCATTCACAAAAAAAACATGGCCGACAATTTGCATTGACTGAACTCAAAGCCCAAATCTCAATTAGATCGCATAAGGCTGCCCCACAAAAAATCTAAACTTTGTATTCAAGATTTTAACCTTCTAATTTTAATTTCACTACCTGAAATATTGTTAATAGGAAACCCATCGAATCTTATTTAACTACTAGCCTGTATAACTTTCAACAAATAAATTCTGTTTATTTGGCAGTGGAGCGATCTAGAGTGCCATAAGATGGTTTTAAGGCGTCCATAGACAAGAAAACTTCTATGATGTGGCGTTTATGGTTACTTTAACTGTTATTGCGATAATTTACGTTAGATAAAGTCTGTTCGAGACTTATCTCATTAAGGAACAAAATAATGATAAAGAACGTGTTCAGAATAAGTATTCATGCAACGATTGAATGAAGACATTTTACTTTGAAAGTTTTCTCGCCTTTGGAATCGGATCTTAAACAATTCTACCTAATATTCACTACATATAACGCGCTACTTATACACCAAACAATTACATAACATTAAACAATAAATTCATACTAATATCGCCCAGGAAGTCTAAGCCATACACATAATATCTAAAAACACACTATCTGCTTCAATTTCCAAATAAAATATGAGATAATTTAATATTAACTACTAAATTACTAATACTTATTTATTTATAAGTACAATAATGAATATTTAAATAGAAAATAGTGAAATAAGATTAAATTTAGAGTCCATGGCCTAGAGAAAATTGGATGTGACAAGTGCAAACAAAAGCGGTGCCTTTTGTTAAGGTTACGAAAAGCTGGTGTTGCCCAATAAAAGTAATGGTATAAAAATATGACCCCGTCCAAAAAAACGAGGTATCATCTTGTAATTAAATACTTTATCCTCAACTCTAGACCCCGGCTCCAACAACTGATTGATAGAAATAGAAATAAACTTATACTGTCACTTACGGGATATCTTCTGTGGTTGTTCATGATTTTGAGCTCCCGATATTTCGACGCTGTTGCATGGCGCTTGCAACAGCGTCGAAATATCGGGAGCTCAAAATCATGAACAATCACGGAAGATATCCCGTAAGTGACAGTATAAGTTTAGTTTTAAACCATGAAAGCTTAAAACAGTTTTAGAAATAGAAATAAATTATTAAACTTTACATATAGACTAGAAGTAAATAATGAATTCATTTACACAAATAAATATTGAGATGTATACATTAATCAGCACCAAAATGATCATAATATTCATCATATTTTCATAAGGTTGAAAAAGTCACTTACTATAAAGATTCATTTAATTTTACCTAATTATTTACAAAACCAGATAGAACATCGATTAGAAAACACACCGAGACGAAGGTGAAAAATATTTAATTTACAAGAAACTTTCTAGAGTACGAAAGTACGAAAATGTATTAAAATTAATAATATTTTAATTCTTAGTTTTAACGACTACTTAAACTCTCGACTGACGTCTACGCTAATTCTTCCCTATGTAGATGAAAATCCAGGTTTAACAGAACTTGTAAGTCGTGATATAAAGTTATTTCCGAGAAGATTTGCCAGCATCAATTTTGTAAAAACACACAATATAAAATCTTTCGCTTTCATAACCGCGCCAGAATCCCTTAACTAAAATTGACACTGACAATACGATCTTCTAACTTATACTATAATCCTTTTATAGATTTTTTACTTGTGTTCGTGTGTAGTTCAACATAACACAACATCACGCATCCCCCGAAGGGATAAGCAGAGGTGAATCTAATATGACACCCATATTTCGCCAATTATGTTTAAGTCCCATGTAATAGGTGGCGAGCCTATTGCCATCAACCGAGAACAAACCCCGACTCCGTGTCTGTCTACTGAGAAATTACTCATGGAGAAAGCCAATAACACTTTGCTCGATCCGGGAATCGAACCCAGGACCTCATGCTCAGTGGTGTATAGTAGTATTTAACTCAAGCAGCAACCATATTGCAACAAGAATCAGTGATATTGAATACAAAGAGCAAAATCAGGTGTAAAAAACTATGTACGGACCATTCATCTACATTACTGGTAACCCCAGTATAGTTACAGAATCAAATAGGGTCCTACCTTAATCATAATGCAGTGTGAGCTTAAGGTACAAAATCGCCTGACACGTAAAAAGACATTTCACTTTTCAACTAATATTGAGCTACTATAAGAGAATAATGCTAAGCCCCTTACTGTAAACTCAACTCCGTCTTCAAAAAAAAAGGCTGCCAAAAGCTTTACATTACCACACAACCAGTAGACACGTCATCCCGCGCGGGCGCCGGCGGGCGGGGCGGAGACACCGTCGCGGGGGGCGCAGACTCCGCCCCACCAGACTCCTTCCTCCCCGCTTGCTTCGACACCTCAGCCTTCTGCGGGGGTGGAAGCTTGGCTTCTTGAGTCTGTGGCTTTACCTTCGACTCCTGGCCTAGGGAGCTGGTGCTGACAGTTCTGACCCGGGATTTGGACATGGAGAGGCGACGCTCTCGATTGTTGATGAGGGATGTCAAGAAGGGGATCTGGTTGCTGATCGCCATCATGAAGGGTTTGTAGCCGAGGCTGGAATTAAAACCAAGATGTGTTTATGAATGTTGTTCAACTATATGATATGATAATTGATATTATATCGATAAAACAGAAGATTTGTTACGTTCGGCTCAGCGTCTTTTGACGCTTAATTTTTTCGTTAAAAATCCAACACTATCAATGGTCTCATTATAGCATAATCTTGAATGCATTATTTATTTTGTTAGTTTTTTTTTTTTTTTTTTTTTATTTATTAATCAAAACACACTTTTACATTAATTCAAAACTCAAACATACCACACAAACCATCGTGGGTTTAACAGTGGTATGCCAGACACGACAACTCGGTGCCACAACAATATTAATAAGTACCAGATATACGAAATAATATACATAAAAAAAAGTATAGGAAAAAAAGCATAGGTACCAAAAAGACACTTCCTAGATTGTACCACAAGCTAGAAAGTATCTCTTTAGCACCTTCGAGCAATTTTTTACATTTAATGAACTGCAGATTTCCAGCGGTAACTCGTTCATAATAGACGGTAGCATGCATTCCCACGTCCTTGCTCCATATACATTATTAGATTTAGGTATCATAAATGTGGGTAGGTATGACAAGCGACGCAACGACTTTAGCCTTTCGTATTTCTTAATCGAACCTAGGTTGCGGCAGTTCTCGTTAACAACGAGCATACGCACCTTGTCGAAAACATTTACAATTTGACAGTACTTAAATAGACCCGTGTCATCACCTTGGAATTCTTGTTTTATTCGTCTGGGTACAATAGTTTTTAAAATACGTAACTGTAACTTGTAAATGTCCTCGATGTAAGTCTTATATGTGCGCCCATAGCTACTTAGGCCGTAGTCAATCACGGAATCAGCCAGTGCCAAGTAAAATGTTCTAAGCGTTTTATATGGGAGTTTATACTTAAGTATCGATAACTTTGATAGTACAGATCTAAGCTTATTACATACATGATCAATGTGCGGCCGCCAGTGGAAATTATTATCTATTATCAGACCAAGATACATGTGATGAGTCACCAACTCTAATGTCTGGCAACTACACGCTTTGAGCGGCCGGTGTAAACACAGATGTTCATGGGCAACAACAAAAGGCACACAAGACGTCGTCAGGCAAGGCGAGTGTATATGCAGAAGTTTGGTTTTTTTTGCGTTAATAACAAGACCAACGTCGTGGGCCCACTTACATAGGAGGTCGAAATTACCCTGCATCAATCTCTGTGCCTCACATACGTCTTTATGTGCAGTAACTAAACATGTATCGTCAGCAAACTGGTACACGGAGCCTTCCGTGAAGATGTTACACATATCGTTCACGTACAGTAAGTATTCGGTCGGCCCGATAATCGAACCTTGTGCTGTGCCTTTATCGGTTGGAATCATGCTACTTAACGAGCCTGCGACACTCACCGACGTGAAGCGGTTTTTGTGGTAGTTTTTAAACCATTCTAAGAAAGGTCCTCGAATACCACTTTGCTGTAATTTATTAAATAACGTTTTATATTCCAAACAATCAAAAGCTTTGCTGAAGTCAATGAGGACAACAAGTACATGTTCACGATTATTCAGGCACTTGTTGACCTCATTACTAAACTTAGACAATAATTGAGAGGTATTTTTGTTTTTTTGAAAGCCGTATTGTTTATCATTAATCACCTGATTTTTAGTCAAAAATTTGTTAATTTCTAGTCCGAGATACCTCTCAATTATCTTATCAATACATGATAAAATAGTAATTGGCCTATAGTTATTAACATCTGTATACGAACCATTCTTATGGATAGGTCTAATTATTCCAACCTTCAGTTGATCAGGGTACAAGGACGTCGCAATGCATGTGTTAATTAGATGCGTTATAACGGGAGTAATATCTTTATATATGTATTTTAAGTCTTTGACACGGATGCCATCGAAGCCTGGACACTTCTTATCGTTTAGGTGTTTTATTATAGAGGATACAACGTCATCTTTGGCCTTTTGTAATCTCATTGACGAGCCACAGTTATATATATATGAATTAACATCTAGAATTGGTATGTTACACTGAAATTTGCAAGTATTTTTAACATTATCTCTGAATTCGGTGGCGAACTTATTTGATACAATATTCGGCAATAGTTTGAAATGTTTTATAATTATATCGTCAATAGATTTATTTATTTTTCCACATAAGTTATTAATAGTTTCCCAAACTTTTTTAGAATTATGAAAGTTGGATTTTACCTCCTTCAGAAAATAGTTATTCTTAACATTATTAATATGTTTATTTGTTTTATTTCTGTATTTATTGTACAATAGCCTATTTGCCAGATTACTTTGATCTTTAAGCCAAATACCTAGTAGTTGATCTCTTTTTACACACATTTTTTCTATTCTAGCACTCTTCCACTTACACATTTGTCTTTTACCTAGTTTAATTTTTACATTGTACTTACAGTTCTCATATACATAAGAAAATTTATCTAATATAAAACATAAAATATCTTTAGGGTTGTCGTAATCCAAGGCCAAACTCCAGTTAATTTTATTCAATTCACTTTGCAACTTACTATTGTCCAATTTACTAATGATTTTATATTGACTGGCTTTGTTTACATACGTATTATCGACTAGCGCGCAACCGGTTATGAAGTGGTCCGCTAACGCATTTTGTATAACAGCTGTTTGTACGACGCGGCAGTCGACACTACGTATAAATATGTGATCAATACATGATTTTGTTATGCACTCACCTCTCTTCTCTATTCGAGTAAACTGATTTATTCCGCATTCAAGGCCCATTTCACAGAGTGAGTTTAGATAATGTTTAGTTAGCAAAGTGTTTTGTTTTAAATCGATATTCATGTCACCTAATAGAACAAAATTGTTTTTTTGTGGAAATTTATTAATAACAATACCCAACTCCTCGATAAACAGGGCCTTAATCGTATCAGGTGGTCTATACACAGCACACAAACCGATTGTTGAACCATAGTCCGTTTTAAGCTCGCCGGTTATACACTCGAAGTTTCGTGTACTCGTAGGTAGTCTAGTGAAGCAAACACTCTTGTGTACATAAACGATGACTCCGCCTCCCTTCTTAGAATTACGCAACTGAGTATTCATGTCGTAGTCCACGAGTTCGAACAATGATTTGGTTCTATCGGAGATATTTGCCTCGGTGATTATGACCAGGTGAATGGTTTGAGGGCAGTTCATGATGATGTATTCGAGTTGAGAGAAATTCTTCAGCATTGATCTGATATTTACGTGAAACATTGTTAATGAGTTATATATCTTTGGTAGTACCTCTGTGTATTCATTCCAATGTTTATATGTGCATTCACTTATATTCTCGTATGTGTCATCCATTTTTGATGGGTTTTAGACTGGTACGGGGACACTACCTAACATTTCTAAGTTGAGGAGGGAACGGGTTTCATATGTCCTGATTATTTTTAAATTCAGAGACAAGTTTCTGTATGTCCTTCTCAGATCTGATATTGTAGGTTTTTCCCTTTTCGTGCCTTTTTACTAGTATTTGTCCGTTCTTACACCAGACAAATTTACACAGGTTTGTTCCTTTCAAAGCAGTCTTCGTTGCCCAAAGAAGGTAGGCTGTTGTGGGTGATAAACTTTCCCTGAGGTAGATTTTATTATCCTCACCGCAACCCAGATCCCTTCCAGTGATATTGTGAGACCTGGCGACTTGCAGCCATGGATCCCGACAGCCCTCCTTCAGAGTCACGACCATTACCGGGGGGAGTTTTCCTATTTTGGCTTCAGGACGATTAACTTTTTTGCGGCATACGTTGACGACGTCATCGGGTTTTAGTTTTAGTTTTGTACATAGGTTTTTCATCACACTATCCACGTCTTCTGTTTCGGCAACACCACAAATTTCTATGTTATTCACTAATAGGCTTTGTTCACTTGCGTTAAGCTTTTGTTCCACTACCTCCATTTTAAGTTCGAGGTTTTTATAATTGTTTTTCAGCTCGATATTCACGTTTTGTTTTCCACTAGTTTTAGATTATTCTCATAGGCTTTTATCTTATACTCGTACTCATCAATTTTGTCTGAGTAGAACTGAAGGGTACTTTGCAACTCTTCTTTTATTATGTCGCGTACCTCACGCCGTATATCGCTTAGAATGCGTTGGGTTATATTGGTATCCATGAGGTTCTCCGTATCCGTGATGTCTTCGTCATCAACGTCCGGCAGGATACAGGATAGGCGTTTGGGTTTAGCATTTCCCACACATAAACGACATTTCCAATCCACGGCGTCCGTAGCGTATAAAACATTTAGTTGCTCTGCAGTTATTGAAGCACATGATGCATGAATCCATTTGCTACACTTTGAACACTGTATACCCGGACTTTTTTTCGTCACCAGTTTTCCGCACTTTGCACATTTCACCATGTTGACCTATAGATCGGTGCGTAGGTGGAGGTTATCGTATCAGTACAGTTCAAATAATCGCACACGCAGGTAATTAGGCGGTACGCGTCTAACTGGTTTCACACCGAGCGCGCGAATGATAGTCGCGTATATAGTGGGCGATCTACTTTTGTTCCTCTAGACCACAATAGCATGTCAAAGCTGCTGCATATAAAAAAACAGCTACGATTACCCCCACTCTACATACTTTATTGACATTGAACTTATAGTTACGATATACGTACCACTCGGCGTCAGTCCACGCGCATATATCCTGCAGCGTCCGGCGCAAGCGTCGCACGGCGTCCAGACTGACGTCATTGCCTCTCGCTGCGTTCGTAGTCCGTAGTACTGCAAGAGCGTCGCGTAAGACTACTGCTACGATTACTGCCCATTCCACGCAGCTTGCTTCTGTCATTAGTTGTAGGTAGTATCTGAAATTATTTTAAAGATTATTATAAGTTATAAGTAAAGAGGCAATAAAAATGCTCGGAGATTTTGCATCTCTTCACACACCAACATTCTGCTACTCTTCGTTTTGCTGTGGTCCTAGTATAGCAGCATCGCTGATGCGAAGGGTGAGTGGCGGTCCCAACAGCTACCTGAATGTAATTGCAGACTACATCCATAGTCCTATTTGGAGGCATTGGATTGGGCTGCACATATTATAGGCTGACTGGCGCCTTTTCCTCTTATTTGTTGTGTTTGTGTAATTACTCACATAGTTTAAGTCATCTTGATGTACTACTAACACTCTATGGACCAAATTAGTCTGAAATAAATGTTTTGAATTGAATTGATAAACAAACGAACCTTCACCATTTTATCCACCAGGAAAAATGTACAGACAGCTACAGCTCATTTCTGGCTGTGCATATTTTAGGACACAAAAACAACACATCACAATCCATATTATTATGTTTCATCATGGATTTTGGACTAATATGGATGACAAAACACAGCTTAAATCGTGAATTCCAGAAGCATCTCTAGTCCTCATATGATGAAGGTGAGCAACTAAGCAAGGGTTTTTGAAAATCCATCCCCTAAAGGGGTTGGCATGACAGTTTTCTTGGAAATTCGTCGTTGTGCCGTTGGGAAATCCCATCAGGTGTACGGCTTGTCTCACTCAAAGATTATGATGTGACATACCTCAGCTGCACATGCGAGGTGTGCGAGCCTCGCTCGGCCTGGTGGTGGTGCAGGCGCTCCATGAGCGCGGCGTAGCGCCGCTCCTCGCCCGCGCCCATGATGATGTGACATACCTCAGCTGCACATGCGAGGTGTGCGAGCCTCGCTCGGCCTGGTGGTGGTGCAGGCGCTCCATGAGCGCGGCGTAGCGCCGCTCCTCGCCCGCGCCCATGATGATGTGACATACCTCAGCTGCACATGCGAGGTGTGCGAGCCTCGCTCGGCCTGGTGGTGGTGCAGGCGCTCCATGAGCGCGGCGTAGCGCCGCTCCTCGCCCGCGCCCATGATGATGTGACATACCTCAGCTGCACATGCGAGGTGTGCGAGCCTCGCTCGGCCTGGTGGTGGTGCAGGCGCTCCATGAGCGCGGCGTAGCGCCGCTCCTCGCCCGCGCCCATGATGATGTGACATACCTCAGCTGCACATGCGAGGTGTGCGAGCCTCGCTCGGCCTGGTGGTGGTGCAGGCGCTCCATGAGCGCGGCGTAGCGCCGCTCCTCGCCCGCGCCCATGATGATGTGACATACCTCAGCTGCACATGCGAGGTGTGCGAGCCTCGCTCGGCCTGGTGGTGGTGCAGGCGCTCCATGAGCGCGGCGTAGCGCCGCTCCTCGCCCGCGCCCATGATGATGTGACATACCTCAGCTGCACATGCGAGGTGTGCGAGCCTCGCTCGGCCTGGTGGTGGTGCAGGCGCTCCATGAGCGCGGCGTAGCGCCGCTCCTCGCCCGCGCCCATGATGATGTGACATACCTCAGCTGCACATGCGAGGTGTGCGAGCCTCGCTCGGCCTGGTGGTGGTGCAGGCGCTCCATGAGCGCGGCGTAGCGCCGCTCCTCGCCCGCGCCCATGATGATGTGACATACCTCAGCTGCACATGCGAGGTGTGCGAGCCTCGCTCGGCCTGGTGGTGGTGCAGGCGCTCCATGAGCGCGGCGTAGCGCCGCTCCTCGCCCGCGCCCATGATGATGTGACATACCTCAGCTGCACATGCGAGGTGTGCGAGCCTCGCTCGGCCTGGTGGTGGTGCAGGCGCTCCATGAGCGCGGCGTAGCGCCGCTCCTCGCCCGCGCCCATGATGATGTGACATACCTCAGCTGCACATGCGAGGTGTGCGAGCCTCGCTCGGCCTGGTGGTGGTGCAGGCGCTCCATGAGCGCGGCGTAGCGCCGCTCCTCGCCCGCGCCCATGATGATGTGACATACCTCAGCTGCACATGCGAGGTGTGCGAGCCTCGCTCGGCCTGGTGGTGGTGCAGGCGCTCCATGAGCGCGGCGTAGCGCCGCTCCTCGCCCGCGCCCATGATGATGTGACATACCTCAGCTGCACATGCGAGGTGTGCGAGCCTCGCTCGGCCTGGTGGTGGTGCAGGCGCTCCATGAGCGCGGCGTAGCGCCGCTCCTCGCCCGCGCCCATGATGATGTGACATACCTCAGCTGCACATGCGAGGTGTGCGAGCCTCGCTCGGCCTGGTGGTGGTGCAGGCGCTCCATGAGCGCGGCGTAGCGCCGCTCCTCGCCCGCGCCCATGATGATGTGACATACCTCAGCTGCACATGCGAGGTGTGCGAGCCTCGCTCGGCCTGGTGGTGGTGCAGGCGCTCCATGAGCGCGGCGTAGCGCCGCTCCTCGCCCGCGCCCATGATGATGTGACATACCTCAGCTGCACATGCGAGGTGTGCGAGCCTCGCTCGGCCTGGTGGTGGTGCAGGCGCTCCATGAGCGCGGCGTAGCGCCGCTCCTCGCCCGCGCCCATGATGATGTGACATACCTCAGCTGCACATGCGAGGTGTGCGAGCCTCGCTCGGCCTGGTGGTGGTGCAGGCGCTCCATGAGCGCGGCGTAGCGCCGCTCCTCGCCCGCGCCCATGATGATGTGACATACCTCAGCTGCACATGCGAGGTGTGCGAGCCTCGCTCGGCCTGGTGGTGGTGCAGGCGCTCCATGAGCGCGGCGTAGCGCCGCTCCTCGCCCGCGCCCATGATGATGTGACATACCTCAGCTGCACATGCGAGGTGTGCGAGCCTCGCTCGGCCTGGTGGTGGTGCAGGCGCTCCATGAGCGCGGCGTAGCGCCGCTCCTCGCCCGCGCCCATGATGATGTGACATACCTCAGCTGCACATGCGAGGTGTGCGAGCCTCGCTCGGCCTGGTGGTGGTGCAGGCGCTCCATGAGCGCGGCGTAGCGCCGCTCCTCGCCCGCGCCCATGATGATGTGACATACCTCAGCTGCACATGCGAGGTGTGCGAGCCTCGCTCGGCCTGGTGGTGGTGCAGGCGCTCCATGAGCGCGGCGTAGCGCCGCTCCTCGCCCGCGCCCATGATGATGTGACATACCTCAGCTGCACATGCGAGGTGTGCGAGCCTCGCTCGGCCTGGTGGTGGTGCAGGCGCTCCATGAGCGCGGCGTAGCGCCGCTCCTCGCCCGCGCCCATGATGATGTGACATACCTCAGCTGCACATGCGAGGTGTGCGAGCCTCGCTCGGCCTGGTGGTGGTGCAGGCGCTCCATGAGCGCGGCGTAGCGCCGCTCCTCGCCCGCGCCCATGATGATGTGACATACCTCAGCTGCACATGCGAGGTGTGCGAGCCTCGCTCGGCCTGGTGGTGGTGCAGGCGCTCCATGAGCGCGGCGTAGCGCCGCTCCTCGCCCGCGCCCATGATGATGTGACATACCTCAGCTGCACATGCGAGGTGTGCGAGCCTCGCTCGGCCTGGTGGTGGTGCAGGCGCTCCATGAGCGCGGCGTAGCGCCGCTCCTCGCCCGCGCCCATGATGATGTGACATACCTCAGCTGCACATGCGAGGTGTGCGAGCCTCGCTCGGCCTGGTGGTGGTGCAGGCGCTCCATGAGCGCGGCGTAGCGCCGCTCCTCGCCCGCGCCCATGATGATGTGACATACCTCAGCTGCACATGCGAGGTGTGCGAGCCTCGCTCGGCCTGGTGGTGGTGCAGGCGCTCCATGAGCGCGGCGTAGCGCCGCTCCTCGCCCGCGCCCATGATGATGTGACATACCTCAGCTGCACATGCGAGGTGTGCGAGCCTCGCTCGGCCTGGTGGTGGTGCAGGCGCTCCATGAGCGCGGCGTAGCGCCGCTCCTCGCCCGCGCCCATGATGATGTGACATACCTCAGCTGCACATGCGAGGTGTGCGAGCCTCGCTCGGCCTGGTGGTGGTGCAGGCGCTCCATGAGCGCGGCGTAGCGCCGCTCCTCGCCCGCGCCCATGATGATGTGACATACCTCAGCTGCACATGCGAGGTGTGCGAGCCTCGCTCGGCCTGGTGGTGGTGCAGGCGCTCCATGAGCGCGGCGTAGCGCCGCTCCTCGCCCGCGCCCATGATGATGTGACATACCTCAGCTGCACATGCGAGGTGTGCGAGCCTCGCTCGGCCTGGTGGTGGTGCAGGCGCTCCATGAGCGCGGCGTAGCGCCGCTCCTCGCCCGCGCCCATGATGATGTGACATACCTCAGCTGCACATGCGAGGTGTGCGAGCCTCGCTCGGCCTGGTGGTGGTGCAGGCGCTCCATGAGCGCGGCGTAGCGCCGCTCCTCCCCCGCGCCCATGGCGTCCCCGCCCCACGCGACCCCGCCACCCTCAGCTACACTGCCTTCGCCCGCAGAACTGAGGAATATCAATTCAAGAGTTTTAAAAAGGTCCAGGTGCTCCTCCGATTCGCATCTCCTCCTACATGACATATTAAGACAAAAAATATACATACACTATAGTTTTATTTTTATTGTTCCCCATACATAGAAGATTCACAACTTGTTAATGGCGCCAAAAAGATGGCTCTGTAAGAAAGAATGGGCCAGCATCTCCAGTGGTCTAATTTAAAAAAACATAACGATCAGAATGTTATGCATTACTATTTACGAGACCACACGATTGTTCTTCCACAGCCGGTGGCGTTATTAACAAAGTCTACTCAACAAAATTCCTAGTTTGTTGAACTAATTGATACTGTTGCAAGTAATGAATGGATCCACCATGATTTGAGTGAGCTTACCTAACAGGTCCAGGCGACACGGGCACTGCGCCGGTCATTAAAGGTAGTGCAGCGCGTAACGGTAAGCTCATGTACCCGCTGTCACCGCATAAACTGTCTGACTCCGCTGACGGTGTGTAGGAACCTAAAATTTATATATTTTTAAATTTATTTATTTGTTTTTTTTTTTATATAAATGTATTTTTTAATATTCTTGGCGTTTTATCTAAGCGCTATTAATCTTGCCAGGTGCGATCATAATAAGGGAGAGAGACCAATCCACACATTATAGTATCCGATCGAAAATCAATTTTTGGCCGAAGTCGAAGCTGATTAATCGCCACAACATATGGTACAGTGGCGTGCCCGCAATGAAAGAGAGGCAAAGCCCAATTAACCAACTGACGACATTTGGGGAAAAAATAAAGTTTCACTCACTTTCTGTTCTGAGTTCTGACATTGGTTTTTAATAACGCCGGTTTCATTTTTCCTATTATTTAAATATGCCTAAATATAAAAATACAAATAGTGGTGATTAACATTTCGTATTTTATATCCCTTCACAAAAGAAGTAAATGATATAAGAGCCATCTACTGACATAAATGTAACAACAGAACTCTTCAAATCAATTCGTACTTATTTTCGCGAGAGATGGCGCTCAAATAAAAAATTGGTTTCTACGACTGCAAATTGTTGAAAATGTATGAATGTGTTATTCTTATTACTCACAGTGTGAACACCCATAACTCTTCAATCTTCGCTCCTTTACCAGGGACAGATGACAAAGAGCAAAGCATACAGTAGTGCTTGGTATTACTAGATACATTTACAGATACTTACATACTTATATACTATCATACAAGCCGGACTTTTAGGCTTGTATGATAGTTCCGCCACTGTTCATACATAACACTGCGCTATCAACCCTGGCCCCTACATCTCACTACATGCTAAACTAAACTTTACTTACTGGTAACTGTGCTGCCTTTCCTCTGCAGATACTGCTCCGCATCATTCACAACAGGATACGGCCAGCCGAAGTCTTCATGCAGCCTCTTCACACATAACACTGCGCTATCCACTCTCGCCGCACGTTCCCTCTCTCCTGCTAGCCACGCGACTAAGTGCAGGTCTAAGGCGGCCGCCATCTTGCCTAGCGAGTATAAACGGGCCGTGGATAGGAGCAGGCGGGCGTGACGTTGGATCATCATGTCTATGAAGAATTCTTCGGCTGTACCGCTGTAGGAGTCCCTGGGAGAAGGAATGAGGTTGCAATGAGTCTCGACCGTAGACCTCAACAATCGCTTTCCATAAGGCGTGATCGAAGGTAAGAGTATGCCCATCATGCAATAATAGAATAATATATGTTATTATCTCTAGACGATGACTCATTTATTATAATCCCCAAAGTGTCCCTGCACCTGCTTCGTAGAGGACATAAAAAGCGAAGGACATTGATGCCAATGATTAACATGGCCACCTACTGAGCCTAAGTAATTCAGAAAAGGTTTTTTTTTAATAGATTCGAGAAGAAAAAGAAGAATCTTTTAAGTAAAGACTACACTGATATACAGACTGGCACCCATAACACGAATTCAATCTTAGTTTGGATGTCAGAAGTCCATAAATAATTTATTTGATTTGACATTGGTTAATGCAATTTAAAAAACAAAATTGTCAAATATTACACTATCACCTTCATGTAAATCTATTCTAATATTATGAATGTAAGAATGGAATGTTGGAGTATGCATGACTGTGTGAAAGAGCTGAATGCTAAGGTGTAAGAGAGGCAGATGAAATATGAGTAAGAAGTATGTTCAAGGTAAGGTAGAAGATATTTAAAAATATATAATGACAGTAGCTTTTTTAACATAGGTATGAAAGATGTCAAGACTTATTTTTATTTCGAAGGTGAAATTTTATGTTGAGATTTTTTTTTAAATAAATTAGTTTTCACTCTATTCTGCAGTTTTTCTCAGCCCCTTTTCCCCCATTTATTTATTTATTAATAAGCAGTTATGTCACGACTTCACCACGTCAACTTCACAACACCACCATACTTTGTCCATTGTGTGGGACAAGGATGGCTTATACCCTTTCTCCCTATACATCAACATTTGTTTCCCAATACCGCCACCTTGCTACGTACCCCGTAGTATTTTTGTCCTTCGAGCCGGATCGCTCCTCGCGTAATTTCGGTAATTCGGAGTTTCGACGGACGAGATCTGAACTATCGTAACAGAAAACAGTGTTTGTGGTATATCGTGATATTGTGAATAAAATGTGAGCAGTAGAAAAGTTTGAGTACCGACAGAATAAATCTATTTAAATAGTAATGGTGTAATTTTAAGAATTTTAGTGCCTGTGCGAGTATCTATTTAGAGCTTCTTAACTGTACAAGGGATGTCAATAAGGATAATATCATCATTTAGATCATGTATTCCAGAAGATTTATGTGTTTAACATATCCTTCGCCTGTCCTATGAATATGGTTCATTGCGATTGTTTAACTATTGTGTCCACTTCAAGGACAGTGTAATTGTTAATATTGCACAGGTCGGTAGTTAATAATAACCAAAAAGACACTAATTTCCCGTGTTGTAGCGTTTCACAAAAAAAAAGTGGTTTAAATTTACGACCAATTTATGTTAATACTGAATTTCTTCAAAGGTTCCCTAACTCTACGTACCTGTCAGCCCTGGCAGGAACAGACTTCTTCCTCTTAACGGCAGCGGTGGCTCGCGCGGGGGGCGCGTGCGGCGGGGGCGCGGGGGGCGGCGGCGCGTGCGCGGGCGGGGACGGCTCGCGGGGAGACACCGTCGTACTGAAGCTGCGCCCGCGACCTCCTGCCAACTGGTGAGGGAACGAAAGATTACCGATTAGTCAGAACGCCTAGTCAGGCTCGCTAGCACCATAAAACACTGAATGCGTTTAGCCCTAAAGGTACTTAAAACATCACGCAGTCTCTGTTAACTTCAAACTATTTATACGACGATATTTTAAAATGATAGTTCTGTGATCTGTGGTGCAGGTGGAACTGGAATTTTGTAGTCATATGTGGAGGGACTTAAAGCGTGGGATAAATAGGCACAACGATAATCAACCTGAGCTATTTTCTATGCTATTTTATAATCATCTGCCTAGCCTTTTCCCAACTGTGTTGGGGTCGGTTTCCAGTCTAACCGGATGCAGCTGAATACAAGCATTTAACATGCAGCGACTAACTGGGTTGTGGAGGTCATATAAGCATATCTGACCTTCACAACCCAGTTAGTACTAGGTAATACCATACCCCTTGGTAAGACTGGTTGTTAGGCATTTCAGGCCACTGACTACCTGTAACGACTGTCAAAGCAGTAAAAATTACAGCTGGAACTAACGGCTTAACGTGCCTTCCGAGGCCACGGAGGAAACTCGGTATGTAATGGGTCCCATCCATGGACCAACCTATGCTATATTATTAAAAAAAAACTTTTAGGCTGTTTCTTAGGCATTTAAAACATTTTCTCAGAATAGCTCAAAGTTAAAGCCAACAAAAAAAAAATATTTTAACTACAGGATACTACAAATTCAAATCATACCAAACCAGTCTACAAACTAAAAAAATAAAATCATGCAATATTATTACCCGGCTGGTTACCTGCATGCTGCCCAGTATGACAGACAAGTCCTCTGCGTTGGGACTGACTGTCTGCGACTGTACCACTTGTCCATACTTCGCTTGAACGTTTACCGAGTTCCTCGGCGAGTCGACGTCATTTGGATCTATATAGAGAAGACAATTAAGTTGTTAAAATAGGATAAAATAATCATTGTGCAAGATAAAAACTCGCCGTAATAAAAATTCAGCGCATTCTTCATCGTATCGCTGGCATATAGTATTTATGCTTATGTTGGTCGAAGACTTTACTATATCCTTGGCGCCGACGCAACGGTGGCAGCGCCGAGGTTGTTTTGGCTGCACATTTTGGGCCAGAGAGGGCAGGCCTAAAGGAGCATAGTTTACGATACAACTCTACATCTAAACCCCGGTTTCGTGCATCCCGACGGCGCATATTGACTCCCATTTAATAAAAACCTTAAATACAGCCAGTTGCGACGCAATAATGTTATCTAGTGTTTATAATTCGAGCCACTAGATGATAATTAGCAAGCACAACTGAATGATACGCTGTATTTTAAATTGCGTAGAATGGATTACATTATTCCTGTTTTTTTCCGCTACGGCCAACCCAAAAGAATAGAAATTAACTTTTAAACCGTAATCATATAGAGAGTATTTACTTGTTAAAGTTTACCTATTGCTCTCAAGAATCTGACAAGATCCCTGGCGAGATCCCACCTCTCCTGCTGCAGGGCTGTATCGAGGAGTTGCGTCGCTAGCTGCCTGCTTACCGCTGAACTTTCCAAGTTCTAACAACAAACATTTTAGTTTAACATAGAATATTCAGCCAAACGATATTTAGTTTCAATGAATATTCTTTTACGTCAATATTTTGTAAGATGTTAAATGGTTAGTCTATACATACTTTAAGCGGTTACTGATGTTACTCTAACTGATACAGTTACAGCTTAACTGGCATTGAATGAGGCTTGAAGTAACACAACTCATCCTGTTTCCTCAAAACGTTAGGCAGAAGTGTATCTATAGTACTTAACTCGGGCTCAAATCCAGACTATTACTGAGAAATTCTTGAAGGAAAACCCCAATATTTAAACAATGACATCATAATCATCTGCCTAGCCTTTTCCCAACTATGTTGGGGTCGGCTTCCAGTCTAACCGTATTGCCAAATGCAGCTGAATACCAGTATTTTACATGGAGCGACTGCCTATCTGACCTCCACAACCCAGTTATTACTGGTGGTTAATATTGAAATAATGACATAAAATTATATTCATTGAAGAAATAAAGAAGAATTAACAAGTAGATAATAGTATGCCATTTCATAACGAATATATATAAAGCTTTTGCCACATAGCGAAGGCATGGCGAACCGAAAGCGAGGCGAACGGTTTAACATTTGTGAAAGCAGTCTTTTGCATCACGAAGGTATCACGTCATTTTCATTCTAGTATGCAGGTGG
Source organism: Eurois occulta (assembly GCA_950022335.1). Taxonomy (NCBI): domain Eukaryota; kingdom Metazoa; phylum Arthropoda; class Insecta; order Lepidoptera; family Noctuidae; genus Eurois; species Eurois occulta. The sequence goes on along the minus strand of OX465498.1, from coordinate 13,481,426 downwards.
ATTGCAGGCCCTACTATCACTAATCAGAAGGCCTAGTGCGATTTGTATACCTACTCAAAACTCTCATTAAAACTGAAACTAAACTAGTCTAGTGGCAATAGTTATGAATAGTCCTCATGATCGTTTTCGGTCTCGGTCCAAAGGATATTAGCACGGCGGCGCGGGAGATATTATAGTGCACAAGTGCGTGCGTATGCACAGGTGCACTCTGTTTCCTCACTCTCATACTCCGATGGGACGGCACGACACGATCGGAGATAGAACAGGTGCAGGACCAACGGCTTAACGTGCTTTTTCAAGCACAGGGGTATCATACCTCTAACTTCCAAACCGGGCTTGTAGTGAGATATTCCTAATGGAAAAACCAAATATCACTTTTTAAACGACCCGGGAATCGAACCCAGGACCCGAGACTCAGCAGTCGCAAGCGCGACTGCGATACCAACAGGGCAGACAAATTTAAGTTGGTAGGTTTTGTCTGTGAAAAGAACTCGCAATACTAGGCCCGCAAAATTCATAATGTCACAATGCAAATGACATAAAAGCAACTTGCATACTTTTGTGTATGTTTCTGGCATGTATATTCCAGACTCCAAACAGCAAAGCGAATGCGGAGCATAGCACATTCAAAATTCGCTTTTGCCACGCCACACTTTCGGTTCGTTATTATATGTGGCAAAAGCATAAAGCTACTTGTGGGAAAAGGTTTTTACACCCAAACTGTAAGTAAAGGAAGCTACACACATTATATTCGGGTCAGCATGATTCGGCACATGAGTTTGCCGATCGGCGCAAGCCAAATGGAAGCCAAATAATATGTACAGTCACCAGCAAAGAAAAGTAAACACTTAGCAAAATTCAAAAGCGATTTTCTCGTAAAATAACGGTTTCTACTTTGAGATAACACCTATTTCGTAATAGTATGTCTTCCAAAATACTATGTTCGTGAAAAAGAAAAACGTTAATTACAACAGTAGGAGAAAATCGCTTTTGGATGTTGCTAAGTGTGTATACATTTTATTGCTCGTGACTGTACTTTCTTTTGTTCGACTTTGCTGTTCAACAAATACTGCGTAACCGAATATACCGATTCGAAAAATTGTGTATAACCCCGTAAGAAGAAATATTGCTACTCTCAACTTAGTACATGTGGTCGAGTCTACGTTAAAGTAGAAAATCGCGTAAAGAAGCGGACAGTATGGTTTTAAAGTACCTTCAACAGCTGCAAGAAGAAAACATAATTAATTCAGAATCGTTACGTTTCATAAAATAATACCATACAGGTACACTTCCGAAAGTGATGGCAGACAGCAAGCGACAACGCCACTTCATTTTAAATTTCGAACCGGCGTCACAATTTTCGGTTTCGTGATAGTCATTTGTCAAACAAAAAATACGTTTCGACGCTCTGTTATTGTAGTGACACTCAGTGACAGAGTGACTGGTATGCGGTCTGCAGTCGCCGCTCCACCGCAGGGTCAGGCGAATAGTCGACGAGTTACTTATGCTGGGGCCACACTAACGGGAAATGCCATTAATTATCGCGATAATGGACGTTAACCATAGGTGTAGCCACAACTTAACGGGATAATTTGACAATGGCATTAACAATGCCGTTTGGCGTTAGGCGATAGCTCAAGTGGCGGTACATCAAAGAGATTAACGCGAGAATTGATGCGATGAAGTGGTCACACTACGTTTTGTCAGTGTGCTTCGAGAGCGCAACGGGAGCGGACGTGTTTGTTTTTTGTACGACGGATTTGCCTCAATATCGACGTTTTTGTTTTAAAATACGTACTATGGCGACGGAGTGGAGTAACGAGAAAGTTATTACTTTTCTCGAGATTCTGCAAACAGAACCATGTTTGAAGTCAAATAATATAAATTTACACTCATGAAATATAGAGCTCTGTCAACGTCCATCTTGGTTTAAATTGAAGTAAATTCAACGCCGTTTTTATCGCCAATAATGAGCATTCATGTTGACTGTTGAAGTGTAGCCACCCACTTTAATGCGGTAAAAATTATTGCAATAATTATCGCGATAATGGGCATTGACGTTAAACGCTAGTGTGGCCCCAGCATTAGAAACCAGTCGTGTCTTTGCAATCTCTTATAATTACAATGTTAAATATAGTTTTTGTTTTTAGGGCTCCGTACCCAAAGGGTAAAACGGGACCCTATTACTAAGACTCCGCTGTCTGTATGTCCGTCTGTCAGATGTCAGATGATGTATTTCTGTTGCCGCCATAACAAAAAATACTAAAAAACAGAATAAAAAAATTATTTAAGTGGGTGCTCCCATACAACAGACATGATTTTTTTTGCCGTTTTTATAGAAAATGGTACGGAATCCTTCGTGCGCGAGTCCGACTCGCACTTGGCCGGTTTTTTATCTGTTGTCCTACAAGTAGTACTTTGTTAAAGCTCATTCCACCTGTGATACAGGATTATTCTACTACAAGCATCTAACATTGTAAAACGTACATTGTTTCATTAAGATTATTTTTGTATTTTACCCATTTCGATTCTGAATAAAGATTTATTATTATTGTTTGTTTCTGCAGATAGCAGTTGCAATCGCTTTCGGAAATGTACCTTAAAACAGTGCACAAATACCTGTAATATAATTAAGTATGAGGCGGCTGTGTCAAGCATCTTGCGTTGTAAACATTCTTGGAACAATTCCTTTGGTTTGCCTGCTGCGGAGAATAGATACGCCCATAGCGCTATCTCAGTCTTCCTTGCGCACTGGACCACTGTCTGAAAGAGATAATATATTTGTTTGTTTAGACGTCTAAGTTAACATTTATACACATAATAACAACATACTATCTGGAGACACGGCAGTGCCCCCGCCAAGAAATTAAAAAACCATCCGTTTCTCAAGCCATATTTTCGCCCCCTGTGATTTCGTTATGTATATTAAGATTAGCATGGTAGTAATGATATCGTTTCGAATCAACTCTTTCGAGTTCATTTTATCAGTCAAGGGTCGCTTAGTTTTTTCGATGGAAATATTTTAAACCAAAAAATAGACCCTAAATTGACTATAAGTAAACCCAATGAAGTCTAATCCAGTAGATCTTAAATATTCATTTTCATGCTACCAGGTGCAATGACTTTTATTGCATGGCAACACCACCAATGATTTACATGCCATCCGTCCCATTTGACCAGCAGCATGTATAATAGGCTATTTGTTCATATGTCTGTTTAACGCGCAATATTTTATACATTTGAATACGTTTAGTAGGTGTGAATGTGTGAAATATGTTCGACATTTTGTTCTACTTTTTCTGAAAGCAGAAAAGATTGCATATAATTATATACGAAATGCGAGTAAGGCTAGTATATTTTATGCTTGCTTGAAAAAGTATTACTGTGGCTGAGTAAAACCACATGTTTACTTAAAAGTAGCCCCAAAATACAGTGCCACAAAGGTCTTTTGGTGTTCCAATGATGTTGATGGGGGGAGGGGGCGCGGCTGTTGGTAACCATTTTGGAAAATGTATTGAAAAAGATAGCGCCATTACATCTGGTTTTAGGATCGCGCTAAAAGATGTACAGCTACATGATAAACTAATAGGAGCACCAAAATTCACGTTTCAGGGCATTTAACAGTCTATGACAACTCATTATATATTATATTATTTAGACTGCACAAAAATATTAAGCTTTCAGGCTGTATAACAAGGGCCATCCCACGATCACGGCGCTTGCAACAGCGTCAAAATATCGAAATGCCAGAAATAACGTCGAAATACCAAAACCGATTTCGATGCATGTGGTGATCTTTAAAATTCTTGCATTATCCTGAGTAACATGGGCATAGTATATTTTTTCATTTAATATTAAAAGTTCGCTCACCTGCAAATAAACAGGAAACTCATGCACGAACTCAATGATCGAAGGCAGCTGTGCATCAGGTATGGGCTCCTTACTGGTCGCCTCTTCTTCCAGCACTTCATGGAGCAGCAGTTCTAAGGAGTGTGGGAAGTATGCCAGCTGGGAGCAAGACCGCGCGATCTCCCACGCGTGGTAGCCCAAGTTACGACGGAGCAGCTGACGCAAGATTTGGTGCAGGTAAACTTGACTCTAAAGGAAAATAATAAAGAAATATTTATTAAAGGCTGCACAGATTTTTTGTCCCACTGCTGGGCAAAGGCCTCCTCCATAGCCTTCCACTCTTCTCTCCACAGATAATGTAGATTTTATTTATTTATCATAAAACTGCATGTACAATACTGGCACAAGGCATTCTCTGCCATTCAACCTGTCATCAAGAGTCCCTAATAAAATGTACAGAAAACTGAAAATAGAATCATTAATATGATATTTTGTTGTTTTTCAATTGTCTTTTCTGGTTCTAATCCTGCAATATTAAAGACCTAAGAGGCGTTTGTCGGTCTTTATGTGTGCACTTGCATGTGGTTAGTTTTTGCATTATGTCTGCACATGCATTTGCAGGTGATGATTACTTAAGTAAGATAACTTCACGCTGGTATACCTCGATGGGTTAGGCAGAGACCTCTAGAACGAGGGTAAAAATTTCGAAAAAAAAACTCGTGAAATGTGAAAGAATTTTTGCAGACAAAAATTCTGCGTCTGCGCAAGCCTGGCTATGTACATAATAAATCATACAAGGAGACTTGTGGTATTATGGTACGCTCCAGTTTTCTACGCTGACTCAAACTCGTGCAATATTTCATCAGTTTTCATCACTCACTCAGCGCTGTACAGTTTCAGTAAGTGCCCTAACCAATATGAATATCTTGTGGATACATTAATTCAACTAAGTCAGTTTAATAACTAGGATATCATTAGTTATTACGACGTAAAATTGCCAATTACTTTGAAAGCCTTTGTTATACAATTTATTGGTTTTAATTTAAATGCTATAAGTGTAGTGACGGAGGAAGTTAGGATGCAACTGAAATATATAGGTTTTTAATAAGTTCCTTCTACTAATGCGTATAGGGTTGTACCGTATGTATTATTTCTCTGATACACTACATATTTTTTATACACAGTCACACACACTTGGCTGCTAGATTAAGCGATGGAAGATGGAGCCCTAACCGACTGGTTGTCAAGACATTTCTTGACAACGATTCTATCATCTACCATCGTAGAAGAACTGATTGAAGACCAATAGCCAGTTGGGTGGTCGACCTACAGAAGATCACTAAGGACTAGAATAGCATGGTACAAAAGGGGGAAGCCTGTACCAAGCAGTGTGTGGAACCACGCTACAGATGATATGATTTGATGATGATGATGATGATAAGAAATAATATTAAAAGACTATTAATAATAAAATAGAATAGTTTATAATAATAAAAAACACACTTTAGAGTGACGTCATTTTATTTCCCGTTTTCTTGACAGCAAACCTTTTCATTTGAGAATGCATAAAAAATATCTAGTCCACCATCTTTGGGAGTCCACCATAATGTATTCAGAATGACTTCATTTAGACTTCCTAACCTGACCGTGCATTTAGTCATCCAAATTAACCATGTATGCAAAATTTCAACTCACTCGGAAACCGGGAAATGGGTCAAATATAAGCGGCGATTCATTGCCATCAACCGGGTCCAAATGCAGACTTCGTGGCAGCTACTGAGAAATTGCTGATAGAAAAACCCAATAACAATTTGCCCGACCCGGGAATCGAACCCAGGATTTCATGCTCAGTAGTCGCGGTTGGGACCACTAGACAAACGCGGCAGTCAATACCAATATTAATTCAAGTGAACTTACTGTTCTATTGACGACACAAAACGGAAGCGAAAAGACAGAGTTAGAGTCTGAAGCGTATAGAGTTGTGTCGTTCTCAGCACCCAGTAGGATAGCGTCGTCGAATAAAATTGCTGTTGACAAGAGAATATAATAATGTTTAATTTAAAGAACTTAAGACTATTTGTATGCTATAAAAACTGAACTACATAACAGAATATCACGCCTGTAATTCCAAGTGTTCGAAAGAAGTGTCACTATAGTCCAGTCATTTAAGCTTAAATTAGGTAAGAATCTCGGAATTCGAGATACCCAGCTGTAAGTCTGTAAATACTTGTATATTGACACCCTAAAAGTTGTCTCAAAACCTACATATGGTAGGGTGTAAGCAACTATTAAATTTCAAGGTCAAAGGTCACAAAAATCGGTTTTTTGCGCTTTTTTTGGAAATATCTCGTTTCCTATGGGTTTTTTGCAATTTATATTTTTTCCAATATTGTAGAATACAAAATTCTCTACAAATTTTGTGTAATAAATTTTTTTATACGGTGAACCGTTTTCGAGATAGAGGGCGGAGAGCGCGCGGTCACAGCATCACTTCAGGTCAACCGGTGCCTCCGGTCGAAAACGCGTCATATATAGTTGATGAACTATCGATAAATCAATGATTATAAATATTTGTCAATTTTTATTAACTATTATATTATATTTTATCATTTTCTTCATGCATTAATTGGCGGTCTATAATGCTCCGAAATCTGTGAAAAGTCTCGATCATCTTCGTTATATGCATTACGTCAAGTCTACAAAACTTAATAAACCTGTGCAGCTTTCAAATATTCCACCAACAAGTGCAGCTGCTCATCAACATTTCAACCGTGTATATTATCAAGTTAAAACTTGGTTAGGACATGATTTGGAACCCCAAGTATGGGGTTGGGCAATGAGAAACGATTTTCTGGAGCCTATCATGACAATTTTACCACCTGCTCCAGAAGATTTGCTAAATACAATTTTCTGCAACTGCAAGAGTGGTTGTGGTTCGCGATGCGGAAGCAGGAAAGCGGGCTTGCAATGCTCTTTAGCTTGTGGCCAATGTAATGGGCCATATCAGAGCGACATTAACGAAGATGGAACCTTTGACCCCAAAATCATGGAAGAACTTGAGACAAATGTCGTTAAAGACGATAATGAAGACCAGTTTGAAATTTACCAGCAGCCAGAAGACGACGATGAAGAGGAAGAAGATGATTAAAATTATAAATTGTAGTTTTTGTACCCTTTATTCCATTTTTTTACTTTCAATAAAAGTAAATGTATTGAATGATATTTTTTAATAAAAAGATTAATTCATAATTTATTTGTTTTTTTTTTCATCATGTAAGAAGTTATTACTATTAATTAGGTTAAAATTCAAATATAATTCCTATATTTTCATTAACAATTCTGCAATTACATGGGCAATTACAGTGTTGTTAAATAAATTAATACTGAATAAAAAGTAGATAGGTTAGGAAAAAAATGATAAAATATAATATAATAATTAATAAAAATTGACAAATATTTACAATCATTGATTTATCGATAGTTCATCAACTATATATGACGCGTTTTCGACCGGAGGCACCGGTTGACCTGAAGTGATGCTGTGACCGCGCGCTCTCCGCCCTCTATCTCGAAAACGGTTCACCATATACAAAAAATTATTACACAAAATTTGTAGAGAATTTTGTATTCTACAATATTGGTAAAAATATAAATAGCAAAAAACCCATAGGAAACGAGATATTTCCAAAAAAACCGCAAAAAAACGATTTTTGTGACCTTTGACCTTGAAATTTAATAGTTGCTTACACCCTACCATATGTAGGTTTTGAGACAACTTTTAGGGTGTCAATATACAAGTATTTACAGACTTACAGCTGGGTATCTCGAATTCCGAGGTGAACTTACTATAATGACTGGACTACTATAGTACTCCACCATTTCGCCAGTTTCTCATGTAATAGGAAGCGAGCCTTTTGCCATCAATCGGGCATAAATTCTGATACTGAGAAATTCCTGGAGGAAAAACCCAATAACATTTTGTCCGACGTGAGAATCAAATCAGAAGCGGGATAGTACACACAGGGTGGAAGGGACACCGACGCGGAAACGGTTACCACTTAATCAGTACATCATTCTTAGACCGGGGGGGGTCTAAGAATGATGTACTGAATACGTGGTAACCGTTTTCGCGTCGGTGTCCCTTCCACCCTGTGTGTACTATCCCGCTTCTGATTTGATTCTCACGTCGGACAAAATGTTATTGGGTTTTTCCTCCAGGAATTTCTCAGTATCAGAATTTATGCCCGAATTTAACTACAACTACTACTAACATCATCCAAACCTTCAAAAGTAACTGCCATTAGAAACTGAAGCTTACTTACTTAGAGGATAAATATTAAGATGGAACGGCAGCATGATCCTTTTCGCCATAAACGTATGCCTTCCTGAATCAGGATGTCTAGTAGCATCTCTTGGCAGTAGAGGGAGCCACACTCTGGCACCTAGAGCTCCACACCAGAGCCATAAGGCTCGGGACAGCTGGGTTTGTGAGCCGGTGACACTTCCGCAGGACCAGACGCTTTCGACACAGGATGCGAGGACCGTCGCTGGGAGGCAGCTGTAGGCCTGAGAACAATAGGATAAAAGTATTCATAAAATCAGTCTATCATTTAGTATTTTAGTACGCAGAGAAAGCATGAGCATTAATGCCAACTCTTGCATGCACTTCTACATGAATACAGGGTGTAAGAGACATCAGCCCAGAATAATTTTATCGTCGGTTATTAAAAAACAGTGCAGCATAGTTGATTTGTAATTCGTCCAGGACAACTAAATAATATGTTTTACAATCAATATTTTATTATTTGTTTAATCCTTTAAAATCATATCATAATCATTTAAACTAACGAATTTCGGATTGCCAATTGCTGATTTCAAGTTTGTAATCAGCGAACGGAGGAGGATACTCTACCCATTGTGTAATTGCCTGAAAATAATCTATAATAAATAAAGTATCTTATATTTTCCTGTCCCTATGCAGCTGTGCAACGAAAATCAAATAAACACTAAAACGTTGTTAGACAGTAGTTATCAAGTAATCGTGTAATTAATATATAAATGTAGGACAGGCAAGCAGATCCGATCTAGAATATTATGAGTCAAACACAAGAATTAACTAGTAATAAACGTCTTATATTACTGGTCTATAGTAAATGGTTTGATTTTATATGCCATTTAATTACATGTTTCGGACCAGATATTTACACTTTAAATATATAACCAGTTTGTATACTCCATTATTAGAATGAATCAAAATATAGAAGTTGTTGCACAATGCGTGTTGCACGTGTCTGTAATTATGTTGGTGGATTTATTGTGTTGTGATTCCTGACCCGACCACAACATGGAACGGAGATTTTACTATGGCACAAAATGGTTATTTTAATTGTGTTTTATTGTGCCACATATCCCAGGAATTTGTACCTTGTACTTTTTGAGTAATAAGAGTACGATTGTGGTCGGGCTGGGTATCACGGTTCCTGACCCGACCACAACCAGATCTAATAAAATATCAATAGTGGGAAGTTACTGATTATGCCAAAAATATGTGTCAAATTGTGCCTATGGCACACACAACGCATTAAGTCAAGTAGTCTTACTATATGTGTAATTTAGTCTGCAATTACACATTTAAATTCTGTTAGTTAGGATTTAACTGAACTGTGCCTTGTCGTAACAAAACTGGTCATATAGGGTTACAGAGACGAATACGTTTCAATTTGTTTTTATTAAAACATCCTTTCATCCTATTACTCAAAAAGTACAAGGCACAAATTCCTGGGATATGTGGCACAATAAAACACACATGTCGTGGACATGGAACGGAGATTTTACTATGGCACAAAATGGTTATTTTTAATTGTGTTTTATTGTGCCACATATCCCAGGAATTTGTGCCTTGTACTTTTTGAGTAATAAGAGTACGATTGTGGTCGGGCTGGGTATCACGGTTTTCCTGACCCGACCACAACTAGATCTAATAAAATATCAATAGTGGGAAGTTACTGATTATGCCAAAAATATGTGTCAAATTGTGCCTATGGCACACACAACGCATTAAGTCAAATAGTCTTACTCTATGTGTAATTTAGTCTGCAATTACACATTTAAATTCTGTTAGTTAGGATTTAACTGAACTGTGCCATCACATCAAAATCGTGATTATTGCGCTTATGTTAATCAAAATCGCTGATTGTTGTGCTTATTTTCACAAAATAAGTTTTTTATTTTATTTTGTTTTATGTAAAAATTCAATAAATACAATTATAAGAAAGCTGACAAAATAAACTCCATTTTTATTTCTTACTCTGTAACCCTATATGACCAGTTTTGTTACGACAAGGCACAGTTCAGTTAAATCCTAACTAACAGAATTTAAATGTGTAATTGCAGACTAAATTACACATATAGTAAGACTACTTGACTTAATGCGTTGTGTGTGCCATAGGCACAATTTGACACATATTTTTGGCATAATCAGTAACTTCCCACTATTGATATTTTATTAGATCTGGTTGTGGTCGGGTCAGGAACCGTGATACCCAGCCCGACCACAATCGTACTCTTATTACTCAAAAAGTACAAGGCACAAATTCCTGGGATATGTGGCACAATAAAACACAATTAAAATAACCATTTTGTGCCATAGTAAAATCTCCGTTCCATGTCGTGGTCGGGTCAGGAATCACAACACGATTTATTGAACGATTTCAGACTGTACATATTATGTAAGTCGAGCTTGGTATTTCTACCTTGAAATCAATAATTACTATCAAGTTCACGAACATATATAACAGGTGTAAAAAGATTGATGCGTAATGTAATACAAGTAATATCTGATAATGATCACACTGACCGACATCCGTCAGTGGAGCGTGCAATCAACCAGGCGTTTACGAAGCTCGCAGCCGCGACTGCGCGCAACTGGAGCAAAACGTCATATCATTAACGCATTTAAATCTATTGCAGCAATACAACACGATGCGTAGAAACCTCCCTATTCCTAAATTTACAAATATTAGTTATCACGGATAGTAATCATATAAATCATCGGCGCAATTGAACAGCTTCCGATCTGCAGTTAACTAAAAATTTTCGTGCGCTGACCCGCGCGTCCTGCATACCGCGGCATCGAGCCCTCTTTACATATTAACTCGCGTTTTCACTGCCCGAAGGCTGTTCTATGAAAATGAGGAAGCCTGATGCAACTCGGGGTGATTGTTGTTACAGCTAGAGCGAGTGCGCGCCAAACATTCCACATCCGCAACATAGGACATGAAGGTCTAAACCAATCGCCTATAAATGCCTTCAAAGTGCTGATTGCTATGCAGTGCGTTTTTGACATCACGTCAGTGCGTCTCCAGCATAATGAATATCTACGTAGCGGTCGGTGGAATGAGTTTTAGCTTTGAATTATCATTTTTATAAGGATATATTTGTGAAGTGGTGATTGAATTTTGCAGATATCTTGCCTCCTGGCCTTGACGGCGTCTGTTGCGGCTGACGGACTATTAGGAGGAGGACTTGTGTACGCACCAGGTCATGCTTCAGTAGATTATTATGTGAGTTTTTTGACGTACCATGTGTCACCAATTATTTCTTCTATAGTTACTAATCGCGCGTTTGTTTGTTGTAGGCATATCCCAGATACGCCTTCGAGTACGCAGTGAATGATCCTCACACGGGAGACAACAAGGCGCAATGGGAGAAGCGAGATGGAGACGCAGTTAAAGGTATGTAGACCTGGAAGCTTTTCATTTATTTTTTTGACAATACCCTATATATTTTATTCATCTTTTGTTTGCAGGGGCTTACTCACTAGTGGAACCAGACGGCAGCATACGTATCGTAGAATATTGGGCAGATGATAAATCAGGATTCAACGCAGTAGTGAAGCGCATAGGACCTAACTTGCACCCAGTGGCAGGACCAACATCCATCTACAAGGCAGCCATTCCAGTGTTGGGCCATGCATCGGCCATTGCCCCAATTTCTGTTGGACCAGTTGCTAAGTTAGGAGGATTAGCAGGCGCTCCCCTAATATCAGGACCAATCGTTAATGGAGCTTATTCTACCGCCAACCTTGTGAAGCCAATATCGATAGCCCCCATTGCCCCCATAGCACCAATTATCAAGACTCCTATTGCACCAATCGCGCCGATTGCATCATATGGACCAATAGCACCTATCGGCCCCATTTCGAAGCCTTACGCACCCATTGCGCCATTGTTGCCATCTTACTCTAGACTTCCAGGTCCTATTTACAAGGCTGGACCAGTATACTCGGCACCTATCGCTCAGCCCATCTATAAACCTGGTCCAATATACACTGCTCCTTTGCCAGGACCAATTATCAAGTCTGGACCAATATTGGCGGGAGGGTATGGAGGTTATAACGGTGGACTTGCAGGAATTGCAGGATTGAAAGGAATCGGTCTGGCTGGACTTGGCGGATACGGAGGAATTGGTGGCGGATACGGAGGACTCGGCGGCGGCTACGGAGGAGTTGGTGGCCATGGGCTCGTAGGCATCGGTTATGGAGGACTTAAGGGCGATGGTCTAATAGGAATCGGCGGCTACGGAGGAATTAAAGGCGACGGCCTTGCAGGGATTGGAGGATATGCAGGACTAAAGGGAGATGGTCTTCTAGCAGGATATGGTGGTTATGGAGGTTGGAAAGGCGATGGTCTTGGATATGGCGGTCTTGGCTCGGGTGTCGGTTACGTCAAAGCCCCTATTGGTGGACATAGTACATTAGCTGACCTTGGCCATGGCTTGCTGAACCCATGGGGCGCAGGATCTTACGGCAAACACTGATTCACTATAAATCTATCTCAGAACAATTACTAACGTCTAAATGCCGCTGTCCATTACTTGCTTCTTTACTTTGCCTTCACGAGTGAGTCCCTTGAAGAGAGCTTTAAGGTTAAGCTCAGAAACTATTGTACATAATGTATTTAATATTTATGTTGATAATTATAAGTCAGACTAGCACTAATAAAGCATATACCACCATGTGGTTATATAAAATTGTTTTATTGTCCAGAAAATAAATTGACTAACTAGCTTTTGCGCCGCGGGTTCGGCCGCGTGGAGATTGGAAACAATCCCTTGGGAACAAACTACCAAGATCAAAAAAGTATCCTATGGACTAACCCAAGCTATGAAGTAAAACCCGGTCAGTCATAAAGGCGTGAAAAAGTAACAGAGGGATAAAAAACCAGACAGTTACTTCGTCCGCGTGGAATTTAATAAAAAATATTTGTTTAATTACTCGACTTTTTTTTCTATCCTAAAAGTATATAATTATAATACTAATACCATAATTACTCCTAATAACATCAGCTGTCTGCCAGTTAATGTTCCGTTAAAATCGGTCCAGCTATTTCGGAGATTACACGAAGAAACAAACAGAACAGACAAAAATTAATTAATTTGTTTTTTTTTTTTGTTGTACTATAAGCTGTTATTTTGAAATTATATGTATACAAACACTTCAATTTTAATTATTTGAATAGACTATTAGCGTTCATTCAGAACTACGAGTATTAATTAGCTGCTATACGAGTTTGGAGCCCCAACACAGGATATGGTACATCTTCTCTCCTGCCCGTCGTGCACAACTAATTGCACCCTCCGGACTTGAATGAGGCAAACGACAGAGGTGTCCAGGTTGCTACGTACTGGTCAGACAAAATCTGAATTATCGATTCGAGAAGGAGCTGCTATGGTTCCAAAATTAGACTACCAATTATACAGCAGAACGAAGTTCAGTCTTATTACTTTATTAGTAGGGTTTAATACTCCAGAAATTATTATCAAGGAAGTACCCTATCAGAAACAAACTTTGAAATCAAAAAACCCGTAATTAGGTTAAACTACTATCCGGCCAATTTGTGGTTTCTGCATAATTATATAATAAGCAGCACTTTAAATATAATCTTGCTAATAATGTTTTAATGCTTGAGCGCACATGTGCTTGTTTTCCGATTGTATATTTAATTTAATGGAAATATGAGTCGTTTTGAAATGTTAAGACAAAGTTACTTGTATAATGAGCGAGCGATTGAGTAAAAGCACGTCATAATCATCATCTCTCTTGCCCTTGTCTCGGTCACAGCTACTTGGGGTATCGGCGTAATATAAAGTTTTTTTTTTTATAATCATAACGTAACATCATGCCTATAACCCCAAAAGAGTTAAGCAGGCAGAAGTTTACCGTATTACTATAATACGGTACAGTACACCCAACTTTAAGTTTAAGTCCCATGAAATAGGGAGCGAGCCTATAGCCATCAACCGGGCATAAATCCAAACTACGGGCTGATACTTGAGAAATTACTGTTGGAAAAAAATCAATGATACTTTGCCGACCCGGAAACCGAACCCGGACCTCTTACTCAACAGTCCCGCTTGCGAACACGAGTCCAACGAGACTGTGACGATTAGCTGGTGGGTACCAAGCTTCATAGCCTGGCCCACCGGCGCAAGGTTGCATGTCTGTCGGTCTTTTACAGGCTGTACTTCGGTGAGTGTGCCCAAGAGCTCCACGATATCATTCCACCATCTGGCTTCTTCCATCAGTTGTCCAGACGTACTGCGGATTATCACCCATTCCTTGTCGATGTTCCACACATTCGCACGAAGCGCTTTGCTACATCATTTATTATGCGCACAGCCAAGGAGTGGAATTCCCTGCCTTCGTCGGTGTTCCCCAGTTCATATGACCCCAATCTATTTAAGTCGCGAGTTAATAGGCTTCTTTTGGGTTAGCTCGTTCCATCGTCGACCTCATCTCTGTCCTCAGGACTAGATTGAGGTCAAGAGTAGGCCCATCAAACATGAAAAAAAAACTGTACTGTAAATAAGATATACGAACCATTTATTTTTATATTACAAGATATAAAATATAAAAATAAATGGTTCGTATATCTTATTTACAGTACAGTTTTTTTTTCATGTTTGATGGGCCTACTCTTGACCTCAATCTAGTCCTGAGGACAGAGATGAGGTCGACGATGGAACGAGCTAACCCAAAAGAAGCCTATTAACTCGCGACTTAAATAGATTGGGGTCATATGAACTGGGGAACACCGACGAAGGCAGGGAATTCCACTCCTTGGCTGTGTAGGCCCATCAAACATGAAAAAAAAACTGTACTGTAAATAAGATATACGAACCATTTATTTTTATATTACAAGCTATGTTTTTAAACAAAAGTTAAAATTTCGACATAAATATCCTATATCGACTGCCTACCCCTGAGAAGACTCGCATGGTAGGTTACAAAACAATATTTAGTGAAACGAATGAAGTTTACTACCATTTTCACGCATCATGCTATCATTTACTTCTTTTTCCGTCACATCATTCCTCGCACAGTGCATCCATCTTTTCTTTGATCTTACTCTCCCTCCATCGATATCGAATCGTTTCATACACCAATGCGAAATGTGTTATGACTGAAGACTTGCAATACTGACAGTGATGGTCGTTAAAAATCAAATAATTAACTGCATAATGTATCTATATCAATGTAAACACGATTGTTTTTGCTAGCTAATGCGTATCTTCAGGAATGGTTCTGTCTATCCGCAAGTGTTTAAAATGTTCAAATAAAGACTTTCTTACTAAATTATTGACGTTCCTTTAAACTTTACAGGGAAATACAGTTGTAGAAAGATCAGACTTCTGTTGAAAATTGTTCAATGGATCGGCTATGAGAAAGTTAGAAAGGGGGTGACTATGCATAATTCACCTGTCCTTATCCCAGTTTATTTAGGGTCGACGCAGCATGCATGTCTTCATCCATAATTCTCTATTAAACGTCATCTCAGCACTCACCTCCTTTCTAGCCATATCATTCGTCACACAGTCCATCCATCGTTTGTTTGGTCTTTCTCAACTCTTAAAAGTCATCTTCATTCATACTCAACATTTTCCTCATTCCTCCGCATCCCAGGGGGTGACTATTGAGATGACGAATAATAGAGAAGTATGGAAGTCGGAGACATGCTGCGCCGACCACAAATAAGGGCAGTAAAATGATGATGTTTGATACTTACTGAGATTTAAGTAAATAATGACTGAGTTGAAGAATTGAGGAATTAAGTACATGTACGTAGTACACGCACCCGGCGTGCGTGTATGACTAGAGGTATGAACGTGGACGAGACAAATTGAGTATGTAAGGATCGTAGCAGGTGGCGTTCTGTTGTTTCTGCCTACCCTCATGGGAAAAGGCACGATTTTATGTTATGTTATGATTTGGAGGACATATTTGTCTTTTTTTTGCTGATTCGTATGTTTTTTTATGGCTGGATTTTGGGCTGAACCTTATTCAGCGGGTTTCAAAATCTTATAATTACATCAATATCAGGGTAGAATACTTCAAGATAAACCCGTTCAAAGGTAACCCTAAATACTCAAGCCACCACACGCTACAAAGAAAAAATATTTGCGAATTAGCAACATTTTTTTACATACATTGGGTCATGTTTCATGTGAATAACAAACTAGTATTGTAGAAACGGGTCACACGAGTTCTACCATTGTTGCACTTATAAAAGGACTGTGTTAAGACTGACAACTGAACATTCGGCATATCACTCGCTGACAATATGAATCGATTTTTAATGGTTGGTAACTGTTTGTTGATGTCTTAAAAGTTAATGTGGGTAATTATTTTGCCGACTATTTCAGTATCGGAAGGATTTTTTGGATTAGTGCTAGGGCTAACTTTGTTGGATCCTAAAACAGGGATTTGAATAAAGTCAGTCATCAAATCTAATGAACTTTTAAACATAGTTAATGTATAAATTATATCAAGATTTTCGGTAGCCGTCTCCAGACAATTTTTTTCTGTTAATGAAGTAAAAACACACTCACGGATAAGAGGCCTGGCTCCCAGCAGTGAAACTGCTATAGCCTGAATACGTTTGTCTTTATGAAGCAAAAAATATATTTTAATAACTGTGTTTTAACTTGTACACATGTATATAATTTCAGATTGCGTGCACACTCGCCGTAGCTATTGCTACTGCTTCCGCTGGTGCCGTAACTGTAGTTCCAGTCGTTGACAAAATCGTAAGTATCCGATATTCCAACATAGACTTACCGTGATTAAATATTTAAAGATATTATCAAATGATTTATTTAACTTTGATTTGATTTTATCCATCTCTTTTGCTCCTGGTATGAGTATAATGGAAGACTATGAGATAAAATTTACAATAACGACTATGGTACTGGTGGCGTGTTAATTGAGTGTTACGTGTTTCCCTACAGAAAAAAGTTTGACATGTTTGCTATACAGGAGAAATTCTCGAGTATTTCATCATTATCATCATTCGCCTGCCCTTATCCCAATTTATTTGGGGTCGGTGCAGCATGTCTTCTTCTTCCATACTTCTCTATTACTCGTCATCTCAGAAACTCACCTCCTTTCTAGCCATATCATCCTTCACACAATCCATTCGTCGTTTCTTTGGTCTTCTCCTACTCAAAAAGCCAACCACATTATTTTTCTTAGCGTGGCGATGCCCAATCTAAATTGTATCAGCCCAGACCTGAGCTACTAGTTTGGCGCGTTCGGTAGCATCCATCAGTTCCTGTAGTAAACCAACAACAGGACACGCAGGACACGATATTAAGTGCCCCATCGTTTGTAGAACCTTCATACTAAAAACTTTCCTGACGACGTTTTACTCATTCCTCCGCATCACATGCCCATACCACGATAACGGATTACCACTCAACTTTTCAGTCACGAGTAATCAACCAATTATTACAATTTAGATTGCCATCGATACGCTAAGAAGAAGAGTCACGAGTATTTGATAGTAGTAATCATTCTGTGTTTCTCATTGCAGGATCATCCCCGCTACGCGTACAACTACGCAGTCAGCGATCCAATAACAAAAGACAACAAAGCGCAATGGGAAACCAGAGACGGGGACGTCGTCAAAGGCTCCTACTCATTGGTCGAACCTGACGGAACACTCCGCGTCGTGGACTACTCAGCCAATGACCACACCGGGTTCAACGCAGTCGTCAAGAAGATCGGCCCAGCTTTACACCCTCCAGTGTTACCAATAGCAAAGACCGTGGCTCCTTTAACAGCAGTTGCTCCTCTGACGTCTATTATTGGTCCTGTAAACTATGGCTTCGGCGCAGCACCCATTATTGCCAACCTACCGAAGCTAACAACTCTAGGACAGTGGAGTCACCCATGGGACCCCTTCACACACTCCTACGGAGGATGGGTTCCGTTAGCAGGCCCCTTACTAGACAAACCATACGTCACGATATTCAGTAAGAAATATGTTGACGGTAAAGTTCATAAGTGGACGACCGGACCAATATCTTTGTATGGTAGAACGCTGGTTTTGAAAACGAAACATTGAACGTTTTATAATGAAATATGGAGGATTTGTATATAGCCTTGGTACGTTTATACTTTTACCATTCTGGTCAAGGAGACGGTCTTGTATGAGGTGTTATTCAAGAAATTGAAGTAGTAATTTTACTTATATTACGATGTCTTCAGTGCGTTTGGGTTTTTTATTTATATTTTAGTCAGAATTGAGGCTAAAATTATCTAGTCTGTAAATGCTTTGTAAATTATTTATGCAATATTGTATAGTAACGATACTACTGTAAATATGTAAATTATTAAAGGCATTTAAAATGTGTGTGTGTCTGGAATAATTTCTTGGCAAAGCGAATTATGAAACTAAAATAACTTATGTTTTTCGTAAACATACATATACTTAAAAGAAGAAAACTAACCGAAAATGCTCGAAGTCTTTTATCGAATAACTCTGGACTTTAAAAATTCATAGTTTACTTACAATAAACACACAGACACTACAGACAGTACACATGGGTGATGTGTACTATAACATTTTTTTTTATTATGAATATTTTTTTTTAAATTACCAAATGGATTGGACAATTTCAAACCTAATAAATGGGAACTATATGAATTATTGCAACTAAATAAAATCGGTAATTATAACAGGAAGCAACAGCACCTATTCATAAATCAGTTTTGAATTTTATCAGGAACTTTCTCCACTCTACTAGAGCCTAACCTGACACCGTGACCCAGGCCCTTGGAGTTCCAATCTTCCAAATGATAGAGTACTTTGACGATAGAAGCCTTGACAGACGCCACGCTAGATGGGTTGAAAACACCCAGGATAAAGAAGAACGCGAGATAGAAGCTTGTAAGACTGATTTTCTGAACGAAAATTTCCAAGTTACTTGAAGTACGTGAATTTCGGTTCTGGTTCGAGTTTTTTTTTTAAATCGCTTCCCATCACTTCCGTGAACTAACTTATTTTCTTTTCGCTAACTTATTTTATTTGACCTTGAATAAAAAAACATCATACACACAATTAAATAACACTCCCGCTTCAGAGAATCCTGTATTTGCCGGAATGATAAAAAGGGGTACATTCTTCTTCTTCAACCTTTGGCCACCCAAAAGGGGTGTATAGTACAACCATATTACGTACGATTGTAAAAGAGTCCAGTGTAGACATCAATTCCGGACATTACGGTCAAAATCGAATTACTCTGGCCGAACCACCCGAGTAGTTCTGGAGCTGGACCTTATGCTCGACAGTTGCATTTGCGACCACTAGACAAATTAACTTAAATCAAGGTAGGTAATGTAATGTAAAATATTTTTAATGATGGCCATTATTTAGATGGCTGTAGAGGACACCAAGCGGTGCAAAGCTTTGCACTAAAATCCCCACCTATAAAATATACCTACATTATAAAAGCGAAAGTAATTCTGTGATTGAAAAGATTTCGATGTTTAGCATGCAGGTAGACCTCGACCCAGGTTAGGACCTAATCTAGGATACTCTACCTAAAGTCTGTTTTTTAATCTCAGAGACTAAATTGTCACATGCAAATGTCAAACTTACAAATAATGTTGCATGCTCTTTTGTGTAGTGTTGTACCTACGATACCGGTTTGTTGAATCGTAACTTATATTTATTAGACAATTAGAAAAAAAATTACAGATGTCACTAAAAATGATAAAACATTCAAATTGAATGAAGTACGAAGCCTTTTTGAACAAGGGCTTCGTAAAGTGACCCCGCAGCGGAGAAAGACTGTGTGGCTTATGTTATTCAAATTGAAGATGAAATGTGTCATCTGGGCTATAAAGTCGACGACATTTCTGATCGATTTAATATAGAAGTAGGCGGCGAGTCTGATGATTCAGACATGAATTCATTATCGGAATCTGATTAATAATAAAAAAGCTATTTCATACATTAATAGTTTAAAATATACATAGATTTAAAGTGACATGAATGCATGATTAATGAATACCTGTAATTAATTAATTAAAAATGTATGTTTCACAATATATATATCTATACCTACTTTTTTATTATTTTGTTTTAAATAACTACCTACACCTTTTTTTCAGGACTAGCTTCCGCCCGCGACTTCGTCCGCGTGGAATAGTTACTTTGGGCTAACATGACTGCCCGGCTTTGCACATTGTGCGCGCAGTACCCGATCATTATTTTGCTGTGATCTTATTTTAAAACTGCGACAGCTCCTAAGATATTCACTTAAATCGAAAGATGTAAAGGGCAATTTGGTTTTAAATGAAATACTTGTGATGAGTAACGTATTTATTTGGATAAGGATTAATATCATGTTTATAAAAAAACCTCCGTAAATAATGCATTATTTTAGAACAGATTTGGTTAGCATAAAAAAGGTTATAGTGAGCTAACCTTAAAAGATAGACATATGCTGCCGCGGACTTTTTTTTAGAACTTTTAAAGAGGAATAATTCTGTAATACATGATTTTTGCGAAACTTTAACCGTTTACGCAGCGCACGCAGCGGAAGCTCTCAATAGGAAAAAATATCTCCCGATTTTGAAACATTCTTCATTAGTGCTCCGCTCCTATTGGTCGTAGCGTGATGATATATAGCCTATAGCCTTCCTCGATGAATGGGCTATCTAACACTGAAAGAATTGTTCAAATCGAGACAGCAGTTCCTGAGATTAGCGCGTTCAAACAAACAAACAAACAAACAAACTCTTCAGCTTTATAATATTAAAATAATATATATAATATATAGTATAGATAACTTATAATAAAAAACAATACTACTTGATTTTACTAACGGCAATTTACGGTAGTGGCTCATCACTATTTAATAATTGCAAAAAACTGGTAACCCACCTAATGTCAATTTAGTCTCTGAGATTAAAAAACACACTATAATCTGGAACCATCCATCTGCGTCTGCAAACTACTTATTGAGACTTTTACTTAGTATACCCATTGCTCAGGACTAGTCACCCTGAACAGCACTGCATAAAAGTCCATTTGAACAACCTTTTTTTTCTGCAATAGAGCGTTACTGTCGATCTTCAGGTTAAGCTGTTCTTGTCTCGGTTCGTGGATGGATGACCACGCATTACATACCGAGTTTTCTCCGTGCCTCGGAAAGCACGTTAAGCCGTTGGTCCCGGTTGTCATTTGTAGATCTTTTACAGTCGTTACAGGTAGTCAGTAGCCCGAAAGTCTAACAACCAGCCTTATCAAGAGGTATCGTATTACACAGTACTAAATGGGTTGTGGAGGTCAGATAGGCAATTGAGATAGGCAATTGAAGCCGAGGCGGTTCCGTACTTTATAAAATGGCCAGTAAATTTAATAACGTTTTAGGCTTATGTCAATTAGATATTGGTTAAAGATTTATGGTATTCTGACTCTCGTTTCCAAGTGATTAAAATCTACTTTTCTAAGCTCAAAGCCATAGCTTTAAATAGTAATATGAGTTCTGACTTCAAAAGGAAAGAATTAAAAATTCATGAAGGTGTAAGTAAGCAGCTGGACAGTACCTGATCTAGTTGTCAGCCGTCAAAGAACAATCGCGAACAGACAAGAAAACAATACGTCATCCACACACATAACAACCCCAATTAACTCATTAGTTAATCATATTATACGAGCCTAACTACCAGTTATGTATGAACTATTTATGAATACTAAATCAGGCAAAAAGAACTGAAACCGACCGGTTGAGAACAAGATTGAAGTTTGACAGAAACCGGGGCGCTGCCGGGTCGAATAATTAGTGTAGTATAAATAGGCATGTCGCAAATGACAAAATACAGTGCACTTCGTTTGCTCACTGGAATACCTTGTCACCGATATGAACATGTACATCACGGTAATAACTTCCTTAATTTTTTAAATATGTTTTTTCTCTTCTGATAGATTTTCCCTGAAGTAAAATTTGTCCCTGCCTTTTGGCAGTAGAAGTAGAAAATTTAAGAGTGTAGCACTCATTGAAGGAGTTTCTCATTTAATTAAATAGTTTATGTAGTATCATCCCAAAACTTCTAACTCAAAGAAGCATTTTTCCAAATGATAAAATTCGAAATAAAAGTTTGTTCTTGGGTGCCAAGTCGAAAGAAAATTTCTTCATCCTATCCTTTTTAGGGTTCCGTACCTCAAAAGGTAAAAACGGAACCCTTATAGGATCACTTTGTTGTCCGTCTGTCTGTCTGTCTGTCTGTCTGTCTGTCAAGATCTTTTTTCTCAGGAACGCGTGGAGGTATCAAGCTGAAATTCATATCAAATACTCAAGTCTATGGTCTTTTGGAGCTGTGAAAAAATCAAACTTCTAAGTCAACGCGATCAAAAGATACTCCCGTTTATGCCGCAAATTTTCGACACTCGCAAGGGAATCAAAACCTACAGGGTACTTCCCGTGAACTCAGAATCTTGAAATTTGGTATGAAGCAACGTCTTATAGCAGAGATATAGGAAAAATTGCGAAAAGTATACATTTTTAGTTATATCATATAATAAAAATATTTTTAATAATTTTAAACTTACTACCCCTTTCCTCATGAACGCGTAGTGGTATTATATTGAAATTCATATCAAATACTCAAATCTATAATACCTTTCAGCTGTAACAAAATCAAACTTCTATGTCAACGCAATCAAAAGAAACAGGAATTAAAACCGCATATTTTGAAACTCGCCACTACTCGCAAGGGAATCAAAACCTACAGGGTACTTCCCGTGAACTCAGAATCTTGAAATTTGGTACGAAGCAACGTCTTATAACACAGATAAAGGAAAAATTGCGAAAAGCATAAATTTTTAGTTACATCATATAATAAAAATATTTTTAATAATTTTAAACTTATTACCCCTTTACTCATGAACGCGTAGTGGTATTATATTGAAATTCTTAACAAATACTCAAGTCTATAATATCTTTAAGCTGTAATAAAATCAAACTTCTACGTCGACGCAATCAAAAGATACAGCAATTAAAGCCGCATATTTTGAAACTCGCAACTACTCGCAAGGGAATCAAAACCTAAAGGATACTTCCAGACGACCTGGAATCTTGAAATTTGGCATGAAGCAACGTTATAAAGTACACATATAGGAAAAATTCCGAAAATCTTAAATTTTTAAAATTATGTCTATCACTTCTCTTCTTAAAGAGATGAAGATTTTTCCGAACATACATAATGTTTTCATATATGTATTGACAAGGTACCGTCAGCTTTCCACATTGTTATGTTATGGATTTCATTTAGCAATAAAAATACCATAACTTTTACTTATATACCTACAGGTTTGTACGGAACCCTCGGTGCGCGAGTCTGACTCGCACTTGGCCGGTTTTTTATTTTCAGGTCACCTGCTTGTTGGCTCTGGTTGCGGCCGCTTCGGCGTTCCCGCCCGCGACGCTGTCATACGTTCCCATTACCACCATTGAAAAAATCGTAAGTACAACACTACATTTTATTGGGGCTCATTTGGGGGAAATCGTACTGTGGCTTTAGGGCGAACTTGACCAATAAAATTGAACGTCATCCACATTTCTAAACCGAGTTCAAGAGCTGTCAGTGTCAATATTCCATAACAGTAATGACACTAACAGCTCTTAAAATCTGTTTAAGTGTTGATCCGGTTCAATTTCATTGGTGAAATTCTCCCTTGAATACTAAACTCGATGAAATATACCTAGCTCATTTCTTACATAATATTCCTTTTCAGCCGAACCCAAACTACGGATTCAACTACGCGGTAAACGACCCGTCGACGGGCGACAACAAGGCACAGTGGGAGACACGCGACGGTGACGTGGTAAGAGGAGCATACTCCTTGGTAGAACCGGACGGTAACGTCCGCCTTGTGGAGTACACTGCGGACTCCTTGTCTGGATTTAACGCCATCGTCAAACGCACAGGGCCGAACGTACACTCTGTAGCGTTGCCCATAGCGGCACCTATAGTAGCCAAGCCGATAGTTGAGACTCTTGCGCCGATCACGCCCGTAATCACCAGACCACACTTCGGACCGATAAACGTCGGCCCTATTGGTCATGGACCTATCGGACCCATCGGTTCTATCGGACATGGACCTATTGGACACGGTCCTATTGGGCTTGGACCTATTGGACACGGTCCTATTGGGCTTGGACCTATTGGACATGGTCCTATTGGGCTCGGACCTATTGGACACGGTCCCATCCCAATTGCCCCTATCGCTGAGATTGCCCCAGTCGCCGAAGTTCATCACCAACCAATCATAACCCCAGTGATCGATACCCCACCAATCATCGCGCCTGTGCCTACTTTCGACCTCCCCCTGATCTACCCGCTACCCCCGGCTGGACCGTGGGTACACCTGTCAGGCACATCTTATGGAGGAAAGGGGAACATCGTCCGCCGCTGGGCAGCCGGACCTATCTCACTCGATGGCAAGACGCTCACCATCAGAACCAAGCATCATTAAACTAATTTAAGTTTCAAATGTAAATAATTCCTATAACTAACTTCTCCGTGTATAGGTAACCTATTTAGTTACTCACGGCGCTAGTGTGTTCTTGCATTTGACGTCGCACATGCAAAAATACACATAGGTCATGATAGAAGTTAAGTTTGAGCGGTATAATCCAAAGCAACGAAGTGTACCTGAATAATAAATAAATATTTTACGAACAAACTTGTTTTTTGTAGTCCTTGAACCAAAAATTCGTGGACATGTGACATCTAGCAACCCGTACTAAGCCCTCGTGAAACACAACAGGGTTTACATCGTTACAAAAAGGGAAATGACTACCAACTGATCTCCACAACCTAGTTGACCCCTTAGAATAACTGGTTGTAACGACTTACACTTATCCTTTTGAACGCCAGAGCATAAATCCAGGTATTTGTATCATTGGCTTACAGGGCACGCGCTTGCTTGTCACGTATATGTGACAATGGCGTTCAAAAGGTTATGCATCCATCAGTAGATTGGAAATTACTCTACAGGCATATCCTAGAACCAAAAACTCAATCAATCAATCAGTCTTTATTTTCTTTAGTTTTTTTTTTAACTCGAACATGTGTCATCTACCAGCCCATACTGGAATCTGGAGGATTACGGCTCACAGACGGGAGGACTGTGTCCCAGTGGGTTACATGCTGATTATACTTAAACTAAACTAGGAATTTCTCAGTAGCTGTCACAGAGTCTGGATTTGCGCCAGATTGATGACAATAGACTTGCCCCCTATTAAATAGGACTTAAACATAACTGGCGAAATGTGGATGTACTATTAGGTACACCTCTGCCTAACCCTTTGGGGATCACAGGCGTGATGTTATGTAGTTTTTTCATCAAAGTATTGGTGGGTAGTGCAGCGTAAAATAGGCTCATTTAGTTATGCGTGCCGCACATTCAACGACACGCACATTAACTGGTAATGTATGCGTTTTCATTACATAACTTAGCATAGTGGTTATTTGGTTGTATGTATGTATGCATTATTAAACTTCTATTCGAGTATTAAGTCCTGTACAGTACATTAATAGTTACGTAAGAGAGAATAATCCAACAGTTTAAAAAATAATTTCATTTCTTTGTCGTCATAAATAAAGATAAATAAAGAATTTTCAGCAATTAATCTACTGTTCTGGTGCTAAATAGGCATGATTTCTGTACCGATTCAATCCTGAAGTTCAGACGAGTGTAGCACCAAAATAGTTATTTAGTACCCTTTTACGGCGTAGCAAGTGTGAACATTAAACTTATAGCTAGGTTAAAACTGTTATACTGTTCAAGCATTCGCCATTTCTCTGAAAAGTATCGGTAATCTAAACTCACCGGATTATTGTCTTCATCAACATCATACTCTTCTCTTTGTACCATCATCAGTTTACCGCTAGCGTTGATCACCTGGAAATATGAACCATATTCGGAATACATAAAGTTACAAATTCTTAGACTCAACAGGATTTTCATATTATGATTAAAACATGGGAACCTTCCTTGCAGAGTCAACCTTAAAACTATTTCCTTTGAATAATGTTTGACATGAGTACACTTTGCATTTATCGGCAAATTTTTGCATTTCTGATGTAGGACTGTGCTGCAGACTTAAGATGATAACATCAGCCCAGGTTACAAGATCTGGTGTCACTTATCTGGATTGCTTAAACCCAGACATGCAAACATTTTATCTCCATTACGGGATGGTCCAAGTCAGAGGCCCATGGGAGGCATAATACTCTGACAACAGGTTAGGCACTAACGACACGATAAAGAAATATGGGATGGTGAAGATCAAATACCGTTTGTTCCAATCGCAAAAGAGAGAGACAGGATCAAATGAGTAGCTCCTATTACCCCTTCTTAATAAGACCCCAGGGGCGGGCAGGGGCGGGGGGGGGGGAGACAGGTCTACTCAACTGTAGGATGTCTGTACCCCTTATTACGTACCAGTGAGTCAGGCTGTCGCTGCACGTGCACAAACACAGTGGATGAGCGGTGACGATGTGGCGGGTCCTGTAGTCGACACAGTGACGCTGACACCACGCATGCGGGATGTGACAGCGCTGACACATCCACTGCTTGCACGCACCGCATCTCTATGTTACCGGCTGGAAACAGAAATGTATATAAGCATGTTTAAAATAATAGGCTGAACAAGTACAGTTTTCAACAAATTTGTGTCGCGACGACAAATAGTCGCACTATTCAAAGTGTCGAGTCTTGTTTATTAGTTGCTTGTACTGTTTACGCACACGGTACGATTACAGTATCCACGGTATCTACGATTATCGGACACCATAAGTTTACAGTACAATTTCTTATTTTATTCAGTCAAAAAACAGAAAAAAATAACTGGCTACCACAGAATTTATTATAGTTCAGTCAATCTGGAAAAAAATGTTATATTCACTGTAGGACCCCGATCTAGCGGGGTTTTTGGAAGCTAGCGTGCGTAACAGTACGTTTACCGGGTAGATGTGCTATGACGTAAGGCTTTTGAGTAAAACTTGAGCATAATGTAATCACCGTTGTCCACACAGTTGAGCTCGTATATGGTGACGAGTGCGTCAGCTCCGAACACGACGAGCTGATCGTCCAGTATGTCCAGCACGAACACTTGCGACTGAACGCGGACGATCTTCGCGAACTTGTTGTCCAGTTTCGCTTCGCGCGGGTAGAAGCGGATCTCGTCGTGACCGTCTAGGATGCTGTAGCAGCCTGGGGATACATAAATTTAGAGTTAATGGTATATATAAAGCATTTCTGGCAAGAAAAATGCAAAGATATCGATCTCAACAATTTGAAGACAGACGGCATAAAATGGTCCCGAGAAAGTCCAACTCAAATATTAAACAGCAGTTTCTAGATCCAAAACATTGTGCTTCAATGTTTCAGTACACATAGGCGGCCAATAAGTTTGTGAGGGAGCGCGTCAAAGGCTAATAAATTATGTCTTCGATTGTAACCCAGAGAGATCAAACTTCATATATAACCAGGGCCCAATGCCCTGGTTCATGAATAGTGATGTTAGTAGAAAACTGATTGTTACTGCCCCTACACTCAGATCTGGACACAATCCATGCAAAAAATTTGCATTCATGATAAAGTAATTCGCTTCACCCAATTGTGAGGAATGTGTGACCTACAACATTTATTGATGGAATTTGTCCAATATGAGTCCAGTAGAAATAATTTAGTAAGGTCCCTGAATTTGAACAGAACTGTATGATATGATGTAGGCATGTTCCATACAATTCTGTCCCAACCAAATTGTGACGATGCGAAGAGTTTGTTCAAATTCATGGCCCACGTCTTGTGAAAGTACAATTGTTTAGTATGCGATGAGACTGACATACACTATGCAAAAAAGTACCAACAAAAAAAATTAAAAAAAATTGTTAGACAGTTGTCTACCTGATGATGATGATAAATGCATGTCCTTTCTGATATGTTTCCTACCTATAACGATGTACTCTCTCCACCACAGCATGCCGCCCGCGACCACGAAGTCCTTCTCTTGTGCTTCATTGCCGAAGAGTTTCCATCTTCTTGATAGGCAGTTGTAGTGAGCTAGTCCTGTGCGACCAGCTACGCAAACGTTGACGCCTGTTTCGTCTATTGCACTGTACTGTGGGTAAAGGAATCAAAGGCTTGTTAGGAGACTACGGCATAGCCTAAAAGGAGAGGTCATGTTATTTTTTATTTTGGCAAAGTATGATATAAACTTTTCGAGAATTGTGAGAAAAGACGACGATTTCAGATCTATTTAATGTGTGGTCTATGTCAAAAGATTACTTAAAAAAAAACATTAATAATTTGGCGGACCAAAAGATATTTTGTTCCTTTTTTTGTAGTGGGACAAGCCCGCCACACTATTCCCTAACCACTGTAACTCCTGAATGCCAGAATCAACAGTGGCGACCACCAGAAAAGCGCCGAGACAGTAAAGCTCGATGAAGTCCCAGGGAAACAATTTAACTGCTTTATTCTGTTCCTTTTACGAGAATTTCTCTAATGTCAGAACAGCTGCGAACATTCTTGCCAACGTTACCAAAACGGTCTTCATCTTCAACAGTCTATATTAGTTCACGGCTGGACAAAGTCCTTCTATTCGCACGTCATTTAAGATTAGATCAAATCTTACCCTTAAAGGCCAATTCGTAGCTATATAAGTAGCAGGCAGCGGCAACACGATCCACTGTTTCCTGCACTCATTATCATCAACAAACTCTCTATAGTTGGTACTACTCTCATATTCCAAGTTAGGCTGGTCGGGCAGTCCGTTCTCCGCCTGGTAGATCTCTGATGAGGAATCTATGATGGAGATCTTTGTTCGTTTCGTGAGGTTATCTTCAAGGTTGATGTAGAGTTTATCGTCTGCTTGTAGGTACAGGTGTCTTTGGTTGCTCTGAAAATATAGAATGTGTGATGGTCTATGGTAGTAGTTAGTCAATTCTTATAGTGCTGCAACACACAGATGACCGACGTCAATAATGTTCTTATAATTATCAAAGTTTAACGATTCGATTGTTTGACAAAATCATATTTTATTTTTAATCACCGACCAAAACAGAGGAGTGTTATTTATCGATTGACTTCGATGAAGTGTTTTAAATACATATAAGCAAATTCGGGATTTCGGGTGTTGGAACCAAAAAATATAAACTTAAAGATCCTTTAAGCTTTATTTCAGAAAGCTGGTCCTGCAATCGTGCCTATATTTTCAACCTTTGCTTAATACATAAAAATCAAAACCAGCTAATTACCTAAACATAACATCACGGCTGTAATTCCTGAAGGGTTAGGCAGAGGGGTACCTAATAGTGCACCCACATTTCGCCAGTTATGTTTAAGTCCCATGTAATAGGGGGCGAGCCTATTGCCATCAACCGGGCATAAATTCAGACTCCGAAGATTACTAATTACTTTAGATACCATAGATTAACAACATTTGAATCAGTGATAACTTACCATGCAAGGATTGACGCTGAGGGGACTTTTAACAAAGTCCAGTTGAATTATATTAGTACTTAAATCTCCTTCCACTTTCACCATCCACAGCTGGTAACCTTCTGTCGCCCATTCCTAGACAAAAGATACTTCGTTATTAAGCCAATGGAAAAACAAAAATCACGGAAGAAAAATGGGGTTTTAATCTATGGCAGCTGGCGTGTTCACCCCATCAGGGGGTCTAAAATGGCTGCTTTAGCAGTATCATAATAGGATAATAATATGAATTACGTTTAAATTCTTAAAATGGTCATAGACGTACCTACTATTATGAATTGTCACCTTGTGACCATTTTACGAATTTTTATCCTATTATGATTCTGCTAAAGCGGCCATTTTAGACCCCCTGTATATTGATTTCTCTTCAAAGTTGTAGCACGTGGTTGTCGCGCGATGGAACTGGCTAGAGGACACTAATAAAAATGTCCAGAAGTATGGTTGCCGAAAGTCTCGCGTTGCAGGTGTACTTATTTGGAGGCAAAAATCACTATGAGGTTGATATGAGAACTCTTGATTGCAATGCCTTTTGGTCAGTGCAAGTCAACATTTTCGTTTTGTAATACTTACTAAACTAGACACCACCAGCGGGTTGGACTTGCTCAGGTCTTGGTTCAGTCCGTAGTCCCACGCCAACGAGCACATGAGTAAGGCTCCGAAGGTACTCCATACGGAGACGCCCCCTCTCTCCCAACTAACGGCTACTGCACGACCGTCTGCTGTCCATCTGAAAAATCAACAACGCATCATAATACGGTCACAAGTGGCGACGCAAATTAACGTCTAATGCGCTCTTGGCAGTTACCCGTGCTACTACTTAGGTACTATTAGCTAGCAGAGGATCTATAAACGTTAGCTAGCACGGGATTTAGCTTAAACATATCCCTGTCCTTATTTTGCACTTGTAATTTCACCAGTTCAGTGACAGTAGTAATAACGCATAGCCATAGTAAGTGATAAGTAATGCCGAGATGACAGGTGGACTAAGGCTGTCACCGAATGGCATCCAAGAACGGGGAAAAGAAATGTGGGTCGTCCGGCGGCCAGATGGGCAGACGACATAGTTGCCATCAAGGGAAAAACCTGGATGAGGATGGCACAGGAACGTGGAGATTGGCAGAAGAAAAGAGAGGCCTCAGCAGTGGGTGAATTCAGGCTGTGGATGATGATGATGAATGCCGAGATCTCTAAAGATCTCAGCCTAATACTCTTATCATACTTAAGCCAGTCTATTCAAGGACAAATTGAATTCACTAACGACTTCACATACTTGCTATCTGTGAAGTTTCCTAAGCCATTAAAGCTGACCCTGAAAAGTTCAACCTGATACAAGAATATAAGTCATCAGCGCAAACAATAAGTGCACTTTACCTCATACATTTAACAGGTCCAGGATCGCCGGGAAAGTCCTTGGAGCTGAGCACCATTGTGTGTGACAGTTCCAGACCACCAGTGGCTTCGTCTATCGTGAATACATCCACTTGAGAACTGAAATGTTGAGAAAGATTATATTAATGGTCACCAATAGATATTACGAAAAAATTTGAACGGAGACCCAGAACTGGTCACAGGAGAGCAGGCAGGCCATGAGCCAGGAGCACCGTGGACCTGGTCAGAGTGGCAGGTAAGAGTTCGATGAACTTAGCGTGCTGTCACTCAGCATTGCGTGGACATGGGTTAAAAATAAATAAAATTTCAAAAGACAAATAATATCAAGACAAATTTCAAAATAAAAACTAAATAAAGAAAAAATGAAATAAAATTACGTTATAAATAATAGTATTTATTAAAAATTTTAGCAAGAATATTGACAGCCAAACACACAGTACAAAGAAATAATTAGCTTCGTATAGGTATGACTCTCAATATTCCATTGTAGACCCTCGCTTTTCGTAACACAGCATGGAAACCATCTACTCTGTTCTCCGCAAACATGCGGGACGCACTACATCTCTACGGTAGCCCAAATATACACCTAAATACGCTGTTATATTGCACACGCAAGGTGTTATAAGCGCGTTGTGTGTGCTTGTACTAGAGGTGGCCAGTGTAAAGCGACCGACAGTACGCATTGAACAGAGTGACTTTAACTAAAGGAAGAACTTATAAGGGATGTAAAAAAACCCTTAACGAAGCCGAAAGGGTCTTGTTCTCCCCGTCATTGCGATATGTTCCAATTTTTTCACATATACATTTTTTTTTTGAAATACATATTTTTAATGTAAGATTTTTACTTTAGACATCTCCACGACCCCGGTACTATTCAATCCATCCATCAGCACAATGTTTTGAGTGCGTTACATTGCATCCTACCTTAAAACGTGTTTTTCACATATTTTTTGCGTAAAGGTACTTATTTTCATGTACATACTGCTTGGTTGACGGCTTCGTTAAGGGTCTTGTTACACCCTGTATAATAGTAGCCATAGAAAAGGCCATATATAAATTAAGTGTTTTAAAAACCCGGAATATTATTGATACTCACTTTCTCCTGCCAATAGCAATTAATCTAAACTTATGGTTGACTCTTGCGCAAGTCGCGTCATCGATGCCGGGTGCCCAAATGCCTTGCACAGCCTACAAATAAAAAATAATATTAATCGAATAGTCTTTTATTATTAAAAATAATCCTAGCGGTAAAATAATTGAGAATGTAAAGGACTATACTTTCTATCTCAAAGGAGCATAAGAATGGAGCACGCAAAAACATAGGCATTGGCTGTCCCATTGCCCCACACAAAGGATCTGGCAAGGAAATTACTTTAGTGCTTAAAAAGGAAAACTACAAGGAATCCAAACGAATTAAAATGTTGAGGGTACTCAATAACGTGCTTCAGGGTCTATGTTATCACAACACTTGTCTTACAATTTCTTACCATTAGATCTGTGTCCAATAATATCTGAGATTGCCAAAACATGTTTTAATAAAAATATAATACTTCAAATAGTTTTGTTGTTGGCTATAAAAGGAATTATTCACGTGTCATTGAAGTCATTAAAAACAATAGTTTTTCAAATTCCCGCGAAAAAAGTAATACATTTGAGTAGCCAGTAAAATTTTGTTTTTCCTTTAACTTTTAAAATAACAATGCTTAAAAATAATAATGACGCTTGTTTTCCGATCTGTAACAGTCTTAAACGGGGACCTTATTCAAAATATTCTTTGCATGAGACAGGGTGGAAACTTTCAACGGGACAGTAAGGGGAACTACCTTAACCGTTGCAGCTACACAATAATGGTCTCCAATCATCAAAAAAAAATGTTTTGTGTAAAATGGCCATTTTCTTGCTAACTGTAATTTTTTTTTGAAAATCTGTGAATGGGGATCAAAATTTCACGAAAAATTATGGATAGTCTCCTAAGACCATTTTCGTGTAGCTGCAACGGTTAGGGTAGTTCCCCTTACTGCCCCGTTGAAAGTTTCCACCCTGTATAGAGCAAGGCCCTTTTGACCGACGGTCGACTTAGCAGTCAGGGCGACTAAAGTTACTTGTAGTATGCCTGTTAACTTACCGCAAGTACGGTAGGACCTTTAGACGAGAAAATCCCTAACCAAATCATCATCTGCCTAGCCTTTTCCCAACTATGTTGGGTCGGATGCAGTTGAATACTAGTATTTTATATGGAGCGACGGGACCTCCACTACGTTAGTACTGGGTAATACGATACCCCTTCCTAAGACTGGTTGTCAGACTTTCGGGCCACTGACTACGAAACGACTGTCAAAGATCTACAATTGACAGCCGGGACCAACGGCTTAACGTGCTTTCCGAGGCACGGAGGAAACTCGGTATGTAATGGGTGGTCACCCATCCACGGACCTACTGTTATTATTTAACCACGACCTCCTCCCTAAACAAACAACCGCTAAACAAATCATAAATAAAATTACCGAATTTCTCACGAAAATTAAGCAAAAACAAGTAACATACTCACATTAGGATCAAACTTGAGATTGGGCGCTGTTAGATACGCCGCCCGTCCGTCATTGAGCGTTATTCCGAAACCGCACACAAGTGGCGAATATTCTATGTCGTTTACATGCGTATTGTCTTCTAATATCGGCTCCGCTGAAATGATCGGCAAATAGCTTAGCTAAAGTGAGAAGAAAACTAGAACAAGTTAGATTTCGCACAGTCAGAACGAAAGTGACCGAACTCCAAATTACGGCGAATTGTGTTAAATACCTAAAACTACTCCTAATAACATGGGCTACCGTGTAGTGAATCAAAAGGTGACGATATCGTGCTAGAAAAGGACAGACAAAAACATTTCATCTCTTTCATTTCCACGAGTCTCAGCCCTCCCCCCGCAGTAGCAAGTGTAGCAATTTTACAAGTACCTACAAAGGTCGTGATTCTATTGTACGCTAAATAACTTTTGTAATTATTCTGTGAAGGAAGGAAAAGATCCAAAAAATCTCGTGCCTCTGTCCCCCCCCCCCCCCGCTGCCCTTTGGCGACGCCCCTGCCTCTGTCTAAGCCTTCGATGATTACACACGTGAGGTTACGTTCCGTTATACATATATTTAATAGGCAACCATAACAACGCACGTATTAAAAGGTACATGGATTGTTTAGTGCACTGATTGACTAACAAATTTAACAAATTACTATTGTGATTACTTTGTAATAAGATGAAACATAACAACATATTCATAACATAACATCACGCCTGTAATCCCCGAAGGGTTAGGCATAGGTGTACCTAATAGTACACCCACATTTCGCCAGTTATGTTGTAAGTCCCATGCAATAGGGGGCGAGCCTATTGCCTCTAATCCAGACTCCGCAACTGCTATTGAGAAATTCCTGATGGAAAAACCCAATAACACTTTGCCCGACCTGGGAATCGAACCCAGGACCTAATGCTCAGCAATCGCAACTAGTCGACCAACGAGATAAATTTCATATTCCTGATGAAAAAACATTCAGAAAAAGATCCTAAAAGTACTTCGGTTAAAGTAATATTATTTATTCTCGTATTGTAGCTACGTCATTGGCCCAACACAAATCACAGATGTACAAACTCCCAGGCTTGAAGTATTTAAATATGAAGGGCATTAAATAATTTGTCTATTCTTCGAAGTAATTTCCAGTCAGCACCAAGTTATTTACTTAGCCTTGAAAGCCCCCATACCTACCCGAGTTGTGATATCGAAAGAAATCTAAAATTAAAAAAAAATCTACAAATATAATGTCAGACAGAAGTACGTTTATTTCTTTACCTTTAGAAACCTGTTGGTTAATAGAGAACGGTATTCGTCCTAAATCGAGACAGTAGTCCCGGTTCTGTGTGCCGTCCCATCGGTATCTCAGCAGGTGGGCTCTGGTGGTACATACGAGGATCTCGGTGCCTGATATACAGCACATTCGAGTGATCTGTCCGTCCCATACTAACACCTCTTTTAACTGGAAGGAAGAAATAACACTGATTTAAGGTCCAAACACAAACCAATTTTTTTGAAAATTGGCAGCTCAAAATAACGAACAATCACGGAAGGTATCTCGTCAGTATAAGTTTATAATATCTCATGTGCGTAACCGACAATTAAACTGTAACGAATAAATTAGCTAAAATATATGCATATGCCGTGAATAAATAACAGAAATGAAATCAGTATTTTTATCGTTGAGTAAGTAGGCCACACTATATTTTAAATATAAAGTGCTTTCTGCTATCTATGCTCATTGTTTGTGAATGTTTAAAAAAAACCCTCTCATTAGTTTGCACTGAGACATTTTATTTTAAACTCTAGCGTACCAGCCATTAAAGTGTTTTTTTTATTAAGTACCAGAACTAGCTGTGACCTTCGTCCGCGTGAAATTATTATAAAGATTTTTGTATGAAGCCTGGCCAGCCTAGCTTCCGCCATTTTATTTTATTTTCAAAATAGTGGCTATTCATAAAACCTATTAAACCCATTAATTGATAGCTGGCATCAATACAAACAAATTTTGTATGAGACAATATGTTCTGAAGTGTCACGTTTCCGAGATATGAGCTATTAAAGTTAAAGTCCATTCACTGATGGGATCTTCAGCAGAACGTTAATTTGATTATCCACACATAAAACATGTATCAATCAATAGCTGATATCAATACAAACAGGTATTATATGAGACAAAATCTTCTAATGCGTCACGTTTCCGAGATATAAGCTCTCAAAGTTAGAATCCATTCACTGTTGATGAAATGATGACATCAATACTACTTTGATTTTTATTATTAGCCTTTTTTTCGGGTGGGAAATCATCAAATGGGGATCCCTTCTTTTCGCATAATGTTCTTTGTCCTAATATACTTCGTCATAACGAATTTGGCACAATTTGTTTTGGCATAATAATACTTCGGCGTAATTTTTTTAGGCATACATTTATGTTGGCATAATCATCTTAAAGACTAATTTGTTTTGGCATAAATTTGATTCGCGTAACGTTAGTAGGCCTAATGACTATTAGCATAATAATAGGGATCCCTTCTTTTCGCATAATGTTCTTTGTCCTAATATACTTCGGCATAACGATTTTGGCACAATTTGTTTTGGCATAATAATACTTCGGCATAATTTTTTTAGGCATACATTTTATGTTGGCATAATCATCTTAAAGACTAATTTGTTTTGGCATAAATTTGATTCGCATAACGTTAGTAGGCCTAATGACTATTAGCATAATAATATTTAGGCACACAAAATATTGTTGGTTAAAAATTTAATATGCTGTGCAACAAAAGTTAGTGACAGAACCGAATTGCTGCAAAACCGACTCTACGTAGTCTTGTTTGTCCTACCCCTAGAGTGTAATTTAAAATCGCGTAGGCGCGTGGGGCCGCCGGAGGCCCGTAGCGCCGGAGCCGTGACAGAAACCCTGCCTGCTGCATGTTGCATGCTCGCTTGAATGCTGCATGCTGCATGCTTGCTTGTTTGCTGCATGCTTGCTTGCATGCTTGCTTGCATGCTGTATGCTTGCTTGCATGCTGTATGCTTGCTTGCTTCATGCTTCCTACAGCGAAAAAAAAACCCACAAAATTGTTCAATACGGTATAATTATTATATTAATATGTTATTTATTACCTGATTCAGGAGATATGGCTTTTTTCCAATCGTCGAAATAAATTGGTATAATTATCCTCTTCGGGCAAAAAAGCTAGGGCGTATAAAAAAGTTATGCTTTAGAACTTTATGCTTAATAAATTTATGCTTTAGAATATTATGCTTCATCATTATTATGGTTAGAGAAATTATGCTTAAAAAATTATGCGTAAGCTGTTATGCGTAATTATATTATGCGAAAATATAATTATGCCAAACAAAATTATGCTAAGTTATATTAGGTCTTAACATTTTATGCAAATGGATAGTGAACCTAATAATATTTAGGCATACAATTAATATAAATAACGTCAGGGGCACCCCGAGCTTCGGTTAGTTAGGTTCCTATAAACCCTGCAGCCAGAAATAGGAGCCCCGCGCAGCGGGGCTCCATCGACCTGCTGACGGAAACCCTAACCCTAGACGGTTGACGTCAGGGGCACCCCGAGGTTCGGTAAGTTCGTCCTGTAAACCCTGTTATTTTTGATTATTATGCTTAAAAAAGTTATGCTTTAGAACTTTATGCTTAATAAATTTATGCTTTAGAATATTATGCTTAATCATTATGGTTAGAGAAATTATGCTTAAAAAAGTTATGCGTAAGCTGTTATGCGTAATTATATTATGTGAAAATATAATTATGCCAAACAAAATTATGCTAGTTATATTAGGTCTTACAATTTTATGCAAATGGATATTCATCCATCAAATGACCCCCCCCCCCCCGCCCCCTCCCGCTCTGGGCGGAGTGTCAGAGTTGTACTGACTAAAACCCATGTCAATTCTTAGCTCTTTGTTCCAGGGTCGCGGTATCTTATGTTACTCCTTAAAACTTCCCGTCAAAATCGGTCCAG
This sequence comes from Eurois occulta, assembly GCA_950022335.1. NCBI lineage: Eukaryota > Metazoa > Arthropoda > Insecta > Lepidoptera > Noctuidae > Eurois > Eurois occulta. The sequence goes on along the minus strand of OX465498.1, from coordinate 13,443,770 downwards.
GCGTTTCGAAGATTAGCCAGAACAAACATACAGACAGTTAAAAAATGTTTTTTTTTTTGTTATAAGTTCTGTCATAATTATGTATTCAGTCAAAAGCTGCTATTTTGAAATTACAAACATGCACTTCAATTTCATTTATTCGTAGATTAATAAGACTAATGACTTCTTTAAAGACCATTAAAATTGTTATAACAGAGAGGTCAATTTATTTACTAGGCGCTCCAATATGTAGGTTCCGAACCCCATTTTTACCATGATTTGTCATGACCGATATCACAGGCATACTAAGCCTATGTTGCATGGACTTACACCAATTATTATTGAAGAAAAAATACAGAGGAAAACATTATGACCATAATTTTACATGATAATTATAAAAATATTACCAGAGTAATTTTCAGTGATGGTATGACTTCTTTAACAAATAACTCAGCGGAGTCTCGTCTCAGGCTAGCGGTGGGCGGGTCATATTGTTGGTAAGCTGTGTGTTCGCTGTGGGCTTCTACATTGTACAGTATTAGATGGCCTTCTGATGTCTGGAATAGAAAAGATAATGGTTTTAAAGATAAAAGCAACGAAACATAACATAATGTAATGCCGGTTTTTCCCAAAGGGTTTGGCAGAGGTGTACCTAATAGTACATCCACATTTTTCCAGTTGCGATGTGGCTGCTGCTGAGAAATTTCTGATGGAAAAACCCTATAACTGTATGCCCGACCTGGGTATTGAACCCAGGACCTCATGCTCAGTAGTTGTACTTGCAACCACTAGACCAACAAGGCAACAAAAGATGAAAGAGCTTATTATTTTTAGTTCAACTGCATGGCAAGCAGAGATTCAGATGCAGAGTAGAAAAACAGCAAAGTAGTTTAGCATAGTCAGCCTATATTGGTCCCACTGCGGGGACATAGGCCTCCTATCTGTGAGAGAGAACAGGTTATAATCTTCGTTGCATTTTGAATAGTGGTTACTTTCTCTTTATATTATGGGTTTACCTTCATATTTCATTTACCTTCTAGATTAGTACCGCTTTACAATACAAACAAATTATTTAATTTAGATATTTAATAACTATTTTTTACTTACCGAAATACATATCATAGAAGAGTCTGGTTTCCACTCCACCCCGACATTGATTCCAAGTCTCTGGAGAGATTCTGTACTCCTCTTATGGTACACTATGGGGACAGTTGGCTAGAACAACAAGATAAAGATTAATAGAGGCATCTGAAATGAAAATGACTAAAGAGGTACACTTTTAAAAGAAAATATTTACAACTTGAAAGCTCTTAAATTATAACTTAAATATTAAAACAGTCCACAAACTCCAAGGTTTACTACCATTACAATATTCATACTTTGTAACTTCTTTTAACAAAAAGTTTATGAATGTAAACAAAGATGAACACAAATATTATTGATTTTTTATTATTCAATAACAGCAAAACAAATTACTATGACATGTTGCTAGCTACAAACAATGTTCCAGCAATTATAACCAATGCAGTTTTGTTCAACCAATATTGGAGATTTTTTATAATGATAAAAAAAAGATATGATTGCAGATTAAGACATTACAGTGATTTCTAATTTTCTAATCTTATAAAATCACTAGTAACAACAGATTGTAATAACAGCAGTGTAACACATTATTTTGAATAATAGTAGTAGTCTTTGCTGGGACCAAACATAGAATTCATATAGTTTGTCAATATGACCTCAATGTTCATACAAAAATAAACATACCTTACAAAACCATACTGCGAAGCAGTCATCGCTCAATGAGGCAAACAAGATCTTGTCTCTATTCGAAACGATTTGTTTTATAATTTGATTATCTGCACCCAGATTTTTCAGAACTTTGGGCCATCCTATTGGAAAGTACATTTTGATTGTAAAACATTTGCCACTTTTATGATATATGGAGTTAAGCACTAGACACCTCGATAAATCTGTGTCGTTAATTTCTACTGTAAAATAAGAAGTTCTGATATGATTTGATTCAAAAATGTATTGTAATAAAGCTTGAGCTTCACAAAAACGTCAACACAAATCGCCACGGTAATGTCACCCAAAATGACAGTTTTTTTTTTTTTTAATTTACCCCGAAGGGAAGGCTATTGTCTTTCAACCATAATGCCTAGTCTTACGTCCAACCAAAATGACACATTCACAATGTATTTTTTATTTTTTTTCCTTCGCCCTAATCGGGCAAGATCTTGGACCATACCGCCTCGTCTTCAGTTTCATCCTTCTTGTTCAACATTCACAATGAGAGCTGATACAATGAAGTAGGAACCATCGTTCGGTAATCAAATCAATTATTATTACTAATTTACTTGTAGTTTTACCAATGTCTGGAAAGTAATTAAGAGTATTAAGAGTTATGGTTTTCTCTCTCAATATATTATTATGAAATTGGAAGCTTCAATAATTAATTACAAATCAGAAACTGCAAGCTGTGTTCGCGCTACTATTGTTTAAAGCCTGCCGCAAACAGTTTGTGCAAAGAACAAAACAATGCAACACGATCTGCCCAATATTCGTGCCCAGGTGGAGCCAGCACATGCTTATGTACCCACTTAGGCCTTAGCTTTATTGCGCTAATCTAAATTTCCATAAATAAGGTTGAGCGGGTATATTAAACACGCATCTTATGGATGGGCTATTGGTCATAGATTAGAGACCGTAAAGACTGTGTCTACGACTAGGAAATAGCCTTCCCTTAGGGGTAAATAAAAATAAAAAACTTTTTTGCAAAAAATAAAACCGACTTCAAAAGCACAAAAAAGTGAAAAATAATTTTAGCTTCAGAAGTCGGTGACTTTAGTTTGTTTGATTCAGTTTTTCGACTTAAGACTTAAGCTAAAATTATTTTTCACTTTTTTGTGATTTTGAAGTCGGTTTTATTTTTTGCAAAAAAGTTTTTTTTTATTTTTAGTTGCAATGTCCTATACAAATATTTTCTATGCATTCATTTTACATTGTAAACTATACATTTCATGGTAATAGGCTTATTCTTACTTCCTTAACTAATATTATAAATGCGAAAGTAACTCCACAACAACAAACAAGTAACACACTTCAGAGTCAAATGCTCATAAAATAAAAAGTAATGGGCCTACCTGAATCAAATTTTTATGGGACCAATTCGAAACTATTCCGCATCAAACGAAAAAAGAATTACGTAAATCGGTTCAGAAACTTCGGCGTAATCGGTGTACATACATAAAACAAATATATATATATACCGGCCGAATGGGGAAGGCAACTGTAAATCTAATGGCACCAGCATAGCTTGTACCAAGCAACGTCATTGGTTGAAAATCTGTCAATGTCATTTTATATTTCAAAATAGCTTGTCCTCATTGTACAGATTGGGACTAAGCTATGGACACGCCATCTACAATCAGCTTTGACCAGCCTTCTCCATTGAGAACCTCCTCCTTTTTTTTGAAGTCGGTTAAAAAAAGGTTTGTCTACTGTTGGTCTACGGTTACCGTTGAGGTATATAATCTAAGCGTTGACTAGTGTTAACAGATTCAAACTAACTTTATAATTTCAACCAATATTACCGCCGAAGTTGTAATCCACTTTCAACGAATTCGGATAAGCATGTGATTTAAATTTTTATGATTAATTCTTGACCATCCATTAAATGTTCATTTCCAAAAACAATACAATGAAACTTTCTCTCGTAATCTCAGCAGTCCCCTCCTTTCTAGCCATATCATCCTTCAGCTTCACACAGTCCATCCCATGCATGTAATTATGTATGTACGTCATTATATTTTGAGAGACTGGTAATGATAGGGTATTTTAAAAAATACAGGACTACAACTTTTTTTTTTCAAACGTTTTGGCGCCTGACTCACATCGCACAAGCATTTAGGTACTTGGCAGATATTTTGTATCAAGAAAATATAAAATTTAGTTTTAGATTTTTAGTTTGGCAACCCAGGGTTTTTAGCAATGCAATGCGATGCTAACAACAAAAAATCTTCTTTTTCTTGATTATCTGAATTATTATGAGAATAATTGTGTTTATAACGCGATACTTCTTCAGTTACAGTGTAAATAAATAATATGGAACTTTTAAAGTGGTTGACGCGACTCTAATACTAACAACATGTCTGAGAATATGGATTCGCAGGCAAACAACCTCTGTCTAACTGAGGATGCATTTAATGAGTTCCAAGCAGTTTCAATGTATGAAGAAGAGCAATGCATCACTCTACCGGTAATAGTTACAGAGGAGCCCAAGGAAACAGATCCCGGCGAGTCAGGTCATCTCAGTTATGATAATGAGGTAGTTATATCTACCGACAGAGAAGTAAACAGCACAGTCAATGACAACACGGAAGAGATGCACTCCGAGATTGAGCAAAAAACTTGCGATAGTAATTCTTTCTTAGAAACAACTGCAAGCTTAGACGACGCTAATACCCATTTAGACCACAACACAACTGCAAGCTTAGATGACGCCAATACCCATTTAGACCACAACTACGTACCTCAGAAACTTACTAGAAGAGGCAGAAAAAAGAAAAATGTGACAGAAAATGATACCAATGTAGTCTCCAACAATGTTGTGATCCTCGGTTCAAGACGCAGCAATGACATTCAGGTGAATACTGAACAAGAATCCTCACTAATAAGTAGCACGGTACCTCGTAGAAGAGGTAGAAAACCTAAGCCTAAACCGGTTTCTTCAGAATCTGTGACACCATCAGAGATTATTCAAGATAGTTTGAATATCTCGAGCCCCCGACTTAGTACAGATCCAGAAACTTCTGATATTGTTGCCAGTGTTAAGCGGAAGCGAGGTCGGCCGCCAAAATCACTCCAAAATGACCAAAATAATTCTAATAAAGACTTGTCTAGTGAACTGAGTGGTTCTGACAGCAGCAAAATCGATAAAGTGCTTTCTTCTCGCAAGAGAGGAAGACCAAGAAAAACACAACCTGCAGCAAACATTCAGGATGATTTTCAAAGTAGTACTGAAATCCTATCAAATGAACTCATAAGTTTAGAAGATTTAAATGGGACACAAATCACAAACACACATGAAAGGAGCAAGGAGGTGGTAGAATTAGATATGTCTAAAATAGAAAATAGAGATTTAGATAAGAAAATATTTAGCGACTCTGATAATGATGGGCTTGATAACGTTACTTTGAGTAAATTAAAAACACTTCCTAAAGCACTGAAATCAGCTGATGAAAATAATTCAACTGAGAATGACAAAGATCAAAACTTAACAGATAGCGTTTCTGTAGTTACTCCACCACCAAGTAAAAAAAGAAACTTGCATAAAAAAGGGAGGGGTAAGCCTAAAAAAGAAACTACAGACATCACTGAAAAAGATCAATTGGAAACTTTTGACAAATCAGAATCTATGGTATCAAGTCCAATATTCAATAATGGAACTGATTTAGTTACCTCTAATGTAGATTCTGACACTGAAGATTTGACCCTACACCAATTAAAAGAAATTGGCAGTGACTCGGCAAATACTGAAAATAATAACACAACTGTACTGTCTACTACAGATAATCATGATGTTGATGTAAGTATTGTACCTGTTGAAGGCAGCAGTGATACCAAGAATACTCCAACAAAGCGCAATAGTAAAATGCCGATTATGTCAGACTTTGAATACAATGTTGACAGTGTTATAGACAAGGAAGAGACCCCAAATGAAACAAATGATGACAATGCATTACTTGTCGAAGACACTTCTAAAAGGCCTATTCGTAGAAAAGTTGCCAAATTACGTTATCATGAAGAGTCAGATGAGGATCCGTTTGCTAATGTTGAGTCATCTGAAGATGATGAACCAAGAAGGAAAGGCAAAAGATTTTACTCTGATGACGAATATGTACCTGGCAGAAGAGGAAATAAAGATATAGATTCTACCGACAGTGAAATGTCAATGAAAGATCTGGTTAATGAAACACAACAAAAGAAGAAAAGGATGCGTAAAAAATCAGACTATCAATCTCCACAGAAAAAATCAAAAGCAGATCCATCAGAAATTCAGGATGTTGAAAGTGATGATGTAGAAGAATGCTTACCATCTCCTACAGTAGTAAAACCAACTGAGGATGGCAAACCACAAAATTCAAAAGTCTGGGGTTGCAGTAATGAGTTTGAAAACTTCCTTGCCAAAAAGATTCAAGGTACTAATTTAAAAATTAAAAAAGTGTCTGCAACTGCACCCTCTGAGAACAAAATCCTGGAAATACCTGTGCTAGATCCAGAAGCCAAGAAGACTTTTGAGATGAGCAGTCAAACTACTATAATTAATACTATATCCACTGGTATGCAAACCAGTTCACCATTAGAAATCCATCTGAAGAAGAACATCGCTTTAACAGCAGAACAATCAGAGAAAGCTTGTTATTTCTTAACTAGTATTGTGAAAACAACTTCCGAGTTAGGTACATTAATGACAGAAAAGTCTGAAGATTTTATCAAAAAGAAAATCAACACTGAGTTTGTCATAGACACAAAGCAGGTAGATTATTGTGTAAGAAAGTCATTTTTATTATTTAAACTAGCTAAATATAACCTAAACCAGATGGAAGAAGATCTTGCAAAACAATATGATGAATATCTAAGAACTAACAATTTGACAGAATGTATGGAATTACCTAAACAAATAGAGGCCTCAGCAAAACAAGAAAGTAGTGACAGTGATTGTGAAATTGTAGAAGAACCAGTTAAAATAACTTTGAATAAATCAAAAGAAAAACCCACCCCAGCAAAATTTAATCCCAAAACTGTGTTTCTCAACAAAGAACTTTCCATTAAAATAGCAAAAAAAACATCTGAACAACCAACCACAACCAACAAAAAGCTCGACATAAAGGGTCGTCATACTGTATGGATTAATGACACAGTGATGGTTAAAAAAGTTAATAAACCTTCGCAGTCTTTTTTAGCCCAGGACAGCCGAAATAAAAAACCTCCAGACAATAATATTACAACAAAAATGGTAAGTGATTTTTTTAAGAATTATTACCGTCAGAAAGCAATATCACTTTGTGCCCCTTATGTAACCACAGATTGGCTTAATGTGAGCAAAGAATGTGTGTGCAACTATTTTGTGGTTGAATCCAATCAATATAATAATAATAATGAAGTAAATTATTCTTCAAATGGAGGAATTAGCACAGAAAATAATGCGAGTACCTCAGCGACAGATCATGCTATAAAGCAAATATCTAACAAAATCATAGTAGCATGCCCAGAGACCCTTCTTAAACTATGTTTTCGGATTGTGAAAAATAAAATAAATGATGAAAGATATGTCAAAGAAGTTTGTCATGAACACATACGAAATGAACTTACAGATGGAAAATACCAGCCTATGACATTATTTCGACATTGTCTGAGGGTCCTGACTACCGGTCAAAACCAAGGAGCTGTTAAAATCGTGGAAAGGAGCCCATCACCCTCAGAAAACATAGCTGCTAAGGATGAATCAATTGCACCACCTCTTAAAACACTCTGCCACCAAAGAATGGTGGCATTACTATATAACTCGGACAAAAAGAAATCCAGAGAAGAACAAGAAGTGGCAGAAATAAGGTGTAGTACAGAAGAATCTAGTTATTCGATTTCCACCTGTTATTCAAAATATTCATCTGCTTCTATTAATATAAGTGAAATCAAGTCACTCTTGTCTTTGTGTGTAGAATTCATACAAAGAAAACTAGTTATTGAATCAAGTTATATGTCTAGTATATTTATACCAAAATCGTTAAAAACCTCTGCATTTGAGCATGTCAAACAATTGATGTATAGAGAAATGGATGATCCCTTAGTTAGAACTAGTCAGTTCAATTTCAATAATCATTATGATGAAACTATGATTGAAGGCTTAACAATAAACAGTGTGAATACGTTATCAGAGGAAGCATTCCTGAATCTAGAACAGTCTCATGCAGAAAATCCAAATAGCCCTGAGTATTCAGATGACTTTGATAATGAAGACCAGTATGAACATGTCTCTAATGACATTGAGGAGGAAAACCCAACTGGAACCGAAACCAGTTGGGTATCACAAGTGCAAGTGCAGGAACTTAAGTCATGCTTTAATACTACCAATACTGTCAATGATAAGGAAACAGGTGCTGTTGTTACTCAAATTAAAATTGAACCTGAGGATGATTTGCCCGAGAATCTAGATTTACTAGCTCACGTGAAAATTGAATCAATTCATGCACCTGACGAAATGGCCAACATACCAGAAGTCAAACCAGAAGCTATAGATGTCTTAGGTGTTGCGCCACCAGAATTTCACAGGCAGAATAGTTACGATGTCGACGCATTCGAAGAATTTGCTGCTACTAACAAAATTATGCACGAATTACATGGTGACGACATCTTTACCCAAAGTGCACACAGGGTACGCAGACAACATGAACCCGATTATGAAGAGGATGACATGAGCATGAATCTCCTAGTCCCACAGACATACCAACCTTTGACCATTGAAACTGCCAAAGGAAGCTTAATGGAAAGCAGTTGTTCTGATGATGATAGTGCTAAAACTAAAAAGGTTACAGTGAAAAAGAAACCTGATAAACGTAAAGGTAAACAGAAAAAAACTGATCCAAAGAATACAAACAAGGAAATACCTACAGTGGTGACTAAAGAAAAGCCAACTGATAACGAAGTTGCTAATTTAACCAAAAAAATGAGAGACAGAATCAGACAAGAGGAGAAAAAAGACGATTCTACAGATTCCGAAACTGAAAGCTTACCTATGCGCTTAAGAAAGAGGAAAGAACAGGAAAAGTCAAAACCGGCGCAGAGTAGTAAAGCTATAGATAGCGAGATTCAATGTAACAATGTTGATTCTACTGATCAAGTCGAAGATGACGTTGGCAGCTTTACTGGCTTTACAGCTATTGATCAAAACGAGATAACTAACTATCAGAAATACATGCAATACGTGTACGATAAAATTATACCAGACAAAGATGACATTGCCAAAAAAAAATCTAAGGCAGTTGAAAAAGAAATTCATGAAAAGCCATTAATTGCTAATGAACCTGTAGAATTATTGGAGTGTGAACCCACAATGCCTGATTTTGATAATCTAATACCTGCAAAAAGGTCCACTAGAAGAGGCAAAGGAAAAGTTGAAATATCAAAGAAGGAAGAAATATCAAAGAAGGAAGAAATATCAAAGAAGGAAGAAATATCAAAGAAAGAAGAAGTTTCAAAGAAGGAAGAAATTTCACAAAAAGAAGAAATCTCAAAAAAAGAAGAAATATCAAAGAATAGAGAAATATCAAAGAAGGAAGAAAAAGCCAAGAAAGGAATTTCTGTTAAGAAGGAAGGACTTTTGAAAGAAAGTGTTTTAGAAGAAACTCCTTCATTTGTAGAGCGTCATGGTTGGCACTGCTATCCGGTTACTGGAACTGATGGAAAGCTATACCAAAATTCTTGTGTAGCTTTGGAAAAACTGCCAGAATCATTCGTCCAGACATACTTTGAATATCAAGGCATTACAAGCAAAAATATTGATGACCAAGAGATTGACAGGTAAAGACCCAACATTTTTTATTTTAGGGAAATGCATTTTTATAAATATTTTTCCGTTTCAACATGTAGTTGTATAAGGATCTTTTGGTATCCTTGTGTAGCCTCATAATTTATAAGTAATTCAGTGAAATCATTGAGTTATTCAATTTTACAGGTAGCTTAATATTAATTTAATATTTTCAGATTAACAAACTTAAACTCCTTGAACAGAACAGTTCAGTTGAACTTGGGTAAAAGTAAATTAAAGTCTAAACGGGAAGCTAGAAGTGACCATACGTCTGAAAGTGGTAGTAGGGTTGACAGTCCTACATATTCTGATCATCATTATGATGAGCTGGAGCCTTCGGAGGATGAAGGAGCGAATGTTGATGATGAAGTTGCTCCACCTGTTGTAAGTATTAAATAAGACACTTAAAACAAGTTATGAAATAAGACACAGTTATTAAATAAAACACAGTTATAAATTAAAACACAGTTTTGAAATAAAACACAGTTAACACATTAAATAAGACACAGTTTTTAAAATCACTTTTTGCCAGAGTGTAATTCATCAATCAAGCCAATTCGGGGGAAAACCCTGGATGAGGCTAGCACAGGAACATGCCTGTGCTAGCCTCATCCAGGGTTTTTATTATAAGCCTATATTCCTATGTCCCACTGCAGGGCAAAGGCGTCCCTTCCCCATTTCGCGATCTAGTGCGATAAATAGACAGCCTTACATAATAATTATACTCATTACAACAGCAAAGTTAATTTTCAATACACTTTCTCGAAAACTGGTTCTTATCGCACTACGATTAGGTTCAACAGGCAATGTATTTCACACGTGCGGAATTAAAAATTCCCGCAGAAGGTACTTATACTAAGTCTAAATGGGTCCAATGGCTATAGTCGGCGGTGTTTGTTTTTTTTTTCTAAATCTCGGCAAAGAGATCGAGGCGTCTTTACGGCGTAAATATTTTTTGAGTATTTTAATTGTGTTTATAAATAGAATATTATAGATGAACAAATTAACATATAATTGTGTTCTAAATTGAAAAATATATGAATTTTCTATTTTTCGTATTAGGCATCATACCTTAGCTTCATAATCAACCTGGCGAAAGCAAAGCTTGGAAAGGCAAATTAAATCATAGTTTCCTAATAATTCCTGACAAAAATATTATGCGTTCTAATATTTTATTTCTTCGAAAGTGTATTGAATAACGTCGTTTGATACGCGTCGGGAGTTATTCTCGGCTCCATAACACCCTCGCCTGCAGCTCGGGTGTTAATGCCGCCTCGAATGCAATAACAAAGTTTCCCCACTTATATCAAAATGTATTATTGTATGTAATTTCAATGTTCATAAAACCTACTTTATCCTTAAAAAATAATAACAAATCATATTTTCCATCCTCAGCCACTAAAACACACTGAAAACACTCTTGCAAAGAATCTCTTAATGAATGATAACGACAGTGATTCTGATTCCGGAGTCAAGGTGAAAAAGGAACCTTCAGATGGTACCGAAAAGACCAAACTAAGTACCAAGCTTAAGAAGAAAGGGGAGGCTGTGGTCGAAGATGGCACTGACCTGATGCTTACAGCTGACAAGATGATGACTAAAGAACTGACGCTGTTGCATGCACCTGTTGTGGTGACTGACGATGTTCAGGACACGCCTACTAAGGGACCTGTTACGAGGAATAAACAGGTAAGAGACGGATGTCTGGACGTAATTGTATTGTATTGTATAACGGGCTGGTGTCCGCAACTCCACGTCCAAAGTGCGTATTTTGTGTACGGGTCTGCACGTAATATAAAGGGTGTAAAGACACCCTTAACGAAGCCGTGAGACAATTCTTCTTACCGTCTGCGATATTTTTTTTGTTCTGGACCATGCCTGGGAAAGTGGGAATCTTCTATTGGAGGTCACAGTTTCAACTTTTTCACACGGTTTTTTTTTTCAATGTAATAAAATAATAAAAATATGTTCATTGATTTATAAAATGTGTATTGTTAACTTTTTCTTACAGGCATGGTCCAATACGAGAGAAAGCCTTATTGCCATATTTAAGTTTGCAGAAAACTCTGTTCCACTAAGTTTTAGTTTTTTAAGTTTTCTACGTGTGCGTATGTTTTACTGTACTTTACAAGTACTTTACTGTAAATACCTCCATGACCCCTGTACTATTCAATACATTCAGCACAATCTTTTGAGTGCGTTACATTGAGCGCTACTGTAAACCGTGATTTTACACACCAAATTAAATTCTCAACCGTGTGATTTTATCTTTCGTTTGCTAGAGAAACGATAAACCTAACCTTTTTATTTATATTTTCTTTAAACAACCATCAAAATTTGTTTTTTTTTTAATTGATTATTATTTTTATTTAAAACTAGGATTATCGCCTTATTGTGTTAGGAACGCCTAATTAAATTCTTGTAATCAATGTCCAAGTTTATTTAATGACATCGATTTGCTCGCTCATTGTAGCCTTGCCAGCTCTATCTGCTCACACGGGTAAATAAATAGTGCGCAAAAACATAGGGACATACAGTGAGTTATACCAATTAGCTGACCCACCTTTGCATAAATGGTTGAGATTTTTTAGAATACGAATCGATAGAATTTTATAATTATTCTTTTATATTTTATTTAATTTGCTCAGATAATGAAAAGCATGCAAACCATTTATGCAAAGTTGGGTCAGCTAATTGCTTTATCTCACTGTACAAAGAAGCTCGCTTATTTTCCTCATCTAACTAACTTAAATTTATTAACTTCGCTGGTTACCGTGACACTGACCTAAATAACATCGATAACGTTCATATTCTCGTAGAAGCTCAGTTGTGTTTCCGTAAATAATAGTTAACATTTTCAGTTTAGGGAATGCTGTTTCGAAATTTAAATAATTAACCCGCGTGCTAGGGACTAATATTGGCCATTCAGAACCATGTCTTAGCATTTATCGAAATCGATATTGACCGAAGTAACTTTATCTTTTTGTCATTTTAGAAAAGCGCATCAAAGTATCAACCGTCTACCAGCAGAACGAGGAACGAAGAGGATTCCTCTTCTGAGGAAGAGAAGCAATGGGTGAGCACCAAAGAGAAGCTTCTCAAAAGGATGAGCAAGAAGGATCAGACCAGGTATTGTAAACAATATCTTTTTACATTTGTTCTTCGTAATATTGAAATGTGTCTGTCTTTCTCGTACTAGACTAAGGTGTGATTCGATTTAAGTCTTATTATACTAACGATTAAGTAATAAAGAATTCGGTGGTTTACAAAATTCTCATATCCACTTATTAAGAATAATAAACGCAGAGTAGTGTTGTAGTGTTACAACCAGTTTATCTTTTTTCCATGATTAATTTTGGGTTTCATTACTTAACTCCGTGTTTGTTCATAAATAGGATTTCTTAATAAATATAAATAAAGCGATAAATATTTAATAATAAGGTGATTGAGAATTAATAATAAGCAATAAGGTGTTTAATTTTAGTCTATAATTGGTAAATAATAAATGTTTCTGTGTTAATACTATGTCCTTTGTTTTTCATTTTTCCTGAATATAAATATACCACTTTGTCAAAGATAAAAAGACGTTAAACGTTATGACGTACCAAAGAGACACCTCGATAATGCATTTAGATTAACAAGGGGTATGGAAATGACTGGTTTATGTAGTGAGATTTGTGGGTCACAACAAATAAATAAATAGTTTCGAGTTATTTACCTCTACAATGTACATAATAAATACCATACCATGGACTTAACCACTTCCAATGTACGGTGGACGATATAACGCATACATTACGATTAAATGCATATAATGTACGATGTTATATATTGGATAAAAAATATCACTTTTTTAATAGCCTGCCCTATCCCACTTCTGAGCAAAATAATAGGGGAAGGGAAACCCTTCCCCTATTTTATTTGTATGTCAATTGTTTTATTTAAAAAAATTGTACGTTCCAATGTACACAGTTTGGACGACGCCAAGCGCGCAAAGCTAGTGAGCGAGTTCATAGAGAGGCGCGGCGATCTCCCCGACTCGCACATACGACCGCGCAGCACTCGCACTCGCAGATCCGGCAAGAGGTTCCTGGAGAGGCAGAAACAACTCGGGTATGAAGAACAACATGAGTATACCGTAGTGTAACTATTACAGTGGTTCAGTATGGCAGTTCGGGATATAAGCTCCGCCCATTTACCACTGCTTGACCTTCCGCGCATTTACTTCCCACATCCACTGGGAGTTCTTAGACCACTGGGAGTAATTACACTATGATTATACTCTATCATCTATTCTAACCGATGCCAGGCAAAGTTTCAAAGATTTATAAAACAAATTAAAATGTATGAATTAGGGGTTAAAATAAGGTCAATAAAGTTAAATAATATTTATTTTACTTTTCAGAATACTATCAAGAGAGCTGTTTGGTGAATCGTCAGACGCTTACAACAGTATGTCTAAAAGATCTCAAGCTAGCTTGTTTAGAGGACGTCGTAATATTAGGAAGGTAAGTCAGCATATCAATTTTGATCATCTATCTCGTCTTTTTCCATGGAAGGTTGGGTTGAGATGTTAAAGTGAACCTTACATTTCGCCAGTTATGGTAAGCCCCATTCAATAAGGGGCGAACCTATTAATAGAACACCATTCCTTCCTTCCACATCTTTCGTTGTTTTGCTTCATCATGTCAGTTATTGAGAAAGCCAATTAAATTCAATAAAATTACACAGGTTATTGATAAGAAGTCCCTAGCACGCAGTACTGTAGTGGCAAACATGGAGGAGTTCGAAAGAAAGAGAAGACTGAATGCGAGACAGGTCAAATTGGTAAGCGTTTTGGAACTAATACTACTGACCAAGCTAGTCTTTTTTAACTTTTTCTTTGCTAAAATCGCTTGTATACTACGAAATCGAATAATGTTAAACCTTTTTGTACAATAAAATTGTAGTATTGTAATGTACCCGTTGGCGTTTTTGACTAATATAAAATACACCCTATTTCTACTGCACATAGTTTATTTTATGTTGACATCAAATAATTCTGTCTTGTTCGTACAGAGGGAACTCCTGGGCTGCGAGGAGGGCGTGAACGTGCTAGTCATTAACGACGAGGTGTGTCTGGAGTATGACTTCGAAGAGAACCGCCCCGTCGTCACCGTGCACCCCTTCTTCACCAAAGTTATGAAGGCTCATCAGGTAGGTAGAGCCAAAGCTTCACTTAATTCGATGGCACTGAGCTTTAGCTGCTGTTTTTTTATAATAATTTCTCTTTAACTGATGGAACATTTATATTGTTACGATCTGGTTATGGGATAAATTAATTACTACCGATAAAACACGAAATAACTTTACTAATTACAAAACACTTAAAACTTAGTCACAAGTAGGTACACTACTGATCACTATTCACTTGGATATCACACTTCTAATTCACCTCGATTCGTTTCGTTGTGTAGCCAAAATTAGACTGACTGCTCCCGCAAACACGATGTCTATTTATATGCCGACCGATCCTTCGAGAAGGTTCGACAACTTTCAGGAATCTTCTTCACAGTTCATTGTCGAACATCATCTTTCGAGAAGGTTCCACAACTATCTCGAAATCATCACAGTAGAACATTGTCCTTCGATAAAGTTCCTGTGTGTGTGTTGTTGTACCTTCTCGAATCTCTAGACAGTTCTATAGTGGAACGTTCTAGACTCTAATCTTATAGACAGGTCCTTACTAGAACATTCAAGACTCGCACGTAATCTGGAATGTTCTCGTAAAGCAACCGACGTAACAATATGTAACCGTTTGTGCGTCAGTGTTCCTTCCACCAATCAAAAAATCTAAAATAAAACTTAATCTTGCTGACCGAGAACTTGATCGAACTGAGATGACGACTGACGAACTAAGATAATATCATTAATAAAAAATGTTTGTCTACAGTACGAAGGTGTGAAGTTTATGTGGGACGCTTGCTTCGAAAGCCTGGCAGAGATCGAGGCGGGGCGGCCGGGTGGAGGCTGCATCCTCGCGCACTGCATGGGGCTGGGCAAGACGTTGCAAGTGCTCGCTCTGTTACACACGGTTAGTACTCATTTACTTAAACTATAGGATGTTACAGGAAGGTGTCTAATAGAATTGGAATAGGCGAATCAAGAACTCGACAAATAAAGCCTGGGATGTTCCCAACTATAAGGTAGGTAGGTATAAAAGAGCTGCTGGTGCAGGTGACTTTGTGCTACTTGGGACAGGCCTATAAGTGGCTCGCTAACGAACTAGCCACAAAGTTCTAAAGTTGTGCAAACGCACACATGTTGATTGCAATCAACAGTTATTGCAGCATAGGTCACTTGCGAAATTCAAGATAGAAACAAAAAAAAAAAGAACTAAATATAAAATGTATCACTTTTCTCACTAGGTTTTGACTCACCCTGGTGTGAAAATGCAACGCGTTCTCGTGTGCTGCCCTCTATCGACCGTGCTCAACTGGGTCGACGAGATACATAAATGGATTGGACCAGTAACGAATCAGATCAAGGTAAGGAGTAGTGGATATCTGTACTGAAACTGGTTTCGAACACAAAATTTCGTGGCAGTTTTTTCAAAATGCTCAGACAACTTTTTTGCGCAATAATGGAATTTAAGTTTACACAAAATGTTTGTTTAAACAAAATGGCTCTCGGCGCAAAATATAGATCTTAACCTATTTATTAAATAAATTGATGCTTTATGACCAACTTGTTTTAATCTCTTTTTTCAAGCATCGTAAAATAAAGAGGAAATTGCAGGTATTATTTTTATATTTAGTTTCCACTAAGAGTTTACCAAAACTTCCTTGCTTTATAAGGTCTTACATAGCATTTGCCCCGCCAGGTATAGGAGGTAAGTCCCATAGACGTTGCCTAACTGTCAATGTCTCAATCCAAAAAAAAACTTGTAATCTTTAAACTAGATTTCATCTTAAAAATCAATCACAATGATAAGTTGAAGTAAATCGTGTGGCGCTCAAAAGTACACATATCACACCTCCATTCCCACAGGTCTTCGAGCTATCAAAACTAAAGAAAACATACGAACGCGCCTACCAACTTGAAGACTGGTACAACGGCGGCGGCATATTCATCATCGGATACGAACTCTTCCGAAGTTTGACGACTCTGGACCCAGTCCTCGACGACGTCCGACCGACCATCGTCAACAAAATACGAACAGCATTACTCAACCCCGGCCCAGATATAATAGTCTGTGATGAAGGACATTTACTGAAGAATGATTGCTCAGTACTTGCGGTTGCGATGAGCAGGGTAGTCACGAAACGAAGGATTATTTTAACGGGGACCCCAATGCAGAATAATTTAAGAGAGTATTATTGCATGGTGAACTTTGTGAAGCCGAATTTGCTGGGTACTTATTCGGAGTATTCTAATCGGTAAGTTTAAGATGAAATAAGGTTTCGTTTTTAATATCTTATAATATTACAGTTTTACTGCTGCCCTAAAAGATTTTCACGTTTTGTAGCCTTTTCAGATCAATCTGGTTGGTATGATAAAATTTATAATTTAAAAAAAAACGAAGCTCCTATTTTTATTGAGTCAGGCCCACTTGCACCACGAACCTTTATAAGCTTATTGTTGCTAAGCATATTCGAAACATTCCCTGTGATCTTCAAATTATTGACAGAAACAAAACGTTGATTTAAGTACGTTTAGCACTAAAGTCATAATGCGCAAGCGGCGTTAGAATGTACTTATCAACATCAAACGACACGGTTGGTGCAGTGGCTGAGCGATTATTGACTGCTGCGTTGCCTGTCGCGGGTTCGATCCCCGTACGGAACAAATATTTGTATGGGCTACAGATATTTGTTCCGGATCTGGCTATTTGTGTGTGAGTTAAATGTTTTTAAACGCACCCACGATACAGGAGAAATTCCGAGATACTGTATTTATGTGTCTATTAATTCGACGGCACGATTGGCGCAGTGGCTGAGCGATTGACTGTTGCGTTGCGTGTCGCGGGTTCGATCCCCGCACGGAACAAATATTTGTATATCCTACAGATAATTTTTCCGGGTCTGGCTATTTGTTGTTGTTTGTTAAAAAAAAAGTAGCTATAATTTTGAGATGCTGATGTCGTCATAATGGCGTTTCAAATGATAACGCACTTGTGTACGTTGTTGAGGGACGTTTATTAATAGGGGCCCTAGTGTGGGGGCTTGTTTAAAAAAATACACCCTTTATTCAGAACTTACCTCCTCCAATAGGTTCGAAAATCCCATAATGAACGGTCAGCACCGAGATTCAAGCGAAGAAGACATAAAATTAATGAAGGCTCGAACACATATCTTACACAAAGTACTGGAAGGCTGCCTCCAAAGGCAAGAAGCATCAGTACTCTACCCGTACTTGCCTAAGAAACATGAGTATACAGTGTTTATAACGCTGACGCCATGCCAGTGGGACTTGTACAAGCACTATTTGCACAACTACGGCAAACAGACTAAACAGAGCATACTGAAGGACTTCCACATACTACAGAAGATCTGGTCGCATCCTCAAGTGCTGCATAACTTTCAGACGAAGGCTAGAGATCGGGAAGAGAAGAATAAGATTAAAGGTATGTTTAGATTTAAGTCTTCTACCTTCTTTAGCATAGCCTGAATTCCCACACTGCTGGGTATAAGACTCTGTTTTATTGTGCCAATCTTGGTTTGCGGTATTGTGGCTTATTGTTAGGAATGGATCTCTACATCATTTATCTAGACTTTGTATATTGACTTGTCTCTCTTTACCAAATTATCATTTGTTTTAATTTGTTGTTTCAAGCGTTGGAAATGAAAGAGGAAAGTACAGGTATCTCGATCATTACTATGTTCATGCACACTGTACACATAAGCAATCCATAGATTGCCGATAGAACATTCCGCATTGTTCAAATTAAGAACTTTAGAATTAGTTATGCATCATGCTTACTCATGCAAGCATTTCATCATCATCATTATAGTCATCCACGGTTCGAGATTCACCCACTGCAGGAGAACTAATAACCTGTAAAGAGAGGCCTGTCTCTCTTTGCAGGCATTAATGTCTATCACTATTTATGCTTTAAAACGGTGAAGGCCAACATCGTGGGGAAATTGGCATATTTTAGAACCAAAACGTTCAAAGACATATGACCACCTCACAACCAACCAACCCGTACTGGGCCCGCGTGATGGATTATAGTCCATATACTCTATCACCGAGAGGTGGTCGGTACTCCAGCAAGTAGTAGGAATGTTACAGGTTGTTATGTTATGCATGCTTATAGTTCTGTTCAAACTTTACGACGGCTCGGAAGTTAGCTGCGAGTGACGGTCTGCGCATTATACAGTCAAGACGATGCGTTCTCTGTGCCCCGCTGATGCTTAAAATTGTGTTTTGCGCAGTTTTACGTTAGATGTTTCGAGCCGTAGACCGTCACTTGTAGCTAACTTCCGAGCTGCCATAAAGTTTGAAGAGAACTATACCTTTAGATGCATTTGCAGTTCTATTCAAGCGCAACATAAAAAAAATATGCCTTTTATAGTTATGACAAATAGCCACTCAAACATAAACCGCTAAAGTAAATAATTAAGTAAGTAGCAATGAATGCAATTTATCTAGAGAATCTAAAATCAACTTTAAAAATAGCTCGTTAAAATTGCATTTAGTTTTAGAATTGTAGATTTAACGCAGTCTATCTGTATACAATCTAACTGCCTCAATATTTTCACAGCGGAGAAACTGGAAGATGACCTAGCGACTGAAGATATAGAAGAAATAAAGCCGAATGCGGCTGAAGACTTGTGGTGGCTGGAGTACTTGGACGGCGGCAATATGCTGGAGACACTTGATAGCTCCAACAAGTTCGTGGTGGTTTTCAAGATATTGGAAGAGTGTATTGCACTGGGGGATAAAGTGTGAGTAACAAAATAGTTTATTATGGCCCACTTTGGATTGTTCTAAGTGTCTCTTAGAAGTCCAGTACTGGAGATAATAAACGCCAAAATGTTTGCGATTCACTTGCGGTCTGCATGTAGCAGTAATATTGCAAGTTGTTCCTTCGATACGAATGAAGAAGAAGCATCGAGTAAGAATGTGTAGAAGTCAAAATCCTTTCCGAGCTGAAAAAGCGGTTAACACAATCAGGATTGTTTCGCCATTTGTCTGCTTTAATTATGTTAAGCGCTCCGCGCAGCATCACATATATTAGGGTCTCATTAAATTAGTGAAACTTCATAGTACATTAGTTTGTTTTTAACACGCTTTCATTAGCTTCATCTGTAAATAACAGACTATATTAAAATTCTTAGCAGTCAAATTTGACTAATTTCGGACTGCTTTGCATTGCCATGGATGAGTATCAAATGAAAGGGTTTGCTGAGAAGATACGATAAATAAAATGACGTCACTCTAAAGCGTGTTTATTTTTTAACTATAATATTATTTTATCAAAACTCGCCCATGCTTTGCTTTTCTTCAGTTATGTCACATCAAAACGTATGTCATTCTTATCCCCAGGCTAATATTCTCCACTTCATTATTCTGCCTGGACGCCCTTGAGTACTTCCTGAAAAAGATCAAGAAGTGGTCGCTAGGAAACGAGTACTTCAGGCTGGACGGGTCAGTTCCGGCCGAGGTTCGGCAGAAGTGGTGCCGTGAGTTCAACGCTGACAACAACTATAAGACTAAGTGAGTTTGTATCCATTTTCCAACAAACAGTTACACAGTATTAATATGACAGTAAATATTGATCTTTATCGGTAGTGTTCTTAAGTGCTAAGTTATAAAGACACGCATGCAGACATCGGACGGATTCTCAAGCGTTCATCTCTTACTCGGACTCAGCTGCAATTTAAGACACTGACGGAGTGGAGGAACAAGACAAGAGTAGAGGAAGACCAAAGAAACGATGGATGGACTGTATAAAGTATGTTAGAGCAAAGGCATCTGATGAGATGACGAGTAATAGAGAAGTATGGAAGAAGAAGACATGCTGCGCCGACCTCAAATGAATTGGGATAAGGGCAAGAGAATGATTACAGCAAAGTTTAATTATTTAAGGGGGAAACGCCAGGGTAGCGCGCGAAATTCAAATTTTCCTACGATTTTTGAGGTCAGTGTCAGCCCGTATGTTGAACTGAGAGGTTTGTATTGAAGATTTCAATGATAATAGCGCTGTTACGGTCGCAATTCATATTACAATCAACATACAACCTGACACTGACCAAAAAATTGCAAAAAAGTAAGAAAATTTAAATTTCGCGCGCTACCCTGGCGTTTCCCCCTTAATTAATAAACTTTGCTATTATAATCATTCTCTTGCCATCATCCCAATTCATTTAGGGTCGGCGCAGCATGTCTTACTTTACTTATACCCTTGCTCTAACATACTTTATACAGTCCATCCATCGTTTCTTTGGCGCTTCCCTGTTAACCAATCATTAGGTCGGCTAACATATTGATGATTTCAATATAACACTATTTATCTAAGAATGATCGTGACTAGGGCCGCATAGGCAAGTATTGAAGTCATTGCTTTTATGTTGCGAGAAAGGGATGGCTCTATCCCTGTATAACTCCATCTCTTTCTCGCGCATTATGTATGAAGACAGTAAGAAAAACCCACGTTTTCTATACAGATTGTTCCTGGTATCAACCCGAGCCGGTTGCCTAGGATTGAACATGACAGCAGCCAACCGTGTCATCATCATGGACACGTCATGGAACCCAGCTCATGATATACAGAGTATCTTCCGAGTGTACCGCTTTGGGCAGAAGAAGGACTGCTACATATACCGACTGGTCGCTATGGTGAGTCACTAATTCACTATCTACTAGCTCACGCATCATCAAATCCTACTTATAATAATATTATAAGTGAGTATGGATGGATGGATGTTTGTTACTCTTTCACGCAAAAAACTACTGACTGGATTTGGATGAAATTTGGCACACAGATAGTTCATCCTGGATCGACACATAGGATACCCTTTATCCCGGTAGTGCGATCCCGTGGGACAATTACCGAATTTACGCGGGTGAAGCCGCGGGCATGAGCTAGTCAAATATATTTTAACACGCTTTTATTGGCTTGACTTGTAACTATGTAAAAAAATCTTGGCAAGTTACAGCAAAGCAGCTTAGAAGTTATAATTGACCCACTTCCCGGTTATTTTTTTGAGCTGAAATCTGCATCTTCCGAGCACCTTCATAAAACCCCAAAAGCCCGGCTTGCCCCAATAAAACATAGGTTTCATATACATTTTTATTCACATAGGGTCCTATCAAACATAGAAAACAATTATTGATTGTTCAGGTCATAAGAATAACACCAAAATACTCTTGCTAAACTTTCCACTAAAGCGAGTGAATTTTATATTGCTGACACTCGTTCGGAAATTACTTCGCTTCTATCCTCTTTTTAATTTTCGTCTAAAAATTGTTAATGTTTGGCTCATCCAGGGCACGATGGAGCAGAAGATATACGAACGCTCGGTCACGAAGCAAGCCGTCGCCTGCCGCGTGGTCGACGAACAGCAGATCGACCGCCATTACAATATGGCTGAACTCACGGAGCTATACAAGTAAATAACAACCTTAAACATTCTATCCTAAAGTTCAAAATAGTATAATATGACAATTTGTACGAAACATTATGAAGACGTCAAACGGCTTGCGGGAGTTTTCCAAGTGCGTTCGAACCGGCTCGTTTGCGCATTTGGCCATTAAAATAGAGTCTATATATAATATCATCAGAAGAGACTTACTCTGCCTTCTATTCTTATTCTTCTTTTTTTTCTACTGTTAAACCATGTTCGCATGAGCGACTTTTTTCTCGGGCGTTAGGGACCGTTTCTGAGCTCTCATTTAGTGCTTCTTGTGTGAAAGTGAATGACATCTCGCAAGTCAACCTAGGAGATTGTCGTCTGCTTAACCGGACTATCCTGTGGGTGCCTATAGAGTGTAAGGCATCCAGCCAGGGCAAAAAACTTACAAACTAAGCGTCTACACGCTAAGGGTGCCCCCTGCGGGGTACGAGCCTCGGCTTAGGGCGTCGCTGGGGGAGGACAGCAAAGGGATAGGCTGGATGTGAATGAGATCATTATTAAGGGACTGGTTTAAAACTACAGGCTCAGCATCGCGAGCTGGCTTGAGCAAGGGTCGGGGAGGCCAAGAATCGGGATGTCGCGACGGGCCTCGACGGCGAGGACGGAATCACGGCTTTTTGAGTCAGTGCTGTCTCTCTTTTTTGAACGCGCTAGTTTCCCTCCTCTCATTCAGTGCGTACGAGGGCTCCTTAAATAAAGTGTACTCCGGTCAGGTTCGACGAAGCCGGGTCCTGCGTAGCGGGCGGCGTAGCCGTAGGCGTGCACGACGTAGCACTGCTACGCGTGGCGCGCGACGTGCCGCTACACGCCGTGCACGAGCACGACTCGCTGCTACGCGGATCCAGCGAGCAGGGCTTGCCTGAGCACGAGCGGAATGCTGTCTGGATGCAGTTCCAGCAGGAGCAGGCGAATAAACGTAACTATGATTTTGTGTCATATTTTTTTTATTCAGTTCGTAATATTGATTTTCGCATTATGCAGTGGGAAAAAATATGGGGTATTGTCCCACTGCTGGGCAAATGTCTTCCTATGACTTTCCACTCCTATGTGTGGTTTTCTCTGGCCAATCACCCACAAACGCCTCAAGTCAATATTACATATCAATGTAATACTTGAATAATTAAATTTAAAAGAATTAATTTTTATTACCACTATCGCTTTACCTTTTGTGGTGACTCCACCAGTAAGCAAAATTCTTTTCTTTTTCATAAATTCATATGTTTTTAACCAGTTTTCAACTCCTCAATATCATTTTTTTTTAAATAACATTGATCAATATTTTCCACAGAAATGGAAAACAAACTAGTCGTGAACATTCCAAAAATTGCGTTGAAGCGCATCCACAAACAGGATAACGCGCAAGCGACCACTTCAACCACCGTCGTCAAAGAAGAAGACACCAGCGAAGACTACAATCCTAACGAGCCTAAGACTAAGAAGGGAAAGAAATCTCCCATCATCAAGTGCTGCATACCCATACAGGACAACGAGAAACAAGAAACCAGTACCGGCTCAAGAAAAAAACCGAACATCCTCAGACCAGGAACTAGCAAACAATACAATGACGACAACGACCATGAAGTAACCATGGTGGAAAATATCACAGACATACTCCTCAAATATGGCTTCAGGGATAAAAAAGGGATGGCTGATATCGCCACACTAGTCGAGAAAGTTAGATGTATGGTGCAGAAGGGATACGTCGACGATGACGACATGTCGGATGATTTGACGGCCAGTATAGCGAAGGTGTTGCTCCGGCAGCAAGTATCTCTTCCCAGGGTCACTAACATCATGTGCGAGTCTATCAACAACTCTGCGGACTCGAACGCAATACCCAGCGCCGCTGCCCCAGAGTTAATAACAAGTGATCCCACTCCTAGTAGCTACTACACAAATCAAACGCAGTCTAACGAACCTGAACCAAGGACAAAGAGAAAAGCAGCGATAGCAGCTGAAAAAAGTATCGATTCTTTGGCACAAGAAGTAGTTATCAATATAGATGATGACGATTTTGATGCAAGAGATACAGATTTTGTACCAGGCGAAGACGACGACATAGATAATTTCAAACCTAAAAAAAAGTCAAAAAACTTAACACCCTCAAAAGTCTTCGAAACAGACGAAAGCACGACGAGTGCTGATGAGTCAGGGAAACAATTGACCAGCACTTTTGACAGCTTGAAGACTAATGAGAAACCCAGTATTAAGACCGAAGTGACGGACACAAGTATTCCCAACACGACTGGCCCTAAAAAACCGAAGGGTAGAAACATTAGAACTTATTCTAGACCAGAAAGAAAAAACCTACCAAATTCGCCTAGCAAACCTATCGACGAAGTTTCAACACCACCTGATAATACCAGTAATCTGCAACAAACAGCAAGCATATTACTAAGTGATGATGAGGAACCAATATTAAGCCTGACAACTTCAGAAAAATTCACAGATACTGCCAAAAAAGTACATGAAAAACCTCTTCCACAGACTGACGATGTATTGTCTTTGCCGATGTCGTTGTTAAAAAATCAGAATTTTATCAATATAGTAGCGCATACGTACTTGGTCGGTAACCCTATGTTGGATGAAGATGCCGCTACACTCGCTGCTCAGTATAGTACGTTGAAAGCGTTAAAAGAGGCCGAGCAGACTGGCAAGAATGTGTGTAGCGGGCCTATTTATGATATTGCTGTGAAGGTGAGTCGTGTTAATGTGTTATTTGTGAAGCTATTTCTTGAGACCAGATTTCTTTTTCTACCTTTATTCCAATTCAAAAGGCTAATAAGGTCAGCTCCGAATTCACTTCCTTTCTACATATTTCAAGTTATTTATTCAAATTAAGCTGACTATACAAATATGGCCTGAATATTAGAATGGTTTACTATAGGTCAAATCGCTCTAACTAGGCAAAACTATTAAATGTGAATCGCTACCCATAACTGTCGCTATACATCATATCGTTCAATTGTACAAGTTCAATTGTTTTACCAGCTTAAAATGATTCTACTATAGTCTCCCATATCGCCCGCCCTTCAACACTTCCTAGTGTTTTAGCTCAGAACAAGAAGTGGCTGAACAAATTTTCTTTGGTCTGTCCTTGGTAAAATTCACACGCGCCAGGGTAACCCTCGAAATTCAAATTTTCTTAGGTTTTTGCAATTTGCAGTTCAATGTCAGGTTATATGATGATTAAAACATGATTCGCGACCGTAACAAATATGGCTTTACAGAGTTATAATCATTAAAATCATCAATACAACCCTCTTAAGTTCATTCAATCCCATTGAATGACTACTTCAAGAAACAGTCATTAAATGGGATTAAATCATATTTATTTATTGATCTGCGTATTGAAAAAAAAAAATTGCGCATCCTCTTTAGCACCTTTTTTCCTCGCAGAACATGTTCTTAAGTTCCTTAAAACACTTTTATTTCCAACAGGTTATAGGCAAAGAGATACTAAAGAAAATGCACAGCGCGAACGCTAAAGCTGCTGCCTCATCAACAAACGATGCTGTCGCCAGCATACAGATGAAAGAACAGATGATTCAGACGCAGAAAACCTTTGAAGAAACGGCCAGGAACTCCAAAGCCAAGAACACGAAACTCCGTGAAGATATGATTGAGCAGCAGTTTGTTATAAATAAGAAAAAAGCGGATGAGGTGAAAGCTTCGGCTGGGGTCGCGCCGCCTGCAGTCAGTGCTAGCAATACTGTGGTGCCTGTTGGGTTGTAAGTATGCTTGTTCTTGTGTATATTTATATATGTGTATTTTATTTTTATCATGGAACTGATAGCCCCTTTTGTCTAGTGGCCGTAAGAGCAATAGGGAATATGAGAGAAATACAACACTTTTATTTATTCAAAATGCCTTGTATTGGCCCATAAAAACATTGTGGTACACTTGCACAGGTTAATGTTATTGGCTTTTTCCGTTACGGGAATCATGGGTGGTCGTACTAGTAGCTCGCAATTTGTATTTCTGTCTAACTGTCGGCGATAGACTTCCTTAATTCCATCATCTGCCTAACCTTTTCCTATGTTAGGGTCGGCTTGAAGTCTAACCGGATGCAGCTGAATCAGGATTTTACATGCAGCGACTGCCTATCTGGCCTCCAATAGCCCTTGTAAAACTGGTGGTCAGACTTTCGGGCCACTGACTACCTGTAACGTGCCGGGACCAATGGCTTACGTGCTTTCTGGGGCACGGAGTAAACTCGGCACGTAATGGGTGGTCACCCATCCACGGACCAACCTAGGCAAGCATTGCTTAACCTAAAGATCGACCCGAGCGGCTGTTATTATTTAACTTTACTTAAGACTCCTTAATTACAAGGGATTTAATAACGAAACGTGATAATATTATGATAGGCCTGTTGGTCTAGTGGTTAGTGACCCTGACTGCTAGGACGGAGGTCGTGGGTTCGATTTCCACACAGGACAAATCTTTGTGCGATGAGTACGATTATTTGTTCTGTATCTGGGTGTGATTTATCTATAATATGTATGTATTTAGAAATATATATGTAAGTTTATCAGTTGTCTGGTTGCCATAGTACAGGCTCTGCCTAGTTTGGGATCAGATGGCGGTGTGTTGGTTGTCCCAAAATATATATAAATAAAATAAATATAAGGGGCCAATATAAAAATGTTTATTTTGTCCCAAAAACAGTTACATGATTTATAAATGACACATCCCCAGTAAGTAATTGATAATACTTGTGTTGGGGTTATCTCGCTCTTTCCCTTTATTAACAATATTGAGTCTATTGCACAAATTATTACAAAAAGTGACTAAAAATAAAAACAAACAACAAAGCAAAATGAACAAAAAAGAACAAAAATTAACAGTAAATGACTTAAAAACTAATTAGCAGCTCTTTGTGCTGTAGATGTATGCCTATGTGAAACTGTATGTGTGTCTTGTTTTTAATTGTGTGTCTATGTGTGTGTGTGTGAATGTGTATGTGTGTCTTCTTTAAAGTGCCGATGTGTTCGAAGCAATTGATAGATTATACTTGGTGAGTACTAACATTATTGATACGGAGGGAATAAAAAATAAATTGTTCAACCAAGTCTAACAAAGTTGCTTTTTGTTTTTTGTTAATTTTATTAAAATGTAGGCTGATTGGGCCTACTATTGGACGCCGTGCAAAACCGGTTCGGACCCCCGGGGAGTAAGCCACTATATCCTTTCGTGTTTTCTCCTGCCTGTCTTGGCTAAATGGAATAGATTTTTGTAAGTACAGGGTCGTAATTTAAATATTCGTAATTAAAAGATTCTATATAGATCGACTGTGTGATCGAGTGACCTTTGGGCTCTTTCTAACTCAAGGAATTTAGTTTTAGTGGGTCCTCTCCAGACTGGTAAACAGTATGCAATAACTGATTGCGTGAGCGCAATACAGATGCTATTTAATGTATGTGTTCTGGGGCATCACATCTCTTAGATTTTTAAAAATCCATATAATTTTTCGCACCCGTGACGTAACAATCTCAATATGCGAATACCAAGTTAAACAGTCGGTCAACTATAACTCCCAAGTATCTTGTGGACGTTACATGTTTAATGGCTTGACAATCACAATTTTGGTCCCTGTGGTCCGTACACGTGTGGATTTGAATTCTAAAATTAAAGCCTGGTTTAGATCTACTAGGAGAAAAACAAATATAGTTTGTTTTAGGAACACTAAGAGTTAGTAGATTGGGTTTGAGCCATCGTATCTATAGCAGCCAATCCTTGCTCGTCATTATTGCAGACGGCTTCCCATGTTCCTCAAAGTAAACAATGGCCGTGTCGTCCGCGTAAGAGAAGATTTTCCCACCGTTGTTTCGTAGGTTGCAGAGTTCATTAATATACACTAGATACAGTGGTGGGCCGAGGACTGACCCCTGCGGGACACCGAAAACGATGTTTTCCTACTCACTATGTGAGTTATCTATTTTAACTTGCTGTC
This sequence comes from Eurois occulta, assembly GCA_950022335.1. Lineage (NCBI taxonomy): Eukaryota > Metazoa > Arthropoda > Insecta > Lepidoptera > Noctuidae > Eurois > Eurois occulta. Next base: position 13,415,626 of record OX465498.1, on the reverse strand, counting down.
TCTTACCTCGGAGGTAACTGTCAAAGAGGGAGAGAGGTTTACCTCTTATCCCTATAGCCTCAAGTCTCTGCACAAGGATGGGGACAGAAAGGGTGTCAAAAGCCTTTTTCAGGTCTAGAAACACCGTAGCGCATTTGTAACCCTTGTCAACCTTATCAGTGATTTCAGATGTCAACGCAATGACTGCATCCTGAGTTGTCAGTCCCTGTCTAAAACAGTATTGTGAATCGGAAAGAATGTTGTATTTATTTAAAAAAATACTAGTCTTTTATTTAATATTTTTTCCATTATTTTCGAAAGGGATGATAAGACAGATATCGGCCGATAATTGTTGATATCGTTCTTGTCCCCATCCTTGTGCACAGGCGTAATTATAGCACGTTTTAGAGCGTCAGGAAATAGGCCGGTTTCGAAACACAGATTAGTCAACTGGCTAATAAGAGGAACAACAAGTTCTCGATATAATTTAAGGAAACTCAAAGGTATGCGATCCCACCCTGAAGCACTTCCTGAGTCAAGCGACCCAAGTATGCTATCCACTTCTGCCGGATCTGTCTCCAGCAACACGAACGAATTAATTTGAGATAGTGAACTTAAGTTAGTGACAGGTCTAGATGCTTGTCCAGTTGGGTTATTATGTCTTCCGCAAGTGTGTTTCCTATAGTTACGAAAAATTGATTTACACGGTTTAATGAGTCGAGGGGACGTGGTGTGATATGCAGTAGGTGTGTACTGGACGCCTTACGTTTTTTATAATGGGTGATGTCATTAATATTACGCCAGAGTAGTTTAGGATATAACCTCGATAACTTCATAAAAACTACCAGTGTGGCCCAACCCTTCGGGAAATGAGAGCGTGACTTATGTTCTAAACCATATTTGTTTGTTTAGTATCAAGACAACGGCGTATGTCGGAGGTGTCACGACATCGTTCGCTCACCCACAGCTCAAGACTGAACGTGTGGAACCGCGCGTGGAGTGCATCCTGCCAGACGACGACGATGACGTCATCATCAAAGAGGCGCGCGCCACGCCCGCGCCCCCCTCCCCTCCAGCCCCTCCCGCACCGCACGTCCCTACCACCAAGCCCATCGTCCTCAACAACCTGCTCTACATGCCATCAACACGCGGCGTAGAGGCACCACAAGGCTTAAGAGTTACCGTCGGCAACGGAAGCGGAGCCCCCGTAACAACACCTAAAATAACGCCCAAGCTCTTACTAAGACCGTACGTCCCGCCGGTACAAAAACCGAAGCTCAGCGTGTCCGCTCCTGCACCTACACCGGTCGTCCTCCAAGCGAGCGCGCCCACACCGGTCGTGCCCGAACAGATCCTGCCGAATGACGGCACCATCTGCTTAGATAGCGACGAAGAGGATACCACCCCGCCGATATTGTCAACTATGACCTCCACGCCCATGACGGTGCATCAAGCACCAGTGCCCGTGTCCCTCACCAGCGCACAGAACCCAGGAGTCAAGCTGCCACTGCCACCAATGCAGAACCTTTTGCACCTCAACGCTCCGGTCACTCAAAGCCAAACAACAGTAACACAGAAATTGGTGATGCGACACGTCGTAACTCCAAACGGCACACAAGCCCAGTATGTTCTTGTACCGTCCGACAAGCTTCCGATGCCAATGTTACACCCCACTCAAGTACCACCTAAGACATCTCCCCCGCTTCCGCAAATAGTTTCAATTAGTTCGGCCAACAGCACTCTAGCTGAGTCCGCTGTCGTTACTAAGACACCTGAAGTTAGCAAAACCATGAAAACATCATGCAAACCGGGCGATATACTCAGAATAACGAAAACGGGAGAAATCGAAGTGATAACCCGTGCCGACTTGCAGGCAAAGCCGGCTAAACCAGGTTCTGACCCCATAGACACAAATAATTTTGCCATACAGAACCCAAAGACGACTACTCCGAAACCATCCGAAGCACCGAAAAAACATAGTGCGAGTAAGAAACTTAAAAAGATTCTTCCAAAACCTAGTAGATTTGAGTCGTTAGACCTAACCAATACCGATTCAACTCCCGAGTTTTTAGAACCAAAGCCGACTGGAGCGATAACTTACAAGTCCTCGACTGTTGACTTGACTAACGTAGCACCTGCTGCTATTAAACAAAAACCGATCGCTTCAAAACCGATCACTACAAAACCGATCGCTACAAATCCGATCGCTTCAAAACCGATCGCTACAAAACCGATCACTACAAAACCGATCACTACAAAACCGATCGCTACAAATCCGATCGCTACAAAACCGATCGCTACAAAACCGATCGCTCCAAAACCGATCGCTCCAAAACCGATCGCTCCAAAACCGATCGCTCCAAGACCGATCGCTCCAAAACCTTCTACTACTGCGACGTTTGATCTAACCGAGACAAACGACGATGCGTTACCAAAGAAGAATACTTCACAGAGAACTGAAAAGAACGCGAAAGTAGGCGCACGGAAATCTCGACTGATTAGTAATTCGAGCAGCAGTGATGGCTCCCGGGCTGTGAGTCCTGAAAACCCTCTCTCAATCCTAAAGGACGTCGTACAAATAAAAGCTGCGGACTACCCAGACAAGACTGTAGTAACCATGCGAGCACACAGAAGTACTACTTCCAACATTTCTGTCCAACACGTCATCTCGAACGATCCTGCGAGCAAAGACGAAGAAGCAAGCAAAGGACAGCTAAAGTTAACAAGAGTACCAAAGGAACTTGTACCGAAACACATAGATGAAGCAGTAGAGAAACAGATCAGGAAAGAAGCTCTTATGATGAAAATAACACCTTTGTTGAGTAAAAACCAACCGAAGCCTAAAGACGTGAAAAATCAAGGGAAAAACACGATAAACTTTGACACTTTTAGTAGTGCACATACTAGCAAGTTATTGAATAATACCGGTGCTGGTAAATCAACAGACAGTAAAAGCAAATCTGGCCTGAAGTCTACTGACACCGTGGATCTTACGTAAGTATTCAGTATGCTTTTGATAACATAGTTTTAAGGTTCTATTTAATACACAATTTGTATTTTATCATAATATGTATGTTAGTCTGGAAAGCTAGGTGTGAACAGAAACTTAAGATTAGCCGGCTAAATTTAGGTTAGGTTAAGTTTAGCCGGCTAATCTTAAGGTGCTTTTCACACCTACCTAGCCGTAACATATCTATGGGCCATATGGAGGCGGAGGAAACGATAGCGCACGTACTCCTTGAGTGTACTGGCGTCACCCAGATACGCCAGGAGACTCTTGGAACGCCAAGATCTCTTGCGGATGCCCTGAGAAGACCGGGAAGTCTGATCTGCTTCTGGAGGGAGGTGGTGGCTGTTACTCCAACCAGCCCATGGTTGGAGTAACGGCCACCATGGCTCACGCATAATGGTCCACTTTAAGGACTAAGTGCGGAAACCAAAATCCCTAACATAGAACATATCTATGGGCCAAAGTAGCTTGAAAATAAATGGATGTTGTTGATAACGTATGCGAACTTATAGTTAAACAACAAAAATAGTAATTTTAAAAATATACCAATTGCATTTCTTCATTCAGTAAAACTCCCATAACAACAAACATAAAAACGACCTGACATCTAAAAAAACTTTTCATTGATGTTTTACCAAGCTTTTTGTATTCGTAGAGAACATTGCGTTTCATATATTTTATTATTTACAGTAACATGGTCCCACCCGGGACGACTATCAAGAATAAGAGTGACACGAAAAAGAGGCAGTCGTCTTCTACTGAGGTCGCTCCGGTTAAAAAGAAGAGGCCTGCACGTAAGTATTTATATTAATATGAAACTGTCAGTGCGCGCTAGTGGTCGTAACTGCTGAGCATGAGGTCCTGGGTTAGATTCCCAGGCCAGGTAAAGTGTTATTGGATTTTTCCATCAGGATTTTCTCAGTAACAACCTCGGAGTCGGAATCGACCACTGACAGTGTTAGCAATAAACCCTCTAAAACTATGCAAGTTTTCAATAACATGCTTTTTTTTCACAGCAATGACACTAAAAGACTTCGATTTGGATGATATCGACGATATCATAGAACTGGACTAACATCTACTATTGGACCATGACAAACGAAGGGTCAATGGTCGTTTCTCAGTGCGAATCACGCCGATACAACGATTTTATTTAAACCTCTGATTCCGGTTTGGAAGTATGTGAGCATGTCATTATATTAATCACAAGCGTACTAAACAAATTGTTGCAAATTTTATCGATAAATGTCGTGTACAAGTTCGATTGTGTAACAAACTTTGATTTGACTTACGATTTCCGTCGTATTTGTGACGTAATACCATCGTAATACCGTCTACCATCAACTAAGCTACCATTTAAGTAGAGACAAATAGTATAAGCATGATTATTAGTACGAAAAAGACATGGACAGTAACGGTAAAACACCATCTCCTTTTTGCACTAAAACAATTTACTATTAATATTAAGCAAGGCAGCTCTGCAATATCTGTATAGCAATAAAAAAAAAATGTTACTGTTTTTGAATAAGCACAGTGTAAACTTTGTAACGTAATTTCTGCATCAAATAGACACATAATTAAGTGTTTCATAATTGTATTGTACACACGGTGGCGGCACATAAAGCTGTAAATTTCCAGTATAACTTGGCCTCGCTTTGCATAGATTTCTTATACAATTTAAGATCCGCATAAACTGGTTTTGTAAAGCTTGATTGGCCGTCGTGCGTACATACTCTCTAAGAAATTTTTTGGTTAATAAATCATTAAAAGATGATATCCGTTTCAAGACACTTCGGTCATTTATAATTATCATTATAGTTGTTAGCAATAGTGTTATTTTCAAGGATACCGTCAGGCAATATTTTCTTCGCGTTTCAAAACTGTTTACTTGATTATGTAAAACAATGATTCCCAAAATTTGAACCTATTCTGAATCCTTCTCGTTCTCTTATTTAATGTTTTAGCTGTCTGTGTTCTTATTAATGCGTGAACTATATTGACTATTATCAGTTACATATTTTTTTATAGGCAATTCCTTTAGAGGTCTAATTCCCTGACGTGATTTCTTTTCACAGAATATCTAGACAAGTATAACTTATAAATAATTATGGCCCAATTTGAAGAAAGCAGATTGACACCCGTATCTATAGCCAAGTTAAAGTAATTTCTTACGCAAACTTTTTCATGCAATAGACAATAATTTAAACGAAGCAAGAACCGTCAAAGAAAGCGAAGCTATAAATACTCACTTTTGACAGTTCTTACTTCAAGCAATTACTAAACTACAGAATAAAAATCGTGTTATAAATAACTCAAATAATTACTTGTTAATATGCATATACCGGCGTGAGTCGCTGATGTAAAATATTACGTCTCTTTCTCTTAAATGGCGCTAAAAAAATCATATGCATGATAGACATTGTTCAAAAACATGTTCTTGTGTTGCTGGAAACACTGCACAACATAGTGTGTGTGCACAATGTTTTAGAAACACAAACAAACAACACAAAAACATGTTGCAAGCCGATGCTTGCTCGTATTCTTATAATGAAAACGAAGCTTGACACTTTACTGCCATTTACGTCTTTAAAGGAACATTGTTCAACTTTACTGAAATAGTGTGAACACATAAGTTATTTCAAGATAAACAAATAAGTTTATTTCATATAATTTTGGCTTACATTGCATGTTGAGGCGAGTCTCTATTTAGACAGAAAATGCCTTTATGTGAAGGAAAAGCATTTTGACTTTTTTAGAATGTTCATGTAATTAGATGAACATGGTCTCTTTGTGTCGTGAAGCGGTAAAAGTTAGGAATAATAAATATAATAAACATCATAAAGTTTCGTGATTTCCCACTAAAGTAAGAGTGCTACTTGATTTTCAGTTTTTACTTAAAAGTGGTTAAGTACAGTCTGTTGACTACATTCTGATTGTGATAAATTTATGTTTTTCATTTTAACTGTGAGAACTTTTTGTGTCCTAGTATATAATTGAAAATGTTTTCTAATAAATGGCAGAGTATAGATATACATAAGTTTAGATGTTAGTGTAAGTATTATTGCGTAGGATTATCTATTTCGACATTATCAGATTTAGATTTATTTCTCAACTGAAAATTTCAGTTCAGCTATCTCATCTTCAGTTTTGTTTCACTTCTGTAAATTGATTAAGAATAATTATTTTCTCGCATATATTTTAAATATAGGCTTTATATATTGAAATACATATTAACCATTTTGAATGATTATTATCGACCTCTTTGGTCACTTTGGTGTAATGTTTTCAATTTTTGGAGATAAAGCATTAACATTATTAATGTTAAACATGATTGTGTGTGTTTAATAGAACTTGATTTAATTTAGTGATAATCACATTTTATTTTTAATCTTCCAGCAAAAGGATTGCAATGTTACGTTTTGTATAATTAGATGTAAGCTTACAAATAAATAGAAACAAAATATTAGTGTTTCTGTTCACTGATTCATGAAAATAAAAGCCAAATAATTATCGCAACTGTATATTTTCTTACACTTACAACAAAATATATTAAACATTTTTTTAATATAATTTATGTATCTTACACTAAAACATTAAAGCTTCTACATAGATATATTCCAAAAATAATTTCATAATAAACCAATAACATACTGCCTGACCAGTCGCATATCACGTTGAAACTTAAAACTATATAAATTAATAACTCCCTATAATCATATAAGATCTTGGATGAACTTAGAACTACATAATTACGTTTTTCAGTGTTAATATTTTATTTGTTCGTTAAAATTAAAATATCTTAATGATACACTAATACATTGCATTGGATTTGTTTGAATCATCATATTGTACTAAAGAATTTAACACTTAGGCCTATTTCACAGCAAGACCGGCGTCGGTTGCGTGCGCCAGTCGGGCGTTTCGTTACGTGCGATTTTAACGACCGGCGCACGTCGATCAGTGAACGCTACCATACAAGTCTATGGATATCGAAACGCCTGACCGGCGCCGGTCTCGCTCTGAAATACGCCTTAATAAGTTTGGTGATAGCTTCAATCCAAATTAAAAAATATATTTCAAGCACCAAATGTAATAAAAATCTCAGTTTTGCAAACTAGATATAGGGCACTGAACGTAATATCCAGAACTTTTCTATGCCTTTTCTATCCTCATTAGAAAGTGTAGTTAACTGAAATACCATTGTATTTATCATACATTTTTACCAATGAAACTGAACACAATCAGATCACCTTTATCTATTACAACGATTTTACTGACATCTGAACGCAGTTTAGATGTGCTGAACGCGTCATTTTTATTGGTAAAATTGGCTCTAAAGCTATAACAAATAACCATGGATTAAAATTACCACCATTATATCATAAAACAATTTATATTTGGATATTTTAAGCTATATATCTATAGTTATATATAACACCGATGAATATATCGAAAACAAGTTTAGAGATCTGTTACATAATATCCTATGGCGCTATGTGGGGACATAAGTATACTCCGACCGAGTAAAAAGGAAATGTAACTCCATGTTGATAAAGTTGACAATATCATCACGGGGTTTTTGTAAGTGGTAATAAGGCCAACACGCACATCAGTGGACAAAACGTTGACATTGACGACGCCATTATGTCGTAGCAGTAAGGGTGATCTTCGGTGACCTCTGATCTGTGGTTGACTGTACAAATTGTTTAAATATAATTTAAGACATCAATCAATTTTAGCCCACAATTCTTTGGGATCAAATAAGTATACATTCCTAATGAATTTCAACGAAAATGCACCGTATAGTTTTATTACAATAATATCAGATATAAAATACCAGTAATCATCTATTTTACAGAAAATCTCTTATGAATACTAACAGTGTTTTGAAGTCAGCAGTCAAATGGAAGTGTGCGAAAAGCTAAAAGTTATTGCAAGTCTCATTTATGGAGCTATAAACGCGTATAAAGTTGCCAACATGCCTTTGTTGTGTAATCTCCATTACTTCCGCGGTTCATTTGATTCGGCACATAGCTTGCGCACAATTTGACGTGCTGACAAGTATTGAGAATGTTTTAATACATGGAAGGTGCATGCACACCAAAGTTAATTTTGTAGAGCAACATGTTATATGGGCAATTTTTGTGCCCGGTTGATGGCAATAGGCTCGTCCCCTATTAAATGGCATTTAAACATAACTGGCATTAAGTAACTTTCTGAACCTTTGCAACTTCTACTATAACTTCTTGTTATCCGTTCTTACATTTTTAAACGTTGCTCCACAAAAAAAAAACGAACTTCGTTAACATGTAGACAATTTTCAACAAGACATTTCGCACATTGAAAATTTAGCTTTCATAACATCATAATTTCAATATTTCCAATACTGCCTTTGGAATGAGCTTTTAAAATTCATTATTAAAATAACTTTTAAAATTCGGAAAAATAATGTACACACCACACCATTTTAGCAAGGCGTCTAGCAAGAAAGTCAAACTTTTACATTGAACTTGAAAGTTATTTTTTACAAAGAGTACCAAAAATTTTGATAACATTGGACTCCTCTTTTTAAGTAAATTTTATTCAACTCTTCTTCTCTGTTTAGGCCGCGATCATACCCTTAACTTTTATTTACACAATTTAAACACGGTTTTTCTCCTCACTGATGATGTGTTAATTTATAAAGAGAGGTTCTTATACGGAACAAGTACATTATTTAACAATGGCACTCCTGGCAGACGTGACACGCATCATGCTGTTAGCTGTATACCAAAGTACATACATTATGTAAGTAAAATGTTGATGATATTTCAAATGTTTATTTATGGTAGGAGACCCAATTCCTTCATTCAGATGCAGGCATTCTTTAATCCGTTAAATCGAGAATTTTTTTGCGAAATTAAAACTAAATATTTTTGCATAACATTTACTGTCACATCATTCTTCTGAAGCCAGATTCATAACTTATGTTAAAAGAAACAATGAATGCCATCACTAAACATTACCTGTATCAATCATAAATGCATAGTCCCACGAAACCATCTATACCCTCACCGCGACTCCACGCTGGCGAGGCGCGACTTGTCGAAGCCGCAGATGGCGGCCAGCAGCGAGGAGCGCGCGTCGCACGGGGACGCGCGTGCGTCCGCTGGCGTGCCGCGACTGTCGGGCTCGTGAGCTGCTGGGAATTATTGGGGTTATTATTAGTACATAATTATAATTATAACTTGATTTTCAGAAAAAAACGTAAGTATAGTTATTTTCACAATTGTTTAGCCTCTGTCGTCAGCGACCATATTGTAACCTGCACAAATACCACTGTGATTTAAAGTTATGAAATAAAGTTGACAGTGATGCAAAATAAACTTTAAAGAAAACAAGCTTTTAATCAAATTAAAAGCAGAAAATTATGGTTTATCTATATCAACATTGAACGCTTATTCAAAATTTTGTATACGTGTCATTAACTGTTAAGGAGTTCTTTCGTGAGGAGGCGATCCTGACTGCAAGATCAAGTCATGTCTGTCATTAAAATGTACTGTCACCAGAGCCAAAGGAGTGTGTCAGCTCAATTGGGGAGATCTGGTTTGAAATTCAGTTGCAAGATGTGACCAATGCATATAAACTAACAAGGCAAGTTAAATAATAACAGCCGCTCTTATCGATCTTTAGCTTAAGCCGTGCTTTCCTAGGTTGGTTGGTTATTTACCGAGTTTGCTCCGTGCCTCGGAAAGCACGTTAAGCCGTTGGTCCCTGCTGTCATTTGTAGATCTTTGACAGTCGTTACAGGTAGTCAGTGGCCCGAAAGTCTGACAACCAGTCTTACCAAGGATATCATATTACCCAGTACTGAGGTCAGATAGGCAGTCGCTCCATGTAAAATACTGGTATTCAGCTGCATCCGGTTAGACTAGGAGCCGACCCAAAGATAGTTGGGAAAAGGCTAGGCAGATGATGAATTAAAATAACTGTGAAAGGACTACACACACATACTAAGTACTAGCACATGTAGCGAGATAATATTCAGTAACGACAACTGGGCGTATCATACGCCTTAAACTGTAGGGTAAAAACAGAACGAATAATGCGCATAGAAAGCTATGCGCATGATTCGTTAAGAATCAGAGTTGTTCCTGATATACCTGTCTGTTATATATATCCTGCCTGAAACTAAACGTAAACGGAATAAGGGATACTTACAAAGAGCTGGTGGCGTCGGTGATGAGCCTGTGCTTGCACTCTGCGACCGTACCGTCTCTGCTAATGATGACATTGACTTCCATAGGCTGTTGCGCTTTTTCTGCAAATTAATTAGACATGTAAATACATATAACATGCAATAACATTACATCACACTGCAATCCCTGACGGGATAGGCAGTACCTAATAGTACACCCAGTTTAAGTCCCATGTAATAGAGGGCGAGCCTATTGCCATCAATCAGGCACAAATTCAGACTCCGTGGCTGTTGCTAAGAAATTTCTAATGGAAAAACCCAATAACACTATGACCGACCCGGGAATCGAAACCAATACCTCGTGCTCAGTAGCCGCGCTTACGACTACTAGACTAGACCAACGAGGCAGTCGCATGAAATAGTTTCACAAAATATAGTAAATGGAGCATTTCTAAGCGTCGAAACAATGTTTATAGAAGTGCACGGATTGGTATCTTACCACTCTTCGCTTTTGCTTCTTAATTTCTTCTTCGGAGCCAAGTATCTCTTGTATACGGACTTCTCTTTTTGCGCTTCGTACCTGTAAAACCAATATTTTACTAATAATTTACATCTGGTCTGTTTCTACAGACCTACATTTACTATCGAGAAGTGCTAATACAACATAAAATTACGCCTCTAATCCCCGAAGGGTTCAACAGAGGGCCCACCCACATTTCGCTTATGCGAAATTGCTACTTATGTTTAAGTCCCATGTAATAGGGGTCGAGCCTATTGCCATCAACCGGGCACAAATCCAAACTCCGTAGCTGCTACTGAGAAATTCCTGACGGGAAAACCAATAACGCTGCCCGACCAGGGAGTCAAACTCAGGAAAAAGAAAGAGACCCGTGAACAAAATTATTTAGAAAAAAAAAAACAAAATTCAATCCAACATACCAATCTCTGTTCATGCGTCAGCCTCGCTTCCATATTCGTCACAGCTACCTTCAATTCTTCCTTCAAGGCGATCGGGAACTTGAGATGCTTGCGTTCGTACTGCGTGCAAGTGAGCCCGTTGAAAGGCGCGCGCACGAAGAACGGGTGTTGTAGTAAGTCGTCTATGGACGCGCTGCCGTGTCTGCATGACATCTTGGATAGACACATTCGGAGGACCGATTCTGGAAAAAGAAATGTGAATATAACATAGGTACCAACATGCCTATAATCCAAGTTTAGGTAAAGGTGTACCTGATAGTACACCCACATTTCGCCAGTTATGTTTAAGTCCCATGTAATAGGGAGCGAGCCTATTGCCATCTTCTTTATCGTATGGTTGGTGCCTAACCTGGTGTCAGAGTTTTTATGCCGCCTATGGGCCTCTAACTTGGATGTATATGCCGTCAAGAAATATCTCTCATATATGCTGGTTTCCTCACGATGTTTTCCTTCACCGAAGCAACTGATAATAATTATACAATCCGCACATGAATCCGAACAATCAGAGGTGCGTGTCTTAGGTTGGAACTCGAGACCTATGACTTGGCATTCGTTGGCAGCCTATTGCCTGCAACCGGGCACAAATGTAGACTCCGTGGCCGCTACTGAGAAATTTCTGATGGAAAACCGAATAGCAATTTGCCCAACCGGGAATCGAACTCAGGACCTCATGCTCAGCAGTCACGATTGCGACAACTATGTAGATCAACGAGACAGTCAAATGTTATTATAATGTTAGCCATACCACGTCCAATAATGGGGTACGTATAGGTCTCAAAACTCGTACCTGGGCCAGTACGTGGTTGCCACTCGAGGACATTTTGGCTCATCACTTATATCAGCAATATTCCGAGGTTTTAGAGAATTACGCTATAAAAGCACCGTAATAGGCTGCTGCATATTGATCCCAACACAAATTTCTAATGGCCCTTATTAAAAGACAATACTATGCAAAACGTTTCGTCACTACGATGGGGAAATCTTTGTATAAATTCTGTTCAAATATTATGGCGGCTCGGAAGTTAGCTGCAGTGACGGTCCGCGCAGGTATTACGTTTCAAAATGTCGGCTCGGAACGTCTAACGTAAAGCTGCGAACACAATTTTCGGTATTAGCGGGGCGCAGAGGACGCATGTCGAATCGTCTTGACTGTATAATGCGTAGACCGTCACTTGCAGCTAACTTCCGAGCCGCCATAAAGTTTGAACAGAACTATACAGACATCAATATCTACCAATCTTTTTCCCAAATATATTGGGATCGGTTTCCTGTCTAACCGGTACTGAGTATTAATTTTTTTTTTACTTGAAGCGGTTCTAAGGTTCACATTACACGTACCTAAATTCTCATCCTGCAGCAGTGGTTCACCCTCATAATGATCACAGTAGTAGGTCATCAACGGACACCCGACGGCCATTTCATACAGTGTGCGTCCGAAGCAGTACACATCGATAGCCTCCGCTGTCAACCCTCGCCTTAGCTGCAGGATGTGCTGCCGGTAGAGGCTGGGGACTCCTACTAGAATGTTCTCAATGTCCATTAGGAGAACGCGCTGGTGTTCTATTGCTATGTTTCCTGGGTGGATGTGGCCTGGAGTTTAGAAAAAAATATTACTTGTAAATTGAAAGTAGAGGAAGAACAAAGAAACGATAGATGGACTGTGTAAAAGATGATATGGCAAGAAAGAAGGTGTCTGATGAGATGACGAGTAATAGAGAAGTATGGAAGAAGAGGACATGCTGCGCCGACCCCAAATGAATTGGGACAAGGGCAAGAGAATGATGATGAATTGAGAGGTACAACGACCCTGCGGCCCTGGATCGAAATATTTGGAGGTCATGGGGGAGGCGTTTGTCCAGCAGTGGGATGACACAGGCTAACATTATCAATAATTTAGAGGTAGTCAGGTATTGAATTTATTAAGAATTTTATGACAGTTTCGATTTCTTTTTGGCATACATCATAATCTGCCGTTTGGAAACTCAGGGATATCTTATCTTTGTTAAAGTTATCGAATGTTATCAAATTTTAGTTTGAAACTACACTTAGGTCTTTTCACAATTTCACCTCTTGCAGTCAAAATATTATAGTAACACGCATATAAAATATCACCGTAAAAGTGAACAGACTGTACAATTTATTTTATCTATACCATATAAATAATATTGAAGGGTCTGTTTTCAATTTAAAAAAAAAAAACAGCTTTTTACTGAATGCATATGACAAAATGAAACTGATTTTTTCTATGCTTTTTACTGAATGTATTATATATTTACGGTAGTAACGGTACTAATAACAAAAAAATATTTTATATATTAAAACCAGGGGCGTAGCTACCGCCCGCGCCGTATCAGCCGTATCAATGATGCGGGGCCCCCGAAAACTAGTGGTGATGAAAAAAAAAATCTCTGAACCTCAAATATTCTTCTTAAAACTAAAAATATGACTGTCCAAAAAGCTCCAATTTTTCGTTTCGTTTCCGTTTTCACCAACACTAAGTGACACCTAACTGAATGCCTAATGCCCGTTTTCACCAATGCTAAGTGACACCTAAGGTAAGCCCGTTTTCACCAACACTAAGTGACACCTAAGTAAAGCCCGTTTTTACTAGCACTAAGTAGCACCTAACTCAATGCTTACAGTTTGTTTTCACCAACACTAAGTAATACCTAACTGAATGCCTTAAGCCCGTTATCACCAACACTAAGTGTCACCTTACTGAACGCCTATGCCCGTTTTCACCGACACTAAGTGAGAACTATTCCCGTTTTTGTCTGTCTGTGTGTTTGTTCCGTCTAACCTCCGAAATGGGTGGACCGATTTTGACGGGACTGGCACGGGTCGGGACTTTAAGGGCAGATACCTGATGCCATAAGGAGGGGTACTTAGGGTACTTTGATTTTAGAAAAAGAATTAGGGTGCCGTACAATAAAAATAAACCCTTGAAATTTCAACAAGGATTTCAAGGGTTCTAAATTTAAAGGGTAATATTTTTATAATAATTTGACGCGGACGAAGGGGGCACAGCTAGTAAGGAATAAAGGATAGTTTTCGTACAAGAAAATATTTGAGGCGATTGTAGTGTTATAAAATAACCTTTAAAAGTAATACGTACCATGAGGAATGCCTTTTTCATGTAAAAACTTCAACGCTACCAGTATCTGATATCCATAATGCGCCAGCTGTCCTAACGTGAACGGCTTCTTTATCCTAGGGTTGCCATATTTCGCTAAGTGGTTCTTATTATACTCCGTACCATAGAGTATGTCTCTTATACTTCCAAACTCATGTATCTTCCTAACTACGAATGCTCCTGTTAATAAATTTTGAACAGCTAATACTGGGTCTATGTGGGGGTGCTGAAAAGGATGAAAAATTATTATTAAGTTCCATAAGTATATTATACACTCTTTTGCAAAAAAAACGGGCACCTAAGGAAATTTACGTTCTAAGGTCGATTTGAGTTAATTAAATGATTTGTTATTTATTTCTTTGACGTAGTCTACTTATAATCGTGTAAATTAATGCGCGTGAAGTGAATTCGGGCAATTAAAAGAAAAAAACGATGGATTCTTTAAAACCGATGTACACGCCCAAACAATAAGAAGTGGTCGGCAATAAAGACAAGATTTTTTTTTACGTTTTTTAGTTAAATAAAGTTACAAATGTAAAAACCTAATAACGAGTGTGACCTCCTCTTGCCAAAATCACAGCTTGAATCCTTCTGGGCATGCTTTCCACGATGTTTTTAATAACGTTTTGAGGAATACGTTCCCACTCTTCTGCAATGACTTTTTTTAGCTCCCTGATGTTTTGTGGAGCAGGTTGCACTGATCTTACCGGTCTCTTTAGAACATCCCAGACATGCTCAATTGGATTGAGGTCAGGACTTCGAGCTGGCCAATCTAAACGACGGATCCCAACTTCTTTCATGTACGCTTCCACGTCGACAGAACGGTGCGGGCGAGCATTGTCATCCATAAAAATGGAATCTTCGCCAAGTGCAGTCAATGTGGGTTGTGCATATGGAATTAGGACTTCCATTATGTACCGGTGTGCATTTAATGTTCCATTTTCTATGAAAACTAACTCCGTACGCTCCGTCGAATTAATTGCTGCCCAACACATAACGGAGCTTCCACCATAAGGAGTGATTTCTTTGAAACACACTTCCGTATAGCGTTCCCGTGGTCTTCGCAGCACTCGC
The DNA here is from genome assembly GCA_950022335.1 of Eurois occulta. Lineage (NCBI taxonomy): Eukaryota > Metazoa > Arthropoda > Insecta > Lepidoptera > Noctuidae > Eurois > Eurois occulta. Next base: position 13,400,275 of record OX465498.1, on the reverse strand, counting down.
CGGCGTCGGTCCTCTCCACACGAAGAGATTCTAGCTTCATCAGAAAACAATACTTTATTCCAGTCCTCCAGAGTCCATGAAGCACAGTTCCGAGCAAACTGAAGTCGAGCAACAAGGTGCTCACGGAGTAATTTAGGGCCTCGAGCTTGGCGGTAACTCCTGATATTGGCAGCCAAAAGCCTCCTCCTGACCGTCCACAACCTACTTCTACTCCTCTTACTTCTTCAAGGCTCTTCTTCAGGTCCACACTTGACGCCTTACGATTCCGCAACGCCTGACTCACCAAAAAGTGGTCATCTCTTGGTTCTGTGCATCGTTTTCTTCCCGAACCGGGTCTTCTTTTGACCGAACCGGTCTCTTGATACCGTTGCCAAGTCCTCTGGACAATTGAACGACTCACATTTAGCCGCTGAGACACGTAAGTTTGCGAACAACCTTCTTCAAGTAGGGCTATAATTTTACCGGCCCTTAACGCTTTATCACTCATATCAAAAAGTGGTATTTAATGTAAAAAGAAAGATTAAATTGTTTAATTTGCAGAAAATATCCAAAAAGTTTTAAAATATCGTAATCAGTTAAAAATCGTTTCAGCAATTCGCGCCATTAGTAAAGCAATTTTAGAATAATCCACAATAATCATTATTTTTCTGTTATTAATTTCAAATTTTAAATTTGGAACGTAAAGAATCATGCCAGGATGCTTCAAATAACATGCCAATACATCGTCAAATTAATAAAACCTTTTTCTTGTTCTTCTTCATTGAAGTAGAGAAAAAAATCTAAAGTGCCCGTTTTTTTTGCAAAAGAGTTTATTATTATTTCTATATCCACTTAAAGAAATATGATCTTCACAATAGTGTTAATTAAGTTGATTTTAGAAAAATAATTTCTTAAAAGTTCCAGCGTATACTGAACCTTAAGTAACATAACATAACATCACGCATGTAATCCTCTACTAAGTGTTAGGCAGAGGTGTACTTAATAGTACAACCACATTTCGCCAGTAAGTCCCCAGGGCGAGCCTCTTGTCATCAATCGGGTACAAATTCATTCATCAGGAATTTATCAGTAAGAAATTCCTGATGGAAAACTCAATAACACTTTGCCCGACCTGGGAATTGAACCCAGGACCTCATCATTAGCAGTCGCGCTTAAGACCCCTAGACTAACGAGGCAGACCATAGGTTTTAAAGTTTAAAAAAACACGTATTTGTTTTCATGTTTGGAAACTAAATGACGACCGCAAGATAGTACGTAGCATACTCACAGAAGAATTTATCAAGCTCTTGAAAGTCGTCTGTAAGTCTTTATCACTGAGATACCTGTCGGCGCCATAGCTCTGATATGACAGAATGCAATTTATTCGACTTTTCGTATCTGTTACCTGCAATTATAAAACATTATATTACAATACAATTTCAATGTTAAGGATAGACTAACACTATAATATGACGATAAACAGTTAAGTTAAAAAATAAATATAGATTTCGTCTTCGCTATCATTTTACGCATATATAATATCGCATCTCAAATATAGAATAGTAGACAAATAAATTAATCCAGGAACACTATATCCGCAAGCAGAATTCTGCCAAAATCTATACGAAAAAGGCGTGTTATAATTTATGGGTAGTAATTAAACGCACATCAAAAATTGCTAATTTTGCCAACAGAATAAACTATACGTACGTACAGTCAGTTACCAACACTGTCAAATTTTTTCATTCGATTTTGAACTTAGCCATCAACATTTTGTTGTTTAAAATCATTGTAAGAAATATGTCAGTTTGTGGTAACTTGATGTGCTGGCGACTGTACATCAAACATACTGTTTGCGTACCAAAACTTAAATATCTAAACCAATTAAACTTAACGTCTATTTAATGTGACGAACAATTATTATTAAGAATGAGCATCCAATATATCAGTGCAACAACAAAAATAGCTTATCAAATGGACCAAAAATAAACACCTATTATACTTAAATATCTAACAGAATATGCTAATAAAACACCATTTTATCAGTCAATAATAGAACTCTATTAAACTAATAAAAGAAAATGTACGTAGCCCCGCTGCGCAGTTCCTATTTCTGTCTGCAGGGTATAAAGTAACCTAACACGAGGATGGCGCGGGCGCTCACTAGACCCTTTTTTTTTTTTTTTTTGGAGGGTTGGAAATCATCAAATGACTCCTCCCGCTCTGGGCGGAGCGGAAGGGAGCGTCAGACTCTTACTGACTAAAAACCACCCATGTTCCTTCATTGGCCCTTTATGTTCCATGGCCGCGGTATCTCTTTCGAACAGTCCCGCAGCCCTGGCAGGCACCGGCCCTTGCGGGCCCCTCCCGTTTGCTGACAACTCTTTGAGGCGCGCGTGGAACACGGACGCGCCGTCGACACGGCCTGCCCGTCGTCATACGACGGACGGACGGCGAGCTAGCCCATTACTCGCCGTCCACAGGCCCGCGCCTACGGTGGCCGAGAGCCATCACGGCGTGGCCCCCGACGCCCGGTGCTTCTCCTCCCGCGGCGGCGCTCACTAGACCCTGCCGTCCCATTCGAACCTAACCTGTCCGAGACGGGGTGCCACAAGTCCCGAGCTCGTTTCGCTCGCTCTTGTTTCCTATGTTCTTGCCATAATGCCTTTTTAGGGTTCCGTAGCCAAATGGCAAAAAACGGAACCCTTATGGATTCGTCATATAAGAACTATACTGTTGAAACTTGGTAAGTAGATGTATTCTGTGAATGCGGTTCACAGAATACATCTACTTACCAAGCTTGACACTTCCAAAGTGGTATAATGTGTCCCCCCTGTAACTTCTAAAATAAGAGAATGATAAAACTAAAAAATATATGATGTACATGCAAACTTCCACCGAAAATTGGTTTGTACGAGATCTAGCAAGTAGTTTTTACGTCATAGATCGTAAACCGCAATTTACTTTTCATTCAATCAACTCAAAAAAAACATCGATCAAAGTTACAACGAACTACAAGAACTTTTATATTATGTTATTTGTTGCTACGGAACCCTTCATGGGCGAGTCCGACTCGAACTTGGCCGCTTTTTTTACTATGTTGAGTGTTTTACTAAGTTTTAGTGTTAATAAGTTTATTAGATGCGCATTTGTTATTTTTAGTGTACAGTTAGTATTTTTGATACACCATTATTTTTAGGTCGTTCTGGAACCGAATATTATTTATTAAAAAAAAAAAACATTAAATTTATTCTTTCGTGTTTTTTTTATTGTTATTTTTTGAAAAAAATAGTCCCAATCGTTTCGAGTTCGATGATCGAGTTCATGGTATTCGGTTCCAGAACGACCTAAAAATAATGGTGTATAATTAATATTTTTGTGGTGACTGGAAAACAATAGATGTATAAATAATAATTATTATTTGTAGAAGTTATGATATTCAATTAGTTAATTAGTAGTGGAATCAATTATTTGGCGTACATGTAGTCTATTAGGTGTAAAGTATTTGATGTAAGACTGTTTTCTAGTGTGCGATTAATAATTCCCTATTATTTATTTCCGTTAGACAGTTGGACAAGGAAAGTACCAATCATTCTAGCGATGCCTGGGACCCGCCCCCTACCTATGACCATTGACTTCGTTTATTTGAGATGATGGTTTACATAGGTAACAATAATAAAAGCCTTTGTCATTTATAGATTAGGTGCTTGAACCTCTTTCACATAATTATCGCCACTTAATTACAAAGTTAAGGCTCTTTGAACCTATACAAGTGTGAACTAAAAACAAGTACATATGTCTAGTTTATTTTTATCTCATGCCCGATAAGCCGAACGTGGAGTTATGATTCATAATAACAATGGACGTCAATGGATTCCCACGACACTATTAAGTTTCAATAAAAATATTTAAATTAAATCTAGTAATTATAATATAACATAACATCACGCCTGTAATCCTTGAAGGGTTAGGCAGAGGTGTACCCATTAGTACACCCACATTTCGCCAGTTATGTTTAAGTCCCATGTTATAGTGGGCGAGCCTATTGCCATCAACCGGGCACAAATCCATCGATCGAAAAACACATTAACACTTTGCCCGACCAGGGAATCGAACCCAGGCCCTCATGCACAGCGCACCTGCAACCAGCCACCAACCAGCAACCAACCAGTTATAGACCATGAATATTGTAGAATAATAAATGTCTTTGACAAAGTAAAACTAGCTATAATATCACAATAATAATATGCTAATGAAATTGATAAAATAAGCAAAAAAATAAGACCCAAAAATTTAAGATGTTTAGAATACCTACCATTATATAATCTGCCAAAATGTAACAATGAATATGGAAGAAGGACCTGGAAGTACCTGTTACCTAACCTGTTGAATAAACTCCCTAAGCAACTAAATAGTAAATTACAATCAAAGACAACTTTGCAAATAAAACGGCTAATAAAATATTTCCTTATAGTGGACCAATACAAAGTTCCTCCAGATCTTTCACAATAAAACAATATATTGTAATTTAAACAAGCGAGACACCTCACTCGCACATAATCTTTCATATTAAGATTAAGTGATGTGGGTTTAACCAAAATTAATGTTGTGTTTTTTAGAAATAAAAAGTTTTTAATTTTAATTTATTTAAACCAACGATGCAGAGTAATTAAAATAATGTTTGTTTTGGCAAAGGCGTTGTTACACTTGTCATCGACTTCATTATTTAGTTTAGGAGTTAACTAGAATGAGTGTTGATATTACTCTTCATAGGCAAACTCCAAATTAAATGAGAGTGTGTGTGAGAAAGAGATAGTATCCTATAAAAGTTATACTTATGACTAATGTGTGAAATTTTTTCCTTTTTTTATTAAATTTTGTAATTGTACAAAATTACTCAAAATTATTTAAACAGATGTTATTAATTTATATCTGTGTGATTTATTCGTGTTGAAATTGTTGTAAAAATTTAAGCATTTGCAGTAAGAAAGGACCCAGCAGAACTACTAGCAGCCAATTTATTTCGAACAATCTTTTGATCAAACGTAGTTAAGTGTAACATTGTTATTAGAGGTATTACAGTAATAAATTATTGAGGGTCATACAACATGTTCTTTTTTCAATTTACGAGTACGTCCTACAATTGCCTAGGTTACGGCGTAAACAGACGCATCAAGCGAGTAAAAAAAATACGCGTCGAGTTATGAACCTCTTCTTTGTTTTCGTCGGATAAAAGAAGCGATAACTGCTCACACCGGATGTGTGTGAATTAGACGCCGACCTTTTTCAAGATTGGTCCTATCTAGATTTCTACAGAAAACCAAAAAAATATACGCAAATATAAAAGTAATCACTGCTTACCTCAGAAGCGTGTTAATCTTTAAGATACATAAACAAAGTATGTCAGTAGGTAAGGTCGTTATTGCAATGTTTTACACAGATTATCTAGTACGTTGCCCTCGTTTAAAAACATACATTTATGCGATTTGAGTTATCAGTCAGCGGCTAGATTTTTGTGTTCAACAAATACTTGATTCAAATTTAATATTTATATTATTAATATATTCCTTTATTCATTTTTTCTCATGACCATGACAGTTTAAAAACTTATACTCAAGTAGATTTTTCAATTTAACGTTATAGTTTTTAAGTTAAGTGTTTTTACAAGCCACAAAAGTGCAGGCAGGTAGTAAGTACAGGCGTGCTCAGGCCAATGATAGCACAAACCTTAATTCGTCTGAACATCCTGTTTTTGGTTTAACATTATTAATTTGGCTCACCCAGTCACATTTTTTCAGCAACCAAAAATCAAGCAGATAATAACTTACTAAAAAATAATGTTTCCGTATCCGCCATCCGATGTCGGGCAGCGGCCCTTTCAGTTCATATCTGCCGTCGCCCCGCAGCGCTATCGACACCGTCTGAAGAGCTTGTTCTGTAACCAACATTTAAAACTTGAGCAAAAAAAAATACATCATCACAAAACTTTGATTGATTGCTAATCATTGGAGCTGTTTCGAAGAAATTTTCCCAATTGAATTCTACGATAATATTATGCGGGCAATTGATTGAAGAATTCTCTAGCAATAGGTACCAAATGCTACTACAAATACAGCAACGGATTATTTTCAGCCTTGACCAGAAGTGTCAGTTTACATTGGCACGATAATGTTACTGAAGGTAAAATAAATAATACAAATATCTCTAAGTTTACTCTTTTTAGGAATAAAAGATAATAGATATATATGTGTATGACATAACTTTGAGGCATTTTTTGCCAACATGTTTTGTGTAAAATGCACGCACTTTCGACAAAACGGCGCCTGCTTTATTGAATAAATGAAACATACCTACAACTTAGTAAATAGCGGATGTCTACATACAATATACTGATGACACTTATACACCGGTAATTTAAATAAATAGTGAGGTATATAGAGCTCTGCACAGGTCGAGTTGCGATAACGTACCTATGTAGATTTTTCGGCAAAGCTTCATTCATAATTAATCATATGCAAAAATATCGCAAATCTTTTGTTATAATTTGAATAGTGTTACATCACCCCTGAAACCAGAGAAGAAACAATTTGATGCTGTTCAAGGTTTCGTTGCTGTTTGCATTGCCTCATAAAAACAAAAAGACAATTCCAATTCGCAATAACACGCCGCCTCATTTAAAATGCAAATTTTTAAACATCATTGGTTTAAATAAATTATTACTAATTAAAACGACACTAGTATCTAAATTCCTTAAGAATATTTAATTAATTAAAGTCTATAAACCTGTTTAAGGGGCCGTAAGAGTAACTTGGTCGACAACAGAGAAAATTTTGGCAGCTCGAAATTTTTCAAACGAATTCATCAAATTCTAAATTTTCTTTTGTCTATTAATACAGTAATAGGACTAATATGTAATAAAGAAAAGCTTATGAATGGAAACAATGTACGGTGTCAGACTCAGAGCATGCAAAGCGAGCTCGAAAATTATAGCACTTCACCTAGGTTAGGTTAAATTACCTTCTGACCATTCATACAGAACAGAATTGAAGTTATGTAAGTACGTTCTTGAATTATGCAGAAAGGTTTAAGAGCGAGCGAAGCGAGCACGAAAATTTTAGCAACCCTCCTCAGATAAATTAGATAATGTTTGTGTTTGTGCAATCATTCGGAAATGAAATAGGAATAACTCGTGTTAATTCTAATTGTGAAAGCATATGATGATACATTAGTAAGCGAAAAGAGCTTGGTTTTTTGTATTGCGCAACGGATATGTTGGTTATTCTACAGTTGGTCGAGATTTAGGGGTGGGGTTTGAACCCCCAAACCCCCGCCTCCTGCTTAGGGCCCTGATGACGCTCATAACAATTCACTTTTCATTCAACTTATAAAATCCCTGGTTTACTGATAAAGACACACATACATAGAAAACTATAAAAATATGACTCAACTATTGCAATGTAAAAATAGCATCACATTGCATGATAAGAAGTTGTCAAAAAGATCTTTTGTGAGAAAACTGGCAATGAATCTTTGATAACAAGAGGCAATAATATCTTGAATGTCTTTCTGCCTAAATTGAATAATAATTTGCAATTTTGGTGCTTGAAAACCATTAGCTATTTTATTATACCATTTCACTCAGGAACTTTGACCCGATGAAAAGCTTTATACTGTAATATGTAATAAATACTAACTGATATTTACCTGCTATATCCAGTGGGTAGTTGCCAGGGTCCAGGAAACTCCTCACTTGTAATGATAAAGCTAACATCTCATATGACAGCACTTCATTGATATAGTTCTGGGAAACAAATAGCTTTGTTAATAAACTACTATAACTACATATAAATCAAGACTTGAGTGAGACTCCCATAAACCAGGCAAGCATTGATTAAAACAATGCGGCCTATGATGATGATATAACTAAATAAATTAAAGGTTTGTAATCAGATGAGTTTATAAGGAAAGAAAGAAAATGTTTATAAGACTTGAATTATTCTGTGGCTAATGTGATTGCAAGTTCTACTCTTTTCCTGAAACCCTCATCAGGAAAAAAGTGAGAGAGGAGGAGATAGCTAAAATATTGTATAATAGATAGAGAATAGCTAAAATATTGTATAATAGATTGCTAAAACAATCAAAATACTTTTTGCAAAAACAAAAAATCACTAAAAAGTGGAAAATAACTTTACTTCCAAAAGTTGGTGGCAAAAAAGTCAATAAAACAAACAAAAGACACGGATTTCACGGAGAAATCAATGAATATACAACTGAATATACAACCTCCTCTTTTTTTGAAGTGGGTTAAAAATAAGAGTTCAGAGCAATCAGAGGTCTTTTTGACAAAAGTTACACTAAAATCATGAATCATCACTAACAAAATACAGGGAATCTACCTACTTGGCAGGAAACTACTCGGCTTTCCTTCCCTAATGACTCATTCACTGGCTTTTATGTCTGCAGATGCAAAGGAAGAATGGGGCCTTTATATTAGGGTGACTTGTATAACGGGCTGGTGTCCACAACTCCACATCCAAAACGCGTATTTTGCATACGGATGGGTTATTTTAGATTAGCGGAATGTTGATAAAGTATCATGGGGCAGAGCAGGGATTTCTGAGCTAGGTCTAGAAACATGAATTTTTGCACAAGTGTTCCGTTATATTAACGAAAGTGACCACTTCGGAACGACTCTTGAAAATTCATTCCCTGAAGAGGTTAAAGTTGTATGAAAGATCTTCATTGGTACTGATTGGAAATCCCACCAGGCATATGGAAGAAAAGTTTTTCTCATCAAGTATGAGCATTTGTACTTTCCGTAAACATAACTCCACCATTGTCTTCTGAATCATTAAGTTTTAATGATAACAAGTAGTCCTAATTAAAAAGCCAGATTACCATAACAAATTGTTGTAACCTTTGTTAATATTATGAAATTGTATTTTAATGTAAATGGATTAATTCTTTTGCTATTTTTGTCATAACGACAAGGCTAAGAAATATGCATAATAGACATAAATTACTAATAAACCGCCTCTTATGATGCCTACATTAATTTCTTTAAAATAAATATCTATCTAGATTATTATAAAATTTAAAGTAATACTTAAATAAAAAACAATGCTTATTTATTATTTTCCATTACATTTGGATTGGAAATCATATTTGTCTACCAATCTATATAAATAAAACAAAGACGGGTTTGTTACAACACTTATAACTCGAGATCTGCTGGACCGATTTTAAATATCTCTGATTTTTTGCCCCGAATAGCAGAATAACTACTAAATTATCAGAATAATTGCGCGGAAAATTATGATAAAGTTCTAGAACTGGTATTTTAACACCTTGAATTCATGACAGCCTAGTACTTTTTACAGAAAATTATGATTAAGATCCAGAACTGTTAAAATACCACCTTGAATGCATGCAGCAGTACCTTTAACAGTTCTGAAATAGGTAAGTGGTAGGTAGGTGGTAGGTGGGTGGTAGGTGGGTGGTAGGTGGGTGGTAGGTGGGTGGTAGGTAATAGTTGGTAGGTGGGTGGTAGGCGGGTGGTAGGCGGGTGGTAGGTGGGTGGTAGGTGGGTGGTAGGTAGTAGCACCTGCTAAGTAGGTGGAAGGTGGGTGGTAGGTAGGTGGTAGGTGGGTGGTAGGTAGGTGGTAGGTCGGTGGTAGGTCAGTGGTCGGTGGGTGATAGATGGGTGGTAGGTGGGCGGTAGGTGGGTGGTAGGTGGTGGTATGTAGGTGGTAGGTAGGTGTTAGGTAGGTGGTAAGGAGATGGTTGGTAGGTGGTAGGTGGGTGGTAGGTAGGTGGTAGGTGGGTGGTAGGTAGGTGGTAGGTAGTTGGTAGGTAGGTGGTAGGTGGGTGGTAGATAGGTGGTAGGTAAGTGGTAGGTCGGTGGTAAGTGGGTGGTAGGTGGGTGATAGGTAGGTGGTAGGTAGGTCGGTGGTAGGTGGGTGGTAGGTAGGTGGTAGGTGGGTGGTAGGTGGGTGGTAGGTAGGTGGTAGGTGGGTGGTAGTAGATAGGAAAAGATGCATTGCAACGATTCTATGTTGCCATGTAATCATTTCAAATTTGGTAAACCAAATTATCATCTCCTTTACATTTAAATAAGACAACCCTACAAACCTGTAAAGCTATTTGTCTTTCAGCAATAAAGGCTGGTTGCATATTTCCGATGAGTTTCTTTGGTGGTATGGGCAGGTCTATGTTGGCCTGCAGGAGCCCTGCATGCAGGGCTGCAAAGTCCCGGTAGCGACGCGATACATTCCATTTGTTTTCCTTTAATGGACCTCGCTGCACACGTAAAAAGTATTCCTGGAACATTCTACCATTTTATAGAGTGTGCTATGGGTTGAAAGATATCAAATTCTATGAATGGGTAACTTGATACGAAGAACACTTAATATTTCCACTATAACTTATTACGCTAATATGCTGAAATGGGCCGACAAATGCAAAGGCAGACCGCTTTATAAGAATACGATTTCTTAAAAAAAAAAAGAGATTTACATATTATTACATTTAAGATGAAGAAGTAAAAGGTATCTGCAACAGACCGTAAGGTATTTCGAAACAAAAAATATCACTTACGGTGTGTTTGTTAATGTTTTGTGCATTTTCCACTATGCAGCTAAGCTTTTCTGTGTCGTCTATTAGGGCTTTGGTATGCGATGTTTTTTCGAATATAGCCATTGCACCAGGTATCTATAATTCATTGATCGATATCAGAACATGACAAACACCACTAAACATTTTGTTATCACTAAAAATAATGAAAAGAAAACTTGAGTCGTATCAATCATACAATTTAGTGAGGAACGTTCCAAGACTATATTTTTTTTTCAATTTTGTGTCACTCTTTCCACATTGTAAAATATATGAGCAAGAACTATGGTAATGCTAAATAAATACAAATAAAAACTTTGCTATGGAATGAATTTCCTTTTTTGACAGTAATGTAGTGTCAATTTGAGTTTGACAGGGGCGGTCCAGCTCATAGATGTTGGGATTTTCTGGCGTAGAGATTATTTCCTCGAGTTTCCATATTCATCAGCATACTCTTGAAATAAAAATCTATTTATGACTTAACCCTCAAAACTTTTCTAGTTTCAACAGGATTTCTTGACGTAAATAAAATACTGCAGATGATTTCAATTAAAAGTTTTTTTAGCAATCAGCTGTTCCACGTAGTCATTGCTTGATATTTTGAAAATGACGCTGGAACGTCAGAAGACGGAAATAAGCATTCACAGAGCTAGCTATGTTATGCAAATGTTTGCCAATGATTATGTTATTTAATTCTTTTTATAATGTTATTGAGAGTATATTTTAGCAAATAGGCTTACTAATTTTTTTAGTTTGTAAATTCCAGAAGATGATTTTGTCTTTTGTATTGATTATTTCCGTTTCATTGTTTGTTCTGAAATCTGATTCTGATTTCAATTTTATTTTAACACACTGAATAGAGTATGTGCTAATGAGCTAATCAAATAGCATAAGCTTTAAGACATTAATTTACTTGCATTCTTAAGACTTTTATTGAGATTTGATATTTGTGAAATAATTGAATAATTTATTGTTGTACTGCGTTTTTTTAATATGTTTTTTCATTTCACCAAAATTTGTGAATATTTGAGTTTCGAAACGCACGTTCTACTGCGGACATAACCATAGACAGTGGTCGAATAAGTCACTTCCTGTTCTACCGCAACGAGTCGCGAGCGGAGAACTTCGACTACCTTGGGCCTCTTTATTCGTCTGCCATAGTTATAAGAATTAGTGAAAAATGTCTCTCATCTCAGCCCGTATTGCCGGCTCAGTAGCCAGGCGTTTACCCAATGCCGCTTCTCAGGTAATTAACATTTAAATCAAGAACATGGAGTGTGTGCTAAGTTGTAACATGAAAATTTTGCCCGGTTATCACGTCTCGCGGAATGTCGACGGGATAAGAATCATTGACGATTTACTCATAATTACTGATCTTTAGCTAGTTATGTAACTGTAAGTTTCCTTAAATGATTATTCTGGATAATATTTTCTTATAGACGGCTTATTACCTTATTCTGTTGTGTATGATCGGTGTTATGTAATACAGGGCGATTCGATTTTCTGGTCCCCGGAAACATGAAATTAGTGAAATAAAGTAGAAAATGTTTAGTGAAAACCGGAAAGGAGTGTATCTGTGTCGGTTTAGTGTGTAAATGTAATGTGAAATGTTTTGATGTTGGTTATGTGTGTCGGCAGGTATCGAAGGTCGCGGGTATTGCGGCCCCTGCCGTGACGGTTGCTGCCCGCAACTTCCATGTGTCTCCCACCCAGAAGGCCGCCGAAATCTCCACTATCTTGGAGGAAAGGATCCTGGGTGCCGCTCCCAAGGTTAGTTTCAAGTGTTACATAAACATGCTCTTATCAATTAGTATCAGTACTTGGGTAATGAGAGGGCGCTGATTTAGTCTATCTGACATAATAAGATGTCACACACTGCAGATGATATTGATCCATGACCTATTTCAGCTATGCAGTTCATTCACACTGGGTGCCTATCCTGCACAACCTTATTTCCAATGGCAATATTAATGAATTACCTTAATTGGAAACTATTTATCTAATCCTTATTTGGGAGATGAATTTTTAATCTTTAGGGCAACAATCTATTTTTGATTATGAAAATTTTTTTTTCTGGAACTGTCTTGTAACTCTGGATTATACTAAGTATGTTAAACTGCAATGGAGTCAACTAATCCTATGGTTCAGCTGTTGTTCAGTCATCTCTCGTCACAATTTAAAAGAAAATTATAATTTCTAAAATTTAACTTAAAATGATTGGACCTCTAACCTCTATGGGTAGACTCCTTAAACATGCATTCCTAATTCAAAGATTCTTACAATCTTATTTTTTTTGTGTTTCAAATAGGCTGATTTGGAAGAGACTGGCCGTGTATTGAGCATTGGAGATGGTATCGCCCGTGTCTACGGTCTTAAGAACATCCAGGCTGAGGAGATGGTGGAATTCTCCTCCGGTCTTAAGGTTTGTATCTTTTTAATGGTTACTATCAACTTTTTTGTAGGAAGACAGACATAACCGAAGCAGATAATGACTAGTGCAGTGGTCGTCACACTTTTCTGGTGAAGGGCCACATAGGACAATGTGAGGTATCACTACAGGCCCCACATTCTTGTATCATTTAGTTGACACTCCAATCAATTTATATATTTTTATCAGCTGGCAAAACGCTATTGCCTTATGGATTTTGTATGGCAATTGCTACCTGTGACCAATGTGAAATCTTTATTTGCCAACTTGATCAACTAACTAGCAAACAAATTAATGGACACAAAGAACACCCCCCAGACACATGGACCAAAACAAAGTGTAATCACACAAATATTGGTCTTGCCCTGTGCCACAATAGTGGCAAGGCAACCACAACAACCAGCAGTTAGAGCGAGCGAATGAATTGCAGGAGGACTTTTATACCTACCCCGTTAAGTTGTTTATCTATTTCGTTAATTTCATGTGCAAAATCATATTTTGATATTATCTACTACAATTATTTGTTTTGTCGGGGGCTGCATACGGCTCGCAGGCCGTAATTTTGACGACCACTGCTTAGTGAATAACAAAGATGAATATCTTCTTGTCAAATAAAAATCAATTTTTAGTGTTCTTTTTCAGTTATGTAATTGACAATCAGTCTAATATTTTACATATAGTTTTTAAGATGATGTCACTAATTCTAAAGATCTTTATCAAAATTTTTGTAAAGATATTGAATTGCACTTACATTTGAATTTACTATGCAAACACGTAATTATTGTTATTTTATTATAATAAAATTATGATTAAATTCTGCTATCACATTTATAATAAACTTAATGGAATTGGCTTTCAGTCTAAGCAGATGCCACTGGGCCACTACTGACATCTTTGCTTCTGGGCTCCTTACAATTTTTTTTAGGATTTGCCCATTTGTAATATTTAGCATTTTTTAGGAGTTTTAGAACTGCTGCTCAAATTAATGCAGCTCACTATCTCTACATATTATAACTCCATTTGTCTTTAATGACAAGTATTATTGTCACATCTCTTGTATCCCTGCTAATCCTTTCCACAAAGTCAAATATCCTCACAAATCATAATTATGTCTGAAGTGGCCGAACCAATGCGATCCAACCACAAAAATTCATCCATACTCAACCATCTTCACTTCTCCAGGGTATGGCCCTCAACTTGGAGCCTGACAATGTGGGTGTGGTAGTATTCGGTAACGACAAGCTGATCAAGGAAGGAGACATCGTCAAGCGTACCGGCGCTATCGTGGACGTGCCCGTCGGCGAACAGCTGCTGGGTCGCGTAGTCGACGCCCTGGGTAACGCCATCGACGGCAAGGGAGCGCTCAACACCAAGACCCGTATGCGAGTGGGTATCAAGGCTCCTGGTATCATCCCCCGTGTGTCTGTGCGCGAGCCTATGCAGACTGGTGAGTTGCGATTTTTAAATTTTTACCCTTATAAAATTGAAGATTTCAGAAATGAGATCACAGCCTAAATTATTGTCAAGTATCTTGCAATTGGACATATTTACTCAACAATTATTACTATCTCCAACAATCAATTCTCATTTGTGTTAATGGAAATTAATAAAACAATATTTGTAGACTTATTTGAAACTTAGTCACAAGTTTATAAACTACTTTAAAATGTGCATAATTTTCGACACTTAATCTAACATTTTAATGACAAAAAGTTATAGAATATAACCCTAAACTCAAATACTCCACTTAAATTCCACACAGGTATCAAGGCCGTCGACTCCCTGGTACCCATCGGTCGTGGACAGCGTGAGCTGATCATTGGAGATCGTCAGACTGGCAAGACTGCCCTGGCCATCGACACCATCATCAACCAGCAGCGTTTCAACAAGGGAGAAGATGAGAAGAAGAAGCTGTACTGCATCTACGTCGCCATCGGACAGAAGAGGTCCACCGTTGCCCAGATCGTGAAGAGGTTGACTGATGCTGGTAAGAATTGGTTTCAACAACCTTATTTTCACTTCTTTACTTTTGTGTAAACTAAGGCGAAAACCTACAAAGTAAACAGACTTTTTTCTTTATTTTGTACACAATTTTGAGAGATAGAGACAGATATTACTATTGCTGAGTCTTGCCTTTGATCTCTTGTGCATATCCTCCTAAACCTGTACTTATTGATTCCAAGTTTTTTATGCAATCTCTTCTACTTCTATGATGTTTATTTTGTAAGTGTTTTTGCAGTTTTTTTTATTTAAACTTTTTCAAATCTAATATTTTTTAATACATAATCAGCACCAACAAAAGTGTCTTAATAATCCTCTCTACCTCCCCCAGGTGCCATCAACTACACCATCATCGTGTCTGCCACGGCCTCCGACGCCGCTCCCCTGCAGTACCTCGCCCCCTATTCGGGTTGCGCCATGGGAGAGTTCTTCCGTGACAACGGCAAGCACGCACTCATCATCTACGACGATCTGTCCAAGCAGGCTGTTGCCTACCGTCAGGTATGGATGAAACAGATTTTTATGAAGTCACTCATGAATATTAATGACTTGATGTAACAAAAAAAGGACTACCAATAATCCCCAGGACCAATAATCACCAGTGTTTGTATTCTGACAGGACAAAAAGTTGACTTTGTCATATTCTCTGGAATAAAAAAAAACATGGGAAAATATACAACTCATAAAATATAAATAATAAATATCGCGCTTGACTCTCTCAACTCAACTCTAATCAGTGTAAACATCTCAATCCCATGATTTCATTATCATCTACCACCAAGGACCATAATTTTGCAGTCGAAGTTGTATTATTTGACTGTTAAAATGACGAAACAAAATCCTAACCCTAAGCGAATTTTCAACCTGCATCATATCAATTAATGAATTGTTTCTGTAGATGTCTCTGCTGCTGCGTCGTCCCCCGGGTCGTGAGGCCTACCCCGGTGATGTGTTCTACCTCCACTCTCGTCTGCTCGAGCGTGCCGCTAAGATGTAAGTGACTGTTCATAAAACTAAACTATCCTACATTGAGGACATCAGCAGCACTTAAATATTTAGAAGAGAATTGGTTTTTCATTGAATACCTAGCCTGAAAAAAATACAGTGTTGGATGTAGTAATCACTATTATGCTTTACACTTTCACAGCAATGTCTACTCGTAAATTATCCAAATCAAGTTAAGATTATAATCGAAAACCTTAAATAACCATCTGAACTACAACACCACCGAATCTATGCCAAATAGCGTCACACAAAATGCCAAACCTAACAAACTGCAATTCCAATTGTCTCCACCCAGGTCCGACAAGATGGGCGGTGGTTCCCTGACCGCTCTGCCCGTCATTGAGACCCAGGCCGGTGACGTGTCCGCCTACATTCCCACCAACGTGATCTCTATCACTGACGGCCAGATCTTCTTGGAGACCGAGCTCTTCTACAAGGGTATCCGTCCCGCCATCAACGTCGGTCTGTCTGTATCCCGTGTAGGATCTGCTGCCCAGACCAAAGCTATGAAGCAGGTTTGTGACTTCTACATAACCTTTCTAAAGTTTATGATTTGTTAGATATGTTTTAGGCACCTTCTTAGTCAACATGCGCAAATGCGGCGTTAGTTTCGTAAAATGTTATTTCAACCAAAAAAAATCCTAGATGTGATGGTACCCTCCAGAATCTAAAGTCCAGCTTAAGTTACTTTTGGGATATCTAATACACATGGTCGAAAATCAAATGAACATTAGTTGTAAGTTATCTCTCATCAGTTTCAAAATATTGACATGTAAAAATGTCTTAGAAAGACAAACATATCTATAAACTTTGTTCCATTATCTGCTTAACCATCATTTCCTCTGTACCAGGTGGCCGGTTCCATGAAGCTGGAGTTGGCCCAGTACCGTGAGGTCGCCGCCTTCGCGCAGTTCGGCTCTGACTTGGATGCCGCCACCCAGCAGCTGCTGAACCGTGGTATGCGTCTGACCGAGCTGTTGAAGCAGGGACAGTACGTGCCCATGGCCATTGAGGAGCAGGTAATGTAAACTTTTAGCTATTTGTAAAAATCAACAATTTACCACAGGGAAACAGACTTTTTAACACATTGTCAACGTATCAGTCAATTCCCATTCCTGTAAAAAATCACAAAATGAGTTCTGTTTCTCCAGTATTAGAAGATAGAAGAGCAAATTTTAATTTGTTTTCTTTTCTTTGACAGGTTGCCATCATCTACTGTGGTGTCCGTGGTCACCTCGACAAACTTGACCCCGCAAAGATCACCGCTTTCGAGAAGGAGTTCACCCAGCACATCAAGACCGGTCACCAGGGACTGTTGGCCACCATCGCCAAGGACGGTCAGATCACGCCAGAGTCTGACGCCTCACTCAAGAAAATCGTCACGGACTTCCTTGCTACCTTCACCCAGGCGGCGAAGTAATTCCTTCGTAGGCAGTCTCAAGTCAAATACCGTTGTATGTTATCGGCTCGCTCGTGGAAGCATTCCCATTGTTTCGTAAAATCTGGGGGTGCTCCCATCAGTAGCCTAGTAGTTGCTATTCGTATGGACTGTATTGAATGTTGATACAATCATGGAATGTATTTATCTCGAACGTCAGGAGTGGTTATACATTATTAAATATCGTACATAAAATTAGTATTATGTTTTATTATTTTATCCCGATGCCTTACCCAACCTATTCGCCACGCCTTAAATAGCATGCTTTTGTTAAAGCCTGGAAAATGAAAAGTGAGCTATATATTAGTCATGGGTCAACTCACACCGAAAGAGCGGCGAAGGGCAGCGAAGCGGAGCGCAGTTTCAGTTTCATATGAATTTTAACTTTATTATCATTACCATAATACTTATTATCGCATGAGAAACTCGAACGAGTCGCGCGGATGCCCGCGGCGCCGCAGGAATTCCGGGGAATTCCATAAACGGAGCCGTGCGACTGCGTGAGAAGTTGCGGGCAGTCCCGAGAATGTTCGAGCAGTCGCGAGCGGCCGCTGGCAATATCCCGCCCCTCGCGCCATCGCAATAGCCAATCTATAATTGGTATTTTGTTTTTGAATATGTGGCCTGAGAATTTCCAATAAACTTTCAAATTTGTCATAGTTCATTTTATAATAGTCATAATGAATGCTAGGATACAGATGTAAATTTGTGCAAAATGTTTGAAATTGGCCAAACAGACGTCTTTTCTTCCACAGGTCGTCCAAAAGTTTCTTTTTAAATCTTTCCCTCCTTATCTCTTCGGCCTCTTCCTCTTCTTCTTCAATTATATGTGCAATAATAATTAAATCCAAAATACCCATTTTCACTGCTTAAACACAAGTTTCCTCGAGTTTTGTTGAAATTGAACTGCGCATAGGAGAGCGACCCATGAATTCATCCGCGATGAATTCATGGGTCGCTCTGTCGGTGGGCTCGGGAAGGCGCGCGGATTCCCGCGACTGCTCGAGAAGTCGCTGGAATGCTCGAGAAGTCGCGGGACTCAGTGACTCCGCGCTTCGCTGCCCTTCGCCGCTCTTTCGGTGTGAGTTGACCCTATGAAGTGAGCGGAATACTATCGCACTGTTGTGTATATGTTGGACGGAGTAACTAATGTCACTAGTAACCTAGTATCGCGATTGGCGTGTTCACCTACTGGGCAGAAGAACAAGACGGTAAAAGTGGGTTTGAGGCTTCTCAAAAAACTTAGTAATATAATACAGAAAAATTGTTTGGCAGTATTAATTTCTAATAAGTGGATGTAGCCACTGCAACCGAACTAGGCAATGCCTGTATTTCAGTTTTCAGTGTGTTTTCCCTCGATATTTTAGCAATAAAATGCCAACAAAGATAATATGGATGGTTGTACTACTAATAAAATATGTGCCTCAGGTTGGCTGGACAAATCTTCAAAATAGCTTGCATTTAACTAGGTCAATAGGTCACTTTATGTGACGGCTAAACACCCTTATTTCAGAATTTGTGACGCTACAGAATCTTAGATAATCGATCGAAAACGTGTCCAGCCATCTTGAAAAACCACTTTTCGCTGGTCTCTCAATCTCGGTAACGGAAGTGATTTTGACGACTTTTTGCATATCAACGGGTGTCATATAAATTTGTGACGGGCACCGAGCTAAAAGTTTTGTGATAAGTACAGTGGTTTAGTAGAAAAATGCAAAAATCTGTGTCCAGCCATCTTGAATTTACGTATAAAACTTATGGCTGGCACTTCCAAATCTCAATAACGGGGGCGTTTTCGAATATGGTTCCTTTACTAATACTTGGTGACGCAATGTGTGACAGTAATAACGTTTGATTTATGGCGTCACATGTAAGGGTTTACGAGAAATCAATAAAAACTTAATGTCCAGCCAACCTGAGTTCAAGATGGCTGGACACATGTATCTCCACTGCCTGATGATCTACGACCTTCGAAATGTGTTCAAAATGTTGTGACGGGGACGATAATGATAACCTGAAATTGTGACGGAGAAACTGTGCGTAGTTTCAAAGATATTGATCATTTAAATTTTCCCATACAAACATCCATTAATATTATGAGGTGACCATAATTTTACATAAATAAAGGATTTCTTTTTAATCGATTAATTGGCCGGTAGCATCCACGCCTGCTTTGTATTTGATTTTGATTCTGAGATCTGATTCTTCATAGTAATAAAAGAAATAATTGTGAACCTAATTAAGGTTTGTCTTATTGAGACATATACGAAGGATGATTTAAGTACAGGCGTCTTTGAAATGACGAAACACAAACTTGACAAACTTTTGCTAATACTTTAATTGATGACCCAGCAGAGGATACAATTTCTCTTTTTAATAACAACGACGAGATTAGTGACGATAATATATTTTTACATTGGTTCAATGAACAGGTGAGTAAAGAAAAAGAAAATGTCGCTAAATGTGAACCCGGTAATGTAGATAACTATTTGTACTTTCCCATGTTTATAGCCCTACTCAAAAGACTTTTGAATAAATTGCCACTGTGGTCAAACGTAATGTGTCCTATTTTTAAAAATGAGAATAAAGCTCCGCCTTCTTCTGCTGCGGAAGATTATACCTTAAAAAAATTAATATTTCGAACTAAATTAACTCGACACCGACTAGATAATTTTATTATGACTCATACAGAATTTTTAGATGAGGAACTTAAATTAGCAATGAGTAATTTAATATTGGACGCCAATAAAACTAAAAAAAATATCTCAAGAAAAAAACGCTGTATAAGTACAAATAAATAAATGTGATTTTATTTACAGCAAACATTATTTTTTCATTTAAATACCTTCAGAGCATTAGTTTAGTTCTCCTGACATAATATAATTATACCTACTAAAAATAATAGATAGGTGTTTTCTTTAATGGACGAAAATCCGTGTATTGGTGATACTAATACGAACAACTGTAGATATTTAAATCAATAGAAGACAAAAATGTTGAAGTGAGGAAGGGGGGGGGGGGGGTGTAATTTTTAAATGTTATTGATTATTTACGTGCAGATATCTATTATTTTTAGTAGGTATATATTATGTCAGGAGAACTAAACTAATGCTCTGAAGGTATTTAAATGAAAAAATAATGTTTGCTGTAAATAAAATCACATTTATTTATTTGTACTTAAACAGCGTTTTTTTCTTGAGATATTTTTTTTAGTTTTATTTGCGTCCAATATTAAATTACTCATTGCTAATTTAAGTTCCTCATCTAAAAATTCTGTATGAGTCATAATAAAATTATCTAGTCGGTGTCGAGTTAATTTAGTTCGAAATATTAATTTTTTTAAGGTCTTAAAATAATCTTCCGCAACAGAAGAAGACGGAGCTTTATTCTCATTTTTAAAAATAGGACACATTACGTTTGACCACAGTGGCAATTTATTCAAAAGTCTTTTGAGTAGGGCTATAAACATGGGAAAGTACAAATAGTTATCTACATTACCGGGTTCACATTTAGCGACATTTTCTTTTTCTTTACTCACCTGTTCATTGAACCAATGTAAAAATATATTATCGTCACTAATCTCGTCGTTGTCATTAAAAAGAGAAATTGTATCCTCTGCTGGGTCATCAATTAAAGTATTAGCAAAAAGTTTGTCAAGTTTGTGTTTCGTCATTTCAAAGACGCCTGTACTTAAATCATCCTTCGTATATGTCTCAATAAGACAAACCTTAATTAGGTTCACAATTATTTCTTTTATTACTATGAAGAATCAGATCTCAGAATCAAAATCAAATACAAAGCAGGCGTGGATGCTACCGGCCAATTAATCGATTAAAAAGAAATCCTTTATTTATGTAAAATTATGGTCACCTCACAATATTAATGGATGTTTGTATGGGAAAATTTAAATGGTCAATATCTTTGAAACTACGCAAAGTTTCTCCGTCACAATTTCAGGTTATCATTATCGTCCCCGTCACAACATTTTGAACACATTTCGAAGTTCGTAGATCATCAGGCAGTGGAGATACATGTGTCCAGCCATCTTGAACTCAGGTTGGCTGGACATTAAGTTTTTATTGATTTCTCGTAATGAACAAAAAAAACATGTGACGCCATAAATCAAACGTTATTACTGTCACACATTGCGTCACCAAGTATTAGTAAAGGAACCATATTCGAAAACGCCCCCGTTATTGAGATTCGGAAGTGCCAGCCATAAGTTTTATACGTAAATTCAAGATGGCTGGACACAGATTTGTGCATTTTTCTACTAAACCACTGTACTTATCACAAAACTTTTAGCTCGGTGCCCGTCACTTTATGTGACGCCCGTTGATATGCAAAAAGTCGTCAAAATCACTTCCGTTACCGAGATTGAGAGACCAGCGAAAAGTGGTTTTTCAAGATGGCTGGACACGTTTTCGATCGATTATCTAAGATTCTGTAGCGTCACAAATTCTGAAATAAGGGTGTTTAGCCGTCACATAAAGTGACCTATTGACCTAGTTAAATGCAAGCTATTTTGAAGATTTGTCCAGCCAACCTGAGGCACATTAAAATTTTAAACGACGTAACTAACTTAAATGCTACATTGTTTAAAATTAAATTACCTATAATAATTATAATAAGCAAATGGTCCATACGTGAGTGAGAAGTGTTTATGAGTGTGTATTTGAGTTATTGTGTAGGTGATATTATGTGGAGTTTGAGTGATGTGGGTGCAAGTGTGTGTTGGTGTATGAGGGTGAGTGTGTGTGATTGAAGTGCATGAACATGGTTTTATCTAAGGTTATTTTAACTAATTCGAACCTAGCATTCCAATTACTGTTCAACGTTTAGTAATAACTCCGTTTCATCATAATTTAGTTGTTGCAAATATTCACTTACTTTTAGTTTACATTTAGATTTAGTAAGTGGGTAAATATTTAATTCTTTGTTAATTTTGCTATAAAGGAACGGACCAAGAAATTCAATAAATCTTTCACTAAATTTGGTTGTATTATGATCCGTTCCATACAAACTTTTTTATTTCTTCGTTTTTGCGCGAGTGGGTCGTAAGGTACCTAGTTTTGTATGTTGTTTAAGAATAATGTTGAGGATAAAAAGTTGTCTAACGGTCAGAACCCCACAAATTTGATATAGAGAGACAGTAGGAAAAAGGATAGGTTTAAATATACACACCTTAAGAATTGCGCGCTGAGCGATTTCGATGGACTTCATAGTGGTTTTAAAAGTCCCTACCCAGAATGAAATGCAATAATTTAATAATGACTGAGCTAGAGCATAATAAATTTGTTTTAGGAGATAAGGCTCAGCAGCGTGCCGCAAATTTTTAAAAACATATATGAGTTTGCGTACTCGTGCACCAAGTAGCTTGATATGTTCTTTGAAATTTTGATTTCTATCTATAGTAACACCTAAGTACTTGATGGTGTGGACTCGTTCCAGTGAAGAACACGCGCAGTTGACTTTCAGGTTACACTCATGAGAGATAATTTTGTGGCTATAACTGAGACTTACCGCTTAGTAGGTAGTTGCAGTCACTTGTGGGATGGTTTAGCAAAATACCAGCTTGCTGCACTTGATTCGGTGCAACGCAGAGCTAAAAGACTCATAGGCGACGAGACTGATAGCTACGCTTCACAGCCTAGCTCATCGGTTAAAGTTTAGAAACGTGCTGCCTCGATAGGGGGTGGGGGTTGGGGGTGGAGGGGATGCCATCCCCCCTTATTACACCCGCCGGAAACGTAGTTTTTTTTTATTTTATTTTTTGTGTTTCCGAACCTCGGGGTGCCCCTGACGTCAACCGTCTAGGGTTAGGGTTTCCGTCAGCATGTCGACGGAGCCTCGCTGCGCGGGGCTCCTATTTCTGGCTGCAGGGTTTACAGGAACCTAACTAACCGAACCTCGGGGTGCCCCTTTTTTTTTTTTTTTTGGTGGGTGGGAAATCATCAAATGACCCCCGGAAGGGAGTGTCAGACTCTTACTGACTAAAAACCACCCATGTTCCTTCATTGGCCCTTTATGTTCCAGGGCCGCGGTATCTCTTTCGAACAGTCCCGCAGCCCTGGCAGGCACCGGCCCTTGCGGGCCCCTCCCATATGCTGACAACTCTTTGAACCTCGGGGTGCCCCTGACGTCGACCGTCTAGGGTTAGGGTTTCCGTCAGCAGGACGGAGCCCCGCTGGCGGGTTGCGTTTCGTCACGTTTTTCACATCAAACCTACAAATTACATTTGAAAAACTGTACTAAAGCATAAAGACTACATTCCGTTTTGCATAATTGCAATAGTATTTAAGAATTTTCGGAAATTATTTAAAAATATTTAGACGCAACTCCGGCAGCCAAAATTACTTTGGGAGGATTAAGACTAACTCCCTTAAGCCCCCTACACCACCAATACCCTCAAATTCAGGCGACTTGTTGCGAAACCCAACCCACCGAACCTAAAACTTGGAATTTTTGTAAGTGTTTTTTTTTTATAAAATGACGTCTCCGGCAAGAAAATAATGTTGCATAGGTATCAGAAAACCCCCTAGAACCCTCTAATATCCTCACTTTTCGTCCAGCGAGGCAGCACGTCTCTAAACCCAACCCCGATCTGATCCCACCATCACCCTTTTACCACCGGACTAGCAGACGTACTGCGGCGTACCATCCACACTTGGTTGATATCCCGACTAGTCGTACTCGGCGCTTCTCCTCCACGTTTATCATGCGCATAGCCAAGGTGTGGAACTCTGCCGGCATCTGTGTTCCCTCCCACATATAACCCGTCCGCCTTCAAAGCAAGAGTGAACAGGCATCTTCTGGGCACGCTCGTTTCATCATAGACCTCATCCATCGCTTTCCACCAGGCGTGATCGAGGTCAAGAGCAGGCCCACTTTTTAATAAAAAAATAAAAAATAAAGACGAATAAGTTTTGATGCTGAACGAAATGTACTTTTTCTTCATTTAAAGTCAGAATGTTCGCCTGAAGTCAGCTTCTAGCGATATTATAGCCTTGCTGAGCAGCATCAAATACCTCATCCCAAGTACTGGCGGCAAAAACTAGAGAAGTGTCGTCTGCGAAGGAGATGATTTCGCCTTGGGTGAGTTTAAGACTCGTGAGTTCATTTATATAGATAAGAAATAAGGTGGGTCCTAAGATGCTGCCCTGTCCTGTGGTACTCCATGTGTAACTGGAAGGTAGGTACTTTTGTATTTACTCACACGAATACGCCCAGTCAAGTAATTCCTAAAGAGTTCTAGCTGGGTACCTCTGATTCCTATCTTCTCGAGTTTAGCAAATAAGCGAGAAACAGAAATCGTATCAAATGCCTTGGCGAGATCGAGAAATATTGAAATGCATTTTTTTCCTTTGTCCAAATTTGAGCTAATAAAACTGGTGAGTTTGTTCACTGCTTGTTCTGTGGACTTACCATGCCGAAAACCATACTTATTTTTAGACAGTAGATTATTTTTTTCCATATATTTAACCAAGCGAGTGTTTATGATTTTTTCCAATATTTTCGATATTGGCGATAGTATGGATATTGGCCTATAATTTATGATTTGATTTCTGTCTCCGCTCTTATAGATTGGGCACACTTCCGACCTTTTCAGGGAATCAGGACCTATCATTGATATTTTTTTGTAATAGGTGGTATAAGAATCTTTTTATGCAATTTTAGAAATTTACTACTAATCCTAACACAACCCGATGCACAATCAGTTTTTAGACCATTTATAATTTGTTCAACTTCTTGCTCATCAGTGTCCATCAAAACAAATGAATTACTCTTCTGGTTACACTCGTCTATATGATATTGGGAATGTGCATCTGGTGTGTTAATACTTATAGAAAAGTGTGAGGGTAGCAGCGCATCCGTCATCTCTCAAAGGCATAGCGATTATTGCCAGTGAGGAAGTTTGGTGACGTTCAGGGTTCTCTTATAAAATACAGTCTTACAACCATACATATTACATCTGTGCTAACAACAGAAACTCAGAAAAATATTAAAAATGGGATCGTCTTAGTTTTATTCTGGTCTTCTTCGTGTCGCTGGCACGAAAATTATTATAATTTGTTTGCCCAGAACTTCGCCACTTCCACGTCTTCCACTGCGTCGTCAGTGGCAGCCTCACATAGCAGCGCTAAAGGTCACTTAGGCCGCATGTTTTTGGGCTAAGAGGGCAGGGTAGGAGGTGGAGTGGAGTAAATATAAGGTTAACACCTACACATGAAAAAAATTATATAATTTATGTACACAACATAATAATGGTTTTTACTTGTTTCGAAATCAGATTTATCGTTTCTGAACGATATAATCAATAAATTGACATTTACACTGTTGACAGATATTCACGCATGTGACATGTCGCACAGGTTGTCGCATTGTTTCTTCCCGGTTATTTAATTATTTTCCTAATTTTCGGGTTAAAACTTTTAAATATATATGAAAGTTAATCTTACCATCCATTATTTAACTGTCTTTTATTCTAGCTTGAGAATTCGTGGTAATTAATGGAGTTCTTTGAGAAAGCGCATGTTTCAAAGAAGAAACCTTCGAAAACAGAAAACAAATCAGATGTTGCAGTAAAGAAACAACTGAAGCAAATGTTATACGGTTATAAGAGAAGTGACAATGAGCTTATCAGGCACAGTGGAAACTCCAGTAACGATATTGTTGAGGCTCACAGGCGCTTAGATGATTTTGAGTCTGTCGTAAGTCTTTCAGATATAGAAGTCGCAAATTCTGAAGATGAAGGAGATACTAGTCTGGCAACTACTTCTAAAACTGTAGGAAATAGTTCAGCTAGTAGTGCTGATGTAAATCTATCTAATTTATCAGAAATTAACACAGACACCGATGATAACATTGATGAAATTAATTTGGAGAATTCTGATGGACACGAATCCATATCCGAATGTACAGAAAACGATGAATCTTTATTGCAACATATTGTCTCTAGTGAAGATTTTGGTACAAGTGGAGATGACAATGTGACATATTCAGACATAGAGAACATAACATCAGAAGCAAGTTCTAATGACACAGAATCAGACACGTTTGATGCTGATGGAGCATTAGCATCTAAGATATTTGATCAACTTGCTAGGAATCAAAACAAACTAAGCTTAGAGAGTAAGAAAAGAAAAGTAGAAGAAGACCCAAAGAAAAGTAAATCTAAGAAGAAAGAGAAAAAGAACAAGCCATCTAATACAAAACAAAGTATTGATGATGATGTTATGAAAGTGGAAACACTATCAATCAATAATAGTGATAATGATGAATCAAATATGTCTGAAGGTAACAGTATACTGAATTCTTCAGTAAACCAAGAACCATCTTCATTTATATCAATAACTGTTAGGGACATGCCGACACAGAGGCTCAGTGACCTCTTAGAGGACTACAAGCATCCTACAGTAAGACAAAAACAAGATACTGTCCCCACTTTAAGTTATACTGAATTCTTACCACAATCAGAAATGGTATTGGAAGATGTAGACAGTTTAGTTCCTGAATTAGGTGATGATAACAATATTGAGGACCTAGATGATAATGAAAATGAAGTTGAGGAGCTAGACTTTGATGATTCGGAGATGATTGATAGCAAAGCTGCTTCAATAACAAACAATGGAAGCACAGACATGCCTCAAGAAGAATCCACTACAGACCAAGACAACACATTACTATCAGACACAGGAAGAGAACCCTCTACTGAGGAAGTAATGAATCCCGTTAAAGTGTATCAGGGGAAAAATTGTCACATCTTTGTGTTAAAACATCCATCGGAGCTGTACCTCAATGGCAAAGTAAGAGTTAAGCCTATAGCAGGCACAGTAGAAGTTTTTGGGCATATCCTGAAGGATGAAGTTGACTTGTATGCCCCAAATAATAATTTTGCTCAATGTTTTAAGACTATTGAAAGTCCTAATAGTGATTATGGATTGTTTAGAAAATTGTCTTTGGAAGGATTGCAAGTGCGTGAAGCTGAAGAAATTGTCACCACAATTGGGCAGTTTGACGGTATAATACGTTTGTCAAAATTGAATGATGTAAGGATGGATTTTGTTGAAGGCAATGTTTTTAAGGACCTGTTCACAAAGTGTAATCAGTCTCATCGTGGTCTTAGAAAAGCTTCCGCTGATCTTGGTTGCACCCTTGTTTTGAAGAAACCTTGGAGGTACTTTGAAGAAAATGAGTGTTGGGATCACGCTGTTAGCTGTGGGCTTGGTATGTTAACCTTATTTATAGATAAATCATCAGTATTCTTTCTTATAAATTGGGTTTTTTATTTGCTCTCATATACTAAGCTAGTATTTTAAATAATTACCTTTTAAGGTTCCTTTTACTATTAAATAGCCAAATAGTTTCATATATTTATATAGCACTTAAAATTTTTTTTATATGAACAAATCCATATTTTACATTCCAGAAAAG
Organism: Eurois occulta; assembly: GCA_950022335.1. NCBI lineage: Eukaryota > Metazoa > Arthropoda > Insecta > Lepidoptera > Noctuidae > Eurois > Eurois occulta. Next base: position 13,372,379 of record OX465498.1, on the reverse strand, counting down.
AACAGCCGAGGCATTGTGTGTGGCGGCAAAGGACTGGGCAAGTCGACATTCCTCCGATACTACGTAAACAGGCTGCTTACCAATGGACCAGTTCTAGTTATAGACTTAGACCCAGGACAAGCTGAGTTCACTGTTGCAGGCAATGTGTCCGCCACAGTAGTCACTTCACCACTGCTTGGCCCTAATTACACGCATTTAAAAACTCCGGAAATGTATGTATGAACTTCATTAAGAAACTTACCCTGTCACGTTACATTATATCTTCGGTGATTTTCAATAATTGTGAGGTCCTGATCCTGCGATCATGGCGCTTGCAACAGCGTCGCAATATTGGGAGTTCAATCATTTAATATCACAGAAGATATCCCATAAGTGACAGTGTAAGTTTAGTCATAAACTGTAAACACTTAAATCAGTGTTCATTAAAAAAAGTAATAGAATAGGCACAGCCAGATATGATACATCGAGCCTTAGAAGATTGGCACGCAGGTATGAATGAGTGCTAAAGACGATAGTCCAATAGCATAGTATAATCTACTGGGACAGCTATATACTCGTAGATAGCTTTTTCTAAACCTCGCTGTGCCATGTTTACTACAAGCTAACAGGGTCGCACTGTCCATCAAAGGCGGCTTCTGTTTTGTCAAACACCAGATCCCGGCCGTATAGGCCCTTACGACCCAAGCCATTGTTGGCATCAGTAGCCAACAATGGCATGTTAGCGGTCTAATTCACATGTTTAGGCATTCTGTATTTGTGTACAATTTCAAAAATTAAACGACTTCCGAGGGCTACTATAATACTGATTACATTTTACGCTCCCTATTTAAAAAACTAGTGATAATCTCTATACCATTCTCGTTTGAGCACTTGGTGGATAGTATGGTGACCAGTGAGTTCAACAAACATTAATTCAAATTTTTTACTTGATAAGCAACAATTGGCAAAAACATTATTTGTCATTTCATCATTCTACAACAACAAGTCTACCAAATATTTCACTTAGCAAAATAATTATTAGCATAAATTGCAAGTGGCTTGCTAAAGATTTTAATAGTTTAATTTCCGAATAATTTTCTTTATCAATAATCTTGCACAAACCCCCCAAACAAACACAGATGCTGACAGAAACCCTAACCCTAGACGGTCGACGTCAGGGGCACCCCGAGGTTCGGTTAGATAGGTTCCTTTAAACCATAAACCCTGCAGACAGAAATAGGAGCCCCGAGCAGCGGGGCTCCGTCGACCTACTGACGGAAACGCTAACCCTAGACGGGGTACGCCGGACGTATTGTGACTCAGTAGATACGTCGCTCGGGGAAGCTCCTTTCATGCACCCCAGTTTTGAACGGCCTGCCCCAAGGTAGTGTTTTGGCACCGCTTCTATTTAATATACATATACACCAACGATCAACCATCAAGCCCGAACACGTCCCGCTTCCTCTACGCAGACGACCTTGCCCTCACCTCCCAAGCCACCACCTTTGAGGAGGTTGAGGTCCGCTTGTCAGATGCTCTTGGTGAATTAGCCACATACTACCTCGCTAATTCACTCAAACCCAATCCGAGCAAAACAGTCTTGCATTTTCCACCTTCGAAACAGAGAGGCTAGGCGCAGGCTTAACATCGTCTGGGATGGGGTGTCTATCGAGCACAGTAACTCTCCAAAGTATCTTGGGGTTTCTCTGGACAGATCATTGACCTTCAGCAAAAACTGCCATACCATCAAGCAGAAGGTGCACACTCGCAACAGACTTTTACGGCGACTAGTCTCTTCAAAGTGGGGTGCTTCGCCTCATGCCTTGCGGACTACTGCGCTGGCGCTATCTTTTTCAGTTGGCGAATTTGCGTGCCCCTTGTGGAGCCGATCAGCCCATGCAAAGCTAGTAGATACAGCTCTGAATGAAACGTGCCGGATTATCACTGGTTGCTTTAAACCGAACCCGGTACAGATGCTGTACCGCAGGACAGTGGCAAACTAGCGAAAGAGCCAAAATGGTTTCAGACACACGACACCCTTTACATCTAAATACCCTCGTGTCGCAAAGGCTGAAAAGCCGAAACAGCTTCCTGAAGTGTGTCACCCCACTCACTGGCGAGCAGTTTACGGAAAGATTAAGGCTGTGGCGAGGTAGTGCATCTTTACCTAACCCATTCGTTCTGCCTGCTGAAAATCTCCCACCTGGACATGAGTTGCCATGGCTGACATGGAAGTCTTTGAATAGACTCCGGACTCAGGTTGGTCACAGTAAGGAAAACCTGCTCAGGTGGAGATTCATTAATGACTCTGCCCTGGAGTGTAAATGTGGTGCTGTTCTACAAACGATGGGGCACTTAATATCGTGTCCTGTCGTTTGTTCGCTACAGGAACTGATGGACGCTACTGAAAGCGCCAAATTAGTAGCTCAGTTCTGGGCTGATACAATTTAGATTGCCATCGATACGCTAAGAAGAAGAAATTCAAAACTCGACTTTTTTATGTCGTAAGGCCTTCAAATTAGAAGCGTGAATAAGCGCTGCAGTGGCTCTACCCCAGAGAAGCGCTTCAGCTTCAGTGACACGACTGTGGCACAGTAGGCACCCGTTTGTAACACTTCAGTAAGTTTTAGAGATGTTCATCTTAAGACACAACTGAGTTACTCTTAGGTAACTACCTAGCCGATGGATTCTGTTGAATAAACATTCTTCTTATAGATTTTATTATAGCAAAAAAAGAAGAAAAGACAAGGAATAAGCACATTTTATAAAATCCTTTTCTTTCTGCAAAATAATTATAGTGACTATTATAAATAAAATACGCCAATACAGTGATCAAATTTGACTTAAAATGAACGGACACCGGTTTACCGAGTTATTTCTACTTATAGGCGGTTATATTTGAAGAAGAAAGAAGGGCTAGCGGGCCACTGCAGCCCTTCTTCACGCCTCTAATTAGAAGGCTAAAGTTATTAATATTTTAATATACCTACCCTAAGTTTCATAGTATTATATTATATTTTATACGTCAAAACTAACCAACCTCCTTATTTTCAGAACATTGAACATTGGCATGATCAACACAATGGACAACGCCAACCGCTACGTGGCCGCAGTTTCAGAAGTCCTCGCACACTGTCGCTCCAACCAGGCATACAACTCAATGCCCTGGATCATCAACACCATGGGCATGTGCACGCAGATGGGGTTCAAGTTCATCCTCCTAACCATAATACATGCACAACCAACCGTCTTGATACAGATAGACACCGACGTTGCCAAAAAACGCTTCGAATGCCTTCTTAACTCTAAAGTTGTTAAAAATAAGTATCAGAATTTCAAATATGACCGCTTCTTCAGAAATGTAGCGCTACCCAATTTGGATTACACGTTCATTTTGACGCAGACTCCGGGAGGTTCAGGGAAACATAATACTGCGATGTCACCGAAAGATCAGAGATATTTGAACTATTTGGCGTATTTCGGTGAACTGATGAACATTCACAAAGGAGTACAGTTACTGGGGATTGTGCCTTACGAGTGAGTATCATCTTGATATTAAAAGTTTTTAAAAAAAAAACATCGTCGACAACTTGACTTTATAGTCATGAGCTCATAAGTGCGTACCTACGTTATATATTATGTACAAAGCCGAAAGCAGTAATAGTTCCTGCACTAGACAAAAAACTGTCGGGTCTAGACAAAAAACTTTTCTTAGTCCGCCATGCCTACACCATTCGCCGGTAACATGATTAATTAATGTCTATTGAAGTCCACTGCTGGAAATACGCTTGCTTACATTTGTATTAGATTTTCTTCCTCCTGAGATGAGGTTTCATAGAGTAGTGAATTATAGCCCCCCTACTGTAGTTAGTAACACAATTTATATCCCCATCTGCAAATAAAGGATGCACTGCGCTGGTAGCAAGACTGAAAATCGAAAAATGTGGCAAAAATAATACCTAATCAAACACTGTACTGAGAAGTAAATTCTTAAGTTGTTGACTTCATCTAACCGATTCTATTCTTACTAAGGATCCCAATGCTAATAGTGAAAGCAAAAGATATAAAAAGTTGCTTATCTAATATCAGTAGCGATCTTGAATAGTTGACAGTGACACAATTTGCCAAGTAGGTACTACATGCGAGCGAGCGGTCAATTATGTTCTATGAGAGGACGCCTATACCTACATTACTCGGCTGCATTACATTCGTAGGAGTGAGCGAGAAACACAATATTTACCCATTAGCCTACTCGATAAATGCCTCCATCTGTTTCGGCGATTTCACGATCCCGTGCTATTTCCGGCAACACTCGATGCTGGTTGAATCTCAGGAGTCCGGTAATGTCTGCCGAGTCTCCCCGTGGCTTTATCGCGTATGATTCATTGTCCACCTTGGCTTAAAAGTCATTGGAAAATAAATGCATTCATGGAATTTTAGATATATATGCATTGTTGGAGTAATGCTATAGGGGCAATTACTAGTGTTATTTCCGACAGTTTAGAGAACTATATCAAAGGCTACTTTGCAGTTATAAGTATAACGATTTACTATCGTTATAACTGCAAAGTTATCTCCAAAGTTTACATAATCGGTGTAGTAAAACAGTCATACTTGTAACTGTATAGGTAAAAGAAAAAATAAACAGTATGGGACATTTGATGGGATTTTCCATTCTTACATTTTGATTATTCCAATTGGTGGATTGTTATGAATGACTTGTTCGAATGTCCGATTATCATAATAAGTGTAGCTACAATTATTATGAGTAATAAGATAATGTTTGTCCGGGAATTGAGCGTGATTCACGCGAAGGCTAACAATGGCTCGTTAATCAATCACCGGCTCAGTTATCATTTCAGGTTCTATGAAACTCTTGTAACTTCAGAACTAACGACGGAAAACAGAATATAGCACTGCCGATGCTATTATTGTTTTTATGGGTACCTTTGCATTAGCGACTAACGCTAGCGGGTTAACTACACGCATTGTTTTTATTACTATGTCAGTTACATGTTTCATTGCGGCTTTCTATGCCCGTAACTAATTACTTCTCTTAGGTCACCACAACACTATACACCCAATATATCTAGATCAGAACTTGTGATTACCTAACAGCTTTCGAAAACATCTGGGGAATGCTTTCATGGTTCAACTGAAGAGCAACAGGTGGCTTACTGACTTCTCTATTACCTTTACGTAGTTAGGTACATGTATGTATATTCAACCTTAGATCTAGCATAGCATTGGAAACTACTAAATGATTGTATTTTTTTTTTGTTCTAGAGTGAGCTTGTCACATGTGAACGTGCTAACTAATGTGAAAGTAGGAAATGATGCGGTACTGAAGGTGATTAACGGAAAAATAGTAGCGCTCTGTCAACTCGCCACAGGAGATAAGGGAAAAGTGTTTACCCTGCAAGATAACGCACTGCTATGCCACGGACACGGTAACTACTTTGCTGTTTTAGAAAAATATAAACTTTTAGGCCACAAAAACCAGAGGTAACTGAGAAAACTAAATTATAATTTGGTTTGAAACAAAAACCTTGTTTCTTTTTTCAATATTGATTTACTTCTGGCAAAAAAAATGTTTTTATTCTGAATACTGGTATCCAAATTAACATAATAATAGGATCAACCATAATAAACTTATTATTATTGATATCCCAAATAAAATAACTGGTTTTCATGATTTCAAATCTCTACTAAAGCAGGTGCTCTACATTTTAAATTAAAAACTTGTTTTTTGAAAAGTGGATTATGATAAAATTTATACTATTCATTAATAAATATGCAAGTCCTAATGACTAAGATATCACTGAAATAGGTGCAAATGTTCTTCAAGCAAACAAATTCTTAACAGTTAAAAAATATGCAGTTTACTCATAATGTATTATTATAATGTAATTTCAAACAAATAGCATGAGGTATGCATAGAAATGTAATTAATATCGTAAAATGTGTTATCAATAAGTGTAATAAAGTACTGATTAAATATGATAACTAAGAACGTGACATACTGAGGCATTTACGGGAGTTATTTGTATTGTTACAGGTTTGGTCCGCGGAGTGGACTATGAGAAGTGGGTGGTGTACATATTGACCCCGCTAGCTGCGGACAGGTTGTGTGCAGTGGATGCGCTGGTGTACGCGGACTGGGCGCCCGAGCTGCGCGGCCCGGAGCGCCACCTGCCCGACGACACAGTGGTCCCCTACCGCAGCCCCACTAACTACAGACAGAAACAGCTCATGCAGTCGCCCAAACGCCGGTTCAACCCGCTACAACTACTAAAAATGTCAAGGATTGCCTAAATTGAAACTTTCAATTATTGGTTAATAAATTTGTAATTGGAATAAATCCAAAATAATAAATCTTAAATTATATAAAAGGAAATCTAATAATTATTTTGTTAATTATATTTGACGATAATTTTGTACTTACAAGACTAATGAAACATAACATAAATGATCATATTTAACTTAAATATCCCCCATTCTAAACACCTTTGCTTTATAAATGCTGCATTAAAATTTTATAAAAAGTCAAAAAGAGTCTAGTTAAGAATTGTTGACATGGGGTTCCTTTATTACTAATAAATTATATTAGGAAGTTATGATTTCACACAAACAATAGATTACAATACAACTGCCCTACAGAATCAGATTGGACGTCTCAGAGACGCGTCTAGCTGACAGGCACTTAGATGAGTGGGGCTTACGCTCCGTGTCAAATAAACATCCTACACAATTTATACACCACTATTTTATTGAAAAATTAAAATACAAAATACCGAACTAAACAAGTCTCGGTGAGATGCCACCGGTCGAGGAATAATCTATATGTAGAAGAAATGCTACTCGATTATATAACGTGATATTATAGCATAAAAATTCCAGTGGCCCTGCCGGAGACGGGAGGTCCACATGCCCCCGACTATTTTGTTAAGGCATTTACGCTTACTCTTTATAGATAATCTATAAAATATACAAAGTACCAATTGTGAAAGAGTAGCCACACAAATACTGAGTGAGTGTGCGTGCGACGCGGGCCGCGACTTCGCGTCAGCAGTCAGTATCGGAAGGAAGCACTGTGTGGCCGACCTCGCGACTGCTGCACAGTCCGAGTCGTTTCAAACTAAGTTATCAGGCAGTATGCGTACAATTCATAAATCAGAGTTCTCCCGACAACAGCACAATTACAGCAGGGAACACCTAGTCTTCTTCTTCTTTTTCACCTGTAATGCGGCACGGGTCGCCGTCTCGAACACCTCGCGCACTCCTTCCTTGCTTTTGGCGGAGCACTCCAGATACGCGAACGCGTTAATCTTTTCCGCCATGGCTCGGCCCTCCTGCGGCTTTACCGGCTCCTGCTTCATCTTGCGGAGCTCGTTAATGGTGGCCGGGTCATTGCGCAGATCCTTCTTGTTGCCAACTAAGATAATGGGCACATTAGGGCAGAAGTGTTTTACCTCGGGTGTCCACTTCTCCGGGATGTTCTCGAGCGAGTCAGGCGAGTCCACCGAGAAGCACATGAGGATCACATCAGTGTCGGGGTACGACAGCGGCCGCAACCTGTCGTAGTCTTCCTGGCCGGCCGTATCCCATAAGGCGAGCTCAACCTGTTTTCCGTCCACTTCGATGTCGGCGACGTAGTTTTCGAACACAGTCGGCACGTACACTTCCGGAAACTGATCTTTGCTGAATACGATGAGCAGACATGTTTTACCACACGCACCGTCACCGACGATCACTAATTTTTTGCGTATCGCAGCCATCGGTCCTGTGAAACAATACAACGCAAATAATTATGATGGTGTCGAGCGTCAACGCCTTTCATGACTTATAAATATGGCCGCCGTATAGGATTATGGGTAGGGAGTAGTCAGACAAGCCCTCAAATGTGAATAAGCACCTGAACTAGCGGAAGAAGTACAGCACCACCACATAGTACCCTCACATACGAGGGTGTTATTTATTATATTTTGTAGATACCTGAAGATTGTGGCTAATTTCTGCAGAATATTGGCTTATCGACACTTTTTAATCGTCTTTGCTCATCACAAGCACTTTCGTTCGTAAGTCACTAATGTTGCAACGCTAAAAAATATACCATCAGTTGGAATCGGAAAAGATTTTGCTAAAATAAAAAAAAATATATATATAAAGATTTAGCAACATCTAGAATCTAATCTTAAAGCTTTTGCTGATTTGAAAGTTACAAATAAAAGCCTAATAAACGTAAGAAATGAAAATACACCTAAAATAATTCTTGCCATACTAAAATATTATTGTTTTGACATTTGATAAAATTCGGATACACGTCCAAAACAAGGATTTGGCGTATAGAGTAAAAATATCATAAGTAAAAATACAAAAAAATGTAAGCCCTCATCGTCTTGTCTAAAGACCCAAATACACAGATATTGGTTACCTACCTTTATGTTCTGATCATAAAGGTAACAAGTAAATACCTACTAAATATATTAATATTAATAATGTAGGTAGGTACCTGCTTTATGACAATGAGGGAACCGTGAAAGGGACCAAACACATAAATCTTCGAGCTATCCAATTTGTTGTTCTTCGCGCCCGAATATTAGGGATTTAGGGCTGATGAACATGTCGAAATACGGAGATTATCTAAGAAAACTACACTCGGTTTTTTGCATCCCTTCAATACAAATATATATACATAGAACAGTATTGGGACACAGTGGATTACAAAGAGTATAGTAATATTAGTAGATTAGCAGCTGTCTTCTTCATTTATGGGGTTATTGCAATGATGTAATATTCAGTAAAGGCGCACTGCTTACATTGTAATCATTGGTTTATGTGAAAATGACTGCATGGATATAAATAAACTGTTGACACCGTCAGTGCGAACTATGAGGTCATACATAATATGTAGGTACATATATATTTAACGGTGTTCATGAGGTCAAAAAAACGTCATGCTAGCTAGACTGAGACCGGTGGCAAAGTATTTCTATGATGTGACGTCACAATTATTGTTTGACCATGATAATTTTATCGTCAATCTTCAAACATTAATACATAGGTATGTAGGTATACTTAAAAGAACGCTATAATACAGCAGTCGTCCATTGATGATAAACTCCAACTTTTAGATTACCTATTTCTAGGTTTGGAATCTGGTAAATAGAATACCTTTGCCGTACTCTACCTACTAGTTTTTTTTTACGAAACGAATTCATAATTATAAAACAAGAAAGGACTTGTGGACGCGCAAAAACCACAAAGTAAGTACTTAGTTCAATACTCACGGAGCACGGAGAATACTATTTTGTACTTGCCGAACAGCTGATTTAATTTTGAGCTTGATTGACCTGCTTCTTATCGCAACGCTGGCCGGAAGCCGAATTATTTAGAATTTTAGACTATTGCATCCGTTGTTTAGTAGTGAATTACATGAATGAGTCATGGACTCATTCATGTCTCATTGATGTAAATAAACGAACTATGATGATCCCTATCAACTCCCATGTTTTAGAAACTAATTGTATGTAAGTACCTACCTACCTTACTAATATTGTAGACGGCTAGATGGGTTTTGTCACTTCGCTTCGAAAAAGCTTTAGGTAAGACATTTTTAATGATTTTCTTCCATAATTGCTCTATGTAGACAGTTAGTTATACACAGTTTTATTATACAAGTCATCTTAGATTGCATTTTATTATTATCGTGATGATGGTGACTCATACGTAGAGTCATAATCGAGTTTTCTTAGATTGCAGTTAGGACCACACCTTGGAGTTAAACACCGTCATCACAGCCCGAATCATCCATATCAACGTTCCGTGCGAACTTCGTCCTGGATATACCTGTGATGGCAACAATGCCATCTAAACGCCATGGCCTCCAGTTATTTAGGCAACAGTTTGTGGCCTTAAAAACTTTCCAGACAAAGTAGGAAGGGGATGCAGGAATTAATTAGTTATGACTAATGACGTCTGACGCTACTTCAGATGACCGATTGGGGTCGAAAGGTTCTAGAGTAGCAACTGCGTACCGGAAGACAGCACCTCTCACAAGTTTGACCAACGACTTAGTGAAATTCACGGGAAATCGGGAATCCATTGGATGAGAAAAATACAGGACCTTTCGATGTGGAGAACCGGAGACGCTTGGGTTTCTAGATTCACCCAGGTTGTAACTCGTATTAAGTATTTGTATGATACCTTTTCTAGTTCTCGGTGTTATTTCGAAATGCGTTCTTGTAACTACTCACTCCAAACCAGAGGGCCTAGAAGTTAGTGTTCCGTTTTTCTATAACGACTCTCAATAAGATTGGACTCATTTAGGTAAGGTTTTCGGTCGATCCAATACATTTTTGACATTTCCATCATCGTTATCGTTGATAGAATGTCTTTTTGTGTAGAAAAACCTCTGACAATACTCTGGGGTCTAGACCGTCTAGACCCCAGTTTACTGCCGGCTTCTCTGTTATCATCATTATAATCTGGATCTATTCAAAGTTTCCGTAAATCTGTTTCTTCCAAGCAAGCGTGCTCCACCTTAGGCCGCATCATCGCTTCACATCACTAGTATCTGGAAGTGGAATTCCCTGCCTTCGTCGGTGTTCCCAAGTTCATATGACCCTAATCTATTTAAGTCGCGAGTTAATAGGCTTCTTTTGGGTTAGCTCGTTCCATCGTCGTCATCTCTGTCCTCAGGACTAGATTGAAGTCAAGAGTAGACCCATTTAATATAAAAAAAGTATAAAAAAAGCTTCGGGTTCGTAGTGAATTTTTTTCAAATACTTTCCTCTACTATTCAGATTACAAGTCGCCAAGGTCAGCGTAATTTTGGGATAAAATAGGGAGTGGAAGGGATATCGACGCACAAACGGTTACCACATATTCAGCACATTATTCCGAACCACGTCACAAATACATTTTTATCGGTAATAAAAAAGAGCTGTTCCATACATTTTAACCGTGTACGTTTTGCACTTTTGTAGGAAACAGGTGATTTATCTAAAATTACTGATGAAAAACTTCTTAGTAGTAGAAATACATAGAATAATACACAAAGAAAAAATTTAATCGGTTAATGTCGTGGCAGGGACACGAAGAAGAAGTTCACAAGTCGATTTAGCCTTCCAAACTAGGTGAAGGGTAGGAAGCACAAATTAAAACAACTATTTTCTCGTATTATCCATTGTTCCCGTTTATTTATAAATACAAATATACGTATTATCCAACAACCTTACATTTTTAATGCTTATCAACGAGAATAACGTTTAATTCATAATTTACTAGAATAGTTAACCAATTGTATTTCTAGTAACACAATTGTAATTTTCAGTGAGTTTTCACTACATTTACAAAATAAACTTACGTGCGTTTTCATATTGCTTTGATTAAATTAAATTGATAAAACGGCAAAAATAAAACTTAACACCAACAATATTATTTCATTTTTCAAAATAAGAGCAAACAATATGCAGTTTTTAGTAGGGTTGCCAGCCTAAAATAAAACAAACGTAGATATCCCATCTCAGTGATTAATAAATGCAATAAAGAGTTTGGAATATATCAAGCCAACGGAATGCAGCAAAAAAGGAGCCAAGCATGTTTGGCAAGTGATTCAAATCTTATACTGCATGCTAACATTCCCTAAATTGCTTGCCAAACGAAAAAATCTTGGCTAATAAAAAGAGTATAAAAATAAATGCGTACTTCCTCGATATATAAACTAAGACAATAATTGCATGAGAATCCGTAAAAGTCATGGCAAATACCCTATGTAGTGTAGAGTAATAAATAAGACTAATATTGCTTCGTAAATAAATCACTAATGAAAAGTGTGTTGCAAATACCTACAGCTCTACATCTAAAACGAAGGCACATTTACACCTAACGAAAAGTGTTTTATAGTTTTCTTAAAATTATGCCTTTCCTGAAGACAATATTATCTGTTTTGAATATTTTAATGTGTCAAACACTATACCTAAGTGTGTTTTTATAGGACTTTTATAAAAGAACCAGGCTTGTATGATATTAACTCTAAAACATTATCACAATAGGTTCGCAGCAATCCTGGTCGATGCCACTTCAGTCTCGCCTTGATTATTCATCCGAAGCCATCTGAAAATAAAAAGTTATTATTAATCTTTTGAATTTATTTTTCCTTTTCTTGAATTACAGGATAAAAGAAGATAATGACGACAGTATACCTACTACAACTACTATTAAAACCACTGAATATCAGTTCATGATTAAAAATTGTCTCATAAGCTGCAGCATAATAAAATGAAAAGAAGAAAATTAACTTGAATCATTTTGAACGCGTATACAAAGTTTCCTGTCCGTGCTGTTAACCGTTGAGGAGTTCTCTCGTGAGGAGGCGATCCTGGCTGCAGGATTATGTCATGTCTGTGATTAAAATGTATTGTCATCAGAACCAAAGGTGTGCGCAAAATTTCAGCTCAATCGGTTGGGGGGAACTGGTTTGAAATTCAGTTGCAAGATTTGATCAATGCATACTATTACTAACAAACAAACTAACTAACAAGTTATATAAAATAAAAGCTTATAATAATGAGCATCGTTACGTTTCAATATTTTCAATATGGGGGACGAAGAAGCGCTAATCTAAGCTAACCATAGACTACTTATTAAAAAAAAGTACTAACAAGGTTCATAATCGTCGACAACCACCATGGATCATTCCTGCATGGTAGCTGTGCGAATAATTTCAGGGAGACTTTCGGATAGGCGCTTACCATTACGTACCTGTAGGGGGAGTGTAGAATATCTGATTAGCTAGTTACCTATACAGCGATATTAATAGCTTACAGGGTAATGGAACATACCAATATATCAAAGACATTGTTGGTTATTTTTTCAGATTTTGCGTTAATTAACTCAAGTATAATCAGATACACGTGATTTTTATAACGCCCCGTTCAAGACCTGGGGGTTACTATGACGTCTTAAAGCAGGAGTAATTCCAGTTAGGGAAAGAGACAGAGCTGTACAGGTCGTCTAGCGGCATCTCTTTCCCACACTGGTATTACTCCTGCTTTACGACGTCATGTCATGGTAGGCCACCTGAAGTGATGTGATTTGCGAAGCGACTCGCGCGAGCTTCACCGTAGCAGTAACTTGTGGCATGTGAAGATTGTGAAGCTATTTCTTTCATTTGTTTTGTCTGAAATCGCTGTCAGAGCACGCGTCTCTCGAGCGTAACAAGCGAACAAGCGGAGAGGTCAGAGAGATTAATAATAATTTATGTGCATTTATGTATTTTCTTAATTTAATTGATGTAACTCATATTTATTATTCGTATGTTGCCAAGGCCATTTTTTAGTTTATTTTTCTTGATTTGGGTTCACTAATCGTTAAGTGTTCTTTCGCAGCGAGGCACGGTCAGTCGCGTTGGTTGATATTTTTGTTTGTAGTAATTGTATTTTATTTTGTGTAGGTGTGCTGCTGAACTTCTTAACCTAGGCCGTTGCGTGTGAAGCTGCTAAACATAAGTGGATTTGGGTTGATCTCGTCAGCCAGATGCTGACAAAAGTAACCGAATAATGAAGCCCGTCTGATGCCTGGACTAGCTTGTTTTAATATTACTATTAAGAAAACCGTGTGGGATAGAAATCAAGGGAAGAAGCCCATACCCAGCTGTGGGTTGTCGCAGATTAGAGTAGGTATACAAGGTGTAAACGGACCGTTCAGGAATCCGCCAACCAAGCATTCAGTTCATCAAACTAAGTAACTCTTCGCAAAAATTATAGCTCGGAAACTACTTTTTTTTGGGGTGAAATATCGCGGTTTACCTACGTTAGAACTCAATGTAACGCACTTAAAACATCATGCTGACGGATACATTGAATAGGACAGGGGCCATGGAGGTAAGTATTTAAAGTAAAGTTACAACTTATAACATTAAAACCTTGGAACCTTGACCTCCAATATCAGAAAGACGGGGAGAACTGCGCCTCTCGGCTTCCCTAGCGACAAAGCAGAAAATTAAAATCATGGCGGAGTGATGGTGAAGTACCCAATAAACTTCAATAAATTATGTTTGTAATAACAAGATCTAAGATAATATTGATAAATTGAATGAATAACTTGCAATATAATAAAAAAATTAAAATTATTACACATTTTTTTCTGCTGTTTTATTTTTTACCAGTAGTGAAGTGCTGTTGAATAGTCGACTATTTGATTCGACTAAATGACAACTTCAAAAGAAGTTTAAGTGGTTTTTTTTTCAATTTGATTGAAGAATGAATGGAATAATGAAGTTGCCTGGTTTTGAGCGGGGATTATTCAATAATGCAATATTTGTTTTACTGAACAGGGCATGCTTGCTTTACTTACTCAAAGTTGCCATTTCAATTCGCATTGCAATGTTTCTTTGAGGAAAAAAATATCAGGGTCATTTTTATCGTCTTAATATCTGCCTATATGTTTTTGAATGAGCGTTATTAGTTATAATAGTAAAAATAAAGTAGAATTATATATATGTAATTTTTAAATGGCAACTGTAGGTAATAGTGCTATTAGAAGTTCAAGGACATTTTAATAATAAAATTCAAATTTTTGATGAGTTCTTCTTGGGAAATGTTGCAATGAATAATTCGTTTGAGATTTTTTGGGAAATAAAACAAGTTATAAAGTTTTAAAGATTTTTATGGACCAAATATAACATTATTATACATGTTCCTTTGCTTTTTTACAATTTGTGACTGTAGCAGTGGTAGCTTATTAATAATTACTATGTAGGTAAACTATATTTACTTGTAATAATATCCATTACATTACTGATAATACCTACGCCTGTAAACAAATAAAGGGAGAATTACTGTTTTAAACGGAATTAAACTTTGATGGAATATTTTAAGGCATAGTTTTACAAATAATTTTTACCTAAATTGGGGTGTGTTATAAAATTTTCGGGAGGAGGTTTTCCGATCCAAATTTAAAACTTTTGACGTAAGATACTAAGAGCGAATTTGACCAATGGACCTGAACGCCATCAGCACTTTTAAACTGCGTTCAGCAGCTGACAGCGTCGTCATTGGAAAATTGACCCTGATAGCCAAGTCATCTTGATGAAAAGCGCCGTTTCACGGCAAAGTTTACAGAACGAAACTCCATTGCAGCTGAACTAACGTAACAAACACTTGGGCGCCATCTACACGGAACTAATTTGACAGTTCTCTTCCCATATCAGATGCGGTTAAACCGACCTGACCGGTCTCCGGACTGGCTGCGGAGACGGGACTGACAGATTACATACATTATCGGTCAAAGTCCGGAGTGCAGTTCAGTCGGTTTAACCACACCTTTACACGAAACATTTTACAACAGCACACCCACTAAAACATCACAGTTGAACATTACTTCTTTACCTTTTGCCAAGCGAAGATGCCATAAGAGACGCCGGCGCCGAGCGCGAAGGCGAGCAGATAGGGCACGAACTTGAGCGAGGGACCAAAGCGCTTGCGCATCAAAGTGCTGATGAAGTTCAGGTTGCCGTCTGTGTAGGGCGGGTAGCGGCCGCTAAAAGAGGAGAGAATATTGTGGTTAGTAAATGAACTTATGTAGTAATACCGTCAGCCAAAAAGTGGTAGCTTAACAAATCTATATTTCGAGAAAACAGAACAATTAGAGAATTGACCTAGCTCTCTTCAGTATAAAATGAGTTTAATGTACATTTTTTCTTGCTTGTTTTTAACAGGATTTTTGATGTTTTGTGATTTCGCTTTTTGCCTTTTTGGAGCAGTATAGTAGTCCGAAATCAGACTTATTTAGACGCATTCATTGAAAATTAAATTCGTTTTAGTCTGCACCTGTAGAATGTTGTAGGAAACGTCCAGCGACCGATAAAGTTCAATGAAAGAATCATGAAAGTATTTTCTTATTGAAAATCTCTATTTATTTGCGGAATAGGTCGTTAAAATCTGATTACTGATATGATTGCATTTAATAGCATCACCATTAATCTTGTTGACGTTCAACACGCTTTGCCGATGCCTGCAGACAATGCAGGTGCAAACAGGACAATTTCTTTTGATAGACACAATAGGGTCAGATCTCGTATATCAGTCCCTGTCACACGGGCACGATTGTGAATAAAAAAGTTAGTTCAAGCAATTATTATCAAACTTTTATCGATTGTCTCTGCTGTAACGATTGCAAATGCCAAACCCAGGAACCGAATCCTTAATTCCAATAAAATCAGCCGTTTACAGTTCTTGTTCAAAACTCACCGCTATGAACTACAAAATAAATATCAAAATCCACTTACGAAGCCAACTTCTCCCCGATAGACGAGAAGTTCTTGATGAGACAGCTCTTCTTGTGTGTGAACGTGTCGAATGTCTTCTTACCGTGGTAGGCGCCTATGCCGCTGGACCCGACGCCGCCGAACGGGAGGGTCTCAACTGTTATAGGGAACTTTATTAGTTGGGAGATAACATTGAGTTTTGAATGTTGTACTGGTGAGATTTTCATTTGTTTCTTGCGTAAGAAATGATCCAAAATGAATGACTAAATCAAACGCACTGTTGAATTTTCAACTCTTAGCTCAGCGCCGAGGATTGAAATTCCAACATTCATACCTCATTTAGAGATAAGGTTTTCTTAGATTTATAGCATAAATAAAATTAAAAATCCTTTTTTATAGTAACAAGACTTTAATATTTACTGAGTTAATTGTTTAAAAAGGACGGCAACATGAAAATCTCAATAGTATAACAGGTTTTTTAGTATAAAACAAAGATAACTAAGGTCAACATTTCGAAATCATGCTCATCATGCTATTATTAAGTACTGGTAAATAGAAAAAAAAAATTAAAGCAAAGAAACTTAGTCTACAGAAACATTTTGTACATGCAGGCTTGCAACCATTACCTACTTTTTCAAAGTAAGCAGTTACTCAAGAATTCTGTGCACTCCAAAAAAAAAACTAAATTTTACTATACATACTAATATTATAAAAAAGTAAAATTTGTTTGTAAGTTTGTATATAGGGGGTAATCTTCGGAACTACTGATCCGATTCCGAAAATTAATTCTTTCACTAACCCCAAGCTACATTATTCCCGAATGTTAAAAGGTACATTTAAAACGTTGCAGTGAGAACATTTAGTACTTACATAACGGGAGCAAAGCCGCGAGCAAAAGTTAGTATGATTATACAGGGTGGACGGTAAACCGACGCGAAAACGGTTACCACGTATTCAGTATATCATTGTGAGAAAAATCAGCTGTTCCATACCTTTTTAACCATGTAGGTATTGCACTTTTGTAGGAAACAGCTATTTTTGTTAATAACCGGTGGAAAATTTCTATATGGGGGGGAGGGCCTCAGAATTATGTACTGGATACGTGGTAACCGTTTTCGCGTCGTTGTCCCTTCCACCCTGTATATTCTGTCTGGGCAATAATAATCCACTTCACTTTTACAGCGGCAGCCTTTCCCAAAAATATTTAAATTCAGAATTCTGGACAGCTATAGTTTTCATAAACACTTTACAAAACAGGGCGGAAGCGATCGTGTTTTGTAAGTAATCATAATCTGCGTGATTGGTGCAGCGGACAAAGCTGCAGTGTTACGAAGCAGAAACTTTTCGCTTAAGCCCGATAAATGTGACTGAAGCTAACTCGCTTACAAACAAGCTTTGAATTTTTTAAGGCGTTCAGCTTATTGTTTTTTCTAGCTTGCTCTGTCCCACTCCTGGGCAAAGGCCTTCCTCCACTCCTTCCATTACTCGCGATCCCACGCGTCCTCCTTCCAGTTTCGAGGGAACCTGTCTAGTTCGTCCCGCTATCTCCTTCGTGGCCAACTTATTACTTATTAATAATCTAATATTAAGATAGAAAAGTTTCCAAACCTCCCATGTGCATCATGGTATCGTTTACGCACATCCCTCCGCTACTAGTGTTGTCCACGATATTCGATAGGACCTTCTTACTCGTGCTGAAGACGTACAGCACTAGCGGCTTCTCTCTATATATAACAGAATACATCAGACCTCCACCCAACAGGCTATTATTTACTACAGAAGAGTAAAGAATATTCTAGATTTTATTTTAGAGGTAGTTTTCTGTCGAGGTTATGAAGTACAAAAAAATACTCATTAAAAAAAAACTTCCAAATAAAGTGTATTTTTTTAAGTCTGGCCACAATAACTTTGACAGAAAACTAAAAGACAAATTTTTAGTAAATTCTAGATTGTAGAAATTATACATTTTAACATAGATAATATCCACCACCTTTCTTCACCGGTACCGACCACCATAAAATACCCTGAGCTGAAATGTCCCAAAGATGTTACCATAACCACATTTATTTTTCTTAAATAAATGTTATACTTTGTTTGCTAGACCATTTTGAGTTCTTACATTGGACAAAATGCATCAATTGTAGTCGTTTTCAAGAGATTACTGGATCAGTGACAGATGCCATGCCATTTTAGTTGCGAAAAAAGGATGGTGCTATTCATCCGGAAAAGGTCTATCTCTCTCGCATGGAATCATGATGGATCCAACACATATTTAACACATCACGCGATATTGCAGTCCAAAGGCGTTCAATAAGATGCCAAAATGATCTGGTAAAGCAAAGTATTTTTCATACATTTTGTGAACCAACTCCTCGAAAATAAGAGATCAAGCCAAACCAAAGTACCACCTTATCCCGACGACTGTTTGCAATAACATACAAAATGTTTATAAATCATCAAAATTTTATTAAAAAAGTGTGTTGAGCATTAAATTATTTTGAAGTAGTTTGCGTGGCATTTATATTTTTAGCCGATTATTCGTGAACTAAAAGCTAGTCCATTTTATTGCTGTACCTACCAAAGGAATTTTTTGCATCTACCTTTACTGTATAAAGCCAAGCTGAACTTCATATAAGCTCTTGGACTAAGTGCTGCAACCGTTTCCTTCAAAAACAGTGCTGTGCATTTGCACATATTTTAATTACTTACGCAAAATATTCTGGAGTTAATTTTGTGGGTATTATTCCATTATTATTACTATCGAGGCAGCAAGTCGTCTCTTCGATATTTGGTGGTCTTGTTAGTCTAAAATCCAAAATATGCTTTGCAGACAGCATGTTTTTGTCAGCATTATTGTTGCAGATATCCATGCACTCATTTTTGACAAGATGGAAGAATGGTCATTTACTTTAAAATTAATTTAAGAAAAAAGAATCGATGTATCCTTATTTATAATAATATCGATTCATCGAAATATTTAGTCGATTAATCATCTCCATAATTTTCGCCACACTACTATTTCTTCAAACTATATTATCCAGCACTTAAATTTCAACCCTTTTAACCCGGATTACATCAAAAGGATGGTTCTGTTTTTGTTACTGAACATCGAAAAAAAAAAATATAAACATTTTGAATATTTTTACAAACAGCCAATGGTAATGTATTGTCCTTACCGCCGTAAAACATGATCGTATCATTGATACTGAGACTCCCCGACCGGGTTTGTTCAGTGAACAACTTTTGTATGTTGCTTTGATTGCTGAACGCGTAAAGCACTAACGGATGTTCCCTGAAAATTGTTTATGGTTTCACTCTATGGTCGCCATGGTTCCTTCCCATGGATGGCATCCATGGTTCCTTGCCATGGAATAATGGTAACTGGTAATGATGGGCCAGTCTCAACAGGCCTGTTACGTTTCTCGTTCCGAATTCCGAAATACAATTACAATATACGAATCGACTTATATTTTGAAGGTACAATAAGTAGCAAAAATATTATGATAATTTAAAAAAAAATCATATCCAAGATGTTTAGGATACTCGATGATAAACCTTGACAGGAAAGTTAGTCAAACTTTGTTTGGCAAAGAGCGAACTAGCTTTTTTAAAATAAAAAAAGAGCATTAAGCAACTTGATTGGGCCAGTATTGGCTGTACTTTTTTAGTATCAAAATACAGTCGATTCGATGACACCATGAAAATAATCGACTAATTAGATATCGGTATTGGTAGTAATGGGTCGACATGTAGATATTAAATAAGTAATTATATCGATATCGAGTGACTGTCTCCTGTAGTTGTGTATATGGGTATTACATGACTAGTATGTTCGATGAAAACTATTGATTTATATTTTAAAATGGTAATTAATCTAATTATTTATTCGTCTTCATCTTTATTAGGATTAATTAATATATTTCTTATTATGAAAATGCATAAATATTAACATTAAGATGTAAAGTAGGATAACTTTGTGTCTTAATTATTAAGTCTTAATGATACATTAATAAATTTTGCTTTTGTACTCTAAAAATGGCCATAGATGATATTCCCACGTTTTGAAGTATGTGACAGAACACTCAAAAACACACGAACACACATAGATACAATATAATTTTCACACTATAACAAGTTTAGTTTTACTGTTACAATGCATTCAGCTATGTTATAAGTAAATAAAGGCATACTTTTATGTTCAAATTAAAATTAAGGCCAATGTTTTTTTTTTTCATTAAATAAAGCTGTATATTATTATCGATGTAACAGTAAAAATAGAAAAAAAAATACACAATATTCAAAAAGATGTAGTCGGGCATACAAACAAAACAAACACACTGTGCCTCCGGCCCGCGACCAAGCGAATTCTTAAATGTTAAATTGGCCGCGAGGTCGCGCGACCAGGCGACGCGCTTTCTAGCCGTCACTTCGAGCGACAAAATCAAAATAGCGTAGCTAGGGTTGCCAACACTACAGCAAACATTCTGTAGGATACAATTAGTCCATAAAAAGTCCAGATACAAACGAGCGCGCGGTGTAAAAGTAACGTAAATACATTGATTTTTAAATTAAAAATATTCGTTTCACATAATTAGATAATTCCGATTTATTCATATTTTATGTATGATACTGATTGTGCTTGTTGCAAACAATTAAACTAAAATGCTATAGAATAATTGTATTTTCGATTCAAAAATCGTCGCTTCTACGTTACGTGTACACCGCGCGCTCGCTAGCGCCTCAGTACATTGTCTATCAGCCTGGTGTCCGGAGCCGCATCGGCAATTTTTGCTTACCTGTTTGAGCAAACCTTTCTTTCTATTTGGTATTTTTTTAACACTTGTTTTGTTTTTTGGACATGGCCAAACCGACACTGAACCGCGTCTTTCAACTCAAATCACAAAATATCTCCACGAAACGACTACAAAAAATCTAGCATATTCCGACTTACCGCTCATTGATGAATTGTATTGCTTCAAAAGCGTTTTCAATGGGTACTATTGGGAGCAGGGGTCCAAAGATCTCGTCCTGCATGATCTTGTCCGAAGCCACAACATTTGTGATCACTGTGGGTTCAATGTATTTGTCGTTCGCGTCGTAGGATCCTCCGATAACAATTTTGTCTTTGCTTGCGTCTACTACGGCTTGGAGACGGCTGGAAAGCGAAAATTGTTGAATTAGTTAATTCTCTGGAATTTAAAGTTTTTACCTGGTTTCCTATGTTCAAAGATAGAATGAGCGTAGTCATTGTGCGTCGGGCCTTATGGGGTCGGTGCGACGGGCATTAGGATGGTTATTAGCTACAGTTGGACACCGTAAGTGGCGCTGTTGTCGACATCCAAAAAGTATTGGGACAAGACAGCGGCTGTCGGGTCAGTTACTAGTCACTATTTCACACTTCACAGTTATTACTCACCTAAAATGCCTTCCATTAATAATCCTGCCGAAATCCGGTGACTTCTGCGGCTCAGCTCCGTACCACTCCTTGAGGATCTTCCTAGCAGCTGCCACGAACTTGTCCTGCACCTCCTTGGTGCACAGGATGTAGTCGGGCGCGATGCAGGTCTGACCTGCGTTGATATACTTGCCCCATAGGATACGTTTCGCGGCCACCATTATGTCTACTGTGTTGTCGATGTATACTGGGCTGTGGAGAGAAGATTTTGGGTGTTTAAACCAGCATTAACATCTACCCAGCCTGTTCTCAACTATGTTGGGGTCGGCTTTTAGTCTATCCAGATGCAGTTGTAGTTGAGTTGACCAGAATTTTTCATGGTGTGTCATCCTTCCTATCTCACTTCCGGAACTCATCAACTGGGTACCACGATACGCCGTGGAAAGAGTATTAATACAGGAATGTGAAGGAAAAAAGATGTTTAGATCGACTTCTATGGTTCTGATATACGATTCGGTCGATCACGATTTGTTTATAACGCAAGCTATGATTTTAAATCTGCATTTCTATGCTTGGAATTGAATGACAATTTTGATTAGTGCGTTTGTGGTGTACCAGATGGACTTATTGCCAGATGATATGTCCTGATAAATTCCGGCTAAGATACACACAGAACGCACAGTAACATAGTGCACAAGTGAAGTGTTACTAACTTAGTTTTAAGGTTCTATTTACTAACACATCTGTAAACGAGTATGTTAGTCTGTAAGTTATAAATCTATGGGCCAAAGTTGCCTGAAAATAAATGAATGTTATATAAGTTTTAAAACTGTCATGGTCACTAATATTATAATTAACACTAGAAACGGGATATTTACCATGTCCACTGTTCCGCCGAAATATCGGGAACTCAAAACAAACAGTGGACATGGTAAATATCCCGTTTCTAGTGTTAATTATAATGAATGTTATGTTTATCTGGTAGATTCTACTTATCCTAACATAGTGAAACAGACCTTCAATACATCTAGCTAATCTAGGTTCAAACCTGCTATCTCAGTAAAAATCATTATGTAGGAATATTATGTAACGTCATTTTAGAACGATCATCATCACTGGCACTGGATGAATGGTTGTCATGATCATTTTAGTATGCCTATATTTATTATCAGTGCTGTGTAACGTTTGGACGTCACTGACATAATTAACAATAAGTAATACAACTAGATTTAAATTAATTATCCGATGGCAACTGATATCTAATCTAAACTATTTGGCTCCAATCTGTTGTTGTTTGTTGGGTGTATTTTTGAATATTTAAAAAGACAACTTTTTGTTAAATGCTCCTGTTATGTTATGATGTGATAACATTTTAAAAATCTGATTATTAATTTCAAGGTTGGGTAACCCACGTAGCTGAATATTCAGCCTGTATGTTCATTTAAGTTATGCTTTAGAATTATAAATATTAATTCAATAAACAAAAAGATTTCGTTGCTATGCACAAAATAAGCAACGTCCTCCATCATTTTTGCCACAGCTAAATCGACTCTGTTCACACAATACATTTTTAAAGTTGTAAGTTCTCATACCTTTTGCCTCCTAGTTCCAAAGTGACTGGCGTGAGATTCTTGACGGCGGCTTCGTAGACGATCTTGCCGATGCTGGTGCCTCCGGTAAAGAAGATGTAGTCGAACTTCTGTTTTAGTAGCTCAGTGGTTTCTTGGGGCCCGCCCTCCACTACGATTACGGCATCCTAGAATGTAGAATTTTGAGGATAAGACATTTTAGTTTGAGTGTTATTTTTTTTTGGTTTCCTGGGTTCAATTCGGTTTGGGAAAGTGTTATTGGATTTTTGCTACAAAGAATTTTTCGGTAGTATCTCGGAGTTTGGATTTTTGCCCAGTTGGTAGCAGGGCAGTAGGTTTGCACCATATTACATGGGACTGAAACATAACTGGCGAAATGTGGATGTACTATTAAGTACACCTCTGCCTAACCCTTCGTGGATTATGATACGTTTTGTTTAAAAAAATCTAGAGCCGCCTTGTGTTCGCCACAACGGTAAAATGTATGGTGATTGTTGGTAGATACCAACAATCACCATACATTTTCCACCATACAGTATCTGCATACTATGGTATGTTCTATACGCATATAGTTGAACAAAAATGTTTTGGCGGGCGGCCAAACTCAGACCCAACGCTGCAATCTTGTTTTTACACAATAATTGTTTACCAAAGCCAAGGTCATTGACATTTAAGATGCAACACTTTATGGGGCCTGTTCTGTCTTTTTGTTACTATTAGGAGACATCACCTGCCTAGCCTTTTCCCAACATTGTCGGGGTCGGCTTTCAGCGTAACCGGATGCAGCGGACTACCAGTATCTTACATGGAGCGATTGCCTATCTGACCTCTATAACCCAGTTAGTACTCGGTAATACTATTAATACCCCTTGGAAAGACTGGTTGTCAAAGATCTACAACTGACACCCTGGACCAACGGCTTAACGTGCTTTCTGCGGCACGGAGGAAACTCGGTATGAAATGGGTGGTCACCCACGCACGAACCAACCTCGGCGAGCACACCTTCACCTGAAGATCGACCCGAGCGGCTGTTATTATTTAGCTACGCTCCTCTATTACGTGCCGAGAACGAGCCACTATTGGGAGACAGAAGGTCACTATTGTTCATTCTTTTGGCCTTAAACTTTTACTTTATAAGGACGCACTCAATAAAAGGAAATCTTTAATTACAATATTACTTAAATAAAATGT
This sequence comes from Eurois occulta, assembly GCA_950022335.1. Classification (NCBI taxonomy): domain Eukaryota; kingdom Metazoa; phylum Arthropoda; class Insecta; order Lepidoptera; family Noctuidae; genus Eurois; species Eurois occulta. Next base: position 13,347,955 of record OX465498.1, on the reverse strand, counting down.
GCTCCAAAAATTCGTTTGAACTTGTACTAAATGAAAGTCCAATTTTGAACAAGTGAACGGAGATAACTATGACAATGATACAGTGAGTTTAACCTTCAAGGTATCCCAATGTGGAAAAAAGCTCTACCGTTATTAAGGTCCATAGTTCCGCCGATCTGTTCTATGGCAATGGCACTAATTTTTACAATTTAAAGCGTTATTTTCGTTGTGGACCTTCTAAATCCTTCGGATCGTGACAGAAAGTCTATTTTGCAATTAGGGAGCAGGGTAGCTTTAGTTTGGTGGCGTTACTTTCATATAAGCCTAAAAGCCTGGCTTGTCCTTATGGTTATAAGGACAAGCCAGGCTTTTACTTACTATTCATGATGTTAGGGTTTCTGAATGGTCTGCTTGCCTTATGGGCTTGCTGTATTGTTGGACCTTAGGCACGCCGCATTGGGACTAACAACATCTTTTACTGCCATGGAATAGTTTTGTTCAAGATAAATGCTTGTGAGAGGTACGAGTAGCACGACAAGAAAAATTACTAATAAATACTCACATTATCCACATATTTCGGCAGCGTCTCAGCAATGAACGCAGCACAAGCGACCGCCAACTCACTAGGCTTCACAATCACGGTGTTGCCTCCAGCGATAGCCCCGGACACCGGCAGCAGCAGCAGTTGCAGTGGGTAGTTCCAGGCGCCGATGACCAGGGTCACGCCGTACGGATCGTTGTAGATCACCACTTCGTCTAGGATGTTGACGAGGCCCTTTTCTGGCTGGAAAAATAAAGAAACGTTAGTGTTTGATTTTGCAGTCATCTAGTGGGTGTCATTTGGAGTCCAAAAGAGGGAAGGTCTTTCGAGATTGGTGCCACTGATGACATGGACCCACAGGGCCGCTACTTGTTGCATTTTGAGTTTTAGTGTGTAGTTTATGGTGCAGGATTCAGTGATCTTAAAGCAGAACCTAACATAGCGGGTAATGTAATATCATGCTGACAAAATACACATAGCAAAAGCGTTCTAGTTTTCAAATATAGGTAATTTTATACGCTGAACAGCTCTTAGAGTACCTACCTACATAATGCAAGCAATGACGTCATTCGTCTATTTATAGTCAAGGACTGAATTTACGATGTACATAGTTTCGTAGTGCATAGTTCATTGTTAATCATGGTTCTAAATAATTACGTGCAAACGGGTTTTCCATATTTGCGTGTCTATAATTACTCGGGCTTGTTAAAAACTACGCGATAAACGGAAATATGCAGTTTCTAGATTTATTTATTCACTTTCTTATTCCTTAAAAGTACGGATTTCATTAAATAAATTGAACGCGTTCAGCGCAGGTTTAAACAGCGTTTAAGAGACGTCAGTGCCAATATTCCACAGTATTTATGAGAGCTTACGGACGCGATTGGGCTGATCACAGGTCATCCTGTGTGAAAGATGATACGGCTAGAAAAGAGGTGAGTGCTGAGATGATGAGCATTAGAGAAGTATGGAAGAAGAAGACATGTCGACCCCAAATAAATTGGAATAAGGCCAAGAGAATTATGATGACAATGTGGTTATAGGCCCAGCGTAAGTCTCATTCAGTCTCATTTATAGGTGGATCAATGACCTAGAGAAGGTCGGAGGATGATTCGCTGGATGCGGGCAACGTTGGACCGGTTGTTGTGACGAGAGGAGGATAGTATATGATTATCTCACTCTTTTTAAAGCCTTGCCGTGTGGCCGATAAAGGACCGTGACAAGACAGTTTACAACTGGAAAAAATTCCATTCAATATCCATTGTTCTCTGAGCGAGTCCACAAACTCGCATTGTTTGTAAAAAGGTACAGAAGTTATCTGTGGGTAACCCTTTAATTATTGTCGTTGGATGGAGACAATAAATAACATAACATCACGCCTGTAATCCCCGAAGGGTTAGGCAGAGTGCGCCGTGACATTGGCGGCTTGCCGGGTATGAATCACCCATACCATAGGCCAACAACGCGCAAATCTACGTGCAATCATATTAAAGCAAAAGTTTAGTTTTAAAGAAGTTTAGTCTAACTTGCTAATAAACAACAGTTTTACAAAACTTCTTGATCGGATTTTGATGATACGTTTAGCCCGTTTTAGCTGGTTTACGCCGGTTTTCTATACAAAGCCAGTTAGAATAATATTTGATCGAGAGTTGAATAATAACTATATTAACTATGTACAATGTAATAAAAAAAGCAACCGACCGATTTCTAAATGGAAAATAGTTTTAGCTGTCAGATTATTATCCCGTATTTTAAAAGAGTATGGTGAAACTTTATGATTATGATAATAGTTTACGTGGTAATCTTTAAAAAGAATATTTTCAACCATGTACCTATGTATTCTAAGGTACCTATTTTAAATCTTGAATGCGAGGAATAGGGGGTTTCTGCGGGGTTATTTCGAATCAGTGGCATTATGGCTTCTATAGTTCTATCTAGCAAAGCCACTGTGCGTCGGTACTGAGTGTAGGAACAGGTTTATGGAAAAGCCATTATCCTTTTTCAATTAATCCAGTTCAAATAATCGTGATAGAAAAATTACAGAATTCTACACTTTCACAACGGAATTTATTTGGTGGAATGAAATTCAAATTGTTAATACCTAATTTCGTTGAGAAGGCAGGTTTTTACAAGCGATATGGTGTTAATACTACCATATGTTTCGAGTTTTCGACTGAACAGCCACCAAGGGAGTGAGTACCGAGTTATCCTAATAGTTCACATAGTAAGTATGGCTGGATGAAGAAGACATGCTGGGCCGAAAACAAATTAAATTCGGATAGTGCTAGGAAAAATTATGACTCAACCAGCTGACCGACCTTTTCTTTGGCCAAAGAATTAGCATTGCCATCCAACGTGGCAATGCTGCCAGCCTTCTGGACACGTTTTCTATTGACAGCGATGTGAACGAATTATTTGACGCCCGGTTATTATTTTCCCATTTTGATACTTGTACATATTTTTATTATTATTTTAGATCTACTTATAGTTTGTAAATAATGTAGGTACATACTGGCTTCGAATTAAAAACCAGCTGATGTTTCTATTTAAAAAGATGTGTGAGTATAATCTATATATATAAAAATGAAACCCGTTTTCCTTGGTCACGGCATCACGCGTGAATGGCTGGACCGATTTCACTAATTCTTTTTTTGTTGTATTTGTTATTATTAGGAGAAGGTTCTTACGGAAAAAAATATTAAGAAAATCTCTCAGAAATATTGAAAAATATAGATTTAATTTTGCATATTTAAAAAAACGCGCGTAACGAATGTCAATGTCATTCACAGCCATAGACTATATTGAAAGAGCATTGTTTGTTCGGAAACGTGGTTACTTAATTAAATTCGAGCATCATTTCCTACCTAAGGTAGGTAGGGTAGGTAGGGTAGGTAGGTAGGTAGGGTTGGTAGGTAGGTAGGTAGGTAGGTAGGTAGGTAGGGTGGGTAGGTAGGTAGGTAGGGTAGGTAGGTAGGGAGGTAGGGTAGGTAGGGTGGGTAGGTAGGTAGAGAGGTAGGGTAGGTAGGTAGGTAGGTAGGGTAGGTAGGTAGGTAGGGTAGGTAGGGTAGGTAGGTAGGTAGGGTAGGTAGGTAGGTAGGGTAGGTAGGGTAGGTAGGTAGGTAGGTAGGGTAGGTAGGTAGGGTAGGTAGGTAGGTAGGGTAGGTAGGTAGGGTAGGTAGGTAGGGTAGGTAGGTAGGGTAGGTAGGGTAGGTAGGTAGGTAGGTAGGTAGGGTAGGTAGGTAGGTAGATAGGGTAGGTAGGTAGGTAGGTAGGGTAGGTAGATAGGTAGGGTAGTGAAAGTAGTAGGTAGGTAGGAAAACATGCATTGCAACGCATGCCGGGCACAGCTAGTAAGTTTATAGTAAAGATCATCTTTGTGTCACGACATTTACGACACCGCAGCTAGCTGAGTCTAAAGTCGAGATAAACAGGTTTTGCGAGGCAAAAAGGTTGTCGTTAGTATAATATGCCTTTTTGAACAGATAAGAATTATAGTAACGAGAATATAGATGATGTTAAAATAATGGACATAGAGTATCATAATAGTTTCACTAATAAAGTATTATTAGTTAGACTAATAAACAATCTTATTACTGATTTCTTGACTTCAAATGTTTTTTATTATTATTTTTTTTTTTTTTAATCTGTGTTAACACCTAGTTTTATGTGCATCCTGTGGTCTCCTGTAATTGAAGGAACACACTTAAAAGAACCTTTTTACAACTGTGACTTATATTGTATCTGTGTATCTTTTGTTGGAGATCCAAATAGATAAATAAATAAATAGACTAAAATGACCGCTTTACCAGAATCATAATAGGATAATAATATGACTTATAACGATGCAACATTTCTTTATAGGGAAGCTCAGAATGATGTTCTGAATACGTGGTAACCGTTTTCGCGTCGGTGTTCCTTCCACCCCCTTTCATCCTATAACTACTAAATCATAAAGCTTTGTCATGAAATAGCTAGATTTTTAAAAAATAATAATCATCGGTCTCCTGCCTTACCCCAGTTTTTTTAAAATTAAATTTACAATATAAAGGAGAAGGGAACTACTCCATACATTCCTGGGCCCAGGTGTTAACTGAATCAAACTGGCCTTATTTGTAAGAGAATATAATAACAAGGCCTCACTGATTGATGGTGAAATTTGGCTATCCAGGAATCAAGTTACATGAAATATAGTAAAAGTGAGGTTATATTATAACATTGCAGTTTTACATGTTTTTTTACGAAATACTTTTGAATGACTTTGGTTGTGTTATGGTTTTATGCATGGAGCGTGTGTAAAGAGTCAAAGATCTGACACGTTTGGCTCTCTCGCGCCCCGGACAGTCGCTACAGTCGAAGACAAGTTTCTTCATTCAATATCTTGCACTTAGAAGCAGTAGGCACCTACCTTTTAAAAACTAAATAAGGGACAGGAGGATATAAAATAAAACACAAATATATGACTAAAATATGTGTTATTCATCTTCAATAATTAGGAGAATATCGTCTAAGAATTGTGCAGGGGGTACGATATTTTCTTGCGACCAGTCGCAATCATACAGTTTACACAGCGATCCATGTCGTCAATATCCGATCGATAGGCGTAAACAGTTGTCCAAAATAGAGAGCCAGGTAATTTAGAAATGCAAGATCCTATTTAAAGCCGAGGTCGTGGGGTTAAACAATAAAACAAGGAAAATACGTGCACACTCAGAACGAAAAACAACGAACGAGTGCCATCCAAAGAGTGTGCCATCTGTCAATGTCAATCAGTGACAGACTGATGTCAGACAGGAATGTTGTCAGCAGAGAAATTAAAGGAAATCGATTCGCTATGAATCAATTCCACAAAAAAATACTCGTTACTCGATTTTCATACATTTCCTGAGATTTTACCGATTTATTCGTAATCGATTACTAACATTTCAGGCATTGTTCAATCGATTATTTAGTTTCATAACTTAATTTAAGTTTTCTCGCTTCCTAGATAGAAACCAGGTACCATATTTTGTGATTTTCCTTAGAAAAATATGACGGTTTTTTTAATACACATTTCAACTAGTTAACTGCTGGGCCCAGAAGTCCCCTTCTCCTTTGTATAACACAACTGATGTACGAGTATTTTTTAAATATTACTATATGGCTACAGCCCTGAATAATTTTGAAGTAATTGACCATTTAACGTGCTCATCATCTGCCTAGCCTTTTCCTAACTACGTTAGGGTCGGCTTTCAGTCTAACCGGATGCAGCTGAATACCACTTTTACATGGAGCGACTGCCTATTTGACCTCCACACCCCAGTTTAAGTTAGTACTGGGTAGTACGATACCCCGTGGGAAGACAAACGATTTAACGTGTTTTCCAAGGCACGGTGGAAACTCGGTAGGTACGTACTGTCACCCATCCATCCCATGGTCACCCATCCACAGATGCTCTGTAGATGTGGATGGCCTAGGCAACCGCGGCTTAACCTGAAGATTGGTCCGAGCGGCTGTTTTTATTAAGCCAATTTTACGTGTTATCTTTTAAAAAGAAATAGCCATTCAGTCTCATTTTTTTATTATTTTTTGCTTCCGTGACATGCAGGTCGATGCGATGCCTCGATTCGATTTAAAAGACCAGCGTTTATTGTGTATTTCTGATTTAAATATACGCCTATTATGAACCTTGTACTTAAGCTAATGGATGCATACGAGAATGACGCACAGAAAATTGGTCGATGACTCGGTCAATATTGAGGCCTTGAGAACCGATGAGGGTGACGAAACTAAAATTATTATTATAAAATGTGGTTTACTAATCGCATCAAGTCTCCAATCCGGCCTCGCTTAGGCCTGGTGGATTACAGTCCACCCTATTCACTTCTGAACTCTTCTCTTCTATTTATAATAAACGCACAATTTATCATGACAAGATACCTATATGATATAGTTGCTCATTTCATTATGCATGATTACAGCATTTTTTTTAAAACAAGACATATAATTAACACTATAAACGGGATATTTACCATGTCCACTGTTTGTTTTGAGTTCCCGATATTACAAATCGGTAGATATTCCGTTTTTAGTGTTAATAACTTAATAATAGTGTTAGTAACCATGTCAGTTTAAAAACTCTTATGAGTTATCTTTGCTTACTTATGATTCATTCATGACCTCAAATATTTATTATTTTAAATGAAAACGAATTACTTACTTAAGGGGAATGCTCCAACCAGCCCGCGAAATTCAAAATTTCTTGGGTTTTTTGCAATTTGCAGGCCAGTGCTAGGTTGTATGTTGATTAAAATATTATTCGCGGCTGTAAGACATATGTAGTTACAGAATTATAATCATCAAAATCATCAATAAAACGCTCTAAGTTCATAAAGCTGTAGGAATGACTTTTTCTGTTTTTTTTTTGTTCCTACGCCTTTATGAACTTGGAGGGTTGTATTGGTGATTTTGATGATTATAATTCTGTAACTACATACGTCATAAAGCCGCGAATAATATTTTAATCAACATGCAACCTAGCACTGGCCTGCAAATTGCAAAAAACGCAAGAAATTTTGAATTTCGCGGGCTGGTTGGAGCATTCACCTTAAATGCACTTAATCAATTTAAAAATAAAAAAATAACCGTGTAGGTACCTACCTGCATACATTTACCTGCATACATTATTTCTGTTTTAAAGAAAACAGAAATAATGTACAGACGCCAGCACATCAAGCTATTACAATCTGTCAAATTTCTTTAATAGATTTTCAAGTTTATCGCTAAAGCATGAGGTTCAAGGTTGATTGGGAAAATTTGACAGTTTCGGGTAGCTTGGCGTCTGTACAATACTACAGAGTGCCACTGAGGTCCGTATTACAGACGGTCACTCATTAGCATTACTCAAGCATTATTTAACAATTCAAGCCTTTCGCTTGGTTGAAAGTGAAACTAGTTTTAAATAATGCTTGAGTAGGTATGCAGTGACGTTCTGTAATACGGAACTGAAATTTACAACGGGAATAAAATCACGGCCAGAAGCTAACAACAAAGACGTATGGGCCAGAAATGATATCTGAAGTAGATAATAAAAGAGTAAGGTGAACTATCAGATCTATGAAAATATATCGGATAGCTGGTGAACAATCGGATCTAAGGGGCTGTATCCACGAGCGAGAGAATCGCGACGATATTATCGTCGTTGCCACGTATTTCTATACACTCTCTTAGAGGCCGTCTCCACGAGCGAGAGAATCGCGGCGATATTATCCCATACAAATACGTAAAATCGCCGCGATTCTCTCGCTCGTGGAGACGGCCCCTTTTTTTTTCAGATGGGAAATCATCAAATGACTCCTCCCGCTCTGGGCGGAGCGGAAGGGAGTGTCAGACTTTTACTGACTAAAAACCATCCATGTTCCTTCTTTTGCCCTTTATGTTCCAGGGCCGCGGTATCTCTTTCGAACATTCCCACAGCCCTGGCAGGCATCGGTCCTTGCACGCCCCTCATGATTGCTGACATCTCTTTGAGGCGCGCGTGGAACACGAACGCGCCGTCGACACGGCCTGTCGTCATACGACGGACGGACGGCGAGCTAGCCCATTACTCAACGTCCACAGGCTCGCATGGAGACGGACCCTAAGGATGTAACCCACAATAAATCTAATAATAGGCTGAGTCAATTACATAATTCCTTGACTAAAATCACTCACCTTCTCAGGCTTAGCCCAGTCCTCCAAATGATGAATAGTATTCTTTAAATCATTGATCAGGTAGTCTACTTCCAGCAGCACAGCTTCCATCTTGCTCCTCCTCAGATCCTTGCGCAGGGCTTCGATCATAGCGTTGCGGTTCTCCTCGTACATCCGAAGGAGGTTCTTCAGCTGCTGAAGACGCCATTTTATGGGGCGGGTCACGCCGCGGTTAAATGTGTCTCTTGCTTTTTGGACCGACTGTAAAAAAAAAGATTGGCTAGTTTTTGGTTTGGTGTTTCGGAATCATACAAAAAAATAACTTCAGTTGGCTGGTAAAACTCTGCTGACCTAACGGTATCGAATCGATGTTCGAAAATCGAAGTAAGAAAAAAAAATGATGATTAGTTTTTTTTTTATCGTGTTAAGATCTCAATGCTCATTACGTCTAAGGAGTTTCGGTAGCTAGTTTAATTTGACCCTTTAGTGTTTGATAAAATTGCTACAAAAAATTTAAAACAATCGGTAATGTCGCGGTTTCTATGGAACAACATTGGGTCGTAGCCCGTTCAAGTACCTAGGTCGTTCAAGGAGTAAGACTAGGGACCTTTATCACTTAATACATTATTCAATATATTCATGCAACTTTAAGACGTAGCAAACATAAATTAATTACAAATTATTATTTAACGCAAGGTCGAGGACGTATTAATTTATTAGCGACGCGAATTCTGCAGTTATTTGTTCTTCGCGAGATCGCTTCTTAGATTCGCAAGTCAAATTAGTACCTATGTCAAACATCCATTGAAAACGTGCGTTCCACATCCACTATTAGCGTGTTTTATAATATTTAAATTAATATTTTAATGTTTGGATGTAGCGGATAATCTTAGGAGCTACTGATCCAATTACGAAAATGTCATATGGAAGCTACGTTATCCCCGAGTCTCATAGGCTATGTTCTTCTTCGTTATTGTGACGTTAGTGCCTAACCTGGTGTCGGAGTTTTTATGCCGCCCATGGGCCTCTGACTACCCAAGTAACACATCAAAGCATTATATCGGCCGACTTACAGCATTTCTGTATCGTTTTCGCATTTTGAGTTAGTTCTATGATAGCATTACAAACGTTTATACGGCTACTGTAATGCTAATTTGGCACAAATTATACGGCTTTAGATCATAAATAAGTTCACAAATAGTTGTTTAATTGCATTACAGGCGCATTATATTAGCATTATTGTGACCAAATAAGTTGCGAATCGCATTATAGAAGCATTATTACGGTCAATGAAGTTGCCAATCGCATTACAGAAACATTATACTAGCAATATTATTGATAATGAAGATGTTAATTACATTACAAAAGCATTAGACTAGCATAAGATTGTTCTAAAAGTATGATTGAGGCTATTTAAGTGTTCACAGGTAGAACTTTAATCATCATTGCAAAAACATCTCTAATACCATGGCACAAATGTTATAATACAATTAACGTTGTAATTTCACTACTTTGTTCAGCAATATAATATGGACGAAGATCGTCAAAACTGAGTGACACCATACTTGTATTTGCATTAAAATAAAATTTATAATACTGGCTAAGTTTTTGACTCTTTTGTTATTTCATGCCTATTTTAAACGCAATGTAGTTTACTGTAAATATCTATATAGGTTTCATTGAAAATTTTCACGCGCCTTCGATATTTTGTAGTTTTGATATAAAATGTTATATAAAAATATGAATCAAATAATCAAAACAATTTTTTATTCCTAGTCTAGAATGAATTTTGCATAATTAACGTAATAGTATTGATTGGGCAGTATTAAATTAAGTTAAATCATTATGATAAAGGTCTATTGCTATTATAAATAGGTTCGAATGATAATATTTTTTGGTTATAAAATATTTTCAAAATGGCGTGAGTCTACAATAGCCCGGTGAACCTGTATAAAGGCCAATTAATGCCGTCAGCAGTATAAATAGTCACACGTGAACAATCGTTAAGCTAGAGGCCAGAGAGAAGACTTTTGATGAACCACCGTAGTGCCATTGGCTATAAAGTAGTTCTCTAAGGGTTCACCGATAAACCAATAGACTTGATGTAGACTGAAATTGTGCCATTGCTTGAAAGTAATTTTGGGGATCCTTGAGCAAAACAATAAAACTCATTTCAGAATTTGTATTACTTGAATAATCACAACTTAATTTTGTTATTAGCATAATTATCATAATCATTACACACACGGTTAGGCAACACACCATAAAAAATGCTGTTATTTGTTGATGTATACACATATTATATTTTATGTGCTTTTCCCCAATATGGCCGACAAATGGTTTTAAGAATACAGTAAAGTGAATGTATATATAGCTTTACGCATTACAATAACTCACGTGTATTTGATTAAAGAGCTGTTACTCGCACAACAGCACTCAGTTGATGTTTGAAAATGCAAGCATTATATTGATTCACGTTTATGCTGTTCAACAGTATTAGGCTTTTACTTAGCACTTAAAAGTGCTATAGCACAACAAAGGGCACTAAAAACAACCTAAAGCTGTATCACGGATTTACGGTGCATTATAATGGTACAAGTTTATGCTATTAAGCGGCAATAGGCATTATCTTACTGCTTAAAATGCTATTGTAAACCCTAAGGCACTAAAAACAGCTGAAAGCTGTACAGTTGCATTGTGGTTGGCTTCACTAAAACTAAAGGCTTTACAAAAGCATTTTGATAGGCCATTATCCAACCGTTATACATTGTAAAGCATCATAATGGTTTTGAAATACCAATATAAAGCATCAAGACGCTCGGTGAACTTTTATAAGAGTTTATACGGACCTTAAGTTTTACATAAGTTTACTATTCGTATTTTAAAATGCTTCCTGTGTTACTTGGGTAGGCTTTACATGCCGGTCAAGAAATACCTATCTCTCAGGCATGCTGGTATTATGTTTAAAACATTTGAATAAATTCCGACTAAATCGCGAGCGAAGCCGCTGGCAAAATCTAGCAGTTTATGTGGACATAACATTGAAGATGAATTCAGTTCTGTCTTTAAATAGCTTGTGTTACCAGTAATTTTCCTTCTAGATAATATTTGTAGTAAACTAAAATATTTCAATACCTATGCATTCCAGTAGATACCGATTTCACGTTACAGTACCTAAAGGAACTAGTATGTTAGAAACTGAGTAACTAACAATTATTTATTTCTCGCGAACTAATGAATAACATGGTTACAAAAATATCATAATAATAGCGGCTCGTCCCCGCTTTGCACGGTTGCCTATGTTACTCAGGGTGAATGTAGCTTTCCAATGGTGAAATAATTTTTGAAATCGGCACAGTAGTTTTTGAGTTTATTCATTACAAACATACACACACAAAAATACAAATCTTTCCTCTTTATAATATTAATGTAGATTAAAAAAATACGGTTATCCAATGGCTAGTAAAAAAGCCAGCAATTATCCAGTAATTTATTTGATATGATTTGTTATTCCAAAAAATAAATACAAATGTTGGTGTTTAGTTGATATCATCTCACTAAATCATTACGGTCAAAGCGTTAAGCGGCTTAAAATAATTTATCATCAAAATGGGTACCGGTACATACAGGCGGCATTATGTTTATAAAAACGTGTGAATCGTAAGAATATATTATTTTTTATAAAATTTCTTGTAAATCCCGAATTACGAGGTCACTATGGACTTTGGTTTAAAAAAAAAAATAAGTATCTGTGTATAATATTATGTTACACTCGTCCTCGTGTCAATTCAATATTACATTTTCGTTCATACTTTCTATGAAGATTCTCGAATGTAAGCGGCTTTAAGGTTTTAACACTCCAAGTTTATTCAGACTTGAATATTTTAGCATTGTTTTCAATGCATTTTAATAAGCAGTTCATTTACAATTTATTCTGGGTTTAGTGTATGTATAATTTTATATAATTACATGTAAATACCTGCTTACATTATATTATAAATAATGTTTACTTCTATTAGATTTACTTTCGTCTGGATTTAACCTGTGTATACAATTGTTGGTGAACCAATAAATAAATTAAAATAAAATTTATCCGGACATACCTGGATTTAAGGTATGTATAATTGCCCGACCTTGAATTGAATTGTCTGAATTCTTCAGAGGTTTCTGGTGTTTTACAAATAACCCTGTATACAGCGTGTAACGGAAGGGGGGGTATCAACCCTGAAGGAGGTGAATGTGCTCATGAAACTCAACAACTTCCCCCAAAGAACATAGGCCGAAATATGAAAAAAAAATTTTGGCCCTCCCTTACAAAACTAACTACCAGCTGATTGATTTACTATGGGAGGGCCAAATTTTTTTTTCATATTTCGACCTATGTTCTTTGGGGAAAGTTGTTGAGTTTCATGAGCACATTCACCTCCTTCAGGGTTGATACCCCCCTTCCGTTACACGCTGTATAGGCTTAGGTACCGGCTCCGCTTACGCTTTGGCTAGTTGATAATCGTTTTTATTTTAATATTCAGGATTAATAATTTAGTTTCAGCTCAGGAGTTTTTCGTACCCGGATATTTTGGTTTCAGCGTAACGTAAATAAAAGTTGCTTACGTTGAGTTATAAAAGATAGGTTGACCTTGAAACTTATCTCCTGTCTCCTGGTCCATATTTTATTTGGAAAGGGAAGTTGATAGCAACTACAGATAAGTGAGCATTTATGAGTAGAATAACATCTAAAGTAAGGACCACAAATGCACACAAAATAATAGCCAGCAGAGTTTACCTACACGGTGTAAGGGACATCAAAGCGCGAAATACACGGTAAGAAATGTGAAAACAAACAGTTGGTTTGTTCATGGTTACATTTTACACTTCGATGTCCCCTGTAACCTGTATGTAGGTACCTATAGCATTTATTTTATAAAATTTTCTAGTCTTTCTGGCATTAAATGCTAACAGAAACCATGAATTCTACTTTTTGGTAAACTATTTTTAGTTCAAGATTCAATAAGCAATCTTAGAAAAAAAAAATACCACACGGAAATTAGATGTAATGATTATTACGGAAGTATGCTACGTCACTGTTTATCCAAAGCAAGTCGACATGAAGGTTGTTTCATTCGGAAACATGTAGATAAACAAAAAATAATATTAAAATATCTCACCTCTCCGACACTGCTCGATTTGGGTTTCAAATTCGTTATTCCTGTAACAAAGGAATTGAATATGTTAATATAATTGTCTTGCCTGTATGTTAGCTACTGTGTAAAGGTTTTAAAGAAATTTCAATACAGGTACGTAAATCGTGTCTTACGTTACGATGTCGACAACAGGCCCATTAGGCAATAAAAAAAATGAACATAACATACCTACATGTAATGATGAACATACATGTCATGTTCATCACACCTGTTATCCTCGAAGGGTTAGGCAGAGGTGTACCTAATAGTACCCCCACATTTCTCCAGTTATGGTTAACTCCCATGTAATAGGGGCGAGCCTATTGTCATCAACCGGGCACAAATCCAGACTCCGTGGCTACTACTAAGAAATTCTTGCTGGAAAAACCCAATAACAATATGCTCAACCCGGGAATCGAACCCAGGACCTCATGCTCAGCAGTCGCGATTGCGACCACTAGACCAAGGAGGCAGTCTAAAAAAAATCAAATAACTTCCAATCGTGGTTTTAAGATTTTTTAGGAATTTGCTTCTTCACTCAGGTGAAATATACCCATCAAGGTGAAATATGTTTAGTACCCATTAAATTCAGTCCTATTTACTATTTTGTTAATGTGAATATTAAACCTCCATCCATGCACACAACTTGAACCAAAAACTGGTCCTTTTACGGGCTACAAGGTTTTAATAAACAGGTTAAACAACAAACTGGTTTACGTTTTGCAGTGAACAACTAAATGTATTTACTCAACTTGACCTTACCTTTATTTGAGTTTTTATTTAGTTTTTAATGAATAAATGTGCAGTAAGTACAAGAAATACTAAGTTATTAATAATACATTCCAAATGACCATGATACTATTGTAATCATTTTAATCCATAGTAACAAGATTGTGATAATTATATTAGGTACTAATTTGCTAAAAAATAATATAATTACACCCTGTATACACAAATACAGGATGTTCGTATGATTGCATAGCAGATTATAGTGCATAAACTCTTATATCATAATATTAAGGTATTCAAGATTTATTACGTATTATAATTACTTAACATAAAATGTGATATTATTAATATTATTTTTAGTTTATTTTTTTAATCGTGACTTAATTTTCTGTTATTTAATAGCTGTGACAGTGAGTAAGTAAGTAGGGAATCTAATTGCGAATGGATAAAAAAATTATAGGTGTGTCACAGATTGTAATTTATTACTTACATAATTATAATATTATTTTTTAGTTTTGTATTTAATATATTTTTCTAAATAATTACATAAACATATTCACATTTACTTTATTTACTACTTTACTTATAAGATTTAGAAAATAATAGACACTTTTTTATTATTTTAAACTACAATGGCTTATGCCTTATATTAATTACAATGTACCTACATTATTTACAAATATGTAGATCTAAAATAATAATAAAAATTTGTACAAGTATCAAAATAGGAAAAGAATTTTATAACAGGTTGTTGATAAATTACTATGACTACGAGATAAAAAAAGACTTGAAAAACTTTATTAAAGTAGTTTAAGAGCATTTGGAACCGACAACACAAATTGTAATGAATGCACTTTGTATAAAAAATAAGTAAACTAATACATAGTGTGCTGTGCTGTGCAAGAAGTATGTTAAAAAAGAATCTGGATAATCAAGGTCCATAATGTAATTTGAAACTATGATAATGTACTAACATTAAGAATGTCTATTTAAAATAATGAAATACAATTCCTATTAGTTTAGTAGATATACAAATGTGTCTTCGAGGTAACATTATGAAACATAACAAATAGAATAGCACTTTTTGTATTGTTTTATAAATATTCATGCAAATGACATGTTAGTAAATCTTTATTTAATTTAATATTATGAATGAATAGTAAATATTTTTACGAACCTCGTAATATTTGTCATTGTCTGTATGCATTTGTACTTGTGTTTTGTAAGTTTTAAAGACGCAGGCAAGTTTAAGACTTTGTGTTGGTAGGCACAAAAAGATCTTCGATTACTGGCTGGAATAGCGCCACCAGAAGTTCGCAGGACAGTGGCAAGCTCTAGCGAAAGAGCCAAAATGGCTTCAGACACTCGACACCCTTTACATTTAAATACCCTCGTCTCGCAAAGGCTGAAAAGCCGAAACAGCTTCCTGAAGTGTGTCTCCCCACTCACTGGCGAGCGGTCTACGGAAAGATTGAGATTGTGGCGAGGTAGTGCATCTTTACCTAACCCATTCGTTCCGCCTGCTGAAAATCTCCCGCCTGGACATGAGCTGCCATGGCTGACCTGGAAGTCTCTGAATAGACTCCGGACCCAGGTTGGTCGCAGTAAGGAAAACCTGCTCAGGTGGGGATTGATTAATGATTCTGCCCTGGAGTGTAAATGTGGTGCTGTTCTGCAAACGATGGGGCACTTAATATCGTGTCCTGCTTGTCCTGTTGTTTGTTCGCTTCAGGAACTGATGGACGCTACTGAAAGCGCCAAACTAGTAGCTCAGTTTTGGGCTGATACAATTTAGATTGCCATCGATACGCTAAGAAGAAGAAGTTGCATAGGCATTTGAAAAGGTATGTAAATGTTGTTAAGTAATATTAGATGATTGGTAAACTTCTTTGACTAAACTGGACTGGACTGGTTCGAGTCGCTTGAGCTAGTAAGAATTACTAGCTCAAGATTATTATTTTATTTGGCGATCTACTGGGCTCCAATGATTTAAAAATACCACATCAACTCCTGAAGAAGATGTAGAATTAATTTTCACTGGAGTCTTAAAACTACTCTAAGTAATTAAAATAAAACAATATTGTAGAACGCTCCACAGAGAAGAGAAATAATTGAACTCCTTGACAACAATTTATTATAGAACCGGTTTTAATACGTTCAAACTATTAAAACTACACGATCACAGTACCTACTTATCATAGATATAATAATATAAACATATTCAACACTCACCAAACGTCATTTTGTCAAATTATTTACACAATAGTGGATCAAGTACAAAGTTACAACTGAACAAGTAAATAAAAAGAGAAGATAAATATAATTACGCGATTACGTATCTATTATCAACGCACAAAGTCCACCAACTTTTTAAGACCACGCAATCGATAATGATGATGCGAAAGTTATCTCAATAGCTCAAAATTCACAGCAATATATTCGCTTCTTTCGATCAAGAAACTTTTTATCAGCTGTTTGACAGCAAAGTGAATGAGCTCAATGAGCGTCTCTCTAAAAAAAAATATTTGATGGCAATGAACTGTTGAATGAATGATATTATTGAATGAACGCCTGTGTCCACTAGCGCTATTTGCGGTAATTTATCATACTATTTAGTCAAGCAGTTCATGGCGTATTTCTATAGTACCTTAACATTACGCTAGATGGCAGCGTAATCAATAAGAACGTGACGAAATGGAAAAATTAAGGAAAGTCAAGATTATCAGTGCAAATTGGGGATGAGGATAATTTGGCACTTACCGAGATCTGTTTGAAAATATTTGATCGTTGTCCACAAAACAATCAACATGGTGAAAACTAAACAATGGAGTGGGAGACCTAATCAGGGGTAGGGAATTACGCGGGACGCGTGATGCTTCACTTTACTGTAATAGACATTACTGTTAGCGCCAATTTTTGGCACCAATTCTAAGAAACAGCTGTCATTATTGCCATCATAATTTCAAGTTCATCAAATATGTTGTTGATTAACTTGCCAACCAATCTGACGATATTATATTCAGCTGTAGCCTCCTTAAACGAAGAATGTGCACGTTTTCTTTACTTGTGATAACTGTTTGATAAGAGTAGGTCACTTATGTAACTAAGAGGCCTACCTATAGATAGGTACCTACTGTCGAAATAAACGACATTATCAGAGCCCTGACATGAATTAATTAAATAGATCTACCGCAGATCTAATGCGTTCGCTACGTTGATTGTATTTAAATAGCATAATAAGCATGCAAGGATTGTTTTAAAATACCATTAGTGGGAAAAGGTAGGTATTATTGGAGCGTACAGTTTGGTTCAAGATAGCCGCCCCGGCCGGTCATGCGACAAGTCGTGGACGCGTAGTGAGGGAGGTCCCTAAGGGTGGTCAAAACTTTTAATTATGTGCATGCATACTGCAACGTATTCGTGTAAACGCTTAACATGGTGTGTGAGCCGCTTTGGACAATTTGTTCCTAGTTGAAATACTAATGTATGTTATCATCACTATAGTACATTTTGATATAAGTGGGGAAACTTTGTTATTGCATTCGAGGCGGAATTTACACCCGAGCTGCAGGCGAGGATGTTATGGAACCGAAAGCTGCAGTAACAAATTCCCACGCGTATCAAACGACGTTTTTCAATACACTTTATAAAATATTAGAACGAAAAGTATTTTTTGTCAGGAATTATTAGGAAAATATGATTTAATTTGCTTTTTTTTTCCGCGCTCTGCTTTCGCCAGGTTGAAGAAGAAGCAAAGGTATGATACCGCTAAACAGCCTATTATGAAAAATAGAAAATTCAAATATTTTTGAATTTAGAACACAAATAAATGTAAAGTTCATAAAAGTAAATACTTGTTTTAAATAATCATGTTTATCTATGATACTCTATTTATAAACACAATTTAAATACTCAAAAAATATTTACGCCGTAAAGACACATATCCCTTTGCCGTACACGTTACAGTTTAAAAAAAATCACCGCCGACTATAGTCATTGAACCCATTTGGACTTAGTATAAGTATGTGGAAATTTTTATTTTTCCGCACGTGTGCGGAAAAATATTAAAAATCCACGCGTGTGAAATACATTGCATGATGAACCTAATCGTAGTGCGATAAGAACCAGTTTTCAGAGAGTGTATTGAAAATATGTTTTCTATGATATTGTGGTTAATATTACGTCATGGACTGTGGTATATTGTTATTTAATCGACTGGTCGATCACGTATTTTTCAACCATTAAGTAGAATCAGCACGCAGCAGAGGTCACTTCGAGGGACTAATTTTAATGTGTATTTATAATATATTGATGCATATTGATACCTACTGGACCGGAGGGGTTTTTTGTTAGTCAGTAAAGGTCGTTGTACCACCCGAGGATAAGGAAAGCATAATTTTGTTTGTGAATCGTGTATCCTCTGAGATATCCTGCGTCTGAGGTGGATGAACAGCTATTTTGGACAGTTACCGAATTACACTCTGGTTTCTGTTTCAGTCTTATCGGGTCGGTATTAATTAAGTTTTAGTACTGCAGTCAGTTCTGTTACACAAACTGATAATTATGGTGTTGTTAGTAAGACTGACATTTGTCTGCGGCTTCGCCCTCCTAATCCAGGTCTTGGTCAACAAGACCTGGACCCGAATTCCGTACTGTCGATAAGTAGTCAGACAGACGGACAGAGTTACTTCCGCATGTTTGGATTGTTTTAATATTCGACACTAACAATTCGCTGCAGTTCAGATCTGACCGATTGTCGAATATATTATCAAGTTAGGTTGTCTCTATTTGTTTACAATATGACTGTCTCAATATAGATCAGTTTCCGCTTAATGCAGTAGGTGTAATCATTATTTATGCGTGTCCATTGAATGATTAATTAAAATAACATGGTTAGACGGTGACGTCATAATTATTAAATTATTGGCGCCGCTGTAACTTCTGAGATTGAAAGTAATGTCAGAAAAAACACATTTATTAAAAATACGGTAAGAATTTAAAATAGACAAAAAGAATATAATGGAGATATACAAAAGAGCTTACCTCAATTAAACGCTCTCAGATATACCTAGATAACTTTGTATGCATGCTGCAACCCCAGAACATGGTTTATTTTCTTCCACTGAAACTATCCTTAAATAATATTTCCGCTTATTACATCTCATCTCTTATCGATAATTGAAACGCAAAGACATCATTATCTGTCGTATCTTACGTAATTTAGAGGTTCGATATAAACGTGGTGATGTAAAATCAGCGAAACCGTAATATCTAGAATTATAGATCAAGATAGATCCTCTCCAGAAGGTGACTAGGTATCTGGAGAAGCTTAGGGTACATTTTTTTTAACAATACAATAGTTATTTATTTCTCTCAAAAAGGTACAATTTTGGAACATAAAATATCAGTTACAGGCAGATTCAAACATTTTGTGAGAGCTGGAGTCTATACTGGGTTCGAGACCTGTATGACAGATCTCCAGTTTTACACCCTTAAAATTACAAAATTAAATTGCACTTACGAACTACAACATTGTAAAAGCTCCAAGTAATGAGATGAAGAGAATAAAATACAAAACAAAAAGTGATGTGCTATGAGTGTCTTTAGAGAGTGCTGTGTGTCCGTGAGTGCAACATAAGTCCTCACGCCCCGCGCCCGCGTAGGACACTGGGCGTAAGCACCTACTGGCCCGAGAGTGTGTGTAGGTATGTGTAGCCACTAGCCATTTGGTAATAGTTCTTTTGCATTTTGATCTGCACATTGGGTATATATTTAAAATTTTATTAGCTTTGTTGTAGACGTAGCTGCTGAGGAAAGGGAAACCGCGTTGGGCCGAACGGCACTTTGTGCGGATGGAGGGGCAGACAGTGTGTTTACGTCGTTTGGAGCCAAATTTGCATGGAGCGCAGGGAGTTTGAGAATGTGAGGTTAAAACAATATTAAGTATAAATAATTTGCGAACAGAAAGAACCGAACATGTATTATAAAGATCGACGGTAGGAAAGCCGTAAGATGACCGCCATCCAACCTTCAAGAGTGCCCTTTGCGCACGTTCCAGTTTCAGCATGTGAGTTTTTGCTGATCCACCCCAAGTAATTATACAATACTGTATAAGTGATTGGCAGAGAGCGAGATATATAAGTCTTAGCACCGTAGTGTCTGCAGCGTGACGAAGAGACTTAAAAATATAGATCAACCTGCGCAATCGTGAGACAAGTGTGGTTATGTGTGTGAAGAATGACAGGCAATCATCAATTTGTACACCAAGATATTTCACCACATTGTTACGAGAAAGGCAGGGGTAATTAGAAGCTGTGTGGCGAGGTGAAATGCACGAGTGGGCAGTCAAGGAATAAGGAGAGGGAGGAGGTTTCCCAGCGGCAGTAAAGGAAACGGTTTTGAGCCAACCAGGTGGTGACAGGGTTTAGTCCGCATTGTGCGTGCCGGAACACTAGCTCCCAAGAGTCTCCGTATAATGTTAGGGCAGTATCATTGGCATATGGGAAGCTGGACGCATGGGGAAGCGTTAACTGACAGAATTCATTAATTATATAAATGAGAAAAAGGGTCGGGCCGATAATACTGCCCTGGGGGACCCCGTATGATATAGGGAGCTTGTCACTTGTCCAATCACCGATCCCCATGCATTGTCGTCTACCCGTTAGGTAACTCTCAAAGAGAGCAAGTTGAGTGTCTCTACTACCGATTCTTTCGAGTTTTACAATACGATTGGGGACAGATATCGTCTCAAAGGCTTTGCCAGATCTAGTAAAGTACCAATTACCTTCTGCTTTTTATCCAGGTTGGAGAAGATGTCAGTAGTTGGGTCAAGCACAGCCTTATTTGTAGAAATTCCGGAACGGAAACCATATTAAGAAGAATAAAGAAGATGATTCTGCTCTAGATACTTAACTATTCTGTTATTCATGAGCCTCCCAACTAATTTGAAAGTGTAGGCAAAATTGATATAGGTCTGTAGTAGCCCTTGTGCACAGGATGC
Source organism: Eurois occulta (assembly GCA_950022335.1). NCBI lineage: Eukaryota > Metazoa > Arthropoda > Insecta > Lepidoptera > Noctuidae > Eurois > Eurois occulta. Next base: position 13,326,858 of record OX465498.1, on the reverse strand, counting down.
ACTACTGCTAGCTTAAGCGCATTTGGAAAGATGGCAGAGGGAAAAGCTAAATTACATATATCAGTCAGATGGGTGAGAGATTTATAAATTTCTTGACATTAAGTAATTTTGTGATCTGATTCCCAACAAATTTCGGACTCGAACAAAGCGCTTTACTTCCACATTCCTTGCGCGCCAGTCTGTGGAATTCACTGCCCGGTTCTCTGTTTCCCGATCATTATAATCTGTATCTCTTCAAAGTTCTAGGCCGCGTCATCGCTTCATAACGGGCGAGGCGCAAGCCTATTTAGTGTAAAAAAAGGTTCTCTACTCACTGTGGTCAATTTCGATGTGGCTGGACCATAGATTATAAAAAACCGGCCAAGTGCGAGTCGGACTCGCGCACGAAGGGTTCCGTACCATTATCTATTAAAAAGGCAAAAAAATCATATCTGTTGTATGGGAGCCCCCCTTAATATTTAATTTTTTTGAATTTTTAGTATTTGTTGTTATAGCGGCAATAGTAATACATCATTTGTGAAAATTTCAGCTTTCTAGCTATAACGGTTTCTGAGATACAGCCTGGAGACAGACAGACAGACAGACAGACAGGCAGACAGACAGCGAAGTCTTAGTAATAGGGTCCCGTTTTACCCTTTGGGTACGGAACCCTAAAAAGTTAGAAGTGGTACAACCACTAAGGGCTCCGTCCTTAAACAACCTTAACTCTAGAAGGACCACAGGATGTACTTACCTAATGGTTACTTACTGCTGTATTTTTGAGGCTGTCTTAAAGTCCTAATTGACAAGCTTCGCCAGTTTTAGTATCGCTTCAGGTTGAGACTTCTACAGCAATTTACAAAATCTTTTTGTTTACTAAGTAATTAGGCTTGCGATTGGTCGCAACTCCTCAAGGCCTAAGGTGGAGCATGCTTGCCTAGAAGAAACCGATTCACTCGAACTTTGAATAGATCCAGATTGTAATGGTCAGGGAACAGAGAAGTCAGCTGTGAATTCCACCGACTGGCGGTTCGCACATTAGATATAGAAGCATAGCGCTTTGTCACCAGAGATTCAAGATCCTACTAAGTTTTTTGGCAATGGTTGAAGAATCTAATATTACCTATCCTACTAAGTATCACTAGAATCCTGGCTCGATTTCTTTGAAGTTTCAGGGTCCCGAATGAAAAATAATACGTTTAGTAGAAATGGAATACGAAATAAACAAAGTAGTTGAAGGCGTCAGTCAAAAGCTAACCTATTTGAATAATTTAGTGGCAGAAAGGGGAACTTGAAATGCGTTAACTTTGAAGTGGAGTGTCTCACTTACAGGACTTCAAAGTAAGTCTTGTATCGATTTAGGTAGCCTGGGTTTTATATTGAAATACTAATTCGAGGGACGTGGGAGTTAACACGTGTTCTTCTGCATGATTATACAGATTCCAGTCGATAATCAAGCGATAATTATAGGAAAGCAAGTGTTGTGACTTGTGGTTTTATTCTACCTACATAAAAACAGTTTTATATCAAGAATTGTAGCGAAATATGTATGTACCTGATAAAGTCAAAAAGAGGGTTTAAGCACTCAAAAAATCTAGAAGCCGTAACAAACACCGAAATCGCAAAAACACTAATGGGTGTAAAAGCACTCCTAACGAAGCTAAAAGGTACGTGTTCTTGGGCTGCGGGACTGTTCGAAAGAGATACCGCGGCCCTGGAACATAAAGGGCAAAAGAAGGAACATGGATGGTTTTTAGTCAGTAAAAGTCTGACACTCCCTTCCGCTCCGCCCAGAGCGGGAGGAGTCATTCGATGATTTCCCATCCGAAAAAAAGGTACTTGTTCTTCCTTTTTTTGTTCTAGACCGAACCTTCTAGTGGGGGTCAAAATTCCAACTTTTTCACAAGTGCACGATACAAGGTGTAAAGTATTTGCTATTTTCAGTTTTTATTATTGCTTTTGTCTCGACTTTTTGGAGGTGGACGTTAATGACTGCTACACAGTTTTATAATACTAATGCAGTTGTTATCGTACACAAAGTTTTTGTAAACTGGTTTTTTTCTTTTAAGCAATAATTTATTTATTTATTTATTAGTGCTTCCTGAATGCATTCAAATGTTAAAAGAATCATGGTGGATTATATTTGGGAATGCAATGGCTATCATTTCATCAATGTTCATCATAACATGTTGATGAACATTCAGTAGACAATGTCAAAATTGTTTATGGTTAAATTGCTAGTGTTTGTTACTCTACATTCATTCGTTCATTGACAAGCAAGATGAGAAATAAAAACGTATGTACAATAATTATTTAAATACAATGCTGTTTGATATTCCACGATGACATTAACAATAGACCACGGCTGGTATAGCGATCACATCAGGCCTATGTTTAGCAGAAAACGTAATTGTTTGGTACACGTTCCTGAATGACATGTTATTTGAAAAAAGAACTGTTGTATTAAACGACGGAACGTACTATTAACAGTTCTATGGAAAAAAACTGAAGCCATGAAGTCATTTTCCGTGAAAAACAACTTAATGCCTGAAAGTATTATTTATTTAGATTTGGGCCGAACTCTTCACCGCCCTAGATTCTTGAGTTTGAATTTCTTTAATTGTAAGGTTTGATGTTGGAAAAAGAAATATAGGTAATCTAAGTTAATACTAATGATGAACCAAAGAGTACCTAAGTAAATAAGTAATGGATGAACATTTTCTTTTTATGTCTATAGGCTGTACCTACACTTAACCCGACTATGTTCCTTTTCGATTCCACCTCCTTCCTTCCTTCCTTCTACAAATCGCCTCAGACAAACAAACATTTAATTTATACATAAACTTCACTTGCGTTACATAAACTTCGAGTGACAGTATTGCGTGACATTGACAATGATCTGCGAAACGCTAATGTAACTAAAAGATTCGTTAGTAATTAAGCTTTGTTTACACAAAAAAGTATGATAGTGTAGATGACTTTATAGCTACGCATTTTTTGCGTTGGTGTTCATCATCATTAGGCTTATATTGTTAACTAGGTACTTAGCAGTAGTTTAGGTTAGGGGTACAAATTACAGTAATGTTCGACCTCAATTGTACTAAATATCAGTCTGCACCATTGCTGAATCCATATTTGGCAGTGATACTGACAAATATATTTAATCTATTCTATTCTAATATTATAAAGAGGTAATGTATGTAGGGGGTAATCTTCCGAACTACTGATTCGATTCCGATTCTCCCCGAGTGCTATAGGCTACATTTAAAAAGTTCCCGTGCTAGTTAGTTTAAAATAAGTGCAGACAGCCGGTACGGTATGCAGCGTGTATCATTAATTTATTATAGGTGCAAGGTGTACGGTTATGTTAAACTAGCTGATGCCCGCGCTTTCGTCCGCGTGAAATTATTATAAAAATATTACTTACGTATTTGAATGGGATGTTGTTAACAATTTCAAGTGTCAAATTCTTTTGCACGGAACCCTAATCCTTTTTCTAAAAAAAAGTCTCAAGCTCCTTATAACATAAAAAACGGGCCAGCCGTTTCGGAGATTAGTCGGAACAAAAAAACAGACAAACAAAAAATTAAAAAACGGTTTTTTTTTTGTTAAAAGTACCGTATATAATTTTTTGTGGTTTTTTTGTATAAAAAAGAGATAATGAAGTTTCTATAGCGTAATTGTCGTTTCGACGAAGGTTAGGCGTCTAGGGTTCAGGTACATACCTGAAAGTGTAGAAAGAAATGGCGGGTTTACTGCTTAGTGTTCAGCCAGCTCTGCTACCAAAAGGAGATGTTATAAATACCTACTCTCCCATCAGTGATAAAACAGACAATAGATGGCGCTCAGTTCGAATCCAGGTCATTTTCTTTATTTTACTAAAATATGCGCATGCTTTGGGAAAAACGCCAGAAATTTTATTTTTAGAGGATGGGAAACTATTTTTGATTGTTTTAGAAAATGAAGTTTGCATGCTGTCCAAAGTTTTACTATACGGGATACAGAATTCGAAATAAGAACATGCTCCAAGCACTTCCAAGTACTTTTCTGATTAATTTCGTTGCGGAATCCAAGACAGTTCAATTGTTTCTCTGGGACTTCGCGTCGAGCTTCATAGTCTCGGCGCTTTCTGGTGGTCGCCACTGTTGATTCTGGCTTTCAGGAGTTACAGTGGTTTGGGAATAGTGTGGCGGGCTTGTCCGATATAAAAAAAATCTCCAAGTAGAGTTTGGTAAGATTATAAGCGAATGAGGACGTTGACATAAGGGAGCATTCAAGTATTACGTAACGCAATTTTTGAAGATTTTAGACTCCCCCTCCCCCCCTTGTAACGCACCGTAACGTTTTTCTGTACCCCCCCTCCCCCTCTCTAAACGTTACGTAACACTCAAGTGACCATTTTTACCCTAAAGGCGCTAAAAGTTATGTTATAGTTTTTGTCCTCGGTATAGTTTTAATTGCTTTTGCGGTAATCATACTAAATGAAACAAGAGATTTTTAAACCGCAACACCTGCGTATTTTGTTTATTTTTCTATACATTTTTGGCTTTACACACACACAATTGTTTTTCTCCGTTATTTCTATCCTATTTTAGCTTTTTTTACTAATAAACTCTTAAAATACATAACATGTTTATTTTAACCTTTGGGAACGCAATTATAAACAGAAACCCAACTGAAATTAAACATTTTACGAAATAAAATTGTATTCTTAACAAAATTAAAAAATAATAACCAAGTTTTAAGTTTTTAAAAAAGAAACAATGTTACGTAACGTCTTGTAAGAAAGACCCCCTCCCGCCCCTGTAACGCATCGTAACGTTTTACGAGACCCCCCTCCCCCCCAAATTACGTTACGTAATACTTGAATGCTCCCTAAGTGGACGAACTATTAAAGAAATAATGCATGAAAAGTGATTTGACTTGATCATGACTGAGAGGGTACATTCAAAGGTATTGTAGGGACACATGTACGCGTGCACGACAGAATGCAAGGTAAGCAGAATCGCTTGTGTGAGCGCGACGTATGAACGGCGGGCTAGTTACTGCGCACTAGTCCGGTCGGAAGGTTCTCCTTGGGATTTAATAGAAATAAAAGTCATTCAGTAGTGAAGCAGTGATTTATTTAAATCTGCCCAGAGACTATAACCGGACAGCGCAGTAGTCATATAAATAGGGATTGTCGTAGACATTTAACAGCGACAGAAATATCCCTAAAGTATCTAGTAGCATGTCTGGAAGAAGAAGACATGCAGCACCGACCCCAAAGAAATTGGGTTCAGGCCAGGACGTTGATGGATGACGTACTAGCATACCACTACTATGTGCGCTTTAAGGCCAAAATCACATTAGCAGCAAAAATCTAATTGGTGGTAACTGTGAATATCTATAATATAAAAATGAATCGCAAAATGTGTTGGTAAGCGCATAACTCAACAACGCCTGGACCAATTTGGTCAATTCTTTTCTTTAAATGTTCGTTGAAGTTCAAGGATGGTTTTTACGGCGAGAAAAATTTAAAAAATTGCCTGGATAAGTCTAAAAACAGCACTAGGATACTTTTTTTTTGGTAGGATTAGGGTAGGAGTAGTGTAGGAGTAGGTTAAGAGTAGGGTAGGAGTAGGGTAGGAGTAGGGTAGGAGTAGGGTAGGAGTAGGGTAGGAGTAGGGTAGGAGTAGGGTAGGAGTAGGGTAGGAGTAGGGTAGGAGTAGGGTAGGAGTAGTGTAGGAGTAGGTTAGGAGTAGGGTAGGAGTAGTGCAGGAGTAGGTTAGGAGTAGGGTAGGAGTAGTGTAAGAGTAGGGTAGGAGTAGGGTAGGAGTAGTGTAGGAGTAGGGTAGGAGTAATGTAGGAGTAGGGTAGGAGTAGTGTAGGAGTAGGATAAGAGTAGTGTAGGAGTAGGGTAGGGTAAGGGGTAGGACACCACGCGAACGAAGTTGCGCTGGGCAGCTAGTTATTAATAAGTTTTATCACTGCCATTGGTGGACAAAGCGAATACTCATGTTTAAAATTTTGTCGCTGTTCTCCAGTGCCAAAGACTTCTCTATGTCCAGTGCCCAACAAAAATATTTAAAAACAGCGTGTCCCTGTCCACCAGTGATGGACAAGTAGGTGGTTGACTTCGGAATTCATAGGTTAATTCCAACATTTTTTGTACCTATTAAGTATTAGTAATTAATTGTCGCTTTACCTGGATGACGATATATTTATCATCATTTTAAGTGCGTTTTTAAAGAATGTTAGCGGTTTTGAAACTTATTAAGTATAGGTACCTATCTAATTTGAATAAATGTATGTTAATAAATAATAGAATATTCATAATGTAATGATATGAATGAATGTTATGGAATTAATGTAATGTTGATAATGTAATGTTAAAATAATTTGTTACACTAACGATGAATCAAGTTTATATGTTCTGTGTATTTATGGTAGACTTAAAGGCTTTTTTTTATTAATTTCAATTAATTTAATGATTGACAGATGATTTTTATTATGTTTTTAAAATGAGCAGACATTTTCCCACATTATTGTATAGTGTAGACATCAAATTAATTGCAATCATGTTCGTACTTGCCTATTAATTTTTTTTCATGTAATTTTTTTTACATGTTTACCATATAATTTGTATCACGTAGTTTTTGTGGTTCTCTGTCAGCAGAACCTACTTATTAATTCTGTTTTTTGTCACTAAAATGGTAGGATTTAATAAACTGTTTTTTTTTTTTATTTATTTTTGGACCTTGACCAAATTTAATTATAATCTTGACTTTATAAGCGTTATTTGTATGTTTAGGCAGTTACGTAATGTGACAAAAATAAACCAGATACCACCTACCTATGTAGTCTCGGAAATCAACCGGTCATAATGTTGTTTATTTCACAATGTCTAAATTCCCAGATCTATAAAAAAGTTTTACGGAGACATTAGAAAAAAAACCAGTCTTTTCTTCTCTTGGAATCATGTGTGTATAATTTTATGCTACGATTTTTTTAAAGTAAGATATACCTACTCGTATTAATAGAGAATGATTTGTTGCAGACCATTTGCTTATACATGAGTTATCATTGCGAGTCGGGCTCGCGCACGAAGGGTTCCGTACCATTATCTATAAAAAATACGAAAAAAACACGTTTATTGTATGGGGAGCCCCTTGTTATAGCGGCAACGGAAATATATCATTTGTGAATTCAGCTTTCTAGCTATCACGGTTTATCAGATACAGCCTGGAGACAGACAGACAGACAGACAGACAGACAGACAGCGGAGGCTTAGTAATAGGGTCCCGTTTTACCCTTTGGGTACGGAACCCTAAAAAGATCAACACCCTAAAGCCCTTATTTTTTTCGTATACTTAGTGGCTTTGTTTTAAAGGCTCCATTAAATTGACAAAATGAATGGGGTTGAGAACGTGACGACAGTGCCAAGTAATTCTACTGTTAACTTCATACATGAGATTTTCTCAACATGGTTAATTTAATCGGAAGTTGACTGCCCTTTTGAATGCGGATTTGATCAGCTCGAATTCCTATTTATTTATTTTTTCTGGCTTTCTATTATTTTCCTTTTTTTTGTACCATTATGTACCTACTTATAACGAATCGAAATTTAAATAAGTACCTACATCTTTTTCTGATCCTGCAGGAGCAGGAGCTCCTATTTTATACCAACATCTATTTTGTATTTTTTGGGAGTCAGTGATATGGTCCTAAATGTACTGCTTACCTGCTGCCGAAAAATGAAAGCTATTACGAGTTACATAATATGGCTGCCCAGTTCAATGTGGTCATCACTGACGTTTGACTTGCACGCTAGCGAAGTAGTGACCGCAAATTCAACTATTTGAGCAGTTTGTGTAAATATTTCGACAGAGTCCGTTGACTTTGAAGGTTCAAAGTCAAGTTTGTTTATCTTATTTTACCTTCGACTAATTCTCTTTATAAATTGTTTCAAGTTTTTAATTTGACAGTTGAAAATAGCCATCCGATTCGTAATCGAAATGTAATGTAGCGGCACTAAAAAATGTACTACAGCACCATAGTACAAAAAGTACTACAGCGCCATCTATGACACCAGTGAAGAATTAACATCAAAGTTCTAAATAGCGCAGTTAAAGTTATCCGCGAATGGGCAACACTGTGGCAATCGCTTTTAAATCAATTCGTATTTCTATAACGATTTGCAAATGTGTTATCTTAGTTTTATACCTAAGAAATAGCACCTATCTTTTCGAAGAGGCAAGGACGACATTAAAACCCTAAAACCGTTTGGGTAAGGGTTAACGTTCGATCCTGATTGACGTCATTATTATAAAAAAACTGTTATTTTTAGCTAAAGGTCTTGTTTTTTTTAAGAAGATTTCAGAAAGAAAAAAAACTATAGGTTTAATTTATATTTGGGAAGGACCGACAAATTAAGCCAATTTTTTTGAGATTGCATTAAAAAGAAGAGGCATTTTAAGAGTAAAATGTTTTTTCAACCTTCAGATAGATGCACAGAGGGTCACTTCTTTTTATTTGTAATTTACACCTACTCTCCAAATTTCAACTGTGTGGTGTTTTTAAGATTGTTTTTCCTACTGACAATTTTGCACTCCAAAATGGAACAATACGACCCTGGGGGGTTACTATGACGTCTTAAAGCAGGAGTAATTCCAGTGTGGGAAAGAGACAGAGCTGTACAGGTCGTCTAGCGCCATCTCTTTCAAACACTGGAATTACTCCTGCTCTAAGACGTCATGGTAGGCCTCCTGATATGGAAAAAAACAATTATCGGGAGACTAGTGACTCGAAGCGATATAAAACACGACTAATGACTAAGAACGACCAAGGACCAAATAAGCGTAATAACGCTTAATTGTGGCACGCGTACTACGCCTACTTTGCAATTCCACTTTTTTTTGTCTGTGGTGTGAAAAGTCTCGAATTAAAATGGCTGTGACATATCGGACAGATAGACAGACGGACAGGACGAATCTAAAAGGGTTTCGTTTTTTTACTATATTTGGCAACGGAACCCTAAAAACATTTAATGGAATTAAAATTTTATGCATGAGTTAACGACTTGTCCATTCGCGAAAAGCTTATTGTCATAAAAGATTATGATTATTGATGAATGTTTGCACTCAAGTGTTTCAATATTTGTAATTTAGTAGTTTTTATAGATCCCAACGAAGATCTGCTCATTATAACAACTGCCTATGTAAATAATTAAAAATAACACTTAATGTAGATTGTTGATGTTGCGTAAGTGTCAAGTAGTAAAGTATGAACTCTTTGCTAGAGAGGTCCTTTTAAAAGCTGGCTAAATCTCCTTCATTTACCATAGATAAAACCCTCAATCACTTAACAAAAATTCAAAATCATACTTTACGACTTTCTAAACTTAAACAACATTTTAATTTACTACAGCTAATGTCTAAGTAAGCGGTTGCATTATTAAGTACCTGAAATAATTACTTGAAATAATCTCATAAACATTCTCTTGCCCTTGTCCCAATTTATTTGGGGTCGGCGCAGCATGTCTTCTTGTTCCATACTTCTCTATAACTCGCCATCCCATCAGACAGCTCCTTTCTTCCCATATCATCCTTCAAAAAGTCCATCCATCGCTTCTTTGGTCTTCTTCTCACATTCATACTCAAAACTTTCTTCACGACATTTTCCTTATTCCTCTGCATCACATGCCCATACCATGCTAACCGATTACCACACCGGCGCCACTTCTGAAATAATCTATGTGCCTAATAAACCTGTTTTGTCCCACTGCTGGACATAGGCCTGGTTTCTCCCATAATGAGTTGAAGGTTCACGTTTCAAAAGTTCCACAAGCAAATTTTGTTTGACCGGTAACGTTGACGAATTTGAAAACAAAGAACTGGTGGTTATTTCTGTGTTGGTACCTACTGAATGGGTTTATTTATAATTTCTACAAGCTTTTCAGAGCAAGGTAACGTGTTTATTGACAATTCTGGGACAAGGTTGAAATACAAACAAAATAGGTCAACCAACTTATATGTTCAAGCACTTCAAGCGGGAAAACTTTTGACATATCGATTCGTTTTTTTTTTGAAAAGTACCGCCACCTTGAACACTTAAAGTGGTCGTACTGTATTTATCTATTTTAAACATTTTTTCTGCTTCTTTTGTTTACATTTTCAGCATGGGTCGTGACTCGTGGGGCTTTTGGGACCGGGACCGCGGTCTCGGATTCCACTTAAAAATACGATCATTATTTTTGAGTAGTATTTTGGGACTGCAAGAAAAAAGAAGTTAAAGTACAGTCGTACAGTTAACAAAAAAGCTGGGCAATAGGTACCGTCACCTAACTATACCTATTTTACCGCACACTCCGTTGTATAGCGCCGTGAGTATCCTTTACGGTTTTTTTTTTTTAATTTCCATAAAAAATATAATATAATAATTCCACCAATGACATTACGAGAATAAAAAGATGAATGATCGAACCTCCTTGAAACAATGACGCCTTGAAAACTTGCTTTGCTCAAAACGTTTGAGTCACAGAGGATCTTTCGATGCGATTTTGTTTTGCACATCAAGCTACCACAAACTGTCAAATTTCTCCAAATGATTGAGAGCCATAAAAAGTTGATGGTTAAGTTCAAAATCGAATGAGAAAATTTGACAGTTTGTGGCAACTTGATTCGCTGGCGACTGTACTTCAACGTAATTTTAGTGGCAAATTACGCATATCATGTTCGCCTGTCACCAGGATTATTCTTACGTATTGTAGGTTATATGTAACAATTTTTATTCGGGTTGGTCGACAACATAAATAACTGCCGCCTTGGCCACACTGCGCGCGCCTGATGAATGAAGTAACCACTCACACAAAGCGGAGGCCTGTGGGGCAGGAGTGGAAGCAATTTAGGCTGATTAGACTATGCTATGCTATGTAACTGGAAACGACATTTCAACTTCAAAATCAACGTGTGTATCCTCTATCATACAATGAAACGGTAGGCACTCAAAGATTGTTGACTTTACAAAGCATAGAATCGGCATTCTTTAAAGAATTTTCTGAAGTATGGAAGATACTGAATCAATGAAGGATGAATTTCCAGTCTAAAAGAATGCTTCCTTTTTTCCTTTCTTCTCTCTCTAGAGCTATTTCAGCCCAATCGTCCAGCTCATCACGCCATCTCTTTCTGGGCCTGCCACGTGGCCGATTCCTGTTGTTCGGAACCTAATCCGAGGAAGGGAGGTCTTTACCCTACCGTGAGACAGAGAAGGCTGATAATAATAATAGGAATTCTCGTCATTCAAAGAATTAATTCGTTAGTTCGTTCCACGCGGAATTGGCGACCTTACTTCTTACTCTTAGTGGATTAACTGTGTTGCGCGATCTAGTCCAGCACGTCTAACGATTGGCCAGAGGGTAAGTGTTGCCGTACAACGTGGCAACGCCCGTGCCCAAGTGACCGGCTCTTGGGCACATTACCAGTTGACATCGTTGAGAAGGACACTTTTGATGCCATTACAAGTAAAGAAGAAAGAAAGAAAGAAATAAAGCAAGAGAGAAAGAAAGAAAGACAATACATTTATTTGGCACATGCCATTAAACTTCTGAATCTCGATTTTGTCTTTATTTTACGAGGAGAGTAAAACATTGATTATGCATCGGCATGGCATTGTTTCAACAAACAAAAGATTGGTAGGAATGGTAGGTACTCGTTCGTAATTAGGAATGAAACTTGCGTGTGAGTTTAACCACTCTGCTCGACAAGATTTTGACACATGACACATCAGCTGAATCGGGGGGGGTGATGTGAATTGTCATGAAATTCAAGAATTTTCGTGAACATTCAGCATTCGATTTTATGATGATAAATATGTCACGGCAGCTGTTTCACACGATAAGTTTGTGTTAAATATCTTCAATACCGTGTTGAGGTTCGTAAAACGGCGTCAGTCTATTGCCAAATATGTGTAAAATACATAATACGGCACGCTTCCAAAAAATAGGTAACTTAGATGCGCTGGAAATAATGTACATAGACAAGTTTCTCGTTTGCTAAAAAACTCGAAAAGGAAAAATAAATACAGTAACATTCTATCTGCGTTCTTATTTTTGCTATTATTCATACATAATTTCATAAAAAAACACGATCAAAGTCTTGACAAATACTACTAAAAAACTATGTTGCAAGTGTTGCAAAATGACACTTCTTAGTGCTGACCGTAAACCCAAGTTCTATTATTACGATTAAAAAGTGGCATTCAGCCTAATCGATACTCGCAATGAAATCGAGTTTAGAAAAAAAAAGAGTTGAGACTGAATTCTTGGTATAATTTCAAATAATAATTAATCATTTAATTTTATCTTTTTTAATAATTTCATTTAGTAATTATTCGATGCTTTTGGTTGACCTCAAGAGAAGGAGATTTATAAATAATAAAATAAAATAAAACTTGCTTATGTAATAATTTGATGATTATTTTTCTTTCCGTTGAACTAGCAGCGTGAAATTTGGCAAGAAATAAGTCTCACAGTTCAAACAAAGAAAAATCTGAAAATAGATCGATTTTCAATTTAACTGTAAAAGCACGGACAGAACCTATGGCTAAATACGCGTCGATTTTTTTGTTTCAAAATTTAAATTAAGAATACGCTCGCAATTCACAATTTTAAAGCATTTTAATTTACTACATCATTTATTGTGAATTTGGTTTTCTAATATCTGGCGGTTGGACTGGAAGCCGACCCCAACATAGTTGGGTAAAGGCTAGGCAGATGATGATGAATATCTGGCGGTTGGATATAGAATGCCCAGGATCTCGGTAGACATAATAAAAAATTAGTTTGATCCGTCAAAGATACATTATAGGTATTACTTATTCTACAAAATTGTGTATAATACGGTTGAGTTATTGTGTTAGGTTGGGACAAACTTTTGTTTTGTTTAGATTATTCTTTCCCACTGCTGGGCAAAGGCCTCCCCATACCTTTTCAACTCTCTCGGTGTTTTGCCTTCTCTGGCCAATCAGTCAAGAACGAGTGAGTCCAAATCGTCACGCCAGTGTTTCTTGGGCCTGCCTCGGTGACGACGACCGACAAACTTATTGTCCTATATTTTGCAATCAGCAGTGCATAGGCCGTATCCTAAATAAACATTAGTTTATTTTTTCAAAGCGGTTCACTGTCCACTCTAAAACCTCTTTTTACAACTGCAAAGTTCAAGTTATCCATCATAGGCCGTGGGCCGTGTCACTTGAGTGAGGCCGCGAACAGCTATAAGACAGAACCCTCAGGGCAAGAGTCCTGCTCGCATTTCTAGAAGTTTTCTTAAAAATACAATTTTATAGTTTTTGGGGTTGCTACTAAACCAAGCTTACCTACGCATCAAAAAATAATGACGAGGTTTGCCCAGCAGTGGGAGAGAACTGTCTGATAAAAAAAAAGTATTTGTAAATAGTGAATACCTAATAACCAATCCATCTAACCATAACCCAATTTTGTAGACTAAATATAATTTATCTTGGTGGGAACCAAACAAACACTATGGCCTACCAAGATCCTTGGCGTTCTATATTCAACCAACCAATAGAAAAAAAATCACAATAAATTATCTAGTAACTATAAATACAATATAAATTGGAACAGTGAGTGCATTCCTAATTTAAATTTTGACATGGAAAGAAAATCGGCGCGAAGTTAGCCATAGATTAATCTGTTCTGTTTATTGTTGGGTCGGTTTTAATACCTACAATGCACGAAAATCTATTAAGATTAGCATTATAAAAGCTTTAAAAAATATTATAACATTTTTTATTGTATTTAACGCATAAAACAAAATTATTTTAATTTCTATGATCTATCGATTTCTTAAATTCTTACATTTAATTACTCGATTTAATCGAAATTTACAAAACAAGAATCGATTGAAATAATCGCTTTCACACATCCCAAAAATTAAAAAAAAACAAATGGTCGTCAATTTCGAATACAAATTGAGTAGTGGTAATGAATATTACGTGTTATTGGTCCTGAATTAGTAAATTACGCTAAGATCTGGGCATTTTCATGTTGTTTATAATATTTGAAATTATATTTGTCACATTTGTTATCGAATCTTTATGCGTTTGTGTGATATAATGTGAAAAATAAAAATGTAAACACGCACTATTGGCGCGAAACTTCGACTTTAGATACCAACATTCATCATTACCACTGCTTATTTAAATTGAACTATGGATGAATTCGTCACATAATTAAATGACGAGTTAATTATTATCAATAAAGTGGAGTTTGGATGTCCGAAAACCACAATTTTTATGATTTTTAGCCTCGGCCAGCACTGCTGTCAAAATGGCGATGACCGTATTTACGCACTTGGATTTTGTAAGGTGAAATTAAGAAACTTGCGCGCTAAATACAGAAGTTTTAATGGCGTTGACATTTATGAGCTTTTTATCCAACTCTCTTAATTAACGCACACTCATAGTATTTGATTATCAGAGTATTAAATATTTACATAAATAATGAGGATGACGTATGACTTAAATGCTAGCCCCTTTCGGGGCCGATACCGAGCCAGCGGAGGTTTGTATGTCAAGCCCCCGAAGGGGCCCGTACCGAACTATATGGTTAACGACACATCGGCACCAAACAACAATGTAAAAGCAGGTACTAACAGTCCATTTGGTAAGTTTTAGGTGTGGGACAGTCTAAGAATAGACCTCTGGTCATCTTCAAAAGGAAAGAATATTCACTCTTGAGGCTAGACAAAGTGACGTTCTACCAGCGGTACCTAATAACGATGGAAAAAGTCGAAAATGTATTAGATTAAGGGGCAAGCGCCAGCGAGTTATAATCATTAAAATCATCAATACAGCCCTCTAAGTTCATTTAATCCCATTGAATGACAATTTTATCAAAAAGTCATTCAATTCAGCTATATTGGTTTATTTAACCTACTTATTTAATTTATTGTGTATATTTACCATAGAAATGAATGAATGAATGTCAAATAATCTGAAATGTCAGGTAGGGTAGGTAGGTAGGAAAAGGTGCATTGCACTGCTTAGCAAGTACGTCGATTTTTTAATCGAAAAAACAATTATCCTATAGCATTTATAGTTAAATTATCCATAGATATGAGAATGTTGGTTTGTCAGGATTTATTCCGTTAGGCTTGTACATGTGGGCAGCAGATGGGTTTCGTGCAATGAAAATACACTGGGTGCGATACACTGTTTCTATTAAACTAACAAATTAGGTACTTGAAATTACAATTTAACACAATAACACGGGGCACAATGAATCGGGTACAGTTCCAGGACGTCTCAACTCCGCTGCAATCAGACCTCCAATGTCGTTCTCGCCTCTAGCTGAAAACATCAGGGCTCTGTAGAAGCACGCTGTGGTAGACTTGTAAGTAGGTCGCGTGATGTCACCATTGGCGTACTTGCGATTAATTTTATGTCCGTATCAATGACCGGATCCGACAAGTAAATTATTAAAATTATGAAAATATTTTAATGTGAAAAGAAATCGTAATTTTAAAATCGTCGTATTTAGGTAACGTTTACGCCGCGCGCTCTTGCTAGGGCTTCGGGTCTCTAAAATGACACTTTATCATACCTTTTTTAGCCCAAATAAACTGGGATTAGTGCAGGATATTTTTTCTTAGCGCCTATTTTCGCAGTGCTGAGCAAAGGCCTCCCCCATAACCTTCCATTCTTCTCTCTGTACAGTTTTTTTCCGGCCAATCTGTCGCAAACGCTTCTAAGTCGTCACGCCAGCGTTTTCTAGGCCTCTCTCGGCGACGACCGACGCCCGTCTTCTGGCACCCACTACTGCGTGACGACTCTGGCCCATTCTACAGACATGGCCCACCGAATCCCACTACAATCCAGCAATACCTCACATCGGCGATTCCAGTTGTTGAGCGTAATGTGGTATTGCGAATTCGCTATTCGCTACGTTTGCATCGCCCTTTGGCCAACCTTGAATTTGGACTCAGTCAGGGACCAAGTTTGAGCACCGTAGGTTAGGATGGGCAGAATGCACATGTTGATAAGTTTGCGCTTCAGGAATAAAGGTACCCCTTACATTACACACATTACATTAAAGGTCACCCTTCATCAGCAACTTCATGGACCAGTAGCTCTTCCACGCGTTCTCGATCTATCCCCGTTTATTTGTTGTCGGTGGCAGTGTAGTATGTAGGGACAACTTTTCTTCCGTTCAACCGCCATCAGCTGCCATTTCAGTATTCTCTTTATACGCCTCTGCATCACCGTTGACTGTATGCCTGTGACATTAGGCCTCTGTACATACATTTGTGTGCTTGAAGTGTTAAATAACTAAACACTTAGTCATACCTATCATCTTCCACATTATCTGTATCATCATCATCATCATGCTCCTGCCCTTATCCCAATTTATTCGAGGTCGGCGCAGCATGTCTTCTCTTCCATACTTCTCTTTTACTCGTCATCTCAGCAGTCGCCTCCTTTCTAGCCATATCAGCCTTCAGACAGTCTATATATATCTACATTCATACTCAACAAATAAAATTTATCCGTACCAAAATAAATAAAATCGTGTCCGATATACCTATTCGTCTTGTTTATTGATCGGCAAGTCATAGATTAATATGTGATTAAGTGTTACGCACTTCGTTTGCTAGTGGTGTCCTCATTGCCACTGACGGAAATCAAGTTAGATTTTGTGTGATGTTGCCTTATGGGAGCATTTAAACTCGCTTTCATTTAATAAAGATTCTCGTAATGTTTTAAACGGTGTCAGCAAAGTATCAAAGCGATTATGACAGTTAGAATGTTAATAGATTTTTTAACACCCTTGCTCGTAAAGCTGATGTAATTCCACCGGTTTTAAATATGTAAAGCGGGTCATAAAAAACGCGTGTGTTATGACAGCAAATAATTAAGTTATAGTCCATACAAATTCCATAACAGTATTATTTGGCATTTCAAATATGGAACTGATCGCCGCCGCACAACTCCAGCTAGTGAGCAGCGCGCTGTTGCTATTCAAATTTCGAACTAATCGCCGCGCGGCGCCAGTCAGTAGGCAGCGCTAGCGCGCTGTTAAAATGACGGGAAAGCAACAGTGTGCATTCACAGATTGAGTTTATTTAAAATAAAATAAAACAGTTTATTCGGTAATTTAATAACTTGGCTGCATGCTCTAGCGTCTTTGCCAACATTTTCACGCAGCCACGAAATGCTGATTCTGATTCTGCAATCGCAAAATATGCGTCATAAACGGCCATATCTTTGATCGAGTTGACTTACAAAATTGATTTTTTCACTACTTACTCCAAGGAGTAGTAGACTTAAGTATTTGATATTAATTTCAGCTTTATACCTCCACGCATTCCTGAGAAAAAGGGCCTTGACTGACGGACAACGAAGTGATCCTATAAGGGTTTCGTTTTTGCCGACTGAGGTACGGATCCCTAAAGACGGATGGTGCTGGAATCCGAATCATAGATAGGAGAGTAAGTACAATGGGACACTTTCCAGACGTGGAAACCCCCATAGATACATTTAAGTCGAAGCCTTGGTTTTAATTTTTGTGGATAGGTATCGGTCAAGGTAAAGGTTAAACATATATTAGCTTTTATTTATGGCAACAAAGTTCATTTCAGATTGAAATCTGGTTTTATGAGGTACCTAACACGACCTGTTTGCGTGTAGGTTGATATTTACGAAGTTATTTGTTCCACATTTTACTTATTAGGTTTTTTTCTAACCCAAGCTAACTTGTGAAACTTACAAGAAGTATCTATTAGATCAATTTATTAAAAATTGATCTAATAGATACTTCTTGTAAGTTTCTAGGGTTCCGTACCCGAAGGGTAACCAACAGGCAGGGCTCGGAAACCGGTTGAAATTCTTAACCGGTTACGGTCATTGACCTCAAACCGAAATCAATTTAGGTTAAAGGTTGCACTTTACCGGTATTTACCGGTTTATGCAGATGACCGGTTTTTTATGAATTTTGGTTTTGGTATTGATAATTAACCGGTTAAAATCAAGTTGATAGGGTCTAGGCGCAACTAAGTAAGTCGAACTCCGGTTGTATTTGACTGCCTCAGATCAAACATTTTTTTTTCATAATGTTTTCAGGGGTAATGTCAATGGAAGTGTTAAAATAGACGAAAATAATTTACTAATTACGGAATTTACCGGTTAATTTGGGTGTCAAAACCGTTGTGTTTATGTAACCGGTAACCTTTATCATTTGGGTTACATAAATAAAGCTCACTTGTTTAACCGGTAAATGAAGGAACGATATATTTACCGGTATTTAATCGAAATTAACCGCTCTTTTTAAAACCGGTTCCGAGCCCTGCCAACAGGTCTCTATTACTATTAAGCCTCCGCTGTCCGTCCGTCTATCTGCCAGTTGGCTGTATCTCATGATCCGTAATAGGTAGACAGTTAAAAATTTTCAAAGAATGTGTATTTCTGTTATCACTATAATAACAAATATTAAAAATCAATTTAAAATTAAAGCGGGCTCCCCTTCTACGATACCTACGGAATACGGAACCCTTCATAAGCGAGACCAACTCGCATTTACCGGTTTTTTTTAATTATTAAAAGCATCGTTATATTGTTGATCAAAGATTAAAAAACAAACATTAGGAGCTAGTAACCTATCTTGCGGTTTGTGCTCATAATTAATTCATAATTCAAGTATATTCTTTTTAGAACAAAGATAGGGTCATCAGTTTACTCGCTAAATACAGACGAAGGTAAGGTAAAACAAATGCTAGATTTGGCACTTTAGAGCATAACTTAACTAACGACATAACCTAATTAAGTATATGTTATAAGCAAGATTATGCGACGCTTTATTAAGTGCATTCCTTTTTTTTATATTGGACATATTTATACTATGAACCAATTATTGCTAAATTATACATGAATACCAGATGTATACGTGGATGTGTTGATGACAGATACGTGGACGAAGCAAAACAATATGATAGGGATCTATGTAAGGATATGTCAGGTGACGTTCTGTAGTAGATAGATGCGGCGCATACCTACGTCAATATTATAAGCTGGTCTTCAAATTCTTCAATACGTTTTTTCTCAGGTGACCACAGAAAACCAGCGTTGTGCCACGTGTGGGCCTGTTAGTTTTGCGGTGTAAGTTTTTTTTTGTCATTTTGTATGCACGCCATGTCTCTGCTACAAATATTATTTCTTTCTTTCTTTTTAATACTTACTTATTTATGAATATTGAATGTTTCCAATTCTACCAAATTAAGTGCTAAAGTGATGCTAGAAAAATTATTTTCAATACACTTTCTCGAAAACTGGTTCTTATCGCACTACGATTAAGTTCAACATGCAATGTATTTCACACGCGTAGATTTTTAATTTTCCGCACACGTGCGGAAATAAATATTTCCACAGATAACTATACGTATACTAAATCCAAATGGGTTCGATGGCTATAGTCGGCGGTGATTGTTTTTTTTTTTAATCAAGGCAAAGTGATATGCGTCCTTACGGCGTAAATATTTTTTGAGTATTTAAATTGTGTTTATAAATAGAATATCATAGATAAATATGATTATTTAAAACAAATATTTACTTTTATGAACAAATTAACATTTATTTGTGTTCTAAATTCAAAAATATTTGAATTTTCTATATTTCATCTCAGGCTGTTTAGCGGCATCATACCTTTGCTTCTTCTTCAACCTGGCGAAAGCAAAGCGCGGAAAAAATCAAATTAAATCATAGTTTCGTTCTAATATTTTATTTCTTAGAAAGTGTATTGAAAAACGTCGTTTGATACGCGTGGGGATTTGTTACTGCAGTTGTACCCTCGCCTGCAGCTCGGGTTAGCCACTTTTATCAAAATGTACTTTTGTAAAGGTTTTAAAATCAAGCAACAATGCAACCTAAATACTAGAGGTAGAAATAACAATGTCAATATCGCACTGGCTGATGGCACGATTTGTGTGTGCACATGTTTTAACAATAAGGTAACAGCTATTAAATTGATTGTAAATAGTGGCAACACTTGGAAGAGGCCTATGCAGACATGATGATGATGGATTGCGTTGATTGACACTGTATATTAAAGTATGAGTAAAAGTAGAAGACCAAAGTAAAGACAGATTGTGTGAGGAATGATGTGAAAAAAAACGGAGAGAGGACCCATTACTAATACAAGGTGGCGACAACTATGCGCACCATGCGCCACCCTGTGTAATATGTTAGATACTAACAAACCTTTCATTGTTTTTAGGGTTCCGTACCCAAAGGGTAAAACGGGACCCTATTACTAAGACTTCGCTGTCTGTCTGTCTGTCTGTCTCCAGGCTGTATCTCATAAACCGTGATAGCTAGAAAGCTGAAATTTTCACAAATGATGTATTACTATTGCCGCTATAACAACAAATACTAAAAATTAAAAAAAAATATATTAAGGGGGGCTCCCATACAACAGATATGATTTTTTTGCCGTTTTTATAGATAATGGTACGGAACCCTTCGTGCGCGAGTCCGACTCGCACTTGGCCGGTTTTTTTAATAATGCTGTTGTTAAAGAAATCAAGACATTAATTTTGAGGTGAAAAAAAGGATAATGTCATAAAAGACATGGCTAAATTATTCGTTATTTCCACGTGTATCTGCAGTTTTACGTCATATTACAATAATAATAATCTTTATGTAAATAAAACTTTTTACTCAGAAAAATATTGTTTTGAAGATAATAAATGTAAATACTAGAAATATAATTAATTTATTATACCTAAGCTTAAAACGTTGTGTTTAAGGTAAATATAATATAGAGATTTCACCTTTTAGTTTTGTTTTTTTTTTTTTTTGTTCTGTTTTATTAGAGCGTAAGTTACATAGAACTTATGTATATGAGTGATATTAAATGTAAGAGTTACCTAATTTAAGGCAAATATTCATCTTCTAGCGGCGGATATACCCTGAACCATGCTAATAAAACAACTTTGTCCCGTATCTTACGAATAGATATATTAAGTATTTGATGTAGACGTGGCTGCAGCAGATCGAACGAGCTGTGAGCACGTAGAACTCAAAGTTAATGTCCTGGGGGTCTAAAATGGCCGCTTTAGCAGAATCATAATAGGTTAATAATATGAATTAAGTTCAAATTCTTAAAATAGTCATAGACGTACCTACTATTTGGAATTGTCACCTTGTGACCATTTTACGAATTTAAATGTAATTCATATTATTATCCTATTATGATTCTGCTAAAGCGGCCATTTTAGACCCCCTGTAACTTGCAGTGTGCTAGCCATGTTCGTTCGTTCTGAAGGCGGATGGAGCAAACAAGTCCTGCAGTAGAGACCGAGTATCGGCCAGCGATGTCCCATGCTAGATAAACCTCGACCTCAAGTTGGAAGCACCAGGGTCATTTTATTACGTTCATAGGAATTTGCAGCTCAGTGTCAGGCTGTATGTTAAACAATATATTTACATAAATATAATTCATCATTAAAATCATCAATCCCTCTAACTTCGAGTAATCCTATTGAATGACTTTTTCATGAATTTTTATTTTTTATTTCGCGAGCTACATTAGTGCATCCTCCTTTAAAAGGTGGCCGGGTCAATCAGAGAAAGCGGAGGACAAAAGGCTATGTATATGTGTATGTGTGTGTGTATGTGTTTGTGTAGTGTTTATGTATGTGTATGAGTGTGTATAGCTGTGGATTACAACAGATTCAAGTCGGGACCACGGTAGACCATGAAGCAATCATCTTCTTCATGCTTCTCGCAATTCAATTGGTTTCAAATTGGCAAGTAATGGCGCAGAATTGTATGTATACAGTAAAGAACATGCAGGCAGCTCTATCCCCATTAGTTGACATGAACCTGAAACTCAAAGCCAATCAAGTAATGCTCGAGTAACAAGAGGTACAATAGTCTATAACAAGCCACTTATAACTCATCACACCAAGATCACTTACTTACGTGTGAAAATATTTGTGGAACTCAAGACTCAAGGCGTATGCACGGATCGTGTGGACAGGACGGGCGTATGTCAACAATTGTTACGACTTCTTGTTAATATAACAATCATAAGAAGTATTCAAACAATGGTTCGGTTTCGAGTTTTATATTCTGCTACCGCGCAAGTTTTTGAAGGAGGTGTACCTACATGTAATAGAAAGGTGGTCATATTTAAGGATCTGGTATAGATTATCAAACTGAAGAACTTTTTCTATGGGACTAATATCATGATCGAAAAAAGAATTCAGCTGTTCCATACCAAATTTCGAAATCTATTCGCGCTGGTTGCATACCGCGAGGGTTGGTTCGAAATAGTGCGGGACAAGAGTTCATGGACAGACTTGGGGGAGGGCCTTGGCCAGCAGTGGGACCCCATGGGCTAGAGAAAAAAGAACTCGAACCAAATATATCCCTTGACTACATCTTTCTTCTGATACATGCTGTAGATGCTCTTGCAGCGGTCGTGACTTGTTAGATGTCATGGCCTCTCTTTGCACACGTGGAACGTTACTTTAATCAAATCAAATAAAAAATATTTATTTGCTAGAATATGGTACATAAGGTGTTACAATAAATTAGTTCCATCATATCCTGCCATAACATGGCGTGCAAATGTTTTCACCATAAGCAATGTCAATTTTATTTAACTTACAAATTACAGATTCTATTGACTTGTCTTCTAAGTAGTCCTTAACGGTATAATATCTATTAATTAATAAGAGTTTGAAAAGTTTTTTTTTAAACATTGTCCGCGGTAAGTCTTGAAAGCTATTTGGTAAATGATTGAAAATAATAATCGACATGCAGTATACATTTTTCTTAAATAATTTTAGTTTTATTGGTGGCAGCCGAAGTCTATCGTTTAGATGTACTACTGGTCCAAATATGCATGTGATGTTTTTTTCTTCTCTGCTTTGGAAGTGTACTCGTACGTGTAGTGTTCCACTCCTAGGACACAAGCCTCCTCTCTATGAGCCATAAGCCTTTTGGTCAATGCCGGATTTAGGGCAGGGCAACAGGGGCCCTTGCCCCGGGCCTCCACAGCTTGGTTAAGATAAAATGACATCCTTTGCGTCCAAGAGTCTATCAAACACTCCCCGAAATCTCGGATATATGTATACCTATCCCGGGTGGAATACTACAATTTTCGAGCTCGCTACGCTCGCTAATACATCCTAATCCTATCTCAATTCAATATTAGTTGACAGATTTACTCCTTTTCTCATTTCTGAATGAATGAGCAAAAATAACGTAATTTATTCGAAGAGGGTTGTGTGGTTATTATGTTACACCTTCTTTATATATTTTTTTCGTCTGTCCCAAAACCGGTGCCGCCACTTCTAGACCGCCCCAGGGCCTCCACACCCATAAATCCGGCCCTGCTTTTGGTATAAACCGGTTGATGGTGGCTGTGACGTGTCTTCGAATTTATGGTTCTGGTACCGTCATATCATGCACGTTTTTATCGTAATCCTTCCGATCTAAATTTGATAGCTGTCCGCAGAAGATCCTTTATTGAACCAGTCTAGATTATTTATTTGTTAAATTTTACGAAACAAACAATTGGAATATTTACAGTCTCCATTGTCGGTTATCATCCGAAGATTAAAATCGTTACGAAAGGGCACTTTTTTCACTTGTTTTCACGTCTTTTGTTTAGTTGGCGAATCAGGAAAGTTACCAAACTGGATTATACTCCTTTTAAAATGCGCTGACTGTTTCGTTGGTCTAGTAGTCCAATCACAACTGCTAAGTATGAGGTCCTGGGTTCGATTCCCCAGTCGGGCAAATTGTTATCGGGTTTTTCCATCAGGAATTTTTCAGTAGCAGCCACGGACTCTGGATTTGGGCTCGGTTGATGGGAGTTACCTACCTTACCTAATACATGGGACTTAAACATAACTGGCGAAATGAAGGTGTATTATTAGGTACGCATCTGCCTTACCCTTCGTGATGTTATGAAATGCGCATTCAAAATGCAATCCATGGTCCACGTACAAGGAAGGTGTGTTCAAAATTTCTATACTTAGGAAAGTACTTAAGTTCCCCTTTTGTGAATGGACGTTCAAGATAACACAACAACTTGATCAAGTTAAAATAAGACGAACGAAACTGTTTCAAGCAAAACGTAAACTTGTTTATTTTGTACACTTTCACGCAGCATTGTTAATGTTTACTTCTTATTATTTTTCTTATGCAAGTCATTGCATAAGAAAACCATCTGAGTGACCGCATGATGAAGTATCATTATAATGAGGTGTATCACCTTAAAACATAATAAGGGAATATAAACTCGACTTGGCGTGATCCTTATATCTTTCGATTAAAATGGGTCAGTGTAGCAAAAGTAACTGGTCACCTAGGTCACGGATATAATTGTGTGGGATTTAGGATATCACCAGACGGTTGGTCGACTCTTCTCGTGACCAGAGGGCGGGCCTATTTCTTGGCCAAAGAATCAGCATTGTCATACAACGTGGTAATGCTACCAGCCTTTTGCCACTTAACCCGTTGACAGCGATGCGGACGAATTTTTTTGACGCCCTCTAGTTCGTTTCTGCTTTTGATACATGTCTTTCGAATCATGATTGAATTAGATTATTTATTATAAGCAGAGTACAACCCAAATTGATTGTCAAATTCTAAATTAACACGAGCGAAGCCGCGGGCAAAAGCTAGTAATGTATATATGTGCAAGTTAAGGCTGATGAACTCCACAGAACTGATTGAACTCTAATTGATGTTAATTAAACTTAATGAAATAATTCCTGCAGCAGGTGCTAGAATACACAAATTCCAGATAGGCAGTGACATTTTTTAATTACTGTATTGGTCATTATTCTTTCTAATTACGACTTTATCGATAACGTGATATGTAATTAGGACCGGACAAATTATTCCATGATATTATTTTATCTATTATTTTTCTGAACATAATTAGAGGTTGATTGATTTTATGTAATCAATATCAATTGCCGGCATTGATACCCAAACTACGTGACTATGTAAACAGTTAATATTTATTTGTGGGTCAATGTTTAGCCGGCAAAAGGACGTTGCCATTACACCTGTGATGAAATCGAAATAATTTGTCTTTGTTGTTACGTTTGCAAAACTAAAGGACGATGCGTCTTTATTTAATTCATTGAAATTCATCATTATTAATATTTAATTATTTATCATTCTTTACCCATTTTGATGCTTACAGTTTTTAAACTGACATTTAACACTACTTACCATTAACACTGAAAACGGGATATTGCAACAACGCCGAAATATCGGGAACTCAAAACAATAGTAAACATGGTAAATATATCGTTTTCAGTGTTAATGATAGTTTGTAAATAATGTACATACTAAATTTATATAATTCATTAAAATAAAATTAAAAAGAATTTCATACAAAATTACATTTTGTCAATGTGCGTGCCTGTAGGGCTGTATCGGGCTATATGAATTTCAAAAATTCACAAAAAAAAGTTACTACGAAAAAAATAACAGCAACAACTTACCACTTCCGTTCATGGTGTTGACTTGCTTCGGCTTATCGATATGTATCACTGGTATATCCGATTTATCTATAGGAGGGACAACTTGATCGACATCCGCGTCGATATCGATGACGTGCACGTCACTGTCTTTAGCACTCGCGTCCTGCCCCGTCGGCGCCGGCATTTCAACTAACTGTTACAAATGAGTGTTTACTACTGGCTGAATGTCTATACCTTTGCCTCGATTGAGGCTGAACAATTCGATTGTTTTTTTTTCGATTCACGCGTTATTTTAATTTGACGTTTGATTTGAATTTGGAAGAGGTGGATATAGTGTAGTGTCAAGCCCGGTCAAGCGCAAAATGTTAGATTTATCTCTCAAGTTAGGAAAACAGTTAGTAAAATAAGTGTTAAATTAGTAAATAGTGCATAAATTTTTAATGTCGACTGTATTGAGTTTGTTTATTATCGTATTACTGCGTACCTATATTTATGTAAATAATGGTATGGGCAATCAGTAATCTGCTCTAATCAGTAAGTACCCTGAATTTATACTAATATTGTAAAGCTGAAGTGAAGAGTTTGTTTGGTTGAACGCGCTAATCTCAGGAACTACTGGTTCGAATTGAAAAAATATTTTCGTGTTGGATATCCCATTTATCGAGGAAGGCTATAGGCTATAATTATAACATCACGCTACAACCAATAGGAGCGGAGCATCAATGAAAAATGTTGTAACAACGGGGAAAATAGTATTTTTATAATAATTTCATACGAACGAAGATCGCGGGCAACAGCTAGTGATACTTAGATAATTTTGATGATAGTGTGATTTTGTCTCTTACGTGATTGATAAAATGCGTAGCTTAGAACAATGACGTTTTATTTAGCTTCTAATATCATTGGCTTAGAAGGCCAGTTAATCATATTTCGTGTTTGTTCCTTTTTTAAACAACTGCAAGGAAGAGTTATGTTTAACAGTGCATTTGTTACTTTTTTATTTGCATTGAAGGGTATTATTTACTACTGAAATGCTACTAAGATTTTTTGACGTTAGAAATACATTGACAGTGGCTGTTATTGGGAAATGTATTGTGAAATTTCATTTACATTGAAAAAGTATGATGGCATCGTTCATGTTACGGTGCACCCTCATCGGGAGCATTTACCTGTTATGTAACATATCAAGATTCGATTTTGTACAAAAACAAGTGAATCTGAACATAACACATTCTCGGCTCTTTTAGTTCCAATGTTTCCGACCGCCAAATTGGGGAAGTAATTTGAATATAATATTAATAGAATTTTATTTACGGCAGAATCAGGCTTTTTGTGGGTCATAATATGAATAATTGTGTGAATTTGTCATTTATTCATTAATTTTCCATTAGTTAATATTTACAAGACATTCAATCTGAATCATAGAAAATGGTCATGACCTGCACATTAAAAATAACATTGGTATTGCTTAGATTTGGTTTTGAATTGATGGATCGACAGAACCGTGTCCTTACCAATGATTATTCAAGTTAAATAATTGATGATAAACGATTTGAACTACACACTATAATATTTTGTGGTAGGCCGGTGGGTAAATGCTGGAAGAGATTTCTTTAGAAATAAGCATCACCTTTGTACCAATTTTTTCTATTCCTTTCTTGTTTTCTGTATTTAGTGTGTACATAAACTGTTAAATAAAATAAATAATAAATAAATAAATTATCTTTATGGTGGAAGCGCCAGGCACGCGAAATTCAATTTTTCTTACATTTTTGCAATTTGCAGGTCAGTGTCAGATTGTATGTTGATTAAAATATGATTCGCGACCGTAACAAATATGGCTTATCAGAGTTTTTAATAATTAAAATCACCAATACAACGCTCCAAGTTCATTTAATCCCATTAAATGACTTATTCATGAAATAGTTTAGTCATTTTAATTCTGTAACTACATTGATCGTGTTACGGCCGCGAATCATATTTTGTTTAACAACCTGAAACTAACCTGCAAATTGAAAAAAAATCTTAGCGAATTTTGCGGGCTACCTTGGCGCTTCCCCTTAACAAAACAAGTTATCGTGGTAGAATGCAACCTATCCTTTCAGGCTTTATATAATGAATGTTTCTCATTCTTTTTTATGATCAGTCTGACGATATGGAAATACTAAGGTGTAGAGACATTACGTAAAGTGCCTTGTCTCGAAGGGAAGCCGACAGGAATCGGTTTCTTAGGTGCCTTCGGGCCTGTAAGGCGCCTATTACCTACCTAC
The DNA here is from genome assembly GCA_950022335.1 of Eurois occulta. Lineage (NCBI taxonomy): Eukaryota > Metazoa > Arthropoda > Insecta > Lepidoptera > Noctuidae > Eurois > Eurois occulta. The sequence continues at coordinate 13,299,107 of OX465498.1, read as the reverse complement.
GTACATGATGATACTACATGGATATTTTTAGGTAGGTATGTGAAAAAGGAGCACATCATCTAAATAATGGCTCACAAGAATGGGTCCCACATTATCATAAAGAGGATTGCCATCGTAAGAGGCAGTCGAATGGTTTTCCATTTAATAATCATAAGTTCAACGGCATCCATATCTTACAAAAGGTTTATTTTTTATTTAACAACCTGAAACTAACCTGCAAATTGAAAAAAAATCTTAGCGAATTTTGCGGGCTACCTTGGCGCTTCCCCTTAACGAAACAATTTATCGTGGTAGAATGCAACCTATCCTTTCAGGCTTTATATAATGAATGTTTCTCATTCTTTTTTATGATCAGTCTGACGATATGGAAATACTAAGGTGTAGAGACATTACGTAAAGTGCCTTGTCTCGAAGGGAAGCCGACAGGAATCGGTTTCTTAGGTGCCTTCGAGTCTGTAAGGTGCCTTCCCTACCTACGTATGAATACCACATTCATGAAATTGTTTAGTCATTTTAATTCTGTAACTACATTGATCGTGTTACGGCCGCGAATCATATTTTGTTTAACAACCTGAAACTAACCTGCAAATTGAAATAACATCTTAGAGAATTTTGCGGGCTACTTTGGCGCTTCCCCTTAACAAAACAAGTTATCGTGGTAGAATGCAACCTATCCTTTCACGCTTTTTATAATGAATGTTTCTCATTCTTTTTTATGATCAGTCTGACGATATGGAAATACTAAGGTGTAGAGACATTACGTAAAGTGCCTTGTTCTCGAAGCGAAGCCGACAGGAATCGGCTTCTTAGGTGCCTTCGAGCCTGTAAGGTGCCTACGTACCTACGTAAATGATGATACTGCATGGATATTTTTAGGTAGGTATGTGAAAAAGGAGCACATCATCTAAATAATGGCTTACAAGAATGGGTCCAACATTATCATAAAGAGGATTGCCATAGTAAGAGGTAGTCGAATGGTTTCCATTTAATAATCATAAGTTCAACGGCATCCATATCTTACAAAAGGTTTATAACTAAATTATTATTATAATTTGTCATCTAGGGGCTGGGATCGGTTGCCCAAGAAAAGCTGTAAAATGTTTGTACCTACTCAAACGTTCTGCTGATCTGTTTGAGAATTCCTTTTTGGGCCCAAAATCCGAATATCCATAAAGGGGTTTACTGTGATGTTTCAACAAAAAATATAATGTTCCTTTGTGTAGCTATTGCATCATCGTTAAAATTAGCGAATTACTCTTCAAAAGGATTTATTTTTGTTACACACTGTTTAATGTGAACAGTACGTGGGTTCTATTTAATTAGTCACTATAATAGCTGTTGCCCGTGACTTCGTTTGTATAAGACTGCCTTGTTGGTTGAGTGGTCGCAAGTGCGTCTACTAAGCATGAGGTCCTGGGATCGATCAGTGTCAGTCAGTCAAAAAAAGGTACAACGTTGTAGATTTTATCAAATTTTAATTTTTAAACTTTTTAGAGATTTTATTTCGTAATGGGTTGTAAGTAGTATTTATTACTTCCATGCAAAGAGAAAACACAAAAGGAAAATAAGTAAAACCAAATTCATTATCAGCCATTCCGACTACACTTAGACGAAAACCTATTTACGTAAATAATTAAATTTATCATAGAAATCGCGTATGAGGTTACTAACTAAATTTTAAACATTAATATCTTTTGCGTCTGTTGGTCGATTTTGATGAAATAAACGTTAAATGTTACTCGGAACAATGCTTCTTATGTTTCAATATTTCGATTTTGAATAAAATGAAGGGTTTTTACGACAAGAATTCTAAAAATTAAAAAAATGGGTTCTGTGTGTGATCCTTTAACACCCCTACTATTTTTTTTCTAGATATTTTCAATGTACAGAAACGCCACGTCTACAGATTTATTATATGTATGTTCTCATTCATAATTTCATAAAACCTTTAATCATAAGCAATCATCTCATAGTTTTGTTTTCACTTATGAAGTAGGTACAACATGCCTATCACTGTACGATATCCATAACGATTAAATGTTTATTTATTTATTTATTACCGTTTACACAAATAATAATATGGCGTTATTAATAATTTCTTATTTACAAACAACACAGGTAAACTGACTACTGTATCAAGAGCGTACGCCGGTGGTTACCTGCGACAGTTTGACAACAAACTGTAGCGACCGGGGAATGACTGATTGTTTCACACTTCTATTAATAAATTATACAATAATAATTGTATAATACTTAACGTGTACTTTTACTTTGGAGTAGGGATGTCACTTTCACTGCTAACCGTTTTGCCCAGCACGACGACTGGGCATCTGGGAATCGAACCCAGGACCTCAGCAGTGGTGCTTGCGACCATAAGACAAACAAGGCAACTGAAAATATAAATTACCTCTGATATTCTGTTGAAAATTGAAAAGACCGTACTACGATAGGCCAGCTCATGGGCAAAGTGATACCACAGACTATGACTGTAGTTCGTTAAGGGAGATGACTACGTACGGCACAGTTCCTTTGGGCAGTTGCATCAGCAGCTAACGAAACAAGAAATCTCAAAATGAACAGGCGAACAAGCGTCAGTTTAAGAAATGAGGCGTAATTAATATAAGATATCCAGGGCTGCGGGACTGTTCGAAAGAGATACCGTGGTCCTGGAACTCAAAGAGCAAAGAACCATCGGGAACTCAAAACAAACAGTCTACATGGTAAATATCCCGTTTCTAGTGTTAATTATAATGTTAGTGACCATGACAGTTTAAAAACTTAAAACATAAATGATGTAATGTATGTTGTTGAATTGTCAAATACGCAATAAACCCTCTGGTTGGACAGTAGCAGTAATTTTCACATGACCTATGTTTTCATTATACCGACTATAGGAAGCTCTCTTTTAAATATTATGCTAAGTATACTTTTCATTGCCAACAACATGGTCTGAAAAAAATCTTTATCAACGTTCATTATTGAGTCCTTGACTACCAAGTAGTGACCACGAGGCCACAATACTAAAACGGACTAACTTAAAATACAATTTTTACAGAAGCAGTAGGTACTACCGCCCTCACTAACGGTCGACCACTTTATAATCTTATTACTCAGGGTATAAGCAGTGCCGGCTTAAGGGCCACTGACACCCCGAGCGAAAATATTGTGGCGCCCACTTGAGGGAAGCAATACCTATCAAGTGTTAGTTTTTTGCTGATCCCAAGTAAAATTATATTAACAATTTCATCTTTCCTTTAGCGTTACCCAGAGCTAACGACCTCAAACCACAAACCCTCAAAAAATCCATCTAAAAAAATCTCAATAAAAAATATGCATATGCACAGAGCGTAGAGCACAGTTTTGAGGGTTTGCACCAGGGGAGGCCAGAGACTCCAACTCCAGACCTTGGCGCCCCCCAGAATTTGTCGCCCTGGGCCGTCGCCCCATCGCGCCCCCCCCTAACGCCGGCACTGGGTATAAGGGTGCAAAGTGGTCGACCGTCAGTGAACTCGGTAATACGTACCTAACTTGCTTGATAGTAGGCGTTAGGGTCGATTTTATTATAAACCTTTGGCACTTTTTGATGTCAGAATTTTGATTTTGCAATTTAACACTACACCTAATTGTTTAATTGCTGAATCACCCTTTCTAACACAAATGAAGGTTGATTGAACTCGATGTAGCAAATCCATGGAACTAATAAGTACGATTAAGATCCTTGAGCAAAACTTATTTGGTTTTACCTCTTTTCAAAAAAGAACAACAATAACAAAGTCTCGTAAAAACTTATTCGAAGCAATAATTGCTTCTTGGCATTTAATTTCACAAAGGCGTTAGAATTATATATCTCCGATCAAAAATTTAAACCTTTAGATGTACTCTCACCGTACATATTTTAGCGCCACGCTAAAAAGTGTTTAAACTAAGTCCCGTATTACAGAACGTCACTAAAGACGCAAGCCTTACGTATTTTAAACCCATGAAAATGATCTCGACGCTGGCGTTGTTTGGCAACGCTAAGCCTTTGGCCAAGGTAAAAGCCAGCCCTTGGGTCACGGGAAGTGTCAACTAAGCGTTTTGAAATTTCCTTGAAACTGCTGTGAGCACTCGGACCCCGCGGTCGTAGACTTTCAACCCCAAACGGCTCGAAAATATAGTTACCAATAAGGTTGCTATATTTTACCAATGAAATGGCTTGAATCTACATAGTTGTAGTGCTTGAGTATTGAGTGACTTTTCGTAATATGGACCTAAGAAGAGTGAGCTCACAGTCCCACAAGAAACGATAGATAGATTCCTACGATTTTCAGTAGGAGTGAGCGAGATAGTACTATTCAAATGTCATTGTTAACGTTACGTTAAATAATCACGACACTCGTGATTATTTTTAGACGTGAAGAGCGAATCTAACGATTTTGATCTTTGTCTTGAACACGTTTATTCAAAATGCATTGATATGAGTGATTTTTCTGTATGTCATGGTCTCAAAACACAGCTTTTTTTTTTTAAAGAACAAAATAAAATAATACTTGATGGTTTCAAAAACAATAGTCGGACCGCATTAAAGCCTGAACGTTCGAATAACAGTCTTGCCAAGGGGTATCTCGCTCCCCATTTACTGGTGTTCAGATAGCCAGTCGCTCGATTTGAAATACTGGTATTCAGCTGCATTCGGTTAGTCGAAGCTGACCCCAACATCCCCATTGACTAGACAGAATATGATGAAGATGACACTGACCGAATACTTAGCCCTGTTGAAATTGTTAGACATTTTAGCCAGTAGTAGTAAACACACAAAATCACAACACAAAACACTTTAAAAAAAGTTGAATATTTCTAATTCACGAAAAATGCACGTGCTTTTTTGTTCTTAGCTAAAAATATACTGTTCAAAAATGTTTTTTTTAGCACCTAATATTATTCTAAAGTTTATGTCTATGGTAATTTGCCTATTTATTTGACAGAGATGCTTGAATGATTTGTGAGAACTATTTGTAAAAATAAAAAAGTAGTTGACCAGTAATAAGTTGTGACAAAATAAAGGAAATGCCTAAGAAAATAGGGAAATTCATTTAAGGAAATCGAAAATTAGTAAACTAGAAAGTCAATGTCAAAAGTCACACCATTTATTGCACCCAGTTGTTTGTTCATCACAGGAAAAGACGGACGCTACTGACGGTCAAACTAGTAGCTCAGTTTTGGGCCGACACAATTTAGATTGCCATCGATCTAAGAAGAAGGTCTTGAAAATGCAGTTTTGGATGTCACACTTGACAGAAGAATAGAATCGATTCAAATTGCCCATTTAAAAGGGTAGTTTCGTATCATGGAAAGAGAATTACTTAGATAAATAAAACATCTGGAGGTCTAAAATGGCCGCTTTAGCAGAATCATAATAGGATAATAATATGAATTATGTTTAAATTCTTAAAATGAATTGTCACCTTGTGACCATTTTATGATTCTATTCTATTCTATTTCCTATTATGATTCAGCTAAAGCGGCCATTTTAGACCCCCAGGACATTGATCAAATCATTACGAACATTCTTTTTAATTCTTTAGCATTTTCATACAGCCTTAGGTTACGTTACTCCTGCAACACTAAATAGCGAATAATCACAGCGTATAATTGTATGAGGAACGAGGAACTTCACGTTACGCCGCGTTACCGGTGCCGGTGGTTTAATACTATTACGTGGAGTTTCGCAACGGAGTGTTACTGTGCTCTGATTGGCATCACTGAACTATTAGTTACGTAGGGGCTAGTCCTCTGTGGAGGGAAGAATCCGTAAGATGTTCGGGTTAATGAAGCTTTGAACTAGAACTTAATTGAGTTTTTTATATTAATTGGGCCTACTCTTGACCTCAATCTTGCCCTGAGGACAGAGATGAGCTCGTTCCATCGTCGACACGATGGAATGAGCTAACGCAAAAGAAGCCTATTAACTCGCGAATTAAATAGACTCGGGTTATATGAACTCACGAACACCCACGCAGGCAGGGAGTTCCACTCCTTGCTGTGTGCATAATAAAAGATGTAGCTTGCGCTTCGTGCAAATATGTGGAATATCGATAAGGTATGGGTGGTAACCCGCAGTACGTCTGGACTCCCGATGGAAGAAGGGAGATGCTGAAATGTGCTCGTGGAGCTCTTGGGCACCCTCACCGAAGTACAGTCTGTAAAAGACCAAGAACGGCAAGCATGTAACTTTGCGGCGGTGGGCCAGGCTATGAAGCTTGGTATCCACCATCTTATCGTCACCAATGAGCGGGCTCGGCGGTGAACAGAGTCGACTGTGTGCTAGTTAATATTTGAATTAGATTGTACTGGACTTGACCTTTTCTTCTAGATGGGGCAAAAGGCGTTAACAGTAAGTAGTCTTGAATTTTTAACGATCTTGAGATTCGAACTTCATTTCACAGCACGTCATGCTCGATGCGATGCTCGTCGCTGCTGCCAATACGGTGTGACGTCAGGTTTGTTAGGCTTCCTTGGATTGAACGGGATATCAATAAGTTCTCATCGGAAACGGTGACATCTCTCAGTTCTCTTCATTTTAATCAACAAATCTGGAGTATCTTGACAAATAATAATAGGCATAGATGAAGTGAAACATCGAATAAATAGCGCGGTGTACACCTTGAAATCGAGTTCTATTGGATAACTTGGATCTACTTCTCTTCGGAGCGATGGTAAAAACATTAATTTATTAAAATGAATGGCACGTTATTTTTTGAGCTCGTGGTTAAATAATAACTGCCTCTCGGGTCGACCTTTATGTTAAGCTGCGCTTGCCAAGGTTGGTCCGTGGATGGGTGACCACCCGTTACTTACCGAGTTTCCTCCGTGCCTCGGAAAGCACGTTAAGCCGTTGGTCCCGGCTGTCATTTGTAGATCTTTAACAGTCGTTACAGGTAGTCAGTGGCCGAAAGTCTGACAACCAGTCTTACCAAAGGGTATCGTATTACCCAGAACTAACTGGGTTGTGGAGGTCAGATAGGCAGTCGCTCCACGTAAAATAGTGGTATTCAGCTGCATCCGGTTAGACTGGAAGCCGACCCCAAAATAGTTGGGAAAAGGCTAGGCAGATGATGATGAAAGGCACGCTATTTGTGGCATTAGTGGTGTTTTTTAAGTCTAACGTCATAAGGGACACATTTGGTCAGAAGCACCACATTCACACTGGTTTTACGTATGGTCTATCTACAAGGTGTAAACCGACCCTTTACGAAGCCCTCAACCGAGCATTCTGTACCTACATCAAACCAAGTAACTCTTCGCAAAAATTGAAACGACGTTTTTTGGGGTGAAAAATCATCGTTTTACGGTAGGACTCCATATAACGCACTCAAAACAATGTGCTGATGGATGCATTGAGTAGTACAGGGGTCATGACGGTATTAAAAGTAAAGCTATAACATTAAATACTTGTTTTCTTTTTTGAACATGTGAAAATTTGGAATTTTGACCTCCAATATCTCGGTAACTAGAAGGTTCCAGAACAAAACACGTGAAGTAGGGTCATTTCGCCTGTTCGCGTCCATCACCCTATTCGCGTCCATTTTTCGGACCTCCCTATAACAATTCTCGAAAATAGGTATATTAACACACTAAATCACCGAAAACTCGTTACCGCCAATACCTCATCGTATAAGAGGCGCATACACATAGACAAAAGACCTGTGTGCCCAATCAATCATGTGTAAAAAAAATAGTTAGTCTCCGTTCTTCAACAAAGAAGCGCGGACGAGCGGAATGTCGGCAAAAAAATAGTGTGCAGGGGCGCGTTCGACGGTAATTATTTTATTGTTTTATGCGTATTTTAGAATACACAGCTGTTTCTAGACATAAAGCATGAAAAAAGGAGTAATATTAATTATGTATTTACTTGTTTTTTTTAAAGTTAACAGTTAAAATAAGGTGGACGCGAATTACTACACCGAATTTATAAAACTTCCACTTTGCGACCACAATGGACGCGAACTCGTCTATTTATGATTTAGTTAGTGTTTATTTTTATGTGATTAAATTATGAAAGGGAATTTGTTTTTATTTTTTATTTATGTACTAATGTCATGCAATCGTAATGAGCAATTTGCGTCCACATTATTATGATTGTAGAAAAAGATACAAATATCGTTCATCACATGTGGAGTTGTGGACGCAAACTATACCTACAGGGAAATACTATTGTACCAAATTGCGTCCATTTTTTCATTAAATACAAATAATAGCGTAAATATATTTTTTTAACTTATTTGTAAAAATAATTTAATATGTATTAATTTTATTCATTATTTCTCTTATTTAATACATTTTTAAATATTTAAAAAAACAAAAGTAAACAAAACATTTAAAATATAAAAAATAGATGCCCCATCGGCATCAGGAACAAGGTCCAGGCAGGGTGGTCAGGGCTCCAGGGAAAGGAACCGTCTCACAATGCGTGCCGTGCCGCGCAATGAGAGCTTCCTTCTGCTCCTCCTCGACCAACACCTTAGGCACCAACCGCCAAGAGGTCTACATCAGGTCCATGTAGGGCCCGGAAAAAGCGTCCGTGTAGCTCCTTGCTCTGCCATACCTCCCTACGGTCATTATTATTCAATATCACAGTTTTGCGCCAGTTCTCGTTATCCAAGGAGAGCGGGGTGAGGCCCTTGTCCACTGAGACCACATCTCGGTGCATCCCCACGTCGGTTTCGAGAAAGTATTCCCTGAGACTGCATACTTAACGGTTGTGCAAGGTCTTAGCATTTAAGAAGCCACGACCTCCGCACCTCCGCGGGATATACAGTCTCATCACCGATGATCTTGGGTGATGCATCCGGTTTGCTGTCAATAGTGTGCGGACCCTCCTATCCAGGGCGTCAAGTTCCGTCTGAGTCCATTTGAGTATGCCGAAAGAATACATCAAAACCGGCATGACCCAACCATTAAAGGCGCGCACTTTGTTTCCGCCTGATAAAAGACTGTTTAACACTTTGTTCTATGATTGTTTCATGTCAGCAGCATTGTTGAGAAGCACAGCCCCCTAATTCTGTTATGATATGTCTGTTTGTTGCTCTGTTAGGCAAAAATGATAAATAATGACTTGGATAACGTAGTTGTATATAGTTTGATATCACTAGTAGGCATTATACATCTCTTTTGATATAAATCCGTTTGTAACTTCTTAAAGTTGTAGAAGTTACCAGTAAATTTAAAAATCCTTGGTGAGACAAGGTTCCATCTATGGATAAACAGAGCCAGTGATTGGCCGAGGGAAGCCCATTGTTATCTACATCCGGGTTCCCACGGTCTATCTAGGTCACAGGGGTGAAGAGCGGGGAGCGAGGGGCAGGGTGTTACCGACTCCCCCGCTAAACATAGGATAGTGGGCGGCCATGAGAGTGGGGCCGACCGCAACTTGCGCCTACGTGGGAGTAAATAAAACACGCGCCCACAGGCACAAAAAGTTAGTCTTCCAGTAATCTTCGTCGAGTCCTTATTCTGCGCGATAGCTCTGTCATAAGTTACGGATAGAGTTCGGTATCCAAGTCGTTGTGTTTATATTGTATTGTGTAAAATCAAGTTGTAAAAGTATCCGGCAAAATCAAAGTGTTCTTAAGTTAATATAGTGTTTAAATAGTGTTAAAATCCAAGTCAAATATAAATATTTAGTCACACTCATCTTATCGTGTTTCCATTTCAACCCTTGCGCCTGAATCGTGTATAATTTTTGGTCCTTCGAGCCGGATCGTACGGAAATAAGATGAGTGTTAGAAGCACAATTACGACGCGAAGTAAATTGCGCAAAATAGAGGCCGACATGAACAAGCGGCGCGAGTTGGAGGCTGACTCTGGCGTGCCGTCTGAAAAGGCACCAGGCTCAGTTTCAGTTGCACCGATTACATCGTCGGTTCCTGTACCTATAATCCCACTGGCGGGAGGTCGTGTTATCGACCACAGAGATATGTTCACGCCTGTGAGATCGGAGACAATCCAGAGGGCAGGTTCCGGGACAAGCCACGTCTCCTCGAGGAGCGGCCAGAGAAGTGCCGATTATCTTCGACGGAGGGTTGAGTACGAGGCTGAACGAGAATTGGTACGCATGAAGGAGCAACTCGTCAAGAAGAAACTTGAAGTCGATCTCGCTGAGATTGAAGCCGCTGTTGAGGAAGACTCAGAATCGGAAGGAGAAGGGACAACGCGGCGAGTGGAAGAATGGGTCGAAGACTCGGCTCCCGTTGTTAGGGAAACACACACGCCCGCTGTGAGTCGCGATCCGCCGCCGCGTCAAGTGTCCGCTCCCTCTCGTGAGGTGTTAGCGCCAGTGCCGCCGCCCAGTAATATACCTGCGCTCCAACAGTGTGCGCCCGCGTCGGTACAGTTTCGCGAACCCCCGTACCTAGGGAGTGCTACGCCCTTAGCTACGGCCAGTGTTCCACAGGCTAGAAGAGAGCCTGATTGGGAAAACGCGTTCGCGGACGACAGGGACAGGAGCAGGTCGCGGGACAGAAAAATAGACCAGTTGGCAGACGCTATCACAAACCTAGCGCGTCCGCGGCCGGTACCAAGACAGGCCTATGAGTTGCCATTTTTCAAAGGCGACCCAGCGGAATGGCTGTCGTACAAGAACATGTACCACGACACGACTGTCATGTACGAGTTCAAGCCGCATGAGAACTTAGCGCGCTTGAAAACATCGCTGCAGGGAGACGCAAAGTTGGCCGTGGAGGATTTGTTGCGCACCTCGACTAACCCGGGTGAGATAATTAAGACGCTGGATGAAGAGTTCGGGCATCCTAATTTAGTGCTAGAGTGTGCTCTAAAGAAAGTGCGTGCGTTACCTAAAGTGACTGAGAGTGGCCGTGAACTCAGAAAGTTCTCAACAACTGTGAGAAATTGTGTGTCGCTGCTGAAGAGTGTACGAGCTAACGGATATCTGAATAATCCACAACTGGTGAGTGAACTTTTGAATAAGCTTACATCTGTACAACGTGCTCAATATGGTGATTTTGCTATGGGTATGGCAACGACCCAGGGCATAGATGTGCGAGTTTCACCGAGTCTAGAAATACTCGCAGAGTTCCTGAGTCATCTAGCCCGAGCCACGTCTTTTTATGTACAAATGGAGATGAGTACGCCCACATCATCATCTAGCACGACTAAGCCCCGAGCACCTGTACAGATGTTCAAGCAGCCTAGAAATATTCAACGCTTGCACGTTCACTCTGATAATGACCAGCAAGAGAAGGCCATGGAAGAATCATGCACGTTATGTGGGGACAAACACAAGTTACCCAAGTGCGTCAAGTTCACCGAGTTGAGTGTCGACGAGAGGTGGCAACATGTCAAGAAACATAGATTGTGTTTTAAGTGCATAGTAAAGAAGCACGGGAAGAACTTTTGTCGTGCAAGTAGGTGCGCGTCGTGTGATTACGCGCACCACACATTGTTACATGCCGACAAGAGGAGCGAGAGCGTCACGAACGTTAGTGACTACACTGGGAAGGCGTTATTAAAGATAATGCCAGTGTGTGTAACAGTGAACGGTGTTGATAAACAGTGTTATGCCCTACTGGATGACGGGGCAACCGTATCACTGATAGACGATTCGTTAGCTGAAAACGCCAGTGGAAAACAAGTTCCACTAACTCTGCACAGTGCGCGCGGTCAAGAGATTGTTGACAACACATCAAAAGTGATCAGTGTATCAGTGCGTGGACCGAACGGGTTAACACATAAAGTGAAGTGTCGTACGTTAAAAAGCCTGGACTTGCCCGCGCAAACAGTGTCCGCCGCAGTGTTAACAGAACACGCCCACATTCGCGACTTGGGTTGCGAGGAAATGAGAGGAGCCAGACCACTGCTGTTGTTGGGCCAAGACAACTGGGAGCTGTTGGTCAGCCAGGAGACTCGCCGAGGAAAATCCGGTAAGCCAGTTGCCTCTTTGACCAGTTTAGGGTGGGTTGTGCACGGACCTGTAGGCACTCATCAGAGTGTTAATGTTCATTCTTTAAATTGTGTAGTAGAATCAACTATCGACTTGCACGAGTTAGTTAAAAAACAGTTTGAGCTAGAAGCGATAGGAATTTCAGAGGTGCCTCGAAAGCACAGGGATGTGGAGAGAGCTAAGGCCATTCTAGACTCCACTAGCCGTCAGACAGAGAGCGGCCAGTGGGAGTTAGGGCTACTGTGGCGTCGCGACGACCCACAGTTACCTAATAATTATAGGTACGCGCGCCAGCGTCTAGCCGGTATTGAGCGTCGGCTACATAAGGACGCTGTGTACGCCGCAGCCTACACAGCACAGATAGATAGGTTGTTGGCAGAAGGGTACGCGAGTAGGGTAGAGGGCGGTGTCAAGTCCGATTCGGTATGGTATTTACCCCACTTTGGGGTAACGAATCCAAATAAACCGGGAAAATTGAGATTGGTTTTTGACGCCGCGGCTAGTTACAATGGGACGTCTTTAAATGACAATTTGTTGACTGGACCTGACTTGCTTAATTCCCTGTTAGGCGTGTTATTTAAATTTAGATTGGGGCCTGTAGCTTTTACTGGGGACATAGCCGATATGTTCTTGCGAGTTTTTATAAGAGAACAGGATCGAGGGGCACAGCTGTTTCTTTGGACGACTGACGGCAATAAGGAGCCTGACGTGTACGTCATGAACTCAATGATATTCGGGGCCGTGTCGTCGCCAACGTCGGCAATTTATATTTTAAATAAAAACGCGGAACAGTTTAAAGAAACGTGCCCCGAAGCGGTAGCCGCCATACACGAAAAACATTATATGGACGATTACCTGGATAGTGCTTGGTCTGCCTCACAGGCCAATAGTTTAATTGAGGAAGTGACTCACATTCACGCCAGAGGCGGGTTTAATATACGGGGGTGGGTCACTAACTCTCAAGAGCTGCGCGATAAGCTCAGAGTGGAAATGCCTGACCGGGTTTCCTTAGATAAAGGCGAAGGTGCGACGGAACGCACGTTAGGCATGATATGGTCACCGAGCTCGGACCAATTAGCCTTTGACCTGTCATTTAAGAAGTTGCCTAAAGCCATAGTAGAGGGACACGTGGTTCCAACCAAACGGGAATTCCTTCGATTTATCATGTCAATCTTTGACCCACTAGGTTTCTTGTATCCATGTGTCATACAGTCGCGCATCCTTATGAAACGGATATGGCACACAGGAATTCAATGGGATGAGAAATTAAAAGAGTCAGAGGCCAAGTTGTGGTTTGAGTGGTTGCAAAACCTGTATCACCTTAACAACATATTCATACCTAGGTGGTACGGCCTCCAGTTAGAGCAACTAGAGTTGCACGTATTCGGTGACGCGAGCGAGTCCGCTTACGCGGCAGTAGCCTATATAGCGGGGTTAAACACAGAAGGGGATAGGGATGTCGCGATAGTAATAGGTAAGGCGAGAGTAGCGCCACAAAAGGTGACATCCATTCCACGTCTGGAATTACAAGCGGCTGTGTTAGCCTGTAGACTAGCTGATACAGTAGTCAAAGAATTAGGAGCAGTTATTAGTAGCATTCATTTATGGACTGATAGCAAAACTGTCCTCAAGTGGATAAATTCAGACGCGTTAGAGTTTCAAAGGTTCGTGTCACACCGTCTAGCCGAAATAGACAAAAGGTCAGAGAGGGGCAGCTGGCGCTGGGTTCCGTCGGCGATGAACCCCGCAGACAAGGCTACCCGGATGGACTGGCCTAACAACAGTAATGAGTGGTTGTCGGGTCCCTCTTTTCTTCGCTGTCCACAGGAGCAGTGGCCGGCCGACACCGAGCTCGACGCGGTGGCAGAGCAGGACCTAGAGAGAGTACAGCGAGTGCACACCGTTGCAGCACAGGTTACATCGCTGCTACAGTATGAGCGGCTACCTACGTGGACGCGCGCCGCTAACGTCATGGCGCGTGTACATATTTTTATAGATCGTTGTCGCAAGCGGCGTCAGACATCCCTAGTGTCGACAGATGACCTGCATGAGGCCGAGATGCGCCTCCTGCGTCTGATACAGGGGGACAGTTACGCGGAAGACATCGCTGCGCTACGAGAGGCACGCCCATTGCCTCGCAACAGCAAGTTGCGGGCACTAGATCCCATGTTTTATGAGGATGGGCTGGTGAGAGTACGCGGCAGGCTGGGCGCCTGCAGCGAGCTCAACTTCGGGGAGCGCCACCCTATCATCCTGGATGGGAAGCACGCGCTCACGCGGCGCCTCCTACTCAAGTACCACGTGGAGGCGCTGCACGCCAATCAGGAAGCTGTGGTGAACAGAGTCCGCGAGAGGTTCTGGGTAACCAACTTGCGGTCTGCAGTAAAGACCGTCACTGCAAGCTGCCAACGGTGTCGACTGGAGAGGGCCAAGCCGGTGACACCCAAGATGGGTGACCTCCCGGTGGCCAGACTAGAGGTGACGAGAAGAGCTTTCGTCCACTGTGGGGTCGATTATTTTGGCCCCATGGAAGTCGCTATCGGACGACGCAGAGAGAAGAGGTGGGGCGTGCTATTCACGTGCCTCACCACACGCGCCGTCCACCTGGAACTGGCGGCATCGCTGAGTGCTGACTCGGCGATACTGGCCCTGAGGCGCTTGATTGCGCGCCGCGGGCGTCCGTCGGACATGTATTCCGACCGCGGCACGAATTTCGTCGGGGCGCACGCCGAGCTACGCGCGGCGCTGCGCGACATGGACCAGGACACGCTAAGAAGCGAAGTGTCGGGACGCGGAATTGCCTGGCACTTTAACCCCCCGGCATCTCCACATATGGGCGGGTGCTGGGAGCGACTAGTGCGCTCCATCAAGAACGCACTAAAGGCGACGCTACGAGAGCGTGCCCCCCGCGAGGAGGTTCTTTATACCCTCCTTGCTGAAGCCGAGCTGATAGTGAACAGCCGGCCTCTCACATACGTGAGCAGCGACGTCGAGCAACCAGTGGTGCTGACCCCCAACCATCTCCTGCTGGGCACAGCCGCGGGAGATGCACCATGCACGCGTCGGCATGCCGCCGACTTGGATTCCCGCCGCATGTGGCGACGGGTGAACGCGCTGGCCGACCTCTTCTGGAGGCGCTGGCTGCGCGAGTACCTGCCGACGCTCCAACGTCGTAATAAGTGGTCCAGTGACGTGCCAAATGTGAAAGTGGGTGACGTGGTAGTGATCACAGACGCTAATAAGCCACGGAACCAGTGGACCAAAGGGGTCATCCAAAGTGTTTTTCCTGGTGCGGACGCTATTATAAGAGTGGTAGACGTAAGAACAAACCATGGGGTCCTGCGTCGGCCTGTTGTAAAGGTGGTTGTGCTTCCGACAGACGGAAATGTAGTCGGATGAACCCTTCTACAGGGGGTGGAAATGTTGAGAAGCACAGCCCCCTAATTCTGTTATGATATGTCTGTTTGTTGCTCTGTTAGGCAAAAATGATAAATAATGACTTGGATAACGTAGTTGTATATAGTTTGATATCACTAGTAGGCATTATACATCTCTTTTGATATAAATCCGTTTGTAACTTCTTAAAGTTGTAGAAGTTACCAGTAAATTTAAAAATCCTTGGTGAGACAAGGTTCCATCTATGGATAAACAGAGCCAGTGATTGGCCGAGGGAAGCCCATTGTTATCTACATCCGGGTTCCCACGGTCTATCTAGGTCACAGGGGTGAAGAGCGGGGAGCGAGGGGCAGGGTGTTACCGACTCCCCCGCTAAACATAGGATAGTGGGCGGCCATGAGAGTGGGGCCGACCGCAACTTGCGCCTACGTGGGAGTAAATAAAACACGCGCCCACAGGCACAAAAAGTTAGTCTTCCAGTAATCTTCGTCGAGTCCTTATTCTGCGCGATAGCTCTGTCATAAGTTACGGATAGAGTTCGGTATCCAAGTCGTTGTGTTTATATTGTATTGTGTAAAATCAAGTTGTAAAAGTATCCGGCAAAATCAAAGTGTTCTTAAGTTAATATAGTGTTTAAATAGTGTTAAAATCCAAGTCAAATATAAATATTTAGTCACACTCATCTTATCGTGTTTCCATTTCAACCCTTGCGCCTGAATCGTGTATAAGCATTGATGCCAAATGCTTCCGACATACCCAAATACTTGTAGGTCTCGGTTGAGGAGAGGGATCTAAGGAATATGGAATCCGAGAGTTGAGTTCCCAAATAATCTGTTAAAAATATAATTTTTCTTTACATTATCTTAAAAATATCACCCCTACATTCCTTTTCTTAGGTGGTGGACGCAAAATGGTCTATGGGTGGACGCAATTTAGATTTTTTGGACGCAAACTGGGTAAAACGCGTATTTTTGAAGTTTGTCTATTTATAAAAAAAACACAAGTAGTTTCGAACAAAACTAAAAGCGAACCCTATAGTAGACTATATAATGAACACATTACATAACTTTTTCATTGAAACTAGTGCTGGAACATTTTTATCTTCTCCTTCAAACTTGCCAACTGCACTAAATGGACGCGAACAGGCGAAATGACCCTAACATTGACAATGATTTTCAAGGTTCTGTACAAGAAGGGTAACCAACGGGACTCTATGACACTTATTACTAAGCCTCCGCTGTCTGTCCGTCCGTCCATCCGTCCGTATGTCAGCAGGCTGTACCTCACGATCCGTAATTTAGGTAAACAGTTGTCAAAGAATGTGAATTGAAATTGCCGCTATAGGTAATAAAAAATGATAATATACGATGGTACGAAACCATTTATGCGCGAGTCCGACTCGTACTTGGCCGGTTTTTTGTTATCATCATGATAATTTACAAGGTATTATTTTCAATGATAATCATCACACTTCGAACGATGGTAATTAGTGACTGTAAGACCCAACTCAGGAAAGCGCATAATTTAGGACTCTAAATAGTGCATCTCATCCCAGGTGGGGCAAAGTGTTATTGTTTTGTGCCCGGTTGATGGCAATAGGCTCACCCCCTATTACATGGGTGTACTAGTACACCTCTGCCTAACTCTTCGGGGATTACAGGCGTGATGTTATGGTATGTTCCTGAGTTAGGTCTTGCAATTTTCCAAATGCACTTCTACAATACAAGACTAAATGAACCGATGCTCGTAAAGTTTGATGGAATTTCAAATTCACAATCTGGCCTTGCGCGGACTCGAATACATCATAATATTATACGATCTATTATGTCTTGAACAAATGTTGCATGCGAGGTTCGTACGCCACCACCATAGATACTCTGCATTTACAGTTAAGTTTCCAAATACGTGTTTTCGGAAATACAAAATACACTACACGCTATAACTTTAAACATTTTCAATAGTACTAGTCATTCTAAAATCTACTTAATTTTGCTCCCACACAACGTTGATATTCGTTTAAACGGAAATGACATCCATTGCAAAACAAAGATTTGAACATACAATAGTTAGTCAATGTAGGTACAGTCCGCAACATCGCGTGATGAAAACATAAACAATTAACGCTATTTTATTGTATGAATTCATTAATTTAATGCCTTGCACGTGTCGTTGCGTACATTATAATTATGTATACTTTACCTATCTAAAAGTAAATTCTCGGCCAATCGGCATGAAATTACATTCATACTGATATTAGAAATGTAAAGTAACTTAAGTCTCTCTGCTACTTCTTACACCTTAACGGCTGAACGATTTTTGATGGGCATGAGGAACTCGTGGCTAAATATTAACAATGTCGATCTTCATGTAAAGTCGCGCTGACCTTGGTTGGTCCATTCTGCCGTCATTATCAAAAAGGGCACAACTATCATTTTGTAAATATTGAGAAAATCGATGTTAAAATTACTAAAACTTAAAAAATGTTGCAGTTGTGCTCTTTAAGCCTATGCTATCTCCAGTTAATTTTGTTGCTAAAAATCACAAAAAAATTAGGCAGATAGGCCTTTTTTTTCCTGATTCCGGATATTATACAGGGTTATTTGTAAAACACCAGCAACCTCTTAAGAGGTCATTGTACTCATCATTATGAACAATTTTTACTATGGGATCAAACCTGAAATCGCGAAAAAAAAATCAGCTGTTCCCTACATTTATGATCGATTAACTCGTCAAAATGTAAGGGAACAGCTGATTTTTTTCGCGATTTCTACTTTTTCGGTCCCTGGCTGTGTGAAATGATTCGTAGCACATACTTTTACATGAAATGTTTTTGTAGTTTTGAAGTAAACATAATTTATTGTTATAAAGGGTCGATTTCTGGGTCATAAGTGACTCTCCAAACCTTGGAGAGTCACACAAGGAGGTTTTAAGTTATACTGACCTAATAACGACCTCTATCAATTCTTTGACTGCGTAGTTGGTCGAGTGGTCGCAATCGCAGCTCCTGATTATGAGGCCCAGGGTTCGATTGGTCGGGCAGTGATTTTGGGTTTTTCCATCGGGAATTTCTAATTTGCAGCCACGTAGTCTGGATTTGTGCCCGGTTGGTTGCAATAGGCTAGCCCCCTATTACGTGAGGCCTATAACTGGAGAAATGTGGGTGTACTATTAGGTAAACCTCTGCCTAACCCTACGGGGATTACAGGTGTGATGTTATGTTATTATTACTGAAAACACTCGTGGAAACTCCTTGTATTTGTGAATATTTACATAGATAACTTTGTAATGGTGCCGCCTTCAGCTATTAGCTGGAAATAGAACTTTACCCTTCAAATATAATTTCTAAAAATAAACTCTTGAAGGTTTTATGTATTTCTAAATAGAAACAAAACGTTAACCTAACGGGGTCGCCTACGTTTAGTGACCATATCGTTTATATCGATGTATGATCGACTTTTAATTGACGAACCATTTTGTTTAAACGTGTGGCCACACCGAGGCGACACCGACTGCTACAAAGATATTAGACTATAATGTACGTAGCCTAGCCACTGCGTTTGTCGATGTTTTGGTGAAAAGAAATAAATTACCTGTTCACGCTTGTTTAAATACCTTCATAGGCTCCTTAAAGTTCGGTCCTGTGGACGGTGAGTAATGGGTTAGCTCGCCGTCCGTCCGTCTTATGACGACAGGCCGTGTCGACGGCGCGTTCGTGTTCCACGCGCGCCTCAAAGAGATGTCAGCAAACATGAGGGGCCCGCAAGGGCCGATGCCTGCCAGGGCTGCGGGACTGTTCGAAAGAGATACCGCGGCCCTGGAACACAAAGGGCAAAAGAAGGAACATGGATGGTTTTAGTCAGTAAAAGTCTGATACTCCCTTCCGCTCCGCCCAGAGCGGGAGGAGTCATTTGATGATTTCCCATCCCAAAAAAAAGGCTCCTTAAAGTTAGTTATCCTATCGGTATTTTATCGGTTATATTTCGGAGAGTGTGCTTTGGAATTCTATTATTGGACGAGCAGAGATACGGCGAAGTATTTTTTATTTTTTATTCACATGACATGTTTCCTTTGCCATTACAGATAATAGATCTAATGCGAAGTTTCACCGAATATGGTTGAAGTTGCACGAACCCGAACAAAGCGCTATGCTTCCACATTTATTGTGCGAACCTCTAGTCTATGGAATTCACTGCCGACTTTTCTGTTTGCCGATCATCATAACTTAGATCTATTCAAAGTTCGATTGAATCGGTTTCTTCTAGGCAAGCATGCTCCACCTTAGGCCGCGTCATCGCTTCAAATCAGGCGAGTTGCAATCAAACTCAGGCCTAAAAAAATGGTCACTAAATGCGCGAGCGAATTTTGTTGTCAAATCGCTTTAGTTTGACCAGAGCCTTAACTGTTCAAATGACAAACATCAATCAGATAAACTAATCGATCTAGTAAACCTATTTTAAGTGATACCACATAAGTACTTTCCGTAGAGTAGCTGGTAGCTACTGATGGGTCCCCGAAGCCATGATTATGCGGTAATTATGTTTTCAAAATGAATTCTATCGTTTTTACTGAAGTATTAGCAATTATGTTATGTAATTAAGTCCGATATGTTTATGTTGTCGTAATAAATGTTTACGAAAAAATCAAATAAAAATAGCTTTTCAAGGCTACATTCGAAGCTTAATGTGTTCTTGTTATATTATCCTTACTATAATTTCCACACGAACTTTGAAACTAAAGCCAGAAAAAACATTAATGTTAATTTTACAAAAACGCGAAGCAAACATTTAAATCAGGAAGTACATTAAACATACGTGTGCAGTTATTATAAACAAAATAAAACTTAACATCACGACTGTGATTCTCGCAGGGTTAAACAGAGGTGTACCTATGGTATACCCATATTTCGCCAAGTAAAATTCCTATTTTATTTGCGAGCCTACTGGCATCAACCGGGCACAAACCTCGACTCCAGCAGGCTGATACTGAGATATTCATGCTGAAAAAACCTAACATCACTTTTCTTGACCTGGAATCGACCTCGAGCTCAGCATTACCGCGGTTGAAGTAAGATAAAATGATGAAAGATGTAATGCTATGAACTACGTGTAGCAAGCCACTCCCCAAGACATCACCACGTGATTGCCTAACCCAATCCCAACTATATTGAGATCGGCTTCCAGTTTAACCGAATGCAGCTGAGTACGAGTATTTTACATGGGGCGACTGCCTATTTGGCCTCCACAACCCAGTTTTTACTAGGTAATACGATACCTCTTGGTAAGACTGGTTGTCAGACTTTCGAACGACTGTCAAAAGTCTACAATGAGCCGGGAGCAGTGGCTTAACGTTGCTTTCCGAAGCACGGAGGACCCTGGCAAGCGCGCGCGCGGCTTCATCATTATTTAGCCACAAGAAGAAGGTACATGTAGGTACTTATATGTGTTATTTAGACTTCGTACGGGTCATGGGTGTCAGTAAAGTCAGTGCACTCAGATCAATTGTTAACATCCATATCTAATTGATAGCGATAAGGCAACAATGTGAACAAAAGATTTTTATAAATGGAAGATGAGACAAAAGACGGGCCAATGGCCACAACATAGTAATGTGCAAAGTTGTGCGACTGGAAAATCATTTCGAAAATGAACCAAGTCTTAAAAAAAACCGGACTCTCAGTCGAGTTATTATACTTTAAAATCTTTTTTCTTTAGGATTAATTTAGCACAAGCATAATCAGCCTATAATATTCCCACTGCTGGGGCACAGCCCTCGTCTCTATGAGAGCTATAATCCACCACGCGGGTTGGTACATGACACAATGTCTTCGAATTTTTGAATCGTGACAATGACTTCCAAAAGGATTGGCACTTGCTTTCGGTAGCATGATCATTCTTCTGCTCTTATCACGATTTATTTGGAGTCGGTGCAGCATGTCTTCTTCTTTCATACTTCTCTTTTACTTGTCATCTTATTAGACGCCTCCTTTCTTGCCATATAATCCTTCACACAGTCCATCCATCGTTTCTTTGGTCTTCGTCTACTCTTATAGCCATCTACATTCATACTCCGAACTTTCCTCAAGACATTTTTCTCATTCCTCCGCATCACATGTCCATACAAAGACAACCGATTACCACACAACTTTTCAGTCACCGGCGCCACTTTCAGACTGACAGCATATGTCAATGCATTAAGGATGAAGATGAAGGAATGCATTAATGCATCAAAGCATTACGCACGCAATTCTTACCTTTTTCATCATTTCTATGGCTCTAATAGAACGTGACTTTATCTAGGCCTTCAGATTTCTTTTATATATATAGTAAAAAAACTCCGTGAAGGCTTTGGGCAGATTTTTACTAGCATTTATGTAGTTTCTCATGTTAAAAAAGGTCGATTTCCGAATTCCAACTGCAAACAACTGCAGCCAGGTAGCTCGAAATGCAATTATTCGATAGGATAACCTCAACCACCCGAAACTGTCAAATTTTCCCAATCATCCCTGAACCTAATGCTTTAGCTTTAAAGTTGAAAATCTATTAAAGTTTGACAGATTATAGTACTTAGCTTGATGTGCTGGCGTCTGAACCTAAACTTCGGTACAAGTTACATTACTGCAATTTATCATAATCTCTCAATCTACCTTGTACTCAATCATATAAAAATCTATTCTTGGGAAAATTACAGTAATTTAATAATCAGTAGAGTTGCGTAGGTGGTCCCTAGCGTGCTGGTTCTGAAGCCCTTTTCTTTCGTGATTCAGACACTTAAGGTCGATAAAGGTCACGGTCAACACAAGGGTTAGTTAATTTTCCTATATTTAGGCTCGCATTTGACCAATACTCGACCTTATTTGAAGCGATGGAGTCGTCGTCGATTGCTCACGCTTGCCACGAAGTAACCTATGAACCATGATCACAAAATAAAGGTAATATAAATAATAATTAATCTATCCATAACATAATCAGCCCGTAACGAACCCACTGCAGTTTCCAGGCCCCAGCTGTCCCATGCAGGTGGGGCTCAGTGCAGGTTGGTAATTAACAATAAACTATGGTATTGAAGAAACCCTGTGTAGGTACCCTGTTTTTCAATAACAAAACGTTTACTCAAGAAACTGAATCTTACAGATACAGAAAAGACAATCCAAACAAAAGAAGCGGGGAAACTTTGAGCGGGAAAATAGGTAACAAGATATTCTTTTGTTTTTCACTTGTATTGTGGAAATTGCAAGGAATTGTATGGAAGTCGAAACTACTGGCTTCAGATCCTGTTACTCTGTTCCTAGTTAGGGCAGTGTTGCTTGTTAGAAATTTAATTGTTTTAGTTAGGAAGGAGGAATTAAATTAATTGAATTGTAGCTTTTGTGCTTTTGTACTCTATGTCAAGATGGCGGAGGGGATTCGAATTGCACACGATGTTTCAAGTTCGTTTTTTAACTCAAACCTTTTATATTGAAAACAGTGTTTTGAAACAGTGTTTTTTCTTCTTCTTCTTAGCGTATTGAATGGCAAAAAGTTCAAACATGGTTGGCCCAAAATTCAAAAGAAAAATTTAAAAGGTCGTCAAGTATGCAGGTGACCGCCCATGCGGTGTAAGATGGAAGATGAGCCATTGTCTGTGGAGACACGCCGCCTACGCGCCTGAGATCTGAAACGTCCATGAAACCTCATATGTGGAGATTGTCTTTGCTCCGGCTGACTTGGGTTCGAAGTTTATTTAGAGACTTCCAAGCCGGGTGGAAGGCTTTCAGATGGTTTCATGAAGTGGTCAAGTGTTTTGTAATAATGCTTAAAAAAGAAGATTCTCTATGATTGTCACTTCCTCTTGTAGCCAAAAGTTTAATTGAAGGTACGAGTTAATTATAAGTTAAACAATATTAATAAGCTTCTTTTAAGTCAGATTTTATATTTTCTAAAGAATCGCTGGACCGAACAGTTTAAATACTTTTTTGTCATCAGGAAGCTTGAAAATTAAATACGATTGTTTGTAATTTTCACACAATTATTCCGAATCACTGTTTTGATGTTTGTCTGACTAATTTATTAGCAGGTGTATAATTTTTGTTGTTTTTTTTATTACATAATCAAAGTAGAGGAAAACCCATAAAACATAACTAAATTTTTCCATCTGTTACCTACTTACGGCATTGGATGAATGGTCTGTGTCCATCGGGACAAACACTCCTACGCCTAAGTACTGTCATATTATGTACAGACGTCAGCACATCAAATTACCCGAAACTGTCAGATTTTCCCAATCAACCTTGAACCTAATGCATCAAAGTTGAAAATCCATTAAAGAAATTTCACAGATTGTAGTAGCTAGTTATGGAAGCACAACCAATACAAATTGTGCGTATGTCAGCATAACAGCGGAACGGTACTGCTGTGCTTGCATAATTCCTGGAAAGATAAAGTTGCTTGTATAGATTTAAGTTTAGACCTTAGGACACTCCGTGTGCGCATCCCAATCTGTGAACACGTAGCCACGTATTAAATAATTAATTCATCTACTTATTAATTTTTATTTTTTAAAAAGTCGTTTATGACGCTTCCAATCCTGACTAGCTTGATGTGCTGGCGTCTGTACCTGGTGACGTACTCATTGAGCAGTTGACATTTTTCTCAGCAAAGGTATTCCGCTGCGGAGTTTTTTACTGCGAAGTAGATACTGGGTATAATTATTCTAAATGCAGAGTTAATCGCTTTAAGCATACATAATGAACTGGAATTTACCAAGCAGTTCCGTTGATGACACATAATTGTGGTTAATTAATTGCAGTTTGTGACGATACTGACGATCAATCTAGATACAATGGGCCTAGAAAAATAATATTCAATCAGTGAAACCGATGTTTTGACCGAAAATGCACAACCGAACAAAACGGCGTCATCAGGATTAATTACGGCTCACGATTTTAACTTTAACAATGTATTTAACGTACATAGGCTTCCAGCTATACATGAAAATACCGAAAATTAAAAATGTGTTAGATTGACATAAGCTAACGCAAAGCTTCAATAAGTCAATCCTGCAGAAGTGGAGACAGATTGTTTTAATCTTATTTCAGAGTGGGAAAGAGATGGCGCTAGACGTCCTCTATAGCTCCGGCTCCGTCTCTTTCACTAAACTGGAGTGACATTAAAACAATACAGCTTTAAGACGTCATGGTAACCCCCCGTTGAAACTTCATTATATTTTACCTGATTTTACGTTATGTTGATAAGTATTGCCGATGTCAAAGTGCGGGAAAAAATAGCTACGTGCGTTTTAAAGATTCTGCCCACTACACCGTAACATACTATGGCGGTGCTATGAATTCAGGCAAAAAATAATCTTGGTATTGAAAGGTATGAGCCTAGACCGTTCCGTCACCAACCAACACTGTCCCGTGTCATGCACGTAGCGTATCGGCACCGGCAAAATATTCTCAACAGTAATTGTTGACGCTCCGTGCATGGCGTCGCCGACAGTGACGGAACGGTCTAGCGGGTATAGTCTCATACTTTTCCATACAAAGAATATAGGGTTTAATTATGATGACCGTTCCGAACCGGGTATGATACGCTGTTGATACGGTTTAGTGGGCATAGTAGTCCATGTCGTGTTTCTTGCCGTACCTGATACGTTCCTAGCTCGGTCATGTTATGGTACCAGGGGCGGATTAGATAAGTTGGCTGCCCTAGGTCTACGAAAGATCGCCGCCCCCCTATGTGCTGAAAAGCATGAAAAATTAAATAAACTATAGAAATTAAATTAAAATGAAAAAAAAAACGATAGTCAGTTAATGATTTAATTATCTCAATTAGTATTTCAGATACTGATTCTTACCACATCTATTTGTGAGTAACAATGAATCGTTTTTCACAAATTTTCTTACACGTAGGCACGTGGGCAACTAGGTACTAAAAAAAAATCAAATTTTGCCGCCCTAGGCCCGGGCCTACTCGGCCTATAGGGAAATCCGCCCCTGTATGGTACGGTATAGTAGGTAGACTCCTTTAGTTTTAGAAATACGATGCGCCTTCAAGGCGTTGGTCTCTTGTCAAGGTTCTCAGGTGTATACCAGAACAGATCGTAGCCATATTAGTTCCCAGAAACCTTAAACATGCCTTTTTTTTTTTTTTTTTTTTTTTGGTGGGTGGGAAATCATCAAATGACTCCTCCCGCTCTGGGCGGAGCGGAAGGGAGTGTCAGACTCTTACTGACTAAAAACCACCCATGTTCCTTCATTGGCCCTTTATGTTCCAGGGCCGCGGTATCTCTTTCGAACAGTCCCGCAGCCCTGGCAGGCACCGGCCCTTGCGGGCCCCTCCCGTTTGCTGACAACTCTTTGAGGCGCGCGTGGAACACGAACGCGCCGTCGACACGGCCTGCCCGTCGTCATACGACGGACGGACGGCGAGCTAGCCCATTACTCACCGTCCACAGGCCCGCGCCTACGGTGGCCGAGAGCCATCACGGCGTGGCCCCCGACGCCCGGTGCTTCTCCCGCGGCGGCTGGGACGTGAGGAGGTTCTCTCCCTCTCACGTTCCGCCGCCTCCTTCGCTAGCATGACTGCTTCGCAGAAGGAGGCGACGGATTCCCATTCCCTCTCGCCCCGGACCATGGCTTGAACCAGGGCCGGGCGAGAGAGGTCGCCGCCGCCAATCGCCGCTACGAGGACACGGCGGTGCTCCTCCCAAGCGGAGCAGATCTCGACGGTGTGCTCCACCGTGTCCTCCGGTCGATCCTCGCAATTGTAGCACCCGGGCGTTTCCTCCCGCCCGATTCGGTGCAGGTACCTCCCGAAACATCCGTGTCCGGTGAGGACCTGCGTCAGGCGGAAGGTGAGGGCGCCGTGGCGCCTCTCAAGCCACTCCTCAAAGAGGGGACTTATCGCCACTATCGTGGCGTGCCCTGCACGGGGTTGCGATAGTCGCTCCCTCCATGTCGCCATGAGATCACGGCGGAGGTCTGTCCGCCGCGCGACAATTTGCCGCGGCAGCGGAGTTACCCCCCGGCTCTGTACCTCCGCGCGCCACTCGTGCAGGCGCGCGAGGACTATGGCCTCCAGATCCCATGGCGGCAATCCGGCAAGGAGGCTCGCCGCCTCGCGGGAGATCGTGCGGTACCCCCGGATCAGCCTTACGGCTACCACCTTTTGGGGCGCGTTCAGGTAGTGCTTTGCACGCAACCTCAACGAACGCGCCCACACCGGGGCCCCGTAAAGGGCCATGGACCGCAAGATCCCCGCATAGAGCCTCCGGCAGGAGGCGTTTGGCCCCCTCAGGTTGGGCAGGAGCCGCTTGAAAGCAGCCCCGGCCTTTTCCAGTCTGGGAGCCAAACGTCGGAAATGCTCCACGAAGTTCCATCGGCTGTCGAGGACGAGTCCGAGGTACCTCAACGTCGACTCGACGCCGACGGGAACCCCTCCTACCGTCAGTATGGATCCCGACGGTGGCGCGCTCCGAGGCCTATGAAAGCAGCCTCGGACTTGTGCAATGCCACCTCGAGACCCAATTGCCGGATCCTCTCAACGACTATCGCAACCCCGCGTGTCATCAATTCGGCCGCCGCCTCGTGCGACCTCCCCTGCGCCAGCACCAGCGTATCGTCAGCGTAGCAAACTACGCTGACGCCGCTAGGGAGGTCGGCACGCAGCACCCAGTCGTAGCCGATGTTCCACAAGGGCGGCCCCAGAACCGATCCCTGTGGAACACCGCACGACATCTCTCGCCGGTTCCATTCTCCGTTGTGACCGGGATATATGACATACCTGTCCGTCAGGTAGTCCCCGACCACACGACGAAGGTAGGTCGGCACCCGGTGATACCGGAGTGCCTCCCTAATGCAGCTCCAGGGCATGGAGTTGAAGGCGTTGGCGATGTCGAGAGACACCGCCAAGACCACCCCACCCCTGGACACCGCAGTCCCCGTAGTGAGGGCTCTCACGCGCATGATGGCGTCCACCGTCGAGCGCCCCTTGCGGAAACCAAACTGGTTGTCCGCAAGATCCGGCCCCATCCCCACAAGGTGCCCGGCGAGGCGGTTTGCAATTACTCTTTCAAAGAGCTTGCCCACCTCGTCGAGCAACACAATGGGCCGGTATGCGGACGGAGAGTCCGCAGGGCGCCCCGGCTTCCGGATGAGGACCAGTTTCCCTGTCTTCCAACGAAGCGGGAACTGGCCTCTCTCCAAGCATGCGCTTAGGAGCCCCTCCAGTCGGGGCCCGAGAGCCTCCAAGGCCAGGACCCAGGCTTTGCCAGGTAAGCCATCGGGTCCCGGGGCGGTATTCCTGGCCTTAAGCCGGTTTACCGCCACTCTCAGGTCTACCCCGGTCACCTCCGGAGTGTCGTCATCGTCGTCTGAGTGGTCCGCTTCCGGCACCGCAAGCGGCGGAGCCATAGGCGGGGGAGGATGTTCCCCTCGCGAAGGGAACAGAGCGCTCACCACCTCCTCCACAAGCTGAGGCCGGAGACTCTGCGTTAGCGGGGGGGCCCAGGTGCGGAGTTTGTCCCGCACCATCTTGTAAGGGCGCCCCCACGGATCGCCGTCGAGAGTCTCCAGCATCTCCTCGCGGGCCGCATCTTTGGCCCGCTGGACAGCCTCTCGGAGGGCGGTCTTCCAGGTGCCGCGCGGCGACGCACGCCTCGCGCAGAGACGTCAGCTCTCGCGACCACCAGTACACCTGACGCCGGGCGCTTCCTGGCCGAACTCGGGGCATTGCCACGTCACAGATCTCGGACATGGCCTCCTGGAACCAACCCGCCTCGCTGTTGACATCGGCAGGCCTGCCCGGTGGTGTCACCCAGGCCTGCACGATCGAGGCTTCCAGGAGGAGCTCCCGGTCCAGCTGCTTCAGCGCCCATCGCGGACCACTCGGGGCCTGTCGGACCGGCGCGCTTGAGGGGGCAGAGACATCAAACCGGATATACCGGTGGTCGGAATAGGTCTCCACCTCCTCCATTACGCGCCAGTCAAGGACACGCGGTGACAGAGCGGGGCTGGCGAACGATATGTCCACCACCGACTCGCCCCGCATCCGCACACACGTGGGGACAGAACCCCGATTTAGGACGACCAGGCCTGCCTCCAGAGCCCAGTCCTCCACCATCCTTCCCCGCACGTCTGTGTAACGGGAACCCCAAGCCAAGTTCTTGGCATTGAAGTCCCCGAGCACAAGCACGGGGAGGGAATGGCCTCCGATGACGACACTCAACTCCGCGAGGGAGTTGTGGAACTCGGCGAGAGTTCGGCTCGGGGAGAAGTAGACTCCCGCTACGACTATCTCCCCGAACCGTGCTGCTACGCACCCCTGACCCTTCCTGGCACTCTCAAGGGTCGGGGTACCGGCGGCGGCCGACGAAATGATGGCCACTGAGCCGCTAAGGTCCTTCACCCAGTCTTCCCTGGGAGGGACAAAGTACGGCTCAGCGACCACGGCGACGTTAATCGACCACTGCGCCATGCTCTGGAGCAACAGACTCTGAGCACAGGCGCAGTGGTTGATGTTCGCCTGGAGGAGGCGTAATGGGGCCATTATTGGCACTCCATTTCAGCCCCCTCCCGGGCCCCCTGTGAGGGCCCCGCTGCGGGAGTTGCAGCAGTGGCGGCAGCGGCGGCGGCAGCGGCGGCGGCGACGGTGGGGGTGGTGGTGGCGGCGGCGGAGGGCCTCCGCCTTCCCCTGCCCCTGGTCCTGGTGGGTTGGGCGCAGGCCTTGCTCCCAGCCCGGTGGTCGGCGGGCTTGCCAGCCGCCGCACATGCAGCGCAGTGCGGCGTGGCAGAGCAAGCCGCGGCCATGTGACCGGGCTGACTGCATCGGAAGCAGAGGCTGCTGCGGTCCACCTCCGAGGTGCATTGCACCGACACGTGGTGCCCCACGTGGCAGCGGAAGCACCTCAGAGGCCTGGGCTCCAGCAGCTTCACCTGCGCCGAAACCCACCCCACCAGGAGCCTACGACCCTCCACGATTTTCCTGGCCACCGTCACAGGGCAGCTTACCATGACGGTACGCATGCCCCTGTGGTCCGGACGTAGGGTGCCTGCCTTGACCAGCTCGGCAGGGCACCCCCCGGTCCTGGTGACGGCGGCCACCACCTCCTCCTCGGTGACCGAGTCGTCCAGACCCATGATGCGCAGGTCTGCGCATTTCACGGGCCTGGACACTCGGGCCTCGTCCGCATTTAGGGACGCTCTGAGCTTTTCAGCCAGAGCGTCAGCGGACGAGCCACTGTTCTCTCCAGCACTCGCGCCCCTGTCGCGGTGACCTTAAGCCGGAGGCTCCCGGTGATCCCGAGTTCTCCGAGATCCACCGTCGCTTTCGCCTTGGCCAGCACGTCGCGGTAGGACACGCCCCGCTTCTCCGCGTCCGGCTGTAGCGTTATAACTACAGCTGCGGTCTTTGGGGCGCGGAGCCTAGCCGCGACGCTACGTGCCTTTTGCTGGCGCTTCCGCTCAGCGCGCCTTGCCTTTTTGGCCACTTTCCTCCCCCTCTGCTTCTCGCCGACCACCTGCCACCCGGCTTCGGCCGCGACTGGGTTAGGGGGCGGCGGCTGGCCCGCCGCTGGCGCTGGCGGTTTTGCCGGCTTTGCCGCCGCCTTGCCCTTTTTTTGGGCCACCGCCTTGCCCGTCTTCTGGGCCACCGCCCCCTTAGCCGGCGCCGGTTTCGCCGGAGCCGGCTTCTCAGGGGCCAACACAGCCCTGCCGGAGGGCTGGCTGGACGGCCCCGATCTGGGGGCGGCAGCCGCGGCAGCATATGAGGCCGCCCTCGGGCCCGGGGGGGTCTTGTTAGCGGCCAGGGGGGGGCGCAGGACAATGCCCTCCAGGACGGAGAACCGCGCCTGGAAGGCAGCCAGCTCTTGGCGAACCAGGGCAAGCACCTGGTTCTCCACAGGCTGGCCTTGCCGCTGCTGGCCCCCCTTTTGGGCCGCCTCGCGGGAGCCGGTCTCGCGCAGTCCGGCCAGGTCTGCTCGGAGCTCCTCATTCTCCTTTTGGAGAAGCTCTGTAGCAGCCGTCAGGCGGGCGACCTCCGCCCGCAGTTTGGCCACCTCGCCCGACGGAGGCCTCGCGTAGGCGGCCTCCGCTGCCGCCAAAATGGAGGCGGAAGCTACAGGTATGGCCGCAAACTTGGTGGATGGCTTCATTTTATGGGCCACCACCTTTAATGCGACCTCCACCTCCGCCGCAAACCTGGACTTACGCTCCGCATCGGAGCCGCCAGTTGCATCCGCCTCGTCACCAGAGGTCGAAAGGGCCACCACGCGACCGGCCACCCCCGGTTGCCACCCCTCCTCAGCGAGCCGCGCCGCGCTCTGGGCCGCTGAGAGGCCCCGCCCCTTGCCCCGGATCCCACCACGCTTGCTGGTGGGGATCTTCCGGGCTGAGGCCAGCTCGCCCTCGGAGGACGACCCATGGTCGCCCTCCGGCCAGGACCGCTTGCGGAAGAACTTGCTGTTCTCCACAGCAGCAGTCCTGGTCCTCTCCCGGCGGGAGGAGCTCTCTGAGCCTCCCCCCGCACTCACATCGCTGGATGCGGCGTCGGCCTCCGACACCGCATCCCTCCTCTCCTCCCCATTGCCCTGCTCGGCAATGCTTTGTGTTTGTGTTTGTTTTTTAGTGATATTTTCCATACTTGAACCCACGAGTATGGGGGATCTAAAAAGTCCATCTGGGGTACCCCCTGTACCCAGATAAGCCTACGGGAATTTATTACCCGCCAGAGAGTCGGCTGGTACTCTGGCGGGGACACGCACTAACGACTGCTTCGCCCGTCAGCCATACATCCCCTCGCGGTGCGGCGCCGCTTGGGATTCGGGGTAACTTTTTATAGAGGTTTTCTACCTCGCGGTCCGGGCGGCCAAGCCAAGACCCTCGGTCCCGATCGAAGCCGCGAGACGTGATCCACGACACTCCAGTGTTGGGATTACGATATCGACGGGGACAGTGAAGGACGCAGTCCTCCACTGTCTGCTCGGCGGCAGGGTAAGTGCACACCGAGCCCGCCCTTGCTCCTCCACTGCGCCCTCTGCTTTTCAGAGGGTCGCGCGGAGGAACGCCCCATTGGTCCAGTCTGGACCCCACCATGTCAGAATATTGGCCACGACAGTAACATTCCCCGAGGAATAAGAATCTCTTCCCATTCATCGGGGAAGGATACTGCCGCGCCCAGGGTGCACCGTCCCAGCAGCCGCTGTTCCCTCCAGACGTATCGAGAGGGACCGGCAGCCACTGGGCCCACGAGGAGGTTTTCTGACCAAGCACCCCACCTTAAACATGCCCAACAATATTTATTTGATGTCAAGAGTGATGCTGACAATTAAATTGATTGATCGATTTTGATTCGGATTGACGGTTATTCGATAGCTTACTTATGTGATGTGTCAATTAAAGTGGTCTTATTGGACTTCTTGGATATGTTCATAATAAAATTATAATTCATGATTTCTTGGGACGATTCATGATTTATTGTGTGTCGTAATATTATTTATCAACGTCTTTTAAAAGCTACATAAAATACAGTATTTTTTACTAAGAGATGTTGTTATTGAAAATCACGAAGTACAGTCGTGTATTAGGTAGTTAGGTACCTAGAGGATACCTAGATTGCCTTGAAGATTCTAGGTTTATTTGTGAACTCGCTGTTGTGCTTATAGTATTTACATATTTATGGATGAACAGAATAGAATAGAATAATAATTTATTGTTATTGTAGGTGGTTCACAAATAAAGAAGGCTTTGAATTATTTGTCCTGCGAAATTTAAGTAAGCTATCAATGTTGTGTTGATGGTGAAGATTGAAACTTTGAAGACTTCTTCTCTTGATCTTGATCTTGGAAACTTGACGCTTTAGAAGACTTATTCGCATACAAACCTGGTTTGTATATCATCTCTATTGATAATTTATACAGGTTTTAAGTGTGGCCGTTATTTTGAAAATAAAACAAAATGGCGGATGTTAGGCAGGCCACGCTTTATACAAAAATCTTACAACTCCTTTTAAAAAGTATCTCTACAATACAGGGTGGAAGGGCTGTTTTTTTTAAATAATGGGTGAATAATTTCTTTGTGAGGGGGCTCAGAATGATGTACTGAATACGTGGTAACCGTTTTCGCGTCGGTGTTCCTGCCACCTCGGATTCATAGAACAACTTAAAATTGAAAATACTCGCTTTGCACGTTATATTTACTTAGTTTTAAGACATTATCCATATCTTTGGATGATACTCACAGGTTATACCTAGTGCTTGTCAAAAAATGCTATACGACAGTATGACCGATTAAAAAATTGCGCTTTTCTACTAAGGCCTTTGGTTCTACCTGCCAGCGGTTATGGTTATTCTTATTACTATTATAGTACTACAACAATTTTACAAAGTAAACGATGCATTGTGTAGTTGTACTATTCAATGAGGAAAATCATTACATAAACTACGTTTTTCGTTATTCTGGTCATTCAAGTAAGCGGTTATTATGGAGTAGTAAACAAGTTTCCGTAAATGTACGTAGGTTTACCTTGATCTAATAGAGTAGGTATATATTATATATTATAATAATATATATAGGTAGTTAAACGTAAGTAGATATCTCTATCCGTCGCGAAGGGCAAGAGCTTTGCTGAGGCTAGTTATGTGATAACTTATGTATATTGTTAGCATTATATACTGTGAAGCCCTTGACTAAATAATAACATTTTCAGGTTAAGCCGCGCTTGCCTAGGTTGGTCTGTGGATGGGTGGCCGCCCATTACATACCAAGTTTCCTCCGTGTTTGAAATACCGTTGAGCCGTTGGTCCCGGCCGTCATTTGTAGATCTTTGACAGTCGTTACAGGTAATCAGTGGCTCGAACAAAAGTCTGACAACCAGTCTTACCAAGGGGTAATGAGGTACCTATGGTATTACCGAGTGCTTAGGTACTTATTACTTGGGTTGTGGAGGTCAGAAGGGCAGTCGTTCCATGTAAAATACTGGTATTCAGCTTCATCCGGTTAGACTGGAAGCCGACCCCGACATAAGTAGTTGAGAAAAGGCTAGGCAGATGATGATGACTTATATTGTATATATTTTTTTTTGCTCTTCCATCATAGTTATCGCTGATATCACTTTGTTGCACCCTCGGAAGTTTTTTCACTCTACATAGAGGTGACTGAATATTTTTGTTTAGAGTGAACGCCATGTTCTTTTTCTTACCGGACTGTAACCGACTTTGACATTTTAAATAAGATACTTTTAAATTAAATTCTTAGATAATAGGTATGCGTAAATATTGCGTAATATACTTGGCCCCGTTTTAATTATAATTATCCTTTTTAATTTACGGTCATATAGTCACTTGGCCGTATTTATTTTCAACTATGTAAAATGCACTCATATATCATAACCATTGCTTTTTTTTAACGGACTCGAATTCAGCCCAGACAGGGTCTTTAGTCTTCGTGATCATTCTGGTGCTAAATATTTAAATAGTAATAAAGATAACTAACACAAATGTATCAAAAAAAAATCTTTGTGACCGTTTTAAGTTGATACTTAACACGTTCAGGTACACGTAGAAGTGGCAAATTTATTTCGGATAGGTACACGTGAAGTGACATTGCCAATGATTTTTGTTATTTTCAAGATAAGCTGGAAACTGGCAGTTTCGTCACAACGGTAATGTTTTCCCCATTATTTTAGTGTATCCGTGTAAATATCTATTTAAATTAATTGTAAATTTTGATGTATAGTTTAGTATTTTAAATATATTTACAGCATTTTGATAAATATATTTTCAGATATACACCTACCACTGCTTGTCTCTGCATCACCCAAAGGTTGACTGGCAGAAAATGCCTATGGCATTAAGTCCGCCTCTGTACTTTGTGCTTGAAGTGTTAAATAAATAAATAAATAAGTATCAAGGAATAATTATAAAGATATATCAAGGAATAATTCTCAAAATAATTACCAAGGAATAATTATCAAGATAATTATCACCGAATAGTTATCAAGATAATTATCACTTCCAACCCCGGTGTTAAGCTATATCGCTACTTATTACTGTAAATATGTAGAAGAACACTTCAAGGTTTACTATAGATTCATTTTCTGAATATTTCTGTTTTTATCATTATATAAGAAGCATAGGAAGTAAACTGTAGGTACCTTTAGATCTCAAAGTGTAATATTTATTTTTTGCAAAACATTCTTAGGTGTTTTTTCGGTAGGTTCAACATAAACGGCTGATTGTTTCAAGCAGTAATTGAAAAAAAAAACATTGAGCAAAAAAAAATATTGACTTGCGTACCGATTTGTTTTATTTTACGGAAATTGGTGAATTGGGTATTCTGCTGTTAAGGCACTGTTCAGCCTTTTATTTGAATTACGCCACCTCACGAATTTCGTGGTGCATATAATTTTCAACAGTATTAGCGCATCAAGGCACGAATTGATAAATCAAAGACTGCTATCCTCATATTCCTGCCCTTGTCCCATGTTACTTGGGGTCGGCGCAACACGTTTTTTCTTTCATTCTCCTCTGTCAACTGTCACGCAGTCATTTACTCCTTTTTCTTTCATGTCATTCCTCACACAATCCATCCATCGTTTCCTTAGTCTTCTTCCACCTCTCCATCCATCAACAATCAAAGAATGCTATCATGGACGCTTAAATATGCTCTTTAGATAGAGGAGGCCTGTCGTCCATCAGTGGCTGATTATGAGACATGCATCTAATTCATTTATTTAATACTGTAGTCAACTTTCAGTACCTACACAATCAAGTATTTAAATCGACCTTCACATCTTAATTTAAACTTTCTTTCAAAAAAATCTCATCATATCTTAGTCAGATTTCGAAATAGACTATTTCATTGAATGTGCGTTGGAAACGCCTTTTTAAAATTTTATAGGATCGAAATGTTAAGATGTTGTAATTAAGATGTCGTTGGCCAATACTAAGCCATCACAGTCTCCACTTACGGGTGCCTCAAGATGATCTCCTTTGTAACTGGTTTGCATTTATATTGGTTAACTTTAACTAACCTGAAGGTCTACACAAACTGACATTCTTTGTGGTGCAAACATAAATTTATCATCGCTACCTAATTAAAACAAAAAATCTAAAATCAAAAGTGTTATTATTAACACTGAAAACGGGATGTTTACCATGTGTACCTACTATTAGTTTTGAGTTCCCGATATTTCGGTGCTGTTGCAAGCATGATCACGGATAGGTATCCGTTTATTCGTGGTAAATATTCCGTTTTCAATGAACTGTTTGTGACCATGTCCGTTTAAAAACATAAATCTCATGTTTCGTACAAAAGTACAATACCTATAAGGGTAAAATGTATGGAACAGTTGATATAAAAAAAAAATCACCTGTGATTAATTCCTCTGTTTTTTCTCTTTCCATTTCAGGTAAGTATATTTTTCTTCTTCTGCAAAAAATTCAACTCAAAGACCTCTTCAATAACGGTAGATAATGAACTTAGCCGTAGCAAGAACCCGGTATCAGCTCTATAATATCAAGGCCGATGCGTGTCATTTCCATACTCGTGCATTTAGTGCCAAATTAGATAATCGATTATACATAATTATTGGTTGATGGCATTTGCTACGCAACATTCTATGCAGAAATAGACCTTGTACATTTCTGCATAGAATGTTGCGTCAGACTGTGTAAAAATACTCGATAATGCAAGATTTGGAAATAAATAAGAACCGGCCAAGTGAGGCAGTACTCACACGCACACAGGGTTCAGTAGCACCAAACAAAACAAACCCTTCGGGGATTGCAGACGTGATGAATTTTTGGAACGAAGTTCCTTAATGGCGCGTTGCGAAAGGAGGCTAGACGGAAAAAATTCAGACGAAAAGTGTGTACGACACTTTTACCCGACTGCGCGACGCAAAGGAGGGTAATGTGTTTTTGCTATAGTAAGCTATTGTAAGCCGTGCGGCGTGCGCATGTTATAGAAAGCAAGCCAGATATTTTCATTTCGTCTTTGGTCTGTGGATGGGTGAGCAAGGTTAAGCAACGCCTGCCCAGGTCTGCCTGTGGATGGGTGATCCAAGTTAAGCAACGGTTGCCGAGGTCTGTCTGTGGATGGGTGGTGATGATGATGATGATGGCGATGATGACGATGATGATGATGACGATGATGGCGATGATGATGATGATGATGATGATGTTGACGATGATGGCGATGATGATGATGATGATGATGACGACGATGATGATGATGATGGCGATGATGACGATGATGATGATGATGACGATGATGCTGATGATGACGATGATGATGATGATGATGATAGTGGTGGTGGTGGTGGTGGTGGTGGTGGTGGTGGTGGTGGTGGTGGTGGTTTTTTTTTTACAATTCCTTCACTACTTAATCGAAAGGAACTTCGTTCCATCCGGGTGTCCCTTGACACCTCTCTATTTTTTTTAATATTACCTATTCATTATCTTCCTGCCCTTGTCCCATGTTATTTGGGGTCGGCGCAACACGTTTTTTTCTTCCATTCTCCTCTGTCAATCGTCACGCTATCATTTACTCCTTTTTCCTTCATATCTTATTATCTTCATAGTCTTTTCTTTGGTCTTCCTTTCGAACCATCAACATTTATATTCATTACTCTTTCATTAATATTATCTATTTTAATGTAAATAAATATTAGAGTTTATAACTAATAAACTATAAACTTGGCATAAGATAAGATAAGATAATTTATTTGCTCCAAACATGTGTACACAATGTACACATACAATATTAAAAAGTGCATGCAGGATAAAATTGAAGAAAATTGGTTCAGACATGTTTGCCACATACTATGGCGTGCAAATGTTTAGCAAAAATATTGTGATTTTTAAAATATCATTTCAATTCGAGAGGTCTATTTAACAACAAAAAAAATAACAAATGGGAAAATTAAACATTGCAAAAATAAAATCATCATTTAAACTATGTCTATAAAATTAGCAACTAGTAAATAAATGTCAAAATGATACATGCCAAAAGTGAAAAAATAAAAATCATAATTAAAAAATAAGCAAATAAATCAATAAATGTCAAACTATACACAGTAATGTCAAAAGTTATTAATAAAATTATAATTAAATCTATGTCACAGTAAATGGTTCTGACAGAAATTCATTAAATATCTCGATTAAACCATTCAACATATTTTAAGTATAAATAATTTTGTATTGTATTGTATAACGAGCTGGTGTCATAAATAGTTTTATGTATGTATCATTCTTTAATTTGCTTACTTCACATAATTTTCTCTAAAGTTCTGTTTACTAAAGCAGTTATTCACGAATAACTACTGGTAACACGTTGACGACCGGTACAACCGGTCGGTGTGGTGAGTAACTTACAAGATTATATAACAGATTATATATTTACTGCCAGTTTTAAGATCGCGTACAGGTAATGATGTGCTATGCTAGTTTAGGTAGCTTTGGAAGCGATATTATTTTATCGTTTGGCCTGATTTATTGTCTAAGTAATACTGAGGCCATAATAAGAGCGCGCGGTGTAATAACGTCGATTTTAATATAAAAAATACTCGTTTCACGTATAGGTGTGATCGAGGTCAAATGCAGGCCCATTTTGTAATAAAAAAAATAGATAAAATTTTCATAATTTTAAGAATTTATTCATGTCCATGGATGATGCTTGTTACAAACAATTAAACTAAAATTCTTTATGTAGGTACGTAGGATAAAAGTATTGTCGACTCAAATATCGACTTATTTATGTTACGTGCGGTTACGTTTACACGGCACATTCGTGTTAGGGCCTGTGGTGGCCTACCATGACGTCTTAAAGCAGGAGTAATTCCAATGTGGGAAAGATATGGCGCTAGACGACCTGTATAGCTCTGTCTCTTTCCCACACTGGAATTACTCCTGCTTTAAGAAGTCATAGTATTCCCCCTGATCGTTTTATTTGGTACCACTGGGAATTTATAAGCATTTTATATTGCGATTTTATCATTTCATGTGTTAAGAATTTTATTAAGATTAACGAATAGTTTTTCCAAAGCGATGAAACGTCGCTATTCTATCACTGTGCTATTAAGCTGCTCTTGCATTTCTCATATATCTAAAACGTAACTCTTAATTATGAGATTTTTGCTTGCCATACTTTAAAATTTGATCGATTAGTTTAGTAGGTAACCAGGGTAACAGATTTAATTATAATGTGCCTATTTTTAAAGCAATTATCGTAAGTAAATACCCAGAAGCAATACCTTCAGTGAGGATAAACGGTATACCCCTTGTGAGGGTAGACCGATTCAAATATCTGGGTCACTTATTGACCACTGACCTCAAACACGATGAAGATATTGATAGGGAGCGGAGGGCGCTGTGTGTGAGAGCTAACATGTTTTACACTTGTAGTCTGTGGGCTCATTATACTAAAAAATCATACGGCGCCCTTCGCGTCCAGTATAATAACGCATTCAGGGTGCTGATGGGGTTGCCCCGATACCTACTGCAGCGTATCGGGGATGTTTGCTGAAGCCCACGTGGACAGTTTTTACGTAGTGATGCGGAAACGGTGCGCATCCTTGGTCCGTAGGGTGCGGGGCAGCGTCAACGGCATCCTGTCTATGGTAGCAAGTAGGCTTGACTGTGAGGTTGTGAACCACTGCTGCAAGGTTTCAGCTGGGCCTGTCACCTTGCGGCAATGATGTCACAATCTGATTCTGTGTTTGATTTTGTTTTTGTCTTGTGTGTATTAGTAACATAGTTTGTAAGTACTTTGTTACTAACACTATCAGTCTGGTTGCTCGAAATAAATGATGATTATTATTATTTATTTATTTCATTTTGCATCAGATTGCATAAAAAAGATAGACGAAGTGTCTATGTCTGACAAATATTCAAAATTAAAACTACAAAATTTAAGTTAAATCAATTATTTTAAAGTAGGTTCACCCTACCAACAGATACAAATTTAATAGACTCGAATTCACTTTCGAAGGCTTATCGATGTAAAAAGAAAACTGATTTGTCCAGTCGACCTGTATATTATCGCCATCTATGTTTACAGTAGGGAAACAAAATATGCATACAGTTTCAATTAAGTTATACTAGATGGCGCTAGTTGTTAGATCCGAACGATACGACAGTTTGCATTTTGAGCTAATGTGTGATACACACCCTGCCAATACTGCAACTCATAATTATAATATTATGATGTATATTGAAAACCTTGACGTTCGATGTCTGTACTCGAATTAATGATATAAGGTATATTAGGCGTAATTATCAAACTTTCGAACATCTACTCGTAACATTGAAACTTTGGTTTGTTAAAACTTTTCTCATGTAAATATGTTACATAATATTATTTTCTCTTACAACTTAATTATCAGCTAATAAGTATATGAAAGCCCAAAATTCAGGTAAACTTCAAGTCCTTAGTTGTTGTTCAAGAATGATTATATATGTTTCGAACATGTTCGAGTTTAGATAATGTATGGTAGCTGTTAACTATGACTGTATTCATTATAATAAGTTTGTATGGAAGTATGTGAAACAGGTGTATTGTATAACTTCCGCCATATTAGTATTAGTTAATTTTGCTGTATTTTATATTTTTTAAGTTGGTAAGTATAAAAAGGCCGTCTGCTATATAAATAGGATACTCATTTTTGCCAATGGTTAGGTTCAGAAACTTGGAGAAGGGTAAGAGATTACTGATCAGAGTCCGAATACAGTAATGTTACTTCATCATCTGCCTAGCCTTTTCCCAACTATGTTGGGGTCGGCTTCCAGTCTAACCAACCGGATACAGCTGAATACCAGTATTTTACATGGAGCGACTGCCTATCTGACCTCCACAACCCAGCTAGCACTGGGTAACACGATTACCCTTTGGTAAGACTGGTTGTCAGACTTTCGAGCCACTGACTACCTGTAACGACTGTCAAAGATCTACAAATGACAGCCGGGACCAACGGCTTAACGTGCTTTCCGAGGCACGGAGGAAACTCGGTATGTAATGGGTGATCACCCATCCACAGACCAACCTAGGCAGGCTCGGCTTAACCTCGAACCGATCTGGCTGGTATTATTTAGCCACGAGCTCCTCCAAATACAGTAATGTTACTTGGTGGCCGAAATAACATAACATATTTCCGGCCTGTAATCTTCGAAGGGTTAGGCAGAAGTGTACCTAATAGTATACTTAAATTTCGCCACTTATGTTTAAGGCTCGGCTCGCTCTTATTACATGGTAATAGGGGGCGAGCCGATTGCCATCAAGCACAAATCCAGACGTCATGGCTGCTACTGAGAAATTCCTGATGGGAAAACCCAATAACAATTTCGCCGAATCGGGAAGCGAACACAGGACCTCATGCTCAGCAGCCGCGATTGCGACCACTAGACCAGCAGAAATAAGTTTCTTTATGTCCAAGTTGTGTAAAGTTTTAGGGTGCTCTTAGATTGCCAAGATTTCTATTCAATTCTATGATAACTTTGCAATTTGATGGTCGTCTTGTAAGTCCTGTAACCAGGGACCGTGTTACCCGTATAGGGGTTTTAATTGGGTTATTTTTTAGGATTAGGTAAAAAGGAGATGGCCAGTTTTGGGCCAAAGTATGTACAGAAACGATATGTATATTAAAAAAGACTAGATTTTTTACTGATTAAAAATAACATGTAACAATAATAACTTTCTACCGGAATGAGCTAAAAATTATAATTTGAAATATGGTTTTAAATTGAATGTAGTTCTAAAACTAGCTCCGTAAACAAGCTGTCAGGTCATTACGAGTTCGTTCTAAAACTAGTAGTTCTAAAGAAGTTACTAAAAAAACGATATCTATTTTGTTTTAGCATTGGTCATGAACATTATAATCATTTATAAAAGAAAAAAGGACAGATTCAGATTCAGATTCAGATTCATTTATTTGCCTGAAATATGGTATTTTACAGATTTTATCACATAGGTACACAATAGTTCTTCATATTCCGCCTACTTATTCGGCATGCAAATTTTGTGGCAATAACAATGCTTCTAATTTATTCAATCTAAACAAAATAATTAAATTCCAATGTCAAAACAAAACAGTACTAAATTAAAAATTGTCCAGATATAAAATTACAAATATTAAAGACCAATGATTAAATTACAAATTTTCGAAATATCAACCAAAGAAATTACATTACAAATGTCAATAGCTTAAAACTCAAATGTCCAAAAAAAAAAAAAAAAGTACTAAAACTAAACTAACTAACTAAATCAAGAATTGTCTACATATCAAATTACAAATGTCAAAGAAAAATAATTAAATTACAAATGTCAATAGCTTAAAAATCGAACGTCTACATATCAAATTACAAATGTCAAAGAAAAATAATTCAATTACAAATGTCAATAGCTTAAAATAAGAATGTCAAATTTTATTTTCATGTCATGCAACTTTCCCATTTGTCCTATAATTCATAAATTCCTTAACCGTGTAAAAACAGTTTCCGATTAGCCATGCTCTGAGATGCTTTTGAAATAAGCTGGTTCGCAGTTCTCTAATAACCTTCGGTATATTATTAAATATCTGTATTGCCATTCGACTAGTGTTTTTATGGCAGTACGCTGTTCGACATCTTGGCATTGCCAATTTTGTTGGATCCCTTGACATTTTGCCCGCCTTATAAACATTAACACTATCGGCTGTACTGAATAGGTGAGGATGTTTTTTTACAAATACTCCCATTTCCAGTATGTATAAACAAGCTAATGTTAAAAGTTTTTGTTTCTTAAAAATAGGTCTGCACGATTCTAATGGGTCTGCACCAAACACAGCTCGTAAACACTTTTTTTGCACAATAAATGCCTTATTGCTGTCAGGGGAATTACCCCACATGATTAAGCCATATCTTAGCACAGATGTGACATATCCATGATAAGCTAATAGCGCGGCATTACGTCCTACAGTTTTCCTGAGATTTCTTAGTGCAAATGCAAAACTGTTTAGCCTATTACATACATTTTCAATATGTTTTTTCCAATTACAATTTTTGTCAATAATTATGCCTAAAAATTTCGTATGGTCAACTTCTTCAATTTCATTATTACATCCAATAATTTTCATAGCTTCATTTGTCATTTTATAATTAGAGAAATTAATATATTTTGTTTTGGAAACGTTCACACATAAATTATTTTGTTCAAGCCATTCTATTATAGCTTCTACGGCAGCATTAATTTTATCCTCAAATTGTTCATTTTTATTATCGTTATTTATTATTAATGAGATGTCGTCTGCAAACAACACACACTTATTCTTCGTTACTGTTGGCAAATCATTTATGTATAGAAGAAAAAGCAATGGCCCCAAAATGCTACCTTGAGGCACGCCATACGTATTGGTCCTGTATTGAGATTTATACTTTATCTCTTCTCTTTCTTTATTAATGCCTAAGATTTCAACCCGTTGTTGCCTATTAGTTAGATAATCTTTTAGCCAATTTAACGCTTTTCCTCTTATCCCGTAACTCGCACATTTTTCTAACAGTATGTCATGTTTTACAAAGTCAAATGCTTTACTCATGTCGAAAAATATTGCAGTGACCGGTATCTTCTTACATTTGATGAAATTATTGTTGTTTTAGTAATAGTTATTTATCTAACAATAACATCGTTCAAAATCGTGTATCGGTTGACTGTTTCAAAACGAAAAAATATCGATGTTTGTCAAAATGTCAATGTCACGTCACTCCCGTCAAGTCCCGTCATCCGTTTTCGTACTCGTGCGGATGTGCTTATTATTCGATTTCTGCTATTTTTCTGACGACTTTGGATTGATTTTACGGACTTGGACACCGATTGCTTATCGACTGGATAATGGTGAATTGCGTGAGTTGTGGTATCCCTACTGATCGTAGCCACGCTACTGGAAGTGTGCCTTTACATGATGACGCAGTTCTTTCCATAATAAGGGCAAGGACTGT
The DNA here is from genome assembly GCA_950022335.1 of Eurois occulta. NCBI lineage: Eukaryota > Metazoa > Arthropoda > Insecta > Lepidoptera > Noctuidae > Eurois > Eurois occulta. Next base: position 13,255,831 of record OX465498.1, on the reverse strand, counting down.
CGTCAAACAGTGGCAAGGTACCAAAATACCATCACACCTCCTGCACCATTCCTGTATGATATATTAATTGAGTATGAAAATGAAGACGAATAAAATATTGAAAAAATAACTTGTTTTTATTTTACCTACCTAATTCCTTTTTTGTGCTATGCAATAATATGCTAATAGTAACATACAAATATGTTTACAAACAATTAAATCAATGTGTTTATTTGATTATGGTATTTACAATACATTTTGGCGTTTTATAGATACAATTCTTACCATCTGCCGCATAACCTAACCTAGTGACCCAAAAACTTATTTTCTTCCTAATTCCCATAGAATTAAAAAAAAAATCTTTCTGATATGAATATGTTTGTGTTTTATCTATTAAATAATACATACATGATTACTGTTCATATTTGGCCCAACGATGTATGGATTTCTGGCGATCTCCTTTAGAGTAAATGTTAACCCGTCTGATATAATTAATCAGCCTATAATAACCGGCTCACGCACCGAGTTAATTTTTAGGGTTCCGTAGCTGAATGGGAAAAAACGGAACCCTTATAGATTAGTCATGTCTGTCTGTCTGTCGGTATGTCAGAGCCACTTTATTCCGAAACTAATAGGACTACACAAGTACACAGTTGAAACTTGGTAGGCAGATGTATTCTGTGAACCGCTTTACGATTTTATATTTAAAAAAATTAAAAGATTAATGCCCCCCTCCCCCCCCTTAATCTTTTAATTTTTTCCCCATACATGGAACTGAAACTAAAAAAATATTCATTAAACATAAACGTGCGGGATGTGTCTTTAAAAATGACATTAAGGTTCCTAAAACTATTTTTTCTCAGTCAAAGTAAGAGGAGGAAAATTCTGAAAAAAGTGCAGGATTGTAGAACGTTAAAAAACTTAATTTGAATAAGATTTGATGTTTAGTTTTAAACATAAAAAAAAATAAAGGAAAATTCTGAAAAAAGTGCAGGATTGTAGAACGTTAAAAAACTTAATTTGAATAAGATTTGATGTTTAGTTTTTGAGATAAGGGAAACAAATTTAGTTTTGCTGTTGAATGTTATACAATACAACATAAGAATGAGCCTTCAAAATATTAATGTTATAATGTTTGGTGCTACGGAACCCTGTATGCGTGTGAGTACGACTCGCACTTGGCCAGTTTTGTACAAAAAATATGCAAGAAAGTGACGGAGTTAGTCCGCGCTCGGTGCTTAAAAAATAACTAACAATAGACTAAAAATAACAATCCATTTTAATTTAAAACCTTATTCACTAAACCAAACACCCATTCATCATAGTTCATCCCGTGCCTCAGCACCAACGACTCCATCAACCGCCATCTTGGAATACTTCTCCAGAAAGTTTTGCCAGAACTTCTTCCTCTCTCCAAGAGGGTTGGTCTTCATGCGGAGTTGCTTCGAGATGTGGAGGTAGTCGGTGTCAGGGTCATTGCTTATCGGCTTCCAGGTGAAGCCTTTTAGTATTGCGTCGTCTTTGGAAGGTGTGGGGTTCCTGAAATTACAGTTTATCTATTGAATAGTTGGTATGCCTCGTTAGTTAGATTCCGGGGTCGGGTAAATTGTTTACAAGGTTTTTCTATCAGGTATTTGTCAGTAGCAGCCGCGGAGTCTAGATTTGTGCTCGGTTGATTGCAATAAGCTCGTCACCTACTACATGGGACTTAAACATAACTGGCGAAATGTAGGTGTACTACTAGGTACACCTCTGCCTAACCCTTCGGGGATTAGGCGTGATGTTATGATGTTGTAAGTACAGGGTATTGTGTGGCTGTCGATGTTGCACAGTTTTTTCTGGTCGAAGCTAATTTGGCTTAAGTAATTATGGGAGTCAGACGACAATGAGATTTCGTGGCTAAATAACAGCCACTCGAATCGATCTTCAGTTTAAGCTGTGCTTGCCTAGGTTGGTCCATGGATGGGTGACCACCGAGTTTCCTACGTGTCTCGGAAATCACGCTAAGTCTCGGCCGGTCTCGGCTATCATTTGTAGATCTTTGACAGTCGTTACAGGTAGGGTTTTCGTATTACCTAGTACTGGGCTGTGGAGGACTGGAGGTTACATAGGCAGTCGCTCCATGTAAAATTCAACTGCATCCTTCATGAAAAAAGGCTAAGCAGATTATGATGCGACAATGAAGGGCAAAGTGGAATGAGGGATGGCTCTACTTTGTTATTTCCTGTTGAAGTAGGTAAGTTGTTTCGCTTATTTCATCGATTTTATTATCCGAAATTTATTTTCGTGGTTTAATTAAAATGGAAATTGAATATATGGCTGTGTTTCGATCAAAGTTTTTGTAAGAGACTGATATTGACGTGTAGTAAAATTGTAAAGGTAATTTTATTTTATGTGGGACGTGGCATATTTTGAGTTTATTTAAAGTAATGGCTCTTTTACATAACGACATTTGCGTTACCTGCTGCTTGTGATTTAACAGAGTCAACATCCAATAAATACAGACTGAATAAACCTCAATAATGGTTTATTTTCTCAATAAAAAGCAGGTGCTCATCCACTATTACTTACTCCCTGAACACAAATGGAGAAAGAAGACGTAAAATTATGATGATGACAACATGACATTACGCCTCTAATTCCTGAAGGGTTAGGCTGAGGTGTACCCAATAGTACACCCACATTGCGCTGGTTACATTTAATAGAAGGCTAGCCTATTGCCACAAATCTAGACTCCGTGCAGACTGCTACTGAGAAATTATTGATGGAAAAACCCAACAACACTGTCCGGGAATTGAACCCAGGACTTCATGTTCAACAGTAGCGCTTGCATCCACTAGACCAACGAGGCAGTCAACGACAACGGCAAAGAGGTATGATGATGATGATGATGATGATGATACATAATTAAACATACCTTGTTTTAGCAAAATTGCTCCACAGACGTACCATCTTCTTCATCACTTTGACCTCATTCTGTTCACTAGGCAAGTTCAGAATCTGATCATAACTCTTTTTGATACGAGAGCAAACTTGCAAGTAGCATAATTCATCACCGATGGTAGCTCCATGGTGCCCCATGCTTGACCGTGCCCTGGACATCATCAACTGGCTGTTTTCATTCCATTGTCCTCTGAAGTCAAAGACATAGTAGAAAACATCAGATGACAGATCTCCTACTAGTTTGTAAGCAGCTAAATCTACAGCATAGTTCTCTAAGACGTCTCCCATGTACACAGCATACTCCAGAATATTTCCGTAGTGAAGCGATTTATCCTCGAAATAGAAATTGACAATATCCTTCCCAGCTTCCTGGTATTTAGAACTTTCGTGTTCGAATCTAAAGTTGGTCCTTATCGGAAGCTTTACTATGTTCTTTTCTATAGCACCAGTTACAAGTTTTGGTTCGAATATTAATTGAGATACTGTGTCTAGACCTTCTCGAGAATTGTAACCTATTATAATAGGAACGTCATTGACCACTTTTCCGTTTTCTGGTAAAGTTGTTAGGACTGCATCATCGGTTTCATCTTCAATAGTCGGAGCGAAAGGAAAGGAACTTATCTGATATTTGTCGATCGAATCAGAATCTATGGTATCAACTTCAGCGAGTAGAATTTTTTCAGCGTCCACTTTCTGTAACTCCGACAAAAGCTCTTCACTATCTGCTGCTGTAATATTTAAAGCTCCACCGAGTTGGAATGCCTTCTTCTTAAGATCTTTTGAGAAATACATGGCTTCCAAAGACGTTCCACTTTGAAGGATTGCACCGGAGAATAGACCCTTGGCTTTTTCTGAATACAGTAGTATATCAGCTAGGGCAGCTCCACCACGACTTCCCATCAATGTTACTTTAGAAGGATCACCACCGAACTGTTCTATATTATCCTTAATCCATTGCAGTCCTAAAATGTAGTCCCTCAATCCATTATTGCCTTTAATAACACCATCTTCAGTGGTCAAGTAACCGAGAATGGCTAGACGATGGCTGATCGTGACGACGATAACACCTTCTTCTACTAAGAAGTCAGGTGAATAGGTATCGGTGCCATTGAACCAGGTTCTGAATTGGTCGTTGTAATCGAAAACAATGACGGGGGCATTTCCTTTGATGTCGGGTGTGAAGACGCTAACGAAGAGACAGTCTTCGGAGCCCGAGATACCAAATGGCTCTTTGTTCCGCATGCTGGAGCTGAACTGCATACATGTTGGTTTGGTCTCAAAGGCTTCCAGGTTGCCATTCCAACCATTGTGCGGTTTTGGAGGCTGAAATAATAGTATAACAGAATTTTATTAGAATATTTTGTATTTTTACATTGGTTATAGTTTACCACTTTGGAGATAGAAAAGGACCATAACAAATTGAAACAAATTCACGATTCTGAGCGAGAGCGTTTAAGAAGAAAGAGGTAAACAACTGCTTTTTCACTCAATTATACTTAAATATACACTTATCTTTATAAAACTGTACCATTCGTTAAAATCAACTCACAAAATCTTTTCCACTACTGTAACAATTAAATCCTTGGATAAACCCCAAAGCTTTTCCGTTTTTACGTTCCGTTTTAACTATAAATCTAAGAGAGTCGTTCAAATATTTAAGTGTTTTCACAGGTTCGGTTACCCCGAATAATTTGTGAATACCCTACGGGCTTCGGCCTTACCTGAAATCTTAATTCTGCCGTCGGTGTTTCCGCAAAAGGTATTCCTTTGAATGTATAAAAATCTTGCTTTTTGACTATAGTTTTTTCTACTTTACCTACAACAACACCTTGTTTTAAACTAATTTCGACCGTTTCATCACAGAAACACTGGTTAATTATGAAAAATGTAAGCAAAAATGTTAACGTTTTCATTTTTATTTTTAATTTATTATTTTTATCGATTTAGGTATTATTGTCAGTATAATATAATATTAGCACATTGTGTTTGATACCGACTAGTTTACTAAGACTAAAGAGATAAAGAAAGGAATACGTGTTCTTTGCCATTATCTTTTGTTGATAATTAATTATCCAAAACCCTGTTATCTGGGATTTTCCTTATATTCGGTTTACCTGATTATTCGGCGTCTATTTTTAATGTAGCCGGCTATATTTGAAGGTCGCTCTATCGTTTTCATTCATTTTGATTAACGATCGTGAACTTACACCTGAATTACCACGTTTTGCAAACCTGCCTTCATCCCAATTTATTTGGGGTCGGCGCAGCATGTCTTCTTCTTCTATTCTTCTCTATTATTCGTCATCTCATCCAACACCTCCTTTCTTGCCATAACATCCTTTACATAGTCCATCCATCGTTTCTTGGGTCTTCCGCTGCTATTAAAACCATCCTCCACATTCATACTCAAAACTTTCCTCACTGCATTGTAAACTAGTTGGTGATTGTAAATTAAATGTAGACTAGTTTTAATACTGCCTATGCCCGTTTCTGCTGTTGCTTTTATGTCACCCATACGAACAGGAACAACCATGAGGAGATAGAGCTTGGCCTATTAAATCCAATGTTTCAAGTACAAAGGTACTACCGACTTACCGAGTTCACTGACGGTCGATCACTATTCAACCTTATTACTTAGGGCAGAGATCATGACGGGAAGTAAGTTGAACCGAATATAGTTTGAAAAAGACTATGATGGCAGGTGATGAACACCTACTAGCAATAAAAACGTGTTGAATGATTTTTTGGTTACGAATCTTCGTAATTATTATAATACTTCTCAGTAAGGGTACTAAATGATAAATGGCAAGTAACACTTAAAAATAATTTATTTCTAAAACAATTTACTAAATAAAAACAATTCCACTTGTAAATCATTATAGTTCATCCTTCACATCTTTGACAACTCCATCGACTGCCATAGCCTTGTACTTCGCGAGGAAGTCGTCCCAGAACTTGACCCTGTCTTCGTGGAGGTTCTTCTTCATTTGCAGCTCATCGCTGATGACCAGGCAGTCCTTGTTCTCCTTGGTAGCGGGGGTCCAGGTGAAGTCACTGCCTTCAGGTGTGGGGTTGCTGAGAACAAAGAAATATCGAGTTTTTGTATTGCTGGGATATGGAGGTGGGACTTAATGATGATGATGACCAATTCAAAAATAAACTTATTTTATGACTCTCAGTGATTATACGGTTTATAACTTAACTTTGCAGTGTTGAAAACATTATTCGTTGTTTGAATTTTGACATATTTTTTTTATAATTATGTATTATTTTATAGCATTACAAATTGTAATAGTAGACTAGTTCTAGTAGTACTTTGTAAATTTTAGCAGAGAAATTTTCTATTAGCCTATTCTATCCCACTGCTGGGCAAAGGCCTCCCCCATTCCTCTCGACATCTCCCGGTGTTTTGCCTTGCCAGAGACATTAAATAATCAATATTTATAAGAAGTAAAGGAAAACCTAATAGATATATTAAAGCAATCTCTTGTTTTTCTGTTCAAACTTACCCAGATTTGGCGAAGTTTGTCCATAACTTAACCATGTATCTAATAACTTTCAGTTCTTCAGAGTCTCCATCTTCCAAAACTTTCTTATAAAGCTTCTTAATTGGTTTGCAAACGAAGAGGTAGCAAAGTTCATCTCCAGAAGCCGCTCCCCATGTTCCTTCCATGGTCAGAGCACTGTCGACTACCTGATTCTTTCTCATATTAAGTTCTCCGCTATAATCAAATGTGTAGTAATAAACAGACGAACTAGACTCGTTCACATACTTCCTCACTGCATAATCTATGGGGTAGAAACTCAACACATCAGCAGTATAAGTCAGATATTCTCCAGGTTTACTTATCTTCACATAACCTTCATCAAAATAGAATTCTTTCACTTCGTCGATTGCATGGAAGTAGATATTCGAGTTCAATTCGAAATGGAAATCAGCTCTAACAGGAATTACCATGAGGAAGTCTCTATCAGCGAATGTGAGGTACTGAGGCTTGCGAAGAAAACGTTCATTGATTTCGATGCCTTCTCTAGAATTGTAACCGATCATGATTGGTATATCTATGTCAATCGGGCCTTCGTCGGGTAGACGGGTGATGATCGCATCAGGGTGGTCTGGCTCAACCACAGGTCCAAAGGGTACAGTCGCTTTCTGTGTCCTTCTACCTTCATCAGCATCCACCGAAACTGAATCTTGTGAAACGATTTCCATTGAAGACAAATGTGATAACTCAGCGAGTAAATTGGAGCTGGTTACAGCTGTTTTTTCGAGAACTTTAGCAAAAGCCGTCGCCTTTTCTTTTGGGTTTGGTGGCATAAACACGGGATTCCACGCAGTTCCACTTTGAAGAATTGCTTTACTGAATAGGCCTTTAGCTTTGCGTGAATTTAGCAGAACATCTACAAGGGCTGCACCACCATCGACTCCCATTAATGTCACTCTATAGGGATCTCCGCCAAACTTGTCCACGTTTTGTTTTAGCCATTTAAGAGCCAAAATTACATCTCTGATTCCATTGTTTCCTGGTAACTTTTCGTCATCAAAAGCTAAAAATCCTATTGAGCCGACTCTGTGACTGATTGTGACTAAAACAACGTCTTCTTTTACGATGAAGTCAGGACCAAAGTCCCTGGAGGCGTTGTGTGTTACTTTAAAATGTTCATTATATAAGAACACTATGACTGGCATGCTGAGTTCCTCATCGCTGGGTAGTTTTGGAGTATGCACGCTTAGGGTTAGACAATCGTCTTGGCCGCAAAATCCATATTTTTTAATAGGTCTTACTGGGAGATTCATTTGAGAGCATGGTTTTCTTTCCTTTTTGGCTTCTAGAACGTCTGTCCATCCTTCGTGTGGTTGTGGAGCCTGGAATATGCAAACAAAACTGTTAACTAATGTCTAATTATTTGCAGTCATCGTTACTATGGAAATGTAGCCAAAAATAAGTATTTCATTGGAAGTGACTGCCTATCTGACTTATTCAGGCTAGTTACTGGGTAATATGATACCCAAAGGGGTACGGATACTCGTACGACAGGTCAATCCTTCTACACTTTGGTGTACTTAAAAATAGGAAAGAATTCAGAATTTCAAATGAATTATGTAAGTATATTCTCCCGTAGAAACCTATGTCAGAAACTATGAGCTAAGTTTTGATGTCAATATCGGAATAGAAAATAGTGAGGGACTACCCGATGTAGCGAGGTCAGTGAATACTATTATAACTTCGCAGATGGCCCCAACTTTTAATACAGACGGGCGTAGTCGGGTGTGTGCAGATATTTGGTTGTTAATATTATACTTTGATACATCTAATGTTACAACTTTTCCCATATAGTGCAAGTACTGTCACGGGTAGTATTGTGTTAATGTTATTTGCTTTTGATGAGGTGTTGCATATTAATGTACCTATAAATATTCAGGAGGTGTCCACTGCTGGAATTTGGCTTTCACTCCTTCATTTTCAAGCTAATGAGCTTTTTCGCCTCATTCATGCATCAAAAACCATCTTACAATGAGCTTTAAGATCTTTGAAAACATAGTACCTGGGCAAAAATAGCAAGAACAAATCAACCCAGGTATTAGACCTAGCTAGATCGATTTTTCGCCCCGTAAACCGCTACATTGCCACTTTCATCGAAATCGTTAGAGCCGTTTTCGAGAACGTGATTAATACAAACATACAATATATTACTAATTTAATAGTATAGAACCTATCCTATACTCTTTAATAATCCTAATAAAAAAGAAAACTCACCAAAAACCGAAGATCACCAACCGGTGGTTTCGCATAAGGAATGCCCATAAAAGAGTAATATTTCTCATCTTTCAATATAGAATTAACCTCAACCCCGGCCACTTTACCTAAACTAGTCTCCACAATAACATCAGCATTTATTATTTGTATTAAAAACAGTCCGAAAACTAAAAAACACCGTTTTATTCCTTCCATCTTGATTATGTATTATAAATAATATGTTTGTTTGAGTACACAATCCCACATGCTGCTATAACTGACGTGTCCTATAGATAAATAGCAACTAATCTTGGGTTTACCACTAAGTATTTATTATCTGGCGTTCGATAAATAACATATTATGGTGACTTAGGTACTTTGGTCGGTTATCTGATTTTTGTTGCTACTGGTATTTTTTTTGTAATGAAGATAGCGATGTATTTCATTAATGAAATGAGGAATAATATCGTTTTTCAGGGTATTTTCATACTAGCATTGGTCAAGACGGATTAGTTGTTATAGATCACTAGCTAACCCGAGACCACGTTGGGCGGTAAACATTTTCGACCGTTTTTTCTCCGACTTACTTTGCAAATCCGACTACCACGAAAAAGTCTTTTCATTTTTCGGGTTAATATATATCCTATGACACTGACAAATAACGTGACTTTCTATTGCTAAAAGATTTTTAAAATCGGTTCAGTAGATCCAGAGATTACCCCTACAACCTCACAAACTTGACCTCTGTCTAATATTAGCATAGATTATAATGGTCTAGGTGCATCGCAGACGATGACCCACCTCCTGTCCTCTGTCCTGCTCCTTGTGTGACCCCACCTGTACCTTGGGGGCCTGTCCAAGGTCAGGCTATTGAGGTGGTAGAATTCTGGTCCAAACTTATTTAACAGTAAAGGAATCATCGATGGGATTGCGCCCGTAATCTCCGAAGGCAGAGGTGCACCTAATAAAGAGCACGTCAACATTTTGCGAGTTATGTTTAACTCCCCTGTAATAGGCAATCTTATTGACATCAACCGGGCAAAATCCGACGCCGTGACTGCTACTGAGAAATTCCAGGTGGGAAAACCCTTTCACACTGCGCGACCTGGGAATCGAACCTAGGACCTCATGCTAATCAGTCGCGCTCATGATCACTAAACCAACGAGGCAACCAATAGACAACGAGGACCATGATACATTGAGATCTTATTGTAAAATTACTAGTAGATAAACGAAGAGATTCATCTTTCAGGTCTACTAAAATTAAATGAATTTCCGCTCTCTCAAAAAGAAGACGTCCAATTTTATGAAAATTCTTTTCTAATATCACAATATTTTTTATCTTTTTCTCATAACGATCTTATTAGTAAGTATTATATTTCTGAGATGATCTTCGTTCCCGTAATTTCCGCTCCAATAAGTCTTTGGGGAGACACTCAAAGGGATCGCAGTCACCATGAACTTAGGCTGGCAAAGAAATGATTATGAATGATAATAATTTGTAGTAGCGAAGCGTTTAAAAAAGATGAAATGTTTTTTGAGAAATCTATTTTGATAAAAGTCGATTTTGCTTATAAAATTTATATATTTTTTTTATGAATGTTTAGTAGTCACGGCCCTTGTTACTTGGGGTCGGCGCAACACGTTACGCGCTATCATTTACTACATCATTTTCTTTAAACAGTCCTAGAAACAAATCGGCTGCCAACTAATTGTCCGCGTAATCAAATCAAAATTGTCATTCTTGAACAGCAGTATGACATGGTTATTAAAAACATTGCAAATTAACGTGTTGACAATTAACTTTAAAGTTAAATCAATTAGAAAAACCATTTCCTTGGCTATTATATCTCGATACTAAACACAAAACGCAAAAAAGAACTTACTTAGGTAAGTAATTGATGCCTGCTCGTTTCCTGTGGGTGATAAAAACGCTAGTGCATTGCTTTTACCGGACTTTACCTTTTTCCAGGTGGTATTGAGTCACGTCTCACGGTATCGGGTTAAAGCATCGTAAAACAACATAAGCACTGGCTGGTTAAACTGCTTTTCTGCTGGAATATTTAGTTGGGTAGGTTAACTGTTACATGGGAGTGTGTTTTTAAATAAATATCTGGGGATGTGAGTTCGTAGTTAGGTTTAGCTGAAATTTTATTTTATTTTATTATTACGTTAATAACAATAATATGGTCAATTACAGGTTTTCACAAATAGCTATAGGTACAATACTTTAATAAAACAAAAAATAAATAAACTTAAAGACAGTGGTAAGGTTTAGTACACACAAAAGCAGTAAAGAAAAAAAGAACTCAAATTGACACAATACAATGGTTATGTGTTGTCGAAGAAGTGATTGCAAAGGGTATTCTCAAATTTAAGATAAATAAATATAAAATTCATTTAATTCAGGTAACATGATCCATACAGTGCAATTAAAATCAGTATTAAAATAAAATAAATGAACATAAAACCAAAAAATAAATAACAAAAAAATTAAAATAAATTACCATCAAAATTAAAATTAACATTAAAATCAGAATCAAAATAAGATAAAATTGAAACATCAATCAAAATTAATACAATAAGATAAAATAAAACATTCAAATTTATAATAAGTTAAAATAAAAAAATTGAGACATTTAAATTTAGACACGCTTGTATTAAAGAATGATGTCGATCTCAACCTTCTGGCAAGTCGCATTGTACACACGGCTCGCTCTAATCATGTACGAGTTTATGTAACACAAACACAACATTATGCCTGTATTTCGGTTTGGTAAGGCAGTGGTATATCTGTAGTGTGCCACATTTTAGCAGTAATATTAAGGGGATAGCGCCAGGGTACTCTGAGAAATTCAAATTTTCTTAAGTTTTTTACAATTTGCCGCTCAGTGTCAGGCTGTATGTTGATTAAAATATGATAAGCGACCGTAACAAATATGGCTTTACCGAGTTACAATAATTAAAATCATCTATACTATAGTTATCAATAGCGGTCATTGACTCACTTACATTTATTAAAGTTCTTAACTTTGAAATCCAAAAATAAGCCTGTTCAAGTCTTGAATCGTCATCTATCGTGATCTTCCACATTTCTTCTAATGAAAAATGACACATGGTTCATTTGTTTTGGTTCGTACGAAGAGATATTTAGGGAAACAACTATAGCAAGGGCAGCAACTATACCCTTTTTTTTTTCGGATGGGAAATCATCAAATGACTCCTCCCGCTCTGGCCGGAGCGGAAGGGAGTGTCAAACTTTTACTGACTAAAAAGCATCCATGTTCCTTCTTTTTCCCTTTATGTTCCAGGGCCGCGGTATCTCTTTCGAAAAGTCCCGCAGCCCTGGCGCAACTATACCCTCTAAGTTCAGTTAATTTCATTGGATGACTACATACAGCCTTACCTGCAAATTGCAAAAAACGTAAGAAAATATGAGGTTTGCGGGATACCCTGGCGCGTCCACCTTAATGGCCCATGTAATCGGAGGTGAGCCTGTTGCCATAAACTGGGCACACATTTGGGCTACGGGCTACTGCTGAAAAATCCCGGATGGAAAAATCCAACCTGGATTAAATAACTGCCCGACCTGGGAATCGGACCCAGGACCTAATTTGACCAACGAAGCAGGGAAAAAAGAAATAATAAAAAAAAAATGAATTGTGTGTCATATTTAAACGAGTGGAAGTTTAGTACAACAAGCTATCAGGTGACTAAGAGACTTACCCTCGGAAATATAAAAGGCAGCTGCGTTTTCTGGTCTGGTTATAAAAATACGGTACAATTAACAATCCTTCTGCAAAGCACTGCTATAATTATTCTTATTGTATTACTTACTTCACTTTATTTTTAAGGTACGAAGACTTTTCATAATATCAACCTATAATCCCTGAAGGGTTAGGCAGAAGCGTGCTTATAGCACACCCACATTTCGCCAATGACGTGTATGACCCGAGGCTTGCCATTGGGTATCCGCATAAATCCAGATTCCGGTTGTATGCTGGAAAAATCCAACATCACTTTGCCCGATCTAGGAATCGAACCCAAAACCTCAGCAGTCAAAGGGACTAGTCTCAATGTAGAAATAAATAAATTATGAACGCTTTTGGATGCATTAGAATCAAATCAAAAACCTTAATCGTTTCCAGTTTACCGGGCTTTCGGTAAAGCTAATGAATCGGAAAACTCGAGAGCGAGCAATATAAAACTACTTAGTAAATAATAAATCCAGATTTTCCTCTAAATCATTTGCGGTTCAAGAAAACTTTACTAGCTATAATAATTTTTTATGTACTTTTTATTTGTTATTCAGCCTGTGTCGTCTATTGCAGGGCAAAGACCTCCGTTTCTTCGTCCCAATCCTCTTTATCTTCAGCTTATGTGGACCAATCGTGCCTGTAGGAGTCAAGGTCGTCCTACCATATTCGCCCGGCTCTGTCACAATGTTGCTGGACGTTACAAGACCCATATTGTAGTTGATTTATTCATCATGTACAGCTGGGTGGGTGGATGGCTTTCAAAAGATCGCGAGTAAGACCTGGTTGACACTCGCGCAGACCAGGGAAGAACAAAAGGGAGGAGGATTTTATTTGGACTTAGGTGTAACAAGGCTGCCAATGATGAATGATAATAATATCTATCATCATCTGCCTAGTCTCCTTTTAACTATGTTGGGGTCGGCTTCCAGTCTAATCGGATGCAGCTGAATACCAGTATTTTACATGGAGTGACTGTCTATCTGACCTCTACAACCTAGTCAATACGATACCACTTGGTAAGACCGGTTGTCAGACTTTCGGGCCACTGACTACCTGTTACGACTGTCAAATATCTTCAAATGACAGCCAGGACCAACGGCTTAACGTGCTTTCCGAGACACGGAGGAAACTCGGTATACAGTTATAAACTTTATCGTAAATAAAACATCATCATCTGCCTAGCCTTTTCCCAACTGTATTGGGGTCGGCTTCCAGTCATGCCGGATTTAGCTGAATACCAGTATTTTACACAGAGCGGCTGCCTACCAGACCTCCACAACCCATTAACTGGGTAACACGGTATTTCATGGCAAGACTGGAGTCAGATTTACTGGCTTCTGACTATCCGTAACGACTGCCAAAGATCAACCAATGACAGCCGGGACCAACGGCTTAACGTGCTTTCCGAGGCACGGAATCATCTTTTTATCAGACAATCAGGTGATTCAAGCCTGCAATGTCCTAACCAAACTGGAAACAACTTCACAAAGTATGCTTCCCGTAGGAATCGAACCCACGACCACCGGGTCACAAGGCAAACGCCTAAACCACTCGACCACGGAGGCAGTTCGTAAATAAAACAGTACTTAAAAAAAAATGTGATCACCTATGCACTGAATTTGTTAAGGTTCGGCGTTGGTCGAAGTTTCTGGCGACAATCAATTATTCGGCTTCGGCGGACGCACGGAGGAAACTCAGTATGTAATGGTCACCCTTCCACGGACCATCTTAGGCAAGCGTGGCTTAACCTGAATATAGACCCGAGTGGCTGTTATTATTAAGCCACAAGCTCCTCCTCGATGATGATGACATCTATTAAATTAAAACAACACCTTATCATCATAACTCATCTTTTTTATTACCAGATTCAGTGACAACACCGTCGACTGCTAATTGTTCCCATTTCTCAATAAAGTCGTCCCAGAAATTAAATCTGCGTTTGTACAAGTCTTCCTTTATTTTCATATGTTGGTCGATGTGTAGGTATTCCTTGGTTTCGATGGTGTATGCTGGCCATACCAAGCCTTCGAGATCTTCATCGTTTTCTGGTGTTGGGTTACTGAAAATAAATTATTTAGGATTATTAACATTTTTGTACTGCTCAATATTGGATTACCGCAGATATCGTCTTTTTTCATTGTCTTCAAGTGAATTATCTGATTAAATAGACGAGAAGATTTAGAAACTTATTTGACGAAGTTTCTTGATAAGAGTTGGTTTATAAAATTATTCTCGCTTACGGATAGTCGATGAGAAAATAATATGTGTTATAGAAAGTCAATGCATGTCTACTTTACTTTTTTAACGAAACTCACCCGTATTTAGCAAAATTCGTCCACATTTTAATCATTTTCTTCTGAACAATTTTTTCCTCTGGTACAGTTTTCTCTAGCTTCAAGTACTCATCTTTTAAACTAGGACATTTGAAGAGATAACACATTTCATCTCCTGTAGCTGTTCCCCAAGTCCCATCCTCTATTGTCGAATGTTTCATCAAATTCTTTTTGTTTTCGTTCAAAACACTGACGTAATCGAAATGATAGTAATAAACTGGTTTCAGTGACCTTTCAGAATATACTCTTGCTGTATAATCTACTACGTAACTCGTCAGTGCATCTCCCATATACGTCACCAGGTCAGGAACAGTATTTATGTTGATTTTACCTTCCTTGAAATAAAAATTGATAATTTCTTTAGCAGCATCATCGTAAACATCTTTTATAGGATCGAATCGGAGTCTCAAGCGTCTGGGGAGTAATAAAGGGAAGTCTTTTCTAAGAAAACTTATATATCTTGGTTCTATAAGATACTGCATCATAGGATCCAAGCCTTCCCTGGAATTTGAACCAATCATGATTGGAATGTCAATCTTTTCTGTTGAATACTCTGGATATTCTGTTATCAGACCATCTGGTTGTTTTTCAACAATTGGACCAAAAGCTATCACACTCTTCTGAGTTTGTTTGAAGTAATCGTCAGGACTGGCATGCAAATCTCTTGAAAGTAATTGGGGTGCAGGAAGTCCTTGTAACTCCTTCAAGAGTTTGACATCACTGCTTGAACCTACATCCATTAGTTCTCCAAGTTTAAATGCTCTCTCTCTGGGATTCTCTTGTAGATATGCTGAAGACCAAGATGTACCACTTTGGAGTATAGCTGCACTGAAAAGGTCTTTAGCTTTTGAATGCATGAGTAGATCGATCCCAGCTGCACCTCCTTGGAGTCCCATGAGAGTAATTCTATTCGAATTACCACCGAACTGTCCTATATTATCTCTCACCCACTCCAAGCCTTCAACTATGTCTTTGAGACCAGCATTCCCAGGTAAAATTTCATCTTCTAGCGACAAAAATCCCATCGTAGACAATCTATGGCTTATAGTTACAACTATAACATCTTCTTCTATAAAGAAATCTGGAGCATAATCCTTAGATTTGTTATAAGAATTATGGAAATGATCGTTAACTATCAACACTATTACTGCTCTACCCTTTTCGTCTATAGCAGGTGTGAATATGTCAAGATATAGGCAGTCTTCGACCCCGTAAATGCCGTGAGGCTGGCCTTTCTTCACGTCATTGTTGTATTGAATGCAAGCGGGTTTTTCTTTGGTCGTTGTTAGAGTTTGGTCCCAAGGGTCGACGGATTGAGGAGGCTGGAAAATATATGATACGGCATTGTAATATTTCTTTAGACGCATTGAATCAATTTCAGTATAGATTTCATGTGAATGATTTTTTTGGGAAAGGATACTTTAAAATGAATACCTTATTATATAAGTTTGGTTACTATTTCTCTTTTTTACTTTCAAAGTCGAACTTTTGACAATGCTTTGGTTAAAATTGTTTGTTATGTGAAAAGGCTATGTCAATATTTTTCGTATGGAAATCTCTAAACACAGTATAGCACTTTAAATCTTACTTCAGGTGGTATAAAAAGGATTTAAAACTATTTATTTATTTACATTATTCACTTACCATAAATCTTAGATCACCGACTGGTGGAGCAGCATATGGTATCCCCATGAATCCAAAATATTCCTCATTCTTTATAAGAGTCTTCAAGACTTTCCCAACAATGGGACCATGCGTCGTTTCCACCACAGGGCTTTCTTTACACACAATCAAATGAACACTTAAAACAAGAAAAATAACAGTATTAATAATTTTAAAATCCATTTTGTTTATCCAGTTATGACAACCTATATTAATGAAATGAGCGATTGTAACTATAAAACCGGGTGTATGATATCAGATTATCGGACTACGTATTTATCTTTATTATGTCTATAAAATACAGGTAATTTGGCATTGTTAAGTAACTGGGGAAAACAGATAGTATTTGTGACCTAGAAATTGTAAAAAAAATTAGGAGTGCTATCGGTTGCTTTACTGTAGCTTACACTTGGAGCAGCTGTAGCCAAAGGCACGATAAAACCTGTGCAAAGGCCTCCTTCCGATATTTCCACTTCCCGCGGCTTCTCTCAGCCGTGGACCAATCTTACGCGGTCTAATTATAGGCCTCGCCTTCCTCGTTTGGGCCTTCTTTCACAATGTTTTATTTTTCGTTTTTGAGACTAGAATGAAATTATCAAGGATGGTAAACTAGAAGATATCCTACAAAAGAACCATCGACAACTAATAATTGTGGACGTTAAGTAACCTTCAGATAATGTATGTACTGATTGAAAACCTTGCTGTAGTCATTTATAACATTTTCATTTTGTTATGAAAACATTTTCACGGATATTACTAATGTTTTTAATGACGTGTCCTTTAAACTCACATTTTGTTCAGTTACACTATTCAGTATTTGGTAATTATATTTGATTTGATTTTAGATCAAATTATGACGAGTTTTTGTACAATTTGGTTCTGTTTTTCCTGTTTTATAGTTTTGTGTAGTTCAGAGAGTGATGATGTGTATGTTATTAATACAAATGGAAGTAAGATTATAGGTAGAAAGATGTTTACTATTATTGAAGACAAACCCTACGCTGCATTTTGGAAAATTCCGTATGCGGCGCCGCCGATTGGGAAGTTAAGATTTAAGGTAAATTATGATATTTCATAATTCTTTATTCTACATTTCTATATCCTATGTTGGTATTGGCATTATACACTTGAAATCGTCCCCCTTTGCATGAAGTAAATATTGTTTTAGGAAAGTCAACTTTTATGTTGTGTATATCACCAAAAATTAAACAACTTAGGACAGTATTTTTACTCCTAATTTCAATCATATAGCCAAAATTACATGCTCCAATTTACTTTCAGCCACCAAATCCACTTCGTTGGATCAATAAACCAGTTTACAACTACAGCATTCCCTATAATGAGAATTGTGCTTCCGGATTGTCAGAAGATTGCTTGTACCTTTCCATTCATACTCCCATCATCACACACATTGACTACTATCCCGTTATTGTCTGGATTCATGACAAAGCCCACATGCATGGCCCTGATTTCTTAATTGATGAAGATATTGTTCTAGTTACTGTGTCCATACGAACTTCCATTTTTGGCTTCCTCAATACTGGTGACACTTTTGCTGAAGGCAACATGGGAGCTAAAGATATTTTGATTGCTCTCAGATGGATACGAGAAAATATAATCTACTTCAATGGTGATTTAAATAAGGTGACAGTATTTGGTTCTGGATCAACTGCTCCTATAGTCGCATCATTGTTATTATCTGCTGCTGGTGAAGATTTATTCAACAGAGTAATTATTCAAGACGGCAGTGCATTGGATCCTGCTGATTACAGAAACTACAACTTCGAAATCGCGAACAAGCTATATTGGAATCTTAACGGACCATTTGAAAAATTCAATCGGACGAAATTGTACGAATTACTTTCTAATAGTACCGCAAGGGAATTGTTAGTGGCCAGTCATGATTTGTACGACAGCACCGAAGTCAGGGACAATCAAAGGCTTATCAATTCATTTTCCCCAACTGTCGAAATATCAGGAAAAGGCGCTTTCATGAACAAATTCCCGTTCGAAGTATACAAGCGAAAGATTACAAATAATGCCGTGGAAGTTATGATGGGCTACACCAACTTAAATTCTCTCTACAAACTGGACGGTTTCGTGAGAAACAGGAAACTTCTAAAGTATTTAAATTATAACTTTCAGTATTTATTGCCATTTGAAGGGAGGAGAGACGAGTACGGATCGAAACTGTACAGGAAGATAAGGAGGAAAATAATGGATTTCTATTTCGTTAATGGTACGGTTGGGGAGAGGAGCTTGCGAAGGTACGCGAAGTATGTGTCCGACCAAGTGATTTATCCGATACTCCGTCAAGCGAGCCTGCACTCCCAAGTGTCGTGTAATAACGTTTACTTGTACCGCTTCACCTTCCGAGGGTCCTTCAACCTCATGTGGAACACCTTCCTCCGGAATCTAAACATTCGCGGAGCTACATCGGGCGATGAAATCTGTTACCAATTTAAATGTAAATCTTTGAGTACAAGTTATAATACAGCCGCGACTACAGATGAAAGGCTCTTCATTAAGAAGATTGCGAGGTTATTGGCGAATTTTGCTAAATACGGGTAAGGTTAATGCAGATTAAATATTTGCTCTTTTCTCTTGTTAATGAATTTTAATTTAAGTGGTTGAGGTTTAAAGCCTTAATGGGGAGTTATTTTCTAATTGTTTTGTCAGTTTACGGTTAGCTTGCTTTAATGGTATTAAAAGATTTCGAAGTTAAATGTTACCTGTTATCCTACTTTGTACGGTATTTTCATTTGGTATTCTGAAATTAAAATTTGTTTGAATAACTTTACAAAAGAGCTTATTTGTTTTCATCTCGTTTCCGAGCAGTATTTTAATCAATTAAAATTAATCTTTTTGATGTTGACGGCGGTTGATAAATGTAATTAAAAGAGCAGTATCATCAGAATTCTGTATGTTTAAAGAGTTGTTTTCATTCAATGTACTTATTACAGTTTTCTTTGATAATACCATGATTTCTGCGTCGTGGTCTGGGTGCTACTGCTGAGCATGAGATCCAGGGTTTGATTCCCGGGTCGGGCAATGTTTTATTAGATTTTTCTTTAAGTGTTTTTTCACTAGGAGCTCAGTCTGGATTCGTGTGATCGGTTAATGGCAATAGGCTCGCCCCCTGTTAGATGCGGCTTAAACATAAGTGGTGAAATATGGGTGTTTCATCCGGTCACCTCTGTCAAACCCTTCGGAGAATACTAGCGTGATGTTATGTCAAAATCTCATTCTGTTCTGTAACAGTTTTTTAACCAGTACCTATTCCCAATTTTAGAAACCCAACTCCTCATTCATCAGACGACGTTCTCGAAGGATTGCAATGGCTTCCCCTGACCCCTAACAAGAGTATGAGAGGCCTCAACATGGGAACCACGTTGAAGATGATGAAGCTGCCAGAAGAGAAGAGGATGGAGTTCTGGGACCAGATGAGGCATGAATTCTTCCCTGATAGAGAAATAAATGACGAGTTGTGATAGATTTTTTGGAAGTTTCTCAAGTATTTTGTTGCAGTGGATGCCACCGATATATTTGATGGCAGAAATAGGTAATGTGGTAGTAATTATCCATACGACTAATTTCTTTACAAAGATCTCTTTTCCTACATTGACATCTTTGACTAAAAACTTGATTTTTCTTAACTTTAATTTAAACTTCATGTACAGTCACGAACATCAACGTGTAACGCGAAATTGCTTTTAAATTTAGAAAACACACAACATAACATACACAAACATACACGACCATATTGATGCTCGTGACTGTACGCAGTCACTACATGAACTACAAGATAGGTGGATAAAATGCCATAGGGCATTCTCTACCAATCAACTTTTCTATTATACATGTTTTTTTGTTTTATTCTCATCATCCGCAATGCTCATAATATCATATCTCATTATATCGTACATTTCTTCCAAACATTACGTTCAGTGATCATCTAAGCATATGTACTAACTCTCACACAATCTGTTAGTCTTGAATATAATAATAAGAATAAAAAGAATAGTGGCACAGATTATATCAAGTAGAACATGTTTATGACGATACTAAAACCCTCATCAAATCATCGGATTAATTAACGAGCTACCTAGTAATCGGCTAATGCGCTATATTACTAGTTAACAGCAGAACTAGAACAATTTTATGAACACCTACAGTTTAACAGTCAGAACGTAATTAAATCAGAGTGCTCCCAAATGATTTTTTACGAGTACTGTTGCGGAGAATGGTGTTAATATTAATACGTAGATATGTTTTTGATTAAATCCAAAAGGCTGTTGTTTTCTGAATTGTTTCACATCAGATTATTTAGATTAATTAAGGGCCGGTCGGGTCTATCTTTAGGTTAAGCCGCGCTTGCCTAGGTTTGTTGTTTGTCGATGGGTCACCATACTCAATACATACCGAGTATCCTCCATGCCTCGGAAAGCACGTTACGCCATTGGCCCCGGCTGTCAATTGTAAATCTTTGACAGTCGTTACAGGTAGTCAGTGACCGAAAGTCCAACAACCGGTCTTACCAATGGTATCGTATATTGTTATTTCAATTTAATACATTTTAGATCTTTTAGTTATGGTTATGGCTTGTAGAATGTGATGTTCTAAGCCCTCGGGTGGTTGAAGAAAGTCTTCAGAAACCAATTATTTGTGGTAATGAATCTTAATAGCAATAAGTAGCAAATACGCATCTCTGCTTGCCAATCTTGCTAACAAAACTGGCAACTCTTATATTAACCAAAACTTGAACCCTACAGTTGTCGGGGAGGTTTTGGAGCAAATATTTAAATCGTTAGTTAGCCTAAATCAGTTTAAGAAATATGACGTTTTTGTTCGATTGCTTACATCAGAGTTAAGACATGGACTAAAAGTAACTTCAAACAGAAATGAAAGTTTCAGTTTTTATGTACATTTTATAAAAAGTATTTTTTTCTATAATAGAATCCATTTTGTACGTGAGTGTATCAGTAGAATATACACAAGAACTGGGTCAGCGTTGCAAGTGTGTGTGATATCAGATATCATTTTAAATGTGTCGGCTCACATCGAATTTTGAGAGCATTTGTATGTTCAGTCAAATCCAGCTTATTTTACGATGGATGGTTAAATGTTGTCTACCTTTAGACACAATTTAACCATCTTTTTATATTACAGGTTTATTCAAAGTAATTCACAAACAAATTTCTGTTTACGTAACATCACGCCTATAGTCTCAGAAGAGTTAGGCAGAGGTGTACCTAGTAAACCGACATTTTGCCAGTTATGTTTAAGCCTCTTATGAGGCGAGCTCATTGCCACCAAACGGCCTCAAAACAAGACTCCCTGGCTGCTGCTGAGAAATTCCTGATGGAAAAACCCAATAACATTAAGTTCACTAAGTTTTAATTTAAATTTTCTTGTAGGTATTGTCTTTTCTACACACTGTGTCAACATTTCTAATCCAACTTTCCTCTCACAGGTCTGCTGGAACAGAAAACATCATTTTTTTTTAACTGATTTAGGCTAACTAACGATTTAAATATTTGCTCCAAAACGTCCCCGACAACTGTAGGTTTCAAGTTTTGGTTAATATAAGAGTTGCCAGATTTGTTAGCAAATTGCCAAGCAGAGATGCGTATTTGCTACTTATTGCTATTAAGATTCATTACCACAAATAATTGGTTTCTGAAGACCTTCTTCAACCACCCGAGGGCTTAAACAATGTGACATTCTATATGCAATAACCATTTCTGAAAGATCTAAAATGTATTAAATTGAAATAACAATATACGATACCATTGGTAAGACCAGTTGTTGGACATTCGGGCCACTGACTACCTGTAACGACTGTCAAAGATCTACGAATGACAGCAGGGACCAACAGATTAACGTGATTTTGGAAGCACGGAGGAAACTCGGTATGTAAGGAGTGGTCACTCATTATATTATTTCTCACCCACGGACTAACCTAGACAAGCGCGGCTTAACCTAAAGATCGACCCGAGCGGCTGTTATTATTTAGCAACGAGCTCCTCCCCTAGGACATTGTTATTGTCTAGTAATTGGCTTCTTGGAAAATACTGATATTCTGATGCCACTGGTTGGACTGAAAATTGATCCCATATTTTGAAAAGGATTAACAGAAAATTGACAATTTATCGTTGATCTATTTATTTATAGAAGGGCTTCGAATCTACTAAAACAGTAATGGATACACGGAATAAACTTTTTGCTGCACTGTATTGCAGTAAAATGTTTTAAACCATTGCAAACTGGTCAATAAACTAAGAAAACCGGCCAAGTGCGAGTCGGACTCGCGCACGAAGGGTTCCGTACCATTATCTATAAAAACGGCAAAAAAATCATAATTGTTGTATGGGAGCCCCCCTTAATATTTTTTTTTTTTTAATTTTTAGTATTTGTTGTTATAGCGGCAATAGTAATACATCATTTGTGAAAATTTCAGCTTTCTAGCTATCACGGTTTATGAGATACAGCCTGGAGACAGACAGTCAGACAGACAGACAGACAGCGAAGTCTTAGTAATAGGGTCCCGTTTTACCCTTTGGGTACGGAACCCTAAAAAATAAAGTAGAAACGCTGGTTCAAAATGCTTGAAAAATGCTTAGAATTCGATTTGAATGTAAGAGATGAAGGGATAAAATACGATAATGTAGACTATTCAGTTTAGAAAGCACAAAAGGGTCTTGGTCACTGCACAGATATTTATCATTGATAGCTGTTACCCTACACAGAGATTCTAAATCTTTTTGCACACACATACATAAATAATGTTTACTAGCGGCCTCGCCCTCGTTCAGTAATTGTCTCGTACTACCGGGATAGAAAAGTATCATGTGTCATTCCAGGTTATAAACGGTCTGTGTGCCAAATCGCATAAAAATCCGTTCAGTAGATTTTGCGTGAAAGCGTAACAAACATCCATACATCTGTAAGAGTATGAAGAACAGGGTGTAAAGTTGTTTTCCCCCATATACGGGCTACTCGCCCGACAGCTGTTGTCGGGTTTTCTATATAGTCATAAGTCACGGATAACTTTAACACTGTGCGATTTTGAAGTTTCTTTTTCCCATGTGTCTAGGCAGACACCACAGAGCGCCTCCTGCTACGATCCTTAATTACTCCTTTCGCATGTCCTTCTAGAGAGTCCCCTCTCACTGTTGCCACTCACCTGTGCCTTGTAAATATCTTTTGTTAGTTGCCCTTCACTCATCCTCTCCACCTGACCAAACCATCTAAGCATGCTCTTTTAAATTTTTATTGTTGTATTAATTTTTGATCCACATGTATTACCCACACAATATCTGTCTGTAAGTTAATACAGCTTGTAAGTTCACCCACGTACGAGTACGTACTTTAAACCGCTACATTCAATTATTACGTGTATTGGGCCGTAAAAGAAAAGTCTACAGCCCACTACAGGCCCGCGGCTTCAAGTTTGAGCACCGCTGCCCAAGATCAAAGATTCGCCTCCACAAATAATAAAATAACGGGCACAGGGAAAGATATCGAGTCATCGCATCAAATAAATCTTATTATCATTACACTGACGTAACAGAGAGGAACAGGGGTGGGGATGGAGAGGGATGGAGAGGAACGTTGTTTTATTTTGTTTTGTAACAAATAAAACAAGTCTGTGATTGTTGGTCTCAATTATTATTGTTGGAAATTTTGTGTTTGCTAGATAAAAGTGAAAATGATAAGAAGGAAGAAATTTAATATTCCATGATATTTGTTTCTTAGATTAATAGTAGTAGGCAGTTGTTGTATAACTTAACACATTTTAACAAGTAATTCATCTACTTTTCCCTGCAGTATAATATATGGTATGTCAATTTTGTTTTTTTTTTACAATTCTGAAGAACCGCAGTACTTCTTTGCTATGATTTCCGAAATTCTTTCTTTATTTCCTTCTGAATTGTACCTTCATGGAATTGGTAGTGCGGTAGATAGTCCTACATTTTAACTTAGGTGCATCCAGTAAGTCTTTTAAACCCAAGTCAATGTGAAAGAACTACGTAATAAAATAAAACGAAGTAAATAAACCGAGGGACGTGTTTATTACGAAGCGGTTCTTACTAGAAATGTTATGCTCGAGGCACGTCCGACTATTTGGTTTAAAACCAGTAGTTTTATTATATTCTCTTTCTCTCTATTTGTAGCTGTTTCCGGCTTCAAAGATTTTTAATACTCTCTACTCTGCAAAAAAAAAAATTATTTATTTATATATTAAAACTTTTTGCACAAGTATAAAAAAAAAACGTACAAAGGTGGACATAATTCTTTGAGCATTTTCTCCGGCGATGCAGACATTGTCTCCGCATCGCGTTAGCCATAGCAGGTGTAACGTAACAGAAAAACTCGACAATATTTAGAAACAAAATACAACAATAAATAAACTTTTAAATAAACTTGAGCGTTTGCAAAACATCTGTATTCGTTTTGTTTTTAACCTCAAAAAGTATGACCATGTTTCCAACTTTCGCAAGATACTTAAGTGGCTCCCAATCCAACTTCTCAGGAACTCTCGAATATTGTGTCTGCTTTTTAACATCCTACATAACCCTAAAACTCCATCCTATCTGCGGGAACGCTTTTTCTACTCCCGTCCCTCTGATGCACCTTGCAGGTCGCACCTTAGGAACCTCCTTAAATCCCCTCTCCACTCTACCGACTTCTACTCCTACTCCTTTACTGTCCATGCTGTGCGGTTGTGGAATTCTCTTCCGCCTGATATTAGGGACTGCCAAACTGTTGCAGTTTTCAAAAGAAGAGTGAAAGAACATTATCTTTCCAATTCGCCATAGTTGCATAGGTATTTATTATTATATATAATGTGTATTATATTGTAGCTTATATTTGTGTTATATATTATGTCTTTTTATTAGTAAATATGTAAGTATATTCTTGTATTGTATGTTATATTTAAATTCGTTATTTGCTTTGTTTTTATATGTATTCTATTTTCACTTCTTCTTTTACACACTATGTCTACATCTCTTTTTTTCTACTCTCCTTTCACAGGTATGCTGGAAGAGATTTCTTTAGAAATAAGCATCAAGGGTAATGCTTATTTCTAAAGAAATCAAAAAGAAGTACCTTAATTTCTGTTCCTTTTCTGTATTTAGTGTGTACATAAACTGTCAAATACAATAAATAAAATAATTTTTAATCACTTGCAACAATTAATACAAATTAACTCTGCCTTGTATTAATGGACCTTGTAATATATTCAGAAGGACATACACTGACCTTATTGGTGGTGTTCTTTATGATGCCATCTAGCCGATTTCGGCCACAGCGACTGCATTCGATGGCTTTCTAGGGCGATTGTCGAGAGCTTCGGTGTGCTGCTCTATCATGGGCTCTCAAGAATCAGAATCAGAATCAGAATCTTTGAAACATAGGTATAACATTAGAGATCTCATAAATAAGCAAGTGGCTAGCATATCCAACTTTGGCCGAAAAACTCCGAGCACAAAGCGGACAAGTCAGAACACCCTACAATTTTGTCGGTGTTCTTTATAAAGATTAGGTGTATACTATACAGGGTGTAAACGGACCCTTCACGATGCATGCCGTCTACCAAGCATTCTGTACATCAAACTAAGTAACTCTACGCAAAAATTATTGCTGGGAAACTACTTTTTTCGGGGTGAAAATTCAGAATATTGTGTGGATGGAGGCATTGAATAGTAAGGGGGTTATGGAGGTATTTAAAGTAAAGTTATAACATTCAAAACTTGTGTTTTAAAAAAATGTGAAATAGTTGGAGTTGACCCTCAATATCTCCGTAACTAGAAGGTTCCCAGGGCCGGTAGTCTCGACATAGATACCGACACTGTCGCAAACTTTCGATCGCTTATTATGAACGAAAAAATTCGGTTGCAATAACGGTGTTTGCGAGAAACGCATCTTGGACGTTGAGACTTGCATTTCTCGCAAGCATCGTTATTGCAACCGATTTTTCCGTTATTATTAAGCGATCGAAAGTTTGCGACAGTGTCGGTATCTATGTCGAGACTGCCGGCCCAGGTTTGGTCTAGAACAAAAAAATATCGCAATGGCGGGGAAAATAAGTGCCTATCGGATTCGTTAAAGGTACTTTTACACCCATTATACTTCCAATAGTCGTGTGTGTATGACCCGATGTATGAACGCTGACTAGGCGAAAGAATTATGTAAGGATCGTACGATCAGGTGACGCTCTGTAGAATCTGCCCACCACCAAGGGTATTCTCTAAGTGTAAGAAATTGGCGTGAGTTTTTGTATTTATCGTTTTGAGAGGCCCTTTCGAGGCCTTTAAGAGGGTTCCGTACTCATAGGGTAAAACGGGACCCTATTACTAAGCCTCTTCTGTCTGTCTGTCTGACTGTCTCCAGGCTGTATCTCATAAACCGTGATAGATAGAAAGATGAAATAATCACAAATGATGTATTTCCGTTGCCGCTATAACAACAAATACAAAAAATTAAAAAAAAAAATATTAAGGGGGGTTCCCCATACAATAAACATGTTTTTTTCGTATTTTTTATAGATTATGGTACGGAACCTTTCGTGCAGCCCGACTCGCACTTGGCCGGTTTTAAATACTATTTATGTAGATTTTACTGAGTGATGTTTTAGTTTTCACAGCAGATCCGAAGTAAATAATTGTGCCTTTCAACTACGGCAAATAACATAAATCATCTTTACCAAACAAAGAAAGGGTTGCAGATGATATCTCGGAGTCGGAAGATATTGATGAATTATTAAAAGACACCAGAGAGCTCCATTGTCTTCAATGGGTGGGTTTGATAAACAGTTGAGTGAAGCTGTCAGAGGATCAGGGTAGAGGAAGGTCTGTTTGTAATGATAATATCCTCGTGACTGGATTTCAACTGAGATTAGCCGAGTATGCAAGAGACATTATAGTGCATAAGTGCACTCTTTGTTTCTTTACTCTCATAGTCCGAGGTGACAGTAATCCGACACGACCGGAGAGTGCTTACCGAGTCACGGCTGTGTGACACAACGCCAACGAAAAAATAAACTGTCAAACTCATTTCTGTACTGTCAGTGTCAAAGCTTAGAGTGGTTGTTGGCAGCAAAAAATAAATTTAACAATAAACTATCACGAAAAAGAGGTCACAAAACATAACACCACGGCTGTAATCCCTGAAGGGTTAGGCAGAGGTGTACCTACCTAATAGTACACCCAAATTTCGTCAATTTATGTAATGAAAGATTAGCCTATTGCCATCAACCGGGCAAAAATTCAGGCTCCTTGGCTGCTCAAAAATTCCTAAAGGAAAACCCCAATAACACTTTGCCCGACCTGGGAATCGAACCCAGGGCCTCGTGGTCAGCAGTTGCGCCACTAGACCAACGAGGCAACCAATAGACAACGAGGACCAATGAGACATTGAGATAAAATCGTAAAAATAATAGTCACAAAGGCCGAAGGAGGAGGGTAGTTGAAGAAATCCACGTTTTACTAAGATTATAGATGACACTCTGACTTTGTTTCTTAACTATCAAATACTTTGGCTGTGTTCATTTCGTACTACATCAATTCAATAACCTGTTTGAGAGGGCTCTGAATTACTCAAATAATAGAGGACTAAAATTCATAGTAAAGGTCAATTTATATTTAGAACAGGTAATTGCGCAGCTATTAGAGGCTAAGGCCCGGACCTCTCGAAAGCGGAGATGTGCGATGCGGGGAGGAATGAACCGCACGCCGCGCACCGCACACAGGATGTCGAACACAGCACACCGCTCACTGTACGTCGCTCACAGCACACCCCACAACGCACGCAGCACGCCGCCCCCTCACGTCTTTTCTCGTCTCCGCTGTGCGCTTGGCCGCCTAGTGCGCAGGCTTGCCTAAACAATTACGAGACATCTTTTTCCTCTCTGCTCAACCGTTTCCACTAAAGCTAAACGGAGACGAGAAGTGTCAATAACGAAATTCTATTTATGGTTTCAACACATTTCTCCTTTCGTGTCGTCGCCGCTTTGGTGGAGTCTGGCCCTAAAGATTCTTAAATATTGTTGTAATAAGGTTCTATATTTAGCATTTATTATATTTCAAGTAATATTCTTGACCTTACTTATTATAAACGAGATGTTTACAGTTTTTTTTTTGTAAATTATAATTAGGTAATTTTATTTTTCAGTATTTATTTAAACCTTGCGGCATCTTTCCCGTGGAGGTCCGAAATTACCCAATGATATATCCTGCTGGAATGAAAAGTATCGTATGCCCCAGACCAGGACACCGTCTAGTCGATCCGTATCTATACTAAATTACATCAAAATCTCTTTAGTAATGCTTTCTAAATTATATTATCATTTATGGCTCGTGATTTGGTTTAGTGATCTTAAGCGCGATTACTGAGCATGAGGTCCTGGGTTCGATTATCAGGTCCGACGGTCCGGCAAAGTATTATTGGATTTATCGATCAGGAATTTCTCAGTAGCAGCCACGGAGTCTGGATTTTATTTATTTGGGAAAACAAACGGATACATATTACAGTATTACACAGAATTATAGCGGGTAAATGTATAACCAACGACACTTTCCACATATTATAAAAACAATTAGTTATAAAAACAATGCGACTTGCGCTAACTAATAAATGCGAACAAAAAAATGGCAAAATGTGTTAATGTTAAACAAAACAGGCAAACAAATGAAAAAGAACATAACAATATTATATGAAATGATAGTAATTTAGTATAAGAGTTGAAAGAAAAATACCACTTAATATTAAATGGTTTTACGAACAAGGCCTTTAAATTTTCCTGGTGGTTGGTTGGTTGGTGGTTGGCAAAGATGTCAATGTTTCGAACAAATTGTTGTATTGACTAGTTAGGTGACGTAGAGGTGCTCGTAAGCCCGCGTTCGTACGACTAGAGGATTTGCGCCCAGTTGATGGCAATAACCTCGCCCCCAATTACAATGGGACTTTAACATAGCTGGAACTGTACTTCTGCTTGGGTTAATTTATGGGAAACTAGCTGCGCCCGGCATGCGTTGCAATGCATGTTTTCCTACCTACTACTTTCACTACCCTACCTACCTACCCTACCTATCTACCCTACCTACCTACCCTACCTACCTACCTACCCTACCTATCTACCCTACCTACCCTGCCTACCTACCTACCTACCCTACCTACCTACCCTACCTACCTACCTACCCTACCTACCTACCTACCCTACCTACCTACCTACCCTACCTACCTACCTACCCTACCTACCTACCTACCTACCTACCCTACCTACCTACCTACCCTACCTACCTACCCTACCTACCTACCCTACCTACACCTACCTACCCTACCTACCTACCTACCTACCCTACCTACCCTACCTACCTACCTACCCTACCTACCTACCTACCCTACCTACCTACCCTACCTACCTACCTACCCTACCTACCTACCTACCCTACCTACCTACCTACCTACCTACCTACCCAACCTACCTATCATTGTTTTTAAGATGTATTCTGCTATTTGGGGCGGAGACAAATCCAACGAATCAAAAACCATGAAAATTGGTCCAGCAGATCTCGAGTTATAAGTGTTGTAACAAACCCGACTTTGTTTTCTATATACATACACCATTACTTTTAGGTCGTTCTGGAGCCGAATACCATGAACTCGATCATCGAACTCGAAACGATTGGGCAAAAAATAACAATAAAAAAAAACACGAAAGAATAAATTTATTGTTTTTTTTTATAATAAGAACTCAAATGCATATGTGTGTGTAAAACGTATCCATGATCGGCAACACATGCGAACGATACCCATTGAAAAATTCATTCAGCGATAGATTCTCATTATTTCACAAAAAAAAAACATTAAATTTATTCTTTCGTGTTTTTTTTATTGTTATTTTTTGAAAAAAATAGTCCCAGTCGTTTCGAGTTCGATGACCGAGTTTATGGTATTCGGCTCCAGAACGACCTAAAAATAATGGTGTATAGATAATAAAGCTTCCGAAAAACAAATTATTCCAACGATCTGTGGTTGACTGTAGTGCTAACTTTGGTTAAAAAGAATTACCGGAAAATGAATACAAAATTAACCGACAAAAATGTTGTATTTAACAAACAAACATAAGCTTACTCACATTACAATTCTACGAAAAATAATAAACTGAATTTCCAAAAAAATACTAAACTTCCAAAAAAAATACTAAGATTCCGAAAAAATACTAAGTTTCCGAAAAAAATACTTAGTTTCCGAAAACATGTCCTGCTGAAATAATCGTTTTCTTAAGATCTATAACTTAGGATGCAAGAGCGAGCGAAGCGAGCTTGGAACTTAGGGCACCCCGACTCCGGACAGGTTAGGTTCGAAGAGGATGGCGGGGTCTTGAGAGCGAGCGAAGCGTGTGAACTAAGACCCCGCCATCCCTTTCGAGTTAGGTTACTTTATACCCTGCAGACAGAAATAGAGCCCCGCTAACGGGGGCCCTACGTCGACTACGCCTTATTACAACATTTGGATATTTATTTTAATGTTTATTTCATTCCTGTTTTATTTTATTTTATAGATTAATTCTATTGATAACAGGTGAATTACGATGAAAATGAGTAACTGTAGTTTTCGGTAAAACTCAATTTAAGGTGGTGGTAAAATATTACGTGAAATGGTCGTTGCAAATGCTGTATTGCTTTTCGGAATTTTCAGTATTTTATTCGGTCGTTTCTTTGTCCTTTCAGCTGTCGGAAAATTAGTATATAAAGCAGTAAATTTCATATTTTGAGTATACATTTAAAGCTCATATTTTTTTTCGGAGCTTTTATTACTACCCTTTTTTTTTTTTTTTGGGGGGTGAGAAATCATCAAATGACTCCTCCCGCTCTGGGCGGAGCGGAAGGGAGTGTCAGACTCTTACTGACTAAAAAACACCCATGTTCCTTCATTGGCCCTTTATGTTCCAGGGCCGCGGTATCTCTTTCGAACAGTCCCGCAGCCCTGGCAGGCACCGGCCCTTGCGGGCCCCTCCCGTTTGCTGACATCTCTTTGAGGCGCGCGTGGAACACGAACGCGCCGTCGACACGGCCTGCCCGTCGTCATACGACGGACGGACGGCGAGCTAGCCCATTACTCGCCGTCCACAGGCCCGCGCCTACGGTGGCCGAGAGCCATCACGGCGTGTTGTTTGTCGCCCTTCGGTCATCCTCTCCACATGAATTTGTTTAATTTAGCCCCTACTACCCTTAATTTATTAACCCTGCGAGGATTACATGCGTGATGTTATGTATGTTTTGACTGTCAAAAAGTTACACACTGACGACACTGATAGCTGTAAATCACCCGACCTTTACTGTTTAGCCTGCACATATACTTTTCTATTTTTTGTAGTGTTTGTCTTATTTCATAAGGTTGTTTTATATTACAATTCAAGTACTGTTTATTTTATTTTCTTAGTTATGTAAATAAATATTTATGCTGTCTTGGCTTCCGTACGTATTTCACGGTTGACCAGTGAAATTCATCGTTCTGCTGTGGGACCTTCATAGCACGGCATCATGCTGAGTGGTAACCTGCTTGTCACAGTCACAACGTGCAAGCTGTCAACTTTTTTGTTCCATCCTGTTGTTTTTTTTTAAAATTTTGTGTGTTCGTGATGTCCCTGCAACTAAAACGAAGCAGCTAACCTCCGCCAACACATCTCCGTATGTTTTAAACATTTGTTTTAAACAACAGGAACAAAATAGACGCAGCGGCTATCACAGAACTAATTACGTCTGGAACTAACTTTAAATGTTTGCAAGTTATCGAACGGTCGCCGAACATAGCCGAAGTTGTCCGAATGGAAAAGTTTCAACAACTTGTGACACTCGGGTTCTGAGAAGGAGGGCAAACTACAAGTGAGAGGGTTCAGTACTGAGTCCTAGTGTACGACCGAATGTCGATTTCTAGCCGCCGATGCCGAGTATTCGACTGTCGCCAGAACCTTCGGCCGAAGCCGAACCTTAAGATATTCAGTTCAAGGTTGAAAAGAACGAATTTATTTTACGATAAAGTTTATCCATTACTGTATACCGAGTTTCCTCTGTGCCTCGGAAAGTACGTTAAGTCGTTGGTCCCGGCTGTCATTTGTAGATCTATGACAGTCGTTACAGGTAGTCAGTGGTCCGAAAGTGTGACAACCAGTCCTAGCAAGGGGTATCGTATTACCCAGTACTAACTGGGTTGTGGAGGTCAGATAGGCGGTCGCTCCGTAAATTACTGGTATTCAGCTGCATCCGGTTAGACTGGAAACACCCCTAACATCGTTGGGAAAAGGCTAGGTAGATGATGATGAACGAGATGATTTAACTGACCGTGCACCTTGTGAAAAATAATAACTTTTCGAAATGTGTGACCCGCGCGCGTTACTTCTCCCATCGCACTCTCGAACACTTGTAACAATTAGTTCAATTTCAGCGCTTGCTAGGCGAAACCTTTGGCTTCGGCCAAAACCTCTTCCCATTTTGGCCGAAGGCTGTTTTTTCGGCTGAAGGTGGCCAAAGATGGCCGAAGCCGAAACTTCGGTGGGACACTACTTACTGCATTATTACATGTACAAGTTTCGAGTATGAAGCGATCACTAAATAGTTAATGAGGTTTCCACTTTGCATCTCTCGTCTGAGCTGTTCATTGAATTTGTTGTTCAACAGTTTTGTAAGTAATACGGACAGTTTAACTGGTGTGGAGATAATTTAATAATGGCTAAGTTAGTAACATGTCATAAGTCAGTTATATCCAAGATTAACTTGAAAGTTAACCCATGGGTTCCTTTATTACTGTACCATAGCCTTAGGATAGTTACGTGCAAGGGTTTAAAGGGTTTAAATTTCAAATTCATCGGCACAAAAATAATCAATTAAATAATATAAATTCAAATTAAGAATAAAATAAAATTTCAATATCATTTCAAAATCACAATAAGATAACTCAAAATAATTAATTAGATAATATAAATTAAAATTAACATTTCAAAATTACAATGGTATTTGGTAATTACTAATGAAACTTTTTGAAAAAGTAGTTTATTTGTTTCAGGGCACTATCACTACCCCGACCCTTGAGAGTGTCAGGAAGGGTCAGGGGTGCGTAGCAGCACTGTTCGGGGAGATAGTCGTAGCGGGAGTCTACTTCTCCCCGAACCGAACTCTCGCCGAGTTCCACAACTCCCTCACAGAGTTGAGTGTCGTCATCGGAGGCCATTCCCTCCCCGTGCTTGTGCTCGGGGACTTCAATGCCAAGAACTTGGCTTGGGGTTCCCGTTACACAGACGTGCGGGGAAGGATGGTGGAGGACTGGGCTCTGGAGTCAGGCCTGGTCGTCCTAAATCGGGGTTCTGTCCCCACGTGTGTGCGGATGCGGGGCGAGTCGGTGGTGGACATATCGTTCGCTAGCCCCACTCTGTTACCGCGTGTCCTTGACTGGCGCGTAATGGAGTGGGTGGAGACCTATTCCGACCACCGGTATATCCGGTTCGATGTCTCTGCCCCCTCAAGCGCGCCGCTGTCCGCGATGGGCGCTGAAGCAGCTGGACAGGGAACTTCTCCTGGAAGCCTCGATCGTGCAGGCCTGGGTGACACCACCGGGCAGGCCTGCCGATGTCAACAGCGAGGCGGGTTGGTTCCAGGAGGCCATGTCCGAGATCTGCGACGTGGCAATGCCCCGAGTTCGGCCAGGAAGCGCCCGGCGTCAGGTGTGCTGGTGGTCGCGAGAGCCGAGGTCTCTGCGTGAGGCGTGCGGCGCCACGCGGCACCTGTACGCCAGGCATCGCAGGCTCCGCATCCGACCTCCAGATGCGGGTGCCACTGTGGCGGAGCTGTACGATGGATACAGAGCAGCGAAGACCGCCCTCCGAGAGGCTGTCCAGCGGGCCAAGGATCTGGCCCGCGAGGAGATGCTGGAGACTCTCGACGGTGATCCGTTGGGGCACCCTTACAAAATGGTGCGGAACAAACTCCGCACCTGGGCCCCCCCGCTGACGCAGAGTCTCCGGCCTCAGCTTGTGGAGGACGTGGTGAGCGCTCTGTTCCCTTCGCGAGGGGAACATCCTCCCCCGCCTATGGCTCCGCCGCTTGCGGTGCCGGAAGCGGACCACTCAGAGGACGATGACGACGCTCCGGAGGTGACCGGGGTAGACCTGAGAGTGGCGGTAAACCGGCTTAAGGCCAGACATACCGCCCCGGGACCCGATGGCTTACCTGACAAAGCCTGGGTCCTGGCCTTGGAGGCTCTCGGGCCCCGACTGGAGGGGCTCCTAAGCGCATGCTTGGAGAGAGGCCAGTTCCCGCTTCGTTGGAAGACAGGGAAGCTGGTCCTCATCCGTAAGCCGGGGCGCCCTGCGGACTCTCCGTCCGCATACCGGCCCATTGTGTTGCTCGACGAGGTGGGCAAGCTCTTTGAAAGAGTTATTGCAAACCGCCTCGCCGGGCACCTTGCGGGGATGGGGCCGGATCTTGCGGACAACCAGTTTGGTTTCCGCAAGGGGCGCTCGACAGGGCACGCCACTATAGTGGCGATAAGTCCCCTCTTTGAGGAGTGGCTAGGGAGGCGCCACGGCGCCCTCACCTTCCGCCTGACGCAGGTCCTCACCGGACACGGGTGCTTCGGGAGGTACCTGCACCGAATCGGGGGGGAGGAAACGCCCGGGTGCTTTCATTGCGAGGATCGCCCGGGGGACACGGTGGAGCACACCGTGGAGGTCTGCTCCGCTTGGGCGGAGCACCGCCGTGTCCTCGTAGCGGCGATTGGCGGCGGCGACCTCTCGCGTCCGGCCCTGGTTCAAGCCATGGTCCGGGGCGAGAGGGAATGGGAAGCCGTCGCCTCCTTCTGCGAAGCAGTCATGCTAGCGAAGGAGGCGGCGGAACGTGAGAGGGAGATAGCCTCTGCCTCACGTCCCGGCCGCCGCGGGAGGAGAAGCACCGGGCGTCGGGGGCCACGCCGTGATGGCTCTCGGCCACCGTAGGCGCGGGCCTGTAGACGGCGAGTAATGGGCTAGCTCGCCATCCGTCCGTCGTATGACGACGGGCAGGCCGTGTCGACGGCGCGTTCGTGTTCCACGCGTGCCTCAAAGAGTTGTCAGCAAACGGGAGGGGCCCGCAAGGGCCGGTGCCTGCCAGGGCTGCGGGACTGTTCGAAAGAGATACCGCGGCCCTGGAACATAAAGGGCCAATGAAGGAACATGGGTGGTTTTTAGTCAGTAAGAGTCTGACACTCCCTACCGCTCCGCCCAGAGCGGGAGGAGTCATTTGATGATTTCCCACCCTCAAAAAAAAAAAAAAAAAAGGGGCGCTCGACGGTGGACGCCATCATGCGCGTGAGAGCCCTCACGACGGGGGATGCGGTGTCCCGGGGTGGGGTTGTCTTGGCGGTGTCTCTCGACATGGCCAACGCCTTCAACTCCATGCCCTGGAGCTGCATTAGGGAGGCACTCCGGTATCACCGGGTGCCGACCTACCTCCGTCGTGTGGTCGGGGACTACCTGACAGACAGGACCGTCATCTACCCTGGTCACAGCGGAGAATGGAACCGGCGAGAGATGTGCGGTGTCCCACAGGGATCGGTTCTAGGGCCGCCCTTGTGGAACATCGGTTACGACTGGGTGCTGCGCGCCGACCTCCCTAGCGGCGTCAGCGTAGTTTGCTACGCTGACGACACGCTGGTGCTGGCGCAGGGGAGGTCGCACGAGGCGGCGGCCGAATTAATGACACGCGGGGTTGCGATAGCCGTGGAGAGGATTCGGCAATTGGGTCTCGAGGTGGCATTGCACAAGTCCGAGGCCATGTGCTTTCATAGACCTCGGAATGCGCCACCGTCGGGATCCATACTGACGGTAGGAGGAGTTCCCGTCGACGTCGAGTCGACGTTGAGGTACCTCGGACTCGTCCTCGACAGCCGATGGAACTTCGTGGAGCACTTCCGACGTTTGGCTCCCAGACTGGAACGGGCCGGGACTGCCTTCAAGCGGCTCCTGCCCAACCTGAGGGGTCCAAACGCCTCCTGCCGGAGGCTCTACGCGGGGATCGTGCGGTCCATGGCCCTTTACGGGGCCCCGGTGTGGGCGCGTTCGTTGAGGCTGCGAGCCGCACACTATCTGAACGCGCCCCAAAAGGTGGTAGCCGTAAGGCTGATCCGTGGGTACCGCATGATCTCCCGCGAGGCGGCGAGCCTCCTTGCCAGATTGCCGCCATGGGATCTGGAGGCCATAGTCCTCGCGCGCCTGCACGAGTGGCGCGCGGAGGCACAGCGCCGGGGGGAAACTCCGCTGCCGCGGCAAAATGTCGCGCAGCGGACAGACTTCCGGCGCAATCTCATGGCGACATGGAGAGAGCGACTATCGCAACCCCGTGCAGGGCACGCCACGATAGTGGCGATAAGTCCCCTCTTTGAGGAGTGGCTAGAGAGGCGCCACGGCGCCCTCACCTTCCGCCTGACGCAGACCCTCACCGGACACGGTGGTTTCGGGAGGTACCTGCACCGAATCGGGCGGGAGGAAACGCCCGGGTGCTATCATTGTGAGGATCGCCCGGAGGACACGGTGGACCACACCGTGGAGGTCTGCTCCGCTTGGACGGAGCACCGCCGTGTCCTCGTAGAGGCTATTGGCGGCGGCGACCCCTCGCGTCCGGCCCTGGTTTAAGCCATGGTCCGGGGCGAGAGGGAATGGGAAGCCGTCACCTCCTTCTGCGAAGCAGTCATGCTAGCGAAGGAGGTGGCGGAACGTGAGAGGGATAGAACCTCACGTCCCAGCCGCCGCGGGAGAAGCACCGGGCGTCGGGGGCCACGCCGTGATGGCTCTCGGCCACCGTAGGCGCGGGCCTGTGGACGGTGAATAATGGGTTAGCTCGCCGTCCGTCCGTCTTGTGACGACAGGCCGTGTCGACGGCGCATTCGTGTTCCACGCGCGCAAGGGCCGATGCCTGCCAGGGCTGCGGGACTGTTCAAAAGAGATACCGCGGCCCTGGAACATAAAGGGCAAAAGAAGGAACATGGGTGGTTTTTAGTCAGTAAAAGTCTGACACTCCCTTCCGCTCCACCCAGAGCGGGAGGAGTCATTTGATGATTTCCTTGAAATACCTGTAACGACTGTCAAAGATCTACAAATGACAGCCGGGACCAACGGCTTAACGTGCTTTCCAAGGCACGCAGGAAACTCGGTATGTAATTGGTGGTCACCCATCCACGGACCAACCTAGTTGGCTAGGCTGTTCTTCTTTAGCCACGAGCTTCTGGCGCCAGGGTAGTCCGCGTAACTCAATTTTTCTTACGTTTTTTGAAATTTGCAGGTCAGTGTCGGGTTGTATCTTGATTAAAATATGATTCGCGACCGTAACAAATCTGGCTCTACAGAGTTATAATTATTAAAATCATCAATACAACAACAACCCTCTAAGTTCATATAATCCCATTGAATGACTATTTCATGAAATAGTCATTGAACTGAATTTCGCTGAAAAACGTCAAGTGCTCGGCAACAACAACGGCTACTGTGATTGGTTGAATTAATTATCAACAGCCAATCGAATCACTGGACTTGCTTTTAATTTTGATGCGTCGATTAATTTTCATTGCAGACAGCGGGAGTATGGTTTTTTAAAGTCCTTTATGGGTTTACCATGATCATTTAAAAACATTTAATAACCAGATTTATGCTTCGTTAAATTTCTAAGCTAAACCTGTCAGTGAGGCTGGTAAATACTTACCATATAAGTTTTATCTTCTAAGTATCGGAACACAAACTAGGTACCAAACTATTGACAAGTAAGTTTGTACGTGTTTAGGTTAAGTTTGGAACATTAGTACCGATTGTTGTCAAGAGATGGCGTTGTTAGTTGAGCGGCGGTTTCTGAATCGCGGTGTTAAGATTTTCCGTCGTTCAACTAGGTCAACGATATTATATTTTTTTTGGGTGTGAGCAGCAAGCACTGTGATTAGTTATATTATACGCGCTTAATTGTACAGTCCAGTGTTTCATTATCCACCCTCTCCAAGTCGATCTTGTTCATGGTCCTTCGAGAGCCGGGTGTGGTCGGGAGTGTTTTTGGTGGTTTCCGGTGGTGGTAGAAATTACCACCCTTCGCTTCGTTACTGGGCAGTGGATCGCTGTCCAGAGCATCCCTTCAGTGGGTACCAGGTGAGAGGTACCAGGAGCTGGAGGTGGAAGACTTGTTGGCGCAGGGAGCAGCCAGTGGCGCGTGGTGCAGCACTACTGGTGGCAGCAGCAGCCGGGAGGAACGAGGCAAGGGAGGAGCAGAAACTCAACAGTTCGTGGTCAAGCAGACAGGGGGCGCCACCTGTGTGGTGCAGTACATCGCGGCTTGACGTTGCCGTCGGTCTGTGTCAGTGAGTGTATCTGGTGAAAAAATCGTGAGTACTTTCAACCTTATTAAATCAGGAAGAATCCAAGAGAAAAAGTGCACTAGAAATTGAACTTTATTCTCATTAGAAAATTAACTTAGCTGTTGTGTGTGATTTCGGACTTGTGAAATTTTCAAGAAAAAGTGGTGGCACACGGGGAACCTATGCCCGTTTTGCCATAGAAAATAAACGTTAAAAAGACTTGTAAAATTTTCATTGGTTTTAAATTCTGAGTTGGAACAAGTGCAATAAGACTGTTTTTAGTGGACATTAAGTAGAATAATTATATTTTCCACTCTTTATTGTTTAAAGTTGTTTATTGTGCTGTAGTTAGAAATTTATTATTTTTGT
The DNA here is from genome assembly GCA_950022335.1 of Eurois occulta. NCBI lineage: Eukaryota > Metazoa > Arthropoda > Insecta > Lepidoptera > Noctuidae > Eurois > Eurois occulta. Next base: position 13,216,681 of record OX465498.1, on the reverse strand, counting down.
TATTTTTAATTGTGTTTACGTATAATTCGTGTTATTTTTTGATTTTGTGTATACGTAAAATTCGTGTTTTCAAAATGGATTCATTTATCGATATCCAAGAAGATGTGAAAACAAAAATAGAAAAGTCTTGGATTAACTTAAAGAAATGCCCAAAAGATAGGCTTACAATATCGTATATTGAAACACGTTTAGAAAGTTTAGAACAACAATGGCAACTTTTCTATAATACGCATGTTAGGATAATCAGCGAGGTTAAGAAATCGGAATTGCATAGCTCCAATTACCATAAAGATTGTTTTTATGACGAGGTTGAAGAATTATATATTCAATTAAAAAGCACTTTAAAAGAGCTAATAAGGAAAGATAAATTTGTATCTAGTGGAGAGAATAGTAGTAGCTCGGGACTTAGCGGTAACAAAGATTTTCATAACTTTCGGTTACCAGAAGTGAAAATACCAATGTTTTCTGGTAAATATCACGAATGGGTAACCTTTAGAGATTTGTTTATGGGTTTAATACACAAAAATAGTAGCCTAGATGATGCACAAAAATTGTATTATTTAAAAGGGTATTTAACCGGAGAAGCGGAACTGTTGTTAAAAAATGTAAAAGTTACATCGGAAAATTATAGTACAAGTTGGGAAAAATTAGAGTCCATGTACAATAATAAACGATTCTTAGCAAATGGTATTGTAAAATCTTTATTCAATCAAAGAACATTAACAGGAGAATCCGCATCAGAGATTAAAAAACTTTTAAGTACAACTACTGATTGTCTAGAGTCAATAAAAAATTTAGAGATCGATCTTGCATCATTTTTAATCGTTCATATTGTAACCGAAAAACTGGATAAGGCTACTAGAAGGGCTTGGGAATTAAAGGTAGCATCGGATCCAAGCGATGATCTTCCTACTTTTGATCAACTAAAAGATTTTTTGATTAATCGATTCAGGGGGTTAGAAAATTTAGATATTAAGGTAGATAGGGTCCAAAGGACAACACAGGCACTACACGTAATGAAAGATAGAAAGGGATCTTGTGCATTTTGTGCAGGTGAACATAAAATAAGTGCATGTAAAAAATTCATAAACGAAAGTATTGCTAATCGGAGAGACTTTGTTCTCAAGAAAAAATTATGTTTCGTTTGCTTGCTTGATAACCACTCTGTTAGGTTTTGCAAGAACACTCTCAAGTGCCAGGTGTGCAAACGCCGCCACCATTCATTGCTACACCCACCGGGTGGTGTAGGGTCGGAAGTTGGTGAGGGTAGTAGTGCTGCTCGCGCGGAAGCCTCATCGAATGGGGAGAATACAGCCGCTAATCAAGCGGAGGGGTCCAATACGCCGGTAGTCTCATGTCTTGCGAAAGGGAGTAGGAAAACGGTATTACTAACGACGGCGTTAGTTGAGGCGGAGTCGAAGAACGGGACTTACCACGTGGTTAGGGCATTGCTGGATCAGGGATCACAGGGTTCCTTTGTTACGGAATCCCTGGTTCAGTATTTGGGATTAAAGAAAATACCTTCAAAAAATACGGTGCTCGGTGTGGGAGACAAAGGTACAACGTCGACGGCTATAGTGGTTATAAATCTTAGGTCAAGAGTAAATCCTTCTTTTAAAATAAAGGTGAATGCCTACGTTTTAAAGTCAGTAACGTCTCTTCTCCCATCCTCTAAAGTAGCTAGAGTAGAATGGGTAGAATTGAACGAGAATGATTTGGCTGATCCGGATTACTTCAGACCTAATAAAATTGATATTTTATTGGGCGCTGAAGTATACAGTCAGGTCATTCAGCACGGTGTTAAGAAGAATGCAAACGGGACTCTATTGGCGCAAGAAACCACTTTAGGATGGGTATTGTCGGGTGCGTTTGAAGTTGACCAAGGTATAAGTTCTCCCTCAAAAATAACCGTGATGCATACCAGCGTCCAAGATGATGAATTATTGAGAAAATTCTGGGAACTGGAAGAAACATCTGGAACAAAAAGGATGCTCACAGAGGAGGAAATTAAATGTGAAGAATTGTTTAAAACTACAACTACAAGAGATAAGGACGGCAGATATATAGTACGATTGCCGTTACGGGATACAAACCTGGTTGGTAGTGGCGGTGAATCCAAAGGGATAGCTGAAAAAAGACTTAAAGGATTAGAAACAAGGTTAGCAAAAAATGATAAATTAAAGGCTGACTACGCTAAGGTGATACAGGAATATTTAAGTCTTAACCACATGGTAGAAATAAAAGAAAAGGAAAAAGATAATAAAAGGGGTGTTTACTTACCTCATCATGCTGTCGTCCGGGAGGATAAAGACACAACCAAAGTGCGTGTTGTGTTCGATGCGTCCTGCAAGCGCAGCAACGGGAGGTCACTTAATGATGACCTAATGGTGGGTCCGTCTTTGCAAGACGAACTCCGTCATATTATTATGCGTTGGAGGGCGCATAAGATTTGTGTAGTGGCTGATATTATAAAAATGTACCGGCAAGTTTTAGTGAACAGACAAGATACTCAAATGCAACGAATCCTTTGGCGGGACAGTCCTGAAAAGGAAATAAAGGAGTACGAATTGATAACCGTTACATTCGGGACAGCCTCGGCACCATACTTAGCTGTACGGGCTCTTCAACAGCTTGCAGTTGACGAATGCGGTGATAATGTAGATATAGCTAAAATAATCGTAAATGATTTTTATATGGACGATTTGATGTCAGGAGCTGAAACTAAAGAAGATGCGTTAAAAATCTATATGGAAATAACAAAGGTGTTAGCTAAAGGCGGATTTCAACTACAAAAATGGAAAAGCAATAGCGAAGAATTAATAAAGAGCATTAAGGATGGGAATGATGAAGCATTACAGATAAAAATAGACGATGTTACAAAAATTTTAGGACTTACCTGGAATTCACGCGATGATTGTTTCCAATACTCTCTGGTACTTCAGCAGATAACTGGACCTGTAACAAAAAGAAAAATTATATCCGATATTGCAAGATTATTCGATCCATTGGGGTGGCTAGCACCAAGCATAATCATAGCAAAGGTGTTAATACAAAAGCTGTGGTTGGCAGGGTTAGAATGGGATCAAGAAGTTCCTAATAATTTAGTACATGAATGGGCGACTTACCGTCGCAACTTATCTTCTTTGGTGGAGGTTAGAATCCCACGATGGCTGCATACTGCTACTAACGTAAAGAAGGAACTGCATGGCTTCTCGGATGCTTCCAAAATGGCGTATGCTGCTGTCATTTACCTCAGAGTTGTGGATCACGAAGGAAATATTCACATTTCTTTAGTAGCGTCAAAAACGAAGGTGGCACCCATTAGACAAGTGTCCATACCTAGACTAGAACTTTGTGGGAGTGTTCTTTTAGCCAAATTAATGGCTGAAGTAGGAGAAGTAATGGGTGTCCAGAAGCTTGATTGGCATGCATGGACAGATAGTGAGGTGGTACTAGCTTGGCTCAATAGCCATCCTAGTCGCTGGAAAACTTTTGTAGCCAATAGAGTTTCAGATATTTTAAACACCTTGGATACATACCACTGGTCTCACGTATCGTCTAGGCAAAATCCCGCAGATTGTGCTTCCCGCGGTGTGTGCCCAGCTGAATTGAAATCTACGGCTATATGGTGGAATGGTCCAGACCTGTTGCGACAGCAGGTAATTGACTATAAAAGGCCGAAGCATCTCGTAACACATTTGGAAGAGGTCAAGGCGCACACGACTGCGGTCGACACAATTAACATTTGGAATAAGTTTTCTAGGTTGTCGAAATTAATAAGAGTTGTCGCTTACTGTCGGCGGTTTTTGAATTTAAGAAAACAGGCAACAACACAACATTGTACGCGGGAATTAACGAAACAGGAGCTTGACGAGGCCATAGACACATGCATAAAGAAATGCCAAGAGGAGTTTTCAGAAGAATTGAAGGAATTAAAAAATAGTACGTTATTAAAGAAAAAGGGGAATCTAAAATCGTTAAATGCTTTTATTGACTCAAATGGAATTGTAAGAGTTGGAGGAAGACTTGAAATGTCTCAATTGGATTATAATCGCGTGCACCCAATCCTCTTGCCAAAAGAATCTTTTTTGAGCGAACTTGTGATCGCTGACGCTCATTCAAAAACCATGCATGGTGGCCCGCAGCTTATGGTCACATATATACGATCCAAATACTGGATCATAGGAGTTAAGTTGCTAGCCAAAAAATATGTAAGAAACTGCGTTAAATGCATAAGGTATTCAGCCAAAACTCGACCCCAACTTATGGGGCAACTACCATCGGCACGGGTGACGCCAAATAAACCCTTTTTGTGCACAGGAGTGGATTATGCAGGACCCTTAAACATACGGGTGTCAAAGGGTCGCGGGAACAAGTCATATAAGGGTTACATTGCACTCTTTATATGCATGTCCACTCGAGCTGTACACATAGAGGCAGTTAGTGAGTTGAGTACCAAAGGTTTCTTGGCTGCGTACAAAAGATTTGTGGCTAGGCGTGGTCGCTGCGCCGAGTTGTACAGCGACAACGGTACTAATTTTGTAGGGGCTGCACGGGAATTGCTTCATTTATATAATGAAGATAAATCGAATTTTAATACAGAATTAGCAGAGTATCTCGCTACAAGTGGCACGGAGTGGCACTTTATTCCTCCTCATGCGCCAAATTTTGGGGGACTTTGGGAGGCAGGGATAAAGTCTACCAAATACCATTTAAAGAGGGTCGTAGGAAACACTACTCTGACATATGAAGAGATGGCTACAGTCCTGGCTCAAATTGAAGCGTGCCTCAATTCGAGGCCGTTATCGTATGTGGAGGATCAGGACAAATTAACCATCCTAACTCCCGGGCATTTTCTGATAGGTGAGCCAGTAGTTTTATCTCCCGATTTAAATTATGAAAGGGCAAATGTTAGCACGTTAAAGCGATGGCAACTTCATCAGAGAATGATGCAGGATTTCTGGCGACGTTGGTCGCACGACTACCTTCACCAATTCTTGCAACGACATAAGTGGCAATATAAAACTCCGGAACCATCTGTCGGTGATGTAGTTTTGGTTAAAGAGGACGATATGCCTCCTGGCAAGTGGTTACTAGGCAGGATTGAACAAAAACATCCTGGGTCTGACGGTCTTACTCGTGTCGTAACTCTACGCACACAATCGTCTACGATAAAAAGACCGACGTCTAAATTATGTTTACTGCCTGTGTCCAATTGACCGTGATTTGTTAGATGTAAGTATAATGTTGAACTCATTGTGTTAACCGTTTGTCAAGTAGTTTTAATTTTAATAGTCATAAGGATTTAAATTGTAACCAAAACCTGTCAAGGATAAAAAACGAATGTAATTGCTTCTCACCAAGGGTAAGAGTTAAGTTCAGGGCATTCGAGATACTTTACCTTATCGAAAAATGGAGCCTTATTGAAAGACATTCTGCAATAATGTCCTTGGTGGGCGGTATGTTTAGGTTAAGTTTGGAACATTAGTACCGATTGTTGTCAAGAGATGGCGTTGTTAGTTGAGCGGCGGTTTCTGAATCGCGGTGTTAAGATTTTCCGTCGTTCAACTAGGTCAACGATATTATATTTTTTTTGGGTGTGAGCAGCAAGCACTGTGATTAGTTATATTATACGCGCTTAATTGTACAGTCCAGTGTTTCATTATCCACCCTCTCCAAGTCGATCTTGTTCAGTACGCTCGATCATTTATGATCGAAGTTGCTCTGTTACCTGTTGGGGTTGCCAGACCAGAATTTTAAAATGGTGGATTTTTTAGCACTTATGGATAAAAGATCGTGTCCCTAGGTCCTTGATCTGTTTATTAACAGACGTCTGCAAAATTCAAAAGCATAACTTATTCTTTATTGCAAAAGTTTGTGAGGATGGATGGATGGCTCGATGTTTGTGACTCGTTCTCGCAAAAACTTCGGAACGGATTTGGCTGAAATTTGGCACACAGCTAGTTTACAACATGGATTAACACATAGGATAATTTTCTACTTCCACGTGGGCGAAGCCGCGGGTAAAACTACATGTTTATACATTCTCCTTCTTCGTGGCACGATATTTTTTATATTCTGTCGTTGGCAGCACAAAGGTCACTATGGCTCCATATTTTTGGGCTAAGAGAGCAGTATTAATACATTAATCTTCATCCTTGAAATGATAGGTCCTCTTTTTCCGATTTCATTATTAATTTACAATTGATCAGAGATAATGCCCGTTTCAGCCGATGATAACAATACGTAAACGATAGACATTCTGAATTATTTGAAAGCTAAAAATAAGCTTAAAAGGTCCTGCTGTTCTATCCTGTTTGGTTACCCTACGTTCATTGTATACTGCATATAGGTACCTACTTGCATTGATACTAGCCTAGGTAGCGGCTATCGGAGAATACTTGCCGCCACCGAACATTGATAACCAACTTCCAACACTCGGCTTACTACTAAGACTTACTGTGACACTCGGCTTGTTTGATCCCGTAACATAACATTAATCTTGTACTTTGCAAAGGGTTAAGCAGAGGCATACAAGGTGTAAACGGACCCTTCCGCAAGCCGTTAACCAAGCATTTTGTACATCAGACTAAATAACTCTACGAAAAAATTATTGCTGAAAAACGGCTTTTTTGGTGAAACATCACGTTTAGCGGTAGGACTCAATGTAACGCACTCAAAACATTGTGCTGATGGATGCATTGAATAGTACGGGGGTCGTGAAGGTATTTATAGTAAAGTTAAACTTTTGTAAATTGTAACCCATGGGAAGCTGCAAGGTAACCCCATCACTAGTATCCTTATAACTTACTGGGACTGCCTCAATTATGTGCTGTAGAACAGTTGTGTGAACAATATTTATTTTTTATTTTTTTATTTTCAAACTTTTGTTTAAAAAAAAACCTATGGTAAAGTGGCCCCATTTGGTTACTCCCAATGTCTCCGTAACTAGAAGGTTCCCAGGTATGGTCTAGAACAAAAAAATGATCGCAATGGCGGGGAGAACAAGTGCTTTTCGGCTTCGTTAAGGGTATTTTTACATCTATAATTATAACAGTGCATTTTAATTTTGATGGTCCAATGAAAGACAAGTTTGCTACCCTTTTTTTTTTTTTTTTTTTTTGGTGGGTGGGAAATCATCAAATGACCCCCCCCCGCAGCAGAAGGGAATGTCAGACTCTTACTGACTAAAAACCACCCATATTCCTTCATTGGCCCTTTATGTTCCAGGGCCGCGGTATCTCTTTCGAACAGTCCCGCAGCCCTGGCAGGCCCCGGCCCTTGCGGGCCCCTCCCGTTGCTGACAACTCTTTGAGGCGCGCGTGGAACACGAACGCGCCGTCGACACGGCCTGCCCGTCGTCATACGACGGACGGACGGCGAGCTAGCCCATTACTCACCGTCCACAGGCCCGTGAAGTTTGCTACCCTTAAGGTGAATGCTCCAACCAGCCCGCGAAATTCAAAGTTCTTGCGTTTTTTGCAATTTGCAGGCCAGTGTTAGGTTGTATGTTGATTAAAATATTATTCGCGGCTGTAAGACGTATGTAGTTACAGAAATATAATCATCAAAATCACCAATACAACCCTCCAAGTTCATAAAGGCGTAGGAACAAAAAAAAAACAGAAAAAGTCATTCCTACAGCTTTATGAACTTACAGCGTTTTATTGATGATTTTGATGATTATAATTCTGTAACTGCATATGTCTTACAGCCGCGAATAATATTTTAATCAACATACAACCTAGCACTGGCCTGCAAATTGCAAAAAACCCAAGAAATTTTGAATTTCGCGGGCTGGTTGGAGCATTCCCCTTAACCGGTTACTTCAGCTAAAAACTACCACCAATTTCGACACGGGATCGAATCCAGGAGCAGTAATCAACATGCAATCTGAATTGCAGGGCTTTATTTTCGTGCATCGATAAATTGCGATGAGCAATGCAGGTCACAGGTTCTGTTCCCGCATAGAAGATATATTTCAAGCCTGAAAAGCAAGGGACGGCTTTAAGGTATAGTAAAGGTTGCTTTGTTATTATTTTTGAGTTTGAGTTAAGTTTGAGTTTTGGTAAAACTTTAGTGAACCAAAGTTGTTAGTACGTATCTACCATTTCATCTATAAGAAAATCAAAAATCCTGATGGTATTATTGTGCTAGGGGTTCAGTCTTTTCATTTTCAATGCTTTAATTTAGTTTGTATTTCAGCAAGCTAATCGTTTTGTTTATCGTCCCATTTTCATCGGTGTTTGACTGGATCCTCGATACTTAATGACGTCTTGAGTGTATAGACACACGGACTGGTATAGGGTGGACACATACTAGACACAGTGGACATACTGGACATTCTGCGAGCCGTGGTTAGCTGTCGGAACGCCTTCCGTACTTTGATCAAAGCACGGCTGGAAGCTGGGCAGGGCTGTCCGTATTATGGATATCTACAGGCTGATTGTAAAATGATTTAATGTAATTTTGTAAAAACATAATGTGTAACGGTGAATAAGTAGTATAAAGGATCATCAGGTTTTTTATTGTAGAGAATATAAATAAGAATATTTAAAATATTTAGTGTGGAGTTAGGGTACATTAGAATGACATTAGAATATCGATATTTTGGAGTTTTTAACCATTATTTACTTACTGTTCGTTATTCTAAGTTTCGGTATTTTAAGTAACTGGTTTAGCTTTCAATATCTTTTTTTTTTTTTTGTGTTGCAACACTGGTTGAGTGACTTGTCAAATCTTTATTCCGTATTTTAAAATTAGTTTTAATTAATTTTTAAGTGTAAAAACTTGTATTAGTGTAATTAAATATCAAATAAGGGTATAAATACCCAGGATTACTGTTTTCATGCAAAAATACACTGTAAAACAGCTGTGTTTGGTTGCCTACCTCTACCGGTAACCTATAAGGAACAGCTGTTGTTCCAGCGGATCTATCTGGGGAGTATAATTGTTCCTTTTAATATATAAGTAGCGCACATTAGTCAATTTAAGCCCTCATGTGGCACTAAGTTCCTTGTTATAATTAATTTTTTAGTCAGTTACCAGTCAAATAATTTTAAGCCTAGTGTCCTACCCACTTAGGAAAAAATAATAATAATAAGACAAGGAATTACTTAATGTAAATTTATACTTAATTTAATTTAATCATCTAGTTGAAACATTTTGTGTAAATCTCATAAGCCTATCTCAGTTACCTGTATAGTAATCACATTTTCCAAGCTATTCTCATTTTCCCCTTTCATTTCTAGCTTTCCTAATTTTGTCCATCCAATTAGTCTCACCGTTCTTTGTACTTCTACTTTCAGTTCTATTTACTGAAACCATGCCTGTGATGACCCGTAAGGCTACTACTCAGGAGTTGCAGGCTAAGTTGAGAACGGCTCTTGATGAACTAAAGGAATCAAACAGCAAATGTCAACAGCTGTTATTGGATAGAGACGAACACGAGGTTGAAATCGAGAAGGTCGTTTTCAAAAACACAGGCTTGAAACGGGAGCTAGTGGACCTACACCAACGATACATGGATGTTGTTGATGAACGGGACAAACTGCGGGTGGTCACAGATGGTTTCAGCAACTGCAGTAACATATATGAGGAGGCTTTATGTAAGGTTAGGGACTTAGAAGATGAACTACTTCATGCTAATAAGCAAATTATTAAGTTTCAAAAAGAAAGAGAATGTACTCAGGTTAGGGAAACAGATCACCTATATAATCAATTATTAAATTCAAATTGCAACCCACATTCTTTCACAGCAATGGATCTTACCGAGGATTCTATTCTGAAATATAATTGTAGCAGTTATAAAGTAAGCCAAAATAAAATTAAAAAATATGCTAAACTAAATAGAATTATAAAAAAATGCAATCAATTTAAGAAACAAAAAAAACATAGTTCCAATAATATTCAACTAAGAAAAGAACGTGTTTTTCTTATAAAAAAGTTAAATAATTATCAAATTAAATTAGAGGACAGTAAGAAATTTTATGAAATAGATACTCAAAACTTACAGTCTGAAATTCAAGTATTAGAGTGTCAACTAAAAACATGTTATTCTAAGTATGTGAACTCTCAAAAACAAATTAAGGAACATATCCTTGCTGCAAACGAGTTAGTCAATAGGTGTAACAGTAATGCAGACTGTGTAGACATGATGTCCTTTAATGACACTCAGTGTGTTTCACAAAGGGAATCCAGCCCTAACACTCTCCTGCCTGTGGAAACGGAGAACCCGACCCGGTTGGAGAGTGCTCGGGGCTGTATCCCCATTCAAGATTCGCCAGACATTATACAAGGTTCATCACAGGTAGGACAAACAGAAAGTAGTTCTGCCCGTTGTTGTAGTACAAATGGTTGCTGCTCAATTATGTTTTCGGATAGTTTAGGAAAAGGGTTAGGAAAATTAATTAGCAACAATCTGAGTCATTCTTCTCAAAATTACTGTACACCTCACGCTTCTTACAACCAGATAATGTCATCCATAATTCGGAAAGAATTAAATCCTAATGCCATCATAACTGTATTTGTTGGTAATAGTTCGAACGTCAAAATTGATGATATCACTGACAATGTCACTCAATTGTTAAAACTTAATTGTAAGAAAATTATTCTGTGTGCCTTTCCATATTTTGAGAAGTTGTCAAGCAGACAAAATCATTTTATACATAACCTTAACGATCGCATGCATTTATTAACAAGTCACTATAGTGACAAGTTCGTATTTTTCGACACCAACAGTTTCGTTCAGAAATTGAAGTCAAAGAGAAATAATGCGTATCTGCCTCTTAGTTTTAGACGTCAAATAGCACGGCTATTAGCTTTTAATTTATACTCAGACATAAGTGGTATGTCGCAGTTTTTTGTAAATAGGTCTACTAAAATTAGTAATTTTACTAATTGCAATTATACAAATATTAACTTAGATTTAAACTAGTCAATAAGACAATAGAAGGTACGAATGACAACTTAGTTAAACTGAGCAACTTTAAGGTATCTTCTAGCTCTCAATCAATTAATCCTAAAAGAGGGGTTGAGCAGAATTCCTTGAAATTGCTTCATCAGAATATTCAAGGTTTTTCTTCCAAACAATTAGAAATAGAATTATTTTTAGAAAAAACCAAATTTGATATTATTTGTATTACTGAACATTGGATGAAAGATTATGAAATGCAAATTAATTATGAGAATTATAGCGTGGGCAGTTGCTTTAACCGAAAATCAATGCTGCGTGGAGGTTCATTAATTTTAATTAAAAATTGTTTTAAATCAAAACCACGTAACGACATAGTTGAACTCTCAGTTGAGCATAGCATTGAATTGTCATGTGTTGAGCTGGATAAGCATGTCATAGTGTGCGTATACAGACCCCCTAATTATCAAAACTACTCTATTTTTGAGTCAGTTATGGAAGATGTTTTGGGTAAACTTTCAAGTGGTAATAAATCAGTAATTATCTGCGGTGACTTTAATATTAATATTTTAGAAAATAACTCTAACAGCAGTAGACTATTAAGCCTTTTTAAATCTTTCAATCTGTCGAATGTGTTTTTAGAACCAACCAGAATAACTACAACTACTTCTACTTGTATTGATAACGTTTTCTGTGGCTGCGACTATTTGGAGAAAGCTATTGTAAATTACCTCCCCTCTGATCACTGTGGTCAAACTGTGTCTTTTGAATTTAACACACCACTGCAAAAAGTACAGATACAAACTAGACCAATAACCTCTAGTGCCTTGATCAAATTTAATAGCACTTTAATTGACAAGTTAGCTGTGCAGGGCCTAAATATTATGAATGTTAATACTATATATGAAGAATTCTTTTCATTAGTGCAAACAGAGTTCAATAATACTTTTAAGAAGAAAACTAAAACTATCTGCCCGAAGTTTTTATTCAGTGACTGGGCAACTAAAGGCATCAGGAAAAGTCGGGAAAGACTTTTTGAGTTGTATGGCCTTAAGCCTTATATTAATACGGAAACTTTTAATAAGTATGTTGCTACTTATTCTAAAATTTTCAAAAATACCTGCAAGACAGCTAAAGCCTTATTCATTAGCAACAAGCTGAAATCTGCAGAAAACAAGATTAAGACTGTTTGGAAAATTATAAATAATGAAACAAATAGAAACAAAAGACACAACACTGATTACACACTGGACTCTTCCCGAGGGCTCATTAGCGCAAATGTCGATGTTGCTCAGGAATTCGCAACGTTCTTTACCAGTATTCCAATTAAAACCACAGAAACGCTAAATTCTTCGCCATCCCTTGCCATTAATTTATTAAGAGAGAATGTTTCAGCCTGTAATGTTGAATTTAAATTTAAACATATAAACCCTGTGGTCGTTATGAAGGCTTTTAAGCAACTTAAAATAAAAAGTACTGAAGACCTTTGGGGTATGTCTACTAAAGTCTGTCAATCAATTGTTGAGACAGTAGCTCCCTATTTAGCCTTAATATTTAATTTATGTGTAGACCAAGGGGTATTTCCGGATTTAATGAAGTATAGTAAAGTTATACCACTTTTTAAATCTGGAGACGGCAAAGACACAAATAATTATAGACCTGTATCTATTTTGCCGGTTTTCAGCAAGATATTTGAAAAAGTAATGTTAAATCAAATGCTCTATCATTTTAATCGGAATGACATCCTACATGATCAACAATATGGTTTCACCAAAGGTCGTTGCACTACTGACGCCGGTGTCACCTTACTAAAGCACATCTTTAATGCATGGGAAGAGGCAAAAGATGCAATAGGCATCTTTTGCGATCTATCCAAGGCATTTGATTGCGTGAATCACGACACACTGTTGCTAAAACTTGAGCATTACGGACTGGGAAAACAAGCACTTAGTTTAGTAAAATCGTATTTAAATGATCGAATGCAGCATGTACAAATAAATGGCGTAAATTCATTAGGATTAAAAGTAAAAATGGGGGTACCGCAAGGCTCAATTTTGGGTCCTTTCCTTTTTCTAGTATACATAAATGATTTACCTCAGTTGCTGAAAAGTCAACCTCAAATGGTGTTATTTGCTGACGACACATCACTGATTTTTAAGGTAGACAGACGTGCACAAGAGATTGACGACGTAAATAACGCTATGCTTAAGATTCATAACTGGTTTACTGTAAATAATTTGGTGTTAAATGAGAAGAAAACTAAATGTATAAGATTCGCGTTACCGAATGTAAAAAGTAACGAATGTAACGTTGTATTGAACAAGGAAATACTAGAATTCGTCGATGAGACGGTTTTCTTGGGGATGACGCTTGACTCGAAACTGCAATGGAGTCCTCACTTAACAGCACTTGCAGGGCGGCTAAGTTCAGCCGCTTACGCTGTCCTTAAAATACGGCAATTAACAGACGTGGATACCGCGAGACTGGTCTATTTTAGTTACTTCCATAGCATCATGTCTTACGGTATTCTGCTGTGGGGACGGGCTGCAGATATTGACTCAATATTTATTCTGCAGAAAAGGGCTGTAAGAGCCATCTATAACCTACGCAGACGCGAGTCTCTAAGAGAATTGTTTAAAAAAATTAACATCATGACGGTACCTTGTCAATATATTTATGAAAACATTATGTATGTTCGGAAAAATAGACATCTTTTTAGTAAAATAAGCGACAGGCATAATTTCAATACTAGAAATAAGGACAAATTAGATCAGCCACGTTTCAGATTGTCAAAAGTACGCACTTCTTTTATGGGGTACTGCGTAAAATTTTACAATAAAATACCACTTGACATTCTACAACTTAATGAGAAGAAATTTAAAACATGCATAAAACGCACACTATGTAAACGAGCATATTATAAGTTGGAAGACTATCTCGTAGATAAAAATGCATGGCTCAATGCTGGTCCTGCTCCACAGCCACTTGGGCTCACGAACTAAGATTTTATTGTTTGGAAGAGATGCTCCCCCTTTAATTCTTTAATTATACTTTTCTTTTTTTTTTCTCTTTCTCGTTTCTCTTTTGGAAACTTAGGGTGTGAATTGTATATTTTATATCAACATTGTGAGTGCAAACTAATTGATTATGAAGTGTGAAGTTATTGTGGAAGCTGCAGAAGATTGTAAAATATCTTTGCATTGTATAGATTCCATCTCTTAGTATTATATAATTGCATAGCACATGTGTGAGTACTATGTACTGTAAAGCTTCCATTTATATTTTGTTATCTTTCATTGACTGGAATGTGTCCTGGTGGCTGAGAGAATGTCATGCTCACTCAAATGTCTCGCTGATGGTGGCGGGTGTGTCGGGTCATTTAGTTCCCTTCAATATGGTTGAGTTGAATGGCGCTGATCCATGCGTCATGTTCGTGAACGGGCGCTGTCAGTTGGGACTGGTCATCTCTTACCTGCCACGATTTATTTTAATTACTTTATTTTTAAATTTTTGGCTTAATCTTTTACTCTGGACGCTCTTAATGTGCACGTCTTTGTACATCGTTCTCACATATATGTATAATCTCAACATGAATGATGTAACCAAGATTTTGTAACAATATTTTGATTTAAAAGAGTGTCCATGGAGTTTCTTGCCCATTCTTCTCCATAGAGATCTACGATTTGGAATGTGCAACTACAGTACTTTCGCAAGTTATTATGCCTTGTGTCTGTGACTGTAGCTTAGCTTTTTTATTTTTGACTTTCAAAAGTGCCTGTAATGGTCTAATTGAAATAAATGCTTTGACTTTGACTTTGACTTTGAATATTTAAATTTTCGTCATACCTTTAGATAACGAACACGTACCGGTTGAGTGGTCAATAATTTGTTGTATCTGCTCAGATATTAATTGTTGTTAATATAACAGCGAATTTAATTGCCAATTTGTCCTCCAATCATGGTGATTGCCAATTTATATTAGACCTTGGTAGTTGGAAACTCAATATTTAGGAGGTAAAAAATTATGAAATTTATTAAATACTCAAGGGGTCGCTGTCATGGGCTGCCGCGGCCCTGGAACATAAAGGGCAAAAGAAGGAACATGGACGGGTTTTAGTCAGTAAAAGTCTGACACTCCCTTCCGCTCCGCCCAGAGCGGGAGGAGTCATTTGATGATTTCCCATCCGAAAAAATAAATAAAAAAAGGGTCGCTGTCATATTTGAAACGCACTTTTTTATTATTTTCTAACCATCACAAACAAATCAAAACATAACTCACGATATAACAAAATAAACGTACCAAAACTCAGAAGAGATCCACAATTACGTGCTTCACCCCAAAATAATCAAGATAAACACTATGATTGCAATAACAATGGGAGTAATAAAGAATGAGTAATATTATATGGCAACCCTACACGCCGGCATCAAACACAGCGGGATAGTGCAGGCGTGTGGCGCCTGTCGGCAATATACTGTGTATGTATCGGATAGTTGAGCTCTAACAATAGCGATAAGTTGAGTTGTTGCTGTCCACTCCAATGACAACAGCAACAGCTCAACTTATCGCCGCATGACAGGAGCCTAGGATAGTCGATCCTTGTGGTAACTGACGGAGATGAAGACCTTATCTACAGCGAGGTGTGTAGCGACACTCTCATTTCGTACACTGGAGTTGGTGATTTTTACTGGGGCAAGTATTGGCTAACTTCTCAGTAGACGTTCTATCACTAAACTATAGTATTTTCTTGAAACAGAATTTTCTTACCGAGTATTGTCTTCTTGGTTGGCATTGTCTCTTTAGTAGATATGTTTGTCGTTTTGTATATTGGGACCTTTTTTTTTTTTATTTAAGTTATGTTCTTATAATTTGTCTTCATTATTTAATTGTGCTTCTGTGTGTTGTGCTATGTCTTTTGTGTGCACTGAATAAATGTTTTATCTATCTATCTACCTTGATTTCTTTTAAACGACTTCAAAGAATGTTGTTAGCATTTCCCCTGTATACTGTTATTAAGCAACTGTGTATGTTTATTATGTTTTTTTTTGTCATTTTATATTTTGTGTTTGTCATGCCCCTGCGACAAATAAATATTGTATTCTTCTATTTCTTTCTATTTGTCAAAAGCGGCCAAGAGCGGCGTGCTCAGAGTTAGGTCGTATTCTATCCAAAGACTATTTCCGAACAAATGGGTAACATAATGATCGTGACTATCGCCTATTCTCTTGACTGACCGCTTTGAGGGCCAGGGTAAGTCCGCTGATTTCCTAGCCCCCCTGGAAACGTTACAGTAATATATAAATTATGTTCTGTATTTAGTGCGAGGGCGCTGGTTGGGTCATGAACACGGCTATAAATCTTGCTAGCTAGCCCCTAACGTCTCATTGGCCTAGTAACAGTTACGGAGTGCTAGACTAGCCTGATGTTCGAAGGAGTTTTCCGTTTGTTCTTATTTATTTATTTATTTAAACTGCATGTAGGTACAATAGTGGTACATAGGCGGACTTAATGCCACAAGGCATTCTCTGCCAGTCAACCTTACAGTCAGTCTTGTGATTTGAAAAGAGTAGTCGTACCACACAATTTCTCAATTCAGTAGCGCAGTTCTGTTAAAGTCAAACAGTTGTTTGTTTTCTAATTTACTTGGTCTTTTTCCTTTTTGTCTGACCAGCTGCCGTGGGTCTACAATTCGAAAGTCAATCTTTTAAAGGGTACTTTCAAGGTTTTTTGTACTCAAAACACTTGCCATAATTATTATTGCGATGAGTCCTCAATGGCCTCTTTTTCTCGATGGTAACCAATTTTAATGTTTTAGAAAAACATTGAAAGTAAGATAAACCTGTCACCAGATATTGTTTATTACCTTTCAAATTGTTAGTATGGTTTTCCTATTTTTTAAATTCTTTTAACTTTCATAATAATCCCACAAGGATCTCAAAATTCTCAATTAATTTGCAAATGAAGGGACACTAACTACCAGGCAGGGTTTCATCACGAATTTTTAACATAAAAACACCAATTAAAAGGGATATCTGAAAGATAAATTGCCTGTAGATAAAACCGACATCAAAGTTTAAGTAAAAAAGATGAATCTTCATCTCCATTTGTGGACGAGTCTGCACTCCACGGAGTGGTCAGTAAATGGAGTTCTCACACGCAATTTTATAGTTGATGCCTAATATATGACACGGTAGATTTGCAGATGAGGAGTCATTGTATCAACCTAGTTATTACTGTTAGTCGGATAATAATGATGGTAGTGCCTGACCAGCAGCATTAAGGGATGGCGGGCTGATACTAGTCGGGGGTATGAGCGAATGTACTTGTATCTCCCAGGCCCCTAACTCGGGGTATTAGTAGAAGTTGTAAGATTTTAGTTGGTAGGATTCCGACATAATATTCAGCTCTGATTTTCCTACAGAAAAGAAAGGTTAAAGAAAGAAAGGTTTCTTAGCTGTTCAACTTGATTGAACCTTCGAAATTAGTCTCCAAATATTTATTAGTATGTGGTTATGGTTACTTCGTTTCTGAAAAAGGCATAGGATATTTCGAAATTAGTCACCATATTCTGCTGTTTTTGTGCGACGGATCATTGATGCAAGCATAATCGGAGCATAACGGTTCCAGTGATGTCCCGGAGTTTCTGAGCAAGATTGGGCTGTGTGTACCTTGTTGATTTCTGCGTAGGTTTTGTTTGTTGCACATACCAACACCAAGGACTAATTACAGACAAAACTCGTACATGATTAGAGCGAGCCGTGTGTACAATGCGACTTGCCTGGAGGTTGAGATTGACATCTTTAATACAAACGTGTCTAAATTGAAGAAGACCATTTGCAATCACTTCTTCGACAACACATTGTATAGTGTCAATTTGTGTTCTTTTCTCTTTTTACTTTAATGCTTTTGTGTGTACTAATCCTTACCACTGCTTTTAAGTTTAATTCTTTTTGTTTTATTGAACTATTGTATAGCTATTTGTGAAAACCTGTAATTGGCCATATTGTTGTTATTAACGAAACTATTGTGTCTTCCTAGCTGTAAGTTTTCAGAAAATAATAAAATAAAATAATTGTCCACGTTTAAAGCTTCATTTGCAGTTTACTCTGTGGTGCAAATAAATTACAGGCGGGGTGATTAGGCCGGGGGCACACGGCACATTTGAGCCGTCTAGATAAAGCACTGCCATAATTATCTGCGGTGGGAACCGGCCTTATGTAACATGTGTACATAGCTGACATGAAACATTACATGCAAGGTATGATAAATGTGATGAGCAGATTACTAAGGTAGCCAA
Organism: Eurois occulta; assembly: GCA_950022335.1. Classification (NCBI taxonomy): domain Eukaryota; kingdom Metazoa; phylum Arthropoda; class Insecta; order Lepidoptera; family Noctuidae; genus Eurois; species Eurois occulta. The sequence continues at coordinate 13,198,471 of OX465498.1, read as the reverse complement.
ATGGCTAGTACAATAATAAGTCCAAATAACATTTTTTTTTAATGAAATAGTATAATAATATAAACATCACGACTGTATTCTCCGAAGGCTTAGGTAGAGGTGTTAGTATAATAGTAGACTCACTTTTCGCCAGTTAAGTTAAAGTCCTATGTTATAGGGGCTAGCCTATTGCGGTCAACCGGGCACTAATCAAGACTCTGGACTGATACTGAGATATTTCACATGGAAAATCTCAAAAACACTTGCCACATGCCCGCCCGAACTAAGAATCAAAGAAGCGACTGCTCGACCAATGAGGTAGTCGAGTGTCTTTTTCATCAGTCTTTATGATTAAAGCTCCCAAGTATAGCAGTGTAGTAGTGTATTAGCATCTCATACAGAGAAGCTAATACACTACACACTACTACACTGCTATACTTGGGAGCTTTTACCCTACGCAAAATTACAGGCTTGTACTTACTTGAATAGGTTTACGATGATTGTGACTGTCTCATCTCTGTCGTGAGCACTTTATTCTTTGTGTACAAAATATAATTTAAATTCGTTAACATACCGATAACGTCAAAATTAACTATCGATCGAGAACCTACATTGGTAAGGAATGAGTGAGTATATTAGACGAAGTTTGAAAGTGGCGCCAGTTACAGGAAAGTTGTAAGGGAATCGACTGTCTTGGTACGGGCATGTGATGTGGAGGGATGAATCGCTGTGACTAAACGTGTGATGAATATAAATGTTGATGGATGGTGAGGGAGAGGAAGACCAAGGAAACGATGGATGAAGTGTGTGAGGAATGATATGAAAATAGTAAATGATAGCGTGACGGTTGACAGAGGAGAATGGAAGAAAAAAACGTGTTGTGCCGATCCCAAGTAACATGGGACAAGGGCAGGCAGATGATGAATCTACATGAAGTTACCCACCAAAACCGGTACCATTTTGTAATAGAATTAGAATGATAAATCCTTTAAAGATAGGGTTGATAGTTATTCTATTTAAACAGAAAAATGTGGATTTAAAAGTTTTAGTTCAACGGTTTCATAATATTCGACCTCGAAAAGCTTAAACAGTCTGCTATATTCACTAATCATTTAAAAATTGCTCAGTAGCTCAGGTTACTTACAAAATTAACAAGGCTTTACTCCTAAACAAGGTTCGTACCCGCTTAGCAACACAGTTCATAATAGACAATAATGGATGGCTCTATGTAACATAAAACCTAATATGGCCTACAGTACAAGGTTATCGGGTGGGCAATAAATTGTTCGGAAAGCTCACGGTCAACCGCGGCATTTTCATTGTTGTGCTTACCTATATGTATTTGTTTAGTGTTAGGTATGTTTTGTTTACTGAAACGAGGTAGGTTAGTATAGGGGTGTGAAGAACTAGGATGTGACGTTCTTCATCCTCTATAGATTAGGGAGGATCCTCCGACCAGACGGGTGTAGTGTCTAGTGGACTACTGCGCGGATAATTGTAACTTTTGTTTTGTCGCGTGTTCGCGCGGAACAAATATCTGTATGGCCTACAGGCAGTTGTTCCGGGTCTGGCTGTTTACATGTGAATTTAAATGTTTGTGAACGCACTCACGGTACAGGAGAAATTCCTAGTGTGTGGCGATGTTTTTTAAAGAAAAAAAAAGAAGTTTCAAACATTCATTATTATTAGCCCCATTGCTAGAAATGGAGGCCCAGTGGTGTAGGCTCCTGATTACGAGTTGTAAGGATCGTGTTCTTTATTTTAGCACCACTTTTCTGTAAACGGTGATGATCATGGGTGAAAAACTAAAAGGTCGTAAGGATCTGTGTCCTATGACAAAATATTTGGAGACTTGTGAAATCAACTGACGGAGTGGGAGCGTTAGGGTTAATTCAGACTAAACAGAAAAATCCTCGCGCAGGCTCGAGCCTCGTCTGGTCGTAATTCACACCAAGAGCAGAAACGCGCTTCGAGACGGTGGTGTTACATTGAGAGAAGGCTCAATACCACGTAGACGCGCGCGTCGACACTGAAAGCGCAAGCGGCTATGCAAGAGCACGTCATAACTTGTTCCTGCGATCTCGGGTAAAATCAAAATCAAAGCATTTATTTTAAGTAGGCCAGTTACAGGCACTTTTGAATTGTCGAAACAAAGACAACTATGAAATGTAGCTGCAGTCCCAGTCACAAGGCATAAAAACTGTGAAAGTACTGTAGTTACCCATTCCCTAACGTAGATCTCTATGGAGAAGAACGGGCAAGAAACTCCATAGACAATCAGAATATTTTTACAAAACCTTGGTTAAATCACTCATGTTGGGATGGCACATTATGTGAGAGCGATGTAGCAAGATGTGCACGTTAAAAGTGTCCATAGTAAAGGTAAAAAAAATAAAATAATTAATTCAAATAACAACTGACAGCGCCCGTTCACGAACATGACGCATGTATCAGCACCATTCAACTCAACTATTTTGAAGGGAACTAAATGATTCGAAACGCGCGCCACCATCAGCGAGACATTTGAGTGAGCATGACATACTCTTAACCGCATGGGCACATTCAAGTCATGAAAAGACGAAGGATTCCAGCGAATGATAGCTTTCTAGTACATAGTACTCACATAATATGGGCTATGCGGTTATATAATATCAAAAGAAATTGAATCTATACAATGCAAAGAAAGTTGTACAATCTTCAGCAGCTCCAACAATACTATTTAATGCTATCCATTAATGCGCCCCTGTCCATGTGGAGCAGGAACCGGCATTGAGCCAAGCATTTTTATCAGAGATATAATCGTCCAGCTTGTAATATACTTGCTTACATAGTGTGTGGTATACTTGAGGACTCCCAGGAATTAGCGTGGAGTCGCGAGCATGCGCGAGGCGTCCCTTGATGTTCGCGTCGATATCTATACAATTTTTTACTTTAAACAAATGCAATACGGTCTTGTTTTCAATTAAAGCGGTAAATTGAACGATGATATTTCTCGTTCTGTCTACATTGACCCTTATAGGTTGATATTCTTAGCTATCAAAACATATACTCGTCTACTGAACAACAATAATCGTTCAGTCATAGCCATTATTAATAATACATATTATTATGTAGTGTTAAGGGCTCGTCGACCCCAATCAATAGTGTTGGGATTAATTTGACGGTAATACCGGTATTATTAATCACAATACGGTGAGTTATTAATGATGAAAAAGGTTTTCTCTGGCTCTGATACAATAGATGAATATTGCGTTGGTGCTGCTAATAAGACAGCTGTAGAGAAGCAGAAGAAGTGTTAGTATTGATGTTCGAATTCCTATGCGTGTGTTCTTTGCACCTCTAAATTCAATACTTAACAATGTTGATGGCAATAGGCTCACCCTATATTACATGGGACGTAAAACATAAATGGCGAAATATGAGTGTACTATTAGGTACATCTCTGCCTAACCCTACGGGGATTACAGGTGTGATGATGTTATGTTTATCTAAACGAGTACAAGTGTTTGTCTAAAATAAGTAGAAGTATTTTACATGTGATAAAAATAAGTTCATATCAGTTAAAAGTTTTTCGTAGGCTTTCGTAGCGCGCAACCTACGAACTGCTACGTAGCGCGCAGCCTACGAACTGCTACGGATGTTTGTAGCAACACTGACTGTTTGGCCATATCACTGCTACAGTGTTTTCTTTATATTGTTTTGTTATTTGGGTCCTCCAGCCCAGTCTACCCAGTACTATCTGGATAGTGGACTGTCCTCCACCCATCCACGGACCAACGTAGGCAATCGTGGCTTAACCTGAAGATCGACTCGAGCGGCTACTATTATTTAGCCACGAGCTCCTATGTTTTCATAAGACTGGTTGGTTTCACACTGTCGCAGTATTTTCACTTAAACACAACAACATCGTCTAAGTGTTCCTCTCAGCTGCGTCAATATGGAGGGCACTCTCCTGTACCAACGATCTAGTGACGTCACACACTTAGTGTACGATTTCTTTAAAAGGAATCCTTCGGTTTAACGCGATTGGGATCGTGTTACCTGTTGTTTGAGCTTTTATTTTGAAAATGGCACTATACGAGTGAAGGTTGTCAGTTTGTCGTGTTTTTTTAGGGTTCCGTACCGAAGGGTAACCGACGGAACCCCATTACTAAGCCTCCGCTCTCCGTCTGTCTGTTCGTCTGTCAGCGGGCTATATATCGTGATCCGTAATAGGTCGACAGTTGAAAATTTCACAGAATGTGTATTTCTGTTGCCGCTATAACAACAAATAATAAAAATACCCTGCTACGATGGTACGGAACCCTTCATGCGCGTGTCCGACAGAGCAAAAGCCTCCCTCCTCTTCCCTCTTTCCATTATTCTCTGTCTTTAGCTATTTTGTCGTGTGTTAGTTTACCGTAATTTTTTGTTATACTCACCGATTTTTGATCGACTTCAATATAAGTATACTATGATTTTGCATTAGGTATTTAACTATTAGGCCTCATTTACGGAGACGCGGGGCGTCGCGCGTCGCGTGTGGCGTTTCGTCTCGCGGCGCGTCGGAAGTTTTTTCTGTTTACGGAGAGGCGGCGCGTGAAGCGGCACGCATCATCGCACGCGTAAACACAAACTTATAGCAATATACGACCATGTTCATAGAGAAGCGAGACGGGAAGCGTGGCGGTGCCCGCCGCGGCGCCCGCGGCGAATCGTCTAGCGTGTAGCGAAGCACGCGGCGGGCATCGCGGCGGCGCACGCTCGCCTCGATCAAATCGACTAGTTTTATGTTGGCGAGAGATGGGGGCGCACGATAGCTTCATCGAGAATTGCCGCTGCGTGCGCCGCCGCGATAAACGCCGCGTCGGACGCGTCGGTGCCATCCGCGGGCTCCGCCGCAAAAAACGCCCTAACTCAAACAAACGCGTCTAAAATCGCTTCTCCGTAAACGCACTCATACAACGCCATATATTTGAATTCAGTGCGGGCCGCGCCGCTCAACGCGACGCGCGACGCCCCGCGTCTCCGTAAATGAGGCCTTAGACTGTCTCGTGTGTGTTGGTCTCGTGGCCGCAAGCACGGTTGTCGAGTGTTAGGTCCTTGGTTATAGAACTCAGGAGCTCATGCTCGGCAATCGTCAATCCCAGAATATGCGTGATGTTAAAATCATTATAAAACCAAAATCATCAAAAAAATCTAACTTGTTATGATTCGCTACAATATTACTGTGTCTGTTTGTAATTAAAAAAATAAAACAGCTTTTTACTGAATGCTTAAGAAAGTATATACGGTACTTACAACAAAAACACATTTTTTGTCTGTTTGGCGGCCGGTCTGTCTGTTTGTCTGTCTGTCTATTTGTTCCGGTTAATCTCTGAAACGGCTGGACCGATTTTGACGGAACTTTTACTGACAGACAGCTGATGTTAATAAGGAGTAACTTAAGCTACTTTTTATTATAGAATAATAAGGGTTCCGTGCAAAAAAATTAAAACCTTTGAAATTATTAACAAAAACGATTCAAATAGCGATGTAGCCCTTTTGGTACTTATAAATATTTTTATTTCTATTATAGTTTTGTAGTTTTTAAATAATTTAATTATCTTAAAATAAAACGTTTTTTATGTTTTCAAAATAGGATATTTTATTATTTTTTTTGGCAGAAGTCGCGGGCAACAGCTAGTTAGCAATATATTCAAAACAAATTAACTCGTGTTATTATTGTAACCGCTAATATCAAGGGAGCACATGTGACGGACGTGTGCATTAACTAATTACTACAAAACAAGCACTGGACAAACACAGTATGTGCTAATTAGTCCGTCTGTCTGTCTGCAAACACAATTAACTGCAGTGTGCACTGGCTACAGTTATAAGTGTTTGTGCGCCATAAGGGTGGGGGTATATATTTTAATGTGTAGTGTACACATTAAAATATATACTCCAACCTTTATGACACTATAGGGACTTAAATCCATACAAATAAATAAAATTGTTTGTAATTTCAAAATAACAGCTTTTTACTGAATGTATATGAACATATATACCTACGGTACTTTATCAAAACAAAGTTTTTCTTTTCATTTTCACTGCCTGTCTGCCTGTTTGTACCGGCTAATCTCTAAAACGGCTGGATCGATTTTGACGGGTTAGCTGATGTTGTATGAGTTACTTAGGCTACTTTTATTTTAGAGAAAAGGATTAGGGTTCCGTGCAAAGAATTAACATCCATGGAATTGTTAATAAAATCCGATTCAAATAGGGGGGGAGTAATATTTTTATAATAATTTCAAGCGGACGAGGTCGCGGGCAACAGCTAGTACATTTTTATAATTATGAGTTCCCATTGGAAAACAAGAGATTAGGTTAAGCCCTTATGACTTCGCTAAGTCTCTGAGGAAGGGAGCCAATCGTAGTTCACCACGCGAACCTGTTCAGGATTGTGGACTACACATAACATAACATCACGCCTGTAATCCCCGAAGGGTTAAGCAGAGGTGTACCTAATAATACACCCACATTTCGCCAGTTATGTTTAAGTCCCATGTAATAAGGGGCGAGTCTATTGCCATCAACCGGGCGCAAATCCAGATTCCGTGGATGCTACTGAGAAATTCTTGATGGAAATCCCAATAACACTTTGGCTGACCTGGGAATCGAACTCAGGGCCTCATGCTCAGCAGTCACGCGACCACTAGACCAACTAGGCAGTCAGTTCTGTTCAGGTTATTGGACTATATATTTCTGTAAATTTTCGGTTTTTAGGACACATCATAGATTAGTTACTCTTGTGTTAATAACATTAGTAATTGGATCGCTGGTCTACTGGGTCTTGTGGTAGGAAATGTAACTGCTGGATTTGGGGTCCAAGATTCGGTTCCCTGGTCGGACCAAGTTTGTTAGATTTTGCATGTGGAATGTCTCATAGGATTTGTGCCCAGTTGATGGCAATAGGCTTGAGAAACATAACTGGCGAAATGTGAATATCCGAATTTCACAGGTTATGTCTCCTGTTTAACTTGCTTTTATTAGCTTCACCAGTAACAACTAACCATGTAAAAAAATCTTAGAAGTTAAATTCAACCCACTTCCTGGTTTTCGATGGAGCTGAAATTTCGCGTACGTGTTTAGTTTGGATGACAATGCCGGGTTAGCTGAGTGACGTCTTTCTAAATCCAATATGGCGAACTTCCAAAGATGGCGGACTAGTTATTTTTTATGGATTTCCAGGATATGGGTATTAAATGAAAGGGCTTGCTTAAATACGAGAAGCATGCTTTTTCGTTTTATTAACTATAATTATTTTCTCTGTAATTATAACTTGGATAACACATGCCTGTTATTGTGTTATATAATGAAAATGTTAGCGTCAAATAGTGGCTTACGATACTCTATTGGCAGATTCACATACATAGCCGGAAACCTGACCTACCAACAGTTCTATGAAACCAGAAGGCTTATCCTCAACAAGCCACAATACAATGCAAGCCTACAATTGGTACTTACCATTAACCGGATAACCGGCCATTGTGACCGAGCCTTTGTCTCATTAGCGTGATCAATCATTTGATCCGACGTGCCTGCGTGATTGATGCACATTGGCTGACCAGTCTGACCGGGCTGATCGCTGGGACATTCGATCAGATTCGGCGGTGAACATTTTGTGAATTTTGTAAACGGATATTGGTGTGGGATGGGATTTGTATCTATTATAGTAAGGATAATTTTTTAAAGTCACTTTTCATATCATATGTTATGATGACTGTATGTGGTGTAACGCGAATGAAAAATGAAAGAGAAAGAAAGAAAAAACCGCTCGTTCGCGCGGTTTGACGGAGGCCGCCAAGCATTTTGTGGCGGAGCGCCGCACCGTCTGGCGGTGCACATGCGTTGGGCATCAACGGCTTACATACCAGGCCAATGCAACGTGGGATCCGCTTCGCATGTGAGAATTGCCTTATATCGAAAGATTTGATATGTAAGAATAGTTTATTTTTATTTCATTTAGACAAAAAACTTCTTCTTCACCGTGAGCGCTATGGCGTGTCTCTAGTTAAAATAAATTGTTTGCGAAATGTAGGTGTTACTAGACTTCTGCTGACACCTTTAAAAATACAGTCGTGGAGACAATTGGTGCATTGACGTATGTGTGCGAGAAAAAACAGTTTATTTATCTCTGAATTTTGTCTGTGAATTTATACCAGCTACCCTAAAGTGTATAAACAAAACAATAAACAATACTTAGAATCTCCTAACCGGCACTGGAACAGCAACATGCCTGCCACAGAAATTCCGGATATAAGAGCAGTCCAGTCTGTTTGCGATCATAGCCAGGATAGCATTGGGGCTGGCCCGCACCCGGCGCACCAGGGACGCGCACCGCTTACGCATAGAAGAGTGGAAACAATCAGTGCGTGCCATTGCGAACATCCCCGATGCGCTACAGACACGGGGCAGCCACAAAACCGCCCGGAACGCGTTGTTGAACTGGACACGGAGGGCACTGGATGCCTTTTCACTATAGTCAACCCACAGGCTACACATATACTCGTATATGGATGTGCAGTACGCTCTAAAAAGCGTGACCTTCACACCATTAGTACAACGCGAAAACCTGCGGGCTCGCACCGACAGTGCCCTCCGCTCCCGGTCCATATCAGCATGGTCTTTAAGGTCCTCGGTGAGTAGATGTCCTAGATATTTAAATTGCTCCACTCGGTCTATCGGAACACCATTGAGCCTAACATTCGGAATGTTCATAGGACACGACACACCGATGGCCTGAAACACCATGTATTGGCTTTTCTTCCCACTATATTTCAAACCATGTCCATGCGCGTATTCCGTACACGTACTGAGTAGTCTCCTCAGCCCACAGATCGACGCGCTCAGCAACACCATGTAATAAAAAACATAAATCGAAAATTCTTTTTTTTTTTTTTTTTCAATAGCCTTAATTCATGTCCCACTGCTGAGCAAAGGCCTTCCCCATATCCTTCCAGGTAGTCTTCTCCCGCGCCACCTAGAACCAGCCTTCGTGATGCGCGTCTAGATCATCTCGCCGGCTCCTTCTAGGCCGGCCTCGGCGGCGCCGTCCATCCTCAGGCATCAATCGTGTTGAGACCTTTGCCCAGCAGTCGTTATGCATGCGGCTCAAGTGAGCCGCCCAATCCCATTTGAGCCTGGCGGACCGCAGCGTAGTGTTCCGTATTTTATCTGCTCTCTTTACATCCAGAATGCTGCGCTCCATTGCTTTTTGGCAGACTCCAAGGTGGGACTTTTGCGATTCGGTGAGTGACCAGGTCTGAGCATCGTAGGTTAGGACGGGCAAGATACACATATCGATGAGTTTGCGCTTCAAGGAGATCGGCAGATCTATCGAAAATTCTTTACGAATGATTTATTTCTAGTAATTTTTCACCCCGTAATCAGCTGTAAAGATAACTTCCGGAAAACCCTTAGATAATAAGATTATCTAAAATTTTCCTCAAAATTAAGTTTTCCCTAAGTGTTGTTCGAGGTCTAATTCAGGGTTACCCATACGAACATTAGCGGTGTAAGATGTTTCGGTAACTTAATAAGTCTAGCGGGAGAAAGTTAAGTTATTGTGAGAATAATGTGAAGGAGAGATTATTATGGTACTAATTGGGTTGTTAAATAAGATAATTAAGAATGATAAATAGATTAAAAAGTATATAACATAATTTCGCGCCTGAAATCCCCGAAGGGTTAGGCAGAGGTGTACCTAACAAGTACTCCCACATTTCGCCAGTTATGTTTAAGTCCCATGTAATAGTGGTTGAGCCTATTGCCATCAACCGGACACAAATTTCGATGCCGTGGCTGCTACTGAGAAATTCCTGATGGAAATACCCAATAGCACTTTGCCCGATACGGGGATGGAACCCAGAACCTCATGCTCAGCAGTCGTGCTTGCGACCACTAGACCAACGTGGTCACTAGACAAAATGTGTGTGTACTATTAAGTACACCTCTGCCTAACCCTTTGGGGATTACAGGTGTGATGTTATGTTGTTATGTAACAACACAGCTGATTTCGAAAGTATAATATATCGAATCATCCCAAAACAAGGAGCCTAGGGGTGATTAGAGAGTCGATAACCCTACCAAACCAAAATCATAACCCTTTACTGCCGCCATTAGTAAGAAGATCAAAATGCAAATAGGTCGACAAACAAGTATCCATCGATAGATGATCTCCAAGAGAGCCATAACAAGGGTTAAGTGGGCGTTTCCTACAATTTGCAAGTGATGCGGCTTGCCCCTAAAATTAATTAAGTCGGTGAACTGGGGGTTAAAACCCTTCCCATGTACTGTGATTTCCGCGAGCCGCTAGGGGCGAAAAGGCTTTGAAACTAGCGGAGACTGTTAAATTGTTATGTTACATGCGCTGCCGCTGATGAAATGAAAAGAAAAAGGTTATATGCGGTGACTTCTTTTTAGTGGCTTATATTCGGAGTCCTTTTTAGGGTTCCGTACCTCAAAAGGAAAAAACGAAACCTTATAGGATCACTCACTCGCGTGTCTGTCTGTTTGTTCGTCTGTCATATCCAATTTACTCCGAAACTACCGGACCGATTGAGTTGCAATTTGGTGCACATTTGTAAGTCGGTAACCCTATTACGGACGTGTTACGTAATTTAACGAATTTTAAACACGGGGCTCACTTTTGGTGGGTAAATTAGAAAATGAAAAAAAAAAGGTTTTTTTTGTTTTTGGGATGGGAAATCATCAAATTAATAACCCCTCCCGCTCTGGGTGGAGCGGAAGAGACCGTCAAACTTTTATTGACTAAAACGGGTCTCCCTTGTTTTACCGAAAAGAAATTGCCAAATTATCACTTCCCAAACAAATTTTCGCATAATTTCATTTGCCAAATTATTACTTACCAAAAAATCTCTTTACAAATAATTGTTACGAAAACCTATGTTTGGCAAGTGAACGTTTGAACAATAACTTGTTCACCAACTAGTACTTTTACCATTTTTTATCTAGTCAAATATTTCAGTTGGTATAACATATTTTACGCAAAATTAAATAAGCCAAATATTTGGTGTCGTCAATTTTAAACTTACCATTTCAGTCACAAGCACTATTAACTAGTTGGAATCTCCTATTTGGATTCGGTTGGGGCTCCTATTTCTGTCTGCAGGGTTTACAGGCACCTAACTAACCGAACCTCGGGGTGCCCCTGACGTCGACCGTCTAGGGTTAACGTTTCCGTCAGCAGGTCGACGGATCCCCGCTGCGCGGGGCTCCTATTTCTGTCTGCAAGGTTTACAGGAACCTAACTAACCGAACCTCGGGGTGCCCCTGACGTCGACCGTCTAGGGTTAGCGTTTCCGTCAGCAGGTCGACGGATCCCCGCTGCGCGGGGCTCCTATTTCTGTCTGCATGGTTTACAGGAACCTAACTAACCGAACCTCGGGGTGCCCCTGACGTCGACCGTCTAGGGTTAGGGTTTCTGTCAGCATCTGTTAAATTTCAATTACGTTATATTAAATCAATTTGTGTTATGTCTTCATTCCAAAGTTTTTGCCTTTATATTTTTTGTCATAACAAATCATTTGACTAAACGTTTATTGTCTTAATTTTGTTTGCTGTAATAAATCATTTGCTTAAAGACCAAAACCCTTAATGACATTTTCCTTGGTAATAATCTGCCAAGTAAACATTTGACCAAATGAAAATGTGCGTACTAAAATTATTCCAAATATTACATTGGCCTAAAAAAAGGTTGCTAAAATTTGTTTGGGTAATGAAAATTTGGCAAAATCTTTTCGGCAAAACGGCAGGATCCCGACTAAAACCCATCCATGTTCCTTCTTTTGCCCTTTGTCTTCCAGGGCCGCGGTATCTCTTTCGAACAGTTCCGCAGCCCTGGCAGGCATCGGCTTTTGCGGGCCTCTCCGGTTTGCTGACATCTCTTTGAGGCGTGCGTGGAACACGAACTTACCGTCGACACGGTCTGACGTCATAAGACCGACGGACGGCGAGCTAGCCCATTACTCACCGTCCACAGGCCCGCGCCTACGGTGGCCGAGAGCCACCACGTGGCCCGCGACGCCCGGGGCGTCTCCCGCGGGGGCTGAGACGTGTGGTTCTCTCCCACTTCCGTTCCGCCACCTCCATGGTGTGCTCCACCGTGTCCTCCGGGCGATCCTCGCAGTGGTGACACGCGGGCTTTTCCTCCCGCCTGATTCCGTGCAGGTAAATCTCGAAACAACCGTCTCCGGTGAGGACCTGCGTCAGGCGGACGGTGAGGGCGCCGTGGCGCCTCTACCATTCCCCTCTCTTAGTTTCGAAAATACAGGGCCGAAAATTTAAAAAAAAAATACAAAAAAATCTTCTTTGACTATAGATTACAGGAAAACCTATAAGAAATCTTCAATTTAAAATAACTTACGGAATTTAGATAATTAACGTACTGAACCTTGTCCACGCGAGTCGAACGCGCATTATACTTTATGGTACATTCTCTGCGATCTTATCTATAACTGATACTGCGTATTCCTCTGACTTCAATATACCTTTTATTACTTCTGAAACTACGACGAAGGAGACGTAGTTAGGGAATTAAAAATAAAAGTGACTGAGTGAGTGACTTACTTTCATGGATAGACCACTCTTCCTTCCTCGGATTTTTACTCTATAAAGCTTTACAATGGAACAATTTAACTATGTATAAAGGCATGATCATCCTGCCTTTGTGGACCCTTGGGGTCGGCGCAACACGTTTTTTTCTTCCACTCTCCTCTGTCAACCGTCACGCTATCATATTAAAACACTATCCAAATATCGCTCGTCCAGTGCCCACACAGCTCGAAGAGTGGTCCGAATGAAAGTCTGTAAGTTTCGAAGTAATTTATAACAACTGTTAAGTGCGCTGGGACGCTCGAATTAGTTCCTTTCAATACCAGCGCAGTTACTTGTGATCTTAACTCTGTCTATTTTAATTTATTGGACTTGAGGGGTTATACAGTGTGGTAAGGACTTTGTTACACAATAAAATGAATCCAGAACGATGATTTTTTACCCCTGGAGTTGAAGTCAATCTATAGAATTAGTCTGAATACCTACATGATAAAAATTATGCTTGCGTCATGATCTCCCTTCCAAAGCTCATACATATTTGAAGCATAAAATAAGTTTCCTCCTTCTTATTATTCGTTGTCTAAAGGCTATGCAAATATTTTGAAGAAATTTGGCATTTACTCGACACGTTTCTCTCTCAAAACGTATGGTGTCGACGTTTGATCCTAACCTTTTAACTTAAAATATCACTCAGATCATCACCACTGTTTATTAAATTACCTAATAGTTTACGTAATCAGTCAATAGATAACGTGTTAAGACAGAGGCCTCCTCACTGCGAGTTACAATTACAAATTAAAAACAAGACGACAAACACTCGATGCGGATTATTTAAAGCTCACAAAGACGTTTCAAAAGATGGATGACTGGCATTAATTGTAAGATTCCTCAGCCACCGACAGACATGCACTGATTAGATCCTCCGTACTGTAATCCTGGAAGATTGATGGCTCATCCATTCAACTTCTTTATTGATCGAGTTACGCAGTCGAGTGATGACGTCACTTAAAGATGGCGGATTTTTACAATGGCTGTGGTGGAACTCTTACTCTCTCGCATTTCGTGAGGTGGATTTGAATGTTGCAGTTTTTGGTGAAGTGTGTGATGATGTGTGTGTCTTTCTGCCTACTCGTTGGTCAGGTGGTGGAAAGTACGCAACAAGCAAGTATCAGGGGTTCGGGGTTTGATTCGTAGTTTGGGCAACGTGTTATTAGTCTTTTCCAATGGCAATCTTTAAGTAACGTAAGTAAGCACAGAGAGTCTGAATTTCCTATTTTTTGTCTGAGTCTCAAATTCAGACTCATTCCTTGATTGCATATGCGAGTCTTACAACATATTCCGTTAAAATTCGGGAATACAGGCACTGAACAACATCTTGGACAAAAGAACAATGAAGTTTAAAACAAAATAAACCAGTTTAATAAACCTTTTAGCTCAGTGATCGCTCAGAGTTTGAAAAAAGGTAAAAAGTGCAACGTTTTAAGTCTTTTAAACGTCAGTCTTTTTTACTTTTATTATTTCACGGATCGCTTAAGACAGACTTCGAGCTGCATTTTTATTCGATAGATTAAGGTCAGAATAAATTTGAATCCTTCCTCAGTAAAAAAGTGTGGCCCATTATGTCATTTTGGATAACAAGTCGTCCCGCGCTAAAGAAACGCCATTTTGAATTTTGCCATCTTGGATTTCCGTTTGCAGAAAAGTTTTGAGTGTCAACAAGATTTGTGGGAAATGGTCGCCGATTGCACGCTTTAACATTTTGTTTTATTCGTAATCGTGTGAATTATCTGAATTATTGGTTCATTAACTTTTGATAGATATACTAGTTAAAGTAATACCGAAATAAAAAAATAAATTCTTTGTCCTAAACGTCGATTACATAACTACACAACACTTTTAATATACGTAAAAGTAGTTGGTACCTATAGCAACCGCTCCCCACCTTCAAATAACACTTCCATCAAGAATGACACTCGCTTTTCTCGACGAAGAAAAATGACTTGAAATTTTTCCCGCATCTACCCACGTTGCCTTGTAATTGGGCCCCCGCGACCGATTACATAAGCCAGAGAGTGGCTTCGGGCAATGAGATACTGCCCTTAAATATTAATGTAACTTTGTTTACTGAATTATAGATTTGCGTATGTATTTGAGGAGGAGGATCGAGGTTGAATATAAAGTGGGTTGTGGTTTCGCGAGGACACGGTTGTGGAGAAAACTATAGGATTGGATTTGTTTGATAAATTATACAGCGTATATCCGAAAAGTATGGACATATTTGAAGGTTTGATAAAGTCCATCAAACTGAACAATTTTTTCCATGAGAACTCGCATGGATTCGCGAAAAATAACAGTTAATCAAAATAATCAATAATCTTTATAACATAAGAAAGTGGTTACAAAATAGTGTGAAGTCCCTGACTCCTGTGCTAGCAAGACACGTGCCAGTGCATCATACAATGCCATACGCTTGGGTCGAATTTGTGTGCAATATTGCATGAGACATCTGTTTTTTTTTCGAGATTACTACGTTGCCCCATTGAGAAAATGGTTGAGTTTGATAATCTATAGCATTTGCGATATACACTGTACACAGAGCGACACATCAAGCTTTACGTTTCCAGTATAACATGGTCTCGCTTTTTATAGATTTCTGGTACAATGAAAGATCCGCATATAATGGATTTGTATAGCTTGATTGGTCGTCGTGCGTACTAGGAAAATCAAAAAGATTTAAAATGTTATAGAGAGGGTTTTAGAAAAAAACGGCCAACTACGAGTCGGACTCACTCATGAAGGGTTCCGTACCATCGTAGTAGAGCCGTCTTTTATTTTTAAATTATTTTTTTTTATTTGTTGTTAATAGCGTGCGTAACATGATAACGCATACTGAGGAAAAAATCATCTGTCTACCGATTACGGATCATGATATCGGTCCGCTGCCTGCACAGCGGAGGCTAGTTATAGGGTCCTGTTGAAGGTCCCGCTGCTTTGAAACAAAATGGCCAGTTAACTCATCTAATCAGATGATGACGCTTGGCCCACAGCTTGTTTTTTTACCGGAAATCCTCGCCACTTCACGCTGTCTGTTACCCATCCTCAACGTAATCGATTAGGTGCTCACAAAGCCTAATTAAGTTAACCAGATAAAACAAATCTATCTCAGCTTCACCTCAATCAAAACATACGCACTACTCCGCCTCCCCAATTTCCACCAGCGATATAAAACCGTTGCTATCTGCCCAAAATATTGCGTGTCTTGTGACAAATGGATAGACAAATGGCTGCCTATAACCGTCTCGACGGCTATAAACGTCCCTACGGCTATCCTCGCGGCTACGTCACCGCTTACCCGGCCATATTTCAACCCGCAGTCTCCTCTTCGTAGAAGCTGGGAAGATTTTGCATCCAATCAATCGTGATTTCTTGTCTATATGGAAAAACAAAGGCTTTTTTTATTATAATTCGGAAGTGGTGTATCTTTTTTTTGTGATCGGAAATCATCAAATGACTCCTCCCGCTCTGGGCGGAGCAGAAGGGAGAGTCAGACTTTTACTGACTAAAACCCATCCATGTTCCTTCTTTTGCCTTTTGTGTTCCAGGGCCGCGGTATCTCTTTCGAACAGTCCTGCAGCCCCGGAAGTGGTGTATCTGGCTAGGATTTAAGGAATTTGTAGTTAATTGGAAGACCCGGCTTCTAAACTTATTGTAATACGGAACCGTGTGTATGGACCACATTTGAAACTAATATACATCATTACCTACTTGTAATTATTATATAGACCATACATTACAGTGACTACCACCTACTTACTCTCTGTGAATTATTCAAAGAAAAATCGTCATTATTACAAAGGTTTAGATATCATCACATCAAATAGCATTCTTCCAAAGCTTTTGCATAACTGCAAGTCGGTTTTAGAACAGCCAACTTTTACGCAAGGTACTTTTTGCAAGATTTAAAACCATCTTTGGTTGGAATACACAAACTTGTACCAACCACGTAACCGTCAAAATCGACCCACCTACTCTCCAAGTCAGGCGCGAGGAAACAGCCTCTCATGGGAATAAAAGCACCAACATCAAACTAACAAACTACTAACTAAAGTCAGGACAAACTAACGTGGAACACGGAAATAATGACCAGGAATTAAACGCACGCGTGTAATTCTTATGGATCGTGTCCTAATATAAGCGAGCGCCACGCAATATGCGACCGTCGCGTTCAATTTCATCAGTGAACCCGATCGAGTGGTCGAGCATAGGAGACATCTTAAAGTTCGCTCTTTTGTGACACAGGCCTCCTCTTTGAAACGGTTGGATAGTTTAAGTATGTAAGCATATTAAGCACCAATGCTCGTTATTTTTATTTGCTTCTGTGATAATCCGGTTAGACTGGAAGCCGACTCCAACATAGTGTTACGAATTGGGTATGGGTTAAATTAAATACTACCGATTAAACACGAAATAACTTTATTTATTACAAAACTACACTACTGATCACTATTCACTTAGATATATCGCACTTCGATTCGCTTCGTTGTGTAGCCCAAATCAGACTGACTGCTCCCGCAAAGTCGACGGCTATTTAAATGCCGACCGATCCTTCGAGAACGTTCCACAACTTTCAGGAACCTTCTTTACAGTTAATAATGGAACATCATCCTTCGAGAAAGTTCCACAACTTTCTCTAATCTTCTAGACAGGTCCATAGTAGAACATTGTCCTTTGCGAAAGTTCCACAACTTTCTCGAATTTTCTAGAAAATTCTGTAGTGGAACATTCCAGACTCTATTCTTTTAGACAGGTCCTTATTGCAACATTCGAGACTCGCACTTAATCTGGAATGTTCTCGTAAAGCAACTGACGTAACAATAGTTTAGAAAATCGCTCAGTAGATGACAGTGATGAGGTGCTTCTCACTTTTGGAGAAACGGAAACCTCCTATCGTGACTTTTGGATGTCTGAATTCTTGAATGTTTCGGTTTTAAGACATGACAGAATTCTCAAGATGTTTTCCTTCGCCATTTTGGAGATAGAAGAAGATTTCACCGACGCCGTAATAGATGATTGCTTACACTAGGACACAGGGTATTAGAACGCGGTCATACAATCATCATTAGGGAGGAGCAAGGAGGTTGGTATCCGAACGACACTCAAACTGATCGCTTCTCGTTATGCGACTTGGTTTCGGTTGCTCCTGGTTGGGAACTAAGTTTTTGGTGTAGTTTAGGTCGTTAGATACCGTGAATGCTAAATGTCATAGTACACATAGCTAGCATAGGAAAAAACAACATTTTTTAGACCAAACATTTGAGGGTTAAAATTAAAATGCTCCCTCCATCTATAGTACTAATCTTGAAGCTTTAATCTAGTGCATACATTTCGTGTTATCATACACATTCTATCTGTACTAAATTAATCTGATAGTTGTAGTTGATTGCGAGAGACACAGGACTAGTCGACGTGGTGGTGTGCTTGGGGAGCCCTACTCGTATGTCTATAAAAAGCAGTGATCATGAGTCATCTTTCGGTTAAAACGATGACAATGATGTCTTTTATCTAGTCAATCCGTATTCCAAGTACAAAAATACATTCAAATAGAAATCGTAACTAAAGAGTATTAAATCCATTGCAGCAATCTATTAATTCAGTTCTGGGTGGGTCTACAGCTCTAAATGCATTTACTGATCTACTTTTCTTTTACAAAAAGAAGCGCGTTGGCCTGATTCCGAAGTCTTTCTAAATAGACTGTCGATTTAACTCGAATTGTTGAAAAGATTGCTGCGATTATCGCATAAAATTTTCTTGAACACATTTGGTAAGATAGTCTCTTCAACATTTAATATTTTTCAGTTATCTTTGGCGTTTCTTTGTTTTTAAAGATACTTGTATGGGACCTATATTCTTTCAGAATATTCCTTCAGTAGTTGTTTTACAAACAAAAACATATTTTTGGAGTGTGTCTAAAGTTATTAAAATCGTGCATTCACCATACATTTCATATTTTTCAATTTTTATTTGTGAATGATGAATATTGTAATTTCTCCTTTATCACTTTATTGTAAAACATTGATAAAACCCGGATTGCATTTAGCAGCCAATTAAAAAAAACAAGAATATATTATTTAATGGCACTGGTTTAAAGAGGCAGTTGTAAATAGCGGTTTTGGTAAGTTAAAAATTATAAATGGCACGTTTAATAACTAGTTTAGCAGTTAAAACTTAGCAGTAAAGTAAACAAAAATGAGTCGTAATAAATAATAAAATGGATCATTTAATATTTATACTGAGCAGTAAAATAACTAAATGGGCAGTTACGAGTGCGCAGTTATTCGCCTAAAAAGCGTAGTGAGCGTAGCCCCGCTACGCGGGGCTCCTATTTCTGTCTGCAGGGTTTACAGTAACCTAACACGATGGGTATGTCGGGGTCTTAGTTCGCTCACTCCGCTCGCTCACTAGACCCCGCCATCCCCTTCGAACCTAGGTTAGGTTCGTCCGAGTCGGGGTACCCCAAGTCCGGGTGTCTCCGCACCCCATGAACTGCCGAACTAATTATTATCAAACCGCTCATTCCATCATTTTTACCGCTCATTCAGTTATTTTTCTTTTTTTTTTACTGTCCATGTTTTACTGTCGCAATAATTAATCAACCATTAAATTAAATAACTGCTCAATATGTTTTTCAACTGACCATTATAACATCCCGAATATTTAAATAGCAGCTCAAAACATTAGTTCCCTTTTTTAATTACCGTCCAGTGCACCAAAATGTAAAGAGGACTCTGCAAAAAAGTTTTCATTGGTGTTCAAAGGGAACACTAATATTGGACTCCTGTCTGTTGTTTTTGTAAAAATAACAAATGGAAAGCTTTATAATTAAAAAATAAAAGAGGCATTTTTTAAGGTAGTGCAGAGTGCTGCATGGCTTGAGCTATCAAAATACAATGCCCCCATTGATTTTGTATGGCATTAGCAACCTGTGATGTCATGTTACTAATTTGCTAACTCAATCACTCAACTATTTATTGATTTCAAAGCCCTAACTGGCAAATTTTACAGTTAATTGAAAATAAGGCGGGTTTTCAGGCAGAAGTTTAGGTGTCAACAACCGGAGGAGCTCGTGGCTAAATAATAACTGCCGCTCGGGTCGATCGTCAGGTTAAGCTGCGCTTGCTTGTGTTGGTCCGTGGATGCGTGACCACCCATTATATGTCGAGTGTCCTCTGTTCTTCAGAGAGCACGTTAAGCCGTTGGGCCTGGCAGTCATTTGTAGTTCTTTGACAGTAGTTCTGTAACTACTGTCAAAGAACTGACCACGGGCCAACCAGTCTTACCAAGGGGTACCGTATTACCCAGTACTAAAGTGGGTTGTGGATGTTAGATAGGCAGTCGCTCCATGTAAAATACTGGTTTACTATTCAGCTGTACCCGGTTAGACTGGAAGCCGACCCCAACTTAGTTGGGAAAAGGCCAGGAAGATAATAGTGTCAACAACTCGTAAAATATATTTTTCAATACACTTTCTCGAAAACTGGTTCTTACCGCACTACGATTAGGTTCAACATTTCAGACGCGTGGATTTTAAATATTTTTACACGTGTGAAATAAAAAAATCCACAGATAAACTATACTTCTACCAAGTTCGCGGTTCAATGACTATAGTCGGCCGAG
This sequence comes from Eurois occulta, assembly GCA_950022335.1. Lineage (NCBI taxonomy): Eukaryota > Metazoa > Arthropoda > Insecta > Lepidoptera > Noctuidae > Eurois > Eurois occulta. Next base: position 13,178,221 of record OX465498.1, on the reverse strand, counting down.
ATTGTTTTTTTTTTAAATCTCGGCAAAGAGATAATCGGAGTGTACGACTACCGTTTAGTCGTACACTCGCGTCTTTACGGCGTAAATATTTTTTGAGTATTTAAATAAGTTTTTAAAAAGAGAATATCATAGATAAATATGATTATTTAAAACAAATATTGACTTTTAGGAACAATTTAACATTTATTTGTGTTCTAAATTCTGAATTTTCTATTTTTCATATTAGGCTGTTTAGCGGCATCCTACCTTTGCTTCTTCTTCAACCTGGCGAAAGTAAAGCGCGGAAAAAAAGCAAATTAAATTATAGTTTCCGAATAATCTGTTCCTGACAAAAATACTTTCTATTCTAATATTTTATTTCTTCGAAACTGTATTGAAAAACGTCGTTTGATACGCGTGGGGATTTGTTAATGCAGTTCTCGGCTCCATAACACCCTCGCCTGCAGCTCGGGTGTTAATTCTGCCTCGAATGCAATAACAAAGTTTCCCCACTTATATCAAAATGTACTATTTCCTTTTTCGAAGTATTCGACTCATTCATTCACTTCTCATTTCAAAAAGTTGTAAGTTGGCGCCAATTTTTTTTTTTCTAATTTCATCAGCAGATGCATTTTTCTGACAGTTTTGACAGCTAAACTTTTTGTTAACGAAGGTTACACTGTAGGGGCCATCAAAAACGTAGCGGAACACGATGAAAACATGCAAGGAATAAATTACGACAATAATTATATCATAAAAGTTATGGGCCTAATTAGTTTTATGAAATGTCGTGAAATACGGACGTGTTTTGGTGGGGATTTTATTATTTGTGAAGGACAGTTTTTGCCTAATAAAATGCAAGCATGGAGGTCCCAATAGAGTGTAACCAAGGAGCTATACTTATTAGTCATTAGTAATGACCAGATCATATTTGAATAATTTTTATGTAATTGTATATTATTTGTGTTTTTTGAGGAAATCGGCGTGTCGTGAAATTTTAGGCATGTTGCCTTTAATTTTAACTGTGTATCTGTAGGTATTGGAGAAAATTGCAAAAATGTGCTTGCTGTGTTATTTTTTGTACACATATATCAAGTTAGCTAACTTAACAGCTAGCGATAAATAGACTGTGAAAGGACAGTACCTAGTTCCATGTGTGTTATTCGTTTCACAATGTTGGCAATAACAGTGTTTATGGGGCTGGCTACATGGCGTTTATTTTCTGGTGTTGCAATCCTAAGAGTTAAGAATATGATATACCTATATGTGGGCTACCCAGCTTTGTGAAAGCAAGACGGTAGTAGTTTCTTGCGGGAATAGAGTTTACTCGTTATGAATCGTTTCATCATTTCAAAAATAGATGGGTAGTAAAATCAAACGTTAACAAAACAAAAGCAACATGCGCAATTTCCTCCCTGCTCTTAGGAGCGGGAAGGAAGGCCTTTGTGTATTTTCAATAATTTAATGTTTTATTTATTAGTCTAGAATGATGTTTTATGTAGGAGCTGACACACAATTTATTTTTTAAATAAATTGCTTAACGGAGTCTAGAATCATGAACTAAAAAATGTCATGTTAAAAATTAACATGTAATACGCACTTTATGTATTAAATCTACTACACAAGAAATCGTAGCCTTTATTATGCGTGGTGCTTGTCCAAGTGTATGAATAGCATACAATTCACAAGTACCCGATAGTAATATCACGTAATATACTCTTTAAAGCTCAATGATTCGAAGAAACAAAAACAAAAATAATAATCTGCAGCCTCTCTAATATAAAGAAACATCATTGTAAGAATAAATGGAAAGTATAATATATAATTGCAAAATACTCATGCCCCCTAAAATAAACCTTCAAAAACAGGAAAAGATAAATAGTGAGATAATAAAATATATTGCAGAAGTTACTTCAAGGTCTGAGGAAGCGTACCGGAATGTTTTACAGTTCAAAACTTGTTAGGAGCAGAAATTCGCTTTGATTTATTTGTATCGTTTGGTTCTTGCAGCTTGTGTTGTATGTTGCCTGTGTAATAACTGATGCCCGTTTTCGCTTCCAGTAATATTAAATAACAATTCCCGTTTAACGTATTCATTAATTAGTAGTAACTTTGGATACATTTTTGCATCATTTTTGTCACTTGTCGATGGTTTTTAAGGCCAGTTTGGTGCCTGTCAATATTGTAAACAATCTGTTGCTAGGCAACTTGTTTGAGATGTCTAAGCAAGGCTCGGACTCTACTAAGGAGATGAGAGAGATGAGTATTAAGGATGCTCAGTAAGATGAGAAGTGACGTGAGCGCTACACTGGGCGTGAGTAGCCTGCACACAGATCTCTGCTCCGGTCTAGATAGTACGCATCTCCGCACAGCTTCGGTGGATACACTCTAGCTCAAGATCTCCTTTCCTTTCCGATTCGCACACCTCTGCAGGTCTCCGCTTTGGTGGAGTCCGGGGTTTCCGCATTGGCAAATCACTGTTGTGACTTATTGCCTCGCATAGTGGTTGTTGAACCGTTTTTCTTGTGCAAATGGGCATTACTATTTTGACGGTTGGCAGCTGCGGAGTCACTTAATGATCCTTGCTAAAAACTCATTTCGTATAAATACATTTGGAACACAACTAGTCTTACCAAAGAGTATCGTGTTACCCATTGCTAGCTGGGTTGTGGAGGTCAGATAGGCAGTCGCTCCGTGTAAATTACTGGTATTCAGCTGCATCCGGTTAGACTGGAAGCCGACCCCAACATAGTTGGGAAAAGGCTAGGCAGATGATAATGATGACATTTGGAACACAATAACTGACTCACATGTTTGCAACAACAGCAGCATTAATTTTGATAACGATCCAGAAAATACAATGGGAAAATACGTTTTGACAAGAACATTGTAAATAGACGGAAACTGATTAAAACTTGTCTCGCTCGATAAGCAATTGCTTATTGCAATAACGGGACGTCTGTGTCAAGGCGAATGCACCAGTTTTGCTGATAACGCAACCTATATAAGGGAAGGCGAAGATCTGGAGGACAAATAAAAAGAAAGAAGAGAAAAAGAAAGAAAGAAAAAATATTTATTTGTCGCAGGGACATGACAAATTTTAATGCACTTCAAGTTTAATTGTTGATAAAAAATGGTGATCAAGGTTAGTGTTACCTATTTCTATTTTTAAAAGTGTTCCTATTAAAGTATTCTGTATCTAGTGCATCTTTTTGTGTCATTGGTGATCATTGGGAGGGCCATGTTCAGAAGTGATATTTTCTTAAGGTTAAAATTCGTATGATCTGATTTCGCAGTCTTTGTATCGAATCATGGTGCATATTGGGTCTGATTTTTATAATACTGAATGAGTGTTATTTTATTTACAGATTTCGTGCTTATTCTTAGGCTTGGTAGTTGCTTGTTCATGTAAGTTACCTCTTTATTATTTACTAGCGACTCACCCCGGTTTCGCACGTGTAGTAGAGCATAATTACGCCTACATGTTTTGTCTGTCACGAAGCGAGTCCCGTCATCGGTGTGAGAAACGCGCTTGAATTTATTTTCGCGCGCGCGTTAATTTTTTCCTATAACTCCTAAGGTCTTTATTTAAATTTTATGGTGTAAAAGATTATAATAATTGTGGTTTTCGGGAACCAAGGGTTTGGAGGTCCAGTCCCATTTAGGCTACCATACCTGGCTCCTCTTTGATACTTCAACATAACTAGTAACATCAGGGTGGGAAGGGACACAAACTCTTACCACGTATTCAGTACATCATAATGAACATAGAAAATTTTCATTGGTAATTTAAAAAAAACAGCTGTTTTCTACAAAAGTGCTATACCTACCCGGACAAAATGTATGGAACGGCAAATTTCACAATATTACCGATGAAAAATGTCTATGGGGGGGTGGAGTCTGAATGATGTACTGAATAGGTCCGTATGTACGTCGGTGTCCCTTACATCCTGTATAGATGTACACTACTACACTGCAGTAGCGAAAGGTCAATTTTTATAAGAGGTAAGCCGGAGTGCATATCTTTAATGTGATTATATTAAATCTTTAATATGATAATACTCGTATTATTTGTGTATAGAATACCGACAGTGCCATTTTTCAAAAGGAATCTGGTAGAAATCGAGTTGTATGGAACCTTCGCCACTGCTACACTGTACACGTCCACGTAAGCGTAACGTCTACAAACTACCATCAACACACTACACACAAACTACATGTAAAGTTAAACACATTTTCCTGTTTAAAAAAAAAAATACACTTCATAGAATAAAGTAAATTACATATTATTCTTACCTAGTTTTTGATGATGAAGTTCTTTGAATTTTCCATCACGTTTTAAGTCCAAATAATGTTTGTGAACAAATATAAGTGTGATTTATTTCACATAACACGATAAGACATCTGTTATTGTTTATAAAATAATATCTATTCTTATAAAAATCGTCGCTTTTTGTGTCTGTTTGTGTGATCGTATTGTTCTTCTAAAGTCATCAACATCTGCCTATCCTTTTCTCAATGTTTATCTTGGGGTCGGCTTTCAGTCTCACAGGATGTAGCTGAAACACCAGTATTTACAAGGAGCGACTGCCTATCTGACCTCCACAACCGAGTTAGTACTGGTTAATACTATACCCTTTGGTAAGACTGGTTGTCAGACTTACGGGCCACTGACTACCTGTAACGTAACTGTAACTGTCAAAAAAATCTACAAATGACAGCCGGACCTACGGCTTAACGTGCTTTCCGAGGCACGGAGGAAACTCGGTATACAGTAATGGATAAACTTTATAGACTGCATAAAATACTCGTACAGTCTTGCATAAACTTGCTTAAAATAGAGTCTAGTAGTCGTAAGCGCGACTGTTGAGCATGAGGTCCTGAGAACGAATCCCAGGTCGGGCAAGTTGTTATCGGGTTTTTCCAACAGGAATTTCTCAATAGCAGCCACGGAGTCTGGATTTGTGCCCGGTTAATGGCAATTGGCTCGCCCCTTGCAACATGGGACTTAAAAATTACTGGTGATTAATGTGGGTGGTACTATTAGGTACACCTCTGCCTAACCCTTCGGCGATTACAAGTGTGATGTTAAGTAATGAAGATATATCGGTGTTTTATTAAGCTGTAAAGACCGTATGAAGCAAGGGCAAGTCGCTAGTATTAAAAGTATAACATAGTATTATCGACTATTCTGAGAACATCGCAGTGGGGTCAGACGCACAAATTCTGTAGATAACATACTGTATATAAGGTAATGTTTTAAAACTGTTGGACATACACTTCGGAATTATCGCCTCATTAGTTAATCCTCGTTTATTATACAACATGGCTTTCAAGGTGAGTGTTTAAATTTAAGCTTAATGTTATAGGGCCGTGAGCCTCTATTAGTGTGACCTGAAGGTTTGACAAGCTGCAATCGCATTCAAGGCGATTCGTGTTTCTACGACGACTTCCAACAAGATTGAGAACAGCTTTTCCATAGTTTATATCAGTTCCCTTTTAGAATTTTAGAAAATGTATGAATATCAATTTGTCTAGGCCCAAGTTGCTTGGCAAAACGTAACCTTATTTCTGAGACTGTGGTGCGCCTTTATACTATCAGGTTTCCTACTCCGAGATGTCTAATGCATTTTTTATTTATTTCAGATCATGTGCTTGGTTCTGGCGTTAGCTGTGCTTAGCTACGGTGAGTTACACGTTACATAATTTACTGAATGAATGTTTAGTTTCTCTCATGGTCTCAAGGTATTAAAGTGTATTTTTAAGTAAGTGCTAACGGACATAGATGTGTGGTTCCTGGTATAGATTGTACCAAGGTTACCTAGTCTGTATAGGATTACCTCGGACGTATTGTTGAGGTCAAGCAATTAAGCACCCCCATCCAAATATGTATTACTAGATTATTCCAGCGACTTCGTCCGCGTGGAGTTCTCTATATATCCCCTGGAATCGTAGCTCTGGGATAAAAAGTATCCTATGTATTAATCTAGATTATAAACTTTCTGTGTAATACGTTCAGCAGTTTTTGCGTGAAAGAGTAACAAACTCAATAATTCTCAAATACTTTCGTATTTATAATAGTATAAGTATCAGATAAATATGGGAATATAAATGAGGTTTTTTCAGACCACAATATCGTAATTTCACCCCTCTGCCTAACCTTTACTGGGAACACTGTTACTGACGTGGAAACAAATAATATTCCACAATAAACATATTATGATTAGAGAATTGGGTCAACGACCGTTCCTAGGCACACAACTGGTACATAATGTAGATAGCAGTTTAGTCATCCTTTGTAAAAGAACTTGTGCAGTCGTGTTTGTTTGTGCAGTGCTTTAGAATGAAAGGTTTTTATTTCATTTTTATACTTATTAACTTTAATTTCTTCAACTAAAAAGAGCTCCCGGAAAAAACGTTTCACGTGAAATATTTTTCCTCGAGAAGTACTGCCAGTAGTTGTCGCATGTAGCAGCATTGCTGTTTCAGTTGCAAGAATATACAAGGTGTAAAAGAACCCTTCACTAAGCTGTCTAAGCATTCTGTACATCAAACTAAGTAACACTACGCAAAAATTATTGCTGGGAAACGACTTTTTTTGGGAAAAATAAAAAAAACCTTGCGTGAAAAATCACGATTTACAAAACTTGTGATAAAACTGGAACTTTGACCCCCAATATGTCCGGAACTAGAAGGTTCCCAGGTATGGTCCAGAACAAAAAAAATATCACAATGACGGGGAGATCAAGTACCTTTCGGCTTCGATAAGGGTATTTTTGCACCCATTAGGTGCCGTTGTAATTCAGTCCTAACATAGTTATTTTGCAATACAGTCATCTTTATTATCGTTGCCATTAGCTTGGTAATCATAATCCTGTGGGTTACATCACGGTCAAAATCAAAGTAATCTTTATTTGTATTGTAGGAAAGTTGTATGTAAAATGTATTTTAAAACTTTACTAAAGGATCGTATTATATATCGTATCGTATTTTGAACGAACTTGTTGTTGTCTGGCTGACATTGGGTAATTGTAACTCGTGATGACCCAGGTTTTTGTTTAGCAAGATTGATAAAACAACCATGTCATTATCACTCCCTTTCTTTACTCCATCTTATTTGGGGACGGCGCAGCATAATATATCTTCTTTTCCATACTTCTCTATTAATCGTCACCAGCCATATTGTTATCTATAATTTATTGTGTTGTGTACTTATTTAGTAGTTACCGGTAAACATCACGGGGGCTATCGCGCATGTCCGCGTCGGCAATCACTTCGAGTCATTTTTCGACAAAAACAATAACAATGATTTAATCATGATTCTAACTAAAACTTTTCCTATCTCGTATAGAAATTATGTTTATATTATTATAATGTTGAGATAAACTCTGCCCTTCCGATCATAAAATTTAATTAATTAATGTTTCATGTATATTTGTGATAATAACATTTGTGCTGGTTGCGTGATGCGGTTTTTTTATAATGTTATTGTTTTTACTAAGGACCTTCATGATAGTGGAACAGTCTCGTTTTGTAGCCTGTAGGACTAATAAAAAAATATTATAGTTAAAAAAAAAATGCTTTAGAGTGACGTCATTTTATTCTTCTTATTTTCTCCAGCAAAACCCTTAATTTGATGTCCATATCATGGAAATGCATAAAAAATAAGTAGTCAGCCATCTTTGGGAGTCCGCCATATTGGGTTTAGAATGATGTCACTTATCTAACTATGCATTGTCATTCAAACTAAACATGGTATGCAAAATTTCAGCTCAATTGGAAACTAGAAAGTGGGTCCAAATTAGCTTCTAACATTTTTTACTTAGTTTTAGGTGAAGTTAATAAAGGCGTGTTAAAAACAGTAGCAAAGTGAAAAACACGAATTAGTTACTACATATCTTTGACAGATGTTTTGCTTCTGATAGATCCTCCACATAATAATACCTCTACAAACTTCATTAAATAATTCTTCATGATTTCATTTATCACGAGAGTCAATGGTCACATTTTTTTTGGTAAACGGAATAAAACATAAATTATAAACAAAAGAAACACCACCAATTTAAGAAAACATTGAAAAAAGTCCTGACAGAAAAAGCCTATTATGATGTTAATGAATTTTTAAATGACAAATCTCTCTAAATATACTCACTGAATGAATCGCATGACTATTTACCTAATGTTTTAATTTAATATTAATGTTAATTGTTGACTTATTTAAATTATTATTCTTTGTATTTTAATTTATTTTTTTGAAATCTATTGGTCTTTCGACCTAATTTGTACACCAGCCATGGTCAAACATGTTGAGCCAAAGAACACCTTGTAACACCTATAATAAACATCATACCATGTATATTATCTACACATGTTTTTGCAAATAAATGAATTGAATTGAATTGAATTGAATTGAAACAATACAAACAAACAATAGTCCCGATGACTACATATTTTCGATAACCCACTGAGCCAAATAGTTTTGGTACGGGATTTCATTCTATTTCTTACCTCCAATATTTTGTCTACAGGCTTCCCTCACTACGGCAGCGGTAACCAGGGTGGTTACGGTGGCAACCAGGGTGGGTACGGTGGCAACCAAGGTGGTCAGGGCGGGCAGGGTGCCCACCCTAGCGGGCAGAATGCCTACCCCAGCGGACAGAATGCCTACCCCAGCGGACAGAATGCCTACCCCAGCGGACAGAATGCCTACCCCAGCGGACAGAATGCCTACCCCAACGGACAGAATGCCTACGCCAGCGGACAGAATTCCAACCCTAGCGGACAGAGTGCCTATCCCAGCGGACACAGTGCCCAAAACTGGCAAGGAGGCTATGGTCAAGGCTCCCAAGGGTTCCCCCAACCCGGATCTAACATCCCTCAAGGAGCAAATCAAGGTGCATCTGGTGCCACTAACAACGCTTACCCATCCGGTGGTCACAGGTCTGGAAATTACAGCCACGGGGGTCACAGGGGAGGATACCAAGAACACGGCTACTAGATAATTGTCCAACAAATTGACAGTAACTATAATGTTGTGTAATGTGTGTTTTTAAATTGTGTAAATTATAAGATTAAGTTGTTTATTTCTTTTTATCTTTTATTTACGGAATATATCACGTAAATTTTAAAGGTTATCTTTTGAGTGAGAGTTCAACTTGTTGTTTATAGAGGTGAGCAAGTCATTGTTTTTTGTTTTGTGATATTTTGGCTACATTTTTTTGTAGGTAGGAACTTTTAAAGACATCATCAGCATCTGCCAAGCTTTTTCCCAACTATGTTGGGGTCGGCTTCCAGTCTAACCGGATGCAGCTGAATACCAGTATTTTACATGGAGAGACTGCCTATCAGACCTCCACAACCCAGTTCGTACTGGGTAATATGATACCCCTTGGTAAGACTGGTTGTCAGACTTTCAAGCCACTGACTTCCAGTAAAGACTGTAAAAGATATACAGTAAATAACAGCAGGTACCAATGGCTTAACGTGCTTTCCGAGGCACGGATGAAAGTCAGTATGTAATGGGTGGTCACCCATCCACAGAGCAACCTAAGCAAGTGCGGCTTAACCTGAAGATTGATCCGAGCGGCTGTTATTATTTAGCCACCAGCTTTTCCTCGAGCTTTTAAAGACGACTTAGTGGGTTAAAATTGCAAGCTTGTGACATGTACCAACAAGGACCAAAGGGTCATCATGGGGTGCGCAACGAAGGAGGAGAGGCACAAAATTAAAACAAGGCTGGAAGTGGCCGGAGAGAACCTCGTCGTCGAGGACGTGAAGAATCGGGACCCGCTTCTGATTCTTAGGGACGTATTACTCATGCACAGTGATGAGGAAGTGGTGAGAGCCCTTAAGAATCAGAACCGGGAGATATTTCACGGGCTCGACGACGAGGAACAGAGGGTTGTAATCAAATATAGGCGCAAAACCCGCAACCCACACGCGAATCACGTTGTGCTCGGTGTGTCCCCTACGGTCTGGAGGAGGTCGATTGAGGAGGGAAAACTCCGTATCGACCTCCAAAGGGTTCGCGTTGAAGATCAAACGCCTCTGGTGCAGTGCACCCGCTGCTTGGCATACGGGCACGGGAAACGCCTGTGCACGGAGCCTGCCGATCTGTGTAGCCACTGTGGTGGAGTACACCTCAGGGCAGACTGCCCGGATAGACAGATCGGCAAAGCAGCGGCTTGTGTAAACTGCACCAGAGCAAAACTAGGGGCCACCGAGCACAACGCATTCAGCAATGAATGCCCAGTGCGAAGGAAGTGGGACGCATTCGCGAGGGCAGCAATAGCTTATTGCTAATGTTGCGGGTGCGCCCACTTCCAAGTACAGACAGAGTACTGGTTCGGCACGGCTAGATACCAGAGTATTACAAACCATTAGGGTTATGTATCCGAAAAATCAAAACTGGAGTCAGTTTCATGAGAAACTGACTCTAGTTAAGTTGGTCCATGGGTTAGCCCCGGTGGAGTTATCAAGCTGTGTCGAGCATAATGCGGAATACACTCGTTTTGAGAACAAGTTAAAATCAATTTTAAAACGAAGATATAAAGCCGAAACGCTAGTCATTATTATAAGTATATTAGTTGTAAAATATGTGATATATAAGTATATATTGAGTATATAGCTTTAGTATCATAGAAATAAAAAAAAAGAAATAGTCATCAAAATAGAAATCAAAATTCAAAATGAAACAAATCGAAACCAAAATAAAGAGTATAAGGGCTATATAAGGGTTAAATAGATAAATATAATTTTAGTTAGAAAATAGTTTGTTATTTAAAATAAAAAGTATTAAAATAGTAAATAATTATTTATTTTATGTAATATGTATATGAATTAAGTGATAAATAGTAATAAATAACAATGTAAACTGTGAGGTGACAAAATTAAGAAACAAAAATTAAACCGAAACAAAAACGCGTATTAAGTGGTCCCTCCGACCACTTGTTAGCAATCAAGCCAAACAATCAGACATTAAGGGCTCTGATTATGTTAGAGGGACACTGGCTGGGCAGGAGTGGGTTTTAGTCGGTTCGAGTCCGACACTACCTCCACTTTCTCACACCCTGTGAGATAGTGGAGGTGTCCGTGGGGATTTCCCACTCCTGCCAAAACAAAAAAAAAAAAAAAAAAAAAGACATGTACCAACCCGCAGTGGACCCCTAAGGTGGTTTTCCATACTGTCTATTACAGAGAGAAGGCTTGTCACAGCACTGGAAACATTATACGTTGATTATGCTGCACCTGAAGGCATTATACTTTCTGTGGAGAGACGTAAGTACTATCTGATTGCATTGTTCTCTTCTGCTGTCGATCCAGCTAAGTGCAATACGTGTTCTATGTTGAAGACGGCTCTGCCTTATTGTTTGTTGAGTCTAAACATACATGGGCGCTTTTTTACCTTACTACTAACTTCGACGTTGATCCCAGCCTTAAGTATCTTATGAAAATCATCCCTCGTGCTTTGAAAACGTTTACTTGTAAACGCCGCGGGTTAAAACTCCAGTGTGCAGTAAGAAAGACCGCTCGACGTGACGCCCCATACGTATCTGAAATGTTGAGTGCATAGAAATAATAGAGTACAAGAGAATTAATATTTAGAGATCGCTGTCCATTATATACGCTACATAAATTAGTAAGAATACGATGAATCTCATTGCACAACCCACCAGAAAAACCTCAGTGACAAAATGAATGTTGTTTGTCTTTGTCCCAACGCATAGTTAGTACTGTGTTATGCACGAACTAACAAAGTACTTTTGTGCTATGCTACCAGCATAACTTGAACCTCTACCCCTCCCAGAAACCCTCAAATAAATGACATTACAAGGGGATTATGTGTAGTAGCAGGGCTCAAGTTTAAACGGGCATGTTTCGGTTCGTCTAGTATGCATTGCCGGCTGACGATCTTATTTCAAACACGTTTGGTGTAACGCTGGGTGTCTAATTCACATAAATAGTTTATATACTACGTGAACTGAAAGTTGAGTAGAGTAAAAAACTGGTATTTTCTTTACTTCGTTTGAAGGACAGTCGTCGACAAAAGCAGGTCTGGCAGCTAAACTAAAGATTAATTTAAATACATGAAAGAAAATAATATGAACAATTTTTGGACACGCTCATGTTTCTGTAAAATAATAGGAATAGTTAAATCGTTCACATAAGTATCTGTACAAATCTGAGGTTTATGTACTGGTAGCAGTGGGTAGATAATGGTTTGTCCCGTTGTTTCTAAGTGCCTCGCAGAATAGCGGGTGTACTGAGAGGCAATGCTGATGGGATGGTATGATGGTTAAGGGGTAGGAATTCGGATCATCCTTTCTAGTACTTTCCTTTCAGTATTTTAATTGTTGAATGATGTCAGATTGTACGTATATTACAGTGGTATCATTAGCAGCCCAAATTCTATTCCAGTTTAAGTCACCGTAAACGAAGAAGTGTTATTGGGTTTTTCGATCAGTAGCAGCTGCTAAATCTGTGCCCACTTGATTTCAAAAGGCTCGTCCCCTGTTACATGGAACTTAAACATAACTGGCGAAATGTGGGAGTACTATTAGGTAATCCTCTGCCTAACGCTTTTAGAATTACAGGCGCGATGTTATGTTATGTAAAGAAAGTAGATAAGATGTTTTATTCAAATTAGTACTCAATCTATCGTATAATAATAACATAAACGTATCCCAGGCTGTCATACAACACACTACACTAATGCACAAACTGCATTACTCCGCAAAACATCCTAAATGCACGCTCGCGGGAACTCGCGCGTGTTACCCGCTCTTATAATGTACCTACTTATTTGAGTGAAGCGAATTACTGTTGCAATGTTTACTGAAGATTGTCATGTTTTTGTAAAGGCGTTTTACAATTTTGCTAATTTTGCTAGTTTGGTTTAGTAGGCTAATTTTGGAGACATTTACAACAAAAGACAGGTTAGGTTCTAGAACTCGGACCCCGCCATCCCCTTCATGTAAGGTTACTTTAAACTCTGGAGACTAAAATAGCTTGCACCTTTTTCTTCTACCGCGGGGAGCGGTCTGCACTACACACCTCGCTTTTACATTCTTTTTTTTTAGACTAGTCTAGTACGATCTAAGACTAGATTGGGCTCGTATCATAGTAAGATAGCTGTTATGAACCCCTTTCTTACAATCTTCCGGGATATAGCTATATCCCTTGAAATATAACTATATCACGGTTATAACTATCTCACTACGTCAGGTGTCTAACTACAGGGTTGCCTAATGTGGTATTGTATGTCTTTGTGCTTTAATAACGGCTGTACCGGTCGGTCTTCAAGGTTAATTAACGCTTGTCAAAATCAGTTAGTGGTTTGTTGACAATCGATTTCCTACGTTCATATTGAAAGTCATGCGTGGCTCGAAAAATATATTAATTTATGTTATAACGTGGGTCCTGGCTATCATTCACAGGTATGTGACAGTCTTTTGATAACCAGTCATACTAAGGGAAGGGGTATCGTGTGATAGTACTGTGGTGGACAACAGGACTAGAAGTCGACTTTAACATTGTAAGATTAAAGTTAGGCCGATGTGTTAAAAAAACCGGGTTGCACTCCGGGAGTGCCGGCAGAAGTGAAAACTTGAATTTTAACGTTGTGCATTTTTGATCTTTTGGAATGGTTAGGCAATAATTTTGCACGAACTGCTTTATTTATCAGTATAAAAGTACTATCATATATGTGGTAAAATACAATATTCATTTATTGCGCTATCGTACACAAACATGACAATTTATATTACATTAAAAATTTAACACTTCAGAACTCCCTCCGTCTTACAAATTTTCGATCAGGTCACGTGTCCTGACGCGAGTTTAACATTCTTTACCCATCACAAGAACAGTGCACAACGCTGCTAAAGAAGTTTTCACTTAAAAAAATATATCGCGAACTGTATTACTCAGCAAAACGAACACACGAGGGGTCGGGGGTGCCCGCGCGTGTTACCCACTCTTGTAACATAATACGGTACAGCTACTTAATTGAGTGAAACGAATTACTGTCGCGCTATGTGTACTGAAGATCTTGTTTTTATCGTCGTTTTGTAGCTTATTTTGAAGATAATTTAATGACATATTATGAATTTACGGATTGTGATAAGCGGTGGCAATAGGCTTGTCCCTTATTACAAGGGACTTATACATAACTTGCGAATTGTGGGTGTACCTACTATTAGGTACACCTCTGCCTAACCCTTCGGGGTTTACAAGCGTGATGTTAAGTTATGTAATGTTTACTGATTTTAATGCTTACAGGTACCTAGGCATCTCAGTAAAAACAAACTCTGAAAGCCCACGTCATACATAACACTTCCTACTGTAGTTTGTACAAATAAAACAGCAAATACTTATTGAATATTCAGGCTGTGTGTGTTAACATGTTTTTGGAAGCTTTAAATTTTTCAACCAATTCTTTATTTGTGAAGTTGAGTGTAGGATGTTGGTTTTTTTTGTAAAATGTGTTTCGGGCTAAATAAACGTGTTTTGGATAAAGCTCCATTATTTCGGGTTGCATAAATCCGGCCTATAATGGCTATCGAAGAATCTAAGAGGCTGGCAACCGCCAAAGCTTGGTTTTAGTCAGTACGAGTCTGACAGACCCCTTCGTCCACCCCAAGGCGGAGGATATCCATGACGATTTTCGCAGGCAAAAAATAAAGCGACAGAACCGTCTTGTAATTTTTAAAATCCACCGTTCATAAGTTTTGTATGAATCTGTTTCCACTGGGGCACTGCCAAGCGCAGCGGACTGATATCAATTAATTGATAAAACCAAGACTAAAATCAAGTTTTGGCGGTTGCCAGCCTCTTATATTCTTCGATAGCCATTCAGATGAATCATATTTTGTTCGCCCAGCTTTTTTTTTCTTTAAAAGAACAACCTTTGTATGTGTTCTTTTTAAACTGCAAGAACTTTTTTTGTTCAAAACTCTGTATTAAAGCTGGCCTTTTAATTTAATGATACAGCTCTTCTGTTGCTGTCTGAAATATCAGCAATTATTATTTTCCGTCACATCTCAGACCAACAAAAAAATGCATCACATACAATATCGTTCTCTTGACCGTTTTTAGTCACGGCGGCCAATCTCAGCGGAGATTATAAGCCATCGGGCGGCATGGGAGATATTTTCGTTCACAAGTGTGTGCGTGGACACACTCAGGTACTCAGCCAGGTGCACGCTCTCTTCTTTTACCCTCATGAGACGGCAATCCGACACGTCCAGAGAGAGATCAGGAGCAGGATCAACGGCTTTCCGTGCTTTTCCAAGCACGGGGGTATCATACCGTCAACTTCCAAGATCCGGGCTGTTATTGAGATATTCCCAATAGAAAACCCAATAACACTTATTGCATGACCCGGAAATCGAACCCTCCGACCCTACGCTCCCCAGTCGCGCCCGCGCCTACGACACCATCGGGGCAGTTCCATCACATACCTACATTAGCACCAAAATCCGGAGTCGTTTCATCTAAACCAGCTCTTTAATAAATGAAGATTGACAAATAAATTATCCAATCAACTTAAATACATTTCCATCTACGATAAAATCGCCCCAGCTCCCCCATCCCTCCCCTCAATTTCACATAAGTATCCATCTATATATCTTGGAGCATACAAACAGTGTCGCAGTGTAAACCCCAAGAAATTACCTTACTAATTGAAGTACGGAGTGTCGCGGGTACCTTCACGTTGTTAATTACTGGTAATTTAGATAATTTTAAGCAAATTCTCGCGTTCTTGGTTGTTGGTTTAACGTTATATTTGGTCTGTTAAGTTCGTTATTGGCGAAAATTGGAGCCATTGTTATGTGCTTCTTGATGATTCTCATTTTAATTGTTTTGGGTATGTATGCCACGTGGTGATGGCGGTGGAGTAAAGTTGTGATCGAGTGGCGTCCAAGGACTGGAAAGAGAAGTGTTGGTCGTCTGGCGGCGAGATGGGCAGACGACATTGCACAAGAACGTGGAGCTTAGGTTGGGAATTCATCAAATGACTCCTCCCGCTCTGGGCGGAGTGGAAGGGAGTGTCAGACTTTTACTGACTAAAACCCATCCATGTTCCTTCTTTTGCCCTTTGTGATCCAGGGCCACGGTATCTCTTTCAAACAGTCCCGCAGCCCAAGAACGTGGAGCTTGGCACAAGCAAATAGAGGCCTATACCCAACAGTGGGTGATGTCGGGCTCTGGATGATGAAGGCATGCCATGATGCGCCAAAAGATCTATCAGCGAAAGAAAGTGTTAAAAACTACGGGGTATGCCCGGTCATAGCCTGCCTACCGGATATAGATTTTTTTTATCTTGAAAGTAGGTACATTCCAGTGGGATAATAGCTGACATCCATGCGGGCAAAGCCGCAGGCTAAAGCCAGTATATTATTATTTTACCTCTTATAATTTTTTAAATAAATATTTCCGCGGTCTCCCTCTTGATTAAGGGTTCTGTGTTTCGCTAATTATTGTTTACGAGACAAGGTTCTTAATTAAATAACAATGAGGTCTTTTACCGTCGTTGAATATACGCGTATTATTTTTTTATCGTTACTGAGGCCGTAAAATTTTACTGATGAACTTATTGTTCTTCTCATGTTCTTCTTAAGTGCCTGTAGGTAAGTAAGATACTTGAATTTTCGAGTTTCAATTCATTAGGAACGTATTTGTTCTAGGAGTCCTTCTCTGGATAACAGGGGGCCCAAAAATGGCGCCTTAGCAGAATCATACCAACAATAATTTGTAAAATGTAAGTTTTTAAACTGTCATGGTCACATTATCATTAATACTAGAAACACACAACAGACACAACAGTCACCAGTGGACATGATAAATATCCAGTTTCTAGTGTTAATGATAATTTGTAAAATGATCACAAAATGTCAATTCATAATGCATCCATGACCATTTAAAGAATTTTAACATGATTTATATTATTATCCTATTATGATTCTGCTAAAACGCCCATTTTAGGCACCCTGGACTCTTTCGATAAAGACTGAACCCTAGATAGAAAAAGAATAGGGCCGCCTTTACCCTGTAGTGGGAAAATCCAGGCTAATATTAATAACTACCTTTTATCCGCAGCTTCAGTCGCGTTATTGTCAAAAAAAAATCCACAGGATCGCTATACGACACTCAGGGATAATGTAGCATCCTATTAATGGAAGAATTTTCTCAATCGGATCAGTATCTCCGAAGATTACCCCTTATAACCGAACTTACAAATAAAAAAAACTATACTTCTTTATTTATGTACTAGCTGTTGCTCATGACCTTCGTTCGCGTGAAATTATTGTATAAAAATAATACTTCCCTTTTTGAATCGAATCAAGGGTTTTGATATGTATGATTTTTTGCACGGAACTCTAATTATTTTTCTAAAATAAAAGTAGCCCATGTTAGACCTTATATGATCAGCTATCTGCCAGCAAAAGTCCCGTCATATTCGGTCCAGTCGTTTCGGGGATTAGCGGAAACAAATAGACAGAGAGACAGAAAAACAAAAACTGACAAAAAATATTGTTTTTGTTTTAAGTGCCGTATATATTGTCATATGCATTCAGTAAAAAGTTTTTATTTTTATATTACAAACAGACACTTCAATTTCATTTATTTGTATAGATTAATGTTCACCCAAATAATTGACAGAACTTTACATTAAGATAGAAGAGCTCAAAGGTACTGCTTCTTTATTATATTAGTATAGATTCCTTCTAGGGATGGGTTACCTAAGGATTGGAATTGGATCGAAGCTTTTTATATTTCAAGTAAATTTTAATAAAACAAATGATTTTTATACAACAAATAAATATATTTCCCATTAAGTTCCATGTATAAATTTTAAAATTACCTTTTCAAATAACATTTATGACAACAATATTTCAATAAGTTATTTTACAATATTTTGGAAGTTGAAAATTTGAAATCACAATGTTTCTATATAAATTATGTAATAGTTACAATTTTCACCTTCTTCCTAATATATAATAAATAATCAAATTCATTAATATGTATAATATGGTATACAATATTCATAATCTGGTATAAGTAGGTACTTTCGACTACATTAATTAGTTTTTTTTTTCTAATTTATTTACATAAAGATGGTCGGTGCGGCGAGACGTCATTATATTCAAAGTTTTTCACTTAACTATAAAGAAAATTGTTCTCATGTTAATACATAACTATTACTAAAAAAACATCGAATATGGTCCACATGAAATTTTAACTTACAATAAAGCATTTACAACACCATATCTACATACATACCTAGGGAATAAATGAATATTTTAATCCAAAAAAACATAAGTAAAACAGAAATATGCAGAGGAAGGCAGGAATAACAATGTCGGCAAGTTCAGAAAGTATTTTTGTTGGATTTTCTTTACGGCTCCAGTTTAACAAAAGTTTATATCTATACGGCCTGTAATTTTATTTATCCTGAAAAACTGTAATTTGAACCTTCCTCATAGCAAAATATTAAATAAACTTACAAAACTCTCAATAATGTCTTTTAAAAACGTTGTACAATCGCCAACACAGTTGTTATCGTCTATCAAAATTGTATAATATTCCGAATTCGTATTTTTGCACAGCGTGTCTATTAAAGACATTACAAAAGCGGTTTTACGCTGGTAAATATTCTATTGTTACAAAATATCCGAATTACTGTTAACTATTGACATTATTTTTACTAAATTAGCTGCTAGTTTCTTGAAAAGCGTATACTTGTTCAAAAAATGGCACTATAAAAATGTTTGCAGTCAAAAGGGTAATTACTATATTATATTTCATAATATTAGTAAATGTTAGGATTGGCTTAAGGTTGTGCGTTACATTCGATAAATTATTACATTTTGCATATTTGTAGACGAACTATAAACTAAATTTAATATATTTTTCACATCAAAAGGTTTTATATAAGAAAATATTATAATTGTCAGCGATGCTTGCTATAAAAAAGAGTATCGATCCACCAAGCGATTTGATAGCAATGTTGCGACGCAATGCAAACGAGAAAAATTAATATATATTGTAAAAATTCTAAGCATCGATACTATTTTGACATCGCTATTTCAAAATATTTGAATAATTTTCTACAATTATACACATAATATATTTGTTTTATATTTAATACATAAATAATGGAAGGACAACAATAACAAATCAGCTACTAATACGTCCACTAAAATAAATATTTGGAAGTATCTTATATAGTTATCTTAAACTCGACCAAGGACTTGAAGCCCAAAAATATAATTCATAATATTAATTAGTTTTATTTATTGGAAAATACTTTGCCAAATATATATCAAAATAAGTATAACATTCATTTTAAGAATTAGTTATTCACGTAAAACTACAGGCATAAAATTATCAACAACAAAAATTATGAACAGTCAAATAATTGTCAAAATTCAATAAAACATGTTTTATACACATATTCCCTCAGTGGAAACTGAGGGAATATGTTACAAAATAATAAATAACTTCAATGAGCCAAAAATATTTCAACACAAATATGATAATATTTTATTATGGAAGAATTGGCACATTTGAAATATTTATAAAACTAACATAGCACGATATTGCAAATATTAAATATCGACATATCTTCGCGAAATATTCAGCAAATTACAAGCTTACACGTAATCCGCTAAAGTAATATATTATTATTTTTATATATCGTCATGTGTAATACAATAATGACACAAAATATTAACACATTGGAATAAACTAGACAAACATTGAATAACACCGACAAATACGACACCAAAACATTTTAACGTAAGGTATCGAGAATACAAAATATTAAATATTGAAACACTTTTAAACAGAACAGTACTAGGTTCAGTCTAACTGCAATAGTTGACGTGTGCCCAGGAACTCCACGTCGTGAAGAAACGCTTCAGCTCAATATAAAAAGCACATAAATCACCTAAAAGTAATATATTTAAATACTATGTACTAACTAGTTCCATCGCTCGTTACATTCGCGATGTTACATAGTGCCCGCACTCACGTCTGTGAGTTTTTATGATGTTGAATTACATTTAGTTTATGATCCTGCTTATTTGACTTAGGAATTAGTTTTATCTCAACTGAAATATGAATGACAAACGTACACACCCAACCACGTCGCACATATTCCTGTTCAATCATTCAATGATTTTATAGCATAATTTAATGATCGCTACGTACATCCCGCGATAAACTATTCCGCTACCAGCACACACGTCAGCGCGGGCAGCGTATTAATTAACGTGTAATTAGCTAAACGATGACCCTGTGTCAGTCGTGGACTGCGACCGGGGCGCCCGCGGCTGCCCCGGGAACAATTTCTATCTACGAGATTTAGAATCTACGCTCTACGCACGTAGTCGACTTAGGCACTGCCTACCTAACGATACCGAAAAAGACGGCGCTACTCTACTTACGAGTACCTAGACGAAATAATTAATAGTTACAGTTATTTAGAAATTTGGCAGTTACGGTCCGGCGACCGACGGGAACTAGAGAGGGCAAATGTACAGGGGGACAGGCGGCCGGACTCGGCGCCGGACGCCGCCGGGGCGCTGGGCGGGCCAGCGGCGCAGCGCGCGCAGCACGCGGTACGGGGACGCCGCCGCCGGACGCACGGCGCGGGAAGGCACTCGGGGGGGCGCGCGGCGGCGGCTGCGGCGCGGCCGGCCCGGCGGCGCCGCCGCGCGCAGTCAGAGCGGGAAGCAGCGCGCCGAGCGCCGCGGCTCGCTGGCACCGCGCCGCCGCCGCCCGCGCGCCGTGTCCTCGCCGTCCGAGCCGCGCGAGCACAGCCGCTCCGGCTCGATGGGCTCCAGTTTGTGCATGGAGGGCCGGCTGGACAGGCGCGCGCTACCTGCCGGCGTGGACGACGCGCGCTCCGACACCTCGTCGTCCAGTTCGATACGGCCCAGGCGCAGCGCCAGCGCGTACTCGGCGCGCTCGATCACGCTCGCCGGCTCTTCTTCGACGACGGTGGTGTCAGCGATCGTAGTGTCGGCGACAGTAGAGTCAGCCGCGGCGGAGTCGGCGCGCGGCGAGTCTACCGGCACAGTGAGCGAGTGATGCGTGCCACTCGATGACGGCGACACGTCTCCTGCCGCGTGCCGCTCCGGGGTCGCGAACACAGAATCAGAAGCCCAACTTCGCGTCTCAGAGTGCTGTCGCAGCGTATCGTCCACACTCCGCTGTGAAGTACGACGGCTGTGTCGCGGGCTCTCATCGTCGATGGCGCGGAAATCAAGCGCGTCCAGGTCGACTGGTCCGGCGCGGCGTCGCGATCCGTCTCGACGAAAAGAAGGTCGATGTGAAGAAAATGCTGCATCATACAATTCGCAGAGACTCGTGCGGTCCGAGTGCGGTTCCTCATACAGCGTCAGATTTCGCGTTTCGGTCGCGTCCGAAGGAGTTTCGTCGCGATTTGATGTGACCTCGCTGTGCTCAGATATATCAAAAGTGAAACGGGGTTCGAACCTGTCTGGACTGAGCAGCGGCGCGGATCGCGAACAGTCGTCCAGTTGGCTGGGGTCCGCGTCCGGGTCAACCGGCAGCGGGCGCGGCCCGGCTCGGCGCGGGGACGTGTCCTCGGAGTCGGTGGAGCGGTCGGAGCGCGGCGCGGCGCACACGTGACGCCGGCCCAGCGCCGGCTGCGAGCCGCACGGCGGGCGCCGGCAGCACGGCGCCGGGTGCCGCACGTCGGAGCCGCTGCTGCCCGTCGACTTGGAGTGCGGCGGGCGGCGGCGCCGGTCGTCGTCCCGTCCGTACAGAGACGTGAATTCTTCAGAACAGAACTTCTCGAAGAGCTCCTGCGAACT
The DNA here is from genome assembly GCA_950022335.1 of Eurois occulta. Taxonomy (NCBI): domain Eukaryota; kingdom Metazoa; phylum Arthropoda; class Insecta; order Lepidoptera; family Noctuidae; genus Eurois; species Eurois occulta. Next base: position 13,156,394 of record OX465498.1, on the reverse strand, counting down.
GAGCCGAGTGGAGCCGGTTGCGTTGTAAAACGCTTCGGTGGGCGAGCGCTCAGCTCGCTCGTATAGAGCGCTCGAACTCGCCCTTTTAGACTTGTCCATGAGGCCGAACTTGCATAACTTAGGGAGGCGTCGCTCGAAAACACCTTGAGAGTGCGCGCGGGCGGGCGCGCGCGGTGGCGCGTCGTGCAGCACGCGGTCGGATGAGCCAGCGCGGGGCGGCGGTGAGGCACGTGGGGGGGAGGCGGCGAACTCCGGTTCGTAGTCTGCGTCGTCAGGCACGTCGAATGGCAGCTCCTCGAGCTCGGCGCGGCACTCGCAGTCGTCACCCTCGTCGAAGGAGGGCGCGCGCGGGCCACGCACGAAGGCGCGGCGGCGCTCGGCGGCGGCAGCGTCGTGCTCGTCGAGGCGGAAGGAGCGGCGCAGCGGCGGGCGCTCGCGGCGCGGCCGGCGCGGTTCGTCCGTGGCGGCGTGCGCCAGCGGCGGGCGCGGAGCGGGCAGCAGGCGGTCCAGCGACAGGCCGCGGCGCGGGCGGCGGGGCGCGCGCGGCGCCGAGGGGGGCGTGTCCTCCGGCGTCGTGGGCAGCGCCGCGCCGCGCCCGAACTCGATGAACCAGAGTTCGTCCTTGAGTTCGCACTCTCACTTCTTTTCATTCATGTCTTTATTTAAATAATGCAGCACGTAATGGAGCACGAGATCGTAGCAGTATTTGTACTCGGTCTGTGGAAGACAGCATGTGTTAGGGCTGAAGTAACAGACTTAAGAAAAACTAGACATAATTGCTGGGTACATACCATGTTCTCTACAAGCTGGGGTCGGTGCCGGCGCACGGTCTTCACTGCCTGGAACACGTCCACCTCGCCGTGTTGGATCACTTGCTCGATGCACGCGTTGGCAGCGCAGTATACGCCGGCACGACTGCGCCCGTCACTGAACAACAAGAAACCATCATAAGGATTTTTTTTGTATAAGTCTAAACCTGGCGTCGGCGACTGGAAAGTTATGTGGTACTAGCTTGTCATGGTATGGGCATGTGATGCGGAGGAATGAGGACAAATGTTGTTAGAGACATTTAGAGAATACTGAATTAAATGGCTAGAGGAGTAGAAAGAAACGATAGATGGAATGTGTGGAAGATGATATGGCTGGAAAGGGGGTGACTCATGAGATGACGACTAACAAAGAAGTATGAAACGAGACCACACACATGCTGCAACCCCAAATAAATAGGTATGAGGGCATCCCGAATGTTGATGTCGTTCACAAGAGTTCCTTTGGAAAATAATCCTAATTTCTCCAGCTATTCATAAATACTCACGGCGACACGACGCAGACTGGTCCGTAGTCAGTGCGCTGCCGCCATCGCTCGACCATGTTCATGAGCTCGACCAGCGAGTTGGTCGACGATGGCACCTTGTGGCCCATCGGCCAGCAGGTCAGCTGGAACAGCTGGACAGTCTTCGTGGGAGCTTTGACGCCCGCCATCAGCTCAGTCAGGGAAATGATCTGTTGGACAAAAATGGATGTTATTATGACGGTTCAATTTTGATAAAAAAATAGCAGGATTATTCAAACAGGTGAAGAGTAGCGCCTGTTCAAGATTGACTGGCAACACTGCTATTCTGGTTAAAGACATTTAATTCTCATAAAGAAATTACATTTCACTTACATGAGAACAAATGTAAGTATACAAACTAATCGTTGTCCTTCGATACTCGGACTAACAATGAATCTGACGATATTATTAGTTTACATTAGTAGGTATAATAAATAATTAAGTTTGTGGGTACTCCTAAAAATCTAAGTTGTGACACTATGCATAACTACCCCCGCTTTAAGATAAAGAGTGCGGTCTCGTTGTCACAATTCAGATAAATCAGTCTATTACAGTGTTTTTGGACCATAAATGCGGTCAGACTAGTTTACTTTGTTTTTGGGATGCAGAAAGGGGTGTGCCAGCGACAAAGTTTGGAACAACCATTATCCTTGGTGAAACAAATGGTGGGGACCAGAAGGCAGACAAAGTGACATTCAAACAGCGATTATAATGATGGAAACCCCATCATCGTTTCCATCAGACTTAAGTTACCGAAGTCACTCCTGTTAAAAGTCATTCAAAGGCTTTAAAAGCGATTGCCAGATGACCATGCCTTCTGTCACTGGCAGTCCCTCTGCCCTTTTTTTCCATCAGGACTTTCCCAGTAGCAGCCACGGAGTCTGGATTTGTGCCTGCCCCTACGAGTATTTCATGGCCTCAAATGTGGGGTACTATTAGGTACCCCTCTGCCTATCTCGTCGGGGATTAGAGGCGTGATGTTATGTTATGCCCTCTGTATAAGCTATGAGTTCAGACTCTTACCTTCTTGTTGATCCTGAAGATCCAAGTCTTGATGTTGGTGTAGTGGTTATGCGAGACGTGGTCTATCGTGAACACTGGCCCGTACTTCTTGGAATGACGACCTTCGGGCCAGAATGGCGGGAATTGTTGCTGCAACAAATATTTTATATCAGGCAATGCTTCTTTTCTTGATAAGAAAACTGTCGTTTATTTGCCAGATTCTGATTAGATTTATCCTGCATAACACCTATTTTTATTACCTTCATTTTACTAACTCTTTCGGGAAGTTAGAATTACAAAGAAATAGGTTAGACATATCAGAAAACAGGGCCTTTCAGAACCCGGGCTGACAGGGCTCAATGTCAGGGATAGAAAAGAAGATATTATTAAGTTTTCAGACGTGTTCGTATTTTAAACCGTCAGGGACTCTCTAATTTCCTGCGCTGATGTAAATGGGCAATTGGCAACTAAAGCCTGGACGGTCTTAAGGCCGGAAGGGCCTAACCCTAAAACATTTAAAAAAAGCGATAAAACAAGATACATGGTAGCAATCTAGAATTTTGAATTATACTTACAGAGTTCTTAGGAGGCACGCACAGTACAACGACGGCCGCACACTCGTAGTCATAGACTAGCGACCAGAACTCGCCCTGCGTCCTAACCAGAGGCCACTCAGTAACGATGTACTCGCGAGGTTTGGTGTATCCCTGAAAATATTGCTGGTCTTACTTAAGGCTCCTTTAAACCAGGGACATACTACGATACTGGAGGCCACACTGGACACTGGACTTTAAGTATCTATCAGTGCCCAATTTTCACAGCCGGACCGTAATCTATTCGTACCATTTTGTTTAAACTTCTAGGCCTCCTCTTTACATGACATAATTATTTCGTTCGACCAGGGTCCAGGCCAACTGAACCGCCTCGTCTGGCCGCATCACGAGCCCTAATGCTCAAAACCGCGAAGTAAAGACAACGGACGTGGCGTTTACGGCAGGAGGCTTCGCGAGGCAGTCCACCAATACCCACAGGAAACCGTACAGTGGGAGCGGGTACTGAAACTGATATTGTTAGTCTGCGTCATCCCACTGGTGGGTAAAGGCCTCTCCCCATGACTTCCAGCTGTTTCCATCCAGGGCTAATGTGGACCACTGGTCGTTGGTTTTGTCCAGCTTTCCCGGCACCCGGGTGCGGGTAGCATATAGAAAAGTAGACGGGTGTATTTACTTAACTAATGTAGTTCCCACTTCCTACAGTGCGAAATCATGTTAAAAACCACTGTTGAACTTCAAAGAACGTACTATTACCAGCAGAACTAAGTGCGGCCACGGTGTCATAATAAAGTCATATTAAGTTAAAAGATGAACTTTCTAAGTAACTCAAGGGACACTTTTCTGAGGAAATTGCATTTGTGTTATAAAATTGTGCTTCATTTCAGTAGGAAAGAGTAGGACTATTTTATGTCATTCTGGGTTTTTCTGTGGTTCAGTCTGTGTGAGGACTTTTTAATTTTCCGGTGTGAAAAGTTCATTTGAAATTGGAATGTTAGTTTTTAGTTTCGTCGTGAAAGCATAACGAATGTTTACGAATAAACAGAGCGTGTTGTGAGACGCAACCCTAAGGGTCCATACTTGATAGTCTTGATACTAGTGTGTTTTTTTTTGTTACATCTGACTTTTTTAAACAATAAAAAACAAAAGGCAGGGAAACTAATACTAAGTACAAACTTTGAATCCTATTATTTTCCAAGCATACTTAAGTTATGTCCCGCGTTTGTCATTTTTCCAAAATGGAACATGGAACGAGTCACGTTCAACAAGCAGTTTTCAAGGAGTTTCATATTTTTAAAAGTTGTTGTTGTTGGAATGCAAGTCATGTTTATAGTAATGAAGGCTTAGATGTAAGTCAAAGTAGTAATTAAGTACTTACATCGACGAAGACAGCGTTGATGTAGTCCGTAAAACTGTTCCCTTGGAAGGACGTCAAGTATGGACGAAAGTTGTCAGCTGAAACAAAAGTTCATTATTCGAATTTTGAAAAAAATGTGCAAATATCTGCATCTAAAATGTCTAAATCAACACAAATAAACTTGTATTGTAGTATACGAGGGTAACATTTATTTTTGTCTTGCAGCAACGTTTTTTTTTGTTTCCCACTTATAAAAGGCTAGGCTAGTTTGAAATAATGGCACGAGACATATTTTCCTGTGATTTTTTTGATAATGGCATCTTGCAGGTCAGTCAACCTATGAGGCTCTGCTTAACCGGACTATTCTGTGTCCTGGGTACCTTGAGTGTAAGGCCTCCAGCCAGGGCAAAAAACGTCCAACTAAGCGACTACAAGCGACTAAACGAAGCGACACGTTAAGGGCAGCACAGGGACAGGCTGGATCTGATCGATATAATCATTTAGAGGCTGATTTAAAACTACAGGCTCAGCATCGCGGGCTGGTAGAGCAAGTGTGTGTGGGAGGGGGGGGGGGGTATTTTTGCGGTTAACACCAAAGAGATACGAGTACCAACATGGATATTGAAATGACATACGCGTAGAACCTTTCAAATCACTAAAAAATTTCGATCGTTTTAAAGTAAACTTCAATTTAAAGGGAATAATTATGTTTCCAATTTTTGTCACCAGACGCCGCTAGTTCCGTTCCAGTACGAATTTAACTTTACGTTAACGCGATCAAAAAGGTAACAAAAACTCGCAGTAAACCCTCAGAAATCTCAACGCAAACTTACGTGGCACCACCAGAACATCTCGATTCTTCTCCCGATTATCACCCCTGTGACCTCCCGCACAGTCTCCTATCGTAAACCTTGGGGTCTGCTTGCAGATCTGCTGGTACTCCTTCTGGTACTCATTGAGCTTCGACACCGGGTCCCTCTGCGACTTCTGCTTCAGTCTCTGGGAGAGCTCGGAGACGGGGAACCACGAGACCCCGCAGACGACGTGTTCTTCTAAAGTGTCGTAGACGAATTTGTATTGTTCCTGGAGAAAGAATTGTTGATTATTATGGGGCGCTCGAAAGTCTGATAATCAGTCCAACCGAAGGAGTATCGTATTACCCAATACTAACTGGGTTGTGGAGGTAAGGTAGGCAGTCGCTCAATGTATTTTACATGTACTGGTATTTAGCTGCAACCGGTTAGACTGGAAGACGACTTCAACATAGTTGGGAAAGGCTAGGCAGATGATGACGTCAACGCGGCAGGCACAGAAGGAGATGGTGGGATGAGACTCTGACTACGACGACTTGAGACTGATGACTCTTGTTTAAAGGATTGGCCTACAATCGCATTAGATCGCAAAAACTGGAAGGAGGGAAGGGAGGCCTTTGCCCTGCAGTGAAACAATATAGGCTGATAATGATAATGAAGCTAAAAAATAAAAATATAAATCGCTCTTCGCGAAACTCTGAAATGTTGTTTTAAAATTTCCCATTCAACGGTATGTAAGTCGTAAGAGCAATATCGTTGGATCTCCTATAAGTAGCCAATTAAAACGAGCTCAAGCAGCCACCCAGCTCTTGTTACGAATTCTGCTCATGGTATAATATAAGACTTATTACATTTTCTGTGTAAATCTTTACTAATAGCACTTGTATGATGGCGAGTAAGACCCTGTTCTCACTGTATCTTTAAGAATTGTTCAAAGAGGGCTGATCAAAAGTGCTTCATGAAAATAAGTTGCGTTGGTTACTGTAGGTAAGTACGAAATTCAACGCAATGGAAATTCTTGAAGTTACTACATTAGTTACATGTACGTAGGACATAAATATTGTATTGTGAGGAAATTATTGTGCCGACTTTACATTTCCAAATACCATGCGAAAATTGAACATGTGAGTACTAATTTTGTTTAGTACATTCTGTCGTAATTACCCAATGTGAACGGCGCCTTATACACGTATGTAACTACAAGGTGTTGTACAATTTCTGCAGTTATTGGGTACTGTCGGAAGAAAATTTCCAATTACAGAGAACGAGTCGTTGCTAAGTCTATTAGAGGGAAACTTGCTTTCTTGTGCAATACGATTTCAGCATTTCTGAAGGAACGTGAAGTAATCAAAGTGAATTCTAACAGAGTTGGTGGAATAAATTAAAATGTAAAGTTTAAGAGAGGACTTTGAGGCCAGCACATCAAGCCTTTATACCCTATCTCTTAAATTAATTTAACGGATTTTCAACTATAACGCTAAAGCATTAAGTTCAAGGTTGATTGAGAAAATTTGACAGTTTCGGGTCGCTTGAAGTGCTGGCGTCTGTACGATACTGACTCGCATTGGGACTGCGTTGTGGATTATGGGCCCAGTCCCAATCACGAGAGGCACGTCAGCCTTAGGTCCAACAATACGGCAAGCCCATAAGGCTAGCAGACTGATCAGAAACCCTAACATCATAAATAGTAAGTAGGTTATAAGGGCAAAACAAGTTCGTTTGAAAATCCCTCTAACGAGAGGAGGGCAGTGTCCGCGCTCTGGTAAAGTTATGGGCTGACAATTAGTAATGAATGTATGCTCAGTTTACCTCTGTTTGACTACCTCGTTGATGTAGTGGTCGCAGTCGCGACTGCTGAGCACGAGATCCTGGGTTCGATTCCCGGGTTGGGCAATTGTTATGGGGTTTTTCTATCAAGAATTTGTCAGTAGTAGTCTGGATTTGTGCCCGGTTGATGGCAATAGGGTCGCCCCCGATCTAAATGTGGGTGTACTGTTAGGTACACCTCCGCCTAATTCTTTGAGAATACAGGCGTGATGTTATGTTATGTGGTGCTAAGAATTGTTATTATTTTTTTTTAACTTAAAGCCAAAAGATGTTATGTAGAACATCATGGTGGAATACTTAATTGTTGTTGTGGAGATCTTCAAATCATGATTCGCTGGGTAATTAATGACTTATTAATTACGTATCTGAGGTAAAGCACTTCCCAAGCAAAAGTCACCAACTCAAAAAAACAAAAATTTGGAAGTACCATAAATAGAAATTTTCAATCATTTTGGAAGTTAAGAAAATTATCCTTACCTCATTTTCTATAAGGCCTTTCCGAGACTGCCTAAGTTTCTTCAAAAATCCGAATACATCGAAGCAATCTTCTTCTTCAGCCAACTCGAGGTTTGCGTCGATGGCTAGGTACACTCCCGACCGACCACCACCGTCACTGGAAGAGATCACCACATTATTAATGATGCCTAAAATAGAATTCGCGGAAAGCATGTTAAGTCGTTGGTCCCGGCTGTCATTTGTAAATCTTTGACAGTCCTTACAGGTTGTCAGTGGCCCGAAAAGCTGATAACCAGTCTCGCCAAACTGTATCGTATTACCCAGTACCAACTGGATTGTGGAGGTCAGATAGGCAGTCGCTCCATGTAAAATATTGGTATTCAGCTGCATTTGGTTCAGCTGGAAGCCGACCCCAACATGGTTCAGGTATCATTTGATGATGATGGGACCTAAATAGAGTTCATTATTTTCGTGTACCTGCAGCTGTATTTGCTTTCTCTTAGTAACACCATCCGTATTTATTTTTGGTATCTTACAAAGAACTGTATGAAATCAACCTACGCAGATTAAAAAAATAGAAATGATCTATGATAGAAGCTGGTACACGATGATGAGCGACTCGCACGAGGTTTTTCACACATCCGTCGCGATACCATTCTATACCCGCGTCCTCTCCAAAGTGAACATCGCGCGAACACACGACCCTTGCGGTCATGTCACGAGGCCAGAAAGCGCATTCCGTCAATCACAAAGAAACTGCGACGATCGCGTATGAGCGCGAAAGATAGTTTTGGTTAGGACGCCGCCGTCTAGGCAAAGGCCGTTTCGCATTTGTTTTCATTCGACGTGTTATTACCCGACTGTCGCATCCGTTAGGTACGGTAGCTAGCCAGTCGCGCCCTGGTGTAAGTAAACAAACTAGACACATATCAAACTTGCAACATTACTGCCACGTCAAACACAAACAGACTACCGCAATAACATGTTACATTGACATGAAAATAATAATTCGCTGAACCCACTGGCTACGCAAATATGTAGGGACTGCATCAAACGTAACTTGCTGGCTCGACACACACTAGTCACAGAGTAAATAATTTAATATATGCTTCTCTACAAAGTTACAGCGATCCTAGAATTCTCTAGTTATATTTTTGTTCTGGAAATGTGAAGAGAATTCCCAGAGGTCACTGAGCCAGACTACAGTCGTGTAATATAAGTGCAGTATAAGCACAAAGTCGGATCTTTTGTTAGAAGATAGCTTAAAGTTGGTAATAAAGAAGGACAAACAACTACCCCTCGGTTTTTGAAAACGATTTTTTTATTTTAGGATCTTGAACAACACACAAAACATTATTAGATAATACAACATTATGTCAACATACTCTTTCAATTAAACGAGTAGAAGACCACAGCATGCAACTAAGCTAAAAATTGAAGTCCCTAATAATTAAAATAAATTTTGGCAGTTTAAAAATTAATGTAAAAACACAAACTTTTGTAAGATATTGAAACATAGAAAGAATAAATAAAATATACAGTGCCCTATCAATATAACTACTAATTAACTTTACTAAAATTTATGTCGTGTCGTATTCGCTTACTGAAATCTGATTGATGAACTTATTGATCCCCCGCTTTTTTTAAGAAATAACTTTCATAACAAGCTAATCTTAGCATCGTCTCAATTCAGACCAACTTAAAATTCGTAATTATATCGATCTTGCAGATTCGTTAGGATTCATAAGGTACGGACAAACCTAACAGACAAACCATGTTGAACACGTTGGTTGGTTGGTATGCTCTTCACCTCTCCGGCAGATTGTTTGAGTGAGATTAACAGAAATTCCACTTACTTGCAATGCACCACCATGGGTCCTGCAGCTGGGTTGGTAGCCAGCCTCCTGCCGACGACCGCACGGACACGTCGCCTGAACTCCAGCAGTGCGTTGCTGAACGGACATGTGTGTGAGTGCCATTGCGTGTAGTGGAACTGCAGGATGAAGCGTTCTTCTACCACCACCTGTTGAAGAAATAGAGGTGAGAATCGTATAGCAAATATCATTATCCATTTCTTTGCTCTTCTTCTAACTGTGTTTGGTTCGGCTTCAGGTCTAACTGGTTACAGTTCAATGCCAGTGTTTTGTATGGAGCGATTGCATATCTGAACTCCACATGTCACTTACTCGATAATACGATACTCCTTGGTTATACTGGACAGGTAAGTTAATCGATTTTTTCTTTTTTCGTTTGGTTAGTGCCTTACCTGGTGTCAAAGTTTTTATGTCTTTATGTTTTTAGCCGTTTACATGCCGTCGAGAAATGTTTCCCTTCACCGAAGCAAGTGATAAAATTTATCACTTGCTTCGATTTTTTGGATTCATGTGCGTATTGTATTTAATACAATACGCACATGAATCCGAAAAATCTTTACCACTAAACATATTTTGTGATTTGCGGTGCAAGAGGGCTTAATTAATTATTCTGCTATTGCTTTATAAGCTTTGTTAACAACATCAAAAAGTAATTGCTGTGGCGACATAATTAAAAATGAATGTACCGTACAATGGGCGAGTTTATTGGATATTGGTTTGTATGTTCAATCATGGACAATCAAATTAAAATTTATTTTATTACTCATCAAAATATTTACTTAATTTATTATCAGGTATTGGCTGTTGTTGTTATGTTTGAAATTTAATCGTCAACGACAACTTTACACGATTGTATCATGTTATCATCACGAGTCGTATATTCTTCGAGAGGATATGCAATACACCCTTTCACAAGGGTGTTTTTTTCATTAAATGCTTCTGAAGCGATGTTGCTGATGATGGTTGTTTTATGGCCCATGTAATCGAAGGCGACTTCTGTCATTGCCAGCTCGAAACTACACTCCGTGCTGCTACAGAGAATGGTCTAACCAAAGAAAGCATCTAATAAAACTCCCCGAAGCTCAATTCTAGAACTCTTCAACTTCACTGGCCGTCACAAACTTGTATGGCAATGAAGATATGAAACGGGGAAGCGCCAGAGTACCCCGCGCTTTTTTTTGTAAATTAATTAAATCCTATTCAATGACTATTTCATGAAAAAGTGATTCAATGTGTTTTTTATTTAATTTCAGAGGGTTGTACTGATGATTTTAATGATTATAATTGTGTAAACCCATATTTGTTACGGTCGCAAATTATATTTTAATCAACATACAACGACACAGACCTGCAAAATTTTCAAATTAAATATGCATTTATCTATTATAATATTATTATATTATTATTTATCTATTATTTTTATTTTATTTATTTATTTATTAAATTTGCATTTCTTATGCCCGCGAAATTGAAAATTTCAGTTTTGCGGGTACCTCGCGCTTTCACCGTAAGGGGATTTTGCAAAGCAGATAATGATCAACAGTAGTAAGACCATCAGGAGCAATTGCCATATGGCCCTCAACAAGCAAGTCAGTAACTACGACAAACCAGTTACTATTTCTTTACACTGTCTGCACTAGGAAAATTCGAATCGTTAATAATAAAATCTAGAACTTCGGTTGCAGAGAGAGTAATCTGCTTACCAAGAAATAAATGGAGGTGCCGACTGCTTGAGACGAGAAACATTTCTCACAACCCCTTTGTATAAACAAAGTTTTCAGATAAAGAGATTCTTTTAAATATTTCAAAGGGATTTTCTTGGAGATTGTTAAAATGGAATTGTTTATTGTGTTCTCGTCTATTCTTCGAGAATGAGGTAGGTAGAGGTGTATTAGCTTACAATTCTGAGATCAAAACAAAAAGGGCATAACATTGACACTATCCGATCGAAAAGACTCAAATTACGTAGAAGAGGAATTATCTTGATCCATAACAGGATACCATGATCAATGCCATGGTGAAATGGTTGCTATAGCAATTGAAAACTTAAAAAAAAAGGGGAAGGGAAAATTAACAGAGTATTTGTTATGACTAAGTATTGTAAACTAATGTCCGGAAGTTTTGAAGTTTAATGTAATAGAGGCGAGTCTAGTAGCTTCCACAGGAAAGTGCCACATGAATGTAAGTATAGTGACATAGTGCACAAGTGAAGTGTTACAGACATAGTTTTAAGGTTCTATTTACTAACACAAATTGTATTTATCATATTTATGTTAGTCTGTAAGGTATATATCTATGGGTCAAAGTTGCCGGACAATAAAAGAATGTTTTGTTGTTGTTGTAATGACTTTAATAGAGTACTAATCCAGACATAACCATAAAAACCCCAATAACACTTTGTTCGACTTTGAAACCGAACATTGGACCGACGTGGTAGGTGTGACGTTAATTATTGTTTATTGTAATTATCAATCAAAATCATAAAATTATTTCTTAATAAATATACCCAATTACCCATGTTTGTAAAGAAATAGTAAAAAAGAAAACTGGTATTACGCACGACGACCGATCAAGTTATACACAACCAGTTTATGCGGATCCCTTATTGTACGGAAAACCTAAACAAAGCGAGGCCATGTTATATTGGAAATGTTAAGCTCGTGTCGCTCTGTGTACAGACGCCAGCACATCAAGCTACTACAAGAGCAATAATAGATTTTGAGCATTAGGTTCATGGTTGATTGGGAAAATTTGACAGTTTCGGGTAGCTTGATGTGCTTATACATGATATGATGTTTTTTATAAAAATACCTCCATGTTCATCCATTCCTTGGGTGTGAAAATCTTATTCAATACACTGCCCTAGTACTTGTACTTACATTCTTTTCACTCTTGTAGAGCCTGAAGGTTCGTATGTGGAAGTTGGCGAGCTCCTCCTCTTGGACAATGCCGACGCTGATGTCTCCGTAGGTCTCATCCTTTTCTTTGTTCGGCGGCCAGTACTGGACACACATCACCTAGTGAGGGACAAGACATAAAGGAAATTAGTATCTATTCATAATAGATCTTTAACTATGAAATTGACGGTTTTTTCTCACATTTTTTTCTGTTTGTAGCAAAGACATTAAAATATTTAAGAGCGATAGACGGGACAAGACGAAGGAAATCATAATCCAATACTTGTTACTACTTAGTAACAAATCGTTCTGTCTAGAGTCACGCGCCCGCTTGTCAGGTAGCATTCGTTTGTCAAAATCGAAAATGTTCAGGATCAACATTTTTGTATGAAAATATTCCCAATGTCGGCTCTATAAGTCTTTTAAATCTCTTTGGTTTGTAGCTTTGACGGTGACGTATAGTTATTAAATTTTTTCCTAATTCCATTTTTATTGGATTAATTGTAAAATTAGTATCTTTTAGAGTTTAAAAACCGTACTAGTAGTTTCATATTACCTCATAGGGTAGTGTGTCAAAACACTTGTTTCAATGTGCCGTCGGTTTCACTACTCCAAGTAAATATAGTTTTGTCATAGACTGTGTTTTGAGAATTTAAGATACGCAGTGCAGCGCCGCTTTATTCACTCTAACTATAGTTTGCTATTGCATCATAATCGGTTCAGACGTGTCCAAGAAAAAAAATGTTAGTATGGAAATACCATTTTTCACGAAATCGTCATCGTTTCATAAAAATCGCCAATTTTATACTTTAACCGCTAATATAATGAATAGGGCTAAGCAGAGGAGTACCTAATAATACACCCATATTTCGCCAGTTATGTTTTTAAGTTCCATGTAATAGGGCGCGACTGCGCGAGCCTATTGCCATCAATCGGGCACAAATCCAGACTCCGTGGCTGCTACTGAAAAAATCCTGATGGAAAAAGCCAGTAACACTTTGCCCGACCTGGGAATCGAACCCCGGACTTCATGCTCAGCAGCCGCGCTTGAGACCACTAGACTAACGAGGCAGTTCTCTAAGACTGATAATTATGACAAAGTTCACTTTTCAAGTTCAGAAATTGGTGCAAAATCCATGATTGGCAGACCGGTAAAAAAAACATAAATTTAATTTCTAGCCCAGTACCCAAATAAACGAATTAGGTGCGATACCACCAGCCGAACAGGGGTCGTAGTTTGTATCCGAGTGAAGTCGCGGGCAATTGTTATCACTTATTTTTAAAGAAAACCAGCAAGAAAATTGCTAACAACTGACGCTGAGGCCAACGTCTAACAAAAATGGTATTTTTTTATGAAACAATACAAATTCCAGAATAATTAAAAACTATTCAAATAAATCACTCGAGCCAAATAGTTTCACAGCGCACACGGGTGTTGAAATGCACTGAAATGTAAAACTTGTACGATTCGCACGCAAACTATTCGAACTGCTCATAACTCGTTCACACAAACGCGTTTTTGCCACTAATAAAACCACACACGAGCACACGAGCTGTGCGCTTACAAAATAGTCTGCATTTTTTACACTCACTGCTTAAAAACGTAACGAGCAGACTAGTTTGTGGCTTGTTAGTCTGAACAAACCATTATTTTGTACTTATGTATTTGTAAATTTAACAGACGAAATCCTTTTGTATTATTTTTGTTCAATCAACCATGTTTTGTTTTTGAGAGCAGCGGTGGTCCAGTGGTGGCGGCCACGACTTACGAACAGTAAGTCGTGGGTTCGAACCCAGTCAGGCGCATTACTTTGTGTAATTTATTTCATCACCATTGCTCTCAGAAACGGTGAAGGAAAACATCGTGAGGAAACCTAAACCCACAAATTCGAAGACATGTGACATCTACCAACCCGCACTGGGCCCGCGTGGTGGATTATAGCCCATTCCCTCTCTAGAGAGGAAGCCGTGTGTCCCAGCAGTGGGAACATTATAGGCTGATTATGCTAACCATGTTTTTGTTCAGCTATTCAACTATTCAATAAATATTACATAACATAACATCACGCCTGTAATCCCCGAAGGATTAGGCAGAGCCACTTTCGTCAGTTATTTTTAAGGCCCATGTAATATGTGTATGTGTGTAGCCTATTGTCATCAACCGGGCACCAGGCGCACTATAGAAATTCCTAATGGGAAAACCCAATAACACTTTGCCCGAATCTGGGAATCGAACTCAGGACCTCATGCTCAGCAGTCACGGGAAGCTGTCTAGTGGAAGTCAGTGTGAACATATCGGTGACTAATGTAATTATGCTTCATCTCTGCTACTATGTGAAAAACAGAAAAAAGGCTAAACATTTTCAGATTTTGAGAGAATTTCTCCCATGTTCAGAATACTTAAAAGGTACATTTTCAGATTTTGAGAGAATTTCTCCCATGTTCAGAATACTTTTTATTCTGCTACCTACACGAAATAAGTAACTAGTTCCGGAAGAATCGGATGAAACCGCAGAAATAACTAGTAGAAATATGTGGTATTCTGCGATAAAATCATATTTATACCGATTTAAATAAATGTGCATAAAACGGACGGTGAGGGCAACCCCGAGAAGGTAGATGGGTGACACTTCGTTTGTCATCCACCGTAGAGGACGGTCGTTGCGATCACTGGGCGTTGGATGTACCCAAAATACAAACTTTGTGTTTTATTTCTAATATACACCAACTTAAATCATTTGTGGAGTTCGGAAAACACCACAAAATATAATACAAATATTTCAGGTATTGATCTAACGAATCCTTATAAGTTTGACTTATATGGTCGCTAACACAGTCATTAACACTAAAAACGGGATATTTACAGGACTTTTAAAATTTTATTTGCCGGTCACTAGTTCGGACATAAAATGAACCGCAAGTGCGCCAGTGGCTGATATCTCGCGACCTACTTACAAGTCTACCCTCACCACAGTGAGCTTCTACAGAGTCGCGATGTTTTGAGCTCCCAGCGAGGACAACATTGAGTGTCTGATCGCAGCGGAGTTTAGACGTCCCGGAACTGTACCCGATTCATTGTGCCCCGTGTTATTGTGTTAGATTGTAATTTCTAGTAATTTGTTAGTTTAATAAAAACAGTGTATAACACCCAGTGTGTTTTAATTGCACGAAACCCGTCTTCTGCCCACGAATAAATCCTAACAATCCGACTTATTTATTTAGTAAACATGGTAAATATCCGGTTTTTAGAGTTAATGAGAACGAATCCTTCGCAAAATATGAAACCAAAATGGATTTCCGTTCGACAGAAGTCAAATACAACGAAGTAGTTACATCGAAAAACAATAATATACGAGTAAGTTTCCAGGAATATCAAAACTAGGAAATAATAGTTTGGAAAACAATAGTTATAAACTGCTAACTGTTAAACTTTTACGAATTAGAGCCTTCGCCCACTGTGAGTGTTTGCAGCGATGCTAACGCAAAAAATTGCTTCGTTGGTGTAATGGTTGTAAGCGTGACCTCTGAGCATGAGGTCCTGGGTTTGATTCTCAGATCGGGCAAACGGGTTTTTATCACGAATTTCTCAGTACAACTACGGATTTCCGTTTTGTAACATAATTTATTTATTTATTTATCAGACTACAGAGAGGTCCACTGTGTTAGTAACAATATAACTTAGCCTATGTTAGTACTTAATCTCTATTTTCAGTTTGGCACTAATTATCTAACACACGTTAAACAAACAAACACTATAGCACATATCTGAAAGACGGCCTGTGTGCCGCCATCCAGTGACACATCGCTGCTTAAATTCAAAAGGGCCACAAGTCGAAAAGTCATTTTTTTACAGGAGAGCTCGTCAAAGTTTTGCTATCGGTTTTTGTTTATTATTTTTATTAATCTACGTTGTATGTCTGTGTGTTAGATATACATTGATGTATATTTTAAGCCTCTATTTGTCTGTAATTTGATATTTCCTATAAGTTTTACCCAGATAATAAAAACATCACATAAGTCCCTTTTCATTATAAAAAAATATATTCAATGTTTATGAATTTTATAAATAAAAAGCCACAAGTCAAACAGAAAATAAGTTTTATTGTGTATTTTCGTATAATGTTTTTTGATTATAATGCTAGTTTTTGTGTATAACTAAATGGTAGCATATTAGCAATACATTGCAATAAAATTACAAAAAAAAAACAACCATAAAAAGATACAAAGCAAATAAAAAACGTAAATTTTTAAATGTACTTTAAGAGCTAATCTCAAGATATCCAGAATTTTGAGTGGATTGTGTAATATCGACACCTAACCATGTCACATACAAAAATAAAACTTAAAATTACATCAGCTTCTAAAGAAAAAAAATGTACATAAGTAAGTTAACAAAACACAAATTGACTATAAATTTCTAGCACACCATGTAAACAAATTATTAAAATGCTTATTTTCGTATCTAAATTAAATCTTCTCTTCATGGTAAAATTTAACAAATTCAGCTTTTAAACGTAATAGAAGCTTGACAATTCACCTCGCGGACATCACCGCATCACCGCTTGTAAGTCGTAGACTGCGGCCACAAAGTTTATGCCAAAATTTTCCTTGTCTTTTTCTTTTTCTAATCGCACAAGACATTTTAATGTTGAGGTGGATGTATGGTGTGACAAGAATGGATAAAGTAAGGAACGAATATATTAGAGGAAGTTTAAAAGTTGCGCCAGTCACAGAAAAGTTGAAAGGGAATCGACTGTCTTGGTATGGATATGTGATGAGGAGGGACGAATCGCATGTGACTAAAAGAGTGATGAATATAAAGGTTGATGGATGGAGAGGGAGAGGAAGACCAAAGAAACGATGGATGGATTGTGTGAGGAATGATATGAAAGATAAAGAAGTAAATGATAGCATGACGGTTGACAGAGGAGAATGGAAGAAAAAAACGTGTTGCGCCAATTGTAACATGGGACAAGGGCAGGAAAATGATGATGACAAGACATTTTTCTTTAAGGTCCAAATCGTACTTTTCTTGCAGCAAAGCCTTGTTTTCCGCGTTTTTATAGGCAGTGCAATCTTTGCACTTTGAAATCAGGATCCTGTACACTATCATCTGACGAAAAATCTGTTGTGCTGCTTGTGCCGGAGCTCGTAGACGAAGAATCACTATCTGAGTCACTGTCAGAGGCGCTTTCTTCAACAACAAAATTTGGTTTTTCTGGCCTTCCATAATCAGATAAGCTAATTTCATCAAGTAATGAGACATCAAGGTTGTGCTGGCTGTCTGGCAATGAATTCGTATCAGAAGAATCATTCATTGATTGGCTATCTTTTTCACCATATAACAAGGTATGTCTACTTGAATGTCATCAGACATTATACTAGCGGCTGCGATAATTCTTCGGGTTCAACAAATTTGATAATCGTTTTTTGTTTTGATAAAATTCATAATCCGGCGAGGTCTGCTATTCATTCTATAAATAAAGAAATATTGTAGTTAAATTGTTGACGGACATAATTCATGCGTACAACAATATTATAATCCCCCGACAAAACAATATACTATTTTAAACCTTTTTGACCTTGCATCAATGTTTCATCACAAATCATTCACAAACTTTGCACATTTGTTTAAATAAAAACTACCACAATCACCATAATTTTATATGCAAAACAGAAGCATTCCAAATACTGCACTTATCTTCAATACAATAATAATAAAACACATTTTATTTTAACTCAAAATGGACATATCACAAAATACGGCACTTTTTTTTATGAGATAATGTTATAATTACATGTATTTTTAAATCAATACGGTCGTATTTTGAAATGTGGCACTTTTCACTATAACTTTCGATCCAAGTTAAGGTCTTTTTCGGAATGTGGCCCTTTTTCACATAACAAACGTGCGCTCGCGCTTACTGCAGGGTCGCAACTGGGAAGATGGCGGTTTTGATCTGAAGTTAGCCACCTAAGTGTCAAAATGCAAAAAGGGCTGTTGTGCGATTAACTCCATTTTTAATGCGAAAATACTGGGTGTCTTTTTCGAATATAAAAATATACCTAGGCAGAATTGAAACGATGTTTGCTTTAAAAAGGATTTGTAATTTTTTCGACTTGTGGCCCTTTTGAATTTAAGCAGCGACATTATTTTACCATCTACCCTGCCTGCTACAGTAGCCACGGTTGATGGGGCTGCCGCGTATCCGACGCATCAGTGATGCGAGTGTAACATAACATTTTGTTTTGTATTTGTTTTGTATCTCGGTTTGTTTTGTCTCTTCGGGGATTTCAAAGGGTTAGGCAGAGTTGTACCACAAGCGTAAACGCAAAACGACGGGATACCGTAGCTGACTATGTACCTTCGCCCATTTAACCACGATGCCATCGCCACCAAAGATATTTTAAAGACGTACAGAGCGGACATTGGGAATATTGTCATACAAAAATGTTTTTTTTTAATTATTTTTCCTATAAAATCTATATTAAACGGTAGTATCGCATTAGTGTTACGAGTAGTCGCATTTGGATAGTGTCGAACTACTGTGCCTCACTCATTTGTCGCACTAGCGTGATGTTGAGCTTCTGGGTGTCGCACATGTGTGCATTTGAACTATGGTGAGTCAGAGTACAATTTTGTCACACAAGCGTTACTCGCATATTCATTTGTCGAGCTAACGTAGTGCACTCGTGGGTGAGGCTCTTAATATCAATACCGTGATGATGGCTTGCCGTTCACTTAATATTCTAACATTACCGTAATCGGGAAACTCGCAATATCGTGTTATACTATATAGCTGGAGTTAGGCACCTTCGTAATCTGACAGGATTAAACAAAGAAGAAGGAAGGGATCGGCCGGTATTGTTTGATCGCTTTATGATTTGTTGAGGCAGTTTCCCCTAAAGAGAAGTTGTAGTGAAGTTTGTGGGCTGTCGACGGTTGAGATGAAGTCAATATGGTGATACTTGTTTTGTTATTTATGGAGAGGACAGAACGCTTTTGAATGAATTGATTGAAAAATGACATAGTCCAGTTTTATGAGGATTATAGGGCATTGAAATTATTTGAATCACTGTAGGTTTTCGGTAAATACATAGCTAGTGGGTATATTAATGACGTGGGTGCTTTTTTTTTGTAAAAATCACATTTCTCGTGACCCAAGGTCTGAGTTTTACCTTGGCCAAAGGCGAAGCATTGCCATACAACGTGGCAATGCCATCACTTTCTTAATTTACATTACTAGCTGACAGCGTTTAACCCTATTTCTTTATTACTCATTTAGTTAAATTTTTACGAAAACTATCTCTTGCCCGCAGTTTTACCTGCCCTTAATAAGTTTTCCTCATATCCTTGGGGAACATACGAAGGTTCCAAGCCAAGTTGGATCGTGAAAGTAGAACAACATTAACTTTTGCGTTTGCAATATTAATAATTATTATTAAATGAATATGACCAAGACAAAACTGATGACGAACAGCACAGAGCGTAACAAAGAAATTGGGGGTGTGGGGATTGAATATGTCCATGAATACATATACCTCGGCCAGATAGTCTCTTTCCATGCAAGACAAAATAAAGAAGTTGCTCGACGCACCGAGAATGCCTGGAAGAGCTACTGGTCGATGAAACATTTAATGAAGGGATCTCTTCCCCTGTCACTTAAGCGAAAGCTCATGGACATGTGCATTCTACCCACCCTCACCTATGGAGCGCAAACGTGGGCGCTTACAAAACGTCAGAAGTCCGCACTTGGGGTCTGCCAACAAGCTATGGAGCGATGTATACTGGGTGTCAAACTTACGGACCGCATCAGAAACTCCATACTTCGCTCCAAAACCCAAATAGCTGATGCTGGCCTTACAGCTGCTAAGTTGAAGTGGAACTGGGCTGGTCACATCTGCCGCATGTCGGAGGAGCAATGGGCAAAAATTACCACTCAGTGGATACCCAATAGCAGGAAACGACAACGCGGCAGGCCCAGAAGGAGATGGTGGCGGATGAGCTGGACTCTTACGCATGGGATTGGCCTACAATCGCTCTAGATCGCGAAATGTGGAAAGAGGGAAGGGAGGCCTTTGCCCTGCAGTGGGACAATACAGGCTTATAATAATAATAATTATTATTATTAAATGTCGTGATAGCACAGACGTTAAGGCCTCACGTCTCATTAATGAGGTTGTGGTTTAAAATCCGGGCAAGTACCAATGTGACCTTTTTCAATTCATATGTTCTTTCTAAGGTTATTTTGGACATCACAGGCATTGGTGACGGAAAACATCGTTAGGAAACCTTTTTAATTTTCTTTTTCATGAAATCATCAAATGACTCCTCTAAGCGGAGCGGAAGGGAGTGTCAGACTTTTACTGACTAAAACCCATCCATGTTCCTTCTTTTGCCTTTTGGTTCCAGGGCCGCGGTATATCTTTCGACCAGTCCCACAGCCCTTGCAGGCTGACATCTCTTTGAGGCGCGCGTGGAACATGAACGCGCCGTCGACACGGCCTGTCGTCATAAGACGGACGGACGGCGAGCTAGCCCATTACTCACCGTCCACAGGCCCGCGCCTACAGTGGCCGAGAGCCACCACGTGGCCCCCGACGCCCGGGGCGGAAACCTGGACTTATAATTAATGTACCTAAGTCTGATATCGACAACCCATGGTGATCAATGCTCGTGCCTTCTCTGTATGTGAAGAGGCTTTTACCCAGCAGTGGGACAGTAATAGGCTGGTATTATTATTATTTAGATGATATAAGTATGGTAATGATGTTGCCATGTGTAAAATATTGATGATTCATCCCAAAAGTTTTTACTAGGGGATGATTAAATACTGATAATTTAGTTTTAGGACGAAAACTTAAGCAGACCAAAGTGAATGAGGAAAGAAAATAATCTATCGTTCGGAGTTGTAGGTAGCAACTAGCAAGTAACAATGCCTTCCTATTCACGTCAGTGTGTCAATTTGTTTGAGATTGAATGACTCAATTTGACAACTTTCCGCTGAGTTTCTAGTCCATAGATAATTTTATCATAGTGAAGTGTAACGGACGACGTCTAATAACTTTATTTTTAGTAATAGGGTCTCTCCTTATTACATGGGACTTGAACCTAACTGGCGAAATGTGGGTGTACTATAAGGTAAGCCTCTGCCTAACCATTCGGGAATTAGAGAATGTTATGTTTATTGTTCGACAACAATACATAAACAAAGAAACGATTTATAAACAATACAGTTCTCACAAAACATACAAGGTTAAATACAATATTCATGGTTGAGTATAAAACACTATAACATAATGTACGTGTACAGAACCCGTCGATCGGAGTGTCAGAACCGTCAAAAACACTGGCTGTCCGTCCGGAATTCAGTAAACAGAATGTTTCTGACATTCGTAGGTATATGGCGAATTACTATAATGGGAGGGTGAGGCTGCAATTTGTGAGGTGTGCAAATATATATAGAGTATAATTTTGATTTTTTTATGGAGGGGTGCCGCAATAAATAAATAATAAATAAATAAATAAATTGTGTTTTATTTCAGGCAAAATACCCATAGACAACAAAAAAAATAATAATCTTCTATTACCTATTATTTTTTTTGTTGTCTATGGGTATTTTGCCTATCATTAAAAATCATTGAATAATCATTACAAAAATCAAATAAAATCATTAAATAAAAATATCAATAAAATCATTCAAAAAAAAAATAAAATAAAAATTAAACATGGAGGTATGTACAGGTACCCATAGTCTTTAAAAATAACATACATTATTTCGTCATTTTTGGTTGCCGCTTAGGTGAACAGAAATCCAGTGCACAAATATAGGGCTGGCCAGGTTGCACGAGACAGCCCGCAAAATGCTATTACTGGAGCGTCTCAAACTTTGCCAAAAGGACGCAACCCTCGACCTCATAATGGCGTAAAAATCCGGTACCCTCGCTTCTGCAAACATGCTCGAAGCACTGCAGTACCTTGGCAGTTTCATAAGGGTTCGGTACGCATCATTGTACTGAACTCTTAATGAGTTGTACATCTTTTTTGTGAAGTTGCACCATAGTTGACAGGTGTACATTGACAGACAATAAGCTCTGAATAGAGTGTTCTTTACGTCTTTGGTGCACTTCACAAATTTGCGTGCGAGCATGTTACTCCTCACTGAGAGGGCCCTACGCTCTCTTTCTATGTCGCAGTCGTCCCGGAGTCTGTCTGTCAAAATGTGCCCCAAGTATTTAAACTGTTTTACAACCTTTACTGTCGCACCATTCAAAAACAAACTGGGTATGTTTCCCGGACCAGTTCCAGACCTGAAAACCATGGATTCAGTTTTAAGAACGTTGTATTTTAGTCCATGAGCATCGGCATAATGCTCACAGACAGACAACAGTTTCCTCAAGCCTTTGATCGAGGGACTCAAAAGAACCATGTCATCAGCATAGCTCAAGCTATTCACACATACATTGCCTAGGTGACAGCCAACTTTGGTTCTCCTGAGTTCCTCGATCAGACCATTGACATACAGGTTAAAAAGGTCCGGAGTCCGAATAAAAAGGGTGAAGTATCATAGGTCGGGGTTTTCGGCAAGAGAATGGACAAAATTATCTTTACTTTTGAATGACTTATTAAGGAGTTTCAGGAGTTTGAGCTGTTCATAGCAACTTTAAGTTTTTGCCGAATAAACGCACAGAAGTTTCATCCGGTTTGGTTGTAAGTAGTATAGTACCTACATACAGTTATAACAATGATTACCGATCTGTTTGTAAATTGTGGTCCAATGACGGCGAGCGAAAGTAATGGGTTTGAAGTTTTATGTAAAATGTCCATGTGTGAAGACATTAAAGTCTAACATAATCTATATAAACAAATAAGTAAAATTGAAGTGTCGGTTTAAAATTTCAAAATAATAGCATTTTACTGAATGCATATAAAAGTATATACGGTACATACTTATTATTATTATTTTTTATTTTTTGTCTGCATGCCTGTCGGTCTGTTTGTCTATCTGTTTGTTCCGGCTAAACTCCGAAACGGCTAGTTTGATTATGACAATTCTTTTACTGACAGATAGCTGATGTTATAAGGAATGACTTAGACTACTTTTATTTTAGAAAGAATTAGTCGTGCAAAAAAATTTAAACCCTTGAAATTGTTAACAAAATCCGATTCAAACACGGAAATATTGTATATATATAATAATTTTACGCGGACAGAAGTCGCGGGCAACAACTAGTGATGAAATAGAACTCAAAACATGTATTGCATTGATCTTCAAAGACATACTCTTAAGACATATTCTTAAGTCAAAAATCCCTACAGCGTAGCTCTACGACAATTCATGAAATATGTAAAATTCATGAACAATTTTATTCCTCTCTCTAAGTTTTACCGCACCTCTTAACTCCACAAACCGAAGTTAACAATCTCTAAGAAACCGCCTCGAGGTTGCATTTCATTTGGTTTAGTAAGTGTGCCAGAATATTCGTAAAGTTACGGATAAGGCGCGAAATATTCCTTAATATGTGTAACTCTTTGGTCTAAAAGTAACTGTGAACAAGCTCTTCTTAAATTATGAACTTTATTTTTACTTGAATAAAGTTCATATCGCAAAGAGCGGGCTATGAATCTTATTTCTGGGGTACCACAGGGCCGCATTTTTTTATAAGTAGTTCATTCTATGATGGAATAATATACATAACATCACACCTGTAATCCCCGAAGGGTTAAGCAGAGGTGTACCTAATAGTACACCCACATTTCGCCAGCTATGTTTAAGTCCCATGTAATAGGGGGCGAGCCTTTTGCAATCAACTGGGCACAAATACAGACTTCGTGGCTGCTACTAAGAAAAGTGATGGTAGAAAAGACGTTATAAAAAGTATTGAAAGCGTCTTCTACTTGTTTAGGCCCAAAGACATTCTGTATACCTGTAGTATTGGTGCCCCGAAAATGTTATAATGCGCTTGCATTCTAGAGACTGCTTGAACGGTAGAAATGCGTGTGAACGGTATTTTTCCTAACGAGGTCTATCATAAATTAGTCCTTCTACTTATATTATTATAGGATTTCTTGCTCAGTTAAGCTTTAGAAAGTTACTAGTCGATGTGCTAATATTCCTAAAAGGTTTGGTACTGCTCCTTTTTTATTTACTCTGTGGTAGCATGGTAGGGTAGAACATATTTTACAGTCAGATAAAACCGGCACGAATTGAGTGTCAAATCTTCGAACGTGTACGAGATAAAAGCGTTTTAGTACGTGAAACAAAATTTTGCTTGAAATACGAATTTAAAGTCGTGTATTTTGTGCTTGATTTGCGTGTAAAGGACAGATGTACAAGTATATTTGACGTAGGATTTTTATCTTTGCCACCAATTTCGGTTACAAAATATCGGCTGTCTGTCTGATGGTCATAAATGTACATACACACACACACGAAGAAGGAGATCTCATTGTAAGGCAGCAATGGTTTCAAAAAACCGGCTAAGTGCGAGTCGGGCTCGCGCACCGAGGGTTCCTTATAAACTTGTATGTATTTTGTTATTAAACTACATATTTACTGTTTTCAGATTTCTTCCTTTACATGTGCTGTAAGATATTGCTACTTGCCAAATTGCATGATTCTAGGTCAACAAGAAGTACCTAAGAAGGAAATTTTGATTCTCTTGAGTGTCGAAATATACCTATGTTTTTTGCGGCACAAATGGCCGTATCTTTTTTTGTGATCCTATAAGGGTTCCGTTTTTTCCTTTTGTGCTACGGAACCCTAAAAAGTAAGTTGAGGAAATCAGAAATTCCTCAAAATTAAACTGATGGTCTAGACGTAGTGACATTCAAGCAATAACGATGAGGGAAACGTCAAAATTGTATTGGATCGACATAAAACCGATAAGCCTATGCCAATCTTGTTGCAAATCGTTGCAGAAATTTTATTGTAAGCGATTTCCAATTGCCTAGGCGCTCTGGACCAAATAAATGCTTTTCAAAACAAGTTAATCAATGATTTGGGCGAAACCCCACTGGGACCGCAAATACCCGAAACCTGCTTTCATGAAAGCCGAATACAGGCCGAAATAATGGTGTTTCGATCCCTCAAAATCCTGAACCAAATAATGGTATTGCACAACCTGAATACCGCATTGACAGACACAGCCTTCCTTGTTCCAGATCGCTTTCCGTTTGCGCACCGGAACAAATATTTGTATGGCCTCAAATCATCATTGTTCCCAATCACATGTTTGAGAACAAAATGGGAGTAAACAGTTCGATGATAAAACCTTTATTCATTGACTAGCAAGCACCCCTTGCTTCGCTCGGTATTTATTGCTTGACAAAACATCGTACGTTAGTTTAATACGTACAGATGCGGCTCGGCCGCGTCAAGATTCTATGCGCAGTTAAGAACATACACACAGGCAGACATGAAAAGCGTCTTTAAATATATACATAGGATTATAAGCCCGTGATTTCATCTATTTAAAACCTCCATTCAGTATTTTTTTATTAAGGGTTCCGTACTCGAAGGGTAACCAACGGGACCCTATTACTAAGTCTCTGTCCATCCGTCCGTCCGTCTGTCTATCAGCGGGCTGTATCTCATGATCACAGAAAAAAATTATGATGATTGATGAATGAATGTGTATTTCTGTTATCAACAAATAATAAAAATAAATTAAAAATTAAAGGGGGCTCCCCTACTACGATGGTACGGAACCCTTCAACTGAGCCTATTTGGCGCAGCCGTGAGACACACAAAGTTTTCTGTTTAAATTTAAGTTTTAGTGTGTAGATTAAAGTTTACATTTTTTTTATTTTGTGGTGTGTGCACTTGTGGCATGTGCCAAATAAATATATTTTATTTTCTTTCTTTCTTTCATGCGCAAGTCCGACTCGCAATTGGCTGGTTTTTGTTTTTAAATCTATTTACTTACTCCAGCACTCTTTTAACTACTGAATCCTTGTTAGAAATCGTGTGGCACAATACACCGTGACTGTCTGTACCTAAACATCTAGTAAATTATATCGTTTGCGTCTCCTCGTGCGGAAGAAATATAAGCGAAGGCGACACACCAATAAAATAGAGAGATACAGCGAACTGCCTGTAATAAAACAAATACGAGGAATTCCTTACAAATACTTGTAAACTTCTACATCGTTCTACTTTAACTCGCGAAGAAAGTGTTCTTTCAGTATTATGTAATAACAATTTACGTGTAAACTTGTTTTGTATATTTATACTCAACATGGGATGGCGAACCTAGACATTGAATTATGTACGATTTGTTTTTCAAGTCAAAATATAGAAAAAACTATGAGGCCTTTTACCCTGCAGATGGGTCCATGAGTATATATAATACGTTAGTACGTTAGTGTAGTATTTAGTACGTTTTTACGTTGACTAGAACCGTCTTTCAACTGATAGATGTTTACGGCTAAAATAGTTACGTGCGAAATATTTATCATGTACCTTCATTTTTACCTATATTTGTTAAATAGTGATTAAGCAGTGTTGTTGTGGTGTTGTTTTAGCGAATGTGAGTACCAATACAAACCATCTCTGGTTTAATGGTACAAAACAAACATGAACCTGTATTAAAACTGTATGTTTAAATAAATAAATAATAATAAATAGTTATTTTTCAGTTTACACGTTTTAAAAAAATGTTTGTCTTAACATTAATAACTTCAATGTCTGATTTTGAGTTCGACAATTTTTTTTATTAAATTGGGCTGTTGTTGTTTTTATTCCTGTTTTCAAAGTCAAGTTTTGATCTCATCATCTGCCTAGCCTTTTCCAAGCTATGTTGGGTCGGCTTCCAGTCTAACCGGATGCAGGTGGATACCAGTATTTTACATGGTGAGACTGCCTATCTGACCTCCACAACCCAGTTAGTGCTAGGTAATACGATACCCCTTGGTAAGACTGGCTGTCAGACCAACGGCTTAACGCGCTTTCCGAGGCACGGAAGAAACTCGGTATGTAATGGTCACCCATCCACGGACCAGCCGAGGTAAGCACGGCTTAACCTAAACATCGACCCGAGCGGCTGTTCTTATTTAGCCATGAGCTCCTTAGTCAAGTCAAGTTTTGATAACACGCATAATAATGTGAAAAGATTCGACATCCCTATTCCACCAATTAAGTTCTTTTTTTGAATGATGTATGAGGTTCGCTAAAAAAATAATTTCGTTCTCCAAGCATCACGAGTTCTTTATTACATTAACAAAGTCAGGGCGTTCAGTATTTTATTTTCAAGGAAATGGAGTTTGAAATAGCGACAAATTTTGTACAAGGAACGCAATGAAAGCGAATTGCGCGAACGGAATAGCTTCATTTGCAAGTAGGTCTTTAGTAATTATGTTCCGAATTGGTGTTAATGAGTAGGAAAAAATATTTTTGTTTTATTTTACAGGGTTGCCATTTTTTATTTTGTTTGTAATAGTTTATACGTTACTTGTCTATGTACTTTTAAGTGTATTTTAGAATAATTGGATATTTTCTCTCTCTCTAAGATACCTCAGATAGGTAGTAGAAGTTTTGTTGTATTCAATAAATGGGCATTCGAAATGAAAAATGATAGGTATGAAAAACCTAAAGATGATTTTCAAATACCTATTCAATGATACAGTTTACCACTTAACATAGTTCATTGACTTTCATTTTTTTATTTTTCACAATATGGCGTCTGAGTTATTGAATTGATATTGAATTTTGATTACTGTCATGTCTTTAATACAATCGCAAGATTAAAACAAATCGATTGACGTCAATCATCAAAATTGGGTCAAATTTGGTCTCTAGAGCGCCAAAAAGGAACATCATACACACACACAATATTGGCCGTTAAACACATTACTCTCCTCAGTCGGGTAAAAAGTTAAAATCAAATTTCTGCTTCCTCTGGTACCTCTCCAATTACTGGAGGTTCATCAACTCGGAATATTTCTCCTTGTCTTTTACGAGTTGGAACAGCTCAGCAGCACTCTAAAGTAAAAATGTCTTACCTTAATAAAGTCGAAAGTCTTGGTCAGCATCACAATGGCGGCAGCTCGCTCCTGCCAGATCATCCGCCAGAAATCCACCACCGTGTCTTCGGTTGGACCCTGAGTTAAGATGTACGCATTTGGTTTTAATATACTCTGTGAACAAAGAAAAATACTGTTAATACTGGAGTTTTAATAGTGTGTATTACCCAAGATTAAAATGTACAAGTATGCTGTATATTAGTGCTAACAGTTACACTGACCACCTTGTACAATACTGGCCCAGCAAAGTATAGAATGTCAATAGAATAAGAATTCAGTTTACATTGGTTTATTTACCAGCGAATCAGCGATATGCGGTGCGAATTGAATGAATTATCCATACTTAAAAAGGGCCTTAAATAGCATTGACGAACATATTGTGTGGATGTACGTCCACACACCTGAGGGTGTAAAAGGCGTAGTTTTTACAAAACAGCCTGTTTTGTGAGTGAGTGTAATCATGAAAATAATATTCATCATACATTTTATGTAGTTTACAGATCAAACCGGCTTCTATTTATCGCCAATCAAATCAACACGTAGACATGTTTTGTGTATATTGTTCCAACAACGGAACAATATACACAAACCATACGAATTCCTATGAAATCGTGGCATTACGTAATTGAGCAGTGCCAGCGATTTAGGTAGCGCATACCCGCTTACAGAATCTATCGTATGTTACGTAATAAATACGTGGTGGAAGGGACACCGACGTGAAAACGATTACCACAATAACCCCAGTCCAGGGTACGCTTCACCTTCCAACTTCCTTAACCTTTTGAACGCCAGGGCATAAACGCACGCGCGTGCCCTCAACGCCAAGCCACTATATCACCTACCATTTTGTCACATATTTGTGTCGTTTGGCGTACTGGGCCCGCGCTTGCTTGTCACGTATATGTGACAATGGCGTTCAAAAGGTGAAATAGATAGGTACACTACAAGTATCATGGTCTGAGTCACCACACCACAGGTCTTGCGTTTGTCACGTTACACCTTGTATAGCGCTGCATACCTAGGTACCTATGCATACTTGCATAGGCCCCATTCGCTTTGTAATAATACGATGGACAGGGTAGATTGTAATTTGAAATGGAGTAATGAGGGCAGCCATAGAATTAATAGGCTTAGAACTGCAGCAGTTGCACGAAAAGTGAACCAAATTCAAGTTACAATTTTAAGGCTATGGACGACTCGAGCGTACGTATTTCTCGTGGGCTTGTGTCAACGATCAAAATTATGCGCCGCTTTTGCACACATTAATTGTGTTGTTGCTTCAACTTTGAAAGGAATTTTGGATGAAACTATCACTTACGTATAATTACTCTAAGAGGGCAGCTATCTAAATCTAAATATTATAGTTACAGCAGAACGTTTTTAGAAGATGATTTACCGTTTGATGAAAAATAGAAGATACTTATCTACAGTCACCGAGAAAATCAATAACGAAAAGGTATAATGCCAATAAATTGTCAAAGGACGTCAGTCACACAAGGATACAAATAATCCACAGACGTTTTCTTGTACTTATTTATATACCACAGTCAACTGTTTATACTACCCCGATAATAAATTTAATCACCCGAAGTAGGTAGGTGTGCATTCAACGGAGGTATTGCAATACCGGGTCACTTTATTCTATTTTAAGGGCTAAAATTGTATATAGATAATTAGGCCTTGTAGGGGTATGTCCCACTGCTGGGCAATGATCTCCCCCATACCCTTCCAAATACACTTCTTCAGCGCCACCTCGAACCAGCCTTCTTGATGCACGTCCAGATCACCTAGCCCCCACTTTCTAGACCAAAACCAAATTAGGCATTATAGCAAATAATGTAAAGCAGTTTTTTCAGTATCACCGAATAAACGAGTATGCTCCACCAATGTGTGTACATAGGAACATACCCCCTGTGTAATAGTTTACAGCCTTGCGGAGGCTGCACTGGATATCAAACGTGACTTTAACGACTACAATAAAATTTAATGGACTCCAGCTGGTTCATGATTTATGGCATTAGGTAATTAATCTAACCTATTAGTCTCACATCCACGCTAATGTTTTCCACATAATCCGAGTATGTGGAAAACATAAGCGTGGATGTACACGGAAAAAATTATATTACTTACATCCAATAATCTACAACACACACAACAGTTAATCTGTACGAGTATCATCATCTGCCTAGCCTTTTCCCAACTATGTTGGGGTCGGCTTCCAGTCTAACCGGATGCAGCTGAATACCAGTATTTTACATGGAGCGACTGCCTGTCGGACCTCCACAACCCAGTTAATGCTAGGTAATACGATACCCCTTGGTAAGACTGGTTGTCAGACTTTCGGGCCACTGACTACCTGTAACGACTGTCAAAGATCTCCAAATGACAGCCGGGACCAACGGCTTAACGTGCTTTCCGAGGCACGGAGGAAACTCGGTATGTAATGGGTGGTCACCCATCCACGGACCAACCTAGGTAAGCACTGCTTAACCTAAAGATCGATCCGAGCGGCTGTTCTTATTTAGCCACGAGCTAATCTGTACGAGTATATTGGGAACTAAAATACGACATAGATTAAAGTATTTTCTGTATAAAAAATGTATTGACTACCTTCATTTAGCGATTTATTGATTAATGGGTTACGGAGACAGGAATGATTAAATTAGAAAAAAATATTATTACGACAGGTACAATGAGGAAAATGTCGCAAGGTCTGATGAATAAGGTCTGAGTAATAGAGAAGTATGGAAGAAGAAGACATTCTGCTAAGACACCAAATAAATTGGGCTAAGGGCAGGAGAACTATGTTTTTTTAATGTCCCACTGCTGGGCAAAGACCTCCCCCATATCCTCCCAGGTACTTTTCTCCTGTGCCATCTCGAACCAGAGTTCGTGATGCGCGTCCAGATCATCTCGCCACATCTTTCTAGGCCGGCCTCGGCGCAGCCGTCCATCCTCAGGCGCCCATTGCGTTGGGACCTTTGCGCAGCGGTCGTTATGCATGTGTCAGATTATGGATAGAATACACACATATATGTATATGTATAAGTATTAATATCCACTGATTATTAAGCTTTGAGTGTCAGAATGGTTACTTGTTATTTACTGTCTAAAAGTATCTCTAAAAAGGTGTGTAGGCAAAAGGGTTTTAATCAAGAAAAGGCACAGAAAGACAAGACTATTCATTTATTTTGATTTAGACTTGTCAGATATTTATAGGTAACGTTAATTACCTATCAAGCTACGTCCATTCGCAAACCTAGGTCTTCGTGGAGAAGAATGGACAAGAAACTCCACGGAAACATCTTTTAAAGTATTATGCCAGAACAATTATATGTTGTCCTGGACCCTTCTCAAATTATAGCAATTTATCAGCGAAGATAAACAATAAGCAATATAAACCATATTATAACACATAATTCTAGCACATTAATATCAGTAATAGTCATAGTATATTATCAATTAACTTACATTAACATTGTAGAAACTTTAGGGTAATGCAAATAGGTTTCAGCTTTACACATTTGGTATCTTCATTACTATGTCACTTTCAAACTTAATAATACACATGGCACACACAATATATCTCACAGAGTATGTCTTAATCCTTAGAACAGTTGCAGTATAACAAGCCCCGAATTGGCGGCAACCTCTACTTTTATACACGTCAAATGTCAAATACTCAGTACATCCTTCCCGCCATAATAAACCAATGGCAAATGGTCACATATTATAGCTAAATAACTAATATTATAGATAAGAATTAACAAATCCTCTGTAAGGGAACTATTTTAAAACTTCATTAGATAATTTAGCAAACTAGGAAGTATTTATTTGTAATCTATATGTTTAATCGGATAAAATATGGACATCAACTGATTATTCAGAGAATTGATTGAAACAACTTGATATATTGAAATTGCAACATAAAATCTGGGACACATTATAAATAACTAATCTTAAAGTAAATAAACATTTAACTTGATTATTCAAATATAACAACTGTCTTTCGTTTGGATACTAAGCCTTTTAAGCCGCAATAAAAACTATTTCTATAAAATACATCGTAGTATAAAATACCTTTAGGAAAATGTATATTACGTTTATTTTAAATTAGAACCTTTTTGTTCTCCAATATTAATTTACGATGATTATAAATTTAGTAATATTTTTGAAATGCAACGTCGCCATACCTCAATGTTATTTTACGTTTGACAGCCGACGTTGCTGGATCATATTATTATTAATGTAGCCATTACCGAGTTTTTAAACAGTCAGATATTCTCACATACATACACATACACAACACACACACAAACATGTAAATAAGGTTATGATTATTGTAGGGATGTTTTTATTCGTGTTCAACTAAAGAATGATGTGAATTATTGTATTAATAAACTGAAATTCTATGTATAATCTATCACGGCCAGACTGACCTGTACTTCGCTCTCGAAGTACCCAACTATTTATATTTATGTCATTGACCTTGGCATATTAGTTCTATCACTTGCTGCACATGAATTTCAAACTAATATCAGGGCAATGACCCAGCAATTCATACAATAGCCTCTGGCCTTGACATACCAGTCCTATCACCTGCTGCACATGAATTTCAGACTGGTATCAGGGCAGTGACCGACCAGCAGTTCATATAATAGCCTCTGGCCTTGACATACCAGTCCTATCACCTGCTGCACATGAATTTCAGACTGATATCAGGGCAGTGACCGACCAGCAGTTCCTATAATAGCCTCTGGCCTTGACATACCAGTCCTATCACCTGCTGCGCATGAATTTCAGACTGATATCAGGGCAGTGACCGACCAGCAGTAATGTAAAAACTGTTTTGTTTTAAACTTATAGCATTTCATAATTTCAAACATCCAACGTTAATTGAACACGAATTTATTATAAACAATGAGTATTTGTTCTAAATGATCAATTTACAATTATTCTTAAGAACCAATATTATATTTGACATCACATTACTTATTCCTTTTTCAAAAAATAATAATTAAATAATCGCATAAACTAGAGTTTAACAATATTAACAAATAATCTATCATGTCTAATAAATGATGGATAACGGGCAACATGGGCAGACGGAATATTTGCGTCTACGCCGAAAAGTAAATCGCAAAGGGGCAAAGCCTGTGGATTTTTGTACAGTTGTGTTAATTGATTGTTGTACTTTCCACAGAACGTTCGGCCAATCTGACCGTTCATTCAGAACAGAATCTTCAGCTTCTTAACTTTTGATTAAAAGCCAAAGTCTAATAAGGGAACTATCAGTAATCTTTGACTTTGTCATAATAATTTATAAACAATACGATGTCTTAGTTTATTGCATCAAAAGAATATATTGGTTTACGGTCATTCTACGAAATGGCCAATATCCTGTTCGATCCATATATCTCCTTTTTAAATATAGCTACATTTTATCGATAAGGTGTATTTTGCTTTATTTAATGTTTTCTATCATCACATATTTCAATTACCCCATTATATCTTTTATTTATTATGATTTTGCGAGTTTCCTGTGGAACAAATCACGTCCTGTAGACTGTTCGCGACATAGGTTGTCAGATCCAGAGATGTTTAAAAAATACCTTCACTTATTTTGAAGTAGCTTTTGTGAACATATCAAAAATATAATAATGTAAAAATTCGTGTAATTAATTATAAATTTACGACGTTTATATATTTCAAGTTACAAAAGATTCTACAGTGTTCGCAAAAAACTAATCATTCCACTCCAATAAACATGAAAAATCTGGTATTTTTTTTTAAATATTTTGTATAACAACACTATTTAGACTGAAACACGTAGTTATCATGGTTTGTCTGTTGTTGCCAGCCACATACATAGTTATATAACATAGCATAGTTTTTAAGTTGTTTCGTTACTAACACTATGGTTTTTTTTTTTCTTTGGCCGAAATAAACAGTTAATAATTAAATGGATGGCTAGTGTTAAGATGTTGTTTATAATTTGATTTTGTTTTGATCTTATTTAATTTTGGTTTTGATTTTAATAATTGATTTTTATATTCGTTGTGATTTTGATTTTAATTTAAATGTTGACTTTGTTTTTAATTTTGATTTTAATTTGGGTTTTGAATTTTAATTCTAATTTTAATTTCGACTTTGATTTTAATTTTGTGTTTAATTTTATTGTGATTTTTATTATGTTTTTGTATTAAATTTAATTTTAATTTGAAATTTTTGCTTTAATTATATATCTAATAGTTGTGATGTACCTAACCATATGATCCACAGTTGATTGAAATCAATTTATATTATTTTATTATTATGAGACGTTATTTCCTAGTTTCTAATAAGATTTGAGTGTCATTCTACAAAGTGTAAAAGTTGGTGCGTCACTTCTAAAGTCGCCAAAAAACAGTACCTAAGTTCTTAATTTAAAATTATTATTTTTCTTTGGTCTTGTTAATTAGCGGTAAAATGATAGAACGTAATGGAAGCAATGTTTTATAACCTCAAAGATTCCTCTCGGCATGGACTAAAGTGTTTGTTCATCACTTCTGTCGACAACCGGCCAAAGCAAAGAAACATCAAATGGAAATATGATGATTGAGAGTCCAGATAGGTGCTCTGATAGATTATATTGATATTTTCTAAATGATTGTTTACCCTACGTAACTGATTTATTTCTTATTATATTCTTTTTTTTCTATTTTTTTTTGATAATAATGTCTCCAAAAGTGAAATCACATCTGTATGACATAGTATGTTTTTCTTTTTTGAAACCGTTGGTTATTTTCATGATAATTATACCTTGGCAAGTGAGAAGACACTTAATTTTCTGAGTTTATTTTCGTTATTTTTGCATTGTTGTCTATTTTGTCGATAATGGCGTCACATCTGTCGACAGGCAAAAATCTTAAAAGTGCCACAAATGCTAATTTTGTGATTGATGATCTCTAAAACTATTTTTATATTAAATAAAGGTTAATTTTAATTCTTCTTACTTCAATAAAAACACCTAGTCATTAAATTTGTTTTTATAAAAAAAAAAATAGGTTCGTAGAATGGCCGTTTACCCACTTAGTCATAGAATCTCGTAATTTATCTTATAATGATTTAACATTAGATAGAAATTATCCAATATAAGTAACTTGTATATTATTCTCCAACTCATCTTCGTGAGTATCAAGCGTCGTACTATGTAACGTTTATACATCCTATTCTCAGTCTCATTTTTATGATAGAATTATCAAGAAAATCAATATTGGCATTATCATTTAAACCATACAAAAGCCAAGCTTCAAAAAAAAAATTGTTTAAAACCAATTTTGAACATTTAACGATCTTCAATTTCATCATCTCATTAACTTATTTAAAGATGGAACTTATTTTTTTTTTTTTTATTCAATTACCAGACATGAAATGTTTTTAACTGAAGCTTAACTTTTAAACAATAATTTGTTAAATAGTTTAAGTTGGTAATTTACAGTAGCTTCCCCTAGGATTTTTCATTTCTAACTTTTCAGATAACATATTAAAGCAGAGCCTCTAAAGGCCTTACCGACATTAGCTATTTTGTACTGCTGCTCCATTTAATCCATAACACGGCTTCGAAACTGTTTCTGCAGCTTTTCAGTTCCGCTGTCAGAGTCAGCAGCACGTAGTTATCGTCCATGTTGAATCGAGCTGGCGATCCGTAGACGTCACAGCTCTCAGCATCACACCAATAGCTCCAACATTGATCATGAAAATATCAAAATGAAAACCATTAGAAATCATATTAGTAAGCCTGAGCACGATCCCACTTCTGATGTCAGATTATGGATAGAATACACACATATATGTATATGTATAAGTATTAATATCCACTGATTATTAAGCTTTGAGTGTCAGAATGGTTACTTGTTATTTACTGTCTAAAAGTATCTCTAAAAAGGTGTGTAGGCAAAAGGGTTTTAATCAAGAAAAGGCACAGAAAGACAAGACTATTCATTTATTTTGATTTAGACTTGTCAGATATTTATAGGTAACGTTAATTACCTATCAAGCTACGTCCATTCGCAAACCTAGGTCTTCGTGGAGAAGAATGGACAAGAAACTCCACGGAAACATCTTTTAAAGTATTATGCCAGAACAATTATATGTTGTCCTGGACCCTTCTCAAATTATAGCAATTTATCAGCGAAGATAAACAATAAGCAATATAAACCATATTATAACACATAATTCTAGCACATTAATATCAGTAATAGTCATAGTATATTATCAATTAACTTACATTAACATTGTAGAAACTTTAGGGTAATGCAAATAGGTTTCAGCTTTACACATTTGGTATCTT
Organism: Eurois occulta; assembly: GCA_950022335.1. NCBI lineage: Eukaryota > Metazoa > Arthropoda > Insecta > Lepidoptera > Noctuidae > Eurois > Eurois occulta. The sequence goes on along the minus strand of OX465498.1, from coordinate 13,119,929 downwards.
CATTACTATGTCACTTTCAAACTTAATAATACACATGGCACACACAATATATCTCACAGAGTATGTCTTAATCCTTAGAACAGTTGCAGTATAACAAGCCCCGAATTGGCGGCAACCTCTACTTTTATACACGTCAAATGTCAAATACTCAGTACATCCTTCCCGCCATAATAAACCAATGGCAAATGGTCACATATTATAGCTAAATAACTAATATTATAGATAAGAATTAACAAATCCTCTGTAAGGGAACTATTTTAAAACTTCATTAGATAATTTAGCAAACTAGGAAGTATTTATTTGTAATCTATATGTTTAATCGGATAAAATATGGACATCAACTGATTATTCAGAGAATTGATTGAAACAACTTGATATATTGAAATTGCAACATAAAATCTGGGACACATTATAAATAACTAATCTTAAAGTAAATAAACATTTAACTTGATTATTCAAATATAACAACTGTCTTTCGTTTGGATACTAAGCCTTTTAAGCCGCAATAAAAACTATTTCTATAAAATACATCGTAGTATAAAATACCTTTAGGAAAATGTATATTACGTTTATTTTAAATTAGAACCTTTTTGTTCTCCAATATTAATTTACGATGATTATAAATTTAGTAATATTTTTGAAATGCAACGTCGCCATACCTCAATGTTATTTTACGTTTGACAGCCGACGTTGCTGGATCATATTATTATTAATGTAGCCATTACCGAGTTTTTAAACAGTCAGATATTCTCACATACATACACATACACAACACACACACAAACATGTAAATAAGGTTATGATTATTGTAGGGATGTTTTTATTCGTGTTCAACTAAAGAATGATGTGAATTATTGTATTAATAAACTGAAATTCTATGTATAATCTATCACATGCGATTCACAGGTAGGTATGTTAGTTTTGACAAAATAAAACAAAAGACTAAAACGAATCTAATAGACGAAATTGTATTTAGGCTATATTTTATTGAGTCCAATAAACGATTTATTATTATTATTATAATCTAAAAAGAACAGGAATAAATAAAAAAGAACCGGCCAAGTGCGAGTCGGGCTCGCGCACGAAGGGTTCCGTACCATTATCTATAAAAAATAGGAAAAAAAACACGTTTATTGTATGGGGACCCCCCTTAATATTTTTTTTAAATTTTTAGTATTTGTTGTTATAGCGGCAACGGAAATACATCATTTGTGAAAATTTCAGCTTTCTAGCTATCACGGTTTATGAGATACAGCCTGGAGACAGACAGACAGACGGAGTCTTAGTAATAGGGTTCCGTTTTATCCTTTGTGTACGGAACCCTAAAAAGCAGGCACGGGAAATCATAGACAGCCCATTTAAAGAGTTTACATTTCTTTATCAGAATATTTTTACGGAGGTAATATTATGGCCGTTATAGTCGATATTTATTGTATTAACGCATCTTAATCCTATAAAGTAAAACATCAATGTACACTGAGTAAAATATCAATAAATTATGTATTTCCAGCAAGGGTCACGCTTACCTTTCCCTTAAAAGGTAAGTTTTTCCTGAATAAGATTGCAATCTACGATTCTAGTCAAGAAATGGAAAAGTCAGTAGAATGTACACACGGCGACACACATATCCAGCTATAACATTCCAGTATAACAAGGCCTGGCCGTGTATAGATTTCCGGTAAAATGAGAGATCCACATAAACTGGTTCTGTATAGCTTGATTGTTCGTCGTGCGTACAAACACCCTCATTCAATAACACGACGTTTTACTGGGAATAGCTTCGAACACGATTTTACTGAGAATCAACAAAGATTTTTGCTCAATATTCGCCAGGTGCTGTTTCTGTGACGTGTGTTTTTGGAAAAACTGCGACCTGCGTTTATTATTTGCGAGGTCATAATGTTTCGCAAAACTGCCACGTATTTCGATTTCACCTGTATTTAAATGTAACCTTATCGCAAGGAAAATAAAGGCCACTTTGATTTTGAGTCTTGGTGATCGCCTTTTGTCATTGTACAGATTTCCGAAAAGCAAGTTTTTGTATCGAACCTTAATTTGATTGTAATTTAAAGTCCTAACTTAATAATTCGTGAACTTTTGAAAATGGAACACATGCTTGAGCATTGCATGCTTTCTTTTGTTTAAAGAACATTGTGGGATTAACGTTCGAAATTTAAAAAAAAGGCTCGCTTCTTTAAATCTGGGTCTAAACCAAAGAGTTTTTACCGGCCATTATTCATGGCCGGTGTTGAATGACGGCCATTATTCATGGCCTGTGTTGAATGACTTCGCTGTTCACATAATCAGTAGCAGTTTTGTAAAATTGAAATCCAATCCACTGTACTTTTTTTTATGTATTAATTCCAAACGAATATTATGGCAAATTGGTATAATTTACAGCATGGTTCTTTTTTTTTTGATTTTTCAAATACATACCTACTGCCAGGAAAATTATACGGGGATTTTCACAAAAAAATAAATTCGTGCACTGTCATTAATCTACCTTTGCAACTTGAAACTGAGGGTGTGTCGTAACTTCAGAACTTTTCCTCCGTAAATGAAGACGTCAGGCGTCAAAGGCAATATCGGAAGCCTTTTTTAAAACGTAAATAATAAACTTGTCTGTACCAGTTTTTTAATCAAGGTAAGCTTGATAAGGCTTCGGGAACTTAATGGAAAATTCTAGAAAATTAATATTACTTTTTGCAATTTACCTTACAAAGGTATTACCTACTTAGTTTGGCTTCCTGTCTGTAGTATGTAGGCGACTTGGAGACTGTATTTTTTACAAGCCACGAAAAGGGTAGGTACAGAAGTCCAGCTCCAAAAGATGGTACACTTTATTTTGTCAAAATAACAGTGTTCTTTATTCCTGGTACGTTAAAGTTGCAATTGTCAGAGGTAACGGAGGGTAACGTAACTGTGCTGTACGTACGGCGATTATCATCCCAGTCATTGCGATATTTTATTTGTACTGGACCATACCTGGGAACCTTTTAGCTATTGAAGGTCAAAGTTCGACATTACCACACTTTAAAAAAAAAACAAGTTTTAAAACTTGCATTTTTTTTAAAAGTAATGTAATACCTTTACTTGTGTAATAACTTTACTTTAAATAACTCCTCAATGCATCCACCATATCAACACAATGTTTTGAGTGCGTTACTGACAGCACTATGACGATTTTTATATAAACAATAGTCGTTTCTCAGCAATAATTTTTGCGTAGTGTTTTCAGTTTGGTATACAGAATGCTTGCGTTACGGCTTTGTGGTTGTTTTACACCCTGTTTTTAAATGCCTTTGTGTAGAACTAACCTTCTGTAAATATTTGTTTTATGAACGAACTGTACAAGTGCATATTCTACTCAGCAGGATTTTAATTTCGCTAAAGCGCTTGCTTCAAAGAATATTGTCAGATAAATAGACGTTGTCGTAAACATGAAATTTAATCTTCTGGAGTCTTTTTGGGCTTTATTAAATAGCCTTTGGTAAGCTGCTGCTTAGATAGTAACAGTTGAGAAGAAAAAGGATATTGTGTGTCAATCTTGAGATAATGGAAAAAATACCTAGTAATGAAGTGTGTGAACATTATTTTGTTCTGTAAATTGGTTTAAAAAAACTCTGTTTAACGTCACATCATGTTATGTTTTTAAACTAGATGGGGCCGATGTTTCGTACTTGACTACTCTGAGAAACAGCAGAAACAAACACAGAAGTCACTGTCTCTTTTAAAGTCCAGACATTGGTCAAGTTATAGGAGGACCATGCAGATTAGTGTCTAAAATGGTCTTTTGAAGAAGGAACCTCACAGATTTGAGTGGAACAGTCTAATCATTGCAAGCATTTGTCTTTGTATTTTCTTATTCTTCGTGTCGCTCGCACTAGTTTAGTCTTTAGAAAGACCGGTTCGTGCTGGCTGGGCAGATGTAACTCGCAGCTAGTAAAGTGGGGTTACCGCGGCGGGTTGTGGGTGAAGTGCTGTTGTGTCGCAAACTATGCTCCATCTCTTGCCCTGTCCGCTGAGCCCCAAAACAAGCAGCTAAAGCGACCTCTGCGCTGCCAGCGACGAAGCCGTGGAAGTTGTGAAGTTTTGATCCAATAAAATATTATATTGTCGTACTAGCGCCACGGAGGAGAAGAAGATTAATTATAGTGTTAAATAGTACTAGCTGTTGCTCGCGTCTTTCATCAGCATGAAATTCGGATAAAAATGACTTCCCTATTTGAATCGGATTTTGTTAACAGTTTCAAGGGTTTTATTTTTTTGCACGTAACCCTAATCATTTTTCTAAGATAGAAGCTTAAGTTATTACTTGTAACTTACGCTATCTGCCAGTAAAAGTCCCGTTCGAAATCAGCCGTTTCGGAGATTAGCCGGAATAAACAGACAAAGGGACAAAAAAATAAGTACCGTATAAATACTTTCATAATTATTATTATGCATTCAGTAAACAGCTATTTGGAAATTACAAACAGACACTTCAATTTTATTTATTTGAATAGATTTATATTTTCTGGGAGCCAACCCCAAGATAGTTGGGAATTAGCTAGGCAGATGATGAGATTTATATTTTCTGCAATTTTTTTATGAGTTATACCAATAGCTTTTCTAAGCTCCAATTTTGTTAATCAATCAATCATCGAATGACAGCCATGTTTCAACACCTCCGCTAAATTGCCCACAGGGACAGCCATTAGTAATACTGTTGGAAACTTTATCAATTATTCATATAATATATTTTTATTTGCGCATCACATACCTGCGATTTCTTTTCTAAACATTTTGTTTCGTACACTAAAACCTGCCAGTCTTTTTCCTCTAACTCTTTTGTCGCCAAATTGGGTCCTACTTCTTAACAGACTCACTTTTATCAGAAACCTTAGGACCGATTTCAATTCAACACATATCTAGTTGATATTCTTTAGTCCTCCAGGGTCATACAGTTTCTGATTCGGGTCTTTTCAGTCGGATATTGAGCCCAACAATTCGTACAGTCATTACGTTAGCACGTGACCGAATTCATGATGGCCGCCGACCCATCTTATAAAATGGTGAATTCAAACGTTTGTTGCTTCGGACTTTTTATGTACTGGAGTGCCGGACATTTTGAAAACTGGACGCGTTAGCGAAATTGATATTAGAGTTTTTACGTTCTTTTTTATGTTTTTGTATAACATATACTAGCTATAAATATATTAATAGATAATTATACTAACAATATTATTCCTATGTTTATTCATTCATCTCTTGTTTTACATTTTTTAAACATTTCTTAAAAAACATTTAAAAATATAGAAAATAGTGGTCAGCCAGTGGATCCGAGCTACCGTTGGTTAAAGCTCCAAAATCAGGAATCTCCTTACAATGCGGACGGTATCGAGGAGTACTACCTTCTGAATCAGGCCCTTTATCCAGCCGCCTAAGGAGAGCCTCGAAAGATGTTCATCGAGGCTCTTGGCCATAAGGCCATTGGCCGCACTAACATTATTTTTAAGAGTACCTAATAACATATTGGATAATTGATCTGATTTAAATAAATGAATCTAACGGAATAAAAAAAATTAGCTGTTCCTTTTTTTTATGACAACCAGTGGCGAGGCGCAACGGCGACGCATTTATGACGTCACGGAATCATCTACGAGCTAGCTACGCCGTAGCTATCTACGAGCTAGCTACGCCGTAGGACGTGTAGTCTAAACTATCAGAATGCTTTTGAAAGTTTGACATAGAGCTCTACGCCTTAGCACTATGGCACATAATAGGCTAACAAAAATGTTGTGTTCGGAATAATAAATATTTTTGTGACAAGAAAAATCCTTTCTTGTGCTGTGAAAGTGAGCAGCAATTTGTAACGATGATATAAATAGCTGTACAGTTATTGCACAGAAATATTACGAGATTAGGACTACCTACCTAACCTATGAAGAATACTCTATTTTTATTAAGATAAATGTTCATTAATATTCATAAAACATCACGCCTTATAATCCCCGAAAGATTAGGCAGAAGTGTAGTTACCTAACAGAACACCCACATTTCGCCAGTTATGTTGAATTCCCATGTAATAGAGGCGAGCCTATTGCCATAAGCAGGGCACAAACTCAGACTCCGTGGCTGTTTTTGTGAAATTCTTGATGGAAAAACCCAATAACACTTTGCCCGATTATTATTGTTTAGCGGTCGCGCTTGCGACCACTAGACCAAGGTATTCATCTTATATCTTATTCATATTTATCCAGTCATAAGGATAACAATCTTGCGATTATAACAGTATCAATTTTACAGTACCAAGCAGAATACCTAATTAACGAACATCGATCGCTTCTCAGTAATTACCCTCTATTAATTAAATATGATTTGGCTTTAGTGAGATCGTTTAATTAATATGTTCTTAATAATACGCTGTAAGATGAGCTCTGGCTTTTAATGAACAGCTGTATTGTTGAGGATAATATTCTTTGAAATTAGTTGTTGGGCTCGTTCATCCATTTCCTGCCCTTATCCCAATTCATTTGAGGTCGGCGCAGCTTGTCTTCTTCTTCCATACTTCTCTATTACTTGTCATCTGATCAGACACCTTCTTTCTAGCCATATTATTCTTCATCCATCTTTTCTTTGGTCTTCCTCAACTCTTATACCCATCCACAATCATACTCAAAACTTTCCTTACGACATTTTAAAAGTCTGGTTCGAGATGGCACAGGAGAAAAGTACCTGGGAGGATATGGGGGAGGTCTTTGCCCAGCAGCGGGACATAAATGGCTACTAAAAATACATAATTCTCCTGCCCTTAGCCTAATTTATTTGGTGTCTTTGCAGAATGTCTTCTTCTTCCATACTTCTCTATTACTCAAATCTTATTCATCAGACCTTGCGACATTTTCCTCATTGTACCTGTCGTAATAATATTTTTTCTAATTTAATCATCCCTGTCTCCGTAACCCATTAATCAATAAATCGCTGAATGAAGGTAATCAATACATTTTTATACAGAAAATACTTTAATCTATGTCGTATTACAAGCCAAGTACACATAATACCAAGCTAAATTAAAAATGTTACTTAAAAACCAACCAATTTCTAAAATGCCACTACAAAATGTTGATTTTCGGAAGTCGGTGACTGTAACGATGGATGGACTGTGTGATGGATGATATGGCAAGAAAGAAGGTGTCTGATGAGATGACGAGTAACAGAGAAGTATGGAAGAAGAAGACATGCTGCGCCGACCCTAAATAAATTGGGATTAGGGCAAGAGAATTATGTTTTTTTAGTAGCCTTTCATGTCCCACTACTGAGCAAAGACATGTTTCATGTTATGGCCAGTGACTTCCGAAAGCATTTGCCAAATGCTTATCCTTCTTCTTTTTCAGCTAGGTTACAGTGAGGCTGCCCGATCGGGGTGTGTTAGACGTTTCACAAGATTCGTTAAAGGGGAGACTTTAAAAAATTACCCTGCTTAGAATTAATATTTCTCCGCCAGGGTACTTGAATCGTATTAATGCTACTAAATGTCCATGTGACATTATAGTTAAATGGTTTTTATTGTCTTGTTATGAATATAATCACCACACTTGACAAGATTTTGGCAGAACAAATTGTACAAGCAAAAAACGAACTTAACATCACGCCTGTAATCCGCGAAGGGTTTGGCAGAGGTGTATATACTCGTAATAGTACACCAACATTCCGCCAGTTATGTTTTAAGTATCATGTAATAGGTGACGAATCTATTGCCATCAAACGGGCACAAATCCAGACTCAGTGGCTGATATTGAGATATTCTATTGATGGAAAAATCCAGTAACACTTTGTTGAATCCAACCCAGGACCTCGTGCTCAGCCAGCAGTCGTCCTTGAGACCACTAGATCAACGAGACAGTCAAACGAGGAAATGCCTTGGAAATACATAAACACTAAATTGCCTTCAACATTTTAAGATTATTTCATTTGCCTAAGTGTTCTTACTAGAATATGTTAAATTATAATAAATACTCACATCTATGTAGGAAGCATTAATATAGTCGGAGTCAGGCTCCCGGTCCACCGTCTCTAGCACCACGCGGTTGTAGTCATCTGCGGAATACGGAATGAGATGTAGTGACGTCACACAGCTTTAAGAGAGCGTTGGAGTAAATAAGTAATGTAGGTGTGAACTTTAGTTGTTATTAATTTTCTTCGGAATAATCTTCATATTATTTGAAAAACAAAAGATAGAATAAACGTTTATTTACGTAAAAAATGACGCGTAACATTACAAACAAACAAACAAAATATCTTTATTTTTAACCAAAAAGTTTTACATTAGTTGGTGACATTAGGAAACACAAAAAGGTAAAATTTGCGTCATCATCATTTCAGCTGAAGACGTCCACTGCTGGACATAGGCATCCCCCAAGTGTCGCCACATTGACCGGTTTCGTGCAACCCGCATCCAGCGGATCCCCGCAACCTTCACCAAGTCATCGGTCCACCTAGTCTTCCAACGCAACGTCTTCCGGTTCGCGGTCGCCACTCCAGAACTTAGATTTGTCTATGTTTTGGTAGACATCTTAAAGATTGAGTCTCTGATTGCTGACAAAGAGTGTAAACTTTCGTTGATATCCTTCTTTTTAATTTTCTATTTGGGGTTATTTACATTCTTGTATCTAAAAGCTCGAGCTTCTGATCACAATGCCAGAGACCCATAAACGTTACTTAGCACAAACTTTGGATAATTGTAATTCATGTTATATTCACACAACTGTCACTATGTCCCTGTTTCTATCTGTAACTACAATTGTAAGACAGAGACAGCAATCTGTCTAAATTAATACATGTGCTTAGTGACGGTTATAGATCTCGGCTTCAGTATCTACCCGAGACTAGACGACACGTAGCCCTGATTTAGATACAGCTATTTGTGGCTGGACTCGCTAAAAGGCCTTTATCAACTTGTAACGCTACTGAAATGACAACCCAAAAAATAAAACACTTCATGACCGTTTGTGGTGTTATTTGTTCTCATAGTCGTTATTATGTCCCCAGACATTCTCCAGGGACATATAGCTGAACGCTTTAAACAATTTAGGTATCTTCTGGGAGTAATGAGGAGGGATGAAACGCAGGTGACTAAAAGAGTGATGGATATGAATGTTGATGGTTGCAGAGGGAGGAAGGCCAAAGAAAAGATGGATGGATTGTGTGAGGAATGATATATGGAGAAAGGAGTAAATGCCGTGACATCTGACAGGGAAGAATGAAAGAAGAAGACGTGTTGCGCCGACTCTAAGATGAATCGGAAGGGCAGGAACATCTCGAGGTATCGGATAGAGGTATTGGAAAGAGGTGTCACTGTCAACTAATGAATGATCGTAATAAATCCAGTAAATCTGTCGTAGGGTCAGAAGCCAAGGACAAGACGTGACAATTCCTTTTAAAATGTTTCGTATTTCTACACTTCAATAAGATTGAAATTAGCTTTTCGGTAGCTCATCATCATCATCTGCTTAGCCTGTTCCCAACTATGTTGGGATCGGCTTCCTATTTAACCACATGAAGGTGAATACCAGTATTTTACATGGAGCGACTGCCTATCTGATCTCACTGGGTAATATACCCCTTGGTATGACTTGTTGTCGCACTTTCGGACCACTGACTATCTATAACAACTGTTGAAGATCTACAATCAGCTGTTTCCTACAAAAGTGCAATAGGTACGGTCAAAATGTATGAAAAAGCATTTTTTTTTTAAATTACAGATTAAACATTTCTCTGTGGGGGTTTTCATGTTTATAATGATATACTGAAAACGTGAGCTGTTTGTCGATGGTGTCCTTTCCACCCTGCTTTTACGCCGCTTGTTGTCCGTTAGTTTAGTTGTACACGAATCTTCATGAGCGTGGTAGACTCGAACCATTTTTTTTTTCAAAACAATTTTGCACAGATAATCAAAAAAATATTTAACTCTCACTAAAACATCCAATCAGCACTGAAGGAGTCATCATTAATTAAATTGCTATCATTTGTTTTCTATAAAGCTTGGGAATAGATACTTCGAGCTGAAGGATTTTTTCACTTTATAGGTCCCGCGTGCTCCGACCAACCTTTTTTAAACGAGGCGCCGCCGCCGCCGCTGACGCGTGCACTCCGCACGCTCTACCTCATAGCGAGTGAGACGGACTTATTCTGTTTTTCTCTGGGTAAAGTGAATACACAAAGAATGATTGGTTTGTAATTAGTTATAGATTTTAGTTCTAAGTAACAATTAAGTTAAGTTAAAGATAAAGTTAAGCAATTAGGTTAGGTTAAGGCGCATTTACCGCATTGGTTAGCTGTAATGGTAGATGTAAGTTGATAAATAAAATAAATAAAAATAAATTGGGTATTTTTTTTTTCAATTTCTGAATACTCTCTTTTTGATTTTCATCATAACTCAACAAAGGCTGAATAAGAAAACAAGCAGATAATAAGGAATCCCTGTACCCTGTATTTGTACCTATAATATCAAATGAGCGAACTTATTGTTGAAAACGTTCGCTCATTTCGTAATAATGAAAATATTCGATATTAAGAAATATGCAAGATTGAATAAAATCATTAAAAAAATTAATAAATACAAGAAACAACAAAAGCACTATTCCAAAAATATTCAATTAAGGAAAGAACGTGTTTATCTTGTGAATAGATTAAATAACTATCAGATTAAATTGGAAGATAGTATAAATATTTATGAAATAGACACTCAGCGCTTACAATCTGAAATTGAGGCACTGAATAAGTCACTAAAATCATTATATAATAAATATGATATGTCTAGCAACCAAATTAAGGAGCATATTCTAGCCACTAATGAGTTAGTAGACAAAGTGGACTTGCTGACTCTCAGCAACACTCGTTGTACTTGTAGGAGTGAACCCAGTCTTGATGCCCTCCAGCCTGAGGCAACGGAGGACCCGTCCCAAGCTATGAGCGCTCAGGACTGCACCATCAACCCAGATGCAATCCCTGTCATTACATTTCATGAGTCACAAGTAGTACAGCCTAAGATTAGTCATTTTGTATCACCTGATAGTAAAAATTGTTATCATTCAGTTATGTTCTCTGATGGTATAGGTAGAGGGCTAGGTAAATTAATCAGTAATAACCTTAGTTATTGTACCCAAAATTATTGCACGCCCGGGTCAACCTACAAACAGGTCATGGCTTCGGTAATAAATAATGTTTGTAATCCTAATACCACCATTACCATATGTGTTGGAAATAGTTCAAATATTAAAAAGGAAGACATCACCGACTATGTATCAGAGTTGTTAAAGTTAAGCTGTAGTAAGATCATATTGTGTGCTTTTCCATATTTTAAAAATTTAAGTAGTAGAAAAAACAATTATATACATATGTTAAATAAGCATGTACATTTCTTAGTAGGTCACTATAGTGACAGACTTATATATCTGGATATCAACACTATTGTTGATAAACTTAAGTCGACACGGGGTAAGGTGTATCTACCTATTAGATGTAGACACAAAATAGCTAGGCTATTAGCTTATAATATTCACACAGACATAAATAGTATGTCTAAGTTTAGTTATATTATTAACACCGCGACTATTAGTAATCATACTAATAAACATTTTTATAATAACTGTAAATCGGAGGATCCATGCGTAATTATAGATGATTCTCAAGTAGAATCCACTGGTAGTGGAGTCTCGGGGCTCACTCCAGATATTAATGTTAATTTAAACTAGGTAGTGAGACAAAAGAAGGTACCTTTAACAATATTGTTAAACCTATCAACAACAAGGTATCTTCTTGCACTCAATTAGTTAGTAAAAAAGGGCCTCAGCAGAACACCTTAAAATTATTCCACCAAAATATCCAAGGCATTTCTTCCAAATTATTAGAAATTGAATTGTTTTTAGAAAAAAATATGTTTGACATTATTTGTTTTACCGAACATTGGCTAAAAGATTACCAAATGCTGATTAATTATGAGAACTATACGGTTGGTAGCTGCTTTAACCGTAAATCTATGCTGCGTGGAGGTTCCCTAATACTTTTGAAAAATTGTGTTAAATATAAACAACGTATTGACATAGTAGGTCTCTCGGTTGAACATTGCGTCGAACTGTCCTGTGTTGAGCTAGATAAGCATGTAATTGTGTGTGTGTACAGACCCCCAAACTATCAAAACTTTTCCTTATTTGAATCAATAATGGAAGATGTCCTGGCAAAACTTGCAGCCAGTAATAAATCTACAATTATTTGTGGTGATTTCAATATCAATATTTTAGAAGACAATTCAAATAGCAGTCGGTTATTAAATCTTTTTAAGTCATTTGACTTGACCAACATTTTTATAGAACCTACTAGAGTCACTCCATCTTCTGCTACTTGTATAGATAATGTTTTCTGCGATTGCGATTACTTAGATAAAGCCATAGTAAATTGCCTGCCGTCTGACCACAGCGGACAAACTGTAACTTTTAGGTGTAACACACCATTGCAAAATGTTCAGATTAAATTTAGACCTATAACTACTAGCAAATTAAATAGGTATAATATTTCCCTGCAGAACAAGTTAAGTGTTATGAGCCATCATATGGACGATATTAATATAAATCAATTGTATGATCATTTCTTTTCAATAGTTCACACTGAATGCAACAAAACTTTTGAAAAGAAGACAAAAAGTATTTGCCCTAAATTTATATTTAGTGACTGGGCAACTAGAGGTATCAGAAAAAGTAGGGAAAGACTATTTGAGCTTTATGACCTTAAATCTTATATAAACACTGAAACTTTTAATAAGTATGTTGCTACGTATTCAAACATTTTTAGAAATACATGCAAGGTTGCCAAAGCCCTGCACATTAGCAACAAGATCAAAACAGCAGAAAATAAAATAAAGACAGTTTGGAAAGTCATAAATAACGAGACTAACAGGAAGAAAATACGTAACACTAGCTACACCTTAGATACAGCATGTGGTCCTAAAAGCTCTAATCAGGAAGTAGCTCAAGAATTTGTGAATTTTTTTACCGATATACCGTTAAAAACTACGGAGTCTCTTAATTCCTCTCCTGAAGTAGCAATTGGTTTATTAAAGGCGAATGTGTCTGGCTGCCCGGCTGAATTTAAATTTAAACACATAAACCCTATGATAGTTATTAAAGCTTTCCGGCAAATAAAAGTCAAACTGACCGAAGATCTTTGGGGAATGTCTATCAAAGTTTGTACATCTATAGTTGAGACTGTAGCACCATACTTAGCTTTAATTTTTAATTTGTGTGTAGACCAAAGGAGTTTTCCCTGATTTAATGAAATACAGTAAAGTCATACCTCTTTTCAAATCCGGGGATAGTAAAGATACTAATAATTATAGACCTGTATCCGTGTTGCCAGTTTTTAGTAAGGTGTTTGAAAAAGTAATGCTTAATCAAATGCTCAATCATTTTAACACCAACAGAATCTTACACGACCAACAGTTTGGTTTCACTAAGGGACGTTGTACAACTGACGCCGGTGTAACCTTATTAAAGCACATATTTTCTGCGTGGGAAGCATCCCAAGACGCAATAGGAATATTTTGTGACCTCTCCAAAGCATTTGATTGCGTAAATCACGACACATTGCTTTTGAAACTTGAGCATTACGGACTAGGTAAACTTGCACTTAGTTTGGTAAAATCTTATTTAAGTGATAGACAACAATATGTTCAAATAAATGGTGTTAATTCACAGGGTTTAAAAGTAAAAATGGGGGTTCCGCAAGGCTCAATATTGGGTCCTTTCCTCTTTCTAGTATATATAAACGATCTACCCTATTTATTGAAAAACCAACCTCAAAATATGGTGTTATTTGCTGATGACACTTCTCTAATTTTTAAGATAAATAGACGGGCCCAAAATCTAGATGACGTAAATAATGCCCTACTTCAGGTCCATAATTGGTTCACAGCAAACAATTTAGTATTAAATGAAAAAAAAACGAAATGCATAAGATTTGCTTTACTAAATGTTAAAAGTAACGAGTGTGATATAGTATTGAATAAAGAGAAACTTGAATTCGTAGATAAAACCGTTTTCCTGGGGCTTACGCTTGATTCAAGGCTACAATGGGGTTCTCATTTGAAATCTCTTGCGGGGCGCCTAAGTTCAGCAGCATATGCTGTTAGAAAAATCCGTCAATTTTCTGATGTAGATACCGCTAGACTGGTCTATTTTAGTTACTTTCATAGTATAATGTCTTATGGCATTCTGTTATGGGGACGGGCTGCAGACATTGAGTCTATATTTATTCTGCAAAAAAGAGCCATCAGAGCCATATATAATCTTCGTAGGCGCGATTCTCTAAGGGAACTGTTTAAGGAAATCAAAATCATGACGGTACATTGTCAATACATCTACGAAAACATAATGTACGTTAGAAAAAATCTACATCTTTTTAATAAAAGAGGTGACAGACACAATTACAGTACGAGAACTAGAGACCAATTAGTTCAGCCGGGCTTCAGACTCGCTAAAGTAGACTCATCTTTCATGGGGTACTGTTTAAGATGCTATAATAAAATTCCACAAAGTATTCTTGAACTGAATGAGACGAAATTTAAATCATGCATTAAACGCACACTATGTAAGCAAGCATATTACAAGTTGGACGATTATATCTCTGATAAAAATGCTTGGCTCAATGCCGGTCCTGCTCCACATGGACAGGGGCGCATAAACTGATTAATGGATAGCATTAAATAGTATTGTTGGAGCTGCTGAAGATTGTACAACTATCTTTGCATTGTATAGATTCAATTTCTTTTGGTATTATATAACCGCATAGCCCATATTATGTGAGTACTATGTAATAGAAAGCTATCCTTCGTTGGAAACCTACGTCATTTTTTTTTTTTTTTGACTTGAATTTGCCCTGGCGGTTAAGTGTATGTCATGCTCACTCAAATGTCTCGCTGATGGTGGCGCGTGTGTCGGATCAGTTAGTTCCCTTCAAAATGGTAGAGTTGAATGGTGCTGATACATGCGTCATGTTCGTGAACGGGCGCTGTCAGTTGTGACTGGTCATCTCTTGGTTGCCACGGCTTATTTGAATTAATTATTTTATTTGTTGAATTGTTCTTTTCCTTGTTTTTACTATGGACACTTTTAACGTGCACATCTTGCTACATCGCTCTCACATAATGTACCATCTAAACATGAATGATGTAACCAAGGTTTTGTAAAAATATTCTGATTTAAAAGAGTGTCCATGGAGTTTCTTGCCCGTTCTTCTCCATAGAGATCTACGTTAGGGAATGGGCAACTACAGTACTTTCACAGTTTTTATGCCTTGTGACTGGGACTGTAGCTAAATTTCATTGTTGTCTTTGTTTCGACAGTTCAAAAGTGCCTGTAACGGGCCTACTTGAAATAAATGCTTTGATTGATTTTGATTTTGATTCAGAATTAGCTTTAGTCTGGTGCACAACAATGAAGTCACGTGTTAATTAATATAAACGTGTTTTGTTTTATCATCTATGGTTTATTACAATACAGTATAAATAACATATAACATCACGAGCTCGATCACAATTTCAGAATCTGATTATTAATTTTAATAATATTGTACTAAATAGAATTAGAATTCTATATTTTTTGTATTGATTGCAACGAGCAAGTGTTAATTAAATCGATGTTAATTTTCAGCAAATCAACTACAGTTTTCAATATTTCGAAAAATAAATAAATTGTTTTTATTTGGAACAAAAAAAAAGGAAAAATAGTTGTCGTTGATTTTTTGTGTGATGAATATAAAAATGTTGATGGATGGAGAGGGAGAAGAATAATATGAAAGAGGAAAGAGTATAATATGGCGTGACATCTCACGGGCGGGGAGAATGCAAGAAGAAAACGTGCTGCGCCGACCCTAACTAGAATGGGATAAGGGTAGGAAGATGATGGTGTGTGTGTGTGTGTGTGTGTTGTTGATTTTTTGACATAAATCTAAATTCTGCAATGATCAATGAAAAAAAATTGAAACTATAGATATTTGCCTTCTTACATACAACAGCTTTTAAAAGTGTTTTTCTCCTACTGTACTGATTAAAATTTCATATTGTTACGAACATAGTATTCTGGAACTCATATTTTTATAAAAAAATATCCTATCTCCAAGTTACAATCATTATTTCACGCAAAAATAGGACACTGTATACATATTGGTGCTCGTGACTTTATAAGATGACCAGTACAAACAATAGATGAACATTCTTTTTGCAAAGAATAAATATTTGAGTACTACCACCCACGATCACAATCAAGCAAAAAACAAGAACACCACTCAAACATAAGTCCACTAAAATCTGCGCTCAAATCAAAGGCTCTTTCAGACAATAGAAGCGTTCGTCTCAGGCGTGAGCAGACAAAACCGCGCGGTAACGAAGCTGTTCAACAGTGACGTTGTACAATAAACGGTAGCAGTTTCCGCAGCTCACAAGTTGCTATTGTGACTTTATTCGCGGACAAATTGCAAGCGGTTTGTATAAATTGAATGTTGGCAGCGAGGTTGGTTTAATTAGTTTGGTTATAAATGAGCAATTGATTTTCGAGTATTATTGAGAGGAACTCGTGCCTAAATAATAACAGCAGGTCGATTTTTAGATTAAGCCGTGCTTGCCTAGGTTGGCCGGTGGATGGGTGAACACCCGTTACATACCGAGTTCCCGCCGTGCCTCCGAAAGCACGTTAAGCCATTGATCGCGGCTGTCAAAGTAGATCTTTGAAAGTCGTTACAGGTAATCAGTGTCCCGAAAGTCTGACAACCAGTCTTACCAAGGGGTTTCGTATTATCCAGTAGGTACTAACTAGGTTTTGGAGGTCAGATAGGCTGCACCCGATTAGACTGGAAGCCGACCCCAAGATGATTGCGAAAAGGCAGATGATGAGTTACGAGTATTAAATTCTTGAGATGCATCATTGATGAATACGAAATAAAGTTGTGTATAAATATTCTAACTATTTTGGTTAGTTTCTGGCGTTTCGGACTAGATTTAGTTAAAAATAGTAACAAAACGTTGCTCTTAGTTTTTCCAGATCAATTCTAAGAAAATAGCGAATAAAAAATAGTTAACTTTTTCTCCAAAACATCTGTTTGAAAGATTTTCTGAACTTTGAACAGCTTAAATAACCTTTTTATTAAAACAAACTACTTTTACTAACCAATTAATCATCAAAGCCGCGCCAGCCCAAAGTTTTTATAACTGCCCCAATTTAGCACAGACCCAGACAAGTAGAAAAGACCAATTTATAGTTAAAAACGACCGTGTCAAAACCAAGCAACATTAAAATTAAATTTACCACTCGCAAACGACTTTTGCCGCCATTGAATGAACCAAGATCTAAGTTTAACGTGTTAAGACCACGGTGAAGTCATAAAAAGATTTCTCTTTTATAGCAAACTTTATGGAGAGCCAAGAATAAAAATGTACTTTGTGTAATGTCAGGAATGGGGTGATAAACCCGTAGATGGACTGGCAAACCTTTTAATCGTGGGCGTTTAAAAGAAAAGGCGTTTTAAAAGTTAATAAAACATTTTTTTCTTGTTAGGTACGTGATTCCATTGCTACATAAAAAAAATCTTAACACTTGCTACATATTTTGGTCCTTCGAGCCGGATCTTTTAATAACAAATCATTATTGAATGATCCCTAGATCACAAACAATAATTAAGTACCACCGTTTAGAGACTTAAAAATTTATATAAAACACTGTTGTATAAAACACACTGTAAAAATCTTAATACAAATTAGTCATCATGTTTTTACGTGGAATACTAAATTCCCAGCCACAAACACGTAATGTAAATCATACCTACTCATACTGACAAATAAATATACCGGAGAATAAATTCATAAATATGTAGCAGGGAGGCGTAGAAACTTCAGTACGAATTTATATGAAAAGAGGAAAGTAAGTGGTACTCAGTTACTTACATGGTATGACTTTTTGATTTTGGTTTTTATGTGAATTCGTCTTCTTTATTGCGTGTCGACACGAGTGTGTTTCCACTTTGACCGCCGTCTGTAACAAAAATGTACATTATAAGAATTTGTTCTTGATGAAGTTATAAGTCTGAATACAAGGTGTAAACGGACCCTTCACGAAAATAAGTAATTTTGATATACAGAATGCTTGGTTGATGGCTTGGCCGTACTCCACGCAAAAATTATTGCTGGGCAACGACTTCTTTTTTGCGGTGAAAATCACGTTTTATGGTAGGACTGAATGGAACGCACTCAAAACATTGTTCTGTTAGACGCATTGAATAGTACGGGGTCTTGGAGATATTTAAAGTAAAGTTATAACATTAGTATAAGATATAACAAGAAAAATGTATTTAAAAAAAATGAACTTGTGAAAATGTTGGAACTTTGACCCCCAATATCTCCGTAAGTCGAAGGTTCCCAGGTATGGACTAGAATAATAAAAATATCGCAATGACGGGGAGAACAAGTGCCTTTCGGCTTCGTTAGGGGTACTTTTGGACCCATTATAAAGTAAAGGGACAGTCAAAAAAGGAATAGGTAAGCAGGCTAACTACATTTTGGTCATGATGTGTGTGCTGCGTAATTTAATCTTTAATAACTCATCTACATAATACAACCAGCTGTTCCCCGCAGTGTCACACGCTGCGCGGCTCCTAAGGGTCGTAGCGTAATGTTATATAGCTCGATAAATGGAATATACAATACAAAAAGAATTTTTCAATTCGAACCAGCAGTTCCTGAGATTAGGGCGTTCAAGCAAACAAACAAACTCTTCAGCTTTATAAAATTTATAATAAATAATAATATAGGTATAGATAGATAAGTGTCGACATAACAATAAAAATAATGTCGGTGTGAAATATGATTATTCTTTGCGTGTGTACCTATAACTCTTTTTTCAACCGTATACATTTCATCTAAGTACATGAACATTAACATGTTTTTTTTTTATTATTGTGGAAAATATTTAAGTACATGAACATTAACATGTTTTTGTTTTTATTATTATGGAAAATATTTTAATTTACAAACAGTCTATCATAATTTCGCTTATTCCGTCCGATTTGTGCAAAAACTCCAAATAATATCAATATTATTGCGCTGGTAACATTTTAAAACTTGTGGTTACTCCAGAAAACGCTGACTGGATGGTGAAAGATATTGCAGTCATTGAATTGGTTATCGGGGAAACCAGTTCATTGATCGCATTGGTGGAAAAACAGCGGATTATTGAAATATGAAGCCAAACCGGACTTCTGCTGAGTTGAAAAATAACCTGAAATTTGCAGCCATGTCAAAAACTTCTTCCGAAAAGATGTTACATCACTATAACTTTTTGCGAACATATTTAACTTCGTTTGAATTTGATAACTTCTGGATTTTACAAGCAGTTATAATTTTTATGCTTTAAGTTATTTTATTTGTAGTCTCTTTAGAATTTTGCTTTTTATTAATAAAAACAACTATAATGATGACTTCTACTATTATTTCCAAATTTGAACCAGTATTTACTATTCGTAGCTCTAACTGCGTAAATAATTCATACTCCTTTTCATGATAAAAACTTGTAAAAAGGCAAAGGTCAGATAAAATTTCCCGGTCGACCGCAAGTTTATTTTTTATTCGAGGTTATATCTCACCGGACGCTGGCCGAAGTGATGGGAAACCAAACAAAAAAAAAAGAGAAAAACTTCACTCGTCCTGATGCTACGATAAAGTTGACAAAAGACGGTGCCAAGTTTTTTTTTTGTGATTTTTGTACGTTAGCTTTTCGAAATTGGAATATCGGAAAAATTGCGGGACGTCGTCGCGATGGACGGTCGGTTGATGTGACGTTCGTTTTTTGAAGGGGATCAATTTTTGTATTTTAATTGAAGTGCACTTATGTAAAATTGTAAGATTTCTGCTGGACATGGAGCAGCACAAAGAATTTTGCGCTGTTATGAGAACACTGCAATGTTTTTTCTGCAAAAGAAAGGGAAACAAAACACTAGACGTTTTTTTTTAAATTATTTTCTCTTGAAATTTTAAAGTTGGTAAAATTGTGGCCTTTTCCATCTTTAGCTAAACCAAAAACATTATGTCATAACATCTCACCTGTAGTCCCCGAAGGATTAGGCAGTGGAGAGGCGTCACGAGCACCAATATAATACACGCAGCAACTTTTAAAAAGTGATTGTCATGTACTGTATTGATTCACGAATTCAGCCATAGTGTTACGAAATAGGTCATAACTAGTAATAGTAATAATAATAGTTTATTTTCCAAAAACTTAGTAGGTACTACTTTACAATGGCAATGTGGCAACAATTTCAGTTTAGGCAAAGAAATTAGCGTCTGTAGCCGAACTAGGCATAGCCTGTATTTCGGCTATCAGCACTATTCCCCTCGAGAATTAATAATACAAGAAAGTGCCAAGCAATAGAGGTTTATACATTAAATCAGGACTACAGAATGTGCTACAGAACTCAATGTAGAAACCAGCATTTGAATTTTGCTAAGTGTATACATATTGGTGCTCGTGACTGTACCTAGTAAATCCATATTTCGCAAGTTAGTTTAAGTCCTATTTCATAGGGGGCGAGCCTATTGCCATCAACCTGGAAAAAACCAGTCTCTATGGCTGCTACTGAGAAAATCCGGAAAGAAAAACTCAATAAGAATTTGTCCGATTCGGGAATCGAACCCAGGGCATCATGCTCAGCAGTCGCGATTGCCACCATTAGAGCAACGAGGCAGCAAAAAAAACAAAACACGTTATACGTAAACGTAATAAAAACTGTTTTGAATAAATACTTAATCATAGCCGTTGTAAAACCCAGTCAATTTTCACACTCAAAATTCCGCCCCGGTATCGGGAAAAAACGAATGCTTATCCATCGTACCAAATAACGGCATAAAGCACTATAAGTGGGTCACGTCAGGCGAGGGTTAACCTAGATAATTTACGTTCAGTGCACTAGGCGTCAGCCATGTAACCCGACAGTGCTGCGCTCAACATTTTTTATTTCACTTCCTCTGTTTGAATATTAAAATAGTTTATTTTCATTGTTTTTATTGCTCTTTTTCAGTTCCCTCAACTGAACCGAACGAAGGGCCTTTAGACTCCTTTTGTTCGGGAATAACATAGACTCAACTCAACATAGAAGGTTTAAGGCCGAAATGTATAAACGATACTTAGCTTTGACTTATATATTCTTACTTAACTTATGTCTTCATCTTGCCCTTGTAGTTAGACTGTTTTAGGGCAGTGACAGAGATAACGCTGCTTAGGTCTTATACAGACGAGCGGCATTTTATCAACGCCAGGTACCACTGCAGCCGTCGACGCGTCGGTGGTAGCCGGCAAAGCGTCGTCGGCTGCTGTCGACGCATGGGGACGCTTGCAGTTGTGGCGTGCCGCGTAAATCTATTGCAGTCGGGGTCAGCTCCTTTATACGCATCACACCACAACTGCAAGCGTCACATGTCGTTGATAAAGTGCCGATCGTCTGTATGAGCTCTTACTCAGAAGTCAGAGTACGTGCTAAGTAACGTTTATCTATACAATATGTTATGGGCCGCGATACTCCGGTCGCTTCTCGGGTAGTGTCGTCATAAACACACAATTGACGATCAAACAGAAATACTAATGCCGAAGATGTGGTGTGGTCACGTTTTAACAGTTTATTGGATTTTAGGAAAATGGTGGTATATAGTTTGGACACAAAAATCATTCATTTTTAAAAAATCATTCATTTAAAAAAAAAAAAATCTTTACTTTCATGAATATTATAGGTTTCTCATTTTATTTGGTATACCTATATGCCCCTTTCGGATCGGGCAGCATTTTTTAACATATTGTAAATCTCGCCCAAAAACAGATAAAAATAGAACAAAGAAATAAAAATGGGTTGAGGAAAACTTAAGTCACTTTAAACATTTATTGGCAGACTTTTTGCACGGAAAACCACAATTTCTCTTCATTTTTCCAGTAACGATTCTTCATACGAAACCGCTGCTGGTGAAAAATACCGTTAAGGTAGTTTAAAACTATCGGCGCACAGGGAGATGCTCCAACAAAGAAATACTTTTTCTCCTTTAAAACTCATCCAAAAGATTAACTTGGAAACTGAATTATGCCACAACTTTATAATCTATTTCGTAAAAATGTTCGACTATGATTCAATTTGTCTGATTCATTGTAGAAGTTTTGTCGGTTAGGACCGTTTAATTCTTACTTCAAGTTGGGAAAGTACGTGAGATAATACTATCTGATACTTAAGGGCAAGGGCTTGATTCAGAAAGCAGCCGTACTTCTGAACACGGCGTGCATTGTTAGGAGGTTCCTCTCTCTGGAGCCCTGACACCGCTAGCTTGGACCCTGTTCCCGATGCTGGTGGGCGTGGGTGTTTTTAAGATATTATTTTATACGTAGAAATGTAAGAGATGTGTTGTAAGAATGAATAAAGAAAATAATAATTATAATTAGCTATAGCGGTACTCCTGGACACGGCTCGTATTGTTAGGAGGTTCCTCTCTCTGGAGCCCTAACCCCGGTAGCTTGGACCCTGTTCCCGATACCGGAGGCAACAATTTTTTTATAATATTAAATGTTTTTTTGTTGTTTTTATTTTAAGAAATATTTAAAAATGTATTAGATTTGTATAAAAATAAATAAAGGAAAGTATAGTTACAGATTTAATTTTGGAATTTTTCGAATATCCTTTTTTAAATAAAATTAGGCTAATGCTTAAATTAATTAGTCATCTAGTTTGAATGCGTCGGAAGTACCAACTAATAAATAATAGGAGAATATTGCCAGAAACGAGTCATCGTAAGTTCGTATAGAAAAAAGACAAAATCACAAAACGCAATGAAATACCAAACAAGTTTTAGAAGCATTAAAGTAAGCTGCTTTTTACAAATAAATCGGAACAGGGAAATAAAGGAGGATAAATCATCTCAAATATCTATTAACTCCACAAAAGTAAACGCAGATCAAGTTAAAAAGCAGGATTTTGTATTCACAACAAACAAAATTATGAAGCCTTTAGAAGACTTTTTACTTTGGGGACTTCATCTGTTACAGGCGGTGTTTTTCCCGTTCTACAGAGAATGACGTATAATGATACGACTGACTTAATACAATCCGGTTTTTCGTTTCAAAATTACAATGTCAAATTACAATTTCTGCTATATCTTCAAGAAGTGTGCCTCGCAGACATTTTCTTTCGTCGCCGGATCATAAATTGTCAATTTAATCGTGTCTTTTTCCTTCGTTTCCTTTTTTTGTTTAATTATAACATCGTTTTTTATTTCGGAAATGTTGATTTTTGTTGTAAATTATTTTTGTGATTTTTCTTTTATGTTTTTCTTCTGTATTTTATTAGTCAAATATGTCTATCCAAAATATGTAAGTCCCTATTTCATTAAAACATGCTCATGTAGTTTATTTCGAACATTGTTTTACAACACAGGTTGTGTTCAAAAAGTCTATTACTGTTTTAGTTAGGTACCATAGTTGGGCCTTTGAGACAAAATTTCGTTTTAGAGCCGTTCGTTCTCCTCTACCATTAAAAAAAAATGAAACTAAAATGGTTTTCTGACAAGTTAGTAATATCATTGTGATGATGATTGTTAAAGGAACATCACAACTGTTTTTCCTTAAGGGTGTGGATGTACCTTTTAACGGTACACTTCTGCACCAGTTCTACAATTGTCATAATCCCAATCTCTCTCGGCGAGGGGGGCCGGGAGTCCATAGCACAGGGTATCCTAGTTTGAATTCCTGACTCCCACATACCTTTGTACCTCCAATATTTGGAACCCCTTTATATTGTAGTAATTGTACTTTGTGGGAGAAAATAAATATTATAATTATTAGTTATATTTAAGTCCCATGTAATAGAGAACGAGTGAAATTAATAAAGAACCTTTGACCCAATTCTAACATCGTTTAAAACAATTGCGAAAATAAATTTCAAAGCTCAAAATTCACCGATCAAGCAAGGATGAAGTTAAATCCCCCATATCTCGGGCGACACTTAATTTCCTAAGAGCGTTTATCAATGAACAAAGCTTACATTCAGGCGGTACGTGGCAGTGTCCGAACAGCCATTACAGTGACTTATTATCTCTTAAGGTGGAGTCTTTTGGCCTCACACCAAACGAATGAAGCTATGTGGAACGGTATTGATATGGACTTTTGGTCTTTAGGTTCTTACATAGTAATTTTAAGTTGTATTTTGATATTTTTATTTGATTTTATTTTTTATTATAATGGGTGTAAAAATACTCTCAATGAAGCCGAAAAGCACTTGTTCTCTCCGTCATTGCGATATTTTTTTTGTTCTAGACCATAACTGGGAATCTTCTAGCTACGGAGATATTGGGGGTCAACGTTCCAACTTTTTCACGAGTTTTTTTAAATCCATGTGTTCGAGTTTAAATCGAACACTAAGCGAAAATACAAAATTGCATTGAAAGCAAGTATGCACATTCGCTCGTTCACCAAAATGGGGGCCAGTTCGTGTTCAGATCTCATTAGAGACACCGCGTACTCAAAACCATTACTATTACCATTGTCTTGTAACTAAGTGTTATAGTGATTTAATATATAGCTATATTTGAGACTTTACCTTCTACCATAAACCATATCATATCAATACGAGAAATAAGTGTTAGGTCACCATAGCGTCAAGCACCACTTTTTACACGAAGTTTACTGTACTCATGTGTTTTAATGTAACTTTACTTTCAATACCTTCATGGCCCTCGTACTATTCAATGCATCAATCAGCACAATGTTTTGAGTGCGTTATGAATCCTACCGTAAAACGTGATTTTACACCCCAAAAAAAAAGTCCCATGTTTCCAAAGTTTCCCAGCAATAATTTTTTGCGTAGAGTTACCTAGGTTGATGTACAGAATGCTTGGTTGACGGCCTCGTGAAGGGTCCGTTTACACCTTGATGCTTCTGTTTTAGTCTTGCTGACTGCGATGTAGCGAAACACAGACCAATTTTCTTTGTTTATAAGTCTTATGGGTATTATTAGATCAATTTTCAGTTTGGCTTATTTCATCTGTTGTACTTTTTTTAAATATCGTCTGCCTTTTTCCAAGTGTCTGTTTTAATTTTGTTTGTAGAATTTATTGTGAGTAAGTACAGTCAGTTTCAAGAATAACCTGACCCCTTTTTCCCCAGCATGCTTTATAGGTGGGGTCAAGTAATTTTTTGGCATTCACTGCACAGAGGATAATTATGCTTGGAGTGTTGACCACAACTTATGGACAAATTAACATAACAACCATTATACGGTAGTCTAGTAAATAAATAAATTGCTCACTTACTTGAAATTCTAATTTGTATAATACTGGATATTTTCTCCGTTGGTCGCAGAGTTTAGGGAAGTTCTTCAGTTCGACGGGCCGGTCCGGTATCGTCTCCGATATGGATCCGTTTTCGTCAGCTGTAAAATACATTAAGTTAATACATACATACATAATAGTAACATGTAGCTGTTAGTAAGTTTTAGAATACAGTGATACACTTTGTTATGAGACATTTTAAGGCGATAGCAGTTAGTGTTAATTTTGTGGTTATAATTAAGTTTTGAATGCTTATTTTTGGTACCAATAAAACTGATTCCTGCTTCTGTTTATAGTTCTGTTGTTTTAAGCGAAAACAGATATTTTAATTGAATCCAGTTTTAAGAAATGCTTGAGCGTTGAGTTGCGTTCTGCAATACGGCCCCAAGACCTCCTTGCACCATACATCGCTAAATGCGTTTACTGTTAAATGTATAAACTTCAAAAGATTGAGGAAAATGGGTTTTTTAAACATGTTTAGCACTAAGTAAGTACTACTACTTTAGTATTTAGTAATTGATAGTGCAAGTGGGTACAAATCATAGGCTTAATAGTTCCAGAAAACGAAACCCCTGACTTTTGTCTTCGAATACCTTTTTAACCCTTTTTTTTTTTTTTGGGGGGTTAGAAATCATCAAATGACTCCTCCCGCTCTGGGCGGAGCGGAAGGGAGTGTCAACATCCCAGTTTTACATTAACCCTTAAGTGTGTGACTGTATTCTAAACCAGCATTCTCCGGTACAATCCGGTTGGAACCGTATACATGTGCCGTTGAAGACGAGGATCTCACAAAGGCACGTGTACACGTGTAATCAGAGCAGGTTGCACCCGCATTAGTTAGCATGTGCTTTGTTAGGTAGGTATTGTATGAAATATGTATGTACTTGGCATTATTGAAAGAGGAATTGAGACTAACAGCTTGGTATAATTCAAAGACTCAAGAAGTCTATAGTTATGCAGGTTAAATTACGTTTACATCAAGTCTTTTGTTTTCGATAAGTCTTCTAAATATAGTACTTATAGTACTATTTTCAGTGCAAGTTTTTTTTAAATAGCATTTCAAATCATTATTGTTCTGAAAAAAAAATATCAAGCCACCTGTCTTCGTTAAAGATAATACAATTATGGCGCAATTACACTGGGTCGTTAGCTCGTATGCGGGTGCTCGAAGGACTGACCCGATGCATTTATTACACTACTATTAGTTTGAATGAAGTCGAACCATGAAACCAATCAAGATTGTCCGAAGACGGGTGTACCCAACCACAACCATTTGCAAGTGATCGTTTGTCCGAATTTCAGAGGCAATTGAATTCGGGCCAACGACTAAGTGTAATAGCGCCATTACACAGTAGCACGATGATTTTAAAATTGCTCCTGCTCCGATATATCATAAATACTATTATTATACTATTTAAAACTACCTTTTTCTTTTCTCGGAGCAAAAACTTGTTGTAAGAACGGCACACTAAATTGTTATTAAATTCCTATGTTAAATATAATACCGTTTTCACTAACATTACAAGACTCCTGAATGAATGTCTAAAAAGCGCACTGTTGAATTGATAACAGCTCAGCTCATTGATATTTTAGGCATTCATTTATTTAAGTCACCTTGTGTTCGTCGGCGTTACAGTATCTTTAGTCAAATTGCTTAAACCTGTGAACGTGAACTTGTTCCAAAAACTCGCAATTGGACAGCGATAGCTAACCTCACCCATACTAACTGTCGCTAAATATCATATCGCACACGTATCATAATACAATACAGTTAGTACGGGTAGCGATAAATATCGATTACAATTGCAAGTTTTTGGTACAAGTTCACATTCACTTGTTTTGCTTGCTTACAACGATTCTACTTTAGT
The DNA here is from genome assembly GCA_950022335.1 of Eurois occulta. Taxonomy (NCBI): domain Eukaryota; kingdom Metazoa; phylum Arthropoda; class Insecta; order Lepidoptera; family Noctuidae; genus Eurois; species Eurois occulta. Next base: position 13,092,689 of record OX465498.1, on the reverse strand, counting down.
TCTAGGTATGTATACTCGTATGTTTATCTAAGTGAAGCGTCTAGTGTAATGTAGTTCTAAGTGTTATGTTAAGTGTTATATTCTAAGCCACACAACTCTTTGTTAAATACTCGACGTCCATTAAATTAATTTATCTAATCTATTGTAATTACATTAAATGCATTGCGTTATATGGGAATAGCTGCGTCCACAGACCAGGCTAAATACTATTTCACTTTTGTTTGACGACTTTTGTAGAATATTTTTTAGTAATAAGTATGGAGAAATTGTTAAACAAAATGTTAAGTCCTTGTACAGGAATCTGCAGAAATATTTTGTCGTATTATTTTTCTATTTTGCAGTAAATGCTACTAAATAATTTATGAGCGTATCATTTATAAGTATGAAAACTTCTATAGAAAAGCATCTAGGTATCAAAAATAAAAACACTCGATCAAATAATTTAAAAATAATTTTAGGCCGAACAAGTTTCCCAGCGAAGATTTATCGTAGAAAATTGGCACTAAGGACGAAAAACACAGAATTGTGCGCGTTTCAGTGAATGAGTGAATGAACCCACCTCGACGTTGGGAATGATAAATGAGTGAAAGGCGAATGGTAAGGGATTCAGAGTTGAACAACCCGTGATTTTGACGAGGTTTTTATTAATTGATTAGTCTGAGACGTTTTGAATCCTGGGTAATTTGAACTGAGGCCCAAGGGACATTTTATTTTATTATTAAAATTGAAAATAGATTTTGCTAATGGCTATATTCACTTTTGCCATCCATAGTAATGGTAGTAACATGCGAAAATGGACTCTTGCTAATAACGGATTTTTCCAACGTCTGATAACCGACGAATGATTTTCAATATTTGTCAATTTAATTCCACAGATAAAAAATATCAGACGATGGAAAAATCAGCCTTCAAAAATCTTCTATCTTCGTTCCCTTCACCCCCATTTTCTTTTGTAATATGCATGTACTAAACACTTTCACTAAAATGAGAAAAACATTGTAACTGAAACTACATTTTCCTGGAAAACTAAGTTTGACGCCAACGGTACACCGTGTTCTACTTCCTATTCAAATACTGTTCATAATTTAACATGTATGATAAAAAGAATTTATAATTTTATTACAGCAAATTATGTTTACATACAAATTAAGAGTTATTTACTTAACGCCTAATAGCGGTACAAAATAAAATAACTATGAATCTCCTTTATTAGTATTTTATTACTTTGCGTGTTTGTCTTTATGGTGTCATGTGTTATGGTTTGTTATGAATTATGATAACAAGCTTTGAATTTGATAAAAATATTCCGAAATGTGAATAACAGCGTTCGTTTATTTTTATTTAATTACAAGGGAGGAACTTGGATGTTACACGTCCTTCAAAATTAGCGGTGTTATTATTATTTACATGGAATAGATGATAAGTAGATGAAAAGTCGAGTTATGAAAAGCTCTTAAATTTTAATCATTAAGCTTAATGAAGTAGTGGTGTAAAAGGTTCAATGAAAGCTCCAAGACTGGTCTCATTGATAAAATATCAGATGGGTGGTTGGGTGGATGGGGATGGGGTGTTTTAAATATTTCAATTAGTATGTTTCCGCAAGATAGGTAACCGTTTTTCTATACTAATATTATTAAGAGGTAAAGTTTTGTAAGTTTAGATGTAAGGAGTAATGTTCAGTACTGAACTGATTCTTAAAATTCTTTCACTAATGGGTAGGTTATGTACACTATCCCCGAGTGTCACTGGCCATATTAAAGCGTTCCCGTGTTGGGATAATTTCGTGCCATTAGCTGTACAGTATCTCGGTTTGCCATTAGCTGTACAGGAACTCGTGGCAAAATTTTTAGGTTAAGAAGCGCTTGCCTTGATTGGTCCGTGGATGGGTGCCCCATTACATACCGAGTTTCCTCAGTGCCTCGTTGGTCCCGGCTGTCATTTGTACCTAGATCTTTAACTGTCGTTACAGGTAGTTAGTGACCCGAAGAGACAACCAGTCTTACCAAGGGATATCGGATTACCCAGTATTAACTGGATTGTGGAGGTCAGATACGCAATCGCTCCATGTAAAATACTGGTATTCAGCTGAGTCCGGTTAGACTGGAAGCAGACCCCAACATAGTTGGGAAAAGGCTGAGCAGATGATGAGCCGTATCTGACTTTTCCCAAGTTGTCGTTTAAATAATTTACACATAAGAGGTCTTCTAACACTATACAATAACCTTACCAATTTCCTGATCACGTGCTATAACAGCACTTCCAAAGTTAACCCTTCGATAAACAGGCAAAAATGGGCCATAACATAAGTACCTACAAGCCATTTGAAGAGGCGATGCGATGGTGGGTCGTTACTGTGAGCGTCTAAACACTGGCAGGAGTAGGGTTGAATCCCTCGATGGTACTTCGTGAAGCTACGATGACGAATGTATAAATATTCATGCTGAGTGGTGTTTTGTAACAGGAGATCTTATTTTTGATGTAACAGTAACTGGTGGCCAGTAATTTTTGAGTACAAGGACTAGTAAAACACAAATTAAAAGCTCAAATAGATAAATCATTTCATAGAAACGTAACCGCATATACAAGACAAGATAACCTTACGAAATAACGTAACAAAAGGCTATAAAAATGTCTCCCACCATTGAACTGTTCGCAAAATCTCGTCGGTTCCTGCCATGGAACCTTATCGTTCCATCGCAGCTTATCAGTGCCATCACGGTGCCTGCTTTATCAATTTGGTGGCCATTTTTGTTGTCAACCCTTGAAAAGACGTAAGCCGCTTGTATTTTTGAATTTACGCGATCAATCTACGGATTAGGGAGGGTTGGATCTTTCGGCGAAATCTTCGGTTGACATTTTGGGAGATTAATTTTGACTTGGGTTTTTTGTTGATAAATATTGGTTCATTTCAATATTATTTATTGGTGTATTTATTTTGATAAACCAGTGTAATATATTACCCAGTACTAACTAGGTTGTGGAGGTCAGATAGGCAGTCGCTTCATGTAAAATACTGGTATTCAACTGCATCTGAAGATCGTAATACTGGAACCCGACCCCAATAAAATTGAGAAAAGGCTCGGCAGATGAGATGATGATTTTTTATAAATATTTACTCGTAAGTTACCTGAAAATAATTTTATTTAAAGACACTCATGTGTAAACTATAGCTTGAAGGTCCATTTCACCAATGAAACTTAGCACTTATTCATCAAAGTTGCTTATTCCGTCGCATAATAAGATGATTATTATCTTTACTATAATACTTAGAGCTTTCAGCGTTCACCGCGGCGAGTCTTACAAAGTTTCATTATTTTAATAAGTAGATACTCAAAGTCTTACACTTTTCCTATAATAACTACCATCGTGCACTATATGATTAAAGTACACAATGGATTTTATTATGCAAGAAATTGAACGAAGATTCCACCTTCTGAAAAAATATTTTCTTATAGAAAATGCTAACACTGTAAAATACTCTATGAGCAGCTTGTTTGCTATTTTTAAGCAACTAACAATGGGAAAAAAATATAGGATTTAACTCTTCAAAAGCTAAACATTATGTAATAAAGTGATTTAGTAAAAAATTGTGATCTGGTCCTTTTCCCACACATTAATTGCTACTAAACGTAACACTCTAACAAACTCAAACATTATAACTGACGCCGTAAATTCATTTTCCAGAGCGTTATATTCATCGCATATATATTAACAATAATGTATTACAAACTTACTTCATTTCGTGCGATGTTCCAATTTCCCGGCGGGGCGAGGCTGCATACTCAAATTGCATTTAAACGGGAACGTACATTATGTTATGTGAGTGTTATAAACATTTAAGCATTGTTTTGTCAAGGCTATGAAACGTAAGTTAAATTAGTTTTAGTGTCATGTTAGGATTTGCTCGTTGAGGAAAGTTTTCATTTAAAGATATAAGGTACTTCTGCTCTTAGTCATGTTTATGGGTATAAATCAAAATAAGGAATTGACCTATTCATTGACGTGGAACCGGCAATCGGCTTGAGCCGAGAAAAAAAGCTTTATGTCAATGAGAAAGTACGTCATTCGCCTCGTTTTTATTTGGACGCCGCGAGTAAACTATCCGTTTTATTGTATGGTTACAAAGCTTTTTGGCTTATGCAGATTTTGCATCTATAAGTGTGGTCCAGTGTGTGGCACTTAAAAAGAAGACTTTACATCAAGATTTAGTATAAATGGCGGACAACTACCACTTAGGTTTTATTGTTATACAATTTGTTTACAAAACCCTGTCCAATTCGTGGGGGTACTATTAGGTATCGAGATTAGATTCTCTTAATTTAATCCTTTTTGGATAACAAGTAAAAAAACACCCCGATGAAAATTATATAAAATGTTCTAAAATGAGGAAACTTACATGGCAACACAGGGGTGAGGGCGGCGACACTCCGGTCGCTTCTTGATTGGGTAGTGACGTCATAAACAAACAATTGACGATCGAACATACTTCATATGCCGAAGTTCGTTCGAATTTAGGGAAATGGTGGTAACTTGGAACCAAATCAAGCATTTTAAAATTCATTCATGTTTTTATTTTCATGCTTAGTTTATGTTTCTTATTTTTTATTTGGTAAAGTCTTTGGTGTACCTGTATGCCCCTTTCGGATCGGACAGGGGTATTTTTTTAACCTATTGCATATTGATGCTGTATAAGGATTAGGATAACTTATATTTAGGTGATGTTCAAAATTTCTACAGATTTTGGTCCTTTTGTTCCCAAACCGGAAATATACACATTCATCGGGTTTGTCTCCACTGATCGCGATACCAGATTGAATTTTCCACGGATCACGGTTGTTGTTCGAGTTGTATCCTCTGGTGCCGTAATCTTTTTCGTTCAAAAAATGTAATAATGTTTTTACCCATCGATCACGGTATCTGTGGTGAAATTCCAAACAGATAATCAAATTTTATTTATTTGTATAGATTAAAATATGACTTTTTTAATTATACCTTCTTTGTCTTCTTTTTATTTTAACTTTTTTTTTGAGAAATTAGATAATAGAATTTTCTATTATCTAATTTCTCAAAAAAATAAATTTCGGAAATACACTCGAGAGCAATGAATCCGGGTCACTTAAAGAATGTTAAAAATCTCGGAAACTAAAAATGATAGGTTAATGCAATAAATTGTATTTAATAGACAATGTAATACTCCTTAAATGAAAGTAAAAAAAATATGGGTCGCCATACATTTTATTAACACAAAATTACATAAAGAAAAAAACTGCTGATCTCTCCTTAAAAAAAAATAGGAAACATGAAATTTTTGAACTTTATTACGATTTTCTTGAATTTTAATACTTCGTATTGCCTCCTCGTGCTTCCATTACTGCGTTTACGCGGTTTGGCATGCTGTACACCAAGTTCCTTATACGATTTTGGGGAATATTCTCCCATTCCTCTGTGAGAGCAATTTTGAGCTCACGAAGCGTGATTGGGGGAGGGTTTCGTTGTTTTACGCATCTGCCTAGCTCGTCCCAAGCATGCTCGATCGGGTTGATATCCGGGCTGCGCGCTGGCCACTCCATACGAGTAATGTTCATCTCTTGAAGGTAGTCATTCACAATCCTACCTGTATGAGGTCGGGCATTGTCATGCATAAATATAGCATCCTCACCTAAATTGACCATAAATGGACCAACGTGATCATTGAGGATTTCTTCCACATATCTTACGCTAGTTAAAGAGCCGTTTTCTATGATCACCAGCTCTGTGCGACTTTCAGAAGAAATTCCGGCCCACACAAGTACAGACCCACCACCGTAGGCTACTTTTTCTTCGATGCATGCTTGCTTAAATCTTTCCCCTGGTCTTCGATACACTCTGTGTCTTCCATCGTGCTTGTAGAGCATAAATTTTGATTCGTCGGAGAACATAACTTTTGACCAATCTTCAATACTCCAATTTACGTGGCTCTGGGCATATCTTAGTCTTGAAATACGATGCCCACGCTCCAGTTTAGGGCTGTTTGCAGGTCTAAGGGGTTTTAAGTTAGATTCAGCAAGCCGACGTCTTACTGTCCATGCACTTGGGTTACTTCCTCCGAGGCGTCGAAACTGATTTGTGAGTTCAGTTCCTGTGAGAAAGCGATTTCGAAGCATGGTGTTCACCAAGTATCGGTCTTCTCGTGCTGTGGTACACCTGGTTCTGCCCGTTCCTGGTCTGCGTAGGTTAGAACCAGTTTCTTCGTAACGTCGGAGAACTCTTTGTACTGTTGACAGCGACACACCGACAGTCCTGGCTGTATCGCGCTGACTCCGGCCGGTTTCCAGCATTGTAAGTATTCTGGTGCATTCTTCAGGCGTAAGCGACATAATTTCAGCTTGAATAATGAATATAGAGCACTATCAACATGGTTTATGTACCCCCATAAATGACAGATTACAAACAAAAGCAAAACCAAATGCTGTAATTTCGTAGTTCCATCTTCGAAAGTGGCCCTTTTTCAAATTTGATTTTTTTATGATATAACTTTACAATAACTAAGAAGTTTTAATACCTTAATTTAAGGAGTATTACATTGTCTATCAAATACAATTTATTGCATTAACCTAGCATTTTTAGTTTCCGAGATTTTTAGGATTCTTTAAGTGACCCGGATTCATTGCTCTCGAGTGTATTAAACTTTTTTTCTTGTTGCCACAGATACCGTGATCAGTGGGTAAAAACAATAATTAATTTTTTGATGGAAACGGATCACGGTATCAGTGGATATAACTCGCTGTGATCCGTGGTTAATTCAATCTGATATCGCGATCGGTTAAGACAAACCCCATTCATCGAATTGTGAAATTATAATGTATAAGTGATAACACAATTGCCAAATTTCTCCCAATCTAACCTCGTATTTCATCACTGTTTGCTCAGAAACTGAGAACTGTTTTAACAGAAGATAAAAGGGTACGTTAATCCCACAATCTAACTTCCTAGAGTCGGCATCGCAATTCTAAGACAATGGCCATGAGTATCGGATCCCCCATTGCTGTTAAATGGCGTCGAAAACAATAGGATACTGAGTGTTATGTTCATGAGTTTTGTTTTATTGTAGGAAATCTGTCTTCATTACGAACAATCTTACAATGGTGAGGAAGATAAAATGTTGTTTTCTTCAGCTTCGTCTTGTTAGCGTGTCGATGCCAATCTTATTTGAGTCGGCCCCGAGTTGGGTTACAAGTTTAGTTCAGTCTTCAGTGGTATCCATCAGATCCTCAGACAGTTGGTACGACAATTAGTGTCCCATCGTTTGGAGAACAAAACTTCCACTTCTTATGATACTTTTTAATTGACTGACTAATATTCTGGTGAATTACATTACTTTATAGTGCTCGTCATCTTCCTGCCCTTGTCCCATGTTATTTGGGGTCGGCGCAACACGTTTTTTTCTTCCATTCTCCTCTGTCAACCGTCACGCCATCGTTTACTTCTTTATCTTTCATAACATTCCTCACACAATTCATCCATCGTTTCTTTGGTCTTCCTCTCCCTCTCCATCCATCAAAGTTTATATTCATCACTCTTTTAGTCACATGCGATTCGGCCCTCCTCATCACATGTCCATACCAAGACAGTCGATTCCCTTTCATACCTTACTGTATACAGAATTAAAAAATATCAAAAGGACCACTTCAGTTAAGAAACGCGGAACATAAGAATCGATTAGAAATCTATCTACTTATTAGATCATCTACATAAATAGAGCAGGAACAGTCAGCAGTAATTAGTCGACGATGTTGTTGGTGTAATTATTATCTTAGTTTTTTGTTTTGTTTGGTATCTCGCATTTCAACCTCTGAGGTTGGCTACTGCTTAACCGGGCAAGTCCTGTGGATGCCTTGAGTGTAAGGCCTCCAGCTAGGGGCATTATCTTAGTTTGTAAGTAGGTAGTTTTGTATCTTCGTACCTCTAAATCTTGACTTAACTAAAACTATAAAATAGTTGTTAAAGGTACCTTAATAAATTACTGTTATATTTAGTTTCGGATTGCAATATTTTTAATTTACCAAGAAAGCAGACGTTCATTACAATTGAATAAAAACGTTAAAAAAAACAAACCTTTCCTTCAATTTAATAAAGAAGTTATTTCACAAAACTACAGATTGACAAATACAAAGAAGACCTTGATAAAATAACAACTGCTAAAGTAAGATAACAAGAAAGCGCTAAAAATCATACTACAAAGGCATTTGTGTCGAAAGCCTAGATGTCCAATCTTATAAAAAAACCTACTCCATTTGGGCAAAAAGCCCATATTTTAGGCAAGATGCTGATGACGACGGTCCAAAGTATAATGTTCTTACAGAACTTTGTTTGGCGTAAGTGAGACATAAATTATGACCCTTTGAGGCTCCGCGATGAGTTCCTTGGCCTCTGTTTTAACCTTTTTTGCTTGTAAAGTGTATTGCTGTAGTTTTTTTGGGAAGGAAATAAAGACTATTTTTGTTTGTAAACAATTGCAAAGTTGCAATAAATAAAAACGTCGCGAGACTTGTTATTATTGAAATTAAATCAATGTTATCATACTTGTAGCTATTTTTTTTGGCAACTGAAAACTGATTCTTAGTTAGCTTTTATGGTTTGCAGAAAAAATAAGAGATATCAACTGTAGGAAGTCTATGAAGAAAGTAGATAAAATATGTTATAATTAAAAATCGGCTGGTTGAGGCATCCAAAGCTTACGGTCGAAAGTACTAACAAGCATCTTGGTTTAAACTAGTTTTTTATTATTAGGGTTCAGAGGGTAACCAACGGGACTCTGTTACTAAGCCTCCGCTCTCCGTCCGTCTGTCTGTCCGTCCGTCTGTCAGCGGGCTGTATTTCATAATCCGTAATAGGTAGACAGTTGAAAGTTTCACTGAATGTGTGTTTCTGTTGCCGCTATAACAAAAAATAAATTTAAAATTAAAGGGGGCTCCTCTACTACGATGGTACGGAACCGTTCATGCGCGAGTCCGACTCGCAATTGCCCGGACTTGTTCTTAAAGTCTGCTTTAGAAGGCAATTTTCCATAAACTGTAAAGAACTCAGGCACGATTTGGGCGTGACCTGCCTTCATAAGCACTAAATATGCCTGAGATATGGATATTTTATTCTAATGAGGAGAGAATGTGGTGCCGTCTCCACAGGTCCTAATGTGCTAGCAAATTGTCTTTGAATATTCTAAATTCTGCGGAGTTGTAAGAGTTTTGGATGTCTGACTGTGGGCAATTTAAAGATCTTTATGAAGATTTCTTTGTTCTCGTCATGATGTTATCTTTGCTTTGGAAAATAATTGGGGCTTTTTTGTCTTACATTTTTATTTTTCTCACAACTCTGCTTGAGCTATATGAAACTTATTTATGTCGTACTAAGAGCCATATAATGATGCTCTCATTGTCCTTACTTAATATTATAAATGCGAAAGTAAGTTTGTTTGTTACCTTTTCACGCCTAAACCACTGAAATCATCCTGAAATTTTGTATATATGCTGTCAGGTGTGGAGAAGCGGACATAGGGTACCTTTCATCCCGAAAAAAGTTCTGTTCCCAAGGAAAACAACTATAACGTTCTTATGATAATAGATGGCGCCCTTGTCTTTCGAATCATGATTGAATTATATTATTACATGCAGAGTACAACCCGAATTGATTGTCAAGTTCTAAATTAACGCGAACAAAGCCGCGGGCAAAAGCTAGTTATTAATAAATAACCTAACGATCATAAAACCTAACACAACATCACGCCTGTAATCCCCGAAGGGTTAGACAGAGGTGTACCCAGTAGTATAGTACACCCAGATTTCACCAATTATGTTCAAATCCCACGTAACAAGCGAGCCTATTAACCGGGCACAGATCCAGACTCCGTGGCTGCTACTGAGAAAGTCCTGATGGAAAAAACCAATAACTTTTTGCCCGACCTGGGAATCAAACCCAGGACCCTAATTAGACAGTCACGCTCAAAAACTCGGTCTTAAATAAGTAGAGTGCCACTAAAATTTAATTCCCGTCCAAACCAGTTGAACTCTAAAGCCGTTTTTCATCGACATCCCATATACTACCACCTACTTATGGGATCCTAGCTTAATTTACCCTCTTAAGCACAAAGCGTCTCCTTTTTCCATGTGGCAGCCAAATAATTGCGCCGGCCGTAGTTTGGCCCACGCCCAACATCGTATCATTGAGAAGATATGAGTAAGCGATACAATATGTTATGGCCACGCGCGGTATTATGTGTGTTTTGGTTTACGACCTCCATTGAAGCTGTGTTTATAAATAAGGAATGATTTTCATAATATTCCGGGTTTTAGTAAATACTTGGAGAGTGTGTTGTGTTTGAGTAATGCACGGGTCAAGATCATCAACGAATTAACATCAGCTACCGCGGTTTCCCAAACACGTTAAGGTCGGTTCCTACTCTAGCTAAATTCAGCTGAATACCAGTATTTTACCTGGAATAGCAGCCTATCTTCTTCTTGATCGTGTAGCTAGTGCCTAACTGCCTATTTGATACTTGATAACTGTCTTAGTATGGACATGTGATGAAGAGGGACGAACCGCATGTGAATAAATAAATATAAATATTGATGGATGGGAGAGGAAGACCAATACCGATGGATGTACTGTGTGAGGTTGCGTGGAGCGTGGAGCGCGAGGAGCATGACGGTTGACAGAGGAGAATGGAAGAATAAAATGTGTTGAGCCGACCCCAAGTAACATGGGACAAGGGCAGGAAGATGCTGATGATTGATTTTCGTTCCAGAAATTGGATATTTATTATTATTTATTTATTTATTTAAACATACAGTTTTAATACGGGTTCATGTTTGTTTTGTACCATTAAACCAGAGATGGTTTGTATTGGTACTCACATTCGCTAAAACAACACTGCTTAATCACTATTTAACAAATATAGGTAAAAAAGAAGGTACATGATAAATATTTCGCACGTAACTATTTTAGTCGTAAACATCTATCAGTAGAAAGCCGGTTCTAGTCAACGTATCCTATACAGGTTGCTCCGTTTTTATATTCTATATGTGTTGGTAGTTCACAATTAAAAGTCCTCAGTGATGATGGTGATCATGAAGTTTGATTATATTGTTTTAGGATTGTTAGATATACTCGTATAAGATCAGACTCCCTATTCTTCGACACATTATTTCATTAATTCTTCATGAGGTGCTGGGTTCGATTACCAAGTCTGGCAAAGTGTTATTGGAGTTTTCCTTGAGTAATTTCTCAGTAACAGTCACGGAGTCTGGAGTTGTGCCCGGTTGATGGCAATTGCCTCACCCCCTATTACATAGGACTTAAACATAACTGGCGACATGTGGGTGTACGATTAGGTACATCTCAGCCTAACCCTTCTGGGATTACAGGCGCGATGTTATGTTCTTTTAAACAGTCATGTATTGAAGGGTAGAAAGTAAAAGGGGTTTCAAAACATAATTTGTAAAACTGTTTAACATTAACAACCCTTTTCGGCCCTAATAGGGTTAGACCCTGAATTTTATTCGCGTCGAATGTTGTCTAATGTTTTTTCAGACAAAGATCAAATGGTATATATTTTATACCCATTTAGGTCAGGCTTAAATCCAGTTGTGAACTGTAAAAACCTGATACATTTATACTACTATTATAAAGAGAGAAAAAGGAGATGTTTCATGTTCGGCCTTATGACGTACATTTATTGAAAAAGAGGAAAAAATACCATGAACTTAGGAAAAATATTCTTTCGTGAATAGCCAGATTTCCCACGCGCAAAAAGTAATAGTTTTTCAATTATTGCCATATTCTATTCAACATGGCGTCTAACAGTTTACATAGTCTTATTTCGTTCTGAAATCATGTCACATAAAAGTATAATATCACGTCGTCGTTAAATATGAAAAGTATGACGTTTTCGTATAATTAAATATTATTATTATTCTCTTATACATCATTTATAACTAATTATATGCAAGTGTGATGATTTCAACGTTGAAAAATGTAGTAGGTACTAGTTTTATGGAGTGTATTTCTGAACGAAACATTAAAAATGACATTTTGTTCTGACAAAACCCATCCGTGTCAGGTGTCAGTCAAGATAACAATTTCTAGGTTATGTAAACGTCATCTCTGCAACCTGTCATGGCTGTCATAACTCTCACGACAAACGTCAAACATTTTTAATTTTTAATGTGCGCATAAAAACCATATAATATTATGTAAAAAATGTTACTTTAGTCTATTCAGGGGTTTGTTTCCCAGCTTTTCTGAAAGGTACGGGTTATGGCCGGAGTGCCATACAAAAATGAAACATCTTTGTTTGTAAGTTTGTTTATAGGGGGTCAACGGAACTAATAATCCAATTCCAAATATTTTAATATTTAATACATTTTTTTCACAGATAGGAAGATAAAATGTTTGTGGTTGCTATAGGCTATAAATTATATTTATATTATGAATATTAGCCGAGCGAATTTTAGAAGTACTAGTGTCCAAATAAACTCACACCTTTTTCCATGAGGGTGGGCAGAATTAACAGAAGCCACCTTCTACGATCCTCACAAACTTCTTTCAATTCGTTCATGTTCATACTCGTACATCTGGTCATACACGCACGCTGGTTGCTAGCGTATATTACCAGGCGTACAAACGTGAATTTACCTATAGCAATATTTTGCCAAACATCAATTTCGTGGCACGTTTGCAGTATTGCACAAACACTATAGTGCGTTTAATACCACAAACGGGATAGCTAAAATATTTGCCCTTACTTTACTGGCATAGCCCAATAGGAAACATATTTTTATACGAAATACCTATTGGACTATTCATACCAAAACCCGTAGGCCGAAATGTAAATACATGTTTAAATTGGGGTTCCAATGGATACCGAGAAATAGTGAATTATAATCCATCATATTCATGTTTGTATTTACACAAAACTATATGGAAAATGTTATCGAAATCAATAGGTAATAGGTATTAATATTTACATTCCATAGCCATGTTAACAGAGAACGAAACGCATGTGACTAAAAGAGTCATGGAAATAAATGATGAGTGGGAATGATGGAGTGGGAGGAAGGCCAAAGAAAAGATGGATGGATTGTGTGAGGCATGAATGAAAGAGAAAGGATTAAATGATGCCGTGATGTCTGACAGGTGAGAATGAAAGAAGAAAACAGGTGGCGCCGACCCCGAATAGAATGGAACAAGGGCAGGAAGATGATGATGATGAGCCATGTTAACAGAGAAGAGTAGTTCAGTTCAGTGATGATTATTACTGGAAGGTCAATCTATATTTTCTAACAGGTCGTTACCTGGGCAACCGAGCTCTGCTCGGGGGGACAATAGAGAAAACGAATTTTCCCAGATATAGGCCTCCAAAAGTCTCCACACGATGGTTGCTGGAAATCGGACAGCGACGCCGAGGCCGGCCCATAAAGAGGTGGCGAGGCGATCTGGACGCGTACCGTGAGGGCTGGCCTGAGGAGGCACGGGAAAAGAGCACATGCGAGGGAATTGGGGGAGGCCTTTGCCCAGCAGTGGGACAGAAAACGCTAATAAAATAAAAAATTGACGTACCTAAATCGATTTTATTTTTCGCCCCCATTATTCCCCAATTTTTCAGCGAAAACGTTAGACCGTTTTCGAGAACGTGATTATAAATATATTATATAAAAACATCGCGCATTTAATAGTACAGAATTATCAAGGAGTAAAGTTTGTAAGTTTTGATTAAGGTGTTAATCTCCGAAACAATTGATCCGATTTAAAAAATCACTGATGCTGATCGCTGCACCACTATTACCGAGTGTCATCGGATGCATTTCTTAGACGCGGGCGAAGCCGCGGGCAGAATTTAGTGGCAAATACAATACTGATGAGATTCAATGAGATTCGAATTTTATATGGTCGACGAAAATGACATCAAGCAACAAGGAGTAAATGATAACGTGACGATTGACAGGGGAGAATGGAAGAAAAAAACGTGTTGCGACGACCCCAAATAACATGGGACAAGGGCAGGAAGATGACGATGGTCGACGGAAATAAGTATCGCCATTTTATCGACAATATTTCGAATCGATATAATTTTTTATAGTAAGCATACCTAACTACTAACTAATAGAAAACACGAAGATGCCTACTTTATAGAGGTAGTTCGTCCCTGAAAAAATCTTAAAGAAGGACCACAAGTACAATATTACAAATCTAATTAAATCAGATAAAATCAACAGACGAAAAAAATATAAAAGATACACCCTGTGGTACTCGTAGAACCGGAATTAACCCTGAATTTAGCCTGAATATCTACTTCGGGATACTAGCGTATATAACCAAATTCTACTAACCACTGGAAATCCAATTAAAGCCCAACTTCTACGAAATAGGTCAGTATTTATAATAACGTTGGCACAGATTTCTGCTGAGCTTAATTTTCACGCCGAAATCGTGAAAATGCGACGTAAGTTAAATTAGACAACTACCTCTCATTTTTAGGGTTGCGTAATCAAATGGCAAAAATGGAAACCGTATTATTTGGCTTGTGTAAGTTTTCGGAATAGTAGCATGTTTTTTTTTTTGCACGCAAAAACTCACGGAGACCTGATTTGTGACCTCTAATTTGTAGATCATATTGACAATAGACTATGTTCAAGCTTATGAACGCACCTTTCACCACATCTTCATTAACCAATGATAACCGCCTGTCAGTCCTGACACGTCATGAACAGCCAATCGCGTTGTTTCCTTGTAATTAGTACCAAAGCCATGTATACGTTTAATTTTTAAATTGTAACTACCATAAAGCACTTCTTTTTACGCATTGTTCAAGAATAGATCATTCCTTTGATATCTCCGCATTTTTATTGAAATAAAGAAGAAGAAGTCACCCTGATTCCTATTAGGTATAGCTAGAAATAGCATACAGACTATCAACATTTATTTTTCATCTCACAAATATCCTAGACTTTTATAATAATAGAATACATTTTCATAATCAGTATTTTAAGTAAATTGTAAAATTAGCGTAACTAAGGCCGGAATGTAGGACAGCTGTTAAGAAAAAACCCTATAAATAAACCCATACCATACCCACAAAACATATGAGGAAAGAAGACACGGCCAAAAAATATATTCGTTTACTTCTCTATTACCAGCAAAACACAACAAATATTGTTTAAATAAACCCAACTCAGACACATTGTGAAGATTCACAACGACCCCGTATTTACTATAATTGGGTTCAAAGTTACTCTCAGCTTATTTTCACGTTATAATTACTTCGTAACGAACTGCTACAGAAGTTTAGTTAGATTACACTATCCCTGTTACACGAATGCTATTGAACGAATTTAAAGCCATAGAAATATAAACGTACGTGTGTATAGAATATAATAGAATCGACTTTATTGTAGTAGTAGTCGCCAGCATATTATCAAGTTACTACAAACTGTCAAATTTCTCCAAATGATTTTAAACCATAAAATGTTGATGGTTAAGTTCAAAATCGAATGAGAGAATTTTACAGTTTGTAGTAACTTGCGGCCCTGGCGACTGTACACCAAAAAAAAAATATAATAATTGTTTTACAATATTGCTAATTCTATGGTTACCATAGCAGGCTTTCTTAACACTAATAGCGATATTTTCCAATAACAGAGATTCAGCCAGATTTATGAACAAAAGAATTAGAAATTAGGGTTGGGTTTGTAGTTCCTATGGTCAATATACCAGCTTTTTTTCAAAGGCTGTCATAACAAATACTAGCTGAAATATTAGAAAAAAGGTGTATACATCATCCGCCAAGCCATTACCCAACTATGATGTGGTCAGCTTTCAGTCAATCTGGATACAGGTAACCATTATTTTTTACACTGAACGACTGTCTATTTTATATTGAACGACTGTCTATTTTACATTGAACGATTGTCTATTTTACACCGAACGACTATCTATTTTACATTGAACGACTGTCTATTTTCCATTGAACGACTGTCTATTTTACATTGAACGACTGTGTATTTTACATTGAACGACTGTCTATTTTACACCGAACGACTGTCTGTTTTACATTGAACGACTGTCTATTTTACACCGAATGACTGTCTATTTTACATTGAACGACTGTCTATTTTATACCGAACGACTATCTATTTTACATTGAACGACTGTCTATTTTACATTAAACGACTGTCTATTTTACATTGAACGACTATCTATTTTACATTGAACGACTGTCTATTTTACATTGAACGACTGTATTTTTTTCACAACCCAGTGACTGGGTAACACGATACCTCCTTTTAAGACTAGCGCTAGGGGGAATTGTGGGTGTAAGAGAAAATGGAATTCCTTGCCAGACAGGGTCAGAGCTTCCTGTTGAACCTGGGGTCTTTAAGCTCAGAGTCAATAAGTTACTTCTAGTCAAGCTTGCTCCATAGTAGACCTTTCATCTCTTACCATCAGTTGAGACAATGGTCAATCGCAGGCCTGTCAATAATATATTTTATTGTATTATATTTACAGTTTATAATTGATATTTGTTAACTTTATATTAAATAAATTTAATATTATATCCACAATTTTCTCAATACCACAGTTTGTCTCTGCATCAGCCAAAGGTTGACCGGTAGAGAATGCCATGGGCCTCTGTACATTATGCATGAACATTCTGTGTGTCATTAAATAAATAAATAATAATAAACAAAAACTGGTGCCTCTGTCTACCCCTCTGCACAAAGACAGCGTGACAAGCATATCCAAAAAAATTCCAAAACAAGTAAAATATGATCAACTAACTTGAAAGCGTTCCTTAGAAGTGCCTCTACTAGTAAATAAATATATTTACACTGGAGTAAGGTCTAGGGAACATTCAATAAATTCTCGTAACCCGTGGGTCAACGCCCTACCCTTCAGCTGAAGATTTTCTTTATTCAGTACAGATGTTGAGGCAAATCCTCAACTGTCATGTGATTCACATAACTGTAAGTTGAAAGAAAAGAAATTGAGTTATTATCTTATATTGTTATCGATGGAATTTGGTTTGTAGCCAAGAAATTGTAAATGAACTAATAAGAATCTGCTTCACATAATTCTATGTTGTTTTGTATCTTCTATATCCAAAACGAATAATATAAATTGTTTGTTTGTTTGTTTGTTTGTTTGTAACTGGTTATAATCGTGTAAGTATACAAAAATCCTTCAACTGATTGAAAATTACGCTACTATCCGAGTCCCAATAATTAGTATAAGTTTCATGCTCCCGGACGAAACCACGAGCAAAAGCTTAGCAAGTTAAACCTTAACCAAAAAACCTTTCATTCGCATTCCAATTTAACAAAAACTAGAACATGGAGTACCGAAGGACCAGCAAAATAGAAGACTAAAGAGAACCACAAAGTAAGTATCCAATTATAAATTCAGCAAATTTTGTTTCATTTGAAACACGTCCAGTTGCTATATAAAAACCTAAACACGAAAAGATTTAAATCCATTCAAATGTTATAAAAGTACCTATATCAGTTTGTCTGTCATTTTTTTGTTTTTTTTTCCCTGTTGATTATGGATGCTTTGACGTCGGACACACAGGAAGGGGCACCCTGGTGCATGCTGTTTGCCGATGATATTGTTCTTGTCTGCGAAGTTCTGCGATTTCGGGGGTATCTCCAGTCCTGGTTCGAAAAAACGCGCCTTCTAGCGCTATGACAGCGCTAGAAGGCGCGTTTTTTCTTGTCTGCTCCGACTTTCGGTATCTCGGTTCACTCGTGCAAAGCGATGGCGAAATAGATCGTAGTGTAAAGCACAGAATAAACACAGGATGGATGAAATGGCAACAGGTCACGGGAACAATCTGCGACTCCCGCATTCCCCTTAAACTAAGGGGAAGATTTATAAAACAATGGTTAGACCTGCTATCTTGTATAGATCAGAATGTTGGGCCACAAAAGGGATGAATGAAAGGCATTTGCATGTGGCTGAGATGAGAATGCTAAGAGGGATGTGTGGTGTTACGCGAATGGATAAAATAAGAAACGAGTACATAAGAGGAAGTCTGAAAGTGGCGCCGGTGACTGAAAAGTTGTGTGGTAATCGGTTATCGTGGTATGGGCATGTGATGAGTAGGAATGAGGAAAATGTCGTGAGGAAAGTTTTGAGTATGACTGTGGATGGGTATAAGAGTAGAGGAAGACCAAAGAAAAGAAGGATGGACTGTGTGAAGAATGACATGGCACGAAAAGAGGTGTCTGATGAGATGACGAGTAATAGAGAAGTATAGAAGAAGAAGGCTGCGCGCCGACCCCAAATGAATTGGGACAAGGGCAAGAGAATGATGACGTTTATCTGTCTTTTATTTTTTGATGCCAAAAGTGCTGCAAACACATAGGTAGACGATGACCTACTGATACTGATACTTATTATTCCGTTACTATGTTCCCATGCACAATTTCCGACTTACATGCGGGCGAAACCGCGAGCTAAAGCTAGTGGAATTATAAAACGACCAGAAACTAATAAAAAACAATATAGCACTCTGTATGCGCAGCGGCTAGTACATTAGACTGTTGTACCACTTTATATGCGTCGAGGGGTAAAACGATTTCCAATTCAGGAGTTTGGATTAAAATATATAAACTAAGCTCTATCACGCTCGTTTTAACTTCTAGTTCACCTAGAACTGGGATCTGGTACCTGTGATCATTGCTGTGTAATGATTCTAGTGTTTCTAACCGGTTGTCTTTAATGCTTCATTATCTGCTCTTGAAAAAAACCCATTGCATTTGAATGGTGCATCAGCTCGTACAGCGATCATTGCTGTCTTATCATCGTAGTGTTTGTAACCAGTCGTCTTTTATGCTTATTTATCTGCTCTTGAAATTTCTATGTACAGACGCCCATTGCATTTGTATGGTGCATCATTTGCTGTCTTAAATAATCATAGTGTTTCTAACAGGTCGACTTTTATGCTTCAGATAGACACCCACTGCAATGTAAATTGTGAGTCAACTCAAAAAGTTTTAAAAAGTTTAGCTATGTGCTCATTCTTAGCAGTTTTTTTTTTGTGCCCGTGCTAGGCTACTGCCCAAAAATAAGTACCTAATACAAATATTATAAAAACGGTTTGAAAAGAGATTAAATTGAAACACATGTATAGGGTTCATTCATTTTTTGCGTAATATAAGTTAGGTATTAATTAGAAAAAAAGAAAATGTAATACCACTGCTGAAAGAGTATCACATCAAGATGAAAAGGCCATTGACAACGATGATGAACAATCTCAACTACACGAAGGTCACGGAGATACTTATCCTTGACCAATGAACCTCAAAGTTCATTTACACGGAAACAAGAATTTCTGTACAACAACCCTCGATGCTGAGATCGAGACGGCGGCGAGACGCAACCCGTAAACCCTTGAAACAATAAACCCGACATAACCTCAAGTTTATTTCAGCTAATCCAATTGTAGACACTTACAATGCTCTTGTAAAATTCTAAGAGTTATTGACCTTGGGGTGAATTGTGTAGACAGTGCTGATGCAAAAGATGTGGAGTTGGAGATGGAAATAATAATTTATCTCTTCATAATTTCTTTGAAATGTGGGATTTTACTTTTAAGTTATAATTTTTACAGACCGCAGGGTGATGCTGCGTCCAGAACTATGTACCGTTCCATCTGCCCTCTCTATGCCTCAAAATATGAATATTAGAAGGAAGTATGGCGTGCCATGGACACAAACGACAAGAAGAGTACGTTAAACATAGAGCCTGATTCAAAATTACACACGAGCAAGAAATTACATAGACGTCACGTACAACATCATGTTCTGCCTAGCCTTTTCACAAATTTATTGGGGTCGGCTTCTAGTCGTACCGGATGCTGCTGAATACCAGTATTTTACATGGAACGACGTCCATAACCCATTTAGTACTGGGTAATACAGCCTCCCAGTGTTACCCCTTGGTAAGACGAGTTGTCAGACTTTCGGGCCAGTGACTACCTGTAACGACTGTCAAAGATGTTCAAATGCCAGCCGGGATCAAAGGCTTAACGTGTTTTCAGAGGCACGGAGGAAACTCGGTATGTAATGATGGTTACCCATCCGCAGACCGACCTTGGCAAGCGCGGCTTAACCTTAAAGATCAACCCGTGCGGCTGATTTTATTTAGCTACGAGCTCCTCCGTCACTTTCAACAATAGATAAGAAAAAAAAAGATTTCCAAACCAAACACAAGCCCACTCTTTTTTCAGCTTATCTAATTGCTTACACTCGAAAAACCTCTTAGAAAACACAAAGGGATTTGAGACCTCAAACAAGCCTTTGTGGAGCCGAAGCAGACGTAAGATCATAGATACAACATAGTCCAATTACTGAGGCCCTATTATCCGCAGCACTGATTAACTTGGATATCGAAAGACCTGTTTGATGTGGTGGACGTGCTGCTAAGGCTAATGGCGGCTGAGCCACGATATTCTTTAAATTAACATCCATTGATTTTGTCTTAGAAATATTGGCAAAAGTTTCGGGATTTTCATAATTGAGAATTTATGAGTATTTCAGAGTACCTACATTGTGGAAAGTATCTTAGTTGCCAAGTACCTATTTTACATCATGAAAATTATTTAAAAAAGTTTTACGCACCGATGACACATTATTATGGGTTTTCGTACAATTAAATTCAAAATCTACAATTCCTAACAGATATTAAACTTTGATTCTGTGATAAAAATAGGTATTTAACATTAAACTGCACAAAAGAAAAAAGGAGCACCCTCCAACTTGCGGCTCGATTTCAAAATGTCGAAATTGAATTCGCATCAAATGTTTCACTTAGCGATTTCAAACTTTGAAAATGGAACTCTCAACTCGTGTCTGCGGGGAGAGATGTCGCTGCACGTCGCCGAGAGAAAATGGTGTCCAAGATGGCGCCGACGTGTAACGTCCGACGCCGACGGTTTGACAGCCACTGGGGATATTGCAGCGGCAAACAGGGTAGCCTACATGTTGATATTTTTATTAAAAACTGATAACTTGAATGAGCGTTGTGACATTAATTTAAAAATCGTCGTCGCAGCCCCCCGACAAATTTTTTTATTTAAGAATTTTTAAATTTTTGTTAGATCTAACTACTTTTTTCTAGACTTTTAGTTTTTATTTATTAAAACTTTATGCACATAATGTACAAAGGCGGACTTAATGCCTTGGGCCTTAGTTTTTGTTTGTGTTTTATTGTTTAGTTACATAACATAACATCACGCCTGTAATCCCCATAGCGTTAGGCAGAGCTGTGCCAAATGGTACACCCACATTTAAGGGGGCGAAGATATTGCCACTATCGGGCACAAATCCAAACTCAGTGGCTGCTAGTGAGAAATTCCTGGAAAAACCCAATACACTTTGCCCGATCTAGGAATCGGACCTAGAACCTCATGCTCAGCAGTCGCGCTTACGACCACTACACCAACGAGGCAGTCAGTTTTTTTTTTTTGTTCTTATGTAATTCTAGTCATGTGCGAGTAGCAATAAACACTTTTCGTTTCTTTCTATATCGTAGATATAAACAGAATGTTTTCTTTTGATGTGGTATCAAGGCAACGGTAAATAAAGACAACGATAAAACCGAATCGCCTAGTTGTGGAACGAGAGAGAACGTTTTATCCAGAACAAACAGATGCCTCTCCTGGGATGTAAGGAAATAGGCTTGGAAACATTTGCAAACCAAAATGCGGATTGATAGCAATCTTTTCTAGATTTCTGCAAGACTGAAACGTCGATTTGTTTGCTTTTTGGTATTTATTTTAAATAGAACAACAAAATTAATTATGTAGTACCCAGAACAACGATATACCGTGGGGTCCGCGCAAGACCTTTATTTGCAGTACGTCCTTTTCGTACAAACGCAGGCTTGCGAGCACCACTACCGCCTTACCAATCAATACAACAAGATCTTTGAGGACATCGACTTCTTTTCTGTCTCTGGTAAGAAGTCTTGTCTACAAAAAAAGTTTAGATTATAATAGTTACTTTAATATTTAGTCATTCTCTCTCCCTCTCTTTTTAGGGTTCCGTACCCAAAGGGTAAAACGGGACCCTATTACTAAGACTTCGCTGTCTGTCTGTCTGTCTGTCTGTCTGTCTCCAGGCTGTATCTCATAAACCGTGATAGCTACAAAGCTGAAATTTTCACAAATGATGTATTACTATTGCCGCTATAACAACAAATACTAAAAATTAAAAAAAAAAATATATTAAGTGGGGCTCCCATACAACAGACATGATTTTTTTGCCGTTTTTATAGATAATGGTACGGAACTCTTCGTGCGCGAGTCCGACTCGCACTTGGCCGGTTTTTAATATCCATGAAATTGGCTTCATTTTCTGTATTTTATTTAAAAAAAACAACCGTTATTTAAAATGACAATGACTTCATTTGAAAGAACGTTTAGAACCAAATTGAAGTAAATATTGTTTTAAAACAGCTCTGATTGTATATTTCAATTCCAATTTTAATTACTCATTGCGGCCTTTATTCATTTATTTAACTAAAACAATCAAGTTTTCAATTTATTTCGTCTTTGTTGAGGTATCCAATTATAAAAAAAAAACGAAGTGGCCTACTTGAAAATGGCTGAAACTTTATATTTTGTTGATAAAATGTATCTTGTAGCCTTTAATCAATGGAATTTTGTTGACGCTAAAAAGCCTGTGAAACCTGAATATTATTGTGAATTCCAAAACACGAGGTAGGGTAGTTTTATTTTATTTCCTGCGCCTCGTATCCGAATAACACTGATTTTATTTGCGGTACACGTAGTACAGTATTATTTTATTGAATTTGTAACTGTAACACCATACACCTCTCTAATGCTGTAACAACTGTTGATCCACTTGCTACTAATACTATTTTAATTTAACTGCTGTGACATGGTAAAACATAACAGCTTATCAAGTAATTTTACAAGGGATTTGATAACAAACTAAACACAAAAACTGCCAGTAAAACACACATAAGCCTGACACAAATCGAAGAAAAACAAGACGCTAGATAAAATTATTGGGGTGACATAAATCCTGTCAGCCAATAGGAAATCAACAATGGCGTCGTAAGCAACGACCCCACTGAGACTTCTAGCAAGCGACGTCGGCTGCCATGACAGGAGGAATTTGGACCGTAGCCAGATCTACTCCTAAATGTTTCTTGACGGGACCAAGTTCTGGGACTATACTGTGTTCGTAATTTAGTTTGTAAACATGGAAACAAACATGTGTTTTTGAAGAAAATGCTTTAAAGTCGCAGGTGCAGTTCAATTTGTGTTACGACTTGATCCGAAAAGTCGACCTTTTTGGGGGAGTGCTTTATGTCATTTTGATGTTCAAAACATGTTTTTCAGCGTAATTTGAATATGATTTTGAACCTTATGCAACTTGAATGACGAGAACTTCAATAGTACGTGTCATTCTAATATCAACTCTACCCCTAGTATAGATATTAATTTTTAAATCAAGTTGGATACATTCGTTACAAAAATAATTCAATATTTGTCTATAAAACTAAGTTTGAAGTTGCTCACGTTATTATGTAAGTAATTAATTAATAGATATTGAAAACTATTAATTAAATATTGATAAATTACCTTCAAAATAAAATTCAATGTGTCAAAACCGCGAAGTACATAAAGTACTTACAAATTTTAAATCCGATACCTTAAAAATTAATTTATAATTTCAGCCCAATGTAGATTTAAGAGCGTTGATCAATTATTCAGAAGTACATTTAAAAGGTCGCTACGTGTGGTGTGGCTTAGCGGTTAGTGCATAAAATATGAAACAAAATGAAATATAAATTTAATGTTTCAGACTGTAAATGTGTGTCAGAAAAAAAATACAAGCTTAGTTTTTGTCTACCCTTAATGGTTAAGGAAAAAGGGTCATAGTGCTCATTATTATAAACAACTTTTACAAAGAAACGATTTATGAACTGTGTGAAGGATATTATGGCTAGAAATTATGTCTGAGGAAGGACTGTGAAGAAGACACGATACGCCGACTCCAAATAAATTGGGCGGACAAGAGAATGCTGACTGCGGGACCAACCCTGAAATCGGGGAAAAAATCAGCTGTCCCATAGATTTGTGTTAGCCAAAGTAATTTAAACATTTATTAGCGACAGACGGGACATGACAAGACTGCTGGGTTGAAGTGGGATTGGGCGGGTCATGTCTATAGGATGCATCAGGCCCGATGGGCCAGAGTCGTCACGCAGTGGGTGCCAGAAGACAGGCGTCGTGGCCGAGGGAGGCCTAGAAAACGCTGGCGTGACGACCTAGACGCGTTTAGGAGAGATTGGCCAGAGAAAACCGCACGGAGAGAAGAGTGGAAGGCTATGGGGGAGGCCTTTGCCCAGCAGTGGGACAATAGAGGCTAAGAAAAAAAAAAAAAAAGACGGCATATGACGAAGAAAATCATAATCCAATACTTGTTACAACTAGTTAGTAACAAATCGTTCTGTCTAGTGTCATACGCCCCCGTGTCAGGTAGAAGTCGTGTGTCAAGATTAAACATATTCGGGATCAAAATTTTAATGAAAATATTCCCAATGTCCGCTCTTTAAGTTTTTTAAATCTTTGGTGTTAGCTTAAATCGTCAGTAGGGCTGGAACAGTTGATTTTTTTGACACATTATTTATGAGTGCCACCTTTTATGAGGTTAATTTAAGTTAAACAAAAACTATTTTACTTATTACCTTAGGTATCTCTTGTGAGACAAGATGTGGACAACGTAGTCAGTTGCACACTGAAGTATAAAACAAAAAAATAATACGATATGCAATTCTTTGTTAATCGTTTATAGTGATTAATTGGATTTCCCTGATAATTAAAATAAAATCATATTTTCGTAAGTTCAAAAACCTCCAATGACATGGAACAGCGAACTCAGTACTATACGAATAAAAACGTAATGATCCATTTAAAGTGCATTCTACTTTCTATCATAAAATAATTTCGCGTATTGTATCTCTTAGATATAAATAGGAGGACTTATTTATTGATAGATGAAGAAAAAAATATCTAGACAGTGTTCCTCAAAATAGATAATTGCTTATTAAAACTTTACTAAAATCTAGAAGCTGTTAATTATATCGAGTTATGAGCGATCTATTAAGGTTATCTAGGTATATCTTTATTTGTGGTGCTCCCACACATAGTACCATAAATCGTAATATCGATGAATAAACACTTCCAACAACATAATTGCATAAAGGTATCTGCAAAAACTGTTATTTCGAGAGATGCCAATCTTGACAGCTAGCAAGGGAAACTTTTACCGCCTGGGGTAAAATCAAGTTGCAAAAGTGTTACAGCGATAACTGCGTACGGCTTGTGTAGAAAACTTGCGAAAATATCTCTAATAGTTGCCATTACAAGATGTTTTGTCGTAACAAGTCATGTTCTCTAATTTTGCCAATCAGCAGTTTCGATTTTTGTTAAGGTAGAAGCGGCATGGTACCCGCGAAATTTAAATTTTCTGACGTATTTTGCAATTTACCGGTCATGGATAAAGTAAGGAACGAGTATATTAGAGTAAGTTTAAAAGTTGCGGAAGTTACAGAAAAGTTGAAAGGGAACCGACTGTCTTGGTATGGACATGTGATGAGGAGGGACGAATCGCATGTGACTAAAAGAGTGATGAACATAAACGTTGATGGATGGAGAGGGAGAGGAAGACCAAAGAAACGATGGATGGATTGTGTGAGGAATGATATGAAAGATAAAGAAGTAAATGATAGCGTGACGGTTGACAGAGGAGAATGGAAGAAAAAAACGTGTTGCGCCGACCCCAAATAACATGGGACAAGGGCAGGAAGATGATGATTTTGCAATTTACCGGTCAGTGTCAGGTAGGTGTGTTGAACAAAATATGATCCGCGACCGTAACACGTATGTATTTACAGAATTATAATCTTTCTTATCATCAATACAACCCTCTAAGTTCCTTTAATCCCATTTGATGACTTTTCCATGAAATAGTCATTCAATGGGATTTAACGAACTTAATCTAAAGCGACATACAACCTGACCAGTAAATTGCAAAAAACGTAAGAAAATTTGAATTTCGCGGACCACCTTGCCGCTTCCACCTTGAGCAAGTGTAGAATGTTTAAAAGGGGTAATGAACTCTTGCTACGGGCATAACACGGAAAGTGAGATACAGAAAATAGAAATGTTTCGGCAGATGTTTGTATATTGCAGATTTGTTCGGAATAAAATATTGATCGTTATAAATAACATCAATGAGTAAATGCACGACCACTTAATATATTTTTAAACTCATCTCCACAGTTAACTATACAATTTCGAAATGGCGTCATTTGCTTTTACTCTATTGGATCTTGTGTCCATTTCAATAACTTCTGTCTTCTTCTGTAAAAAGTAATTGTTGCTTGCTTTTAGTGGAATTGATACTAAAACTATGGAAGTCTTTAGATACATATTATAATATACATATAAGTTTATCGATGACTATTGTCAACTCAATATCTTTTCTTTCATTCGAACACCAGAATAACTTCTGGTGTTCAACTATCATTGTGGATATAATCTATTTCACTGAAAAGAATCTCTCCCTTTTCAACAATACAGAGTGGACATCGACGCCCAAAAGGATGGTTTCCACCAAACGGCTTGCATCGCACCGGATCGAAACGGATTTTACAATCTTTAAACGATATCAAATCGTGTACACAGTATTTAAAGTCTGTATTACCAAGCCGCGCACAGCAGCTATCGATGCGATGGCATAGCTCCAGGCGTTGGTGTATTCTGAAGACAAACATTTTTTTTTTTTTTTCGGATGGGAAATCATCATATGACTCCTCCCGCTCTGGGCGGAGTTCTGTAGACAAACCTGGATCTTATTTTTGTGTTTGAAATTGAAACTAAAACATACTTTTGAATAACATTTTATTTTTAAGGTTTTCAAGTGACAAAGTATCGCACGATTCTAAAACTTATTATTTTATTCCAATTTTATGGCCAGAAACTCTTGTTTATGACCCGAAAAATCGGTAACTTTTCTAAAATAAATTATGTTTCTATCTTCATACTTCATTTACAAAACTTCTACCAAACTACCCAAACTGAACTAGGATAAACAAACATAATAAAATTGCTTTCAAAGAATTTGGCCAAATTAAGAATCAGAAGTTCCTCTTACATAGATACTATGTGTATATTGTGACATATTGTTGTATAGTTAACTACCTATATAAACGTTGACCTACTTGTGTCGGCAATTTATCACTGTTAGTAGCTTCGATGTCCGTTTTCATTGAACTGAATTGCACCCAAATGAATGCCTAAGTATTATTGTACTGTTGGAATTTCCTACAGCTCTTGGTGCCAAGCAGAAAGTTGATTTATCCAACATCATCATCATCTGCCTAGCCTTTTCCCAACTATTTTGGGGTCGGCTTCCAGTCTAATCGGATGCAGCTGAATACCAGTATTTTACATGGAGCGACTGCCTGATTGCCCTCCACAACTCGGTTAGTACTGGATATCCCACAAACTATACTTTTATTTACGTATGCCTATGATATGCCTATGCAAAATGTTGCCTTGGTTTTTTTTATTTGTCCGTTGATAAAGGCCCATTTGCATCACGACTCACTAAGAATTTAAAACATGATGTTTTAAACGCGTTTAGCGTTAAACGCGCTAAGTGAACTGTGGTGCAAGTGAACTTTAGTATTATTTTGTATTTGTGTTTGTCTTTGATGATAAATAATGGGTGTAGTACAATGACCCTTAGCGAAGCCTAAAGTCACTTGTTCTCCCCGTTTTTGCGATCATTTTTTTTTGTTGTGGACCGTACCTGGGCACCTTTTTTCGAAGTATTGAAGGTCAAAGGTTCAATATTTAATGTAATAACTTTACTTTAAATACCTTCATTACCCCTGTAGTATTCAATACATCCATCAGCACATTGTTTTGAGTGCGTTACATTTAGTCCTACCGTTAACCATGATTTTTCACCCCAAAAAAAAAATCGTTTGCCAACAATAACTTTTGTTACCCTTAATTTGATGTGTAGAACACTTGGTTGACGGCTTCGTGTTGGGTCCGTTTACACCTTGTATACTGAGAAAAATGTCAGGGTCCTTCGCTACATTTTCGTATTTCTCTATAGACTGCACCTATTAAAAAAAACTTTTTTGCAAAAATAAAACCGACTCCAAAAACACAAAAAAAGTGAAAAATAATTTTAGCTTCAGAAGTCGGTGACTTTTGTTTATTTGATTCAGTTTTTTGTCACCGACTTCTGAAGCTAAAATTATTTTTCACTTTTTTTGTGTTTTAGGAGTCGGTTTTATTTTTGCAAAAAAGTTTTTTAATTTTTTAATTTTTAGTTGCAATTTTCCATAGAAATATTTTTCATCATCAGACCTGTAATGGCACTTGTAACCCAGATGGGTGCAAAGTTTTGATCAATATACATGAATTAAGTCTAAACGCAAGGTAGCTACTGTAAACAGTTGAGGAGTTCCCTTAACTGTCCTTCGTCTTCATCATCAGACCCCTTATGACAGTCACAACCCATCTAGGTGTAAATTTCTCATCAATACAAATTAATCAAACCCAAACACAAGGTGACTGCTGTAAACCGTTGAGGAGTTCCCTCGACTGTCTTTCGGTTCCATCATCAGAGCGACTCCAGACCTTCTTTAAATTATAGTGCTTTAAAATACTTAATCAAAAAATTTACAAACGCACTAGTCGCCACTACAATTTTTGAAAGCTCCCCTCAATTTCTCTTGGATGCTATCATCAGATCCCGGTTTCCTTATCATGGGACCACCCTTGAAGTATCTCATTTCCAACAAAAAAAAAAAAAACAAAATCGGTTCATAAACGACGAAGTTATCCGCGAACACACATAAAAAAAAATATATATATACGGTCGAATTGAGAAACCTCCTTTTTTGAAGTCGGTTTAAAAACAAAGCTGACGCAATACCAGATACTTCTGTTTTATAGAACATCCATTAGAACTTCAAAGAAGGAAATGATATTCTGAACAAGCGGAAACTAGATGCAATAAGTGACGGTAACTATTGGCTGTATGGAACTGTTACTAGCCAAGATTCCGACGGTTCCAAAAAAAAATGGCGTCCCATAACTTTATTGATTAAGCAAATAGACATTTATATTATTGTATCCGTTAAAGGTGCAGGTGGAAAACAAATATTTTCGTTTCCAGTCTTTATGTCTTAGTAGTGTTTTTTTCATCTTTTATTTTGGATTTGGTGTTTTCAAATAGAATGATATTGCATCCGTTTGAAAGAAACACTTTTGGTTTATTTGTTTTGTTTGGGTCTCCCTTGTTTGACCGAAAGGAATTTGACAAATTTTCACTTCCCAAAAATTTTTTCGCGTAATTTCATTTGCCAAATTATTACTTACCAAAAAATCTATTCACAAAAAATTGTAACGCAAACCTAATGTTTGGGTATGCCTATAACTTGTTTACCAACTAGTACTTTTAACATTTTTTATTTAGTCCAATATTTCAGTTGGAATAACAACGTTTTTTCGTTTTATTACAAGAGTGTTTTTTCCACTTGGGACAAATTCTAAACAGGTAATAATAATATGAATATTAACTATTCTTTTTTTTTAGTTTTGCGTTTTTTTTCCATATTTTTTTTCTACATAAGGTCACAGTTTTAACCTAACCTAACCATTTTTTTTTAAATAAGCAATTATCCTAATCTAACTACACTCGAGAGCAATGAATCCGGGTCACTTAAAGAATGTTAAAAATCTCGGATACTAAAAATGATAGGTTAATGCAATAAATTGTATTTAATAGACAATGTAATACTCCTTAAATGAAAGTAAAAAAAATATGAGTCGCCATACATTTTATTAACACAAAATTACATAAAGAAAAAAACAGCTGATCTCTCCTTAAAACAAAAATAGGAAACATGAAATTTTTAAACTTTATTACGATTTTCTTGAATTTTAATACTTCGTATTGCCTCCCCGTGCTTCCATTACTGCGTTTACGCGGTTTGGCATGCTGTACACCAAGTTCCTTATACGATTTTGGGGAATATTCTCCCATTCCTCTGTGAGAGCAATTTTGAGCTCACGAAGCGTGATTGGGGGAGGGTTTTGTTGTTTTACGCATCTGCCTAGCTCGTCCCAAGCATGCTCGATCGGGTTGATATCCGGGCTGCGCGCTGGCCACTCCATACGAGTAATGTTCATCTCTTGAAGGTAGTCATTCACAATCCTACCTGTATGAGGTCGGGCATTGTCATGCATAAATATAGCATCCTCACCTAAATTGACCATAAATGGACCAACGTGATCATTGAGGATTTCTTCCACATATCTTACGCTAGTTAAAGAGCCGTTTTCTATGATCACCAGCTCTGTGCGACTTTCAGAAGAAATTCCGGCCCACACAAGTACAGACCCACCACCGTAGGCTACTTTTTCTTCGATGCATGCTTGCTTGAATCTTTCCCCTGGTCTTCGATACACTCTGTGTCTTCCATCGTGCTTGTAGAGCATAAATTTTGTTTCGTCGGAGAACATAACTTTTGACCAATCTTCAATACTCCAATTTACGTGGCTCTGGGCATATCTTAGTCTTGAAATACGATGCCCACGCTCCAGTTTAGGGCCGTTTGCAGGTCTAAGGGGTTTTAAGTTAGATTCAGCAAGCCGACGTCTTACTGTCCATGCACTTGGGTTACTTCCTCCGAAGCGTCGAAACTGATTTGTGAGTTCAGTTCCTGTGAGAAAGCGATTTCGAAGCATGGTGTTCACCAAGTATCGGTCTTCTCGTGCTGTGGTACACCTGGTTCTGCCCGTTCCTGGTCTGCGTAGGTTAGAACCAGTTTCTTCGTAACGTCGGAGAACTCTTTGTACTGTTGACAGCGACACACCGACAGTCCTGGCTGTATCGCGCTGACTCCGGCCGGTTTCCAGCATTGTAAGTATTCTGGTGCATTCTTCAGGCGTAAGCGACATAATTTCAGCTTGAATAATGAATATAAAGCACTATCAACATGGTTTATATACCCACATAAATGACAGATTACAAACAAAAGCAAAACCAAATGCTGTAATTTCGTAGTTCCATCTTCGAAAGTGGCCCTTTTTCAAATTTTATTTTTTTATGATATAACTTTACAATAACTAAGAAGTTTTAATACCTTCATTTAAGGAGTATTACATTGTCTATTAAATACAATTTATTGCATTAACCTAGCATTTTTAGTTTCCGAGATTTTTAGGATTCTTTAAGTGACCCGGATTCATTGCTCTCGAGTGTAGTTCAGTTCCGGGTAACCTACTAAAAGCAATCTCTTTTTTCTATTAATGCAAGTCGTTTCGGGCACTCGCCGGCTGGTGCCGCGGCAGCGCTCGCTACGCTCGCTCGGCTTGTGCGTAGGAGGTCACAGTTTTAACCTAACCTAACCTACCCATTTTGTTTAAAGAAGAAATTAACCTAATCTAAATAGTTGAGTTCCGGGTAACCTACTAAAAACAATATCTGTTTTTCTGTTAATGCAAGTCGTGTTTGGAGGTCACAGTTTTAACCTAACTTAACCATTTTTAGGGTTCCGTACCTCAAAAGGTAAAAACGGAACCCTTATAGGATCACTTTGTTGTCCGTCTGTCTGTCTGTCTGTCAAGACCTTTTTTCTCAGGAACGCGTGGAGGTATCAAGCTGAAATTCATATCAAATACTCAAGTCTATGGTCTCTTGGAGCTGTGAAAAAATCAAACTTCTAAGTCAACGCGATCAAAAGATACTCCCGTTTATGCCGCAAATTTTCGACACTCGCAAGGGAATCAAAACCTACAGGGTACTTCCCGTGAACTCAGAATCTTGAAATTTGGTATGAAGCAACGTCTTATAGCAGAGATATAGGAAAAATTGCGAAAAGTATACATTTTTAGTTATATCATATAATAAAAATATTTTTAATAATTTTAAACTTACTACCCCTTTCCTCATGAACGCGTAGTGGTATTATATTGAAATTCATATCAAATACTCAAATCTATAATACCTTTAAGCTGTAACAAAATCAAACTTCTATGTCAACGCAATCAAAAGAAACAGGAATTAAAACCGCATATTTTGAAACTCGCCACTACTCGCAAGGGAATCAAAACCTACAGGGTACTTCCCGTGAACTCAGAATCTTGAAATTTGGTACGAAGCAACGTCTTATAACACAGATAAAGGAAAAATTGCGAAAAGCATAAATTTTTAGTTACATCATATAATAAAAATATTTTTAATAATTTTAAACTTATTACCCCTTTACTCATGAACGCGTAGTGGTATTATATTGAAATTCTTAACAAATACACAAGTCTATAATATCTTTAAGCTGTAACAAAATCAAACTTCTACGTCAACGCAATCAAAAGATACAGCAATTAAAGCCGCATATTTTGCGCCTACAGGTTTGTACGGAACCCTCGGTGCGCGAGTCTGACTCGCACTTGGCCGGTTTTTTTGTTAAATTAACCTACTCTAACTACTTCCAGAAATAAACTAATATCAAGTAACCATCAAAAATTTAAAATTGTAATGTAAAAATATTTTGCATTAAACAAATGATTATAATTAAATAAATTGCATTTTTTAATTACATAATTCCCAAAAATTCTTATTTTTGCCGTAATATTTTTTGTCTTAACAAATCATTACACCAAACGTTTATTGTCTGAAGATTGTTTTGCTATAATAAATTATTTGATTAAAGACCAAATGCCATAATGACATTATACTTGGTAATATTTTGCCAAGTAAAAATTTTACCAGATAAAAATATGCGTACTAAAATCATTCGAAATATTGCAATGGTATAAAATGAGGTTGCTAAAATTTGTTTGGGTAATGAAATTTTGTCAAAATCTTTTCGGAAAAACGGCAGGATCCCGTTTTGTTTTCATTTTCAGTTAAGAAACGTAAAATAAAATGATGCTTAAGTAAGTTAATATTTTTCGGTTCACAGAATTCATAAGGTTTTAGGAATTAATTTCAATAATTTTATTCAGTACTAAGGTCTTTGATTTTGGTTTTTGCTAAATTACGACATTTAAGTTTCCCCATCCCACACGCCCACATACACCCCATCCCACACACAACAAACAGAAAATGTTTACTACATTTTCTGTTTAGAAAATGGAAGAATAAAATTTTCTTTTGTATTGATAGATTTACAGAATTCGTTATTAAAGATGAATTTTGATATGATTTCTTTCAATTTACGATTGAACAATCGTTTGATGATTTCTACGGAATTGTTATCGTAATTAATAAAGAGTTCCGTATTTTATTTTATCAAACTGTTCATATTATCGATTCTACCCATTCTGGAGACATACTACGTCGCTATATTCTGCGTTTTGTGATTTTACCGAGAAAAACGATAATTTTTATAGAAAGAAGCTTCTATTTTTTAGCTCCAAATATCTGTAGTAAAGTTTTTTTTACTCAGAAGTGTTTCGCAGAAAGTGCTGAATTATACGTTTTGTTAAATTTTCAGAGAAAAGCGTCAACATGTATGGAAGCTTTGCTTTTCAGTTACTAAATACTGGATACATTTCTTATTTTTATTAGACTTACTAAATACAGGTTAAATTATAATAAAATAATGAAATTTTGCTGTTATTACCACAAAACTATCTTCATCTACGAAGGCAACAAATGGAAGCATTAGTACTGCTATTCTAGCAATTGTAAGCTTTGGCTTTGTCTGGATCTTTCCAGAAAGTTCGCCATCTTGCATTTCATGGAAGAACAAAAAAATCGATTTGAAAATCGAATAACTTAAAAGAAAAAAAATGTGACCAAAGGGTTTGAAACAAAAGAGGTTTGGAATAGCAAGAGTTGACGAACTTTCTTTATCCAGATAAGCCGCTGGCTTTCTAAACAGAAATAATTTTGTTGAAAACCTTTAACTTACTCTCTGGTCTAAACGTCACTCGTTCTGAAATAATAAAATATTCTGTTATTCCTTTTGTTTTAGCTATTTATCGCCCATTAAATTAAGGTTAATATTCTAAGTAACCCTAAACTCGTTTTAATACATTTTGAATTTAAAGATTAAGCTAAAATGATTTATATAGAGTTTAAACATGTAAAATAGATATAAAATTCTCTCCCTAGGGTTTAGTGTTATTGTATAAAGAATCTAGTGTATTCTATATATTTAAAAATCCATAGCCTCTAAGAAAACGACAAAAAACAATACTTTCGAACAATCGTTGTTTCTTAAATACTTAAATAGTCATACCTTGCTTCTTGTCTAATCTAAGTACTAGATCTAACATTTTGTCTACAAATGAAGCAATGTATGACGATATTTCGATTATCTAACAATTACAAGAACCATAAGGTCATAATGGTTACTTAAAAGTTGCACTACGGCATTTTTATTGATATTAAGAAGAGCTTAAAAATGACCTACGTGTATTGCTTAAAAGTGACTATGTATAAGCGTCTTTGGTCCATATTTACAATATGTACCAGGTAGGTGATTTCTCATCCAAAGATATGTGAAATATACGGCTGATTTTATTTACGTGATTACGAGGTTGACCCCATGGTAAAAGTTTTTCTGGATGGTAATCCTTAAATAATAATAAACATCAGTTAGGCAGAGGTGTACCTAATGGTACACCCACATTTCGCCAGTTATGTTTCAGACCCCTTAATAGAGGGCGAGCCTATTGACATCAACCGGGCACAAATCCAGACTCCGTGGCTGCTACTGAGATTTCTCAGTACCTAGCAGCCACGAAGATCGCCTGATAAGAAACACTTTGCCCGACCCGGGAATCAAACCCAGGACCTCATCGCAGTCGCGCTTGCGACCACTAGACACTAGTCATACCTAAATATTACCACACCAATCTGATACATGCTGTAAAAATAAACCAAAAAGGTTAAAATTGCAAGGACACTTTTAAGCTTCACTTACGACATTTTTAAGCTCTTCAATAAAATGCCTAGAAGTACTTAAAGCTATCTTAGAGGCCACAGACACATGTCGTGTTGAAAACACATTGAGAGCATGTGCACTTTGCTAGTTACCCGCTAGTAGAACCCGTTATAGTGACACTAAGTAGGTAGAAAGACTTGAGTTTCTACTTAGTCGTTAATGTGTTTTGGTTTTCACTTACCTGTTCATACCGAAGCGTACATGAAACAAAAGAAGGTATTCATTAGTTTGAGTTGATAAATATAACAAAACTCGTTTAGACGTACACGGATCTAAAATAGAGAGGAAAATAATATCCAAATCATCTGCATAGCGAATAGTTGTGTTCGGCTTCCAGTCTAACCGAATGCAGCTAAATACCAGTATTTTACATGGAGCGACTGCCTATCTGTCCTCCACAACACAGTTAGTACTGGGTAATACGATACGTCTTTGTAAAACTGATTGTCAGACTTTCGGGCCACTGACTACCTGTAACGACTATCAAAGATCTACAAATGACAGCCGGGACCAACGGCTTAATGTGCTTTCCGAGGCACGGAGGAAACTCGGTATGTTATGGGTGGTCACCCATCCACGGACCAACCTAAGCGCGGCTTAACCTAAAGATCGGCCCGAGCGGATGTTATTATTTAGCCACCAGCTGCTCCATATCTAGCTCCAATATATGGAACTGCTCCCCATTATAGTTTTGAAACTGCACAATTTTTATTGCTTAGAGTTAATGTTTCGAATGTTATAAGATCATTAGTCATTTATTCATGAACAATAAATTGTATCTGTATTTACATAGAAAATTAAAATTACATAAGAAAGAAGACAAAAACACACTCAAATATTACAACAATGCATAAATACAACAACAAAATGCAACATATTATATATAAATTTCGTTATAGATCTTCAACAGCATGAAGACACTTATTCAACAGGAAACTTTTTAGTTGCTTTTTAAAGGAGCTAGAGTAGATAGCGCTTTTTATATATAGAGGCAACTCATTAAATAATATAGCCGATTGATATCTGGACTGTGCTTCACAATATTCAAATTAGTCTGTACCTTGTAACGTATAATGTCTTGTTTCCGTGTGCTTCTCTAATCCTAAGAAGAAAAAGACAGAGAGTTTGAGTTTTGTGTTTGAGTTTGGTGAGCGAGAGTTTTATAAGATCCTTATGATCCATATTAAGCTCCTCATAGGATAGCTCGTAAGAGGGTGTTGATAACTATTCATCATATTGTTGTGCTGTCAAATCATATTTTCTATAAAGAATCTTCCCAGAGAGCCAGACCTTCTCAAAACAACATTTTTGTCTTTAGGTATAATTCTTGTAAAAATCTAACCCGCATAACTAGTTGTATCGGTGAATTAAATCAGATCTATACGAATATTATAGGTATTTGTTTGTAAGTTTGTTTATAGGGGGTAATCTTTGGAACTACTGATCCGATTCCCAAAATTCTTTCACAAACGGGAAGCTACATTATCACCGAGAAGCCACATTTAAAATCCGGGAACCGGGAACCGGGAAGTTACATTTAAAATGTTCCCGTTCGTAAACTTTCTTACCATAACGGGAGCGAAGCCGCCAGTGAAAGCTAGTCAATTAAACACCAACAAAGCAAAGACCCAATCAACCAACTTTAAAATGAGAACCGGAAATAAAGTGAAACTTTGTGCAAAAAGGGAGTGAAGCTTTGAAAACATAATCGAAACATGGCCTATAACAACATAACAGTAATTTTCATTGCGTTTCAGATCTTGTTCAGTTGGATGGCCGTGTTTTTTGCGGCGACGCGCCGATGTGGCGCCGGTCGCGTCCCCCTTCTACCTACCCTTGGTGGGTGGTGCAAGGGGTAAACTCAGCGGGGACGTAGATTTTTCTAATTGGAGACTTTTATTGAAGGTGTTTAAAATATGGTCTTTAAATATTTTTTTTGTTCGTATATTTTGCATGTTCATTCACTTTCCTTCGCTTAACTTTAAATATCACCAAAAAAAAAATAGTATCTTACGCAAAGGCATACTGATTTCCTTTTCTCCATATTAGAGCGTGGCAAAAAAGTAGGTGTTAGGAATCAGTTTTACTATAATCAATAAACATTACATTTAGTTACAAGTGGGGAAACTTTGTCATTGCAGCCGAGGCGGAATTCAGGCATTTCGGAGGCTGTGTTATGGAGCCGAAAACTGCAGTGACAAAACGTGAATCAAACGACGTGTTACAATTTCACTTTCGAAGAAATAAAAATAACATAACAAAAAGTAATTTTGTCATTAATCATTCCATCGGAGGTTGTATTTTGACGACGTTATTTTGAAGGTAAACACGCATTGATCTTAAATGAATAATTTCTGGGATATCAAACGCTAATGTATCTATTCGTATTTGTAGGTTACAATTTCACATATCAAAAATCGCCTTTCATTTTCCCTTGTACCACAACCTCTTACAGTACTCTTCGAGCGGCGCTCGCTCTGTGCCTCCCCGAATAAACACCCTGTTACCATGTAAATAGCGACTTTACCTACCCTGATGTACTTACTGAGGTTACTGCGACACATGCTAAGTATCTTACAATTTTTCAATACAGCACACACGTTTACCTGATAGACTTGAAGTTTTTATAAGAGTAAACGTTATATGAAAAGGTATTGTGTTTAATTTTGTTCGTATGTTGTACATCATAAATATTTATTACTACCTATGTATAATAATGATGATACGAGATTTTTTTATACTAAATATGCTTGCGTTCGTCTGATGTGTAGAAGAAACCGATTCACTCGAACTTTGCTGAGATCCAGATTATTATCACCGGTAATTAAAAAAAAATCTGCTGTTCCAAACATTTTGACCATGCAGTTTGAGCTGTTTTTTTTTTAAAAACCGACGAATTATTTCTCCTCTTATATTATTATCTTTTACCCAAGTTTAATAATTTTACATTTACTTATCCCTTTTAATAAAAATAAAAAAAAGATTTTACCGTCAACTCTGGTGTAACGCAAAAATGCCACAAGCACAGTTTTGATGCCTCTGGCATCTGATTAGCCTGTGCAAATGTAAGCAAAGAGGTCTGTCATCTAGCGCAACTGGCTCAAGGCTGCTAAAGGAGGTGGAAAAATATCTTCAAGGTTGCTGGCCTCTCTTAGTGACAAGTATTGAGTTATTTGCTATTTACTAGGGTACTAGGGTTAAGATCCATGTCCGACCATGTCATTTATCCGTAATTTACAAGTTAAATAAAAAAAACTCGGAAATAAAAAAGAAATGATTATCGAATAAAATAAAGAAGTAAAAGTAAAGTGTCCGGGCATTTCTGTAAATGTCCGGCTTTTTGTCAAGACTTTTCAAATTTTATAATGGTAACCCTGTTTGCGATCGACCTTAGTAGGGTTGCCGGTGTTGCCACTTCATTATTTATGCGGACAGTGTACCAAGTTACCGACAAATAAGTGCCACGTTTGCACAGAGGAATGTCGGGACAGATGCTTCAGCGAACATGGATTTGTTAAATCATTTACTTTTTTATTTATTTTACTGAATCGGGTTTTGAATATTTGGTCCGTGTTTAATAATTCTGGTGTTTTAAGTACCTACTGGAAAGACAGATGGTTGACTTTCAGTGAAAAGGTTGTTTAAAATTGTGTTTGTTTTGTGTGTATCATCCCATTGTTGGACGAAGGCCCCCCCTACTCTTCTTCATCCCCTACCCATAGCTGCCAAGGACCTACCTTTATTAACTGAGTACAGCTGCTCCCGCAATCATTGTTTGGGGCTTCCGCGATGTCGCTTGGCTTATTATTTAAGGTTATGTGTTTTTCAGATAGTCATATAATGGGTGTGTAAAATTATTTTTAACGAAGTGAACTTGTTCCTCCCCGACACTGCAAACATTTTTTTTTTGTTCTGGACTATACCTGGGAACCGTCTAGTTCCGGAAATATTGGGGGGTCAAAGTTCCAACTTTTGCACATGTTTTTGTTTAACTTCGAATAAGTACATCTTTTTAATGTTATAACTTTACTGTAACACCGCCACGACCCCGCTCTGTTCAATGCATCCATCAGCACAATGTTTTCAGTGAGTTACATTGAGTCCTACCGTAAAAAGTAACTTTTAACCTCAAAAAAAAATTCGTTTCCCAGCAATAATTTTTGCGTCTTGTTACTTAGTTTACAGAACGCTTGGTTGAGGCCTTTGTGAAGGGTTCGCTTGGGCTGCGGGACTATTCGAAAGAGATACCGCGGCCCTGGAACATAAAGGGCAAAAGAAGGAACATGGATGGTTTTTAGTCCGTAAAAGTCTGACACTCCCTTCCGCTCCGCCCAGAGCGGGACGAGTCATTTGATGATTTCCCATCCGAAAAAAAAAGTTATAACTATGTTTGTCACCTTAAGCACAATTAATTATCAATATTTATACTACCCTCAGGCCCTCAGGACACACGAGTAACCGCAGGTCCTTCCCTCAGGAAAACCTCTAAAACATTTTTTAATTACTTAAATAGAATATTGGAACTTCTCATTACTAAAGCATGTACTGAGACTGACCCCGGTCACAAAGGTACTTATATCCGGGTGAATAAGTAAATTAAAACCCGGGTATAATTAAATATGAGTACTGTGTCCTTCGCACGTTTTTTACAAATGATCGCATTGGGACGTACTTATATAACTCAAGTTAAAACAAAGGACTCTGCTGAAATACGGACGTGCCCGGAATATTTTTGAGAATTTTCTTCTTTGATGTGGAAAATGGAAGCCAAATCATCACGTTTTGTTGGTTTTTTTACGGTAAGGTTTTGTTATTTTATTATATCTGTGATAATACGTAATTCTTGTATACTTACGATGGAATTAAGACTGGAAAACTATACGAGAACCCAAGGACCAAGTTCCACATTATACAATACGTACTTTGGCACGCGTACAGGTACAGACCCCAAGTTTGTAATTATCACAAATTTCATCATCATCATCTTCCTGCCCTTGTCGCATTCTACTTGGGGTCGACGCAACACGTTTTCTTCTTCCATTCTCCCCTGTCAGACGTCACAGCATCATTCACTCCTTTCTCTATCATATCATTCCAATCAGTTTCAATCAATAAATTTCTAAGAGTTCGTGGTGAATAAAGCACATTTCAAATAAAAATAACTCCTATATTTCCGACGTATAAAAGCTATTTGCACGAAATTAAAATCTTTCAAACAACAACATTACAAAAGATTGTTTGATAAAGAACAAAGAAAATGAATTGGGTAATGTGCTGCGATGAAGGAAACCAAACAAATGTTAATTACTTTTAATTATAATCAAATTAGAGTACCGTACATAGATACCTACACATATTTTTATAGGTAGACAGTAGTGACTGTGGTGTAGGACACCTTTTATGTGACGACTAAGATAAAGAGCTTTTTTTTTGGGATGGGAAATCATCAAATGACTCCTCCCGCTCTGGGCGGAGCGGAAGGGAGTGTCAGACTTTTGCTGAAACCCATTCATGTTCCGTCTTTTGCCCTTTGTGTTCCAGGGCCGCGGTTTCTCTTTCGCAGCCCTGGCAGGCATCGGCGCTTGCACCCTTCCTGTTTGCTGACATCTCTTTGAGGCACGCGTGGAACACGAACGCGCCGTCGACACGGCCTGTCGTCATAAGACGGACGAACGCTCCCATTACTCACCGTCCAAAGGCCCTCGCCTACGGTGGCCGAGAGCCACCACGAGGCTAAAGAGCTGTTGCTGAGATGACGAGTAAGTGATGCTGCGACGATCCCAAATGAATTGGGATAAGGGCAGGAGAATGATGAGTGGGATAAACAGAAGAGATTATATCTATTGCTATTGATTTTTTTTTATCATCGCTGTAATATTTTCGACACAATGTATGATGTTACGAAATCAATGACTCGTACTTCATACTGCCATACCATTTTAATGCAATAGATAAGAATTTGAACAAAGTCAAAACCGTGAAAGAAAGCAAAGCTAAAAGTTCTAACTTTCGACAGTTCTAACTTCTAGCAATCAATTTCTTAAACTACAGAAATAACTTTTACTCAAGTACCTAGTCACTTTGCCTTGTTTGTAGACAGGTACGGGTATTAGTCAGCTCAGCTCAAGTCCAGCTTGACACGGTCTAAATCCATCCCATGACAGCTACAGTTTCTTCATACGTTTTCTTAAACGCCCATTGCACGATTGCAGATTTCCATAGGAAATCATCTGTCAAATTTGAGGATCGGCCAATTGCGTCTAGGAATACGATATGGTGGGCGATTTGAGCCGTTGTCATGACAACTGAGTCTGAGCTGAGCAATTCACTTAAGACGGGTCTTTGGGATAGGACTGGTAACTAGGACTAGTTCACGATGTTTTGATTTTGTATGAGGTCGTGGCGAAATAATAAAAGCCGAGCGAGGGTTGTTATGCTTGCCGAGGTCGGTTTGTTATTAGGTGACTAGCATTCTTTTTATAATAAGCTGAAATTTAGCTGCGAAGATCGACGCTAATTTACCTTTTATCACATATAAAATATGTATAATACATAGTAAAAAATCAAACAAGCTGGTCAAACGCAACAAAATCTACTCAGATCATGCTTATAATATCTCATTCAACACATAAAACTATTCATAAACCACAAAGATTCTCATGAAGTTAATATAATGAATTCCATGATCCTCGTAATGGCCATCTCCTTCGTATTATGATCGCGTCAACATGGCCGGCGCCGCCATATTATATTTCCTGACGTCACCCTTGATTAGTACGTACTAGGGTACTAGCAATATGCGAGAGATGTTTGTACGTAATAACTGACTTGAATGAAGGTTTTCTGTGGTAGAGCGTATTGACTGTAGTAATTTGCTACGCAGAAAATATCGTGAGGAAACTGGCATGTTCTAGCACCAAAAATTCGAAGACATGGGCTATCTAAAAACTGCACTGGACCCGCGTGGTGGATAATGCTCTACCCATTTACAGAGAGTAGACCTGTGCCGAAGAAGTGGGAATTTTAAGGCTGATAATGAAATATTCTTGGAAATTTAGTAGGATTAATATTTTTGACTTTCTTTACTATAGTGTGATGATGACGATAATGCCATCAAGCCGATTTCGGACACAGCGACTGCATTCGTTAGTAAAGTCACAGATAATATTATACGTAAAGTGTAGAAAAGAATGTGAAACCCCAGCTTCTGCCCGCTACTTCCCGCCGCTTCACCACGTGGACATCAATAATGCCATGAACCATACCCAATAGAACTGGGCAATAGCGTAACTGTGACGTCACGAAAAATAATATACTTGCACGCCGAAATTAATGGCAGAATAAGTTATCTTTAAGAACCTTCTGTAGGTACCTTATTTACGCAAGTAAACGATTTTGATTTTAGACCTGCATCTGCTTCGCAGTGCGCCACCTATCGGGTTCCAAACTACCCTATCTTTCAAACTGGAACCAACTATAAACAGTCATAAAATTTTATTGAAATCGGTTGGGTGGTTTCGCAGATTACAAACATAGTGACATGATTGTGAATTATTATTATATTAAGATTTCCTAACGTCACCAACCTCTGATTAGTGCCTACTAGGGTACTAGCAATACGAAGGAGATGTTTGTGCGTAATACCGAGGTTAACGAAGATTTTCTCTGATACGACAGACTGACTATGTTGACTATAGTTATATGTTTGGGATTTTAGTACGGTTGATAGATTTGAATTTCTTTAAGGATACAAAGAACGAAATAATGTACTGAAACATCTGTCCGTGCCAGTGTCTGCAGCCAATCCACAATCCGTCCGTACCAATTCAATAGTATTTCCGAAGATTTCCTCTAACAAACAAACAATTTGACCTCTTATCATCATCTGCCTAGCCTTTTCCCAACT
The DNA here is from genome assembly GCA_950022335.1 of Eurois occulta. Taxonomy (NCBI): domain Eukaryota; kingdom Metazoa; phylum Arthropoda; class Insecta; order Lepidoptera; family Noctuidae; genus Eurois; species Eurois occulta. The sequence goes on along the minus strand of OX465498.1, from coordinate 13,049,725 downwards.
CTGTTGGGGTCGGCTTCTAGTCTAACCGGATATAGCTGAATAGCAGTATTTTACAGGGAGCGACTGCCTATCTGACCTCCACAACCCAGTTAGTACTGGGTAGTACGATACCCCCTGGAAAGACTGGTTGTCAGACTTTTTGGGGCACTGATTACCTGTAACGACTGTCAAAGATCTAAAAATGATAGCCGGGACCAACGGCTTAACGTGCTTTCCGAGACACGGAGGAAACTCGATATGTAATGGGTGGTCAGCCATCCACGGACCAGCCTAGGTAAGCACGGCTTAACCTAAAGATCAACCCGAGCGGCTATTCTTATTTAGCCACGAGCCATTTGACCTCTTAATCGAATGAAATCGCGATGAAGGCTTAACAATCCAGTATCGAAGTTTAATTTTCGTAATAGCAGATATTGATTTATTATTAATCTATTCAAGTGCTAGTTAAATTTATAACGCAATCAAATACCTGCAAAAGTTATAGAACCAGACTAGCACAACTTTATACAGAAAATAACATTCTATTCAGATAGAACTAGAGGATATATTCCTGTGCATTTTAGCAGACTTACGAGGTGCAAAGCAAAAGGCTTACCTGTGCCAATCCCGCTTTTCAGGCTAATCGCTCTTTAGCGAGTTTTCTCATTGACATACTAGCGTTTGAAGCCAGAGGGCAGAATCCATGCAGTTGCAAGTAAATATTCGTGGCATTTACACATATTTGGTGTAACAGTAATTATGATTTATAAACGATGGTTTGCGGTAGCATAAGAGGATTAAAGCATACATGAATAGGTACAGTTTTTAGTATGTAAGCATGTCTACATTTATGAAGTACAAACTGTGTGCTTAGATAAATTTTTCTTAAGAAATGACGACCAATTCTTTCGATTTTTTTTCAAATTTGTCAAAAAATCCATATGTATAGATGTACTCTTAGTCTGTCAGTGAAATAACAGGTTTTTTTTTAAAAAAAAAAGAGTACGTAGCCACCATAATCAAATTTTGTTAGAAAAATTGGGCTGACCTTAGAAAAATTATTGGGATAAAGACAGGAGGGAGATTAGCTAAATACGCTCATATTTATTAAATGAAGTAAAGTTCATAACTCACAAAAGTATAAAACCTTGTCTTCTGCTTATTACGGTTGAATTGTAAAACCTTGATCAAGATCAAACTAATGGTTTTACTAACGAGCCTAAACACACAAAACATGTATTTATAATTCAAGTAATTTGTCACGAAGTTTACTTAACAACCCTGTGACGTCATAAAGTAATTAATCATAGCTAAGTGTAAGTAAGTAATTAATACATGAATTCATGAAACTTGATGCTAGAAAGATAATAATTATGAAGATAGAAGTAGTGTTTGTTAACTGTTAATTTGACTTAGAAAAAGTACGTTGAGTGTCAGTTTATGACGTTTTTTGTTCGCTGAACTGTCAACTATGATTATTGTTTATTAATTACAATTTCGGGTTCGGCATCGATATAATAACAACCCCTGCTACTTTTTTTAATATATTTCCATTGTACAGACACCACTTTTCTACAATTTTATTATATGTATAGATTATTTATGTTTTTAAAGTATGTGTGAAAAACATATACCTTTGTCCCTACGGACGAAAACCGACAGTCTTACTGAACTTCTAAGTTTCAAATTCATCATTCTTCTGCCCTTATAATTTACCAATTTATTTGAGGTCGGCGCAGCATGTCTTCTTCTTCCATATTACTCTACTCATCGTCATCACAACAGTCAGCTCCATAATACCCATATCATATCTTCACAGAGTCCATCCATCGTTTCTTTGATTGGATTAAGTTCAAATAATGTGATTAAGTAAATTATCTCCATCCATTCCGAGATAGCTGCTTTCTTACATTAATTTCGCGAATAAGTTAGTTTGCTTCGAATAATAAATCTTAAGATTCTTATACTTGTTTGTTTCCGTGTTTACTGCATAATTAACTCAGTGAAATGGATGGAATTAGTTCGTAATTTGAATAGCAAATGTAACGGACTTTTTTATTACAAAATGGGCCTGCTCTTGACCTCGATCACGTCTGATGAAAAGCGATGGATGAGGTCTATCATTGTACGAGCGTGCCCAGAAGATGCCTCTTCACTCTTGCTTTGAAGGCAGACGGACATAATAATTATATCTGTTGTTTTTTTGTTGAGTATGTTTCTTTTAGACAACCCCATTAATATTTCATCTTCACTCAAATTTTATTTAAAAATCCAGTAAGTAGGTACAAGAATTTGGTCCTTTTTTTTTTTTTTTGGGGGTGAGAAATCATCAAATGACTCCTCCCGCTCTGGGCGGAGCGGAAGGGAGTGTCAGACTCTTACTGACTAAAAAACACCCATGTTCCTTCATTGGCCCTTTATGTTCCAGGGCCGCGGTATCTCTTTCGAAAAGTCCCGCAGCCCTGGCAGGCACCGGCCCTTGCGGGCCCCTCCCGTTTGCTGACATCTCTTTGAGGCGCGCGTGGAACACGAACGCGCCGTCGACACGGCCTGCCCGTCGTCATACGACGGACGGACGGCGAGCTAGCCCATTACTCGCCGTCCACAGGCCCGCGCCTACGGTGGCCGAGAGCCATCACGGCGTGGCCCCCGACGCCCGGTGCTTCTCCCGCGGCGGCTGGGACGTGAGGAGGTTCTCTCCCTCTCACGTTCCGCCGCCTCCTTCGCTAGCATGACTGCTTCGCAGAAGGAGGCGACGGCTTCCCATTCCCTCTCGCCCCGGACCATGGCTTGAACCAGGGCCGGACGCGAGAGGTCGCCGCCGCCAATCGCCGCTACGAGGACACGGCCGCGGCGGTGCTCCGCCCAAGCAGAGCAGACCTCCACGGTGTGCTCCACCGTGTCCTCCGGTCGATCCTCGCAATAGTAGCACCCGGGCGTTTCCTCCCGCCCAAGAATTTGGTCCTCAAATTTGAAAATTTTCAGCTGTTCCATCCAAAAATGTACTTATTACCTTCGCGGTTAAAATGCATGGGACAGATTTTGTTTTAATAACCTGGTCCTAGAATCACGAACTGAATCCTATCACCGTGTGTTTGGCATAATAAAAAATTGTGTTTAAGAAATATTCCTTGCGTCCTAAAACATAGGTTTTTCTGGCGACTCCAGGGAGCTCCAAAACAGCATAAGTGTAGGATAAATTACCTTATTTCAAATGCTTCTAATAGGATTACCGTTAATTTTAACCTTGTACAAAGTAAATCCACTGCTCCCACCTACACATCACGGCCACTTGTTGCTACGCAACGCTCCGAGTGCACCACGCATGCGCACCACTCAACCTCGCTCAATCATAATGAGACCGGCTTGTTTTCTTTTCCAGCATAAGTGCCTTCTTTCCTTTTTGTCTTCTTTTCTTTACTGGCTGAAAAGAAAACACGTCTAACCTAGTACCAACATTCAGTCTTTGTGAAATTGTTGTTGATTTTTTACAGCTGTAGGTCATGATCTTTCGTGATAAAAAAGTACTTAGATACCTTAACTTTATGGTGTACTTACGGTGTTCTGTAATGGTCGTAACGGACCGTTTGTAATGGCTAGTAACTTGATGCTTAGATATCGTTGTCAATTGAGTAGGTAGAGAAAATAAAATTTAAGTATAGACTTCAGGTGACTTCCACCTACTCTTTACAATAAAATAATGTAGTTTTTAAAAAAAAAATACGTGTCTTGTACCTTGGTCCTTTGGACTGGTTTAAAATATTGCTCAAACGAGAATTTTTCATGAAAGTTACACTTAAACATTCTTCAACCGAAAAAAAAATCAGCTATTCCCTGTATGTTGATGTCTATGTGAACAGAAGTGTCGAGGACTGCTGTTTCTTTTTTCAAACAATGTTTGTTCCATTGTCAAAGTTGTTTGTAATGATGAGTACTATGGCTCCTTATAGGTGAAGTGTAAACAAATACTAAACTTGTATCTACATAAGAAAACGACATAGTACCTACCTACACAATATACAAAAAAAAACACATTCATATACAAGGTGTAACATGGCTCGGGTCATGAAACTGAACGACTTCTGTTCTAGCAGATCTGAAATTCTCTAAAATCGTATAGAAATTGACGCGATCAATAAATATTTCTGAGTCTCCATCACAAATCCCATTGCTAGGAAAATACTTACGCCTTATTGTATTGTTATAAACTTATACACAGTTAAAAACTTTTGTAGCTATCATCGTTTTCTTTGTAGTCGTGCCAACTGATGTTCCAAAATAAAAACTTTTTACTTTTTTATTAAAGCATCTCCTTAGTAACACCAAACACACTAGCTCTCACACAATACAACTGCTTCTCCGACAAGATCACATTGCGTCTGAGTGTCTCGAGTTGAGTGGAAACAAGCGGTTCTTGAGTGGATGATGATGAGCTGGCATTGTGGCGAGATTAGGTGCATTCATTAAGGGGATTATCTTGATTGTGGGGGCGTTAATTTCTGGGGTAAGTATGTGAAGTTGACTTTAATACTTAAGGAAAGTATACTTGGGTGTTTTGTGGTTAAATGTAAGATGTTTTTGAAGTAATGAAGTTGAAGTGTTTAAGGTAAACTTATTAAATAGAGATTGGGTTCATCTAGCCTTTTCCCAACAGCATAATTATATTCGGGTAGGCTTCCAATCTAACCAGATGCAGCTGAATACCTTTTTTTAACCTAAATTACTGGGTACAGAAACTCCTTGCTTCGACTAGTTGTAAGACTTTCGGGCTACTGCGTACCTAACGACTGTCAGTGATCTACCAATGACTGACGAGACCAACAGTTTAATGTATTTTCTTGGGCACGGAGTAAACTCGGTATGTAATGGGTGGTCACCCATCCACGGACCCATCTAGGCAAGCGCGGGTTAATCTGAAGATAAACCGAGCGGCTGTTATTATTTAGCTTCGAGCTCCTTTTTTTTTTTAGGATGGGAAATCATCAAATGACTCCTCCCGCTCTGGGCGGAGCGGAAGGGAGTGTCAGACTTTTACTGACTAAAAACCATCCATGTTCCTTCTTTTGCCCTTTATGTTCCAGGGCCGCGGTATCTCTTTCGAACAGTCCCGCAGCCCTGGCAGGCATCGGCCGCTGCGAGCTCCTGTGGTTATTATTCTGATTAAACCTTGATTTAAATCAATAAACGTTCTAACACTTAGTTATGATATTACGGTAATTACTTAGAAGCCATTTTTTGATCTATCCCTGTGGTCTTTATGACCTAGTTCTAGCTTTTATAGAATCGTGGGTTTGGATAGTTTGGATACACGCAAGGTCGCAGTATTAATATAATTTGGCAAATTCTTATTCATTATAGCTGATTTGATGGCATTCCTCATTTTATTAAGCACAGTCATTAAAATATGAAACATCCGTCTATCATAAAAATACGAAAATAAGTTTTCAGTGTGACTTTGGTACAGTTTAGACATTAGGGTGCAGATAATTTTCTTTAAAAATGCTTGCAGATATCAGCGCTGTAGTGTAGCTTAAGTCTTCCGTAGAAGGTTCAGAACATCTTTTTAATAATTATCTTAAATTCATTGATAGTTTTTTTTTTCTTTTATTAACCTTCTTTGGATGTTTTTAAATATTTTTAATTATCTTTGGATGTTGCTTATCCGAAATAAACGTTAATTTATTTTTTTATTCCATTTTAAATCATTAAGGAAGATTTATTAAAAATTCAACAACTAAAAAGGATAATTAGGGGATAAAAGTTATTATAGATTCCAATTTAAAAAATATATCGCGCGCTCGTTTATTTTGAACCACAAACAATATATTTTTAAAATTCCCGAAGAAAATAATGGCAAAGCCTAAGTACACATTCTATTTTTAACGGAAAGAAGATACTATTCTCCAAGTATTAATTTTTGTAAGCAAGGAAGCTGGAACAAATTGGAGGGACAAGATAAGCCTCGCTGATTTTAATAGCGTATATTTGAAACTTATTTTTATGGCAAAGCCAATTTGTTTTTATTTTATTACTGGCTTATAAAACGAACCAAATGTAGCAAAAAAAATTGCGGTCTATGAATTTTAACTGACATTTAAATTAGTTCTCGAGTTACAATTATTGTAGTAATGGACATACACAGAGAAATGTTGTATGGACTCGATTCCAAGAATATTGTGGCATTTGATTGCATAATGAACCGGAAAATTTTAACCTAAACCATTAAAGATTGAGACATAACATCTTGAAGATTTATATTATTCAAGGTGAACAAAACTTTTAGAAACTTCAGGTTACAGGTTCCGACAAACTGGTACTGACAACACGGTGCCGGACACGGCGGACATGGACTCACTGAAGTATCCGCCGATCAGTGTCCGACCGCAACCGGTCCGCAATTCCTCCTTATATCAGCTTGACTGATCATTTAATGGATCATTCGTATAACAAACTGCGTCGTTGGTCTAGTCATCGCAAGCGCGACTGCTGGTCCTGGGTTGGATTCCCAGGTCGGTCAAACTGTTATTGGGTTTTTCCATCAGGAATTTCTCAGTAGCAGCCACGAAGTCTGGATAAGTACCCGGTTGACGGCAATAGGCTCGCCCCCTATTACATGGGACTTAAACATAACTGGCGAAATGTGGATGTACTATTAGGTATATCTCTGCCTAATCCTTCGAAGATTACAGGCGTGATATTATATTATCGTTTAACGAAGCAAAGAGCAAATATTACTTCCTACTTCCTACTAATATTATAAATGCGAAATCAATCCTCACATATATGAAAATAAATCCATCCATCCGTTTGTGAGGATGGATGGATGTTTGTTACTCTTTCATGCAAAAACTACTAAACGGATTTGGATGAGATTTAGCACACAGATAGTTTATAACCTGTATTAACACATTTTATCCCGGTAGTATGATCCCGTAGGACAATTATCGAACTCCAAGCGGGCGAAGCCGCGGGCATAAGCTAGTCTACAATAAAAGTCCTTGAAACCACAACATTTCATGATAAACGTTGTACAGGCTTCCTTAATTTACTAAAGCTGTTTCATAATAAGTCTGCTGTCGTCCGGGCAGTTAGTTACAAGCCAACATTACTCAGTGCCCGGTTGGCAACAGGCGTGATCTCGCTTTGAAATGAACTGCATTACTGCTTTTGTTTTTAAAAAGGAAAATTAAATACCGTGGAATGGACTGTGTTTCAGGGCCGGCAGTCTCGACATAGATACCGACACTTTCGCAAACTTTCGATCGCTTAATAATAACAGAAAAAAATCGGTTGCAATAACGTTGCTTGCGAGAAACGCATCTTGGATGTTGAGACTTGCATTTCTCGCAAGCATCGTTATGTACGTTGTTTTTTTTTGTTATTATTAAGCGATCGAAAGTTTGCGACATTCTCGGTATCTATGTCGAGACTGCCGGCCCAGGAGATTTATTTACATGTAAGGTGTGCCTTACATGTAAATAAATCTATCTGCCAAATCACATGCATCACACTTATGCTATAAAATGTACTAATCTTAATAAATAAATGTATGATAGACCGATCAGCGCGCCGCAACCAATAAAATATATCGACTTGGCATAAGAGGTTGTCGACATGTGGAATGTGAACTTTGCTATCATTGTGCCGATTGTCGTTACGGAAAATAGCCTTATGGTCAAGAGCCTCGACGAACATCTTTCGAGGCTCTCCTTTGGCGGTTGGATCAAGGGCCTGATTCAGAAGGCAGTACTCCACGCCCTATCCAAAGGTAGCTTATTTAGACCCTGTTCCCGATAATGGCGATTCACTATTTTTTAAATTTTAAGTGTTTTTTTTTTAATAGATTTTTTATAATATTTAAAAATGGATAAAATAAGATTAATGAATTAATAAAGGACTAGAACATGATAATTAAGTCGTATAGAGCGTTGATCACAATAAACGTATATTTATATGACAAGTGGCAGGAGAATGATAAATTAGGGTAAAATTTTAAGCAAAGAATCGAAAAAACTAGCAAAATAATAAAACGTCAATTCAGTCAGAAACTTTAGTGTCTATTTCCAAGAATGTACTATTAATAACAGTAAGCCTTAGAAATACCTACATGTACCGAAATCAAAAACTAATCTAGGTACACGAAAACACGAGAAAAACATTAATAGAAATCTATCTTTTCTTACTAATCTATTACCAATCGCGCATAAGCCTCAGTAACGACTAGTCGACCGAAAGTAAACCCGTAAGTCTTGTAACAGCCTTTTAAAAACAATCTCCATACATTTGGGTCCTAATTCAATAAAACAAAGGACTTTCGAATGACCCTGAATCCGTCCCCTAAGGCCCCCCAAACGAATCTTCAGGGGATCGGGTACTTTTTGTCCCCAAATGAGCCCTGCAAATCTGTCTTTGATTGGATATTGTACTTGCGTAAAACTGTGGTAAGCTTGTTAGATTTTTTTGGGATAATTGAAAAGGTGGTAGATCGGCATGGTATTTGAGTTGAAACTGTTGTGATTTTAAAGAGAGTAAAGAAAATTCTTTGTATTTGGAAGACCTTTTCACGATTAAGTTGGTAATCATTTGTTTAACTTTTTTTTAAAGACATGAATATCCCATTGCTAGGTAAAAGCTTATTAATTCACCATCTGCTTAGCCTTTTTCCAACTATGTTGGGGTCGGCTTCCAGTCTATCCGGATGCAGTTGAATACCAGCATTTTACATGAAGCCTATCTGACCTCCACAACCCAGTTAGTACTGGGTAATAGGATACCCCTTGGTAAGACTGGTAATTAGACTTTCGCACCACTGAATATTTGTAACGACTGTCAAAGATCTACAAATTAATGATAGTTGAGACCAACGGCTTAACGTGATTTCCGAGGCACGGAGGAAACTCGGTATGTCATCATCCACGGACCAACCTAGGCAAGCGCAGCTTTACCTAAAGATTGATCCGAGCGGCTGCTATTATGTAGCCACGAGCGAGCTCCTCTTAAAGTAAATCCTTATAATAAATTAATTATTCAGAGAAAATCTAAGTCCTTTTTTGGCACTTTTATTAGCATCTATTTTCAATTAAATGCATTAGGGATCAGACAGAACCATTCCCTAATGTAGACAAACATTGAACGATTCATAATTATGTTTTACCTTCAGCTCGTTTTTCTAGAAAGAATATAAAAAAACGTAGATTCTATTCCCACAGAGTTTTAATTCATTTCGACGTGGATGTGTGAATGAAAATACGTAAAATAAAACATTGAGCCGAGTTTACACGGTAAACGCGCTGCAAAGGCTCCGTATAAGTATGAACCATGCTTGTAACTTGGGAGGTTCAACACATAAACATACGATAGTTTTGTTTTCATATGGTAAGGTAAAGTACCTACTTCGTACATTCTTTTTTTTGCTAGCTAGTTGGATATCTTTTCAATTTTTAGTTCTAGGCCATGCCGGATTTTTCACGCCATTTTACTTTACAGTTTTGACAACAGCGGTGCTAAATTTAATTACACATAGTAGTACTGTGTGAGATTACAAGGAATGAAAAGCATGTTACTAAGAGTGATCACTTAAAAAGAGTGAGAGATATCACTGGACCACCACAGAAGAGGATCTCTTTTGATTCAGAATAACGTTTAATTTATTCGACTTACTACCAAAGCAGAACCCTAAAAACGAATACCATCTCTTTTAGAGTGAGTCGGATCCAATTTATAATTCCAGTGAAAACTCGACTAGTTTCAATACTTTCAGCGACATTTGTTTGTTTTCTTTTGAAAAATAAACAAGTAAGATTGAACGTAGGTAGTTAAATCTTTGTTTGTTTTTCTCTGAAACTTATATGAAAGAGACCTAGTACTAGTCTCCAGTTCTTGAACACAATCACCGAAGTATTGTTTTGTTTGTTCTTCTGTAATTGTAGTCTGACCTTTGTGGAAAACTTGGTTGGTAAGCAGGTTTCTCAGCGTACTTGTAAAAAATAAGTGAAAATAACTTTCGACCGTTTGAAAATTGTCTGTTCTGTTTGTAGTTCGTCAAAAGCTTTTATATGGATAAGATGAGCAGGGTGTAAAGTTCTCCATCCCCCATATAAAAGAGAGGATCCTCCGACCAGACGGGTGTAGTCTGGTGGGCTATTGTCCAGCAGTTGCGGTCGGGTTTTTCTGCATAGTCTTAAGTCGCGAATTTATAGCGCGATTAATATTAAGATGTTAGTTCTTCATTTTTGTCATAGATGGCGGTAGAACTTTTCATATCATATTGCCATAGTACTTTTGGTAGCTCCGCTACACTTTCATGTTCAAAAAAATTAACTGCAGTTTCACAGCTAGACTTTCCAAGGGATATCGAAGTATACAGTACTTGGGAATTAGAAAGTATAAAAGCAGTCGTTCTATATAAAACAAAGATATTTCGCTCCATTCGGTAAGGCTGGAAGCCTAAATGGGAAAGGCAGAGGATGATTTATTTGACTTTCAGGAATAAAATATAATATACTTAGATTATGAAAACATTATAAACGACTCCATTAAAATTATAATAAATTGGCTAAATAGTAACAACTTACAAATAAACATACAAAAAACAAAGATAATGCATTTTTACCAAAGACTTCGTATCAATGACTTAAATATTGATTATAATAATCAAAGTGTAGACAGAGTAGATGTGACAAAATTTCTAGGAATTTTAATTGACAGTCAACTGACATGGAAGGCACAGGCAGAAGCAATCTGTAAAAAACTCAGCGCATCTGCATACGCACTTTATAATCTTAAAAAAAAAGTTAATATCAAAACAGTATTACTAGCATATCACAGTCTTGTCGTTTCCATTTTAAGGTTTGGTATTATATATTGGGGCAACTGTACCGAAAGAGAGAGTATTTTTAAAGCCCAAAAACGCTGCTTACGAGCTATATTTGGTTTAAAAGTTACTGACAGCTGTGTTCCAATTTTCAAGAGTCGTAATTTATTGACATTTCCGTGTCTTTACATTTTAGAAATTGCCCTTTTTGTTAAATGTAATAGACATCTATTTTTAAATTTATCAGAAAGCAGATACCGAGATGTAACTTTGCGATCTCAATACCGAAACTTGTTACGCACGGGTGGATATAGGACTGCTTTGTTGAGGAAAAGTGTCTTTGGTATGGCACCGGCTATTTTTAATCACATTCCTAATTCCATAAAAGAGGAACCAGTAACAACTTTCAAAAAGAAACTAACTGAACTTTTATTAAATAAATGTTATTACTCTGTATCCGATTTTTTAGCTGATATATTTTAGCTGTGTTAATGTTTGATGATGAACTGCATCAATGTTTGCATGCCAAAATGGTAGAATGTACAAGGATTCTTTGATATTGTAACCACCTTATTGTAATACCTACATTCCGAGCAAATAAATGACTATTCTATTCTATTCTATTCTATTCTATTCTATTCTAACATAGTGTATGTACAAGTAGAAGAAACAAATAAAGTGCACCATTTTATTTTGCCACGTTTTTTTTTACGTTACAATGTTTAAGTGAAACAGCAATTATTTAAATGTAAGGAAATTTAAATAATTGCTGTATTACTTACTTAAAGAACGTTCAAGTTGCATACGAAGCGATGTAAGTGATTTTCTCTATACTTTTGTAACTTTTCGAGCACAATTTTAGAGAAAGCTATGCTTAGACTTTTCTTCTCGGTTCAGTGGAATTACTAACGAGCATATAATTTCTTTGAAGTTCGAAACTTCTTCCCGTGTGTTGACTGTTGGAGTTGGAGGTTGGAGTTTTGTGGCTCAAATTCAAATTCAAACAATATAATTACGTTTACATATTAAAATAAACGTGTACGTGTGTGCTTGTATATTTCAATATACAGTGGTGTATGGTTAACCTAGTCATAGGCCGACTTGGTTCAGTTTGGAGGAGATCGTGGCTAAATGATAACAGCCGCTCGGTCGATCTTTAGATTAAGCCGTGCTTGCCTAGGTTGGTCCGTAGATGGGTGACCATCCATTACATACCGAGTTTCTTCCGCGCCTTGGAAAGCACGTTAAGCCGTTGGTCCCGACTGTCATTGTAGGTCTTTGACAGTCGTTACAGGTAGTCAGTGGCCCGAAAGTCGGACAACCAGACTTACCAAGGGGTATCGTTTCGTATCCATTACCTAGTACTGGGTTGTGGAGGTCAGATAGGCCGTCGTTTCGTGTAAAATACTGGTATTCAGCTGCATCAGGTTAGACTGGAAGCCGACCCCAACATTGTTGGGATAAGGCTAGGCAGATGATGAGTCAGACTTTCTACAAAAAGAGCCGATGCTCAGCTTAATTTGCATAAAAGATTTCTGATTCGATTTTATTGAGTTAACAACTTTGGTGAATGGAACAAAGTGAGTCTGACATTGCATTCGTTAGATCGTATCTTAAAACACAAGACGCTACATACTATAATTATGTCCATCAGTATGAAACTGAGCCTCCATCATTTTGCATGGCATGATTATAAAGGTAAGAAGGACTTCTCGTTTGCATCTTTTGAGTTCTGATTATTTTCTACATTTAATTTTGCTTCTATCTTGTAAGTTGGCATTTTATGCAGTCGGGTTATTTTATGTTTACATCACACACGCGGTTGGCTAACATTACTTTTTAGGGTTCCGTACCCAAAGGGTAAAACGGGACCCTATTACTAAGACTCCGCTGTCTGTCTGTCTGTCTGTCTGTCTGTCTGTCTGCCTCCAGGCTGTACCTCATAAACCGTGATAGCTAGAAAGCTTACATTTTCACAAATGATGTATTACTATTGCCGATATAACAACAAATACTAAAAATTAAAAAAAAGGGGGGCTCCCATACAACAGATATGATTTTTTTGCCGTTTCTATAGATAATGGTACGGAACCCTTCGTGCGCGAGTCCGACTCGCACTTGGCCGGTTTTTTAATATTCCGGTTCGCTACTACACAATAGTATGTATTGCTCCGTCCTTGTCCTTTTCGAATTCTCACGCCATTAATAATCAAAATCAAAGAACTTTAGTTTTTGCACGACTTCTAATCAAACTTTGACTAATCGCAATTTTCAGTAATTGAGTAGATACAGCCACACTTTCAAAGATTGTCTATCTATTGAAAGCGTGTTCTATTTATTGGCTCTTTAGCGGTTCAATTTATTGCTAAATACCATGTCTGGCTATGAAATACAAGGCCGTGAACTTAGTTGTTCTAACAGTCTGCGGTTTTGTGTTTATTATACGTCTAACTAGGAGCTAGTAATAACAGCTGTTCGGGTCGATCGTTCGGTTAAGCCGTGCCTACCTACGTTGGTCCGTGGATAGGTGACCACCCATTACATACCAAGTTTCCTCTGTGCGTCGGAAAACACGATAAGCGATTTTCGGGGCACCGACTACCTGTAACGACTGTCCAAGATCTATAAATGACAGCCGGGACCAACGGTTTCATTGAGACATAGCTCGACAAAAACAATCGAGCTACATCCCCCCAAAATGTCCTTGTTACCCAAACACAAAACAAATTAGCCTCATTAATCGACACAGCATGTTTACGGCAACATTGCCCATCTTCGTCGGCTTCCAGAAGTGTAAATAGGGCCATTACTCACGATGTAAGCAGGATCACGTAATTTATGCGTCCATAGCCGAATACAGTTATTTGTCTACATTACTAATCGGCGCCGGTATGTTTACGTCCTTATTGTTGATTAGTTTCGTGCGAAGATATGAAAATTCTGATGGGTACCCAACGTTTGCTCGAGGGTTTATGTGAGGATTTTGAATTTTTGGACACTTTAAATGGAGCCCCTTTGTATCTTAGTTAAAAGACAAACTGATCCTGAGATACGCAGATCAAACTGAGGAGAAACATCAGTTTCCTCAACAACCCTGCAGTGCATGTAATTAAGCAAATGCTACTAGTTTGGACAAGATGTCTTACGTAGACCTAAGTTAACCGTTTGGCGGTTAGATAAATCTTGCAGCATAATTTGATCGCGTTTAAACTAATATATGTGGTGTGCAGGTACAAACAACTCATTTCCAAGACCTAAATTACCCATTAAAATCTCCACACCAACGTAAAATGTAAAATAACATAATAATTCTGCCCTCCAAAAGCTAGCATTAATCCACAGCATAATGTATCTAGCGCCAAAACCTGCTTCCAGAGGGTAGAACGGAAGACGGCCGAGCACCGAGTTCCGGCGCCGTACCGCCAATTAGACCCGCAGGCGGATTGTACCGCCGCGCGCAACCGGTTTGCACCGCCTCGTACCGGAGTAATCTGGATTTAGCCAGATTTTTACTAGTGTGAGCAGGGTTTTTTTGGTACTGTTGTTACTAGTTTGGTAGATGGGGTACTTTCTTTCTTTAGATATTTCATTTCGGTTAATTGAATTATTTTAAATCTACGTACTACTCTTAATTTTTTTGATGCAAACGATAGATAAACTATCGTTTGCATCCGGAAAAACTATAGATAAGTATTGGTGCTCCAGAGCAAAAATTTTATGCATTCAAGTTCTTTTTTCAAAACTCAAAGCACCGCTAACCTATTTCAAACGCCGAGGTTACAAAGCGTTCATTTGTAAAATTTTAGGCGAGTGTACACCGTACATACCCATCGGGTATGAAACAGGGCGTACTGAACTGAATGCACGACTAATGCAAGCCGTTTGACACACGGATAGGCCCTCGTCCGGAACCAATTTGGCAAACTGAGGCTTCTAGGGTTTAAATTCGGATGTCCTAGGTGAGTGACTGATATGTAAGTTCAAATATGGTGTACTAGTAGGTACTTTTATAGGTTCCTATATTATATCTTAAGACTCAAACAAAACTTTCAAAATTAGGGAAACCTTAGACAAATGGTAATTTCTTTCAAACATTTCGCATTTCTACAATGAGTTACGACAGCATTGTCATAAAGATAGCAGATAAAGAAAGATAGCATCCAAGCTACTGTAGCTTGTCTCCGTTTTTCTTGTGTAGTAAGCAACGACTATTGTCTTATTGTATACTTGAGTACTAATGCTGTAACATGATACTATTGTAAAACTAATCATTTTAAAAGAGTAACCATGGAGTTTCTTGCCGGTTCTTCTCCATAGGAAACGACCAACCCGAACCGTGCACCTTTTTGTCGACGTTTCATAAGTGCCCATGTAGGCCTATGTGAAATAAAAATATTTTGATTTTGATTTTGATTTTTGATCTTGGATTTTCTTCTAATCATGGAGTTTCTTGCCGGTTCTTCTCCATAGCAACCGATCAACCCGAACCGTGCACCTTTTCTCGACGTTATACTAGTGCCCTTATAGGCCTATGTGAAATAAAATATCTAAGTTCATCGTATACATATTAAAGTTTACGAACATCGTTATCTCCAGACGTGATGTTTGTTGTCAATCAGTGGGGTAACATGAATACACTCACTTTTAACGAGATTGCGAGATCGATAACTCAAATTTCAAGGATAATTATGATTCAATACGAAATCTTCCATCAATTGGCCATAATCAATTTAATTTGCAAATAATTTCCGGAATAATGCGATACAATCCAAGTCTATTAGATTACGTTTGCAAGTGTCGGACTGCAACATGTCGTTACTAAGCTTAAAGGACTGCGCATATTACAGGCTCTAATCAAAGTAATCCAGTGATATGTGAGCTTTATATTGTGTTCCTCACAGTGGAATTTTCGACATGGCCGTAAGTGTAGCCTACTACGCGTGTCGATTAGCCCTCACGTGTTACAGCACTAACTGGGTTGTGGAGGTCAGAGAGGCAGTTGCTCCATGTAAAATACTGGTATTCATACATACGGTTAGACTGGAAGCCGACTCCAACACAGTTGGGAAAAGGCTAGGCAGATGATGACTCCGAAATAATGTAAAGTTGTAAACGCCAAAAGTGGAGAATGGACATTGTAAAAATGGCCTATGCATCAACACGTATGAAACCTTTACAATAATTACTAGTTCTTTTTATAATTTACATTACAATTATTACAATAGAACGGACACTTCATAATTTCAAAAACATTTTAAAAACTAATTCACTTCCTTCTGTCTTATTCCCCGGTACGGGTGCCATGCCATTATTTTTTTTAATTGAGTTGAGGTTTTTAGTTACAAACAGAATAAAACGATTGAAAGCGCTATGTAAAAAGAGCATAGAAAAGAGCAACATCGACACTGAAAGTCGATAAATTGACAGATGTCATTTGAAGTTTAATAGTAATGATAGAATGACAGTCTCGTAAGTTTGTCACTCGTAATTATTACGGTTCTATTGGCCTAATTATAACCTCAAATACCGAAAATGTTTTGGATTTTTTTACAATTCTCAAAAGTGTCCGTGATTTTAATTTAGATTAAATCGTATTAACGCATTATTTAGAACATAAATAGTAAATTCACGTCTCTGTTGGTTCTTAGGCGAACGATGTGTGGACTCCGAACAATGCCCTTTAGAAGAAACCAACACTCAGCATTGGGTGGCCAAAGGTTGAAGAAGAAGTAGAAGAAGAATAGTGTAGCTTTCCAGTACTGTACTCGTAAGTCGTATGAGTACTTTCAGAGGTTAACCCTCTTCATAATATTATAGTAGGTACAGATGAAAGAAGCTTTGCTTATCACGATGTCGTAATAGATTTCTTGATACAGCACATTAAATGTGGACTATGGTACCACAGAAAACAACATTGAATCTGCTTGTCTACTTTCTCTAAGAAGGGATTTTGATGTTTTAAGATAGTTACTGATGGATTTATACTAAAACATAAAAATACGCGTCAGATAATATGTTACATCTTACTATTGTATCATAATTATTGCGAAAATATGTGATATGGATGGACGGATGTTGGTTACTCTTTCACGCTAAAACTTCTGAACGGATTTGGATAAAATTTAGCACACAGATAGTTTATAATCTGGATTAACACTTAGCATACTTTTTATCTCGGTAGTATGATACCGTGGACCAATTACCGTACTCCGCGGAGGCGAAGCCGCGGGCATAAATAAGCCTCAATAATATTAAAGGCTTTGAGACATCGTTTCGACCCTGAAACGAACATTATACGGATCAACGTTAAAGTAACATGTTTTTATAATAGCCAGCCTTTGTGAAACTCGTTACTGTAATATATAACGTCACAAAAAGGTCTCGGCTACCAATTTCCATTACACCGTTTGCTTAACCTTGACGTTGATCCCGTTTTGTTACAAAACCCCTCACAGGGTATTGTTTCAATCCTTACACACCCAATAATGGAGACTGTACTATTTTACAAGGTTTAAGGGCTCGTGGCTAAATAAAAACAACTAATTGTTACATTACCCCAGAAAATGTATTAGTGAATAAGTCGTTGCGAGTGCCATAATTAAATGAATAAATAAACAGCTGAAGGCTAAACAACGTTTGCTGAGGTCAGTCCGTGGATGGGTGACCATCCGTTATACTATACTGAGTTCCTAATATGGCTCAGAAAGCACGTAAAACCGTTAGTCCCGAGGCCCTAACACGTGCGCACGATGTGAACCTAACGTAAATACCTCCGTCAATTTTGACGTGAATCGAAAATACAATTATTCTATAGTTAAGTTTAGTTAAATTGTTTGCAACAAGCACAATGATGCTGCCATTCATAGATATGAATAAATTATTAAAATTATTGTAATATTATATTTGAAACGAGTACTTTTAATTCTAAAATCGACGTAATTACATACATTACGCTTACAACGCGCGTGTTTGGACCTCCGGCTGCTGTAGATCTTACTAGTAGGTAGTCAGAATACCAAAATTGTGACAACCAGCTCGAACGGTGAACTAACTTACCAAAATTGTATTTCTTGTTGTGCTTGTTAGTGAAATACTCATTCTATTAACAGCCCATATGTGGCTAGAAAAGCAAACACTAACTAAGAGCTCACAAGAGAAACTTTAGGGTTAATAGTCCGCTAACCTTGACCTTGGGACGGTTAAATTGTTGGAAACACTTTGTACTAGATACATTTAACAAAGTTGGTGGTAGACCACTTTCCATTCTGTGTCTTTAGGAATAAGGTTGGAAAATGGTCAACCGCGAATATTGTCGGTTGTTCGTCCCTGAGAAAAAGGGGTTGTTTATTTTTTTTGACAGAGAAGAAGAATCGTCGTGGAAAATGATGATAGAGTTCAATTTGGACATCATAAAAGCTAGCAGATCAGGGAGATCGAGTGTCTTTCAAGAATAAGACACAGAATGTGATAGTGGAGTTTATAAATACAAACGATTGTTTCGTGTATTGGGAAGCGTATCTTACGAGGCATGAGGAAAGTGGAAATTATATATTTCCTACTTTCCCGTCATTCTTTTCTGATTAATTTCGTTGCGGGAACCAAGATAGTTAAATGGTTTCTCTGGGACTTCGTCGAGCTTCATTGTCGCTTTTCTGGTGGTCACCACTGTTGATTCCGACTTTCAGGAGTTACAGTGGTTTAGGAATAGTCTGGCGGGCTTGTCCCAATTTAAAAAAAAAAGCGTATCTTAGATCGGAGGAATTTTTTCAGGTATCTTCTTCCAAAAACGCTAAATAACTTTCAGTGGCCATCCTCCTAGTTTTTTTAGATTAAAAAAAACTGTAAGAGAGCTGTGTTGTATGTGTAACAATTTCAGGGTACAATAAAGTGTACTTATGTTAATAACAAGTGTGCCTACGACGTGTATCTAACATAACATGAACATATTCTTATGTATGACGATATTTCGATTATCTAACAATTACAAGAACCAAAAGGTCATAATGGTTACTTAAAAGTTGCACTACGGCATTTTTATTGATATTAAGAAGAGCTTAAAAATGACCTACGTGTATAGCTTAAAAGTGACTAGGTATGTATTAACGTCTTTGGTCCATATTCACAATATGTATCGGAAGGTGATTTCGCATCCAAAGATGTGTGAAATATACGGCTGATTTTATTTTCGCGATTACGAGGTTGGTCCGATGGTGAAAGTTTTTCAGGATGATAATCTTTAAATAAAATAATATTACATCACGCCTGTAGCTGTAATCCCGAAGGGTTAGGCAGAGGTGTACCTAATAGTACACTCACATTTCAGCAGTTATGTTTTAAATCCCATGTCATAGAGGCGAGCCTATTGCCATCAACCGAGCACGAATCCGAACTCCGGAGGCTGCTTCTAAAAAATCCTGATGGAAAAAGTCAATAACAATTTACCCGACCCGGGAATCGAACACAGGACCTCATGCTCAGCAGTCGCGCTTCCGAGCACTAGACCAACGAGGCAGTCATGTATCTACAATCTAATAACCTGCACTATCAGATCCGCTGCAGCTCCACTTCCTTTTACAAGGATGAAGTATATGTATGTCTTGCTATAGAGATATAGAGCAAAAAAGTTGTCTCCTATTTACAGCTCTATTCCTATGCATCATGGTAGCTATTCGTGAGAACTTGATCCAGTAACTATGTTAGCTACACTAGATCTTGTTTGTGCTGCTCTTTGTCTAAGACCTTCCACTCTCAGACTGCCGGAAACTTGATCCGAACTTTACTTTGGAGTTTAGTTACTAACTGATGGATTGACTTGACTGTGATTTTATTTTAGTGTTTAATTTAGTAATACTATAGTGTAATTGAAATCACCTCTTTTCAACATTACGAACTTAACGTCGCCTGTAGTTGCCAAAGTTATGCAGATATGTACCTTTAGTACAAGTGATAGCAAGGGGCGAGTCTATTGATGTAAACCGGAAAGAAAAACCTGACTCCGGTCTGCTACCGAAAAATGACTCATGGGTAATCCCAATAACACTTTGCCTGACCTTGAAATTAAAACTAGGACCTCATGATCAGCAGTAGTGCTTCTGTCCAATGAACCAACGAAGCCGGCTACAAAATGGGCTTCACATTAAAAAAATACTAGGATAATGGAACAGAATTTTGAGAGAGTTTCCCATCACTAAAAAAATTATCTGTGTCAAATGAAAATCACTGCAATAGCTCACCACAAACAAATTTATTCCACCACAATACTTAGTAGTTGTATTGAATTGTGGCCGAGCAACCAAACATTAATCCCAATGAACTATTTTCGTTTGTCATTTAGCCGTTTCGTAAAATCATCGGAGCAATTGTATTATTTTATTGAAACCATTCCAAAGTGACTGCAATTAACAAGAATAACAGACAACGAGCGATTCTTCTGAAAATTAACGTAGGAGAATTACTCAGAGCAGCAAAAGTTTGAGTTGGTATTCAAAAACTAATTGTGTCTTTTCGGCTAGCTAAGCTGAATATTCAGCCAATAAGAAGAGCATAAACTGTTAACATCACTTAAGGGCACCGCAGACGATCGATTTTTTTGTGATTGTGTCCACAGCGCATGAATTCTAATTCAAATTATTTATTTGTGAAACATAGGTAAAACACAACAAGATCTCATTCGAATATCAGGATCGCTATGTTTAACCTAATAGGCTTACAAATTTTGGATACTTACCTATATTACTAATTTTATATACGTATCAATATTATGCATCGTGTTATTCAAATTAAATTATATACTATTAATACCATTTTAATTTAGCATAAATAAATCGGTCATTTGACTCACACAGAGACATACCCAATTATTATTTATTTAAATTGTGATGAAGTCTGTGAAGTCTGCATTCTTTTGTGATTTTACTTTCTCTACTCAGATTCCCACATTTAACCAGTTTTTATTAAAGTCTCTTATTTGAAAATGCGAATCCCAAACACTTTGCCAGTCCTCAGAATGATCGTTACCTTTATCATGTTTTACGGGCAAACAAGTGCGTCTCTAATACCTAAAATTGTCCGTCATTTCAGGGTCGATGTGCAATTTTCACACGGTGTGCAAAATTCCACAGATTGTAAGTTGCTGCAGACTCGATCGCACAGAAAGTCGGTCGTCTGCATCGTCCCTTATCTGAGGGGGAAAAGTAAATCCCATGACGCGTGTTGCTTCAAGGACGTGATCTTCCTTCCTCCCTTCTATCCCCTCTTCCCGTTATTTCCCCCTTTATTTTCTCAGCTACCGCACTACTACTGTTTCCGTTATCCTTTGGGTTAGTAGGACGGACAAATAGTGTCGCCTAAGCGTTATTGTGTCTTGTAGGTTTTTCTTTTTGTATGAAAATTGTGCTAGCCCAGTGTTTAAGGTTGTAATAAGCTCGCTGTAATAAGGTTCGTATTTGTTCGAGGGCTATACAAAAACAAAAGAATGAATTTTGTTTCCATTTTATTTTAGTAATCCCAAATATTGGTAAAATATAATGCCCGTTCATAATCTAGTTGTTTATGTCTTTAATTTAGCGGGCCACAGATAAACAAAAATAAATGGACCAAGGAGTTCTAACGCAGCTATCAAAACTATGCCACAATTTGCATAACTGTCAGACTGGCATAATAAAACTTTATGGGATTTCGACATTCGATGCCGGAAATAAAAAAAGTAGGTTGCATATTGACAGCCAATAGAAACAGAAACGTTGCCAGGTAAATAACTGGCGAAAAGCCATGAAACCCAGAATTGGTGTAGTATCTTGATTTACTATTAGAGCTGTTTATTTTGATTTTAGGGTGAGACAACAGATTTATTGAGGGAAAATATACGTGAAATTGCTTTATTTTTTCTTAGAAATAATGTGTGAAAAGTGGTAGCGGTATCGTGCAAATGATGATGGCCCAATTAGAGATGAAGGTTTACTATACCTAATTTACTTGTTTTCCTTACTGCAATTTATTAGTGAGTATTTTTGTGAGCGCCATTTAACAGATTTAATTGCCAATTCAATATAAACTTGGATGTGATTGTTTTTCTCCATAAAAGAGCGAACATAAAAATTTATAACCGTTTTATTGTTTCCACTTTCCACAAAAATATGAACCAAAATTCCTACATTACAGGGCGATCAACAAGAGGATCCTGCATAAAAATCACATATTGGTACACAATAAAGTTAGCCCTACGCGCAAAATCAAAAGCAACGTAAAACAAAAGAGTTGTCAATAAGCCGAGGTATTTAAATTGACGTTTGATGGCGTCACTGCGTATGTCACTCGCGACATCCTGCCATAGACACGAACGGGATTATTTCGGTTACATTCGTCATTGCTCGCGGCGCGCAAATCTGCATTGACAGCTCTCATTCGCGCGGGAAAATTGACAGCCATTTTGTTTTATTGCTTTCAACTTTCGTTTGATGTATGTTAGCACAGAATCGGTTTACGGAAATGGTGATAGTTTTATTATGTAATGAAATTGAAGAGGTTTTGATGAAATTTCAAATTGTTTGATGACTGTACGTAATTGGGGGAAACAAATAGTAATGAAATGATTTATTTTATCCGGCGAAAAAGATTTTGTAGTCTTTCTTTTTTGCGAGCCGAGCTCGTAGCTCATAAAAAATGACTGTGAATTCGTCACGCTAGTCGCACTCACAAGATTTTCCCTATATCGCATTATAATAATTTCATCAACCCATATAGCTTAAAGCTTTCAGACATAAATAAAAACCGTGGCAAACAAAAATGCCAAACACAAGAAAAATAGTACAGCAATCTAGAAACCGAAGTAACTTCTGAAACCCGAGCCCCGATTCCTTCTAGCCCGTCACGTAATGGAGTTATCTATACACGTCAACACTACATACAAGAGAAACGGGACACCCACAAAATGGACTCGCCCTAACAAACGACCTATCTACTTTATTAGATTTCGGTCGCCCAACCCCGACACTGTCATCGACGAGTACATAACAATGATTGATAATCTATCAACCTATATGCCATAGAGTATGAATTCCCACACTAAAATTATCGGGTGAGAGATCAATGTATCTGCATGATAGACTAGAACAAAAATATTGTTAAAAGTATTTTATTGTTATCCATTTTTCTGGTTCAAAGAACTCGGAAAATAAATACATTTGTGTGGTACATTCCAGTTACCTATAAATGTGTATGAAAAGTGATCGTAAATGTTTTTTCCCTCACAGGGTTCAGCTTGACTGAATACGAGCTTTCCATTGCCTACAAACACAATATAAAAACATTTCTCTTCGTCGCCTCTGTTAGCTCGTGAATGTCAAACAACAGAAGGCCCCTATTTGTTTACGTTGAGAAAATCAATGGAAATCAGCGATGTATGAAGCAAATAGACTTTGGGGCGTTTGTTTGGCATTCAGCAAATATTATTAATCCATTCTTCTCGTGGTCTCGTGTGAACAATTAAAACTGTTTACCGTTTTTATCGTTTCCTAGCACTTAGGCCGCGACTTCGTCCGAAAAAATTGTGATAGCACGGCTAACTTGCATGATATAAATGTAATTTATAGCCTAAGTTACTTTCTGATAATTTAGCTTTCTATTGGTGAAAAAATGGTTGCAATTGTTATTGAGCCTATTCGGTACAAACAAGTAAAAAAACTTTCCTCTTTATAATATTAGTGTACGTATGACTAGAGGCTTATAATTTGTTACCATAATAACTTCCAAAACGATAATTCTCATCAATTAGACTAATATTTTAAGAGATTTTACAACCCTTTGCCATCAATTTTCCGAAATTACCATTCTGCTAATCACAAGCAAAATCAGTACTTAAATAAAACGACATATAACACAATTCAGTCCAATCGGATAAGTCCAAAATTCATATCTGCGTTCAATAACGGACTATTGGCTTGAAACATCGCACCGGACCTCTGGAGGTCCGTTTTATATCCTGTTCAAGTGGCCATTTCATTCAGGACCCCTCAAAATTATGTATAACTTAATAACAAGGCCTATAAATGGGACCCTTTGTGAGCTACGACCTGTGTAGAGGGTTATTAAGGGATTGCCGGAATATATAATATCGTATGAAGGAGGTTTTCTGCAGTTCATTGGGTTTTGTAGTTTCTTTACCGTTATTTGATTTGGTAGTTGGGTTTTCTCGGTGCGGTTTCCCTTAGTTTTCGATCATAAGTGTCAAGATTTTCTATATATATGCCAATGGGTTGTTGGTGAGTGAAAAAGTGGTTAGTTTACCGAGAAAGAGTAAAAGCAAGCATGTAAAATGTTCTCTAGATTTTATAACGTTTTTGAAACCTTTTTTTGTGTTTTTAAATCATCATCTTCCTGCCCTTGTCCCATGTTACTTGGGGTCGGCGCAACACGTTTTTTTTTCTTCCGTTCTCCTCTGTCAACCGTCACGCTATCATTTACTTCTCTATCTTTCACATATCATTCCTCACACAATCCATTCATCGTTTCTTTGGTCTTCCTTTCCTCTCCATCCATCAGCGTTTATATTTATCACTCTTTTAGTCACATTTTATGTTTTTAAATACCTAGTTAAAATTTGAAAACGTTTTCAATTAAGACTTTTTAATAATTTTAGTCGAAAATTAGGTACTATCCGTTCACTGACAGTTGACCACTTTTTGCCCTTATGCCCTTAGTAATGAGGTTGAAAAGTGATCGACCGTCAGTGAATGCGGTCGTAGTTACCTAAGCATTTTTTGAAGCTTTTAGCGTGTGTTGTATTTGACATGCATTTACTCATAATTTCCACATCACTAAATGTCTACTAGAATTTCTAAGACCCTGATTTATTATGAGCAAAAAGCTCAAGAACTAAACATGCTCACTACACACACAGCACGAATATAATTATAATTGTCAGAGTTCTGAAAATGTCGTAATCTTCAGTCATTTCAGAATTTAAGAGAACAATAATTCAAATATTATTTTAACAGAGCTGAGCTTTGCCGAGAAAAAAACTAATTTAGTTTTATAAGCTTTCCTTATAGATAGTAATTTATTATCACACTAAATTATAATTAAAATACCTACCTACTTATTAATAAGTATTTTTATTGGATGTTTTTTCAGTAACTCACAGATTTTTTGAATTCGTGAAATAAAATATTAAACCAATGTGGACTAAGATTCAGCTATACCTAATTAACACTAAAAACGTGATATTTACCATGTTTACTATTTGTCATGAGTTCTCAATATTTCGGCGCTGCTGCAAGCGCCATGATCATAAATAAACCGATCTTGGCGCTTGCAAATATCCCGTGTAAGTGATCATGTCAGTTTAAAAACCATTGTTAGGAATAGATGTGCATCGACGATGAGTCGTGATCGCGGCAGCACCTACAGTATTGTCAGTGTATTCGTAGATTGGTGGGATTCCCTGATGTTGCGGAGGTGGATGCGGCTCCTCGCCGAATTTTAATAGTATATATTCATCTGTGGGTGAGGAGCTCGTGTCTAAATAAGAACAGCCGCTCGGGTCGATCTTTAGGTTAAACCGTGCTTACCTAGGTTGGTCCGTGGATGGGTGACCACCCATTACATACCGAGTTTCCTCCGTGCCTCGGAAAGGACGTTAAGCAGTTGGTCCCGACTGTCATTTGTATATCTTTGACAGTCGTTACAGGTAGTCAGTGGCCCGAAAGTCTGACAACCAGTCTTACCAAGGGGTATCGTATTACCTAGCACTAACTGGGTTGTGTAAAATACTGGTATTCAGCTGCATGTGTTTAGACTGGAAGCCGACTCCAACGTAGTTGGGAAAAGGCTAGGCAGATGATGATATTCATCTGTGGGTCTGAAATAAAAACTTTCTATTCTATTCTAAAAAATTAAGATGCAGCTAAGTATACATTTCCGAAGATATTCATAACATTCTCTTTTACACATTTATTTACCTCTACTCCAAATTAATGCTAACTAAGAGCACACTTCGACCTTTACACATAAAATGGCACTTTAACACATTTGATCCTTTTCTTCTATGATTTTATTAAACAGTAGAAGTTCGGATAGGGCCCGGACAACCATCATCTGCCTAGCCTTTTCCCAACTATCTTGGGGTCGACTTCCAGTCTGAACCGGATGCAGCTGAATATCAGTATTTTGCTTGGAGTGACTGCTTATCTGACCTCCACAACACAACCTTTTCTTTTTTTTTTCGGTGTGGAAATCATCAAATGACTCCTCCCGCTCTGGGCGGACCGGAAGGGAGTGTCAGACTTTTACTGACTAAAAACCATCCATGTTCCTTCTTTTGCCCTTTATGTTACAGGGCCGCGGTATCTCTTTTGAACAGTCCCGCAGCCCTGGCAGGACCACAACACAACCTGGAGTCTCGTTGACACCTATTGGATACGTAAATCTAAAAACGATAAATATTAATCCTACTAACTTTACCAGAAACGAAATAGTTAAAGAATACGCCACTGATCAATGCGAGAAACAGAACCATCTTTTTAAAAGAAAACGCGCTACCTCCTTTATTTTCTTTTTGGGGTGAAATGAAAAATGGTTCCGTACATTGGGAATAGGCGACACCGTTTTGGACCATTAATCCGTTGGTCTGGGGATCACTTATCCCTTTTACGGAAATAATATTATTGGTTGTCCGGGCTCTCGTGAGGAGCTCGTGGCTAAATAAGAACAGCCGCTCGGGTCGATCTTTTTTATTACTGGTATTCACAGTCGGGAAAAGGCTAGGCAGATGATGATGATAGTAACCTAAGTGTACCTACATATCGTCGACCTAATTTTAAGAAGGCCTAAGTCACAACTGTCCAGAATGAGGAAAAGACCTTTTGAATCCTTAAAGTAAACTGGAAAATAATGTTCTGAAGAAAATAATATTAAATTTACTTTAATTTCTAACGTTTTACTAGTTTTACGCCATGTTGGAATTGGTCTAAATTTGACTTTCGAGTTCATTGACCTATTTCTTGTGAATGAACCTATTACGGTACAATAGGCACCCACAATATACATACTATATTAAAACACTATAGTTACCAAGGAAGTGGAGGTTATCAAATTACAAAGTGCTACAATAAAGAAATAAAAAAACTGGCACTAACGGTTTGTCTAGAGTTTCCGAAAACAGTTGACCACTTTTGAATCTTATTACTCAGACCATAAGGGTGAAACGTGGCAGGCCGTCAGTGAACTCGGTAATACCTACCTACAATAACAACTAAATAAGAGAATGTATAACATAATCATAGGTATATTATTTCATTTTCATACCGAGATCCGCATAGCAACCAATCTTGAAACCAATAAAACTGTTTACATCAGTAATAAATAGCAAAAATATCCATATTTATTTCCATACAATTTTCCAGAGCGCTGGTTACCTAATGCGTATAACGTAATAGTATTTTATTTATAATAAACAAGATTATCTGCCATGAGTGGTTATGGCACAGAATAATTTTGGTACAGAAGCTTCAGTTTAAGTGTTCACACATCGGCAATGGCCAATGGCACTGGCACGCATTGATGTAATAAATGTCAAGCAACACAAGTTATATAGTTAAGCTCATGTCATTATTGTTATGTTATTGGATGGACCTCTTCAATGCTTTTCTATCACCTTGCTTTCGTATTGGCGCCCCTTCCAGATGCAAGTTTTTTTTTTAATACTATATTTTACATGTTGTAACAAGCGAAACTGAGTTATCATTTACAACTTTTAAGTTTCATTTGAAAAACCAATAAACAAGTTCGCGGTGACATATCAAGTAGAACGTCCGCATCTTTTAACATTTGCTACTACTGCTTCCTGCAAATTGTAATAAATGAGTCTTCTGACCTCTCTTATTCTGTGATACCTAACAATATTGTGTACATTTAGAAACGCAAATGAAATATAATAATATTTTGTTGATTCTGCGAAGTCAGTTTATTGTTTCACATTTCAACGGCGAGATGCCAGAGATAAGTGGGTAACATATTATTTGATGCAACAGAGAAAAAATATAGAATATTGTTGTTGGTAAAATACCAAGCAAGCATTGAATTCTTTATTTTGATTCGTATTGAAGTATTTTCGCTAATCTTTATTTGTTCTAGGTTTCGGTGGAAGTGTCAGGATAGCCCGCGAAATTCAAATTAAGTATCATAAGCTTTTTGTTGTTTGCCTTTGAATGACTTAAACACTTAAAGTGATCGGTGGAACACCACGGAAGGCTTAGAGGGTTGTATTAATAATTTTAATGATTGTAAACAAAAAAAACGTGAGTAATTTTGAATTTCGCGGGTTTTGTGGTGTAGTTTGTAAGTATATAACAATAAGAGTGTGTGTGTGTGTTTAGATGGTCATGAATGGATCAAATATAGCCAGTGTCTAACCAGCACTCGTGATGTTTCATTGTCCTTATATGGTGACCCTGCCATTCGAGCGGGGAATCAAATCATGTTCGAGTTTAGTTTGGACTGTGCTCTAACATATTTGACATTTAAACATGCCTCAACTTTAGCCAGCGCTCACAACATTAAAACATAGCTCATATACTATTCCGTAATTCGTCATTACGGAAATTGGAATTTTCAACATTCAATTACATACTCTTAATTTAAAATAGATAATAACTCTTAATGAAATAAATAAAACGCTAAACCATTTCAAATCCGTTCCATTTCATTTTCAAACTAAACGGTACAAAATATGATAAAGCATAGAGAACGTAGAGTGACGTCTCGCAACGGAATCAATTACATACAGCCAAGCTTAATTGGAGGCAGCCGCCCCGCCCGTGCCCCGAGCAAACAAGACGTGACCGCTACTAAACGTTATTTATGTCTAAATCTAGGTGGGTTTATGTACTCGTCGCTCTACAGGGAAGGTATGGGATTCCTGATAGAAAGGAATTTATCGTAGGGAGGATTTTGTTTTAGCTATTGAGTAATAATTACATAGCTTTGATTTTCGAACCGATTATATCGCTTTTGTAAAAAATACGCCTTTTCTGTATTTATAATCTTGTGTAAAAAATACAAAACTTGTTATAAATAATGCAGTAGTAAACAAATATATAACAACAAAGATAACTTCTTGAAGACAAACAAACAAACAAAATGAAAGAAAAGAAAGAATTCAAAATCTGGGACTGTTTGTCCCATGTTTAAAAAAAAGAAAAGAGAGGCGGCACTGTCAAATTAAGGTGGAAGTGCCAGGGTAGCCCGCGAAATTCAAATTTTGTTAGGCTTTTTGCACTTTGAAGGACAGTGTCACGTTGTGTGTTGATGAATGAATCGCGCTTGTAAAACGTACGTAGTTACAGAATTATAATCATCAATACAACCCTCTAAGTTTATGACTATTTCATGAAATAGTTATTAAATGGGTTAACCCCATATGTGGGGGGGGGGGGGCTACTCTGGCGCTTCCACCTTAACCTTTTCTTTTATTCGACACAAAAGTGTATAGTCCAGATCAAAAAGAAGCTGTCAATTTGTTTAAAAAAGCCACAGTAATTCTTATTAATATTTAAAAATCATGACACTTTGAATAATGCGCATGCACAGTTTTCAGGGATACTGCGATGAGGGTTTTTAGTTTGGTTATGCAGTTATTAGCTTACATATAGTCACGAGTTGAGTGTTTTACTGTAAATCTGCATCACATTTAAAAGGACTATTGGTAAAATTATCTTTTATAATATACAGGACATTGCCAAGCCCAGAGACAGAGTTTTTTTTTAATTGAAATAATGTATAATTTTAAAATTAATAGAATGTAACTGATGTTAATTGTAATTTAATGTAATTATAAATTGATTTTGCATACCGTTAAAACGGTGAGACATGTAGGTAGCACTATGCAATATTATGAACACCTTGTAAACATACCATGTTTCTGGCAAATAAATAAATTGAATTGAAAAAAAAGAAAGAAAAAACGACAGCTATTCTGTCGCCGGGAAAATGACAAAAAAAAAACAATAAAAATACAAAGCCTAATAAATATTTAAAAAATGCAACTGGACGGAACAATAAAAGTTGACAGCTTGGCTTGCACGTCGTGACTGTGATAAGCAGGTTACCACTCAGCATGTAGCTGTGGTAATATATGCTTAGGTGTCTATGTATTACCTGGATAGCAAACAATTTTCTATTACTAATCTCCTATCAATAATCACAAAATATTCACAGATATCTACAAATAAAAAACAACTATTTGTCTACGAACAATCCGACGATGAAACACGCTCCCAAACTGTAGAACAACGCGTATAGTTGCCATAGATTGTAAACAGACTCATACCGGCGTCATTTCTCTTGACCTAGAGCGGGCAACAGCCTTTTGAGTCTATTTTGGTACATCAATACTTGTACTGATGTGAAACATATGTTTGGGTGAACCGAATTGTTGGAAGATTTACGCAAATTGAAATGACAATGGTTGCGAGAAGAATTTAAATATGTATTATCATCTATATCTTCGTTTTATTTCTGACTAGCGACCCGCCCCGGCTTCGCACGGGTGCATGTATTATACATATAAACCTTCCTCTTTCTTCTTCTATTAAGAAAAACCGCATCAAAATCCGTTGCGTAATTTTAAAGATTTAAGCATACATAGGGATATAGGGACAGAGAAAGCGACTTTGTTGTATATGTAGTGATTATGAATTATATATATTTTCAAGCTTCTGTGAACAGCTTATTCTATAAACACGTGTGTTATAAATGGGAATCGTGTTTGTTGTCTGTCTGGTAAGTTGAATGAATTCTTGACTATCATGCATCTGCCTAGCCTTTGCCCAACGCGGTTGAGGTTGACTTACAATCTAACCGGATGCAGCTGAATACCAGTATTTTACATGGAGCGACTGCCTATCTGACCGCCTGCACAACCCAGTTAGTACTGGGTAATACAATACCCATCGATAAGACTGGTTGTCAGACTACAATACACAAAAAACTACAATTGACAGCCGGGACCAACGGATTAACGTGCTTTCAGAGGCATAAAGGAAATTCGGTATATATAGGCGATCAGCCATCCAAGGACCAACCCAGGCAAGCGCGGTTTAACCTTAATATCGATCCGAACGGCTGTTATTATTTAGCCACGAGCTCCTCTGGACTATCATTTGACGAATTTATTCTGGAAAGTTTATGTAAAAGAAATCGTCATTCTTTGTATGTCATAAAACCGTGTGATGAAGTAAGCGATGGTCGTTCCTTTTATAAAACGAATTAAGCTATATTAGCTACGCTATACGTCTTATCAAGCATTTCTATCCACCTACTGACTCGAATGCCTCGTTGGTCTAGTCGTCGCAAGCGCGACTGCTAAGCAAAAGGTCCTGGGTTCGATTCCAAAGTCGGGCAATAGACTCTCCCTCAAATACATGGGAATTAAACATAACTGGCGAGATGTGGGTTTACTATTAGGTACACCTCTGCTTAACTGTTCGGGGATTTTAGGTGTGATGGTATGTTATGTTCTATTCACCTAGGATAGACTCAGCTGTCCCTGCCTTCCATCTAAGTCCCTGAAGCATATTCAATAAGAGGTGACGTTTTGAAAATAATTGAATGATTAAAAAAAACACGTACATCCTTAATGTCTGCAATAAATCATGGTTGGCAGTCCTTGTTCGTAACAAGAATTCAATTTATCATCCACCGCAAGATATTAATCTTCGTTACCGCAATTACCGATCAAATCTGACGTTAAGTAGGCTAATCTTTGAAATTTTGATGATTATAACGCTTTGTGGATATTATTGCAAGTTTACGTGGAGAGTTGTTCAATAAATGAAATCATGGGTTGGATTAAGATGAAAAGGTACTAATACAAACAAGATGTTTCTAAAATAATCTTGTTTTGATTAAAAACCCCTAATAATTATATTATACTACTATGCTACCAAAAAGGTAATTTGTTTATGCTATTTTTTGAGTCAGCAAGGCAATATGTCAACGGGAATTTAAAAACAAAAACATCTTTATAGATGAATCAAGAACCACGATTTTCCCAAATTTTCTTGTAATGACACATTTTGTAGCAACAAATAAAAAAGTCTTACGATGTTAGTGGAATCATATGCATCACTTCGACATAGTTACACGTATGAATCTTTTGGCGATTCGTCTTAATCGGAACTAATGCCGCCATTTTGTTTTTTCAACACAATTTCCACATAATTTCATAATTAATGTTTATCTACAACGCGCCCCTCCAGCTGTCGAATAACATTCAAGCGTAATAATAAAAGTATGGAATACTATAACATATTATAAAATTATAAAGTAACACTTCAACAACACACTTCAGAGCACGCCGAGAACACAATTCAAAAATACATATTTTAAATTCCGAACCGAACGTTTAGTTTCTCCTTATCTTTATTGTTGTTACGCTGAGCTTCGAGCGAGGCGGATGTATCGCAGTGGAAAATTCGCTCCACATAAATGCTATTTATAAACGTACCTACATGTACATACGTATTCGAACGGCCATTGGGATGTTCTATGTACGTATCGTATCACTCGCATGGATGAGTCCATTTACATTTCAAAAGTTTTTTTATTTCTGTATTTGATTTCGTTTTGTTACGGTTTCTTGTCGAGATTATCTTTGTTCGGGTATCAGGTGGACACCACTGGCTGATACAAATAAATAAAAAACGGGTTGCACTTCAGGAGTACCGGCAGAAGTTAAAACTTGAATATTAACGTCGTGGATTTTTGATATTTTGAAATTTTGAAATGGTTAGGGAATTATTTTGCACGAATTGCTTTAATTATCAGTATAAAAGTACGATCATTGTTATATGTGGTAAAATACAATATTCATTTATTGCGCTATCGTACACAAACATGACAATTTATATTACACTTGTTGTAATTTAACACTTCAGAACTCCCTCCGTCTTACGAATTTTCGATCAGGTCACGTGTCCTGAAGCGAGTTTAAAATTTTTTACCCATCACAAAAAAGTGCACAACGCCGCTAAAGAAGTTTTCACATCAAAAAAATAAACAAGATTTTAGAATAAAATTTTAGAATTCAGGTCCATGTTCGCGGAAATCAGTGGACATTAATTGTATACAGTCCTTTTGAGCTATTATAGCAACAAACGAATAGCAACCTTATTTGAACGAATGTAAAGATTACCAATTGCGTAAAATAGTCGTGAATTGTGAACAAGCTAAAATAGAACTGGGCTGGTCACATCTGTCGCATGGCGGAGAAGCTATGGGCTAGAGTAACCACATAATGGGTCCCAAACAGCAGCAAACGTCAACGTGGCAGGGACAGAAGGAGATGGCGGGACGAATCGACCTTTCCACAAAGATTGGTGCATAACAGCACTGGATAGGGTTAAGTAGACGGAGGGAAGGCCGACCTTTGCCCTGCAGTGGGACATAAATAGTTGAATAATAATAAAAAAAACTGTGAAGGACTGTACTTTATAAAATCTCGGTTTTAGAATTCAGAATACTGGAGCATCTTTCAAGAAATAAGAACGTTTCAGTCCAACGTAGTTTCTTCAAAAACCCATTCATCATCATCATCATCCACAGCGACTTCACCCACTGCTGGGTACAGGCCTCTCTTGGCTTGTGCCAAGCTCCACGCTCCTGTGCCAGCCTCATCCAGGATATTCCCGCAATGGCAACAATGTCGTCTGCCCATCTCGCCGAAAAAAACCTTTACTCGCTGGCATTTTGGTGTACTTCGAAAGGTCAGGTCAATAGTACAGTATGACCACTTTAAGTGTGCAGTTTAAAGTGGCGCTACATGTCATGAAAAATGCATCGATATGTCAAACTTGGTAGATTTATTTTAGTTCTGCGTTTTCCCGCCTGCACAGATAAGTTGGCTGAAGTGTACTCGCAACCAGCTGGCTTGTATGACCAAATGAAGGATCGTGTCAACTGGCGTTCTGCAATTTCTACCTTGTGCCTACCCCGATAGGAACAAGCGTGAGTGGTTTTGTGTGTGAATGTATTTTGAAGTTCTATTAGAAAGTTTATGTCCAACATTGGGCGATTATTATTTATATAACAACACGCCTGTAAAGCCCGAAGTGTTAAGCAGAAGTGTACCTAAAATTACACCCATATTTCGCCAGTAGTTAGTCCCATGTAATAGGGGTGAGCCAGTTGCCATCAACCGGGCATAAATCCAGACTCCGTGGCTGCTACTGAGAAATTCCTGATGAAAAAATTCAAGAACAATTTGCCCGACCTGGGAATCGAAGCCAGGAGCTCATGCTCAGCAGTGGTGCTTGCGACTACTAGACTAACGTGGCAGATATTAAGAGCTGGAAAAATCCAAATTATTATAGTGTTATTACTTATAGATGTCGTCACAGGTACACAGTGGCCCGAAAGTTTGACAACCACTTTTATGAAGGGGTATCATTTTACCCGATACTAACTGGGTTGTGGAGTCCTCCATGTAAAATACTAACGGGTATTCAGCTGCAGCCAGTTAGACTGGAAGCCGACCCCAACATAGTAACTATGTTATGTATGTATGTTTCCCAACTCTTGGGAAAAGGCTAGGCAGATTATGTGTTATTAGATAAGCGATATAACAAAACTTTTAGTGCAATTTTATCACCTTTTAACTCACAATGTTTATGCCAAATATACTTTGGCATGACTGGTTATTTGGTACTTGTAATAAATAATGGGCATGTGGTTATGATTTTCCACTAAAAGTCACTTGAGAGTTAGTTGGGCAATAATAGTAGACAGATGCTTTTGTGGCTTCTTACGAAGTCAATATCCATATTTTTTGGGAAATCAGATAATATACCTAGATCCTTACTTACAAAATACAGGGTTAGTTTTCAATGACCAGCCAAATTCTAAGATATGATGCAGTACATCATTCTGAGCATGGCCATATAGAAAAGTTTCATCAAACTAAAAAAACAGCTGTTTCCTACAAAAGTGCAATACCTACACGGTCAAAATGTACGGAAAAGCTGATTTTTTATGACATTTTGATGAAACTTCTATATGGCCGGGCTCAGAATGATGTACTTGCATCATATCTTAGAATTTGGCTGGTCATTGAAAACTAACCCTGTTTATTGTTGTGTTGCAATAGGATCACAGAAATAAGAAATCTGTACGATAATACCGGTGAGGTCTGACTAAGTTCCGTACATACAGAACAGACAGCAGGTTTGAATCTAGTTTTAAGTAGTGCTTGACGATTGAAGCTCGCGTTTGACTATGGGAAGATATTCGGTCAAGCAGCGTAATCATGGCGAGAGCAATAATAAATCAAATAAGCAAGCTTCAGTGACGTTCCGTAATACCTGCATAAGAATCATTGACTCGTCAAAACGTAAACATTAAACAATTTT
This sequence comes from Eurois occulta, assembly GCA_950022335.1. Taxonomy (NCBI): domain Eukaryota; kingdom Metazoa; phylum Arthropoda; class Insecta; order Lepidoptera; family Noctuidae; genus Eurois; species Eurois occulta. The sequence continues at coordinate 13,014,532 of OX465498.1, read as the reverse complement.
AAATTTAACTATCAGTTTCAGTAAGTTATAATTCGACCCTTTTTTTTTTTTTTTTTGGGGGGTGAGAAATCATCAAATGACTCCTCCCGCTCTGGGCGGAGCGGAAGGGAGTGTCAGACTCTTACTGACTAAAAAACACCCATGTTCCTTCATTGGCCCTTTATGTTCCAGGGCCGCGGTATCTCTTTCGAACAGTCCCGCAGCCCTGGCAGGCACCGGCCCTTGCGGGCCCCTCCCGTTTGCTGACATATAATTCGACCCCTGCATTTATCATACCATCATTCCTTGTATTTCCCGAAAAGTTAGGCAGAGATGTATCTAGTCAGTACACCCACATTTAGCCAGTTATGTTAGTCCCATCTAGTCAGTACACCCACATTTAGCCAGTTATGTTAGTCCCATACAACAGGGGCGAGCCTATTGCCATCAAACGGGAACAAATCCAGACTCCGTGGCTTCTACTGACAAACTCTTAATGGAAAAACCCAATAACACTGCCCGACCCGGGAATCGAACCAAGGACCTCACGCTCAGCAGTGTCGCTTGCGACCAAACCAACGAGGCAAACTTTGCATTTATATATATCCTTTTGATTCCTAATATCAATGATTTTGTAGCTGACCTTGTGTGAAAATACATTAATATCGCAAAAATAACACTCAAGGTCGTATTCATTACCAATATACATAACTTTTCAAATAGGCGAAGCTTTTCTGAATTATTTATCATTTTTCCATCGTCTTGTTACCGAGAATTGTTATTGTAGCTCGTCGGGATTTCCGCGGTCGAAATAACTTGTAAATACTCTTGACTGTTTATTTTATCTTCATAGCATTTCCCACTATTATTATAAATGGTGATGTTTCTATGTCTACCCACACTAAACATAATTGGCGTAGAGGTTGAACGACTGGCTCCCGTACTAAATGTAGCGGGTTCCATTTCTTTTTTGTTAATATTAAATGGGCTTACTCTTGACTTCAATCTTGTCCCGAGTACGGACGATGTCGAAGATGGAACAAGCTAACCCAAAAGAAGCCTATTAAAGATAATTAAATTATTTACTAACTTCAAAACTATAATAGTAATAAATATGTACAAGTAGAAAAGGGTTACAGGGCGTCCAAAAATTCGTCCGCATCGCTGTCAACAGGAAAAGTGCCCAGAAGGCTGGCAGCATTACCACGTTGGATGGCAATGCTGATTCTTTGGCCAAAAAATAGGCCCGCGCTCTGGTCACGTGAAGAGTCGAATTAAATAGATTGGGGTTATATGAACTCGGGAACACCGAGGCAGTCATTAAAGTCCTCTTCTTGGCTGTGCACATAATAAAAGATGTAGCAAAGCGCTTCGTGCGAATGTGTTGAACATTGACAAGGTATGGGTGATAACCCGCAGTACGTCTGGCCTCCCGATGGAAGAAGGGAGATGGTGGAATGAGCTCGTGGAGCTCTTGGGCACGCTCACCGAAGTACACTGCCACGTCCAGGACTTTTGGTCGCAGAAGCTACAAGCAGGAAGACTTGGTCGTACAACCGGGACTCCGACAAGTCGTGGTATTACGAACCTTCAACGTATCGTACTATCGTCTAACGTATTAGGTTCTCTTTTCGATGATGTACCTATTGCAATCTGACGGGACGAGCCTATTGCCATCAACCGGGTCCATATTCAGGCTGCTACTGAAATAGGTACCTATTTGAAATTTTGTACATTATCGGATTTTTTCGTCTGCTTCCATGTTTGAATTTTTGTATGCGTGATCAGTTCTATATAGTTAGTTCTGTATAGTTAGTAGTTCTGTATAGTTGGTACCTAGTTGTTTAGTTCTATATGCACTATGAAAGAAAACGTCGAGTGCGAAAGTGTTTTTCTGAAAAAAATCGCTAGTTTTTTAGTAGGTAAGAAAATTAAATTATTAAAATTTGAAAAATTAAATTATTTGAAAATAAAAATTAAATTACTTAAAACAGATAACGCTTAGTTCGTCAGAAGAGATTTTGTCAAACATCGTGACAAACCACGAAGTCCACGTCCCTATACTTGTGCAAAAACCACAAACGCAAAAGAAACTTCTACCTGACCTTATGTTAAAATTCACACACTTTGAACGTTTTAATTTAAATTAATGAGTTCTTACTATCCCGTCAGGCTAATAAGCCTGCTAAAGCCATCTGACAGAAGGTTTGTGTAAAATATCTGACGTTCAACCGTGGAAGCGGCATAGCAGATGGCCCAAATGTTTGCTATTTGTAGGTAGTACAAAATATACCCTACATAATTTAAATAAAGTTTATTATATAATAACCAGAAATTAACACAAATATTTGTGTAAATTCGCCAACTGTAGTGCCGCCTAAAGACAGTAGTTATTACTCCACCAGACGTTTTCGGGACTGTAAACTTGCGCGATAATTTATAAAGATTAGGAATGGGCTTTATCGTTTCAAGTTTTCGTAGCTATAAATTTTCAGCTTGTTACCCTCTTTTAGTTTTCGCAAGATATACCGGACCGGATATAATTTGGGTGTGAAATTACACAAAAGTGTTCATGAATATTATTATGAAATCCTTTACAATCATGAAAATAGTAAATAAAATACTCTCTAGTATTCATATATCCGTACCGTGTTCGAAACACTTCTTCGTATTAATCGGGATTAATTTTTTTTTTGTGAATTGTGAAACGCACCCGATTCAAGCGAAATTACAAGAGCTACAAAAAAAAAAATTGAAATTCGAACACAATAAAACTAAAATAGGAACTGCAATTTATTTTATTCTGAAATCGAATACCTCCAATGTGCAGTTTATTATTTCGTTTAAATTTACGGCAGCTGTGAAAGGTAGTAAAACACTTTCGTAATAAATAAAAAATAGAACTTACCAAGCGATATGAGGCCACTGTTGAGCATGGGCAGCTTGATGCTGTTGGGAATGGACACCAGGCTGGTAGTGCCTGATGTTCTGAAGTCCTTCTTCTTCGGCTTCTTCTCCATGTCGTATCTAGTGGTGGACCGCGAGCGGTGTTTCCGCTGGCTGGTCGCAACTGACGTGCCACGCTGCCCCGTTCGCGACGACATCTTTGCTTTTGGCTCACCCCACGAATTTCCCGCCGATATATACTCAGTCGGATATGAACGGAAGCAGACGCAATTAATAACACACCGTCATTTTATAACTGGTACAAAATCACACACAAACACTGTTTTTTTGTTTAGTTATTGTAGTATAAAAATTTATGGTCGCTTTTTTTTGTTTTTGGGAACTGAAATAAACTTTGCGAAATAAACTAAAAAAGCGGAAATTTTATATTTTTATATCAAAACATTTAATATTTTAATACATTGCTACCCTAGAATTTTGACACATAGTTATTAAAATGGCAATGTTTTTGTAAGTGTTGCCAGTCGGAATATATCATAAGGGCCCTGTCATCGCGGTAGCGTGGTACGTTGAAGTTGAAAGTTGTCGCCTGAAACAAAGAAAAATAATGGTTAAATATGCACTTGGTTATATAAAAATTATGATACAAAAGTTGTGGAAACCGAGATTGGTAAATTATGGTTGGTAATTACTTGGCGATCATTTATGTAATAATTATAAAACAAATTGGTGCGGGAATTCGTGTTTTTATTGCGGAAAAAGCCATTACCTAAGTACTTTTCTACAAGACATAATGATTATACATTATACCTACTTATACCAAAAAACGTAGATAAAGATTTTAAACATAGCTTATACTTCAGAGATAGCTGACAGCTATATTTGAAGTAAAGGCTGTATGTATGTTTTTACTGAAAGCTATACATACTCTTGTCATAAAATGTCTCTATTAATTACAGTTTAGCGTTATTCAGATTGCAGCGATGTATAGAACATTAGCATCGATGGTAACATAACTATAAATGTTTTCTTTTCACTGTATGTAAAGAAGTTATGAATGGATTTATTTATTTGCCACATCCATTTAAGTACCTGAATTATCATAATCTAAGAACAAGCATCTACAAAATGCAAATACGTTCATTATCTATGTTCAATGACGCATTAAATAATACTCTGTACCTAGTGTACCTACTAGTTAACACATAGGTGCATACCTATAAACACTCATTCATTCATTTAATTTCGCGCCAAGTTGTGAACGAAAGCAAAACAGGAGTCATTGAAGGTTACATTCCGTGGAGTTCATAGACAATTCTTTATTTGAAATTATGTAATGTGCTTACGCTGAAAAGTTTAGCTACGTAGGTACGGTTAACCTCATCAGACCTCTAATATATGTATAGCATAATTATATAGTAACAGTTTTAAACTTACGACGACAAAACATTAACTGTAACGTAACGTAAAAACTATGTATAAATACATTGCTGCATATATAGCAGTATAGAGAAGATTATTGGCATTGCCAATGCCAACCTCGTTTGAGCGCTATCCGGATGCGATTTATGAAATTTTCCCATGAATTTAATCGACCGCCGTATTTGTTATGTGGGTATTAATGCTATTTACGGGCACTATAAACGTACCTATTTATATCACCAATGATGCAGTCTTACAGATATGCGGCAACGTAACTTGTACATTTAAATGTTATTTGGAATATATATTTTTATAATTTAAATGTTATTTGGAATGTTATTTACAAAGAAGTCGAGTTCGGTAGGGACTCGACTACTTTGTAAGTAACATTCCTCCACTCGGAAAAGTTGAGATTCTTGATAAATCGCGAGGAAAGCGGATTCCGAGTGGATGACAAAAGTTTTCGATTGCTGGTCACACTAAAAATAAAATCGATTCAAAGAAATCGCAACTGGCAGCCTTGAGCCTTGTTCGAATTTGGAATCGGTCACGTTGCATGAACGCGCTGCACGTTTATGAATGAAGCAAACATGGGTGACGGTTGAATTCCACGTTTGAAAGAAGAATCTGGAAAAATACCGCGTAATTTAGAAAACTTTTGCAAAATTACGTAACGTTATTTTGTAAACATTTTATGAACGAGTGTGTGTTTTTATTTTCTGTAAAGTCGTAGTCTACTTAGATGGACGGACCAAATTCGCTCATCGCTGGACTCAAAACTCCACGATGTGCTTCACAATGTCAAGGATGGCCACAGATGGCGTAACATTGTCAAGCAGAAGATTGCGTCACGTCTGGGGGAATCACGACCCTCAGTAATGAGCAACATGATGGGAGGAAGAGGTGCGTATTTACTATTGGTATTGGTACTTGTTGGTTGGTTTGGTGGGTATTTACCGTTTTTAACATCTCGTGGCTAAATAATAACACCCGCACGGGTCGATCTGCAAGTGCTTGCCAAGGTCGATCCGTGGATGGGTGACCATCATAACATATCGAGTTCCCTCGGTGCCTCGGGAAGCACTTTAAACCGGTGGTCTCTGGTGTCGTTTGTAGATCATTGATAGTCGTTACAAGTAGTCAAAAACCGGAAAGTCTGATAACCAGTCTTACCACAGAGTATCGTATTACTCAGTAACTGAGTTTTGGAGGTCTGAGAGGCAGTCGCCCCATGAAAAATACTGGTATTCAGCTGCATCCGGTCAGACTAGAAGCCGACCCCAACATAGTTGGAAAAAGGCTTGGTAGATGATGATCACTACATAGTATAAAACAAAGTCGCTTTCTCTGTCCCTATATGCCTATGTATGTATATCTTTAAAACTACGCAATGGATTTTGATGTAGTTTTTTTTTTTTTAATAGAGTGATTGAAGAGGAAGGTTTATATGTATAATACATGCACCCGTGCGAAGCCGGGGCGGATCGCTAGTATTTTTATAAAAATGAGTGTGTGTATTTATTATTGCTTCTCGTGTTATTAGTCGTATTACCGTTTTTAACATTTTTCCAAGCAGTTACTCAAAATATTTTCAGTTTAAAACGTCATAGGTAATTCTAGAAAAGTTGGCATGGATTTGTATGACGTACCTATTTCATTGAAGAATTTTAAAATGTAACTACTTAACTATTAATATTGTACGAGAAGACAAAATATCTTATTTTCATTTGTACAAACCAGTAATAATAGCCGTGTGAACTCATTTGGCGACAGTAGATTTAACTAGTATGTCCTAAAATTCGAAGAACCTGAGATAGTCTGAATCAAATAAAATTATTTTAATCGTGAACCTCTAACAAAAATGTATGACGAAAGGGAACTTTTCTTTTACTCGAGTACTAGTAGAATTTACTGAGTGTATTCTGATTTCGGGAATAATAAAATCGTGTTAATATAGCTAGTTCCATACATCGTTCTCACAAATGTATAACGTGATTTCAAAAGTAAACGTGTAGGTATGCAAAATGTTAGCTCAATCGTTAGGGGATAACTGTTATAAAATTCATTTGCATGATTTGGCCTAAACAAACATACAGGCAAGTTTAAAAAAAAACACTCATTTTAAAAGAAAACCGGTAACGAGTTCCAATTTCAAAACGTTTACGTGTGATGACGTAAGATGACATGCAACAACAACAGACTTTCAACGCCATTGCAACGCATTGGCACCATAGATACAAATAGGTACCTGCGTGTAGTGGCATGGTGCCCGCGCTAATTACTAAGCGATTATCTGTCTTGGAGTGGATAATGTGACTATTATTTTGAGTTTTAAGAATATTCTAAAATATTGAGCAAATACTGATGTTGATTGTATTCATTTTGAAGCTTTGGATCTAAAATTGTGGTTTGCGGAAATTATAACCTTTTTTTCTCTTTATTTAATATTAGGGACTTTTATACATAAATGTGTATGCCAATCCCTTCGGACTTTATAACCTTGAAATTATGAAATGAAAGGCGTTGTGGCGACGTTTTGGGGAGGTCTTGTTCAGCGCCATTTCGTCGCGTAGCGTCGTCCGAGTGATGTATATAATATCAGCCTAAATAATCATAACCCTGAAGATCATAACAGGATTATTGTAAATCAGTATACTATACTAATTCAGATTTTTGTGAAATCTAAATTTTTCTGAACCTCACTTTATACTGCGTTATCCAAAACTAAATGGTGAAAATCTATCGCGTTGATTTTAGGAATATCCTGAATAATTTCAACAAGTACACATAACAACAAACAATATTGCTCATCTCTCGCCAGAATACACACAATGACGTATATTTCAGTGTCGAGAGCGCCATGTTTGTGTGGGCTGCGTATGCGCACCGCGCGGGTGTAACATTCCTACGCTCAACACTGCACGACATAAAATTTTAATTATTTTCCAATAACAACAGGAGATTATGAACTTTCGGTGACGTGAATAGACGCTAGCTGCATAGGCGGGAATAAAACACACTTTTATGTGTCTACGGTCATAAAATTTGGTCAAAATTAAATCTTTTACTAAACATTTTGGCTTCATGAATGTAAAAAAAAAATTGATTAGAATATACAAGACATTTTCTTTTTCAGTAACTTTAATAATGTCAAAATAAAGATACCTAAGACGATGCACTAAATCATTAAATAAATATTTACAAACTACAAAACTATAATAGAAATAAATATGTACAAGTATAAAAGGGTTACAGGGCGTCCAAAAATTCGTCCGCATCGCTGTCAACAGGAAAAGTGCCCAGAAGGCTGGCAGCATTACCACGTTGGATGGCAATGCTGATTCTTTGGCCAAAAAATAGGCCCGCCCTCTGGTCACGTGAAGAGTCGACCAACCGCTTGGCGATTTCCCGAAAAATAAATATTTTAAATCTAATTTTATACCAAGCAACGGGATTAATATGGTCTTTATCTATGTTGAAAACTAATAAAGTAGCACAATATGAAAATGGAAAACATAATTGACATTTCTTAGATATTTTCGCACTGAAACGCACTGCATTAAAAGTCTGTGTTACACTAATAGAAAAATGTTTCACTATCCACTTACTTTGCGTTTTCGAAAGAGTAAAAGAAAAAAGAATATGTGTTCCGTGAAATATTTCTATAACAGATGATGGTAATTTTAGGTTAAGATTTTCTCCTAATGTGAGACTTATTGCTATATACCTAGATATTTTCAGTTAATCTAAACTGACAACTAACTGTTTGACTGCCTCGCTGATCTAGTGGTCGTAAGCGCGACTGTTAAGTCCTCGGTTCCATTCCCGGGTCGGGCAGTGTTATTTGGTTTTTCCATCAGGAATTTCTTAGTAGTAACCACAGAGTCTGGATCTGTGCCCGGTTGATGGCAATGGGCTCGCCCCCTACTACATGATACTTTAACATAACTGGCGAAATGTGGGTGTACTATTTATTTATTTATTTATTTATTTATTTAAGGACAACCAACAAAGCATACACCAAAAATACATATTATAGTACTCATGTTATTTTTACATTGTATAGTGTAGCCTTAATTAAAGGCTGCCACGGCATGCATTGATCATAGGAGTAGGAAATGTAGTAACAAAACAGATTTTACTTATTTGGGTACATAAATACAATTAAATTGTTAAGTGTAACATAAATCCGATGTACAAAATACAAATGAAAAACTTATTAATTAATTAATACTAGATTGGTTAGATTAATTTAATCACTACTTGGTTCGACGTTGTGCCGCTCAATAAAAAAAAATAAAAATACAAACGTTATCTAAATCTTTATGTACTTATGTGAAAAAGGACGATAAACAAAAACCACAGTCTTTTTTTCATTTTTATGATGCCTTATGCAAGACAGACTTGACTTTATGTAAAGAGTAAGACATATCAATATCCACACTGGGTAGGCGTGACAGGCGACCAAATTGAACCTGCATTCTGTTAATGGTGGAAAAATGACCCAGATTGGTTTTAAAGCCCTTAGCGCGAAACAACCGATATCTAGACCTTCGAGCAAGTTTGTAAGGCACATTTATATTTATTTGACTCAGTAACCGCGGACAATCAATGTGATTGTTTATTGTTTTGTATAGGAACCAATGATCTAGGATCATACGGCGATTTTCCAGACTCGTAAGTTTGAAATGTTTCAAACGTGAGCTGTAGCTAGCTAAATTTCTGGCCATATTACAGTGATATGACACGTGCCAAAGAAATCTTTTCTGCACTGATTCTAAACGACGTTTATGTATTTCGTAGAATGGAGACCAAACTATGCTGCAATATTCTAAGCCTGATCTGACTATTGAGTTAAAGATTGCAATTTTAGTTGAGGCGCGCTTAAAATCTTTACAGTTACGCAGAATGAAACCCAACATCTTAAACCCTTTAGTAGCAATTTTATCAACGTGAGTATTAAACCGAAGCTTATTGTCAATATAAACGCCCAAGTCACGAATTATTTCTTTTTCGTAAATAACTTTGTCATTAATTTTATAATTACGAAAATACGGTCCCTTTTTCCTAGAAAAATGTACGTGATTACATTTGTCAGCATTAAGCAACATTTTATTGTCCAAACACCACTGGGAAAAACGGTCTAAGTCTTCTTGGAGTTTATATGGATCCTGATTGCACTCTATCCGTTTTATAATTTTTAAATCATCCGCGTATAAATATAACTTTGAGTGCACAAAACAAGACGCTACGTCGTTTATGAATATATTAAAAAACAACGGGCCTAGATGGGAGCCTTGGGGTACGCCTGAGGGTGTCAGAAACCGGTTTGACGAATAACCGTTAACTACAACCTTAGCTGTGCGTTTAACAAGGTAAGACTCACACCACTGCAATAAATTTCCACCAATTCCGATTGTGTGTAATTTGTTCACTAACATTTTGTGATCCACCTTGTCAAACGCCTTGCTAAAATCAGTGTAGATTACATCTACAGGCGATCCACGGTCAACGGCGTCAACTAAATCCGATATAAAGCACGCAAGATTGGTTGCAGTCGAACGGCCTTTTATGAAGCCGTGTTGTTCGGGCATCAGTGTTTGTTTGACATGCCACGAAAGCATAGGGTATACTAATGCTTCGAACACCTTGCCAAAAATAGACAAAATAGATACTGGTCTGTAGTTATTAGCGGCGGACTTGTCACCAGACTTAAAAATCGGTACTACCCGTGCTTCTTTCCAAGTCCTCGGAAAACAACCTGTGCCTAATGACTTATTATAAATCATAGAGAGAGGCTTCCCCAAAAAGTCACACTATTAGATTTACCTCTGCCTAACCCATCGGGGAATACAGGCTTGATTATGTAAAACACTAAAATGACCATTTAATAACTCTGCTGCCCTTATCTCAATTTTTTGAGTAGTAACGGCGCAGCAGGTCTTCTTCCATACTTCTCTATTACTCGTCATCTCATGTGTCACGTGCCTTTTCTAAACATTAAAATCTCATCACATATTTTAACGAGAATATCAATCAAAATAATTTGCATCATAAGCCGCAATTTACATTCCTGACTTTAAATTCAGAAAGCGGTCGAAAAAAAAAAAGAATTGAAAAAGTAAACGCGGAGGCGACAGAATTGCACTGTGCTGCCTATGATCTCTTGTGGGGGAGCTTACGTGCCCTGTTTGCGAATGAACGGATATTACATTTTGGGATATTTTACAGAATAATTTTAGTGAATGTTCTGGTACGTTTTGCTGTTAGAGTTGTAGATATTCTTTGTGCTGAAACACAGCAACGGTGCTTGGTGGTAGAAAAGGCAGACTTCTGATCTTCTGGTGGTAGACTTTTGAAGAACGTGTTGGTAACGTTTAGAACGGTCATGACATTTTCACAAACATCAAGTCGATGGCAGCAAAGTAGAAACGGACATCTACATTTTTTCGAAAATGCTTTTGTTACAAAAATGAGCTTACATTAATCCTATCTACAAGACTGTATTAATTTTTTTTCAAAATTCAAAATAATAAAGAAAATTTGACACGTAAATGAAGACATCTACACTGGATTTTTAAAAAACATCGCAGTAGAAACGGACATTTGAATTTGTCCGCCTTTACTTCGGAGCTTTGACAGATGAATGAAACGTCAACAAAGACATCAGTCACTTGTCACATTCTGGCGTGTTCTTATATCAGTCTTATTTTAATTTTATATCAGTCTGTTATTTACCTATTTGGTAATGGTGCTTTTGATAATAATAAAACATAATAATAAATAGCATTTTTATTTAAAAATATATATTTTACGTGGTTTGGTAACTAAATAAATGAATTTAACTGATAGATACCGATGGAGTTTAGTGGTAAATAACTCATTTATTGATAATAATAAAATGTTAAATATTAAAAAAAAGTAAATAAAGATATCTGTTTGCATGTTTGCAACGTATAAACGGATAACAGGCAGATGTCTTCTTCTACGTCAAAGTTTTTTCAGAGTAAAAAAAGACATCTACATTATTTAAGTAAAACAACGATATAGCGATAAAACCTATTACACAATTCATAAAGAAGGTTATTTTAAAGCATTATAGAAAATTTCAGGTTAATCGGTCCATAACTCTCAAAATAACCACTCTTTTAAACTAAATCTGCTCTCCTGTAAAGTTGCGATTTTGTAGATGTCCGTTTCTACTTTGCTGCCATCGAAGTGACACTTAACTTAATGCCTGAATGATAAATTTCAACTCTCAGCGCTGCACTGAGTGTTGATAATAATAAAAATAATTAATCCAAAAGTTACATAATTACAGAGAAAACGGACGAGTGGTCTAAAGTGTTGCTCAGATGAGAACTCGATGAAAGCTAAATGTAGACTTTATTACAGTTTTGCATTAACCAAAAATATGGTTTTAAGTTTCTGTTTGTTACGTTCAAAAAATTAAATAACATTTCATAACATCACGCATGTAATCTCCGAAAGGTTAAGCAGAGGTGTAAGTACCTTGTAGTACACCTAGTACCCACCCACATTTCACCCGTTATTTTGAAGTCTCATGTAACAGAGGCTGAGCCTATTGCCATCAACCGGGCACAAATACAGACTCCGTGTCTGTTACTGAGTAATTCTTGGCGGAAAAATCCAATAACACTTTGCCCGACCCGGGAATCGAACCCAGGACCTCATGCTCAGCAGTCGTGCTTGCTACCACTAGACCAACGAGGCAGATATTACGAGTTAGAAATATCAGTAGATAGTATAAATAGTCAGTTGATAATTAAATAACTTAATAACAATCTACTTTATGGTATAAGAGGTGATGCTTTAAAACTTATGACATCTTATCTACAGAACAGACGCATGTATGTTGAAATAAAAAACATTGATGAAAACAATCATGAAATAGCATATAAATCAAAGATGATATACCTGAGACGTGGGGTACCTCAAGGCTCAATTTTAGGTCCATTATTGTATCTTATCTTCACAATCGATTTATTAAATTTCATGAACACAGCTCAGCCTGACGCTTCGTGTGTTGTTTTTGCTGATGACACAAACGTAATAATTGGAGCGCGTGATTTAAAAGAATTGTCCACAAAAGTAAATAAATGTCTAGATAATCTTTCTGAATGGTTTACAGCTAATAATTTACTAATTAATACAAATAAAACAAATATAATGTTATTTAAGACTACATCTCGTAACACTGACACTATAGATGTGACATTGAAAGGAGACAAGATAGGATTAGTAAATCAGGTCAAATTCTTAGGTATAAATATTGATTCAAATCTAAACAGGAAACAGGAGCTTGCAGCTATGGATTCCTCTATATCCTCTGCATGTTATGCACTTAGGAGCCTCAGAGATGAAATAAATTTGAAGAAACTGAAAGTATGTTATCATGCTTTGGTTTTGAATCTAGGTTAAGGTACAGCATCATGTTTTGGGGTAATAGCTATAACTACAACTGCCAAAGAGCATTCATCCTTCAGAAGCGTGCAATTAGAACCATTGTCAAAATTTCACAGCGTGATTCATGCAAAGAATACTTCAAGAAATTAGGCATTCTTACAGTTCCAAGTTTATATATACTGGTTCTGTTAAGCAAGTTCGTTCATCAATATGAATCACAAAAAGAAAGAGAGCTGAGAGAGAGCACACGAAGGAAAGTTAAAAAGTTAATGGTGCCTAAATTTAACATAGCAAAGCATTGTTCACGTTACCAAGCAGTGGAATTATATAATAAGTTACCGACTGATTTAAAAACATTGGTTTATAACACAAACTTATTTAAGGCAAAACTGAAAGCCTTCCTGAAAAAAACTGAAAGATAATTTGTGTATGAATTATTTGATATGGTATTGACATTTATTTTATTTGACATTTGATTCAGTTGGCATTTATTTTAATTGACATTTGATTTAATTGACATTTAATTAGCTTTTGATTTTCATTTAATTGACATGGTTATGTTTGTGTGGTTGAATAATTATGTAAATGGTAATTCAATTGACATTTAATTAATATCTATTTGGCATTTAATTTTCATTTAATTAAATTTAGTTGACATTTAATAATTTACATCTAAGTGCCATTTAATTTACATTGAATTCTCATTAAGTTTACCTTACATGGGAATAGACATCATGGTTGTGTTTTGAGCTTTTTATGGTTGGACATATAAACAGTACCTACCTAACTTAATTTGACATTTCATTCTCCGTTGATTTACGTAAAATCACAGTCAGCAATATCAGACATGGTTGTTTTTGTGCTTTTTATGGTTTGCCATGTAAACGGTTTTTGGTTGATGACAGTTTTATTTTTGTTTGCTTTGTGTGTATTTGATTATTGATTCTGTTATGATTTGAAATGTTATTATCTTGTAAAATTCGAACACAATGTTAATTGTTTGATGAATGAATAAATAAAATAAAAATAAATAAAATGCACAATAAACGAAATTCACAAAACTCATTCGAGTTGTTAATCTTTTATCTTCAATAATTACCAAACTGACCCTGGCACATTATCCGCAATATATTTAACCTTGTCCACAGGAGTACAGAAGTGCCGTATATTGAAACCATTAATTAAATACGCTACAAGCCGTGAGGAAGCTGCTATAAATCTTGTGTCCTGGTAGGGACGCAGACCGCGGAAACTCACCGATGCTTTGCGAAGTCTTTTGATCGAAAACACTAAAAAAGATGTTCAATTTGTTAAAAAAAAACTGTTATTTGGAAGCCATAATATATTTATTTTTTAAACTAGCTTATGCCCGCGGCTTCGCTCGCGTGGAGTTTGAGAATTTCACTCAGGGCCGTGCTACCGCGATAAAAAGTACCCTATGTAATATTCCAGACTATATTCCCTTTCTAAGTGGATACCTTCTCTTAACAAAGAATACACCAGTCAAATTTCATGTCTTTAAGACCAACGGTTTCGGTCTATCAGTCAGTAAGAATTTTATATTGGGGATGATTTTGGAAAAACTGTGATACACGTTTCTCAAAATTTTAACTGAAGAGTAAGTACGGTAAGTAAGGTTTTCATGTCAATCGAGCTCGAGAGTAAAAATTTCACAGAAAATTCAAAACCCCCATTTCACACTCCTAGGGGTGGAATATCGAAAAACCCTTTCTTAGTGGATACCTACTCTTCACAAAGAGCACACCCTCCAAATTTCATGTCTCTAGGACCACCAGTTTTGTCTGTGCGGATATTCAATTGTATACGTATACACCGTGACTTTTTAGTCGTCTTACAACGGCAGCCCACTTCATGTAACCAATGACTACTAAACATTCACGAAAAAAAAAATCGTATTTATGTGATTTTAATAATTTAAAAATAAAAATATTATTCGGTATTATGACGCATGACGTTGTTGAAACACCCTGTTGCGAGCGATGATCTACTCGACTCGTATCCTCAGTGCTGGGTAGGTATGTTCTACCGTTTGACACAAACATTATTAACAGGATGTTTCATAATTCTGATGTAAGTATTATTTATTTTTCTTTGTACCTAATGTCATAATTATTAAAGGTTAAAAAAAATCGCGCCTATAGGTATTTTATGTCGGATACATTGAGTGTACCATCTTTGTAAGACGACTAAAAAGTCACAGTGTATAGATGAACTTTACTTAAATTCATTTAATTTCTTTCAGAGATACTCAAACACAAATATTAACAAAACACAAAATGATTCAAGCCATTGAATTAATTTAAAGACGTAAAAATAACAATTCACTTATTTTCACAAACCAATTACTAATTCTCCGAATGAATTTGTGGGTGTGTTATTCACTCTTTGACACAAAATTAAAGAAACCATTTAGGTTTTCACATGAACTGAATTTTAGCTTCAATATAAAAATACTCTTTCAGTATCTCTAAATTCAAAAACTAGACTTTACTTGTTCCTATTTTTGTACATTAACTCCACAACAGTTAAAAAAATACTGGCAGTAATAGAGAATTAAAGTAACTGTCAAAGGAGTATGCATACTAAACCACTTACTTTGTATTCCAAAATAAATCTAACCCCGGCGCCATTCGTCTATGTGAACTAGGTAGGAAAAACAAAAGAAAATCTTTTCAGCTCAACGCGCACTTTGCTGAATGAACGAATGAACGTGTAAACAGTTGAGTGACTCACGTTCGTTATTGAATGGTCCGGTTGAGTTCACTCAAGGGCGGCGGTTGTTGTCGAAATAAATCATGGCGGCTTTCGAATGACATGTGCCATGAATGAGTGAATCATACGCATTCTTAGCTGGGAATAGCCGGGATCCGGGATAATTTATAAAAATGTTTTGGTCATTCATCTTTTGGGGTGTGGTTAAAATAGGAAGTTTCCCAGCAAAAAGTAATTACTAATTTGTACAATTTCTTACAAATGTTACTACAGTTTCTGGTATTAGCGCAAAACACAAAATTATTTTTGCTTAAACAACATTCTAGTATGAAATTAAAACTGAAAAGATATTGATTTTATTTAAGCCGCAAAAAAATCTGATTTATACTCAATACCTAATTAATAAACCATTTCATTTAACAAAACAAAATCCCAGAAGAAAACACAGCATAAAAAAGAGAAAAACGAACAGTAAATTAATTAATTAATACCAAAAAAGAGAAAGATTATCTTCATCAACTCCATTATCTCCGTACATAATATATAATGAAAACACGACAGTGAGCTCATCCTAAAGGCCAGTCTTTGTGGGACTTTTCCTCTATAATTCTGACAATAACGTATAGTGGGTAGTGCTTCAATAGATCCGGGATACAAAGTGGGAGTCCCTTTTATCCAATTTCGTGGCATTGTATCTGAGGCCATAGGATAATCTTCTATGACAGTAACACGGACGCAACGTCTCTTAGACGTTAACATTCGTTGTGAACATTTTGCGTAGTTTACTGTATGAAATGTTCTGATGGATAATGATGTAGACGTTTTCGACGATTTTGAGATTGATTTTTATTCAAACTTATACTGTCACTAAGGGGATATCATCTCAAAAAAATCAAAAATAAAAATAAAATTATCAAGAAGCTCAAAATAATTAACAATCACGGAAGAAATCCCGTAAGTAAATGTATAAGCAGTGTTTTATTTTTAACCAATTTTATTAGTCGGGTCAAAGGAGAATGGGTGAAAAACGTACGTATGAGTTGTATGATCCCAGAACGCACCTTTCAATAGCAACTTGCGATATACCATGGGATAGAGCTTTTCAAGCAGAACATTTTATTACTTTCTATTATAAATTAGATTGCCTTGCAAGCGCAACTGCTGAGCATGAGGTCCTGGGTTCGATCCCCAGGTCGGGTAAAGTGTTATTAGGTATTAATTTTTCAGTAGCAGCCTCGGAGTCTGGATTTGTGCCTGGTTGATGGCAATAGGGGTATTGCATGGGACTCAAACATAACTGCCGAAATGTGTGCGTACTATTAGGTACACCTCTGCCTTACCTTTCGGGGATTACAGGCGTGATGTTGTGTTATGTTAGAAGAGTAAAACTTGGCGTATAATATGCCCGAATAGAACACAATAGCGGTTAAAGTACTTGTAAATATATTTTTTCTCAGCTGTGTTTTTTTTATTAAGAAAGTGGTCGGTTTGAGTCTCACGTAGTGGTGTATTACGTGAGACTTAAAACATAATTGGCGAAATGTGGGTGTACTACTAGGTACACCTCTGCCTAACACTTCAGGGATTACAGGCGTTATGTTATTATAACTTATAGCAAATACCAGTATTTTCGGAATTATGACGTTATAAAAGTCTTGTTGTTGTTGAGTTGTTAGTCTCAGTAATGTGCGAATCAGTGTGAAATGTAAATAAGTAGCAATAAGGTAAGCGATCCAATTAAAACCGTGACCATAATTACAAAAGTTATGGCAATTGAGAAAATTATATAAACACGTGTAACTTCTGACATTGAAATAAATTACCTAATTTATATTATAACGTCTAAACTCTGATTAAAACGAACCAAATTACTTATGATTTGGATTAATGTCGGATATGACGTTCAAATAAATGTTGACTCATCCATTTACAGATTTATTCGGACTTTTAATTTTCGGGATTTGATGAAGGTCAAAAAGTCGATAGGATTATGTCGCGTAATTTAAACATGGTACCGTTTGATTTAAAAATAACGAAAGGCGAGTAAAGGACAAAACGGATAAAAATGGGGAACAGATTCCTCCAGTCTTGTCATAAAACTAATATCAATGTCAGTACTCCATCGGCCAGGAATGATGTACCTACAATTAATTTCCCATTGACCATATTTTCATTATGATTCATTTTCCATTTCCTAGTTATATTTGTAGTCTAAAAATTAATTTTATGGAATGATGAGAAATGAGCACATAAGAGGTAGTCTGAAAGTGGCGCCATTGACTGAAACATTGTGTGGTAATCAGTAAACTTGGTATGGGCATGTGATGCGGAGGAATGAGGAAAATGTGAGGAAAGTTTTGAGCATTAATGTTGGATGGGAATAAGAGTAGAGGAAGACTAAAGAAACGATGGACGGACCGTGTGAAAGTTGATATGGCAAGAAATGTGGTGTCTGATGAGATGACAAGTAACAGAAGTATGGAAGAAGAAGACATGTTGCGCCGACCCCAAATAAATTGAGATAAGTTTAGAACAATCATGATTTTTAATCCTCTTATTCACCAGTTCAAAAGGATTTATTAAAAATCTCTCAAAAGGAAAACTTACGTGGAAAATAAATTCAAGACTGAATTTTATATGTGGACACAATCTTGTGTCTTCCATATTTCAGCGCAGACAAACGTCCTACGAAATAGAAGCCTGTGAACGTACCGCTTTACTACAATCCTCTTACAAATATTTATGCAAAGGTGTCTCAAAGGACGGGATGCTGCTAAGCTTCACAATGCTAGTCTTTGTTACCACAGATTTAGATAAAAACTTAAAACTACACGGCTGGTTAGACTTTTGTGTTTCTGTTTGCAACTACTGAGAACTTTAGAGATTATTCTGCGATTGTCACATTAAAAAGCAGCTATTCTTTCGAGTTACTTTCGTATTTATAATATTAGTCTAGTTGACTATGAGGAACTCGTAGCTTAATAACAGCAGCTTGGGTCGATCTTCAGTTTAAGCCACGCTTGCCTAGATCCGTGGAACGGTGACCACTCGACTACTTATCGAATTTCCTCCGTGCTTTGGAAAGCACGTTGAGCTGGTGGTCTCGGCTGTCAATTGTACATCTTTGACTGTGCTTACAGGTAGTCAGTGACCCGAAAGTTTCACAACCAGTGTCACCAAGAGGTATCGTATTACCCAGTACTAACTGGGTTGTGGAGGACAGATAGGCAGTCGCTCCATGTAAAATACTGGTATTCAGCTGCATACGGTTAGACTGGAAGCCGACCCCAACATAGTTGGGAAAATGCTAGACAGATATTAGCTTTAAGTGGGTATGGTTAAAAAACACTTCTAAAGAGAGAAAAAGTATTAAAATAATTAATTAATTCGTATCGCGATAACACGACCCTAATTAATTCCTTCTGAAACGATAAAACAAACTTTGAGAGCCTTTTTTACAACCTTATCAGTTTTTTCGAGGAGAGGCGAGTGGGCCATAATGCGAAGAGCCATTCATCACAAAAGGGGACCAGAGGGCGGGTCACAGGGCCGACGATGAGGCGACATGCGGTAGTGACGCCATCAAAATATACAGCGTTACAAAGATTTAGCGGTTTAAACATAGAGGGCCTTTTTTACTTTTAAACATAATTTCAGAGATCGTAGGTTGTCGGAGTAACTTTTTCTGTGCGTTTTGGGTCTTATAGATATACATAATAGTAAAATTTATAACACTTATTAACACTGAAAATGGGATATTTAGCATGTTTACTAATTGTATTGAGTTCCCGATATTTCGGCGCTGTTGCAAGCACCATGATCATGGATTAATCGTTTACCCGTGGGTCGTTCAGTTTATCCATAATCATGGTGCTTGCAACAGCGCCGAAATTTCGGAAACTCAAAACAAATAATAAACATGGTAAATACCTCGTTTTCAGTGTTATTGATAACACTCATTATTGCTAAAAAAAATATGTGATTGGAAATTAGTTCGATTAATCGTAACGAGGTGTGCCATCACTAAAATAATTTTATATTCTACGCTCAAAGTATTTTCTCATCTGTTTACACTGTCCTTGTCAATAATATTTTATCGCATATTGAATTTTCCTTTTAATCTAGGCCAAGGTCGGCCCCGTTTTCTTGTAGATGTTGTAATAAATCTGAGTATGTAAACAAAGACAAAACTACCTATATAAGGAAGAGCCTCATTTTGTATAAAAAATAAACTTCGTTCTGTCGGACTTGTTTGACAAAAAACTGTGGTACATCGGTAGTGACTCAAACATTGTACTGCTCCTACAAGTCAATAGAAACTATCTCAACTTATATTAGTAGAGAATATAGTATATTTTTTTTTAAATATTTGAACGTTTATTTCAGATATAATTAAATTATTTACAAACTACAAAACTATAATAGTAATAAATATGTACAAGTAGAAAAGGGTTACAGGGCGTCCAAAAATTGAAATGCTGATTCTTTGGCCAAAAAATAGGCCCGGCCTCTGGTCACGTGAAGAGTCGACCAACCGCTTGGCGATTTCCCGAAATAATAGGTGGGCACTCGGACCCCATGGCCCTAGTGTTTCAACCCCAAACGGCTCAAACACATAACTAACAATTAAATATACCTACAGGCATATTTATGAAATAAAAAGTTTTCTTTATTTTATTACAAAAAAAAATCAGTGGTTTTGTTTAGTAAATCTGATGTGACATGTTTCAACCTGCCAGATGAAACAAAACAGAATTTAGAATTTTAGATATCGTTTTTAGGTTAACCAGGGCAGTGCCCCAATCTTTATAACCCATTTTACCCATTTTCAACTCGACATTCACGTTCCGACCCCATGACGTAAGCACGAAAAATCCCTAAACTTTAATGAAATGATCATTTGAAGGCACCATTAATTTTGTTATTATGTTTTGCTCGTTAGCATGAGATAGGACTAAAGTTGTACGCCCTCCTGGAATGCTGAAAGGGACCGAATGACCCGCACTTACCCTTCAACCTTCACGTCTAGTGTTAGGGTTGCTAGGCGTTTGAGTTAAGACTCTTGACATTGATTTGCAAATTCATTTATGTCCAGCAAACGTCCAATTTTCGAAAATTCTCAAAACAAAGTACAAATCCCTTTTGAAACTAAAGAAAATAGAAACAAAATTAGTGAATAATACATTTCTATTGTAAAAATATCTTTCAGATATGCTAGTTTCCTCACGATGTTTTCCTTCACCGAAGAAAGTGATATTTATACAATACGCACATGAATCTGAAAAATCATAGGTGCGTATTGTACATTAATACGTAGAGGAGCACCTACCAATAGTGCACTCGCATTTCACCAGATATTTTTAATCCCATGTGTTAGGGAGCCGAATAGGCTGATGGCAACCAGACACAAATCCAAACTCCGAAATTCTTGACAGTCAAACATTTTTCACGTAATGCCATAATCAAATTACCAACTTCGTAGGCAAAAGCCCGCGTAATGTGACAGATGCGTTGTACTCTCTTAATTCCTGATAAGGCAATGAGGCACCCTTATCAGCTGTAAATGTTTTACGAGTTGAACATCTGAGCATCGTCTGCTACCGATAACACGATACAGCCTGTAATGATGTTTCGGAGGGTCATAAAGAGAGGAGGGAGGAGGTTCCGTCCCTTATCACTCATTTTTTCAGGGGTTACCTGTCATCTTGCTTTTTTCATGCACACTTTTGTGTGTAATTTTACCTGCATATATGTATACAGGGTTATTTGTAAAACATCAGCAACCTCTTAAGAGGTCATTGTACTCATCATTATGAACAACTTTTACTATGGGACCAAACCTGAAATCGCGAAAAAAAATCAGCTGTTCCCTACATTTAAAAATAATATTATCATATGCCTAGCCTTTTCCCTTTTTGGGGTTGGCTTCCAGTCTAGCCAGCTTTGGAGTGACTGCCTATCTGACCTCCATAACCCAGTTAGTACTGGGTGATACGACACCCCTTGCTAAGACTGGTTGTCAGACTTTCTGGCCACTGACTACCTGTAACGACTGTCAAAGATCTACGAATGACAGCCAGGACCAACGGTTTAACGTGCTTTCCGAGGCACGGAGGAAACTCGGTATGTAATGGGTGGTCACCCATCCACGAATCAACATAAGCAAGCGCGGCTTAACCTGAAGAGCGACCCGAGCAGGTGTTATTATTTAGCCACGAGGTCTTCCTTTACCTATATAATATGTACATATAATATGTAGGTAAGTTTAAAAGAGTAAAAGATGGTTGTGATTTTTTAGTTATTTATATATAAATATATATTACATAATATTTTATACAATATACTTATTTTAGTTATATATTATATATAATATATTTTAGTTATTTTCATTTTATTTCGTGAGTTTTGGAAAACTTGGCGAATATGGCCGGTAACAAGTATTTACAAAAAAAAAATGTGGTAAAGTGTTACATATTGGTATTTTAGATTTACTGAAACAAACTTACGACTTATAATTAAGGCTGTCAAAGAAGTGGTATTATGTCTCAAATGAAAGTTCCAAATAAAAAATAATATGGCATGACGGAACAATACATTATTAGTAAAAAACTGATCAATATCTAAACAAAGTATTAAACATAGTTTAATCTATACCAATCCTACTAATATTATAAATGTGAAAGTTTGTGAGAATGGATGTGTGGATGTTTGTTACTCTTTCACGCATAAACGGCTGGACCGATTTGGTTGAAATTTGGTATGTAGATAGGTTATACCCTGGATTAACATATAGGCTGCTTTTTATCAACACACCACGCGGGCGAAGCCGCGGGCGGAAGCTAGTACATAATACTTATTGAAAAGTTATATTTATTCCAGGTTCACGAGCACATTACAATAAAATTTAATAGAAACTCGATATTCTGAAATTTCGGGTCGCTAGATACAGTTGATGCACAATTCAATTACCATTGACAGTGACAACCCGTTAGCAACCTTATAGTAACGTAATAATGATCAAGGTGTTTTGGACAGGCTTGTCAGTGACAGCAACCCAACACAGCAGCTAGGTTTCGTTTATATGTAGAGAAGCTTAAAATTAAACAAGTTTTGATGGCACTCTAGCCTTCAAAACGTGTTTATTTTTTGAGTTTCGTTAATATTCCAACAAGATAATGTTTTGGAGCGTTTCTTCAAATAACTAGTGGTCCATCGACAGTTATGGAAGCAACATGTTTATAAGCGTTGATTTATGAAATAAAATTAATCATACTTATATTGTGAGATTCCCAGTAACAGGGCAGTGCAAGAAGTGAACTTTACAAATACGTTTTCATAATCTTAAAGTGAACTAATCTAGTGACGTCCACCATGGCTGACAACGACACACAAGTCCGTGCAGCAGGGATCAGTGACGCTGTGACACAATCATTGGAGCACCTAGTCACTATATTTATATACACTTCGTGTGCACTGGCAACAGTGGCGTTAATATACGGAGTGATATCATGGTGCGTGTTAAAAAAGTTTCGGAATTACGAGAACTTTGTGTTTCTTAACGTAATTTTAGCAAACTTCTTTTATGTTCTAATAGCTGTGTTATATATGTATGTACCCGAAAATCGCTTAACAAGTGAAAATCTGGCGTATCAGCAGTTTAAAGTACTTAATTATTTTCTATTTTTGTACATATCAACAGTGAAGGTCCACTGGTTAATCATTATTTGCCACATATTATATACAGACTTTGTTAAAGTTTTCAATGGGAAAATTCAAAGGAAATATTTCAAAAGTGTCCTCTTTGCTTGGATTCTACCTTTCTTAACTAGCGTCTTTCACATGTGTGCTACTAGTGGAGTTCTTCAGTTAAACTCAGATGCTAGTGATGTATTTTTTTATTCATTTGTTTTACCTCTAATTTTAAACAGTTTACTTTACATTTTAGTTGTTTGTAAAATTTTCCGTAATTCCAACGCGAGCTCCCAGGTAACAGTTACCATCAAATGGCGTCGCTTGTACATTGCCACTTTAATATTTATATTGAGTGACTTCTTAATGTTTCATATTAAGCTCTTTAAGATATTCAAACCCACTTATCTGGTAATTTTTCTAAATTATTTGATACGCCTGGTACTAATCCCACTTCTAATATACGTTTATTTCTTTGTTGTGAAGAAAAATCGAGAAGTGTGGTACGAATTTTATTCAAATAAATTAAATAAGCAAAGGAATCGCAATATCAAAATGGATGTTGAAAATGTTCATCCAAGTACTGACAGTGAAACGACAACAGTAACTGCAGTGTTAACATAATAATATCGTATCCTGCCTTTCCTGTTGTTTGCACATCACAGGAGCTGATGAAGACTACTAAAACTGCCAAACTCGTCGCCATATTTTGGGCTGACTCAATTTGAATTGTCATCGATACGCTAAGAAGAAGAATAACTTAAAAATACTGATAAATGGTTCGCAGAGAAACAACCATGGGTTGTAAGACTTTTCACTGCAATGTTATACTGATTTGGCGGCATAACCAAACATCAAAATTGCTGATAAATGTGATTTTACTGTTGGGATGAACCTTTCGGAGAATATGTTGTCTAAATTATGGTGAAATCCAACACAAACAGCCGCGAAAGCAGATTTTCTAAATGTTATTTATAGACATTGATGTTACTATGTTGTTTTTACTATGTACTTATAGAATATTTTCATGATAATTACATTATTTACAACTACAAAATTAAACTATACCTTTGTGCTCTTCTATGTTAATATATTGTCCTGTTAAGTATCTATGTGTACATAAATAAATAAATAGTATTAAAATTATGTAAAAGTATCAAAAAGGTTACAGGGCGTCTAAAATTTCGCTTACATCGCTGTCAACAAGAAAAGTGCCCAGGAGGCTGGCAGCATTGGATGGCAATGCTGATTCTTTGGCCAAAAAATAGGCCTGCCCTCTGGTCACGTGAAGAGTCGACCAACCGTTTGGCGATTTCTCGAAATACTAGGTGGGCACTCGGACCCGATGGCCGAATAGAATATAATATGTGTATATAGAATTGATTTAGTAATAAGGTTTATTATATATTTTCCAGTTGGGTATATTTCCTTTGTTTTGTCAACCAATTACCTATTCTCGGAAATGCCCACTTGACAACATAAATAAGTGTTACGTTTGTAAACTAGAATCACTTATATTTAATTCTGTTGCCTCATCTTATGTTAATTCCTACTACTATTACATAAGTGGCCATATTCATGTCGATAAAAAATTAATGGACGAAATAATACTTACCTACCTACAAGTAACTCACAAATGCGTAACTTAATGAAATTATAATCAGAACAGTAGGAGAAAAACACTTTTAAAAGTTGTTAAGTGTTTACATATTGGTGCTCGTGACTGAACATGAACGAGTTGGCGTTCTGGTTTCTGCTTACCCCCCCCCCCGCCCCGGGAAAAATGGCGTGAGCTTCTGTATTGTGATGATGATAAAACTAACAGGTAAAATATAACAAAATCAGTGGAATTCACCCTTAACTTAATGTAAATAAAGTCGAATATTTCCCTAATAAACTAGTTTTATTGTTTTTCTTTGAACTTATATGAGACTGGTACGTCTCAAAATGAATATTTTAACTTGTTATTCATATTAGTTTTTTTGCTGTTGTTTTGGAACTAGTTTTTCAAGTTCTACGGTAGAGTTCCGTAAAATAAGTGCAATTTTGACAAGTACAAGGTAAATTAGGAATTTTAAAGTTCAATTTAAGAGTGCATTACAATTGTGCTAAATCTAATTGTTTTTTTATAGATTCAGGAAAACTCTCAGACAGCGAAGAATTTCGAGCACATAACATACAAGTATACCGAGTAACTTAACATTGTTCAACACGGTATGGGGTCGCTTAACAATGGTTTAGAGAGGTATGGGCCAACACAGCTCACCTCAACGGTGAGCTGTGTTGGCGCGCGCAGTCTTCGCCGACAGTATAGATGAGCGAATATGCGTAGCAAGGGATGTGTGTGAAACTAACCAATAATAGCTTTTTCACAGCTTGAGGTATCTGCCAATTAAGATCGCAATAGCGGTCATTGCCCTTTCCCTAATATCTCTTCGTACGAACCAAAACAAATGAACCATGTATCGTTTTTCATTAGAAAAATATGTTGAAGGTCCACTGGTTGTTGGTGTTGATTCAGGACATGAACAGGCTTAGTTTTGGATTTCAAAGTTAAGAACTTTAATAAATGTAGGTGGGTCAATGACCGCCATTGTGATCTTGACTGGCAGCAACTATAGCTAGGTACGTGATTGCTTAGTTCCACACACATCTCTCGCTCATCTCTGATGGAAACACAGCCTAATCCTTGCTTAAGCGGATTTCTGACGAAGTAAGCTTGGAACTGGGCTTGGGTGGTTATGTTGTTACACCTGGAATAATTTCTCCGAAAATCGTTATACATGAACTCAATCTTGTATAAGCATTGTAAAAGACTGCACAGTTGAGAATTCTTCACGAAATCCGGTACAATCATAGTACCTTGTTTAACGTAAGGCACGAAACATCATAGACTTGAGCTCACCGCTTCCGGCTACATATGATTTGGTTTCTCTAAAGCTAGTCACAATAAACATTCGTGAGGTATAGTTTCAGATTTCAAAACTGCGAAGCAAAGCTTGCATTGTACGAGTACTTTGCAGTAATTGAAATATTAAACAATTGCCGAACAGAGCCATAAAAAAAAAAACTGTGACAGGGTCGGCTTCCAGTCTAACCGGATGTAGCTGAATACCAGTATTTTACACGGAGCGACTGCCTATCTGACCTCCACAACCCAGATAGTACTGGGTTATACGATACCCCTTGGTAAGACTGGTTGTCAGACTTTCGGGCCACTGACTACCTGTAACGACTGTCAAAGGACTTACAATTTGACAGCCGAGACCACCAGCTCAGCGTGCTTTTCGAGGCACGGAGAAAACACGGTATGTAATGGGTGGTCATCCATCCATGGACCAACCTAGGCAAGCGCGGCTTAACCTGAAGAGCGCCCCGAGCAGGTGTTATTATTTAGCCACGAGCTCCTCAATCTATTATTTCTATTTCATTTCTATATCAAAATATTCTGGGAACGATGCTGAAGTAAGTATATTAAAGACTAGCACTACGCCCGCGACTTCGTCCGGAAAAATTGTGATAGCTCGGCTATTAAGCATGATAATATAAATATAATTTATAGCAACCACGAATAATTTACCTTTCTGCCAGTGAAAGAATTTTTAGAATTGGTTTATTAGTTCCGGAGATTACCCCCTACATACAAACTTACAAACAAATTACACCTCTTTATAACATTGGTTTAGATTTGAAGATAGATTTGGGTATATTAAGCCAGTTTTGAATCAAGATTCAAGTTTGAGCATCCTTGAAATGTAACGCATAAAATAACAAACATAAGTGAAAACTCTCAAGTTTCCCCAAACTGTAGAAAGTCGTATAAACGCTCAATTAAATGTTCACAATGTGTAACGATGGTTATCGTCGTCGCGTGAGTACAATTACGCGCTGTAAGTAAAGGATAATCCTTACATTTATACATATAACGTTACCGCTGAAATCCGCCGTTAACTGGTTCGAACCGGAATAATCTGGAAAATTCATTGTTTGAATTGCAGGCAGGGGAGTAAGTTCTATTGTTTTAATTGACTTTGGAATTAAATCTGTTGTGCTTATTATCGGCATGGGTATGTAAAGAAGACCCAGATATTTATGAAAGAATTAAACATACAAGTATATTGGTTTGGTTTTCGAAATAATGACTTGAAAAAAATACTGTTAGTAACAAAACAGTGGACAGTAAATGCCTCATTTTTATTTAATTAAGCAAGTTTAGTTTGTTATTTTTGTTGTTTATTGGCTATTTAAAAGCTCACACCTACTGCCATTTTCTCATCAAAGTCAAGTAATAAATCTCTCATCTAAAATATTACTTTTTCCATCGAACTATCTGTTAACGTCAGTGGACGTTAGATAAGACAGTGATTGAATGTTGTTTTTACTCCGTCCCTATATTTTTTATTAAAAACCTAGCGTCATACGAGTAGACTTGGTCCAGCTAGTGGTCAGAAGCGCCATTGCTGAGCACAGGGTCTTAAGTTCCTTCGATTTCTGTCTGGATAAGTGCTACTGAGTCTTTGAGTAGCAGCTCTGGGTCTGTGTGTCCGGTTGATGGATGGCTGTGTGCCTAGATAAGCTCGCCCCTTATTTAATTGGAATAACTAGATTTTAGGGACTATTAATGTAGATAAACTCTGCCTAACCCTAAGATGTTATACAAGATGTAACATAATTAACGCAAGACCGATAGTGTGTTGGTTCGGACCATAAGGCTGAGGCCAAACGAGCGTAATTTTTTGAGCTGCGAGTCGCGGAACTTACGCTGCATTCGGTTTCAAGTCCTGTTTGTAAAAAAAAATAATACATACACATCTTAAACACTAGTGTTAGTACATAATAATAATTGGAAAATCTTGGTATTTAGTTACTTACTAATACATAATGTCAAAACAATTAATAATAATAATGTCAAAATCATTAAAAATAATGTCAAAATCACCATCAATTATGTCAAAATTATTAATAATAATAAAAAATAAGTAAAACACAATAATCAAATGAGCAATAATATTAAAATAAACATTACTTCAAGGCACGATTTCACGGCAATACCTACTTGTGTTGTGGTCCAGTGCTTGAGTATTAGACCTTCCGCCCTGTCGGCTACAGTGACCGAGAGGCTGTTGGCGCTGCCCCGCACCCGCCGCATCAAGGAGGCGACACGCTTTCGCATGATTGCGTAAAAGTCGTCTATGCGTGCCTCTGCGAACATCCCCGATGCGCTACAGCATCGTGGCAACCCCAACAACAACCTGTTTGCGTTATTGTACTGGACGCGCAAGGCGCTGTAAGCCTTTTGCGTGTAGTCGACCCATAGACTGCTGGTGTAAAAAGATTGGCAGTATGCCCTAAACAGTGTAGTTTTTACACCCCTCGAGCACTTTGCAAACCTACGGATCAACATATTGCTCCTGACTGACAGCGCCCTACGCTCCCTCTCCATGTCAACATTGTCCGTCTGCGTTGCAGTGACGCAGTGCCCCAGATATTTAAAAGATTTGACCCATTGCAGCTCAGTCCCACCGAGTGTGACAGGCGGCACTTCGCGATAGTCTTTAGTGCCTGCCTTGAACAACAGACACTCTCTCTTTTTTGAATTATATCTTAGACCTTGGGCCTCCGCATATAATAAATTATAATCATTTATTTTTAGTTTGTACCACACGGCGACGTGTACACACGACTATAGTGTGAAACCGAATGCAGCGTAAATTCCGCGACTCACAGCTCAAAAGATTACGCTCGTTTGGCCTCAGTCTAAAACTGTACTTACAAGTACAACTTTTGTACTACGGGTTCATAAAATTCGTAAAAAACACAATTTGGACTTTCTATATAACTAAGCTAATCCACATGTATGATAAAATATTAAAAAAAAGTTATGAATTTCTAAAAGTCACAGAACAAAAGTGGTTTAGTTTCATGGTCTGAGCCACCACACAACAGGTCTTGCATTTATTATGTAACATCTTATCTATATCTATACAAATAAATAAAATTTAAGTGTCTGTTTGTAACATCAAAATAACAGCTTTTAACTGAATGCTATCTATCTATATAAATAAAAAGAAAAGTCCTGACTGACTGACTGACTCATCAACGCCCAGCCCAAACCCTTGGACCTATAAAGCGGTTTTGCACAGAGGTTCCCTTTATAATTTAAACAAAGAATAAGGAAGGATTTTTGGAAATTCAACCCCTAGGGGGAGTTTCAACCAAGGAATTTAAAAATTCAACCCCCCATGAGTTGAATTTTCTATGAATCTTTATATTCTCTGGGTTGATTGACTCCAAAATTGGTAGACATACACTTAAATTAAAATGATGAAAAATGTATTACTTTTTAGGGTTCCGTACCCAAAGGGTGACTGTGGGGACCCTATTGCTAAGCCTCTGCTGTCCTACCATCCGTCTGTCTGTCAACGGGCTGTATCTCTTGATCCATAATACACTTGAAAGTTTCACAGAATGTGTATTTCTGTTGCCGCTTTAACAACAAATCTTACTAAGTTATTATTATAAATGCGAAAGTTTGTGAGGAGAGATGGATGTTTGAATGTTTGATACTCATTCACACAAAAACTGCTGAACGGATTTGGATGGAAATTAGCACAGAGATAGTTAATAACTTGGATTATCATCCCATGGGACATCATAGAATACTTTTTATCCCAGTAGTATGATCCCATGGGACTATCTAACTCCACGCGGGCGAACCCACGGGCATAATCTAGTATTTGGAAATACGGCACTTATAACAAAAACACATTTATTTAAATTTTTGTCGGTCTGTCTGCCTGTTTGTTCCGGCTAATCTCCGAAACGGCTGGACCGATTTTGACAAGACTTGTACTGGCAGATAGCTGATGTTATAAGGAGTAACTAAGGCTTATTTTAGGATACAAATAAGAATTAGGGTTCCGTGCAATAAATTAAAACCCTTGAAATTGGTAAAAAGACGCGGTTCAAAAAAGGAAATAATATTTTTTTATAATATTTTTTTTTTCGCTAACGGTCGTGGGCAACAGCTAGTATATAGTAAAGCATGTAATCAGTTAGTAGTAAATATTCAGGTTCACTATTCGTCCACGCCCTGACGCAGTAGGTCAAACATCTCGCCAACTAGAACATTGGATCATAATAAATTCAAAAAGAACATACTTTGCCAAAACATTAAATTCAGTTTATGGATAAGTTACCGAACTGCAATGGATATATGAAAATAATATTTTTAGTACCTAACTTGACATAAAATTGATGGTAAAGCGCGAATCAGATATAAATACCAAAAGAGGGGGATTTAACAACAACATACATGTCTTGGTATGGACATGTGATGAGGAGGGACGAATCGCATGTGACTAAAAGAGTGATGAATATAAACGTTGATGGATGGAGAGGGAGAGGAAGACCAAAGAAACGATGGATGGATTGTGTGAAGAATGATATGAAAGATAAAGGAGTACATGATAGCGTGACGGTTGACAGAGGAGAATGGAAGAAAAAAACGTGTTGCGCCGACCCCAAATAAGGGACAAGGGCAGGAAGATATTGATGAACATACATTGCCCAGCGGAGCTCGTTGCTAAATACGAGTAATTACAGCCGCTTGGATCAACCTTCAGGTCAAGCCGCGCTTTGCTAGGTTGGTCTGTGGATAGGTGACCCATCACAAACCAACTTTCCTCCCGGCTGTCATTTGTAAATCTTTAACAGTCGTTACAGGTGGTCAATGGCCCGAAAATTTGACAACCAGTCTTACCAAGGGGTATCGGTACTACCCAGTACAATTTTTTTTTCAAATACCCAGTACTGAGTTACTTGTGGAAGTCAGACAGGCAGTCGCTTCATGTAAAATACTGGTATGCAGCTGCATCTGGTTAGACTGGAAGCCTACCCCAACACAGTTTGGAAAGGCCTAGCAGATATTAACAAAAATTTACGCCTATTTCTCATGGAGATAGGCAGAAACTAGGGAGCGCTTACATGCAAACTCCTTTCGCATTGTCCACGTTCATTCATCTGGCCATTCACGTACGCCGGTTGTGAGAACTACACACCTGATCTTTCTGAAAAACATCACCAATAAGTGGTGTATCCTTCTAGGGCATTCCTCCATTCCACTCTCAACTACCTGTTGTAAGACATCAACCACCATTCGTCAATCAAATTCGTTTCCTTTACAAACTGGACCACAATCTACCATGTTCTATACTCAAGGCTTGTACGCAAAGATAATGAATAGACGAAACGGTATTCGAGCACCTATACTTTAAATAATCACGGAGACCCGACCACCGTCTTCGGCCCCGTGATTACCATCGAAATTGACTTGGAAACACAATTTGAAGGAGATCACCTGCTAACGAACAACCTGTTTAGAGTTTACACTTTAATACATTTTGTGAGGCAATCGATGGAGTAAATAATAGCTCAAGATCACGCTTGTATTTTCGAAAGGGACGGCAGAGGTGTATCATACTTTTATACCTATGCTGTCCAGCTGTTAACGGATGTTCAGCCACTTCGTTAACCCAAAGTAATCATCATCATCATTGTCTCAGTCAGACTCTACTATTCTCTCAATTTATTTGGAATATTTCGCAATATTTTTTTCTCCGATTCACACACGGAAAAAATATCTGTATGACCTACAGATAGTTGTTCCAGGTCTGGCTGTTTGTATAGGTATGTGAGTTCAAATGTTTGTAAACGCTCCCACGATACAGGAGAAATTCCTTGAGCGGGCAACGTTTTTATAAGAAAAAGAAATACTTCATCAACACGGTCGCTCCATTATTTCTTAGGTCTTTTCTCCACATCCCACGACACACGGTTGGCCGCTGTAGAAATAATCTGGCCAAATTGGGTATCATCGTCCCAAATACAATATCAGTGTGGAGCCTTCTGCAGGATAAGCCCCACCACATTTCTTGCCCGTCCTCCACAGCCACCTGCACCTTCCAGGATTTAAACGAAGCCAACAACAGAGCTGTGCAGGTTGCAATATACTGGTTGTTATTTGAGTCTATCGACACGCAAAGAAGAACAACATGACACAACTTTTCAGTCCAAGACAATAAAAATATCACGATGTTCCTTCCACCAAAATGAAGAAACAAGTGAACTCACAATCACCATCACACCGTAGTATAAACAAGACTGCATAAACCTAAATGTTAAGAAATATCCCGCACACTTGCATTTTCCTTCCCAAAGATACAATTTACGGTAGTACCATATTTCCCAAGAGAACCACGACTATATTAAGGAGTAAAGCCCACTAGTGGGACCGCACAGGATTGCCTTTCGTGATTTCCAGCGATTTTGGTAAAATAATGTGGGAGTACAGTGACAGCGAACAAGAGAAGTGAATAATGTGAATGTATTGCATTTGTTAGATCGGTGAGCAGAATCAAAGGCCGAATCGTGGAATGTGGAGAAAATTTGTGGTGACAGGAACAGAGAAAACTGCTATTGATTGATTTCTGGAGCGTTTGATTAGTAGGATGGTAGTTTGTTACTGACCGAAGTCAAGAAAATAAATAAATAGAATATGCGAATGTCAGACGAATAATCACCCAAACTCAGAACCCATTTAGTCCCTTTAAATGACAAATGACTCAACACGTTACACGGGTTGATCTATAAGGCTGATTTTATAGTCACGCGTTTCAGCAGCGCCGTCGGGCCTGCGCGCGCTCGGATATGTATTGGGGTAGTAGTAGCGTTTCAAATTCGCGCGCTTGAGCAGCGCCGTTCGGTGTTCCTGTTCAACAGCGCGCTGCCCAACGGCGCGTCTAGCGGCGTGACTATAAAACCAGCCTAACAGCTCTAGAAAGTCAGAGCGAAGTGGAGACAGAGACGGAGGCATTTGACAGCAGTGAGACAGAACGGGCCAGCAATAATTATGAAAGAAGTATATTTCTTGTTCGGCAAAGACCTTCATCCATTCTGCGCTGGTTCTTCCATTCTCAAGGAATAAAAAAAATAATCCAGGTCGCAATGCTATCTTTGTTTTTAAACACTAAATAGGCTTGCGTTATGCGCAACTCGCCTGGTGTGATTTTTTTTTTCTTTATAGTGTAACTACAAGCTATTTCTACATATGGAATTTTATCTTACTCGCTTTAAAAGCAGCATGGTGACATAACCAGCATTCGTGTCAGAAGTCCTAGTTTAATATAGGTCAGACTAAAGCTTCCTACAGACAATGTAGGTCAGTAAAACACTACAATTTCTGCTTCAAAATGAAATATTTCAAGTACCTACAACTACATATTGTACGTTGAACTTTGTTTTGTTTGAACTTATCATGCAATACTTACATATTTGTATGGGATAATATCGCCGCGATTCTCTCGCTCGTGGAGACAGCCCCTTATATGAAAAATTATACATTATGGTAATACTTACGTAAGCTTTAATTTAACCTTTGGTATAAATGAACGTGGATCTACGAACAAAACTAAAGTTATCTCAAAAAATGATGTGAGGTTGTTTTGTCGTGGATTGCGGGACTACGCAGACCCACGTACGACATAGCAAAAGTTAATATACATGTATATACAAATGAGTAATGAGTCTTACCAATGTCTTACCACACAGTAACTGTGTTGTGGGGGTCAGATAAGCAGTCGCTAAATGTAAAATATTAGTTCTCAGCTGCGCTGGGTTAGACTCGAAGCCGATTATAGGAGTTATAGAATAAAGACACTATTTGGCAGTTGCATGGATGTACGAGTATGTCCGCTTAAAATTTCCAGACCACGCTATGGTTTTTGATGCGGTCTTCACCCCATTTATAGAATATGTTTCGGAAAGGTTGAGTGTATATTATTATTACATTAATGCTAAATTTACCTAGCTTTTGCCTGCGACCTTCGTTGTCGTGAAATTATTATAAAAAGGTTACTGCCCTAGTTGAACCCGATTTTGTTAAGAAATTCAAAGGTTTAAATTTTTTTGCACGGAACCCAAATTATTTTTATTTATTTAACAGTTTATGTAGGTAGAATAAAATTGTAGTGCCTGTTTGCAATTTTAAAAATAACAGCTTCTTACTGAATGCATTTGAAAGTAAGTATACAGCGTGTAACGGAAGGGGGGTATCAACCCTGAAGGAGGTGAATGTGCTCATGAAACTCAACAACTTTCCCTAAAGAACATAGGTCGAAATATGAAAAAAAAATTTGGCCCTCCCATAGTAAATCAATCAGCTGGTAGTCAGTTTTGTAAGGGAGGGGCAAATTTTTTTTTCATATTTCGACCTATGTTCTTTGGGGAAAGTTGTTGAGTTTCATGAGCACATTCACCTCCTTCAGGGTTGATACACCCTTCCGTTACACGCTGTATACTTACTTTCAAATGCATTCAGTAAGAAGCTGTTATTTTTAAAATTGCAAACAGGCACTACAATTTTATTTACTTGTTTTAATCTCAACGTTTTGTTATGTCGCTATTGCACCCGCGTAAAGCAGAGGCGGGTGGCTAGACTATGGCAAGATAAACACCCGGTTTCAACTGGATCTATGTCACAAGTACCTACAAGACAAACTGTCTTATAAGTATACACACGACGACTAAGCAGGCTTCGCAGAACCAGTATAAGCGAATCTCGCATTGTACGGGAAGTCTATACCAGGCGAGGTCAAGTTACACTTTATATTTATAGTTTGATGAGTCGCTATGTATACCCTACATATTTCATCTCGACGCTGTATCTTGACGAGGGTAAACAGAGATAATGTAATAACTTCTTCCGTTCGGAAATATTAAAGTTTCAACCTTTTCACCTGTTATATTATGTTTAGTTAAGCTAATATACCTACTATGATATTAAAATCATAAATTCAATAAGTTTTGTAGACAGGAATATTGTTCTTATGTAGGTACTGGTAGGATAGTTAATAACTTGCAGATGGTTTGATAATACTATCCTTACGTAGGAATTTATCCGTATTTCGATTTTCGTAATTTGATCCACCAGACCCCACTGAGCTCGCCTGTTCGATTGTGACCTTTCCACATAGAGAAGATCTTGGGTGCCAGCCCAGCTAAGAGAATGTTATAAACGAATAATTTAGCACTTCTTCATCAGCCATACATCTCTATCAGCCTTTATTTCTACATTAACTTCTCTGGTCTTTGAACTTTATTGGGAAGGCTGCAAGATTCACTTTCAAAGCATACCTAACAAAGAATGCAAAGAGAGAAAATAAAGCAGACAAGGCATAGAAGAACTAACAAAACAAAAAAGAATCTTTTATTTTCATAAAAACAAACGAAACTTGAAATTCAGAGCTAACAAACAAAGCCGCTAACCGTGGAACACCGCAAAGCATTCGGAAAATTCTAATTAAAATTAGTCAACTCAGTTTAGAGTGCCGAGGCAAAGCGAATCAAAAATAAAATGGACCGCTCGCTCTAAATCCCGGAGTCATAACCGCAGAATTTCGAGAGAAATGCAATTTAATTAAGTTTTGTTTGTTAATTATTGTTTAGTCTATCGAGAGCTTCGCAAAATTCTGAAGTGGTAAAGTCTTTACCAAAGGATTTTCACCACATTTTGTTAAATTTTTAGAAGAAAAAGGAACACGGTGAAAATTTCTCGTTCACCATAGAAAAAGGACGATCCTCCAACCAAAATGTAAATTGAAAACAAAAATATCACACTACCAACCACAGTAAAATTACATGAATTCAAAAATATAATGAGGAATGGAAAAATGACTCGGCAAATTGTGCTTGAATTATTTCATAAGAGCCCCTGAATTTATATTCAAAATTCGTCCATTCCATTCGGTATATTCATAATTTCATGAATTTTTAAAGCTCACTCGTTTGTAGAGCTTGCCGCAAAGTGTGTCATGATTAAAATATATTATTAATTTATTATTTTTGGGACGGCTTAGCTCTGGTGTTTCTGGACCACTCACAATAAATTCAGAAACACCACAATTTAATGACCTCGGGATATGAGATTTATAGCTTATAAAATCTGTTTATTTATTGAAGAGTGTTTATTTATTCGACCAGGACTCGTAGGTACCTACGAGTCCTGGTCGAAGCTCATTTAAATTAAATTTGAAACATCGACATGACGAATCTGGTCGAAATATCAAGAGTTCATAAATATTAACATACAAAAGACAAAATAAAAAGGTACTCTAAATCTTCCTTCTATAATTATTTATTTATTTATTTATTTAAGGACAACCAACAAAGCATACACCAAAAATACATATTATAGTACTCATGTTATTTTTACATTGTATAGTGTAGCCTTAATTAAAGGCTGCCACGGCATGCATTGATCATAGGAGTAGGAAATGTAGTAACAAAACAGATTTTACTTATTTGGGTACATAAATACAATTAATTGTTAAGTGTAACATAAATCCGATATACAAAATACAAATGAAAAACTTATTAATTAATTAATACTAGATTGGTTAGATTAATTTAATTTAATTTAATCAATATTTGGTTAGACGTTGTGCCGCTCAAAAAAAAAAAAAATACAACATTTATCGTGTAGTTAGTGCCTAACCTGGCGTCAGAGTTTTTATGTCGCTCATGGGCCTCTGACTTGGCTTTACAGGCCGTCGAAAAATATCTCTCAGGGCTTGCTGGTCTCCTCACGATGTTTTCTTTCACCGAAGCAAGTAGTAATTATACAATACGCACATGGAGCCGAAAAATCAGAGGCGTGTCTTGGGTTCGAACTCGAGACCTATGACTTGGCAGTCCGACGGCTACACCACTAGACTATCACTGCTCTTCTCGTACATCTGCTTTATGTTATCTCTAGAGACTAGTCGATAGGTCCAAAATAGAATAGACAATAGCTTGTGATCAGATGATCATTTACTCGCTACTTAATGTAAGCAGCGTTTAAACATCATAATTAAAATTAATTAAAATTAAGAAACGGTTTATAAAAATACACTTTTAAATCAACTCTCATTTCAATATTCTAAAAGAGCATCGCGCTAGCCAAAGCGTCTAAATCAATATTTCAAACAGTTAAATAAGCTCCATAAATTCGTTCCCACCAAAGAGATCTTTTAATCTATAAAAGCCGAGACTCTAAAGAGCGGCGAGAAAAAAAATATCCAATTAGCTGTGGAACGGTTACAAGAACAGGGATGTAAAAAAAAAACGTGCTAGCCGGTGTTAAATTGCATAAGACTACGGATAAATCTTAGTGGAAAAAACGTGGCGGAAAATCACGCGCGGTTTTCCGCTAATCGTACGCTCTGTGCCCGTACCACCAACTCTCATACAATATGGTAAAAAACCTTATCCGATCCGAAAGAGGCATATAATATGTAGCTATACCAATGACATTACCAAATAAAATACGAAATAATCATAAAATATACTATTTAATATACATATTTTTATATATGAAAGAAAACATATTAATGAACTTTAAAATGCATGATTTTTGTGCCCAAATTATCCCTATTCTTCTAAAATCTAACAAACTTATAAAACGTGATAACACCATCTTCGGCGTTAGTATTTTCGATCGTCAATTGTTTGTCTATGACGTCACTACCCGGGAAGCGACCGACCGGGGTGTCGCCGCCCGCGCCCCTGTGTTGCCATATAAGTTTCCTCATTTTTTGGATTCCGTAAAGGAAAAACGGAACCCCTTAAAGAATCACTCGCGTGTCTGTCTGTCCGTCTGTCACAGCCAATTTACTCAGAAACTACTGGACCGATTGAGTTGAAATTTGTTACACATATGTAAGTCGGTGACCCGGTGTCGGTAAATTAATGAATTTTAAACATGGGGGCCACTTTTGGGGGCAAATTAGAAAATGAAAAAAAGAGTTTAGCAAACTATTTCGTGTTACATATCATTGAAAGGTCTCATTGTGAGCATCTCAAATATATTTTGTTTATAATTTTAAAATAAATAGTTTTGAAATTATTTAAGAAAATAGGCGAAAATTTACCATTTCCTCCTTAACTCCGAAACTACAGGGCAGAAAATTTTGAAAAAAACCACAAAACTACTTCTTTGCCTATAGATTACAGGAAATCGAATAAATATAATATAAAATCGATACCTAATACGATCGAACAGGGGTGTTTTTTTTTTAATATTGTATACTATAAATAGAGCTTCAAAATGCTCCATAGAGTTCCAATGAGCTATGCAGGACGTATACCTCCATCTCTTTCCCACGCTGAGGGAAGATTAAAACAATACCGCAATAAAATAATAATATATTTGCGCACCAATATTTGCACACCTCGCATGGTTATAATGCAGTGCACCTTATGAACCTTTGTACCATCTTCTGAACCTGTGTTATGCAAATAAATGATTTGTATTTGTATTTTGTATTTGTAAAAGGTCATAGTAAGCCACCTGATATGGTACGCCCGAAAATCTGACCATCAGTCTTACCAAGGAGTATCGTATTACACAGTAACTGGGTTGTGGAGGTCAGATTGACAGTCACTCCATGTCAAATGCTGGTATTCAGCTACATCCGATTAAAACTGGAGGACCATCGTACTTGGAAAATACATATATTATTGCATCATTTATATACATAACATAACATTACGCTACAAGTTTTTAAGCTGACATGGTCACTAACACAAATCACACAACAACGGAACTCAAAACATACAGTAAACATGGTAAATATCCCATTTTCAGTGTTAATGATAATAACATCAAGCCTGTAATCCCAGAAGGGTTAGGAAGAGGTGTACCTAACAGGGGGCAAGCCTATAGCCATCAACCGGGCACAAATCCAGACTCCGTGGTTGCTACTGAGAAATTCCTGATGGAACAAACCAAAAACACTTTGTCGCGCTTGCGAGAGCAACGAGGCAGTCTATTACAATACATAATGCACTTACGGGATATTTTGCAACGATCAGGTGGAATTAAACGCGCTAAATTCCACTGAATTTTTCTACTTGCGTTTTTGCGTTCATTATTCAAACGAACAATGAAAGTGGCAAAAAATTAAACGTTTTGTCGAAATTCCACAACGTTTTCGAGCTATGTTTTGGGACTAAATAGTTCTGTTATATATAAATTGTGTGTGTGAATAAAAATTGGCTCACAGTTACGTATTAACTTTAGGATGAAAAGGCAGAATGTAGATTTATTTAAAGTTTAGTTCTGTAGTGGTTATATGTGCTAAGCTCGGTTTCTGCGTTTTGCAAAGATTATATTACCTTAGAGATAAGGTGTTATTATGTGTTTAATTTGTAGGAAACAAATTTATATTATTCTCATCTAAATTGATTTCAACAGAATAATTCCAAAGAACTGCCTCGTTGGCTGAGTTGTCGCAAGCACGACTGCTGAGCATGAGGTCCGGGTTCGATTCCCGGTCGGGTAAAGTGCTATTAGGTTTTTCCATCAGGGATTTTTCAGTAATAGCCACGGAGTCTAGATTTCTGCCGGGTTGATGACAATAGGCTCGCCCTTATTACATGGGACTTAAAAAAACATAACTAGTGAAATGTGGGGGTGCTAGGTACACCTCTGCTAAACAATAAAGGTATTACAGGTATGATGTTATGTTATTTAATTCTAAAGAAACGGTTCGTGGTCTGTATGAGAGATGATAAGGCCAGAAAGGGGGTGATTACTGATTTGAAGACTGACGGAGAAGTAATAAGGATAGAAACAGGAGAATGATGATCAGTGATCGGAGAATCGGGCGCTTATTACCTAAACTTCACTTTTATTCCCACGAAAGTATAATACGGACATGCTTTTCAGAATCCCGGATCCCGGAATCGTTCGAAATTCCTGAGATTAATAAAAATGCCCACATAAAAAATATAGTTAGAACTCGTTGTGAACTCTCACTGTATTTTTTTTTTAATTTAAAAAGCTGGTTCTAATGGAACTCATTTGTTTTGAATAAAATAAAGATACTAAATCAAAATAACCAGTGATTTAATTTCATTAAGTTTGTTATAATTGTTTTTACAAAATTGTTCAATCCCGGGAACCCGCGATTACTTATTTATTCAGAAAGGAATGTCCATATTATTCTTTCATGGGAAGAAGTTTAGGTATTTAAGCGCCCGATTATCCAACCACTGTTGATGATAAACAAATTAATATCAAAAGTAAATATCGCTTGTTTGCGACAATAATGTCATAACTCGAAAAATGAGAAATACATGACAGCGTATTTTTAAATTAGGCTAAAAATATTTTCATTATTATATTGCCAATGTTTTGGATGGAAACCTTTTACCAAAAGATGAAAGGCTTATTTTACTTATTTCGTTACTTAATTTAATACTTACTTTCGTTAATTTTAAATGCAACTAAAAACAACATCCGAAAATCTAAATTTTTAAGTTATGTCATCCTCCATCTGTCGCAAACGAGCGATATTATCTTTTTAAACGTCACTTTATCTGAATAATTTTCTCACATCAGGGACCTAGTACACAAAATAAGCTTGAATTCGCTTCATTAAATTCATAACAAGACACCCAACACACCACTCATCACTTAGTTTCAAAAGGCTCACACATTTACTTCTCACTGCGCATACTTAGGGTCAAGAATGTCATTAAACCTGCGTTTGCCACGTAATTTTAAAGGGTACATTTTTCCCCGAGTCCCAGTGCGGTCGCTTGAGTTTTACTTTTAATATTAAAACCCTGAGATAATTGAAATCCTCGCTGATTCAGCCTTGCCCGCTAGAGGGGATAATGAAGCCGTAACTTTGGCTCACTTACAAAAGGGCTTGCGTTACTCTTTATGTCGTGCAAATTTTTAATTTTTGTCGTGAATTTTGTGAGTAGATTTACGTTTAGAGTCAAAACAACGTGGTGGGTGGCTGGGATGAATGAAGTCTTCATTAGGAGTCTTGGTTTTTATATTAGATAAGTAGATAAAATACTTTAAAAAAACGACTTCCAAAAAAAGTCTAAAATAACTTTACTTTCGGAAGTCGGTGGCAATAAAGTCAATGAAACAAACGAAGTCTCAAGCCTCAAAGCCTCTTTTTGAAATCGGTTAAAAATTATTAGATTATACTATTAGACTATTATACATAATAGTACTAATCATCTATTATCAGACCTAAGCGATAATTAAGCCTAAACAGACAAACTGTTGAGCTTAAAAACCGTAACATACTCCGTGGCATAATCAGCCTATAATGTTCCCACAGAGAGAGGGAATGGGCTATAATCCACCACGCGGG
Organism: Eurois occulta; assembly: GCA_950022335.1. Taxonomy (NCBI): domain Eukaryota; kingdom Metazoa; phylum Arthropoda; class Insecta; order Lepidoptera; family Noctuidae; genus Eurois; species Eurois occulta. The sequence continues at coordinate 12,973,157 of OX465498.1, read as the reverse complement.
CCCAGGTTGGTAGATGTCACATGTCTTCGAATTTTTGCTTCTAGGACATGCCGGTTTCCTCACGATTTTTTCCTTCATCGTTTTTGAGAGCAGTGGTGATGAAATAAATTACAAAAAGTAATGCGCCTGCCTGGGCCACCGCTGCTCTCAAAAACCGTACCATATTTTTAGTGAACACATTACTCTTTTTGTTGGATAGTTAGGTATTACTTTTAAATCGTAAACCAGTTCGGTCAGAATTAGCAACTACTAATGTCAGCAAATTTTGATCGACCAATTCAAGCGTATTTTGAGTAATAAAATCATTGACCCAAAAACATTTAAATAAATTCATTTGTGAGTTGCACTATTTGTTATTATTCCTATGACCTTTATTTACATTAAATACAAATCACTAACTAATTGTTGGCAACTTGTAATTTTATGCTGAACGAATTTTCCAAAGAGAAATTCACACTAATTGAAACAAAAGGCCTTTAGCGATTTATGCGTAATTTTCTTACATACTATCATCGACTATGAAAATACAAATTCATTCAACATACATAAAAATTTGCAGCAGTAAAACTCAGCAATACAGGGTTAGAACAATCGAAATGTAATTTATTACGAAAACGTTTTCGCATACGTGGGACGTAATATGACAACAGCATTGCTTTTATTGTTTTTAAAAAAATCTGGCGTACTCAATAGGCTTATTCAATAACTCTTGGATGGATGTAGAATTTAAATAGGGTATACAGTGGGTCACGTTTCGTTTTAGTAACTTTGATATGATACTTGAAAGAAAACCCAAGTGCGAGTCGGATTAGCACATGAAAGGATTCCGTACCGTCGTAGTAGGGGCTCCCCCTTTAATTTTTTTTTATTATATGTTGTTATAGGCAACAGAAAAACATTCTGTGAAAATTAAAAATATCTACATAATACGGATCATGAGATACAGCCCGCTGACAGACAGACGGACGGACGGACGGACAGCTGAGGCTTATTAATAGGGTTCCGTTGGTTACCCTTAAAACGGAACCCTAAAAATGGTAAAGTCAAGGTTTTTATGGTATTAAACTCATAATATAGCTGGCTGGTAGCAGCTAGAGGAGAGTTTCAATCGGTGATGACTATATAGGTATAGCAAGGGACTGCTCTAAGCTGATGATAAAGATGAATTTGATTTCATTTGCGTTGTTACACATCAGTGCATTTTTCTAAAATTCAAGTACTGTAAAATTATAATCTATAATAATTTTATCTTCACTCTATTCCATCATAAAACGCAAGCCAACTCCGAGGCCCATGTTAGGCACTAACCACACGTTAAAGAAGAAGATAAAACGTTTACATCCAAATGCAGTACATTTTCGAACCTCACACCATGCCAAATGAAAGGGAAGCAATCTGAATTACTCTCTAATAGATACAAAGGATGACTACCATTTCCATACCACCGTATACTAAGTACGTCGACCAGAATCTCGTCGGGCATAGTCAGTCGGTAAACTAATCAATCCTCGGGATAGACTGACCAGATACCAACACGATATGGACTGTCGTGACACTTAAACGGCACATAAGACTTGAGCTAGTTATTCTGGTTTGAACGTTATAATAGAGGACAAAGGATCAAGATTCAGTGGGCGGAGTTTGTATGATTTAGTGTTGAAAATTGATTTTGGATATCGTAGTCTGTTAAACCAGAACTCAAAATTATGTCAACAGGATCCATTACAACTTCATACGTTTTTTCATTCTTAATTCATATTTTCAAATTAAAAAAATAACATAACATAACATAACATCACACCTGTAATCCCCGAAGGGTTAGTCAGCGGTGTACCTAATAGTACACCCACATTTTGCACATTATGTTTAAGTCCCATGTAATAGGGGGCGAGCCTATTGCCGTCAGCCGGGCACAAATCCAAACTTCGTGACTGTTACTGAGAAATCCATGATGGAAAAACTCAATAACAATTTTCCCAACGGGGAATCGAACCCAGGACCTCATGCTCAGCAGTTGACCCTAGACCAACAAATCAGTCAAAGTGATGAATTATAAATGAATGATCTACCAAATATTGAAAAGATCAAAGGTCGCTCGTCCCTCAATAGTTAGGTGTTACCAACTAGTATTAAATACCTAAGTTATCTTTGCCTACCTGTCGAACACAATTTCAGTTTACAATTTGTATAAATTTCGGTAAAGTTCATAATCAAGAAAGATTATTCTCATTCTTTTGAATTACCTCCATTTACATTTACAATATAGAATTACAAGGAGTTTTTAGAGGTACCTACCTACTTTATTTTTCAGGAGAAAAGTGAAGATCTTCGCAACTCCTTCTAATTCTAAAATTTATTTAAAAGTTTTTAAAAAATTTGTACAATGAGTAAAATCATTTTGTAAAGATCACTGGCCAGAAAAACTCAAAGAAGGATTGAGGCAGAAATATTGCCTTTAGAATAGTAAGTAGGAACCTTCTTCCTTCCTTCTTCTTTGTCTAGTTATTAAAAGTAGTTAACATCCAACAACCTCTAAAACATTATAGTTATTAATGTTTTATTTGTTGTTGGACGTTAACTACTTTTAATATCTAGAAAGGTTCCTACTTACTATGCTATTAATAACTAACTTACCAATAACCTTTCATCCTCATTGAGGAATGATTACGTAGAAACTAAGAATGCGTAAATCCTGGGATTTTCCGCTAGGGATAATGATATAGTTGAGTGTGGGCGGACTCATCTCCAACTATTGATCAACCTTACCCCGCACATTGAATAAATAGGGGCTCGTAAAGTATCTAATGGTTATGTGCTTATACTTTATTATTTTATAAGTTGTTCAAGTACATCAGTAGATATCCTAATCCTATCTAATGCGAAAGTAAGTTTGTTTGTTTGTTTATTACCTTTTCACGCCTGAACCAATGAACCGATCATCCTGAAATTTTAGTACTGTTCCCGAGGAAAAGAACAATAACGTTCTTATGGTAACAGATGGCGCCACGTGTTCTAATCTTAATTGAATTTTATTATTACAAGCAGAGTACAACCCGAATTGATTGACATATTCGAAATTAACGCGAGCGAAGCCACGGGCAAAAGTTAGTAAAACTTAAACTTACACTTTCACTTAGGGAATTTCTTCTTTACAATTTATTTACCATCCACCCACATTCTCCAGTCATCCCGCGATCATGGGGATTGCAAAAGCATCGAAATATCGGGAACTCCGATTAATTGAAAATCACGGACGATATCCCGAAGTGTGAGTTTAGTTTTAAACCGTAAAAGCTTAAACAGTAGATATATTAATCAGTAAAGTTAAACGATGCCCTTTCTAAAATAAGGTTTAGTTTAAATTTACGCGAGAATTTTGATAGAAACCTGATCTGATTTAATTTCGAAATATTAACTTGTAACTATTTATTTGATCCAGCAATTCAAAAGAAGTAAAGAAGTAGGCATTTAATCTTGCTAAAGTTAGTTGTGTACCTATTTTCCAAAAGCTGAATGAAAAACTTCTGTGGCATGTGGACCTATTAATTTACTTTCGAATGTCGTGAGGAAAGTTTTGAGTATGAATGTATGGATATAAGAGTTGAGGGAGACCAAAAAAACGATGGATAGACTGTGTGAAGGATGATATGGCTGGAAAGGAGGTGACTACTGAGACGACGACTAATAGAGAAGTTGGAAGAAGACATGCTGCGCCGACGCCAAATAAATTGGGATATGAGCAAGAGAATGATTATGTCCGCGTAGCACGCTTCCTACACATAGAGGAGGCTTATGTCCTGTTAACAGTTTTTTTTAAGCTACTTATGCTATGCCCATGTCTAAGACCAATATTTTGTGTTTCGCTTGCAAGAAAAAGTTTCCGTTAACTAAATCTACTAAGAAACTGAAAAAATCAAAGAATCGTCCATTAACTGTCCAGTGTAGAACTATCTTAACATCGCTGGACGAAGTCTTTTGATGGATTATAGCAGAAAACTACCCGCTTCGCCTCCCACTGAAATTAGTTTTACCCAACTTTTATGTTGTCTATGTGTGATACTGGGACTTCTGTGTGAGTATGGATTGTCTATGTGTGCTATAGTTGAATTGAGGTTGTGTGTGTGTGCGTGTAACGACTCATTCAATTGTGTTAGACGGCGAAAGTGAATTTTGTTGGTTTCATACTTACCTACTTTTTTTGTAAGAGTTTTCACGTGTTCTTTATTTATTTTTCTGTTGGTTGTAACTTTTGCCACGTGCCTGTTTTCATTTCAATTTTTCTGTTGGTTGTAACTTTTGCCACGTGCCTGTTTTTCAAGTTGATTTTATGGACCGCTTTTTTCATTTTTTATGTACGATAGTGTAAATGTGACTGGTCTTCTTTTATATAAAAACCACGTGTCACCTTATTCGTACACGGAAATTTCAGAAACCAGCCAACCAACGATTTCAATGAAATTTTGTAAATGTGTATGGTTGGTTCAACTTTCTATGTGATCCAAAACTATCCTGTATTTCATATACAGGATAGTTTTGGACCAGATAGGTGGCATTGTGCGAAATAGGAGTGGGTCGTTAGTATTAAATAATTTCATAGATTGACGTTAGTCTTATTAAACATTATAATAAAACTTCCAACACGTTTTTTAACAAACTTAATTAAGGTACAAAAAAATCTAGTGCGCAATAATTACTCCTACGTAAAGGAAACCTTACAAAAAAAGTTTAAATGAACTGAAACAGTTATATTTCCAGTTACAACGAAGGAAATCTCCATAAAAATTACACAACAAACTTTATAGGGAGAAAAATATAAAAGACTTGCGAATCAGGCTTCAGTAAATATTTACGTTAAGGTAGGAGTTTATCGTCCGACTCGGAGAAAGTCCGAAAGACTCCTTTGTGAAGTTTTTGAGTCCAAATGACTGTTCCTTTAGAGTAGCAAGTTGGCGAGACTCGAAAATGGCGACTTAAATACAAATAAGCCCGGTAAGTGGACTGCAGCTGAAGTTGTGTGTCGGAAAGTATTTTGGTGAAAAAAGGACATTCTAGACGACTTACGTACTTAATAGATGAGATAGATCATAGGTTGCGACAGTCGCTCTCTCCATGTCGCCATATTAAATAACACCTTGGTTAATAAATCAGCTGATCATTCAGTTTACGAGTAGGTATCTACCTCTTCAGCCAATTTTTCTAAATTTAAAAATCATTAGATTTTTACAATCTTTCAGGACAGTGTCGGGTTGTATGTTGTTTAAAATTTTATTGGCGACCGTGAAAAATTTGGTTTTACAGAGTTATAATCATTAATACAACTCTCATTTTTCTTGAAATATTCATTGAATGGGATTAAATGAACTTAGAGGGTTGTATAGATGATTTTAATTATTATAATTCTGTAACTACATACGTGTTACGGTCGCGAATTATATTTTGTTTAATAAACAGCCTGACACTGGCTTGCAAATTGCAAAAAAACCTAAGAAAATTTTAATTTCACGGGCTCCACTGGTGTGTAGCTTGTAGTGATGAGGTGCTGGAATGAAACGGCAGACAAGTAGATCATTTCACGTCTGTATTGGACCAGTGTCGCAGATGGAAGGGGAGTGTTTCCACAGCTTACATATCAATTTACATTTTAATGTTGGTGTTGCAATATAATGAATTAAAATCTCCAACAACTGGCACTTCCACCTTAAACGAGTCACGTTACGTCATCATTTGACGGATAGATAAAAAGCTGATTCAACCAAAGCCCGCGTTACCTTCAGGAGCCACACTCGGCAACCTGCTGAAGTCTTATGACTTATCAATCAATACAAAAACTATCAAACATAGATTTACGCGATTAATCAACCATCAATCTCGCACACCACGGAAACAAAGCCATCTAGAAAAGCCTTTATGATTCACAAAGCGTACCTAACACGTGTGCACGAACAGCGAACACCTTCCATTGTCACGTCAATCCAGTCCGCTTTGTGGCACAAACTCGACAATAAACAGAATAAAACCGGCCATGTGCGACTCGGACTCGCACACGAAGGGTTCCGTACTACTACTACTAAAAAACTGGTTTCTTGCATGGAGACCCTGAAAGCTTAGGTATTTAATTTTATTATTTGTTGTTATAGCAATACACATAGTATCATAGTATATACACAGTCTGTGAATATTTCAAGTGTCTACTTATTACGGCGCAAAATATACAGCCCTGTGACAGACGGACAAAGAGCCTTAGTAATAGGGTTCCGCTCGCACCCTTTGTGTACGGAACCCTAAAAACTACTGAAACCTTTGCCGTAAAACGAGAATGAAGTTAGTGGAAAAAGCGTGTTTTAGTTGAAAAGGATTCACATTCTTTGTGCTCGAAAATTGCGTTTGGAGAGGTGCTTCTAGTGAATTTTTTGAGGTCTTGGGTCTCGAACATATAGGGTGTTGTTATTTAATTATTTTTGAAGAGTGTTGAGTATCTTGAGAAGAGGGGCCGATTGGGTTGAGTGCACTTGATTTTGTGGACTGATGGTGAAGTATTTTGTGATAAAAGTATGTCCCTTATTAATCATGGACCGTCCCTATTATCTTATTATTATCAGCAGCTCTAAAACATAATACATGCTGTAAATACACCCTAAAGTATTAAAGAAGAAGACATGCTGCGCCGACCCCAAATAAAAGGGATAAAGGCAGGTGAACGATGATGAAATAGACCCTAATCGAGGCCGAAAGGCACTTGTTTTTCTCTTTTTTAGGGTTCCGTACCCAAAGGGTAAAACGGGACCCTATTACTAAGACTTCGCTGTCTGTCTGTCTGTCTGTCTGTCTGTCTGTCTGTCTGTCTGTCTGTCTCCAGGCTGTATCTCATAAACCGTGATAGCTAGAAAGCTGAAATTTTCACAAATGATGTATTACTATTGCCGCTATAACAACAAATACTAAAAATTAAAAAAAAAATATTAAGGGGGGCTCCCATACAACAGATATGATTTTTTGCCGTTTTTATAGATAATGGTACGGAACCCTTCGTGCGCGAGTCCGACTCGCACTTGGCCGGTTTTTTTTTCCTGTACCATACCATGGAAACCTTCTAGTTACGGAGACATTGGAGCTCAAAGTTCCAACTTTTTCACAAAAATACTAGTTTTTACGAACTTTACCACCACCACCATTCCACCATTGCGATATTTTATTTGTTCTGGACCATACATGGGAACCTTCTAGTTACGAATATATTGGAGGTCAAAGTTCCAACTTTTTCACAAGTTTTTTTAAATGTTTTAACTTGACTATAAATACCTCCATGACCCGTTTACTATTTCTTCATTGCATCCATCAGAACAATCTTTTAACCCTAGAAAGATAACCATATTTTGACTGTCACAAAAGATAACCATGCGCTTCGGAGGCGCACGATATATTAATATTTTTTTTTTAATGAAATACCTATTTATTGTATTTATTTACTTGATTGTTTTGAAATATGGTTAATGAACTAATAATAAAAAACTTTTTTTAGTGAAATATTTTATATATTTTAAACATTAAACTTAAATCAAAAAACCTCTAGAAAAAATCAGCAAAATTAGCAGTCTTCTGTTTACAGGAACACAGTATCAAAAAATTATATATTTTTTCTTAAAAACGAGTTATATTATTTCTTACTAACTAATCAACTAAAAAAAAATCTGTCAAAACTATAATCGTTTGGCTCAAATTTGGTTTGATAGGCATTCAAAACAAACATCATTTTTGTGTTCGCCGCAAACTGTTTTCCTGCATTTGACGCAAGTCATTTTAGACATTCTTTTTTTTATTAGTGCAAAAGGTGCAGTACCGCCTTTTCTTGGCTGGAGGTTCTTCTTCATTATCTGTATCGTTCTGCACAACCGGTTTTGGAAGAATATTTGCGATATTATCTCTCACATGCTTTGGCAAAGTAGGAGCTTCCAGTCTTTCCTTCATCTACGATTCAGATAACTGGGCGCTTAACTTTTTCATATAACCCCTTCTATTTAGAGGCTTTTCATTTTTGGCTTTTTTCCTTTTATTGTCGACCAGCAATGTTGGTTCTTACCCACACGCACACGGCGATCAGGAACAATTATGCGGTGGTCACGACGGGATGATTCCGAAGTTCCAGTGGGCTCTGAAGATACACGCGGACTTATATCGTCTTCATTTTGTGTATCATTCAATTGTTGTGGGACCTCATCATCTATAAACTCGTCTTCGAAATCACTCTGTATGTCATATTCACTCAAATTATCTTCTATCTCACTGTCACTTCCTTGCTCTCGTTCATGCTTGTTCTCTTCCTCTTCAGCGATAAACCTAGATATTGCATCATCAGATAGTGTTCTCCGGCTCGTCATGATGAAGGCGAAAAGATTGTATGCTAAAATAAAGAAATAAACAGTTATAATAAACATTTTATGTAAGTATAAACAAATTCATACTTTCACTAAAAGTCACACAAAAGATAACCATGCGCCTTTGGAGCGCAACACTTAGTCATAACTGCAAAACTATGGTACTTACCGCGTAAAAACGGCCGTCTTGCGACTCTGTGCACCGACCACTGAGCTAACTTAAAATGACAGGTAGATACGCGCGCTCATTAGAAAGATACAGCGATGTCAAACCGACGCGGGCGCCTCTGAAGCGTAGGTTATCTTTCTAGGGTTAAGTGCGTTACATTGAGTTTTACCGTAAAAAGTGATTTTTCACCCAAAAAGAGCCGTTTCCCAGCAATAAATTTTTGCGTAGGGCTACTTCAGTTTATTGGACAGAATGCTTGGTTGACGGCTTAGTGAAGGTTCCCTTAACACACACACAGGTTTTAGTTCTTATACCTACTTCTGCAATATACAGGGTTATTTGTAAAACACCAGCAACCTCTTAAGAGGTCAAAAAAATCAGCTGTTCCCTACATTTATGATCGATTAACTCGTCAAAATGTAGGGAACAGCTGATTTTTTTTCGCGATTTCAGGTTTGGTCCCATAGTAAAAGTTGTTCATAATGATGAGTACAATGACCTCTTAAGAGGTTGCTGGTGTTTTACAAATAACCCTGTATAAGGTATTTAAAAAGATTTCCTTATGTAGTTATGTAGAACGGAATATTCGTGGTTGGTTCTGCCGTAAACCCACGTATCGCTCGATGCCTTAAATGCATTATATAAGCTAGCGAAAAGTAATCTCGTTCAATCTAATATTATTCTAGTTCCGACGGCTGAATTCTTATACGATATTGCACTCACTTGTGAATTTGGTAAAACAATATTTGGTACGGTATTGTATTTTGTAAAGAAATATAACGATAGTTTTCATGAAATCACTACCCTTTATAGAATATGTTATTTCTCGCGTAAGCTCAAGGAAATCAGAAAAATCTATCCTTTTCCATGGGTCATGAAACTACACGTGGATGCAGCAATGGATTTTTTTTTATATCGCATTTTGTTATCACCAGAAGACTTCAAGGGACTAAGTAACATGTCGATAATAACTCCAAGAATTAATTGAAGGTAGGAAAAGCAGCACAAAGAGAATTCAAAGCAATTTGATGATTTTTGTAGTTGAAATCAAACAGTAAAATAAATATTCGTAGGACCCGTAAGCGATATAAAGTAAATTGATAGCCTACTTCAATTTGCCATGTTATACAGTGTCAATAAATGGCAACGGGATTTTTATAGTAAGAGGACTTATAAATGGTAGTCAAGTTGGCAATTATTTTGTTTAACTTTACAATATCTTATGAGACACGGTGACTTATAAATGCTTCAAATTCGAATCTACATCATACAAACAAATTTCTCCCTACATTCAGCTATAAAACCAGATCCAATCAACACAGTATCTGATGCAGCAATCACATGCGATCTGATAGCACAGCAGCGTCGCGATATACCTGGCAATCTCATCTCGATCGCTAGCTGTTTGCACTGACAAGAAAACAAAGAACTTGCAATCATACCACGTTACGTAGTCACGGATATGGAAACGGAATAAAGTTGGGAGTGGAACAGAAATCTGTATTGACAGTGGTAACTGACACATTGCTTAAAATAAACATGACATCAAACCTTTATGCAAGTAAAGGAAAAGTAAATCACAGTTAGTCTATACTAATATTATAAAGCCGAAGAGTTTGTTTGGTTGTACGAGCTAATCTCAGGAACTACTGCTTCGAATTGAAAATTTCTTTAAAATTATTTTAGTGTTGGATAGCCCGTTTATCGGGGAAGGTATCGTCAATAAACAAATGTTGCAGAACGAAGGAAAATAGTATTTTATAATCATTTTACGCGGACGAAGGTCATGCGCAACAGCTAACTGCAGTACCTGGTATTTTACCAATTTTATTTCAGCTCCATGTAATGTGGGTTTACATAAACAGGCCATAATAAACCGAGCTTAAACCAAGACCCAGATTACTGCTGAGCGGGCCTGTGGACGGTGTAATGGGCTAGCTCGCCGTCCGTCCGTCTTATGACGACAGGCCGTGTCGACGGCGCGTTCGTGTTCCACACGCGCCTCAAAGAGATGTCAGCAAACATGAGGGGCCCGCAAGGGCCGATGCCTGCCAGGGCTGCGGGACTGTTCGAAAGAGATACCGCGGCCCTGGAACATAAAGGGCAAAAGAAGGAACATGGCTGGTTTTTAGTCAGTAAAAGTCTGACACTCCCTTCCGCTCCGCCCAGAGAGGGAAGAGTCATTTGATGATTTCCCATCCCAAAAAAGAAAAAAGATGTTACTGCTGAGAAATTCGTGATGAAAAACCCACTGAATAGAAGAAAATTACAATGTCAAAATTGAAAGAGAGAACAGTGATAGTAAAAATACAAAAAAATATAAAATCCAAAGTATGAAACATACCTACTGAAATACAAAATCCAATACTGGACGCGTTAGCTGCAAATAAAATGGCAGTATTGAAAACTGGACACGTTTTTGGAAAAGTCCTCTGTGGCTAAAAGCTAGACACAACAAAAAAATAACCTGACAGTTGTTATACACAAACAAAACATTCGGAGCAGACGGTTGTGAAGGCATAACGACAGATGTGGGCGATGGAGCGGACTGAGACTCGATAAAGGAATGAGGTTCTTTATGTATTGTTGTGATAATTCTACGACTTATCTCTCTCTCTCTCTCTCTCTCTTTCTTTGATAGCACGGTTGGCGCAGTGGTCAAGCGATTGACTGCTGCGCTGCATGTCGCGGGTTCGATTCCCGTATTGGACAAATATTTGTATGACCTACAAGTAGTTGTTCCGGGTCTGGGTGTTTTTTTATCTATAATATGTAGGTATTTACAAAAAAAAAATTATATATGTAGTTTATCAGCCATCTAGCTACCATAACACAAGCATTAGGTTGCTTAGCTTGGGACTAGATGGTCCTGTGCGAAATGTCCAGGGATATTATTATTATTACTTATCCGAGAGAGTATTGAGAACGAAGTATTTATTGCCATGAAATTGCATCTTTCCATGTAATAATGTCATTAACGAGGGAACAAGACTGTAGGTTAAAAGTTAGTGTTTAACCCTGGTATACATAGTCAAGTTAAGGTATTTACTTGAGTTTAAGTACGAACCTTACCGAACGTACATTTGCAACCATTTTTATGCAATAGACAAGAATTTGAACGAATTAATAACCGTCAAAGAAAGCAAAACTAAGAATTCTAACTATTGACAGTTCTAATTTCAAATTATTACTAAACTACAAATTAAAACTCGTATCTTAAGTTATTACTTTTACTCAAGTTATCATTTTGACTTGTTTATGGATATGGTTGTTTCTTCATTCGTTTTATATAATTGCTACTTTTGTGATCTTAAGCGTGTGTTTATTCTCAGGTATTTTGACTGAGGACTTCTATCGCCTACTCTATTACGATCGTTTGTTCTCCAATTTATAATCATTCTACGAGTATTTAACCAATAATTTTGTTAGAAGGGTTTCTTTTGCAAGAATCGTCTACAGTACAGTTCATAATAACCCAAAGGTTGATTGGTAGAGAATGCCTTGTGGCATTAAGTCCGCCTATGTACCACTATTGTACATGAAGTTTAAATAAATAAATAAATAATAATACTAGCTGCTGCCCGCGACTTCGTTCGCGTGGAAATGTGTTTTTCAGGAATAAAAAGGAGGCTCCCCAAGATACAATCTATCTCCTTGCCAAATTTAATAATGATCCAATCAACCGTTTAGCCGTGAAAAGGTAACAAACAAAACAGAGTTACTTTCGCATTTATAATATCAGTATGGATAAAGCCAATACATCTGTGTACATACTCTGGGTAGGTATGTCTTGGTTATTGTGTTCTATACGAAAACAATAACCAAGAGTACCTCCATGTGCCAGAGCGATTGGCAACTGGATATACTCACAGAGATGGCGTTATATTTTCCAACCGACTGCCACTACCTACTACCTGGCAACCTGGCATACAAGACCTTCATACTATATTATTATTGCTTAAATTCGAAAACATGAATATTGGAACAATGCTCTCCATTTTACCCCAATAAAATATGTATGGAACCCTTCTATAGATTGAATTCTTATTGTAAGTAACAGTTGTTTGTTTTTTTTCTTATTTCTCCGTTTTTTTTGGGGTTATTTGAGACCAAAGACTGTCTAATTCTATCGTCTCGAAATTGTGTCTATGTTTACGACAAGTTTAATTATATTCTTCAAAAACTTTATCTATGTTAGATGTTTTTGAAAGAAATTTAAGTGATCAAGAAGAAACCGTTTTTTTGGGGTTATTTGAGACCAAAGACTGTCTAATTCTATCGTCTAGAAATTGTGTCTATGTTTACGACAAGTTTAATTATATTCTTCAAAAACTTTATCTATGTTACATGTTTTTGAAAGAAATTTAAGTGATCAAAAAGAATCTAATTTATAAAGAACCTAATAAATTTTCAAAAAAGAAATTATTTATTGCTTATATTCTAAGAGTTCTTCAAACAATTTGATTTATTGTTTATTTTCAGAAAACAAGTAATATAACTCATGCTAAATGGCCGATCATGAAATTGAACTCAGCTGAAACTTCTCATTGACTTTCTTTGTTAGTTTCATGTTATCGACAAGAATAATGTATAATTTAAACACTAGAAATATTCGTGTTATTTTTAAAGTTAAATATAGCGTATGAGATGAGTTCAATGCTATCCTGTCTTTCATTGTTCTCAGAAGCCGGCGTAAAGATAAAGCAATATTTTATAATCTACATCAAAAATGTAAAAGAACATTTTAAATTTTATTATTTTAAACCAAAGTGCTTCCATAACAATCTCAACAGAATTGTTAGACGGTTAGGGATAATTTTTGCCCTATACTGCAATGCAATCTTCAAATGAATTTTGAAAGATATTAGAAATTGTATCCTTCAAAAGTACCTACTTATAAATATAATAAATATATCAACTACTTACTTTCAACTCAATGTTAACCTCCAAAAATCCTCTGAAACCTTTGAATCTTCAATACATATTCAAAATGGCAAAATCAAATTCAGATTTATAATAAAGGCCGATAAAGACGGTTAAGCTTTGCCACCCGTATTCTATTTTATGCAGCTGTAAGAAGGTCGTTCGCTATAACCTTTCTGTATTCAGCTTGTATTTGCTTGTTACCAGATTAAGAGGTTTTGAGGAATACGTCTATGGTTACAAGGTGTAACCACAGACGATATTAGAATGGATTAGGGTCATAAATACTGTAAGGTACCACCAGTTTCTCTTAAGTAGATCGTGTCATGGGAATTTATAAGTTCAAGAGAAAGGGAATCATTATCTGCCCAGCCTATTCACAACTATGTTGGGGTCGGCTTCCAGTCTAACCGGATGCAAAAGAATATCCACAACCCAGTTACTACTGGGTAATACGATACTATACTCCTTGGTAAGTCTGGTTTTCAGACTTTCGGGCCACTAAAGGTATTCACCTTTAACGACCATCATCCATCCACAGGCCCGAGCGGATGGTATTATTAAGCCACGAGCTCGGGTGATTTTGGAACAATACACTTAGGCTGAAAATAAAACAATTTTCTGTCTACAGCGTGAACGTTCAAAAGCTAAAATAATATTGGTTTGCAAATTGCATTCCTACTTTTTGTTTCCATATGTTTTATGTTAGGTAATCCATGTGTTTTAAATTAAAAATACATGACTGTGGAATTCAACTCCGGTTTTTCTAATGTAAAATCTCAGATAAAGATAAAACATGAAAAAGAAAATGTAGAAATAAAAAGGAATCTACGTTTATTTCTCTTGTTGGTTGGTTGCACCGATTTAATTTAAGCAGAGTTTAGCGGCAACAAAAGTTTTACCGCAAATTTTTAACGGTGGTTAGACTTTGTGTTAACTACACATAAATCTACATCATTATCATATTAGTAACTGTGATAATGGTTGTGTTTAATAAATGTTATTATTATAAACAGCCGAAACAAAATTGTCAATATTATAAAAGAGATAGATATAAAGGTGAGAAAAGTATTTGTGTTTTTTTTTAAACAATATCCACACCATTTAATTTTGTCATCAAGCTCGTGACTAAATAATAACAACGGCTCGTATCAATCTTCAGTTTAAACCGCGCTTGCCTAGGTTATTCTGTCGATGGATGACCACCTATTACATACCGTGTTTCCTCCGTGCCTCGAAAAGCACTTTAATCCGTTGGTCAGGGCTGTCATTTGTAGATCTTCGACAGTCGTTACAGGTATTCAGTGGCCCGAAAGTCTGACAACCAGTCTTACCAAAGAGTATACGGGGTGGAAGGGACACCGACGCGAAAACGGTTACCACGTTTTCAGTACATCATACTGAGCCGCCCTTTTTTTTTTTTTTTTTGGTTGGTGGGAAATCATCAAATGACCCCTCCCGCTCTGGGCGGAGTGGAAGGGAGTGTCAGACTCTTACTGACTAAAAACCACCCATGTTCCTTCTTTGGCCCTTTATGTTCCAGGGCCGCGGTATCTCTTTCGAACAGTCCCGCAGCCCTGGCAGGCACCGGCCCTTGCGGGCCCCCGTTTGCTGACAACTCTTTGAGGCGCGCGTGGAACACGAACGCGCCGTCGACACGGCCTGCCTGTACGACGGACGGACGGCGAGCTAGATTCTGAGCCGCCCTACATACAAATTTTTCATCGGTTATTAAAAAAAAAAAACTGTTTCCCACAAATTAAAGTGTAATACCACACGATTGTACGGAACACGAAATGACGAAATGTATGGAACAGCTGATTTTTTTTAATAACCGATAAAAAAATTGTATTTGAGCTCCGAACGATGTACTGAATACGTGGTAACCGTTTACGCGTCGGTGTCTCATCCACCCCGTATAGCATCGTATTTTTGAGGTCAGACAGGCAGTCGCTCTAAGTAAAACACCAGTATTCAGCTGCATCCAGTGAGGCTGAAAGCCAACCCCAAGTATGTACTAAAAAAAAGGCTAGGCAGATCATGATGATGTATATTGTTCCAAAATATTCTTCTTAAAAATAATACACGCAGATAGTTCGCATTAATCATTGCTGATAATCGAATTTCATTCATCTACCCCCTCGTTGATGGGTTATAAATTATGTGCGAGTTTCGAGTCGGACCGTCGACGGATGACTGTTACGATAACGGGATTACATTGTTACACATCCACCATTGAAACTCGTTCGCGTACTGAATCGAAAACTTGATTGGAAACCTCGCATATTTCAATACGGAAGAATTTTATACGAAGGTACATACTACAGTCTGGCCTTCGTTCTTAGATTACCTTTTTAATGCTTAATGGTGGTTTTTCTTAAGAATTCACTTGAATTCTCTCTACTGTCATCTTTTCAAGTACCTATAGAGAAAAACTACACGTATGAAGCCGAAATAGCAACATCAAAAAGGAGTTTAGTTGTCAGTTTGGGTGCCTAATGTACTTACTGTACAAAAAACCGTTGAAATTTATGGTTGACGAAAGATTGAAATAGTTACGAAAAACCTTTTTTCACTGGTTTTGCACGTTTTTTGTTTAGTTGGTGAATCGGGAAAGTTACCAAACGGGATGTAGCCAACCATACCTACCCATCTTATACCCTAACAACCCTACCTTACCACACCTTTTCACGGGTGACCACTGAAAACCAGCGCTGTGCTGTAGGCACATAATATCACAGCATCATGCTGAGTGGTAACCTGCTTGTCGCAGTTACGACGTGCAAGCTGTCAAATTTTTGTTTTTGTACCGTCCTATTGTACCTATTTATAAATATTTGTTATGCGTTTTAAGTTTATTTTATTTTTTTGTCATTTCGTATGCACGTCTTTGTGACACATTTTTTTTTCTTTCTCACCAACCTTATAAATTCGTCAACATAAAATAAAATCTGGAAATAGAAATACTGTTCCTCATACAAAATTATTATTAGAAGAAATTATTATTAGAATAAGTATTTTTTTTCCTTACAACATAATTATAATAACTCTCATCAAAATCCAATTTGGTCTCCTTTACAATTACTTAGCCTGATGAGTTTTATTTGATGATATCCGTCTGCTGATCCAGTCATGTAATTGAGCCGTAATAATCGACTTTTTGTCGCTCCAAAAGTTACCAAGAGTGACATCATGGAGCGATAAATACATGGAAATTCGCAAATTGTTGGATCAGGGAACAGCTACGACTGTTTAATTGACGAACTTCGCTCCAGGGCTCGTGAAACGGCTTCCAATCAAAATGTATTATGTCCCGAAAATTACTTTAGACGCGCTGATAACTATTGAATAATTAATTTTGTATCTAATGTATGCGATGGGTTTACGTTTAAAGCTAAATTGAATAGGGCTTAAAGCAGTTTTGATTTAAAATTAATAACAAAGATATGGAGATTATTATTATTTGGATAGACTTACTTTCTTACGTTTGTTTTGCAATTTGCAAGTCACTGTCGGGTTGTATGTTGATTAAAGTATGATTCGCGACCACAACAAATATGGCTTACAGAGTTATAATTATTAAAATCATCACTACAACATTCTGAAAAATCATCATCAGTTTATTTTAATCCTAGTGAATGGCTTCTTCATAAAATAGTTATAAAATGGGATTAAATGAACTTGGGTGGTTATATTGATGATTTTTGTAATATATTTGGGTTTACCCACATAAGAAAATTAGTAAGTAAGGTCACGTATAAATAAGCCTACATCATTGTAACAGTTTAGTTCGCATTATACGCTCGCTACAAGTTGACGTCCTTTTATTTATTACTCCCGACACTTCAGTGGCGACGAGGATCACTATTTCTGCGTTATAATAATCATCGAAGATCGTCTGTAATTATTCGAGGAAAATGTCGGTCGGCAAAGTCGGGAAGATTCGCGATTTTGATGTGAAGTCAGGCAACTGGACTTTGTACGAGGAGCGGTTGCAGATGTTTTTCAAGGTCAATAAGGTCGAGAAGGACATGTGGCTGCCGATGCTGATCACGGGCGTGGGTGATGAGGCGTACGAATTGCTGAGCACGCTGTGTAATCCAAGGAAACCAGTGGATTTAACGTACGAAGAGGCCGTTACGATTTTGAAAAATCACCTACAACCGAAACCTGCGGTCATGGCGGAACGGTATCGGTTCAGACAAAGAAGACAGAAAGACGACGAGAGTGTAACACAATATCTGACCGAGTTAAAGAAACTCTCGAAAACTTGTGAGTTTGGTGCCAACTTGGAGGAGAATTTGCGCGACCAGTTCGTGTGCGGAGTGAAGAGTGACGTCATCAGGCAAAGGTTGTTTGCGGAAGACAGTTTGACGTACTCAGGAGCAGTCAAATTGGCGGTTGGGCTGGAGGCGGCCGAGCGGGATGCGGCAGTCGTGGAACAGAAAGTGACGGCGGAGGCATCGGCAATCGTGAACACGTTGCGGGAAAAGCGTGGGCGCGGTCAGTTTACGGACAATGCAGCGGACCAACGAACGAACCACGGGCGTGCGGCGCGGGACACCGAGAAGGGCGCGGGGGGCTGCACGGCGTGCGGCTGGCGCGGGCACAGCAAAGAGGAGTGCCGCTATAAGCATTTTGTTTGTAGCAAATGCAAACAAAGCGGACATTTGAGGCGGGTTTGTCCGCGGATGGAGGCGAACAGTGGCAGAGGGAAGAGGCGCGGAGTGAACCACGTGGATGCCACCACGAGCAACCATCCGAGGGCAGGAGCGGAAGACTCCAGTTCGGACGAGCTTGAGGAAGAACTTCATCAACTATGTTTGAGCGGCTACAACCCGGTGAGTTTATCATTACTGATTGATGATAAAACATTAAAAATGGAGCTAGACACAGGCTCGGCAATTTCATGCATCAGTAAGAAAACATATGATAAACTTTTTAACAATAGAGTAATTAAGCCATTTAATTTGGTGTTAAAATTTTATGATGGTAGCAATATTAAACCACTAGGGGTCATAAGACCGAAAGTTCAATACAAAGATAAAATTAAATATCTAGAACTGTTTGTGATAGACGGGGGTACAACTTCCTTGCTGGGCAGGCAATGGTTAATAGAATTGGGTATTAAAATACCTCCATTTCAACAAGAGATTAACCATAGTGTACACAAAATGTCTGATACTGTCGATTGTTTGTTGAACAGGTATAAAGAATTGTTCAGCGAGGGACTGGGGCGGTACACAGGCGGCAAGGCAACGCTCCGGTTGCGGGAGGGCGCGAGGCCGGTGTTTTGCCGGGCGCGCCCGCTGCCTTACGCTCTGAGGGATCAGGTCGACGCGGAGTTGGACGCCATGTTGCGCGCGGGCATCATCGAGCCCGTCGAGTGCTCGGACTGGGCGACGCCTTTGGTACCGGTACGTAAAGCGGACGGAGGACTCCGTATCTGTGCGGATTACAAAATAACTTTAAATCCTGTCTTACTGGTCGATAGATATCCGTTACCCAAGATAGAGGATTTGTTAGTGAGTTTAAACGGTGCTAGTCATTTCTCAAAAATTGATTTGTCCCTTGCTTACAACCAGATTGAATTGGATAATACTAAAGATTTAACTGTAATAAATACACATCGAGGTCTTTTTAAGTACAATAGACTTGTGTTTGGGTTGTCTTCTAGTCCGGGCATCTTCCAGCGTATTATGTCGAATTTACTTAGTGGTATTCCGGGGGTAGAAGTATTTTTAGATGATATCATCATCGGAACGGCGGGAACACAGGATAATCACTTGGAAACGTTAGAAAAAGTGTTCCAGCGGTTACAAAGTCACGGTATGAAGCTAAAAGGGAGTAAATGTTTATTTATGGTTAACGAAGTCAAATACTTAGGTTATGTCATATCAAAAGATGGGGTTAAAGTAGATTCAGATAAAATAAAAGCAATAATAAAAATACCCAGGCCAACAGATATTTCAGAGTTGCGTTCCTTTTTAGGTTTAGTTAATTTTTATGCTAAATTTGTTAAGAATTTGAGTACTATTTTGTCACCACTGTATGAACTTTTAAAAAAAGAGGTTAATTGGAAATGGAGTGCGGAGTGCGAAAAAGCGTTTGCAAAAGTTAAAAAAATATTAGTAGGCGCAGAGGTATTAGCTCATTATGATCCAAACAAGCCGTTAGTGTTGACATGCGATGCGAGTGCGCGGGGCATAGGCGGTGTGCTCACACAGCCGGGCGCCGACGGCCGCGACCGCCCGGTAGTGTATGTGTCACGCGCGTTGAATAACGCCGAGAAACATTATTCACAAATAGATCGGGAGGCGTTAGCTATCGTATTTTGTTTACAAAAATTACATCAGTATGTTTATGGTCGACGTTTTGTCTTGCGAACCGACCACAAACCGTTGGTAAGTATATTTGGACCAAAACACGGTGTACCAGCGATGGCCGCGAGTAGATTACAACGCTGGGCAATTATTTTATCTGCTTATACGTACGATATTGAATATGTAAACACTAAACAAAACGGTGCGGACGGGCTGTCGAGACTGCCGGTTCCGTGCAGTAGCCATGAGTCACTGCGGGTCCCCGAGCAAACGTATTTACATTTTGCACAGAATGCATTACTATTAGATTATAATACAATTAAACAACAAACTATGGTAGACCCAATGTTAGGTAGGGTTTTAAATTATATTCGTGATATGTGGCCAACGGATAATGATATTCGAGAATTACAGCCGTATTTTAACCGCCGTAAGGAACTGTACGAAGAGCTAGGCTGCGTGATGTGGGGGCACAGGGTAGTGATTCCTGCAAGTGGTCGAGCCAGGGTACTACAGGAATTACATGAACCTCATATGGGCATAGTTAAGACGAAGGCGTCAGCTAGGAGTTATGTGTGGTGGCCGGGCATAGACGAGGCGATTGAGGCTACGTGCAGGGAGTGCGCGGTGTGCGCGGGGGAGGCGGACGCGCCGCAGCGGCACGCGGTCACGCCGTGGCCCTGGCCTTCGAGACCGTGGGCGAGGGTGCATCTGGATTTTCTAGGGCCTATTTTCGGAAAAATGTATTTAATTATGGTTGACGCTAGAACTAAATGGTTAGAAGTATTTCCTGTGCCTAGTACGGCGGCTAGTTCTACCATTGAAAAGCTTACCGAAGTTTTTTCTAGATGGGGTTTACCGAGACAAATAGTCTCAGATAACGGACCACCGTTCACGAGCAAGGAAATGGCAGACTTTTTGGCTAGTCAGGGTGTAGATCACGTTTTTTCTGCTCCGTACCACCCAGCATCGAATGGGGCTGCAGAAAATGCAGTGCGTACGGTTAAAAGAATTATAAAAAAAGCTTATAAACAAAAAGAAAACATTAATTTATTTTTAAATACCTTCCTTTTGCATTACCGTAATACGGAGCACTGCTCAACAGGGGAAAGTCCAGCCACATTGATGCTAGGTAGGAATTTACGCACCAAATTAGATGCACTAAAACCAGATATAGAAAATAAAGTCAGGAAGGCTCAGGAACGACAACAGAAAGCAGGAACGGACGTCAAACGTTCTTTAGAGATAGGAGAGGAAGTATGGATGAGACAATATAGGGGAAATGAAAAATGGAGTCCGGGGCAGGTAGTAGACAAAATGGGTACTACAGATTATAAAGTAATGGACTGTTCAGGCAAGAAAAGCCATAGACACATTGACCAGTTAAGACAGCGATCGCGAAGCTCATTGAGTTGTCCGACTAGCACATCCGAACGGAGTTCTCTTGATGCGGAACGTCCCGACAATCCCGAGGTGACGAAGCCAGCGTCAGTCCCCGGAGAGACTCGGAGCCCTCGGAGCGTGAGGGAGTTCAGTCCGGTTCGAACCGCGACTACCGTTGAGTTGCCGTCTACATCTGCTTCTGGATCAGTACCTCTCAGTAATGTACCCAGTCTTGAGGAACAGGTGATAGTTCCCCAATCCGAGGATGCTGTTCCAGAGGTAGTCCGCCCCCGTCCTGTACGGGCGTGTCGCTTAAAAAGACCGCCCCAATAATGTGATAGCTAAACATTTATAAATTATACTGGTAGCTATCGAAGACTAAGTTCCTATTTCAATTATGTTTGTATAACGTTGTAAACAGCTGTAAGATATAAAATAGTTAGTGTTAAGGTTTATATTTTGTGTATTTTAGTTTTATATAATTTAGGATATGTATTATTTAAGGTGGAGGATTGTAATATATTTGGGTTTACCCACATAAGAAAATTAGTAAGTAAGGTCACGTATAAATAAGCCTACATCATTGTAACAGTTTAGTTCGCATTATACGCTCGCTACAAGTTGACGTCCTTTTATTTATTACTCCCGACACTTCAATTTTAATGACTATAATTCTGTAAGCCATATTTGTTACGGTCGCGATCGCGAATCATACTTTAATCAACATACAACCCGACAGTGTCCTGCAAATTGCAAAAAAAACGTATGAAAGTAAGTCTTACGTACATACGTATAGGTACGTACAACAAGTCTACTACGGTATGTTTATATTTCTAGTAAAATAGACTTAACAAAAATTCACAGACAGTCGACCTCTTTTATCATACTTGCCCTCAGACGTCCCAGAATTGTCTAGCTCACGTCAAAGGTAATTTATTTGTAGCAACTTGTAGACAAAGCTTGACTTTCATAGTTTAGGTACAAAGTCTTACATCTTTCCATCAAATACGATTGGCAAGTAACCCTATGTAAATGGATTATATAACATGTCACAAGAATGAGTTATTGTTTCTCAAGTAATTATGTTATCGTAACCTTGTGTCTTTCGTCGCTGTATGGGTTTATATATCGTTGTTGCTATGGAGTGGTAACTTTATTACGTTGATGCGAGAGTTTTCAGTTCATCGTGTTTCTTTTTGACGTAATTTTAAATTTGACTGGAACGATTGTAGTTTATGCATTGACATTGTTTAAAACGTTACGTTAAATTTAAGGTCGCTCAGCGAGCTATGGAACGGGCTATGCTTGGAGTCTCTCTGAGGGATCGCATCCGGAACGAGGTGATCCGACAGAGAACCAGAGTTGTCGACATAGCCCACAGAATAAGTAAGCTGAAGTGGCAATGGGCCGGTCATATTAGCCGCAGGACCGATGACCGTTGGGGTAGATGTGTTCTTGAGTGGAGACCGCGAATTGGCAAACGTAAGGTGGGACGCCCTCAGGCTCGGTGGAGTGACGATCTCTGCGGGGTGGCTGGTAGCAACTGGATGAGAGTTGCTGAGAATCGAGTTGAATGGCGTGCGATAGGCTTATGATGAAAACGTTACTAACTTACAGATACAAACACATTAAAAAAAAATGTACGCGTGACTGACATCCGATGACAAATCTTCCTTTATAAAAACAGATTGGTAAAGAAGGACTGTGAACAACACATCACTGCCTGTAAAAAATTAGGATACACAATACACATACCTTTATGCTACCGGCAAAGTTGCTTATATTTACTAAAATTATGACTTATACTTATTATCATCATTAACTGCCTAGTCTTTTCCCAACTATGTGTGGGCTTCCAGTGTCACCAGATGCAGCTGAATACCAGTATTTTACATGAAGCGACTGCATATCTGACCACATCCCAGTTAGTACTGGGTAATACGATACCCCTGGGTAAGACTGGTTGTCAGACTTTCGGGCCATTGACAACTTGTAACGACTGTCAAAGATCTACAAACGACAGCCCGGTTTAACGTGCTTTCCGAGGCACGGAGGAATCCGATATGTAATGGGTGGTCACCCATCCACGTACCAACCTAGCGCGGCTTAACCTAAAGATCGATCGGCTGTTATAAAACAGCCACGGGCTCCTCAACACATACTTACTAAGCAAACAAAATTATAGCTACTAAAAATAATACAATAGAAAAGTGACCATTACCAAATAATTCAGTCAGCCTGACTTTATTACATAAATACTACCGACTCATCATAAACAAACTAAACTCAACCCCTTTTGAGTCAGAGGAACCAAAACTCAACCACCCGGATCGATGTCAAAGGGCATAAATAAAGCCTCAACCAGGATTATTTAAAAATCTTTCGACACATTACCCAACTCATTTGTCGAACAAATTTTCTCGTGAAACAAGTCAGAGTCCTTAAAACAACGCTCAAATTTAATGTTTTCAACAAAATTAACGCGTGTTTTTGTGTAATTATATTACTGTTAGACTACAATGGGGTAATTAACTAAATTAAATAAGATTTTTCAGTTAAGAATAGGACGTTATTGAGAGACCTGCTGTAATTTATTTCAATTAGTAACTAGGAGACAGAAATTTTTGGTGTCATTCATTGTTCAAATAAAAAGGAGAGACATAAATGTAAAACATGTACTTGTCTGTTAACAATGTACATTAGAATTACATATCTAATTCATCACCGATAATTATCATACCGTCTATACGCACAACAAATTAATATTGATTGCTGTCAGTGAAACTAGTTGCTTTTATACAAGAAATTACCACTGTGCTCAATTCAAGACAGCCCAAGTAACATGAAAATCTGTTTCACTGTCGCATCGACTTAAGCGCTAGCGTTGGCGTTAACCTCACTACGTATGCCTTAAGGCAGGTCTACACAATTTATGAGGGACGCTCGTTAAAGCCGCGCCAGATTGAGTTATAAATAAGGCTCAGACGAAAACACCTGGATTATTGCCCTTCTCGATTGATCGATGTCCCACTCTGGATAAAGTGCCCAGAAATAAATTGTATAAGGTTATTCTGATTAATGATTTGAGCCTGTGTAGACGTAACCTTAATCTTAGCCTTCGTCGTCTTTGAATGTTTTTTTTTTCGTTTTTTAGTTTCCTTTTTTATTTTATTGCAATGTTAGATTTATAATACTTAGCCACACACGATTAAAAACATTGTATTGGTCCAGAAAATAAAAGTAAGCTGTTGTAACTTTTGTTGTCAATTACGGTGTCCAATCACAGTCAATATTTTTACAAAGGAATCCGAGATCAAAGTAGCAGAAAATTAGATATATTGTATTCCTTTAATAAGAAGGATTCCTGTAGTACTGCTTCAAACCTTGAAGGAAGTATGTTTTCAGAAATAGGACAGAGAAGAATTAATAACTGGATTTAGCTTGACTTCAATATTTCAGTCGAAGCAGGTATGCAATATTTACAACTTTACTGGACTCGAAAAAAAAATGATTGTCCTGCCCTCTTCCCAATTTATTTGGGGTCGCCGCAGCATGTCTTCTTCTTTCCTTCGTCGTCATCTCACTCAGCAGTCACCTCCTTTCTAGCCATATCATCTTTCACACAGTTCATCCATCGTTTTTATGGTCTTCCTCTACTCTTATAGCCATCTACATTCATACTAAACATTTTTCTCCCAATATTTTCCTCATTCCTCCGCATCACATGTTCATACGACGATACGATAACCGCACAACTTTTCAGTCAACGGCGCCACTTTCAGACTTCCTCTAATGCACTCATTCTTTATTTTATCCATTCGCGTTACACCATACATCTCCCTTAGTATTCTCATCTTAGCCACATGCAAATGCCTTTCATTCATCCCTTTTGTGGCCCAACATTCATCCATACAAGACAGCAGGTCTAACCATGGTTATATAAATCTTCCCCTTGAGTTTAAGGGGAATGCGGGAGTCGCATATTGTTCCCGTGACCTGCCGCCATTTCATCCATCCAGCGTTAATTATGTGATTAACACTCGATCTATTTCGCCATCGCTTTGCACGAGTGAACCGAGATACCGAAAGTCGGAGCAGACTAGAAGGAGCGCGCCATCTTGCGCTATGGCTGCAGAACTGGAGAGACTGCCGAACATGTTTTAAGTTTTACTTCTGCTGATTTTCAAGCTAACATTCTCAGCTCAAGATCTGGGGCCATCTTCACCTAAATGCAGCACAGCACACCTAAATGCAGCACGAGAAATGCAATCATAATTTGCTTTCGATTGAAAGTTTTCTTGCACTATGAAGCGTTATTTGTCAAATACATTATTTGAATCAACTTTCATGAGAATGATAATAAAATCATAATTAAGAAAAGTAAAGTCAGGGAAATTCATTGTTTATCAGAGCAATTTTGTATGTCAGTTAGAGAATCACAATTCTGATTTGTTTCTGCTACATTTAAAGCCCGGAACCACCCTACTAAAACTTTTCTTAAGAGTTCTTTAGACTAAATGAAGTAAGTAACAAAGTAATATAGGTACCTACTTATTTAATTTCCTCGTCAAAGGCATAGCAGGAGTCGAAAAAACGAACTTTAGGTACTTTCGTTAAACAAAAGTTTTCTGGAGTTGAAAATTAATTAAGGAAACAACAACAGTTCCTGAAAAAAGGCTGAAGAAAATAATTTGTAAGAGCTTTTAGAAAAAATGCCGTCTAAGCGTTGCTGGTCGTTTACAAAAGGAAACCCCTACAACGTGTATAATAAATAAATTTTACCTTTATACAATGTGGATTGAAATTCATTTGTAAGAGGGAAATCATTGCTACATAATAACAGCCGCACCCTGTATTTTCTTCTCCGAAATAAAACACGTGACCCATTCAACCATCTCATTTTTTTTCTGTTACGTACTTGTTAGGTATAGTAGGTAGATAGATACTTATATCCATTAAAAGTATATAGCCAATAGGCCGTTTCAATTAAATAAGATATCTAGTCTGAGTTTTGTTACTAATTGCTGAATGCTAGTGCAAACGAAGTCAGCAAATAGACTTAATATTTCAATTAAGTTCACTGGAGGTTTTTAAAAAACCCATATTCTTTTTATACAGGCCGACTATACTTTTTTCCAAAGTTGTAGTAAAACACAAGGAGTGTTTTACTACAACTTTGGAAATAAGTTTCTGTATCAGCAGAAGATAGAACAAAACAAGGCCAATAGGCACAAAGGGACATTTATAACTGGGATAAGCTCAGTTGCCTAGCATCACGGATAAATATCATCATTAATATTGCACTGTTGGAATATTACATGGGACTTAAACAGAACAGACGAAATGTCAGTGTACACCTGAGCCTAACCCTTCGGGGATTACAGGCGTGATGATAATGATGATTTTACAATAGGCATTAGAAAAATAAATGATCATCATTATCATCCACAGCTCGACTTCACCCACTGCTGAGTACAGGCCTCTCTTAGCCTGTGCCAAGCTCCACGCTCTTGTGAAAAATAAATATCTCCAAGTATTTATAAGAATAATATTTATTTGCTTAACAACATGGTATAACAGATGGTAAAAATACTAAAAAAACAAGAGCATACATGTTTTGGCTTAACAGTGATAAGCGTACAAAATTTAACATTTATTATCAAAGAAGTGTTAGTCTTAGTTTTAGACAACTCCACAAACTACTTTTTCATTGCGTCATTTTCTTAGGCCAGTAAACTGCCATGTTTTGTTTCAGAATAACATCACAAGACATTACCTCTAAGACGATTTATAATTAAATTTACTCTAGCACAGCCTGCAGACGAGAGGTGGGTCCTAATCCAGTAACGTCTGCCTCTCACAAAGTAGGTCAATATTTTAGCTTACTCTCACATCATGTATGTTGACACGCTTGTGTTTGTTCAGACATTTTGCTACGTTTTATTTGATGGCAAATTTTTATTCAATGCTACTTAAATTTAATTTGTTTGTAAGAAAATATTTAGTTTTTAGACTAGCGGTTTTTAGACTTGGGATAAGGGCAAGAGCATAATGAAACTTGCAAACATAGGGGTGACTGGTTACGTTGGTTATATTACTTTATTAAACTCAAAGCATTTATTTCAAATAGGTAGGCCATTACAAAAGGGTAACAATTTACAGTCAGTGGCCCGAAAGTCTGACAACCCGTCTCCCCTATAAGCTACAGAAAATGGAGCTACAGTCCCAGACACAAGGCGTAATAACTGAAACTACTGTAGATACTCATTCCAAAGAGTAGATCTATGGTGAAAAATGAGAAAAAAACTCCATGGATACTCTTTTAAAGGTGACTGACAGCAATGTTACCATCTAGGAAATCGTATACCTATTCTTACTTGGACAGTTAACACAGACGTTACCAGTCTATTCTGCCCGTCTCACTAAACACATGTCTGCCCGTCCACCGCATATGGCCGAGATAGACGGTAATGTAATGCCCGTGTTACTAGAGTTACCAATGATGGTTGGAGCATTAACCGCGAAGCTAATGGCGGCTCAGCGCAGACGTCGCTTGACATCCGTCGTTGTCGGTAAAACAGAGTTGGTATTGAATGTCGCTTGAAAGCGCTTTTTGCTTGAAATCAAGAAACAACTCGTTTTTTCACCAACTTTTGTAATACACAATGAGATTACTTGCAGTTTTAAGCCCTTACGGGTTATAATACACTATGAATTACGGGATATTTTTCGGGATTACACTAAGGATCACACACGAAGGTATGTGATAGTTTAAGTTTAAATAAATGCTGCTGATATACTTAGTGATGAATTTATGACATAGAACTTTAACATAAAATAAAGAGAAACGGGCCTTATTCACTTTTGCCCAACCCTTCGGGATAATAATTATGTTAGTATAAAACATAACAATATCTTAATGTTCCAAGTTGAATGATTAAATAATACTACAAATAAGTAATATATTTATAACGTAGTGCGATTTTACTCAACATAAATATTGTATTCGTAACAACATCAAACAAATCAAGTTTACATTAATAAAGCTGTACAGAACATTATTTATTTATTTATGAACTATTCGAAACTCGAAAGCAAAACTTTTCTTCGAGTCAGCGTCCTAGTTAAAATTCAGAAAGTTTTCCACACTAATTATGTTAGCGTAACTAGAATCTAAATAAATTGATCGTAATTGTTGAATATTAATATTGTTTATTTTGAACTCTTTGTTGTACGCAGTTACATATTTAATTTAGTTAAGGGACTATTTACTTTGGGAAAATATTTAATCAATTAATTTGGTTGCTTAATGATTGTTTGCCCGTAATTATATTGTTAGAATGTAAATATTTTATTTTATGGATATACTTATCTTTTGGACTGCCTCGTTGGGCGAGTGATCGCAAGCGCGACTGCTGAGCATGAGGTCCTGGGTTCGATTCCTGGGTCGGGCAAAGTGTTATTGGGTTTTTCCATCAGGATTTTTTTAGTAGCAACGACGGAGTCTGGATTCGTGCCCGGTTAATGGCAATAAGCCCTCTCCCAATTACATGGGGCTTAGACGAAATGTGGGTGTACTATTAGGTACCTCTGCTAAAACCCTGCGGGGCTAACAGGCGTGATGTTTTGTTGTCTTTTGTGATATTGTCTTTGGATGGGGCCGAAGGTTCTGTCCCTAGGTCTGGCAACGTGTTATGGAGTTTTTCATTTAGTAATCTCGGTGCAGCAGACCGGAGTTTTAATTTATCCCCGATTAATCGAAAGAAGATCGACCTATCACTCATTCCAATCTCATCTTAGCCATTACTTAATTTGCGAAATGAAATGAAAAATCACAATATTTTATTTCACTTAGGCCTATATGGGCACTCATAAAACGTCGAGAAAAGGTGCACGGTTCGGGTTGGTCGTTTGCTATGGAGCAGAATCAGCAAGAAATACCATGGTTTTATGACATTGTATCTCTGAATAACTATATAGGGAACCCTTGAATAAATCCGAAATTAATATTATAAATTAAATGCGAAAGTAAGTTAGTTTGGCACCTTTTCACGCCTAAACCACTTAACCTATCATCCTGAAATATTGCATATACGTTGTCAGGTGTACAGAATAGTACATATACCTTTCATCCAAAAAAAAAAAACTGTTCCCGAGGAAAACAACAATAACGATGTTATGATAACAGATGGCGCCACGTGTCTTTTTAATCATGATTGAATTATATTATGATAAGCAGAGTACAGTCCAAATTGATTGTCAAATTCTAAATTAACGCGACCGAACGCAGGCAAAAGCTAGTCGCTCATAATGTTATGTTTTTAATTACCTCTTTTATTCATATATTTAAACATAAAAACCAATCACAAGCTACCTGCTAAGAACCAACTCATAACAGAAATACAAAAACAATCTTATAAACTGAGAAAAATATTGAAAGCTTTTACTTCGAAGACGT
This sequence comes from Eurois occulta, assembly GCA_950022335.1. Classification (NCBI taxonomy): domain Eukaryota; kingdom Metazoa; phylum Arthropoda; class Insecta; order Lepidoptera; family Noctuidae; genus Eurois; species Eurois occulta. The sequence continues at coordinate 12,943,529 of OX465498.1, read as the reverse complement.
AGAAACGCCGCCAAGTCGCCAAGACTCGCCAAGTTTCGTAAAAGGCTTACAAAATAAGTTGACAACTGGCGACTTTTAGTTGGCTTTGCTTGTAGGAACCTGTTTCATCACTTTGTTACGTATAGCTTGGACTCGTGGATTGTTTTGTTTTTATGATGTTGAAAATTTGAAATTGTAGTTTATAAACCGTCTTCAAAAAGGAGGAGGATATGTATTCCACCAGCATCTTATTTTTCTTGTTTATACCCCGACTAGCTTTTGTCGGCGGCTTCGCTCACGTTAATATAGATTTGACCATCAGCTCGGGTTGTACTCTGTTTATAATAATAAAATTCAATCATGATTCGAAAGACACGTGGTGCCATATAGATGGCGCCACGTGTCTGTTGTAACGGACATAAGGTGTTTTTTATTAGGGGTTACTGCTTTCCTCGGGGACAGTACTTTTTTCGGGATGCAAGGTACCCTATGTCCGTTTCTGTACACCTGACAACGTATATGCAAAATTTTAGGATGATCGATTCAGTGGTTTAGGCGTGAAAAGGTAACATACAAACATACTTTTGCATTAATAGTATTAGTTGGGATTAGGATTACTCCGTGATTCTGGGCCGATTTACATGATTTTTTTTTCATTTGTTAGAAGCAACCAGCGCGTGTGATGTATGAAATAAGGATGTAGTAGTATGTATGGGTACAGTCCTGCCCGACACTTTAGGGATATAGGTATAATGTTATGTATTGTTTACGATCACGATCAGTGCCAAGCCTTTTCCCCCACGGCTTTCAATCGAACCACCTGAACCAGGACTTAACAAGAAGCGACTACTCATTTCACCTTTATAACTAAATGGGGAGTACCTAGGTAGGTACTTTTAGCCCTTAATTGGTCGCGTGGGGTGTTACACACTCCAGCGCATCCTTAAGAACTTTTTAAATTCTGATTTTGAGGTCTGAAGTTCCCGTTGGCTTCGTAAAATCACGTGTCCTTTATGAGCAAGTATCTTTATGAGCATAATCGTGATTTTGCATGTATTTCGTTTTTGATTTATATGATCGGGGTATCACGTACCCCACGTGACCGTTTACGTAACTTTTTAGGCGCGCCCAAATCATCATCTGCCTAACCTTTTTCCAACATTGTTGGGGTCAGCTTCCAGTTTAACAGAATGCAGCGGAATACCAGTATTTTACATGGAGCGACTGCCTATCTGACCTCTACAACCCAGTTAGTACTGTATCGAAAAAAACAATAATAACCTTATTAAAGTCATTACTTTAACATACTCGTATTTATAAATGGTAATGTTGGTGAAAGCATTTTCAAACATTTCAATTTTAAATTCAACATAACAAAATGATTCATTACGAAATGGTATCGAGCATCCATTAAACAAGAAAGTAGTTACTTTAATACACTTTAACGCCTCGTACATAGCTGTGACTGTGATGGATGGTGCACTATCTCATTTGTCAGCATCGGTTGAAAGGCTCGTGAGAAATATTCACTTATAACTTGATAGTATATAGTACATACTATCTACGAAGTATCTCGATAATATAAGAGTATATCGTATACATACACATACACGCTATCAAACACTGGGTTGTAATAAAAGCTCTCAAAATATGAAATTTACTGCTTTATATACTAATTTTCCGACAGCTGAAAGGACAAAGAAACGACCGAATAAAATACTGAAATTTCCGAAAATCAATACAGCATTTGCAACGACAATATTTTTCCACCAGTTTAAATTACGTTTTACCGAAAACCACAGTGAGTCATTTTCATCGTAATTCACCTGTTATCAATTTAGAATTAATCTATAAAATAAATAAAACAGGAATAAAATCAACGCTAAGATAAATATCCAAATGTTGTAATAAGGCGTAGTCGACGTAGCCCCGTTAACGGGGCTCTATGTGTGTGATATAAAGTAACCTAACACGAAAGGCATGGCGGGGTCTTAGTTCGCACGCCTCGCTCGCTCTCAAGACCCCGCCATCCTCTTCGAACCTAACCTGTCCGGAGTAGGGGTGCCCTAAGACCCGAGCTCGCTTCGCTCGCTCTTGCATCCTAAGTTATAGAGTTTAACAAAACGATCATGTTTTCGGAAACTTAGAATTTTTTTCGGAAACTTAGTATTTTTTTTTTGGAAGTTTGGTTTTTTTATTGGAAATTTTGTTTACTATTTTTCGTAGAATTGTAATTTGAGTAAGCTCATGTTTGTTTGTTAAATACAACATTTCTTGTCGGTTAATTTTGTATTCATTTTGCGGTAATTATTTTTAACCAAGGTTAGCATTACAGTCAACCACAGATCGTTGGAAGTTAATTTGTTTTTCGGAAGCTTTATTATTTCCCTCAAACATTTATCTCTAAATGCTATTGAAAATTTATATTTCTCTATATAATATTACAACATCACCCCTGTAATCCCCGAAGGGTTAGGCAGAGGTGTACCCAATTATAGTACACGCATATTTTGCCAGTTATGTTTAAGTCCCATGTAATAGCTGGGGCGAGGTTATAGCAATCAACCTGGCGCAATTCCGTCGCTGCTACTGAGGAAACTCCTGATTGAAAACCAAATAACACTTTGCCCGACCTGAGAATCGAACCCAACACCATGCTCAGCAGTCGCGCTTGCGACTACTCGACCGACGAGGCAGTCTATATCTCTATTTAAACTTTAATATCCTATCCTACTTATATTATATGCGATTATGAAATGCGAAAGTTTGTGAGGATGTATGGATGTAAACATCCATACATCCTCACAAACTTTCGCATTTCATCGAAATCGCATCGCATGCAACATAATGTAGCACGTAGCGATCGTAGCAATTGCCCCTCGTAGCGGATCGCGTAGCGATGTCCGCGTAGCACATGCCTCTCGTAGCAGATCGCGTAGCAAGATTCTTCTGACATTGTAAACTTAGGTACAGAAATTCTTAGTAAGGTTTAATAACAATAGTTTAAAGGATTATAGTATTTATTTTATCACCGGGAATATATCGCGAAAACAATTTAATTATAATAATCTTGTCAGGACAGTTCTCTGTCGTTTTTTGAATTAAAAAAAACTGCTGACACGCTAGTCTATGAACCTACTATTTGACAGCCTCTACGACCGACTTAATATTGTTTAGTTTAATTTCCTTGAATGTTTTCTTTCCAAGCAACACAGTTACATCACGAAATCTAATAACAACTCATATTTACACCTACAGTAACCGTTGCCGCCACACTTACCCGCATATTACAAGGAAAACAGGATAAACAGGGTAAACAGTAAGTTTTACCGCGGTTTGTCCCAATTAGCCAATCGTTTGTTCCGAGCGGCTGGCTGGAAGGGAATTAGTCTGAGCCCACCGGGGTGAACAGAACAATCACTTTGTACGTGGGTGGAGAGTTTGGTCGCTGTATATTGGTAGTGTTATACTTGTAGTATTTTGAGTAAGCGCTAGAGACTTAGTACACGAATTTGGTTAAGCGATTTTCACACTCTTCGCCACCGCTCGTCCGCGCGGTCGGGCGGAGGCGGCGAAGTAAATGTAAGGGCAGCGTGCCGCGCGGAAAGACTGTGAGCTTCGCCCCTCCGCGCTTTCGGTCCGTGTCATGTGTTAGACGTCAACGGATTTCATACAAGCCAATACGACGTGAGATAATTATAACGCTTTACCACCCGACCGCGCGGACGAGCGGTGTCGTGTGATAACTGTCTTTGAAAAGCAAATACGACTTGACAAAATGTAGGTGCAGTGCTGTCTAGAACATAACCCACTCGATTGACCCAATGAGCAACACTGACGCTGCTATTGGTGTGGCCATTTATTGGGAATAACTTATTAAAAAAATGCGAAAAAATCGAAACGAAAAAGGGGGAGGTACGAGATGCCAGTTTTTAAAATTCAGTTATAAGGATATAAATACATTTTACGCATGTTACATATGATTTTATTTACGCCAAAACCCAGTATCTTCAAAACACACACCTTATTTACATTTTGTTAGGCAGAAAAAACCATACACACTCCTTTTACAACGTCCACTTTCATACGGTTGGGAGTACTACACACCTGACCTTTCTGAAGAACCGGATCAACAAGGCTGAATGTCCTTCTGCGGCTTCATAACAGAGGTTTTACGGTTTACATTGCACAAATACAAAATCGGAAGCCGATCGTTGATTTTCCGTGAGATTCAATTAATACGCAACAATACTTACCTTTTAACCCGACTTTGAAATAAACAAACATATAAAATCAAAATGAAAAATAAATTATTTGAACTGGTGGGAAGTAATGGGTTTTGTACGGAAGTTTTTATTTTTATTTTTCAATTTCGCTCAACGTTATTGACAACAAAGAATTCTCACTTCGCTTTAAATGGGGACAGTGGCGTCCTCGCAGAAGTGCACACTCATGCAGGGCTGGTATAACAGTGTTTTGTTTTTTTTTTCGAATTTCTTTCAAATGTATGGCCTTTTTGTTGTTGATGATGTTCTTCAGAAAACAGGGTGGAAGGGACACCGACACGAAAACGAAACGGTTACCACGTATTCAGTACATCATTCTGAGCCACCCACATAGATTTTTTTCACCGGTTATTAAAAAAAAAAAAAAAAAATCTGCTGTTTCCTACTAAAGTGCAATACATAATATAAATTTAAGTACAACATTCAAAGCAAATAAAGTTCTAATTCACAACCTACATTCAAAATTAATAAAGTTCTGATTCTGATTCTGCCATACACATTCAAAATGTATGGAACAGCAGATTTATTTTTAAATAACCTATGAAAAATTTCTGTGCGGGGGGAGGGGGGCTCAGAATGATGTACTGAATACGTGGTAACCGTTTTCACGTCGGTGTCCCTTCCACCCTGTACAGAAGTTTGATAATCGAGAGCATGTTTCTTTCCACTGTTCTATTACTTTCAGCTACATACAGGTTAAAATAAACATGGATGACGGCGGGGCTGGCGCAGTGGCTGAGCGATTGACTGCTCCACTATGTGTCGCGGGTTCGATTCCCGCACGGTACAAATATTTGTATGACCTATATTCGTATGACCTATAGATAGTTGTTCCGGGTCTGGCTGTTTGTGTATGTGAGTTTAAATGTTTGTAAACGCACCCACGATACAGGAGAAATTCCTAATGTGAGGCAACGTTTTCTTAAAAATGAATGAAGTAATGGGATAAAAATATAGCCTGATATCAGTTTAAGAATTAAAACCAACGCAACCATTAAACCTTTTATTTCTTTCAAAATTTGCAATAAGTAAGCTTCTTAATTAGGGGGTAGTTATGTACTTGCCTAGTATATTACTCATTCAGATAGATTTATATTATGAATTGTACAACTTCTTTATGCATGCGGAGTTTACCTGCAAGTGATTGTTGCACTATTGCACTTACATTTTTGCATGTTACGTTTAGCATACAACATTTGTGTAAACAATTGTTGGTGAACCAATCAATAAATTAAAAAAAAACCGGCCAAGTGCGAGTCGGACTCGCGCACGAAGGGTTCCGTACCATTATCTATAAAAACGCCAAAAAAATCATATCTGTTGTATAATGCCCCCCTTAATATTTTTATTTGTTGTTATAGCGGCAATAGTAATACATCATTTGTGAAAATTTCAGCTTTCTAGCTATCACGGTTTATGAGATAAAGCCTGGAGACAGACAGACACACAGACAGCGAAGTCCTAGTAATAGGTTCCCGTTTTACCCTTTGGGTACGGAACCCTAAAAAACACTATTGTGTCCTATTTTTCACACCTAACCTTACCCGACACTACTCTCACCCGTACATCCCCACCCATAAGCTGCCACTATACAGCTCTTACCGTCTCCGGCCACATTTTATGAGCGGCCATCGATTTTACATAAAACTAAGCACATTCGCACACCCCTAGTGAGATAATAGAGTACTGAACATGACGGTGAATGTTTTAAACTTTGAGTTACCGGGTGTTGCTGGAAAATAGAGAGGTTATTTTTTTAAAGTTTTAAGAATAGCTTAAGATGAACGGTAAACATCACTTCTTTCATGAATGCATAAGAAGTAGTAGCCATTCGTTTTTTTTTTTGGGATGGGAAATCATTAAATGACTCCTCCCGCTCTGGGCGGAGCGGAAGGGAGTGTCAGACTTTTACTGACTAAAACCTATCCATGTTCCTTCTTTTGCCCTTTGTATTCCAGGGCCGCGGTATCTCTTTCGAACAGTCCCGCAGTCCTGGCAGGCATCGGCCTTCTGGGCCCCTACTGTTTGCTGACATCTCTTTGAGACGCGCGTGGAACACGAACGCGCCGTCGACACGGCCTGTCGTCATAAGACGGACGGACGGCGAGCTAAAGCAGTGGTAGCCTAGTGGTGTGACCGTCGGACTGCCAAGTCATAGGTCTCGAGTTCGAACCCAAGACCTCTGATTTTTCGGATTCATGTGCGTATTGTAAAATTATCACTTGCTTCAGTGAAGGAAAACATCGTGAGGAAACCAGCATGCCTGAGAGATATTTCTCGACGGCATGTAAAGCCAAATCAGAGGCCCATGGGTGGCATTAAAACTCTGATACAAGGTTAGGCTCTGAAGAAGATAAATACATACGGTCGGTAGATAGTATGCTGTTCTCACATAAGGTTCTTGACACCTAATCATCATTTACTGAAACTGTTTCTCATTACCATGTATTGTATTTACTTACCCGGTACAATTAACCACGGTAATGTTTAGCCGAAAACTGGCTTCTAACTTCTTTTGAAAACATCAGATTCGAGTGCAGACTGACGCTTACCCTGAAAAGAAGAAAAATATATAAATTAAAATGCATACTGGTAAACCCCTGTACATTATTAAACAAGTTATAGTACCTAACAATAATACTACGTCATTGTCTCTAGAGCCGTAACCACCAGTAGCTTGGACCCTGTTCCCGACACCGGCGGAAATCTATTTTTATATTTTTTGAAGAAATATACAAAAATATAAAATAATTAATAAACTAAATAATAGTACTACGTAATATTAAATTTAACAAACGACAAAATAAATGTAGCTCAATATTGTGTAGTCTAAACCGGCCGTCCGTCAGGGCTCAAAAGTTGCTTGAGCCTTTTCGGTAGCTATTGCAATTATTTATTAGAGTGACACACACCATAAATATTTGCAACCCCATCTTATCTACAAACCTCACACAAGAAGAAACAAAGAAATAAGTTTCTAAGTCAACCGTTTTCTTCAAAAAATAAACCTATTCCGGCTATTCTATCGCCAACCAGTATTATTATTTGAATAATAAAATCCGCTTGAACCCATTTCATCATTATTGCTTGACGGGAAAGAGGGTAATAGAAATGGTCGGGTTATCAGGCCAAACTGAAGAGGCGAGCCGTCCGTCAATGATTCCGGTTCAATGAACTCGTTATTGCCCCAGCGAGGCAGCACTGGTCCACTCCACGTCCTCTTGTTTTATGTACAAACTAGTATATTGGCTAGCTTATGTCGAGGGATTAATTGTTACTGTGAAATGCTCGGGGATTAACTACAAAGGCCATATTCAGGTCATACTAGTGATTAAGTGTTATACGTATAAATTGCAAAATACATTTTTTATACAGGGGCAAAAAATATACACTCGAGAGCAATGAATCCGGGTCACTTAAAGAATCCTAAAAATCTCGGAAACTAAAAATGCTAGGTTAATGCAATAAATTGTATTTAATAGACAATGTAATACTCCTTAAATGAAGGTATTAAAACTTCTTAGTTATTGTAAAGTTATATCATAAAAAAATCAAATTTGAAAAAGGGCCACTTTCGAAGATGGAACTACGAAATTACAGCATTTGGTTTTGCTTTTGTTTGTAATCTGTCATTTATGTGGGTACATAAACCATGTTGATAGTGCTCTATATTCATTATTCAAGCTGAAATTATGTCGCTTACGCCTGAAGAATGCACCAGAATACTTACAATGCTGGAAACCGGCCGGAGTCAGCGCGATACAGCCAGGACTGTCGGTGTGTCGCTGTCAACAGTACAAAGAGTTCTCCGACGTTACGAAGAAACTGGTTCTAACCTACGCAGACCAGGAACGGGCAGAACCAGGTGTACCACAGCACGAGAAGACCGATACTTGGTGAACACCATGCTTCGAAATCGCTTTCTCACAGGAACTGAACTCACAAATCAGTTTCGACGCCTCGGAGGAAGTAACCCAAGTGCATGGACAGTAAGACGTCGGCTTGCTGAATCTAACTTGAAACCCCTTAGACCTGCAAACGGCCCTAAACTGGAGCGTGGGCATCGTATTTCAAGACTAAGATATGCCCAGAGCCACGTAAATTGGAGTATTGAAGATTGGTCAAAAGTTATGTTCTCCGACGAATCAAAATTTATGCTCTACAAGCACGATGGAAGACACAGAGTGTATCGAAGACCAGGGGAAAGATTCAAGCAAGCATGCATCGAAGAAAAAGTAGCCTACGGTGGTGGGTCTGTACTTGTGTGGGCCGGAATTTCTTCTGAAAGTCGCACAGAGCTGGTGATCATAGAAAACGGCTCTTTAACTAGCGTAAGATATGTGGAAGAAATCCTCAATGATCACGTTGGTCCATTTATGGTCAATTTAGGTGAGGATGCTATATTTATGCATGACAATGCACGACCTCATACAGGTAGGATTGTGAATGACTACCTTCAAGAGATGAACATTACTCGTATGGAGTGGCCAGCGCGCAGCCCGGATATCAACCCGATCGAGCATGCTTGGGACGAGCTAGGCAGATGCGTAAAACAACGAAACCCTCCCCCAATCACGCTTCGTGAGCTCAAAATTGCTCTCACAGAGGAATGGGAGAATATTCCCCAAAATCGTATAAGGAACTTGGTGTACAGCATGCCAAACCGCGTAAACGCAGTAATGGAAGCACGAGGAGGCAATACGAAGTATTAAAATTCAAGAAAATCGTAATAAAGTTCAAAAATTTCATGTTTCCTATTTTTGTTTTAAGGAGAGATCAGCAGTTTTTTTCTTTATGTAATTTTGTGTTAATAAAATGTATGGCGACTCATATTTTTTTTACTTTCATTTAAGGAGTATTACATTGTCTATTAAATACAATTTATTGCATTAACCTGTCATTTTTAGTTTCCGAGATTTTTAACATTCTTTAAGTGACCCGGATTCATTGCTCTCGAGTGTAGGTAAGCCACCATATTTAGGGAGCAGCTGATATTTTTTTCGGGATTTCATGGTCGGTCCCATAGTAAAAGTTGTTCATTTCCATGAGTATTACACGACTTTAAATTATTTAAAAAATCATTTAAATCGCCAACGTTTAAAAATCACCCATTATAACATTCCCCCAAAATAGGAGACAGATTAGCGATGTATATTAAGTAGCCTTATCAAGCTAGCAGTGAAGTCAGCAGAAACCATAAAAATACCCTAAAAGGTGCTAAAAATCCGATTTTGTAGGTCAAAACAGTTCCACAAAAAATAAATGACTACTATCTTCTCCATAAAGCTCTCAGTAAAATGACGGGATCGGCTAGAATTAAGTCGATTAATATGTCAGAATTACCACTTTACTACCACTGTCTCTTGCGTGTTACATGAAAAAAAAAACTTTCTGACAACTTGGTGACATCTGACTTGGTTAAAGCCCTGGGGGCCTAGTAGGTTAGCAGAATCTTATTAGGATAATGATATGAATTACGTTACAATTCGTAAAATGGTCACAAAGTGACATTTCATAATCCTACGTGACCATAACGTGACTTCATATTATAATCCTTTTATGATTCTGCTAAAGCGGAAATTTTAGACCTCCAGGACGGTCATCTGACTGACGTTAAAGTCCTAATATCAACTTTACTGATTAGTAAATTTTTTACCACTGCATAAAGTAATTATACATAAAACGCGTTGCGACATAAATAATTCTATTAGCTTATAAAATTCACTCGTTCTCTCCATGACAGAAAATACCAATGCAATTAGTGTTATCGTTTCGTATTTCATTGCAATATAAATTTATTTTCATCGCCAATTAATATAACAGTATAACTATTGGAACCTGCTAAGCTTATCGTGCTGAGTTGGCCCTACCGCTGCGGCTGCTCAGAATCTCAAGTGGTGTGAATATGGTAACCTCATTGTTACTTTTTTTTTTTATCTGCATGCTAAGAAAATTGGTAACTATATTTTCGAGCCGTTTGGGGTCGAAATTCTGGGAACCTGGGGTCCAACTTCTCAGTCTTTTTAAGGAAATTTCTAAACGCCTGGTTGATGCTTGCCTAGACCCAAAGCCTTTTTTTTGGGATGGGAAATCATCAAATGACTCCTCCCGCTCTGGGGGGAGCGGAAGGGAGTGTCAGACTTTTACTGACTAAAACCCATCCATGTGCCTTCTTTTGCCCTTTGTGTTTCAGAGCCGCGGTATCTCTTTCGAACAGTCCCGCAGCCTGACCCAAAGGCTGGCTTTTACCTTGGGCAAAGGATTATTATTGCCATAAAAGTGGCAACGCCGCCAGTCTCTTGGGCACATCACCAGTTGACAGCGTTGAGGAGTAACGATTACATTTTTAGTTTATTGTTAGTTTAGTTTATTTCGTCGTTTTAATTTGTTATTAATAGCAAAATTGTTTGACATTATACTTTATTCAATACAGCTTACGAATGAAATCAACAAATTAGGAGAAAAACATTTTTAAAAGTTGCTTCTGTGTATATTTGTGCTGGTGGTAATAAAACCAGAATAACTTGGCCTCTTATTCTATTTAAATTCCGTACTACGATAGGCCAACTAACAGTCAAAGTGTTACCTCTAAAGTATAGCTCAATGTACCTGTAGGTGGTATAAAGAGTTCTCGTTTTCAGCAGCAATATCGTATTACTGTTTTATTGTCAGGATTGCTTGTTCTGAAAATACGTTTTATTTCGTTTTTATTTTGAGCTCAGTCTAAGTCTATCTGGTTTCAGGGAATGACGGATTATGTTTCGAAAGCCGTGGGTGTATTTATGAATAATAAATGGAATTATGGAAATGAACACTAGGTCATCACAGGTTATTTTTGATGGCCTGCTTACGTCATAAATCATTAAATGCCTTCAGGGCTTAACCCATTTAAAACACCATTCTGTCTCTGTCACCTTCAAACAACTACAACACACACGTACAGTCCTTTGCCTGTAAAACTAATAAATCACTACAATACGAGTACATATAAATTAAAGTCCTCCGCCGGGCAGAGGGTCTGTTTGTTCAGTGTAATCTCAGGAACTACTGAACAGATTATAATACGGTTTTCACCAATAGAAAGAGGGATTAGCTGAAAAGATTATAAATAATAAAATAAATTCTCAAACTCTCACCCTGTAAGTATGAAATGCATATTTCACAGATTCCATTACACTATTGTTAAAACTCAAATACCATTAGTCTGGACCATGAAACATTGTTTGCACATGAAAGTATGCTAGCAAAAATCCAGGCACAAAATAAATTTTAGTCGGATTAAACACAAACAAGGCGTGTTGGTCCATCCAATACGTTGGATAAAAATATTGCAGCGCCAACATTTTGAACAAATAAAAGTTGGTCCATTACTTGATGGAAAACTCTGGATGAGTTTTAGGCGTAATGCCTATGGATATACGTTTCACTTCACTTTAAATTGATCCAGGATTTTAGGGGTGGGTTTTCTGTGGTTAGATTGCAAAGGTAGGTACCATCTGTATTACTCAATAATATTATGGTTGAAGATAACTACAAAACACGCTTTAGAGTGACGTCATTACATTTTTCGATTTTTTCTTGTTGCTTGTTTAACTTGATATATTTCAGGAGTGAGGTCAAGATAAAAAACCGGCCAAGTGCGAGTCGGACTCGCGCACGAAGGGTTCCGTACCATTCCATCATCTATAAAAACGGCAAAAAAATCATATCTGTTGTATGGGAGCCCCCCTTAACATTTAATTTTTTTAATTTTTAGTATTTGTTGTTATAGCGGCAATAGTAATACATCAATAATATTTGTGAAAATATCAGTTTTTAGCTATCACGGTTTATGAGATACAGCCTGGAGACAGACAGACAGACAGACAGACAGACAGACAGCGAAGTCTTAGTAATAGGGTCCCGTTTTACCCTTTGGGTACGGAACCCTAAAAAGAAAAGAAAATGATCTCATTAAATCAACCGCTAACTGGTGAATAAGCTTGGCAAGTGCTCGTTTCTGCTCTTTATAAGTAGAGGACTCTATTGCTGCTGCCTTACAGTACCAGTAGCCTCGGTTATAAGATATCACTGTGTGACATACATAACCCTAATGATGGAGTGTACTTTGGGTTTTTTTAGCCCATTTAGTAACTACAAAGAACAGTGTAATATTTTTATTCATTTTCATCATTATCTCCGTTGGCACATAGAAAAATTAAATTATATTCCACACAAACAAAAAATATGATAATTCTTTTACGAAACGAGCTTCTGTTAACAGTAATTAAATCAGCACAGTTAAATAAGAGTTTCATATTTTGCGAGTGAAAGCCTCTGTGGCCGCCCGTCACACCGTGTCGTAACAGCGAACAGCCTTGAGCTCATGAACAATTCAAGCCAAGTTACATCTCATTACTTTGAGCAGCGAGCTTGAACATTTATTATTTCTCAGAGATTTCAAGGGACTTAATAAATCAAGATTATATTACTTTACTTTATACATGAAGATAAGAAATGTAGGTGTAAATAAAAGTGGGCATATTTTATTTTTTTGTAAAAGATTAGTGTTGTGAAGTAGGCCTTGTTTATTCAAGTTTGAGAAATAAGCGTGAATTAAGCTCTAAGCTTTTACATACGTTGAACTTCACTTGTCAAAAAACAGTACATTGAGCAAGGTCATATTCAAAGTACTACTGATAAATAATTATATTTTGGTGCAAATACTAGCTGTAAGTGGAAAAAAACTATGTGACTGTACTATTGAAGTGATTAGTGAATGACTACAATATTAGTTTTAACGTAAGTGCTCCGATTTATTGGTGAAAAAGTTAAAAACAATTGATCTGGGGAATGATGTTTACTTCAAATTATTGCAAGTACCCCCAAATTAACGCACGTACATAGTAAACTCCTCGAACAGCTGTTTAGTGAAGTTGTGGCAACCACTGTTTGCTAACAAAGTTCATCAGGCGTAACAAAAGTGCAACATATTGCTATAAACTTTTTAAAAGGAATACTAAAGAATGGAATCAATGCAAAATGTAAACACCCAGAGACGTCGCCGGAAAAGTCTGGATTTCCATGGCAGTGAGTATGATTTAAACTTTTCATATCAGAGTTTACCGAACAGCATTAGCAGAGATGAAATAACAGAAATCAAAGAAAACCTCAATAAATTAAACACGGAATTGAAAATAGCAAACAATGAAATAGAAAGGTTAAACATTGAAAATACTAACCTAAAGAAAGAATTGTCAATATTCCAGCGCAAAATTAATTTGTACAAATCCGTAGGCGCTGTAGGATTAAATAATAGCAAAACGATTGCAACACCGCTTAAATTCTATTCTCCTCAATATCAAAAACGACAAAGGTCATGTAGTATGAAAATCGATTTTGCGAGAACCTCTTCTAAAGAACATCTAGAAATAAACGCAGCCAGAAATAACCAAGACCATGACGATAGCAACAATTTAAGTAACTTTTTCGAGAATTCCTTAATAGCAGAACACGACTTACAGAGCACAATAACAAGCCACAAACCATTCTATCGACATATTGTAGACAAATCAAATATTGAAATGGGTACAATAGTGGACGCCGAGACAGCGGAGACTATTACGATAAATATGACATTGAATACTGAACATCGTAACAAACTCTCAAACATAAAGAATACTATGTCATCGAATGTAAAAACTAATGAAAGAAAACACCAAGTTAAAATTTTTGCTGATCAAACCGGACTTGATATGAGATTGTTTATTCAAGAACTACTGGGAAACTCTTTCAACGTGACATCTACAGTAAAGCCTGGGGCGCCAATGGCTGAAGTTATAAGCACATGTGCTGCTGAGTGTAAAGATTTTACGAACTCAGACTACATATTGATATTAGGGGGTTCTAATGATTCAAACCCTTTAAATTTCCAGTCAATTCTATATTACACTTTGGGTAAAATTAAACTAACAAACGTCTTAGTTGGCAAAATTTATAAAAACAAATGGCTTAGTGTTAATATGCTTAATAACTCATTGAAACTAGTATGTAGTAATTTTATGAATTCAACTTTTTTGCCACTGGATTTAGATTCTCTTAACACAAAATTCAGATCAAAATACATAAATACAATCCAAGCAAGCAGACTTATCCATAAAGAAATACTTCGTTTAAAATACAAAAATGACTATTTAATTTATAATAATCAAATTAAAAGTGACCTGCATGGGCCAAAGGGACATGTACAAAAATGTTATAATAATGTATATACACAAACAGATAATGAAACTTCATCAAGGTGTCGCATAGCAGTTACAAACAGCATAAGCACTCAGACTGATAGCTTGGAACATAATGACGATTTTTTTCGTAACTCAATTGCTTAGCTTATCGCACAGCATGACAACCAAGTCTGAAGCTCCTGATAATAATTATATCTCCCTTAATATCTACCTACAGAATTTATGTGGTATAAGTAACAAAACAAATGAATTAGATCTGTACCTACAAGATCTTAAACTAAATAATTTGTATGTGTGTATTACGGAACATTTCTTGACTATGGAATCGGCTTCTCTATTCAACATTAACAATTATAAAATGGTGTCTTTTAATGCACGGAAAAATAAAAAAAGGGGTGGTAGCCTAATATTGACGACGAATGGTGTTGTTTGTGAAGAGGTGCCCTACTGTCAAAAGTTATATAAAATGGAAAGCTTTGAAATATGTGGTGTTAAAGATGCTAACACCAACATCTACATCTTCTGTTGTTACAGAAATCCAGTTGAACAGAACTATGAAACATTTCTGTCTAAGTTAGAACAATTATTGGAACACTTCTTTAGTAAAAAGTGCATTATCTGCGGAGATTTCAACATCGACTTACTTAAAAACGACAAAAGATCTTTAAATTTCTTAACAATACTGACATCTTATAATTTTAGACCCATTTTTAACGAAGTGACTTATAGACGAAATAACGCGGAATCGTGTTTGGATAACTTTTTGACGAATCTAGCGGATAATTTTTTCAATGAACAGTTTGTTGACCACAATTGCTTGGCTGACGGACATGCAGCGTTAGTATGTGGCTTAAAAACTGAAAAAACAACGTCAAATGGCGACCAAGAGTTGTTAAATATAGAAATTAGGCAGTTTAGTAACAGAAATTCGAATAATTTTAGACAACGTATACAAAATATCAACTGGACAGAAGAAGGTTTAAATGGATTCCTAAAAAAACTTGGCCAAATATTTCGCAGTAGTTTTAAAAAAAAGAAACTAAAAATAAATCCTAAAAAAAATCGTGAATCACCCTGGATAATAAAAGGAATAAGAGTATCAAGCAAAATGAAGCGATTCATACTTCAAAACAGAAGTAAGATGAATTGCAATGAAACAATAGGGATGTACATAAAAACTTATATCACAATATATAGACAAGTCTTAAAAAAAGCCAGACGTATATCGGTTAGGAAAGAACTTGAAAAAGCAAGTGCTTCTTCAAAAGCTATATGGGGAGTTATAAATAGACATAGGAACACTCAATCGAGACGCGAAAGTAGCAAGGACATTCTTTTAAAAATAGAAAACAAAATAATATCAAATCCTCAGGAAATAGTTGACATTTTCTCGAACACGTTCGACAAAGCCGACCTTGTGGGGGAGCTTAATACTTATGAACAAGCCATAAACACTTTGAAAGACAGCGTTAGTAGAGTTAGTGTAGAAATGTCCTGCGAACCAGTGACTGCAGATGAAATTAAAAAAATAGTCGATGCAATGGCCAACAAGAAATCGGCTGGTCATGATGAAATGCCAATACAAATATTTAAAAATCATATTGACTTATTGGCAAAACCACTGGCACATCTCATTAATAGGTGCATGAACGAGAGTGTCTTCCCTGAACAACTTAAGATAGCAAGAGTTCTGCCAATTTATAAAAAAGGGTGCAAATCAGATCCCAATAACTATAGACCAATTTCTCTCTTACCTATAATTTCAAAAATTTTTGAAAAAATACTTAAAATAAGACTTCTTAGACATTTAAATCGCAATAAAATCCTTAATTATAGACAATTTGGTTATCAGAAAAATGTGGGAACAAATGACGCAGTTAATAGGTTAATGGAGGAAGTAGTAAACGGAATTAATGAAAAATTAAAAGTAGTTGGGTTATTCCTTGACCTAAGTTCGGCTTTTGATACAGTAAATCACAAGTTACTACTAGCAAAAATGGAGCATTATGGAGTAAGAGGATCAGTTTTAAACTTATTTAAATCTTACTTACAAAATAGGAAGCAATACGTAGAAATTAAAGTGGAACAAGATAAACGTGAGAAAATCTTTAAATCGGGACTAAAAGAAATAAGGCAAGGAGTTCCACAAGGCTCAATATTAGGGCCAATCTTCTTCATCTTGTTTATCAATGATTTAATTAACTACATTCTAAAACAAACTGATACTGAACTCATTCTTTTTGCTGATGATACGAATGCCATTATAACCGCAGATGATATTGGAACCCTTAGTAGTAAGGTAAATAAAGCTCTGGCTCTCTTTCATTCTTGGTTTACCATTAACAATCTCATCATAAACACAAATAAAACAAACGCTTTGTTATTTAGGACAACGTCGAGAAACAAGGATTCAATTGATATTACCTTGAATGATAATAGAATAATATTAGTAGACAGTGTGAAATTTCTAGGTATTTATATAGATGAAAATCTAAACTGGAAAAAGGAACTATCAGCTATAGAAAGTTCAATAAGTTCAGCTTGCTATGCTCTTAGAAGCCTTCGGGATGAGATTTCTATTGAACAATTAAAAATAGTTTATTACTCGCTAGTTGAGTCAAAGCTTAGGTACAGTATTGCTCTATGGGGAGGTAGTTATGTGTACAACCTAAATACGGCTTTTGTTATACAAAAACGTGCCATAAGAACTATGGTGAGAATTCCGCAGTGGGTTTCGTGTAAGGATTATTTTAAGGAACTACAGATATTAACGGTCCCTTGCTTGTACATTTTAGTTCTACTAACAGACCTTATGAAAAAACTATGAGACACTTGAGGACAGAACTAAGCGAGAAGCTACACGACGTAAGGACTTACAATATAAGATACAACCGCATTTGAAAGTAGTCAGTCATGCTGCATGCTATCAATCAATTAAACTATTTAATAAACTACCCGTAGAATTAAAGTCAATTTATAATATAAATCAGTTTAAGCACCAGCTGAAGTCACTTCTGATAGAAAAATGCTATTATACACTTGATGAGTTTCTCAGTGATCTGAATTTCTAGACTACATAACATGATAATTAACAATGTTTTGACATGATCTATATTTATTTTTTTATTGACATGATTATTTTTTGTTTACATGTTTTTTTTCTTTTTTTTATTGACATAATTTATTTTTATTTACTTGGTTTATCTTTTATTGACATGATTTACTCCTTTATTAACTTGATTCATTTTTATTGACATGGTTCAATTTTTTTAACATTTTGTTTAATTTGCTAATGTACCGAATTATAGTTGGTTAAGTGGTTTTTGTTTTTTTTTGTAAAGTAGCGTAAGTTTGTAATTGTAAAGCTTAAAAACCGTGTTGTGTTAGTTTTTAATGAGTTTTCAATACAATGTAAAAATTGTTTATGAAATAAATGAAATGAAATGAAATGAAAATGACAATAAAAAAAAATAACTGCTATTTAAAGGATGTTTTATCAACTTCATTTATTTAAGGCATTTCAGAAAACTGATTGTCTTATCTGTTAACGAAGTGACTTATAACTCGATACCCAATTTCATCTTGACCTTTCACTAACTCAGACAAGACGACAAAAGCGAAGCAACACAAATAGTAACTGCAAACATTACTAACACAAACACGAAAGCCGAACACAATCAACTTTGTTTATTTATTTACCGATATTCGGCGTTCCGTGATCGGCAAATAGGCGGACGTTGTGACAGTCAGCCTCGGTCAATATCGGTTGTCATGCAAATACACTCGCTCATTGGGATTCCCTTTGGTTGCAACTCGTAAAGAGTTGGGTGGGTCTTTAAAAATGTTCATTTATCTGGAACTAGCTCATGCCCGCGGCTTTACCCGCGTAAGTTCGGTAATTGTCCCACGGGAACGCACTACCGGGATAAAAATGATCCTATGTGTTAATCCAGGTTATATACTATCTGTGTGCCTAATTTCATCCAAATCCGGTCAGTTGTTTTTGCGTGAAAGAATAACAAACATCCATCCATCCATACTCACAAACTTTCGCATTTATAATATTATTATTAGAAGGATTTTACTTTTCAACACTTATGTTAAGTCTGACCAATGACTCCGTCTGACCAATGGGCCAATAAAATATACCTAAAAAAACACAACAAAAAAATGTTAGTCATGACAAGAGGTAGGTTCATGAAACTGCGTTTTTATAAGGAAAAACATTGTTTATTTGAAACCTTTATCACAAGAATCGATACAACAAAATAATCCTCTCTAACGATAATCGGGGCACTAAACATTACACTCCACTACGTATATCGATAAACAGTTAGGCCGCAAGTACATACATACATCCATATATCGTTAGAATTAGCATTTGCATCACCAGGCAAACGATTCGAATGCTAATTCCAACGGTTTGCCATTAATCTGTTACTTCAAACCAATCGTGAATGTAGGCATGGACCATTGTTGAATGCACGACTGTGTATAAGACTGGAATACTGATCATCACCTACCTAGCCTTTTCCCAAGTATGTTGGGGTCGGCTTCCAGTCTAACTGGATGCAGCTGAATATCAGTATTTTACATGGAGCGACTGCTTATCTGACCTCCACAACCCAGCCAGCACTAGGTAACACGATACTCTTTGGTAAGCTGGCTGTCAGACTTTCGAGCCACTGACCACCTTAACGACTGTCAAAGATCTATAAATGACAGCAGGCACGGAGGAAACTCGGTATGTCATTGGTTGTCATCCATCCACGGACCAACCTAGGCAAGCGCGGCTTAACCTGAAGATCGACCCGAGCGGCTGTTATTATTTAGCCACGAACTGCTAAAGAGATACTGATGTGTTAGGCTAAAATCTTTATAGTGAACTTAGACTTAGCCAGTCTTGCTTTATCCGAAAACAGGCCCTGTTAGCATACAGTAAGTTAATGTGCGATCATAATGCGAGCGAAGCCACGGGCAAAAGTTAGTTTTTAATAAACCAATGTTCTAGCATATTTCGTAATTTTCCTCAGGCCATACTTCCATCTGTACGAGTTAGAATTAGCCAAACGATTCGTAAGCTAATTCCATCGATATCCCGGTAATTTGTTACTTCAAGTTAACTGCTAAGCTGTAAACTATTGCACTGGATGCAACTAAGGTACTTACTGTAGGTATATAAAAATAACGTAAGATAGTAAAACCATTCGAGTTAGTAAGCATTTGGGGATTTTAAAAGTATTAACACAACATAACATCACGCCTGTAATCCCCGAAGGGTTAGGCAGAGGTGTACCTAATAGTACACCCACATTTCGCGAGTTCTGTTTAAACCCCATGTAATAGGGAGCCTAGCCTTTTGCCATCAACTGGGCACAAATCCAGACCCCGTGGCTGCTACTGAGAAATTCCTGATGGAAAAACCCAATAACACTTTGCCCGACCCGGTAATAGAACCCAAGACCTCATGCTCAGCAGACGCGCTTGCGATTATTAGACCATATTAAAGAGATATTTTATATTTATTACATTTTTTATGTTCAAATCAGGTATTACAGAAACACGCAAAATCGAAACCATGAGCTCTATTTTATGAAGACAGCGACATCCCATAAAAAAGCAATACATATTAAGGCATGGTTTTTTTGTGTTATTTTGATAGATATTGTGATTGACGAACCAAAATAACCAAAAACAGTCCAAATTCCATCCTAAAACAAAAAGTAAAAAAACCTCTAGCAAGCCACGGCTGAAAAACTCACCGAAAAACAAGCTCTAATTAACACTAGTTAACTCATAAAATTTCACGTTACAAAGTGAAGTTTCTCCCCGAGAGGAAATTAAAGGGTGAACAGGGAACATTTGTCATTGTCTCCCCATTAACGTCACCAAGGAATCCTGTTCCATCATTCATCTTGGAATAAATTCTTCGAAGTTTTTCGGCCTTTCATAATAATATTTCTATTAAGGTTTGTGCTATAAAGTTTTCAATGGCTTTCGACAGACTGTCGGGTATGCTGTTAATGTCATTTTATTGGACATGAATTATAATTTATTTTTATAGATTTTTGATTCAATGAAATTGGGCTTTCGCAGTTTAAGAGAACATGGAGATGGGGTTTCTCAGGGTTTGCGTGGCTATGTGATTATGTTTTATTTTTTTTAAATATAGTATGATTAAAAAGATACCAGAGCAGTCTTCATTCGAAGATAATGGGCACTGGATGAACGTATTTGGATGAAATATGACGCACAGACTTTGTAACCTGGATCCAGGAATGTGTGTGCGGGACTGTTCGAAAGAGATACCGCGGCCCTGGAACATAAAGGGCAAAAGAAGGAACATGGATGGTTTTTAGTCAGTAAAAGTCAGACACTCCCTTCCGCTCCGCCCAGAGCGGAAGGAGCCATTTGATGACTTCCCAAACGAAAAAAAAAAGGAATGTGTTAATATGAGATAGTTTTTATCCCCCTAAAACGATCCTGTAGGACAATTACCAAACAGCTAAAAGGCTGCGGAGAATGAAAGTTAAAACTCTGTCTACAAACCTACCACTAAACAAAAGAGTGTACGTCCTTTTGAATAACAAAGCACTATCTTTTATTTTTCCTTTTTTTTCTTTAGTATAGTTTAAGTGACATTATTTAACTCATCACCTGCCTAGCCTATGTTGGGTTTGGCTTCCAGTCTAACCGGATGCAGCTGAATGTAAATTTAAAGTATTTTTCAATTATTTAACTATAGAGTTTTTAATTTAATACAACAGACACAGAAAGTACAGGCACCAACACATCAGGGGTTTCTTTTTTTAGTTTCAAGGTTGGTTGGGAAAATCTGACAGTTTCGGGTAGATTGACGGCGTCTGTACAATACTTTTCCTCACAAAAATGTAAAGTATTTTCAATGAAAAATGAGATTTAATAGTAGGTAATGCTTTGACGCGAAATCTAATTAAGCTTTTTTCCTTTGCTTCTGGATTTTCAAAGAATGTTTTTACTTGGGAATGTGGCTGCAGCGGCTTGCCTGATTAATTCCTCTTTGCTTTTAACCAACCAGCTAGAGTATCTGTGATGGATTTATGTTAACGATTTTTTCTTTTTGGATGTCAGGATTAATCACACGAACGGAAAAAAACAGATATTTTTAATTTGATAGAATCAACTCGCGAATTACCATATTTCTGTATTGATTTACTGATGAGTGTTGGACTCCTGGGGGTCACTTCATGATTTATAGATAAATAATTTGGTTTCATTAGTCTGTTCATTAGCTTAATAAGTTAAGTAATGAGATCAGACATTTCTTGTGGAAATCCATGCCATTAAAATGTTTGCAAAATATTTGGTTTTAATTCCGCAAATAACTAGCCAGTCAGTGGCCCGAAAATTTGACATCCAGTCTTACCAAGGGTTAGCGTATTATCTAGTACTAACTGGGTTGTGTAGGTCAGATAGGCAGTTACTCCATGTCAAATACTGGTATTCAGCAACATCCGGTTAGACTGGAAGCCGACCCCAATGTAGTTAGGAAT
Source organism: Eurois occulta (assembly GCA_950022335.1). Classification (NCBI taxonomy): domain Eukaryota; kingdom Metazoa; phylum Arthropoda; class Insecta; order Lepidoptera; family Noctuidae; genus Eurois; species Eurois occulta. The sequence continues at coordinate 12,921,509 of OX465498.1, read as the reverse complement.
AGGCTAGGCAGGTGATAAATTCCGCAAATAACTGCGCATTGCGGGATGTTGCTAGTTGTAAAATTTGTACTTTGATAGGTGCAAAGTGTGATGTTAAAGGACAATGAATAAAAAATATATAATCAATTACTCCGACCCCTTGGGAGATGCACTTCTAGCTTTATACAATAGACATATCTTAAGTCTTGGTGTGGTATTGCAGATACCTGAACTTTTTTATGCTGATAAAACAAGATAGTTTTGAGATATAATTATGACCCTGGGTACCTATCACTATTCTGGCAAAAGTGTCTTATTTTAATCAACCTTTTTATTAATTTCTGTTATAGGTTATCCCCAATATTATCTGTTTATACATCTAAACAAATAAATAAAATTGAAGTGTCTGTTTGTTATTTCAAAATGGCTGAATTTAGGTTATACTGAATATATAATTATGAAAGTTTTTTTTTTGATTTTTGTCTGTCAGTATGTCTGTTTGTTCCAGCTAATCTCCAAAACGGCTTGACCGATTCTGACGGGACTTTTACTGGTAGATAGCTGATGTTATAAGGAGTTATCTTAACTTAACCTACTTTTATTTTAGAAAGAGAATTAGGGTTCCGTGCAAAGCAAATTAAAAACCAAAAAACCGTTAACTAAATCCGATGCAAATAGTAGTATTTTTATAATTATAACTTCACCGGACGAAGGACTCTGGCAACAGGTAGTTATGTTATAATATTGCCTACTTAACAGTCAGTTCTAGTTTCAAGTACTAATCAGGTGATTGGGCAATTAATTAACCTGTCCGCTACATCACTTAGTTAATCTATTTACTCAAACTGTAATATTAAATAGCAGGTGCAGCGAACAGCAAGCTATTGGCTGGCTTTCAAACCAGGGAGCCATGATCGTAGATAATTAAATAATAATAATTAGGTATTAGTTCGGAGAACTGAATCAAACTCGCCAATTAGTTATTAAATGGTAATAATTTAATTTTAAACGCAACACCATACTGCGCGCTTAAACGTAAATTACTGACGTTGCTCAAAAAGCCGCTAAGCTGAAGTGGGACTAGTTTGGCCATGTCTGCCGTATATTCATAGAAACAAAATAAACTCGTTGTGGAGCCCTGACACACGCCAGAAGGCGACGCGGTAGACCTCGTAGGAGATGGTAGGATGAGTTGGACAGAACCAACGACCAGTGGTCCACATTCGCCCTGGATCGAATGATTTGGAGGTCATGGGGGAGGCCTTTGCCCAGCTTTGGGATGACACAGGCTAACAGTAACAGTAATGTAATTTTAAACAACAATTTGCCTTGATTGGCAAATTGTTGTTTGACAGAACTAAGAAATCAATATATTTTATTTCACAAGGCCTACATGGGCACTAATAAAACGTCGAACGCACGGTTCGGGTTGGTCGTTTTCTATGGAGAAGAACCGGCAAGAAACAAGAAAAAATGGTTACTCCATGGTTACACCCGAGCAGAGCTCGACCCGACCGCCCAGGTATTAGTATAATAATATAAAATAATAGTCGAATACATCAAAAGTTGAATAAATGGTTATGTGTCTGCTGTTAACTAAAACAAACACAGCCATTTCTTTAGCTTTTCCATATTCAAGGAAAATTCTTCCTAAACGGTGGCTTATAGAATATCCTACCGGATCTCAAGTTGACTTTGCCTCACTTCAGCTGTGAAACCGCGTTCGGTAAACCGTGGCATTCCCAACTGAATGCATAATTTGGAATATTTTTACACGGATCCTGTTACCAAGATTCCACGGCGTTGTATTTTTTTTTCAAAACATCGAAAAAATTCTACAGCCAACAATGATTCCTACGAATTACCACAATGATTCGATTTCAACTTATCCTTGTAAGACTAATAAACAAATAGGACACATGACTTCTTTTTTGTAAAAGAAAGTGGGCACCACAGGTTATGTTTGTATGGCTGTAATGTGTGATTTATGTACAGGTTGATTATAATTATGGATGACACCCCAAAAGTTTTGAAATAAAATATGAAAAAGTGAAACAAAACAACAATTCAAAAACCAGAGTTACAAATAAAATAAAAATAATTTAAAACATAAAATGTAACTTATTATAGGTCCTGTACATTAGCCTAAAAATGCTGAGATTATTTTGGCCTCGCAAAATAATCTTAGCATTTTCAGGCTTATGTCCGTAAGAGATGATTGTCTTCGAACTAAACAACGTTGAGATTATTTATTTAATTTCGTAAATTTTAATATGTTCAAAACTAAGTAAATTACTAAACTAAAATAACCAATCTAAACTAACAATAACCTATAAAAAGGTGTCAAAAACTCATCCTCAACGCTGTCAGCTGTAAGCTTGTGATGTGCCGAAGAGTCAGGCGGAGTTGCCCCGTTGTATGGCAACGTTTACCCTCTGGCCAAGGTTAAAGCCGGCCCTTGGGTAATGGGAAGTATCAACTAGGCGTTTGGAAATCTTCTGGTCTTTAAAAAGGCTGTGAGTACTTGGAAGCCCCGGCCCCAGAGTTTTAATTCCAAACGACTCGAAAATATTCCTTTTTTAATCTAGCTTATATTTGTAAACAATTTATGTGTCTTTTTCCCTTCAAAATACAAATAAACCAGAATATAAGTACGCACGGTGGCCAATCAAGCTGTACCAAACCAGTTTATGCGGATCTCTCATTGTACGGGAAATCTACACAAAGCAAATCCATGTTATACTGTAAAAGTATAGCTTGATGTGTCGCCGTGTGTACATGAGGCGCCTCTAATTCATCATAATCTACTTACAATCTCACAATACCGCCACATATTCATCAATAGAGTCTCTAACATAATCATGATTACGATTAATCAAATTATTCGTTAGAATGGGCTCACGGTCGGATACAAATTGGATTATATCCACATGTTTACTTAACATTGTATTCGCTAAATATTGGATAGGCTTTGAAGGACTATAGTCCTAATATGGAATTGGCAATAGTTACAGTAGAAAGATGAACATATGTATTACCTCAGACATTAAAGGGGAAGCGCCAGGGTTGGGTAGCCCACGAAATTCAAATTTAATCAGTTTTTTTTTTTAATTTGCAGGTCAGGTCATGATCCGTGGGCTGCGGGACTGTTCGAAAGAGATACCGCGGCCCTGGAACATAAAGGGCAAAAGAAGGAGCATGGATGGTTTTTAGTCAGTAGAAGTCTGACACTCCCTTCCGCTCCGCCCAGAGCGGGAGGAGTCATTTGATGATTTCCCATCCGAAAAAAAAGGGCATGATCCGTAACCGTAACAAATATGGCTTTACAGAGTTATAATCATTAAAATTATCAACACAACCCTCTAAATTCATAAATATAGACCTATTGAATGACTTTTTCATGAAATAGTCATTAAATGGGATTAAATGAACTCTGAATAAAACAAGACACTGACCTGCAAATTGTAATAAAACCTAAGAAAATTGAATTTCGCGGGCTACTCTGGCACTTTCACCATAGAGGCTTTTATTTGTGGATTAAAATGAATTTAGTTATACGGGTCAAGCTAGACCCACTCAGCTACGAGTACCTAGCCTTATCATAACTTTATTAGGGGCGACTTCCACTCTTAACGCATGCAGCAGAAACCAGTATTTTACATGGAACGACTGCCTATTTGTCCTCTACAACCAAGCTAGTACTGGGTAATACGGTACCCCTTGGTAAGACTGGTTGTAAACTGTAGGTTATAATTTTTTTTTCTGTTTGTCGTAGGATCACCATCATCTACCTAGCCTTTTCCAAACTATGTTGGGGTCGGTTTCCAGTCTAACCGGATGCAGCTGAATACCAGTATTTTACATGGAGCGACTGCCTATCTGACCTTCACAACCCAGTTAGCGCTAGGTAATACGATACCCCTTGGTAAGACTGGTTGTCAGACTTTCGGGTCACTGTCTACCTGTAACGACTGTCAAAGATCTACAAATGACAGCCGGGACCAACGCCTTAACGTGCTTTCCGAGGCACAGAGGAAACTCCGTATGTAATGGGTGGTCGCCCATCAACGGACCAACATGGTAAGCACGGATTAATCTAAAGATCGACCCGAGCGGCTGTTCTTATTAGCCACAAGCTCCTCCGTAGGTACTCGTAGTTTAGATACAAAAGAAAAATAATAAAAACCAATGTGCTCCAGCCAAAACATGCAACACCGACTAGTGTCTGGGTTCACGATTTCAATTTTAAATTCACAGACACTTTCAGTGGACCAAGCGCGACCTACTTCTGGTTTGCATAAATATTTTTTGGGAATACAGCTCAAGATGGTTTAATTTTCATATTGCTACGTTACTTAAATGAGTTTAGTTTTACTTGGAATATATTTTCTTTAAGAACTGGCTTTGTAACGATAATTATAAGATCAGCGATCATTATGCCGATAGTCTTATCAGCCCTTGGCTTAATTACCAAGAGCCTCCATCAATACCTGAGGAGGTACTCGTTAGGCAGCTGATTTTTTTAATGTATTTTAAATTGTTTTTTTCCTGTATCCTGGGGGTATACACTATACACATATGTACAGTCGACCACTTAATTGAGTTACCACCCTTTTTTTCTTTTTTTTGGTGGGTGGGAAATCATCAAATGACCCCCCCCCCCGCTCTGGGCGGAGCGGAAGGGAGTGTCAGACTCTTACTGACTAAAAACCACCCATGTTCCTTCTTTGGCCCTTTATGTTCCAGGGCCGCGGTATCTCTTTCGAACAGTCCCGCAGCCCTGGCAGGGAGTTACCACCCTAAGGTAGAATATCACTTCATCGTCATTCAACAACAAGATTTATTTGTCTATGGGACTATGAGAAAAATTCACTCAATATACACATACAGTTTTAATTTGCTGATAGCTTTTTGTATGATCAATTATATTCTTGAGTTATTATTTATATTCTCTTTAATTATTCTTGAGAATCTTAGTTGTAGTTTGAAGCTATAAAATATAATGGATACTTAGAGTAAAAATATTTCATTTTTTCTCCCTAAATTTAATCTCCACTTCAACTCCCCAAAAAAGAAAATATGAAACAAGCTTAGTTTTAAACTCAAGTCCCACATTAAAACTTTTCGTTAAGTGTTAGATAATATTCTAAAATCCCCGAAGCTCATGAATTCAGTACAATATGGCTGAAACACTCACTGATAGTGCCACAAAATAGATAGGGACAGAAAACCGGCTCCATACGAGTGCAAAATGGGTGCACACACACTTAAACGCGTGCGTAAACTTAAACTAGAAAGTGTATGCACTTCGGTAATGTTCGTGTTTCCGAAGAAGCACGAACGCCGCACCACAGGGTAAACCCTGGCAGAGACAAAGCTTCTAAGTTTTTACTTTATTGCACCTTTTGTGTAAAGTATCTTTCAGTTGGGTTTCTTTCGTCAAAAGTTTCGAAAATTATTTGAAGTGCATAGTAGCAACCAAGCCAGCAACCGATTGCTTGGTTGATTGTAATATTACTACTTAGTAATCTTTATAAAATAGACAAGCACCATAGCATATTACATATTATCATCATTTCGTTCAAAATCCCTAGACAATGATTACGCCTGCCAGGGCTGCGGGACTGTTCGAAAGAGATACCGCGGCCCTGGAACATAAAGGGCCAATGAAGGAACATGGGTGTTTTTTAGTCAGTAAGAGTCTGACACTCCCTTCCGCTCCGCCCAGAGCGGGAGGAGTCATTTGATGATTTCTCACCCCCAAAAAAAAAAAAAAAAAAAACAATGATTACCGAAGCGTATATTTTTTTTTTGGTGATCGAGTAGCCCACCGTGTCCTCATATAACAAAATCTAATATATGAAGAAGTAGTACGGGCCTTGAATGGTAAACTCAAACAAACGCATTTGCACTCGCTGCAAGTGAAGCGTGTCTGTGTGCGTAGAAATCTCAAACAAATGACAGTTTCCAGAGCGTTCGTACTCGCTGTATGTAAAACGTATCTATGTGTGGGTGCATTTTCGCTCGTTCTATGGACCTTCTGTACCGATCTGTGGCTGAACCATCGTTAAATGTGCAAACGGGCTACCGAGTTTTGTCATTACCTCCTCAACCACATTTTGACCGAGTTTTCAAACGAGGTTACTTGAGCTTGAGGTGTGTAAAATCCGTTTGAAGTTTTCCACCTGACATTTTTGTTTACTGTATGGTCTCCTAAAAACTTCAGTCCTTTAATTCTTTTGGGGAAACATTGTGTAGTGGTTCGTTATTCTCGGATTCTAGACTGACTAGAATTTAAATTTTTCGTCGGCTATTAATTAAAGAAATGCTGTATTACTTTAACCGTGTAAGTGTTGAACTTTTGTATGATAAAGGTAATTTTTAACAACCTGCAAAAAATATCGAGGCTGGAATGTATTGAATCCATGATAAAACATAGTATCGCGATGTCCCTTCAACAGTGGTACTGTGGGGAAACGAAAGTCTTTGTAACAGCATCTACTCATTGATCTTACTCTGTCTACTGAGACACGAACTTAACATTTCTCATTGTGGACTAAGCGATGAGTAAACAACCCGTCAATGGTTATAATACCTTTCAATTTTCTTCCCTTTAGAAGTTATTGGTGTACGTGACTTTACCCAAAGCAATTTTGCAGTCTGAATATTTATTCTTTGAATATCACAAAAGAATTTTGGAAAACGACGGATTTTTCGAATTAGGTCATTCTTTTTATTGCGTACGTTCAAGCGACTCGCGTGTCGTCAAAAAGACTGTGGAGATAGAAATTGAGCAGGAAATAATAAAAGAATTTGAGTATGCAACGCAACCTTATAGCCAGCGGTTACAAATGGTATAAATAGACCCTTAGCAAAGCCGAAAGGAATTTGTTCTCCTCGTCATTGCGATCATTTTGTTTGTTCTGTACCATACCTGAGAACCTTCTAATTACCGAGATATTGGAGGTCAAAGTTCCAACTTTTTCAAAAGCTTTTTTTTTCTTATATACCAGTTTTTAAGGTTATAATTTTACTGTAAATACCTCCATGACCCTTTAACTATTCAATGCATCCATCAGCACAAAGTTTACCGTAAAGCGTGAGTAATTTTTAACCCAAAAAAAAAAAGAAGTTTCCGAGCAATATTTTTTACGTAGCGTTACTTATTTTGATGTACAGAATGCTTGGTTGACGGCTTCGTGCAGGGTCCGTTTACACCTTGTGTAAATCGAATGGACACATATCATCAACTAATACAACCCTTCGAATAACCACGATAACACCCAAAAAGCACTACCTATATCAATAAACATCCAAAGAGGTTTCTACACTTCGAAACCGTCTCCTCAAAGTGAGGTAAGCAAAGGAAAGGGATGCGTAGGGTACAGATTAAGGGATATAACGTGAGACATTCAACAAAGAGGCGTGGACCAAAGAGGCTGTTTATCTTAGAAGCGTGAAGCAGGTAGTTAATGTCTTTGTTCAATGTTACTGAGCGAAAGGGTCTGTATTGTGAGCAAGTGAACTGTGAAGGTACAATTGGATGTGTAATTCTGGATGTGTGGAGAGATTATAGTATTTATAGGGTTTAGGGTAGATATTCATCTGGTATTGATGGTATCAAGTCCTAAAGATTACTTAGACAGGCTGTTTTGCAGGAAGACAAGTTCAAAAGCTGAACATTTTTGTGGTAATCGATCTTCTTCTTCTTATCGATGGCAAAAAGTTTAAATATGTTTAGCCCAAAAGTCAGCCACGCATACCCCGCTCACTGATGCAGTAAATAAATCATCAAGAGAGCAGGTGATTGGGCATGCGGTGCAAGATGGAAGGTGGGCCATTGTTTGTGGGGAGACGCCGCATACGCACTTGAGGTCTGAGCCGTCCATGAAACCCCATCTGCAGAGATTGTCTTTGCTCCGGCCGACCTGGCCGGGCGGCAGTGGCGAAGGTCCCATACAACTCGATTCCTACCGGTTTCCCTTTGAAAAATGGCACAGTCAGTATTCTATAGACAAATAATATAATCACATTAAAGTTATGTACTCCGGCTTACCTCTTACAAAAATTGACCCTTCGCTACTCACGGGCGGCCTGTGGTAATCGGTGGTCATAGTATATGATGCGGAGTTATGAGGAAAATTTCATGAGGATAGTTTTGGGTGTGAATGCGGCTGGCAATTAGAGTAGGGGAAGACCATAGAAACGATTGATGGAGTGTGTAAAATAATATGGCTGGAAAACGATAAAACGAAACGCAACTGTGGAGAAGTAAGAAAGAAGAAAACAGGCTGCAGCGATCCCAAATAAATTGGGAGAAAGCTATGAGACTAATGATGTTTTGATATAAAAAGTGTATGAAACTTTTTCGTTTACTTACATAATCCTGAACTTAATCTTCAGCACTACAATCAGAGACCGCCCATTTATTCCACCACACAATTCTTATTACCACCACTTTAATTAAGAAACACAAAGCTATATACACAAGTTCTCTTCTTCAGAGATTCTTTACACATCTTTTGTCTTCTTTTGTTCAGCTACTAAGCCCTTGAGAGCAACTGAGACAGCGATATTGTGGTCGTGACGGCAATATTAAGTCGAAATTGGACAGAAAATATAAGAGTAATATAATAACAGCAAGTTTACGTGTCTTTTGGGAGTAAAGACTTGATTCAGAAAGTAATAGAGAGTAGATATAATAGGTGTTTAATAAACTTTGTCTGGATTAGCGCCAACAGACAATGAATAGGACAATTCTAGTGACGTAAAACATGGATTAGCAGCTATTTTATCAAAAGGGATTTAAGATACTCGTAAATATATAACAGCTGTGGTTGAGTAACTGTGTGAGAACATTCTACAGAAATTTTTATTTGTCACAGTCAATATTATGAAGACTGCACCCAACCCCAGAGGCGTAGCGCACACTTACTATGATTTTAATTCAAATTTTAATATCTTCTTAGCCTAAATATAATGACACTGAACAGTTTTCGAGATTATGATGTTAGTCCTATGAAGGACCTTATTGATTTTAGTGGTCTGTACTACATACATCATCATCTGCCAAGCCTTTTTCCAACTATGTTGGGATCAGCTTCCAGTGTAATCGAATTCAGCTAAATACCAGTATTTTACAGGGAGCTATTGCCTATCTCCACAACTCGGTTAGTACTGGGTAATACGATAACCCTTGGTAAGACTGGTTGTTAGACTTTCGAGCTTTCGGGTAACGACTGTCTGTAACAAATACAACCATAAATAACACCGCTCTCTTCAGATACACGCTGTATACTATGTCTTTGACACCAATTATGTTTCCCATCTAAACCTCTGCATAATTCCAATTAAAGCATGATGTACTCTTGATCGCTTTCGAAATCCCCCAGGGCTTGTTATTCCTGCTTAATGAAAAGACAATTAGTTTTCAAAACTGTGTTACTCGGCTCACGGCGCGGGCGTTCAACTCGATCGCTAAAGTACTTCATATATCTGCACCTATATTGGAAAACAAGGCGTCTTTTTACTCCTCGTAATTTGAATTTAACTGGTCGTAAGTTAATTTTATCTGCAAACGTAGCTAATAGGTTATCGTATAGCACGACCCAGGCCATATAGTTAAAATTTACCGTAAAATAACAACGTTTTATCATAATTTCAGGTAAACGAGTTTTAATATTAGCAGCTAACGGTAAAACGCTATCTATTTTCGATGTGCTTCCTTTTCAAAGATGTTTTGACGTCAGAATATTGATTTTGTACTAAAATAGTAGCTATAACAACGCATGAACGAAGCCACGATGTCGTTCCTCGCCATCACTTTACGGCGGCGCGCGGCGTGACGTCAATGTTCCTTGTACTGTGTACTCTGCGTAGTGCGTGGGATTGGGCGAAGCTACCCACAGTAAGGAAGATTTAAAGGAATTTAGCGCATTTCAAACTCAAACTCAAAGCATTTATTTCAAATAGACCCGTGACAGGCACTTTTGCATAGTCAACAAGAATTTCTGTGGTATGTATACTACAAATAAAAAACCCGACCACTGAAAAATCACGCTCTAATTAAATTTACAAGGTAAAATCGACTCCTCTTATTATTGAAGTTGATTAAAATGAAACCTATGTTACCCGGGCCATAACAACGAATCGATTGACACCTTTTTATCAAAATCGGATGAATAGTTTAGGCTCTACGGAAGAACATACGTAAATACATAGACTGCTAAAATCATAACTTCGCCGTTGTCGGGTAAAAATAAGCTACAGTATACTTCAAAATCTGCCTAGACTTTTCCCAACTATGTAGGGGTCGGCTTCCATTTTTACATGGAACGACTGCCTATCTGTCCTCCACAACCCAGTTAGTACTGGGTAATACGATACCCCTTGGTTAGACTGGTTGCCAGACTTTCGAGCCGCTGACTATCTGTAATGTTTGTCAAAAATTTAAGGGGCGAGCCTTATTGCCAGCAATCGGGCCCAAGTGTCTATTAACCATCATGAAATGAAAATAACTTAAAAGGATATTATTCTCCTACGCATACCCGTAAGTAACATAACAATATGGGAACCCATAACGGCTAACATACAATCAATGTAACTGCGTTGTAAAACCCCGTGGTTCTCGTAATTCCCGCAGTTCTCGTTTGCATAATATTTCTCCGTTTCTAGCAGATATTTTTATAACACCCATCTACGCTTGCAGGGATTCGAATCGGGTTTAGCAAAGGGATTTGGTTCAAGGTAACGTGCTTTATTTTGACAGATTTTTATCGTCCGCCATTTTATGTTATGTGTATGCGATTTTGTTTGGTATATTATTTATTTGATGTTAAAATCATCACGTCATTGACCTTTATCTATACATATAATAAATCTGTAGACTTGGCGTTTCTGTACATTGAATATATTTAGAAAACAAGTAGTAGGGGTGTTAAAGGAGCACTAACAGAACCCATTTCTACCATTTTTAGAATTTTTTTGTGCGCGCATCACGTAAAAATCACTCATTATATTCAAAATCGAAATATTGAAACATAAGAAGCATTGTTCCGAGTAACATTTAGTGTTTATTTCATCAAAATCGACCAACAGACGCAAAAGATATTAATGTTTAAAATTTAGTTAGTAATCTCAACACGCGATTTCTATGATAATTTTAATTATTTATGTAAATAGGTTTTAGTCGAAGTGTAGTCGGAATGGCTGATAATGAATTTGGTTTTATTTTTCCTTTTGTGTTTACTCTTTGCATGGAAGTAATAAAAAAAATCTCTAAAAATTAAAACAAAATTAAAATTTGATAAAATCCACGACGTTGTGTGTGTGCAGCGCCGCAGTCAATTGCTTGCATGGAAGAAATAAAAAAAATCTCTAAAAATTAAAACAAAATTAAAATTTGATAAAATCCACCACGTTGCGTGTGTGCAGCGCCGCAGTCAATTGCTCAGCCACTGCGCAAACCGTGCCGTCACATAACTGTGGTTGTGACTTCGTCGGGCATTGATGCAACTTTGCTTAAGATTGGCCGGACTGCACATTCAGTTTTCAAATGGCCGCTGAATCTTGCAAGCGAAGATACCCCAACATGCAACATCACCAAAAACGGGGGAGTCCTTTTACAGCAGTGGAAGTTAAGCCTATAGGACGAGTGCACAATGTCACAGAAACATGCATTAGAGGCGTTGAACCACAGCTTGCAGGACATCCGCGGCAACCAGGCGCTGATGGGAAGCGTCGTTCGGCCGCTTTAGACCCTGTGGACGGTGAGTAATGGGCTAGCTCGCCGTCCGACCGTCTTATGACGACAGAACACTGACACACTAGACACTGTGAGGGCTAATGACGATACTGTACTGCCTACCCCGTTGAATTTCTCAACTCCGTGGAGTTAAAAGGCGAGGCGTCCCATCAGCTGGAGCTTAAAGTTGGCGTTCCAGTTCTGGCGATGCGAAACCTTGATGCAACCGATCAACAGGTCCCAGGGCCAAACCAAAAAACCGTGAAAAAGTGACCGGCATTCAATTGTGCACTCCATGCTTTTCAGACGGTCAATTATGTGTTGGTTGTTCAGTGCCCAAAATTTGCACGTGCTTGCGGAAAATAATAAGTCATTTAATGTTGTATACAAAACGGTACTAGAATAAATAGTGCCCAACCAGGCGTGTGATGGTTCAATTTGAAAATAAAGTTGTATAGCGCTAAAATAAACGGTTTTTAATTTTGTTTGGGACTTCTTTTTGTAGTCATCACCCACATTATCACATTTTGATCAGCCAGTCAGTTCTCACACATCACGCCATGTAATCCCCAAAGGTTTAGGCAGAAGTGTACCTAATCGTACAGCCACATTTCGCCAGTTATGTTGAACTCCCATGTGATAGGGGCCGAGCCTATTTCCACCAACTGGGTACAAATCCAGATTCCGTGGCTGCTATTGCAAAATTCCTGATGGAATAACCCAATAACACTATTATTTATAGTATTTTTTTCAATTGCATAGGTACATTGTTTAATGTTAAGTGGAAGAGCGGAGTCACACAAGCATCGCCTTGCTCAAAAGGTGATCTCTAAATCATGTGCGATATAGCTTTATGTAATTAAAATAAACATTTTTTTAACACAGGACCTCATGCTTAATAGTCGTACTTGCGACCACTCGACCAACGAGGCAGTCTCTCACATACATATAAAATTTCTACGCGAACGAAGTCGCGGGCAACAGCTAGTAAGAAATAAAGAAGAAGTATTTATTAGACTCGTACAGGACAAAACAATAAAACAAAAAGTTAAATGAAAAAAAAAGAGAACAACCAAATATAAAATTAAAAAATATATATATAATAGGTCCTGTATGATATTGTAAGTAAATAAAAAACCGGCCAAGTGCGAGTCGGACTCGCGCACGAAGGGTTCCGTACCATTATCTATAAAAACGGCAAAAAAATCATATCTGTTGTATGGGAGCCCCCCTTAATTTTTTAATTTATTTTTTATTTTTAGTATTTGTTGTTAAAGCGGCAATAGTAATACATCATTTGTGAAAATTTCAGCTTTCTAGCTATCACGGTTTATGAGATACAGCCTGGAGACAGACAGACAGACAGCGGAGTCTTAGTAATAGGGTCCCGTTTTACCCTTTGGGTACGGAACCCTAAAAAATTGAAAATAGATGCTGTAACGTTTAAAATATTTTTTATAGTGTTCCGTAATCCGTACGTCTGAATGAAAACGGAACCCGTATAGGATCAGTCGTGTGTTTGTCTGTCCGACTGTCATAGTCGATTTGCGCCGAATCTACTAATCTATGTTGTTTTTTAAGATTCCATACCTCAGTCGGCAAAGACAGGCAAAGTGATACTATAATGGTTCCCTCATAGGACTACTTTTGTCCGTCTCTCCGTCTGTCAATACACTTTTTTTCAGGAAGGCGTGGAGGTATCAAGCTAAAATTAATATCAAATACCCAGGTCTCTGCTAACCCTTAGATTGTATAAGCGATATACTGAGATTTCACAATGGAACCAAAACATATAGGGTAAGGGGGTTGACAAGAAGCAATGTCTTACAGCACAATCAACTCGCACTTGGCCGATTTTTTTTTTATTCAGTTTCAATTGCTTTCGTCTCTGAAAAATTCTATATTTTTGGATATTTACTCTTCACAAAAAACACACCCTCCAAGTTTCATATCTCTAGGACCAGAGCGGTTTGGGCTGTGTGTTGATACCTATATTAACAGTCAGTCAGTCAGTCAGTTTAGCTTTTTATATTATAGATTGTTTAATTTTTCTGCTGTCTATACGGAAATAAACAATATGGCGGATTTTTTTTCATGAAAATAGAGCTGTGGCGAGTTTACACATACTTTATTTCGTGGTGAATTTACTTTGTGGCGAATGTACAATAACCCGATCTATCTACTTTAGTGTTTTACCATGAACTAGAAGTCGCTCGCGTGTGTTGTACAATCCAAATGAATGACTTTGATTCAATTCGTATGTAATGCAGCCATTTCACGAACATCTTACGTGTTGCAATGTCGACTTAAAGGAAACTGTTCAAAATGGAACCTCTAATTAAGTTCCACCTGATTAGCTTAACAGAAGTTATGCAACAGTTAACCACATTTTAGAAACTGTTGCGCTGCAGTTAGACATTAAGACGTTAACTTAACTATTTCGACGTGTTAAGTGCAGGTAGTTTAATGTCTTAACATTGTTGTATTTTCACTAAAAGTTTAAAAGGCACAAGTTATTGTATCGTGCTAAAATAAATGACTTGAAAATCTAAGAAGCTGGGGTGGTTCAATGTTAAATTCTTTTCGATTATCTATATTATTGTGGCATCGTTACATTATGTAATTGTATTATCCCATAATCATTATTGTCAGTACTAACTGGGAGGTGGAGGTCAGACAGTCAGTCGCTCCTTGTAAAATACTGGTATTCAGCTGCATCCGGTTAGACTGGAAGCCGACCCGACTGAGAAAAGGCTAGGTTGATGATGATGCATCATCGTCAGCAGAACTGAAACCATTTTCCTGTCTCGGTTTTGCTGCAATCGTTCAACAGTCATTCAGTGATAGATCAATGTATACTCGAATTGTCAGGCTTTTGCTAAGATGTACTTATGTACAGAGGTGACTGCTCAGATGACCAGTATAGAGAAGCAGGGAAGAAGAAGCCATGATACCTCGAACCCAAATAAATATGAATAATGAATGAGAATTATGACCACTTTACAAATATAAATAAATACAAATAACTTCATTGTTTCAGAACTACATTACATCAAAAGTAGGTCTCTGGTCTCCATACTAGGGGTCCCCGTATCGTGGAGGCCAATCTATTTCAATCTAAGTTCTTAACTGTCGCATTGGGCTAATCCCTGTAATGATAGTATAAGCTGTTAATAAATAAATAAATAAAATTTCATTGTAGCCTTCGATCAACAATAGCAACATTGTAGCACAAAGAAATTTGCATAATTTTTTTTAACAAAAACAAAAAATATTATAAACGTAAAACGGTATGACGTCTTGATGAGTGTAGTGTCTATACATGTGTGTGAGAAACTGTGTGTTGGTGGTACGTGTGTGACTATGAGTGTAGTAAGTTTTTCAAACAACATACATATAGATCTCTAGATAAACATATCTTCCTAAAAATTTATTCGTGAACAAAAACTAATAATCAATACCGCAAACTCAAAGCACAACACAATAAAACATAGACAAATTCAGAAAAAAGATAAAGCATTTCCTTTCCTTCTAACGCCAGCGTTAAAACGACTTGTAAGGGTAGAGCAGATTAATTCACATACAAGTGACGTCATAATAAAGTCATCAGTTATAACAGCTTCGTCCTCTCCCGCTTCACCCCTCACCTCGGGGGTATTAACATCCCGACACGTTCCATACGAGGTCAACACGGAATTAAGATATGTAATAGGGACAGTGTAAAAGAATCTCGGGGACGTATTTAAAAGTCCTTGCTGTCAGTTTTTATTAGGAGACGATTTTATGAGTTGATGAGCATGAATAATAAATATTTTCAGTGTGATTTTACAAAAGAAAATATTGAAAGTTACTTTTATACATAACTAACTGTTACTTTTATACATAACTTCTCTATTTGATTATTTATTATTATTATTTATTTATTATTTCTTTGAATAAAAGTAGCCTAAGTTACTCCTTACAACATCAGCTATCTGCCAGTGAAAGTCCCGTCAAAATCGATGTAGCCGTTTCGGAGATTAACAGACAGACAGACGGACAAAATAAAAAAATACCGTATAGGAGTAGTAATAAGTAATAATACTAGGGTCGGCTTCCAGTCTCAACGGATGCAGCTGATACCAGTATTTTACACGGAGCGACTGCCTATCTGACCTCCAAAACCCAGTTACTGAGTAATACGATAGTCGTAACAACTGTCAAAGATCTGCAAATGAGAGCCGGGTCCAACAGGGCAAAATGACAACGACTGGGGCACGGAGGGAACTTGGTATAATATATAATATCACACATCCACGGATCGACCTCGACAATTACTGTTTAACCTCGAAGATCGACACGTGCCGCTATTATTATTTAACCATCACATGAAGATGGTAAGTGATACTGATTTCGACGATGGCAAGCATGTCGCACCTATAAAGACAAACCGTTACTAAACGAAAATATAAAATTTTACACAAGAGCTTAAATTAAAAAAAAAAATACGACTATTCGCAATAGAAATTAAGATCAAAGCACCATGCTTTGAGCAAATCTTTTGAGGTCATTATGATGGATATTTTATAATAGAACATTGTTAATTATAATTTTTATAGGACTTTTCCTTTATTTATTTTTTTCGATTATGATTATTTACTGTAAAAACCCTATATAAATAATGTTACTAAATATAAAGATATTTAGAAACCCATTATAACAATGATCCAAAAAAAAAAACAAAATGATGGTGAAAAAATAAAAAAAAATCAATATCCGTTGTTTAAAAACAGTCCGATTGTAAAATTGAAAGTCTTAATGAAACCTCTAAACAAAATACAAAAAGGAAAATTATTATTCAGTCATTTCCACCACAGTTTCTTTCAAGTTATGAACTTCAAGCGCAGCTGCCCTAGCGGAATTCTAACATGAATTTTATATTTTGTGACCAAAGTTAAGCAAAATAATGCCACTTCTTAAATATTCTTATTTCTTTCATTTGGTTTTATAGAGGGAACCGTTTCTGTTTCGTTTTATGTTTCTTTCGGCGTTCGAATGGACTTTATAATCTGATTCTTGTAAACTTTTTTACTTAGGTATACTCCATACTTGAACCAGTCTACCAAGCGGTCTATCAAGTCTACCAAGAGGTATCATATTGCCCATGCAGTACCAACTGGGTTGTGGAGGTCAGATAGGCAGTCGCTCCATGTAAAACACTAGCATTCAGCCGCATCCGGTTAGACTGGAAGCGCCAACATAGTTAGGAAAAGGCTAGCCCGATGATGATACTTCCATACTTGAGAATGCCTCGTTGTTTTAGTAGTCACAAGGGCTACTTCCTCTAGGTCCTGGGATTGATTCAAAGTTTTACATGCATTACATTGCGCGCTGCTGTAAACAGATATTTTTCACACCAAAAATAATGATCGTTTCCAAGCAATAATTCTTGCATTGAGCATTGCAACAATTATTACCTTTTCTCAATGAGAAGCGGCATTTTCTCTGCAGTGGGACAGTAACAGGCAGTACAGGGCTAAACTAGTTTGTCCGAGGCCAAACTCGGGCTCATCACAAAAGGACGATCATAGAGCATTCCATCTAAATGGGTTAGGTTAGAACTGCGACCAACCACGTTGGGCCACATCCAAGTTGGGCGCATTGTAATAATAATTGCTTTGTTTGGGTTAGTGTATCCTGTTACGATAAACTAGTAAACCAGTTTGTCTTAGGTTAAACTAGTTTGGGCTGCGGGACTGTTCGAAAGAGATACCGCGGCCCTGGAACATAAAGGGCAAAAGAAGGAACATGGATGGTTTTTAGTCAGTAATAGTCTGACACTCCCTTCCGCTCCGCCCAGAGCGGGAGGAGTCATTTGATGATTTCCCACCCGAAAAAAAAAAAGGTCAGACTAGTTTGGCCTGAAAGCTGGTTTGGCCAATAACAAATACGAAAACATATTTATGTTCAGTTGTTCAGAGTTATTTAGTTTGATGCCTTGAGTAGGTACTTAGATGACGACTAAATAACAGTTTGTTTTACACCCTGTATCTAGCTTTTCCTTTTAAACTTCAAGTAGATGCCAACATTACTATAACACAATTACCTAGTTCACTACCACATAATTTAATTACAACCAAGCAGACTAACAGACGACCCATCCATACTATAAATGGAAAGTGACTGTGTCTTTCTCTTCTCTTTTTACGTCCATAACTGAACGGGATTATGATTAAAATTGTGTACTTGTACATACTTTTTATCCCTGTATAGAATGTTCCCGTGGGATAATTTTCGACATCCTCGCCAAAAGTTGGCGAAGGAATGAAGCCGCGAGAAAACGAACGCGCCGTCGACACGACCTGTCGTCATAAGACGGACGGACGGCGAGCTAGCCCATTACTCACCGTCCACAGGTCCGGGCCTAAGGTGGCCGGGAACCATCACATAGAAATTTTTCATCGGTTATTAAAAAAAAATCTGCTGTTGCCGACAAAAGTGCAATACCTACACGGTCAAAATGTGTGTAACAGCTGATTTTTGTTTCTGCGTTGGTGTCCCTTCCACCCCGTATAGGTACCTATTTTAGTTCTTAGACACAATACTGATGAAGTAAACGTCGTCGGCCATTTTCCCCGCACCATCTGTTTGTCACAGACTGTGCTGTAGGTTGATTAATGGTGTTTACTGTCCTCGCCTTATCCTTCCGGTCTCTGTGAGGGATCTACTGCCTTTCTATGTACTGAATAGTATGTACAGCTTAGATTCTATATTGTTGTGGGGATATGCTGTTGTGCGGGGAATTCTGTAGAAATTGAGCGTAGTATAGTTTCGTTATTGATGTGCGTGAACGTCCATCATTAGACTTTTTGTATTTATAGCAGTGATAGCCTAGTGGTGTGAATTTTCGGTTCTAGGCCGGTTTCCTCACGATATTTTTCTTCACCGTGTTGAGAGCAGCAGTAATGAAATAGATTACACAAAGTACCTACCTAATGTGCCTACCCACGATTTTTAAACATTTATAAGTTCGATATCACAATTGCTATTTCAGCCAATTTATTGTTACCTGAATTATAATAGCACAAATTCTTCCCAATCACCACCCTGCGTTCCATAACTCAGGTTGCAGATATCAGTGAAAGGCTGGCCACGTAGCGCGAATGCACCTGGAGAGGTGGGAAATCGATGTCGAGGTAGACCGCGGCGACGGTGATGTGACGATCTGATCTTGTTTGCGGGGCCAACATGGCCAGATATCGCACAAGATAGAGAGGTTTCGAAGGAGTAAGGGTAGGCCTTTGCAAAGCAGTGGGATGCATGACAGTCTAAGAAAAACCTAGAGAGGTGTCAAGGAACACCCGGATGGAACGAAGTTCCTTTCGATTAAGTAGTGAAGGAATTGTAAAAAAAAAAATTGGCACAAAAAAAACCACCACCACCACCAAAAAAAAAACATCTGGCTGCTTTCTATAACATGCGCACGCCGCACGGCTTACAATAGCTTACTATAGCAAAAACACATTACCCTCCTTTGCGTCGCGCAGTCGGGTAAAAGTGTCGTACACACTTTTCGTCTGATTTTTTTTCCGTCTAGCCCCGCAACGCGCGATAAGGAACTACGTTTCAAAAACTTCTTCCATTTCTTACGTAATCTAACATCGTCAAAATTATTCCCAATAAATTCCAACAAAATTCCCTTTAGTGTTTATTAAAAGCCTTCTATTAAACAGTACGTTTGATTTTCTATTCATCGACACATCACTCCGTGGTAAGAGGTCCCTACAAAGCGCCTACCTATAATACAAATTCAGAGAAGTACCTAGAACCACTCCAATAGATTCAATGAAGCTTAAAATTCGTACAAACGTAGTGGCTGATGAATTGAATAGAGCTCTAAGAAGATATGTATTTGATATATACACAATAAACCACATAGGCACTCTGAGGTTAGAGGATTTCGTAGAATCAGTACCTACAGGAATTTACAAGTATGAATAAGATCAGAGATCTATTTTTTCTTACATTACCTCTTACCAAAGAGATTTAAAATACTATGGCGAGGATGAGACCGCCCCGTTGATGTAGAGGTCGCAAGCACGACTGATGAGCGTGAGGTAGTCCTGGGTTCGATTCCCAGGTCGGGCAAAGTGGTATTGGGTTTTTCCATCAGGAATTTCTCAGAAGCAGCCGGAATCTGGATTTGTACCCGGTTGATGGCAATAGGCTCCCCACCTATTACATGAGACTTAAACATAACTGGCGAAATGTGGGTTCACTCTTAGGTACATACTGCCTAACTCTTCTGGGATTATAGGCTGTTATGTTATGAGAGGATGAGATATACAGGGTTATTTGTAAAACACCAGTAACCTCTTAAGAGGTCATTGTACTCATCATTATGAACAACTTTTACTATGGGACCAAACCTGAAATCGCGAAAAAAAAATCAGCTGTTCCCTACATTTTGACGACTTAATCGATCATAAATGTAGGGAACAGCTGATAGTAAAAGTTGAAAAAGTTGATTTTGATAGTAAAAGTTGTTCATAATGATGAGTACAATGACCTCTTAAGAGGTTACTGGTGTTTTACAAATAACCCTGTATATAAAAAAAACTGAGGGATACCTATGTGAGTATCAATACTCAGCCTAGCCTTTCCCAACTATGTTGGGGTCGGCTTCCAACCGGATGCAGCTGAATAACCAGGTAGTACTGGGTAATACGATAACCCCCCCCCCCTTTTACCCCTTGGTAAAATCTGGCTATCAGAATTTCGGTCCACTGCAAGCAATAATTTCTAAACCTATCATAATTCTGGAGGTCCTGAAGGTCTTAGTCGGAAATTGAAAAGCACACGGCTCTGAATAAGGACAACAGATACTCTTTGCTTCAAAGAGAAATGAGACAAGAGAAATGAGCAAACTCAATAGTCCATTCGGACATCGAGAAAAATGCAAGCGATTCAAATTGTTCTACCTACATGACACAAATACACGGACATATGTCCATCCATACATATCTATACAAATAAATAAAATTGCACTGTCTTTTTAATTTCAAAATAACAGGTTTTTACTGAATACCAATAAAAAGTACCTACCTATATAAAGGGTAAAAAAAAAACTGAAATTGTTAACAAAATCCGATTCAAATATGGAAGTTATGTTTTGATAATAATTTTACTCGGACGAAGGTCGCGGGCAGCTAGTCTAAAATATTATCATATCAAAAGCATACTTTCAAAGTTCCAGAGCTATGAAAAATTGCTGTTACATAAATACATCTGACATTTGTTTCGGCATTCCCATACTTGAAAAGCGACGGTCACAAATGTCGAAAATATTTCAGTTTATGATTTACGATGGCACCTTGTTTCTGTATGTTTCGGCTTTACATAACGGTGTTGGAATAATCTACGTAATGTTTTTATGTGATGACTTTCGTGAGTGACTTTCATGTTTGTAAGAAGTCGGTTTGCTACCACGCCATGTGAAATATTTCGCAATAAAAATAAGCTCTTTATAAGAGTAAAAACTGCCTCGTTGGCCAAGTGGTCGCAAGAGCGACTGCTTAGCATGAGTTGGTTTCGATTCCCGGGGCGGGCAAAATGTTATTCGGTTTTTCATCAGGAATTTTTTCAGAAGCAGCCGCGAAGTCTGGCCTTGTATGCTTATGGCAATAGGCTCGTCCCCTACTACATGGGACTTAATCATAACTGGCGAAATGTGGGTGTACTATTAGGTACACCTCTGCCTAACCCTTCGGGGATTACAGGCGTGATGTTATGTTATGTTAGAAGAGTAAAACTTGGCGTATAATATGCCCGAATACAACACAATAGCCGTTGTCAATATGTATTGACAAGGAAAACATACATAGCTCCGGAAAAAATGTTTTTTTTCTGAGCTATGTATGTTTTCCTTGATTAAGAAAGAGATCGAGTACTCCTGTTCTAAATGCTAAATGGTATTCCTCATCAGCTTAACCGTCAGACTACCGATTAAAAAGTTATTTTATGTAATATGTAAATCCATATAAAATTGAAATTTTGTTTGGAATTGCGCAAACAACATAATTAAACTCACCTATCTAGTTGAAGAAAATTAGTTTTAAAAAGATTTCCTAAACATTACGTCTTTTTAACTCAGACACATAAATGTCTATGTGATATAAACTACATAAAGTAGTACATTACCCTACCACATTAACTGTTAGCACATCATAAATCTGAACCGATATAAGCCTCATATACATCGCCATTCCTAATTGCAACGCAACAAACGGGGCGTATATTTGTGACCGCGGAGATATTATCTGCACTAGATACATACTCAGTTGAGTGTAGACTATAATCCCTTAACAGTCTCATTAGGTATTATCACATGAGTTATGGACACAGATATAGATATACCTAGATAGCGCAAGCACATAGTATACATACTTCGCGTGCGACGTAAGCGTTTTATGCTTAAGGGCCGTCTGCACGAGCGAGAGAATCGCGGCGATATTTTCGCATACAAATACGTGGAAGGACGATAATATCGCCGCGATTCTCTCGCTCGTGGAGACGGCCCCTTAAAGTGGCTACTGTCGCAGCAAGCAAATTTGTTTAAACAACCAATGTCACTACGGTATGGTACAACTAAAGAACTTAATTCTAGACATTTATAAAACAAAAACGTAGACTACTATCTATAGTAACTTGTTTGTATAGTAACTAAACAGTGATTCTTCTTTTTAGCGCGACGATGGAAATTCAAATTGAGTCAGCCCAAAATTTGGCGACGTGCTTTGCACTTTCAATAGCATCCATCAGCTCCTGGGATGTGCGAACAACAGGGCAGGCAGAATACGATATCAAGTGTCCTGCCTAGCATTTTCAGCCTATAATGTTCTCACTGCTGAGACACACGGCCTCCTCTCTAGAGAGGGAATGAGCTATAATCTACCACACTGGCCCAGTGCGGGTTAGTAGATGTCACATGTCTTCGAATTTTTGTTTCTAGGACATGCCGGTTTCCTCACGATGTTTTCTTTCATCGTTTTTGAGAGCAGTGGTGATGAAATAAATTACACAAATGCGCCCTGCCTGCCCTGAGCCAATAGTGCTTATGACGTCATAGTATGTAGTCATAAAATAGCACGCTTGGTTTTCATCCGGATCGTGATATTTGCGTAACCTAGGTTTATCTATATCTCTGGTCATGGTTATGTCGTAGATGCGTTCAGGTGATGTCACGGTGAGATGTGGGGGCATTTTCTGAAAGAGTTATCGCTTGAAAGTGTTAATTATGTACACGTAGTTAAACTTACATAGAGTTTTACTCTTCCTTGTATTTTGTCGTCATAATTCCCAACACTAAATATTGCTATTCTGAAAGTTTTTTCAAAAGTCGAACCAGTTCAAAAGGGAAATTGTTTGTGTTCTTTTTTGACTCGCTCGTTCCTGCCTTACCAATTAGTTGACTGTCTTAATAAACTTCGAAGCTTAAAATACGAATGTACCGTAACATACATAAAGTTTGATAGTACAACTTACGCGAGTTAGGAGGTACGCTATGACGTACCTTTGCATCAGGAGTTTAGTACAAGTAGCAAAATTTGCCAAAATCGTCAGTTCAAAACAAAAAAACGGACATCGGGAATATTTTCAAACAATTTAGATCCCGAACATTTTTGATTTTGACATACGCATGCTACCTGACAAGCGGGCATTTGACAATACACAGACGGATTCGTTACTAAGTAGTTACAAGTATTAGATACGATTTTCTTTGTCTTGTCCTTTCTATCGCTTGTAAAAATTTTAATGTCTTTGGTTCGACAGTTTCAATGTGAAGTGTTAAGTATAAACAATTTATAATGAAACATAACACACTAACGTTACTTTTAAATTCAAATATAATAACAGCGTTTAATATCAGAGCACAACCGATCAATACTAATCCAATAACTAAAAACCGAAATAGAAACTAATTAAACCCTTGATATATTATTATTTAACCCTGCAATACCCGAGGGATTTATCTGAAATGCAATTAGTAAAGTGTCAACCCTGACAAAACAGGGTTGGTAAACATCGGTCGCGCGACCGGGACCCGGGCAAACAAACGATAGTTATATGTGCGAGTATTTAGATATTCGGTGCCTACTGCAGGGGTAAGGTTAAATAACCTGTCTGTACCTGTCTGTAAATTGCCTAGGGGCAGGTATGTCTATCTACATACTTTAGAAAAGATAGATCGATAGCGTAAGTGGGTTTATATTATTTGTAAGTTGAAAACGAGACTGGGCCTTATTGTTCTATTAATCAATAGAGGTGTAGTTAAAAGGGCGTTTACGAAATTTCGCCGCAGATTTCGCCAATTTACGTGATTTGACAATCAAAATAATGTAGTTCTGTAAATTTTAATGCACAACATGAAACATTATTTCAATTATGATCTAATGAATGATCTACTTAAGTATTTATATTCTCTTTGGTCATCTTTAGGTATATTTGCAAAAAAAAAATACAATGTAGGTAAACTCTTTTTAAGACATCGCCAAAATCAATCTGCAAATTACACACATGTATTATACATGGATTATTAGGAGGGAACATGAGAAAAACCCCTTTCGGTCAAATAAGTTTAAGTACCTACTTAATTTCTTGCCTGAGTTTAAATAAGCCTTTTCAAGCAGGTAAGTATTTTCTTACTACATAATATCTACTCCTAAAATACAATTTTACTAAATAATGTTTTCACAAACATTTATTTAGTATCAACATACTTTACTTACTTTACATATTATAATAGTTATGTACCATTTTTACGCGTATTTTTTATTATTCTTCCTTTGTACACATAATATACCTACTAACATATCAATAATTCTTGCCATTCAGTAAAGTTTGTCTCTCAGAGGTCGGAGGAGGAAGTTGTCGTGCTAATTGGCCCCCCACACCCTCGCATCCAGCCCCTAATCAATATGTTAAATTATTCAACGGTTTCATCAGCGGTGTAATTTTGTAGTCTTTGTGCCATGTTTGGTCTTTTGGTGGCTATAATGTGTTTGTTGCCGTTTTTTAATAATATGAATAAAACGTAGATAACCAACCAGCAAGTAAACAAAGGGTTTATTAATTAGAAAAAAAATACTAAACAGCAGAACATAACATCACGCCTGTAATCCCCGAAGGGTGAGGCAGAGGTGTACCCAATAGTGCACCCATATTTCGACATTTGTTTACGTGAAAAGTACTACTAACTACACCAGCAGTGCTACCTTTTCATAAAAAAAAAATGTGTCTTATTTTAACAACAGTAAACGTTATATCCATTTTGCGGATTTTTCATAGAATTTACTAGTATTAAGCTGTACGTCCCTTTTGAAAATAACAGTAAAAAGACTTCACAAACCAATAAGATATTCTTATAGAACAGAAGCTCATTTAATTTTTTAAAAAGAATAAGCAATACAACCTAGAACTATTTATTTTTAACAAATCACAAAATCAACACAATCACAAAAACCGTTAGATACAGAAATAATAACAACTATAGTTCACGATAACGTCCGTCACTTCCGAGCTCCCGAGCAAAAGTGTCTGCGCTCCGAGAGCGCACCGCTTATGATACGTCGCCCCCTCTACTCGCTGTGTCACCACGATCGTACGATGTTCCCGCCCTTTCGGCTGACGAATCCTCTAAGACGGCCGTTCCTGACAGCTGAACGACCTCGTCAGCTTGGCTCTCTGGCATTGCTTACTGCATTATTTCACCCTCTACAAATAAGTTTGCGCCTGGTCTTCACTGGCTTGGACCTCATTGGTAGACTCGTCATCTAAAACATAACAAAGCAAAGACTTGTATGAGATATTCTGAAAGTTTGAACAATTAACTGCCCATTGTAATGAAATTACTAGCAATTGCACCAAAATAGGCAGCAGTTTGTAAATTGTATCACCAATGAAAGAGTTCCGGACCTCAATCATTACTGAAACAACCACAACATCGCCTGGCAACCACCATGGGGGTTCCAGATGGCCATAATGTCGGGGCAATCAGATAGCCATAATGTCGAGGCTAAAAAACAAAATTGCCACAATGTCGGGGCAAGCAGCCACAATGTCGGGGCTATACGAAATAAAATTGCCACAATGTCGGGGCAAGCAGCCACAATGTCGGGGCTTATACGAAATAAAATTGCCACAATGTCGGGGCAAGCAGCCACAATGTCGGGGCTTATACGAAATAAAATTGCCACAATGTCGGGGCAAGTAGCCACAATGTCGGGGCTTATACGAAATAAAATTGCCACAATGTCGGGGCAAGTAGCCACAATGTCGGGGCTTATACGAAATAAAATTGCCACAATGTCGGGGCAAACAGTTCCAGGACGTCTCAACTCAGCTGCGATCTGACACTCCACTGTCCACTGTCGCCTCGAGCTGAAGCAACAGGGCTCTGTCAAAGCACGCAGGGGCCCACCACTCGCACCGCAGGTTTGTAACTCGGTCGCGTGATGTCACCACTGGCGTACTTGCGATTCATTTTAAGCCCGTACCAATGACAGTCTCAGACACGGCCACACGTCCTGGTGTGATGGTTACTCTGCGAACAAACAAGTCTACGACAGAATTTTGTTCCACTCGGTCGCTCCTGACCAAACTTTACATACATCGGGTCAGTGAAGGTAAAGTACTCTACTAACTCTTTTTAACCAAATTCTACTCTTTGATTAAATCAAACACAGTCAAATTGGGAATAATCGAGAATGGGTCAACCCTTGGGCCATGTACCATAGTCGTTCGAATCAACCTTTTAAACTCTACTGCAACCAAAACTGCCAAGCTTATAGAAACTTTCGAGTAAAACCTCTAACGCCACGGCTCTCCAGCCGACCAGCAATCTCATTGCTCTCACACATCCAGCGCATGGATCAAAAACTCGCACATCCATCAAATGGATCGCCCGTGTGCATGTGCAATGGGTCACCCACTGACTACACAGTACGGTCTTTCTAGACCCCAACCTCCGTCAGAGTCAAACGCCTATCGCGTGCCCACGGACTATTGAGTTGCCTCAAGAGATACCGATTTCTACCGGGCTACGACTACGAACGTCGAACACACAACGGCCGATAGACTGCTTTACTCGACCTTCTACTACAACACTTAAGCTTGCTCATCATCATCAAAATCCTTGTCAACATCGACTGGTACGTGACCCGCTGGCATCTTCTTTAGCCTACCGTGTACATGTTTGTAGGCATACTTCAGATCTAACAAACAATTAGGTCAATTAAAATGCTAGAGCAACCAAGTACCTTTTCATCCATCTAATCAACACATATGGCCTATGGGAAACATTTATGCCCTCCAACAAACCCCTGTTTGTTATACTACGTTCCTCAAGAACGCAGAGTCCCACACGTCTCCATGGTCTCTACCAGACCTTTTGACTGTAGTTTAGCGTTGGTTGTCGCGGCTTTAACTTGGTGATCAGAAATGTCACAAATCACTATGGCGGCTTTCAGTTCATCGGAAAGCCCCTTGACCAATAAGCCTGACATCATTCCTCCTGAAAACCCTCGAGAGACTCTGTGACCGACACATCCGGGACGGACCTCTTCGGGAGCTACCACTACACAAGAACCAACACGCCTACTCCACAGGAAAATCAACAGAATCCGCACTACACAGTGTGATCTCCAAGATCGAATGTGCAGTAGACCGCAAGTGCTCCTCACTAGCTGTTTTTATTGACATAGAAGGGGCTTTTGACAAAACTATTTTCCATAGCATCAACGCAGCCCTCGAGAATCACGGTGTGGACTCGACCCTGCGAGGATGGATCACAAATATGCTAAGACTCAGGGCCGTACAGGTTACGGTGAACGATACCACTAGAGCCATCGTGGCGAAAGGCTGCCCTCAAGGGGGCGTCCTCTCACCACTCCTATGGAACCTCGTGGTGGACAGCCTTATCAAACGTCTGAATGACAGAGGCTACTACACGGTGGGCTACGCAGATGACATAACCATAATAATAAATGGCACACATGAAAACACACTATGTAACCTTATGCGCCAAGCCTTGAAGGTGGTGGAAGACTGGTGCAAGGAGTACAAACTAGCAGTGAACCCCACCAAAACCGAACTCGTCCTTTTCACAAAGAAAAGGAAGTTGGCAAACCTACAATTGCCACGTTTCTTTGAGACCACCCTAAGCCTGTCGACTGAAACCAAATACCTGGGTATTTATTTGGACAAACAGCTGAACTGGGCAAAACATACTGATTACATCACAACAAAAGCCAGCATAGCCCTATGGCAATGCAAAAGATTGCTTGACAGGAATTGGGGCCTAAGCCCCAAAATCACCTACTGGCTATACACCACCGTCATCCGACCAATTATTACATATGGCTCCATAGTTTGGTGGCCCAGGACCAATCTGAGCACAGCCCAGAAGGACCTCGAGAAGGTACAAAGATTTGCCTGTGTAGCAATCACCGGCAGCATGAGAACATCACCCACTGCCGCGTTACAGGTAATGCTGGGGTTACCACCTCTACACCTCGTCGTAAGAGAGGAGGCGGCCCTAGCGACCTTCAGGCTCGAAATATCCGGCACCCTAAGTAAGGATTCCAGAATCAAACATACGCGCATAAAAGACGACGCAATCAAACAACAGCCCATGATAGCATCACCCTGCGACAGAACCCTGAAGACCCACTGCTTCCAAAAGCACTACAACATAGAGCTCACAGCGGAGATGTGTGACTACTCAGGCCCAAAAGAGCTAAGGATCTACACTGATGGATCGAAAACCGACGAAGGGACAGGTGTCGGAGTTTTCTCCGACGATCTAAACATCAAAATATCCAGACCCCTGGGAATGCTCAACTCTGTATATCAAGCAGAGTGCGTAGGCATTATCCAAGCGGCACACGCCATAGAGGCCAGGGAAGTTACGGATACTCACATCCGTATACTTTCAGACAGTGCCTCAGTCTTCCAATCCTTAAAGAGAAATCAGATCACGTCGAGACTAATATTAGAATGCCATAATGCCCTAGAACGAGTTACGGTACTAAACCGCAACACGGTGACATTACAATGGATCAAAGGACACAGTGGATCGCTTGGAAACGATGCAGCTGACGAACTCGCCAGAAGAGGATCCAGCACAAAAGCTTTCGGACCCGAACCCATTGTCCCCGTACCCTTCAAGCAGCTCAGAAGTTGGCTAAAGGATCACACTCAAACACAAGCGGAGAAGTGGTGGACCTTGAGGAAACGATAGCGCACGTAATCCTTGAGTGTACTGACGTCACCCAGATACGCGAGGAGACCCTTGGAACGCCAGGATCTCTTGCGGATGCCCTGAGAAGACCGGGAAGTCTGATCTGAGGTTGGAGTAACGGCCACCAAGGCTCACGCACAATGGTCCACTTTAAGGACTAAGTGCGTAAACCAAAATCCCTAACATAGAACATAGAAGCCCCTTGACGATAATCAACCGCAACAAGGACTTTTGGGCATATTCTGCATACGTGGTGAATTTGTTTGAATTCGTACTCATCACGTCGTACAACACAGTGGCCATATCAACTTCACGCGGACACGTCATCTGCCTAGCCTTTTCCCAACCATGTTGGGGTCGGCTTCCAGTCTAACCGGATGCAGCCGAACACAAGCACTCTACATGGAGCGACCGCCTACCTGACCTCCACAACCCAGTCAGCGCTAGGTAATACGATACCCCTTGGTAAGACTGGTTGTCAGACTTTCGGGTCACTGACCACCTGTAACGACCGTCAAACATCCACAAATGACAGCCGGGACCAACGGCTTAACCTTTTCCTTTCCGGGGCACGGAGGAAACTCGGCATGTAATGGGCGGTCACCCATCCACGGACCAACCCAGGCAAGCACGGCTCAACCCAAAGATCGACCCAAGCGGCTGTTCTTATTTAGCCACGAGCTCCTCTTTAGCCACGGGCTCCTCTTTAGCCACGAGCTCCTCACTAACTTCACGCGAACACAATGACCGAAATTAAGTTTTAAAATTATAACAACTTTAAAATTCTACCTTCGGGCATTGGTCACCCAATCGTTGAGCCACGTTATAGCAACACCACGTAAACAGCCATCAATGCGTCCCAGGCATTCCCAATCGCCCCAGTGGCTTAATTCGCACCCCTTATCTACTTCAGCGCACCATACGTCAAAGTCATGTACACTGGGACCAAAATTCGAAATATAATAATGGTTCGATCTTACTTGAATCAGGGATGAAAGTGCACCCACAATCCTGTCCGCAGCGTCAACCTCACGCGATGCCTCGAAGGCGGCGGTCCCCGTAGCACGTGTTTCCATATTGGCAACAGGTTCCTCGGTTGCCGCTGATACTGGCACCGGCGTGTAGCTTCTCGTGCACGGGTGCGCCGACATTGGAGACGCCTGTATCGCGCTTGGAACCAACCGCGTTCAAGCGATCAAGCACTTCATTTAAAGGGTTGCGGCGAGGGCTGTCCCGACGCCCATAAGAACAATCACGGCGCCTACGCTGACTTTCGATACTCGCTGATCTATCGCGACGACGCCTAGAGGATCTGCTACGTATTTCACGACAACGGTCTCGACATGATTAAATAGCAGTTAGCACACTACGTTGATTAACTAAAAACGTAAACCAAAACAAACACGTGGGCGTTAACCTAAAAACGCACAAGCACTAAAAACCGATAAAATAATTAACACGAGGCGAGTTACTTTTAAATTGTTTTTGAACTAATCAACACACGGCTTCAAACACAACACGTGGTTGGAATCACTTTAAAACGAAACCACAAAATTATTTTTAAAACTTCCACAGTAAAACAAAAAATAAAAAATAGATGGCGAACGATCAAAGTCGCGTGTATTGTTAAACTTATCCCAACTTCTGATCTTATAGAACAGAAGCTCATTTAATTTTTTAAAAAGAATAAGCAATACAACCTAGAACTATTTATTTTTAACAAATCACAAAATCAACACAATCACAAAAACCGTTAGATACAGAAATAATAACAACTATAGTTCACGATAACGTCCGTCACTTCCGAGCTCCCGAGCAAAAGTGTCTGCGCTCCGAGAGCGCACCGCTTATGATACGTCGCCCCCTCTACTCGCTGTGTCACCACGATCGTACGATGTTCCCGCCCTTTCGGCTGACGAATCCTCTAAGAATATACTTTCCGTGTGTACCTATGCCTTTTCATTTACCTGTCAAATGTTTTGATAACAGGTGATCGGTTTACAAAGGTTTAATAATATCAGATAGGTATGGAAGCTCCTGCGTTATCATATATACTAAATGCTAGAGATAGCAGCTTACGTCAGCAGTATATTATGTTTGTTAGTACTCAACTTTTGTCGTTGGAAAACTTTCATGGATTCCTTTTTCTACTCCAGAGGATGGAAATGACATCGTCGCAGAAACGGTTACTACGTATCCAGTATATCATTCGTGTGGAAACATATTGGTAAGGTAAAGCCCAACAAAAAGACAATCACAGTAATATAAAAAATGGCGTCTATTTCAGACCCTCTTTCTTTTTTTTTTTGGGTGGGAAATCATAAAATGAGTCCTCCTCTGGGCGGAACGGAAGGGAGTGTCAGACTCTTACTGACTAAAAACCACCCATGTTCCTTCTTTTGCCCTTTATGTTCCAGGGCCGCGGTATCTCTTTCGAACAGTCCCGCAGCCCACCCTCTTTCTTTTTTTCGTCAGTTAATTACAGCAAACATATAATTTTTGTGGAACGAATTTGGTGCAGCTGCATGAAAATTGAGCAAGTTCCGACGATGCTGCGAATACAGATACTTACATGCATTTTAGTTTTTTTTCTAAGAATTTTAAAAGATGCAGCGGTCCCAATATGCATCTGTTTTGCCATCACCATCTTCCTGCCCTTTTCCCATTCTACTTGGGATCGGCGCAACACGTTTTCTTCTTGCATTCTCCCGTCAGACGTCACGGCATCATTTTCTCCTTCCTCCTTCATATCATTCCTCACACAATCCATTCATTTTTTCTTTGGCCTTCTTCTCCCTCTCCATCCCTTTTAACAGTGCATCTTTTGTCCCATTCACAGAAACACAGAAAGCATAGATCCCACCGACCCACCCTCCCTTGTTAAACAAAATTAAACAGAAAAGCAATTATTATTTAAACCATAATTACTGCAAGTACTTGTACACTCATTACGTTGATTTATTAAAACGACGAGTACATTTACAGTGTTTTACGACCAGCCCATATAAATTTTAGGGTTAAATCTCTGTCGGCATAATACATATCGACGCCCCCAAGCAATAAGTCGGTAATCGTAAAACTTAAATTTTACAGGAGAAATGTTTTTCTGTTTTTGTTGAATAGCTTTTCAACGAGTCGGAGTAGTGAGGTCATTGATACATCAAACGAAAGCTAATTTTTTGTTTAATTCAATTATTATTTTTAACATTAAATTTTGTGCGTGAAAAGCCTTGCAATTTAAGAAAATAAATGTTACAAAAATATATTAGGTATATTGTTTAAGTAATGTACACTTGCGCCATTATTGCAGTAAATTTGTAAACAATATTGGGGCGTAACATTACAATACGGACTTTTCCAGCGTAATTTTTCATCTTGAAGACGTTACATAATTCGTTATTACGGTGTTATTGTGGTTATTTTAAATTGACACAGTAACCAGTATCGTTACAGAACATTGTTTTTGGAGGAAAATTCTGAAAAACATTTTTGTGTAACCATTCAGTGCTAATAATTTTTTATCGAATTTTTAAAGCGTAATATGTCTAGGTTTACAAGAAAAGACTGTAGATGATGAGTATAATAACGTTAAATAATCACAATAATAAAATCAAAGTTGAAAATTAACATCTTAACCTTTAGAAAAATTAATAATCATCAACAATTAAAATAATTGTAGGGACGTCAGTCATGTCAATATTCATGATTAAACCTTAAAAACTAGAACTATATCAATGATAATTAAACACAGCAATAAAATAATGTCACAAAATTAACACCTTAGTTTTTACAAATATTTAGGTACTTAAATAACTATGAATCTTAATGAGATCAATTACTTAATTAATCAGTCTACATCCATGGCAATTATATTTTAAACAAAGCAATAAAATAACTTCACAAAATTAACACCTTAGGTTTTAGAAATATGTACCTCGGACTCGTCCTCGACAGCCGATGGAACTTCGTGGAGCACTTCCGACGTTTGGCTCCCAGACTGGAAAAGGCCGGGGCTGCCTTCAAGCGGCTCCTGCCCAACCTGAGGGGGGCCAAACGCCTCCTGCCGGAGGCTCTACGCGGGTATCTTGCGGTCCATGGCCCTTTACGGGGCCCCGGTGTGGGCGCGTTCGTTGAGGCTGCGAGCCGCACACTATCTGAACGCGCCTCAAAAGGTGGTAGCCGTAAGGCTAATCCGTGGGTACCGCACGATCTCCCGCGAGGCGGCGAGCCTCCTTGCCGGATTGCCGCCATGGGATCTGGAGGCCATAGTCCTCGCGCGCCTGCACGAGTGGCGCGCGGAGGCACAGCTCCGGGGGGAAACTCCGCTGCCGCGGCAAATTGTCACGCAGCGGACAGACCTCCGCCGAGATCTCATGGCGACATGGAGAGAGCGACTATCGCAACCCCGTGCAGGGCACGCCACGATAGTGGCAATAAGTCCCCTCTTTGAGGAGTGGCTAGAGAGGCGCCACGGCGCCCTCACCTTCCGCCTGACGCAGGTCCTCACCGGACACGAATGTTTCGGGAGGTACCTGCACCGCCGAATCGGGGGGGAGGAAACGCCCGGGTGCTATCATTGCGAGGATCGCCCGGAGGACACGGTGGAGCACACCGTGGAGGTCTGCTCCGCTTGGGCGGAGCACGCCGCTAGGGAGGTCGGCACGCAGCACCCAGTCGTAGCCGATGTTCCACAAGGGCGGCCCCAGAACCGATCCCTGTGGAACACCGCACGACATCTCTCGCCGGTTCCATTCTCCGTTGTGACCAGGGTATATGACGTACCTGTCCGTCAGGTAGTCCCCGACCACACGACGAAGGTAGGTCGGCACCCGGTGATATCGGAGTGCCTCCCTAATGCAGCTCCAGGGCATGGAGTTGAAGGCGTTGGCGATGTCGAGAGACACCGCCAAGACAACCCCACCCCGGGACACCGCAACCCCCGTCGTGAGGGCTCTCACGCGCATGATGGCGTCCACCGTCGAGCGCCCCTTGCGGAAACCAAACTGGTTGTCCGCAAGATCCGGCCCCATTCCCGCAAGGTGCCCGGCGAGGCGGTTCGCAATGACTCTTTCGAAGAGCTTGCCCACCTCGTCGAGCAACACAATGGGCCGGTATGCGGACGGAGAGTCCGCAGGGCGCCCCGGCTTACGGATGAGGACCAGCTTCCCTGTCTTCCAACGAAGCGGGAACTGGCCTCTCTCCAAGCATGCGCTTAGGAGCCCCTCCAGTCGGGGCCCGAGAGCCTCCAAGGCCAGGACCCAGGCTTTGCCAGGTAAGCTCCGCTCCGGCACCGCAAGCGGCGGAGCCATAGGCGGGGGAGGATGTTCCCCCGCGAAGGGAACAGAGCGCTCACCACGTCCTCCACGAGCTGAGGCCGGAGACTCTGCGTCAGCGGGGGGGCCCAGGTGCGGAGTTTTCCCCGCACCATTTTGTAAGGGCGCCCCCACGGATCACCGTCGAGAGTCTCCAGCATCTCCTCGCGGGCCGCATCCTTGGCCCGCTGGACAGCCTCGCGGAGGGGGGAATTATATTTTGTACAATAGCTCCACAAATAAATAATTATTGTACCACTAACACTTATGTAAATACACTGTTTAGATCACAATCACTTGAAGTAGTAAAATGATTTTAGAGCACACCTCACGTTTAATCAAACGAAAATATGCTACTATTTGTGTAAACAAACATTACGCACCGGCCGGCCGACCATATCACGTGTTAGGGGTGTGGCTAATATCTATTACTTATACTTCTACTTCTTCTACTTCTTTCATATTACCATAGAAAGCAAGAGACCAATGCGTCTTGCAAACTGTTGGGCGCAAAAATATAAACAGCAAGATCGAAAACGGGACCAGACGTGTTCAAATTAGATACGTATTGCAATTTTACACATATTTATTAATGAATTATTTACTTTATAATCCTTGTTAGTTCCCATTACGGTCTGAGCTGACTAAAAATAATTCGACAACAACAACGTGCTAGCCTTTACCAGGAACTGCACGAAATTCATTCACGCCAATAAGTCGGTAATAGCAACTTACCAAATTGAAATACGAAATACACTTTTGTATTGATACGTAAAGATATTTTTCTCGACATAATTTCGTTTTTTAATTTCCCTACAATAAAAGTGTTTTTCACGATATCTTCGTAAATATCACTACGAAAAATGTGAAATAAATTACTAAGATGTATCCTAACCCATAGGTTTCGAATTTGACATAACAATAAAAAGTCCATAATAGTACATTACCGACTTATTGCTTGGGGGCATCGATATATCTATGCCACTTCAAAATGCCAGTAAAACATAATTATGAACTCACACCTGTGTGTTTTCATGGCACAGGTAGAAAAGCTGCAACTACGATGTTTTCCAGCACATGGTTGTTCCACTGCGGGCAAAGGTGTCTTCTCACACCACCGTCATCTGTCTAGCCTTTTCCCAACTATTTTGAGGTCAGCTTCCAGTTTAAATGGCAGCTGAATACCAGTATTTTACATGCGGCTGCTGCCTATTTGACGTCCATGACCCACTTAGTACTGGTAATACGATATCCATTGGTAAGATTGGTTTTCAAACTTTTGGGTCACTGACTACTTAACGGCTATCAGATCAATTACAGTTTACAACCGGGACCAACTGCTGTACGTGCTCCCCGAGGCACAGTGGAAAATCGGTATGTAATGGGTGGTTACCCATCTACGGACCATCCTAGCGCGCGGCTTAACCTGGACATCGACCCGAGCTGCTGTTATTATTTAGCCACGAGTTCTTCACATATGGAAATAATAAGCATTGATGTAGATTTGCAATTTTATGACCGCTTTCAGTAAAAATAGCGACAGCTAAAATTAATGCTGAAATATCACTGCACTGTTCGAATTGCAAGTCTCGGCGTCGAGTCGAGGGTTGAAAATCCAACAAAGAGTTTTTTAATTGGTCCTTGATTTGTTTCACCTAGGTTAATAGGTATTAGACTAATAGGTAGCTTAATACATAAGGTGTAAACGGACCTCCACGAAGCCGTCAACCAAGCATTAAGTACATCAAACTAAGTTACTTTACGAGAAAAATATTGCTGGGAAACAACTTTATTTTGGGTAAAAAATCACGTTTTACAGTAGGACTCAATGTAACGCACTTAAAATATTGTGCTAATGGATGAATTGAATAGTATGAGGGTCGGGGTGTTTAAAGTAAAGTTCTTACATTAAATGTATTAAAAAGAAAACTTGTGAAAAAGTTGGAACTTTGACCCCCAATATCTCCGTTATTAGAAGGTTCCAGGTATGGTTTACGAACAAGTACCATTCGGCTTGTTAAGGGCACTTTTACACCCATTATTATCTTACCCTCGCGTTGCTGGCTGGTTTGAAACCCGAAGCTTCATAAGTGTTGAAAAAAAGTACAATTGGGAGAATGTCCGATTAACAAAGGTCATTGGTTACATTCATTGCTTTATAATTTGAAATAGTACTTTTATTTGTCAGTTTTTTTTAATTATCCCATTATTTTACTGTCCCCCTCCTGGGCATAGGCTTCCCCCCATTCCTCTTCCTCTTCTGTCAATGGTGTGCTTCTTCTCGGCGCCCCGCCATCTTCTCCTCAGTCTGTCGCGAAGCCGTCTAGCTAATTTTATAGTCTAAAAATCTGTTTCGTGTAAACTTTGCTTATGCTGCACAGAGCGATTTCATGTTCGTCTAAAAACGTTTGATGCAGGTTTCCACCCACGTAGCCTTATACCTATTAGAGAGCGTTATGTGTACACCGCGTCATAATCCCGCTTGTTTGCGCAGCCCGGGGCAATCGGATGCTGCCTGCAAGTTGGCTTATTAAGTGAGCAGAGCGCACTGTTTCAATATAAACTGTTGGTTAAGTTTTAAAACGTTTATTAACGGCAGTTATTGCGTACAATATTATATTGTGAGTTAGTAAAGAGAGCCCTTATTTTGAAGAGTAAGTATTTTGTATTTGTTGTTTCAGTAGGACCAGGGCAATCGATTTCGATTTGACTAGGGCTAGAGTGTTAGGGACTGAACATAATTACCTGGTTTCGATTTCCAGGTAGTGCAAAAATTTGACAACTGAAATTTCTCTCTGGTCTGAATTTTTGCCCAGATGATGGCAATAGGCTCGCCTCTTATTACATGGGACTTAACATAACTGGCGAAATTTGAGTGAACTATAGATACACTACTTGAGTGAGCTCTGCTCAACCCTTCGGGCTAAAAAGCATGGCGATGTTAGGCTATAGAAAAGTTAAAAATAACAAAATGACTGATGTTACGTTTCACCGACTCTGATTTTAAGATATCTAATACTAACTGTTTTCATAAGAAATTACCTCCAGCAGGTATCCAAGAAAATGTAACTTAATGCTATTATTGAAATAACAAAGCGATCTGTTACTAATTGAGATAGGATACCTGATACTAAGCTATGAACAATTCCTAAAATCAAGATCTTTATTTTTTCATAGAGTTCGATGTGTATCTTCTTATCGATGCAGTACGTAATTTTGGAATTATTTCAGTTATAACTAACGAAAAAAAACTAAAACCATCAAATAGAAAAAAAAAAGACGGGTTGCACTCCGGGAGTGCCGGCAGAAGTGAAAACTTGATTATAACAACGTTTTTTATAACAACGCCCTCTAGTAGCAGCTAAAAAAACTGTCGCGCCTACCAGTAACAGTGTTCTCTGTATCAATGCATCATTTTAGTTTTCAATATCAAAGATAGATGGCGCTTTGTGCTAGCGCCATCTACCAGCGGTCTCTCACAACAGTTACTCATTGCATTTGCTAATGTACTTTCTACTACATTCTACAAGATGTCGCTAGGAGTTATAAAACTACGATCATGTTCCAAAACATTTAAAAATTTCTTTAAATAATTTTAAACCATAAAATGTTGAAGGTTAAGTTCAAAATCGTCTACTCTTCATCCGTCTTACGCTTTTTCCAAATTTCTTTAAATAATTTTAAACCATAAAATGTTGAAGGTTAAGTTCAAAATCGTCTACTCTCCATCCGTCTTACGCTTTTTCCAAATTTCTTTAAATGATTTTAAACCATAAAATGTTGAAGGTTAAGTTCAAAATCGTCTACTCTCCATCCGTCTTACGATTAGGTCACGTGTCCTGACGCGAGTGTCCTGACGCGAGTTTAAGATTTTATACCCATTACAGAACAATTTTTTTAGAGTGCTCAACGCCGCTAAAGAAGTTTTCACTTCAAAAAACCTGAAAAGATCATTGTAGGTAACAAATTACAAATTACTTTAAGTATGAAAGCTATCCTAAAATCGCAAAAGAAAAAACTGCTGCTCCTTATAATCTTGTCCATTTAGTATTAATCTTCCTGAACGAATTCCGGCTGTAGAGGCCAATCACAGGGGAGACTAGTTATCGACGTGAAATATAATTATTATACAAGACCCTTTACGAAGCCGTCAACCAAGCATTCTGTACATCAACCTGTATTATGCAAATAAATGATTTGTATTTGTATCAAACTAAGTAACCCTACGCAAAAATTATTGCTGTGAAACAACGTTTCTTTTTGGGAGAAAAATCACGTTTTACATTAAAAAATCAATTCAACGCACTCAAAACATTGTACTGGTGGCTGCATTGAATCGCAAACGGGCCTTGGAGGTATTTAAAATAAAGTTATAGCTTTAAAAACTAGTATTTATAAAAAACTTGTGAAAAAGTTGGAACATTGACCTCCAATATCTTCGTAACTGGAAGGTTGCTAGTCCCAGGTTAGGATCAGAACAAAAAAAATGATCGCAATGACGAAGAGATTAAGTGCACAGCTAAATATAGGTGCACTCGAAGAGAGATCAGAAGCAGGACCAATCGCTTTACGTGGTTAATTATAAGGTAGCACAAACCCTTCATCAGAGCCCATAAACATACCAAAAATGAACCACGAATGGATGGACTCGCCACCAACCGCTGGCCATTAAAATCATTATCCACCGCTTCAAATATAATATTAATATAAATTATGCAAAGCCTGTGTGGTAATCGGTTAATTGTCGAATCATTAATGATTTTTCAGTAAGATTTATTCAGCCGGAGCGGCAACATATTTAATTTTACCAATAAATTATTTATAAATTCATCGATATGGTGTCACTAATAACTTAATTATCATGATGATCAATAATTCTGTTAATATATTAATTTAATTACCGTTGAAAATTTTTGAAAATATTCTTTATATATCAGTTTTTTATGAACGAATCAATTTAAAGTTTTTTCAATTACCTACTCTATTTTGGAGAAGCATTTTTAGGGTTCCGTACCCAAAGGGTAAAACGGGACCCTATTGCTAAGACTCCGCTGTCTGTCTGTTTGACTGTCTGTCCGTCTGTCACCAGGCTGTATGATGATAGTTAGACAGTTGAAATGTTCACAGATAATGTATTTTTGTTGCCGCTACGATTATAGCAACAAATACTAAAAAAAAATATTTAAGTGGGGCCCCCATACAACAGACATGATTTTTTTGCCGTTTTTATAGATACGGTACGGAACCCTTCGTGCGCGAGTCCAACTCGCACTTGGCCGGTTTTTTATATAATATTGTGAGGCTAATTGCGCTTTGATTCCGGAAAAACTAATATTGAAATTGACAGCCAATTAAAAAGTTGGTTGAAAAAAAAGATTGTCTTTCAATCTTTTTTTCAACCAACTTTGGAGAAGTTGAAATCCAGAATTGCAAGTACTCCTTAATCTACACTAATATTATAAAGAGGAAAACTTTGTTTGTTTGTTTGTTTGTTTGTAATGAATAGGCTCAAAAACTACTGGACTGATTTTAAAAATTCTTTCACCATTCGAAAGCTACATTATCCACGAGTAACATAGGCTATATTTTATTTTGGAAAAAAGTAGGGTTCCGTAAGATATTTAGGTTTTTCGGACACAAGGTGTAAAAAATCAACCAGAAAAGTTACTTATTTTGCATACGCTGCCTAAACTATAAAAGATAGAACCATAAAATGTTCTAATTAATTGTAGGTCTTATAAATATCTACAAAAAAGTCCGCGACACACTATACCTATCTATGTCGAGTGAGGCACAACAACCATTTTTTTATTTAAAT
The DNA here is from genome assembly GCA_950022335.1 of Eurois occulta. Taxonomy (NCBI): domain Eukaryota; kingdom Metazoa; phylum Arthropoda; class Insecta; order Lepidoptera; family Noctuidae; genus Eurois; species Eurois occulta. The sequence goes on along the minus strand of OX465498.1, from coordinate 12,881,379 downwards.
ATCTTGAATTTTTATTGGACTACATTTAAACGCGTTTATTTTACTCATGCTATTAATCCTTATCAAAATAAATTATTTCATCACTAAGTACAGTTTATGTAGATAATATTTGGTCTTTGAATGATTAAAATTGGACGTTTGGTTTTGAAGTTATGGCGAAATTAAAATATTACGATTTCTGCTGCACGGAAACGACGAAAGACTTTTCTCGCAAATTTGATACTTGCTAAGATAAAGCAATCAGGGAAGATAGCGATTGCAGTTGCTTCGTCAGGAATTGCTGCAACTCTCTTGAACGAAGAAAAAACTGCTCACTCTACGTTTAAACTGCCGCTATCCGTATCTTTAGATCAACGGTCTACGTGCTCTATTCGGAAAAATAGGCCTCTTTGTAAGTTGCTGCAAGACGCGTCGTTGGTAATATGGGATGAATGCACCATGAGTCATAGAGCTCATGTGGAGGTCGTGGACCGTACTTTAAAAGACCTCCGAAGCTCTGCTAATGTCATGGGTGGTCTCACTTTTGTATTTGCTGGAGCTTTCCGACAAACGCTTCCAGTCGTCAACAGAGATACGCGAGCAGATATTATGAAGGCATGTTTAAAATCGTCTCACCTTTGGACATCTGTTCAACATTTGAATTTGCGCACCAATATGAGAGACATGGAAATACGCATAGCAATTTTCCACAACAGCTGCTGAAACTTGGAGAAGGAATTTTTCCATCTTTAAATTTGGGCACCGATTATGCGGTTACTTTGGATGAGTCTCTAGGCCAAATAGTCCATAATTTAGATAGTCTGATAGATGCTTTATATCCTGACATCGAAAACTTACATCAAAATGATTTTCGTTGGCTGTGTTGTAGAGCAATAGTTTCTCCCAGGAATGAGACAGTCAACGAAATAAACAATTTAATTATGCAGAAAGTACCGGGTGAAGTTAAGTGCTATAAATCCATAAACACCGTCACTAACATTGAGGACGCTGTGCACTACCCCCAGGAATTTTTAAATTCTTTGAACCCAGTGGGCTACCACTTCATGAACTGTCGTTAAAACTTGGCACGCCGATAATGCTTCTCAGAAATTTAAGCCCCCCCAACATGTGTAATGGCACGAGACTTCATAAAGGAGCTAAAAGATAATTTAATAGTAGCGAAGATTATCACCGGCCCTGCAGCTGGTGAATTAGCTCATATACCAAGAATACCCATGATCCCTACTGATTTGCCTATACCCTTCAAAAGGCTCCAATTTCCAGTAAAAATTTCTTTCGCACTAACGATAAACAAATCCCGGGGCCAAACATTCAAATTAGTAGGAATTGATTTACGAAAAGAATGTTTTACGCATGGGCAACTTTACGTTGCCCTATGACGGGTCGGGGCTCCCGACCATCAGTATATTTTGTTACCTGAAAATAATTTAACGTCAAATGTTGTTTATAGAGAAGCTCTACAATAATCGCTTTAGTTATCTACACTAATATTATAAAGAGGAAAACTTTGTTTGTTTGTTTGTTTGTTTGTAATGAATAGGCTCAAAAACTACTGGACTGATTTTAAAAATTCTTTCACCATTCGAAAGCTACATTATCCACGAGTAACATAGGCTATATTTTATTTTGGAAAAAAGTAGGGTTCCGTAAGATATTTAGGTTTTTCGGACACAAGGTGTAAAAAATCAACCAGAAAAGTTACTTATTTTGCATACGCTGCCTAAACTATAAAAGATAGAACCATAAAATGTTCTAATTAATTGTAGGTCTTATAAATATCTACAAAAAAGTCCGCGACACACTATACCTATCTATGTCGAGTGAGGCACAACAACCATTTTTTTATTTAAATATCTTGAATTTTTATTGGACTACATTTAAACGCGTTTATTTTACTCATGCTATTAATCCTTATCAAAATAAATTATTTCATCACTAAGTACAGTTTATGTAGATAATATTTGGTCTTTGAATGATTAAAATTGGACGTTTGGTTTTGAAGTTATGGCGAAATTAAAATATTACGATTTCTGCTGCACGGAAACGACGAAAGACTTTTCTCGCAAATTTGATACTTGCTAAGATAAAGCAATCAGGGAAGATAGCGATTGCAGTTGCTTCGTCAGGAATTGCTGCAACTCTCTTGAACGAAGAAAAAACTGCTCACTCTACGTTTAAACTGCCGCTATCCGTATCTTTAGATCAACGGTCTACGTGCTCTATTCGGAAAAATAGGCCTCTTTGTAAGTTGCTGCAAGACGCGTCGTTGGTAATATGGGATGAATGCACCATGAGTCATAGAGCTCATGTGGAGGTCGTGGACCGTACTTTAAAAGACCTCCGAAGCTCTGCTAATGTCATGGGTGGTCTCACTTTTGTATTTGCTGGAGCTTTCCGACAAACGCTTCCAGTCGTCAACAGAGATACGCGAGCAGATATTATGAAGGCATGTTTAAAATCGTCTCACCTTTGGACATCTGTTCAACATTTGAATTTGCGCACCAATATGAGAGACATGGAAATACGCATAGCAATTTTCCACAACAGCTGCTGAAACTTGGAGAAGGAATTTTTCCATCTTTAAATTTGGGCACCGATTATGCGGTTACTTTGGATGAGTCTCTAGGCCAAATAGTCCATAATTTAGATAGTCTGATAGATGCTTTATATCCTGACATCGAAAACTTACATCAAAATGATTTTCGTTGGCTGTGTTGTAGAGCAATAGTTTCTCCCAGGAATGAGACAGTCAACGAAATAAACAATTTAATTATGCAGAAAGTACCGGGTGAAGTTAAGTGCTATAAATCCATAAACACCGTCACTAACATTGAGGACGCTGTGCACTACCCCCAGGAATTTTTAAATTCTTTGAACCCAGTGGGCTACCACTTCATGAACTGTCGTTAAAACTTGGTACGCCGATAATGCTTCTCAGAAATTTAAGCCCCCCCAACATGTGTAATGGCACGAGACTTCATAAAGGAGCTAAAAGATAATTTAATAGTAGCGAAGATTATCACCGGCCCTGCAGCTGGTGAATTAGCTCATATACCAAGAATACCCATGATCCCTACTGATTTGCCTATACCCTTCAAAAGGCTCCAATTTCCAGTAAAAATTTCTTTCGCACTAACGATAAACAAATCCCGGGGCCAAACATTCAAATTAGTAGGAATTGATTTACGAAAAGAATGTTTTACGCATGGGCAACTTTACGTTGCCCTATGACGGGTCGGGGCTCCCGACCATCAGTATATTTTGTTACCTGAAAATAATTTAACGTCAAATGTTGTTTATAGAGAAGCTCTACAATAATCGCTTTAGTTATCTATCCTAAAACAACGGGTTGCGCTCCGGGACTGCCGGCAGAAGTGAAAACTTAGTATTGATTACATTTAAATATTTTTATCATTAACAACTTTAACATACACAGAAAGACAATCTGTGCAGCCTGCGGATAATGACTGCGTCGTCGATGTTACTGTCGGTGTCTGTGAATTGACCTGGGAATCATTTTGCTGACCGTGTCTTTCCTAGGTAGGCTTTTTGCAGCGGTAACCGACATCCACGCGGGTGGAGCCGCGGGCGACCGCTAGTTTATCTAAATATTAAAACAAGTAGCCTTCGAAATAACACGGCAATGATTAATTCGAACGGTAGTTGTTGGCAGCAAAAGTGTTATAGTACCTATTAATTTTTATCTTAAAGAATCCAATTTCACAAGAACTTATGTAATTACAATTTCGACTACCCTCTTGTAAATATATTACACCACAACTGGCAACCGTTTCCTTAAAACATAAAATAAAATATCCAATTTTCACATAATCATCATAATCTGTTTTTCTTAGAGAAACACAACTTCGGAGTTCACATTACATAACTGAAGCGCTCCTTCGTTAGCCGTGTCAAAAACTGTTTCATCCAGAAAGTTCGCAACACTGCAGGCTTGTGCTACACTGTTTCCAAGTATTGTGAACTTATCTACTCTTGTAATACAGCCTTGTACGTCTGTGGAGAGCCTACGGATATTTAGTACGTGGAGCTTATACTTTTGTTTTAATTTAATATGTACATTATTTACAAACTACAAATAGAAACTAATACGAATACAAACGAATAGAAACTCGTTTCCATCCATATGTGCATATCGATGTATCATGTCACACATGTTTATACAAATAAATGCATCTTTATCTAAAATAATAATAAAAACATGTACAAGTATCAAAATAGGAAAAGCCTACAGGGCGTTAAAAACGTCGTTTCGGTTCGTCGTAGTGGACTTTTTTAAAGAAATAATAAATACCTGCGATGTCAGTCAAGGTATTTCAACTTTATTGTAAGTCAAAAAACTACAATGAAATACACATACGTATAATTATATAGAATTCTACTTTATAATACATATAAATGAAATTTGTCTTAACCAGTTTGAAAACATAGAGATTATCGATTTTAAAGCAAAAACTACGTTGTTTTAAAGTATATCATAATATAGAACTTCTACTGAATTCTGCTGAAAAGCGTACCCACAAATAACTAACTGGAACGATCGTTTTGCCTTTGATAAGCGTAAATATGCAGACAGATAAAAAGATATACTATAACACCTATTTACACGTAAAAATATATTACAGGCACGAACCTTCGTTCAGTCAAAAGAGTCAGAAAAAAGAGTCATTAATGATATCGTGACGGTTGACAGGGGAGAATGAATGAAAAAAACATGTTGCGAGGACACCAAGTAATATAGGATAAGGGCAGGAAGATGATGAATGATGAAAGGTCATGCACAGTTTACAGAAAATCAAATCAAATCATTTAAGTATTGCTTTGCAAACATGGGTAAAAGATACATAGTTGTTTCATATTTATAAATAAGTTCTCCACATTTTACCGTCCGATGGGCATGCAAATAGTGTTCATACTTAGTTAACCATACTTAATTGAAAACATAATAAAATAAAGAATAAATGTCAACCACAAATAAAAATTAAAAATTAAAAAAAAAATCACACACAAATTCACAGATTCAGCGTACCGGCCGTAACCGGGTACAGATCTCCGGGTTGCTACTTACTGAGACTCGAATACTGCGCTATCAACTACAACACCCATAAATGTAAATAACCAGCACAGCATTCCTGAGAGATATCTCTCGACTGCATGTAAAGCCAAGTCAGAGACAAGGCTCCGCTTGGTAGTTTCCCCCCAAACTTAGGAGGTAAATAAATGAGTTGGGATTTATTTAGGGGCCCTATATTAATTTAAAAATTCAAATATTATAATTATCTCTTAAATGTACCTACTCGTAATTACTTTTTAGAAGGATTTCCAAGTTACTGTGTCGATTTTACTTTAACTTCAGGGTTACCGATTCCCAAAAATAGTTACCCTATTTTTGAGAATTGGTAACCCTGGTCAGCGACATAAAAACTCTGACACCAGGTTAGGCACTAACTACACGAAAAATAAGAAAGACTTTAACACGATTTGCATTGTGTCAGTTCTTCATCTTCTTCTCGAATCGATGACCGATTTGCCCGACCAGTGGGAAGATAAGATATGCCAAACAGCTCTGTCATTTGTGTTATGCCCTGGAGAGTGCAGGCATTGTGTCATTTATAAAAACCCGCACTAGGTTCAGTCATGTCAGAATCTTTCATTTGACAGACCAGAATCAACAATGCATATCAAGAAAACTAAACACATTACCCTCCTTTGCGTCGCGCAGACGGGTAAAAATACATCCAAAAATAAAGCTGTCATTCCATCCCTTTTGATAAAGATCTCACTCAGGCCTGACGTTTCGCTAAAACATGAGCAATTCGAAGGAAAAATGCCGTATCTGAGAAACGTGGTCGCGTTTTGTTAAAACTTCCAAAAAGTAAAACGTGAGATGTGTCCGTGAGTGGAACGTGCAGTCTTATTAGCATATCTATCAAATAAAAGGCATATTGTATTATACGTGTTTATAGGATAAATAACAAGAGGAGCTCCTGGTTTAATAATAACAGCCGCTCGGGTCGATTTTCAGGTTGAGGCGCGCTTCGTGCGTCGGCCCGTGGATGGGTGACGACCCATTACGTACCAAGTTTCCTCCGTGCCTCGGTAATAAATATTTTGAAAAAAAAAACTGATAAATATTTTGAGAAATATCAAAATAAAAAATGAGAAACTTGACAATAATTACCAAATTAATAATGACTCGACCTCTAATTGAGAGCTATTTATTCTGACTTAAATAGTGGTTCCGAACTTTTCTTTTATAAGTTATTTTGCTTTCAGCTTTTTTATGCCAAAAGGTAGCGCGTTCCAGAGCTTTATACGAGTTAACTTTTACACTAGGATTTTCCATCTAATCCTAAAAAATAACCCAATTGAAACCCTAACACAGATGCCCCCATCCCTTCCACTTCTCTTGGTGGTGTGCCTCTGTTGTGCAGATTAATTACTATTTTTATAATACGGAAGGTGACACGTGGTTTTAATTAACCGTTTACCAATTCTATTAACGACATTCAAACGTTGTAGACAACTTACCTAAAGAAAAGATGCCGTGAATTATATTTTTCGATCGCAATTTATGTGCATCGTTTATTTATTTAACTCTTCATCAAGGTTGAAGTATAATTAAAAATTTATTGAGTATATTTTTAGCTGCCACAACCTGTCATCGACTCCCGTCAGAATGTCTTTAACTATGTTTATTTTCATAATTTAGGTACAAAATTTTGCCCACGGCTTTGCCTTACTACATAACATAAGATAAAATCACGCCTGTAATCCCCGAAGGCTTAGGCAGAGGTGTACCTAATAGTACACCCACCTTTCGCCAGTTGTGTTTTTTTGAGTCCCATGTAATTGGGGGCGAGCCTATTGCCATCAAGTGGGCACAAATCCAGACTCCGTGCCTGCTACTGAGAAGATCCTGATAGAAAAACCCCATAACAGTTTTCCCGACCTGGGAATCGAACCCAGGACCTCATGGTCAGCAGCCGCGCTTGCGACGACTCGACCAACGAAGCAGTTTTGAATACGAAATACTCTGAAAGCGATTGCCATATATTACCTACATGTTTATCGGATTTGTCGTTTTTTCATCCAAATCGGTGTAAAAATATGTACCTACCTACCTAACAGAGTGACTTTAAAATTAAAATATAATTATAATAAATTAGCATGGATTTAACTCCTGAAGATCAAAAGGCGTTAGAAAAAAATACGAACTGTTTACTCGCAAATCTAATATTAGCTTATAGTTTTTGTGTCAATGTCAGTCTAGCTGTGCAAATGTCATTGCCGGTCGGTTGCTAGCCCGCCATTGCCAGCCCTGTCGCGATCTGCCGACCAGCTGAGCTAGAGAATAGGAAAATTACGTTCTAATAAACAGGGTGTAAACTGACCCTTCTCGAAGCCGTCAACCAAGCATTATGTACATGAAACCAAGTTACTTTACGCAAAAATTATTGCTGAGAAACGACTTTTTTTGATAAGGTGAAAAATCACGTTTTACGATAGGACTATTGATGTAACCCATTCAAAACATTGTACTATTGTATAGATTGAAGTACGGGGGTCGTGAAAGTGTATAAAGTTCTTACATTAAAAACATGTTTAAAAAATAACTTGTGAAAAAGTTGGAACTTTGTTGACCTTCAAAATCTCCGTAACTAGAAGGTTCCCAGGTATGGTCTAGAACAAAAAAATGATCGCAATGACGAGGAGAACAAGTGCCTTTCGGCTTCGTTGACGGCCTGGTTACACTCTTTATGTATTTTATCGTTTATATTGTACACGAGCAGGGAATTTCTAAAAGCCAATTAAGTAAATCAACAGTAAATTCACAAGATCACTAAAACGTCGCGTATGCTGGACATTGGATAAATTATTATTGTTGTTTTTGTCAGGTCATCTAAAGCATTAATTGATTTAATCTGTTACGAACACTATCTTCAACTATGTTACTGAGGAATAATCACTTATAATAAATAAGTGATATTTTTTCCGTGATTTGTGATTGCAGATTGTTATTTCATGACCAAGACAGCCGTTTGTCTAGATGGCAATAGGCTCACTCCTATTATATGGGACTTAAACATAACTGGCGAAATGTGAGTGTACTATTAGGTACACCTCTTCCTAACTCTTCGGGAATTTCAGGCGTGGTGCTATGTAAAACGCGTCCTAACCAAAGCGATTACTCCTGCAAGTATGCGATTGCCGCATGCAATGACACTCATTTTTTTAGGAAAACTGAGAGACGGTCTATGTCGATCGGCGCGAGCACGCTTTCGGATTCGCCAAAAAAAAAACAACGAAGCGGTCACTTAGTCGCGGGATGATCGCTTTGATTAAGACTCAACCGAAAAACTTGGATCAAAAACCTTTTGTTTTAAGATCAGCAAACCACTCTTTCATTCAATACATATACATATATGTAGCAACAACAACGAGTCTGTTTTTTTTGTCGAAAACAAATATTTGGGAAGTAACTATTTACGACTATACGGATAGGATCCAATCCAACGTTACTGCTACTTTTATTTTCTGTTTTCAAATAGCTAGCAGTATTTATTGGATATAGTCTATGCGTCGAATATTTTGTATGCAAAAATGAAAACATATTTTTTTATACGCGCGGAGCAAAAGTAACGAAAATCCCAGACTAATAAAATCTTTTTATTTTACTCTATGGAAAATCCAGACGATATTTTAAATTGAAAATACTCATTCGGGAAATAATATTTATTTAGTTTTAATAATACTTTATTTAAGGATGATACTCGTAGTTGTGCTGACCTAATATAAATACGAAAGTGGTTTTTTTTTTGGGCCAAGCCTGCCATACTATTCCCAAACCACTGCAACTCCTGAAAGCCAGAATCAACAGTGGCGACCAACAGAAAAGCGCCGAGACAATGAAGCCCGACGAAATCCCAGAGAAACCATTTAACTGTCTTGGATCCCGCAACAAAATTAATCAGAACAGAATAGCGTAGGAGAAGGAAAAGCATAATTTATACTTCACTCCATATCAGCAGGAGACAGAACAAAACTATGTCAATAGGCATAAAGGGACGCTTACAACTGGGATAAGCCCTGTTGCCTAGCACCCCGGATAAATACTAGGTATCATTAATAGGTGGAACCTACGTTGTGACCAGATCATGTGACATCATTAAATATGATGTTGTGATATTTGATTCCAATAATAGGTATGGCAAAAACGCTTACGAAAGTGTATCTTTGCCTCGATTTAAAAATCGTTCGAATTAACGTGACGGTTTACATCAGGTTCTGTCACACTTATTTTTTTTAATATCCCGTTCCCACAACCATCTCTAAAATGAATATTTTCATAGCAAACATATCGTAACTTAAACAACGATGTTCTTTTTCTTTATTCAAAAACAAAAAGAAAACTATTACACCGTGGTTTAAATAAACAATGTTTTACTTAACTCTTCAGCCGTTTGTATTCAGACGGTGTTGATACCTTTCGTCTTACATAAAGCCTTCAAAAGAATAAAAAAATAGTCAAGAACAGGAATAAACATAATACACCGGTTCCTAAAAGATTTTGTAGTAAACGTATTTAAAATAAATGGATGGAGCTAATTGTTTCCTGAAAAGTACCCAACACAAACATTTCTTGTCTTGTGCAATGAGCACATGATTGTCAGTCGCAGTAAACTAGAGAGCAAGTTGGATCAATATAATTAATTAGGATTATTATCTTCTCAGGAGCCTCTTAGGTGCTGATCGAGGTTCTTGGCAATTAAGCCTTTCACTGATACGACTATCAGCACAATGATCGCTGAGTCCACATCCCACTTGTCGACAGACTCGTGAGCCAGGTCAAGATCCTTAATATTACCTATTGTTACGACAGAAACCAAAGACTGTTTTTTTTTATAAACTACCTTCTTTGCCAGCTGCACACTACGTAACCAGCACTCAAACTCAAACTCAAAGCTTTTATTTCAATTAGACCTTAACAGGCACTTTTGAATGTCAGAAAAACAAAGAAGGCTAAGCTACAGTCACAGACACAAGGCAAAATAACTTGTGAAAGTACTGTAATAGCTCTGTACCGATCGCAAAATAACTAAATGTATCCTAATATAATTTCAAAGCCCCATATCGTGAGTATTAACAAGAAAAACGCTTGAAAGTACATGTATTATGTTCTTTTCCCGAATTTCGTTGAACTTACGACAAGACACGACTCCCATAACGGAGAAAAAATAAGAAAAAAACGTGAAACTCAAGGACAAACGGAACTCCGAAAATACTGTAGCGTAACGAAATGTATAAATATGTAATGTTTATGAGATTATACCGCGTATAAGTGATAATATTCGTGAGAATACTCCGCAATAAAAACAAGCAGCTCTTAACACCGGGCGGGGGAATATCGCACACGCGAGCGAAATTCGCACACAGCTGCCATGAATGTGCGGAATTAAAGAGGTGAAAACCGCACAAAATGTGTACACACTACTGAATTTCATAACAGCAATTATAATGATGAGTCGTGGAAATTATTTCAGAATAAATAAGTGAAAATTTCGCAGTTTCGTTGAGGTATTCGTTTAATTTTGTTTTGAGGAAATGATAAACAATTTGGCTATCAATTCTGGTGGCTAGTGTGGTTTGGTTATTAAGTTCGTGGAGGTCGGTGTAATTAAATTGTAATTAATATTTCAGTCCAGTGACAATGTCAGTGAATTAGACTTGGTGTTAAATGTAACAACAATAAATGGACACATCACAAAGAGAAACCACGTTGTTCATATTTAATTATCATTATTGATGAATTTTGTTAAAGAAAATTCATTAGTCGACAACAACAGAGCTAGTGAAGCAAAAAAAAAGTTGTGGCTCCTCAGACATCCCCCTCCGACACATTAGGTCGAAGTTGCAGAAAAGCTCCCACCGGGACACCTGCTGCCATGGCCTACCTTTTTTTTTATGGTGGGTGGGAAATCATCAAATGACCCCCCTCGCTCTGGGCGGAGCGGAAGGGAATGTCAGACTCTTACTGACTAAAAACCACCCATGTTCCTTCTCTGGCCCTTTATGTTCCAGGGCCGCGGTATCTCTTTCGAACAGTCCCGCAGCCCTGGCAGGCATCGGCCCTTGCGGGCCCCTCCCGTTTGCTGACAACTCTTTGAGGCGCGCGTGGAACACGAACGCGCCGTCGATACGGCCTGCCCGTCGTCATACGACGGACGGACGGCGAGCTAGCCCATTACTCACCGTCCACAGGCCCGCGCCTACGGTGGCCGAGAGCCATCACGGCGTGGCCCCCGACGCCCGGTGCTTCTCCTGGTGCTTCTCCTCCCGCGGCGGCTGGGACGTGAGGCTATCTCCCTCTCACGTTGCGCCGCCTCCTTTGCTAGCATGACTGCTTCGCAGAAGGAGGCGACGGCTTCCCATTCCCTCTCACCCCGGACCATGGCTTGAACCAGGGCCGGACGCGAGAGGTCGCCGCCGCCAATCGCCGCTACGAGGACACGGCGGTGCTCCCCCCAAGCGGAGCAGACCTCCACGGTGTGCTCCACCGTGTCCTCCGGGCGATCCTCGCAATGAAAGCACCCGGGCGTTTCCTCCCCCCCGATTCGGTGCAGGTACCTCCCGAAACATCCGTGTCCGGTGAGGACCTGCGTCAGGCGGAAGGTGAGGGCGCCGTGGCGCCTCTCAAGCCACTCCTCAAAGAGGGGACTTATCGCCACTATCGTGGCGTGCCCTGCACGGGGTTCTCCATGTCGCCATGAGATCACGGCGGAGGTCTGTCCGCTGCGCGACAATTTGCCGCGGCAGCGGAGTTACCCCCCGGCGCTGTACCTCCGCGCGCCACTCGTGCAGGCGCGCGAGGACTATGGCCTCCAGATCCCATGGCGGCAATCCGGCAAGGAGGCTCGCCGCCTCGCGGGAGATCGTGCGGTACCCACGGATCAGCCTTACGGCTACCACCTTTTGGGGCGCGTTCAGGTAGTACTTGGCACGCAACCTCAACGAACGCGCCCACAGAACCAGAGTAAAAAAAAATGAAGACCTAGCCAAAATTAAATTCTAACAATGATAAAGGTGACGGAAAAGTACAAAACGTATTTGATTGACACAAAGAAAGAAAACATATTTATTTGTCGCAGGGACATGACGTGCATACAAAAAATAAATAAACAATATTCATACAACGCATAACAAATATTATAAATACAACAGGACAGAAACAAACAAAATGGTAACAACTTGCACGTCGAACATAAGTTAACGAAAAGTTCAACGTTCGCGTCAACCTTAAGGCAATCCTGAATATAAGTCATTGTAGAAAAACGCTTTAAAAGCAATTGCGACGCGTCTATTCCTGGTATCGGTAACCGCCTTTACCAAAATTATTCCAAACAAAAACAGTGACATCAGAAAATATCCTGTTAACATGTACATTACGAAGTTACGTAATGCGTATGTGTAGATTGTGAAGCCAAATATACGAAGCCTTATAGCGCTTTAATATCCAGCATATTACATTCCAACATCGCTGCCATTCCAATGATAATTCAGAGATGAATCCACATTCTGACATTTTTTCGAATACTCTCAGATATAGTGTAAGGTTCAGTCATGTTGGGTAGGAAACAAGAAGGCTACTTGCCAAGACACAAAGTTGAAATATCTTGTGTGCCTGTAATAACACCATACTCATAGGCTTAGTAATTCATTCAAAATTCCGTTCAAAGTTGAAGCAACAACACAATGAAAGTGTGCATAAGCGGTACTTAATTTCATCCGCCGACACGCATAAGCCACACGTTCTTCGCTCGAATCGTACGTAACCTTATAAGGCTAACTCGGAATTGCTTCACTTTGCGGGCGACTGCTGTGGTTATGCATCCATGTCCTCAAACAGTACTGTGTGGCCGAAAAATATTTATGTAATACCAGGTGATAGTACTTGTACTTGTAGTGTGACCATTATACATATTTTAAGACCTGCCATCAAGCAAAGCAATAAGAAATATTGTTAAACTGTTGAATTTCTCTTACTATTTTTATTTGTAGAAAAATGGGGTTTTAGTAATTTTTAACCGACTTCCAAAAAAGAAGGAGAGGTTCTTAATTCGTCGGATATTTTAAAATCTATTTTCACCGATTACTCGAAGACGCCTGAATCGATTTGGAAAATTCTTTTTTGGATTACCTAGTCCAAGGGTTTATTGTTTCTCAGACGAGTTCTTTAACGATTATCTGCAATTACTACTACTAGTGTAGGTACCTATATGTAGACAATACCAACTGATCGTAGGGAGGCGAGAATACAACCGATTTGTTTTATCTAGTCTGGTACTTTTTTAAAACTAGCTCCGGGAGTCGTCGAACTAGAAAAAAGCAAATTAATTGTAGTGTCGCTTGGATTGTCGGTTTGTTTATACATAGGGTGTTGTTTTTATTTATTACAGTCTATGTTACTGCTTGGCTTACACGGTACACTGACACACGTACGGAGAGAATGGCCGCGGTGAAAACAAATGAAAGAAATTGACCCCTGTCAGTGCGTTTGAAGCTAGAACTACGTCACGAGTCGACGGTACCCACGCGAAGGAAACAAGTTTCTTGACTCAAGACCGCCTAAGGTCGTGAGGGTGTAAGACCCGAACTCCACCAAAGCGGTGAAGTTTCGAGATGTGCGAAGCGGAGAGGAGAGAAGATTCTTAAGAGCTAGGGTGTATCCACCGAAGCTGTACAGAGACGCGTACTGGCTAGACCGAAGCAGAAGTCTGTGTACAGGCTACTCACGCCCGGTTTAACGACCTCCGCACACCGATCACTTTTTTTTTTTTTCGGTTGAGAAATCATCAAATGACTCCTCCCGCTCTGGGCGGAGCGGAAGGGAGTGTCAGACTTTTACTGACTAAAAACCATCCATGTTCCTTCTTTTGCCCTTTATGTTCCAGGCACACCGCTCACCTCACACTCACGTCACTTCTCGCCGCGGCTGTGCACTGCTGCAGCGTATAAGCCAGTCCTAAACAAATATGAGACTTCTCCTCTCCGCTCAACCGTTTCCCCTAAAGTTAAGCGGAGACGAAAAGTGTATATAACGAAAATCTATTGGTGGTTTACAACACGTTTCCTCTTCTGTCGTCTCGTCTCGAGTGGACAGGAGAGGAAGAGAGAGGAGAGAGTCCGGACCTAAGACGCTTCAAACCAATAGAATTTTAACAGTTTGTTTTGCAAGCTGGTAAAATTATTTTGGAACCCTGAGTAGTTTAGTGTAGTGAGCATAGGGTAGCTTTGAACTAGGTCCGACCCAGTTGCAGTAACAGCACAAAGCTTACGAATATCCAAAGGATATGAGATTTTCCTACTCGGTTCCTGAGAACGAGCGCAACGCAATATTGCGCAAGGTATATCTTTTGCAAAGAAGTATTTTGCTCTCAATATTTACTAGACCAAAAATGCAAGTGATGAAAGATAAAAAAATATTACAAAAACTGTGGGAAGAATATTATTTTACCAAATTATGTCGGGGTCGACTTCCAGTCTAACCAGATGAAGCTAAATACCAGTATTTTACATGGAGCGATTGCCTATCAGCCAGTTAGTACCTACTGGATAACACGATATGACGATACCCCTTGGTAAGACTGGCTGTCAGACTTTCGGGCCACTGACTATAACGACTGTCGCAGATCTACAAACGACAGCTGGGTCCAACGGCTTAGCGTGCTTTCCGAGTCACGGAGGAAACTCGGTATGTAATGGGTCGTCACCCATCCACAGACCAACCTAGGCAAGCGTGGCTTAACCTGAAGATCGACCCCGAGTGGCTTTTATAATTTAGCCACAATCTCCTCAAATTGAACTGGATGACTAGTTTATACCATTCAAATAACAACGACTACTTCTGTCATATTTTAATGATCAACATTTAATTTAATATAATAATATGACAGAAATAGACAGGGCAGACATTTTTCTAATCTTACGGTTTCAGCATCGGCTCAGTATTGGTCGCTCTGGTCAATTATTAACATATAAATATACGTTCTATTATAAGCAGATGCGAGCTCCTACTATATTTAAATATTTACTGCATCCAGCGGATGAGTGATCGATTTTAAAGCGCCGAATGATATCACTGTGTTCGAAATAATAAAGAATGTTGTTTCTGTAATTTCTGTTAAGCTTTATTTTTGGTGGGAGTTTAGTGGCGATTCTTAAAATGAGAAAATTGGTTGTGTACACGGAACTTTACCATAACTGGCGAAATGTGGGTAACACCTCAGTCCAATCTTCATAAGTGCCCATGTAGGCCTATGTGAAATAAAAATATTTTGATTTTGAATCCTTCGGGGATCACAGGCGTGATATAATGGTTATTATATTTTTAGTATAGGTTTAAAGGGTTTAAAACGCACCATGGTCCACTTTAAGGACTAAGTGCGCAAACCAAAACCCTTAACAAGAAGAACAAGGGTTTAAAAGACCCATAACGAAGTCGCGAGATACATGTTCTTCCCGTTCTTGCGATTTTTTTTTGTTCTGGACCATACCTAAGTTCCAACTTTTTCAAACTACTTTTTTTATACAAATTCTAAATGTTATAACTCTACTTTAACTACCTCCAAGACCCCTGGGGCCCAATTCTGCTATTACAATAGACGACAATAGTGTCAGAATGGTCTGTCATTGATTTCATAATTGTTGATTTTGACAAGTTTTTACAAGTCAAAATCAACAATTATGATATCAATGACAGACCATTCTAATGGTAATTCTAATGGTCTGTCATTGATTTCATAATTGTTGATTTTGACAAGTCAAAATCAACAATTATGAAATCAATGACAGACCATTCTGA
Source organism: Eurois occulta (assembly GCA_950022335.1). Classification (NCBI taxonomy): domain Eukaryota; kingdom Metazoa; phylum Arthropoda; class Insecta; order Lepidoptera; family Noctuidae; genus Eurois; species Eurois occulta. The sequence goes on along the minus strand of OX465498.1, from coordinate 12,865,499 downwards.
CACTATTGTAATAGCAGAATTGGGCCCCTGTACCATTGAATGCACCCATTTGAACAATGTTTGGTGTGCTTTACATTCAGTCCTATCGTAAAACGAGATTTTTCACCCCAAAAACAAAACTCGTTTCCCAGCAATAATGTTTACTTAGTTTGATGTACAGAATGCTTGGTTAACGGCTTCGTGATGGGTCCGTTTACACTTTGTTTATTAGTAATTTTAATTTTAGCATGAAGCTTATTACTACAAATTCTACTTACATTGCGACATGTCCCTCAAATGCCTCTCAAGTAATACTCGAGAGACATGCAAATAATATACATACTTGCAGTTGAGCTAACAACGTTAGTATATACACGACATTATGTACAAAGGTACATAGGATTATAGTACTAATATTCTGTAGTTTTAGTGCTAGTATTCACCGAGTTTATCTTGCTATTGCAATCTGTAGGAAGTAGTTGTAGCTTGAAGATAGCGCTGCTGAATATTTCAAATACAAAGTGCCGAGTAAGCCAATTTATAAAAGTAGTTTTCTTTTTTAAGGAAGGTTTGAAAACGTTGTCTTTTTATTTCCCTCTAGTTCTTATTTTGTAATGTTGGTGTACTACCTCTATACAGCAGGGAGGAGAAAAAGGAGTCAGTTGCCCAGCAGTGGGACACTTGATAGGGTAACAAAAAAACTACCTATATGGTTATAACTCTGCCTAACCCTTTGTGGTGTTATATTATGCTACCTGAGAACAATTTCTATCTTTATAATCGCACAGATAGAACCATAAACTAAACTGTACAAAGTAAAGACATGAAACTAGAAACACAAATAATTGTATGAGCAAAACCTCTTTGTCTAACACGTCTAGTAACAATAACTCCAGAAGAATTAAGTGTCCACGTTGAAATGTCCAAGGAAACCATTTTGTTTTACGTCCATTGGATATAAAATGGGAGTGCACGTATACTTTACAACTTTTACAACAAAGTTGTTCTAATTCTTGTACTCAAACTGAATTTTACGGACTTGTGTTGTTTAGTCGTTTCAGTGCAGTACTATGTACAAAATACACACATATACATACACTGACATATATACACGACATACTACACTGGACCAAAAGTACCTAGCTTTATGAAATAAAGACTAAAATTAAAGAATATTTAATGCCACATAAGGTAATATAGAAAACCTTTTTATACATTTTTGATAATTGTATAAAAAACTGAAAATGTAAAATAACGGTCGTTTTTTAATTTATTGCCAAAAAAAATCAAAGCAATTGTTTCGCGTTTGTTTTAGTTTTGCAATAAAAAAGTTATAAATATGGTGTCTCTGCCTTATAAATTTTATTATCCTGAATTCATCATGTCGTTAACCTCTGAAGAATGTATCCTTTGCTGAGAAGCTGGTGGCTGCATAATAACAGCCGCTCGGGTCGATCTTCAGGTTAAGCCACGCTTGCCTAGGTTGGTCCATGGATGGGGGACCACCCATTACATACCAAGTTTCCTCCGTGCCTCGGAAAGCACGCTAAGCCGTTGGTCCCGGCTGTTGTTTGTAGATCTTTGACAGTCGTTACAACCATCTTACCAAGGGTATCGTATTACCCAGTACTAACTAGGTTGTGGAGGTCAGATAGGCAGTCGCTCCATGTAAAATACTGGTATTCCGCTGCATCTAGTTTGACTGGTAGCTGACTCCCTAGGCAGATGATGACTTGTATCCTTTGCTAAGATCTGATCAGACAGAAAATATGTACTTATGTATCGTATGCAGAATATTATGTATGTACACCCACATGCGGGGGGCGAGCCTATTTGCCATCAATTGGGCACAAATCCAGACTCCGTGGCTCATACTGAGAAATTCCGTATGAAAAAACGCAATAATAATTTGACCGACCCGGAAATTGAAACCGGGACCTCATACTCAGCAGTCAGAATTACGAACACTAGACATACATAAACTCACGCCTTTTTTCCTAAGGAGGGTAGACAGAAACTATAGAACGCCAAGCGCTACGATCCTATCATACTCTTTAGACGAGACAGAATAAAATATTTATTACAAAATAAGAACTAGAGGGAAATAAAAAGACAACGTTGATTTTGACAAGTCAAAATCAACAATTATGAAATCAATGACAGACCATTCTGACACTATTGTAATAGCAGAATTGGGCCCCTGTACCATTGAATGCACCCATTTGAACAATGTTTGGTGTGCTTTACATTCAGTCCTATCGTAAAACGAGATTTTTCACCCCAAAAACAAAACTCGTTTCCCAGCAATAATGTTTACTTAGTTTGATGTACAGAATGCTTGGTTAACGGCTTCGTGATGGGTCCGTTTACACTTTGTTTATTAGTAATTTTAATTTTAGCATGAAGCTTATTACTACAAATTCTACTTACATTGCGACATGTCCCTCAAATGCCTCTCAAGTAATACTCGAGAGACATGCAAATAATATACATACTTGCAGTTGAGCTAACAACGTTAGTATATACACGACATTATGTACAAAGGTACATAGGATTATAGTACTAATATTCTGTAGTTTTAGTGCTAGTATTCACCGAGTTTATCTTGCTATTGCAATCTGTAGGAAGTAGTTGTAGCTTAAAGATAGCGCTGCTGAATATTTCAAATACAAAGTGCCGAGTAAGCCAATTTATAAAAGTAGTTTTCTTTTTTAAGGAAGGTTTGAAAACGTTGTCTTTTTATTTCCCTCTAGTTCTTATTTTGTAATAAATATTTTATTCTGTCTCGTCTAAAGAGTATGATAGGATCGTAGCGCTTGGCGTTCTATAGTTTCTGTCTACCCTCCTTAGGAAAAAAGGCGTGAGTTTATGTATGTCTAGTGTTCGTAATTCTGACTGCTGAGTATGAGGTCCCGGTTTCAATTTCCGGGTCGGTCAAATTATTATTGCGTTTTTTCATACGGAATTTCTCAGTATGAGCCACGGAGTCTGGATTTGTGCCCAATTGATGGCAAATAGGCTCGCCCCCCGCATGTGGGTGTACATACATAATATTCTGCATACGATACATAAGTACATATTTTCTGTCTGATCAGATCTTAGCAAAGGATACAAGTCATCATCTGCCTAGGGAGTCAGCTACCAGTCAAACTAGATGCAGCGGAATACCAGTATTTTACATGGAGCGACTGCCTATCTGACCTCCACAACCTAGTTAGTACTGGGTAATACGATACCCTTGGTAAGATGGTTGTAACGACTGTCAAAGATCTACAAACAACAGCCGGGACCAACGGCTTAGCGTGCTTTCCGAGGCACGGAGGAAACTTGGTATGTAATGGGTGGTCCCCCATCCATGGACCAACCTAGGCAAGCGTGGCTTAACCTGAAGATCGACCCGAGCGGCTGTTATTATGCAGCCACCAGCTTCTCAGCAAAGGATACATTCTTCAGAGGTTAACGACATGATGAATTCAGGATAATAAAATTTATAAGGCAGAGACACCATATTTATAACTTTTTTATTGCAAAACTAAAACAAACGCGAAACAATTGCTTTGATTTTTTTTGGCAATAAATTAAAAAACGACCGTTATTTTACATTTTCAGTTTTTTATACAATTATCAAAAATGTATAAAAAGGTTTTCTATATTACCTTATGTGGCATTAAATATTCTTTAATTTTAGTCTTTATTTCATAAAGCTAGGTACTTTTGGTCCAGTGTAGTATGTCGTGTATATATGTCAGTGTATGTATATGTGTGTATTTTGTACATAGTACTGCACTGAAACGACTAAACAACACAAGTCCGTAAAATTCAGTTTGAGTACAAGAATTAGAACAACTTTGTTGTAAAAGTTGTAAAGTATACGTGCACTCCCATTTTATATCCAATGGACGTAAAACAAAATGGTTTCCTTGGACATTTCAACGTGGACACTTAATTCTTCTGGAGTTATTGTTACTAGACGTGTTAGACAAAGAGGTTTTGCTCATACAATTATTTGTGTTTCTAGTTTCATGTCTTTACTTTGTACAGTTTAGTTTATGGTTCTATCTGTGCGATTATAAAGATAGAAATTGTTCTCAGGTAGCATAATATAACACCACAAAGGGTTAGGCAGAGTTATAACCATATAGGTAGTTTTTTTGTTACCCTATCAAGTGTCCCACTGCTGGGCAACTGACTCCTTTTTCTCCTCCCTGCTGTACAGAGGTAGTACACCAACATTTTGATTAAGCCCCATGTAATAAGGGACGAGCCTATTACCATCAACCAGCCACGAAACCAAACTCCGTGGCTGCGACTAAAAAAATCATCATAGCAAAACCCCACAACACTGCGCGATCTGGGAATCGAACCCAGGATCTCGTGCTCAGCAGGCGTGCTACGGTACTCCGCTTCTACCACTAAACCAACAGAATGCAGAGGCAGTGAATCCGTTATCATTACAAAAGAAATATTTTAAGAGTCATAATTATGGTTTTCAAGGTACCTTGTAATTCCTAGCACCTACCAAAACCGCATAAATACTCGAACACACAAGCTCTGTAGCTCACTAAAAATTGTTAAACATAAACACTGTGGCGAATAAATGCTATAATTACCATGAAAGCTTAATTAAACCTGTAAAAACGAAATATCAAACATAAATAGTATCATGAAACGTTTAATTAAACGAAATAATAATAAGAACGAAAGAAAACATGTTTATTTGGCACATACCACAATAACACTTTTAGAAATGAAAAAATAAACCAAAAACAACAAAAAAAAACCTTATAATTATGTAAACAAAAAAGATAATATTTTTTAATCATTACATCATACATTGACTGCCTCATTGGTCTAGTGCTGAGCATCTAGGTCCTGAGTTCGATTCCCGGGTCGGGCAAAGTGTTATTGGGTTTTTTCATCAGGAACTCCTCAGTAGCACCACGGAGCCTGGATTTGTTCCCGGTTGGTGGCAATAGGCTCGCCCCTTATTACATGGGACTTAAACATAACTGGCGAAGGGTGTACTATTAGGTACACCTCTGCCTGACTATTTTGGGATTATCGCCGTGATATTATGTACATCATATATAATATTCCCTTGTCACATCTCAACAAGTCTTACAATATCGACCTTTGTTTATATATTCACGTACAACTTGATCTGAATTCTAAGTTTATAAACGTGGAATAGTTGTCGTCACGGGATGAAATAGTTCCATCAAGTATCGCGATTGTGGTACAAGTTTCTCTCAAGTTAACTTGTTGTAGGTATGTGCTAGTTATTCTAAGTTTCTTAATAAGCATTAAACGCTCTTTATCAATATCATTCAAATGAAGGTAGGTACATATTTACAAGGCAGTTGTGAGTGGCAACGCCGTGAGAGGACGCCCTAGAAAGGCATACACTGACCATAATGGTCAGGTTCTTTTAAATTCTCTTTAAAAAATAATTTCGCGGGCTACCCTGGCTGGAAGCGCCAGGAAAGCCCGCGAAATTCAAATTTTGTAACATTTTTTACAATTTGCAGGTCAGTGACAGGTTGTATGTTGATTAAAATATGATTTACTTAAAGGGGTTGTATTGATGATTATAATTATTCTGTAAATACATAATAACACCATACGCTTTTAGTAAGTAAGACTGATAAAGAGCTTCTGAATACCCGACAACTGCCAAAGACAGCCGAAGTCAAACCTAATGTCATTTCGTGGCACGGGGGGTATGGTATGAAAATGGATGCTAACAAAGCATTGTAGGGAAGCCATATTGTATAACGTCACTCCCTCTCATTTTCGTTACAGCATTAAAAACTGACAAAGGTTCCTTTCAACACAAACGGGTATTACTAAGCGTTTTCAGTAACACGTATAACCTTTTAAAAAGCCCACAGTACATGATTGTGATTCCATTACTTTTCATTGTTTCACAAACTGAGTTACGAAAGGATATCAAACAAAATGGTGGTTCGGCAATACTTTATTTTGATAGAGCGAGGTCAATGTGGCGGCCATTTTAGAAACCTATTATTGCTTACGCATGGAAGCTGAAAGTTATTTGTTGATTTTAGCACGTTTGATGGAAAGTTTTGTGTAGATAGGTACATACTAGTTTTGCTCGCGGCTCGCTATATGGTTGAAACAAATTAAATTTCAGACAAAAATTACGTAGATAGATATGTAACTCTCATCTGAGATTTAATTCGTTTTATTTTTCAGGGAAGAACATAGTTCGTGTAGTGTAGGCGTTTACTGCCTGTGTCTTAGGTATTGAACGGGAGAAAATCTTACGTACTAACTCAGGTTTACATGTGCCTAATTCATAGAAATCCCTTTTCATTTTGAAGGCGTGAAAAGGTAAAAGAACGAAATTTTTGTGACTTAAATTAGTAAGGAAGTATGGATGCACATTTGCACAAATGTGTTATTTCTTTTGCCAATATATTTCTGAATTTTAAACTTCCCAAAGCAGAGTTACAAGATATAACGCGAAACAACAGACATAGACTAGCTCTAATGCAAAATATTTTCCAATAAAAACAGTACCTAAATGCCATTTTTAAAATCACTTTTTGTTCTAAAACTTTCTGACACCGACCGCTTGCCCGGTGAAGCAGAAAAAGCCATCAGCGGCGCCCCGCGTTGTCGGCAGAAAAATAAGGGCGGATTGAAAATATATTTCTTTTACTTTTTTTACTTTTTCTCGTCAAATTAACAGGCATTGAGAGGGCTGATGTTATTTCTACCGACTACTTAGGGAAGCTGGAGAGTATTTTTTAAATTCTTTGTAGGCAGGCACTATTATACTTTCTATTGCCAAGTATTACTTGGAAATTATACTGTCAATAATATTGGTAGATGATTTATGGAGATGTTTTATCTGGTTTTGAGTTACGTTCGACTTCGATGATTATAATAATAATAATAATGGAGATGTGGTCTCAGTGGATAAGGGCCTTACCCCGCTCTCCCTGGCTAACGAGAACTGGCGCAAGCCTAGAGTACCTATTAGACACTAATGACCGCATGGAGGTATGGCAGAGCAAGGAGCTGCACGGGCGCTTTTACCGGGCCCTACATGGGCCCGATGTACACTTCTTAGCGTCCGTATCTTGGCTGCGTTTCGGTGACCTCTTCGGGGAAACCGAAGGTTTTGTCTGTGCAATAATGGACGAAGTTATGATGACGAATAACTACCGGAAATACATTGTGAAGGATGGCACGGTTGACATATGTCGGGCATGCCACCGTCCAGGAAAATCAATTCGACACATTATTTCTGGGTGTTCTCGTCTAGCTAACGGAGAGTACTTGCATAGACACAACCTCGTTGCCAGGATTATCCACCAGCAACTTGCTTTGAAGTACAACCTTGTGGAATCAGAAGTGCCATACTATAAGTATGCGCCCGACCCAGTTCTCGATGATGGTAATATCACGTTGTACTGGGATCGACCTATCATCACTGACAGGACTATTGTTGCCAATAAGCCTGACATTGTGGTGATAGATCGATTGGAGCGTCACGCAATGATTGTTGATATAACGGTCCCGCATGACGAGAACCTCGTGAAAGCAGAGAAAGATAAACAATTCAAATATCTAGATCTGGCTCGCGAGGTTGTCGCCATGTGGGACGTGGGTACAGCAGTCATTGTGCCGATAGTCGTGTCGGCCAATGGCTTAATAGCCAAGAGCCTCGACCACCATCTGAAGAGGCTCTCGCTGGGCAGCTGGATCAAGCGCTTGATTCAGAAGGCAGTTCTTCTGGACACGGCGCGTATTGTTAGGAGGTTCCTCTCTCAAGAGCCCTGACCACCGGTAGCTCGGACCCTGTTCCCGATGCCGGTGGGCCACTATTTTTTATATTTTTAAATGTTTTTTTATATTATTTTATATTCTAATATTTAAAAATGTACTTAATATGTCTAAAAATAAATAAAGGAAATAATAATAATAATAATAATAATATCCCTGGACATTTCACACAGCACCATCTAGTCCCAAGCTAAGCAACCTAATGCTTGTGTTATGGTAGCTAGATGGCTGATAAACTACATATATACATTTTTTTTTTGTAAATACATACATATTATAGATAGAAAAACACCCAGACCCGGAACAACTACTTGTAGGTCATACAAATATTTGTTCCGTACGGGAATCGAACCCGCGACATGCAGCGCAGCAGTCAATCGCTTGACCACTGCGCCAACCATAATACCACATAACCATAACCATAATAACCATAATAAATAAATAATAAATAAATAAATAAATATCCCTGGACATTTCACACAGCACCATCTAGTTCCAAGCTAAGCAACCTAATGCTTGTGTTATGGTAGCTAGATGGCTGATAAACTACATATATACATTTTTTTTTTTTGTAAAAACATACATATTATAGATAGAAAAACACCCAGACCCGGAACAACTACTTGTAGGTCATACAAATATTTGTTCCGTACGGGAATCGAACCCGCGACATGCAGCGCAGCAGTCAATCGCTTGACCACTGCGCCAACCGTGCCGTCGCATAATATTTGTATAGTTTTTTTTTCATTGTGGCAAATGTTCTACTTAAGCGGTAAGCGCCAGGGTAGCCCGAGAAATTCAAATTTTCTTGCGTTAATCGAATAAGTAGATCCCCATCAATGCACAATGTAGTGAATATACCATAATATACAGCGTGTATCACAATGTGTGGTGATATTTAAGGGTGTGGCGCAGACCATTAAACTTAAGAACTGTCTCCGTGGGATCATCATCGTATAGAGAAAAAATGATCAGCGGTTCCATGCATGTAGCTCGAGTAGTGATTGAATTTTTTATGTAACAGATCTTGGTACCATGGAAAAAGTTAGTCAGTTTCAGAGTCTGAACCACACCCATAAATATAACGACACATTTCTGGTGCACGCTCGTCTTTTTCTTTCGTGTGGTTACTGCCTAACCTGGTCTCAAAGTTTGTATGCCCAAGGGCTTCTGACTTGGCTTTACATGCCGTCGAGAAATATCTCTCAGGCATGCTGGTTTCCTCACAATACTTTCCTTCACGGAAGCAGTGGTTATTATACATTATTTCTTGATTTCGAACTCAAGACCCATGACTTGTCAGTCCGACGGTCACACCACTAGGCTATCACTATGCACGCTATATTATTATATCACATAATAAACAGCCTGTTGAAATGAACCAATACACTGCATGGCTTCATCGAACGATCAATCATTTTTCCAATTATCATCACAAAATGACCAACGATAAGGCTTCCTGCAAACTCCTCAGATATACGATTATTTCACGTAGGTGTACGCACGACAACTCAAACTATGCAAATGCCTAATCAAGCTGATCTCTCATTGTACGGGAAGCTCATGCAAAGCTAGGTTAGGTATACTGGATATGTATAGCTTGATGTTTCGCTGTTAAATTAATAGCGGTTATCTCGTGAAACATGGATTGCAACTTCGAAATTATTCCTATAGTATTAATAGTATGTATGCGTTCCAAAATATTGTGTATCATTTTGAAAAGAATGTTACGTGATATTATGTCGCAATAATCCTAGGATTTTCGCGAAGAAAAATGTTTTTGTAAATACACTTCTCATCAAAAAAATCGAAACACTTTCGTTTTTATTGTTTTTGTCCTAATTTTTTACAAAAGAGAATTAATTCCATGAAAAAAAAAACATTATTGTGTAGCTGGCAGTTTGGTCATTACAGTAAGAAGAAAAAAATCAAAATTCGAAATTAGAATTTCATTTGTTTATCCTATAAATGAAATTAATCACTGTTTTGAGACAAATGTGTATTTAGGGTTGGAGTACGTTTCTCGTTTAAAAACTAAAAATTAGCGCTTGTCTTTAAACTTTTTGTTTCTTATTTCATTTACTGTGACTTTGGGACGTCTGAAAAAACTTTTTTTTCTAAAACATATGGAAACTTCGCCCGCAGAAGCCGCCCAAGTGGTGGCATTGCTGGATTCTGGACTTAGTCAGCGTGTTGTGGCTGCAAGATTGCATCTAAGCTTATCATCTGTTCATAGAGTCTACAAACGCTATCGGGAGACTGGTTCGTTCACGCGCCGTTCAGGATCTGGCAGGAATCGGGTCACTTCTGAGCGAGATGATCGATTTATTGTAACAACTTCTTTACGAAATCGACGCCTTAACGCTTTTCAACTGCAGCAGCAGCTTCGCGTTGTACGAAGAGTAGCTGTAAGTGACTCTACAATAAGAAGAAGGTTGAAGGAACGCGGATTGGCACCGCATAAGCCAGCGAATGGGCCGAAATTAACTGCAGACCATCGAAGAGCGCGCCTTAACTTTGCACGCGAGCACCTAACTTGGTCATACCTTCAGTGGAGCAAAGTACTGTTTTCTGATGAGTGTAAAATTATGCTGTATGGTAACGACGGAAGGAACAAGGTCTACAGAAGAGATGGAGAACGCTTTGCACAATGCTGCATTGAAGAAAAGGTCAGCTATGGTGGCGGTTCGTGGACGGTTTGGGGAGGAATCAGCGCCGACGGTAAGACAGAACTTGCCTTTGTGTCTGGGCCACGGCTGCCTGCACTAAACTCTCATCGATACATCGAACAGTGTCTTGAACCTCATGTGATGCCCTATGCACATTTTATTGGCAACGACTTCATATTCATGCACGACAATGCTAGAGCTCACACCGCGGGCGTCGTACGAGATTATCTTACCGAAGTCGGTATCTCCATTATGGTATGGCCAGCAAGAAGCCCGGACATGAATCCCATTGAACATCTATGGGATGAATTAAAGAGACGAATTCGAGCAAGAGATCCAGCCCCAGAAACACTTAGCCAGCTGCAAAATGCAATCCAAGAGGAATGGGATAATATACCACAACATGTGATCGTGACTCTCATCCGATCGATGAAGAACCGTATGGAAGCAGTAATAAGAGCTCGCGGAGGGAATACAAGTTATTAAATAAACGTTTCTTACATTTTTTTTTCATTTACGCGTGTTGTTTTACCCATTTCCTTCATATTCCATACAGGGTAAAAATTACTCATTATACAAAATACGAATCCTATGAAGACTTAATTTGAATTTAGAACAATAACATTAGGATTTAAAAACCTCATACTACTCACTATTAAATGACATTTTACATTTATTCCTAAATATACACATTTTTCTGATAATCCTTATCAAATCATAAACTGCGAGGTGTTTCGATTTTTTTGATGAGAAGTGTATATGACAATATAATTTCATGGAATCTTTGAAAAAAAAACATTATTTCCAATTCCAATCACCCTGCGACACAGAGATTATTGGTCGCTACTGTCCATTCAGTGGTTATCAATGTTACCATCCACTGCACTCAACACGCTCTCAATTTTGTGGCCATTTAAAATCGTATCAATCAATTTTTTTATAAACTTGATTGAATGTAGGATTGATTCGATTCTGATTGATATGACATGATTGATTCACGTGTTGAATATGCCGTCTGTCGATCTGGTGCGAAATTGGTGATACCGCTAATGTATTTTTTAAAGTTTTTATACTACTACAAGATAAGTATGCTCACAATGGCACTCATAGGCAAAAATATTAATTACTAGCAGCGCCCCGCGGTTTCATCCGCGTAGTTCCCGTTACTGTGAGAATGCGGGGATAAATTATAGCTTATGTTATTTGCTGATAATGTAGCTTTCCATTATTGAAAGATTCTTTGAAATCGGTCCAGGAGTTTTTGAGTTAAATTGTATCAAACAAACAAAACAAAAAATCTTTTCTCTTTATAATATTAGTTTAGACAAACAAATCATCATTAGCTTTGACCGATTGGAGGCCAAGGTTTGGCCAAAGAAACCTGGGGCGTCCTAAAGCTCGTTGGGTCGACGATATCGTCAAAGTCAAGGGCATCACCTAGATAAGGGACGCACAGAATTGGGAAGTGTGGCTGAAAAAACGTGTAGGCCTAATACCCAGCAGCGGGTGATTCCAGGTTGATATGATGTTGATGATCGTCATCCCTTATTAAGTTTTATAGGGGACTAGCTTCCGCCCGCGACTTCGTCCTCGTGGAATAGTTACTTTGGGCTAACATGACTGCCCGGCTTTGCACATTGTGCGCGCAGTACCCGATCATTATTTTGCTGTGATTTTATTTTAAAACTGCGACAGCTCCTAAGGTATTCACTTAAATCGAAAGATGTAAAGGGCAATTTTGTTTTAAATGAAATACTTGTGATGAGTAACGTAGGTATTTATTTGGATAAGGATTAATATCATGTTTATAAAAACACCTCCGTAAATAATGCATTATTTTAGAACAAATTTGGTTAGCATAAAAAAGGTTATAGTGAGCTAACCTTAAAAGATAGACATATGCTGTCGCGGACTTTTTTTTAGAACTTTTAAAGAGGAATAATTCCGTAATACATGATTTTTGCGAAACTTTAACCGTTTACGCAGCGCACGCAGCGGAAGCTCTCAATAGGAAAAAATATCTCCCGATTTTGAAACATTCTTCATTAGTGCTCCGCTCCTATTGGTCGTAGCGTGATGATATATAGCCTATAGCCTTCCTCGATAAATGGGCTATCTATAACTGATAGAATTGTTCAAATCGGGATAGCAGTTTCTGAGATTAGCGCGTTCAAGCAAACAAACAAACAAACAAACTCTTCAGCTTTATAATATTAATATATAATATATAATATAATAATATATATATTATAATATTATATATTATATAATATATTATATAATATATAATATTATATATAATCTATATATTATTATATAATATATAGATTTAGAAGGAAAGAGGATTTAAACTTGCTTTTCGCTTTTAAATCCTGAGGCACACTATGCTAGCTAAGGTACTTAAGATTTTCATTTCAAATAATCCAAATACTGTTTTTTTAATTTAGTTTTTTTTTCCTAATTCATGCAATCAAATATTTGTGCCGTCTTGACGGGTGACCACTGAAAACCAGCGCTGTGCTGTGGGCCCTCCATAGCACAGCATCATGCTGAGTGGTAACCTGCTTGTCGCAGTCACGACGTGCAAGCTGTTAACTTTTCTTTTTCTGTTTCTGTCCTGTTGTATTTATAATATTTAATGCGCCTTATGATTATTGTTATTTCTTTTTTTTTTGTATGTACGTCATATTGTCCCTGCGACAAATAAATATTTTTTCTTTCTTTCTTCTTTCAAATAATGAACTATGTATGTAAGTAATTAGATACTTAAATATTCAAGAAAAATAATGTTGACAATTTTCAGTCTATCAACCCAGCCTACCATCCAGTCCACTACCCACTTGACTTGACTTGACAAACATACTTTGTATCTCCCAAATTGGACCAATCTTCATACTACACGAGGCACCTTTTTAAAATCGTCAGACCATCCAGTCGTGAGCTTTGAGTCTGAAGTTAGATTAAAGTAAGCTCTTAAACTAATATTCCCAAGTAAAGTCGAAGAGCGAAGCTTTCTGTCGGGAACTAAACTAAAAGAGACGAAGTAACTCTTAAGAGTCACAGCTAAGTATCCTGACGGACTAATCTTCTATACTAGTTGCACTTTTTTGGTCCATCGTACGCCTTTACCCTCTCCTATCTCGAAAAGCTCATTTACCCGAGAAGAGTAACTCGCCTGGGTGGAAAAGATGCGTCGTTTCAACATTATACGCAGTCTGCACTAAAAGTAGCGGGAATGGAATATTACCACGGTTCCTGTCATATTAAAATCTTTTTAATTGAAAACTCCTTAGTTTTGAAAATCGAATACCGTTTATTTATTTAAAAAAAGATTCTCGGTCTTATCACAAGGTTTTGTCAAACTTGTTTAGTCGTTGAGAAAATGGAATTGACTCGAGAAAATTCAAGAGCGATGATTTTTTATGACTTTCGAAGTGGTTTAACACAAAAACAGTGTGTTGACCGGATGATTGCTGCATTTGGTGATGATGCCCCATCCAAAACCACAATTTGTCGCTGGTTTGCTGAATTTCAACGTGGACCTGTCAAGCTCAGTGATGATCCCCGTCAAGGTCGTCCAAAAACTGCAGTCACCCAAGAAAACGTTGATGCTGTGCGTAAACTGATTGAGGAAGATCGACATGTGACATACCGCGAAATTCAGGCAACTTTAGACATTGGCATGAGTCAAATACAAATAATCGTGCATGAACAATTAGGTGTAAAAAAGTTGTTTTCCCGATGGATACCGCATTCGCTCTGTGAAGAGCAAAAAGCGGCTCGCGTTACTTGGTGCGTCAGAACTCTCGAAAGATTCCACGCAGGACCCTCGAATGCTGTATACAACATCGTATCAGGTGACGAATCCTGGATATACGCGTACGAACCCGAAACAAGAAACCAGTCACGAGTTTGGGTGTTCGAAAATTAGTTAAAGCCAACAAAAATTGTTCGTTCACGGAGTGTTGCAAAAAAAATGGTGGCCACGTTTGTCTCCAAAACCGGCCATGTTGCGACTATTCCTCTTGAGGGACAAAGAACGGTTAATGCAGAATGGTATGCTAGCATTTGTTTGCCACAGGTCGTTTCTGAACTCCGTAAAGAGAACTGCAACCGCCGCATCATCCTCCATCACGACAATGCGAATTCTCACACCGCGCACAGAACAAAAGAGTTTTTAGAGCAAGAAAACATAGAATTATTAGACCATCCGCCGTACAGCCCCGACCTAAGCCCTAATGGTTTCTATACTTTCCCTAAAATAAAGAATAAATTGCGTGGTCAGAGATTTTCATCACCTAAAGAATCTGTGGACGCCTACAAAACGGCCATTTTGGAGACCCCAACTTCCGAATGGAATGGTTGCTTCAATGATTGGTTCCATCGTATGGAAAAATGTGTCAAATTTCGCGGAGAATACTTCGAAAAGCAATAAATACATTTTTAAATAGTAATGTTGTGTCACTTCCTTGATTCCCAAAATTTTCAGTGCCGCCCTCGTACATATGACTAAATTATGTCCACAGCTTGGCCCGCGTGGAGTTCGATAATTGACCCACGGGATCATACTACTATAAAAAGTATCCTATGTTAATCCAGGTTATATAATTTACCTGTGTGCTAAATTTCATCTAAATCCGTTCAGTATTTTTTGCGTGAAAGAGTAACTAACATCCATCCATCCATTATTATTATATTATATTAAAATAAAGGTAACCTAACTTACTTCTTATAACATCAGCTATCTGCCAGTGAAAGAGTCAGTAGTATTATTAGTGTCTGTCAGTAGTGTTATTTCTTGAGAAATAAGCAGTACCTATGTACTCATATATTATAGTGTTATTTTCCTGTGTTGTCTACTGTGTGTAAATAAATAGTAAAATAAATAAAAGTTTCGTCAAAGTCGATCCCGCCATTTCGGATATAAGCCGGAACAAACAGACAGACAGAAAGACAATAAATTAAAGAAAATATATTTTTTGCTATATAATATTTACGTTCATCTATATCCATTCAGTAAAACGTGGTGGAAGCTGTAAAATATATCTTATGGCCAGCCTTATAGGGCATAGTTGTATGCCATTTTGTATTGCTCGTTTGATATTATTGTTAGGCGTAATAAGGTTAGTAGTAGGAATATTTCTTTTTTTTTAACCTTGACCCACACTTGACATTTCACCAGTATCGTGGGTGCGTTTACAAAAATTCAAACTCACATACACAAACTGCCAGACCTGGAACACAAACTGTAGGCCATTCGCACGGGCATTCTCGCTTTTAGTCGTGCGAAAAACTATCCTCATGTAAAAGAGCCTTTCCTTCGTCCTCGCTCGGTACACTTTATAAAACCAAACTGCAGCCAGGCGATCCTAATTTTACGAGAAACGCTAAGAGTCACCTTCTTTCGCGTCCTTTTAAGCTAACATTAAAATCTAGATCTTTTAGCATCTGAAAGGGCTTCAGACGTAGAAAAAAAAAAGATGAAAGACTGAATAGATTTAAAAACAGCCTTTGATGTTTTACCGTGCATGAAAGAATTTTTTTATCTTAAAAAAAAGAGTATAAAAAATGCTGGATTACTTTACATTCATTAAAACACTTTTTTCATTTAAGTTAATTTTGTCATCTACGATAAAAAAGATTTGGTAAAGAGATAATTGAAGTAAATACCTACTAATCAAAACAATAATTATGTTAAAAGAAGTTTTAGCACAGGCTCATCATCTGCTGAGCCTTTTCCCAACTATGTTGGGGTCGGCTTCCAGTCTAACCGAATGCAGCTGAATACCCGTAGTACTAGGTAATACGATACCCTTGAGTAAGACTGGCTGTCAGACTTTCGGTCAACTGACTACCTGTAACGACTGTCAAATATTTACAAATGATAGCCGAGAGCAACGGCTTAACGCGAGGAAACTCTGTGTGTAATGCTCGGTCACCGATCCACGGTCCTACCTACGCAAGCGCGGCTTAACCTGAAAACCGATCCAAGCGGCTGTTATTTAACCTTAAGCTTCTCCAAAGATGCTAGTCTTGTATTGATTTTAAAACCCCTATACCTAAAACAATAACGGACAAATCACAGAAAACCAAACAAATATTTTCTGTTCAATCGTGATTTATAATCTAGAAGCTCAAACATTGTGACCGCTGTGTTGACCAGGATCGCATACAACTCCAGTAATACGATATTATATTTTCCGACCAATTCGGACGATGCGTTTGTTTCCAATTTCGACTCGCAATCATAAATTGCTGTTACAACTGGGGACAGAAAAACGAGCATACACGAGTGTACACTGTAGAGAAAATTTATTTGGTGCATTTTCCAAAAGTTACCAGCAGACCAGAACCTAGGTTCGAGAGGTTTCGATGTCAAAATCTATTGAATAGAAATTGAAAAATGAAATTGGTTTTCACCGAGGCAATTTATAAAGATCTAACTATATAAATTCTTTATAGGCATTTCTAACCTCCAAAAAGGTTAGAAAAGTATTTAAGTAGTTTGACAGACCGCATTACTATACCCAAACTATTTAAAAATTAATTTGCTGTGAAGCAAGAACGCTATCATTTATGTGTTTGCTACGCATGCTTTACCGAGAACTATAGGACCTACTTAACATTGAGATGCCTTATAGGCCCACAATCAATTATTGAAATATGACTGAGGCAGTAAATTACAAAGAAAATAATGTGTGTTAGCGAATCGAATCACGAATAAGTTACCGGCAGGTGCTGAGTTGGTATGGAACGAAAATATTGCTAGAACGTATACTGAGCCTCAGCACAGCACAGTGGGTAGGAGCCTTGCATCCAAATGTCTGGTTGAAATGGAAATACATGTACATATCCTGCAGGAGGACCGATTTCGTAGTCGCAAGGCTTCTCCCCGACAGGCATACAGGGTGGAGAGAATCCAACCAGTAAGTGTTTGGCCGACTTCGTACGTTGAAAACTTGATCAAGATTTGATCCAGTAAATTTGAATATGTATCTTATTATTTGACTAATAAAACAAACTACCAGTCGTTGTTGATACGATATTTTTCAAAAGCTCTAATATAATTAAAATCGTGTAGTGAGAGGTACGCCTCCCGAAGCGATGATTCCCGATGTCCACCACCGGCTTGACCCCCATTTTGATGGACAGCGACACAATTTTGCTGACTATCAATGTCATTCTGTATTTCTTGAACCTAAGTAAGACTTATTGAAACGAGTTAAAATTCTGAATCTAAACTTCAGTTGCAAAACACAGACCGGAACACTTTAAAATAATTTTTTACAATGACAAATGTGTATTGACGAGGATATGTAACCATATTGTAAGTCACCGCTAAATCGCTGGGACCGGTTACAAATCGTTTTCGGACTAACCCATTTAGCGAGCGAGTGGCGATCTAGTTGCCTACGGATCTTTGAGCATTTGCTTGGCCGTTTATAGGCACGGTAGTGGATATTTTAAAGGCATATTGAAGAAGAACCTGGGAAAGCTTTTAAGAATTTAGAGGAGATGGTACAATTTTTTTCAAAATATGTATTGAGTTACTTGCTGGTCACCCTTAACGATGACTGTTTCTTGCTGTTTTGATTTGATTTGTCACTACAGACTAAACTTGGACGGGGACCGTTGACCAGAGTTAGAACCTTTCAGGTTTATTTTTATTTTTTTACCGTCCCTTTCTATATATTACGTCCGTTTCCTTATTTCTTTTAAAACCGCTATTACGCTATTCCGTGGACAATAGTGTAGGTTAAACGTTTTTTTTTTACTATGATACCTAAACTAAATATTAATATTGTAACGTATAACTGTATTTTGTCCCAAATAAAAGAATTCAATTCCAGTGATTTCCAAAAGTAGGTATGATAAACTCAGAGACCAGAAAATATGTATGTATTTAAACGTAATGCACACTAATGGCACATAGGCGGACTTAAAGCCACAAAGACAATTTAACATCGTGCAATGGAATTGTAGCGGTCCTAAAAAAAGTACTGGTACTGGTATCTATAATAAAGTATTGATGAGCTGGTAGTACCAAGCTTCATATCCTGGCCCACCGCCAGCAAGTTGCATATTTTGCGGTTTTTATAGGCTGCACTTCGCTGAGTATGCCCAAGAGCTCCATGAGCTCTTTTCCACCAACTTCCTTCTCCCATCTGGAGTCAAGACGTACCACCCATACCTTGTCGATGTTCCCCACATACGCTCGAAGCACTTTACTACATCTTTTGTTAAAGAGTTGGAATTCCCTGCCTGCGTCGGTGTGCAAATTCATATGACACCAATTAATTTAAGTCGCGAGTTATTAGGCTTCTTTTGAGCTCTTTCTATCGTCGAACTCATCTCTGTCCACAGGACAAGAGTGAGGTCAAGAGTAGACTCATTTAAAAAAGTTATCCGCGACTAAGACTAGAAAACCCGACAACAACTGTCGGGCAGTAGCCCACCAGATATAACACCCGTCTGGTCGGAGGATCCTCCCTATTCTATGGGGATGAAGAACTTTACACCCTTTTCTACTTTCCCCTGATAGGATTCTCAAGCCAGTTCGTTAGTTTTGATGTCAATAAACAAAATCCCAAATAAACAATCCGTTTTTGATTTTATTTATTGACAGCCAAGAGCAAACGACAATAAACCCTTTGATTCAATCCATTGTCTGCTTCTGACAAAGGAAACTCGTTTAACCTTTTCTCTAAGAAAAACCATCAACATTCCCCTCTCCTTAAGTCCCATTTTCCCCTATCCATATAGGTAAGTAAGTAGTTTAATTTGACATAAGCTAGGTTTCTAATTGAAATCGAGCGTTTGGGGACAATCGGCTAATTGGACGTAGACACTGACTGCATGGTCCACCGCGGATTAAGCCCAGCTGTGATTAGGCTAAATTGGCATAAATTGAGGTTTGCGGTTGCTTTGTCAATTTTAATTTAACGTTGATACTTTGTGGTTAACTGTTAGTGAGCGTCGTTAGTGGACAGAGGTGTTGCCGGTTAGCCGTTTGGGTGGTTAAGGTTTTTGATTACTATGGATCGCCATTCCCTGATGAAGATTGTATAATATGATCAAATTTTCTCACTTCTTGTTTTGAAACGAAGTCAGGAGATGATTTTACAGATGGACTACTATTATGGATCTCTTTCACACTAGTCGGATTTAAAACCTTATCTGAAGAAAAAAATCAGTATTACCACACTGAATTTTTTTTCACATAATAATAGCAGTGTACATCAAAAATAAAGTAAATTAAAAATAGAATGTTGTTGAATCTGTCGGTTCATGTACTTTGGTATCCTCATAATGTCTTAGTAGTGTTCGAGGAACAGTTGTTTCCTACAGGCTTACTGACGCTTGCAATTGACAGTACTTTTAATTAACACCTACTCAAAATTTTTTTGTTTGTCTGTCTGTTCCGGCTAATCTACGAAACGGCTGAACGAATTGGACGGAACTTTTACTGGCAGATCGCTGATAATAATATAAGGTGTAATTTAGGCTACTTTTTTTTTAAAGATTATCCGTGATCCGTGCAAAAAAATAAACCCTTGAGATTGTAAACAAAATCTGATTCAAAAATAGGGAATAATATTTTTATAATCATTTCACGCGACAAAGATCGCGGCTCACAGCTAGTAGAAAATATAAGCATATTAATACACAGTAACAAAGTTTTAGGGTAACTTTACAAGGCGGAGAAGCACCAAGTATATGCGACCTACGTTTGAGACAATCTAATTCCAACTTGAATGGAGTGAAGTGACGCGTGGCCTCATAATTATCAAGTAACAGAGCTGACATGGGCAACCAAGTATATACTGAAGTTTACTGAGCACTATGTGTTGTGGTGTCTAAACAGCTAACTTGTTATGGGATTGTCAGAGTTATGGAATGTCTGGGACTCGAAAATCTTATATGTAATCTGTCGAAACTATTAATGTAGCTAAAGTTAGCGGAAGATTCTAGATGGGTAAATTTTGACATAGACCCGTTTATAGTTGAGCTGGAAATAAAGCCTATGCTAATTAGAATAAAGGTGAAATTATGATACACTTCTTATTTATTTATCAGTTTCTTCATAATGATAAAATACTT
Organism: Eurois occulta; assembly: GCA_950022335.1. Lineage (NCBI taxonomy): Eukaryota > Metazoa > Arthropoda > Insecta > Lepidoptera > Noctuidae > Eurois > Eurois occulta. The sequence goes on along the minus strand of OX465498.1, from coordinate 12,844,935 downwards.
ACTAATCAGCTCAGCAATGTGCACTGTTAAGACTGTCGTAGTTATATCTTTTAGTTTGTAGATATGTCTCATTTTTTGAGACCAGATAGGTACTTATTACATGAGTATAAGATAGGTACAGGAGTAGAAGACAGTACAGTAGTGGAGCGCGTTTCAAAAGTGTTCTTTTAGAATTAAAAATCAAGTCAAATCAGTTTATTGCAATCATGTTGTACGGGAGTTGTTATGGGACAAGCCCGCCATACTATTCCCAAACCACTGCAACTCCTGTGCGCCAGAATCAACAGTGGCGACCACCAGAAAAGCGCCGAGACAGTGAAGCTCGACGAAGTACCAGAGAAACAATTTAACTGTCTAGGATCCCGCAACGAAATGAATCAGAAAAGAATAGCGGAGGAGTTGGAAAATCAAAAAAAGGTTGTTTTTCCTACACCTGGAATAATTTGTGTGTGTGTAATGTGTGTGTGAATCTTTTAAGTAACACACCTATTTGTGACACCAAGACATAACAAAAAACCGGCCAAGTGCGAGTCGGACTCGCGCACGAAGGGTTCCGTACCATTATCTATAAAAACGGCAAAAAAATCATATCTGTTGTATGGGAGCCCCCTTAATATATTTTTTTTAATTTTTAATATTTGTTGTTATAGCGGCAATATAGTAATACATCATTTGTGAAAATTTCAGCTTTCTAGCTATCACGGTTTATGAGATACAGCCTGGAGACAGACAGACAGACAGACAGACAGACAGCGGAGTCTTAGTAATAGGGTCCCGTTACCCTTTGGGTACGGAACCCTAAAAAAGGTTGTTTTTCCTACATCTGGAATAATGTGTGTGTGTGTGTGTGTGAATCTTTTAAGTAACACACTACTTCTTTTTGACACCAAAACATAACAACCTGGACGAGCGAATGCGTTGTATGATGATCAGTTGGCCGATTACTCGGCCACTCGGCTAGATAGTCAGCCCATCTCTACAAATCCCTTAATAACACTAACTTTGTATCTTTACAATCGCGAGTAAACAGCCTAACAGTGCCATCTGAAATCATATCCAATCGCTAGAATTCTTATTATAAACAGGACCGATATAAAACGGGACGTCCGGGAGCATTTAATCAGAACAAAATGTCAATCACGACGGCCGGACCTTCTAATTTGAGTCAATGGTTAGTGGGACCGGACCTTTTCCTTCCAAATTATGGCACGATCACGTTTTGCTACACCTGAATAAATTGAGAAAGGATTTTACTATCAGTTCATTGATTAACTAGTTCTCTAGCGGTCTCTGTATGTGTGTGTGTGTGTGTTTTTGACACCGCAATTGACCCTTTTCGGATTCCGGTTGAGTTTAGTTGGTATAGAGTGGTTTTACATAGGAGCCGGTCGTAGGTAGCTCAATCGGTAGGTAAGGTCGCGTCACACCTACGCTGAAATCCTGCAAAAACACTGGTTCTGTTTGGCGGAGCGTCTTACATAATTATTAACTTTATTGCGATAGATTTGCTGTCTATAAATGAAGAATTGCGTTGTATATTTCCGAAGATCAACATCAGATCTTTATCAAATTATCGAAATTGTTTCACATCTGGCGAACATATCGCTGATAATACACACAAATAAAAAACCATTCAAACGAATTAATAACGTCCTGCTTTTGGAAGTCGGTAAAAAAGTGCTGTAACTCAGATTAATTTTAACAAATAAGTATAATTAGTTATTTTGGACATTTGTTCTTTGCTTAACTCGCGAACATAAAAGCGCACTTTCAGGCTTGGTGTCATAATAAAAGTGGTTCATATCGATGACTTAGTTCTTGCGATTTTACCTAGTAATTCTGTAGGCTGGCTGGTTTTCACACGGAGCATACATTAATTGACTACTTGTGGCAATTTTAGATAGTTGATCCAAGTTTTGTATTTTCATTCCCACAGCCATTTACTTAGGTGTATGTATTCACAGATAATGAAGTGGGAACTTTCATCAAATCGTTAATTATTCTGGTAAAATGTGCAGTTTATGTTTTTATGTTTGAATGATAAACAGGGCCGCGGTTGCGCTTGTCACGTTAAAACGTTACGTGTCATTAACTCGTGTTAATGACATGTAACGTTTTAACGTGATCATGTCGACTATTTCAGATGTTAAATAATTAAATAATTTTTAAAAATAAATACTTTTATTCAGTTTTAAACTGACATGGTCATACTACTATTTGTTATGAGTTCCCGATATTTCTGCGCTGCTACACTGTTGCAAGCGCCATGATCACGGATAAACAAAACTAACAAATATTTAACATGGTAATCCCGTTTTTAGTGTTAATGATAGTATAAATAATTTAATTATGAAAACGTCATTAAAACTCAAGGTAGCAAAGGTGCAACGGCAACGGTGTTGGAATAGGGCGAAGGAGTCCATGGGTTGCGTCCCGTTGGAGTAATGAGTTGAACTAACTACTAGCACAAGCCTACTTTGCTTGGTTAGTTGAAAGGCCCTATTGCCATCAACCAGGCCCAAATCCAAACTCCGTGGCCGTTATTGAGAAGTTCCAGATGGAAAAACCCAATAACACTTTGCCAGACGGGGGTTATCCAACCCAGGACCAGACTCGACCAACGAGGCAGTCGATGACGGAAGATGGGAAAAGACAAGACAAATAATGATTTAATAGTCACCCATACCTACACATACACCCACTATTATCTTAAGTAAATAGCTACAGTTTTTACGACTGACAAAACAACTGAGAAAATAGTAAATTCTATTAAGCAGAAACTAAACCACAATTTCAATATCATTAAAATCAATCATCGATAAATTGCTTTCAACATTACCCACTGCACTATTAATTAAATCTTTAATCAGAAGTAACATTCAAACAGAAATCCAATAACTTAATTAAAATGTGTTCACAGCTGGATTCTTGGCAGTATTGTGCAAACTAGACGAGAAACGTAAAGGTCAGTCCAGAGTTGATTGTGAATGATGCTTTAATTAATTAATTTTCTTTTCAAATGGCCCTATTTCTACTTTTTTCGCTCGTGTGGAAAGGTCAATTGGCCTGGTAAAAAAATTGGGTGATGAGTGGAGATATTTGGATGAAGATATATTTATTGCATAACTGTATACATTATGTTCTTATTAATATCTAAACATTACATGAGATCACATACACCATATGATATATGGATGCATATTTACTTAAAGTTTTGGTGTTGATTTGTATGGAGTGCGAGTTCGAGTATCAAAATAATCATTGTTATAAGCCCAGTCATATTTAAAAAACGAAAACAAAACTTCAAAAATCGAACATCAATTTTTCTTCAACCACGTAGACTGACCACATCTCTACATTTATCCGGAAGCGTCCAGAGCGCACGTAATATCCGTCTACCGTCCATTCCATAACTTCATAGATTCATGTTGCTGTGTTCCGAGCTTCGCCGATGATAAACGAATCACTTCGGGTGTTTCCGCCGCCCAGTGACAGCTGTCAGGCTATTGATGGCCATCCATCAATCCGATTGTTAAGTGCTGCGATTGGAGGAATGGGTGATATCTTTTGTGGAAGAAATGGATTGGGGATAGGTACATTTATCTGTGTAGTATTCGGTATTAGTTATTTTGGTCTTGCTGTCGGGGCGGGTTCACTCGGGGTTCTAAAATTACCCCATGTGAAAGTATTACCGGAATCAAAAGTATCCTATACTCCTCGTCTAGGTTTGGTTTAGCTGGGTGAAAAATTAAAACCCTTTTCCAACCGTTAAATGTCGTAAAAGGTTTACCGATAGACAGTCATACCTATCTCATCATTTATAAAATTCGGAAGTATGAATTAGGTTATAAAAACTTCTCCAGAAATGATTGCCAAAATATTATTTGTACTCATATCATCATCAGCTTCGAAAACATGTTTTTTTTTTTTTTTTGAAAATAATAACGTCATAGCATTACGCCTGTAATCCCCGAAGGGTTAGCAGCGGTTGACCTAATAGTGCACCCACATTTCGCGAGTTATGTTTAAGCTCTATAAAATGTAATTCATGTATTCGGCTGCACCAGGTTAGACTGGAAGCCGAATCCAATTTAGACATGAAAAAATCAAGTAGACGATGATGAGACAAAGCTACTACCATAATAAAGAAGACTGAAGATTACCACGAAGTGAAAACAAGCGAATTCAATTTTAATACATTATTCATTGGTTTCTCACATAAAAACCAGTACCTAATCCATTAAATCATTAAATGTGAGTAATCACTATTCAATACTAGATAATTGCGTTTGTATTGAACGAACCTCGCTGTGAAACAAAATGAATTCATTCAGAAATGGAAAAGAATCAGCACACCAATTTGTTGGCTATTAATTGAATTACGGTTCATGAAAAACGGATACGATTTTAATAACGGATTTAGGATGTAAAATGTCAGTTTGGGGTTTATTTTTAGTCGATCATTTATGTTACAGTTTTTTATTATGTTGTTTATCAATCAAAAGTAATTTTATTTTTCTATTATCCAATATTTTACTAAATTGGTTTAATTTTTACATTCTTAATCTGACGAAATTTATTTTATTATTAGGGTTTAGGTTGCCAGCTTTGTGGTGACTCCTATAAGTCAAATATCTAGTAATGTTTTGTGTATATATTTTGTTGAAGGTCCTTATATAAATAAATACGAAGTGCAGTCTCCTCATATTATAAAGAAAAAAATATATATGGTGGAAGGGACACCGACGCGAAAACGGTTATCTACCACGTTCTTATTCAGTATCACATTGAAATTTTACACGGTCAAAATATATGGCACTGCTGATTTTGTTTAGTAACCGATGAAAAAATTCTATGTGGCGGAGAGGGGTGGGGCTCCAAATGATGTACTGAATATGTGGCAATTTCTGACTATTTAGGTTTTAGGATGTTGATAAAAGGTGTTCAAAGATAACAGTAGTACGATATTGTTGAAAAGTCATATAAGTACGTACTTACTAGGAGTTTAACCTGTGACCTATATCTAGCCTATGGCCTAGCCTAGCTAAAGAGTTAAGAAACGTCCACAACGATAACTAATTTGTGGCAACTCAGGCGTCACTTTGCGGAAATCCATAAATCCACAAAATATGTAGTTTTAATTCCGCGAAAAAGATCCAGACCTGGATGCAGGATGCAGCACCGTCCTCCCGACCGCGAAAATATGCACATGCAAGAAACGCAATTATAATTAGCATGCCATGCACCGAGATCTATACTCAAATTGTGCAGTGGAGGCATCAAGGCCTGGATCGTTTTGTGCAATTAAAACGACATAGTTTGCATAAAACTTAATACTTTGTGCATGGTAATCAAGTCTCCATAATTCCTTTTGTCTGTATCTACAACAGTAAGTAGATATATTATGTTTCCCTCTGGATTCAGTAACAATCATTAATGGTAATAGATTATTATCTGTCTATGTTCTAGTCCCACAATTACTAGTTTATTGTCAAATCCAATGAAAATGAGTCGTTGATCATTATACTAACAATAGTATCTTGTTTTCTAGTCGAACAAATCCTACATTTATTTAGGTGTACAACAAAGGCAATAAAACAACGACATAATCGTACGTTCGTGACTACAGCCCGATTATATCAGACGTTTAATAAAGTGTGAAATAAATAACATAAATGCTTGCCCCTTAACTCATAATAACAATGTTATGTTTTGAATATTTCAAATTACTAACTGAATCTCATACTACGAACATTGCCAACATTTTTTTTTTTAGGATTCTTACAACGCTTGCGTACAGCTGTACTCTTCTCTATACATCTCAAGTACTCATCATCAAGACTCTATTACATTCTTTTCTTTCATACCTGTAAAAAACTCAAAAATAAAAATAGATAAACTTTATGATCTCGTAATGTCTACAAACAAGCATTCTTCTCATTTTTCATAGTTTACGACTCCGTCTGAACATTAACGTGAACATAACAAGGTGTCAGAACCTTGACATGAATATCGCCCTTGTTTTCATACAACTTCCACAATATTAATCGTTCGGAGCTAAACCAAATAAATCTCGCAGCTCGATACATTAATGAAATTCCTTCCACGCTATTTCTGTAGTACGCTGAACCACCGCGCGGACTCAGAGAAAAAAATTATAAGATCAGCTGCGAGTCACAATGACCAAAATACTGACAACGACTCAAGGTTGAGCGTTCGTATAAAATGGCCGTAAGCTCGACGGATGGTTGAGATAAGTCGCCGTCAAAGTTTGTGGAGGTGAGATACTCACTGTGAGGGCGACGTGGAGGGAGCGGCTGCGGCTGCTGACTCACTAGCACTGTCACACTTCACTATCAGGTCAACGGTATGTAGCAGAGGAGAGTTACTGGCGTGTAAAATTAGCGCGGCTGGGCACTGAGCGGCATGCGTCCTCGCTGTGGCAACGGCGGGCGGCGACTGGGGCGTCTGGCCGGCGCCCGCCCAGCCGCCGCCCGCCCCGCGCCTTATCACACGAATAAAATTTATTTAATGGATAACCGGCCCGACGATGGGATGTCCATTGAAATTTTCCCGTTTTACGGCGATTATTAATGACTTAAATGGTGTTTGGCATATTGTTGCCCGCTCGGTGCACGATTACGATTGCGATTATCGTTAGCGTTTCATTGAGAATATTAAGGAAGTTATTGATGATAAAAGTGTAAATTTATTAGGATTTTCCTGTTGAACTGTAAGTAGGTCACAGCTTTCACGTTTTAGACATGAAGCGTGATGCTGCAATACATCTACTACGTGGGCACTATGTGTAGTGTGGACATTGTTTAATCACTACTTAATATAAAACAAAGTCCTCCGCCGCGTCTGTCTGTCTGTCTGTTCAATTTTCATGCTGTTTTCACCAATGGATAGAGTGGTTCTCGAGGAAGGTTTAAGTATATAATTCTTCAAGGTTTTTTATACATTGGCTAAATTATAATGATATTTGTTGTAGGTGTCGGAAAAAACTAGTAGACTACTTTTTATCCCTGGAATAGGTTCCCATGGGTTGCGGAAACGGGATCAAAATTTCATGATTGCTTTTGGTCGCGATAATCGACATCCACGCAGGCGAAGCCGCGGGCATCAGCTAGTGAATTAAGTATATACGTGTCTTCCATCTCGCCTTTTCGTGTCGATTTTAATTTGTCAGATACGTCGGAACAGCTTTAGATATTATTATATATTTTGTTAATAACGAAAATGTACAACTCTGATCCCCAAGATACAGACTAACGTCTAGTTTGGGGATCACCGTTCAAATTGCTATGTTATTGTTCTTGATTATTAATATTTTTTTTTTTTTTTTAATTTAATTTTAATATTTTCTGCGGGTTGACTGTTGTCTGACTCGTATGAGCCAATTGTTGGGGAACACTGAAAAGTAAAATCTGTTGTCAGACTTTCAAGTTTCAAGCTTGTTGGCAGGCTTTTAAGCTTTTGCTTGTAGGAAAGACGTAATTGTATTATAAACAAAAAAAAAAAACACAAAAATAATTAATTCTCTCTTTACAAACATGACAATCTACCTATACTAATATTATAAATAATAAAAATTATTGCTGGGAAACGACTTTTGGGGGGGGGGGGGGTGAAAAATCATGTTTTACGGTAGGACTCAATGTAACGCACTCAAAACATTGTGGATTGAATAGTGCGGGGGTCCTGGAGGTATTCAAAGTAAAAATATTGCATTAAAAACATGGTATATAAAAAAAAAAACTGTGAAAAAGATGGAACTTTGACCCCCAATATCTCCGTAAAGAAGGTGCCCAGGTACGGTCTAGAACAAAACAATGATCGTAATGACGGGGACAACAAGTGCCTTTCGGCTTCATTAAGGATCTTCTTATTCCCTTTAATTAGAAGAGCTTAAATTTGTGGTACCAACCTCTACTGCTCCATCCTGGAAAATCCCCAGCTCAGAACAAGTGTTATTGAGTTTTTAATTAGAAATTTCTCAGTAGCTTTCCGAAGTGTGAATACTTGCCCTTACTGAAAATAGCCTCGCCCCCTATAAGGTGGGCCTTTGACGTAATTAGGGAATTGTAGGTGTACCTTGTCTAAACAGTTCAGATATAAGTACTCCTTCTCAGCCCTACGGCGAATTAATATTATTTATTTATTTATTTATATTCAAAAATGGTAAGTAATCTTATAAACTAAGCCCCACAACACCGTAGTAATGGTTTGACTGTGGAGTCAGCGAGTCTCTAATAAACGTACTTAAAACCAATTATTATTTTTTTATGTAGCACATTTACGCATTTCTAATTAATATTTTTTAAATTAATTTTTAAAGCTCTTTTTGTTCAGACTGTTCAATAGATATGGTATTCTTTTATTTAGGGTTCTGTCACCAAAGTAGTTAGTGACTCTGGGTACATTGAATCTGCCAGCAGCCATAGATCGTGTGTTATGTTTGTTGTTTTACGTGAATTAAGTCATGCGCTTGGGCGCCATGGTGGTTAACTGCTAAAAGATAATTATGTTTGTAACTGATCGGTAGAATTTTATATATTTAAAACCACCCATGTTCCTTCATTGGCCCTTTATGTTCCAGGGCCGCGGTATCTCTTTCGAACAGTCCCGCAGCCCTCAATATACAACCCTGATGTTGTTATCTTATTTGCACATTATGATAACATAACTGACTGTCTCACTGTTGATCATGGGGTCCTGGTGTGGAGCTAATTGTTGTTTGAAGTTGGTCCGTCGCCTGTAATTGATCAGCATCCTTGGCATATCTCATTTTCTCAGAACCACTCGTATGGAAGACTTCGAAGAACTTTGATTGCTCTTCATTACTCAAGAAAGCGTTACTTAAATTATTGATTTTCTCATATATTATAGTTTTCCTGTTCACGTCGTTAGTGTGTGTACCAGTTTTTGATCCCGAAAACCGTAGTGATTTGGTTAATAATTATTACAAAACAGTATTTAATTAAAATGAATGTCTAAGTAAGGTTATTATGTAGGTACATTATTATTTAACGAAGCTGAAAGGTATGTGTACTCCCCGTTAATGCGATATTTTTTTGTTAAAGGATATACCTGGGAACCTAGTCTAGTTATATAAAGATATTAGGGGTCAAAGTTCCGACTTTTTCACAAAGTTTTTTTTTTTTTAAATACAAGTTTTTAATGCTATAACTTTACTTTAAATACCTTTATGACCCCTGTGCTATTCAATACATCCATCAGCACAATGTTTAAAAAGCGTTACATTGAGTTAGTTAGAAAGCCCAGAAACATTTTTTGTGTAGAGTTACATAGTTTGATGTACAAAATTCTTGATTGACGGCTTTGTGAAGGATCCGTTTACACCCTGTATAGCATAATCAGCCTATATTGGTTTCACTGCTGGGACACACGGCCTCTCCTCCTCCTCCAGGGAGTGGGCTATAATCCTCCACGCGAGCCGCCACCACTGGGCCCAGACTACAAATAGAACTGAAATACCTAATCTATACATATAATAAAACTGTAGAAAAGTCGTTTTTGTACATCGAAAAAAAATCCAAAAAAAATAGCCAGGGTGTTAAAGGACAACCAATAGAACCCATTTCCAGCATTTTTCGAATTTTTGTCTGTTTGTCTGTTTGTCTGTTTGTCTGTGTATTTGTTCGGGCATCACGTAAAATGTACAAAAGCAATGTAGATAACTTTTATACACAACGATTGAGCGTAACTTGGAGTAACATTTAGTTTTTGTTGCATTGCAATCGGTTCAGTCTATCAAAAGATATTTGAATTTAAAGTGTTACAGAAGTAAAATTAGGGTTATGTGCAGTTGGTCTCACAACTTCCCGTAACGTTTATACACAACAATATATGCGTAAATTGAAGTAATTGAACATTAAGTTTTTTGTTTCATCGTAATCAGTTCACACCTTATAAATGGAAAGAAAGAAAAATGTAAATTAATAAAATTATAATAGTGTTTCCGAAGTAAAATATTAAAACAGCGCCATCTATCGAACTCAGACTGGACTATATCTAGACATCAACTGCGTGCAGCATTGAATATTGATATTCGATAGATGGCATTGTGCGGGTGACGTTATTTTCTGATTGAGGCATGTTTAACTAAATACTGATGGAGAAATTCCTGACCTATAGGGTACGTGAAATTTGTCACAACACGTGCTTATTGGCTATTAAAGAGATAGTTATAAGTATACCAGGGAACCCGATCAGTCAATACGGTTTGCCCACACCGACAGCCGACAGTCGATGGGGAACGTATTAACAGAGAGTACGTATCAGAAAGTAGTTATCATCCCGTGGAACTCGCAGAAATTTTACAAAATGGCTGCGCAAAGACAGAGAATCAGCGCCAGACGTTTGATAGGGTATGCTGCAGTGTAGAAAACGCCTCGGGTGAAATTCTGTTTTTAGACGCACCGGGCGGAACAGGTAAAACTTTCCTAGCCAAAGTTATTTTGGCTCGAATAAGGAACTTTGGGAGTATGAAGAACAGAGTGTAAAGCTCTTCAACCCCCATTGAAAAGGGAGGATCCTCCGACCAGACGGGTGTTATATCTGGTGGGCTACTGCCCTACAGTTGTTGTCGGGTTCTTCTATATAGTCTTAAGTCGCGAATAACTTTACTTGCGCGATGCAGAATTTAGATATATTTAGATTTTTAGTTTATCCTCTGCGTCATAGATGGCGCTGTAGTACTTTTTGTAGTGCCGCTACATCACTCCCCCGCGGAGACTAGGGTCGGTAGTAGAATGAGTCGTTGATTGCCAGGCCAGTGGAAAGTCGTTGCCTCATTGTTCACGGTGAGTCGGAACTGTCTGCGGCGGTAGTGCGAACCCCTTTAGTCGGGGTCGGCGCTGCATGTGCTCCGTTGCGTCGGACGTGGTACAGCGCCGCGATGTGGCTGACTGCTCGCATCGACCGGGAGGTACAGCTCTCAACCGGCCGAAAGTGCAGTGCCAAGGTAGCTTTATGAGGCTGAGGGTGCTGACCAGGAATGTGCTTCCGCTGCATGCTGGTGGTCAGGAATACCCATTTTGAAGCTGGCTGGCTATATGACTCGCTGCTCGAAAACTTGAGGAAGTTTGAGGAAGTGATGTTGATGACGTCACGTTGCTCGAAGGCTGCGCTGACGTCCATTTCGGGGTCACCAATTTGGGGGTATGGAGAACAGGGTGTAAAGCTCTTCAACCACCATTGAAAAGGGAGGATCCTCGGACCAGACGGGTGTTATGTCTGGTGGGCTACTGCCCAACAGTTGTTGTCGGATTCTTCTGTATAGTCTTAAGTCACGAATAACTTTACTTGCGCGATGCAGAATTTAGATATATTTCGATTTTTAGTTTATCCTCTGCGTCATAGATGGCGCTGTAGTACTTTTTGTTCTATGTTGCTGAAGTACTTTTTATAGTGCCGCTACAGAACCAAAATAAAATTTCCCTTGCTGTCGCCTCTTCAGGGATAGCAGCCACATTATTGCCTGGAGGAAAAACGGCACACACAACATTTATAATTCCTATCGACTTAGACCGCACGGAAAGCCCGGTTTGCAACATATCGCGAAATAGCGATAAAGCAAGGGTTTTATGCGATTGTGTTTTAATTTTTTGGGACGAGTGCACTATGGCAAACCGCATAGCTGTAGAAGCAGTGAATAGAACTTTACAGGACATAAGGCAAAATGACCGGCCGATGGGAGCCGAAGAAATTGCTGCCTGTCTGAAGAGTTCTATTCTAAGGCGCAATATATCATCTACACACCTGAGTGTACATATGCGTGCACAGTTGCGAGGCTGCGAAAATGCACAGGAGTTTCCCAATTTATTGTTACAAATAAATAGGCGATGGCACATACCCCGTACAAGAAGATGGAAAAGTTATTTTGGTTGATAATCTCTGCTCTTGCGTTACATCACAACAGGATCTAATTTCTACTGTGTACGGAGATTCCACAAACATGGGAAATCAAGCCGGTTCTTGGCTATGTCAGCGAGCTATTTTGACTCCTCGCAATGTCCAAGCTGCAGCAATTAATTTAGAAATATTGATTCATGTGTCCGGGAATAGTAGAGAATACACCTCTATAAATACAGTTATGGAAGAAGATGACGCCACACACTACCCGGTAGAATTTTTGGATTCTCTCAACACACCCGGACTTCCAGCCCACAAAATAGTTTAAAAAATCGGTGTACCAATAATTCTCCTCAGTTTATGTCCTCCAAACTTTGTAACGGCACTCGGCTCAAAGTTACAAATCTGCAGCAAAACATAATCGAAGCTGAAATATTAACCGGTTGCGGCGCTGGTGATATTGTTTTTATTCCAAGAATACCTATAATTCCTAACAACTTTCCTTTCTCTTTCAAACGAACGCGATTCCCAGTCAGTCTCTGTTATGCCATGACGATTACTAAAGCTCAGGGCCAGACATTTTCCGTTGCGGGGGTGGACCTAAGTATTTGGATGCTTTTCCCATGGTCTAGCACTAGCATAAATAAAAAAAAATGATTTGTATCGGAATCCTCCAACAGCTCTTCGCACTAAAAAATACATTGTTAAGTTCCGACATCCACGCGAACGAAGTCGCGGGCACAGCTAGTATATAAAAAAACCTCAAGTTCGTCGTCAGATTGACTCTAATGTAAAGTCGAATGTTTACTGAATCATTCGTTTGTTTGTTCGTTTTAGCCTTTGGATCTCTCAGGGCTCGGGCTAAAGGAGAGAGAGAGGGAGAGGTCAGAAGACGTATAGTGCCCGACCATAAAGTTGTGTATCTCCGTGAAAAGACCCAATAAAAATGTCCGACCCAAGAATCGAACCCTGCAGGACCTCATGCCCAGCAGCCGCGATTGCAACCACTAGACCAATGAGGCAGTCAACTATGTTACTAAGCGACCACTACTTGGTTTGCTATTGTTTATCATTTGTTTACATGCTTCATTTCTTTTCTAACTAGATCTAGACCAAATATAATTCTGCAAGATTTTCATATCACGGACCTTAATACTATAACGGACACAATGAAAAGTATACTCAAGTATTTCTGTCACAATAACGCATCATTTGCGTGGGTACTATAAAGCTTTGGTCACATTAAAAGCGGGCGGAACGAAGTAAGTGGTTTGCAGAGCTTCACGTGTACGAATCACTGCAACGAAGGTGATGTAATAACATCGGGGAATCAGTTTAAAGCTGCGCAAGGACCTATGGCGAGTAGCCAGAATCTTGTTTATCAGAAGGTACATTTCACAAATTTAATGTAAACGTCATCCATGCGCCAAAAGATTCTTGTAAAGATGTACGTCCTGTCATGATACTAGAGACTATTTTTAAGTGTCATGATTGTCTTCACAAGTGGCAACACTAAAATAGACGTCTAGTGAGCTCCGCTCCCTGGTAGTTGTGGCTTCACTTGTATGTATCACCTTGATAACTACTGCTGTTATAGCCATAGACTAATATAATATAAAATGAGATAGACTGGCAATTACCGTTTTCGGTGTAAAGTACTAAATATTTCAAGTGGTAATGCTGCAATAAAAGTTCCTTGTTTGCGGGATAGATGGCGCTTTTCGCAATAAATAAAAACGTTCTAAGTTACCAGGGCATGGTTATAGCCAAGGCATGAGCTCGTCCTATAGTGCCGATTTAATTGGAGAATCGATCGAAAACGGTAGTGCATAATATCGTCACTAAAACTTTTCAACGTAAAGTGGTTTATACCATCTAATACAAACTAAAATAAAAACGTAACTGTCAATTTTTAAGGTTTTTTTTTGCAAGGAGCTGGTCCATAGTCAATCCGAATGTTGAAGCTACAGACCGAAGGCAGCCGTGCTTTTCAGGAGGGGCAAGGTGACGTGTCACTTAGCCCAGTCATTCGCTCGCTGACGGGCGTCAACTCATAAAACCGCGAAAGATTTCTACGCGATTCCCGCTTTCTATTTTACATTGCCCTTACCGTGAGGGTTCCGTAAGGGTGGAGGGCCATAAATGTGAGATGATGTTCGTGTAATTCAACGCAAGTGCAAACATTTGTAGACATCACGATGAAATATCGTTAGAAGTGTACTTGTATGCGTCACGGCGCGGTTATGCGAAGAGCTCCGGCTGATGACGTCAAAGGTAAGATTGTGGGCGGAATTAGGTTACTTAGATTGTTGGTTTAAATCATATTGCATATTAAACTAGATGCCAGTGAAATTTAAGTGTTTTTTTTTACTCTTGTGTTTGATTTTCTGATATGATAAATACACCTATAACAGTCCGTTTTTAGGGTTCCGTACCTCGAAAGGAAAAAATGGAACCCTTATAGGATCACTTTGTTGTCCGTCCGTTTGTCTGTCTGTCAAGACCCTTTTTCTCAGGAACGCGTGGAGGTATCAAGCTGGAATTTATATCAATACTCAGGTCTACTGTCCCTTGGAGCTGTGAAAAAATCAAACTAGTAAACCAACGCAATCAAAAGATATAGCCGTTTATGCCGCAAATTTAAATAGATTAAAACCAAATATTACACATAGGTATAACACTCATCCAAATAAGTAAAATTATAATTACTCAAGTAAAATAGTTATGATGTAAAATATAAATACCACAAAAGTTTACTATTCTAATTTAATGTTTATTTAATTTTCTAAACAAAAAGCGCCCGACAGGGTCCATAATTGATGCAATATTTTAACATAGCAACTGTTACACTAGCTAGCTATTTTACACTAGCTTCTGCCCGCGACTTCGTACGCGCGGATCCCGTTGCTTATGCCAGCGACAACGGGGTCGTCAAAATCGAAAATCTGAAATGTCTGATGTAGAATTCTAAGGCCCGGGGACGGGAAAACAACGGGATGAGCGAGACGATTGGAGTCGTTCCAGATCATTCATTTTTGTATGTCAACAGAAAATCAGATCAGTCAATCAGACTAAATAACTATTGCTAAGACGACATTCCTTAATTGTTATAGTGTCGCTACCATGGGCTGTTGCACAGCAGGTGTTCCAGATCTTCAAATTTATTCTCACAGCAGAAAATGCTCTTCACGTGGAATATTTTTTGCTATGGCACCATTTTATATCTCTTATACTGTAGCTGGTCTGTTGCGGTTCTGCATCAGGTGTTATTTTTCCAAAATAAATTATAGCCTATATGTTGCCCAGACAATACAACAAAAAACGTTTCTTTCCGTTACTCCGCAGCAGATCCCAAGGGTACACTGAATTAACAATAATATTGCAAATAACTTTTAAAAAATTTCTTTATAAACCACATTTGGGGTTTTTCCTTCAGGAGCTAATATATAAAGACCGGAAGCGTTGCTGACCCTTGAAAAAGCAACATAAAGTTGGCCATGAGAAAAACAGCCGGTTGTCAGGCAACCAGCGGCTTTAAGCGTCTGCCCTTGTGACTTGTTTATTGTCATGGCAAAGCACGTAGTCACAGGGAACTGTGTGCGCTTAATAGGAAAGGGGAAATTGTTGGGGGTGAGTGGTATGCGCGGTATGAACACAGTCTCACCGGCACCACACCCAGTGAGTATTGTAGCAACAATTATATTAGGTTGTAAAGCCTTGACAATAAGACGGGTTCCGTTGCACAGTTTCGGCGGAGTTAAATTTCGCATCAGCATTATGGGAACACCGACTTTATGTCTTATTTTATGAGCAGGGAGACCACTCGCTGTAAGTGAATTGAGAAACTCAACTGGGTAATTAGTCGCGTCGTCCTGATCGACAACACTGTCGAAAGAAGTGTAAACCACTTCATCCCCTACAATATCCGCCAAAATTTTTTGATTAATTTTTGCAGCTTGATCATTTTTTGGGGTCAATATGGCGCGTTCACATAACCATGAATTTTCTTGGTTTAGAATACTCTGAATGTTCCCAAATACTGATCGTATCAGTTCCTCTTCAGAGGCAACCATTTTCCCAAGTATGAAGGAACATTCATCAGACCATTCTCTTCAGGAAGGAGACCTTCCCCAACTTTCAATAATACTCCCGAAAACTCTTGGGCATGTGAATTACCGCCAAGTTGGGCTCTCATATTTATGGATAATTTGAGCTTTTGTATTTGAGGCCATAGATGCGAATGTTTTAATGAGGCATTAATCTCATCTGCCCTAGTTCCCCGGCTTATGACTGGAAGGGTTTGTCGAAAATCTCCCGAAAACAAAAGAGTTACGCTACCCATCGGCCTGTCATCTCGACGATTGTCTCGTAGTGTTCTATCCACAGCCTCTACTGCCTTTTTGTTTGACATAGTACACTCATCCCAGACGATTAGACAGCAATCCTGAAACACTTTCGCTTTGTCACAGTTTCGTGTTATAGAACAGGTTGGTGTTTCAGATCTGTCTAAATCGATTGGGATTTTAAACATTGTATGTGCCGTCTTTCCGCCTGGAAGTAATGTGGCAATACCTGATGATGCTACGGCAAGAGCGATCTTATTTTGCCGTCTAATTTCAGCAAGGATTGCTCTCGTCAGGTAAGTTTTACCGGTGCCTCCTGGAGCATCTAAAAAATACAGCTTCCCTTCGTTGTTTAAGACACTTTGGACCACTGTATTAAATATTTCCCTCTGTTCTGTTGTGAAATTTGCCCTGTTGTCATTAACTACGATGGCTAAATCTGTAGAACAGTAGCTTGTTTCAGCGATATACTCCCGATTAGTGCGTGGTTGATTGGGTTCTGCTTGGGGAACAGGTAGGCCGTAAGTGCTAAGAGAGTTGCCTCCAATTGAATGAACAGTATCTTGTTTAGAACATAGGGAACTATTCAACACTCTGTCATCTGTTGGACTAATAGTGTCTTCCGCATTGCATTTCAGAATGCGTAAAAACTCTTCAGAGAAAAATGTCTTGTACTTTTCCCATAATCTCAAAGGGTCCGAGAGAGCACAAAATACTAACATTATGGCAAACAAATTTCGTAAACTACTGGGGCTGTCGCGGACACAGGCTTCCTCGAGGGTGTTGTCCCAGTGTTGATCATCGTCAAGGAGGTTAAGTGCCCTGCAAGTCGCTTGAAACGAAAGATGCTATTAATTATTATTTAACTCCGAAATTGAACAAGTATTAGTACAGTTGCCTGCCACGAAGCAGCACACACGGCATATTATTGGTGTCGTGTATATACCTCCAGCGTCTCGTGCAGAGGTATATGAGCAATACTTAGACATGCTGCAAGGCTTAGCTAATAATCCCAATTGCAATTCATATCATTTCTTTGGTGATTATAACTTGCCTGAGATTGACTGGGTGCAGCAAGGCAACCATGCCACTGCGCGTCACACGGACTCTACGGGACGCATATTGCTTAATTTTATAAATATAATAAATGGTTCACAATTTCACTACACAAAAAATAGTTTAGGTCGTGTGCTAGACTTGATAATCTCTAACGCGGATCCACAAACGATGCCCTGCAATATCCTGGTGAATCCTGATAGCCTCCACCCCCCTTTTCGATATTAACTCACCTAGATGTGCGTTTCAAACCAATGAAATGCCATCCGGTTCGCAGGTATAACTTTTACAAAGCAAACTATGATTGCATTAAACACGACTTAGGCAATATAGATTGGGAAGAGTCACTCTCTCATCATTCTTCTGAAATGGCTGTTGATTTTTTTTATGAAACTATATATAGAGTTATCAGGTCACACACTCCATTAACTCATACTAAAAACTCAAAATTTCCGATATGGTTTTCACCTTTTCTAGTAAAAACATTTAAAACCAAAGAACACGCTTGGATTAAGTGGAAGAAATATGGTAATCACTCTGATTATATGCATTTTTCAGATTATCGCAAATTGTTTCATAGTGAGACCGCTAAATGTTATAAGAGATATATGACATCAGTTGAAGACAGTATTCCCAAATCTATTAAGTACTAGCTGTGCCCGCGACTTCGTTCGCGTGGATGTCGGAACTTAACAATGTATTTTTTTGTGCGAAGCGCTGTTGGAGGATTCCGATACAAATCATTTTTTTTTATTTATGCTAGTGCTTCTTTATAAACAACATTAGCTGTGGAACCATCTGGAGCGTACACAAAAAGGTTATTGGGGTTGTTTACGCGAGAAAGAGCTACGTATAGTTGACCATGGGAAAAGCATCCAATACTTAGGTCCACCCCCGCAACGGATAATGTCTGGCCCTGAGCTTTATTAATCGTCATGGCATAACAGAGACTGACTGGGAATTGCACTCGTTTGAAAGAGAAAGGAAAGTTGTTAGGAATTATAGGTATTCTTGGAATAAAAACAATATCACCAGCGCCGCAACCGGTTAATATTTCAGCTTCGATTATGTTTTGCTGCAGATTTGTGACTTTGAGCCGTGCCGTTACAAAGTTTGGAGGACATCAATTTATGAGGAGAATTATTGGTACACCGATTTTTATTAAAACTATTTTGTGGGCTGTTAGTCCGGGTGTGTTGAGGGAATCCAAAAATTCTACTGGGTAGTGCGTGGCGTCATCTTCTTCCATAACTGTATTTATAGAGGTGTATTCTCTACTATTCCCGGACACATGAATCAATATTTTTAAATTAATTGCCGTAGCTTGGACATTGCGAGGAGTCAAAATAGCTCGCTGACATAGCCAAGAACCGGCTTGATTTCCCATGTTTGTGGAATCTCCGTACACAGAAGAAATTAGCTCCTGTTGTGATGTAACGCAAGAACAGAGATTATCAACCAAAATAACTTTGCCATCTTCTTGTACGGGGTATGTGCCATCGCCTATTTGTAACAATAAATTGGGAAACTCCTGTGCATTTTCGCAGCCTCGCAACTGTGCACGCATATGTACACTCAGGTGTGTAGATAATATATTGCGCCATAAAACAGAACTCTTCAGACAGGCAGCAATTTCTCCGGCTCTCGTTCCTCGGGGTACTATCGGGAGTGTCTGCCGAAAATCACCGCAGAACAGCACCGTGATGGCTCCCATCGGCCGGTCATTTTGCCTTATGTCCTGTAAAGTTCTATTCACTGCTTCTACAGCTTTGCGGTTTGCCATAGTGCACTCGTCCCAAAAAATTAAAACACAATCGCATAAAACCCTTGCTTTATCGCTATTTCGCGATATGTTGCAAACCGGGCTTTCCGTGCTGTCTAAGTCGATAGGAATTATAAATGTTGTGTCTGCCGTTTTTCCTCCAGGCAATAATGTGGCTGCTATCCCTGAAGAGGCGACAGCAAGGGAAATTTTATTTTAGTTCTGTAGCGGCACTACAAAAAGTACTTCAGCAACATAGAACAAAAAGTACTACAGCGCCATCTATGACGCAGAGGATGAACTAAAACTCGAAATATATCTAAATTCTGCATCGCGCAAGTTATTTGTGACTTAAGACTATACAGAAGAACCCGACAACAACTGTTGGGCAGTAGCCCACCAGACATAACACCCGTCTGACCGGAGAATCCTCCCTTTTCAATGGTGGTTGAAGAGCTTTACACCCTGTTCTCCATACCCCCAAATTGGTGACCCCGAAATGGACGTCAGCGCAGCCTTCGAGCAAGGTGACGTCATCAACATCACTTCCTCAAGCTTCCTCAAACTTCCTCAAGTTTTCGAGCAGCGAGTCATATAGCCAGCCAGCTTCAAAATGGGTATTCCTGACCACCAGCATGCAGTGGAAGCACATTCCTGGTCAGCACCCTCAGCCACATAAAGCTACCTTGGCACTGCACTTTCGGCCGGTTGAGAGCTGTACCTCCCGGTCGATGCGAGCAGTCAGCCACATCGCGGCGCTGTACCACGTCCGACGCAACGGAGCACATGCAGTGCCGACCCCGACTAAAGGGGTTCGCACTACCGCCGCAGACAGTTTCGTCTCACCGTGAACAATGCGGCAACGACTTTCCACTGGCCTGGCAATCAACGACTCATTCTACTACCGACCCTAGTCTCCGCGGGGGAGTGATGTAGCGGCACTACAAAAAGTACTACAGCGCCATCTATGACACAGAGGATAAACTAAAAATCTAAATATTTCTAAATTCTGCATCGCGCAAGTAAAGTTATTCGCGACTTAAGACTATATAGAAGAACCCGACAACAACTGTAGGGCAGTAGCCCACCAGATATAACACCCGTCTGGTCGGAGGATCCTCCCTTATCAATGGGGGTTGAAGAGCTTTACACTCTGTTCTTCATACTCCCAAAGTTCCTTATTCGAGCCAAAATAACTTTGGTTAGGAAAGTTTTACCTGTTCCGCCCGGTGCGTCTAAAAACAGGATTTCACCCGAGGCGTTTTCTACACTGCAGCATACCCTATCAAACGTCTGGCGCTGATTCTCTGTCTTTGCGCAGCCATTTTGTAAAATTTCTGCGAGTTCCACGGGATGATAACTAATTTCTGATACGTACTCTCTGTTAATACGTTCCCCATCGACTGTCGGTGTGGGCAAACCGTATTGACTGATCGGGTTCCCTGGTATACTTATAACTATCTCTTTAATAGCCAATAAGGACCTGTTGTGACAAATTTCACGTACCCTATAGGTCAGGAATTTCTCCATCAGTATTTAGTTAAACATGCCTCAATCAGAAAATAACGTCACACGCACAATGCCATCTATCGAATATCTATATTCAATGCTGCACGCAGTTGATGTCTAGATATAGTCCAGTCTGAGTTCGATAGATGGCGCTGTTTTAATATTTTACTTCGGAAACACTATTATAATTTTATTAATTTACATTTTTCTTTCTTTCCATTTATAAGGTGTGAACTGATTACGATGAAACAAAAAACTTAATGTTCAATTACTTCAATTTACGTACAAATTTTTGTGTATAAAAGTTACGGGAAGTTGTGAGACCAACTGCACATAACCCTAATTTTACTTCTGTAACACTTTAAATTCAAATATCTTTTGATAGACTAAACCGATTGCAATGCAACAAAAACTAAATGTTACTCCAAGTTACGCTCAATCGTTGTGTATAAAAGTTATCTACATTGCTTTTGTACATTTTACGTGATGCCCGAACAAATACACAGACAAACAGACAAACAGACAAACAGACAAACAGACAAACAGACAAAAATTCGAAAAATGCTGGAAATGGGTTCTATTGGTTGTCCTTTAACACCCTGGCTATTTTTTTGGAATTTTTTTCGATGTACAAAAACGACTTTTCTACAGTTTTATTATATGTATAGATTTTTGGTCGTATGTCTCTTCCAGGAAAGGCAAAGCTAAGTACCCTGCTAATATGTTTTACAAAAATGTTTCTTCCGATGACCCCAAGGAAATCTGCAATTTGTTTTCAACTTTCTTTTGTTCGGTTTACGAACCCTCCACCTTTGACCCAGACGTATGGCAACCGTCTAATTGCTATGAAGACAATTCGCCATGTATCTCTGACATCTACTTGTCAAAGGAATCAATACGCACAGCCTTGGAGTCACTGGATTCTTGTAAAGGAGCTGGACCCGATGGCATACCACCCTCCTTCTTCATATGTACAGCTGACCACTTGTCTTCCGCCTTACATATAATTTTTAATAAATGTTTGAAGGAAGGGGTCTTTCCTACAGTTTGGAAACGAGCCTCTATCACCCCTGTGTACAAGAGTGGCGATAAAAATAATGTCGAGAATTATCGGCCCATTTCCATTCTTTCCACTTTGTCAAAGGTTTTTGAACGACTAGTGCACAGTGCGCTATATCCTCATATCCGTCATCTTATCATACCAGAACAACATGGTTTCGTCAAACGTCGCTCTACCACCACTAACCTCATGACCTTTGTAAACTATCTCTTTGAAAATATGGACCGCCGGGTACAGGTTGACGCTGTTTACACGGATTTTCAGAAGGCCTTTGACAAGGTGGATCACACCCTGCTCATGGAAAAAATTGCCTTTAATGGTATACGTGGCAATTTACTCAGATGGTTTGCTTCCTATATTTTCAATAGGACTCAAAAGATCGTCATTAATGGGCATGAATCTGACTCTATAGTTGTTAAATCCGGGGTTCCTCAGGGATCAGTATTAGGTCCTTTTCTATTTGTATTGTTTATTAATGACATTAAACATTGTTTTGTCAACTCACATTTCTTGATGTATGCAGACGATATGAAAATTTATGTCACCTGTGAAACTATTCGCGACTGCCATTATTTACAACAGGACCTTGATAGATTTTATGAATACTGCCTCAAAAATAAACTCTTTCTTAGCCTTCCCAAATGTTACACAATTTCTTTTACTAAAAATAAAAATCAGATCAAATTTAATTATTCAATAAACAATATCAGTCTTAATGAAGTTCAATCCGTCCGTGACTTGGGTGTTACGCTTGACTCTAGTCTGCATTTTGATACTCATATCTATACATAATAATAAAACAGTAAAAAAACTGTGTCTGTACATTGAATATATTTAAAAAAAAAATAATTGAGGGGGGTTTAGAAACAGTAATAGAGCACGAAACCAAAAAAAAAATTCTGTCTGTTTGTCTGTTTGTCTGTTTGTTTGTACACGCTAATCTTCGGAACTACTTGACGGATTTGAATGATTTTTGTTTTGTTGTATAGGTATAAAGTCTGAGCAACACATAGGCTATAATTTATCTTGGAAACTTGAACACCTGATGCAGAACCGCAACAGACCAGCTAAACTATAGGAGATACAAAAATGGTACCTTAGCAAAAATTGTTTCACGTGATGAACATTTTCTGCTAAGAGAATAAATTTGAAGATCTGGAACACCTGATGTGGAACTCCAAGAGCCCAGCTACACTATAACATATATAGGAATGACGTCTTAGCAAGAGTTGTTCAGCCTGATGAGTACTCTCTGTTGTCGTATAAAATTTGAAGATCTGGAACAGCTTATGTGGAACTCCAAGAGCCTAACTACACTATAACATATATAGGAATGACGTCTTAGCAAGAGTTGCTCAGCCTAATGAACACTCTCTGTTGTCGTATAAAATTTGAAGATCTGGAACAGCTGATATGGAACTCCAAGAGCCCAGCTACACTATAACCTATATAGGAATGACATCTTAGCAAGAGTTGTTCAGCCTGATGAGCACTCTCTGTTGACGTATAAAGATTGTAGATCTGGAACACCTGTTGTGGAACTCCAAGAGTTCACTGTGTAATTATAAAATAACATAAGCTGGGAGTACCTCCACGCGGTAAGGCGGTAACAGTTTAGGACTGATTTTCGATGAAAATTCTATGAATCATTGAAAATTTGACTCTACTGGCTAAAACTCCCATTTATTTCCTTTTCCATTTATCTTCGTGACACGGTAGCCTACCCGGTAACGCAGGGGAGCAGTCACTTAGATTTTAATTGATCAGGTATTTTTAGAATAAAACTATAACCATGCCTAGAAAGAGGTCAAATCTTTCCCAACGTTCCAAAGGAGCTAAAAGATTGAGGATCATATTTAAGATCCCAAGAATCTAACGAAGAGCGTCAGGATAGACTTGATGCTGTTCGAGAACATCAGGCTGCAACTCGCTCTGTAGAAACCTCTTCGGGTCGCGAAGCTCGTTTGCGTTCTCAGCGTATTTATGCATCTACATCCAGGTCTCTAGAGACCAGTGAAGAATATGATGCGCGACTCTCCGCTGATCGTGAACGTCATGCATTGTCTCGCGAGTCGGAGACATTCACGGATAGAGAATTGCGCTTGAGTTCTCAATGTATCTACGCATCTGCTTCAAGGTCTCTAGAGACAAGTAAGGAACATGATGCGCGAATGTCCGCTGATCGTGAACGTCACGCATTGTCTCGCGAGTCGGAGACGTTCACGGATAGAGAATTGCGCTTGAGTTCTCAACGTATCTACGTATCTGCTTCAAGGTCTCTAGAAACAAGTAAGGAACATGATGCGCGACTGTCCGCTGATCGTAAACGTCACGCATTGTCTCGCGAGTCGGAGACGTTCACGGATAGAGAATTGCGCTTGAGTTCTCAGCGTATCTACGCATCTGCTTCAAGGTCTCTAGAGACAAGTAAGGAACATGATGCGCGAATGTCCGCTGATCGTGAACGTCACGCATTGTCTCGCGAGTCGGAGACGTTCACGGATAGAGAATTGCGCTTGAGTTATCAACGTATCTACGCATCTGCTTCAAGGTCGCTAGAGACAAGTAAGGAACATGATGCGCGACTGTCCGCTGATCGTAAACGTCACGCATTGTCTCGCGAGTCGGAGACGTTCACGGATAGAGAATTGCGCTTGAGTTCTCAGCGTATCTACGCATCTGCTTCAAGGTCTCTAGAGACAAGTAAGGAACATGATGCGCGACTGTCCGCTGATCGTGAACGTCACGCATTGTCTCGCGAGTCGGAGACGTTCACGGATAGAGAATTGCGCTTGAGTTCTCAGCGTATCTACGCATCTGCTTCAAGGTCTCTAGAGACAAGTAAGGAACATGATGCGCGACTGTCCGCTGATCCTGAACGTCATGCATTGTCTCGCGAGTCGGAGACGTTCACGGATAGAGAATTGCGCTTGAGTTCTCAGCGTATCTACGCATCTGCTGCTAGGTCTCTAGAAACAAGTGCGGAACATGATGCGCGACTGTCCGCTGATCGTGAACGTCACGCATTGTCTCGCGAGTCGGAGACGTTCACGGATAGAGAATTGCGCTTGAGTTCTCAGCGTATCTACGCATCTGCTGCTAGGTCTCTAGAGACAAGTGCAGTACGTGATGCGCGACTGTCTGCTGATCGTGAGCGACATGCATTGTCTCGCGAGTCAGAAACGTTTACCGATACAGAATCACGCTTGAGTTCTCAGCGAATTCGCACATCTACTAACAGGTCTTTTGAAAAGAGTGATGAACGTGATGCGCGACTAACTGCTGCTTGAGATTATCATACATTGTCCCGAACACGCACACAACAAAATATTCATAATCAGTTAGAAAGTGAAAGAGAAAGGATTGCTGGAGTACGGCATGAAGAGACAGAAGTTAATTCAGTGTACCCTTGAGATCTGCTGCGGAGTAACGGGAAGAAAAGTTTTTTGTTGTATAGTCTGGGCAACATAAAGGCTATAATTTATTTTGGAAAATTAATACCTGATGCAGAACCGCAACAGGCCAGCTACAGTATAAGAGATATAAAAATGGTGCCATAGCTAAAAATATTCCACGTGAAGAGCATTTTCTGCTGTGAGAATAAATTTGAAGATCTGGAACACCTGCTGTGGAACTCCAAAGCCCATGGCAGCGCTATAACAAATTAAGGAACGACGTCTTAGCAAAAGTTATTTAGACTGATGGGCATTTCCTGTTGACATACAAAAATGAATGATCTGGAACGACTCCAATCGTCTCGCTCATCCCGTTGTTTTCCCGTCCCCGGGCCTTAGAATTCTACATCAGACGTTTCAAATTTTCGATTTTGACGACCCCGTTGTCGCTGGCATAAGCAACGGGATCCGCGTACGAAGTCGCGGGCAGAAGCTAGTTGACAATATAGTAAAAAAAGCTTTTCAGATGTATGGACTGGTGATGAGATTTTCAAGTAGCTTTGTGCGACCCTCTACATTCTTAATATTATATAAAACTCTGATTCGGTCACAATTAGAATACGCCGTCCAAATTTGGGATCCTCTATATGATAAGTACAAGGATAGGCTAGAAATTGTGCAGAAAAAGTATTTACGTACCATGAATTATAAATGTCATCGTCCTAAAGTCTCCTATGAACAATTACTGAAACGTTACAATGTTCTTAGTTTGGAGTCTAGACGATTTCTTCTGGGTGTAATGATGCTGCATGGTATATGCAATAATAGATTCGACTGCATTCCTTTGTCAAATAGATTACATTATATAGTACCTAGATCTGTCATGCTTCGTGGGGTACGTGCGCCTCGACTATTCCACACGAATTCGTGTAGGACTAACGCTGGGGTACGCGTGCCTCTTCGTCGCCTTGTTGATGCGTACAACGCTCGCTTTATGGAGCTTGACATATTTAGTCTTTCCAAAGATCGTTTCAAGGCAGGAGCAATAGAGTTACTAAATTCATAAGTATATTTTTTTTTCTCCCTTCTTCTTATTACTCTTTTACGATGTACACTATCTTTTTTTTTTTTTCTCTATTAACTTTTTTTTTTGTGAATTCGTGGACAATGTTGTTGGTTACATATGTAGTAACATAAATATGGAATTAATTGTGTTTATATGTATTTCGAAGTATTGTGCTAATTTAAGAATCTCTAGTTAAGCCTGGTATGTAACTGTTTTTTGTCCCTAACAAATAAAATAAAATAAAATAAAAATGCTCTACACCATCAACAGTCTTTAAAATAGAAAAAGAAGTTGGTCTATGAACAATATGGAGCAACAGGCGCAATAAATAACATTCTCCATTATTAGGATGCACTGTGTACACTCTGCCCAGTGCAGCGTCTTTGAAAATCCCTGGAAATCCATCAACTGGTTGACCACATCGACGTCGATTGAAAGTACCTGTCTGTTTATCGTAGGTATAATAAGATGGCACCTGGTCATAGGTCAAAGTTTTTGCAAAGTCGTCTTCTTGACATAACTTGAAAAATGCCAATTATACGTCAACAGAGAGTGCTCAACAGGCTGAACAACTCTTGCTAAGACGTCATTCCTATATATGTTATAGTGTAGCTAGGCTCTTGGAGTTCCACATAAGCTGTTACAGATCTTCAAATTTTATACGACAACAGAGAGTGTTCATCAGGCTGAACAACTCTTGCTAAGACGTCATTCCTATATATGTTATAGTCTAGCTGGGCTCTTGGAGTTCCACATCAGGTGTTCCAGATCTTCAAATTTATTCTCTTAGCAGAAAATGCTCATCACGTGAAACAATTTTTGCAAAGGTACCATTTTTGTATCTCTTATAGTTTGGCTGGTCTGTTGCGGTTCTGCATCAGGTGTATAGCCTATATGTTGCTCAGACTTTATACCTATACAACAAAAAAAAACATTCAAATCCGTCAAGTAGTTCCGAAGATTAGCGTGTTCAAACAAACAGACAAACAGATTTTTTTTTTTGGTTTTGGTGCTCTATTACTGTTTCTAAACCCCCCTCAATAATTATTTTTTTAATATATTCAATGTACAGACACAGTTTTTTTACTGTTTTATTATATGTAGGTATATAGATTATGGAATGCAATAAAGTATTGAGTATTTACGACACTCGCAAGGGAATCAAAACATACAGGGTATATCCCGTGAAGAAATTTAGAATTTGAATCTTGAAGCAACGTCTTAACGCAGATAAAGGAAAATTGCGAAAACCGTAAATTTTTAGTTACATCATATAATAAATTTTTTTTTATCATTTTAAACTTACTACCTCTTTCCTCATGAACGCGTAGAGGCATTAATTTGAAATTTATATCAAATACGCAGGTCTATAATGCCTTTAAGCTGTAACAAAATCAAACTTCTATGTCAACACAATCAAACGAAACAGCAATTTAAACCGCATATGTTCAAACTCACAACTACTCGCAAGGGAATCAAAACCTAAAGGGTACTTCCAGTCGACCTAGACACTTTAAATTTGGCATGAAGCAATGTTTTATACTTAGCACATATATAAAGGAAAAAATCCGAAAACATTAAATTTTTAGTAACATCACTTAGATATTTTTTTAAATAATTATAAACTTAATTTCATTTTGCAATAAAAATACCATAACTATGACTCGATTGTCGTGATGGGTGAACTTTTACTTATATACTTACAGGTTTGTACGGAACGTTTTTCCTTATGAGGTACAAACAATAAACAAGTTTTAAAGGTCAAAACACACACTAGCCGTCAAAACGATTTATTTTTTTGGGTTCTATTAATATTCTTATATGATTCGGACTTGCTTTGGTGCGTATCATATGTTGTCTATTGTTTCATCTACGGTTATGGAAGCAACACGTTTTTAACCGGTCACTTCGAAAATAGATTAACCACTATATCTATTGTTGTAAGATCCCCGATAACTGGGCAGTGATATATGTGAAGCTGTACACAAATACTTTTTCGTAATCTTAAAGTGAATTAATTGAACCCGTGCTAGTGGCGTCCACCATGGCTGACAATGACACACAAGTGCGTGCTTCTGCAGAGGTTATTGACAGCGAAACACAATTAATGTTGTACCGATTCACTGTGATAATGTACAGTTCTTGTGCACTGTCAACAGTTACGTTGATATACGGAGTGATATCATGGTGCGTCTTAAAACAGTTTCGTAATTACAGAAACTTTGTGTTTCTTAACGTCATTTTTGAAAACCTATTAACGGTTCTGATAAATTTGCTCTGTCGTTATGTACTATATATCCCTTTAATAGATACCCAAACTTTGGCATATCAGCAGTTTTCAGTACTTACTTATTTTATGTATATGTACATGGCAACAGCAAAGGTCCACTGGTTAATAGTTTTATGCCACATGTTTTATGTAGACATTGTTAAAGTTTTTAATGGGCATATCCAAAACAGACATTTCAAAAGTGGTCTCTTTGCTTGGGGTATGCCTTTCGTAACCAGCGTGATTTATACTTATGTTACTACTGCTGCTTTTAATTTAAAAAAATCAAGTTCCATACCTAATATAACATATTTTTACTTTGTTTTACCTCTATCATTAAACAGTTTACTTTACATTATAATTGTTTGTAGACTTTTTCGTAGTTCCAACGTGAACTCACATACAGCAACCAGTAAATGGCGTCTCATGTACATTGCCACTTTGATATTTTTATTGAGCGATTGCTTAATATTCGCTGCTCAATTATTAGTATTTTTCTACCACAATACAACAACAGAGTTAATGGAATTTTTAATTGTTTCAATAATAAATCCACTAATAATATACGTTTATTTCGTTGTTGTAAGGAGAAATCGAGTATTGTGGAATGAATTTTATGTAAACAAATTAAACAAAAGGCGAAGGAATCGCGATATCAAAATGGATATCAAATGTGTTCGTCCAACTAATGACCGTCGACCTAAGTTATGAATATACAATGTTAAGTTAATAAACTTCCACAGGTTGCTATCCTTTCATCTACTTCTGTTGTAAGACTTTTCACAAAACATAATAACGGTACGTGAATAGTTATTATGCAGCTGATATTCATCACTGTCAAAATGTTGTGTGTGATCTTTATTTCCTTAACTATAAGGTTGAATGTGTTGAAAAACATCTTGATTTTGATCATTATATACGTTAATATATAAGGCTGCCATTGTGTTACTACTGTCAGAGGTTATCTAACTACGTAAGGACTGTAGGTACCTAGCGACCCTGACGGCTACGCACGGGTAAAAGAACATCAAGATTTCTGTTCAGTGTGAATATATTATGTACTATGCGCATAAACCTCGAATAAAATCTCTAAATGATTGTGATAATGTTAAATACTTTTTATAGATATTGATTTTTATTTAAATATAAGCAGCTTTTTTTAACAATGTATCGTTGGTAACGCGCCATGTCGTGTATTGTTTTATTTGGAACTTTCCTTCAACCAATTAACCATACAGCATAGCCACTTTTTTAACCTTTTCACCGCCAGCGTACACAGAACGCGGTGCCTCGCCTAGCGCCAAGCTATACACGTATAACGAAATATATAGTAAACGGTAGTGATGTGGGTAGCGTCATATCGATGAATGAAAATTATACACGTTAAGTTATGTTTTATTTATAATTTTACGGATATAAATAAAAACTGATTAACTATTTCCATATTTGTTTTATTTCACAGTATCAATATTAAGAAAAAACAATATAAATATTATAAGTATCAAAGAAACAAATACGTAACTCAATTAGAGTCATAAGAAATGAGGTACATCTCTAATTGCTTCATGACGTCATTCTTTGACTTCATTTCAAGTCCTTGGCGCTCAGAACACGTTAAATTCAATTCTGATTAGGGATGTGGTCTATGGTCTTTTTTCTATGTTTGTCTACTCCCGTGTTTTTTAAACTACTTCAGTCGACATTTTTTACCGTTAGGTATATATCTAAGCAAAAAAAAAAATGTTCAAATATTTCTAATTCTGTGCAATCTCCATTCATAAAATTAATATTTAGCCCGGACGTACAAACAGCAAAATATCCACACAGCAAAATACCTACACACACACATGTGATGGTGTGTGTACAAGCACAAGATATCTGAGCCGTTATTTTTTATTTTTCATTCAGTATTGAATCTCACAAATAGGTACAATGTTTTATTGAATAAACGATATTATTATCAAGCTGGACATACCTCAGAATCATCGTCTTCTGGTCCAACATTCTCCACAAAATACTCCCGAGTCCGATTCCCACCTTGTAGAATGCTTAAAAGCTCATCCTTATCCAGTTCTTCGTTCATATCAATAACTTACTTATTTCTTTACTTATTAATGATGAAGCAATGAAAAGTGCAACAAATATTGGTGCAGACTGCATTATGACAAAGTGACTTTGACAGCCATACGTTTATGACGTCACAGAACGTCTTCTATAATAGTCCGTGGCGCCCAGGGCACTCATAACCATGGACTTATAGCTTACAACCAATTATTTTGTAGAGATGGGAATATAATTATCGATAAGGATTGCCAACAACTATTTAATTCCGGTTCGGCACCTATCCGACGGTCGAAATTTGTCCATTATCCCTTTGTTATAAAGTAGTTATCTTAATTCATATTTTACTGACTTCAAATTGTTTTCAATAATATATTTCTAAATATTTCAACGGGTGAAATCAAACAGTTTTAACTTTCGCGTCACATCACTGGCCGACTATATATGAAGTCCTTGGCGTTCTGGGGATATTAAAATGTTCGGAGTTTTTGTTTTTGCCAATTTTAAGACAATTAAGGGCTTCTTGTGTGGAAAAATAACAAAACAGGGTTCTAGACAGTGCTTTTAAATAATAAAATGATAAGAAAAACCTGTTAAATAATGTAAATTTATTTTTATAACAAAGTTAAAATGAAGAGCTTCTAATGAAGTCGTGGCGCTGGTGGCACGAAAATCTGGAACTTCTATTGAAGTCCGTGGCGGTGAAAAGGTTAAAAACCTAAATTCAGTAAATGAAAATGTCTCACAAATAGATTATGTATAGGAATAACGGCAGAAGGGTGGTGATGAAATCCACACATAGACTGTAAAATAACCAAGTTAATGTAAATAAAGTCGGATGTTTAATAGTTTATCTTCCATCCGAAAAGAGGATAATCTATTGGTAATGTTTGTATAACTGTAACCTGTCTAGGTAGTTTGGAGACTTGGAGAATTGTAATACAGGTATTCCTTGTACATGCTCTGGCCTACACTACATCAATGTAGTATTGTAAACATAATTATCAAACCATGTCATTACCTGCCTACCCTTATCCCAACTATATTGGGGTCGGCTTCCAGTCTAACCGGTTCCAGCTGAACATCAGTATTTTACGTGGAGCGTCTTTCTATCTGACCCCCAAAACCCAGGTTGTCAAACTTTCGGGCCACTGACTATAACGACTGTCACAGATCTACAAATGACAGCAGTGCTTTCCGAGGCACGGAGAAAACTCGATATGTGGTGTCACCCATCCTTGGACCAACCTAGGCAAGTGCGGCTTAATCTGAAGATTGACCCGAACTGCTGTTATTGTTTAGCCACGAGCTTCAAAAGTAACTTTTGCAACTGAGTGAAATTTTGCCCCTGAAAGGCAGTCAAGCAACTTCTAAAACCAGCCACGTTTCACAGACTGCAAACAAAAAATAACGAGGTAAACAAAGAACATAACTGCGTCAGCATATCGCAATCAGCGTCTTACGTTACCAGCCAACTGCTGGGATGCAGGCCTTCTCTCCGTGAAGCGAAGTAGACTGCAGTCCACCATGCACGCGGACCCAGTACGGTAGCTGTCCTTAGGCTCAGAATTTTCGATTCTAGAACATGCTCCTTCTAACTGACTACTAACTGTACGAACTATGTGGAGAAAATAAACGTATTACCACGATAACTTCCTTATTAAACCAGTTTCATTGCTTTTTTGCCTTGAACTTCTGAACTAAGTAACGCACGTACGAAAGTGGCAATGTGTTGCCGAGTTCGATGACGGTCGACCACTTTTCGACCTTATTACTTAAGTCACAAGAGTGAAAAGTGACAAACCCGTCACTGAACTCGGTAGTACCTATATTTTTTGTTATATGAATAGCTAGTTTTTTTAATTAGTTTGTTATTTTGAAACGAGTTCTTCGAGTTGAATGTAAGATGTCCGTTAAATGATTGGAGATACCGAACGCTCATGGAACCTACTCGATGTTTGTCTAATTGTCACACACAATTTTCCGAAAGTATTTGTGCGAGAAACAATGCCTCCACACTGCCCCCAAATGTGTGGAGGCATTGTTCCTCGCAGTTACTTTCGGATTTGCCTAGGATTGAGTATTTCAAGAGGCTGCAGTAACTCGAAAAGAAAGAAAGGAGTTTGCAATGAAACTGTATTCATTTAATGCAACACCTGTTACACCCAAAAATTAGGCAGAGGTGAACACACACATTTCACCAGTAATGTTTGTTTGTTTGTATTTGTTGTGTGTTTTTGTGTGTTTGTGTTATTTGTGTTTGTGAGTGTTTTGTTGTTTAGGGTAAAAGTATTAATTTGTTAAAAAAATATTGGAATACTAAATTAATCAAATTCATGTGGAGAGGATGAACGAAAGGGGACACACAAAGGGGATTTACGAGGCAGATGTGAATGGCAACGCCGGGAGGGCCCTCGAAGGACATACACTGACCTTATTGGTGAGGTTCAGAAAGGTCAGGTGCGTAGTACTTGCAACCGGCGAGCGTGTATGACCAGATGTATGAACGTGGACGGGGCCAAAGGAGTGTGTAAGGACCACAGCAGGTTTCGTTCTGTGGGTTCTGCCTAACCCCATTGGAAAAAGAATGTGTTAATTTTTTGTATAAACGCTGCCCCACACTAGGAATTTCTCCTGTATCGTGGGTGCGTCTACTTACATTTTTAAACTCACAAACACACACAGCCACACATTTGTTCCGTGCGGGTATCGAACCCGCAAAACGCAGCGCAGCAGCCAATCGCTCAGCCACTGAACCAACCGTGCCGCCTAATTAACATATGAGTACGTACATAAACTCACGCAAACGTCACACGTAAATGTACAAATTGTTCTCTATTATTCGGATTTGCTGCAGCTTTAAACGGTTAAAGTAGTAAAAAATGGAGTTTTAGCAATTCCGATATCCGCGATGTTTGAACAAACAGGGGGTCTAAAATGGCCGCTTTAGCAGAATCATAATAGGATAATAATATGAATTACGTTTAAATTCGTAAGATGGTCGCAAGGTGACAATTCGTAATAGTAGGTACGTCTATGACCATTTTAAGAATTTAAACGTAATTCATATTATTATCCTATTATGATTCTGCTAAAGCGGCCATTTTAGACCCCCAGCATTCATTGGCTGGTGCTGATGGGGGACATTATTCATACTGCTCGACTTAAGTGGTAACTATTCAAGTTGAATGTTTGAACTACGACTTCGAACTCGCACAAATGTTTAAAATAATGCAGTTTTCTACTTTTGGATTTAATCTTCAATCAATGTGGAAAATAATGAAAGTGAAAAACATAATGTAGTTCATTTTGTCTCCTACTTGTGTGATGTACTATCACAAATGTATATTTTCTCTTCAATTTTTAATTTATTTTTATAATTTTTTGATATAGCTTTCTTATAAGTTTCGGCCCTGTAGTTTCGGAGTTAAGAGGGGGAATGATCAATTTTCGCCTATTTTCTTAAATAAGCTTCAATCCCGTTATTTTAAAATTTAAAAAAATATATATATTTGAAATTCTCACAATAAGTCAGCAACAACAAGTGCCTTTCGGCTTCATTAAGTGTCTTGTTATACCCTTTAAAAAGAAGAGCTTAAAATTGAGATACCAAAATAAGTTCTTACTACCTATTCTGCTCCAACCTGGAAAATTCCCAGCTCTCACCAATGTGCAAACATTATGATAACATAACTGACTGTCTCATGAGTCGAGTGATCGCAATCGCGACTGCTGATCATGAGGTCCTGGGGCCGAGCAAAGTGTTATTAGGTTTTGAATCAGAAATTTCTCAGTAGCAGCCACGGTGTCTGGATTTTGTGCCCAGTTGATGGCAATAAGCTCGCCCTCTATTACTTACTTACGACTTAAACATGACTGGCGAAATGTGGGTGTAGTATTAGGTACACCTCTGTCTAACCCTTCGGGGATTACAGGCGTGATTTTATGTTATTTGCACAATCTTCCGGTAATTCTAAGGGATGCTTTACCTTCTCTTCGTACCCAGTAAGACGCATTTTCTTTGAAGTTGGTCCGTCGCCTGTAATTGATCAGCCTTGGCATATCTCATTTTCTCAGAACCACTCGTATGGAAGACTTCGAAGAACTTTGATTGCTCTTCATTACTCAAGAAAGTGTTACTTGTTTATAAATTAACGATTTTCTCATATATTATAGTTTTTCTGTTCACGTCGTAAGTGTGTGTATCAGACTTAGATCCAGAAAACAGTAGTGATTCAGTTAATAATTATTACAAAACAGTATTTAATTAAAATGAATATCTTAGTAAAGTTATGTACTATGTACATTATATACAGACTACAAATAGAACTAAAATAAAGATAAAAAGAAGACTAAAATAAAGTACCTATATATACCTACAACGACGACAATAGGACACGTCTTAGGCGTCAAAGTACGAGTAAAGTTATTATGTAGGAACATTGTTATATAACGAAGCTGAAAGGTATGTGTACTCCCCGTCATTGCGATCATTTATTTGTTAGAGACTATACCTAATTATGGAGATATTAGGGGTCAAAGTTCCAACTTTTTCACAAGTTTTCTTTTTTAAATACAATTCTGATGATAACTTTACTTTAAATACCTTCATGATCCCCGTGCTATTCAATGCATCCATAAGCACAATGTTTAAAAAGCGTTACATTGAGTCAGATAGAAAGCCCAGAAATATTTTTTGTGTAGAGTTACATAGTTTGATGTAAATGTTTCATCACGTCAAAGGTAAAATTGTGGGCGCAATTAGGTTGCTTAGATTGTTGGTTTAAATCATATTGCTTAGTAAACTAGATGCCAGTGAAATTTAAGTGGTTTTATTTTACTCTTGTGATTGATTTTCTGCTAAGATAAATAATCCTATAACTATCACGTTTTTAGGGTTCCGTACCTCGAAAGGAAAAAATGGAACCCTTATAAGATCACTTTGTTGTCCGTCCGTTTGTCTGTCTGTCAAGACCCTTTTTCTCAGTAACGCGTGGAGGTATCAAGCTGGAATTTATATCAATACTCAGGTCTACTGTCCCTTGGAGCTGTGAAAAAATCAAACTTCTAAGCCAACGCAATCAAAAGATATAGCCGTTTATGCCGCAAATTTACGACACTCGCAAGGGAATCAAAACATACAGGGTACTTCCCGTGAACTCAGAATCTTGAAATTTAGTACGAAGCAACGTCTTATAGCACAGATAAAGGAAAATTGCGAAAACCGTAATTTTTTATGATGAAAATATTTTTAATAATTTTAAACTTACTACCTCCTACCTCATGAACGCGTAGAGGTATTAAATTAAAATTCATACCAAATACTCAGGTCTATAATACCTTTACACTGTAACAAAATCAAACTTCTATGTCTACGCAATCAAAAGAAACAGCAATTTAAACCGCATTTTTCAAACTCGCAACTACTCGCAAGGGAATCAAAACCTAAAGGGTACTTCCAGTCGACCTAGACACTTCAAATATTATGGCATGAAGCAATGTTTTATACTTAGCACATACAAAGAAAAAAATCCGAAAACCTTAAATTTTTAGTAACATCACTTAGATATTTTTTTCATAATTATAAACTTAATTTAATTTTACAATAAAAATACCATAACTATGACTCGATTGTCGTGATGGGTGAACTTTTAGTTATATATCTACAGGTTTGTACGTAACTTTTGGTGCGCGAATCCGACTCGCACTTGGCCGGTTTTTCCTTTTGAGGTACAAACAATAAACAAGTTTTAAAGGTCAAAACACACACTAGCCGTCAAAACGAGTTTACTTCTTTGGGTTCTGTTAATATTCTTAAATGATTCGGACTTGCTTTGGTGTGTATAATTATGTTGTCTATTGTTTCATCGAGGGTTATGGAAGCAACACGTTTTTAACCGTTCACTTCATATAAATAAATTAACTAATTATAAATTAACCACTATATCTATTGTTGTAAGATCCCCACTAACTGGGCAGTGATATAATTATGTGAAGCTGTACACAAATACTTTTTCGTAATCTTAAAGTGAATTAATCGATCCCGTGCTAGTGACGTCCACCATGGCTGACAATGACACACAAGTGCGTGCTTCTGCAGAGGTTATTGACAGCGAAACACAATTAATATTGTACCGATTCACTGTGATAATGTACAGTTCTTGTGCACTGTCAACAGTTACGTTGATATACGGAGTGATATCATGGTGCGTCTTAAAACAGTTTCGAAATTACAGAAACTTTGTGTTTCTTAACGTCATTTTTGCAAACCTTTTAACGGTTCTGATAAATTTGTTCTGTCGTTATGTACTATACACCCCTTTAATAGATACCCAAACTTTGGCATATCAGCAGTTTTCAGTACTTACTTATTTTGTGTATATGTACATGGCAACAGCGAAGGTCCACTGGTTAATAGTTTTAAGCCACATGTTTTATGTAGACATTGTTAAAGTTTTTAATGAGCATATCCAAAACAGACATTTCAAAAGTGGTCTCTTTGCTTGGGGTATGCCTTTCGTAACCAGCCTGATTTATACTTATGTTACTACTGCTGCTATTAATTTTAAAAAATCAGGTTCCATACCTAACATAACATATTTTTACTTTGTTTTACCTCTATCATTAAACAGTTTACTTTACATTATAATTGTTTGTAGACTTTTTCGTAGTTCCAACGTGAACTCACATACAGCAACCAGTAAATGGCGTCTCTTGTACATTGCCACTTTGATATTTTTATTGAGCGATTGCCTAATATTCGCTGCTCAATTATTAGTATTTTTCTACGACAATACAACAACAGAGTTAATGGAATTTTTAATTGTTTTAATAATGAATCCACTAATAATATACGTTTATTTCGTTGTTGTAAGGAGAAATCGAGTATTGTGGAATGAATTTTATGTAAACAAATTAAACAAAAGGCGAAGGAATCGCGATATCAAAATGGATATCAAATGTGTTCGCCCAACTAATGACCGTCGACCTAAGTTATAAATATACAATGTTAAGTTTATAAACTTCCACAGGTTGCTATCCTTTCATCTACTTCTGTTGTAAGACTTTTCACAAAACATAATAACGGTACGTGAATAGTTATTATGCAGCTGATTTTCATCACTGTCAAAATGTTGTGTGTGATCTTTATTTCCTTAACTATAAGGTTGAATGTGTTGAAAAACATCTTGATTTTGATCATTATATACGTTAATATAAGGCTGCCATTGTGTTACTACTGTCAGAGGTTATCTAACTACGTAAGGACTGTACCTAGCGACCCTGACGGCTACGCACGGGTAAAAGAACATCAAGATTTCTGTTCAGTGTGAATATATTATGTACTATGCGCATAAACCTCGAATAAAATCTCTAAATGATTGTGATAATGTTAAATACTTTTTATAGATATTGATTTTTATTTAAATATAAGCAGCTTTTTTTAACAATGTATCGTTGGTAACGCGCCATGTCGTGTATTGTTTTATTTGGAACTTTCTTTCAACCAATTAACCATACAGCATAGCCACTTTTTTTAAAACCTAAATTCAGTAAATGAAAATGTCTCAGAATATGTATAGAAATAACGGCAGAAGGTTGGTGATGAAATCCACACATAGATTGTAAAATAACCAAGTTAATGTAAATAAAGTCGGATGTTTAATAGTCTATGTTCCATCCGAATAGAGGATAATCTATTGGTAATGTTTGTATAACTGTAACCTGTCTAGGTAGTTTGGAGACTTGGTGAATTGTAATACAGGTATTCCTTGTACATGCTCTGGCCTACACTACATCAATGTAGTATTGTAAACATAATTATCAAACCATGTCATTACCTGCCTACCCTTATCCCAACTATATTGGGGTCGGCTTCCAGTCTAACCGGTTCCAGCTGAACATCAGTATTTTACGTGGAGCGTCTTTCTATCTGACCCCCAAAACCCAGGTTGTCAAACTTTCGGGCCACTGACTATAACGACTGTCACAGATCTACAAATGACAGCAGTGCTTTCCGAGGCACGGAGAAAACTCGATATGTAATGGGTGGTCACCCATCCTTGGACCAACCTAGGCAAGTGCGGCTTAATGTGAAGATTGACCCGAACTGCTGTTATTGTTTAGCCACGAGCTCCAAAAGTTACTTTTGCAACTGAGTGAAATTTTGCCCCTGAAAGGAAGTCAAGCAACTTCTAAAACCAGCCACGTTTCGTAGACTGCAAACAAAAAATAACGAGGTAAACAAAGAACATAACTGCGTGAGCATATCACAATCAGCGTCTTACGTTACCAGCCAACTGCTGGGATGCAGGCCTTCTCTCCGTGAAGCGAAGTAGACTGCAGTCCACCATGCACGCGGACCCAGTACGGTGACTGTCCTTAGGCTCAGAATTTTTGATTCTAGAACATGCTCCTTCTAACTGACTACTAACTGTACGAACTATGTGGAGAAAATAAACGTATTACCATGATAACTTCCTTATTAAACCAGTTTCATTGCTTTTTTGCCTTGAACTTCTGAACTAAGTAACGCACGTACGAAAGTGACAATGTACTGCCGAGTTCAGTGACGGTCGACCACTTTTCAACCTTATTCTTAGGTCACAAGAGTGAAAAGTGACAAACCCGTCACTGAACTCGGTGGTACCTATATTTTTTGTTACATGAATAGCTAGTTTTTTTAATTAGTTTGTTATTTTCAAACGAGTTCTTCGAGTTGAATGTAAGATGTCCGTTAAATGATTGGAGATACCGAACGCTCATGGAACCTACTCGATGTTTGTATAATTGTCACACACAATTTGTCCCGAAAGTATTTGTGCGAGAAACAATGCCTCCACACTGCCCCCAAATGTGTGGAGGCCTATACGCACAAATACTTTCGGATTTGCCTAGGATTGAATATTTCAAGAGACTGCAGTAATTCGAAAAGGAAGAAAGGAGGTTGCAATTAAAATGTATTAATTTAATGCAACACCTGTTACACCCAAAAATTAGGCAGAGGTGAACACACACATTTCACCAGTAATGTTTGTTTGTTTGTGTTTGTTGTGTGTTTTTGTGTGTTTGTATTTGTTTTGTTGTGTGTTTGTGTTATTTGTGATTGTGAGTGTTTTGTTGTTTAGGGGCGAGCCAGTTGCCATCAACCGGGCACAAATCTAGACTCCGTGGCTGCCACTGCGAGAAATCCTGATGGATAAAGAAAAACAATTTAACACTGCCCCGACCTGGGACCCAGATTGAACCCAGGATCTCATGCTTAACAGTTGCACTTGCTACCGCTAGACCAATGAGACTGTCTAAAAGTATTAATTTGTTAAAAAAAATATTGGAATACTAAATTCATGTGGAGAGGATGACCGAAGGGCGACAAACAAAAAGGGATTTACAAAGCTGATGTGCCCTCGAAGGACATACACTGACCTTATTGGTGAGGTTCTTCAGAAAGGTCAGGTGCGTAGTACTTGCAACCGGCGTGCGTGTATGACCAGATGTATGAACGTGGACGGGGCCAAAGGAGTGTGTAAGGACCACAGCAGGTTTCGTTCTGTGGGTTCTGCCTAACCCCATTGGAAAAAGAATATGTTAATTTTTTGTATAAACGCTGCCCCACACTAGGAATTTCTCCTGTATCGTGGGTGCGTCTACAAACATTTAAACTCACAAACACACACAGCCACACATTTGTTCCGTGCGGGTATCGAACCCGCAACACGCAGCGCAGCAGCCAATCGCTCAGCCACTGCGCCAACCGTGCCGCCTATTTGTATTGTATTGTATTGTATAACGGGCTGGTGTCCGCAACTCCACGTCAAATGCGCGTATTTTGCGTGCGGGTGGGAAATTCATTCGATCCACCCCAGCTCCCCGAGAAAAGCCAGCTGCCCCTTGATGTCGCTGACCATCTCACGGAGAGTACCTGGGTTACCGAAGTACTTTGCCCTGTATGATGCAACCTCTGGGCAGTGCAGAAGCACGTGGGCTGCTGTCTCATCTTCCTCCATGCAGGCTCGGCACAGGGGGCTGTCTGTGACTCCTATGGCAAAGAGGTGTTTGTTAAAAGAGCCGTGTCCAGTGATGGCGGCTGTAATTGTGCGCAGCTGTATTTTGGTCAGCCGAAGCGCCTTTTTCGTGAAGCGGCCGTCGATGGTAGGAAGTGCATCCTTGGCCTGCCTACACTCACCATGGTTTAGCCACAGTTTGTGGTGTTGTTCACTGGTTCGTTTCCTTACCAGTGTGCGTAGGTACCCGAAGGGGAGTGGCACTATGGGTTCAGGTCCCATTGCTGCCATGCTCGATCCCCTTCTAGCGAGTTCGTCCGCTGCGTCGTTGCCTCGGGACTCGCTGTGTCCTTTTATCCATTGAATGGTTATGTTATTGAGATGACCAACCTGGTTCAGACGTTGATGACACTCGTGTATTAACCCAGAGTTGACTGTGTGGTTGTTTAATGCTAGTAGTACAGCCATGCTGACTGAGAGTATTCAAATTGAGTGGTCCACAACTTCCCTGGCTAAGATGGCTGATGCCGCCAGGGCAATGCCCATGCATTCTGCCTGAAATACTGTGTTATGGACCCCCAATGATGCGGCTATGTGGATGTTGAGATCCTCCGAGAAGACTCCAGCTCCAGTACCGGTACCTGTCTTAGATCCATCCGTGAAGACCCGTACTTCCGCGGGGCTTAGGCCCTCGCAGCGGTGATCCTCGTGGAGTTGGATTTTGTATTTTTATCCAATACGAATTGCTTAGCACACCTGTGAGGGTAGGATATGGTCCTGAGCTATATTGTTGTGTTTCATCTTTGTATGTACCCATATTCAGCAAAATAAATGATTTGATTTGATTTGATTTAGGTATCCGATCGTTAATAGCTTTCGCTAGGGGGAACTCGTTAAATCCCTCCAGTATCGCAGTGTGCTGTGTGTACTTCTTACCCCAGAGTTGAAGTGTTTCAAGTCGTACTGCCGCCATCGTCGCTTCCTGCTGTATGAACAGATCGAGCGGGGGGAGCCCTAACATGGCTTCTAGAGCCGCGGTCGGGGTAGTCCGCATGCAGCCTGTAGTCGCCATGCAGGCAAGTCTCTGCATGCGTTGCAGTTTGTTGGAGGCTGTAGCTAGTTTAGTGCGGGGCCACCAGTCCACTGCCCCGTAAGTAATCATGGGTCGGATCACCGCGCAGTATAACCAGAGTATTATTTTAGGGGATAGGCCCCACTTCTTACCTATCATCCTCCTGCATTGCCAGAAGGTTATGCAGGCCCTGTTTAGTTTGTTGTCTAAATGATTGCTCCAGTTTAACTTACTGTCCAGGATGACTCCCAGGTATTTGACTTCGTCAGCTAACTGGAGATCTGTGTCGAATAGTTTGGGTAGGCGATAAGGGCCTAGTGCCCTTTTTTGTGTAAACATGACTAATTCAGTTTTCGTGGGGTTCACTGAAAGGTCGTATTCCCTACACCACCGTTCAACGATGCGTAGCGCCTGTTGAGTAAGATTGCAGATTGTCCCCGTCACTTTCCCCGAAATGAGGATGGCGAGGTCGTCCGCGTACCCGATAGTGTAGTAGTGGTTAGCGTTGAGCTTAGTGATAAGATCATTTATCACCAGATTCCAAAGGATCTGCTGCTCTTCTGCAAGGCGAACCACTCGTTTGCTTAACATGTTAGTGATCCAGTCTATCAGCACCTGTTCCACTCCGTGCCGGGAGAGGGCGGAGCTGATGCTGGAGAAGTTTGTTTTATCGAAGGCTCCTTCGATGTCAATGAAGGTGCCCAGGCAGGTACCCTTCTGATGTATTGCTTCTTCTATCCGACTGACCACTAGATGAAGAGCTGATTCAGTGGACTTACCTGAGCTGTATGCATGTTGGTTTGCATGGAGTGGGATCGTTTTCAAAGCTCCATCCCTTAGCTCTCTCTCGCAAATTCTCTCCATGGTCTTGAGGAGAAAGGAGGTCAGGCTGATCGGTCGGTGGGCTTTGGCGTTTGTGTAATCACTCTTACCTGGCTTCGGGATAAATATGACTTTCACTTCCCTCCATCCTTTTGGAACGTATCGGAAGGCCAGGCACGCTCTCATTATAGGCAACAGTCTGCTAGCGACGGAGGCCCCACCCCACTGCAGTAGGGCGGGAAAGATTCCGTCTGGACCGGCCGCCTTAAAAGGATGGAAGCACCGGATCGCCCACTGGAGTTTCTCCAGCGTTATCACTTTGTGTGCGTAGTGCCAGTCGTTTTCTGATGGTGTATTAATTACCTCTGTCCAGTCGACTGTATGTACGAAGGCGCAACCTGGGAAGTGAGTTTCAATAAGGACGCGCCTCGTCCCTTCTGGTGTGGTGGTAAGTGTGTTGTCGGGTTTTCGGAGAACATCGGGCCCGTGCCGCCTAATTAACATATGAGTACGTACAAAAACTCACGCAAACGTCACACGTAAATGTACAAATTGTTCTCTATTCTTCGAATTTGCTTCAGCTTTGAACGGTTTTTTTTTCTCATGTGATTGATTTTCTGCTATGATAAATAATCCTATAACAGTCCGTTTTTAGGGTTCCGTACCTCGAAAGGAAAAAACGGAACCCTTATAGGATCCCTTTGTTGTCCATCCGTTTGTCTGTCTGTCAAGACCCTTTTTCTCAGGAACGCGTGTAGGAATCGCTAGAATTTATATCAATACTCAGGTCTACTGTCCCTTGGAGCTGTGAAAAAATCAAACTTCTAAGCCAACGCAAGCAAAAGATATAGCCGTTTAAGCCACAAATTTACGACACACCCAAGGGAATAAAAACATACAGGGTACTCGTGAACTCAGAATCTTTAAATTTAGTACGAAGCAACGTCTTATAGCACAGATAAAGGAAAATTGCGAAAACCGTAAATTTTTAGTTACATCATATAATAAAAAATAAAAAAAAATCTAACTTACTACTGAAATTCATGTCAAATACTCAGGTCTATAATACCTTTACACTGTAATAAAATCAAACTTCTATGTCAACGCAATCAAAAGAAACAGCAATTTAAACCGCATATTTTCAAACTCACAATTACTCGCAAGGGAATCAAAACCTAAAGGGTACTTCCAGTCGACCTAGACATTTCAAATTTGGCATGAAGCAGTGTTTTATACTTAGCACACAAAAAAAAAAGACGGGTTGCACTCCGGGAGTGCCGGCAGAAGTGAAAACTTGATTATTAACGTTGAGCATGTTTGATATTTTGGAATGGTTAGGGAATAATTTTGCACCAATTGCTTTATCAGTATAAAAGTACTATCATTTATGGAAGTGCCCTTAGACTGCCTTAGTACGGGAACCAGTGTCGCCAAACTCATACACTTGCAAATTAAAATGAACATTCCAATACACAGAAAACGATAAAACATAGCAATGATGCAACTGTAATATTTTATTTATAAACAAATTACTGTCCTTGAAAAAGCACTAACTTATTATGTATAATTCTTATTTTCGATTGTGGTTCAAAACATTGTTTGGTACTATGGTGAATACGGGTTTCGAAGTAATGCATTG
Source organism: Eurois occulta (assembly GCA_950022335.1). Classification (NCBI taxonomy): domain Eukaryota; kingdom Metazoa; phylum Arthropoda; class Insecta; order Lepidoptera; family Noctuidae; genus Eurois; species Eurois occulta. Next base: position 12,801,000 of record OX465498.1, on the reverse strand, counting down.
CGATTGATTTAATGAGGAGAGTTCTGTGATTCCCTATAAAAGGCTGACTGTCGAAATGGTCATTAATAAATATATTAATATTGGTACGTGTGCATTCCTTGTAACACGATAATATAAGTGTTGACATCACATTTTTCTCATTAAAAAATGAATTTCCTTTATGTGAACGCGCTCGAAATATCTTTTCTGCCAATTCACAGACTTTATTTAAGTCAGTAGAAGGATAAATAAGGCCTCCTTTGTCTCTTCTAGCAATGATTCCGTGATTTTTTTTTTAATTTATTCATGACCATGGATATATGTCCTTCAGTCGTAATGATTCCGTGATACTTATCTGTGATCAAAGCCAAAAGACAATCCTCACATTTAATAACTTTCCTCAACTTTCTTGCAATAAAACCAGCAATATAGGTTATTATTTCTTTAGAATAAAGAGTAAGCCTAGAAGGATCTGTTAAATAATCATGATCTATGTTGATCATAGGATCACATCCTAAAGATTCATGCGGTAGCAGCAATCCACAAGTTTCTTATTTCGGGTTTATTCGGAAATCTGAAAATTTAATAAGATTTTTTATTATCTTTCATTTTTTGCGTCAGGTGAGTGCAGTTATACGAATTAAAATCGTATAATACGTGTGTTACTAACATAGATTTTAAGTAGTGCGTATTACTAATATCATATGAATCAAGGTCGGAAGAGTATTTTTTTATAGACATTGCATTATTCGGTATTACCCATATTAAAGCGTAAATTCCCCGTCAAAAAGTGGCAACACTGAATTTTGAGGTAAGATAATAAAATTATTGCAAAAATCACGATTATACGAGATTTATCCATTAAACGAATTAGTTGGTACATTACTGCGACTATTTTATGAGAAATAATAGGACACAAAGCGATTGAATACTTAAAAAGATCTAATACTTACGAGTGAAAGGACAGTCCAGCAATCTTCATCAAACTATCACTTTTACAGTTTATTACACTGCACCTTACCATTTTGCACAGTTGCACAAATGTACTGTTGTCGAATTAAGCTCGAAAAGATCATATCATATAATGTGTATAATTTCGATGCAATTGTTAATAAACAAATTGGATGTCAATCTGGCACCGCCACAAACGTCAAACTTGTTGTGCACTGACAATGATGTGCTCAGCCGACACGCGATAAGGGACAGAAATATTTATACTCTGTCTCTTTTCTTTGCTAGTGACGTTTATATGTTCTTCTTTTTCTTGTGCGAATGCAAAGGAAGATATCCAGCAGTCTATAGAATACTCTGTCTACGGTTTTTTCTATTCCGTGTTTATCCCTAAAGCATTAGGTTCAAAGTTGATTGGAAACATTTAAAAATTTCTTTAAATGATTTTAAACCATAAAATGTTCAATGTTAAGTTCAAAATCGTCTACCCTCCATCCGTCTTACGCTTTTTCCAAATTTCTTTAAATGATTTTAAACCATAAAATGTTCAAGGTTAAGTTCAAAATCGTCTACCCTCCATCCGTCTTACGCTTTTTCCAAATTTCTTTAAATGATTTTAAACCATAAAATGTTCAAGGTTAAGTTCAAAATCGTCTACCCTCCATCCGTCTTACGCTTTTTCCAAATTTCTTTAAATGATTTTAAACCATAAAATGTTGAAGGTTAAGTTCAAAATCGTCTACTCTCCATCCGTCTTACGATAAGGTCACGTGTCCTGCCTGACGCGAGTGTCCTGACGCGAGTTTAAGATTTTATACCCATTACAGAACAATTTTTTTAAAGTGCTCAACGCCGCTAAAGAAGTTTTCACTTCAAAAATCCGAAAACCTTAAATTTTTAGTAACACCACTTAGATATTTTTTTTAATAATTATAAACTTAATTTCATTTTGCAATAAAAATACCATAACTATGACTCGATTGTCGTGATGGGTGAACTTTTACTTATACACCTACAGTTTGTACGGAACGTTTTTCCTTTTGAGGTACAAACAATAAACAAGTTTTATAGGAGATATGTGTGGGGGCGTGTGTCGGGAAACTCTCCAATGAATAAGTCCTTTTAGGTTACGAAATGTATTTCGAAGGTTCACCAATTACAGAGAAATTATAAAATTAGTTTCTTATGAATAAGGTTTAACATATCAGTGTCCGTTCCCACCGAAGTTAGGTAAAGAAAAGGCGATGACAATAGTCGGTGACGTCTGAAGCGCGGTGTCGTAATACGAACGGTCACTTTGGCGGTACGATGTGCTGAGCTTGCAGGTTGGCCTCGTAACACCTCCCCTGCCAGATAAGCAACTATTTGGTGACCTTGACGCCAAAAGTTGCGGCTCTCCTTTCATCTTCTGTCAACTCGGCATTAGCTGTTTCACTTGTAATATTTACTTTCGCAGCTCGACGGCGGCGGCAACGAATGAAGTACCAGATGCTCAGTGCGCTTGCGCCGAATTGTATATGGAATTGTGGTATGGTACATTCCAATCGTGTCTAATGATTCAACTGGTATTTCGTCTTGCATGGTAATTTGGTTCTGAATTTCGCGAAGACTGCTTAGATCTGTACTCTGCAAATGGAAACTGCGTGTCTTCGCCAATATCTCGTAGTGCGGTAGAGCCATGAGTTCTAATGGTTGTCCGACTAATTTGTTATCCAAATTGATTATACTGATCTCTGGGGTTTTTATCTTGCAACCTTGAGGAACGGTGACCAAAAAGCTTCCTCGTAACATCTGATGTCGTTCTTTTCCACAGGATAGTTTTACTTTTGTACTGTTGGGGAAAGCAATTATGTAATGGTAGCTGTCTAGCTCAATCAGAGCTTCCTTGGTCAGAGAGATAGGCGTGGTTTTGCACGTTACATCTAACTCCTGAGATTGTATGAGTTTTTGAATACAGTCTGTTTTTGACAAAATCTGGTGGACGATCTTCTGCTCGCATAGGTGCCAGGAGTTGACCTTCGGGCATTCAGCCTCTATATACACAAATTCCTGAGAATTGGATGCTATATAGGGTGCAGGTGGTACTATAATAACGCTATTGTTATTTGGAACAGGGCACAATTCATATAACTGATACTCAGTGGCAAATGTAATAGGAAACTTTATGACTACTACAACTGTGGACTCGGTACAAAATGAAGCTAAGTTAAGGATCTCGTAATAATTTCTAATATCTAAGTCAATGATTTCGTCGGAACTATAAATACTTTTTAGTTGGCTTATCATACTTTTAAGATCTTTGACAGAAAGTATGGAATGATGAACTGATTTATCTCGACTAAAGGCTAATATATTTTCTATTCTATTAATTTCACTCAGTAGTTCTTGTACATTTTCAGTCATAATCGCGAAAAGTTGCACAAGATGAGTGTAATGCATTATTCGCTCATTATCATTGTTAGTCATATTCATGACATAAGAAAGAGCTCCTTCCAATTTTCTCTGATTAATTGAAAGATTGCGGATTATCTAGTTTTGCTGAATTGTCATTTCTTTATATAAAGTTATATGCTTGTTAAACGATTGTGACATAGTTTGATCGTTTTTATTTAAGATACGTAATGCATTTTCAAATCTCAGAGCGTCATCATTATCTAAATTTCCAGAAATACTTTTGATGATTGTGCCTATTGGGTTAATCAGTCCTCTCTTAACTCTGGTTGGCCTAAATGTATCTAACTGCACCGAAACTTTTTCTAACTTTGTGTATAAATGTTTAATCTGATTGTTGAAGAGAGCGCTGTCCCCATTGTGATAATTTATGTGTAGCGACAGCGAGTTGAGATTTCATAGTGTTTACTTGTGATTCAATTTCTTTGAGGTCAATGTCTTGCAAGAATGTGTGGAAGTGAGATATAATTTTGGTAGCACCGAGATTAAAAGGTAGTATACCCGGTCCAATTGTCTAGGCTGTCAAAACCTATGTCTTGAGCACCAACTAGTAAAACCGGCAACAATAGTAAGTATCTGTAACAATGATATATGAAGAATGTCATTTCTTTGGTGGTCTTTTTAATCGTGATTTAGCGACCGGACCACGACTTTTTGCGGTGTAAATATGTACAGGTAAGTTCTTAAGTACTTTGTCTTGAATAAATCTAGGTGCCAATTTTTGTCTACTTTCCATTGGATTTCGTAAATGTATGACTTGATCTTGTTCACAATCTAAAACAGGTTCCCTATCAGCGTTACGCCGCGTCATTATACCTATACGATCTGATAGTGCAGAGTCATGAATAATTTTATACACCGTTTCCATTCTACTACGATGTTCTTGGATATAAGTTTGAAGATATCGGTCCGTCATATTTAAATCAATAGGATTCCGAGGATCAAAATGTCCAGAAATGACATCAAATGGTCTACACTTAGTTAAACTGTGGATAGAACTATTGTAGGCGATTAACGCGTACGGTATAAGACTTCGGGTGGGCTCGTTTTTATGCTGAATTTTAAATAATCGTAAGTGTTCCAAAAGAGTACTGTGGAAACGCTCTATGATACCATTTTCATTTGGTGCATATGCACTAGTCATATGATGTTCTATTTTATGCAAACGGAGAAATTCTGACACTACTTGATTGCTAAATTCGGTACCTTGATCCGTAGTTAAATTTAAAGGAAATCCATAATGAGTACTGTAAGTTAAAAGGGTTTTTAATATATTGGGTGCAGTACAATCGGGTAAAAGATACGCCTGAGCGTATTTAGAAAATGAGTCTATGACTGTCAAGTATTTGTCATGGTCAATAGTCAAAACGTCTGCGTGGGCTAATTCAAACGGATGAGTTGATGGAGGTACAACTCTGAACTGCGGACGTATCGGATTTCGGTCATATTTCGCACATCTGCATATATTACATTCGTTTATGAATGTAGTAATATCTGTTTTAATTTTCGGCCAAAAGTAACGTTGTGACAGTGAAAGGTAGGTTTCGTTGATTCCGCGATGATTGGTCTTGCCTTCGTGGTATTTTTTTTATTATTTCAAGTTGGTTTGACTGATCATTAACGTTTAGTACCTCATATTTGACTAAAACTAAGTTCATCGATGAATTTTGGAAAGTTTTCTGTAAAATCGGTATGATACTTAGCATTTTTCCGATAGGATTTACAAGAATCGCTGTCCGGAGTTTTGGATCGACGTGTGACTTTACAACGTCAATAAGATTGCCTTCAATGCTATGTTCGTTAATGTCTACAGTAGTTTTCTGAAAAGACTGAAAAGATTGAGTTGTGGTTGGTCTACTTCTAGGGTTACCATTTATTATATTTATGACTAACTGCCTCTTAAATTTATTTAAAGGTTCGTCCGATATTGGAATTTCCAGAACAGGGTTTTCTAAACTTGTGTGTATGGTTTCAATATGTGGGGAAGCTGTACCTTCTGGATGCCACAGGCCATTTGATCCTCCATTTGATCCATCAAAAACTGAGTGAGCCGTGAGGGTTGATGAAGAATGTATCGGGCTGTTTCCTTCGGCAGTTAGTGTAGAAGATGTATCTGAGTGTGCCGTTTCAGAAAGATTAACGCACAAGGACATGGTTTCATTCTGGTTTATTTGAATACGTGATAGAGCATCCGCATTAGTATTAATTTTACCTTTTTTATGGACAATATTATAATTATATTCAGCTAACCTTAGTCGCCATCTCGTGAGACGTGATCCTGGTTCTTTAAGATTCATAAGCCAAACTAATGGTTTGTGATCCGTTATTATTTTAAATTCTCTGCCGAAAAGGTAAGGCCTGAAATATTTTGTAGCCCAGACTATTGCGAGTAGCTCTTTCTCGATCGTGGAGTAGTTAATTTCGCTATCGTTCAAAGTTCTAGACGCGTAGGCTATGGGTTTGTCAGAACCGATAGGTCCCTGAGAAAGTATTGCTCCTAAGGCCACGTTTGAGGCGTCTGTGGTTAAAATAAATTCCTTGCTAAAATCTGGATATGTTAGAATAGGGTCATTTGTAAGAAGAGTTTTACAGTGTTCAAAGCAGGTCAAGTACTCTGGAGTCAAATTAATTTTAGCGCCTTTTTTAAGACATGACGTAAAGGATTTAGTGACACGTGCGAAATTCGGTATAAAACGTCTGTAGTAACCAAGTAACCCTAAAAGAAAGCCTTAATCTGCTTAGGAGTTTTCGGAATCGGATAATTTACAATAGCTGATATTTTATCCGGGTTTGGCTTCACGCCGTCTGTAGTAATTATATGACCAAGATAGGGTGTTTCATGTTTGAGAAATTCCGACTTATCCATCTGAATTTTTAAATTTGAATTTCTAAGACGTTCAATTAAGGCGCGTAAATTAACTATAAATGTTCTTGCAAGGACGTTGAAAATACTAAAATATCGTCCATGTATGTGGTACAATTTGGCAATCCGCGAAGGACATTGTCCATCACACGTTGAAACGTAGCCGGAGAATTTTTTAAACCCATGGGCATTCTAACATATTCAAAATGCCCCTGCTCTACACTAAATGCTGTTTTTTGAATATCGGATGGATTTAGCTGAATTTGTAGAAATCCAGATTTTAAATCTAATGTCGAAAAGTATAAACATCTGCCTAACTTGTCTAAAATATCATTAATGTTCGGGATCGGATATTTATCATTAATCGTTTTTGCATTGAGTTGGCGGAAATCAATGACTAAGCGCCATTTGACCTTACCTTTTTTTTTGGTACTATCCATATTGGAGCGTTCCAAGGCGATGAAGATGGTTGAATAATACCTTGGTGTAACATCGATTCTATTTGATTGTGTACTTCTTTCTTATGTACGTAAGGGTATCTGTAACTTTTACTGTATACCGGGCTATCGTCCACGGTTCTGATATGATGTTTGATTTCATTGGTAAAAGTTAATGCTTCATTTTCGAGATAAAATACGTCGGAATATTCTTTGCATAGATTAAATAAATTGGCTGTCTCTTCTGCATTTAAATGATCTATGCGCAGGTGCGATAACACTTGCTGAGTTCGCATATCGGTATTCATGGTCGTGTCTACTCGAGTTACTGGCATTGTTTGTTCGTTATAAATATGTGCAAAGATAGGTTTTTTTATGGAAATTACAATATCAGTATCCGTGGGATTTGAAATTTGTACATTAGTATGATTATTTTCGGCGGATGATAAGCATTCGCTGATGTAGCAATCAGAAATTGATTGTTCTTCAATGTAAATATCTCCTTGCGCAATATTAGTAGGCACCTTGATTAACTGAGTAGTTTGTGCAGGTATGGTGATCTGATAACAGTTTAAGCATTCAGGATTATATAAAACTATTGGAATTTTTGCAAATTTAGTTTCTAACGTATGCGTAGCTAGGTCGATTTTTGCATTCCATTTTTTTAACTGTTCGCAACCTATCAATCCATCAAAGAAATTATGAAATCTATATAGGTATAACTTTATGGGCATAAATTCTTTAAGTTCTTCGAAACAGGGCACAGTTAACGAGTAATAATTTTGGGTGGTCACGTGGGTATTTGTGACCAAAAAGGGGTCATAGACAAGTGAGATATGCGGGTAAAATTTTTCGTATGCTTCCGGGCTTATAAAAGACTCATTTGCGCCTGTATCGATTAAAAGTTTTATTGGTGGATTATTTATTTGAATATAAGGTAAATGGCGTTTACCGTGCAAATTTAGCTCTATTTGAGGGTATTGTTCTCCAAGGTTGGGCAAAAATTTGAAGTCTGAAGGTTCTGTCCATCTTCAAAAAGTAAATTTTCAACGTCAAGGTCGGTCAAAAAAATGTTAGGGTTAGTTGTATCTGGATTAGGAATATCTGTGTTCTGGATATTGCAATCATAATAGCAATAATTTTCATTAAACGATTCGTTGAAGTTCGCTTCTTTAATCTGAGGAACAATATTCACATTCGGTGCCAAACTGCGACTGCCATTGTAGTTCGTGGGTGGCAGAGTACGCGCAACGGGGTAACTAATGCCACTCATAGGTTTTGGATAATTATTCTGAGGTGCTGGGCGTACTGGGATTCGAAAACCAGTTGACATGTTGGTAGGGGGTGCTCCGAACATTTGTTGAGTCTTTGTAGGTCTTGGGTAGAGTTGTCTGAACTGATCTGGTCGTGCAGGTTGTGGGTGATATTGTGGTGGATATTGAGATCCCAAAGGCAGGATTTGGGATCTCGGGTATGTTTGAAAAGTTGGATTTTGATTTGCTGGCCTAACCGAACGAAAATTATTGTGTGACCAAGAAGTTGAAGGATTAACCTGCTCATTTTGTGGTTTATCTTTTGTGCTGCTACTGATTTGTTCCGTTTTTGGAGATATAGTATATTTAATTCCTCTTGAGCGAATTCAAGAGCGCTTTCAAGAGTTGAAGGTCTCATACATCTTATCCTAGATCCTAGTGGTTCTTCTAAACCTTTCAAAAAGCTCTTTAAAGCTAGTTTTTTATAAAGAGTCCGTTTGGATTCTATGGTAGTTTTTATAGATTCGTGTAATTCGACGTACGTCATAATTGTGCATAACAAGTGTTGAACTTTTTCGTAAAAAACTTGTATCGTATCGGTTCCCTGAACTAAGAGAGAAAGATCAGTATACAACGACGATTCATCTCTGTGATCTGAAAATGTATTAATTAAGGTTGATCTTATACCATTCCAATCACTTGGAATTCCGTTAGTTGCCAAAGTACGTGCAGCCTTACCAGTAATTTTGTTTAAAATTCCATTGATCAAAGATAAGTTCGAAAGCTGACGTCCTGGTTCTGGACTGATATAAGTGAGCACTAATTGATCGCACAAGTTCAAAAATCTAGTTAAAACATTTGGATTTCCGTCAAATTCTGGAACTAGTCTAAGTGATTTATAAATCTTATCTGCTAAATCTATCTGATTCATGTCGAATGTAGCACTACTACTCGATTCCGTCATGGTTTCTAAATTTTCTATTATATCTTCTAAATTACGAAAGGCGTCACTTCGCGGCATGCGTAGTTGATTGCGCCTACTAAGACTAAGATCCCTATTACTACGTGGGTGCAAAATTTTGGAAAATTATAGTACCTTGCGTTAGAAATATAGCAACCAATAATAGGACTTATGTACTTACATGAGTAGCATTGCTTGCGAAAGTTGTTTCATCGATTTTTGGATGTCCCAATCTCCGTAGCAACAGCTTCCTTGACAGCCTCCAATAGGTTCTTCGTCCAGACAGTTGATATGGCGTTTTCCTGATTTTTAGGTATTTCACTCACCACAGCTTAAGTCTGTAACGAGCACCGACTGCGCCAGATATGTGTGGGGGCGTGTGTCGGGAAACTCTCCAATGAATAAGTCCTTTTAGGTTATGAAATGTATTTCGAAGGTTCACCAATTACAGAGAAATTATAAAATTAGTTTCTTATGAATAAGGTTTAACATATCAGTGTCCGTTCCCACCGAAGTTAGGTAAAGAAAAGGCGATGACAATAGTCGGTGACGTCTGAAGCGCGGTGTCGTAATACGAACGGTCACTTTGGCGGTACGATGTGCTGAGCTTGCAGGTTGGCCTCGTAACATAGGTCAAAACACCCACTAGCCGTCAAAACGAGTTTTTTTTTTGGTTCTATTAATATTCTTATATGATTCGGACTTGCTTTGGTGCATATCATATGTTGTCTATTGTGTCATCGACGGTTATGGAAGCAACACGTTTTTAACCGTTCACTTCTAAAATAGATTAACCACTATATCTATTGTTGTAAGATACCCGCTAACTGGGCAGTGATATATATGCGAATTTGTACACAAATACTTTTTCGTAATCTTAAAGTGAATTAATTGAACCCGTGCTAGTGGCGTCCACCATGGCTGACAATGACACACAAGTGCGTGCTTCTGCAGTGGTTTTTGACAGTGAAACACAATTAATGTTGTACCGATTCACTGTGATAATGTACAGTTCTTGTGCACTGTCAACAGTTACGTTGATATACGGAGTGATATCATGGTGCGTCTTAAAACAGTTTCGAAATTACAGAAACTTTGTGTTTCTTAACGTCATTTTTGAAAACCTATTAGCGGTTCTGATAAAGTTGTTCTGTCGTTATGTACTATATGTCCCTTTAATAGATACCCAAACTTTGGCATATCAGCAGTTTTCAGTACTTACTTATTTTATGTATATGTACATGTCAACAGTGAAGGTCCACTGGTTAATAGTTTTATGCCACATGTTTTATGTAGACATTGTTAAAGTTTTTAATGGGCATATCCAAAACAGACATTTCAAAAGTGGTCTCTTTGCTTGGGGTATGCCTTTCGTAACCAGCGTGATTTATACTTATGTTACTACTGCTGCTTCTAATTTAAAAAAATCAAGTTCTATACCTAATATAACATATTTTTACTTTGTTTTACCTCTGTCATTAAACAGTTTACTTTACATTATAATTGTTTGTAGACTGTTTCGTAGTTCCAACGTGAACTCACATACAGCAACCAGTAAATGGCGTCTCTTGTACATTTCCACTTTGATATTTTTATTGAGCGATTGCCTAATATTCGCTGCTCAATTATTAGTATTTTTCTACCACAATACAACAACAAAGTTAATGGAACTTTTAATTGTTTCAATAATAAATCCACTAATAATATACGTTTATTTCGTTGTTGTCAGGAGAAATCGAGTATTGTGGAATGAATTTTATGTAAACAAATTAAACAAAAGGCGAAGGAATCGCGATATCAAAATGGATATCAAATGTGTTCGTCCAACTAATGACCGTCGACCTAAGTTATAAATATACAATGTTAAGTTAATAAACTTCCACAGGTTGCTATCCTTTCATCTACTTCTGTTGTAAGACTTTTCACAAAACATAATAACGGTACGTGAATAGTTATTATGCAGCTGATTTTCATCACAGTCAAAATGTTGTGTGTGATCTTTATTTCCTTAACTATAAGGTTGAATGTGTTGAAAAAGATCTTGATTTTGATCATTGTAAACGTTAATATAAGGCTGCCATTGTGTTTCTGCTGTCAGAGGTTATCTAACTGCGTAAGGACTGTACCTAGCGACCCTGACGGCTACGCACGGGTAAAAGAACATCAAGATTTCTGTTCAGTGTGAATATATTATGTACTATGCGCATAAACCTCGAAAAAATCTCTAAATGATTGTGATAATATTAAATACTTTTTGTAGATATTGATTTTTATTTAAATGTAAGCAGTTTTTTTAACAATGTATCGTTGGTAACGCGCCATGTCGTGTATTGTTTTATTTGGAACTTTCTTTCAACCAATTAACCATACAACATAGCCACTTTTTTTAAAACCTAAATTCAGTAAATGAAAATGTCTCACAAATAGAATATGTATTGGAATAACGGCAGAAGGGTAGTGATGAAATCCACACATAGACTGTAAAATAACCAAGTTAATGTAAATAAAGTCGGATGTTTAATAGTTTATGTTCCATCCGAATAGAGGATAATCTATTGGTAATGTTTGTATAACTGTAACCTGTCTAGGTAGTTTGGAGACGTGGCTAATTGTAATACAGGTATTCCTTGTACATGATCTGGCCTACTCTACATCAATGTATTATTGTAAACATAATTATCAAACCATGTCATTACCTGCCTACCCTTATCCCAACTATATTGGGGTCGGCTTCCAGTCTAACCGGTTCCAGCTGAACATCAGTATTTAACATGGAGCGTCTTTCTAACTGACCCCCAAAACCCAGGTTGTCAAACTTTCGGGCCTACAGTACCTACAGGTTTGTACGGAACCTTCGGTGCGTGAATCCGACGCGCACTTGGCCGGTTTTTCCTTTTGAGGTACAAACAATAAACAAGTTTTAAAGATCAAAACACACACTAGCCGTCAAAACGAGTTTATTTGTTTGGGTTTTGTTAATATTCTTATATGATTCGGACGTGTTTTGGTGCGTATCATATGTTATCTATTGTTTCATCGACGGCTATGGACGCAACACGTTTTTAACCAATCACTTCGAAAATAAATTAACCACTATATCTATTGTTGTAAGATCCCCGCTAACTGGGCAGTGATATATGTGAAGCTGTACGCAAATACTTTTTCGTAATCTTAAAGTGAATTAATCGAACCCGTGCAAATGACGTCCACCATGGCTGACAATGACACACAAGTGCGTGATTCTGCAGAGGTTATTAACAACGAAACAGAATTAATAACGTACCGATTCACTGTGATAATGTACAGTTCTTGTGCACTGTCAACAGTTACGGTTATATACGGAGTGATATTATGGTGCGTCTTAAAGCAGTTTCGAAATTACACAAACTTTGTGTTTCTTAACGTCATTTTTGCAAACCTATTAACGGTTCTGCTAACTTTGTTCTGTCGTTATGTACTATACACCCCTTTAATAGATACCCAAACTTTGGCATATCAGCAGTTTTCATTACTTAATTATTTTCTATTTATGTACATGACAACAGTGAAGGTCCACTGGTTAATAGTTTTATGCCACATGTTTTATATAGACATTGTTAAAGTTTTTAATGGGCATATCCAAAGCAGATATTTCAAAAGTGGTCTCTTTGCTTGGGGTATGCCTTTCGTAACCAGCCTGATTTATACTTATGTTAGTACTGCTGCTTTTTATTTAAAAAAAGTAAGTTCCTTAACTAATATAACATATTTTTACTTTGTGTTACCTCTGTCATTAAACAGTTTACTTTACATTATAATTGTTTGTATACTTTTTCGTAGTTCCAACGTGAACTCACATAAAGCAACCAGTAAATGGCGTCTCTTGTACATTGCCACTTTGATATTTTTATTGAGCGATTGCCTAATATTCGCTGCTCAATTTTTAGTATTTTTCTACCACAATACAACAACAGTGTTAATGGAATTTTTAATTGTTTCAATAATAAATCCACTAATAATATACGTTTATTTCGTTGTTGTAAGGAGAAATCGAGTATTGTGGAAGGAATTTTATGTAAACAAATTAAACAAAAGGCGAAGGAATCGCGATATCAAAATGGATATCAAATGTGTTCGTCCAACTAATGACCGTCGACCTAAGTTATAAATATACAATGTTAAGTTAATAAACTTCCACAGGTTGCTATCCTTTCATCTACTTCTGTTGTAAGACTTTTCACAAAACATAATAACGGTACGTGAATAGTTATTATGCAGCTGATTTTCATCACTGTCAAAATGTTGTGTGTGATCTCGCGCCATGTCGTGTATTGTTTTATTTGGAACTTTCTTTCAACCAATTAACCATACAACATAGCCACTTTTTTTAAAACCTAAATTCAGTAAATGAAAATGTCTCACAAATAGAATATGTATAGGAGTAACGGCAGAAGGGTGGTGATGAAATCCACACATAGACTGTAAAATAACCAAGTTAATGTAAATAAAGTCGGATGTTTAATAGTTTATGTTCCACCCGAATAGAGGATAATCTATTGGTAATGTTTGTATAACTGTAACCTGTCTAGGTAGTTTGGAGACTTGGAGAATTGTAATACAGGTATTCCTTGTACATGCTCTGGCCTACACTACATCAATGTATTATTGTAAACATAATTATCGAACCATGTCATTACCTGCCTAGCCTTATCCCAGCTATATTGGGGTCGGCTTCCAGTCTAACCGGTTGCAGCTGAACCGCAGTATTTTACATGGAGCGACAGCATAATTATCTGTCCTCCAAAACCCAGTTAATACTGGGTATTAAGATACCCCTTGGTAACACTGGTTGCCAGACTTTCGGGCCACTGACTACAACGACTGTCACAGATCTACATCAAAATGTTGTGTGTGATCTTTATTTCCTTAACTATAAGGTTGAATGTGTTGAAAAAGATCTTGATTTTGATCATTGTAAACGTTAATATAAGGCTGCCATTGTGTTTCTGCTGTCAGAGGTTATCTAACTGCGTAAGGACTGTACCTAGCGACCCTGACGGCTACGCACGGGTAAAAGAACATCAAGATTTCTGTTCAGTGTGAATATATTATGTACTATGCGCATAAACCTCGAATAAAATCTCTAAATGATTGTGATAATGTTAAATACTTTTTATAGATATTGATTTTTATTTAAATATAAGCAGGTTTTTTTAACAATGTATCGTTGGTAACGCGCCATGTCGTGTATTGTTTTATTTGGAACTTTCTTTCAACCAATTAACCATACAACATTGCCACTTTTTTTAAAGCCTAAATTCAGTAAATGAAAATGTCTCACAAATAGAATATGTATAGGAACGGCAGAAGGGTGGTGATGAAATCCACACATAGACTGTAAAATAACCAAGTTAATGTAAATAAAGTCGGATGTTTAATAGTTTATGTTCCATCCGAATAGAGGATCTAATCTATTGGTAATGTTTGTATAACTGTAACCTGTCTAGGTAGTTTGGAGACTTGGAGAATTGTAATACAGGTATTCCTTGTACATGCTCTGGCCTACACTACATCAATATATTATTGTAAACATAATTATCGAACCATGTCATTACCTGCCTAACCTTATCCCAACTATATTGGGATCGGCTTCCAGTCTAACCGGTTGCAGCTGAACCTCAGTATTTTACATCGAGCGACTGCATATCTGTCCTCCAAAACCCAGTTAATACTGGGTATTAAGATACCCCTTGGTAACACTGGTTGCCATACTTTCCGGGCCACTGACTACAACGACTGTCACAGATCTACTAATGACAGCAGTGCTTTCCGAGGCACGGAGGAAACTTGATATGTAATGTGTGGTCACCCATCCATGGACCAACCTAGGCAAGTGCGGCTTAATCTGAAGATTGACCCGAACTGCTGTTATTGTTTAGCCACGAGCTCCAAGAGTTACTTCTTCAATTGAGAGAAAATTTTGCCCCTGAAAGGCAGTCAAGCAACTTCAAAAACCAGCCACGTATCGCAGTAATAAATAACGAGGTAAACAAAGAACATAACTGCATCAGCATATCACAATCAGCGTCTCACGTTACCAGCCAACTGCTGGGATGCAGGCCTTCTCTCCGTGAAGCGAAGTAGACTGCAGTCCACCATGCACGCGGACCCAGTACGGTGACTGTCCTTAGGCTCAGAATTTTCGATTCTAGAACATGCTCCTTCTAACTGACTACTAACTGTACGAACTATGTGGAGAAAATAAACGTATTACCATGATAACTTCCTTATTAAACCAGTTTCATTGCTTTTTTGCCTTGAACTTCTGAACTAAGTAACGCACGTACGAAAGTGACAATGTACTGCCGAGTTCAATGACGGTCGACCACTTTTCAACCTTATTCTTAGGTCACAAGAGTGAAAAGTGACAAACCCGTCACTGAACTCGGTGGTACCTATATTTTTTGTTATATGAATAGCTAGTTTTTTTAATTAGTTTGTTATTTTCAAACGAGTTCTTCGAGTTGAATGTAAGATGTCCGTTAAATGATTGGAGATACCGAACGCTCATGGAACCTACTCGATGTTTGTCTGATTGTCACTCACAATTTGTCCCGAAAGTATTTGTGCGAGAAACAATGCCTCCACACTGCCCCCAAATGTGTGGAGGCATTGTTCCTCGCACAAATACTTTCGGATTTGCCTAGGATTGAATATTTGAAGAGACTGCAGTGAAGAAAGGAGGTTGCAATGAAACTGTATTAATTTAATGCAACACCTGTTACACCCAAAAATTAGGCAGAGGTGAACACACACATTTCACCAGTAATGTTTGTTTGTTTTTGTTTGTTGTGTGTTTTTTGTGTGTTATTGTTTGTTTAGTTGTGTGTTTGTGTTATTTGTGTTTGTGTGTGTTTTGTTGTTTAGGGTCGAGCCAGTTGCCATCAACTGGGCACAAATCCAGACTCCGTGGCTGCCACTGCGAGAAATGCTGATGGATAAGGAAAAACACTTTACCACTGTGGCCGACCTGGGACCCAGATTGAACCCAGGATCTCATGCTTAGCAGTTGCACTTGCTACCGCTAGACCAATGAGACTGTCTAAAAGTATTAATTTGTTAAAAAAAATATTGGAATACTAAATTAAACAAATTCATGTGGAGAGGATGAACGAAGGGCGACAAACAAAAGGTATTTACAAGGCAAATGTGAATGGCAACGCCGGGAAGGCCCTCGAAGGACATACACTGACCTTATTGGTGAGGTTCTTCAGAAAGGTCAGGTGCGTAGTACTTGCAACCGGCGTGCGTGTATGACCAGATGTATGAACGTGGACGGGGCAAAAGGAGTATGTAAGGATCACAGCAGGTTTCGTTCTGTTAACACAAAATTAACACATTCTTTTTCAAATGGACCCCCATTTGAAAAAGAATGTGTTAATTTTTTGTTTAACACACACTAGGAATTTCTCCTGTATCGTGGGTGCGTTTACAAACATTTAAACTCACATACACACACAGCCAGACCTGGAACAACTACTTGTAGGTCATTCTAACATTTGTTCCGTGCGGGTATCGAACCCGCAACACGCAGCGCAACAGCCAATCGCTCAGCCACTGCGCCAACCGTGCTGCCTAATATAAACTCACGCAAACGACACACGTACATGTACAAAATGTTGTTGGAAATTAATGAAAACTGGAATGTCTATTTTGTCTCGACTAAAGGCTTAAGCAGAGGGTACACAGCGGGCTTAGTCATGTCTACAGACATTTTCTGTGTAGTATGTAGTGGTACAACCCCATGATGGTGGCAAAGACAGGCCTCTCCAGTAAACCCGTTGCAGGACGCGATGTGGATTGATATTTCCCCAGTTAGTTAATATTATCTAATCTATAATGTTTTTCTGAAGACCATGAAATTAAAATGTTATGGTTTTGGCTTTTGTTTTATAATTAACTGTGCCCGGCATGCTTTGCAATCCCTACTCCCTTTTTTTTTTGGAGGGTGGGTAATCATCAAATGACCCCTCCCACTCTGGGCGGAGCGGAAGGGAGTGTCAGACTCTTACTGACTAAAAACCACCCATGTTCCTTCTTTAACCCTTTATGTTCCAGGGCCGCGGTATCTCTTTCGAACAGTCCCGCAGCCCTGGCAGGCATCGGCCCTTGCGGGCCCCTCCCGTTTGCTGACATCTCTTTGAGGCGCGCGTGGAACACGAACGCGCCGTCGACACGGCCTGTCGTCATACGACGGACGGACGGCGAGCTAGCCCATTACTCACCGTCCACAGGCCCGCGCCTACGGTGGCCGAGAGCCATCACGGCGTGGCCCCCGACGCCCGGTGCTTCTCTTCCCGCGGCGGCTGGGACGTGAGGCTCTCTCCCTCTCACGTTCCGCCGCCTCCTTCGCTAGCATGACTGCTTCGCAGAAGGAGGCGATGGCTTCCCATTCCCTCTCGCCCCGGACCATGGCTTGAACCAGGGCCGGACGCGAGAGGTCGCCGCCGCCTATCGCCGCTACGAGGACACGGCGGTGCTCCGCCCAAGCGGAGCAGACCTCCACGGTGTGCTCCACCGTGTCCTCCGGGCGATCCTCGCAATGATAGCACCCGGGCGTTTCCTCCCCCCCCGATTCGGTGCAGGTACCTCCCGAAACATCCGTGTCCGGTGAGGACTTGCGTCAGGCGGAAGGTGAGGGCGCCGTGGCGCCTCTCTAGCCACTCCACAAAGAGGGGACTTGTGCCCTGCACGGGGTTGCGATAGTCGCTCTCTCCATGTCGCCATGAGATCACGGCGGAGGTCTGTCCGCTGCGCGACAATTTGCCGCGGCAGCGGAGTTTCCCCCCGGGTGCTGTGCCTCCGCGCGCCCCTCGTGCAGGCGCGCGAGGACTATGGCCTCCACTCGTGCAGGCGCGCGAGGACTATGGCCTCCAGATCCCATGGCGGCAATCCGGCAAGAAGGCTCGCCGCCTCGCGGGAATCCCTACTCCCTACTAATATTATAAATGCGAAAGTAACTCTGTCTGTCTGTCTGTTACGCTTTCACGTCTAAACCACTGAACTGATTTTAATGAAATTTGGTACAGAGATAGAGTTGACCTTGAGAAAGAACATAGGATAGTTTGTATCCCGGACTTTTGAAGAGTTCTCTTGGAAACGCGATACAACCGAACTCGACGCGGGCGAAGCCGCGGGCGAAAAACTAGTAACACATAAATACACATAAATATTTCTATTTTTGGGCCAGGAAGATGTCAGAAAGCCTTTAAAAAACAGTGGTAATAGTATTTTCCTCCTACCTCCTCTTTTCATGACCCTCCGAAACATCATTACAGGCTGTATCGTGTTATCGGTAACAGACGATGCTCAGATGTTCAACTCGTAAAACATTTACAGCTGATAAGGGTGCCTCATTGCCTTACCAGGAATTAGGCGAGTACAACGCATCTCTGACGTTCCTCAGGCTTTAGATTGGAAAGAAAATTGTGAAAATCACTACCTAATGGGTGTAAAAATACCCATAACGAAAGCTACTTGTCGTTGCGATCATTTTTGTTCTGGGCCATACCTGGGAACCTTCCAGTTACCGAGCGAGATATTGGAGGTCAAAGTTCCAACTTTTTTACAAGTTATTTTTTTTTAACCCTTATGTGAGTGACAAATAAAACACCTTTATCAGAGTGACGAGGTACCCGGGTACCTTCGTACAGTTTATATGTAATGTAACCAATCGAGGCCTGTTTTAACTTCACCTACACTTTGAATATTATTATTCTACCTTCATACAGTTTATACGTAATGTAAACAATCAATGAATGTTACTACCGATAATTTTTTTAAGTCTCTTCAACTGGCTCATTCCTTGAATTCGTGGAATATGACACTAGTTGGAACGGTAAGAAAAAATAAACGGTTTCTTCCTGCTAATATGCAAGCACATAAGGAGAGGGTGATTTTTTCTTCTAACATCGCCTTTAGCAAAGAAGCAACTGTGTGCTCCTACGTATCTAAAAAGAATAAAGCAGTAATAATGTTGTCATCAATGCACATGTCACCAGTTATTGAAAGTAATAAGGAAACAGCCAAGCCAGAAATAATTTTATATTATAATAAAACTAAAAGTGGAGTGGACAATATGGATAAGCTGTTAGCAGAATATACCGTAAAACGCAGAACGAATCGGTGACCCTTAGCACTTTTTTACAATATCATTGACATTGCAGCTTTGGCAGCATATATTATTTACATGGAACATAACCCACAATTTGTCTCAAGTGACAGACGTAGAAAGTTTCTAAAATCATTGAGTCTACAACTGTGTGGTAAAAATATAGAAGAAAGATAAAAAAATAGCATTGTGACATCAAACTTACATGTGAGATCTGCAATGCAGGACGTGCTTGACCAAGAACTAAGGCTTTCGATTCCTTCTGGATCTACAACTTCTATAAGTCAGACTAGACGCGATTCTACAGGGCGAGTTGCAGTCGTCGGAAGTTGCGACATATGTAGAGAACTCAAACGCAAGCAAAGAAAAACACGAAAAGCTTGCACTAACTGCAGAAAACCAGTTTGTGATGAACATGCAGTAACTCGTCCAACATGTAACACCTGCTTCGAGAGGTGTGCTAATTCTACATAAACAAAGAATTTATATTTTTTATAGAAATAAAATATCATAACCAATCTTTATTATTTCATTTTTGTACGCAATTATAAATACTTTTTTCATTGTCATACAAGACATAAAGAGGTACCCGGGTACCTTGTCACTCTATTGTGATTTTGAAATATGTTTTGGTTTCCACAAAACATTGTAAATAGTTGACTGGATCAAAACATTAAAAAATATATAATTAATAAATAGTTCTGTACCTTCAGTGAAAAGTGATACATGTCGATACGTCCAGATCGGTTTTTATATTCTCTGATTAAACTTATTAAAAAAAAATTAACTTAATTTCTATCTTATCCCCGTTGTTATAAGATTAAAAATGAATGAGATTTTTTTGTGTACATTGATATAAGTAAGCAATTTTTTATTGAAATTATTGTGTAAAATAATACTTTTTGATTCATACCAAAGTGCTCCGAACCGATCTTTATATTTCTAAAATGTATTTTAATACGACTCGAGTTACCACATCTTACGCGAACCGAAAGCTTTTACTTCAACTAATACAAAGTGATACAAGTGAAATCCTATCACAAAACATAAAAAAATTGAAACAATATATTCTAGTGAAAAGTGTTACATTTGTACATGAACCATACAAACACAAATTTATTTTCATAAAAATATGTGACTAATGATACAACTGCGTAGTGGTGGTAGGGGCGCCAATCAAATAGCTTCGTGCTTGTACGAATTTATCACTGTGACACTTCCGTTACTTCACTCAAATGCTAAAACCTTAATCATGTATTCAGATTCATGTTCGGGACAAAACAAAAATTCTATTATTTGCACAGCTTTATTATTTGCACTAAAAGACTCGCCTCAACTTTTGAACATAGAACATAAATTTCTCGTACCCGGTCATACACACATGGAAGTTGATAGTGACCATTTGTGCTCAATGAAAGAGCAAAAAAAAAATAAAAAAACTTTTTTGCAAAAAATAAAACCGAACCTCTTTTTTTGTGTTTTTGGAGTCGGTTTTATTTTTTGCAAAAAAGTTTTTTTATTTTTTTTATTTTTAGTTGCAATATTCCATAGAAATATTTTTCATCATCAGATCTGTAATGGCACTTGTAACCCAGATGGGTGCAAAGTTTTGATCAATATACATGAATTAAGTCCAAACGCAAGGTAGCTACTGTAAACAGTTGAGGAGTTCCCTTAACTGTCCTTCGTCTTCATCATCAGACCCCTTATGACAGTCACAACCCATCTAGGTGTAAATTTCTCATCCATACAAATTAATCAAACCCAAACACAAGGTGACTGCTGTAAACCGTTGAGGAGTTCCCACGACTGTCTTTCGGTTCCATCATCAGAGCGACTCCAGACCTTCTTTAAATTATAGTGCTTTAAAATACTTAATCAAAAAATTTACAAACGCACTAGTCGCCACTACAATTTTTGAAAGCTCCCCTCAATTTCTCTTGGATGCCATCATCAGATCCCAGTTTCCTTATCATGGGACCACCCTTGAAGTATCTCCTTTCCAACAAAAAATATCAAAATCGGTTCATAAACGACGAAGTTATCCGCGAACACACATAAAAAATTAAAAATATATATACGGTCGAATTGAGAACCTCCTCCTTTTTTGAAGTCGGTTTAACAAAACGAACATTAATGAATATTCACCACCCACGCGATTGGTGTCAATTGGTAAGGAGTGCGTCAACTAGAACTAATAAATTTTCAGTAATTGAAATGGCGGGGACAGATTTTTACGATTTTGCCATGTTTGCTAAAAATAATTTTACAGTTAAAAAAGAATAAGTAGGTTTAAAAGTTGTGTTTTTTTAAAAGGATGTTATATTGTATTGTATTGTATAGCGAATAGTTTAAGTGCTACGTGTACAACACATCTGTTATTTGATTTTTTGAGACTGATTAAATACGCTTTAAGACTGTTCAATATTAATAATAAAGAGGTTTAAAAGTTATGTTTTTTTATAAGGATGTTAATTATATTGTTTTATATAGCGAATAGTTGAAGTGCTACAACAAATCTGTCGTTTAATTTATTGAGCCTGTTTTAACATGTTTAAAGACTAACGATACCTACTCTGATAATCAGATTAACAATAAATACCTAGTTAGGTCTAAAAGTTATGTTTTAAGTTTGATTTATAAAAATGTTTTATTGTTTTGCTACTACTTGTAATTCATAAAAAAGTGTTTATTCAAGAATTCTTTATTAAAGAAACGCTTGTTTAATTTAGTTATTATTTTATTATGATATTAACATAGTTTTACCCTTTTTGTGACAAAAACGATTGAAAATACTTATTACTTGTATCAATAAACACTTCGATGTAAACAAAATGTATCACAATAAATTCTAGCTTGTAGCATTAATCACTTACTAGTTTGAAAAATACATTGGTGTTTAGGGGTACAATTGAATATTTACGTAGGAATTTTAAATAAAACTATGAAAAAAGGTTGCTGATAATCAAAATGATCATATTAGTTTTACGACTTTTTCTCACAACAACTATTTGCAGGCAAAACATGCCAAAACACAAGCCTTATAACATTTCACACAAAACGGTAACTAAATGTGTAAAATAATTCATTTCATTATAAATTTAAATACACAAAAATAAGCAAAGAAAACTATAGTGTACAGTGATATAACTGGCTATTTTTACTAATTACTTAAATTCCGTGCAAAATAATATATTCAAACCAAGCTCTTTATAATCTTTATAATATTATCTACACGTACCACATATCGTTTTTTATTTTAGAACGTTAGAAAAATAACGAGATTTTTTTAAATCTTTAACCTTAAATTACTCAAAACTATGATTTTTCACTTAAATCACTTTTCACTGAAGGTACAGAGTTAGGAGCTCTCACGAAATCACAGCTACCTGCAGAGCGTAAAACATACTTTTCTTTAAATTTGAAAATGCTAAAGGTACCCGGGTACCTCGTCACTCACATAAGGGTTAAATACAAGTTATAACTTATACATCCATGACCACTATTCAATGCATCCACCAGCACAATGTTTTAATTGCGATACATTAAGTTCTGCCGTAAAACGTGATTTTTTCACCCCAAAAAAATGTTGTTTCCCAGCAATAATTTTATGTTTAAAGTTACTTAGTTTCATGTACAGAATGCTTGGTTAACGGCTTCGTGAAGGGTCCGTTTACACCTTGTATGACCGCAGCACAGAATTTGTCAAACAAGTCACCAATCCGTCAGAGTATTTAATTTATTTTAGACAGGATGAGGGTCTTTCTTATAGGTAGTTTTGTCTTTGTTTACATACTTAGATTGTTTACGACATCCCCAAGGATAGGCCAGCCTTGGCCTGGATTAAAAGAAAAACTCAATATGCAATGAAATTAATATAATTGACAAGGACAGTCGGAGAAGATGAGGAAATTCTTGAACGTATAATATTATATTGTCTTAGTGATACGACACCTCGATACGATTAATTGATCTATTACCCAATCACGACATTTAGTTTAACAATAATGAGTGTTACTATTATACATCATCATCATCATCATCATAATCATCAGCCTACAGCAGTCCACTGTTGGACAGAGATCTCTTCAATCGCACACCACTTAACTCGATTCTCGGTAACTCTCATCCAGTTGCAACCAGCCACCCTGCGAAGATCGTCGCTCCACCGAGCCTGGGGGCGTCCCACCGTACGCTTTCCGATTCGCGGTCTCCACTCTAGAACACGTCTACGCCAACGATCATCGGTTCTACGGTTAATATTTCCGGCCCTTGCCACTTCAGCTAACTTATTCTAAGGGCTATGTCGACTCTGGTTCTCTGTTACTTCTGCTTAACCCTTCGGAATAAATGTGTAGGTACTTTGGTTTTTTTTTATTCTTTTAAACCTTTTACCAAAGAGAAGTTATTCCAAGAACCCGCGGTCTCTGAACAAAAAAACGTCCCTCTATATTTAAAATCACTAAACCTTAGTAACGCTGTATATTTTGATGGCGTCACTACCGCACGTCGCCTCATCGTCGGCCCTGTGACCCGCCCTCTGGTCCCCTTTTGTGACGGATTGCTCTTTGCATTATGACCCACTTGCCTCTCCTTGAAAAAAATAGGGAAAAATCTGATAAGGTTGTAAAAATGACTCATAAAGTTTGTTTTATAATTTCAGAAGGTAGGAATTAACTAGGGTCGTGTTATCGCGATACGAATTAATTAATTATTTTTTTAGTTTCAGCCTCTCTTGTAGAGTTTTAAGCTATACTCAATACAGTGCGACTCAATCATAGTCAATCCATATTAGTATTATAAATGTGAAAGTAACTCAGTCTTTTAACAATAATGACTGAACAATGAATTGAGAAAATGAACCAAGAAACCTTGTTTAGAGGATATAGAATTGTGTATCCCGGTAGTACGGTCCCATTGGACGTTTTTGTGAATTTTCTAGGTGATTGACCTACATACGTATGATTATTACGTCTTTCACGAAATAGTATTTGTTTATCTACTCCTGAAAACGAATGAAAGTTTTTCTTAAGGTGGAAGCGACAGGGTAGCCCGCGAAATTTAAATTTTCTTACGTTTTTTTTGCAATTTGCAGGCCAGTGTCAGGTTGTATGTTGATGAAAAATACGTAGAGCAACTAACACATACTGTATATAGTTACAGAATTATAATCATTAAAATCCAACCCTTGATCATTTTAATTATTAGGTATAATTCTGTAACTACATACGTTTCACAAGTGCGGCTTACACTTCATCAACATTTGTTGAATTGGTTAGGTATATTATTTTTATTTTTTTATTGTGTGTAAACAAATAGTAAAGTAAATAAAAAGGTATTAATATTTGTATTTTAGGTTAAGATGTTGTAACATGCAAAAAAAAATTATTTTATTAATATTAATAATATGTACATATAATTCTGTAGTCTTTACATTGTGTTTAGTGTTGCTTTATATATATTTTGAAAGTTTAGTTTGCAAACCACTATTTTATTGGGTCTTCCTGTAATGATAGTGTGTAAGTTTAATAATCTATACATATAATAAATCTGTAGACGTGGCGTTTCTGTACATTGAAAATATTTAGAAAAAAAGTAGTAGGGGTGTTAAAGGAGCACTAACAGAACCCATTTGTACCATTTTTAGAATTTTTGTCTGTTTGTCGGTTTTTCTGTTTGTCGGTTTGTCTGTATGATTGTGCGCGCATCACGTAAAACCCCCTCATTACATTCAAAATCGAAATATTGAAACATAAGAAGCATTGTTCCGAGAAACATGTAGTGTTTATTTCATCAAAATCGACCGACAGACGCAAAAGATATTAATGTTTAAAATTTAGTTAGTAACCTCATACGCGATTTTCTATGATAAAAGAGAATGCTCATGGAAGTATGGAATCCCGTACCATGCTGCATCAAAATCAAACCTTGTTTTTTATAGACTACACTGATCGTATTAACTCCTACAAAAATTATTTTTGAAAAAAAAAACCCGCGTTTCAGAGTTATTTTATAAAATCGAAACTAACCTAAAAAGTAGGTCTATTTTTTCGACGCTACCAACGACGTATTTTAACACACATACATTACATTATTGCTCTAAAAACAGCGTAATACACTAATATTAGTAAGAATTACGAGTTAAAGTAACATCCACAGTATGCTTGACTGAAACTCGATTTTATTTTAGACCTTTACATTGCCAATAGTCAGTACAGTACAAATGTCAGATGCCACAGATAAGATAACTATAAACCATAGAGTATAGTAAGTGCTATAAACTAGTCGGGATTTAGGGATGTAATCGATAAATCAAAATCTTTAGGCTGAGAAAATCTATTTTGTTGCAAATAGCAATAAACCAAACTAAATCGATTTGGTGTACTGATCTTACTTAATTGTAATTAATTTTAGAGTCCGCTCGACAGACAAGGGTTTGTTCAATTGAAACGGAACGTCATTTATATTCAGTTGAAACGGAACGTCATATAAAGGGAGTAAAACAATATTCGTACTTTTAAACTCGAAAAGTATATTTCCAGTTCAAAAATCAAATCCCCGACGCGTAATGCCGTAAAAAAATATGAAACTAATTACTATAATATTTTGGTTTTGAGGCGCGAGACTTTTTGGTACCAACTTTGGTCATTGTCCTTTAATTATTTATGTAAATAGGTTTTAGTCGAAGTGTAGTCGGAATGGCTGAATGAATTTGGTTTTATTTTTCCTTTTGTGTTTTCTTTGCATGGAAGTAATAAGTACTTCGTACAACCCATTACGAAAAAAAATGTCTAAAAATTAAAAAAAAAATACTTAAAACAAAATTAAAGTTTGATAAAATACACGTTGTGTGTGTGCAGCGCGGCAGTCAATTGCTCAGCCACTGCGCAAACCGTGCCGTCACATAACTGTGGTTGAGACTTCGTCGGGCATTGATGCAACTTTGCTTAAGGGTGGCCGGACTGCACATTCAATTTTCAAATTGCCGCTGAATCTTGCAAGCGAAGATACCCCAACATGCAACATCACCAAAAACGGGGGAGTCCTTTTGCAGCAGTGGAAGTTAAGCCTATAGGACGAGTGCACAATGTCGTAGAAGCATAGATTAGAGGCGTTGAACCGCAGCTTGCAGGACATTCGCGGCAACCAGGCGCTGATGGGTTTCATCGTTCGGCCGCTTTAGACCCTGTGGACGGTGAGTAATGTTATGTTATATGTTAGCTCGCCGTCCGACCGTCTTATGACGACAGAACACTGACACACTAGACACTGTGATGGCTAATGACGATAGTACTGCCTACCCCGTTGAATTTCTCAACTCCGTGGAGTTAAAAGGCGAGTCGTCCCATCAGCTGGAGCTTAAAGTTGGCGTTCCAGTTCTGGTGATGCGAAACCTTGATTCAACCAGACTGTGCAACGGCACCAGGCTTCGTATCACAGAGCTGGGCAGTAACATTATAAAAACGGAGCTGCTAAAGGACAGAGCGTTTTAATTCCCCGCATGCCCGCATTTCAAATAATTTGCCATTTCAATTTAAGAGGTTACAATTTCCCTTAAAATTGGTTTTTACACTGACGATCAACAGATCCCAGGGCCAAAGCATAAAAGTGACCGGCATTCAATTGTGCACTCCATGCTTTTCAGACGGTCAATTATGTGTTGGTTGTTCAGTGCCCAAAATTTGCGCATGCTTGCGGAAAATAATAAGTCATTTAATGTTGTATACAAAACGGTATTAGAATAAATAGTGCCCAACAAGGCGTGTGATGGTTCACTTTGAAAATAAAGTTGTATAGCGCTAAAATAAACGGTTTTGAATTTTGTTTGGGACTTCTTTTTGTAGTCATCACCCACATTTTGATCAGCCAGTCAGTTCTCACACATCACGCCATGTAATCCCCAAAGGTTTAGGCAGAAGTGTACCTAATCGTACACCCACATTTCGCCAGTTAGGTTGAACTCCCATGTGATAGGGGCCGAGCCTATTTCCACCAACTGGGTACAAATCCAGATTCCGTGGCTGCTATTGCGAAATTCCTGATGGAATAACCCAATAGCACTATTATTTATAGTATTTTTTTCAATTGCACACATTGTTTAATGTTAAGTGGAAGAGCGGAATCACACAAGCATCGCCTTGCTCAAAAGGTGATCTCTAAATCATGTGCGATATAGCTTTATGTAATTAAAATAAACACTTTTTTTAACATAGGACCTCATGCTTAATAGTCGCACTTGCAACCACTCAACCAACGAGGCAGTCTCTCACATAAATACAAAATTTCCACGCGAACGAAGTCGCGGGCAACAGCTAGTAAAATTAAATAAAAATAAAAAACATCCAACCTGACACTGACCAGCAAATTGCAAAAAACGTATGTTTTATTGGGAGAAACTGGATGTCTTCCTTGAGAACCGAAAAGAAGTAGCACAGAATCGTGACCGTTGGAAGGAATGGGAGGAAGCCTTTGCCCAGCAGTGGGACAATATGGGCTAGCTATAATAATAGTATAATAATAACGTACATGAACATAACATCACATCTGTCATCCTTGAAGGGATAAGCAGAGTTTTTATTGACAAAAAAGTGCATTGTTAGCCAGGTGGACAACAAATGAAGGGTTTTTATTTAAAACTGGCGTTCGCCTGAAAATTTTATAAAAAAGATTGCTTCCCTTTTTAATCGAATTTCAAGGGTTTTGATTGTTTTCCTCGGAACCCTAACTATTTTTCTGAAAAAAAAAGTATCCTATGTTAGACCTTATATCAGCTATCTGTCAGTAAAAGTCTTTCTAGTTTAAACTTTTGTTGTTGTTTTGTTTTTTTTTGTGCAGTGCTATGTTCTTCTCATCTCCTGTATCAGTCTGTTTTTATATGTGAAGATTCATTTACTAGTTACGTTTACTATTTTTATTCTGTTTTGTTTAGCTGGAAGTCTTTCATAGTTCATAATTATAGTGCCTTATGTGCATTATCGAAATACACGTGGCGCCCTCTATTATCATAAGAACGTTATTGTTGTTTTCCTCGGGAACAGTCCTTTTTTCGGGATGAAAGGTAGCCTATGTCCGTTTCTGTATACCTGTCAACGTATATGCAAAATTACAGGATGGTCGGTTCTGTGGTTTAAGCGTAAAACAAACAAACTTACTAATATGAGGCACTTAGAAAGATTTTTTTGTTTAAAATTCAGTTTTATTTGATACCTACGCTAGATAAATAACATCGACAGGTGCGAATCCCTAAAGATTGTAGTAGGGGTTCAAGATATGAGTTGGGTTTATAGGTAATATCCCATTAGAAAAATCTTACACTTTAGTTCACCGTTGCAGCTGTAATATAAATAATGTTAAGCCAGTATAGAGTCTTATTGTATCTCATACAACCCTTTAGTGATCTGTGGGAATACTGAAGAAAACCCCGGCTTACCGTTTGATGGAGTTTTTATATAAAAGGTAAAATACGTAGATCTTTATGAAATTACTGATAATGTCAAAGAATTCACGAGGGAAATATGAGCTGTTTATGTTTGCATTTAGAACTTAGCCTTATCCAGTCTACGAGCGTCTCATTAAAGAAAGCTTGAGCACTCTGAACCTGACAGTGGGTACCTTACCTAAAAAAACATTTATATTTTTTTAGTTGACTCCGGGCTGATAGATGTGGTCCAACCCTAATACATGCCTTTTTCACCAATCCAGCAGGTCATGTTCAATGCATTCGAATTCTCAGATTTGAAGAAATTCTAATTGAAATCAATTTAACTAACTAGACAAACTTTCACAAACGCTCACACGCGCGCATCCTGTATGTCTGCTCCCTTACTCGTTTTTATGTGACTTGTAATTCACACACTCATTGAGCGAAGTTTCCAAACGCGTCGTTGAAGTTCTAACACCACGTAAGTCAATTTTTGGCGGATTTGACATTTTGCTAGAGGATCCGAAGACGCGTTGTTTCAGCCAAACAGAAAGAAAAAACGTCTTATCTAATTTGAAGTGAAAACAATTTTTTTAAAAACTGGAGTGTGAGTTCGACTAGCATGAAGAGGGTTCCGTACGTTAATATCTAAATTCCGTAAGTTGATTTAAATCTGACCCAAATTTGTGACCATAGACATTCTTTCTTTGTCACCGACTTATGTGTACCAAATTTCAGCTCAATCGGTCCAGTACTTTCGGAGTAAATTGGCTGTGATAGACGTACAGACACTCGAGTGATCCTATGGGTTTCGTTTTTTCCTTTTGAGGTACGTAACCCTAAAAATGGTTTTGTACTGTTACCTAGGCATAATTATGCTGTTTTTTCACTCTCCTGTAAAGTTGCTATTTTTGACTTATGTCGTGTTCGAACTTCAGCGACGCAAAGCGTCTCTTTATCTTCCACATTGTACTCAAATTGATTTCCTCGTTCAAACACATTTCCAATAACACTTGAATATCTTTATTGCTTGAATTCATATCAAATTGATTTTTCCTAACACGAGTTATCGAGGCATTGCCTTTCAATTAAGTATGTGATTCAAATTATGTTGGTTTTTTTATTTTTAGTAGTGATGAGTGAGCTCGTGGTTTAATATTAACAGGCGCTCGGGTCGATCTTTAGATTAGGCCGTGCTTGCCTACGTTGGTCTGTGGATGGGTGCCCACCCATTACATACCGAGTTTCCTCCGTGCCTCAGAAAGTACGTTAAGCTGTTGGTCCCGGCTGCCATTTGTAGATCTTTGGCAGTCGTTACATGTAGTCAGTAGCTCGAAAGTCTGACAACCAGTCTTACCAAGTGTATCGTATTACCCAGTACTAACTGGGTTGTGGAGGTCAGATAGGCAGTGACTCCTTGTAAAATACTGACCCCAACATAGCTGGAAAAAGACTAGGCAACTTATGATGATGATGTAGAAGTAACTTTTCGATGATTCTCATGCGGGTTCGTACTTGCTGGGTTACTTAGCTTTTTCATTGATTTTCAGTTTATCAATGCAACAAACTAGATTTAATCTTAACAAGTAGATTAGAGCTTTATGTCTAGAATCAAAACATCAAACAAGATTGATGCGTTAACCCTTCACCGCCAGAGAGTTTATAATAATGTTCAAACCATCATAACATCCCA
The DNA here is from genome assembly GCA_950022335.1 of Eurois occulta. Classification (NCBI taxonomy): domain Eukaryota; kingdom Metazoa; phylum Arthropoda; class Insecta; order Lepidoptera; family Noctuidae; genus Eurois; species Eurois occulta. The sequence continues at coordinate 12,770,841 of OX465498.1, read as the reverse complement.
TGAAAGTAGCGCCGAGGGGATAACCCTTTTCCTCGGTCACCTTTTACAACCCTCGCGAGACGATATCAAAAGGATGTGGAGAATATTATGTGTTTTTCGAATACTTAAGGCTTTAGATACTGAAAGTTGGCAACGTCGCAAATTTCTGTCAAATATCAGTGTTTTGATGACTAATTCAAAAGTGATGGGATATCGCTCTGTGTTGCACTAAAATGTTGATTTTATAACTCTGGATTAGGTTTTGTAACAGATTTAGGAGCGAAATGAAATTTAGGAGGTTTCCAAGTGCCCTTTTAGCGCCTAAAACTAAATATTAACTGTCAGGATAGATATAAGTAACTGCCATTCATAGCCAATATTTTAGAACAACACGGAAAGATCATTCATAATTTTATTAGTAATATAAATAAATTATTCAAAATAGCCACCCAGACCACCGGCAAAGTTGACCGACGACCTGGTGAAGGTTTCGGGAATCCACTGCATGAGAGCAGCGTAGGGCAGGTCGTGGTGATCTTCGGGGGAGGCCTATGTCCAGCAATGGACGTATATCGGCTGACCATAATGAGGACCGAAAAAGAAACGAAAACATTTCACTTTCACCAGCCCACACAAAGCCCGAGTGGTGAATTCCAGCCCATTCCCTTTCCCTTTCACAGCCAAGAGGCCTTTGTATCCGCTGTGGGTACATTATAGGCATTAATGAGCATCTACGAGTGCAACAAGTAACTTTACAGCTAGTAAAAGAGTACCTGAGTCACTTTATCTTACCCACCAAGGGATGAGCTAACACGTATTTACATAGCATAATCAGCCAATACCTAATGGAGAGACCATTAGGTATTGGCTGATTATCTTGGCCACAGGTCTCTCTATCATCAAATTACTTGGTGAACGGCATTCAAAGATCTAAACTGCTGGCTAGCTAAATTCTTTCACAAAGATATGAGAAAAAAAGAAAACATGTTTCTATGGCCAGTACCGAACGCATTGAACACGTTTGAACAAAAACCTATTTGCAAAAAAATAACCGACTTAAAAAGTAAAACCTAAAAAGTGGAAAATACGAGTAACTTCGAATCATGATTGAATTATATTATTACAAGCAGAGAATAACCCGAATTGATTGTCAAATTCTAAATTAACGCGAGCGAAGCCGCGGGCAAAAGCTAGTACATAATAATAATGTTTTAAATGCGAAAGTACCTCTGTCTGTGTGTTACGCAATCACGCCTAAACTACTGAACCGATTTAAATGAAATTTGGTACAGAGATAGTCTAGAGCCTGATAAAGGACATATAGGCTACTTTTTAAAAGTGAAAAAAGGGCTGTAAGATGTTCACTTAAGGGAAGAAAATTTGTATGGAAATTAAGTCAATTTTAGAGATACAAGCTTGAATCTTTTTTTTTGGGCTTCTTTCTATCTTTAAATTTTATGTTTAGGCTGACGATTGAAAATTTATTTATACGTGTCTCAGCGTTTTTGATACTCGTAATTCTACCCCAGAAGGGATAAAAAAGGGGGATGAAGATATGTAACTATATTTGTTACCGTAACCTGGATTAACCTATAGGTTACTTTATAGTTCCGGTAGTACGTTCCCGTCGGATATTTTTCGACATCCATGCGGGCGAATCAGTGGGCAAAAGCTAGTACATAATGTACATGAAAAAAAAAACAGTAAAAGAAGATGCTGGTGGAATAAATATCCTCCTATTTTAGAAGTCGATTCAGGATTAAAAACTACTAACTATACTACTAACTCGGGACAAGAAAGATTACGTGGGAAGATCGTATTTCCTAAAATACCTTAGGCGCCAACCACCACGACCTTCGTCGAATGTTCTCTGTCGGGAACCATAAAGGCATTAAGCACATAACACAACATGTATTCGCTCTTATATGCGTAGGCATCAGTTATTGTACCATTATGTTTTCGTCGTTCAGATAAATATGTAATAAAGGTAATATTGATGTAGTTTGAAGTACATACGCCTCCACTGTTTGGATAATATCGTTTTCAGCTATTTTTTAGAAGTCAGTTTCAAGATTTTATAACACTGTTATGATTGTCTACTAAACTGGGCGCGCCGGTGACTAAAAAGTTGTGTAGTAATCAGTTATCGTGGAGTGCCATGTGATGCGAAGGAATAAGGAAAATATCTTGAGCAAAGTTTTGAGTGGGAATGTGGATGGCTGTAAGAGTGGGACCAAAGAAACGATGGACGGACTGTGTGTAGGATGATATGGCTAGAAAGGAGGTGACTGCTGAGGTGACGAGTAATAGAACGTATGGAAGAAGAAGACCGGCTGCGCCGACCCCAAATAAAAAGGAATAAGGGCAAGAGAATGATGACAAATGGTCTACATCATAATATATATGGAATACCTATTATTCATACATAAACTCGCGTCTTTTTCTTGTAGAAAGAGGACTACAGAGCGCCACCTGCTACGTTCCTTACTTATTGCTTTTGTTTTGTCAACTTTCATGCATATTATATTTCTCGTAGTTCGATGGAACGACAAACTGACACGACCTGAAAGAGATCGGGCGTAGTGATCACGTGTACTGTACACCCCATTTGAGAAATATAAGCGTGAAGTTATGTTAGGTTTTTTTTATGGATTTATCTAGTTCTTTCGGTAGAAAGACGAAATATAGGGTGATTGGTAATAATTAGTGACCGATACATATATCCGTGATTGTACTCATGAAAACAAATAACTTTCGCAAAGAAACATTTTTTTTAATACTCATTCCTTTTCATCACAATAATACACCGATAATGGCACGTGGCGGCCGGAGTGTGGCGCGGGCGCTGCTTCCGGAGCGAGTACTCTGCCTACCCACTGTTGCACGGTACGATAGTAATGAGACAGAGCGGCGTCACGCGGCTAACAGCTGATATTAACAGGTGCGCGTAATTATTGTGATAAAAGTGAATGAGTATAAAAAAAATGTTTCTTTGGGAAAGTTGTTTGTTATCATGAGTACAATCACGTGTATAAGAATCGGTCACTAATTACCAGTCACCCTATATACCTATGCTATGCAAATACGTTAAAAACTAATTCAATATTGTTCTTCTCTACATCAAAATACTAACCCAAACAGCCTGTATCTTCGTCCTACTTGACATTCAGGATAGCAGAGCCGTCACAATTATTCGCTAATGGTACATTTAAATGCAAAGACCAACGGACGCCCCTCCGAAGTCGTGCCTCCACTGAGCATAACTGTACTGAAGTTGTATTCAGAGAATATCACTGAATATCTCTCAATATCATGATTAGGGTAATTTAGGGGGAAACTTTTTTTATAAGAATAACTTGATCATTTTTAATGCCGTTGTCTCGGCTGACATTTGTAGATCTCTGATAGTCGTTAAGGTAGTCAGTGGCCTGAAAGTCTGGCAACCAGTCTTGCCAAGCGGTTTCGTATTGCCTAGTACTAACTGGTGGTGGAGATCAGATAGGCGGTCGCTCCATGTAAATTTCTGGCATTTAGCTGCATCCGGCTAGACTGGAAGCCGACAACGTAATTGGAAATAGGCTAGGCAGATGATAAACTGGATTATTTTTGGTTTGAGCCAATGGATTTTAATTGTTGTCTTGAGGTCACCTTCCTCAAATATCGTAAGCATAACATTGAATTCTCCTCTAACGTTTTAATAATAATAATATATATTTTTTGAGATATATTTAAAAATATGCAAAATGTGTAATTAAATAAATAAAGGAAATAATAATATAATTTATTGCTCAGACAACAATGATCCACGGATTAGTTACAAAAATAAAAACTTAAAAACTATGTTAGTGTATATAATACGAGTATTATTACGCTCCCAGAAATTCACACATAACAACATTAACAACAAAACAAAAACATCAACAAACCCACATTACAAAAACATCGATGATGCATCACTTCTGCCTCACCTACACCTGCATGAAGTGATTCATCATCGCTGAATCAAATTTGTCCATTAACATCTTCAGAATGCCATTAGGACTCAACCGCGTTCTTACTAATAGTGACGCTGTTTTCTATCTCATCATTGCATGGAAGTCGTGAACACGCGCCTGGGCGAACATGTCAGAGGCACTACAGAAACGCGGTAGCCCCAATAGCATTCTGAAGCTGTTATTGTATTGGACCCTCAGGGCGTCGTAATTTTAACTTCCTTACTACAACACGCAAACCTGCGAACCAGTATATTGCCTCTCACAGCAAGAGCCCTTTTTTTTTTTTTTTTTGTTTGGTGTGTGGGAAATCATCAAATGACCCCCCCGCTCTGGGCGGAGCGGAAGGTAGTGTCAGACTCTTACTGACTATAAACCACCCATGTTCCTTCTTTGGCCCTTTATGTTCCAGGGCCGCGGTATCTCTTTCAAACAGTCCCGCAGCCCTGGCAGGCATCGGCCCTTGCGGGCCCCTCCCGTTTGCTGACATCTCCTTGAGGCGCGCGTGGAACACGAACGCGCCGCCGACACGGCCTGCCCGTCGTCATACGACGGACGGACGGCGAGCTAGCCCATTACTCACCGTCCACAGGCCCGCGCCTACGGTGGCCGAGAGCCATCACGGCGTGGCCCCCGACGCCCGGTGCTTCTCCTGGTGCTTCTCCTCCCGCGGCAGCTGGGACGTGAGGCTATCTCCCTCTCACGTTCCGCCGCCTCCTTCGCTAGCATGACTGATTCGCAGAAGGAGGCGACGGCTTCCCATTCCCTCTCGCCCCGGACCATGGCTTGAACCAGGGCCGGACGCAAGAGGTCGCCGCCGCTAATCGCCGCTACGAGGACACGGCGGTGCTCGGCCCAAGCGGAGACAGCAAGAGCCCTGCGCTCACGTTCGACATCTTCATGATCTTTAAGGTCCTGCGTTACATAGTGCCCTAAGTACTTGGCTTGGCTCACCCGCTGTAGGGGCTGGCCATTGAGGGTGATAATTGGCTCGTATGACTGCGTCCTTCCAGTGGCCTTAAAGATCATGAAAAGGCTCTTCCTACAATTATATACTAGACCGTGGCTAGCAGCATACTGTTCACACAGCTTTAAAAGCTCCCTTATGGCGCCAGCCGTAGGACCCAGCAGCACCATGTCATCTGCGTAGCTTAGATTATTGACGCAAATGTTGTCAATCCAACATCCAATCCGTTTGCTGTCCATCGATTAGCTCATTGAAAGGTTAAAAAGCTTGGGCGAGGTCAGAGGTTTTATCAGTCCGTATCTTTGTTTGTAGATGTACATCTCACAATGACACAGAAAATTATATTCGTTTGCACCCGGGCTCTACTCAAAGCTTAAGAAATATGGACCTTTAAAACGAGCTGTTGGAGTCTTGATTCAAGTGTAAATAATAATGTATCACTTAACATTTTTTGCAATTCACGTTTAGTGAACTGAATACGTTTTTGTTTTGATGACACCAAGTATTGCTGTATTCAATAATTCAAGCAAGGTGTTTTTGTAAAATTTTACGGTGACGTACGATTCGCTTTTTTGCCATTTCTTCGATGAGAGTTACAGACACCCACCCATCGTAAGATGACTAGACATTGTAGGGTCTTCTGCATTTACCAATATTGAATGCAGACATATCCGTCTGCCTCCGTTTTTCTTGCCTTTTAACTTTTGACACCCCCGTTGAACGGATTGCGATAAATTTGGTAAACGGATAGACCATGACCTGAATTCGGACTATAAGATAATTTCATCCCAGATTTGATTGGGATACATCATCATTACCCCACGCGGGCGAAGCGAGTGTAAAATTACCCTTAACGAAGCCGAAAGGAACGGATATATTGGGGGTCAAACTTGCAACTTTTACACATTTACTTTTTAAATACAAGTTTTTAATATAATTAAATTATTTACAAACTACAAAACTATAAAAGTAATAAATATGTACAAGTAGAAAAGGGTTACAGTTTTTAATATTATATCTGTACTTTGAATACCTCTATGACCCCCGTACTATTCAATTCATACGGCAGCACAATGTTTTGAGTGCGTTACATTGAGTCCTACCGTAAAATGTGTTTTTCCACTTCAAAAAAGAAAGTCGTTTCCCAGCAATCATTTTTGCGTAGAGTTACTTAGTTTGATGTACCTACATAATGCTTGGTTGACGGCTTCGTAAAGGATTCGTTTACACAAAACATTTGTATAATAACGTCAGTGATAATAAACCCCAACACAAGTGTATTTTTAGACCCACAACACGACAACACCATTCCTCTTTTCAGAGTTCGCAAACAACGAAACTTCTCAACTACCAAAAAAGAAAATCAATTTTCATTTCTCCCCCATTCCGTGAAAGGTTTAGTTGTTCCAAGTGGGCCATTCTCGCGACTACCACGCAATAACTGTCCATGTCCATCATTGTCACTTCTGGTACAAACTTTATGAAGTAAGCGAGGTCAGGAAGTTTAAATAAACTCTCCGGTTTTGGTCCTTCCTTGAGGGTCTTTTACACTCTTAAACTTCATGATTTGTTACATATAAAAAAACTAGCCAAGTGCGAGTTGGACTCGCGCACCGAGGGTTCTGTATAAACTCTGTATTTTGTTATCAACCGTTTTTTTATTACAGATTGTTCCTTCTCTTGACCTCGATCACCTCTTGCTTTGAAGGCAGACGGGTTAAATGTGGGAGGGAACACAGATGCCGATGCAATGAGGTTTTTCAGATTTTTTTCCTTTACATATGCTGTAACTGCTGTAAGACATTGCTTCTCCACAAACATGAACATTATCTTTCCAATTCGTCATAGTTGCTTGTATTTATTTAGGTTAATGTATTAATGTAGGTTATATTTGTGTTATATGTTTTGTCTTTTTACTAGTGAATATGTAAGTATATTCCTGTAATGTATGTTATATTTAAATTCGTTATTTGATTTGTGTTTGTGTATTCTATTTTCTCTTCTTCTTTTACACACTATGTCTACATATCTTTTTTTATTTCTACTCTCCTTTCGCAGGTATGCTGGAAGAGATTTCTTTAGAAATAAGCATCACCTTTGTACCTATATTTTCTGTTCCTTTCTTCTTTTCTGTATGTTAGTGTGTACATAAACTGTTAAATAAATAAAATAAATAAACATGATTCTAGGTCAACGGGAAGTACTCTAAGGTTTTGCGCGTGTGTAGTTTTGGGTTTGGTGGTGAAATCACAAAAAATGCGACATAAACGGTCATATCTTTTGATCACGCTCCAAGGGGTAGCAAACCCGAGTATTTTCGAGTCTTCTCAGGGTCTTGACAAACGAACTGACGGATAACAAAGTGATCCTATAAAGGTTCCGTTTTTGACAACTGAGGTACAGAACCCTAAAAAGTGATGACGCACGAACACTCACTCACACACCCGCAATAACACACACACACACTGTACGGTTTACGTACATTCCGTCAGGCTGCAAACGCAGCAACCTACTTTTCTCTTTGGTATTTAAAACAATGTTTAATATGATTTTGAGTTAGTTGACAAATTACATACGTAAGTATGTAATTTGTCAACTAACTCAAAATCACCGCGAACACCGCGGATTAGCATCCAACCCACTTTTACTTTGTTGTGATCGGTACTCTAATAAACCTTTAGTGTTACCAAAGTCTGTGTGTGTTTACATCAACTCGCCTAACTCCAAGTACTGACTTACCACTTCTTACTTAAAGCTACAAGTGTAAGGTACCAACTACTACGGGACCTTACATTTAATGGTCCTTCGAGTATTTCACAGTTTGGGGTAATTGTATCTCTTGGAACGACAGCGAATCGGCTTGGCTGGCCTTCCACAAGCGGATCTCACCAGTCAAGTTGAGAAAGCGCGCATATTCGTAAAAAGAGTACAAGAGCTCTGAGCAATCAACGAAGAGGGGATACTTTGGAACTTCTTCGTGAATCAAGCGGAAAAACAAGACTCAACTGCGGCAACAAGCCAACTACTACTACGACTACTGCTACTACAGCTTCCGGACTACAACGTGAACTGCGGGTAATCCGAGGCCTACAAACTAGAAGACACCGAACTACGTGTTCTTCAATACCTACTTCACTACTACATCTTACTACTACTACTACTTTCGATTACCGAAACGACTACATCAAGATGAGCGAAATCACTGCACAAAACGAAGTCTTCGAGTCAATCAAACGTCTCTGTACTAACTACCAAAAGGACAGCGCGTCTCGGAAAGGAAAGGAGTACCTGACTCAAAGGTTAGTGTCATTGGAAAACCTCTGGCAAGACTTTGGCAATAGACACAATGTATTACTTCAACGAGAGGACAAAGAAATCCAATATTTTACTGGGAACATTTATGAAAAGACGAAACATATGTATGAATCCACCAGGATTGATATACTGCAGCGGTTGTTGGTCTGGGAAGGAAAACAGGCTGAAGTTGTCATTCCTCATCCTACGGGAGTAGATACCAAGACCAAGGAACTGCTTGATCGACAAGAATGTCACATTAAAGCACTAGAACGGGCGATGTCCAAAATAGAAATTGACTCCATAACTGAAAAATGGGAGTTAGAGGATCACCTGAGCGTCCTGAAAACCAAGTGGGACACTGTAGAGAAATGTCACTGGGAGCTAGAAGCTATTTTGAAAGGGTCAAACGAAATATACAACGACTTGTTCGCCAACAAAGAACGGCAGTACGATGTCATGAAAAGATCTCTCAACTCGAAACTATGGACAAGCGTAAACCACCAAAACTATGCACCGAGGATTCAACTACCGGAATTCACTGGAAACTACAGTCAGTGGATTACGTTCAAGGATATGTTTCTGGAGACAATCCACAACAATGCAAATTCTTCGAAAGCGCAGAAAATGCAACACTTAAAATCTAAGCTTAAAGGAGAGCCGGAACGATTAGTTCAACATTTGGTCGGCGCTGAAAACTATGAAACTTGTTGGGATACTCTTATTCAGCGATACGACAACAAGAGACTCCAATTTACGAACTTGATGAATACTTTGATGGAGTTACCATCCATCCAGCAGGTCAATGCTGCTGTCTTGAAGAGAATGCATGACGTAATCAACGAATGCATGAATGGCCTACATAACATCGGTCTAAATACATCAAGCTGGGATCCAATAATCGTGTACTTGATGGCACAGAAGTTGGACTCAACATCATATACTGAATACACTAGAGAATTAGAGCATCCAAAGCAAGTCCCGGAGCTGAGTGAATTTTTGGGGTTCTTGGAGACCAAATTCATGGCGTTGGAAAAAGATGCATCTAACCAACATAAACAAATATTCAGCAACAAAACGAAATTTAACTCCAATAAACCATCATATGAACCACATAGAAAAGAAACATCAAGAATATACCATGCGTCATACGGTAAATGCCTTCTGTGCAGCGGTTTTCACGTGATCATGCAGTGTCCAAAGTTCATTGAAATGGACACACGGCAACGGAATGACACAGTAAGGAAATTACAAATATGCAAAAACTGTTTGTATAAGCATGGAGACACAGAATGCACGTCGAACAAAACTTGCAAAGAGTGCAATAAACCACATCATACGATGTTACACTATTCAGCGCAAAAACTGTCGCCAAGTTCCAATATGAACAATATGGGTCAACGTTCTCAACAACGGGAACATCAACCTTCAACATCAACAAACCAACATAGTTCGAACCATTATCAAACAACTACATTATGGAAATATTACTTACTACAGTAGAACTTCAAGTAAAGACATCAACAGGAGACTTTATAACGTTACGAGCTTTACTGGACCAAGGATCTCAAGTAAACCTCATCACGGAGAACGCGGCTCAACGACTGAAACTACCTAGAAAAAGGATGAACGCTACAATTTCCGGCGTGGGTACGATTTCGGGAGATTGTAAAGGACGACTAGAATTAGAGTGTAAATCAAGATGCACTGACTTTTCATTTTCAGTCAGCACTCTAATAATGAAAAGGATCACGAACAACTTACCTAACAAAACATTTAAAAAAGAAAACTGGCCTCAGCTACAAGGTCTGAAACTAGCGGATCCTGACTTCAACTTATCAAGGAGCGTGGATTTGCTGCTGGGAGCGGATATCTATTCGCAAGTTATATTAGAGGGGGTCCTAAAGGGAGATGCCCAAACGCCGACAGCTCAGCAAACCCGTTTAGGATGGATTTTATGCGGCAAGCTAGAAACTTTTAACTGCCATGTCGCTCTTGTCGACCTGAACGACTTAAAGAGATTCTGGGAGACAGAAGACATCATTCAAAATACTGAGGACACATCTAAAGACGACTGGTGCGAAAACTACTACAAAATGACTACTGAAAGAGATCGCGACGGAAAATACATTGTAAAGATGCCACTGATTCCTCGTTATGAAGAAAAATTGGGAAACTCAAAGTCGATCGCAATCTCTCAATTCTTACAACTGGAAAGAAAATTCGACAGAAACCCTAAACTTGCATCAATGTACAAAGATTTCATCCGCGAGTACATTGATTTAGGTCACATGAAGCTTTCAAACACGACACCCGCCAAAGATGCAATCTTCTTACCGCATCATGGAGTACTGAGAGAACAATCAACAACAACAAAACTACGAGCTGTTTTTAATGCTTCCCAGAAGACCATGGGTGGATGTAGCCTAAATGCCGTAATGGAAAAAGGTCCTAATCTGCAAAAGGACATCCAAGCATTGATATTACAATGGCGTGGCTATAAATACGTCTACACAGCGGACATTGAAAAAATGTACCGTTCCATATGGTGTCATCCGGATCAACAACATCTACAGAAGATCATATGGAGAAAGCAACCAAAAGACAATTTACAAGAATATCAACTGCAAACATTAACATATGGGACAAAAAGTGCTCCATGGCTAGCAATGCGAACACTCAAACAGCTTGCTATCGATGACGGCCACAAATACCCAAAGGCCGCTGAAATATTGCTAAATCAGTTCTACGTCGATGACCTAATCAGCGGCCACAACTCTACAAAACAAGCAAAGGAAATTCAAACATCGATCATAAAACTACTGAAGGGAGGCGGAATGAATCTGCGAAAATGGTCAAGCAACGATCCTGAGCTTCTACGACACTTAGACGAAGATCAAATATCGAAAAGTACATTTGATTTTAGAGGCGACGAATCAATGAAAACGTTGGGGTTGAGTTGGAATCCAAAAGATGACGTTTTCATATTCAACTGGTCCATAGACGACTACAACAACGAACCACTAACTAAAAGAAACCTGCTATCACAAATATCCAAACTATACGACCCCTTGGGTTGGCTGGCGCCTATAACTGTGTCAGCTAAACTACTATTCCAAAGGGTGTGGCTAACTAAAATAAACTGGGATGCTGAACTACCTACTGAGTTACAAGACGAATGGCGGCATCTAAACAAAGAACTACATCTAATTAAAAACATTAAAATAAACAGATGGATTGGCAGTACGCAGAAAAATATCCAACTACATGGATTTTGTGACGCAAGCGAAAAGGCATACGCTTGCGTCATATACAGCCGAGTAATCGACGAAAAGGGCGACCCAAGGATCACATTACTAGTATCAAAAACTAGGGTAGTGCCGATTACTCAAAAAACTTCATTGCCCAGACTTGAGCTATGCGGAGCACTACTACTCTCCCAACTCATGGAAAAAGTGAAGAAATCACTAACGGAGCATGAGATATCAGCTTATGGTTGGTGTGACTCCAAGGTGGTCCTAGCTTGGATTCAGGGAGACCTCTCAAGATGGGAAAGATACGTAGCTAACAGAGTGGGGAAAATAAAAGACGTAATTCCACCTCAACAATGGTGTTATGTACGATCGGAACTTAATCCAGCTGACTGCGCTTCGAGAGGCTTGCTACCGAGCAAAGTAGTCAAGTTCAACTTATGGTGGAACGGACCTATGTTTCTGAAAAACTTTGCAGAAACAGAAACACCTTATAATGTGAATTGCCACTTTACTACAAGCGAAGCAAACAGGGTCGAACCCAATGACGTCAGTTCGAAAAACTACAACACTGAAAATATTGTTTACAAGTTGTTGAAGAACCACAGTTCGCTGACTTCAGTAATAAGAATTACTGCTCGAATTGTGCGATATATTGCATCACTAAAGCAAAAATTACGACCAAGCGCTACTTACCTAACAACAACTGACCTACAATACGCAGCAGAATATATAATAAAATATGTTCAACAAAGCGAGTTTGCGCAAGAACACAAACAGTTGAAACAAAATAAAACTGTGTCACCAAAAAGCAACATTTACAAACTCAAACCTTATCTGGATAGCAAGGGAATCATTCGCGTAGGTGGAAGACTACAGCACTCTGATCTTCCTGCAAATATGAAGAATCCCGCAGTGGTACCCTACTCCAGCCGCTTCACTGAACTACTGATCGACCAAGCACATTCGATGACGCTTCATGGAGGAGCCCGTCTGACCCTTACTTACATACGGCAACGATACTGGATAGTCTCTGGAAATCGGGCGGTAAAGGGAAGAATACGACGCTGTGTGAAATGTCATCGTTACAATTCTACGGACAATGCTCAACTAATGGCCGATCTGCCAAAACAAAGAGTAACACCAAGCCGTCCATTCACTCACACTGGTGTTGACTTTACTGGTCACGTAGACGTGAAACTTAACAAAGGAAGAGGAGTGAAGACCTCAAAAGCATACATCGCGGTCTTCGTCTGTATGGCTACGAAAGCTGTACATATCGAATTAGTTTCAGAACTAAGCACGGAAGCGTTTATTGCGGCCCTTCAGAGAATGTGCGCGAGGCGCGGAACGCCTGCTCACATGTACTCAGACAACGGCATGAACTTCGTTGGAGCATCCAAAGTACTGAGAGAGGATTTCAGTAACTTCAAGAAGCTACTCTCTCCTGAGTTCTTTGACGAGATTGGGAAACTAGAAATTCATTGGCACTTCAACGCCCCTGCTTGGCCTAGTGCGGGGGGGATATTCGAAGCAGCCGTCAAATCATTAAAACACCACTTGAAGCGGGTTCTTGGGGATCAAAAACTGACCTGGGAAGAATTCACTACGTTACTAGCGAAAATAGAAGCCTGCCTAAACTCGAGGCCTCTATGTCAGCTAACAGAAGATCCGGAGGAATTTTACAGCACTCTCACTCCTGGCCACTTTCTAACTGGCAGTGCTACGTTGTCTCTACCTCAACCGGAGCCTGACAACAGAAAGATGGATCTGAGAAAACGTTGGCAACTAACGGAGCACATGCTGGATCAATTCTGGAAAGCTTGGTCCAATGACTACCTGAACACCTTACAGTCTAGAAGCAAGTGGAACAGAACTGTACAAAACCTCAAACTAAACGACGTGGTCCTAATCAAGGAAACAAACTTACCTCCTGGCAAATGGGCCATGGGACGAGTGATGGAAACTCATCCCGGTAAGGATGGTCTAGTACGAGTGGCCACCCTTAAAACAAAAACTGGAGTGATAAAACGACCCACTGTTAAACTAACTCCATTACCACAGCAAGAAACACTGCTACCTACCGAAGAAACAACAAATAACAAAAGAGAAGAAGATACAATAACTGAAAACCAAAGAAGAAAAAGGAGCACGCGAACCAACAAGTACAGTTTCCTGACTTTCGCTCTTATAACTTTAATAGGAATGTTAGGAACTGCACAATCGTCACCAGTAACAAACAACTATAAGGTGACCTTTATAACCAACAATCAACCTATTTATTTCGATGAAGCCGGAAAACTGCAACTTATACATGATGAATGGACTCTACTGATCTATTACAACCTAACGTCCTACTGGCAAGCTGCAAATAACATGAACGACTACATAAACCAAATTGATAAACTCTGTCAAAGAATCGCGCACGAGTTTACACCATGCGAAGCAGTTGTCAGACACCTACGTCATGAAATGCATCACCTTGAGAATTATAACACTATGTTACTTTCTCAGCATTCGCGACAAAAACGAGGCTACTTTGATGGAATCGGAAAATTAGCCAGAACACTTTTCGGGGTTTTGGATGAAGACTTTGCGCAAAAGTACGAGAAGGATATCCAAAACTTGCAAATCAACGATAATTACTTGTTACAGTTGATGAAGAACCAAACTTTGATCATAGAGGCTGAAAACAATGTAATTAAAAACAATAGGTACGGAATTTATGGACAAACAACTTCACGCAATACAAACCTACATAAATCAGACTTGCAACATAATCACAAAAATTGAGAACAGAGCACAAATTTTATACACAGCAAATGACGTGAATTCTGCCGCTTTATCATCAACTTTAATTTTGAGCGACTTGCATAGAATTCAAGAAATGCTAATGAATGCTCTCGCCAACATTTATCGAGGTCATTTGGATACACACTTGTTTCCTGCATCTCAAATAATAGAACAGCTGAACATCATCTCTGGAAAACTTCCACAGGGACTAGCCTTACCGATAAAGGACATACAAAAAGATTTCCGTGACATCTACGAACTAATCCATGTCAAGGCTCGGATTACAAACAACTTTCTACTTTTCGAATTGCATATTCCACTTTTGAGCGATGAGGACTACAAAATATACCGGGTAATACCTATACCATTCCAGAAACAAGGACAATTGAGAATCGTGCAGCCTTTCTCCAATTATATCGCCATAAACTTCGTGAAAAATTCGTACATCACTATGGAAGAGCAAGACATGCGCCAATGCACGCCATACGGAGAAGACGAGTACACATGCATTTCACGTCAGCCGGTATTTAGCTTACAAGACAAGGACGCACCTTGCGAGGCCAAGGTATTCAGTCAACAAACTTCATTATCCTGTGTCATCAATGATGTAACTTGCAAAGAAACTTGGATCCAATTACATAAACCTAACTGGTGGTTGTTTACATTATGCGACAGACAGCTGATGCGCGTCATATGTAGCGATCAAGTTACGCCAGCAGTCATCAACGGTACTGGGGTGATTGCCTTGAAACCAAAATGCATACTACAAAAGAAAGATGCGACAATATTCACCTATAACCACTTAGGAAGCAAATTTCACATGGAGGCGGATATTGAAGTACCTACACTTAACACGACTATCAACAATTTATTTGATCTAAGTTGGAAAAACGCACAGCTGAATATGACAGAACTGGATACATCTGCAATAAATATCAGAAACATAGATAAGCAAATAATTCAGCAGAAAGAGCAGGAAAGACTACCACAAGGGATAGATATATCGAGTCACGACATATATCTCTACTCTGTGACTTCTCTGCTGTTGGGAGGAGCTGCTTCGTTTGCTGTCTACATTTGGATTAGGAGACTATGGCATAAGAAAACTAAAAGGCCACCTACAAGACAACCTACAGGAATCGACAACAAAGTCGAAATCGAGATGCAAGAAATACGCCATTCGACACCGCCGGAGCCACTATACAGCGACGCGAGGCCGAAACAACTGTTTCACTTTGAGGAGCAGTAAAGCTTATTGTTTTTATGTGTACATGTTTAATTTTACTTACTTACTAATGTTTACTTTACTGTCTTTACTTTTTATTGTGACGTTCTGGGATGTCTTACTTTTATATTTTTACTTACTTAACCTACTTTTATACGGTCTATACTTTTTTATTATTGCGTTTTGGAATTTTTACTTTAAAACGTTTTATGTACTGGATGCTCATCCCGCCTTTTCCCTCGGGAGCATGTACGGTTTACGTACATTCCGTCAGGCTGCAAACGCAGCAACCTACTTTTCTCTTTGGTATTTAAAACAATGTTTAATATGATTTTGAGTTAGTTGACAAATTACATACTTACGCGAACACCGCGGATTAGCATCCAACCCACTTTTACTTTGTTGTGATCGGTACTCTAATAAACCTTTAGTGTTACCAAAGTCTGTGTGTGTTTACATCAACTCGCCTAACTCCAAGTACTGACTTACCACTTCTTACTTAAAGCTACAAGTGTAAGGTACCAACTACTACGGGACCTTACACACACATACACAAACACCACACACACACACAAACACGCACTCACACACAGAAACGAAACACACCCACCCACCAACATAATTGCATGCCACTGTTGTTTTTATTTTGTTTCTTATTTAATAAGTTCTATTATTTACTCATTGTAGATTTTTCCTTGCATAGCCGTCTGTTAACTATCACTTTTGCCAATCTGCACGTGGAAAACGTACCAGAGCCAATTAGTACCTAGGGATCTAAACTGTATCTCCTAAACACAGGCTATTTTGTAGCCTAGCTGGGAAGCCAGAGCTTCACCCACCATATTGTAAGCTTCAATTATAATCTGGTTATTTGAACTAAAATTATAAGGTTATTAAAAAAAAAATACCGTGACTGTCGTCATTAGCGAATCTTGTTGCAACAAGCTAATCTAACCATGCACATTAACGGATTAAGTTAATAGTGTCATTACAATTACAACTATCGTAAGATTGCATGTATGTTTGCAAGTATTTGTACTTTTATATTACAGTAACTTGGGAAATTTCCATAGACACTAGGTATAAACTTATCCCACAGATTTCTTCTTTTTTCCGAGGATTACAAGCATGATGTTGTTTGTGTTACTTTAAACAAATATCGAAAAATGCAATACTGTAAGCCTCCGTCATCCCACTGTTGGGCAAAGGGCTCTCCCCATGACTTCCAGTTGTTTCGATCCAGGGATAATGTGGACCACTGGTCGTTAGTTTTGTCCAAATCGATCCGCCATCTTCTGCGAGGTCTGCCGCGACGCCTGACTGTGCCAGTGCTCCAGAAAGTGGCTATTTTGGCCCACAGCTCATTAGGCACGCGGCAGGCGTGACCAGCACCAGTCAAGTCCTAATTCAGTTTAGCGGCTTTTTGATCAACGTCAGTAATTTGTGTTTTGGAGTCGCTGTGTGGTGTTGCGTACATGGTCGGTTAGTTTGACACCTAGAATGCTGTGCTCCATCGCACGTTGGCAGACCTTGACAAACACATATCGAAAAATGCATGAGAGATTTCATTCGATTTTCGTTCATCATCGGATCATCAGCCTACGTACAGCAGTCCTCTGATGATCATAAACCCCTCCCATTCGCTGGCCAATCAACTCAATTCTCTGCAAGTCTGTCAAGCATTTCAGTAAAGGACAAATTACCACTATGTTGAAAATTCAATAACATATTCCTGACAAAACATACGAGGTTATATTTCTCTTCATAATAATTATTTTCCGCTGAAATTGGTTCGGTGTTATTACTGGGTACTATACAATCTATTGTTGTTTTAAGCTTCGTTAGAAACTGTAGTGATCAAAATTGAAAACAGCATGCATAGATGGTTTGGCTATGTTGAGAGATTGAGTGAAAGGTGACTTACAAAGAGTTTCTGCAAGGCAGATGTGAGTGGTAACGAGGGGACGCCCTAGAAGGATATACACTGACCTTATTGGTGACCCGCCTTACTACGTAATATTTGTATGACCAGAATATGTATGAACGTGGAGCAAGGAGTATGTAAGGATCGTACCAGGAGGCGTTCTGAGCTTTCTGCCTACCCTGATGAGAAAAACACGTGAGGTTACGTATGTATGTTGTATCTGTTACAAAAAAAACACACATTTACACCACGAATTTATTGTTCGTTTTTTGTCTAGTCAGCTCAGTAAAACGTTGATATTACATCACTCCCTGAGAAAACACTAATTTAATTCGTTGTGTTCGCTAATTTAATCATTTAGATAACACTATCTTCATGATTTTAAAGAAGGATTTTGCATAATTTTATTTGTTTGTTTCTGCAAAGAAAAATACTGTCAATACATACAGGGTGATGGAATCCCACGTCGACGTACAAACGATTACCACGTATTCAGTAGGTACAGTCGGTCGCCAGCACATCAAAAATTACTACAAAATGTCAAATTTCTCCAAATTATTTTAAACCATAAAATATTGACGGTTACGTTCAAAATCGAATTTGAAAATTTGTCAGTTTGTAATAACTTAATACGCTGGCACATCATTCCGAACCCCCACATAAAATTTTATATCGGTAATTTAAAAAAAAAACTGATCTTTCCTACAAAAACGCAAAACCTACACGGTCAAAATGAATGGAACTGCAGAAATTTTTTAATTACAGATGAAAAATTTCTATACGGAGGAGGGGTTCAAAATTATGTACTGAGTTGGTACGTGGTATGGTAACCGTTTGTGCGTCGAAGTCGATCCCACCCTGTTTAATTAAGAAAAAAAAAACATTTATCATTCAACCTAACGTCCCGCATTAAATGTAACATTTATAATATTTGACATGTTTATACTGATAATCTTGTATTTTTATATGACCGTAGAGATACCCTAATTATCTTTACATGCAAGTGCAGTGTACTTACTGGTATTTATTTTATGTCAGTGACATTAATATTGGTCAAGGTGACTTTGTTTGTAATATCGTTTGTATTATGCAGCTGCTAGAATTAATAAA
Source organism: Eurois occulta (assembly GCA_950022335.1). Classification (NCBI taxonomy): domain Eukaryota; kingdom Metazoa; phylum Arthropoda; class Insecta; order Lepidoptera; family Noctuidae; genus Eurois; species Eurois occulta. The sequence goes on along the minus strand of OX465498.1, from coordinate 12,752,306 downwards.
TTATTTATGGGCATGGATAGCAGAGTAATCGTTAGCTAGTCAACGTCAAAAAATTTTCATGTTATAGTTTCGTTGATACTGAGTATAGTATTGTCTCGTTCACTCAAACAAAAAACCGTATATATCGTTCCCTGTGTAATGATTTTTTGTAGGTGATACCTCATATAATGATTTAAATCTATGGTATAGGGCATGGTAACAAACTATCAATTCTGTTGTTACACAATTTTGTCAAAACCACATAGTTTGATGGCCTGTAAGTTCCAAAAGCGTAAGGACGACGAATTACTAGATTACCAAGTTCAAATAACAATAGTTCGTGTGATATTGATATTCAATCATAATACAGAGGAATAAGGAACAGACTGTAAAGTTCCTGAACAGACGATGAAAAGGGAAGATCCTCCGACCAGAGGAGTGTTGTGTCTGGTGGGCTACTGCCCAACGGTTCTTGCCACGCTGTCGTGTTATCCCGGCGCACTACCCTTGCGCGATACAGGATTTTCAATCGTAATGTTGAGTAGTCCAATATCCATTTTGTTTTAACAAATAGTAAAGGACAACAAAAGGCATTTACACGGCAGATGTGAATGGCAATGCCGGGAGGGGACGCCCTAGAAAGACATGCACTGTTCTTCCGAAAAGTCAGGTGTATAGTACTCGCAACTGGCGTGCGTGTATGACCTGATGTATGAACGTGGACGGGGCAAAAGGAGTATGTAAGGGTGGCAGGTGGCGTTCTGCTTACCCCCATGGGTAAAGGCGTCGTTTTATCCATGTATGTAATTTCGGTGGCAACAAAAGATGTTCTAGTAATAGCACCACGAAAAAAATAAACAAGCACAACCAAATGCAACGACAAGTATCAAAACAAAAGCAACAAACATGGAGATAAAAGGCGCAGCTCACTATTTTTAGAATAGTATTATTAGTAACAGACGAACGGAATGATGTCGCAAGATCCATTGCAATACGTACCTCCAGAAAGATGGTGCGAACTTCAGCGTGCCTTCAAAAAGGATTGGCCGAAGAGAGCGTCGGGGTACTCTTTGCTGGGCATGCAGAAACAGTGGGTGGATAGAGGATTTCCTGTGTCCAAAACATCTGGCTTTGGTTTTAACGTTTATTGCCCTTTTGGTGATGTGCAAAATGGAATGGTGGCGGTGTTTGACGGGGTATGTACAACAGTTTTATTATTATATCGTTTATTCATATTGCAACATCAAAACAATTTTATACAATACAAAAAATGTAAGGATCTTACAGGCGGCGTTCTGCGGTTTCTGTCTACCTCTTCTTCTACCTCCATGGTATAAGGCGTTAGTTTATGGGTCTATGTATTTAGAGCTAGTTTACCTACTAGTATAAACTACATAAAGTAATTAATGACCCATTACTTGGGACTCAGAGTGAACAGGCATCTTCTGGGCACGCTCGTTTCATCATAGATCTCATCCATCGCTTTCCACGAGGCGTGATAGAGGTCAAGAGCAGGTCCATTTTATAATAAAAAAAAAGACTGAACAATTAGCAATGCATGACTACTTTTGTTAGCTTGGGTCATACCTTTTAAAACAAATGCATGTGTTCATGAATAAATAAATAATTATAATACCTCGTAAGCTTCTTTGCCATGACAGAGTTTATGTCAGGTGCTGGACCCTTTGAACGTATCATACATTCCACATAAAGTGCAATTAAATATTTGAGTTTCATCGTTTGTGTACCTAATAGCAACATTTTGTGAAATACCAGTATTTTATCGTCGCTCCATGTAAAATACTGGTACAGGAAAAGTGCATCTTGTTAGACTGAAAGACGACCCCATCATACTTGGGAAAAGGCTAAGCAGATGATAATGACCGACCGTTCAAGGGCTGTCGAGGTCAGAGAGATAGTGTCTCCGTGGAAAATAAGTACCTACTTCTTCTTAGCATGTTGACGGCAAATTTTCATTAAATATATTTGGCCCAACATTCAGCTATGCGAACTCAGCTCGCTGATGCAGTCATAAGATCGTCGACTTCCTCTTATGTACTCAACTACTCATTTCTTATTTTATCCATTCGCGTAATAAGGAACATCCGCCTTAGTATTCTCATCTCAGCCACATGCAAATGCCTTCCATTCATCGCTTTTGTGGCCCAACATTCTGATCCATACAAGACAAAGGGTAGAATAGATAATGACGATGAAATATAACTCACTACCATCATCAACTCACTAAAAGAAACTGATTAAATGTTGTCAACTTTGAAATAACATAACATACCATCACGCCTATACACACCGAGCGATTAGGCAGAGGTGTACCTAATAGAACACCCACATTTCGCCAGTTCTGTTTAATTTCCATGTAATAGGGGCGAGCGTATTGCCATCAATCGGGCATAACTCCAGACTCCGTTGCTGCTACAGAGAAATTCCTGATGCAAAAACATAATGATACTTTACTCTGGTCATGCTCAGCAGTAAATATGCATAGAAACAATGTTCGTGTAGTATCTAACTACGAATGTATGCAAACTGCCATCTAGCTATATTCCCAGAAACTAATCTCCCAACTAACTTTCTAAACAGTACACAGATAGAGCTAGTGTACAAGAAGATATACGTAATGTACAGACGCCAGCACATCAAGCTACTACAATATGTCAAATATATTTAATAGATTTTCAAGTTTATCTCTAAAGCATTAGGTTCAAGGTTGGTTCGGAATATCTGACAGTTTCACCCGAAACTGTTGACCTGCTGGAGTCTGTGCAATCAAACTAAGATTGAATTATTTTTCAACAAAATTTTGTATTGAAATACATACTATATATAATTAATTACTAAGTTTAAGTCGCCACATTGACCGGTTCCATGCGTCTCGCATCCAGTGGATCCCCGCAACCTTCAACAGGCCATCGGTCCACCTAGAGGGAGGCCTAATAATTATGTAATGACTCTATATAAATCAGAAATGAATTAAAGGGCGTCAAAAAATTCGCCCGCTTTGCTGTCAACCAACGGGGAAAGTGCACAGAAGACTGGCAGCATTGTCGCATTGGATGCAATACTGATTCTTTGACTAAAAAATAGGTCACGAGAAGAATCGACCAACCGCTTGGTGATGTCCAAAAATACTAGGTGGACACCATGGCCCCACTGTTTATATTGAATTAATTATTTCAATTTTATGCAGCACCCGCTGCACGCAAGATTGATATTGTAAAATGTTTTAGTTATCAACGTTGCTTAAAGTTGCTTTTCAACGTCAAAAAATATGTGGTTTAATCTTAAGATACAACTTAACTCAACAGTTTTAATTAAACCCTGTTTATTTATCATTATTTTATTGTTTAGTCATTTAGAATTTTTATTTTAGAACTTTTTTAAGCGTAACTAAGTACGGATCTGCCTTAATCACATCAAATCTGCCTAATGTTTTCCCAACTATATTGAAGTCAGCCTCCTACCGGATGCAGTGGACCATTTCTAATAATTTATCCTGGAGCGACAGCCTATCTGACTTTCGTAACCGGAAGACACTGGATAAAACGGGAGGTACCTCTTGGTAAGACGGGTGGTCCGACTCACCAATGATACCAGGGACTAACGCCTTTCCAAGTCACAGAACAGTCTCGTATTGCCGTCTTTACATAGCCTATAACATTCACTTTTCTGTTCCAGCTTGGTCCTTTAAAATTAGTGAGCATTAATTGCCCAACTGATGACTTAACACATCTCGAAGCTGCATTGGTGAAAACAAAAATTATGGATTGGAAAATACAAGTCATATTGCCATATACCCGGTATGACATTCTTGACTTAGTTAAGAGTATTCTGCCAGATATTAACATGGAAGAAGAGCTGTTTATACCTTCGGCGACATTTATATTAGACACAAAAGAAACTTATCAAGATGTCAAGTAAGTTTATTTTATGTAATTCGGGGAAATTGTTAAGCAAGTTGACTGCAAACATAAAATGTTTTTAGGTACCTACATAATAATAATATGTACATTCAAATCACAATTATTATTGCTGGGCTTTAACAGTTGTTTGATATAACTAAACACGGAAAATTAACGTAGGGTGTCAATTTGCGTATCAATTAATTTTCCCGAGTATTCTTGAGAGTAGCGGTGGCCCAGTGGTGGCGGCCCCGACTTACGAACAATGTGTCGTGGGATCGAACCCAGGCAGGCACATTACTTTGTGTAATTTATTTCATCACCACTGCTCTAAAAAACGGTGAAGGAAAACATAGTGAGGATACCGGCATGTCCTAGAAGCAAAACTTCGAAGACATGTGACATCTACCAACCCGCACTGGGCCGGCGTGGTGGATTATAGCCCATTCCCTCTCATAGAGAGGAGGCCGTGTGTCCCATCAGTGGGTACATTATAGGCTGATTATGCTTATGCTAATTTTCCCGGCCGTAAGAACATCCGTATTACTCTGTACTGACTGTACTCTGTGGCAGCCATGTCGAGGCGAAACAAAAGACAATACATCAAAAGCAAGAAAAGTCACGATTTGACGTAAAGGGAATCGACATAGCGGCAATAATTCATATTGACGATCATGCATGACACACTTAGGTACCCGAAGAGTGCAGTGGTAGCTCAGTGATGGTAACGGCTCCGACTTGCGAGATGCGATCATAATTATTATCAAAAGGAAGCTTTTATTCATTTTTATTGGTTCGAACTCAGACAAGTTCTTTACTTATTGTGTTTTATTTTATCACCACTACACACTGCTTTGCTGAGGAGCTCAAAGCTTATTTCAACAGCCGCTCGGGTCAATCTTCAAGTTTCAAACCGAGCTTGCCTAAGTTGGTCCGTGAACGGGTGACCACCCACTACAGCCCGAGTTTTTTCCGTGCCTCGAAATGCACGTTATGCCCTTGGTCCCGGCTGTCATTTGTACATCTTTGACAGTCATTACAAGTGGTCAGTGGCCCGAAAGTCTGACAACCAGTCTTACTGAACCAGGACTAACTGGGCTATGGAAGTCTGCTAGGCAGTCGCTCCATGTAAAATAGTGGTATTCAGCTGCATCCGGTTAGACTGGAAGCTGACCCCAACATAGCTGGGAAAAGGCTAGGCAGATAATAATGCATGGGTACTGCTTTCATAATCGAACAACCGAAAATTACATGACATGTGATTTCCACCGATTCGCACTGGGCTCGCACCAGTTTCTTTCACAGAAAGGAGTCTGGGTCCCAACAATGTCATTTGAAATTTTACGCTGGTTATGCTTACAGTTACTTATAGTGGTAGGCACTTGGGCACAGAGCGCAGTGACTAAACTTTCAGTATTCTTGCCGTGGGTAGAGGAATTGATTTGACCACGAAACAAAGAAAATTACACTTTTCCGGGTCCCATAATTATACAGCCCATCGACTTACTTGCGCAGGTTCACAAGGATTTTAAATACGTTTCTTTTAGTTCACTTATTATGCAGGTGAAAATATAAGTGTGAGACACAGAATTTTATTGAAAACACGTGTCTATTTCATTGAATAAATGTATAACCGCATTTTATTGTTATATTACGATTCTTACATCTCTTATGTCATTTTACGATCATATTACGTAGACATCTTCATAAGTCACAGCTATACCAAATTAACATAGGCAAAGCATATGCTTATGCATGCAAATTACATGTTCGGATAGAGTTATGGCCGTATTATTCAGTTAAAGATATTAAATGGCCGATACGGCTCCCAATTCCGTTTTGAGAACTGTTAAACTACTGTCAAAATTGCATTGTGCTACTTTGTTCGAAGTTATGTCATTATTTTTGTCGTTTTCTTCATTTTCTTCATTCTTTATAGGATTACTTGTAGATGTGCATAATCAGTCAAAGTTCAGTTCCCTCTATGAGCATACAGGTTCCCCCGTTCCCCGCTTTCCTAAAAATGTTTTCATTTACCATTTTGAGAGAGAGCAGTGACGATTTAACAATCAAATTGCACAAAGTAATGTGCCTGGCTGGGTTCGAACACATGGTCTACACCATGGCCATATGTTACCACTGGGCTTAGTAGGGAAACTTAAACGCTCCAGTGCATCCTGAGTATTCAGTCCCACTATCACTTAACAAGCTGGCTTATATTTTTGCCTTTTCCTAAGCAAATTGTTTCAGCTATTACTGGAGTAGAAATTCACAAGAGCTCACACAACTTCACTCTTTTTCTTCTAGCTTACCAACGGGCGTGACCTTCGATCTCCTAACAAAAGAATACATCGACCTCATCGACTCAACCTGGCCGCATCGCTACCCCGGATCACCTAAGTACTTCGAACTCCTTATTGACGGCAAATATGGCTACGGTCTCCACCTAAACAATGTCTTAATCTGCTGGTGTCTTATCAACGAATCTGGAAACCTACTCCATATGTACACAGTAGAGGAGCAGAGGAAAAAAGGTTACGCAGAACTGATTTTGAAGTTGGTCAGTAATGTGCTTATAGAAGATGGTAAGATTGTGTCTGCTTACTGCCTGAAAGACAATTATAATGCCATTAAGTTGTATAAGAAAGCTGGATTTGTTAGAAGTGAAGGAGTTGCCTGGATGTTCTTGCGTAGTACGAGTACAGTAAATTGAATGTGCTGAAAATTATTGATGTTTTATTTGAATCTTTGAAACATAGACCATTCTAAAGAAAATAAGCCTTACATGACTATTCCTTTGGTTCAATTTTGTTTCTGACTAACCCACCGTCTATTTGATAATTTAAAAGATAAGAATTTGAAAGCTTCATAATATACAGATACACGGTGTAAACGTTCACGAAGCTGTCAACCCAGCATTCTGTACATCAAACTAAGTAACTCTACGCAAATATGATTGCTGGGAAACGACATCTTTTTTGGGGTGAAAAATTTCGTTTTACGGTAATACTCATTATAGCGCACTCAAAACATTGTGCTGATGGATGCATTGAATAGTACACAGGGGCCATGGAGGTATTTATAGTCAAGTTAAAATATTAAAAAAAACTTGTGAAAAAGTTGGAACTTTGACCTCCAACATATTCGTAACTAGAAGGTTCCCAGGTGTGGTCCAGAACAAATAAAATATCGCAATGGTGGGCAGAACAAGTGCCTTTCGGCTTCGTTAAGGGTCACACCCATTATGAAACCCATGGAGCTCTACAAAGCCCAACTGCTATGTCATATAACATTTTAAGATAAAACTCGACGGGCCATGTTTACGGTCGGGCACTGTAATAGTTTCACGACCATACTCCTGTAAAACCGACCGTACCTAATCGGGGCAGCCACAAACGTCCACTACTAAACAGGGGTCCTCCCTAAAGACCACAACGAACCGTTTTAGGAGAATAAGCCTATAACAACTTGGTCGGCAGTTTGGAGACCGCAGTATAATAAGTTTGAGATGAAGGTAAATTATAAATACGGAGGTGTTAATCCCTTTTGTTCGAGTATTATACATTTTTACATATTGAAACTAAAAGCGACCAGCAGTTATTGGGTACGTATAGTGAGAAACGCGAAAGTTTGGAAACCATTTTTAGCATTTCCGTGCGTTCAAGCGTTTTTGCCGTAAGTACATGTTGTTGGAATCAAATATAACAGCTCACAACTTACTACTATACTTTAGGCAACTGAGCTTATTCCAGTTGTAAACGTTCCTTTGCGCCTATTGGTCTTGTTTTGTTTTGTTTCCTGCTGATATGGAGGGCAGTGGAATTTATGTTTTTCCTACTTCTCCGCTTTCTTTTCTGGTTAATTTCGTAGCGGGATCCAAAACAGTTAAATTGTTTCTCTGGGACTTCGTCGAACTTCATTGTCTCGGCGCTTTTCTAGTGGTCGCCACTGTTGATTCTGGTTTTCAGGAGTGGCAGTGGTTTGGAGATAGCGTGGTGGGCTTGTCCCATAAAAAAACAGTCTTAGCAAGGGGTAATAGTGTTACCTAGTAACTGGATTGTGAAGGTCAGAGAGACAGGAGTGCTATCTTAAATACTGGTATTAATAGTACTTGGGTATCTGGGAACCTGACCTGAACCTAATTGGGTAAAAGCTAGGCCGATGTTCAGCCCACTTAATCTAAGGACAAACTGCTGCAAAATATGCAGCTTAAGGTGAATGCGCCAGGGTAGCCCACGAAATTTAAACTTACTTACTTTTTTTTGGAATTTGCAAGTCAGTGTCAGGTTGTTTGTTGATTAAAATATAATTTGCGACTGTAACACGTATGTACATAGTTACAGAATGATAATCATTAAAATCATCAATTCAACCCTCTACGTTCATTTCATCCCATAATGACTATTTCATGAAAAAGTGAATCAATGTAAGTAAGAAAACCTACATTTTTGTTTAAAAATAAGGATCTCCTTACTGACCCTATCATTCTCCTGCCTTTGTCCCAATTTATTCGGGATCGGCGCAGCATGTCTTCTTCTTCCATACTTCTCTATAACTGACCCCAACAATACCTACTTATGTCGTCACCACCGTCTGCGTCATCCTACTTTCTATCGCTCACGCATATCTTCCTCTGCAAAATTAACCAGACCTCTGCCCTAATACAGGTATCAATTACGTCATCTAAATTTATGACAATGACATCAAATTGTGTCACCGGAGATGGCGAGAAAATCTCGAGAGGCGAGATTTATCAGTAAATTAATTAGCATTTATTTACATAATGTGTGATGGGATGTTTGTTTTAGGAAACGCTAATTAGTGGGAAATGAGTATGTTTGTTGTGTTTTGTATTGTACTCGTACCTACACTGATTTTGTTTTGGTATCACGTCTTGATCCGTCGTGAAATGTTTGAAAATAAAAAAACAGCCTCAAGCTAACTAAATAATTGTTAATTGGAAGATTATTTGGCAGAAATACATTTGTACCAATATGCAGTAATTATTAGTTTTAATCCTAGTTAGAATTCACTGCATTCGATTAGACTTGACTTGGGGCTTAGTTGAGAAAAGGCTTGGCAGATGAGGTTTTGTACTAACATCCAATCAGTTTATTATAGATTGTCATCATAATCTGCCTAGCCTTTTCCCAACTATGTTTTGTTGACCAGATACATCTGAATACTAATATTTTACATGGAGCGAATGCCTATCCGACCTCCAGAACCCAGTTAGTACTGGGTAATACGATATCATTTGGTAAGAGTGGTAAGACTGATCTACAACTGACAGTCAGGAATAATGGCTTAACGTGCTTTGTATTGTATTGTTTGTATGTAATGGGTGCATGGTCACCCATCCACGGACCAATCTAGCAAGCGCGGCTTAACTTAACGATGGACCCGAGCATTGATTGAACTTTTATTATTAAGTCACGAGTTCCTCCAGTTTATAGCGAGTGGTATAAAATTTTTTTGCTGTTTTTATAACTGATCCACTGTAAAGACTGGCGGCAAGCGGTCTCAAATTCAGCAGACTGCTAATTTTATATTGTGTGAAGATCAATGTGTTGTGTGACCTAATAATTCTATTTATAATCATTTAACGTGTTTTATTTTGTTTCTGTAATTTATTAGTGTCGGTAACTATTACATTTTCTATCTCTATACATATAATGAAGGTACCAACATACTTTCTATATACAGGGTGTAACGGAACGAAATGACGGAAAAAATTATTTGGCCCTCCCATAGTAAATCAATCAGCTGGTAGTCAGTTTTGTAAGGGAGGGCCAAATTTTTTTTCATATTTCGACCTATGTTCTTTGGGGAAAGTTGTTGAGTTTCATGAGCACATTCACCTCCTTCAGGGTTGATACCCCCCTTCCGTTACACGCTGTATATCTTGGACTTCACTGATATGAAATTGAAGTACCTACGGTAAATAATTGTCGAGGGGTAACCTAGAAAAAGTATAATCTTCGCCTTCGCAACATTCATGTTGGAATAGGTCAAATAAATAGGTAAAGGACTACCCCGTTGGTCTAGTGGTCGCCATAGCTACTGCTGAGCATGAGGTCCTGGGTTCGATTCCCGGGTCGGGCAAAGTATTGTTGGATTTTACATCAGGAATTTCTCTGTTGCTACAGAGAAATTCTGGAAGAAAACATAGTCTGGAGTTGTGCCCGGTTGATGGTAATACGCTCGCCCCCTATTACATGGGAATTGGGGTATAAATGCCGAAATGTGGGTGTACATTGTTTATTAGGTACAACTCTGCCTTCCCCTTCGGGCATTACAGGCGTGATGTTATGTTATTATGTTTAGTATATAAAAAAGTAAAAGAGAATGACCAAAGTTGGTACCAAAAAGTCTCGCGCCTCAAAACCAAAATATTATAGTAATTAGTTTCATATTTTTTTACGGCATTACGCGTCGGGGATTTGATTTTTGAACTGGAAATATACTTTTCGAGTTTAAAAGTATGAATATTGTTTTACTCCCTTTATATGACGTTCCGTTTCAACTGAATATAAATGACGTTCCGTTTCAATTGAACAAACCCTTGTCCGTCGAGCGGACTCTAAAATTAATTACAATTAAGTAAGATCAGTACACCTAATCGATTTAGTTTGGTTTATTGCTATTTGCAACAAAATAGATTTTCTCAGCCTAAAGATTTTGATTTATCGATTACATCCCTAAATCCCGACTAGTTTATAGCACTTACTATACTCTATGGTTTATAGTTATCTTATCTGTGGCATCTGACATTTGTTGTACTGTACTGACTGACTATTGGCAATATAAAGGTCTAAAATAAAATCGAGTTTCAGTCAAGCATACTGTGGATGTTACTTTAACTCGTAATTCTTACTAATATTAGTGTATTACGCTGTTTTTAGAGCGATAATGTAATGTATGTGTGTTAAAATACGTCGTTGGTAGGTAGCGTCGAAAAAATAGACCTACTTTTTAGGTTAGTTTCGATTTTATAAAATAACTCTGAAACGCGGGTTTTTTTTTCAAAAATATTTTTTGTAGGAGTTAATACGATCAGTGTAGTCTATAAAAAACAAGGTTTGATTTTGATGCAGCATGGTACGGGATTCCATACTTAGATGAGCATTCTCTTTTTAATAGATAGGCCATCAAAATTTCCTTTCATAAACCTCCCTTTCATAAAGACTTATACTCAGTCTAGAAAGAAAACTACTCCCTAGAGAATTCTCTGAGTCATTCGTTGCAGTATTAAAATATATTCGAGCTCCTCCTGGAGTTTGCCTTACTTATTACTTCCAGCCGGCAATGAATTTCGAAGTACCAAAGTGCATGGACTATTAAATTCTTTACTAACTTTCCTGAAGTATGGCTTTAGAAATGATATTTATTCTCTTCGTGTAGTTTGATTACCTTAAGCAAGAAATGAGCATATAAGAGGAAAGATAGTGGCGCCTGCTACAGAAAAATTTGAAAGGGAGTCGTCTGTCTTGGTATGGACATGTGTTGAGACCGCTGCTTTCAATATCACCGCACGCCAGCGGTAGTGAATCAGGGGTGCCGAGACAGCGGAGAGGCAGCCGGCCGACGGCCGAGCGCGGGCCCCCGCATCACACCAGTCAGCTGTTGCACGCCTTACGCAATTTCCTAGCGTCTAAAAATTTAATGTACTAGTTCCAACCGAACGTTTGTGATTTAATTCCTTTCTTATTAAACTTGTATACAGTCCACTACCTTTCATTTTGCTCCGCCGCGGCCTATCGTCGCGATCAACATGTGATGAGGAGAGACTAAAAAAGTGATGAAAATAAATTTTGATGGATGAAGAGGGAGAGGAAAAGCACAAAAAAGATGGATGGAGTGTGTGGGAAATTATCTCGAAGAAAACACAGTCAATGATAGCGTGACGGTTGACAGGTTAGAATGAAAGAAAAAAACGAGTCCCACCGACGCCAAGTAACACTGGACAAGAGCAGGAAAGTCATGTGCACTTTGATTGTCTTGTAGGTCTAGTGGATAGGAAAAGTTAGCTGAACATGAGCTCGTGGGTTCTTTTTTTTTCTTTTATTTTGGGAGAACCTGCTCTTGACCTGGATTTCGCCTGATGGAAAACCATAGATGAGGCCTACAATGACGAGCAAGTCCAAAAGATCCACTGTTTCTTTGAAGGCTGGTGAGTTATTAGGCCCCGGAAGGAAACAGGGAAGACAGACGCAAGCAGACCGATACAATTTTAGGTTCTATGGAATCAGAAAATTCTCAGTATAAATTTTTAAACTGTCATGGTCACTCACATTATCATTAACACTAGAAACGGGATATTAACCATGTTTTGTCTGCTCATAAACACCCACCCGCAATAACATCAGTTTATCCGTGATCATGCAGCTTGCAATGGCGCCGAAATATCGGGAACTAAAAACAAACAGTAAACATGGTAAATATCTCGTTTCTAGTGTTAACGATAAATTCTCAGTAGTAATCTAGAGTATGAACATAAATGCTGGCAGGTTGAGCAACCCGCCGAAGTGTTTTTGAGTTCTATGGAATCAGAAAATCCTCAAAACAGTCTTGAGTCAGAATTTCCTCCTTTAAAGCAAATATGTTGCTTGTTACGTGTGTCTATTTCCCGGGACTTATCCCACTATTTCTTAGTGGAATACGTCCGTGAAGCTTGCCTTGTCTTTTAATTCAGGCTGCAGTCGTAAAGCGAGCTGACCAGCAACTTTATGACACACTTGCGACAACGAGATAAGACATCCATTCGCTTTAAAACACGTGATCCTGTATGGCAACGTTATGGCTGCATGTTAAGAGAACAATGTTGGCCCCTCTAAACGAAAATGTATCCTACAATAAATTCGATTATTTCGTCTAAAACTCCTGATTATCTTGTTTTAAACTAACTAAAAATTGTGTGGTAATCAGTTGTCAAGGTATGGAGATGTAATGCGGAGGTTCATTAGAACAGAACTTTATCATTCCTTACTATAAATATTATGTTTTTTTTGTAACTGTACAATAGCTTGTGATTCGTCTGTTATTTTGTACATGTTTTCTCAAATAAATAAATAAAAATTCAAAACTTTAAACATCAAAGAAACGATGGATGGACTGTGTGAAAGATTATCTGGTTAGAAAGTGGTGACTGTCAGAGCGGGGGCACACGGTGCGTTGCGGCGCCGCACCGCAAAGATTTCACCGTATCAGCGGGCAGCGGGCTAAGCTAGCAGCGGGTGCCGCTCTTTAGCTCTTAGGTCGAGGAGCCAAATTAAAGTATGATAGAAGACATGCTGCGCTGACCCCAAATGAATTCAGAAATGGGCAACAGAACGATGATGGTTTCCATGCCATCAACTCGCCTGTTATAACAAAACTATGGCGAGGACGTCACATTTACATTTTTTAAATTCATTGGTTTACAAAATATTTAACTGCCATTTACTAAATAGGTTACTAAAACACCTGATCTGACAGCATAATATAATCGTGCTAGAAATAAGTAAATGACATAAATGTCGCTACATTACTATTCAAATATTATTCATTCAGAAAGATCCGTTTTATTTCTCATAAATCACAACAGCAGTAAAATGAAACACGGGAAACAAAAACTCATTGGATCTTTCATCACACCATTGAAACATCAAGTACATGAGCAGTAAATGTTATCATTTTCTCACAATCTAATTTATGTCTATGTCATTCTTTATATCTATACACACAAATAACTAAAATTGAAGTGTCTGTTTGTAATTGCAAAATAACAGCTATGACAAAAATATATTTTTTAAAGTCTTGTTTGTCTGTCGATCTGCCTGTCTTTCTGTCTGTTTGTTTCGGCTGATCTCCGAAACAGCTGGGTCGAATTTGAAAGGTGTTTTACTGGCAGATAGCTGATGTAATAAATTAACGACTTTTATTTTATAAAAAATTAGGGTTCCATGCAAAAAAAATAAAAACCCTTGAAATTATTAACAAAGTCCGATTCAAATAGGTAAGTAATATTTTTATATAATAATTTTACGCGGGCGAATGTCGCGGGCAACAACTAGTGTAGTATAAAATCGAAGTCGTTTTTCGTGTGAGTCTGTGACACCGCTAAGATTTGCAAAACTACAGGACAGATTTTGATGCAGTTTTTAGTTCAGGTATGTGACAGAATTATAATTATTGTCCCACTGCTGCTCCCCCATAGCCTTCCAGTCTTCTCTCGGGCCAATCTGGCACAAACGCTTCTAATTCAATATCATCACTCTCTTGCCCTTACCCCAATCCATTTGTCATACCTATCTATTACCTACTAATTATTCAATTAAAATACCGATACTGAAATCTTGGTGTTTTGACGTGCCACGAAGCTATGGCGATATGAAAAGTAACTCAGTTTTTCTGTTGCAATTTCGCGACGTTTAGTACATAGGAATATTATACAGGTTTAGAACGTAGCATACTTTTTACCCTAGTAGTCTGATCACATAGGATAAGTTTCACCCTCAACGCAGGCGAAACCGCGGGCACAATCTACGTTCACTATAAATTGGTTCACACGGATAACTCAGCTGTTTTACATAGTACACGCAAAAAGGGTATAACATTAATTATATCAACATACAATAGGATTGCACGTCGTTGGAATGACAGGTGATAATAAAAGGAAATATTAATCATTTTTGTCTTATTTTTTATGCGTGAAACAGTAATGAAATTAAAATACAATTAACCTGAATACATACATGAACCTTGATAGTACATACATCCTTATCATCCCCTTGATAAGGATGTATGTACTATCTATTGATAACTTTTACAGCTGCACCGTGTCCAGGAAATAAAATAAAACATGCATTATTTTATCAAATATAAAAGTAGTGATAGCCCAGTGGTGTGACCTGCCAAATCATAGGTCTCCAGTTAAAACCCAAGAACGGACCTCGGATTTATCGAATTTATGTGCGTATTTTATTTTTAAGTTAGTTACTTTAGGTTATTTTAATTTATAAGTGTATTTAATTTTTTTTTATTTATTTTATTGTTATAATAAATCCCCATAAAATGGCATCAAATTATCAGTCAAATGAAGCTATTTATATATTTCATGGATATTAAAACCATTTTTCTGTTTTATTTCACCTCTAAAAACACCATTTACATAATATTGGATTCATTTCTAGCTTTTCAATTTCTCACGGTGTAGATATTAAAAATGTTGTTCAGGAATATCCAAACCACTCGTAAAAGCATTGAAATAAAACAACAATCTGGAAAATGCGGCCCAGTTTTCTGGAGAAGGCATACAAATATGGAAAATCAGTTTTAATTCCGCTTTTGTTCCAAATAAGCAAAAAATATTTGCACACTTAGGTACCAACTTATGAAAAAAGAACCAGAAGACCCAGTTCTCGAAAATCATATACAGGGTTATTTGTAAAACACCAGAAACCTCTTAAGAGGTTTCTAGTGTTTTACGAATAACCCTGTAAAATATAGTGTGGTCTTCGTAATTCGTATAAGTAGTTGAGGCGATGCTAAACAGAGGTCTACGTCCAGCTGTGGACGTCTTTCAGCTGAACGACGAAGATGATGATGAATGGATCAAGTGATCTCAGCCGTCACTTCAGTTGAAGTCTAAAAGTATCATAAATATAGTAGGGAGGGAACGATACCAATTTTTATATCGAACCTACATAGTTGACATACTTGAAGCCTACATATTTGAGCAGATGGATGTTGGTGGTTACGGATCGGCGGCGAACTTTCTGTTTATTTCTGCACATTTTAATATTACAAGTCCCCAATTCATCGAGAGTCATCCATTGTATTCCTTCTTTTAAATTATATGTTGACATCTCACTATTAAAATATTTTCATGTACGAGTATATCATGTAAAGTTTTTACCAGCACTGCTTTATTGTGCAGATTTCTCGTGAAATTTTTGTTTTAATTTTCCGAAATGCTTTTACAATCTTTTTTTACACTTCGTGCCAACCAATAGCTACGTAGGTAGTACACAAGAAAGAGTTAATTTTTTACGGAAAATTTGTCTCTTTATGTGACATATTTTATCATCACGCGTGTATTTTTCGCAGCGGTGAGTAAAACGCTATTGGTACAAGAGCATAAAGAGACGTTATAAACAGTACCTATTATGGATATATTTAATAACTTACTCAACCATACACTAAACGTATCTTACTTAGGAGATCTGGAGGACTTGATTTCTTCACTTTAAATACTATTGTTAGCATTTAATCCCAGTACGCTTTGTTAGAATTACAGTTCCTGTATTCAAAGCAATCTGCCATTGCAGTGAACTCATCCTTCCTCTTGGGACCTACTGGGATGTGTCTCGAGATTTGATGTCAGAATGTCTTGTGATCTTGTCTCATATACTGGAATAGTCATAGTTAGCCGTGTGCGAAGTTTTGTGGTATTTTAGTGTAGAGTGTAACTGACAAACGCAACTGCTTAGCGTGGGGGCCCTAGGTTTGGTTCCCACATGAGGTAAAGTATTTTTTGTTTTTGATTTTTTTTGTATTCAAAATCTTTTTAATAATAACATATTATGAAAAGTCTGCCAAACTGCCAAACAGTTTGTCACACAAATTTCGATTTTTATTGTAAAGTAACGTATTAAATAAGGGAAGCGAGTTTACGGAAAGAAACAGATTTTACAGCTGTGGAAAATTGCTATTGTCCGCAGATGCAAAACTAGCTATGGACTCAATGAGAGGTAATGTTTTTGAAGAAAAATTTTAAGTTGATATTTAGATTTAACACGCGATATCAGCTGTGGGGGTAGCTCATTCACTAACGAGGGTACTACATATTTTCTTGTGCGCTTACCAAAGTTTGTGACTATAGGAACAGTAAGTATCTTTTTTTTAGATAAATATTCTTGGGTTCCATTAGGAATTTCTCAGTAGTAGCTCGAAGTTAGTAAGTTGGTGGTGTCGTGTAACTCCGTTCCTCGGAAAGCAAAATAAGCTCGGGGTCTCGCCCCCGGTCGTGTCGGATTAAGTCCCATTGGAGAGTATAGAAAAAGTGAGTGCACCTGAACTTGTGTACTTTAATATCTCCTGAGCAATATTTTAGTGTCCGGACATCGGCCAGCATTGACCGAATTATCGGGACGATATTAGTGTAGAGTACTATACATTCAATTCATGTGTGCTAATTCTAATAAACACAAGTCTCATTTAGGACATATTTGATTGGTTCTACTTATCAGAATGTGTGTTTATTGATGTTCACAGATTACTTACGACAAAATGTTAAAATCGTTTGATTCCTAATAAGGTGCCTACGGGATTACCGTAAGACTCTTAATGTAATCCCTGAGTTAAGATCAAAGACAGCAGCTTTCTTTAAGACGACCCGGATCATCAATCGACATTTCAAATTTTTTCCGCTCCGTTTCGTCCGTTTGATCAAGCAGCAAACGAACCTGATAATTATTTGAAACTAGCTTTTGCTCGAGGCTTCGCTCGCGTTAATTTAGAATTAGACTATTCGGGTTATACTCTGCTTGTAATCTATATACATATAATAAAACTGTAGAAAAGTCGTTTTTGTACATCGAAAAAAAATCCAAAAAAAATAGCCAGGGTGTTAAAGGACAACCAATAGAACCCATTTCCAGCATTTTTCGAATTTTTGTCTGTTTGTCTGTTTGTCTGTTTGTCTGTTTGTCTGTGTATTTGTTCGGGCATCACGTAAAATGTACAAAAGCAATGTAGATAACTTTTATACACAACGATTGAGCGTAACTTGGAGTAACATTTAGTTTTTGTTGCATTGCAATCGGTTCAGTCTATCAAAAGATATTTGAATTTAAAGTGTTACAGAAGTAAAATTAGGGTTATGTGCAGTTGGTCTCACAACTTCCCGTCACTTTTATACACAACAATATGTGCGTAAATTGAAGTAATTGAACATTAAGTTTTTTGTTTCATCGTAATCAGTTCACACCTTATAAATGGAAAGAAAGAAAAATGTAAATTAATAAAATTATAATAGTGTTTCCGAAGTAAAATATTAAAACAGCGCCATCTATCGAACTCAGACTGGACTATATCTAGAGCTCAACTGCGTGCAGCATTAAATATACATATTCGATAGATGGCATTGTGCGTGTGACGTCATTTTCTGATTGAGGCATGTTCAACTAAATTCTGATGGAGATATTCCTGACCTATAGGGTACGTGAAATTTTTCACAACAGGTCCTTATTGCTATTAAAGAGATAGTTATAAGTTTAACAGGGAACCCGATCAGTCAATACGGTTTGCCCACACCGACAGTCGATGGGGAACGTATAAACAGAGAATACGTTTCAGAAATTAGTTAAAAACCCGTGGAACTCGCAGAAATTTTACAAAATGGCTGCGCAAAGACAGAGGAACAGCGCCAGACGTTTGATAGGGTATGCTGCAGTGTAGAAAATGCCTCGGGTGAAATCCTGTTTTTAGACGCACCGGGCGGAACAGGTAAAACTTTCCTAACCAAAGTTATTTTGGCTCGAATAAGGAACTTTGGGAGTATGAAGAACAGGGTGTAAAGCTCTTCAACCCCCATTGAAAAGGGAGGATCCTCCGACCAGACGGGTGTTATATCTGGTGGGCTACTGCCCTACCAGTTGTTGTCGGGTTCTTCTATATAGTCTTAAGTCGCGAATAACTTTACTTGCGCGATGCAGAATTTAGATATATTTAGATTTTTAGTTTATCCTCTGCGTCATAGATGGCGCTGTAGTACTTTTGTAGTGCCGCTACATCACTCCCCCGCGGAGACTAGGGTCGGTAGTAGAATGAGTCGTTGATTGCCAGGCCAGTAGACAGTCGTTGCCGCATTGTTCACGGTGAGTCGGAACTGTCTGCGGCGGTAGTGCGAACCCCTTTAGTCGGGATCGGCGCTGCATGTGCTCCGTTGCGTCGGACGTGGTACAGCGCCGCGATGTGGCTGACTGCTCGCATCGACCGAGAGGTACAGCTCTCAACCGGCCGAAAGTGCAGTACCAAGGTAGCTTTATGAGGCTGAGGGTGCTGACCAGGAATGTGCTTCCGCTGCATGCTGGTGGTCAGGAATACCCATTTTGAAGCTGGCTGGCTATATGACTCGCTGCTCGAAAACTTGAGGAAGTTTGAGGAAGCTTGAGGAAGTGATGTTTATGACGTCACGTTGCTCGAAGGCTGCGCTGACGTCCATTTCGGGGTCACTAATTTGGGGGTATGGAGAACAGGGTGTAAAGCTCTTCAACCACCATTGAAAAGGGAGAATCCTCCGATCAGACGGGTGTTATGTCTGGTGGGCTACTGCCCAACAGTTGTTGTCGGGTTCTTCTGTATAGTCTTAAGTCACGAATAACTTTACTTGCGCGATGCAGAATTTAGATATATTTCGAGTTTTAGTTCATCCTCTGCGTCATAGATGGCGCTGTAGTACTTTTTGTTCTATGTTACTGAAGTACTTTTTGTAGTGCCGCTACAGAACCAAAATAAAATTTCCCTTGCTGTCGCCTCTTCAGGGATAGCAGCCACATTATTGCCTGGAGGAAAAACGGCAGACAACATTTATTCTTAGACTTAGACCGCACGGAAAGCCCGGTTTGCAACATATCGCGAAATAGCGATAAAGCAAGGGTTTTATGCGATTGTGTTTTAATTTTTTGGGACGAGTGCACTATGGCAAACCGCAAAGCTGTAGAAGCAGTGAATAGAACTTTCGTGCACAGTTGCGAAGCTGCGAAAATGCACAGGAGTTTCCGAATTTATTGTTACAAATAGGCGATGGCACATACCCCGTACAAGAAGATGGCAAAGTTATTTTGGTTGATAATCTCTGTTCTTGCGTTACATCACAACAGGAGCTAATTTCTTCTGTGTACGGAGATTCCACAAACATGGGAAATCAAGCCGGTTCTTGGCTATGTCAGTGAGCTATTTTGACTCCTCGCAATGTCCAAGCTGCGGCAATTAATTTAAAAATATTGATTCATGTGTCCGAGAATAGTAGAGAATACACCTCTATAAATACAGTTATGGAAGAAGATGACGCCACGCACTACCCGGTAGAATTTTTGGATTCCCTCAACACACCCGGACTGGTGGACCAATAATTCTCCTCAGAAATTGATGTCCTCCAAACTTTGTAACGGCACGGCTCAAAGTCACAAATCTGCAGCAAAACATAATCGAAGCTGAAATATTAACCGGTTGCGGCGCTGGTGATATTGTTTTTATTCCAAGAATACCTATAATTCCTAACAACTTTCCTTTCTCTTTCAAACGAGTTCAATTCCCAGTCAGTCTCTGTTATGCCATGACGATTAATAAAGCTCAGGGCCAGACATTATCCGTTGCGGGGGTGGACCTAAGTATTGGATGCTTTTCCCATGGTCAACTATACGTAGCTCTTTCTCGCGTAAACAACCCCAATAACCTTTTTGTATACGCTCCAGATGGTTCCACAGCTAATGTTGTTTATAAAGAAGCACTAGCATAAATAAAAAAAAATGATTTGTATCGGAATCCTCCAACAGCGCTTCGCACAAAAAAATACATTGTTAAGTTCCGACATCCACGCGAACGAAGTCGCGGGCACATCTAGTAATATAATAAACGTTTTGTAAACGCCAAGACCCTCCACAATTGCGAGATATGCAGTCTCAGGAATATTTCCTAGAAGCCAACGTGGGTATGCATTGAGATGTTGTTGCAGCAGACAAGGGTCTCACACCGCTCTCCTTGGCTAAAGAGAACTGGCGCAAACCTGTAGGGCTTGACACTAACAACCGCAGGGACCCTGCATGGGCCCGATGTAGACCTACCAGCGTCCGTAGCCTGGCTACGTTCCGGGGACCTCTTCAGAGAAATCTTCGGATTCCTCTTTCTGGAGCCCTGACCTATAGCTTACCGGTATATCGGTAGCTTGGACCCTGTTCCCGATACCGGTGGGCTACAATTTTTTTATATTTTGAAATGTTTTAATATATTTTTTTAATTAATATTAAAAAATGTAATTATTTTTTATAAAGATGAATAAAGGAAATAATAATTCAATCATGATTTGAAAGGCACATGGCGCCATCTATTAATTATCATAAGAACGTTATTGTTGTTTTCCTCGGGAAAAGAACTTTTTTTCGGGATGAAAGTTCTGCAAAATTTCAGGATGATCGGTTCAATATCTTAGGCGTGAAAAGGTATCAAACAAACTTACTTTCGCATTTATAATATTAATTAGGATAGTTAGGATCGTGCAACAAAAGGACAATTAGCAACGGACCATACATTGAATTAGATGAACTCAAAATGTTACGTCTTCAGGTCACCATACGATGAAGAAGAGAGAAGACTGAAATTATAAGCCCATGGCTACAAATGCATTGACACATTACAACTATAACGAGAATCGTGGCCAACTGGCGCTTGATGCACTTCCAAACAAAGGGTCCGAAGTAACCCCAAAAACATACCAAACACTGATACAATAAATATACGAAGACTTTACACAAACACCAGCATTTGAAAATATGCAACTTTCCACTCACGGGTGAACAAAACCCAGCTTCAAGATACCTAGAACAAAAACCTTATGTGACGAATACACGGCTGTGAGCACATAGGTAGGTGAACGACTGAACGTATTGATCAATACTGACACCAATAAGTGGGGCACCACCAGATTAGCAAACGCTCAGATCTAATCTTTACTTATCCATTGTGGTGGAGGGATGTTGTAAATATTTCAGAGCGAAAGAAAATCCACATTTTTTGTGGTCGGTTTAGAATTATCTAGATTCTGAATTAGATAAAAACTTAATTATAGGGCGACCGAACTCTGCGGTGAAAATAGAGTAAACAAAGGTTCCGTTTTCAAATATA
Source organism: Eurois occulta (assembly GCA_950022335.1). Lineage (NCBI taxonomy): Eukaryota > Metazoa > Arthropoda > Insecta > Lepidoptera > Noctuidae > Eurois > Eurois occulta. Next base: position 12,730,521 of record OX465498.1, on the reverse strand, counting down.
AAGCCTAGCTAGATAGGTATTTGGCCTCCGTAAACCGGCGTTTTTTCGGCGCAACTTGCATCGATATCGTTAAAGCCGTTTTCGAGAACGTGATTAAAAAAGGTGCCTACACAAATATTACTCAATTAACAGTATAGTTTTCAGTCATTCAGTATTAACCAAGAAAAAAAAAGTTTCAGACTAAGACAAAGTGGCTGTTGAATCATGATTGGATTAGTTGTAACTTATTATCTGTGTTGTAGCTGGAATCTACATCATTAATATATTTTTTCAAATTTATTCGAGACTTTATAAATTTATTATTATTTGCTTGCTTTGTGTGTCTCTCTAAGTGAGTGCGTTGTTCTCTTAAGATTCGCAATGGATATTAATGTGGTGTTCACCATAATTTAGAACATTTTTATTCTGGAACGATTCATCATCATCATCGTCATCATCATTCTCTTGCCCTTATCCCAATTTATTTGGGGTCGGCGCATACTTCTCTATTACTTGTCGTCTCATCAGACACCTCCTTAATAATTTATGTTTAATGTCTACATGTTACCCGCGAGATCCCTGAGATCAACGAATAACAACAATGCTCTCTCCAGATATCAAATACGGCAGTAAAGGCAGTTCTTTCAAACAGAAATAGACGAATGCAAAACGAAGGCAGCGGCGGCGGCGTTGCAAGAAACTTTAAATTCAAAATGCCACTATTTTTACGAAACTTTTACCAGACATCAAACTTCGGCAAACTGAACTTTTCCCCTATCTCAAAAATGGTCAGATTTAGAGGATGAGCGGTAAAATCTGACAGGAAATTGCGATAATATCTTTCTTAAGCGGTAGTGGCCCAGTAACATTGAGTTCCACGAGTATATAAGTCATGGGTTCCAAGTTCCGAACCAAGGTATGCAAGCAAATTGTGTAAGTAATTTATTTTCATCGCCACTATTTTCAAAACGGTGTAGGAAATCACACTTATCGACCTGGACCAGGACTGTATCTCAGTGGATAGAAATGCGTTTTATGCTGATTATGTAATCATGTTTCATTCTGACTATCAGCTATCTAACTTCCTTCGTTTCCATTTAAATGAAATTGATGTTAAAATAGTTCAAATTCTCAATTTGACTAAAGTTTAAGAAAACCCAAATAAGAAGAAAGTTAGGTAAAGCATAAATAATGCTCATAAAAGATTGGCCTTTTTTTCGGATGGGAAATCATCAAATGACCCCTCCGCTCTGGGCGGAGCGGAAGGGAGTGTCAGCCTTGTACTGACTAAAACCCATCCATGTTCCTTCTTAGCCCTTTGTATTCCAGAGCCGCGATATCGCTTTCGCGCAGCCCCGGCAGGCACCTTCCGATTTTTTGACATCTCTTTGAGCCGAGCGTGAAACAGTAACGCGCCGTCGACACGGCCTGTCGTCATAAGACGGACGGACGGCGAGCTAGCCCAACTCACCGTCCACAGGCCCGCTAAAGGATTGGTCTTCAATCGCATTAGATCACGAAAAACGGAAGGAGCCTTTGCCACAAAAAAAAACATTGCCTTTCCATAAATTTTGACCGTGTTGGTATTACGCTTTAGTATAAGGAAACAGATATTTCTATATGGTATTGGGTTGTGATGGAAGTGGACTGGGCACGTAGAACACATCTTCAAGACCAGAGATGGACAAAAAGGCATAGGGAAAAGGAAATAGATGGGAGGACGAAATAAAACACACAGCAGGTCCAAACTGGATGCAAGTAGCAAAATCCAGAGAAGACTGTTTTTTTTTATGTTTGATGGGCCTACTCTTGACCTCAATCTAGTCCTGAGGACAGAGAAGAGGTCGACGATGGAACGAGCTAACCCAAAAGAAGCCTATTAACTCGCGACTTAAATAGATTGGGGTCATATGAATTTGAGAACACCGACGAAGGCAGGGAATTCCACTCCTTGGCTGTGCGCATAATAAACGATGTATCAGAGCGCTTCGTGCGAATGTGTGGAACATCGACAAGGAATGGGTGATAACCCGCAGTACGTCTGGACTCCCGAAGGAAGAAGCGAGATGGTGGAACGATTTCGTGGAGCTCTTGGGCACACTCACCGAAGTACAGCCTGTAAAAGACCGACAGACATGCAACCTTGCACCGGTGGGCAAGGCTATGAAGCTTGGTACCCACCAGCTTATCGTCACCAATGAGCCTCTTGGCTCTGCGCTCAACCGAGTCGAGTGTGGCTAATTGGTATTTGGCTGAGCCATCCCAAAGGTGACAGCAATACTCCATGCCGGACCGAACTTGAGCTTTATACAGAGTTGATACGACAGAGGGGCATTAAATTACACTACGTATACTATACGTGTTTAGTATTAATTCGATACGGTATAAAAATAAAAAGCGCAAAAAAGAGAAAATATTTTTTTCAAAGAAACTAAATAGCTTACAAATCAGAATATAACGTAACCACTCTGTGTAAAGAAATTTGACGGTTGTACTTGTGACATGCGTCAGAGCGGCAACAACGCAACGTTTGTAAGGTGCATGACATTTGCATTTTTTTTTTTGGTGTTTGACATTTGTAATGTAATTTCTTTGGTTGATATTTCGAAAATTTGTAATTTAATCATTGGTCTTTAATATTTGTAATTTTATATCTGGACAATTTTTAATTTAGTACTGTTTTGTTTTGACATTGGAATTTAATTATTTTTATTGACATTTGTAATGTAATTTCTTTGGTTGATATTTCGAAAATTTGTAATTTAATCATTGGTCTTTAATATTTGTAATTTTATATCTGGACAATTTTTAATTTTGTACTGTTTTGTTTTGACATTGGAATTTAATTATTTTGTTTAGATTGAATAAATTAGAAGCATTGTTATTGCCACAAAATTTGCATGCCGAATAAGTAGGCGGAATATGAAGAACTATAATCGCCTCTTTGCTTCAATAACGTGATAAGTCCGACAATTCATATTTTTTTTTATTTGATATTTGAAACCGCCGTGGCCGATTTTATTTTTCCATAAAACGTGGTATCTTTTGTGCGGGTAATAGCGAATCTATGAGTAAAAGAGACAGCGCAACTGTGTCAGATCGCGATATCACGTTGTCTCTTTCTGCGCGGAGATTTGTTTCGACAACGAAACAAATCAGTTGTCACTACGCACGTGCATAGGAAGGTGCTCTCAAATTTCAGCGAAAACGTGACATCAGGACGATATCACTGTTTGGTTTGCAAAGGTATGTTTTAATTCAATTATTATTTTTTATTTTATAATGTGATATCGTGGGTTAACACAGTGTTGTTGAAAAAAATATGTGAGGTGCCAATTGTTATAAATGCTCATGTCACACTGTTGCCGAAAGAATGAGAACTTTGCTTTGAGTTATCTTAAGATACAACATTGTTGATGATGAAACTTTTTCTAATGCAAAAAACAAGTTATGGATATCTGCTAATGTTCCGTTAATGAACAAAAAAAAAATTATTTGACCAGTAATATTCCTAAATATTACTTTGTTAATGCCAAAACAAATCACTAATTGTACTTATTTTTCCAGATGGATGGATCGTTTACCTTATATTTACGCAAGATTACAACATAATTATCATTCTTTGTTCCTAAAAACGATTTATGTGATGTTTGTAAAGCCTACAAAAACAGCCCTGATGAAAAAAAGAACGATTAAAAGAAGGCTACAAAACACATCAAAATGAAAAAGTTCTCTCACGTGCAGGGAAGAAGAACGATGAAAAGAATAGTGAAATTCTCGTTGCTGTCGGCTCCCACAATTATCCGAATAGAATACAACATCTAGATTTTCGACTGTTTCTGACATTTTGACGAGGTTTTTGTAAACTCAAGTACCGAAGGACCGATCTCGTTTACACCTCAGTTACTCTGAATGTTGCATATAGTTAAATTAAGTACATTCAATTTAGATCTGTAATAAAAAAAGACAGAGCTTCAAGCAGTTTTCCAATGTCCCAAAGGGGATATCCCTTTGGGGCCGTCTCCACGAGCGAGAGAATCGCGGCGATATTACGTATTTGTATGGGATAATATCGCCGCGATTCTCGCTCGTGGAGACGGCCTCTAAGAGAGTGTATAGAAATACGTGGCAACGACGATAATATCGTCGCAATTCTCTCGCTCGTGGAGACGGCCCCAGAGGGATATCCCCTTTGGAACATTGGAAAACTGCTTGAAGCTCTGTCTGTTTTTTTATTACAGATCTAAATTGAATGTACTTAATTTAACTATATGCAACATTCAGAGTAACTGAGGTGTAAACGAGATCGGTCCTTCGGTACTTGAGTTTACAAAAACCTCGTCAAAATGTCAGAAACAGTCGAAAATCTAGATGTTGTATTCTATTCGGATAATTGTAGGGGCCAACAAAAAAATAAATTTATGATCTGCATGTATCTATACGCGGTAAAGACAATACTTAATCTAAATTCAGTCACTAATAAATATTTGATGAAAAGGACATACCCAGAATGAGGGCGATTACGCTCATTCTCAAATTGAGAGAGAAATTTAGCGGCAATGACGATCTGGACCCATGTATTCACCTGACGTGTTTATTAGTGCTATAAAGGCTGCCCGGAAGAAAAGTGAGCAATCTGCAAACCACATTTAATTCACATGGAAGGCCATGTGAATGAAATGTGCTTCGCAAATTTCTATGATTGGTAAAGCTTAACTAATCAAATGAACTTTTCGTTGCTAAAAGATTAAAATAATGATTCAGTCAAACTAACAGGTATAAAGGTGATTCGAGTTCAAAAAAGCGATCCTGAAGCTTTATTTTTTAAAGAAAACAATTTAAAAAAGCTATTGTAATAATGTGTATAAAGAATACGTCATCTCAAATTTGGAATTAAAAAATCCATCCAACCAAAAAATTGGGATATGTGTATTTTGTTTGCATTAATGCAAACTCCTAAATAAGAGTTTCATATTCATCTGTCAGAGATTTGAAGCGCTATTGGATAGTCAAGATCTACCTAATAAATTATAATTTGATTTATCTATTCCTCAATTACCAAATTCTGATTGAAGGCTAAATATTCTTTTATTTAATCTTAAGCTAATACTTTAATTTCTCCAGTAAAATGTGATCCTCATTAAGTAATGGACAATAAAAATTGTGATTATTCGTAATGTCAGTCGGATTTTGTTATATAGAAATTGTATTAAGTGTATTTTGCAATTGCAGTGTTTCCAATAAAGATTGATTCTGAAATCTAAAATTTTTTATTTCAACAATGTTTGTTAAATAACTCAGTTTCATAACCAAAGTAATATCATTAAAATCGTGACAATTTAGTTTGTAACACTTATCTTACTATATATTTGCAAGAACAATGTGACATGTTTTCCCCTTTTTTTCAAATAAAGCTAATTTCTTACTAAACTTCAAAATTATCAGTATTTTGATAAGTTTTCACATAGTTTATTTGTTATAGTTTACAATACATCATAGATTTACAGTTAAAAAATATACGTTTCGATACAATTATTTTTTGAAACTTTAAAAACGCTCTCCTCTAAAATTTCAATTTTCAAGATAACACATTAATGAAGCAAAGAGGCGTATTGTGTACCTATGTGATAAAATCTGTAAAATACCATATTTCAGGCAAATAAATGAATCTATCTATCTATCTATCTATCATGACCTATGCTTAGACATAATCAGCTGTTAGGAAAGATACATCGTGTTCAAATGTTGCAAAATCTTAAAAAATCATTTGCGGCTAAACTACTGCTCCTATTTAATTGATTTTTAGTACCGAGCTTGAAAATGGTACCTAGTATAGGCAGTTTAAAGGAAAGCCCCTCTGTCGTATCAACTTTGTATAAGACTAAAAGCTGTCCTGGCTTGAAGTAACGCTTAACCCTATTTAGGATACCCAGCTTTCAGGTCCACTTTGGAGGAGGCCTTTACCTGCAGAGGGGTTCTTGCGGATTATTATATATACTAAAATACTATGTAAACCTCAACTTAATTCCATAAGAAATAAAAGGGCCTATTTATTTTATTTATTTTTATTATTGGTTTTGCGTCGATGTCCCTTCCATCCTGTGAACGCAAATCTTCATAACATGTAACTTTTCCTCTATCTCAAGACTGGCCATGAAACTCAGCAGTAAAATCTGACAATAACTTGCCATATCTTTACGGCTGACTTATTTTAATGATCCGAATTGTTTCGTGCACATCTTAACGGTCAATATGGAGCCGGAAGCACTTTTATATGCTTTTTATTACTCAATCATGTCTTTTATGTTTGGACGTATGAGAATTGTAGCATGTTTGTTCTGAAGTATTAAAATATTTGGATAAACTGGCAAAGTATTTTGTAATTCAGCTTATACATTGTTGTCTAGTTCATGCTTAAGCATGCATGCAGTCTACGTCGTAAGTCCATTTATTACCTACAGTGCTGTTTTGCAAATTATATGCATGACATGAAATTATTCCAAAACGCAAATCGTTGACGTGGCTCAAAAGGTTGCCCAACTTAAATGGCTAGACATGTCTGTCGCATGCCTAACGAGCTGTTGGCCTGTAAAGCTCAGGTTTATATCCTGGGTGCCCTGAAACAGTGACACGGGATCGTGTCAGACCACGAAGGAGATGGCGGGACGAACTGGATGTCTTCTTTGAGAATTGGAAAGAAGTAGCACAGAATCGTGACCGTTGGAAGGAATGGAGGGAGGCCTCTGTCCAGCAGTGGGACAATATTTGGACTAGCTATAATGTAATAAAATTATTAGAGATAAGAGTTAACATTATCTTTATTTTACTTCCATTACGATTCTTACTCAATATTTTGACTGTCGACAATAAAATACTCAAAAAACTGGTGTGTTCATTGTCTTTTTTCGTCCGACGTTCAACAAAAAAGCAATTATTATTTGGCGTAGAAACTATTCGTATTAAAATGTTTTGTATACCGTGCTTTGAAAATCTCTTACGACAATTCCACCAATGTTTTCCTTTTCACGACTCACGAACATAATTTTTGATATAGGCGATGAAAATAGTTTAAAAAGTGCTGATTGCATCAAAACATTTCAGCATTCAAAAAAAGATAAGCCACGACATCATTTTCCCTCACTTCAAGAATGAAGATTTCCTTTTACAAAATGCAGCTCACATTCGTTTTCAACTGAAACCAGACCACGCTTCCGGATAAACCAACAGGATATTTTCAATCAGTTCACGAATTCAGGCCATACATCACGCTCTGCTGAGAAAAAAATCTACTTTAATCTATAATGGGAAGATTTGTATGTTTGTTACTCCATCAAGCTTTAAAGGATGAATTTTGATTCACTGGGAGATTTAATTTAGGACAAGCCCGCCACACTATTCCCAACCAAAGCCAGTATCAACAGTGGCGATCACCGGAAAAGCCACGAGTCAATGAAGCCCGACGAGTCCTGGAGAAATTATTCAAATGTCTTGGATCCTGCAAATTCATTAGAAAAGAAACGCGCAGAAGTAAGACACAATAGATTACGAAATGGTCATTGTGATGTGGGATGTTTTTATTTCGATACCTAGTATGTTGAAGTGGCATTAAAAATCGCAAAATCGCGGGAAAAAGCTGATAATTTCAATAAAGTTTTGCGAACAGTGGCGCCCTCTTTTCATTACTTCACAGCAAAGGATCCAATATCTATATTTCCAGACACCTGTCGTTGCGTGTATGTTGCTCGACATTTAATTTACTTTATATTAACTCATGTAAACCTTGTTCCCTGATGTCGTATGAAAAATACGTAAGAAAAATGAGGGAAAATTTTCCATATTATGAAAATAATGCTTTGTGAAACGTGTCAGAAGACAGCATAAGACGGTTTGTGTAATCTTATTTGCTGATACGGTATTGCAGGTATGTGCACTAGGTATCCAGTTTCAGTACATAGGTAGGTAGTCTTGATTGAAGTGTTGTTTTTTGGAAACTAACATCATTGCACGTGTTAGGTACACTAAGTGAAAAAGGGAATATGAAATACGGGTATCTGATGACAGCGTTGAGGAGTCAATGTTATACATTTTCCTAAAACATAACAATACACGTCTACATTCTACGTCTTCATCAAGTCTAATGCAGAGGTATATAACTAGCCCATAATATTATTCCTAAAGGAAAAATCTAATAACATTATGACCGATTTAGAAATCATGGAGACCAACGAGGCGTAATAAAATAAAATAAATAAACTGCGTTTAATTCAGGCAAAATACCCATATAAAACAATAATAACAAATTGACACAAATAAAATAATACAAACAATGTAATGCACAAGTCATTCTCAATATGAAAATACAACTGAGACTAAATACTGTAATATAATTAATTGACACAGCTATGATCCATAACCAGATCAAACACTACATAAAAACGTCCAAATCCATGTCAAACTGACAATAATCAAAAGAAAACTACTAATTAACATAGCAAATATTTCTTTCTGCTCCACATATTGTCCAATGTGCAATAAAATTACATATGAACCACAATACGACTCCTATTACATCTAAGAGTACTTAGTGCGCAATTATTGTGTGTTCATAATAATGCCTGTGGTAGACGGTTCAACCAAATTGAATCACTTTCATTGGAAGACCGAGTAGGTACGCATTGAGTGGAAATTCGATTTAGTGCATGGCACTCGTAATCCTAACACACATAAGACCACGCAACAGCAGGTTTAAGGACGTCTGGTAGGACAGCCTGAAAACAAGTGTGGAACGACCATTTTTGTAGAGTGGCTGATAGCAGCTGAATGTGGATGGCTGAGAATCGCACTAATCAGAGTGAAATTAGGAAGGTCTATTTCTATAGATGGACTGTTAAAGGGTCATGGTGATGATTGGGGCTTCTCCATCAATGTCAATCTTACCATTATTTTGACACGGTTCAATATGGTTGAGTCAAACAGATTTAATAACCAAAGTGAATCGTGTAAGTCTAGCATTAGTATGAGATGTCGGTATTGGTACAGCGTAGTTTTTTACCGCCATTCACATGACAATCAATATCTAAAGGTTTTTTTATTTAACGCTACATTGTCTAGTTAAGTAATGCTTGCGTTTAGTGCTTTTGAAGTTGTGAATGTCTGTATGTTGTGTGCTGACATATCAATATACTGCAGAGATTGAAAGTTTAGTTTTCCAAATCTATGCGTAAAGTATATTTGCCTTCCATTCGTCATAAAATGACCGACATGAATGAAGAAAGCAGAGTTTCTTTGATTTTTTTTGTGCAAACTAATCGTAATAATTATAATCTTAAACGAGAACCTCGTGAAAGTCGAGAAAGATAAGCAAATCAAGTATCTTGACTTGGCTCACGAGGTTGTCGACATGTGGGATGTGGACTCAGCGATCATTGTGCCGATAGTGGTGTCAGTCCATGGCTTAATTGCCAAGAGCCTCGACCAATATCGCAGGAGGCTCTCGTTAGGCAGCTGGATCAAGGGCTTGATTCAGGAAGCGGTACTTCTGGACACGGCTCGTATTGTTAGGAGATTCCTCTCTCTGTAACCCTGACCGCCGGAAGCTAGGACCTTGTTCCCGATACCGGTGGGCTACAATTTTTTTTTTATACATAGGTATTTTTAAATGTTTTTTATATATTTTTTTGTTAATATTTAAAAATGTATCAAATTTGTACATAGATGAATAAAGGAAATAATAATCATAAATCTTTATTTATCTGAACATCAAGGGATACAGGCACTGGTTCATAAAAGTGCATTCTAAGTTAGAGAAAGATGTCTCACGTAGGAAGGTCCTGAATTACTGATCACCTGACTCTTCAACTCAAATATGACATGTAATATAATTAGGAAAATAGTTAACTCAAGATACATAAGTTAAAATTGGAAGTAGGAATTAATTTGATAATGCCAGCAAACAGACAAACATGTAGAATTCAATAAAAAAAGAAGATAAAGTATGATAAATTGCATTTTCACTAGATACCTTAAACCTGTTTTTCATTAAAAAAAACGCTGTCATTCTTACCTACCAAGTATCTTTAAAGGCGGAAAAATAGCTAATCACAATAATCTGTATATACAGGCAATAGCAGAAAAAAACTAGTGACAAGTTTTCCAATTTACTACGACAACATGATTAAATACGAGTCAACATAATCGTTCATTTACCATAATGCTCGTAAATATAACTTCGCAAGGACTATAAAAACTAAGGACCGTATCCGTTGCTGTCAAATCGCTTGATCATAAATAATTCTGAACAATATAGTGTATTGTGAGCTGTGAGCAAGGTATCAATATGAGAATACTAAATCTGTATGTATAGAAGTGAAACTTGCTTTTAAAAAGGTGTTATAATCGTGATATGACCCTGAGTTTTATCTTCATCACGTAGAATAAAAAAGTATTTATTTCGTTTATTTATTATTATTTTTGCAAACAGTACGGTAAAGGACAGTGTTGACGGACCAATATAATTAGCCAGAAGGGTAGAATCGCCTTTGTATAATCGAAGGGATAACCGATGCCCGCCCCAACTGCGAAAAGTGGAAACTTGAAAAAGTGTTACCTTCTTCACAATCCGAAGGATTGATATTTATCACAACAGTTTATGTAAGTGTATTAAACTACGCAATAATCCTACTGGATGAGTCAAGCAAAAACCGGCCAAGTGCGAGTCGGACTCGCGCATGAAGGGTTCCGTACCATTAATATTATCTATAAAAACGGCAAAAAAATCATATCTGTTGTATGGGAGCCCCCCTTAATATTTTTTTTTTAATTTTTAGTATTTTTTGTTATAGCGGCAATAGTAATACATCATTTGTGAAAATTTCAGCTTTCTAGCTATCACGGTTTATGAGATACAGCCTGGAGACAGACAGACAGACAGACAGCGAAGTCTTAGTAATAGGGTCCCGTTTTACCCTTTGGGTACGGAACCCTAAAAACCAGGAATGAGTGACATTTATGTATGTAAGACTGAGTCGCTAAAAGTCGGAGTTCCGCTTCAGAACAACGTACCGTGCGTCGTAAAAATAGCGTTGATGTCTTCACCTAATAAAGGCACACAACACAATATAAGTTAGCCATAGAAATGACCAAATGTGATATTTCCTTTTCATTACTGTAGTTAGCAAATTTTAGAGACGTAATTTGCAAAGTAGGTAAGAGGAACGAATGCTGATACTAAAAGACTCCCTGTTTGTCGTCACAATCTGGTAGCATTTGGCGCAATCACTAAGCATTATCGCTTCTACTCCAACACACAATTTTCATGGCACCTCATGGTAGGGCGGTGAACCTACCTACCTCTGAGAGAGCGGTGGCTTTTCATTCACAATGTTGATTCACCCGTCGTAGAGTAGTGCTATTCGACCAGTGCTTGTTGTGCATACAAATTGTTTGTTTTTTTTTTTAACAAATAGAGGTGTTGTACTCTGTATAGGACAGTTTAGTGCAAGTGTGTGGATGATCTTCTGATATGTGGAGCTTGGTGATTTTTTGTAAGTTATGTTTTTTTTTTGTTTATGAAGGGCGTATGTTTTCAGAAAAGTCTTCAGTGCAGGAGCTTGTTTCAGTTAACTTTTCAGTGATGAAATTAATTTATTGTCAACGTCTCAGACCATTTGACAGACCCACTTTTCAAACTGGCCTGAAAGACGTGACCCTACTCATACACAGAGACACATTTTATAACTAGTATTACATAACTACTCGAAAAACTCGAGTGACGTACTAGTTTATAGCTGCTAAAGTAGAAATAATAATGAAACCTGAGGGCCTAAACAGGTCGCCAAACTTACACCCATGTTCCTGTTTTTGCCCTTTGTGTTCCAGGGCCGCGGTATCTCTTACAAACAGTCCCGTAGCCCTGGCAGGCATCGGGTCAGTAAAAGTCTGACACTCCCTTCCGTTCCACCTAGAGTGGGAGTGGTCATTTGATGAATTCCCAACCCAAAAAAAAGGGCCTAGACAGGTTGCAGGAGTTTTTTTTAAAGTTTTCTGATTCTCTATAGCAACTTTCAAAAGGATTGACCCGAGCTTTTCGGCCATACTTGCCTACGTCCATACAGTTTTGACGTATAAAACGAGTGCCCAAAAAAAATTGGGGTATGTTTTTACGTCATGGCAATCGCTGATAGAATTTCAGTCATAAGTAGGTCCCTGAAACGGCCAGATAAAAAGCATGGTGATCCATTTCAAAATATATTATTAATTGTTAAAATGTTTATTGTACAAGATACAAATGAAATGTTACTGGCAATTATATTTGTTTAATACTCGAGGGGGTTGGCGCTGATAGTCGAAATACAGGCTCTGCCTAGTTCGACTACAGATTACTACACCACTTAAACTGTCCTAATTTAGCTTGTTAAAATATCTTGTAATTTATGTCTAAGTTTCTTTAAATAAACTTTATTATTATTATTTCAATTCCTTCTATGGATGTGAACAGGTTTTTGCTTCGAAATAGAACAACTTAAAACTGATATTTACGCACAATAAGCTACCTAAATCAGGAAAATTAATATGCTGAATATTTACGGCTGGCACAACTTAATTAAAACTTGGTTTATCTCAGGCTATGCGTCTTAGAAGTTTATATTTATGATCGCAGCACATCCCGCAGCATATGTGCAGATGCATAAATATTGTTATTAGAGTCTTGAGAAGACTTGATGCATAAAGCGGCTGAGAGAATAGGAGGCGAATAAATTAAGAGCTTCCTTAATCATTTTAAATTAAGTCAAGTACATAGCAGGGATTCGTCTTTGGAATATTTACCTGCCTTAGAGCGAATTGACAAAGAATCTGAACGCACATCTATCTATCCGCATTCAAGAGCTGTGAGTGTCATAATTGCTATGTGTTATTGAGGTTGTTGAACGCCGTTTAGATATGCTGATCGCGATCAGTTACATTGGTGAAATAAGCCCTAAGTACCTCTCTAAGCTTTTAAAGCACTTAAGGCAGTATGGTGTAATTTAGGTCAGTTTCCCTAACTAAGGTTTAATTTGATCATTCTAACAATTCTTATATTAATTACTCTTAGGAACTAATTCCAAGCTTCTGAATTGCTCTGCTGAGCACCACAGACATACACACACAGATGACTGTTCCAAAATTATCTTAGGCTGATAAAATTTTCGTTTTTCCAAAATCAAATTAATATCTTATTATAGTATTATTAAAGTCGGTTTCCCCAACTTTAACAATAATTTAGAAAATCTTAGTGGCGTCTATTACAATGCTTGATTTACAAATTCATCTATACACAATTCCATACATGACCAAAGCAGATTCTAAACTAAAAAAAACACCATAAAATTTTACCATAAAAATTAAACATACCATGACATAACCCCGATCGTAAATAAATAACCATTACTAATCTGGGTCGAAGAGATTCCAAATCTGGGCCGAAGAGATTCGAAAGCCCAATATGTCACACCTTATATAACACATACCTTTGTGATTTATTATTATTAGTCGGCCATGTCGTTATTATAGAATAATAGATAAGCCTTCTTCGTAATAGATATAACATAATAAAACCACGCCTATTGTCCCCTGAGGGGTAGGCAGAGGTGTTGGTACTCGTACTTCTACATAACATAACATCACGCCGTAATCTAAGTAAGTAATAGGTAGTGGTGTACCTAATTACACCCACATATCGCCAGTTACGTTTAAGTCTCATGTAATAGGTGGCGATGCTATTGCCATCAACGCGGCACGAATCCAGACTCCGTGGCTGCTACTGAGAAATTCTTGATGGAATAACACATTAACACTTTGCTCGACCTGGGATCGAACCCAGGAACTCATGCTCAGCAGTTGCGTTTGCGACCACTAGAACAACAAGGCAGTCGCTAGGTGTTTTAATTTAGTCCCATGTAATAGAGACGAGCCTATTGCTTGCTGCTCTGTTGGTATAGATAATAGTAATTTCCAGGCAATTGCTTCGTTGGACGTGTTCGCAAGCCTGACTGCTTACCATGAGGTCCTGGGTTCAATTTTCAGTTTGGGCAAAGTTTCTTTGGATTTTTCCATCAAGAAAATTGCCAGTAGCAGACACGGAGTGTGGATTTGAGAGACATAAGTGGAGAAAATAAGGGTCTACTATGAAAGGTAATTATTATTGTAGTGTATGAATTGTAATTACTTATTATTGTTTTTTATTGTTTATGTGGTGTTTACCTTTAAGTAATTGTTGCACTGTGTAGAGTTTAAACGCATGTTTTATTTTTTGTTTGTAAATTAGTGTAAACAATTGTTGGTAGACCTAATAAATAAAATTAAAATAAAGGAACACCGCTAGCTAAACCTTCGGGTTTGACAAGTATAATGGTACCTAAAGGCAATTCTAACAACCGTATCTATAAACAAATCAAAGTGATTATACTTAAGTAAAAGTAATTATTTAAGATACGATTTTTATCCTGTAGTTTAGTGATTGCTTGAAGTTGGAATTGTCATAAGTTATAATTCTTAGCTTTGCTTTCTTTGACGGTTCTTCGTTCAAATTCCTGTCTATTGCATAAAAATGATTGCATAAGTAATCACTTAAACTCAAGTGATTACTACATACAAGTGTGTGTATAGAGCACCAAACCCTAAACACAATAGATCTCATATCTAGGCAAGCACATAAAAAAGGCTATTTTACATCATTGCAATCCATGGACCTGACTTTCTAAAATTACAAAACATTATTTTTATCAGCTTATCTAAATGAAATAAATGCTGTTAATATTATTGCCGTATCATTTAAATACGGTACCAAAAAAAGCCTACAGCGCAATTTGAACAATCACGCAAAGTCGTTACTGATTGGTTGAATCATCCATGCGAATTAAAACAAACATTTTGCTTTCTTTTTTTTTTAAAGGCCTAGTAAATACATATTAAACATATCTAGATCTTTGACAGTCATTACAGGTAGTCAGTGGCGCGAAAGTCTGACAACCAGTCTTATCAAGGAGTATCGTATTACCCAGTACTAAATGGGTTGTGGAAGTCAGATAGGCAGTCGCTTAATGTACAATACAGGTAGAAACCGACCCCAACATAGTTGGGAAAAGGCTGGGCAGATGAGGAAAGGTCTAATAAAAAAGCTTCTGTTAATCGAGGCCCTTAATAACCCTCTAAAATGATTAATTAACGAATAATATAGGGAGTGCACAGCCACAACGTTGCAATGTGGAAAATTTCGTGAGGAAAGTTGTAGGAGTGTAAGAGTAGAGGAAGACCAAAGAAAAGATGGATGGACTGTGTGAAGAATGATATGGCACGAAAAGAGGTGTCTGATGAGATGCCGAGTAATAGAGAAGTATGGAAGAAGAAGACGTAGCCCCGACACCAAATGAATTGGGACAAGGGCAAAAGAATGATGATGACAGCCACAACGTTGCAAGCTCCACCCAAACACTACTTTACACAGTAAATAGGCAATTCTTATCTGCAAATTGAGTTCTCATCTCGGGCTATGGGCTTCCGTAGCAATTAATTCTCGTGGCACGTGCTAACACCACATAGATACCTACAAAGAAGATCAACTCTGCATAATTGTCTAACCGAAGCATGTATGTGATTGCAGGGAATGACCAAATCTGTTTTGTCCGCAATAATCAATAAACTGTTGGGATCAAATACATATTTCTAAAAAACTTTTTTGCAAAAAATAAAACCGACTCCAAAAACACAAAAAAAGTGAAAAATAATTTTAGCTTCAGAAGTCGGTGACTTTTGTTTATTTGATTCAGTTTTTTGTCACCGACTTCTGAAGCTAAAATTATTTTTCACTTTTTTTGTGTTTTTGGAGTCGGTTTTATTTTTTGCAAAAAAGTTTTTTTATTTTTTTATTTTTAGTTGCAATATTCCATAGAAATATTTTTCATCATCAGACCTGTAATGGCACTTGTAACCCAGATGGGTGCAAAGTTTTGATCAATATACATGAATTAAGTCCAAACGCAAGGTAGCTACTGTAAACAGTTGAGGAGTTCCCTTAACTGTCTTCATCATCAGACCCCTTATGACAGTCACAACCCATCTGGGTGTAAATTTCTCATCAATACAAATTAATCAAACCCAAACACAAGGTGACTGCTGTAAACCGTTGAGGAGTTCCCTCGACTGTCTTTCGGTTCCATCATCAGAGCGACTCCAGACCTTCTTTAAATTATAGTGTTTTAAAATACTTAATCAAAAAATTTACAAACGCACTAGTCGCCACTACAATTTTTGAAAGCTCCCCTCAATTTCTCTAGGATGCCATCATCAGATCCCGGTTTCCTTATCATGGTACCACCCTTGAAGTATCTCCTTTCCAACAAAAAAAAGAAAATCAAAATCGGTTCATAAACGACGAAGTTATCCGCGAACACACATAAAAAAAAATATATATATATACGGTCGAATTGAGAAACCTCCTCCTTTTTTTTTTGAAGTCGGTTTAAAAAAAAAGAACCAACAACGACAAAAATTCGAAGACATGTGATCGCATGTGTCATCCACTAAGCCACACTGATCCCGTGTGGTGCATTAAGGTCCACTGCCTCTAATAGAGTGGAGGCCTTGTTCCAGTAGTGGGAATTTTAAAGGCTGATTACACATCATAACATCATACCTGTAATCCCCGAAAGATTAGGCAGAGGTGTACCTAATACTACGACCACATTTCGTCAGTTATGTTTATACCCCGTGCAGAAGCGACCCTATTACCATCAACCGGGCACAAATCCAGACTCCGTGGCTGCTGATGGAAAAACCCAATAGCAATTTGTCCGCCCCGGGAATCGAACCCAGGACCTTATACTCAGTAGTCGCAATTGCGACCACTAGTCCACTATACTATCGTATAATGTACCCACTAAGTATCGATACTCATGACGTACAAGCAATTTCCATCCGCTTTCGTTTAACAACTGATATTCGGCCATATCTCGTAGATCTTTAGACTGAAAACCGACGACATTATTAGAAGATGGAACTTCTGTATCTCTTCTAGAGTGGTTGTTATTGTGCGGCTAGTAATTCAATAACTGTGTATTCGTGTTATCTGACAGTTATGGCCGACTGACCAGCCTCGTGCATGATGCAGCACCACAGACAAATGAATGGCTGCGGCGGGATGTGGCCGGCGCGTCGTCCTGTCTCCAATTGTGTACATGCTTTTGTTTTCAATTTTGTGGGCTATATGAGAATTCGCATGCAAAATGAGTTTGCAATTGGGTTGTCATGAATATCTTGGAAATGGCTGAGTTTACTGCATGATAATATGTGGTTTCATTTACCTAACCCATGTTTGTAAACCCAATGGCTTGGCACGCATCGATGGGAAGTGACCAGATGGTATCACGATAATGCCATGAAAGTTGGGTAGGCCGTTGGTGTAGGTGCAACTTGCGTCGACACCCTCGCGCCATCCCATCTTCCTAGCACGGTGGGCTGCGCTGGGGCGGCTGCTGCAGGTGCTGTAAACCTCAAAATTTATTCAGAAATATAAGGTTTACAGTTTTTCTTAAATCTATGTTAAGTTCACCCCTGATTTGTGCCTGAACTAGGTAATCCTGCGTTTCAGGCGATTGAAGGTAACATTAGTTGATTAAATAATCACATAATTATCATATTAATCTTAATGGTACCTTTGTAAAAAATACTATTATAAGTATATGTGAAAAGGTATATAAAAATTATAGTATCAAATAACAATAATACTAATGTCTAATCGATAGATGTTATAACTTGATAAAAATTAATGAATACCGCATTATTTTTTCTTTCTTACGTTTTCTTTATAAAATTAATCCATGCCCTCAAGTTAAAACTACAACGTTTGATGTAAACGACAAAGTTACCCCAGTTGTATTAAAATTAACTTTGCTACAACAATTTTGCAATTCAAACATAAACATCCGTAAAAATAATACCAAAAGTATTCACATGCCCCGGACGCGATTCGAACCATCGAAACATTGGTTATCATGTGATTACCGCGATCTCTTACCAACTAAGCCAAATAGGTAGGTAATTAATAATTCCATGTATTTATCAATCTACTTTGCTTTTCCCTATACGCAATAAAAATTGTAGTTTTATTGAAAAAAAAACACGAGTAAAAAAATAAATACTAACTTAAACTTATTTATTCACTAAAACAATACATTATCTAAAATAAAATTTTCTTGCAAAATACACAAACCAACTTGGGCCTATCGCGGATTTGAACGCACATGTCTTTTGGCGGGCTAACCACTTAGTCGAGCTGTGAGTACATATAAAATTTGGCTGTCTAAGCATGTTTTGTACTTTTTTGAGGGCAAACTATATCTTTCCGTCTTTTGCTAGCAAATTCAGTGCATATGCAAGTGCCGCGTCTTGTTTTAGTACAGTGCTCATTATATAATAAATAACTGTCGAACTGTTAGTACTACACAAGATTTATGCAGGAGGTTAGTGGGGAAAAGGAAAGGTAAGAATAGCTCTTTGAGCTCTTTCAATGGACAGAAACGAGAGTTTTACTCGCCCCACCACGTAAAAACGGAGTGGGCCCTAGAATACTTCCTTGCCGAATACCAAAAAAAATGATTTTTAACAGCGCTGAGAACAATCCGATTTTTTTTTTTTTATTAGACATCCATAAATTGTAGTGTGTAAATAATGTAAATATTATTAAAAACCTATCGCGTTTCTTATAAAAGAGTCGGAACGTCTACTAACAAGATCTCTTAATACAGAAAGAACAAATTCACGGGACGAAGGCGGGCAACAGCTAGTAATGAAATTAAATCATGCAAATTGATTTCATATCGCAATGCCAGTTCACTCAACATGAACTTCAATATTTACTCGTTCATTCAGATCGCAAACGGAGCCTACGATCCGACAGATAATTGGCCCCTATAGAGAGAAAACATAATTATAGGTAATTAGGTATAGGTACTATTAATTAATACAGACCCTGAACAACAGCTTTCATCAATTTACATTTTTAAAGGATCACTAGAAATTTGTCAGCCGTAGTACCATAAAGACAATTTGACGTTTTTACGGCGTAAATATAAAAAAAAACATCACTCAAATGAGGTTCCAAATGGCTCGATGAAATATCAGTTTCGAAGTCAGTTAAATGAACTGTTTCAACACTTCCACTGTTTGCGAAGTATGTTCGCAACAATAGTTAATGTCAGAATCCATTATTAGGCACATGAATGAAGAAGGAGCCCTAGGAAAGTGGGCTAACTGTGATCATTTTGATTTCAATATACCATTTTTGTCTTCTTGCCATCACAAAATGGATGAATTACAAATAAACACGTGCCCAAGAAGTCCATAAATGTCGCGTTTTATTTTAGTACCTACAGGCCGATTACAGTGATCGACATTTTATTGACATAATCGTCAATAAAAAAGTTATTTGTCCGAAAGAAGCTCGAAATCAACACAATTTCTTATATCACACTGACCTTCCGTAACACTCCCAAAATTAGTCCAAATAGGTAACGATTACATAATAGCCATATATTGTCAACTTTCTACCATGAGAATGCCCCATGGTGTTTGGCTAACCGGACGTTTAAAACTATTTATTATAATGTATTCCTAAACTCATTCAAGAGGCTGTATGACATAACTTGCCTTTGCCTAACGACTTATTATTTTCATGTGACAGATGATGACAGTTCACATTTTAATGTTTACTCTGTAGGTAGGTTCTGAATGAACTTAACTTTTTTTTTAAATGATTAATGGATTGGATAAGCCGACTGAGCCAATGGCCGGGGCGTGATGAATATGGATTGTTTATTGCAGATTAGGCCATGTATACGTTTATAAATCATGATTAAGCTGTGTTATCAATGCCGCTGTTGAGTAATGGTAGCTGTTGTTTGATATTTAGCTTAATACATCTGCGTATATTAATTATTTAGATAAAACGTACCTACATATTAGAGTCCCAATATTTAGATACAAACCATTTCTTTACAAAAACCATTCCCTATCGAACAACAAATAAATAAAATTGAAGTGTCTGTTTGTGATACCAAAATAACAGCTTTTTACTAAATGCATTTAATTAAAAGTATTTCTTTATTTATTCAACAGTGCAAGCACAAAGTACAGAGGCGGACTTAATGCCATAGGCATTTTCTATCAGTCAACCTTACCTTTAAATATATACAGTACCTACTTATAACAAACACACATTTTTTCAATTTTTGTCTGACTGTCTGTTGCTCTGTGTGTCTTTCTGTCTGTTTGTTCCGGCTAATCTTCGAAACGGTTGGACCAATTTTCACGGGACTTTTACTGGCAGATAGTTGATGTTATAGGGTCTAACATAGTGTAACTTTTATTTAAAAAAAATAAAACCCTTGAAATTGGTAACATAAATCGATTCAAAAAGGGAAATAGATAATATTTTTTATAATAATTTCACGCGAACGAAAGTTGCGGGCAACAGCTAGTTTGATAATAAATTCTATAAGCCGTCAATAATAAAAATTTTGTGAAATCCTAAACCTGTCCCACTGCTAGACAAAGGCCACACAAAATCCCAAGAAGAAGAATAATTTATTGTTCAAAACAATAAATTATTCTTATTCTAAAAAGTCCTGTCAGCTACTCTAATCTCACGCCACCTTGAATCAGCCCAAGTGGAAAGCGTCCAAGTCGTCTCCTTACCCCTTTCTGGACCGTAGCAGCACCGTCCATCTTCCGGCACCCATTGTGTACGGACTTTTGCCCAGCGGTTATCGTGCATGCGGCTGATATTTATATCCAGTGCCTTTCGAAAAAGAAACGCCAATAGTCCAACGAAACACTTTATCAAATAGGTGCAATCAAGCACTCTACGAAATACGGGATTAACCAAACACTATTTCACCACCCTTTGTAAAAGTTGAAAAACCAGTTTTAATAAAACCATAAAACTTTCCATTCCAAAATAGTTTTGATCGGCTCCCACTTCTCGGACATAGCCAATCAATCGCGCAAGTGCTAAACCAACATACTCAATATTCGTTTTTCGAATGTCAAACAAAAGTAAAGCGATCCATCAAATGGGTCAAAGTTCGCGGGTAACGTAAGTATTCTGATGAAGGTAGCTAGCCTAGTTTTTTGTTTATGTTTCTAAGTCAATTTTGGCTGTTAAGAATATTTCGGATAATGTTGCTTGGGCGCCCTTGAAAATATTGGTCTTCATAGCTAGGAGTGTTTTATAGACAAGGTTAATTCAATAATTTTCTTTAGTGAATGCGATGCACAGAATTGGTGACCGTTGGAAGATATGGAGGGAGGCTTTTGTCCAGCAGTGGGAAAATATTGGCTAGCTATAATATAACAATGCGATGCAGCAAACAAAACTATTTGGAAAAATAATCAAGTTACATGCTTGTTTCTGACTCGTTAATTCATACTGATGCTTGCTAGCGTTAAATAGGGGCTTGAACAACATTTTAAAGAACTACAACCTAGATGCGCGTAAATCGCGTAATACAATTCCATGACAATCCGGAGAATTTGGAAAGAAATTCCTAAACTATAGCTTCACCGGTTTGAAAGATTCATCTGCTCGACACCGTAAGTACGCCTTGAATGTTGTATAACTGTCAAAAATTATAGGCATTGCCAGTGTTTGTAATGTTAAAATAACAAAAATTTGCTATATCTAAATGCCCATTTCTACTAACACTTGACTGAGTGGAGTGCCAACAATGTGGCAAGCGCATAAGGCGAGCAGACTATTCAGAAACCCTAACCTCATGAAGGGTAGTAGGTTATACGGACAATCTAAGTTTTAGGCTTGTATAAAAATACCACCACTAATGAGATGATACCATAATGACTGCCTAAATAAAAGCGTGCAATAACTTATTTATGCAATAATCGACATTTTCATACTTTGACGTGAGATAACACGGGTACTACTTTTTTTAAAGTAGTAGAGATCCAGAAATGAACTTTGTCAACAAACAAATCTAGCTTTCGGAGTATTTATTAATACGATACTTATTAACACTCTATGCCCACAATTTATACCCTAGCCCTAGATGTCTTTGTCACAATACCCTAACAACCGTGTGAGTAAACGTCAACGAGACATTTTTTGCCCCTAGATTACTCTAACCAGCAAAAAGTATGTGAACTGTCTCCATAGTATTGAAGTTTGCGACACAATTGTTGAAGAAATTATGCTGGAAGGAGCTGAGAATAGTTGTAAGCTGTGTTTAACGTTCATTAGGTACGCTAGCTCTAAAATTAGAGGTACATTCATCGTTGGAGCTTGTCGTTAGTATTGACTTATCTACTTTTGTTTTAAGAAAATCTCCACCTAGTATTTCGAGATTTCGCCAAACGGTTGGTCGACTCTTCCTGTGACCAGAGGATGGCCTAAGTATTTTTTAGTCAAAAAATCAGCATTTCCATCCAACGTGGTAATGCTGCCAGCCTTCTGGGCACTTTCCCGGTTGACAGCGACGCGTAAGACGCGTCAGTGGACTCGGTAGTACGCACAATACCGTCCCCATCCCCACTGCCAGGACTCATTATGATAACGAAAAAAAAACCCAGATTTCTGACCATAGCATAGTTTGATCTCTCCCTTTTAAGAAACCTTAAAAAAAGTACCGTTTAAATTAATTAAATCGAAACAACATTGTTTCAAATAACAACCTTTATTTTTACAGTCGCAGAGCTATCATTCTTTCCCTCCAACAATTTTCTGCTCTGTTCATTAGCGTCTGTTCATCTGACACGGCCATCTCTGGTTACCCAGGAACTATTCCCTCCAGAGAATTTCATTCCGACGAATCCGCCTCGGAAACACTTAGCTAAATTGAGTTTGAAAATAACGGAACGAGAAAAAACATAACTGTTTCTGTTATGTTTATCTCATATACATATTATGTTTGGTTTTTCAATATCAACAATTGGATTTTCTTTGGTTTGTTGTGGCACTGTACATACATTACACCTAGATGAAACACTAACATTGAAGGTGGTTAGCTATATGAAAAATAGTGGAGGGTCTTCAGACCAGACCAGTCCACCAGACGAGCGTTGCGTCTGGTCGGACACTCTGCGATTGTTGTCTATGATTCGTAGTTTATTGTAGCCGGCGTATTAATTGTCTACATGCATTTCCCGTCGCTCTACGTCGCTAGATTTAAAAGACCCTATGAGCTAGTACGGTCAGTTAAATCAACATCATAAAAGCTGGTTAAACCAAACATTTAGGCTGATTTTATAGTCACGCGTTTCAGCAGCGCCGTCGGGAGCGCGCGCGCTCGGATATGTATTGGGGTAGTAGTAGCGTTTCAAATTCGCGCGCTTGAGCAGCGCCGTTCGGTGTTCCTGTTCAACAGCGCGCTGCCCAACGGTGCGTCTAGCGGCGTGACCATAAAACCAGCCTTACCTATACAGTCAATAAATCAATTCAAGACCCTTCTCGTGAGAGCCGCGAGAAAATAATAAGATGATGAACAAAAACCATCAGAATTTCATTCTTTCTTAAAGTTCTACTTACTTCCCCCTACCATAATGCAGAGTACGTAGCCACTTAGGTACTTTAACCAATAACACAGTAGCCATTCCATCTGCTAAACTCTTATTACAGAACAATTTAATGATCTTAAAACGACTAGCTCAGAAATGCTATAAAATGCAAAGCCTATTAAGTTACTGGACTGCAGTCATTTAGTAAAAGCTTGCTTAATTAATTTCTTTCATTTGACGCTTAAGTTAAGCCTTTAAGCCGTTCAGTCTATCTCCCTTGATCACTTTTATGTTAACGCTAACTAGCTACCTTCTGCTAATAATTATTTTAATAGGTGTTGGACTAGTAGTCGAGAACTCGAGATCAATCACCACGAAAGTGGAGCGCTGATTTGACAATTTTTTGGGGCATACATCGCCAAAGATCGGACAAGACAGAGAGGGGTTCGGGAGAAAAAAGGGGAGATGTTTGTCCACCAGTAGGACACAACAAAGCAGAATCTGCCACAGGAGCATGAAGATTGGCACAAACAAAGAGAGCCCTATACTCTGCAGTAGATGAAGTAGGGCTATGAATGATGATGATGATGGAACACAATGTCGGCTAAAGAAATAAAAAAAATGATTAGAAACTTATTTTTATCGAGAAGTTGTAATTTTCATGGTCCCTTCATCTTTTCAAAGATGAAGGGAACGATTCACACAATTTTCGATGGAATAATAAACTAAGAATTTCCCTATTTCCAGTGTGCCTCACCATTACATGGGCTGAAGCCCAGAATGGTCGAGGGCCGCAGAACCAGGACCACAATGGCCATGGGTGGGATATCCGGCTGGCAGTTCCAGGAGAACCCGGCAGTGACTATCCCACCCTGGGCGCGATACCAAGGACATCATTCTCGTGCGCCGGGAGAGAACCAGGTAATCTTGGAAGAATTTAGTTTTTTTCAGAATAAGAATTCAAAGTCAAAGTCAAAGCATTTATTTCAATTAGACCATTACAGGCACTTTTGAAAGTCAAAGACTAAAAGCTAAGCTACAGTCACAGACACAAGGCATAATAACTTGCGAAAGTACTGTAGTTGCACATTCCAAATCGTAGATCTCTATGGAGAAGAATGGGCAAGAAACTCCATGGACACTCTTTTAAATCAAAATATTGTTACAAAATCTTGGTTACATCATTCATGTTGAGATTATACATATATGTGAGAACGATGTACAAAGACGTGCACATTAAGAGCGTCCAGAGTAAAAGATTAAACTAACAATTTAAAAATAAAGTAATTAAAATAAACCGTGACAGCTAAGAGATGACCAGTCCCAACTGACAGCGCCCGTTCACGAACATGACGCATGGATCAGCGCCATTCAACTCAACCATATTGAAGGGAACTAAATGACCCGACACACCCGCCACCATCAGCGAGACATTTGAGTGAGCATGACATTCTCTCAGCCACCAGGACACATTCAAGTCAATGAAAGATAACAAAATATAAATGGTAGCTTTACAGTACATAGTACTCACACACGTGTGTGTGTACTCACAATTAAATACCTATGGCAGGTTATATACAGTCAGATCATGGAAAATTTTCAAAAATTCGCGGCACTTTACAGAACTACTGCACGAGCCATTTTTGTTACAAAATATTCGAACAATTCTATATAATTACCAGTTACGTTTCTTTCCTCACTGAATCCAATTTAAAGTAAAACCAATTGTTTTAGTGATCACGGTATAAATCATAACCATTCTCAATTCCAGGATATTATGCGGACCTAGAAGCCAACTGTCAAGTATTCAGAGTCTGCACCGTTGGATCAACCTACGGCTTCCAATCCTTCCTCTGTCCCAATGGAACCTTGTTCAACCAAGCGGTATTCGTGTGCGATTGGTGGATGAACGTTGACTGCCAGAACTCTCAACAGTTCTTCAATAACAATAACGAACAATTCGAAAATCTGAGACTAGGGCCGCAGCTTATGAAGGATATAAAGAAAATGCTTACACATCCGATGTTAAACCCCTATGATAAGAACGCAATGAAGAGTAATCTCATTGTGATGCAAGATTACAAGCCTCCATTCGGACAACTGTTTCCTAACGGAGCTTTACTAGCAGGTCCAGAACGAGCACCAAACAACGTTTATGTTCCAGCTAAGCAAATACAGCAAAATCTAATTCAAGGCAATCCAGACGATTTCACTTTTTCAGCGTCAACACCTGATCCTAGATATGTACCTGCGCCTTTAAACTCTAACTTTTTACCGTTGCAAAGAGATTCAGAAGTTTTCCAAAGACAAAGACAAAATGGTCAATTCAACGCTTTAAATAGTCCTATTCAAAACGCTAGAGTGCAAACTACACAAATATCACAGACGGGAAACCTCATATCTAATGGCCACGCGGGCAGATTTTTACAAAATGGAAATACAAATATACCAAATACCAATGGCTACTCACAAGCACAAGTACAAGCACCACGTCCGACACAAGTCACTAATTACTTTTCAGCGAGACAAACAAATTCTGTTAATAATCCACAGTTAGGCAATACACAGAATGCACAAAGAGGACAAGTTAACAAACCGCGAGCACAGTATACAGAACCTCGAAGATTACCCCAAACGAATAATGAAGCACAATTTGCAAGAACACAGAACAACCAAAACAAAAATCAAGAAAAACAGCAGTACACATATAGTACACCTGCTACCAATAAACAACAATATCCAAATAATTTAGACAACCCAACTGGTAGAGAATTAAAAGAAAACTTGGTGAGTTCAATCAAAGATATTCCGTCAACTGTTATAACAAAAACATTAACTTATAGTAGGTTAATACAGGAGCCGAAGGTTGGCAAACCAAAGTCCAGAATAACGGTCAAAACCTGGATTGTAAAACCGACTAAGTCTGCTAAACTAATAGCGGAGCCTAGTCCATACACTTACGCTAGACCTTCTGCAGTGTCATCATCGTCTCCGTCACCGACAGAAAAGCTCATTGAAGAAAACACGCCTTATGTGTATAATGTACCGACCCCTTCTTCTCAAACTGAGAGAGTAATCTCACCAGAACTGGATTCTGAACAAGAATCAGAGGAACCTTATGTTTATACTAGACCTACTCCTTCAGCTAAACAAGTGCAGACAACTGAAATTCAAACAACACGTATCTTTATCGCCCCTACAACTTTGCCCACTCGTGCTTCATTTTCAGGACGAATCACGAATTTCCCAAATACGTCTCCACTCCCTACAAAGGCCTCTCGCCTGTATCTTACTCCTTCGCCATTTACATCAACAGCTCGATTCTATCTTCCTCCACCTTCCAACCCCAGTACTCTACCTCGTCTATATTTACCCCAAAATGTTCCACAACCAATATATTATCAAAGTGCTCCATTACGAGTCGCACCGACCATACCTACACCTACTCGTGGATCTTTTAGTGAAGATTTAAATCAACCCTCATTTACTGTAACAAAAAAATCTCGCACTAGTGCAAACCATCAGAATTTAACCTTCACTGATATTCTGACTAAAGAAAAACTCGATATAACTATAAATGATATAGTTAAAGACACTGATGATATTTTAAAGACCGCTTCTCCTCCCCAATATAGTCAATTTCAGAATCATAAAGAATTCAAATCTCTTGATTATCCTGAAAATTACTCAGCATCAAGGACCACAACCGATAGTGGTGAAACGTTGACATCTCAAGTACCAGTTCAAACTCCAACAGTGTCTACAAAAAGTTCTAGAATTATAGCTACACCTGCAACAAGTTTGCTACCTCCTAATGAAAATTTTATATACCAAAATAGTAACCAGCTCTCGAATTTGCCTTTCTTTAAAGAAACTGGTATACCAAACACTATAGAACGCACAGTCTCAATAAAAATAACAATTCCAGAGAGAATCGCCGCATTCCTATTCAAAAATCGAAGTGATTCTGATTTTGATAAACTAGAAATACTTAACACTGGAAGCAGTAACTATTTAGTTATGAGTAACAACTTTGTACCCAAGAAAAATGCATTCAATTTTATTCCAATAGTAAAATTAATTGGAAATCAAAACTCGAATAATCTTTCTGATTCACAGGCGCTCGTGTATTCGTTTTTAACCGACTCTATCAACGTAGCGAGAGAATACAACAACATTGCACAGCGAGATATACAATCGTCGACAGCATCACCTGCACTAGCACAATTTCAAAACCTGAACAATGAAAAATTGACACAGATTACGAACCAAATATCACAACTTACATCATCACAATACTCTAGTAACAATCTCAACAATTTTGGCACTAATGCAAATATTATCTCTACCCAAAGACCTAATACTAATCAACCTAATCAATTTACAGGCAAATACACAGATGGATCGAATCAGGCACAACAAACACAAACAAACCAATTAACACCTTCACAACCAACTCAAGGTAATTTTTACTCATCCCGATTCCAAGTACCCAACACTCAGCAAAATCTTCTTAACAGTCAAAACCAAGTGTACAGTGGTCAATTATACCAATGGTCTGTTCCAGATGTTACTAATCAAATATACAACCGTCCAAGTCCCGCAAACCTGGTTAATCCCAGCAACATTCAACAGCAGACTACACAAATGTTCAGTGTACAACGAAACACAAATCAAAACAATGCAGTTGGCAATTTTAAGCAATCAAGTCCTCAATTTGAAGTCATTAAAGCGGAAACTGTGGATTTGAATCCAGCCAAACTGCAGCTCGAGCCGCCTAATGAAGCCGAACAATTTGCTAGTCAAGAGACTATTAACAGTTTGCTAAATAGTGAAAATGGTATATCGGCACACCTAGAAGATAAAATCGTAGGCACTATACCACATCCATCAGAAGACAACAAGGTTCTCACATACAAGAAGGACCAATCATACTACCTTTACACAAAACTAGAAGACAACACTCTCGAACAGAATTCTCCAACGAACCAGCAGACCGATACAAATACCCAACAAAATGCTAAACTAGTACAGTCTTCTGACAACAATATGCCGAAAAATATAGTTTCGTTCCAACTTATACCCTCAGTGAGCTACGAATTACAGGATGAAAAAGATCAAGACAAATTCCTTAACGCTTTCCAAATTGACGAGTTCGGTGCTCCTAGAGATCTTACTAGGCCACAGAATGCACAGAATCAGAACAATAATCAAGGACAACAAATTATGACGTCTAGCGTAGACTTCTCAGTTGAACACCCGACAACAGCTGTTAAACAAAGCGCTCAGTACAGAATAAACCCCCTGTATTCTGGACCATCATCGTACACCGCTCCACAATCATCAATTGGTAGCTTAGGATCTAAACAGGTAGCACAAAATAACTTTAATTCTAGACTAGAAGATTTTGATAGCAGTAATAACAATGGTTACCCCAAAGAAAGGCCTGCTCGCCAATTTTTTCCTACATACAGGTACAACTAATTTCCCTACCAAGGAACCTAGATAAGAATGTATTGGCTGAAGACCAGTGTTGTAAGTAATTGATGTAAATAAAAATATAGGTGTAATTATATAAATAAGTATGTGTAAAGTAGGTAGCTAACACATTATTCTGAGACTTGACTGCAACCAAAAACGAGACAATACAAAATAAAATAAATTAAAATTATGATATAAGTGTACACTAAAATACTCGTCATGAATTTTAAGTTTAAAGGACGAATTTTATCCTACTCGTAGTAGGTAATTTTGTTGACTAAGATGTGTGATAAACAAATAAAGGAATATACATAAATAAAGGGACTTTTATTTTCTCTTCATTTAGCAATGTCGGTAACACGAGTTTTCTTGCTGACCGTAACAGGATTGTCCAACAGCTATTCATTTAACACCGTCAGGGAACGAAAACCTAAAAGTGGTCGAATTTTGAGATGGAGCAGTAATATACAGACGGCCAGCACATCAAGCTACTACAATCTGTAAAATTTCTTTAATAGATTTTCAACTTTATTTTTAACTAGCGGCCCGCTCCGGCTTCGCACGGGTGCATCCGTGCATGTATTATACATATAAACCTTCCTCTTGAATCACTCTATATATTAAAAAAAAACCGCATCAAAATCCGTTGCGTAGTTTTAAAGATTTAAGCGTACATAGGGATATAGGGACAGAGAAAGTGACTTTGTTTTTAACCGACTTCAAAAAAAAGGAGGAGGTTCTCAATTCGGCCGGTATATATTTTTTTTTTTTTTTTATGTATGTACACCGATTACGCCGAAGTTTCTGATCCGATTTACGTAATTCTTTTTTTGTTTGATGCGGAATAGTTTCGAATTGGTCCCATAAAAATTTGATTCAGGTAGGCCCATTAGTTTTTATTTTATGAGCATTTAACTCTGAAGTCTGTTACTTGTTTGTTGTTGTGGAGTTACTTTCGCATTTATAATATTAGTAAGGAAGTAAGAATAAGCCTATTACCATGAAATGTATGGTTTACAATGTAAAATGAACGCATAGAAAATATTTGTATAGGATATTGCAACTAAAAATGAAAAAATAAAAAAACTTTTTTGCAAAAAATAAAACCGACTTCAAAATCACAAAAAAGTGAAAAATAATTTTAGCTTCAGAAGTCGGTGCCAAAAAACTGAATCAAACAAACTAAAGTCACCGACTTCTGAAGCTAAAATTATTTTTCACTTTTTGTGATTTTGAAGTCGGTTTTATTTTTTATACTATGTAGTGAAGCATTAGGTTCAAGCTTGGTTGGGAGAATCTAACAGTTTCAGGTAGGTTGACATGCTGGCGTCTGTACCTTAACCGTTGCAGCTACAGGAAATGGCTATCCATAAAGTTTTTAAAGAAATTTCGATCTGTATTCACAGATTTTGGAAAAAGTGTACCTAAGACTTGCTGATGACTGCTTATGCATTAAAAGCGCCTTCGATGCTGTAAAAACCGAAAAGTTGTTACTTACAGTTTGTCATGTAGGATTATTTACAGTTATGTTTGACAGCTTTTGAGAAAATATCAAAAGAAAATAATTAGCATATGACTCTGTAGGTTGTCCAACAGTCTTTAAAGCGCCCAAGACCTAAGGGCTCCCAAACTTTTTTCGACCAGGGACCATCAATTTCTAGATAAATATGGACGTCGCGTCGATAGGATTACATCTAAGAAGGTGTATTTTCAGCACCAGAAAATTGATAAATGGTGTTCCCCGCCTCGCATATATTATATGTTAGATTTTTGTTTGAAAATTTACTTTGCCCGACCCGGGAATCGAAACAGAGACCCCTCAAACTCAGCAGTCGCGCTTGCGACCACTCGACCAACGAGGCAGTCCGCTACAAACAAACAGGAAACAGGAAAAACTTAAACAGGAATAACTTAGCCAAAATTATTAAGATTTTTAGAATTAACGAGTTAGCCACTTCACCGCACCATATTATGATGACCGTGCTACGAATGTAATAGACCAAAAAAAATGAGCATCGGCAAAACATTCCATGCATGGCACGCACGCGACGGTGCCCATAGACTAATACAATATAAAATGAGAGAGACTGGCAACTGACGTTTTTGGTTTAGTTACCGATCAGCACCCTCTGAACGCCAAGCAATGAACTAAATGAATATTTATAATAATAGGTAGTTGCGTCCACTTATATCGATATTAATAGCTAAGTATTTCGTTTACTGTGTTTTGACGTCATAATAAGCGTATATTTAATGGATGTTTCAAGCACTTAAAACTTGTGTGTCTAACACAAGTTTTAAGTGCTTGACCGACGCAGAGGTCGCCTGGAATGTGGCGTGCTCGGAAACGGATCGGCCCGAGAACCCGTTTTCCCAGAGACAGTGAAATGAGCCGCTTTGCAGGTTGGTACGGAATTAACTTATTAATACGTCTACCAATACTGCTGAGCGTGCCCGCCTACTGGCTGTGGGTGAGTGGGAGTCGCGCCTCTGGCTTCAGGCACTACCGTCATCTAATATAGGCACTATGTTAGGTGACACAACCTTCTGGCTCGCTGGCATTAATGATCTCATCCGCCGTGCTCTTGCCTACTGCCGGGGTACCAGCTGTCTTAGAACCCGATGACTTGGCACGGGTCGATGGGAAGAGACCAGATACCAGACAAGACAGTATGACCATAACGCCATGGAAGTAAGGTAGGCCTTTGGTGTAGGATGCAACTTGCGTCGACACCCTCGCGCTATCCTATGTTCCTAGCACGGTGGGCTGCGCTGGGGCGGCTGCTGCAGGTGCTGAAAACCTCAAACGGCGCAAATACAATAATTTAATTGGTAGTTATGTGTTTGAGCCGTTTGGGGTTGAAACACTAGGGCCATGGGGTTCGAGTGCCCACCTAGTATTTTGGGAAATTGCCAAGCGGTTGGTTGACTCTTAACGTAACCAGAGGGCGAGGTATCCGTCAGAATCGCGGGTGTATAACTCTCAAATAAACTATATAAATGTTCGTAAAATATACGTTTTTATACTAAAATAAGTATAAATGTACGTGTCTGTATGCGTAGCAAACATCATTTTAAAGTGAACTGCCATCCTGATGTCAGGTTTGCGGGTGAATTTTAATTAACTTTTTTCAAATTTGACATTAGAAATAAAATGTACGTCAAATTCACATAATTATACGAACAGTATTTAAAAACTTCTTAAATGTAATACAAACTCTGATATTGTAAAACGCATGTGAGCCGCCAACCTGACGTCATGATGGCGATTCTAAGCCAATCTAAACTATTTTGATCAACCAATTAGCAAATAGGGTAAACTTGCCTAATTCGTACTTACGCCAAATTCGTACTCCACTTAAAACTCAGTATTGGTAACAGCTATCAGCGCCTCTAGTGTCAAAAAATAGAAAAAACAGTCGGCCATTTTTCGACAAAAATATTGAGAAAGTAAGTTTTTTTCAACTATTATTGTAATATTTTTACACATTTCGTAAGAGTTTTATTCAAATAAGGTCATGTAAAACCTATTTTTACGATTCGATACGTATTAATATTTGTCCTTGCGATTTCATCTGACTTTTTATCATACTCGTAACTGTTGTCAATTTTTTTGGCGGTAAATTTAAAATTTGTTTGGCCCTTGCTCCTATTTCGTACTTGAGTTAAGTTCTTAAAACGTACTGGTACGATTTAGCCAATAAAAAAACCAAAGATTATAACTGCGATGATTGCCGAGAATTGGCGAAGACCATCCGTCGAATGTTTTAATAACGTTTAATTTTTTAATTTTTGATTATGATGCTGATTCTCAATACTGTATACCAATGACTAGATCTCAAAGTACGAATTAAGAATACGACAGTACGATTTGGGATGAATGGTCTTAAATCGTACTTTTTTAGTTTTTTTTTAAATTGTTTTTTTTTTCCTAGAAGTTTATAAGGTTTATGTTTTTGATTATAGAAACAATAAAGCATTTAGCAAACAAAAATTACTTTTATTTAAAACTAATTTATCATTCCTAATTTTCTAAATATGATGTTTTCTCTTAAGGGGTACGAATTAGGCAAGTTTACCCTAAATGTATTATGTCTTATGTTTTTGTCAGATTGTAAAACAAAACTCTATGAAATAATTCATAGCATGATTTAATCAATTTTATAACATTTGACAATAAGTATACTGGACAATCTCCATTTCTGCACTTCTTGGCGATGCGGACGAATTTTCGACGAAGTTCCTTGTTTACGGGATAGATGGCGCTTTTCACGTTTAAAAAAAGTTCTAAGTTACCAGGTGCCGGTCGGTGACGGAACGGTCTGGTGGATACTTTTCAATACAAAGAAAGAATTATAATATGGGGTTATAACCACGTATGCTGACCCAAAGAGCAGAATGCTTAGACCAAAACGGAAAGCAAGCTCATCGTACTCAACCTAATATTTATAAAATAAGTAAAAGGGAATAAAAAAGATAAAATCACCTTTTTTTACTTATCAAAAAATTACGAAAAATCTTTAAATCTATTACAATAGTAACAAAACCTCTTCTAAATGTCTACATTATTATTTTACGCTTATTATGTAATCAGACTTTCTAAGCAAAACAAGGAACTCTTCTTAACTTAATCACAGCACACTTGAAAACCAACTACCAAATAACCCTATTTTGTATTCAAAAAAGTCCCATCTTCAAAAAAATCATCTTAATTATTATCACAAAAACTACTTAGTAACACAGAAACCAAGAACCGAGGTACGGCTGCCAAACCGTTCACGACATCAAAAACAAAAAGTACGATTACAGAAATCACCCTGATGGAGCATGAATGCACCACACCACACTCCGGTGGTCTGCACCCTCTGCACCACATTCCAGGCGACATGGTGGATGATGGCTCCCCGCAGAAATTATAGATTAGGGAAATATTTTATGCTCGGAAAAAAACAGATGATAGTCATTCGGCTCTCGGGTGGATAACTTTATGGCCGCCCTGAAGTAAGTGATACACCAGCTTCAGGGCTGCTTCTTTATTTTCTCACTATAGTGCCATTTCGTCCTGTAATATTTGTAACTCCCCACCAAACCCGTAATGCCAAAAAGAAAAGTCGTATGTCTATCTCGCTCGCTTTCTTAATGCCAAAAAAGATAGACATACGACTTGTCGATTCGAAATCCAATCGAAGCGTTTGTAAATTATGCTGACCCACTGACCAAAGCTTTTTTTAAATTAATAGTTCTTGCAACAGCCATGATTTCAACATTGTTTCTTTCTTTTCATGTTTCCGAACGAAAAACTGCAACAGCGCGAAAGTTTGAATCGCTGTCACTTTCAAAGAAAAGTTTTGTTACTATGGCAGCCAAAAGTTGTTTTCATTTCATTGTTTTATTTACTTCTTGGATACCGCCAATGCTGATATTGATCGGTTCCAGCTAAACTTTGTTAAAATCTGTATAGAGAAGTACGTAATTATTTGAAAATCAGTGTAAACAGTGACAGTGTAAAGATTGAATACCTACGTGATTTACCGCTACTCTAGTACGAGTAAAGGGTTAGTAATAATGTAAGATTTATTATTTTTTATTGTAATAGATATTTGCACACCCGTTAAGGTAGGATATGGCTTAAAGAACTTCTGTTGTATGTATCACCTCATGTACCTGCCCAGATTCAAGCAAATTAATGATTTGATTTGAATATCATGATGAATTTATTCCTTCTTTCTTTACGAAGAGTTATACAGGGATCCATTTTTATTCCGTTCTTCGAGTATAAAATAATACACTCTCATAATTATCTTTCAGCGTTATTTTTAATTGGATCTGACCTATAAACATGCCAACCGATTCAGAAGGTCCCAAATCGTCGTCTGAAGACACGCTAGATGATGGAGATGTCTTCATTGACATGTACAACGATCCCAGAGTGCTATGGTTCAAGGATCGCATCCTTGGCTTCATTGGCATAGACGATGATGATCTCTTCTATGACTTGTTCTCGGAACCTGAGCCTAAGCAGCTGTTCGTGAAATATATAACAGGAACGATAAAGCCCAATGATTTCTGTCTGGACAAGAGAATGATGTATGTGTCTAAGGTGATTGTTGACAAGCT
Organism: Eurois occulta; assembly: GCA_950022335.1. Lineage (NCBI taxonomy): Eukaryota > Metazoa > Arthropoda > Insecta > Lepidoptera > Noctuidae > Eurois > Eurois occulta. The sequence continues at coordinate 12,695,403 of OX465498.1, read as the reverse complement.
CATACATGAAGATAAGGAATTTACTGAATGGAGTAAGTTTTCATCTCATTTTGGTCTATTTATATTTTTATCTAAAGCAGCTATTGTAACTTTGCTTTTAAATATAAATAGAACAACTTGATTAAAACATAAAAAATAAGTGGTTTATAACATTTTTTAAAAATTCAACATTGGTTGCCTTTACAAGTAGAGACAACCTAGTAGTATTTTAAGCCTGTATCACATTTCTTATCTAATGTTTATATAAAATATTAACAGAACTCATACCACCGCCCCCACCGCCACCTCCAAAGGTCAAGAAAAAGAAAAGGCCAAAGACTCCGGAGTTTATCCCAGAGCCAGACAAAAGTGCTAAAAGTATGAAAAGTATGAAAAGTATGAAGAGCATGAAAAGCATGAAAAGCATGAAAAGTATGAAAAGCAGGCTTGGTATGTATCAAATACATTATTTTATTATTTACGAAATACTTCTTTTTGAAACTCTTTGATTCAAAGACATATTACATCACACCACACTAAGCCCACTTAAAGGTCCGTTACCCCACCTCGTGGGCCTAGTGTGGGGTGGGAAGCCTGTGTCCAAGCTTTGGGAACATAATAGACTGACTATGCCATGTTCAATGTTAGGGATTTTGGTTTCCACACCTAGTCCCTAAAGTGAACCATTGTGCGTGAGCTACTGACTATGCCATGTTATTTTACATTTATAAAATAAAGTTTTACTTTTTTATTCAGGAGTTTTAAAGTATAAGGTAAGCATCACATTCTAGGATAAGCCCTATTAGGAACTTGTGCAATTGCCATGGCTTATTTTCTGTGCAAATGCACTCCATTATTTTGATGATGTCAACATTTTTGGAAAACTAAGTATTGTATCAGTAATTTCTTGACCAAATCTTCTGCAAGCGTCAAACACTACTGTAACCATACAATTTTACAAGAAACAGTCATTGTAATAATGGAGATAATTTTATTGACACTTGACATGAATTTTATAGTTAAAATAGCTGCTTAAAATTTAACCTTGCACACAGTGCACAGGTACATGATATTGAAATAGAGAGAGACCATATTTGAATACGCCAATTTTTTCTCAGATGCTGCAAAACTTTCTGTCACTGGTTTGTAACTTGTATGTCATATTTTAATTTGTTTTTGCTTTTTTAAATTGAGTAACGTAACCATAATTATAAAGTAATATACTGTGATGGTAAACGCCAGGTATCTTTTCTCATGGAAGTAAAATAAACTAGATGTTAAACCGTATTTGTAAGGTATAGCTGTCTATTGTAGTAATGAAGTTGCTTTCTTCCATATTTTAAGTATACAGATCGGATGTAGTGTTAGTGTTGTTTGTTATTATTCTTACTACTTATGTTTGTCTTGTGTTAGTTTTAATTTGGGACTATGTGGACCCCTTTTTTGGAAAAAAAAGCCTCTGTTCTATAGGTATCAAAAAGTCAAAATTATTCACTAGATAATGTACTTTGGCATTGGAATAATCATCTCCAAGTTATACGTACCTATAGTAAATTATGATTTATGTACAGAAGAAGATGTGGAAACTGCAGCAGGAGCTATAGAGGAGGAAGATGACATGGTCGAGCCTTCATTTCATGGCGACGTCCGTCTTACCGCTGAAGACTCGTACTACTTTCCGCCGCGTAAGTCATAAATGCTGTAATTTTTATCTTGGATTCTCTGAACCTTTCCAGGTGTGCAAGGATACTAGACTTAGCAAAGGTTATCAAATTACGGGTATTTAGCTGCATATCGTTAGACTGACACCAACGTATTTGGGAAAAGGCTAGACGATTAATTAAAGTTAGTAGGGTGCCCTCCTGCCAGGGCTGCGGGACTGTTCGAAAGAGATACCGCGGCCCTGGAACACAAAGGGAAAAAGAAGGAACATGGATGGGTTTTAGACAGTAAAAGTCTGACACTCCCTTCCGCTCCGCCCAGAACGGGAGGAGTCATTTGTTGATTTCCCATCCAAAAAAAAAACCTCCCTTATTATTATACTCTTTGGCTCGAACTGTAATGTAATAGACCTTTTTACCCGACTGCGCGATGCAAAGGAGAGTAATGTGTTTATCAGCCTATGCATGTTTGTTCCTTAGTTACGCTCTAAAGACCAAACGCCCAGCCCGTTTTTTTCAATCAACTAATGAAACCGTATCAAAATCCATTTCAAGAAACAATATATGGGAAAATGAGCCTTTTACATTTTTTGCAGCTGCGACCCTATTGCTTATGGTTGCTATAGAATCTTACGTTTAGGTTGATACTTTTAAATATTTTAGTTCCTGATATCGCGAATTCGCGACATATGGCGTTGTTCATTTAGCACTCTCCGCTGAATCGCGGTGTTAAGATTCTCCGCGATAAGAGGTCTTGTTGTATCCTTAGTCAGTTTCCCTACTTAGGTATATCAAAATGTACTATTGATTTATATAAGTATGGAAGCTTTGTTAGTGCATTCGAGGCGGAATTAACGAAGAACTGCAGTAACAAATCCCCACGCGTATCAAACGACGTTTTTCAATACATTTTCAAAGAAATAAAATATTAGACCTGAAAGTACTTTTGTCAGATTTTTTTATGAAACTATGATTTTTTTTTGCGCTTTTCTTTCGCCAGGTTGAAGAAGACGAAAAGTATGATTCCGCTAAACAGCCTAATAAGAAAATTCAATTTTTTTTAAATTTAGAACAAAATGTTAATATTAATTGGTTCATTAAAGTAAATATTTGTTTTAAATTATCATGTTTATTTATAAACACAATTGAAATACTCAAAAAATATTTTTACCTAGATTTAAAAAAAAAATCACCACCGACTTTATTCATTAAACCAATTTAGTCTTAGTATTAAGTTTAGTTATCTGTGGATTTTTTTATTTCCGCACGTGTGCGGAAAAACATGTAAAATCCACGCGTGTGAAATACATTTCATGTTGAACCTAAACGTAGTGCGATAAGACCCAGTTTTCGAGAAAGTGTAATGAAAAATAAATTGTTTTCGTTCAAGTAAACATTGCTCTTTTATTCAGTGGCTGTATAGTAGAATAATATTAAGCGATTACCTAGACAAGCACCTATTTAGAGATTTCGACTATTGCGATCATTTGAAATCTTTAAAATTTCATTTTATATTTTCGCATAGAATTTTAAGGTTATTCTTACAAGCATATGGTTCAAAATAGTTTTTTTGCAGCACCCGAGGAGGTAGATCCGGATGTGGACGGAACTTTGGAATTTTATACCATTACCGTAAGAATAATGATCATTTACACAATTTTCTTAGATGCAAAACAGTTTTTCGCGTTTATTTTAGTTATGTAGTAGGTAGTACCACTTAATTTTTGTGTAGCTACTATTTTATTTTACTACAGGCGTGTTTTGTGTTATATTATAATTAAGCAAGGTTCCAAGAAAAAAAAACCTGTTTGTACTACCTACCACACTACCTGAATAAGTTGGCTTTTATTCTATTGAACATCCGTAGGTAGGTACTATGTACATCCATGGTGTAAACGGACCTTTCACGAAGTCTTCTACCAAGCATTCTGCACATAAAACTAAGTAACTATACACAAAATTATTGCTGGGAAACTACTTTTTTTATGGGTGAAAAATCACGTTTTACGGTAGGGTTCAATGTAACGCATTCAAAACGTTATGCTGATCCATTGATAAGTACGGGGTCGTGGACGTATTTAAAGTATGTTTATAACATTTAAAACAAATATTTAAAAAAAAAAAATTGTGAAATAGTTGGAACTTTGACCTGGGGGTCAAGTTCCAACTATACGAGTATATCTCCGTAACTAGAAGGTTCCCAGGTATGATCTAGCACAAAAAACTTGGCAATGAGGGACTTGGGGGAACAAGTGCCTTCCGGCTTCGTTTAGGGTCTTTTTACACCCATTACACTGTAGGTTCATGAATCATTCGGTGCTCTACCAAAAAGGGTTTTATCAATACAATTTCTTGAAACACTTTCGGCAAACAACGATGCTATAGCACTTCACCCAAAAGATATTTGTACCTACCTATGTTAGCCCAGCTCAGGGTCAAACTATTGCTACCGATGATACAACTACGTACAGGCCTATCTGTACCACTACACATCTTCTTCTTAATTATATAAAAATCACGTGACATTATATTCGGACACGCTAATATCCGTAACCACCCAACCGATCCAATAAAATTCCAATCCAATGGTTGGTTCCAGCTTGAAAGATATGAAATTTTTCGACTCAATAGGTCCCCATGCGAAGCAAGTAGGGGTCGTTAGTACAACTGTCTTTTAATATGCACACAGAGACCAGTACCCCGTGTAATCCAGTACCCCAAGTTGACTCTACAATTCGGAGAAATGACTCCTCACCGCGTAGCCACTCGCCACAGACGCTACTTGTACTTCGTGAGACAGTCGCAAGAGGGCGTGCCCATCGATGACTGTGAGCGGTTTATCAAGCTGAAGATGCCTGAGTACTTCCTCACTGGTCTGCTCACTGGCAAAGTGCTTATGACTCTTGGGCAGTTTTTGAAAGAGGTGATTTTTAGTCTTTCGTTTGCTTTAGATAAACCTCAAATCTTGAAACTCTACTTTGACATTGGTTATAGGCTCGCTTGTGTCAGAGAAATTGGAGTGCAATTAAAGACGAGATTCGCAAATTGCACTTTTCGTTTATTTTATCAGTGAAGTTAACGTTTCATAGTAAAATGAACATTATTTACTAAAGTATAAGGCTGATCTGAAAAATCATGTGAATCTTACCCTTACTCATCGGATTATCTCTATCGGTCCGCTTAAGAAACGTTTTTCCGTTACCCATTTTTTTAGTATGTAAGCATAATAGCAGGTGGTGTTCTGTACCACCCACCTCCCATGTCATGAGGTAGATGGTGTAGAGGTGATGTAGGTTTATTTATTACCCTCAGGCCGCCACCCCGTTGTTTAACAATCAGTTCCGTGAGATCACGGTGAATACGGAGTCCAGCCAGGCGACGCTCGGGCGACAAGTCTCCTACGCCGGGGCACATCATAAGAGACCGGACGCTGGGTCACAGGTACGTGAAAACGGGCACTGTGTTAATAATTATGAAGGAAACTGAAAATTGACTTAGTTGTCAAGGTGTCAGTGTCAACTTGTTGTCTCTGATTTTCGCATTCATGTGCGTATTGTATAATTATCACTTGCTACGGTGAAGGAAAACATCGTGAGGAAACCATCATGCCTGTGAGATATTTCTCGACGGCATGTAAAGCCAAGTCAGAGGCCCATGAGCGGCATAAAGACTCTGACACCAGGTTAGGCACTAACCATAGGATAAAGAAGAAGGAGAAGTGTCATGTTTTGCTAAGATGATCAGGTTTAAGCAAGGGTTATCGTAGCACCCAGTAACTGAGTTTTGGAGGTTAAATAGGCAGTTGCCCCATGTAAAATAGTAGTATCCAGCTGCATCCGTTTGACTGGAAGCCGACCTCAACATATTTGAGTAAGGCTAGGTATATGATGTTCGTCCATCGCCTCAAAACGATGAATGAAAACATAGTGAGGATACTGACATGTCCTAAATCCAAAAATTTGAAGTGTTGTCAAGTCTTCGAATTTTTGCCACAGCGAGAAGGCTTGTGTTACTACCTTAATATGACATAAGTATGGGTACATGTATAACTACCTACTTGAAAGGTCAAAGTAAAAATAAACAATATTCGTTCTTGCCATTCTTTCATTTCAATGTTTTGCTCAGGTGAACTATCTTAGACCTTCGGACTACAGACGAATGTCTAACATAGCTAGAGGAGAGAATGCTGAAAGAAGGTTAGTAGTCAGTTCTTACTGCGTTTGTGTATTACTAGTCCTAATAGAAAATCCCTTTTCGTTATTTCCTTCTTGACCGCGTTAGAAAATGGTCACTTTTTTGTTAAATGAAAATGTTATATGTGTGTACCTACCAAAATTCATAATATTGTCTCGCTCTTGTATTCATCCAATTAATTATAGATGTCGTTCCATGCATGATTTGGAAGCTCAAGGTTCGCGTCAGCATACCGACTGTACGATACTAATGCGAGACGGTCGTTGCCGACATCGAGTGAACGAAGTGTGGATAAAGGAGGCAATTCTGTATCGACGCTGAGTGGCGTTGGTATCACAACTGGAGCACGACAGCCTTACGATAGTAGCGATACAAAATCGTGGTTACGTGGGTCTTGGTATCCAGTCAACGACAGCATCGTGACTGTATCGCAGCTGTTTTACATGTGCATCCTTTCAAAGAGTCGCCTTGAGGGCGAATCTATTTAGAACATTTGACGTCTAACGTCTGAATGAAATTTAAAAAAAAAGTTATAAAGTCTACATACAATACAAAGATACTTCTATGTTTTATTTTGTACTAATAGTTTTAATGTTCGAATGAATGATTTTAGAATGAAGAACATGCACTCGAATCCGGACAGCCATTCATTCTACTCTAGATCAACGATTGAACCAAAAGGCTCGGTATTTACTTTTCATTCAATTCATATTTTAAGTATTGGCTTTCTTACCAGTTCGATTCCCTATTGTATGCAGTTATGCCTAAATTCGGATTTAAGCATTTTTTAATAGCTTTGTATGTCCCACTGCTGGGCAAAGGCTTCACCCATATCCTTCCAGGTATTCTTCTACTCTTCTGTGGTGTTCTATTTGGGCATAACTGCATAAATATTTTTGCATGCATGAATCTAATGATGATGAATCTAATTTTCTTGTAAAGTTGTGCTGTTTTCCAAAGAATTGGCTTGCGTAAATTCTCATTGAAGGTATTGCACTATATTCCTGCGTTTCACTCTTAATACAGCTTTATTCATCATTCAAAACTTTTATAACTGACTTCAAAAAAGGTGGATGTTTCCGGGGAGTATCTTTTTTTCTTAAACATGCACCTTTTTTAGTTATATCTGCATCACCCAAAGATCAACTGATAGAAAACATTTAAGGTATTAATTTTGTCTCTGTATAAATGTGATGTACTCCCGAGTTCACGGAGGGTCTGCCACTTTTCACCCTTATGACCTAAGTAATAAAGTTGAAAAGTGATTTCAGTCATTACGTTACCGACAGATTCTACTGAACTTTGAAAGATATTTCAGTACATTGTATTTTAGTCAATCGTCATGCTATCAAATCCTCTTTCTTAAGTTAACTTGTGTTCATTTTGTTCTTAGGATTCACCATTTTCACAATCTTTCGGCGAAATAGAAGAAAAAAAATCTTCTGCTGACGAAGTCATAACAGATATCGGAGATCTCGTTGGAATTGTTAATTGGTTTGTATATTAATTTATTAAAAGAGACTTTTGTTTCTATCTAGACAAATAAATAAAATTGAAGTGTAATTTCAAAATAACAGCTTTTTACTGAATGCATATGAAAATATAGGTACCTACAGGGTGGATTTTTCAAGTGGGCCAAATCCGTAACTATAAGGAATAGCGAAAAATACTCAAAGGAGTCTTGAGCCAGATTTTGATGAAAACTAAAACTGCATCATTAGATTTTTGTAAATTCAATATTCCTAGCCACGAATCCAACCCATTGATTTCGTGGAAAAACATACACACTGTATTATTACACTATTCGATAGTGTAATAACACTATCGAATAGTGTTATTACACTATCGACCAAACCTGAAATCGCGAAACAAAAATCAGCTGTTCCCTACATTTTGACGAGTTAATCGATCATGAATGTAGGGAACAGCTGATTTTTTTTCATTTCAGGTTTGCTCCCATAGTAAAAGTTGTTCATAATGATGAGTACAATGACCTCTTAAGAGGTTACTGGTGTTTTACAAATAACCCTGTATAATCAATTTTTATTCACCACCCAGGACCATAGAACACATAGAAGGTGAAATCCAGCTCCCCATGCCGAACATACCGTTTCTGACAGATGACCGAAATCACGCCGTAGATTTCATCGACCCTGAGCTCGAGGCGCAGCTGGAGGAGGCAGTCAGGATGTGGCAGCAGCATATCGACAATACTATTGCAACCTGCTTGGGCAAGGTAAGCGTGAAGTACATAATATAGTAGAAAAACCCTACCTGGTTTTCGACTGTGAGAGACAGTGAAATTCGTTATAAAATATCTATCTACAGATGTTAAGTTTGCCTAATCTATACAAATAAATAATAATTAATTAAGTAATTTCCAAATAACAGGTTTTTACTGAATGCAGAACGTAGGTATTTATAACAAAAAAAAAAAAAACATTTTTTTGTCTATCTTTTTGTTCCGGCTTATCTCCAAAACGGCTGGACCGATTTTGACGGGACACGAAAACGTGTATTCGTGTAAGGCCGAACTCTTTTAAATCAATCTTTTTCTGAACTCCGTTTAACTAGATTTTAAAACTGTAACACTTAACGACACCTGTGCCACTACGTCAGAACTTCAACTTCAGCAGTAACCGACGAGTTGTAAGTTTTTAATATAGATGGCGCCACATTACTTCGAGCAGAAGTAGTTTCAACGTAGACTTAATTAAATACATATAGAAATACCAAATAGGTATGTACAACTTTTAATATGGGACTAACTCTGAAATGATTAAAAACAATTTAGTGCTAAAAACTATCAACTGCTCCAATCATTTGATTTAATGATTGGAGCAGTTGATAGTTTTTCGAGATTTCAGGGTTAGTCCCCATTGTAAAACTAAAAGTTGTATATATTCATGAGTACTACACTCCCCCAAAAACTCTCGTTTAAAGTATCCTTCTTGATAATAAATGCTATACCTTCGAAGATCACCACTGTTACTTATCACGCGCTTTAATTAGCTTCAGCTGTAACTATGTATCTAAAGTCATTGAAGTCTTCCCGGTTTCCGATTGAGCTGAAATTTTGCATACCATGTTTTCTTTGGATGACAATTAGTTATTAGTTATTATTAGGTTAGCTGAGTGACGTCTTTCTAAATCCAATATGGCGAACTTCCAAAGATGGCGGACTAGTTATTTTTATACAATCCCATGATATAGGTATCCCTATCCAATAAAAGGGTTTGCTGAGAAGAATACGAGAAAGCGTGTTTTTTAGTCTTTTTTAGGGTTCCGTGCCCAAAGGGTAAAACGGGACCCTATTACTAAGACTTCGCTGTCTGTCTGTCTGTCTGTCTCCAGGCTGTATCTCATAAACCGTGATAGCTAGAAAGCTGAAATTTTCACAAATGATGTATTACTATTGCCGCTATAACAACAAATACTAAAAATTAAAAAAATATATATTAAGGGGGGCTCCCATACAACAGATATGATTTTTTTGCCGTTTTTTATAGATAATGGTACGGAACCCTTCGTGCGCGAGTCCGACTCGCACTTGGCTAGTTTTTTTAAAACTATAATATATGATTATTCCTCCACCAAAGTGTTATCTGCTTTCTGTCCTGCCAGACCCGCGAAGGTGACGGTCCAGTGGCAGAGTACAAGTACTGGCGCGAGCGAGACGCAGAGATATCGCTGTTGGTTGAGCAACTCAAGCAACCGATGGTGGTCAAGATACTGTTCATGCTGAAGAGAGCCAAGTCTCCCTTCCTTCAGGTACTGTTGTTTGTACAGTGGTTGTGGTTGGTGCTAAATAATTACATCCGCACGGGTTGATCTTGGATGGCGGACTAGTTATTTTTGATGTATTCTCATGATATGATTTTCAAATAAAAGGGTTTGCTGAGAAAAATACGAGAAATAAAATGACGTCACTCTAAAGCGTATTTTTTAAATTACATTTAATACCTATTTTATTTCTCCCTTCCATTCCTATTTCGTCAAAATTGCGGGATAAAATGGGTGGTAGCCCCCGTATTTAAAAACTTACCCATTCTAATCTCATTTTCAATCTGTCAAATATACCTACATCTAATTTACCTCTTGTTTTGAGACGTTTTTCGCCTAAGCCGATGATGATGTTTATTATTTCTGGCTATAATAACGTATTACCTATTCTGCCTTCGATACCAAATGATATTTTCTTCTTCCAGAACTTCACTCAGTACAAAGAGAGACTAGTAGAGCAATACAATATGGCGAGTGACAATCTGAAGTTCCTGTCCACTTTGATGCGTTTCTTTACCGTAAGTGTAACTTTAAGTTCAACTAAATAAGGTATTATTTGGCTTAACAAGGTTTATTAACGGAGTGTAATCCTATGAAAAAAACCTGGTAATTGTCAAAGCGTTTTCAGCTGAGTTACCACTAGAATAACCTTGGTTCCTTTGGAAATACTTATCTGCCATAATTTACTCCGCTTTTTTTTCATTTGTCACTCGCAATTCAACTCTATAAGGTTGCAATACTGCTCAACGGGACTATACTGTGATGACCTTAAATGAAATTAAGGCCCCCAGCAATAGCTCGCCGTCCGTCCGTCGTACGACGACAGGCTGTGTCGACGGCGCGTTCGTGTTTCACGCGCGCCTCAAAGAGATGTCAGCAAACATGAGGGGCCCGCAAGGGCCGATGCCTGCCAGGGCTGCGGGACTGTTCGAAAGAGATACCGCGGGCCTGGAACATAAAGGGCAAAAGAAGGAACATGGATGGTTTTTAGTCCGTAAAAATCTGACACTCCCTTCCGCTTCGCCCAGAGCGGGAGGAGTAATTTGATGATTTCCCATCCGAAAAAAAAGGGCCCCAGCAATGGTAGTATTCTTCGCTCGTTTTAAAACAAAATATAGGAATACGGAAAGATACGGTACGATGAACGAAAACATCGAAAGGAAATCGGCACGTCCTAGAACCAACTATTGGAAGACATGTGCCATCTATAAACAGTAAACCAACGCGTACTGGGCCAGCGTGGTGGATGATGGTAGCCAATTCCCTCTTATACAGAGGAGGCCTGTGTCTTAGCAGTGGTAACATTGTAATATGCTGATTATGCTACATGTGGGAAAATGTTTACCAGCCAGCATAATATAAGGGCGTACTTCCGAAGGGTTGACAGTGTTTAATAGCCATAAAACCAGTGTCCGTTGAAGTTGATAAGTTCTTGAGCGGTCATCGTGAATCGACATAATATGTAAGGTAAGGTCAATGTAGCGACGGTCTTCAATCTTGAATGTAGCCTAGAAGACAGTTAAATAGCGTGATTTTGGCAATGCTTGATAATAATGATTAGAACCTTCATTCATCTCAACATTCTTTCAGGTCATAGAAGATGACTCAACGCTACCCCAAGTGATAGAAATTTTGCCGGAAATGGTAGAGAGTCTCTACATGATGTGGGTGCTCTCCAAGGGGTTCCGATCAGATGATACCATGGTTCCGCTGCTGTCTAGGATCTCGTGGGCTCTTAATCATAAACTGGAGATGATTCTCGACGTGCGTAAACTGTTTGAGTAAGTATAAAACCTTTTGCGTTTACTTTTGTTTTAGGCTGATTTTATAGTCACGCGTTTCAGCAGCGCCGTTCGGAGCGCGCGCGCTCGGATATGTATTGGGGTAGTAGTAGCGTTTCAAATTCGTGCGCTTGAGCAGCGCCGTTCGGTGTTCCTGTTCAACAGCGCGCTGCCCAACGGCGCGTCTAGCGGCGTGACTATAAAACCAGCCTATAAAACCAGCCTTACTGTACCAACGCGTTTGGTGTCCCCTAAACTTTCGTTACTCAGCGTTTTACATAGATACCGCTTCAGTGGGAAGAAAACTGTAATTCCGAGTAGATGACGCTTAGTGTTTTATCTTACCAAGTGACACACAGTTGGCACTCTCTCACGGCGTAAGCTTCCGACAAAACAACCCAATTGAATTAAAATAAATGACACGAGTAAAAGACCTTTAAAAAATATCTAAAGAAACACATTTTAGCGTATTTAAAATCTTAAGCTATTATGGGGTAGTGTGTTAATTTAACCTATTTTTGTTGTGTAACCGTCTCGTCGCTAATTAATATTCTAGGTAAGTAAAAATAAGTTTTTTCTCATGTAAGTGAATGTAATTCTTTTTGAGAAATAAAGTTCTTAAACCATAAAAGAGAATTATGGTAGAAGAAGACGTGCTGCGCCGACTTCAAATAAAATGGGATAAGGGCAGGACACTGATTATAATGAATGACGTAACCACTAATCTGTTTTCGAAACGTAATAATGATGATTACATTTACTAGGGCCTTATTTTCATTGTTATCGTCATCTGCATCTGCCTAGCCTTTCCCCAACTTTATTGGGGTCGGCTTCCAGTCTTACCGGATGCAGCAGAATTCCAGTATTTTACATGGAGCGAATGCCTATCTGATCTCCACGACCCAGTTAGTACTGGGTAATACGGTGCCCCTTGCTAAGACTGGTTGTTAGACTTTCGGGCTACTGACTACCTATAACGACTGCCAAAGACCTAAAAATGGCAGCCGGGAGCAACGGTTTAACCTCCAATATACGAGTACAAAATATAACTGGCTACACGTGGGTGTCTGTGTACAACTGCAGGTACACCACTTGCCTGTCCTCCGAAGAAAGTTGTTATACGGGGTGGAAGGGACACCGACGCGAAAACGGTTACCACATATTCAGTACATAATTCTGAGCCTGACAAATTTTTCATCGGTTATTAAAAAAAAATGTGCTGTTGTAAAAGTGTCATACTTACGGTCAAAATGTATGGAACAATTTTTTTTTTTTAATAACCGTTGAAAAATTTCTATGTGGGGGGCTCAGAATGGTATACTGAATATGTGGTAACCGTTTTCGAGTCGATAACCCTGCCACCCCGTATTGACCGAAATTGCGGTCAGATCTAAACATTTGCTGATTAATTTTATCAGCAACTTCGGACTGGCTCAGACAAAATCGATTCAGAACAACTGTCACTGCGAAACAAATATCAATCTTGAGCGTGTTGAAGAACAGTCGTAGTCAGGGACATGCGGTATACAGGGTGGGAGGGAAATTGAAGCACAAACGATTACCACGTAGGTATTCAGTACATAATTCCGAAGTTCCAAACCACATAAGTATTAAAAAAAAAACTGTTGTTTCCTACAAAAGTGCAATACATACCTACAGCTACACTGTCGAAATGTATAGAACAGCAGATTTTTTTTTAATTACCCATGATAAATTTCTATGTAGGGTTTGGAATGATGTACTGAATACGTGGTAATCTTTTGTGAGTCGATGTCCCCCCGTCAACATTTTATTTATTCTGTAAACTGTGCCGTGCTGCATTTGGTCAAGTCTAGAAAAACCCTACGTTATAAGTATAATCAACTAGTAATGGGCAATGTTCATTGCTGAACGAATTAATTCACTGTAGTGCATGAAAGGCATTTGTTCCGGAACTGGCGGTTTGTGTATGTGAGTTCAGATGTTTGTAAACGCATCCACAATAAATAAATAAAATTCTTTATTTCAGTACAGTGACAATATTGTTACATACATCATAAGATATAACATACAGATTATGTCCCAAAGATAGGTCCCCTGGCTCCTAAACTAGGTTTTCACCTGTGACTTGGGAGAAATTCCCAGTGTGGGGGAAAGTTTTTTTTTTTTAATCCTGATTTAATGTTTTGGCTTGACACAATTTAACATATTTCAGCAACACCAACGAAGAAGTCCTGTCGCTTACCCGAAGCGGACAGAAGATAATGGAAATGTGGCACACGTTATACAAGCAGACTCGACGAAGTATCGAACTGAGTAATAAAGGAGCGCGTTGGGAGTTCGACCAGCCTCTTTTGTTCACGCAGACTGACTACATGGGCACTGTTGCCAGGGACCTGGGGGATGTGGTGCAGGTAGATATCAACTATATTGCCATTACTACAGGGTAGCTACTCCCTTGCTGTGGCAGACGTTATACAGGGAGACTCGTCGAAGTATCAAACTGAGTAACAGGGGGGCATTGGGAGTTCGACCAGGCTCTCTTGTTCACACAGACTGACTACATGGGCAGGGCACTATTGCCAGGGAACTGGGGGATGTGGTGCAAGTAGATGGCAACTCTGTTCAAAACCATCGGGTTGCTAGTCCTAACGACGGTATTTCTTTCTGGTTTTACTACTCAAGAAATATCAACTTTGGTGGCGTTGAAATAAAGCGAAAAATTAATCAACCATGCTCTGCAACTTTTTATTGCACTTTTTTATTATCACTCTTTCAGGTCCTCATAGACTACGAGCGCATCTTCGGTATAGAACTAAAGTCCATCATCAGCGACCCCACACAGATCGACGACGTGCGCAAGCGCGTCAAGAACCTCGTGTTCCCGATACGAACGATCGACTTCAGCATTTTCGTGTTCGATAACAAGGAGAATTGGGATGTTATCATGGGAGACTTCTGGAACGAAGTCCGGTATCTGGAAGAAGAGGCCAAGAACTATATCAACACGTGCTTCGGGAATTTGAGGTGAGCTATCAGGATATTTTTTCATAAATTATTTTTTTCTTCAATAGCCTTTAGGTCCCACTCCTGGGTACAGATATGGGGGAGGCCCCCTTAAGAGTAGCTGGAAAGATATTCCAGCTACTCTTCTCCTGCGCCACCCCGAACCAGCCTTCGTGATGACCTTCCTTGTTTTTCAACATAACGCCTGTAATCCCAGAAAGGTTAGGCTAAGACGTGAATCTTTAATGCGAGTATGTAAGGGGCGAGCCTATTACCACCAACCGGACACGAATTCAGACTAAGAGCCGCTACTGAAAAATTCTTGATGGTACAACCCAATAAAAATTGCCGACCTTGGAATCCAACCCGAGACGTTATCTTACTGGGCTGCGGGACTGTTCGAAAGAGATACCGCGGCCCTGGAACATAAAGGGCCAATGAAGGAACATGGGTGTTTTTTAGTCAGTAAGAGTCTGACACTCCCTTCCGCTCCGCCCAGAGCGGGAGGAGTCATTTGATGATTTCACACGCCAAAAAAAAAAAAAAAAAAGACGTTATCTTACTCATATGAACTTAACAAGTACAATGCAAATGTTTAAGGTACTAACTCAATTTCCTGCATATTCAGACCATAACATCACGCCTGTAATCCCCGAAGGGTTAGGTAGAGGTGTACCTAAGAGTACACCTAGATTTCACCAGTTATGTTTAAGTCCCATGTAAGAGGAGGCGAGCCGTGGCTGCTACGGAGAAATTCTTGATATAAACCGAATAACACGGAATCAAACCCAAGACCTCATGCTCAGCAGTCGCGCTTGCGACCACTAGACCAACGATCCACTCCACCTGAATATTCCTTAATCAAGAATTCTTTCTCGCTCCAAACTTAGAAAGAAATTTATCTCCTGTTCCTCTCTAGAAATGCTGAAGAAGCGCTGGTAGTGTTGCTAAAGTTTCTCGAGTACGACATCCGTGACTCGATCAAAAAGCAACTGGCCACCAAGTTCGACCTCGTCATGAGACAGTTCATTAAGGAGATAACTAGTATTGAGGATAAGTTTACTGTGAGTACTAACATATAGTTTAATGCTGCGTACTGTGAAAGTTGGCGGCAACGTCGCAAATTGCTGTATAAATCGCTGTTTTAATGAATTAGTATTGATTTTGAATTGCAATAATAACACTGAATTCGGCAGTTTTAGATGTAAATAAGGCATTTAGGTTTTCAAGTATCCCTTTTTGCCAACTAAATATTGTGTATTGTATAACGGGCTGGTGTCCGCAACTCCACGTCCAATGCGCGTATTTTGCGTGCGGGTGGGAAATTTATTCGATCCACCCCAGCTCCCCGATACAATACACAATATTAAGTTGGCAAAAAGGGTACTAAATATTAATTGTCAGGATATATGTAAGTAGTTACTTACAGTTCATAATCAATACTTTAATTCGACACAGCGATAATTCATAACTTTATTTACTTATATTAATTAATTACTCAAAATAGCGTAATACATATTTGACTGCTTTTTACGACGTTATCAACTTTCAGAATGCACAGCCTTAAGGTATAGTTCCAAGAGTGACTACAAACTGCAGCAGCTAAGTCTTCCTTCAGCAATGACAGAGCACAGCGACACTACTGGTTTCTTAATACTAATGTTTTTAGTAGATGTGTCACTTTGCCACCGGCCGAAGATTGCAAATTAGAACTTAGTATGATTTCGATAATATGGCTTTCGCAAAACTGAAGGAAATCAAACCTCTGCGGCACTGTCGGTTGCGGTCTGCCGACGTCTTCAGAAGTTTACCTTTATCTATACTCTATACAAATAAATAAAATTGAAGTGTCTGTTTGTAATATCAAAATCAGCTTTTTACTGAATACATATGAAAGTATATACGGTACTTAAAACAAAAACACATTTTTTTCAATTTTTTTCTGTCTGTCTGTCTGTCCGTCTGTCTGTTTGTTTGTTCGGGCTAATCTCCGAAACGGCTGAACCGATTTTGACAGGACTTTTACTGGCAGATAGCTGATGTTATAAGGAGTAGGTAAGTAAAGAATTTTTATTTTAGAATAAGAATTAGGGTTCCGTGCAAACAAATTATAACCCTTAAAATTGGTAACAAAATTCGATTAAAAAAGGGATGTAATACTTTTTATAATAATTTGACGCCAACGAAAGTCGCGGGCAACAGCTAGTTATACTATAAAACTGTACTAAACGGCATCGATAAAAACTAAAGATGTAAAGAATCTTCTACAAACTGTATAGATTTTATGTAAATAAATATTATTCTGACAATAGCGTCTCCGCAAAAACCCACCTCTTCTCCGCAACCACCCGCCGGTCGCTGGCTCCATCTACTGGGCACGAGCGCTCTTCAACAAGATGAAACAACCCATCATGAAGTTTCAAAAGGTATTTCGTTCATTTACACTAAGTCCTTGCAAATAATAAGAACATTTTAATTGCACATCGCATTGGCGTTACAGCTGTTAAGGTGTTATGTACGTAATTTTAAATAAATAATAAAAAATCATAATCCTAACTTTAATATATATCATATTAAAAATGCGAAAGTAAGTTTGTTTGTTACCTTTTCACGCCTAAACACTGAACTGAAAATCCTGAAATTTTGCATATACGTTGTCAGGTGTACAGAAACAAACATAGGGTACCTTTCATCCCGAAAATAAGTACTGTTCGAGAAGAACAACAATAACGTTCGTATGACAATAGATGGCGCCACGTGTCTTTTGAATCATGATTGAATTATATTATTACAAGCAGAGTACAACCCGAATTGATTGTCAAGTTCTAAATTAACACGATCAAAGCCGCAGGCAAAAGCTAGTAAATAATAAAATGAGAATTTCTTGAAAAAAAAACTAAGAAAACCCGCCTGCAAAAAATGATAAGCAAAATCGAGCACATTTTAAATACAATAAAAGTTGGAAGCAGGGGAGACCCATTTGTTTTTTTATCGACTTGTACGTCCCATTGCTGGGCAAAGGACTCCCCCATATCCTCCCAGGCGCTCTTCTCCTACGCCACCCCGAACCACCCTTCGCGATGCGCGTCCAGATAATCTCATCTTTGAATATAAAATCATGGAAATGCAATGGGTCCCGCCGACTCCCGCCTGTTCTAAAGATGTATTTGATTCGCAGTCGTTGTGCGTTTTACAAGAAGAGAGAGCCTTTACCTACAAAAGGGCGAATTCAGGCTATTTAATGATCGCCCGGAGGACACGGTGGAGCACACCGTGGAGGTCTACTCCGCTTGGGCGGAGCACCGCCGTGTCCTCGTAGCGGCGATTGGCGGCGGCGACCTCTCGCGTCCGGCCCTGGTTCAAGCCATGGTCCGGGGCGAGAGGGAATGGGAAGCCGTCGCCTCCTTCTGCGAAGCAGTCATGCTAGCGAAGGAGGCGGCGGAACGTGAGAGGGAGATAGCCTCAGCCTCACGTCCCGGCCGCCGCGGGAGGAGAAGCACCGGGCGTCGGGGGCCACGCCGTGATGGCTCTCGGCCACCGTAGGCGCGGGCCTGTGGACGGCGAGTAATGGGCTAGCTCGCCGTCCGTCCGTCGTATGAGGACGGGCAGGCCGTGTCGACGGCGCGTTCGTGTTCCACGCGCGCCTCAAAGAGTTGTCAGCAAACGGGAGGGGCCCGCAAGGGCCGGTGCCTGCCAGGGCTGCGGGACTGTTCGAAAGAGATACCGCGGCCCTGGAACATAAAGGGCCAATGAAGGAACATGGGTGGTTTTTAGTCAGTAAGAGTCTGACACTCCCTTCCGCTCCGCCCAGGGCGGGGGGGGTCATTTGATGATTTCCCACCCACCAAAAAAAAACAAAAAAAAGCTATTTAATGATGATGATGATGAGTTTTGTGCAGAAAAACTACATACGTACACAAAATACTTTTTTTTGGTAGGCAAATTCTACTGAAAGCTAGCTGTTACGATCGTTAATTTTTTTTTAATTAATATATTTGTTTTAGACCCACGATCCATATTTTAGTTAGTAAATATACTTAAAAAATAATGTTAGTAAATAATCAGACAAAATGCACACCACAAAATACTAATTCCACTTAGTTGAACACAAACTAAAATTTAAATTAAATTAATTCAATCATTTTTCGTCAGTTTGAATATAAAATGTAGAATGTCCGTAATCAAATATAAAACTAAAATAAGTTAATTTCAATACAATGTCAAACATTAAAAAAAAAAAAAGAATATTCCTTTCGCCTTGTTCACGTTCATCCAGAAGAACTTTAGTCTGCATAAATACGAGCGTTGCTCAAAACGAGCAAATATGATGTCACAACTTAATTACGATATCACACCTGGCGCAGTAGCTGAGCGATTGGCTGCTGCGCTGCGTGTCACGGGCTCGATTTCCGCACGGAACAAAATATTTGTACGGCAGCGTAAAGGTAGTTGTTCCGGGTCTGGCTGTTTGTGTATGTGATTTTAAATGTTTGTAAACGCGCGATACAAGAGAAAATCCAAGTGTGGGGCAAAGTTAAAAAAACTGTTAGTGGCTCTTTAACTTTCTTTATTTTTTAACCGCGGCCCTGGAACACAAAGGGCAAAGAAGGAACATGGATGGGTTTTAGTCAGTACAAGTCTGACACTCATAACCTGACGTCGGATCAGCTAACTATTCAAAAATATGCATCTTAAATTCTTGATGAACTTCTCAGGTGCCTGAATTAAACGACTGCGAACAAAAGAAGGAAGCCTTTGTACAATATAAAAACTTCTCCAAAGTAATCAAGGAGTACGAAGACGCGAAGTATAAGGAATGGGTGTTTGGAGCAGCCCAGTTTGTGGAGAATATGATGAAGAAGAATGTTCTCAAGGTCGAGTTTAAGAAGGAGCCTGGTATGTTGTGTTCTATTTTTTTTATTTTTATGCTTATAATGTCTAATTTCTATAAGTGAATTTGATTGAGAAATGCATGCTAATAAATAAGAACCTAATAATTTGATGATTAATGTTGATTTTCGTATGAAACATCTACTTTACTTGGTACACTAAGTCGAAGTCCGGTTTGTGAATTTTGCCCTTAAAATAGTATTGGTTAGAGGGGGTGGGTGTGAGGAGCAGCTCACTTTGGAAATTATGAAATAGAATAATGTTCTCAAGATAGATAGAATATTTTTTATTATGGTACACCATACAAATTTCAATTTACATTTATTTTAAAAAACTTGCAAGGTTGAGTTTAAGAAGGAGCCTGGTGTGTTGTGATATAGTAATGCATAATAATTTATTTCAAATATAGATTGTCGTCTTCTTATCTTACCCGGGCCATTTAAGAAACGTATTTAAAATGGCGGTGCCTATCATAGAGGGAATTATTAGCGCCGCCATTTTCAATTTGTTTCTTCAATGGCGTACGTTATGCCTAGTCGTAAAAACCAAGATGTATTTCAAAAGAGTTTTTTTATTATTCAATTATCTATTTATTTTCCAAGCAAACGATTCCGATGAGGAAGGTAAGATTTTATATGTTTTTGTACGTGTGTCTGTGTATGTCACTGATCGCCTGCTAAACGGCTGTACCGAATGGGATTAAGTTTTTTGGGTATGTTTGGTATGTGTAATGTTAAATGTACGAGTATGTTCTGTTGGCGTACCTATACGGGGTGGAAGGGACACCGACGCGAAAACGGTTACCACGTATTCAGTACATCATTCTGAGCTCATAGAATTTTTTATCAGTTATTAAAAAAACAGCTGTTTCCAACAAAAGTGCAATACCTACATATTGCAGTTTTGTTGGAAACAGCTGTTTTTTTATTATATTTGTGGTCCCTGGATGGTAGATTCACATTTGGACCTGGCAGATGGCGCTGTTGTCGACATTCAGAAAGGTAGTATCTACAAACTACAAACACTCGGTCATCATTCAAATCATCGCAATTTTAAATCTTACGTTAACGTGTATAAGAGCCAGCTCAGTATTTACAACGGCTATTACGGTAACGATGACTTTTTAGGATGATTTGAATGACTAAAACTGGTTTACAAAAAATATAGTAACCCCCACGATATTTGCGCAGTGGCGGCAACAACCACAGGCCGTGGTATGCAGTTAACAGCGGCGGGTCGAGCGCACGTAGAACGGAAGAAGAAGAAAACTGGCTCCAGGACTTCGCTGCAACCGACCGATATTGTAAACAAGGAAATCGCTGAGAAGAGGAAGAGAGATAAGGCGTGTAAGTATTCCCGGGAGCTGCTAAGCTAGTTCAGAGAGAGAGAGTAGGGAATAATGGATGAGCACTTTACTGGCTGCATTGAAAATAAGACCGTATTATATATTATATAATACCATTAAGTCCCGCGTCGATGTTCATAAAGTTTTCTACTTTAAACAATGATAATTAGGTCCTATTTTCAACGCAGCGTGTAAGTATTCCCGGGAGCTGCTAAGCTAGTTCAGAAAGAGAGAGGAGGGAATAATGGCTGAGCACTTTACTGGCTGCATTGAAAATAAGACCGTATTATGTATTATATAATACTATTGTATCGCGCATTCATACAGTTTTCTACTTTAAATAATGATAATTAGGTCCTATTTTCAACGCAGCCAGTAAGTTTCTCGCGAATTTTTCCGTTCAGTCTGTATTGACTTTGACGGTCCTACCGCCGGGAAACAGAGATTCTGTCTGTGAGGTGGAGTGGGCTGCAATCCACCACGCGAGCCCAGTTTGGTTTAAAAATATAACCCTTCTTTTATGGCTGCACCGCAGTCGGGTAGATATAGAATTGTTGATATTTTTTCTGCATGAAGAAGAATACTGAAACACACGTGTGGCACTAACAAGGCCTCATTACTGTCTTGCTAACTGATGTGTTCCCACGTAAAAGACTAAAAATAAAGTTTACGGTTCAGTCTTCTGTCAGTTCTCCTAGTTTGCATTCCTATTATAACTTGTAGTGATAAGACTTTTTAAAAGAAGTTGATTGGTTCACTGGCCTCGTTGGTCTAGTGGTCGAAAGCACGACTGCTGGTCATGAGGTCCTGGGTTCAAGTCCCAGGTCGAGCAAAGTGTTATTGCGTTTTTCGATCAGGAATTTCGCAATAGTAGCGACGTAGTCTGAATTTGTGTCTAGTTGGTGGCAATAGGCTCGCCCCCTATTACATGGGGTTTAAACATAACTGGCGAAATGTGGGTATACTAGTAATTTAACCTCTGCCTAACCCTTTGGGGATCACAAACGTGATGTTATGTTGATTTCGAAATACTCGGCATAGCAGCGAAAGTATATGTAGATGAGTGCTCTCGCTGTTTTGCTGAGTAACTTAAAGAGAACTTCTTAATCCTGAAGAAAAACTTGGCTTTCCGCTGTAAAATTACCCGTAATATCCCTAATACCCTTACTTCCATGTGGGTACTCGGCCCACACATAAAAACTGAATTAAGAAACATGCATAAAAAAGCAATTTCTTAAATGACCAAAGTTGCCTGCAAACTCACATCAACATAAATAAATTAGTTCTAACTTTTGTGCTGTAAAGTAACGGTTCTTTTCCTAAACAAAACGCAATTCCTACAAATAATATATCCCAGTTAACTCGAGGGGATGACTGAAGAGTGATATTTCTGTAGACAGCACTATATCGACTCAAGGATACCGGTAACTGCAGCTACCGAAAACGTTTTCAAAAAATTTTTCGCCATTTTGAATCATCATTCTCGCCCATATCTGACTTTATTTGGTGTCGGCGCAGCATGTCTTCCATTTTTATTCGCAAGTCGGAAATTTTTTAGTGATGGTGCGTCTCATATAATATAAAGTTATTTGGTATACCTATTTTAATTTTAATAACGTAATTAGAATCACAATATCCGTAGAATAGGCCTACCGGGGAAAAAAAACCCACTAGGTACACTACCTCAAAGGTGGCGTGGAAACGTGTGCATTATTATGACGATTGCAAGTCAAGAAAAAAAAGTACTAAGACATTTTTTATAGATTATTCTACTATCTAACTGATCTACAATTTTTGTCTGAACTAATTTTATGATAAAACTAACCGTTTTGCTTAAAATCACGAAAAACCAGTTTTTGTGACCCTTGAACTTCGAGTAATTTTTTTCCAGGTATCGGATCGATGAGGACTTTTTATATTTCATTTATGATGGTGTTTTGAAAAATCCTACCAACTTTGAGCTGGGTGCGAATTATTGCACCCTCGGGTGTCTAAATTGACAGGACATTTAGAGATTTTGTAATTATGTCATATATTACTTACCCTTTCAGTGATGCTGATGAGAATACCAGGGCAGCATTATGAGAACGTTAGATCGCCTAGTTCTACGTCGTTATTAGCTAAGGAAGGATTGGTAAGTAACTAGAGGTTATTCCCAAATAGGCAGACGATTCGTTTTTAGGGTTCCGTACCCAAAGGGTAAAACGGGACCCTATTACTAAGACTTCGTGTCTGTTTGTCTGTCTGTCTCCAGGCTGTATCTCATAAACCGTGATAGCTAGAAAGCTGAAATTTTCACAAATGATGTATTACTATTGCCGCTATAACAACAAATACTAAAAATTAAAAAAAAAAATATTAAGGGGGGCTCCCATACAACAGATATGATTTTTTTTGCCGTTTTTATAGATAATGGTACGGAACCCTTCGTGCGCGAGTCCGACTCGCACTTGGCCGGTTTTTTTTTTCAGAAGAGTTTGAGAAGAAGTGAACTATTACTTACACCTCGGAGAGGTGATAGTGGATATTTATTGGCCAAAAACCAGAAGGTCAATGATCCCACAACTAATAAATATTTTTAATTTTTGTTTTTTATTTGTCTGTATTATTGTAAATAAATTCTTATAAATATGTAATGATAAGACTACACACATTTGTAAGCACCGTAATGGCCTCTGAATATAATCTGCTATTGTAAATTGGGTAGCATCCTGGTGCAATGCAGGTTCATCAGTCTTAGAAATAATACAGGACGTACATATTTCATCTCTACCTAGTTGGACGTGACCTGGCGTGACCTCACAGTACACAAGCTGCTACAGGAGTACCAGCTGACTTTCCAGCCCAACTTCGACGATCACATATTCCTCATCATTCGTGAAGCTGAACTAATGGAGCAACTTGGTAAGAGATCACTTAAGAAACAATGCAATTAAAGAACTTTGAACATAAGGTTTTAAAAAACGAAGGGGATTAGTGAGGATATGATGGAAACTGATATCCTGAAAGTCTTATCAATTTAGGGCTGATTTTTTACCAAAATACAAAGAGAAGGTTGACCTCTGAAAAAAAACGCAATTCGTTGGCAAAAATCAGCCTGCTAAATTATCTAATAAATAACATAAGCAGTGCTAATACAAAAGACTAATAAAAAGCCTTTGAAATCAGTCAGCTAGTTTCGAATAGCGTTTCAGCTCTCGCTATGATTCGGTCGCTATGTGGCGAAATTGTGTCGATCAAAAAACAAAATCACATACTTTAATAAGATTTAATACTACTAATACTGAAACTGGGATAATTGTTCTACAGCAGCTCCACATCTATTTGTTCCACAGGTTTCGACCTACCATCATGTATTCGTGACGTAGCCATGCAGAAGGCTAGGCTCTACTACGAACTGGAAGCGCTAACCATCGTTATAGAAAAGTACAACAAGAGCACACTCTCACTCAGTACTTCGGAGACGTTCCTCATGAAGAGACACCTTCTGGACATGGAGAGGCACATCCTGCCAGGGCTCACTAGGGTCACGTGGACTGCACTCGGCATTGGAGACTATATTAAGGATATATCTAAAGGTTTGTTTGAGATGTACTGCCTCGTTGGTTGAAAACTGGTCGACCGTCATAACATTGAACACGGTAGTACCCAAACTATGTAAATAAACGAACAAATATTCTTCGTTTCTTTCATGTTCCTGCTCTTCATAAAAAACCAGGTGAACACGCTTTACAAGCTGTGTACAAACAACTGAAGATGGTGGAGAAAGAGATCCAATTCCTCGTCGATCAAGTGCAAGCTTTCGACCTGTACCCACTTTTGAAGCCGGAGAACTACGTGGACCCTGAGACTGGTGAACCTGATCCCACGTGGCTTTATCCCTGTAAGGTAAGGACATGAGGCTGTATTATAAAGTAACATATGACATAACATTACGCCTGAAATCCCCGAAGGGTAAGGCAGAGGTGTTCCTCATGTACATTTCAGTAGTTATGTTGAAGTCCTATGTAATAGGAGGCGAGCCAATTGTCAACAAATCCAGACTCCGTGACTGCTAAAAATTCCAGATAAAACCCAATATCACTTTGCCCAACCTGGGAATCTAACACAGGACAGTTCAGCAGTCGCACTTGCGACCGCTAGACCAAGTACCCGAAACACCGGAATCATGAATGCGTGGATAGGTGCGAGAAGGGGGAAGTGCTATCGGTCATGTATCATTCCGTTTCTATCTCGAACTGATAAAATGTTTGCATTCATACCTCATAATACGACACCTGGTTATATTTTAGGGGAAATTAGCAACATATTTTGTATCACCTTACGGTAGAAATCGTGTCCAGGGCTGCGGGACTGTTCGAAAGAGATACCGCGGCCCTGGAACATAAAGGGCCAATGAAGGAACATGGGTGGTTTTTAGTCAGTAAGAGTCTGACACTCCCTTCCGCTCCGCCCAGGGCGGGGGGGGGGGGGGGTCATTTGATGATTACCCACCCACCAAAAAAAAAAAAAAAATAGGTAGAAATCGTGTATGGTAGCTTTTGCTTGTGTTTAAATGTTCGTGTGAAAGCATAACATCGTCTGACTAACCTTTTCTCAACTATGTTGGGGTCGACTTCAATAAAACTAGATGCAGCTGAATACCAGTTTTTTTACATAGAGCTACCGCCCATCTCTGATTGGCCTGGTGGTCTAGTGGTTAGTGACCCTGACTGCTAGGACGGAGGTCGTGGGTTCGATTCCCACACAGGACAAATATTTGTGCGATGAGTACGATTATTTGTTCTGTATCTGGGTGTGTAATTTATCTATAATAATGTATGTATTTAGAAATATATATATGTATGTTTATCAGTTGTCTGGTTGCCATAGTACAGGCTCTGCCTAGTTTGGGATCAGATGGCGGTGTGTTGGTTGTCCCAAGATATTTATTTATTTATTTATATTTATCTGACATCCACAATCCAGTAAATACTGGGTAATACGATACTCCTTAGACTTAGACTGGATGTCAGACTTTCGCGCCACTGACTACCTGTAACGGCTTTACGCAAACTCGGCTTGTAATGGTTGGTCACCCCTCCACGGACTGACCTTAGCCAGCGAGCCTTAACCTTGAAGATCGACCCGTGCGACTGTTATTTTAAATCCATGTCATTCCTTTATCTTTGTTTCAGGCCTTCTTCGTGGAACTAGAACACGAGCGTCTAGACCGCGTGGCGGCACTGGGACGTATGTACGAGCGCATCGGTCCGATCCTGATGAAGCTGGAGTACCTGATCCTAGGGACCTGCACCGGCGTGTCGGCCATGATGAACGCGTACTACACGTACTGGGAGAAGAAGATCTTCGTGTGTCTCGTCAGGTTAGTACGGGTATCATCATGTGTGGTTGATATGTGGCCTGGTCGCGGCTCCTACTTTGCGGACCCGAACTGCTAAATGCCCCCATATACAAGGCAAAGAATCTTCTAAATGCCCTGATTGCTTAAGAACCGCGCGGATCTTGATAATTATGGTTATGAGTGCATAAAGTTCTTTGTTAAGAGAGGCTGCGATTCTCTACAAATGTATTCCCCTTTTTTTCTTCCTGAATTATGCCCCTAGCGCAGTCTTTTTTTTTTCATAAAATCAAGGTCTACTGTAGACACGTCCCTGTCATTTCCTTTTTTTCAGCAAATATGACCCGCCAAAAATGACAAAAATGCCGCATTTTTACGGCCGTGTTTAGAGGATTACCAGACAAATTCGAAAAGTTTTTAACATAACAAAATTGATAGGAACCTCCACATACTCTTTTTTTATTTTAATGTCAAAAATAATAGAATTGGCTCAGTTTTCAAGGAGAGAAAAGGAGAACACGAAACGTCGAACTCGTCAAATTTTTTGTGATATAATCTGCTGTCCCTATCGCACTCTACGGGGCAGGCTTGACGCAGCGCGACGGCAATAATTTCTTCATATACCTACCTCGTAGGCCCTGTTCCCTCTTAATGTTATGTTGTTGGCTTGCTGCACGTTTTGGTCTTCTTTCTTTATCTTGTGGTTAGTGCCCCTAACCTGGTGTCAGTTTTTATGCCGCCTATGAGCCTCTGATTTGGCTTAACATGCCGTCTAGAAATATCTCTCAAGCATGCTGGTTTCCTCACGATGTTTTCCTTCACCGAAGCAAGTAATAATTATACAAAACGTTTTGGTGTAAACTGCAAGTGCAGCATATACCTGTTATATTATTTTTGTAAGGTATTTGAGTGTCCCAATGCTGGGCAAAGGCCTTCCCTTTCTCCTTCCAAACCTCTCTGTCATGTGCAATATCTGGCCATGATTGCCCCGCAAACGAGATCAGATCGTCACACCACCTTCCCCACGATTACTGTTATATAAATATATACATTTGCTAAGCCTGTTTTCATTCTTTTTTTCATTTCATTTCATTTATTTCTGTAACAATTTTTACATTGTGTCGAAATTTTACAGTAGATTATAAAATTCAAGAATCATATAGTCATTAATAAAACAGTAACCAAATAAATTAATTAATAAAATACAAAAAAAACAAATTATATAAAAACAAATTAAGATTCCACCATTACAATTAATGTCAAAATAATAATAATATAATATCAATGAAAATAGTAATGTTATAAAATAATGTATGTCAAATAAAGAATCATCATCCATTACAAAAATACCAACCAAAATAATAATGCGAAATTTAAAATATTACCAATATAATTCCCATACAAATGTCAAAAAAATAAAATAAAATCTTGCATACACAAATGTCAAAAATAAATATAATGTCAATAAAAATAGTAAGTTTATAATTAAAAGTCTAGTTGTATGTGTCACAGAGAAACTCATCAAGGGTGTAGTAGCACTTTTCTATCAAAAATGATTTTAGCTGCTGCTTAAACTGATTTACGTTGTATAATGACTTTAAATGTACAGGTAGTTTATTAAACAGTTTAACTGACTGATAACCTGCAGCATGACTCACTACTTTTAAATGAGGTTGTATCATATTTTGTAAATCCCTACGCCTAGTAACTTCTCTCTTACTTCTTTCCTCTGGTGTTTCGAAATTCTGCAGCTTTTTCAAGAGATCAGTAAGAAGAACTAAAATATACAACAAATTGTTTCCCAAATATGTTGCGGTCTTCAAGTCTAACTGTATGCACCTCTATACCAGTATCTTACATAGAGCGACTGCCGTCAGATAGGCAGTCTTTCCCTGGAACGTACTCCAGCCCCCCAGTTTTTCTGTAATCGAAATCGAATCGAAGCGTTTGTGAATAGGGGGGCAAAACTAAGTTATTGGGTAACACAATACCCCTTGACAAAACTGGTTGCCAGACTCTTAGCCTCTGAGATTTATCCACGTGATTGTTTAAACTTACAACACCATGATTGAATTTATTTATTTGGTTCACCAACAATTGTATACACTGGTAAAAAAAACAAATGAAACAGAAGCAACAAATCAGAATAAAGTGTAACAATCACTTACAGGTAAACTCTGCATGCTCACAAAACGTTGTCGTAACTTACAGATAAGAATAGAAATAAAAATACTATATTATCAAAGTTGCACTAAGTTAAGTTAATAAATTAGTTATACTAAATTAAAACAAATTAAACTAAATTAAAACAAATTAAACAAAACAAATTAAATTAAATTATAAACTAAATTAAATAAATTAAATTAAACTATTAAGTTAAATTCAGAACTTACAAACGAATGGTCTTTTTTCAAGATTGACCCTAGAAAATTTAGAAGACTTCCAGCAGAACCTCAGCGGGAAGGTGCCTATGTTTCAAGTGGACGCCGTTTTGGTGCCTCCTGATATCACCACGAGGCCGACGCAGACTGAAGTGTGCAATATACTCGGATATGACGCTAAGCATTATCTTAGCAGGTGAGCATTGGAACTAATTATGTTTTCTTTCGTTAACGGGGAACCACTACCGAAAGCGATAGCATCGTCGTAGAGGGCAGACGGAACGTCCGGTATTCCGAATAAATTCATATTTCAGTGCAACACATTTCATTCAGTAATATTGATTTATTTATCAAAACGGTGAAAATTTTGAAATCTATATGCGACATTGCAATTTTCAATTTGCACCTTTTTTGGGCTGCGCCTGAAAATACGCGCTGGTACCCAAATACTGTTACTAGTAGCCTGCATCATTAAAAGCTTCTCCCTATTCCTTTTCTAGTTCTTTCTGTTCAGGGATAATGTCAACCACTGTGGTCGTTGATTTCTTCGACGACACGGTTGGCGCAGTGGTTAAGCGATTGACTGCTGCGCTGCATGTCGCGGGTTCAATTCCCGTACGGGACAAATATTTGTATGACCTACAAGTAGTTGTTCCGGGTCTGGGTGTTTTTCTATCTATAATATGTATGTATTTACAACAAAAAAAAAAAAAATGTATGTAATGTAGTTTATCAGCCATCTAGCTACCATAACACAAGCATTAAGTTGCTTAGCTTGGGACTAGATGGTGCTGTGTGAAAATGTCCAGGGATATTTATTTCTCTCGTCCCACCACATCATATTCTTAAGTTTCGTGATTCTTCTCATAATTTGAAAGACACGCGACTTTGCGTTAGTTAGAAAACGACGAGTTAATTAACATATACGAAAATCGCTTCAGTGTGGCCAGAGCCTTAGGCTGAATGAGGGTTTACTATAGGTACAGCTCTGCGTAACCCTCTGAGGAGAACAGTCTTGAAGTTATATTACTATTCAGGTTAACAACATTTCCTCGCTGGATGAAGAAGACCTGTCTCCCGTGCGCACCGCAGCGCATCAAGGAGGCGACCGGCAACGAGTTCTTCACCTGGTCGTACTTCGAGGACATTCTCCGAGTGGCCGCCATTAATGACATCTCGCTGCTCATACAAGACACCATCTATAGACTCACTTCGGACATCAACGCTTATATACTCAAGTAAGGGTTGGCTGGCGATAGTTGTTTTAATTTAAACTTGATGTGAATTATCTTCTTATATATGTATAACTTGACATCAAAATGGTAATGTATGTTATGATATGATATGAATGTGT
The DNA here is from genome assembly GCA_950022335.1 of Eurois occulta. Taxonomy (NCBI): domain Eukaryota; kingdom Metazoa; phylum Arthropoda; class Insecta; order Lepidoptera; family Noctuidae; genus Eurois; species Eurois occulta. The sequence goes on along the minus strand of OX465498.1, from coordinate 12,665,709 downwards.
TTGGCATACTTTAGTTTTGTTCTAAATGCTGAATTAAATAAGAACTAATTACTTTGGACTAGGTAAGCGCAATAGTGATGGCTCAAAATAATCATCACTAAAAAACTTATCTTGGGAAGTAATTAGAGAAAACTTAATCATCAAAATCTGGTGTGTTGAATCTGATGAAAATATAAAATTTTTCAAAAAAACCCGTCGTTCTTTTCAAATATTCTAGCAAAACGAGAAAAACAATCCCTTTTCTAAATTGACTTAATTCAATTACCCTTTCTAGATGGCACAAATACTCCCATCTCTGGTCATTCGACAAGAACCTCTCCTGCGAGAAGTACGTACAGAAATACGATCAAATCTTCAAATATGACGAGAAATTCTTCTTTTTCGAAGACATCATCGCCGATCTACACGGACACCTGAACTACGTCGACATAGGTGCAATAAGGGTGAATCTGAGGCCGATTATAAAGCAGATACAAGACCATGCACAAGAATGGAAGGATATATTAGGAACCTGCATCGCAACGAAGACTAGAAATGGCATGCATGACCTGAAGAATCAGGTTGATGTAAGTTCGTTTGCTGTTTTATTTTATCTACAGTAATATTGCAAGAGGGAAAATTGTACTTTTGGAGGAGGAGGTTGGTCTTCGAAATTATGCCTAAATCTTTCACTGTTGGATACCCACGTTATTGCCGATGGCCTTAAGATATGTTTAAGTCGCCAACAAATGCTAGTCCATCTATATACACTTCAAAAATCAATATCTGTTAGTTCAAAAACTTATATCTGTTAGTCTGTTTGCACCCTAAAAGTTCGAACCGTAAAAAAAAACTGAAAAAAAGCTTTGCAACGCATGCAAGGCACAGATAAACCATCAATCTATGTATATATCAAAGTCTGTTAGTCTATTCGCACCCTACAGAACAAAAAAAAACTAAACTACTGAATCAATTTTGATGAAATTCTGGATACTTGTTGCCATCGACAAGGAAGATTTCTGAAACAAAAAACTGAAAAAAAAATTGCACGCCGGGCACAGCTAGTTCTTAATTAAAATCATTTGTCACTCACTGATAGGCAATGCACAGCCTACAGCTGGGTCTAGGAAGCATGAAATGCATATAAGTTCGTTTTATATGGAAGGTGAGCAATAAGGAAGAACAAAAGACAATCTCTTTTTACCAAGGCGTATTGTGTTTTCCGTTCCAACTTCCTAATCCTATCCTAACTAATATTATAAATACGAAAGTAAGTTTGTTTGTTACCTTTTCACGTCTAAACCACTGCACCGATCATCCTGAAATTTTGCACGTCATGTCAGGTGTACAGAAACGGATATAACCTTTCATCCCGAAAAAAAGTACTGTTCAACGATAACGTTCTTGTGATAATAGATGGCGCCACTTGTCTTTCGAATCATGATTGAATTATATTATTATACAAAACAGAGTACATCCCGAATTGATTGACAAATTCTAAATTAACACGAGTGAAGCCGTGGGCAGAAGCTAGTATGCAATAAATCAAAGCCGATGATGGTGTGGTCACATTTCAAACATTTGCTGGACTTTAAGGAAACGGTGGTAATTTGGGCACAAAAATCGTGCATTTCAAATTTCATTAATATGTTTACTTTCATGAATATTTTATTTTGTAATTTGATTGGGATACCTAAATGTCTCTTACGTATCGGACAATTTTTTTTACAAATTATATAAATCTAATCGTAATTTGTCCATCCAGCAACTCCGGATGACGGTAAACATGAACATCAAAGGTCTGGATGACTTCAAGCTGGTGATGGCCACCATTTCTCAAATACAAGCAATGACCATCACCGTCGAGTGCAGGTACCGGAATATGCAGGAGATATTTCATATGCTAGAACAGCATGATATTGAGGTAAACCTTAACTATTTTATTAGCTTTTATATTTAACTTGTCTTGTTAGTTACACTCCGTGCGCTGTAGCATGGTGCGGGTGACAGTTTCAGTAACATTTCATTTCACTTTTGAAAGTTGCCGCGATTTACAAATTATGACTTAGTATTTCAGCTGTACCACATTCGTAATATATTAAATCATTAATAACTGTAGTAAATTAATTTAAACCCAACCAGAATGTTCTAGTCAAATAAAATCAAATTGAATGAAAAATTAAGCAAAGTGTTATTCGTATAACGTAACGCCATAGACGTATTTAGTGATGGGATGTACTGTTACGATGGATAGTCGATATTTTATATAATAAAAAACGTATATTGTGTGTAGGTCAATTTTTTATTGTTAAAAGCTATAGACCTTCCAGATACGAATGCGCCATAGAACAAAAATGTTGTCACAAAAAAAAACATAAACCCGATTTTGATTATTTTATTTACGTACAAAGATACTTATGTAGCCATAAAACATTTATATTGACAAGTTTGCACAACTGAATAACACACTAGTTTTCGTAACAATATAAAAGAGAACTAGATCTAAGCTGCGAGTATCGTTAGCGAAAAAATGAATTGCATAACGTCACATCCCTAGTCATGTGGTACTGACAGATGTCAACGTCATACAGGCAACTGTCACCCGCACCATGCTACAACGCACAGAGTGTAGTTAGTTTCAAACCAGTTCCCCCAACTGATTGAGCTGAAATTTTGCACACACCTACATTTTTGTGATAGACATCACTTGATCTCGCAGCCAGGATCGCCTCCTCACGAGAGAACTTCACAACGGTTAATAGCACGGACTCGAAACTTTATAATATACCCGTTCAATTGTGATGGATAATCCAATTTTCTTCTTTTCATTTTAATAAAACGTTTTTTTTTTTATTCTTTAGGTTAAATGGTAGAAAATCGACTAGTCTATTTGAGGGACAGCAGTTTTTTTTTCTGTTTTGGGATGGGAAATCATCAAATGACTCCTCCCGCTCTGGGCGGTGCGGAAGGGAGTGTCAGACTTTTGCTGACTAAAACCCATCCATGTTCCTTCTTTTGAGCAGTGGCGACCTAGCGGTAACAGCTTACGAGTAGTAGCCTTTTAGGTTGTGTTTAGAATTAAGGCAGCCAATTACTTCATCATCATCATCCATAGCCTAACTTCACCCACTGCTGGGTATAGGTTTCTTTTTGCTTGTGCCAGGCTCCACGTTCTCATGCCCGCCTAATCCAGGATACTCCCGCGATGGCAAAAATGTCGTCTACCAATTACCAGTACTGTTAAATCGATGTAGTAAATCGGCATTATCATCATCTGCTTAGCCTTTTCCCAACTATGTTGGGGTCGGCTTCCAGTCGGATGCAGCTGAATACCAGTACTTAACATGGAGCGACTGCCTATCTGACCTCCACAATCCAGTTAGTACTGGGTAATACGATACGCCTTGGTACGACTGATTGTCAGACAGTCGGGCCATTGGCTACCAGTAACGACTGTCAAAAATCTACAAATGACAGTCGGGACCAATGGTTAAACGTAGGCACGGAGGAAACTCGGTTTGTAATGGACGGTCACTCATCCACGTACCAACCTAGGCAGGCACCGCTTAACCTTAAGATCGATCCGAACGGCTGTTATTATTTAGCGACGAGCTCCTCGAGGAAATCGGCATTATAAAAACATAAAATCGAAGCCTAGAAAGAGGTATTCGGTACCTAACCTTATAGATATCTTATTTACCAATTAAAACAAAATTAAATGTATTTAAATGAATTTATGGAAAAAATTTCCCAAAAGTAATTAACTATTTTAATTTTTCATCGTTAAACACTCATTTGACAGGTACCTGAAGATGATGTAAAATTCGCTGAAAAGCTCCAGGTTTCCTGGGGCAATCTGTACCAAACGACCTTGTTCAGGGCATCGACTCTTGAGAAAACTAAAGAGAAATTCTCTAAGATGAACGTAATAGAAATTGCGAACTTCTTGAAAGAGCTCGACGAATTCGTTGAGAAGTTTGACACTGAGGGCCCTGGTACTGTTGGCGATGATATGGACCAGGGATTGGTTCTTATGGAGGTAACACATATTATTCTAGCCCTAGATACTAATCTTGGTATCTATATTCACTAAATAGTAGAATAGTAGTAGAATATGAGTAGTAGTGGTAGAATGAGGTCAAGAGTAGGCCCATTAAACATAAAAAAAAAAGTTAAAGTAATGACTTGAGTTTAAGTAATTACTTATGCAACCTTAATGCTATAGACAAGAAGTTGAACGAAGTAAGAACCGCCAAAGAAAGCAAAGCTAAGAATTATAACTTTTGACAGTTTTAACTTCAAGCATTACTAAACTACAGAATAAAACTCGTATCTTAAGTTATTACTTTTACTCTCTACCACTTTGACTTGTTCATAGATACGGATGTAAGTTTTCAGTTTTGGATTCAGAACTTAACTTTTGTCGGAATAAAGTAGAAATCAAAACCTGGGCCGCAGGTTTCAGCTCGGGCTGAAGTTGGATCTCGTCTTTAATAAGACGGGAGTACCTGTTTTATACTGTTATTGCATTGTTATTTTTACCTTTGACAACAGCAACAGCAGACATCATCTGCCTAGCCTTTTCCCTATCTTGGGGTGGGACCCTAACCAAATGCACCTGATTACCAGTATTTTACATGGAGCGACTGACTTTCTGACCTTCACATCCCAGTTAGTACTGAGTAATACGATTCCCAATATACCCCTCCCCCCACTGTCCCCCTTACTGGTTGTCAGACTTTAAAAAGAATGAAAGACCTATAAATGACAGCCGGGACCAACCGGGGTGGTCACTGGTCACCCATCCACGGAACATCCTAGGCAAGCGCGGGTTAACCTGACGACCGACCCGAGCGGGTGTCATTATTTAGCCACGAGCTGCGTAGCAACAGCAGTAGAAGACTTATTATCACGAACAGTCTTGTTGTGGTAAGATAGTTATCTTAAAATGACTAAAATCCTTATTATCACTCCAAAAGGAATATACCAAATACTTCGACGAACTGGAAGGCCGAAAGAAGATGCTCCAGGCAGCGGAACAGCTCTTCGACAATCCTTTAGCCGACTTTTCTAATTTCAACCGCGCCAGATCCGATTTTGGTTACATGGAGCAGGTCTACAAGATTTATAAGGCTCAGAAGAATGCCAGGGAAATATGGTCCAAGACTCTGTGGGTTAATCTGAATCCGCAAGCCCTGGTCGACGGAATTGAGCAGTTCTTTAAGGAGTTCAGGTAAGAATATTTTTAGGCTCGATAGTACTAGCCTGGGGGCCATCTGCTATTGTGTCGGGCATTCGGGATGCCCGATTTTTGAGGAAATGTGGATTTTGACAGTTTTGCTGTCTCCCTATTGAAAGACGTCGTTATGATTTTCGCTATCACTCCTTTAGAAAATTGGTTTGACATTTGAATATCTCGTACAAAATGACAAACGTCTCCTATTATTATTTTTTTTCGACAAATGACACTATTATGAAAGTAGAAGATTGCGAAGTTTTGGCACAACCCTGCTCTAGTAGTAATACTAGCTGTTACCTGCGATTTCCTTCGCTTGGAAATTTTGATGAGTACGTGTGAGAAAAAAAGTAGTCTATGTACTATTCCAGACTATAATCTATCTCTGAGCCATCAAATTTTATCCAGATCCGTTCAGTCGCTCTGGCGTTATTGAGCTCAAACATTCATCCATCCAAACTTTTGTAGTTATAATAGTATAGTAAGATTATGTTCATTTGTTTTAACACATTATGCCGTGACGTCTGACAGGGGAGAGAAAGGCTGGAAGATAATGATGTTCTAACTATCTAACACAATATTGTTTCTCAGGAAATTACCAAAGATCGTTCGCCAAACGACCAGTGGTCAGATGTTGGACCTGAAGATGAGGCAGTTCAAGAGTGTGGTGCCACTGATGGTCTCGCTGAAGAACGAGGCCATGCGCGAGAGGCATTGGAAGGAACTCATGCATAAGACTGGTGAGAACTATAATCAGTCAGGGACATTAGGCACGCTGTTGAATTGTCAACGTTCAGCTGAGCTCCGATCGTTGACAATCCAACAAGACGTTATGACATTACAAAGGGTTTTGGTCAAAATAGGCGTAAGTCCAACAGAATTGAAATGTATCTCAAATCGTAGTTCATAATAAGATCCGTCCTTTCCACCTATACGGGATGGAAAGGACACCGACGCGAAAATCTTTACCACGTATTCAGTACATCATTCTGAGCTACAGGGAAATTTTTCAACGGTATAGCTTTCACGGTTTAAAACTAAACTAATACTGTCACTTACGGGTTATCCACCCGCATTCTCCAGTCAACTCGCGATCATAGCATTTGCGACAGCGTCGAAATATCGGGAGCTCAAAAACAGGAACAATCACGGAAGATATCCCGTAAGTGACAGTATTAGTTTAGTTTTAAACCGTGAAAGCTGAAAGTGTTTGTTTCATATAATATTTGGCCCTTCCTATTTTTGTTACGAATATGATTATATATATTTACTTTAATGAAACATTTCGTGGAAACACAATTCAATGAATTTTATAATCATGTTTTTTATTTAACAAACTTACAATATTCGTTAAATAATTTGTTTTTTAACGAGTATTGTTCGGTGTAATTTTCTGAAGAAGGAAGAACACTGGACAAACTGTTACTCGATACAATGTTTTTCTTGGTAATAAGTTTTATATTAACTAAACAATATGAGGGTAAAGTATGTTTGATATGTTATTCTATGATATGAATATCGAAGCATTAAAAAAATCAATGATTAAAAAATTACTCAAAGTAAGTATTCTGCTTATTGATTACGCTATAAAATGATTATATGAAACGAAATTCTATAAAACTGTTGTCTATAAAACAGCGTACAAATGGTTGAACCACATCGTACAGTATAGAATCACATTTTTCTATGCTCTTTCTTACCTTTTTTGTCGCTCAGACAGACAGCTAGACCGAGAACTGAGCGTGTGTGTAATCGCACCACTCGCTTTATATCGATAGCTCTCACGCTCTAGCAAATGACGGTTCTCACACTAGCCCGGTGCGGGTTGGTAGATGTCACAAGTCATGGAGTAACTGGCTCTAGGATATGCTGGTTGCCTAACGATGGGTTCCTTAACAGCTCTGAGAGCAGTGATGATTAAGTAAAGTGCCTGTCGCCGCATATCTCACTGGCTTTCATACCTCCATACTATATTGAATTTTTATTCAGGTCAGGACTTCGACATGTCTCCCGAACGGTTCACGCTGGAGAACATGTTCGCTATGGAGCTGCACAAGTATCAAGAAGTTGCTGAGACAATCGTTAACCATGCTATCAAAGTAAGTTGGAGAAACATACAATTCATAATCAGCCTTGCCCACTCCCTCTCATTTCTAATGCTGAGAATGAGGCAGTGGTGAGGGAGTGGGCAGTTTTCCACCAAGCAGTTGAAGAGTGTTTTTTTTTAAATACGACGATTGTTATAGCTTTAAAATTTTCTCTTCAATTTTTTTGTCTTCTGCTCATTTTTACTGATTATAAGTCACAACTTAGCAAATGCGCAGTGTTGGATGAATTTCTAAAGCTCGGATCGGCGAGTGGAAACTACAATTCAGTGTCATAATCATAATAGTTAACAGTGTTTTTGTTGCTCTTGACATAAGAGTGGTTTTTGGCTCGCTTTTACCCAGGAACAACGAAAACTTAATAGTTTTTGTTTTAGCTCACATTTTTTTTAAACTGGCGTCGTTTTTATGTCCAACTGTCCAACAACTTGGCCAAAAAATTTAAAATACTAAATAAGTTTTCATAAAAAAAGTTCTAGTTCTATAATTTCCTAGGCCAGTTTTCATATCTCTTATGGATTCGGATTTCCCCATATTGTCCCACTTCAGATAATCACACACAGGTCTCGTTAGTAGTGAGCATTTAGAATTTTAGACCACTATTGCCCACTGTCATTAACATAGCAAACTTTCTATACTTTCACAGGAACTGGCGATAGAGCGAGGAGTGAAGGAAGTGCAAGATACATGGGCCAACATAGCCTTCACTGTAGCTCGTCACTTCAACCGCGGCGAAGATCGAGGGTACACCCTCAACCCGTGCGACGAGATCAGCGTCAAGCTAGACGACGACGCCATGACGCTGCAGAGCATGGCGGCCTCACAGTTAGTAGCAGCAGACCTTTTGTTAAAGGCAGTAAGGTGTATTGTAGTAAAACCACGGCGAGGACCGCGGGTACACCCTCAACCCCCCTCAGCTATCTTTGTTAACAATTTCACATCATGCACATATTGAACATTGGTGTTTTAAGGTTTTGAAAATACCTTATCAAATGAAGGCGCGATTGTACCAGTGTGCAGCACTGTACGGCCGCGGCATAATAATGTGTCTCGGGCTGGACTCGCTCAAGTGAACATGTGAACATACAACATGTGCGCGGGTTCACGCACTCAGTTTTCACAGCCTCACCCTACAACTGCTTCGCTACTCTTGCTCTTTGTATCTTTTAAGCAAACTGTACAATATGACACAAGCTGCAGTTCAAAGCAAAACGTTTTCCTGCCCGTCCATGTTAACGACTGAAAGCAGAGCGCTCTCGAGGTGAACGTGTTCGTTTTGCAAAAGTGCTGCACTGTGTGCTAAAAAAGTTACGCTTAGTTTTGTCGGTGGAAACAAACGGATCTGCAGCTCAGTACGTGCAATGTTGGCGTTCTACACAAAATGTGCTGAACACAATTTTGGTGGAATCGCACCTTGATAGCTATCTAAGTACCAAGTTCTCAGTCCCGGTAGTTAGACCGAGTTCTAACCTTGAACCAGACGCTATACAAGATCACTTACCATAAAACGTTTCTCCCAGATTCATCGGACCATTCCTGTCCGTGGTCCACACATGGGAACGTTGCCTGTCCCACATATCCGAGGTCATTGAAGAGTGGATGGCCACGCAACGCAAGTGGCTGTACTTGGAGGGGATATTCGTCGGAGGTGACATCCGTGTCCAGCTGCCCGACGAGGCCAAGAAGTTTGATGATATTGATCGGTCGTTTAGGAAGGCGAGTTAATTATTGAAATTAAACATCACGCCTGTGATTCTTAAAACGTTACATACAATATTGTTTTACCAAAAATCTAATGATGCTGTTTTAGTTTTCTTCAAAATCGGGCTCAAGACTCTTTTGTGTATTTTTCGCTATTCCTCATAATTTCGGATTTGGCCATCCACGCCCACTTGAAAAATTAATTCTGAATAGGATTGTCTATTGCCATCATATAAGCACAAGTCTAAACTCAGTTCTATTACTGAAAAAATCCTAATTGAAAAACCCAAAAACACTTTGCTTAGTCGGAAAATCGAATCCAAGACCTCGTCCTCAAACCTTGCGACCACGAGACCAACAAAGCTGTAAAAAACAGCACCAATGAAGACTCATCGTCTACTACTCAACTATCAACTATAATTATAGACTGCTACTCAATTATCTACTTAAGTGTTCTGCATTTTAAGTTTCGTTTTGGATGACCATTTATAATAAAAAGGTCCTAAAACTGGTTGCTTACAATGGAATTTGAACTTTGTCTCATTGAGTTTGTTGTTTTGGAACTTGGTAACTATTTCAGATTCTGATTTTAAAATGTGGTTTAGCCCGAAAATAAACCAGATCAAAATATTTCAGATCATGTTGGACACTGCTAAAAGGCTAAACGTTGTAGACTGCTGCACTATTAGTGGCAGACTAGAGGAGTTCGTTGCTCTGGGCTTCGGCCTGCAGAGGTAAGTGTTTTATGCAGAGATATGGGTACTTAGGTGGCAGCGTCAGGGTAGTCCCCGAAATTCAAACCGATTTTAATGATAATAATTCTGTAAATACAAACGGTCACGAATAAAAACACGAAAGACACACAAAAAAAATTTCACCCTGGGGTCGCTCGAAATATAAGTAGCCGCAAATAATTAAAAACGTACTAGTTTTCAGCTGCATCTGTTTAGGAAGTTGACCGCAAAATAGTTGCTAAAGCTAGGTTTAACGTTTGAAAACGAAGTCATTGTGATATATTTTTTTGCACTGGACCATACTTGGCAACGGAGAAATTTTAGGTCAAAGTTCCAAATTTGTCACACGTTTTTTTAATATACAACTTTTACGCACTGTATAATGATGAGTTCTGCTTTTAAAAATAGTATAGTACCCGAGCATAAATATGGTACTTTAAGTTCGGGAAGAAGCAGTCGGCAGGAGGTAGTCAATCACCGCCGCGCTCACTGAGCATCGACCACTTTTCACCCTTATGCCCTGAGTAATAAGATTTAAAAACCCGGAACAGAAATGTTAGGATATGTGTTTTTTCGCAAATGTTCTACATTTGCGAAAAAACACATATCCTAACATTTCTGTCAAGAAGAAATAAACTAAGAAGACTGCCTATCTGACTCCCACAACGCAGTAACAGAGTACTAAATATCGCAAATATTCATGGCTGATTTGTAAATAACAACTCCTTTCCTAAAATTAGTGATAATTTACGTCTACTTTATCGTGTGGTTAGTGCCTAACCTGGTGTCGAGAGTTTTATACCGCCCATGGGCCTCTGACTTGGCTTTACATGCTGGTGAAAAATATGATCTCTCAGCCATGCTGGTTTCCTCACGATGTTTTACTTCACTGAAGCAAGTGATCTTTCTAATTTACGTGCGAACGGGTTACCTAATTAAACTATTTACAGGTGCCAGAAATCATTGAATGATTACTTGGACTCGAAGAGACGAATATTCCCTCGTTTCTTCTTCATTTCAACGGACGAACTGCTTTCCATTCTCGGCAGCAGCGAGTGCAAATGCGTGCAGGAACATATGATTAAAGTAAGTGCTTTGATGATCAAATATTAAAACATAACTTCACGCCAGTATCCCCACAAGTATATGCAGAGGGGCATCTCATTATGCTAGCTAAGCGAGCATATTTAAATTGGTAACTAATCCAAAACGAATGGAAAAACCCGACAACGCTGTCAGACCTGGACATTGACCCAAGGTTTTCACACTCTGTTGTCGTATTTGCGACTTACTTTTTACTCGACTAAAAAGAAGGGTTATGTTTTTGCACGTATCTTTGTAACTAGACTTATTTCTAATCTAGTTTTATAACTAGCCTTTAGAATGAAGGAAATAAGAATAAATAAGCTTGTATGTTTCAGATGTTCGATAATATTCGCGCTCTGGAACTTTACGTGGATCACACCAACCGTCCCGTGGCCGCCAAAATGATATCCGCTGAAGCTGAGGTAATACGTTTATTTATTAGTTTTACTTAGTTAACTTCTTTCGAAAAAATCGGTATCGCTTCTCCGAACAAACTAAACGCGATGATCGCTAATAGAAGACAAGACACGTGCTAAGAAATAGCCAAAACTCCAGGTGCTTCCAGAGCCAATTTTGATAAATTCTAAAACTAAATCATAAATTCGGTTCCTCACCGCATTCGCGTAACTGAGGAAAACCGAGCATTCCTAGCGCAACCTGTAACAATACAATTTTTAACAATCACTTGGTTCTGAATGAAATCGAATCTTGGATTTTAACATTAAAGGTGAACGCGCCTTTGAGGAATCGCCTTTATATTTTTAAATAATCCAGTTCCGGCGTACACTTAATTGAGAAACTCCGACGTAGACCATGGTATTTCTACTCTCTCATCATCGTGTGGTTAGTGTCGTGTGTCATAGTTGTCTTGCCGCCCATGGGCCTCTGACTCTGGCTTTACATACCGTTGAGATATATCTCTCAGACATGCTGGTTTCCTTCACCGAAGCAAGTGATAATTATACAATACGCACATGAACCCAAAAATCAGAAGTACGTGTTTTGGGTTCGAACTTGAGACCTGTGTCTTGGCAGTCGACGGTCACACCGCTAGGCTATCACAATTCATTAATTGGTATTTCAACTGATTTGTACAGTCACTACACATCAGTGATAACATATATGACTGTACAATCACATAGACTTTTTACCGATATAACAGCTACAGTAATCTTGAGAGCCTTCTTATTACTAATGTTTTTCTCTTTAGATTATGGACTTCCGCCACGTGGTCTACACAGAGGGTCGTGTTGAAGACTGGATGAACCTCGTACTCAATGAAATGCGAAACACCAACAAGTTTATCAGTAAGAAGGCTATATTCTACTACGGGAGGAATTGGAAGGTGCCAAGGTGGGTAGCTAATTTAGCAACTATTTCAGTGAAGCTAAGTCTACTAATCAAATAAAAATACACGATTTTTATTTGATTTCTAATTAACTCAAAAAGTAACTAACTGGCTTACGCACAGGGTGACTCAAATCGAGCAATATCAACGGTTGAATATAACGACTCATCATCATCATCATCTTCGTGCCCTTTTCCCGTTCTGTTTCGGGCCGGCGCAACACGTTTTTGTCAGACGTCACGGCATCATTTACTCCTTTCTGTTTCATATCATTCCTCACACAATCCATCCATCTTTTCTTTGGCCTTCCTCTCCCTCTCCATCCATCAACATTCATGTCCATCAGTATTTTAGTCACATGCGTTTCATCCCTCGTCATTACATAATTATGTCCATGCGAAGACAAACGACTTCTTTTCACTTTTTCTGTACTCATTCCTTATTTTACCCATTCTTATCACTCCACACATACATCTCAACATTCTCATCTCCGCTACATGCAATCGTTTTTCATCCATCTTCTCAGAGGCGTATTTAAAGATTTGGCGCCCCGGGCCAGTTAGCTTTGCCGCCCTATTCATTTAAGAAAAAAATCCTTTTAATGGTGAATTAAAAAGTGGAAAAAAAAAATATTCTGCCTGCGGTGGTCCCGTTTAAATTTGGTGAAGATCTGATGTTGGTCTTCAGAGATAGGCATTTGTGTAAGATGTCTGTATAAAGGCTATTTGAATTGAATTGAATATTTCGTTAATTTGATGCACTAACTTGAAACGAAACAAGTGAGTGAGGTCACGTCACGACCCATCATTTCGTCGGCCGCCGCCGGTACCCCGACCCTTGAGAGTGTCAGGAGGGGTCAGGGGTGCATTGCAGCACGGTTCGGGGAGTTGAGTGTCGTCATCGGAAGTCATTCCCTCCCCGTGCTTGTGCTCAAGGACTTCAATGCCAAGAACTTGGCTTGGGGTTCTCGTTACACAGACGTGCGGTGAAGGATGGTGGAGGACTGGGCTCTGGAGTCAGGCCTGGTCGTCATAAATCGGGGTTCTGTCCCCACGTGTGTACGGATGCGGGGCGAGTCGGTGGTGGACCTCTCGTTCGCTAGCCCCGCTCTGACACCGCGTGTCGTTGACTGGCGCGTCATGGAGGGGGTGGAGACATATTCCGACCACCGGTACATCCGGTTTGATGTCTCTGCCCAGACCTCAAGCGCGCCGGTCCTACAGGTCCCGAGTAGTCCACGATGGGCGCTGAAGCAGCTGGACCGGGAGCTCCTCCTGTAAGCCTCGATGCCGACGTCAATAACGAGGCGGGTTGATTCCAGGAGGCCATGTACGAGATATGTGACGTGGCAATGCCCCGAGTTCGGCCAGGAAGCGCCCGGCGGCAGGTGTACTGATGGTCGCGAGAGCTGACTCTCTGTGTGAGGCGTGCGAGGAGATGCTGGAGACTCTCGACCGAGATCCGTGGGGGCGCCCTTACAAGATGGTGCGGGACATACTCCGCAACTGGGCCCCCCCGCCGACGCAGAGTCTCCAGCCTCAGCTTGTGGCGGACGTGGTGAGCGCTCTGTTCCCTTCGCGAGGGGAACATCCTCCCCCGCCTATGGCTCCGCCGCTTGCGGTGCCGGAAGCGGACCACTCAGACGACGATGACGACACTCCGGAGGTGACCGGGGTAGACCTGAGAGTGGCGGTAGGCCGGCTTAAGGCCAAAAATACCGCCCGGGAACCCGATAGCTTACCTGGCAAAGCCTGGGTCCTGGTCCCTTGGAGGCTCTCCGGCCCCGACTGGAGGGGCTCCTAAGCGCATGCTTGGAGAGAGGCCAGTTCCCGCTTCGTTGGAAGACAGGGAAGCTGGTCCTCATCCAGAAGCCGGGGCGCCCTGCGGACTCTCCGTCCGCATACCACCGGCCCATTGTGTTGCTCGACACGAGGTGGGCAAGCTCTTTGAAAGAGTCATTGCTAACCGCCTCGCCGCGCACCGTGCAGGGATGGGGCCGGATCTTGCGGACAACCAGTTTGGTTTCCGCGAGCGAAGGGGCGCTCGACGTTGGACGCCATCATACGCGTGAGAGCCCTCACGACGGGGGATGCGGTGTCCCGGGGTGGGGTCGTCTTGGCGATGTCGAGAGACACCGCCAAGACGACCCCACCCCGGGACACGCCTTCAACTCCATGCCCTGGACCTGCATTAGGGAGGCACTCCGGTATCACCGGGTGCCGACCTACCTTCGTCGTGAGGTCGGGGACTACCTGACGGACAGGGCCGTCATCTACCCTGGTCACAGTGGAGAGTGGAACCGACGAGAGATGTCGTGCAGTGTTCCACAGTGATCGGTTCTAGGGCCGCCCTTGTGGAACATCGGTTACGACTGGGTGCTGCGCAACGACCTCCCTAGCGGCGTCAGTGTAATTTGCTACGCTGACGACACGCTGGTGCTGGCGCAGGGAAGTTCGCACGAGGCGGAGGCCGAATTAATGACACGCGGGGTTGCGATAGTCGTGGAGAGGATCCGGCTATTGGGTCTCGAGGTTGCATTGCACAAGTCCGAGGCCATGTGCTTTCATGGGCCTCGGAATGCGCCACCGTCGGGATCCATACTGACGGTTCCACGGCGGGTTTGACAGCGTCGAGTCGACGTTCAAGTACCTAGGACTCGTCCTCGACAGCCGGTGGAACTTCGTGGAGCACTTCCGACGTTTGACTTCCAAACCTTTACGGGGCCCCGGTGTGGGCGCGTTCCTTGAGGCGGCGAGCCGCCCAATACCTGAAAGCGCCCCAAAAGGTGGTAGCCGTAAGGCTGGTCCGTGGGTACCGCACGATCTCCGGCGAGGCGGTGAGCCTCCTTACCGGATTATCGCCCTGGGATCTGGATAGTCCTCGCGCGCCTACACGAGTGGCGTGCGAAGGCACTACGCCGGGGGGGGAAACTCCGCTGCCGCGGCAAATTGTCGCTCAGCGGACAGACCTCCGGCGCGATCTCATGGCGACATGGACAGAGCGACTGTCGCAACCCCGTGCAGGGCACGCCAGGATAGTGGCGATAAGTCCCCTCTTTGAGGAGTGGCTAGAGAGGCGCCACGGCGCCCTCACCTTCCGCCTGACGGAGGTCCTCACCGGACACGGTTGTTTTGGGAGGTACCTGCACCGAAACGTCGTTCTCAAAGAGATGTCAGCAAACAGGAGGGGCCCGCAAGGGCCGATGCCTGCCGGGGCTGTTCGAAAGAGATACAAAAGAAGGAACATGGATGGTTTTTAGTCAGTAAAAGTCTTGACACTCCCTTCCGCTCCACCCAGAGCGGGAGGAGACATTTGAAAAGGTCACGTCACGACTTTCGTCACCCGCGCCGCGCTGTGTGCTCCTGGCTTTGAAAGTATTGGTACCTACACTACCTACCACTACACCTTGATTTATTTTTTTTATTTTATTTAATAATTCTTGAACGCAAATGTTATTTAGGTACTTGTTGGTAGGTATTGACGGTATTGTAAATAATTGGTTGGGTTTTGGGTTCGAAGCGTTCCTTTATTTTTAATTAAATGTGAAATAAAATATAAAATAAAATATTGATTGTAGTTAAGCTTGACAATAGAAGGCGCCCAGAGAAGTCGGCGAGGGGCGGCGAAGCCGCCCCTCGCATCCTGCCGCCCCGGGCCATGGCCCCCTTGGCCCTAGGGTAAATACGCCTCTGCATCTTCTTCACAGCTCAGTATTCCGATCCATACTTGTATATTTTCCCCTTTAATTTGAGGGAGATAACATTAAACATAACATTTTACATTATTTTAACGGTTGGATATAACGACTCATATCGACTTAAATGATTACGTCTTATAAACAGAGCACGAACTCGACAGCAGCAAGACTCGGTAGTACTAATAAATTTCATAGCGCTGAAAGTTAATTGAGCGATCATCTTCTGACACGGACCGCCGTTAAAGCGATCAGTCTCATTGGTTAGAATCGTAGTGCGGTATACGTTTTATTTGTATGGCAAGTTTTAATTTAACAGTTTCGTCTCTAGCAGAGGCTACGAAGTACCTCCGTGCTTTGTCGCTGTAAAGCATCAATTCCCCGCCAGGCGGGCTCGTATTTCTTTCTACAAGGTTTAAAGTAACCTAACACGAAGGGGATGGCGGGGTCTTGAGAGCGAGCGAAGCGAGCGAACTAACTTAATCTGTCCGAAGTCGGGGTGCCCCAAGTCTCGAGCTCGATTCGCTCGCTCTTGTATTCTAAGTTATAGAGTTTAAGAAAACGATTATTTTAGCAGAACATGTTTTAGGAAACTTAGTATTTTTTTCGAAAACTTTGTATTTTTTTCGGAAGATTGGTACTCTTTTTTTGGAAATTTAGTTTATTATTTTTCGTAGAATTGTAATTTTAATAAGCTCATGTTTGTTTGTTAAATACAACAATTTTGTATTAATTTTTCGGTAATTCATTTTAACCAAGCTTAGTATTGCAGTCAATCACAGATCGTTGGAAGTTTTTTTTTTCGGAAGTTTTATTATTTCCCATTCTGAATTATCTTATAAGTATAACAACAAGCTAGCTTATTCGTTTTCGCCGGCGGCGTGGAATTCAGTAATTGTCCCACGGGATAGTACTAGTGGGATAAAAAGGTTATAAACTATCTGAGACAAATTACATTCAAATCCAATCAGTAGTTTTCCATCCATCCATGCATCCTCACAAACTTTCGCATTTATAATAGCAGTAAGATAAGAACTGAGATACATTTTCCTTCCAAGCAAAAAAAAAAAACTTATTAAAGTGTTTTTGACCTAAATTAATAAATTGCCGGCACTAGAATAAACACAATCCACAAAACGGTCAAAACAAAATCACTTTAATCAGTGTTGTTTTTGCTTGGATATCTTTGGTAAGACGTACTGAACGCTGTGTTAAAATTTGTAGGTACATCTATTTTAATGGGACCTTATATGTTTTCTTAGTGTCTTTCTTCTATCTTCTCTCTAGAACCGATTGGATCATGGAATACCAAGGCATGGTCTGCTTAGCCGCGAACGGCGTGTGGTGGACGGCCGAGACAGAGGAAACGTTCATCCGTATACGAAAGGGCAATAAGAGAGCCATGAAGGAGCATCTGTTTCAGCAGAACGAACAGCTGGCTGGTCTTGTAGTTAGAGTGAGGCAGGGTGAGAATTTTAATGGAAAACATATCAACACACCTGTATACCCGAAGGGGTAAACGGAAGTGTAAGATTACATACACCATTAGCTAAGTCCAAACTCCATGCTGCTATTGAAAAATCCCTCATGGCAAAATCTTCTAACACTTTGGCCTTCTTGAGAATCGAGCGTTGCGCGTAAATTTACGAAACTATCCAGTGCCCCCGACGCGTGGTAGTCGTGAAAACTGTAGGACTCTAGCCCGTTCCTATGGACCAGACGGTCATGTATGGGGTCCCGTCCAACATAACCGTTTGTTCTCAGAGGGTATCATTGAAGTTTTCCCCAGTTTTCGAAGTCGCCCTGTGCAAAGTAACTGCGCTTGCGACCAATAGATTAACGAAACAGTAATAGTAGGCATGTTCTATATGCGAGTATATCTTGTGACATTCTACTAGCACCAAGTATTCAGTTCTTCACTTCAACCGAGATGTATGTCTTCCTCAGACCTGTCATCAAACGATCGCCTGAAATTCCGTACAATAACCACAATCGACGTGCACGCGCGTGACATTATCGAAGGCTTCGTACGTGACAACGTTACGGAAGCCAGCGAGTTTGAGTGGGAGAGTCAGCTGCGGTTCTACTGGCTCAAAAAAGATGATAATCTGTGGATTAGACAATGCACTGGTGAGTAATTGTGGATTGTTCTAAGTTGAGTGACGTGACGTGTTCTTATAGTTTCCTCTACGAGTACAGAAGGTTCGTACAGCGTATCCTGTTCAGTAAGTCGCGCAACTAATCTTTAGCACTGACCTGCTGACGAGCTCCTACCACGGTATGAGCTCATTCTTGTGCGACAACTCGGTACTCACGTAGGAAGAGAGCTAGCTCAAAGCTATTATAATCGAAAATGCAGTTATCATTCTCCTTTACTTGTTTTCGTCACTATTTTATTCAACACTTTCGTGATTTGCAGGTACCTTTGAGTACGGATATGAATACATGGGTCTGAACGGGCGACTGGTGATCACGCCGCTCACTGATCGAATCTACCTCACCATCACACAAGCCCTCACTATGCAACTAGGCGGCGCGCCTGCTGGTAAAATATCGAAACTTATTAAATTATTAATTAACGTACAACTATAAATTGTCAAATCAAATGAAAAGAAAACTGTAAATAACGACCGTTACTCAGGTCTATTATCCTATTGTAAATTATCGCCTGTTGTCTCCTGTTGGAACTCGTACAGTACCTACCACACTTTATCTCGTCCCCCCTTTTCTAAGCCAATCAATTGTTGATTTGAATGCTGCTAATAAAGCGCATCATTCAGTAGACATCCGATCGCAATGACGGGAAGAACAAGTGCCTCTCAGCTTCGTTAAAGATGTTTTTAAACCCTTTCTGTGTAGTTTATCATTATCATCATTTTCGCTGGCTGGCTACGGCCAAAAGGAGAATGGGCACATTGGGACCACCCTCCAATAGCAATAGGATGTATGTCATTGGATAGGTATTTTTAATTGGAACAACTATTATTATGACAGCTTTGTTGTTACAACTGTCCGTTCAAAGTTATAAAACTTTTTATTTATTTAAAAAAATATTAAATAAAAAACTATTTTCTATGTTTTTACTTTTTCATACCTACCCGTGTACGTCTGTCTTGATTAAACACTGTGCTTTGGGCCGCGTTCAGGTAGACACGGTGAGCCCTCCCCACTCAAAACCGGTTTCGTGGAGCCCGCGCCGCGCGCGCGCAGGTACGTTCAACCAGTCTTTGGTTGGCATTGTGTGTGAGTTATCGTTTGTTACCGTTCCTTTTCATTCGCTTCTTTCCAACGACTTTGACCTGGCATTCTTACTGGACACTGATATCTTCTCGGAAACTCTGCATTGATTATTGAATTCGGCTATCACACTGGACTTTTGAATTGCATCTCGATCGGGTTTTAATTGTGATGGAAGATCATCGCAACTGTGTCATGTGTCGGCGAGGCCTATATCGCGGAAGATATCAACAACACGTCCTGTCAGAAAATCTTCCAAGAGAACAGCCAGAGGTTGCTGCATATATACAACAACATTCAGTATTGGAGGTGAGTGTAGTGTGTATATCTATCATTGTTTTTTTTTAGAATCAAATCGGTTACATTTTTGCATGCGGCCTGCACAAGGGACAACTTTTAAAAAAGCCAATATATTAAAGCTGTATTTTTATGGCGCCTAATATAAGATATTGTAGGTTCTCACTATTTTTACAGTGTTCACATATTTTAAATACTCTTATGTTTAAAGCTCCTGGTATCTAATCTAAGCTGGCTACATTAGGATACCGTGCAAACTCGATTTAACTTCAAACTCCTACAATGTCGTTACTTGACGTTGGTCATAGAATTATAATTATTCTTTCTTTAAACGAGTTATTATAATTGCTTATTTTTATCATTATCAGGTGGTGTTCGACAACACACGAAGCATATGCCATAGATGCTGGCAGAGAGCTGCAAATGCCATTAGACCACCTGTTGAAGCGGTAGTGCCTGAAGCACCTGAAGAGAATGAGCAAAATGTTCATGTACTTCATGTACCTGAATATATAAGAGCGCCAAATAACCATAGGTATTGTATTTTTAACAACTGTGCTAATAATACCCGACACAGAATACCTAATGCCATTAAAGTTCACATCTTTTGTGTCTACAAGCTATTATACCCGATGGTGCCAGAGTATGCAGAGAACATCTTGAAGGCAATAACTGGGATGAGCTGCCTGATTTTTGTAACACAACTCATGATTTTAATGCAGCCCAGTTTAAAGATGTTTGTGACATGCTACGAACAACTATTCAACGGGGTTCGAGGTTAGATTTTAGTCTTCACGGAGCTATGACTGATGAAGAAATGCACTACTGGGTTGGTCTTAATGGCTCCCAGTTTGATGACATTTTAGAGCAAACACCATCATTGGGCGTGAGGTGCAATGATCCAAGGACTGCGTTAGCCATATTATTAGTAAAACTTCGCACGGGAGATTCAGATGAGAGGCTTGCTACATTATTTAATATGTCAAGAAGAAAACTGGAACGATATTTAGCTATTGCTCGTGAATGCCTTATTAATGAATACATCGTACTACACTTAGGAGTGGATCACATAGACAGAGAAAATATATTGGCGAGAAATCTAACAATACCAAAAAATCTGTTTGGCAATGAAGAAAATAGCAAAGTAATTCTTATATGTGATGGAACCTACATTTATATTAACAAAAGTAGCAACTTTTTATTTCAACGCCTCTCATATAGTTTGCACAAGTACCAAAACTTGTTAAAGCCATTTTTGATCGTTGCTCCAGATGGTTATATTATTGATGTTTTAGGACCGTTCGCTGCCACAAAAACTGACGCGCAAATCATTCAAGATATAATGAATGACGAAGAAAACCCTTTACATGTTTTACTTCAAGAAAATGATGCATTTATCTTGGACCGTGGGTTTAGGGATGGGTTGGAGTATATAGAAGCTTGCGGTTATGAATATTATGTGCCACCAACTAAAGATCGTCGAGAGACACAGCTTACTACAGAACAGGCAAATGAAGCACGAGCTGTTACAATGTGCCGATGGGTAGTGGAAGTCATAAACGGTCGATTTAAACGCGATTTTAGGCTGTTGCGGCAAAAATATTTCAATAGAGCGCTGCCTCACATGTTCGGAGATTTCAAAATTGCTGCAGCTATTATAAATCACTTCCACGTACTCATTCAAGATAACGTCCACGCAGAAGAGTTTTTAAATCTTATAAGACGCAAAGTTGACACACCAAATCTATTGTATAATTATGTAGAAAGAAAACGCCTGAATAACCGAAGGGCAGATTTTCAACGGCTGGAAGCTAATCTAATAGAAAACTTCCCAAGGCTCACTGAAGACCAAATAATTGTATTAGCCTTGGGTACATACCAGTTAAAACTGGCGCGAAGCTATTGCAGCGAGCATCTTCAAAATGGTTTATACATAATAGAAACATATAGAGAAAATCGGTTAGATGATCTGCCTGATTACGGTATTCAGGAAAATGTGTGGCTTTTGCGTGGACGCATTCAATCACGTCATGTGAGACAAAGGACGTATTATTGCTATATTTTAATAAATAACAATCCAAATGAAGATAACAACATAGTACAACATTATTGTACATGCATATCGGGACGGCGAACGATGGGCACATGTGCACACATTATATCAATAATCTGGTATTTAGGGTATGCGATTCATGAAGGATTTACTGCACCAGCAATGTTCTTGAATGATGTTATTATAGATAACCCATAGAACACGTCGATGTGTGTAACGTAATAACAAATAATTAATGAATTATTAACGGTGTTATTATTTTCTCCTCAAAAATATTTTAATATTTTTATCTTTAAATCTGAACTTATAAGTCTTATAACTCTGAACGGACAATTGTAACAACAAAGTTGTCATAACAATTGTTGTTCCAATTGAAAAGACCTATCCAACGATATATATCTCATTGCTATTGGAAGGTGGTCCCAGGTTTCATACATTTTTGCCCATTCTCCTTTCTTCTTGGATGAAGCTTCTGTGGCCAAGATTAGAAGCGATTGCGTGTCAGTGTAGCGCCCGAGGTGCGTTAGTCTGTCAACAATCAAAAATCACCTACGATAAATTGTCCCTAGGTCCCGCCGGCACCGGCAAGACGGAAACAACAAAAGACCTAGCAAAAGCCCTAGGGCTCCTCTGCGTGGTGACCAACTGCGGCGAAGGCATGGACTTCCGCGCCGTGGGACAGATCCTGGCTGGCCTGTGCCAGTGCGGCGCCTGGGGCTGCTTCGACGAGTTCAACAGGATCGACATCTCCGTGCTGTCCGTCATCTCAACGCAGCTGCAGTGCATCCGATCTGCGCTCCTGATGAAGCTGAAGAGGTTTACTGTGAGTAGCTTTTGTCACCCGACTGATCCTATGTGCAACCAAGCTTTTGGGCTTGTCTGATGGTATCGCCACTGTCGCGCACAAAAGAAGATCGGAAACTATTAGCTTGCTTTGTACTTGAGCTTAGTCATGTGTTTATCAACAAAACAGAAAACGCTCTGAAGCGGTAGGTTGCTATCTTCCGCGAATTCAACCAGATCGACATCTCCGTGCTGTCCGTTATCTCTACGCAGCTGCAAGCTGCAGTGCATCCGACCTGCGCTCATGATGAAGCTTAAGAGATCTTCTGTAAGTGGGAGTTCAGCTTAAGAAGTGTAACATGACTATTTCGGCCATTGTTATGATAGATCTACAATCGGTTAACAATACTAGGAATTGATGATGATCAAAATGAATGAGGTCTCTATGTATATTCCATAAAAAGTGAGTTTCTTGAAAGTCTAACATTAAATTTTAAAAGTTTGGGTTTTCAAAGATAGTGAACCGACGGTATTTAAAAAACTCTTTGGGAAATCAGACTATGGTGATAGGTATGGTGGTTTCGAACCCCGTATAGTAAGTTATTATTTATAGCAAGAATAATAGATTAATAAGAAGAATAATAGATTAATATCTAAGAAGAATAATAGATTAATACCTAAGAAGAATAATAGATTAATAAGAAGAATAAATATCGTAATTTTCACGACACACGCTTTTATTTTTTTACCGAAGTCATAAAACATTGACATAAGTCTAACCGATAGAGCCGGCACAGAAATCTATGTTACACAAAAAGGTTTCACGGCACTAACAACTAAAACAACAGATAATATTTTTGTGACATCATTAGACGCAATATTGTGACCTCTATGTGGCGGTACCATTGTCATAGACAACACGAGCGTTACCCCAAATAAAAAATATTCAAAACTTTTAAAACAAACTCTCTCCTTTAGTTCGAAGGTCAAGAGATAGTGATGGACTCCAAAGTGGGCATCTTCATCACCATGAACCCCGGGTACGCAGGCCGCACAGAACTGCCGGAGTCCGTGAAGGCGCTGTTCAGACCCGTCGTCTGCATCCTGCCGGACCTCGAAATGATCTGCCAGATATCGCTGTTCTCTGATGGGTTCCTTACTGCTAAGGTAAGAGTTATATGAAATTAGTCGGCCTCATTCACCTTATATCGGCACTTGCAGCTGATCAACATCAAGCGGTAGTATCTAGTATTAGTCTCATTCATACATGCTGCACTCCAGGTGCTGGCCAAGAAGATGACAGTCCTGTACCACGTGGCCCAGCAGCAGTTGTCGAAGCAGTCTCACTACGACTGGGGCCTGCGCGCTCTCACAGCAGTGCTGCGCATGGCCGGCAAGCTGCGACGAGACTCGCCCGGCCTCAGCGAGATCATGGTGCTCATGAGAGCTCTCAGGTACGCATTGTCGCCTACGAGTACAGTAGTACTCTCCAATAGCGCATTATATATATAACTCGATTCTCGGCTGCCGCCTGCATACCACCCTGCGCAGATCATGTATAAAGTAAAAAACATAAGAAGCTACGACATTAGGCAATCATCATTATCATCAACCTAGCAGTCGACTGCTGGGTATAGGCTTTTCCAAAAGCATGCTATTTATCTTGGTCGTAGGCTCCTCTCATCCACCTGCTGCAAGCGTGCGTTTCCAATGAGATTAAGACGAGCGGAACGGATAGAAGACCTGCGGAAATCGACTAATGATAATGTGAATCTAATGTGGTTGACAGCTTCGTGGAAAGTCATTTACTCCTTGTATTTATGTAAGTGTTACGAAACGTGCCCTAATTCCCTTTTTATAGAGACATGAACCATCCGAAATTCGTGTTTGAAGACGTCCCGCTGTTCCTGGGTCTGATCAAAGACTTGTTTCCCGGACTGGAGTGTCCACGCGTGGGCTACCCAGACTTCAATTCAGCGGTCACCTCGGTGCTGGAGAAAGAAGGGTATATCGTGCTGCCACATCAGGTTAGTGTGTAATGAGACGACAGTTTTCGTAATTGTAATGGAGAAAGAAGTTATAGATTGCGCTGAAACTTGCCTCTCGTCGCCTATGTCGCGATTGCTTTTGTAGGAGCGCTGTCACAGGATTTTGTATTCATCGTACGCGCAGCGCTCAGCAACAGTCGCCCGTAACCGCCATAAGCTAAGACGTGCTTTCAACCTAAATAAGTACCCCATTGTAATACGTTTCGTGAGTAAAGAAATATCCAAATTCCAGCGTATTTAATTTATCTCCGTACAAACACACCTAAAGAACATTATATAGTGTGACTGGTAATTAGTGACCGATACTTAAACACGTGATTGTACTCATGATAACAAACAACTTTCCCAAAGAAACTTTTTTTTTTGTTATCACAATAACACAACAGCAGTATGAAATACGCGCGCGCGCCTGTGTCCTATCAGCTGTTAGCCGCGTGACGCCGTTCTGTCTCATTATTATCGTACCGTGCAACAGTGGGTACTGGTCACACGCCAGAGCGAGGCAAATCTTCCATCACATCTCGACCGCTTTTGAACGCTTTGTACCACTCTTAAGCACGTGTTTCTGATAAAGTCCATTCACCGTAAGCCTTCTTACTCCGAACACGAAATTCCATTGGCGATGCTTTTAAGACAAACTCTTTGTTCGATGTTTTTGTCCATTATGAAATTCGCAGTACACACTAGATTTGATCTAACAAAAAACAGCACTGTATTATTTTAATCTAATAACAGATGCAACTCTAACTCCGCGCCAAAATGGAAAACAGTTGTGCCAATCTATCACCAAAAAAAAAAAAAAATTGAATTTGGAACCATAAACAAATCGCCCTTCCCGATACTTTTTTGACTGAATGTACTTGCTTTTGCCGCCCGCGCCCGTCTGTGCCAAATTATGCCGACCCGTACAAGATTTTCGTTCTACAAATATTACTACTGAGGGACGAATGTGCGATGCTAATGCCAAGTACTACCACACCACAGGTGGACAAAGTGGTACAGCTATACGAGACGATGATGACGCGGCACTGCACCATGATAGTAGGCCCCACCGGCGGCGGCAAGACAGTCATCATACACACGATCGTCAAGGCGCAGGCACTGATGGGGCTGCCCACTAAACTGACTGTGCTCAATCCTAAAGTGAGTGTTTATAAGCTTTTATTCAACTTGCAATGGTTGTATGTTTGTTTAGGTCAAATCTTGGAACTGAATTTTAAAACAATTATCCCCAACCGATGAAGCTGAAATTTTCCATACACGTTTAGTTTGGATGACGATGCATGGTTAGCTAAGTAACGTCATTCTAAATCCAATATGGCGGACTCGGTATTTTTTATGCTCCCCCATGATATCAATGAAAAAAGGTTTGCTGAGAAGAATACGAAAAAAAAAAATTACGTCATACCTATATTTGACAAATTAATTAATGATTCTTGATTTTCCAGGCCTGCTCTGTAATAGAGCTGTATGGAATACTGGACCCCGTTACCAGAGACTGGACAGATGGCTTGTACTCCAGAATATTCAGAGAAATGAACAGGTATAATTATTATTCTACAAGAGTGTTATGATAAATCTCTTGTTATTTAAAATTTTGGCCTTTTAACTGAAGAAATTAGCGTTGCACCAACTGTCTTGTTTCCTGGCACAGCTTCTGAGATCGAGTGAAATCCCATATTGGTAAATTATAACTTTTGTAGTTTTACTTGATAGCAATAGCCTTCGTATACTTGGAACATTTGAATGTGCCTTTATAAAACATATCTGCTTTTTGAACTAGGCCGGTTGAAAAAGAAGAACTTCGCTACTCGCTCTTCGACGGCGACGTGGACGCTCTCTGGATAGAGAACATGAACTCGGTGATGGATGACAACAAACTCCTCACTTTAGCCAATGGGGAGCGAATCCGCCTGGCGCCATATTGCGCGCTACTCTTTGAAGTCGGTGACCTGAACTATGCATCGCCCGCGACTGTGTCCAGGGCTGGCATGGTGTTTGTGGATCCGAAGAATTTGGGATACGATCCTTACTGGGATAGGTTTGTACTCAAACTACATAATACTCTATACTCATATTATAAAGTGCTAATTTTTTTCCACCTGCTGAAAATCTCCCACCTGGCTATGGCTGACCTGGAAGTCTTTGAATAGACTCCAGACCCAGGTTGGTAGCAGTAAGGAAAACCTGCTCAGGTGGAGATTCATGAATGACTCTGCCCTGGAGTGTAAATGTGGTGCTGTTCCACAAACGATGGGGCATTTAATATCGTGTCCTGCGTGTTCTGTTGTTTGTTCACTACAGGACCTGATGGACGCTACTGAAAGCGCCAAACTAGTAGCTCAGTTCTGGGCTGACACAATTTAGATTTCCATCGACACGCTAATAAGAAGTAGAAGTACACCAGATATTTCGACGGTTGGAATTTAAAATGCCTTAAAGGAGCATTCTGTTGATTTTCAACATTAGGCTCAGTGGGGAAAGTTTCAGATTCAACAGCAAACTTAATATCCCTTAGGACATTCTTACTGTAGATTTTAGCTCCCTCAGCATTTCTGCAATGTCTCTAGGTATTGATCCATAAGCGGCCGCTTTCTTGCCACCCAATACTTTACATAAAGATCTAGGTTATTTGAAATGGAACTAAACTAAAAATGGAAAAAATCGGTTATTTCAGGTTTACTAATATTACAGACTTATAATGATTGATTAAATTATTTTAAAACATTTCTCTCGTTTCTGACTAGGTTTTGTCTGCGTTTGAAATATCGGGGGCATAGCTCAGATGGTAGAGCGCTCGCTTATCATGCGAGGGGTACCGGAATAGAAACCCGACGTATTCCTGCCCTTGTCCCATGTTACTTGGGGTCGGCGCAACACGTTTTTTTCTTCCATTCTCCCCTGTCAACCGTCACGCTTTTTATTTTACTCTTTTTCTTTCATATCATTCCTCACACAATACATCCCCTCTCCCTTTACATTCTATTCACATGCAATTCGTAATTATTACTTTCGTAATACATCTATTTAAAACTTTATCTTCTGTATCAATTTCTGTATCTATACAAGTAACGAACGGAGACACGATGCTTCATGTTCATACCAAAAGAACTTTATATCTTATTACAAACAATTAACATAACATCACGCCTGAAATCCCCAAAGGTTTAGACAGAGGTGTACCTACTAGTACACGCACATTTCGCCAGTTATGTAAAAGGGACAAGGCTTTTTTTCTACTACTTCTATTATTCCTAAAATAAAATTTTACTAGCGCAGACCTCCCCTATTTCCTTCCACTGGTTCCTGTCCCTATCTTTAGTCGTATTTAGACAATTGTTATTGTAAGTTCATTATAATAAAACTGCTTTTTGAAGCGCGTCAAGTTGTCGAAGTCGAAGAACATGACCCGATTTAAAGACAGTTCTAGTTAGCCTAAATACGAATAAAAGGGCTATACAGGTTCAGCTTGGAGCAAAATCATTTTATAATTATTAAGAAGATTCCATTTAGCGTTTACTGTCTATTGGTTTCTTCCGATATTTTGGCACAGTTGCAAGCATTAAAAACTTTCGAATATAAAGCGTTTCCTGTTCCATACAGATGGCTACGCGGCCGCAACAACGAGCTGGAACGCGAACAATTGAGGGGCATGTTCGACCACTACGTGGCGGGTGCCATTAACTACATCGTATTCGGCATGTTCGGGCTTCAACAACAGACACCATTGAAGACTATTGTGCCGCAGACGCCGCTTAACTTGGTCAGTATACAGGGTGTATACGGACCCTTTACAAAGTTGTCGTCAATCAAGCATTCTGTACCTACATCAAACTAAAAGTGCTACTGCGCAAAATATATTGCTGGAAAATTACTCGCTTGCGATTTATTTTATATCCGTACTAATGACCGGATCCGACATATCTTTAAAGATTTTGCTTCGCCAGCCGTGATACTTAACAAATTTTTACATCAACAGGTGGTGCAGCTATGCTACATGATCAGCGGTTTGCTACCGAACAGAGAAGATGCGAACGAAGAGGTTAACACATCGGTCGTCGAATGCGTGTTCATGGTGGTATGTATACTGTCCTTTCACTTCTGATTGGGCATCACTGTCAAAATGACAGTTATCTTTATTGACTTTTCAATAAGGTTGCTGTTTGATTGCTACCACTGACAAGTCTTTCAAACAACAGTGATCTATATTTTCATAACTACTTCGTAAATGATATTCTAACATGTTCGCTTTGTGCTCGGAGTTTTTCGGCTAAAGTTGGATATGCTAGCCACTTGAGAGTACATGAAAGAGCAGCACACCAAAGCTCTCAACAACCACCCTAGGAAGCCGTCGCATGCAGTAGCTGTGGCCGAAATCGGCTAGAAGGCATCATCATCATCTTCATCAACACTACGTTGCTGCTGTCAGTGAGCGGCCCAGGTGAGAGCTAAGCGAAGCGGGGAGCAGGCGCGTCCTTACAGCAGAGGCATCCCAATCGCACAGCGCGGCGGGCTGTGCAAGTGTGCATTGATGTAAACCAAACTGGCAAGCGAAAAGACGCGACGGATCGCTGCCCGCTACCGTTGCCGCTCGGCACCCGCTCTTGATTGGGACACATCCACGCATCTTCTTTGTAATTTCTCACAAGTGTTAAGCGTTTGTTTTACATACTGAACTCTCCGCTGCCCGCACCCGCTCCTACCTGGGCCTTACTATTCTGAGAGGACTGTAGATAACTCTTATTTATGTTATAACCTGGGTAGATTTTGAATCATCTTCAAGGGTGAAACAGAATGCTTGGGTTTGGATTCAAATTAACCATATTGGAGGAAAATAAACTGTGCAAAACATCAAAGACGGTAGCTTCTTTACACAATCTAATGTTATTTATCTGTCACAAAAAGATAAAAGTAATTGTCATTTGTTTAATGAATTAACTCGTCGCATTTTATCTATTTGCTATCAGATAATTTACAACACGTTTATTGCTTATTAAGATTTTCAAGGTAACATAATGTCAATATCACGTACGAGTATGTACGTGTGTGAAATAAAAGTGGTTTATTTTTATTTAATACACTTTCGTTTCTGACTTGGTGACGAATTTCGTGCAGTAGACGTATAGGGGGCGTAGCTCAGATGGTAGAGCGCTCGCTTAGCATGCGAGAGGTACCGGGATCGATACCCGGCGCCTCCAAATTATATTTTGGGAATCCTTATTTTTCAAATGTTTATCCATTATTTTTACATGAGCCTGGAAATCTTAATTTTAGACATCATTCGTTTCAAGGTCAGTATAGTGCCATGATACAGGGTCGGGGATTGGAAAAGCATGCTTTATGCTATAACTAGGGATCGGATATTCGGATGCATATTTAAAAGTACATTTTTTCCGACAAAGGGCACAAAAGTGTGAGCGGCTTCTTAACATTATTGTTTTCCGATTTTGCGGAATTTTATAAAATAATTTAAAGTGTGTATAAAACGAAATAATCCTAAGAACAAAATATATTCCTATTATGATTAAAACTAGGCAAGAAATTTGTGGAAACACGTAAAAAAAGTGAAGCAATTTTTCACTTTAAAATTTTTGCTACTTACTTACTTACTCACTGAATTCAAATTTTGCAGCTGAATATTCAAATAGAATAAAATGGAAAATATGTCTGGGCTTATGGCTATGCTTTTTTTGATACTCGAACTGGCACTCCATATTAGTCAACATTCAAACTTTATTTCTTTTCATTTTATTTCATTTATTCGTAAACAATTTACATTGTGTTGAATATGTATATATTCAACATCCAATTTACATAAAATTATGAGAACTATGAATTAGTTAACATTCCAAGTAATTCCAATATAGTCCCAAACAGTTTCAAATTATAATGTCAAACAGTTTTAAATATAATGTCAAACAGTTTTAAATATAATGTCGAACAGTTTTAAATATAATGTCCAACAGTTTTAAATATAATGTCAAACAGTTTTAAATATGATGTCAAGAGATTTTAGATTAAAATGTTAATGTTGTTTAGGTAAATATGCATCCGAATATCCGATCTCTAACTATGACCGTTTACCGTTTAACTTATTGTCAAGATTCTGCCTTGTCAGTAAGTCTAGACACATCTCTAATGAGTTCTTGACAAGAGGACATTACGAGAGTCAGTCCAGGTTAGTCGCAGACTTCTTACCGGAAAAAACACGGACGAAAAATTTCTATGTAGGGACGTTCAGAATGATGTATTGAATACGTGGTAACCGTTTTAGCGTCGGTGTGGGATTCCACCTTGTATTATATTGTCCTCGCTATTGCTTTGTCACCCAAAGTTTAATGTCACGTATATGTGACAGTTGTGCCTGTTGAGAAAAAAAAACTGCATTTAATTAGGGGTAGCTTAGCTCATTAGTGAAAGAGCTAAGCTACCCCTAATTAAACGCAGTTTTTTTTTTACAAAATCGTTGCCCCACACTAGGAATTTCTCCTGTATCGTGAGTGTGTTTACAAACATTTGAACTCATAAACACAAACAGCCAGACCCGGAAAAATGACTTGTAGGCCATACAAGTATTTTTTCCGTGCGGGAATCGAACTCGTGACACGCAGGGCAGCAGCCACTCGCTCATCCACTGCGCCAATCGTGCCGTCACTGTTTTACTTTTTAATTGTTGCACTGTTGCAATGACGATGCTTGGAACCAGCTATGTTAGCGCGGTTTCACAGTTGCCATCCCTATTGAACTAACTAAGTTTTGTTGATGATTTCAGTCGATGTACAACAGTCTCGGAGCCGCCATTATCGACAATGGCCGCTTGGACTTCGACGTATACATTAAGAAAGCCTGCCCTATGATGTTAGTGGAAGATACGCTGGAGAAGAAAGCCACTACAAGTGATTATCTAGTATTAGCTTATGCCCGCGGCTTCGCTCACGTGGTTATGGTCCCACAGGATCGTACTACCGGGATAAAAAGTTATTTTAGTTATTTTAATTCTACTATATGTGTGCTAAATTTCATTCAAATCCGTTCTAGTTTTTGCGTGAAAGTGTAACAAACATCCATCCACACAAACTTTCGCAAAATTATCTTTACAACCCGTGTTTACAACCATTATAAAAATAGACATTATACGGGTAAGCCACACATACCCCAGAATATACGCTAATGACTGCTATTGGCTCTTAAGCTCGTATAAGTGCATTTTTTTGTCACATACATGTTTTTTTTCGAGCTAATTCCTTTCGAAATAAGTTTGGTGTAAAATGGCTCATTTTAGTAATATTAAATTTCCCATTTCTCTTTAAAATAATAGAAAAATCAAAAAGCCAACGTCACGCGGTGTTCCCAGGCGGTCACCCATCCAAGTACTGACCGCGCCCGATGTTGCTTAACTTCGGTGATCGGACGAGAACCGGTGTATTCAACGTAGTATGGACGTTGGCGATAGCTTATAGTAAAACTGCAATAACTATCTGCTCCGTGCCAAGGGGTCTACTCTCTAAGCACGAAACCCGTAGTTTCGGCCGAAATTACGGGCGTTTCCTACTCCCTAGCACCGACGGACGGACGATTAGTTCGAGCCCGAACGAAGAATGAATGACAACTCGATTTGACAGTTGTCTCTACTCCCGATGTGTTTTTGCCCGTCCGAAAAGTTGAGTTTGGCACTTCTTAGGACGGATCGTTATGTCAGTTGATACGACATCAAAATAGTTATCGTGCTGTCGACGAAAGTTTAAGTTTTTTAGAAAATCAATACAATTGCTGCTTTTTTAATGCTTGAAGAAGCTCTACAAGAAGAGCGGAGGCGACGCCCATTCTACTCGCGCCAAAACTTCCGCTTGGCGCTTATTCCTGACATGGGGTTGCAAGGGCTCACACGGGAATTATCTGAAGATATGTCTTGCCTCTTTTGCCTAAACAAGCGAAGAAATGGTGTTGATCCAAGAATTAAGGTAGGTATTAGTTTGATCCAAAATTTAAGGACTTAAGCTAACGATATACATTTTGAAGATTCTGAAAATTATTGAGTTGTATTACTACTAATCGATCTTATCTATTGTTACTGTTGTATTTGTATACTTTCAGATACTTCATGCTCTCAATTTTTATGCCCGGGGGATCCATCAAGGTGCAGTGGGCCTTAGCAGTGACAGGACATAATGGGTGTTGGGACAGGCGGAAGATTGTGATAAAGTAAAGAACAAATTTGCACAATAAAAGCATTTTTTTTGACAGAGTATTTTTTCATTTATTTGGCACCAATCGATTTGAAAAAAATATAAATACATTCAACAATACATTATTACAATCAAAACATATGAGGAGTTCAGATAGAATTCGCAAATAAGGCCAAAAACCTGGGGGTGATAATGGACTCTTACTTATCGTAGACTTCCCAGGTAGCTGAAGTAAGTCGCAAAGTGCACTCCAGAGCTACTTGCCTTTGAAGACCAAAACCTCCCTCGCGCAAACTCTCATCCAGCCCATCAAAGACTACGCTGATGCGTGTTATTTGAATGCCACCGAGAAGCTTTTAAATAAACTTGAGCGTTAATAAAATATCTTTATTCGTTTTGTTTTTAACCTCAAAAAGTATGACCGTTTCCAACTTTCGCAATATACTCAGATGGCTCCCAATCCGACTTCGCAGGAACTCTCGAATACTGTGTCTGCTTTTTAACATCCTTCATAACCCTAAAACTCCATCCTATCTGCGGGAACGCTTTTCTAACACCCGTTCCTCTGATGCACCTTGCAGGTCGCATCTTAGGAACCTCCTTAAATCCCCTCCCCACGCTACTGACTTCTACTCCTACTCCTTTACTGTACACGCTTTGCGGTTGTGGTATTTATTCTCTTCCGCCTGATATAAGGGACTGCCAAACTGTTGCAGTTTTCAAAAGAAGAGTGAAAGAACTATATATTTCCAACTTGCCATAGTTGCATAAGTACACTTCTCATCAAAAAAATCGAAACACCTCGCAGTTTATGATTTGATAAAGATTATCAGAAAAATGTGTATATTTAGGAATAAATGTAAAATGTCATTTAATAGTGAGTAGTATGAGGTTTTTAAATCCTAATGTTATTGTTCTAAATTCAAATTAAGTCTTCATAGGTTTCGTATTTTGTATAATGAGTAATTTTTACCCTGTATGGAATATGAAGGAAATGGGTAAAACAACACGCGTAAATGAAAAAAAAATGTAAGAAACGTTTATTTAATAACTTGTATTCCCTCCGCGAGCTCTTATTACTGCTTCCATACGGTTCTTCATCGATCGGATGAGAGTCAC
This sequence comes from Eurois occulta, assembly GCA_950022335.1. Taxonomy (NCBI): domain Eukaryota; kingdom Metazoa; phylum Arthropoda; class Insecta; order Lepidoptera; family Noctuidae; genus Eurois; species Eurois occulta. The sequence continues at coordinate 12,632,103 of OX465498.1, read as the reverse complement.
GATCACATGTTGTGGTATATTATCCCATTCCTCTTGGATTGCATTTTGCAGCTGGCTAAGTGTTTCTGGGGCTGGATCTCTTGCTCGAATTCGTCTCTTTAATTCATCCCATAGATGTTCAATGGGATTCATGTCCGGGCTTCTTGCTGGCCATACCATAATGGAGATACCGACTTCGGTAAGATAATCTCGTACGACGCCCGCGGTGTGAGCTCTAGCATTGTCGTGCATGAATATGAAGTCGTTGCCAATAAAATGTGCATAGGGCATCACATGAGGTTCAAGACACTGTTCGATGTACCGATGAGAGTTTAGTGCAGGCAGCCGTGGCCCAGACACAAAGGCAAGTTCTGTCTTACCGTCGGCGCTGATTCCTCCCCAAACCGTCCACGAACCGCCACCATAGCTGACCTTTTCTTCAATGCAGCATTGTGCAAAGCGTTCTCCATCTCTTCTGTAGACCTTGTTCCTTCCGTCGTTACCATACAGCATAATTTTACACTCATCAGAAAACAGTACTTTGCTCCACTGAAGGTATGACCAAGTTAGGTGCTCGCGTGCAAAGTTAAGGCGCGCTCTTCGATGGTCTGCAGTTAATTTCGGCCCATTCGCTGGCTTATGCGGTGCCAATCCGCGTTCCTTCAACCTTCTTCTTATTGTAGAGTCACTTACAGCTACTCTTCGTACAACGCGAAGCTGCTGCTGCAGTTGAAAAGCGTTAAGGCGTCGATTTCGTAAAGAAGTTGTTACAATAAATCGATCATCTCGCTCAGAAGTGACCCGATTCCTGCCAGATCCTGAACGGCGCGTGAACGAACCAGTCTCCCGATAGCGTTTGTAGACTCTATGAACAGATGATAAGCTTAGATGCAATCTTGCAGCCACAACACGCTGACTAAGTCCAGAATCCAGCAATGCCACCACTTGGGCGGCTTCTGCGGGCGAAGTATCCATATGTTTTAGAAAAAAAAGTTTTTTCAGACGTCCCAAAGTCACAGTAAATGAAATAAGAAACAAAAAGTTTAAAGACAAGCGCTAATTTTTAGTTTTTAAACGAGAAACGTACTCCAACCCTAAATACACATTTGTCTCAAAACAGTGATTAATTTCATTGATAGGATAAACAAATGAAATTCTAATTTCGAATTTTGATTTTTTTCTTCTTACTGTAATGACCAAACTGCCAGCTACACAATAATGTTTTTTTTTTTCATGGAATTAATTCTCTTTTGTAAAAAATTAGGACAAAAACAATAAAAACGAAAGTGTTTCGATTTTTTTGATGAGAAGTGTATTTATAAATATATGATACGTAATATATTGGAGAGGAGCTCGTGGCTACATAATAACTGCTGCTCGGCCCGATCTTTAGGTTAAACTGCGCTTGCCTAGGTTGGTCCGTGGATGGGTGACCACCCATTACATACCGAGTTTCCTCCTTGCCTCGGAAAGCACGTTAAGCCGTTGGTCCCGGCTGTCATTTGTAGATCTTTGACAGTCGTTACAGGTAGTCAGTGGCCCGAAAGTCTGACAACCAGTCTTACGAAAGGGATTACCCAGAACTAACTGATTTCTGGAGATCAGATAGGCGTTCTATCTAAAATACTGGTATTCAGCTGCATCCGCTTAGACTGGAAGCCGACCCCAACATAGTTGGGAAAAGGCTAGGCAGATGATGATGATTCTTATACATATTGTATGTTATATTTAAACTTGTCATTTCCTTTATGTTTTTATGTATTCTATTTCCTCTTCTTCTTTTACACACTACGTCTACATCTCCTTTTTCTACTCTCCTTTCGCAGGTATGCTGGAAGAGATTTCTTTAGAAATAAGCATCACCTTTGTACCTATTTTTTCTGTTCCTTTCTTCTTCCTATACTTAAATAAACTGTTAAATAAAATAAAACACATACTTCCTTTTATTTATCTATAGTCGTTTTATATTAAACTAAGTTCGTAGTAATAAGTAACTTTCAATAGATCAATCACTTTTATTTTCAGGCATCGAAGATACACTACACAAAATACTCTTAGAAGTACAATAAACATAGTTAATAGTTTTTCGTAAAAGTGTTCAATATGTTTTAATATTGAACACTTTTACGAAAAACTATTATTAACTATGTTTGGTCGGCCATATAATTATTGCACTGAGTCGAGGTGTCATGTAGACTTCCGCGAATACACGAGACCCCGCAGCCAAAATTCCGTCATAAAAGTCTCGAGATGGTGTTGGGACCCGCATCACAAAAGATAATAATCTTGTGGCGCGAACAACCTAACCTGTCCATTCTAAGGGTGAAATTGGTCTTGTTTCTTATATACTCCACGACCTCCTCTGGCGTCGTGATGGGATGTAGATGTGTATGTACAGCTGCTGCGTCGATGGAATAGCGGGATGCAGCAATATGTTCGGACCTGTCAATTCGGAACCGCACTGATTGCGTTTAGGCTTCTTCTTTTCCACACGAATGCCTTCTTCATCAGCTTGTCCTCGGCTTGTTACTGGTGGCAACGAGCTTCGAACTCGCCTGGGCACCACGGTATTGTGGTTGCCGCTGGTGTTTTGCAACTCGTTCTCACTCATAAAATGTTGAGGAGTGTGTCTATTTGCGCCCGTGAGTTGCTGCTAGAACGGTTGAGGCCATTTTACCATTTATTACGGAGTTCCCGCGTCGTATTAATAATGCGAATTACGTATATTGTAGCTCCTAATATTTGAATGTATTTAATAAAATTGTAAATAAAAAACTGACATTTCATTTGAGACTTGCCGTCAAAAGAAAGAAAAGCAAAGGTATTAACATGATAAAGCCACAAGTCGGGCAAAAATAGCAAAAATAGTTCAATTCTATAATAATAAAATGTATATTGTTAAAATGAGATAATTTTTTTAAGAATAACTATAATATTTTTTGTTTAAAAACTTTAAAATCATAAAGTTAGTAAACCGGTAATCGACCAGTAAAATAGCGCAACTCTATCGCCATGCGTCATTCGTTCACGAATATTGTCTATGACTCCGTTCGAAAATCATGAATCCGTAATCAATAGGGAGTAGGGTTTGTCCGTAGTAACGGACTACGGTCGGACGACCCCGTCCGTCCGTCCGTACGTCGTTGACGGACTTAGAGAGTAGACCTCCAGGTCTCTGTGCCGACACAAATCTATACATCTACGTTTATTATGTAAGTACTTGTAAATTGTAAACAAATAAATAAAATTGAAGTGTTTGTTTGTAATTCAAAAATAACGGCTTTTTACTGAATACATATGAAAGTATATACATTACGGTACTTATAACAAAAAACATTTTTGTCTGTCTGTCTGCCTGTCTGTTTGTTCGGGCTAATCTCCGAAACGGCTGGACTGATTTAGACGGGACGGGACTTTTACTGGTAGATAGCTAATGTTATAAGGAGTAACTTAGGCTACTTTTATTTTAGAAAAAGAATTAGGGTTCCGTGCAAAAAAAAAAACTTGAAATTGTTAACAAAATCCGATTCAAATAGGAAAGTAATATTTTTATAATAATTTCACGCGGGCGAATGTCGCTGGCAACAACTAGTTACAAATAAATGTAGACAATCCTTTGTTCCCACATTTTTCTATTGTAGAAAAACATTAAAATACATTCATTTTTGTCACATAGTTTTCGGCTAAAACCAGAGAAACAGTCTGATAGTTATTGCAATTTTGAAGTAAACGTTCGCCAACGTCCATACTACGTTGAATACACCGGTTCTCGTCCGATCACCGAAGTTAAGCAACATCGGGCGCGGTCAGTACTTGGATGGGTGACCGCCTGGGAACACCGCGTGACGTTGGCTTTTTGCTTTTTATTTTACTCTCACAATAAAATTAGGATCTCTGTCATATTTTGAAAAAACATACCTACAGTAAACAATCTTTATCAATCGTGTCTATTTATAATTTGTAGGATATGGTAAACTAGTGTCTATCTAGACAGCTAGATACTGATTGTATAATTGGTCAAATATACCGCCAACGTCCATACTACGTTGAATACACCGGTTCTCGTCCGATCACCGAAGTTAAGCAACATCGGGCGCGGTCAGTACTTGGATGGGTGACCGCCTGGGAACACCGCGTGACGTTGGCTTTTTGCTTTTTCTCAGAATCTTCAACAGATAATAGGCTTATTTCAGAATATTTTGACTAAAATGAGCCATTTTTTTAAACAATAAAAACTTGGCTATTTTTGAAATTACATATTTAAGGTACTATGTAATCAACGCCAGCCATTACTGTTCATTATGAGTTGTACCCGCCTTTCCCTTTTCTATTTATTGGCCGTCCCAGTCATTTACAACCAAATATTGTTTCGTTGGGAAAAAGAGATACTGCTATCAGTGGCGAAGATTGCATGCAAATCGATTCCTGCCGCCTTGCCTTTGAAAAATGGCACAGTCAGTATTCTATAGACAAATAATATAATCAAATTAAAGATAATTATGTACTCCGGCTTATCTCTTACAAAATTGACCCTTCGCTATTTGATGCTATCCATACAAATCAAATCGTTTATTGCTATATCCTTAATGTACACGTACAGGTGGTTAAAAAAGAATAAAAACAATTATGGAACCTGTAGAACACACAATTTTTTTTAAATAAGTAGAGCGAGGAAGAACGCTTTATTACTTTTCCTTGTTGTTAAGTTTGAATTATTTTATATCCTATGATTTATTTTACATTTCCATTAATTTACTTATTCTATTAATATTTTATAAGCAAGGCTATCTATTCATTTCTTATTTATTTAATTATATTTAAAATTGCTTATTTGTTTACTCGTTTTAAAAATTGTTCCATTATTATCCTTTATACCTCCATCTCTCCAGTTAACTACACATAATTCTTAAACCCTCCTCTTCTTCACAGAACACTTCCCCATGGGTTTCCCGTCACTGTATGACTACTGCCTGGAGCTCACCACCAAGACCTGGGAAGCGTGGGAGTGGCTGGTCCCGGAGTATGTGCACGACCGCGAGATGAAATTCCCGTCTATACTGGTACCAACTGTGGATACACTGAGACTCACCTGGCTTATCAAGATTATGGAGAGCGTGAGTATTAAAATTATGCATACATATACAAACTCACACGTTTTTCTGATGAGGGTAGGCAGAAACCACAGAACCTGCTACGTTCCTTACATACTCCTTACCTCGCCGTCATGTATCTGGTCATACACGCACGCCAGTTGCGAGTACTAAGCACCTGGCCTTTCTGAAAAATATCACCAATAAGGTCAGTGTATGCGTTACTGGAGCGTTCACAGCCTCGTAAAACCCTTTTGTAATTCGCTAATCCGTTTTGTAAACGCTACACGTAATTTTAACTTAAACTTGTCTCTTTAAACTAAAAACGATTGAGAGAATTAAAATGATATTTTACAAATATTTAGCGTTAAATGATTTATGGTACAAGTGGTTGTAAATATTTCTTGTCATATTTAATTGTCTACATTGTCTGTCGCATGCCGAATGAACTGTGGGCCCGTAAAGTTCAGGATTGGTGCCGTGAAACAGTGACGCGGGGTGGCGGCAGACCACGAAGGAGATGGTGGGACGAACTGGATGTCTTCCTTGAGAATTCGAAAGTAGTAGCACAGAATCGTGACCGTTGGAAGGAATGGAGGGAGGCCTTTGCCCAGCAGTGGGACAGTATGGGCTAGCTATAATAAATATAATATAATATATAATAATTGTCAACAGGTTGAACGGCCCGTACTACTGGTTGGTGAAACGGGGACTTCAAAAACTGCTATAGTCACTAACTATCTACGAGGGTTGCCACCAGAAAAATATGTAAGTACTTTCTGTCATCTAATCATTTTAAAAGAGTAACCATGGAGTTTCTTGCCGGTTCTTCTCCATAGGAAACGACCAACCCGAACCGTGCACCTTTTTGTCGACGTTTCTTAGGTGCCCATGCAGGCCTATGTGAAATAAAAATATTTTGATTTTGATTGATTTTTTGATTTTGTCTAATAACATTATAACGAAATAAAGATTTTCAAGCCTGTATACCCAGAAAGGGTAAGTAAACCTATTTTTTAATAAGATGGTGACTATGTTGCCAATAACTGAACACAAATCCAAACATCAGCAGAATTTGATATTATCACCAATTTAGAAAGCAATATCGCCAACGTCCATACTACGTTGAATACACCGGTTCTCGTCCGATCACCGAAGTTAAGCAACATCGGGCGCGGTCAGTACTTGGATGGGTGACCGCCTGGGAACACCGCGTGACGTTGGCTTTTTGCTTTTTATTATACTCTGTTACAATTAAGAGCTCTGTCATATTTTGCTTTTGATTTTTTTATGGCTATCGCCACCATTATAAACTCAAGCATTTCTTGCAATTAGACCATTACAGGCACTATTGAAAGTCAAAAAAAGAAGCAAATAAACCGGATGTACTGTGATGATGTTGATGTACTGTAGTTGCACATTCCAGCGTAGATCTCTATGGAGAAGAATGGGCAAGAAAATCTATGGAACTCTTTGAAATCAAATCATGTCGAGAATATACATAATATATATGTGACACCATAATATAATAAATACGTCGATTTGATCATCTATTAAATTGGGGGCTTGGGGCAAGTGTAATAAAACCCATACCTACAAAAAAAATCTTTATCAATCCTACCTATTTATAATTTGTGGGTTGTGGGAGATGGTAAACTAGTAGCTACCTAGATACTGAATGTATAATTTATCAAGTTTATCGCCAACGTCCATACTACGTTGAATACACCGGTTCTCGTCCGATCACCGAAGTTAAGCAACATCGGGCGCGGTCAGTACTTGGATGGGTGACCGCCTGGGAACACCGCGTGACGTTGGCTTTTTGTTTTTTTTTTCTTGATTATAATGGGACACTGTTACACAAGAGTAAAAACAAATGCAATTTTATATGCGAATAAACGTACTTGAACAAAATTGTTCAAGTACGTTTATTCGCATATAAAATTGCATTTTTTTTTTTTGTTTATTTTGCTCAATGGAATGCAAACGTTTAATATGCATGCAAAAAAAAGATAACTAATCAAGTATTTATGTTGCGTAAAAGAACTGCAACATTTCTGCATAAACTGTGCACTTATGTAGAAAGAGTAAGAAAGTGGTAAAACAGTAACCAATTCCTGATAACTTACGGTTTACTTGTCTAGCAGATATTTTCTTACAATTATGTGTTTCATTTTTGGTTGATCTGGGCATTGCGACACAGGACTATATAAAATAACTAGCACTTCGGCCGCGATTTCGTCCGCAAAAATTGTGGTAGCTCGGCTAATTTGCATGATATAAATATAATTTATAGCCTATGTTACTTCCTGATGATTAAGCGTTTCTATTGGTGAAAAACTGGTTAAAATCAGTTCAGTAGTATCGAAGCCTATTCGGAGAAACAAAAAAAAATCTTTCCTCTTTAAAATATTAGTACTTATACATAGATAGTATAGATTAAAACTGGCTGGCTGCAAAATACAAAACACAACTCTTATAAATTTATTTCTTTACTCATTGATATTACGAAACGTAAAACTTAACTGGCAAATCGTGGGTGTAGGTACTATTCTATAATACACCTCTGTCAAACCCTTCGGCGATACCGGCGTGATGATATTATGTGTTATATTACGAAAGCTCGCTCAGCTATTTATATCTGTGCCACTTTCACGGAAGTATTAGATAACTACATTAAACTGGTCCTATATTAAGATCGAAATCGTTTGTAAACATGAACGGCTATTTGAATCACATTCATATCGGGGGCGTAGCTCAGATGGTAGAGCGCTCGCTTAGCATGCGAGAGGTACCGGGATCGATACCCGGCGCCTCCAAAGTACTCTTTTTGTATTTTCATGCATTTAATACTTTAAACTTAAGCACATAAGAATTAGTGTAAGCAGTCTATGAAGTATGAATGCAGGTACAATTCAACAAAACTGTAATGGGTATTGTCTAGTTTCCAATATTAATTGTTCTAATTGCAAAATCATTTTGAGGAATCCCTAATCATTTATTTCTGGTTTAAATGAAAAATATACTGGGATATTCAGTTATATTTTCGAAGAAATGTTGTTAACTTTTATTTGACCTTCAATGACGTCATCTCAAGAAGGAATATCGTGAAATACGCTTTATCTTCATGTGAATAAGCCGTTAAAAAGCTAATTGTCCTTACGAGTGTTTGAATGTGTTTGAATGGCTAAAAGAAGCTATTTCAGTGAGATGTCATCAGCAATAAAACTTTAAAATTGAATATAAATTAAACTAGCCATTGAATTTCAATAATATTCAAATACATTTCGTAAAAACTTATATATTTCAACTAAAAAAAAACTTTAATAATTGGTATCATAATTATTATTTACACTAGTGTTCTTATATCTGTACTGTTGGTAGTGGTCGTACTCATTTGGCAAGCTGTCACTGCTGAACGTGTGTTCCTGGGGTGTCGATCCCGGTGGGGTAAAGTTTTATCAGATTTATCCATGAGAAATTTCTCAGTTATACCAGCACGGAAGTTGGAAGTTGGTAGTGTGTCACCCCCGTGCACGGAAAGCACATCAAACCTCTGCCTGATGCTGCGCCTGATCTACTGATTACCGTCCCATCGGTCTATGACGGTAAAAGAACAAGGAATATACTCGTACATACCTGTGTTTGCGCTCACACTTGTGCAGTTGTACACTATAATAGCTCCTGCGTATTTGGTTCCCATTGATATCGGCCGCTCGGGCCAAATTTCGGAAAATATTTTTGAGAGGATATATTTTTGTTAATAATCCTTTTTATCATTCACAGATAGTCCAACAAATGAACTTTTCCTCGCGAACATCGTCGATGGACGTCCAGCGTAACTTGGAATCCGTTGTTGAGAAGAGAACTAAGGATACCTTCGGTCCACCCGTGGGCAAGAAGATGCTTGTGTTCATTGATGATATGAACATGCCCATTGTAAGTACTTACATATGTATTAGCCATACAAATCCTTCTTTTCTTTCATCATCTGCTTCCTGCCCTTGTCCCATTTGGACGGGCACAATACGTTTTTTCTTCCTTTTTTCAAAGCCACAACCCATTTAGAGCAAGAAATCGCCAACATCCATACTACGTTGAATACACCGGTTTTCATCCGATCACCGAATTTAAGCAACATCGGGCGCGGTCCGTAGGTATTTGAACATGTAGCCGCCTGGGAAAAGACGATTTAAATGGTTTACAAGGGTTCATTTGTTTCGCATGAGCCGTGTAAACAATTTATTACATATATTTCACAATTTATCTCGTCCTGAAACTACATAATATCTAGTCTTCATTTCTTTCTATCGCTATCGGCATAAAATGATATGAGAATAGCTTAAGTTTGGGGTAAAAATATAAGCCTGCATTAAAGCAAGGACCCCAGTCCTTGTTTGTTAAAAAATGTGAAAATATTCGAAAACCAAAAATACACGACAAGGCCCATCACTAGTTATCGCCATGAAAAGTCGTCATAATTATTTTTGGAAAAAGACACGAGTAGTTTATCTAGTGCGATTTACACCGCAATGTGCATGTTAGTCCTCAAAATTATGAAAATCTTCAAAAAAATATTTGTTTGGAGGCGCCGGGTATCGATCCCGGTACCTCTCGCATGCTAAGCGAGCGCTCTACCATCTGAGCTACGCCCCCGATATGTACTGCAACTATAACAAGCTATATACTGCACAGTTACGTACTTACTACATTCACTTAATAACGCAATGACCTTTATATTGCTTTGTAAGCAACATTCAAGGGTACTTGCGAAAGAGGTAGTCAATAAATATTGCAACCACTACAGATTTCGTTCGACGCGTATGTGGACTGCGGACTACTGCTACTATGTTCGTTTCTCAGGTCAGGTGTTTCGTTTTTTCCGTAGCATCTCGGAAATTGATAGTCGATGGTAAGTACACAATTGGCTCTGCACCTGATTCCGCGTTCATCGACTGCCGACACTTCGGATTATGAGATTAAAGGAATAGAGAGTGCCTCTGTAATACTTAGTAGTGCACTACTGCGCTGTAATATCTCGTATACTTATTTGGCTTTTTGACTTGGCTGTTCATGGCAGAATTCGGTTGGGAGGGTATGGTGAGACGGCTGTGCTGTCCCATTAGCATATGATACCAGCTTAGAAGAGTATCATCATCATCTTCCTGCCCTTGTCTCTTTCTACTTGGAGTCCTTCCATTCGCCCCTGTCAGACGTCACGGCATCATTTACTCCTTTGTCTTTCATCTAATTCCTCACACGATCCATCCATATTTTCTTCGGCCTTCCTCTCCCTCTCCATCCATCAACTTTCATATCCATCACTCATATGTTAGCTTAGCATATTATGCATTTAATCCTTATAGAATTCTCTACTTATCAAGAGTATGGGTAGAGCAATAGTTACTAGCTAAGATAAAATTTGTAACGAGTATTTATTGGGGGCGTAGCTCAGATGGTAGAGCGCTCGCTTAGCATGCGAGAGGTACCGGGATCGATACCCGGCGCCTCCAACAGTATTTCTTTTATAAATAAAATAGTAGGTACTAGAATAACTGTCTTTGACTTCAACATTATGATTGAGGGACAAGAGACCACAGTGGTACATATTAATTTTCAAAACACATTGCTCTACCTTTAGCTTTCTGTTTTTGTGACACATCATCATTCTCTTGCCCTTGTCCCAATTCATTTGGGGTCGGCGCAGCATGTCTTCTTCTTCCATAGTTCTCTATTACTCGTCATCTCATCAGACACCTCTTTTCGTGCCATATCATTCTTCACACAGTCCATCCTTCTTTTCTTTGGTCTTCCTCTACTCTTATAACCATCCACAGTCATACTCAAAACTTTCCTCTCGACATTGTCCTCATTCCTCCGCATCACATGCCCATACCACGATAACCGATTACCACAAAACTTTCTTACACCTTCGGAAGATATAAGTATACAGGGTGGAAAGGGCACCGTCACGAAAACGGTTACCACGCCTTCAGAACATCGTTATGAGAATTCATTCACATGAAATCATGATTCCACATGGAAATTTTACATCTTTTATTAAAAAAACACAGCTGTTTCCTTCAAAAGTGCAATACCTACACGATCAAAATGTATGGAACAGCAGATTTTTTTTAAATAACCGATGAAAATTGTCCATGTACGGGCTCAGAATGATGTACTAAATATGTGGTAACTGTTTTCGCGTCGGTTTCCCTTCCACTCCGTATAGTTATCTACTGGGTTGTAAAGATCAGATAGGCAGTTGTTTTGTTTAATACTGGTGTGAAACAACTGCTTAACATTCAATTTAACTGGAAACTGACCCGAACGATAAGAGAAAAGGGTAGGTAGAAGTGACCTACGGCAAGAATTGCAGTGGCTATACTAAAACCGTGATTAAGGTGGTCGCATAAAGCTACTGGTTTTGCGGTTCCGATTCATTGGTACCGGAGATTCACCCATATTTTCTTCTGCTTTAATGATTCATACAGTAAGTATAGGATTATTTTACCCGAATCGATCGTCCGTACCGACTTGTACGTACAGGAATCCTATGTAAACACCCTTAGAGCCTATTCAAACGGCGCGTATTAAACCTTAGCACACGAGAAATTAAGTGGCACCGTATAAAATGATACACCGTATGTACATTGTACATACACGCAGATGCGGCGACGCAGACGCGACACAGATTAGTCCAGATACTTCACTCAGTAGAAAATTTCCAATACCTATTACGATAATTGCCTACTCCCTCGCGTCAACAACCACTGTATGCTAAAATGCGCCTAAATGCTCAAGCGTACAGCAGTGATTGCTTCGCACCGCGCGATTCCACAGTAATCGCAGGGCTGCCTCTTCGATAAAATTAAATTAACATAACTTTTTATCTATGTTATTGAGAACTGTGAATATGTTCTGACTTTTATGTGGCAGTTAAAATTTTTATCATTTATAAAATATTTAACCAACTTAAAAAAATTGACAGGTAAATGGAAATTATTGACAGGTAAATGGAAAAATGTTAGGTGTTTATCCCTTCTTTTGCTTGATTTACACCCATCTACAGCACATAAGGCACCACACGGCATCGTAATACGCGTACGAACGAACAGCACTATTAAAATTGAACGGCGTGCGCGCGCTTCGCTTGCGAAAACCGCACTGAATTTGATCCGCCGGCGGACCGAGACCGCTCGGCTGGGCGGTAGGCACTTATAGCGCGCAAGTACATGGAGTGACGGAGGCCTGGACGCGATACGAACGCGCTTGCCGCGCACGTTTGTATCACTTTGTACGCGCATTTGAAACAATACAAACGCAACAATCTGCTTTTACGCGCCGTGTGAATACGGCCTTAGACAATAAAATGATTAAATATCAGCAAGAATAAAAATAAAATATTTCATAAAATCAGCATCTGTCGTTTTGTCTAGCACCATAGGGAAGGCTGAGATTGCAAAACTGCTTACACTGCGCTTGACTGTCAAGGTTATTTCGTCATCAAGTGAGAGTACCTCTATTGGACTCGATATAACGTTACCTTTTATAGTTGTAGTACATATCGGGGGCGTAGCTCAGATGGTAGAGCGCTCGCTTAGCATGCGAGAGGTACCGGGATCGATACCCGGCGCCTCCAAATTACTTTTTTATGCGTGGATGATGGTTCAAAATACCGCTTTTCTTCTTTTTACAATTGTAAAATAGCATGTTTTTTTTCATTTTGGACTACTCCTTTTACAAACATGTTTATTTTAACTTTGACCCTTTTGAATTAAAATAACGATCATCTTAGAGAAATATCGAATATACATAATTATACTACATATAAGTAGTCTACACAAAATGAACTTTAAATGGTTTTAGGCCTGGGGTCAAAAAAGGGGTCCTTTTTAGGGTTCCGTACCCAAAGGGTAAAACGGGACCCTATTACTAAGACTTCGCTGTCTGTCCTGTCTGTCTCCAGGCTGTATCTCATAAACCGTGATAGCTAGAAAGCTGAAATTTTTACAAATGATGTATTACTATTGCCGCTATAACAACAAATACTAAAAATTAAAAAAAAAAAATATTAAGGGGGGCTCCCATGTAATGGGCTAGCTCGCCGTCCGTCCGTCGTATGACGACGGGCAGGCCGTGTCGACGGCGCGTTCGTGTTCCACGCGCGCCTCAAAGAGTTGTCAGCAACGGGAGGGGCCCGCAAGGGCCGGTGCCTGCCAGGGCTGCGGGACTGTTCGAAAGAGATACCGCGGCCCTGGAACATAAAGGGCCAATGAAGGAACATGGGTGGTTTTTAGTCAGTAAGAGTCTGACACTCCCTTCCGCTCCGCCCAGAGCGGGAGGAGTCATTTGATGATTTCCCACCCTCCATAAAAAAGGGGGGCTCCCATACAACAGATATGATTTTTTTTGCCGTTTTTATAGATGATGGTACGGAACCCTTCGTGCGCGAGTCCGACTCGCACTTGGCCGGTTTTTTACTCATCATTATGAACAACGTTCGGCACTAGCCAACCATGAAATCGTGTAAAAAGTAGCTGTTACACACATTTATGTTTGCATGACTTGACAAATTACTGAATGCATCTGGAACACCGGTAATTTAAAAAAAAATGCAGTTTCCTATGAAAGTCAATACTTATGCGGTCGGAATGTATCGAACAGCTGTTTAAAATTTGCTGAAAAATATCTTTATGGGGGTGTTTGAATGATGTCCTGAATACGTGGTATTCGTTTGTGCGTTGATGTCCCTTTTTTATTACAAAATGGGCCTGCTCTTGACCTCGATCACGCCTGGTGGAAACCGATGGATGAGGTCTATGACCCTTGTATATTAGTTACCTGCACCTAGTACACTGAGCAATATCAATAACTAACATGACGTCATCTTGACAGGTGGACCGATACGGCACCCAACAACCCATAGCCCTGCTGAAGCTGCTGTTTGAGAGGAAAGGCTTTTACGACCGCGGCAAGGACCTCAACTGGAAGAATATCAAGGATGTTGGTTTCATCGCTTCTATGGGCAAGGCTGGCGGTGGGAGAAATGATGTGAGTGACAACTTAGTATAGGCTAGAGGTGTTTTTTAGGGTTCCGTACCCAAAGGGTAAAACGGGACCCTATTACTAAGACTTCGCTGTCTGTCTGTCTGTCTGTCTGTCTGTCTGTCAGTCTGTCTGTCTGTCTGTCTGTCTGTCTGTCTCCAGGCTGTATCTCATAAACCGTGATAGCTAGAAAGCTGAAATTTTCACAAATGATGTATTACTATTGCCGCTATAACAACAAAAACTAAAAATAAAAAAAAAATATTAAGGGGGGCTCCCATATAACAGATATGATTTTTTTTGCCGTTTTTATAGATAATGGTACGGAACCCTTCGTGCGCGAGTCCGACTCGCACTTGGCCGGTTTTTATATCCTCTTTCTTCCTTCCTTAGCGTATCAATGGCAATAAGTTTAAATATGTTTAGCCCAAAACTCAGCCACGCGAACCCCGCTCACTGATGGAGTAAATAAATCGTCAAGAGTGCAGGGCATGCGGTGCCAGATGGAAGGTGGGCCATTGTTTGTGGGGAGACGCCGCATACGCACTTGAGGTCTGGCAGCAGCATAAATCGTCTAAATCATCTTCTATCTTTTTCCCTCTCTAGGTGGACCCCCGCTTCATCTCAATGTTCTCAGTATACAACCTGCAGTTCCCGTCCGAGACCACGCTGCGCCACATCTACGTGTCAATCCTGAAAGGGCACTTCGAAATCTTCCCCGAAGAGATACAGCAAATCATCGAAAAGATTGTATACATGACCCTGGACTTGTACAAGGTAAGTAGCCCTACTCCCTAATATTCGTGTTTTTCTGTAGTGTTGGGATAGGCAGAAAGATTGGCAGGAACTGTCCAGGCAGTGCTGAGACCGGCTAAGTTTTTGTCATCTGAGGAACTTGTAAAAGGAATTGGCAGGTAGAATGCTGGTACTATCATTTTATCCTTCTCCGGGGCAAAAGCCTCTCTCCACTCTTTGATTTCTCTCCTTCCAGTTTTGACGGAACCTGTCTAGTTATCAAATATGTAATAAAAAAATAATTGGCAAAAAGGAAAATTTTGGAGGCGCCGGGTATCGATCCCGGTACCTCTCGCATGCTAAGCGAGCGCTCTACCATCTGAGCTACGCCCCCGATATGATACTCTCTATAAATGGATTGCACTATACTCAGAAAGTTGAACAAAATGTCACGTACGACCACAATCTCGTTTCTAGGACATGTTTTTTCCATACTTTATTATCCCTTGCTGCTGTGTTAACAACGTTCAATAGCTGATATTATGATGAATTTAGGCCCTTCGCACATGGAGCTACTTAAAAAGAACTAGTCACAAACTTAAATTACTAACGAGTTGCCTGAGCGTCACAGCCCATACATGTTCAATGGAGGTTCGCACACGACGCGACTAGTTACTAACTGGTCAGTAACGCGTTGGCAACCGATCACGCGCGACGCGTCGTACCGGTCACCACGCTACTGGTTTCCCGAGTTTCTTTGATTTTTGTTATAAAAATGAATGAGCAAATATTCAATTTGTGAAGGAGGTTGAAAAATACCCATGCATATACACCATTATTTTTAGGCCGTTCTGGAGCCGAATACCATGAACTCGATCATCGAACTCGAAACGATTGGGACTATTTTTTTCAAAAAATAATAATAAAAAAAAACACGAAACAACAAATTTAATGTTTTTTTTTTGTGAAATAATGAGAATCGATCGATGAATGAATTTTTCAATGGGTATAGTTCGCATGTGTTGCCGATCGTGGATACGTTACACACACTTATGCATTTGAGTTCTCATTATTTAAAAAAAAAAACGTTAAATTTCTCGATCCAGTTGACATGTTTACCACTTGTTAACCGTGTGCTTTTGTAAACAGAAATAACAGAAGTGACTGAAACCTTACAACTTGAGTAGCGACGTGTGCGAGATACAATTTCTAACTGGTTTGTAATCGTAATTACTGATTAGTTCAGTCATTTTTGAGTAGCTCCATGTGCGAAGGGCCTAACTCCTAATCCAAGTTTCGATTTTGTACAGAAACATTGAACATTATGCTGAAAATGGAATTTTGGATTTGGAAAATGGAATTTTGCGAATGCTCCCGGTGAGGGAGTGCCTTAGACATTCGACATTTATGACGTTTGTTAGAGTTCTAAACCAAGCTCGGATATTTTCAAATATTATGTTAGAGTGCGCTTTCTTTGAAGCGTGCAGGCATCAACCAATCGCGTACAGTAGAGATGCAATGTGAACTTCAATGCGATTGATCGATTCCGACCCAAAAGTCTCGCGCTTCAATCTGCTTGTCTCTGCTTCAGTCGCGAAACACACTGATAATGGTATTAAGAAATGGAAAAGGCGCTTCTAGACTAGACATTCTGATAGTCATGGTTGCTCTCGAAGCTATAAGAACAAAACGGACCATTTATCAACATCGTCAATTGACACTTTTGTACCCTCACAGATAATAATAATAGAACTACCACCAACGCCAGCGAAATTCCACTACATCTTCAATCTTCGTGACCTCTCCCGCGTAGCGGCCGGCATGTGTCTCACTCACCCGAACTACTTCAGCGATAAGCGCTGCGTCGTGCGATGTTGGCGCAACGAGTTCACTCGAGTCATATGCGACAGACTGATCAGTGTGCAGGTAAGTGAAGTTGTTTACAGTTAAGTTGTGCCTGCAGTCAAAGCGACCTAAAAAAGGAGTGAGGGTAGGAGTTCCATGTAATGTACTGGTATTCAGCTGCGTATGGTTAGACTGGAAGCTGGCATGAAAGGCATGGCAAGTGATGTGTCTAACGAGTAAGTTCGACATGCAACTAGCATGACAGATGCGGTCACTAAAATTTCGTTGAGAGGCTCCGAGAACACTCGAGGAACATTAATGTTCCTCACCGTCTTTTTATCATCGCCGGGGCTTCTAATTGTAAGTCTGGAGGGCGCACAAACAAAATTAACGTAACACCACGCTTGTAATCCCCGAAAGGTTCGGCAGAGGTCACTTAATGGTACATCCACATTTCACCAGTTATGTTTAAGTTCTTATGTTGTAAGAGGCTAGCTTATTGCCATCAACCGGGCATAAAACCAGGCTCCGTGGCTGCTACTGAGAAATATCAACAGGTAGGAGAATTACTCAGTGCGGCGAAGTGTTATAGGGTTTTTCCAGTGGGATTACGAACCCAGGACCTCATGCTCAGCATCATTAGACCAACGATAAAAGAAATTCAGTAAAATACCAACTTCGATAATCATATGCACTACTAGCTCATGCCCGCGGCTTCACCCGCATAAGTTCGGTAACTGTCCCACGGGATCGCACTACCGGATTAAAAAGTATCCTATGTGTTAATCCAGGAAACTATCGGTATGCCAAATTTCATCCAAATCCGGTCAGTAGTTTTTGCGTGAAAGAGTAACAAACATCCATCCGTCCATACTGACAAACTTTCGCATTTATAATATGCACTATATACTGATGTCAACAAAAAAAGTGTTAACTTAATTTAATGTTCTGATCTTCACAAACAGGATAACGAGCTGATGCGCAACCATATCTACGAGCAGGTGATGGTATACTTCCCGGAAGAAGAACCAGTTGTGCTAGAAGAGATCGTGGTGCAAGAGGAGGAAGTCAAAGTTGAAGAAGAACAAGAAGTAGACGGTAGGGTTTAATTAAAATTATGTTTAACTGACTTCAAAAAAGGAGGGAGGAGGTTTTCAATTTGTCGGGAATCTTTTATTTTTTATGTATGTTCCCCGATTACCCGAAGACGCCTGGACCGATTTGGAAAATTATTTTTATTATTTTATTTTACACTTACCTATCGTTTAAATGGCAATAATAAATTGTGTCGCAGAATACGGCATTCCCGTAGAGAAACCCGTAGGGGAGGAAGCTGCTGTTGTTGCTGAGGCAATAGAAGAAGAGGAGGAGGTGGAAGCTGAACAAGAGCTCACGGTAATACTTTTGTTTTATAACATAACAGTATGCCTGTGGTCCCCGAAAATGAATGTGATGACTATGATGTCTCGCTGATGGTGGCGCGTGTGTCGGATCATTTAGTTCCCTTCAAAATGGTTGGGTTGGATGGTGCTGATACATGCGTCATGTTCGTGAACAGGCGCTGTCAGTTGTGACTGGTCATCTCTTGGTTGCCACGGCTTATTTGAATTAATTATTTTATTTTTGAATTGTTCTTTTCTTTGTTTTTACTATGGACACTTTTAACGTGCACATCTTGCTACATCGCTCTCACATAATAATGCCGGGAAGTATACCATCTCAACATGAATAATGTAACCAAGGTTTTGTAAAATATTCTGATTTAAAAGAGTGTCCATGGAGTTTCTTGCCCGTTCTTCTCCATAGAGATCTACGTTAGGGAATGGGCAACTACAGTACTTTCACAGTTTTTATGCCTTGTGACTGGGACTGTAGCTACATTTCATTGTTCTTTGTTTCGACAATTCAAAAATGCCTGTAACTGGCCTACTTGAAATAAATGCTTTGATTTTGATTTTGAAAAGGAAACACACTAGGGTAGGGTAGGGACACAATGTCATCACGAAAAGAAGAAATTCACGCGAGTGAGGCGAACGACCGACCAGTGACTGCGCACTGGTCAACGGAAGGACATTCTTAACATATAAAAAAGGACTTTGATTAACTGGACCCGCAGCCTTCTACAACCAGACAGTATCAGTACTCCCTTATGGGTTTAAAAGGTTGATTAGGGATTGAGTGAGTGGTGTATTATTACTATAATACACCACTCACTCAATCCCTAATCAACACTTCGCCAATGTGCTCACCTGTTACTACAGACTTACACTTATGTCGTAGACAAGCTTATTGCCTAATGCCGTCCGCACACTCGACAGCCCAGCTGCAGCAACCGTATTATTGAGCAGCCAGTAGACGGAGTCGTGACTGTTTTGTTATAATCTACTGTTTCAGAACACAATATGTATACGTCTGGCTGCTACGGCAAGTGTACGGGGACCGTAGACAGCCATTCGCTTTGTCTTGCTCTGACTGCGCGTAGGCATTCGGTTGCCATGCAATCATGCGTGTTCTAATTGATGCCGCAGCCAGACATGCTTGGCCGGAAGATCGGAGTGCTGCCGCAGCTAAGATGCCTATGCACGATCGCGCAAAAACTCAGCACAAATCCGAATAGGCTGCTTCCAAAAAATACTTTATGAAAAAAATCAAATAGCTCTTTTGTGGATCCGAACCCTGGACTCTTTGCTGAGCAGTTTGCACGTCTTGCGAACACTAAACCAACATAGTTTTTATAGTATTTAAAATCCAATTTACGTCTTGTCAATGTTGGTATCATCGTCGTTCACAGCTACAAGACTATGTATTCCGTGACCCGCTGTTATTCGGTGACTATCGCAACGCACTGGATGAAGAGGAGGTCAGATACTATGAGGATCTACTCGACTATGAAGCTGTCTACTTCCTGTTCCAAGAGGTATTGTTCTATCACACTACTGGTATTATACACGAAGAAGAAGGAAACCGCTGTTCCGTAAATTACGTTCAACTCGGCCTCTCCGACAGGCCGAGTTGAACGTTCCACGGTGTAACACAGGACCCTTACTGCCCCCCCCCCTCCCGCCCCCACTCCGCCTGCCGATACACGGTCTCCACTTTGTTTACTCCATTGGTTCCCCGACAAACATGGTCAGCCTACTGCCACTTCAGCGTTCACAACGCTCACGGTTATCTAACTCAACTAAATGTATGAAATAGCACATTTTTATCCCCCCAGTTCAATGACCCCTTTTCGGTTTCAATTATTTTTGTTACACTTTGTATTGTTATCATATAGATCCTGGACGAGTACAATGACCGCGTGGGCAAGATGTCGGTGGTGCTGTTCGAGGACTGCCTGGAGCACCTGACGCGCATGCAGCGCATCCTGCGCATGGACCGCGGGAACTTGCTCATTATCGGAGTGGGCGGCTCCGGCAAGAAGTCCATCTGCAGGCTCGCGGCCTTCGCTGCAGGTATGTGTGAAACATTATAATCAGAGGTATAACAAAGCTATCATGGCAACCTATCGCAGTTCACTGCCATATATACTTCCTAGCCACGAGCTCCACGCGACTGCAAACAAACGGAGTTGCTTAAAGCATGGCATGAATCAGAACTACAGGGTGACGGCACTCACACGAATGAAACAAGTGAAGCGCAAGCGTGTCATTTGACGCCAAATATCAGTCAAATGGCAAGTCGCATCGTGAACGAGACCTTTTGTTTTCATTGTGGAAATCATCAATTAATGTCCTCCACCGTGGGGCCGACAAGAGCTCTGTCAGATTCCTAAAATCACGCGGTGTTCCTCCTCGTCACTTCAGGCCGGAGTGCGGGAAAACAATTGCATTCCCCACAATCACCCCAGTAGAACTGAGACCAGGCCCCCCGGCGCAAGCAGTGTTACACTACCCGGTGGCCTCTTAATGTCACCCTTCCATTGTCGTATGGGAGACGATCAGTCACGCACCGATACGTCTCCACTCGGTCTGTTACATAAAAACCGTCTACTCGCTGACATGAAGAAAATATCACAGCAGCTTTCTTTTATTCTATCTGATTCTGCTACTGTTAGCCTGCGTCATCTCAATGCTGGGCAAAGGACCCCATGATTTCCAGTTTTCTACCTATTGTAGCAGGGAAAAAACTTGCAATATTATAATTCTACTCCGAACACTAACTAGGCGCGATTGCTTCAGATATTATTGCTTCAAATATAATATAAAATGGAGTATCACCAAGTGCCACGTTTCATAAGCATTAATTCTCACTATTCTACAGGTTGCGACGTATTTGAGATCGTAATCATGCGCAACTACAATGAGAACTCGCTTAAAGACGACATGAAGAGGCTGTACAGCTCGCTCGGCGTCGATAATAAGAAGACTGTCTTCTTGTTCACTGCGGCACAGGTAATGTTTACGTATTGACTATACTAGTCTGTAATGTAAGGGGAAGAACAGACTGTTCAAAATGATAATACTGATGGTGATCGACTACGTTGTCTTAAAAAAACGGGATGGACCACATTAACTATTTGGTCCTGTTATGTTATTATTCTGTGCAGGATTTCTTAAATGATATTTTTTTTTGGAATATCTCTATTATCTTTATTTGATTTGATTTGATTTGATCCAACACTGTTTTAAGCTTTCACGGTTTAAAACTAAACTTATACTGTCACTTACCCGGGATATCTTCAGTGACCCGCAACCCGCGATCATAGCGCTTGCAACTGCGTCGAAATTTCAGAACCCCAAAATCATGAACAATCACGGAAATATCCCGTAAATGACGTGACGTTTAAGTTTATCTTTATTATCCTCTGCTATGTATTACATTTGCATGCTATATTTAGGCAGAATGTACATGGACCCTTTTATACACCATTATTTTTAGGTCGTTCTGGAGCCGAATACCATGAACTCGATCATCGAACTCGAAACGATTGGGACTATTTTTTTTTCAAAAAATAACAATAAAAAAAAAACACGAAAGAATAAATTTAATGTTTTTTTTTTTGTGAAATAATGAGAATCGATCGATGAATGAATTTTTCAATGGGTATCGTTCGCATGTGTTGCCGATCGTGGATACGTTTTACACACATATGCATTTGAGTTCTCATTATTTAAAAAAAAAAACATTAAATTTATTCTTTCGTGATTTTTTTTTTGTTATTTTTTGAAAAAAATAGTCCCAATCGTTTCGAGTTCGATGATCGAGTTCATGGTATTCGGCTCCAGAACGGCCTAAAAATAATGGTGTATAATTAAACAACTTATTTTTATGTACCTACATTCTAAGCAAATAAAGACCTATTCTATTCTATTCTCAGTGAAACAACTATTTCCGAATGAACGTTCTGTATGTCATTGTCATAAAATTATTTTCAAAAAACAGATCGAGAATCAAATTATTCATCTCGGTATTTTAAACTATAGGTAAAAGAATAGCATACCGTACACCGTACGTACCTCTATAGTCGGAAGCCTGCATTGCTTGACCCTTTTACAAAGAAGATGGGTCAGAAAATGCAGAGTATTGACTGTGTGTGCGTAACTGCTTTCGCTAATTGGGTAGTGAATAGGCCAGCATCTATTCCCCTAGATCATCGAGGAGGGTTTCCTGGAGTTCATCAACAACATCCTGATGATCGGCATGATCCCCGCGTTGTTCGGTGACGACGAGAAGGACGCCATCATTAACGCTGTGCGTAGTGCCAGCATTGAGGCAGGATATGGCGTTGCCAAGTTAGTATGCTATGTTGACGGCTTTTTAGAAGTAAGTACAGTCCTTTCACAGTTACGTATTTTGCCTGTAGCAGCAACAACCAAACAGTAACTTTCTCATATCAAAAATAAAGATCAATCTGATAAGGAAATTAAGTATCTTGACTTGTCTCGCGAGGTTGTCGACGTGTGGGATGTGGACTCAGCGATCATTGTGCCGATAGTCGTTTCAGCAAATGGCTTAAATTGCTAAGAGCCTCAATCAATACCTGAGGAGGGTCTCGTTAGGCAGCTGGATCAAGGGCTTCATACAGAAAGCGGTACTCCTGTTCCATTCCTCGGAGAAAGAGTTATTAACTGAGTTTTTCCATTAGTAATTACTCAGTACCACCCCAAAGTGTGGTTACTAAGTTAAGTTACCTAGGGGTAACTGAGCCTCCAGACTTTTAGAGGACATTTAAACATGACTGGTGAAATTTCAGGTGATACAGCTTTTCCCCTTCCGTGATTACGGGTGTGTTGTTATTATATGATTTTGTGTAGTGACATTTTACCATTGCCTATAGCAAAACAATAAAATGATTTCAGAGACGCGGTATGGAACTTCTTCTGCAACCGATGTGCCGAAAATCTCCACGTAGTACTATCTATGTCTCCTAGCGGTGATATATTGAGAAACAGGTAATAATGCGCATTATAAAACTTGATAGCATAATCAGCTAGTGGCGGTACAATCATACAAGCCTAAAAGCTTGGCTTGTCCTTATAACCTACAACTCTTCATGATGTTAGGATTTCTGAGCACTCTGCTTGCCGCCATTTACACAGCCTATAACATTCCTAGCTGCGCACATGCAGGACTCCTTGTTTGCACCGGTTCAACGCCGGCGGTCTCTGTGTCACTGCCTCGCATGGTGGCTGGTAGGATGGCTCTCCTGAGTGGAAATGACACAGTAAAGTGTGTAACAAGACCCTTAACGAAGCCGAAAGACACTTGCTCTCCCCGTCATTGCAATATTTTTTTGATTTAGACCATACCTGGGAACCTTCTAGTTACGGAGATATTAGGGGTCAAAGTTCCAGCTTTTTGTTTTTTTTTTTTCAGTTCAATTCATCCAACAGCACAATATTTTGAGTGCGTTACATAGAGTCCGTAAAATGTGATTTTTCACCCAAAAAAAAAGTCGTTTCCCAGCATACAATATTTTTTGGTTATCATTACTTAAATAGTTTGATGTACAGAATGCTTAGTTGACGGCTTCCTGAAGGGTCCGTTTACACCCTGTATTTTTCCTCTACTTGTTGTACAGCTTGTGTACTTTTATTTTATGCGTCTTGTTTAGTACTAATCAATATTTTTTTTCTTGTGAGAGGTGGGCCGTTATCTATCATGCGGGACAAATGCAGATGTCTATATCTTGTTTTATTATGGTATCAGATGTCGAAGTTTCCCCGGCCTGGTGAACAATACTACCATAGACTGGCAGTTCCCGTGGCCGAAGCAAGCGCTGTTAGCTGTGGCCAATGTCTTCCTCGCTGACGTATGTATATTGTATAGATATTTTTGGTTTCTTTGAATTTGTAAATCTCCCTAGCATCTTTCAGATCATTCCAGCATTTGTTGAAAAAAATAAAATAATAATAATTATTATTATTATATCATTTAACAGTTACACAAATTCTAATGAGCAACTACTTTCTGTTTTCTGTAAATCGTTGTACGTTTTGGGAGAATCTTTGTATGAATTACGGGAAATATCAATGTTCTTAGGTTTGACGTTATCGCTTTCTGCTGACAGCCACGTGTGTTTTATACCAACTTGAATCGGAGTTTCTCAACAAAATATACACGAAAACTTTAAACTTCCATATGAATTTACAATACGAGGATAGTAAATACAATATTCTATTTAGAAAATTACATTCGTTTCATAGATTCTTTATTTGTGTAAACATGACTGGCACATGACAGAGTATGCAGGTTGCATGACAGTACGTTTTTACTTCAGTCATAGATCGCTGCAATTTATTCTTCCTTCAACCATTTAATTCCCAGGTTTCTAAGATCCCCGAAGAGTTCCGACCGATCATCGTGGAACACGTAGTACACGTGCACATGTCGATCGCGTACTATTCGCTGGAGTTCCAGCTGCGCCTGCGCCGCAACAACTACGTCACGCCCAAGCACTACATGGACTTCCTCACCAACTACCTGTCGCTGCTCAAGGAGAAGGATGCCTTTATTGTGGCGCAGGTATAATAAAGCTCAGGGGAGTTACCATGGCGTCTTAAAGCAGTATTGTTTTAATGTCACTCCAGTGTGAGAAAGAGACGGAGCTTTAGACGATGTCTAGCACCATCTCTTTCCCACTCTGAAATAAGGATTAAAACAATAACGTATGCTTTAATCGCACTGAATGACCATTTCATGAAAAAGTAATTCAATGGGATTAAATGAACTTAGGGTTGATAAACGATTTTAATAATTATAGCTCTGTAGAGCCATATTTGTTACGGCCATGAATCATATATTTTAATCAACATTTAACCTGACACGGACTTTTGAATTTCGTGGGCTACCCTGGCGTTTCCCTGGACCTTAAGACGTTGTGTTGTGACAAAAAGTCTAGTCTCGTCTACCATATCGGACAGAAAATGTACTGAATTATCTGTCAGCCTCCGGTGTCCGTAGCTGGGCTGCAATATTCTGACTGAGTGGGCTTCGAACTTATGCGCTCACTACCACGATTGCCGTCGGCCGGAATGTTGGTGCAGAAGCTTCAACCAAGATGCGGAAGTACATCTTAAAGATGCTCTACCGAAAGTGACTGGAACAACAACGGCAACTTGACCCAATCGCTAGTTCTATGTAACTCTGAAAACACAACTACAGAAATCATTACACTTTGTATTTTTCAGTGCGAACGTCTGATAGGCGGGCTGGCTAAGATCGAAGAGGCAAACGTTCAACTGGAAGACCTAAACGCGAAGCTGGCGGTGCAGAAAGTCATCGTCGCTGAACAAACCAAGGAGTGCGAGACTCTGCTCACAGAGATCACTAAAGGTTAACACGGGGTTCAAACTTTTTTTTTTGGGATGGGAAGTCATCAAATTCGTTCCTCTTAGTATATGGCCCGTCCATCTCCACTTTACTTGATCAATCTTTGAGAGCACAGCCGTTCCTCCTGTTTTCGTTTTTATGACAGTGTTTCTCTTTCTATCGTGTTTTTGTTTATGCTTATCATGCATCTTTCCATGGCTCTTTGAATGTTGCATATTATCACATAGGTTACCTATGTGATAATAGTGCCAGTTCAAATTCGAACAGGAGTTTGAAATTGCACTTTAATTTTGAGGTATGAGTCTAGGCGCTCGTTTTGCTGTGCTAGACCGTTTCAGTCATTTTGTGTCGCTTAGAAATAGCCTTTATTAAAGCGAGAAACGTGGTCGCTCACAATGGGCATCATCAGAAGGTTTAAAGTCACCCAAAGGGCAATGGAGAGGGCTCTGCTCGGAGTTTCTTTGCGAGACCGAATCAGAAATGAAGACATCCGCAAGAGAACCAAGGTTAACGACGTAGCCCGAAGAATTGCCAAACTTAACTGGCAATAAGCAGGGCACATTGGTCTCAAAACGGATGGCCGATGGGGCCGAAAAGTTCTGGAGTGGCGACCGCGAACCGGAAGACGTTGCGTTGGAAGGCCTCCCACTAGGTGGACCGATGACCTGGTGAAGGTTGCGGGGATCCGCTGGATGCGAGACGCAGGGGACCGGTCAATGTGCCGACACTTGGGGCAGGCATATCTTCAGCAGTGGACGTCTTTCGATTGAAATGATGAAAGCGAGAAATACTGTTTACAAACGCCGGCGCTAACTCATGTGCGGCAGGCTCGTGCTTCGTGGCCTTTTAAGCCTAAACGCCCAAAGCAAAACAAGCGCCACTCATCAGGCACGAACTCATTATGTTTTAAGCTAACTACGGTCTGCAGCTAAGCATAAGCCTCTCTCAAGCGTTTACGCATCGACCGGTCCTGTTATTTCTCATAATATTCACCAGGTCACTGATTCATCCGGTGAGAAAGTTACCACTGACGTCACATCACGCTTGTTATCCCGAAAGGTTAGTCAGAGGTGTACCTAATAGTTCACCCACATTTGCCGCCAGTTTGTCCTTAATAGGGAGCAAACCACGAATCCAGATTCCATGACTGCTACTGAGAATTTCCATAACACTTGGCCCGACCTGGGGACGATCCAACCTAGGACCTCATGCTCAGCAGTCGTGCTTGCGAACATTAGACCAATTACCAATGAATATCTTCATCATTCCATACTGCCTTTCCCAACAGCAACGAGTGCAGCAACAGCAAAGCAAACAGTTGCCTCGGTCAAGTCAGCTGAGATCACGGAGCAGAGTGCCATCATCTCCGAAGAAAAGGCGGAGGCTGAGGAGGCGCTGTCGGCAGCCCTCCCGGCCTTGGAGGCCGCCCGGCTCGCTCTAGCGGATCTAGATAAGAACGATATCACTGAGATTCGGTCCTTTGCGACACCGCCTGAAGCTGTGCAGGTTAGTGGAATAGTGGCATTTTGCTTTACGTACGTGAATGCTAGAAATACATATTTGTAGAGCGTTTGAGTGTTGACTTGTATGGAGCGCGCAACAGTACGGGAAAAGTCCCTGTTTATTTGACTATTTATTCAAATAAACAGGTAAAACTATTGGTTTTAATATTTTTTTAACTTGTATAACGCGTGTTTTCGGCTTGGACTACGTAACGGTGCGCGGTCGCAGAATTGACGCCGGGCGAGCGTCCCGCAGGCGCCCCGCCCGCTCGGCTCACGCACGCGCTTATAAACGAACGCACGTAACACGTGGGTTCTTTTCGCGGCTCTCGTGTGCTCCCGTCAGAAAGCTTGTGAATGTAGATCCTTAGCTTCTACGAGTTGTGTGTCCATAATAAACAGATTTCTTCGTGCTATAAAACTATTGTTTCTTTTACTAGATATTAGCCTACACCACCATACTTGTTGTTTTCAACAAATTTCTTGCCTGGTTTTAAATAGATGTGTTTTTGAGGACGACATTTTATACACACTGAAAAATTATGAAATTCCGCGATCCCGGAAAATAATCGCATTTAAAGAAGCCGCTTCCATATTTTTGTACCCTTTGTCGGGAAAAAACGTACTTGATGTAAATATGCATCCGAATATCGGATCCCTACTGACACTATTTAATTCAGAGCTGTGTGAAACTATTTTTCAAAAGATGTGGTTCTATAGAGGGCACTAGAATTTCCGAAAAATACCAAGTTTTTGGAGTTCTGTATCCACTAGGCTAGCATCACAAGTAACGAGTATCGTGGTATGAAACTCTACCTAGGTGTGTTACGCACCTTATGTCCGGGTCTGCATGATTCGGCGAACTGGGCGACAAAGTAAGTATTGGAAAAAGTCGAGCAAACTTGGCTCGAATTGTACTCAGCCGATTCGAACATGATTTAGCAATATTAGATGCCTAGCAGAGTTAGCCGATCGGTACAAGCCGAATGATAGCCGAAAACGTGTTGCCGGTCTTTAGATTTGCCTTCTTTTATCAACGAATTACAACTGTTATGTGTCTGACTCTGATTAGTAAGCACGAAAGCCCAACTTGTAATAGGCCGACTTTTAGAATTACCTCATGGACACAATCCCCCCATTTCCGTTCACCAGGTGGTATGCGAATGCGTGGCCATAATCCGAGGCGTAAAAGAAATCAACTGGAAGGGCGCCAAAGGCATGATGGCCGACCCCAACTTCCTGCGAAACCTGCAGGAGATGAACTGCGACCTTATCACGCAGAAGCAGGTCAAGGACGTGAAGCAGCACATGAAGAAGAGCAAGAAGCTGGATACTATGCAGCAGATCAGTAAGGCGGGGTAAGCGAAATTGAACGTTAAGGTGATAGCGCCAGGGTAGCCCCTGAAATTAAAATTTTCTTGTTCAATGTACAGCCTGACACTGATCGACAAATTGCAAAAAACGTAAGAAAATTTGAACTTCACGGGCAGTATATGGTCCAGGCCCTAAGGCAACTAAGAAGCCGATTCCTGCCGGCTTACCTTCCGGAACAAGGCACTCTACGAAGTGTCTAGGTGTCTACTGTAATCAAATAGTATATTACATATACATCTGTGTATCACAGTAAAGACATTTAATACATCATAGGATTGAAAACATTACAAAAATGGCAACATTTTTTATGTCAACAAAGCAATAGCTAGCGCCAAATAAACCGGTGCTCGGGTGTCAGAATTCAGAACTAAAATCGTATGTACGCGCGCACGTGACTTCGCGGCTGGCTGTACCGTTTATGGTCTAATTCTATTTGCGAAGTTATGATAGTTGGACACTATGTAGCAGATCAGTAAGGCTGGGTAAGCGATAAAAATAACGGACCTACCTTCAACCTATGTCCACGATGACGTCGTGTACTGAAGTATTTTTAATCAACTTGCGCATGTATTTTGACATATTATGTTCGAAAACTGACGACTCGACTTAGCCTGAATTATACCGATCTGACCCGAGATGGAGATTGCCGTTCGGCACGAGGCGAATATGCCGAGTGCTGAGATCCGACGAGCTTGTGTTATAATCATTTCGGGTAGACTATACTTACTTACTTACTTTAGCCTGTGTCATCCCACTGGGCAAAGGCTTCTCCCCGTGACTTCCAAATTCTTCGATCCAAGGCCAATGTGGACCACTGGTCGTTGGTTTTGTCCAGCTCTTGTCCAGCTCGTCTCGGGTAGACTATATTGTTCAACAAATACTCCCGACTCGAAACACAAGTATGTAGCACCCCTTTGGTTTGGAAAGTCTGACTGAACTTTTCTTCCACAGCTACGGTCTTCTCAAATTCGTGATCGCCGTCCTGGGCTACTGCGCCGTATACAGAGAAGTGAAACCGAAGAAGGATAAAGTGGAAGCCTTAGAGAAGGAGTACACCGAAGCGTGCAACTACTTGGCTTCGTTGAACCGCGAGATCGATCGGCTGCAGAAAACGCTGGATGGACTTAATAACAAATATGAGACGGCCATGTTAAGGAGGCAGGAGTTGCAGGAGGAGACTGATATTATGATGCGAAGGTATGATTTTACTCGTTCAAAGTCACTGGCACGCCACACGTGTTTTGTTAAATTGGTGGTTTTAGTCTGGCTACTAAAAGTCAATGTTCACATGTTGCTATCACGATATTTATGTTATTTTATTGTGGTTGGGTGGCTTACAGCAGACAATACAGAAGTGTATAGTGAGGCAATCAACGACAAGCCATTTACAAGCCTCCACAACATACAGCGTGTAAACGGATCCTTCTCGAAGCCGTCAACCAAGCATTATGTACATCAAACTAAGTAACTTTACGCAAAAATTATTGCTGGGAATCGACTTTTTTTTTTGGGGTGATAAATCACGTTTTACAGTAGGTCTCAATGTAACGCACTCAAAACATTGTGCTGATGGATGGATTGAATAGTACGGGGGTCATAGAGGTGTCTAAAGTAAATATATTACATTAAAAAGAAGTATTAAAAAAACAACTGAAAAAATTGGAAGTTTGACCACAATATTCTAGGTTATAAAACACCTTCCTTCCTTTTTTTCAAGATTGGTCGCCGCCGACAAACTGATGTCGGGCTTATCAAGCGAACAAAAGCGCTGGACACTAGATCTTGCAGCGCTTTACGTCGAACAATCCCGCTTGATCGGCAACTGTTTACTCTCCGCCTCGTTCTTGAGCTACGCGGGACCCTTCTCGTATTCCTTCAGACAGACCATGATATACGAGGACTGGTTGGGTGATGTATTGGAGAGAGGCATACCTTTGACTACGCCGTTTACTGTGGAGAAGAATTTGACCAATGAGGTTGAGATTAGCGGGTGAGTACTGTGTTGAGAATACTTTCTGCATAGAATCGTGTTTTGTCCAGATAAGTTTTGACTAGATAGTTTCAAGCATATTCTCTTCCGTTTTTTTTTTATTAAATCTGGTATTTATATTCTAATTGGCTGGACAGTGTAGAATAGGCCTCAAATAATTTTATTGCTCATTTCGACGCTAATTTACTGTTTGTTATACCTTCTTAATATAATGCTTGCTAATTGGTTAATGTCAATTTCAGTTGGAACTCGGAAGGTCTGCCTCCAGACGAGCTCTCGGTCCAGAACGGCATCCTCACGACGAGAGCGTCCCGCTTCCCGCTGTGTATCGACCCGCAGACGCAGGCGCTGTCCTGGATCAAGAAGAAAGAGGCTAAGAATAATCTTAAGGTGCGTGCAATATCGTGGTATTAGAGATCAAAGAAGCGAAAATATTGATGGTGTGAGTCATGGAACAAAAGAGTGAATGATAGCTTGAAGATTGACAGGGGAGAATTGAATAAGAAAAAGTTGCAATAAAGAAACAAGTTTCACCGCCTCCAAGAAACATTGAAGTTGGGACAAGGGCAGGACCACGATGTTATGTTTACAATAACACAACATTATAGCTACTACAGAGTTCACTCATGACGGTCGACCACTTTTCCACCTTATTACTCAGGGCATAAAGTGGCAGTCCCTCAGTGGACTCGGTAGTACCGACTCGTCGCAGATGTAAATGTTCTGTACACTGTGCAACGTTCTGCACACGTCCAGTCTACAGGGTATTCTTGAAATTTACCTTTTTATACTAATCCCAATAACTTCGTCTACTTAGGATCCCTAAGCCCAGCAATCGCGCTTACAATCATTACAGTAAAAAATCCAACGAACCAATCAAAAGTAATTTAAACTGAATGATTGATTCCAGGTGCTATCATTCAACGACCCTCAATTCCTGCGTCAGTTGGAGATGGCTATCAAATATGGCATGCCGGTGCTGTTCCAAGATGTCAACGAGTATATAGATCCTGTCGTTGATAATGTTCTGGAGAAGAATATTAAGGGTAAATATGTATTCCTAGAGTTTAAAAATTAAAGGTTAAACTCTGAAAAGGCGACTGGAACAAACTGGATGTGATGATGGTGGCAGACAGAGAATTGTGGCACAGCTTAAAATATTTTTTTCTGCTTTAAAAATACATTACTGTTGAAGTCACAGACAAAATACAGAGAATTCCAATATTTTCTATTTGCGTTATGTCTATTCTTCGGCGACTTAGGTACTTGTCGCAGTATTAAACATTGTTGTACTTATTATGAGCCATGTTTTGAGATATATTTCAATTCTGTTGGTACACGCCCATTTTGACCAAGACCCTTTTTTCAGCTCTTTTACAATATTTTTAATATGTTTCAACTATTTTAGACTGGACTGAGGCAGATGATGATG
This sequence comes from Eurois occulta, assembly GCA_950022335.1. Classification (NCBI taxonomy): domain Eukaryota; kingdom Metazoa; phylum Arthropoda; class Insecta; order Lepidoptera; family Noctuidae; genus Eurois; species Eurois occulta. Next base: position 12,600,333 of record OX465498.1, on the reverse strand, counting down.
ATGATTTTTAAACTATTTTAAAAGAAAATCGTTGTATTGTGAAACTAAACGACTGCCATGGTTTAGCCGTATCTGTCTGATCTTGTGTTTCTAGTGGAAAGCGGCCGCTCATTCGTGATGCTGGGCAGCACGGAGGTGGACTACGACCCCAACTACCGCATGTACCTCACCACCAAGCTCGGCAACCCGCAGTTCAACCCCGCGACCTACTCCAAAGCCGTCGTCATCAACTACACTGTCACTGTGCAGGTTTGTATACCATTACTACCTACTAGCCCCACCTACCTAGTAGGTCCCACAATATCGTACTAACTACTAAGTTAGTGGATTTGTGGTAGCTACGGCAACTGAAAAATAAACTTCACTGTTGTGATGGAGTTTATTAGAACTAAATATGGTAACTTTCTAATTAAACACAGCTACCTATTTTATGCTTTTTAAATAATTTTAATGGCGAGACGATGAGCACTTGTAAATAACTGTGAAAGAAGAGAGAGATTAATAATAATAATAAAAAAGCAAGAATGTGTAAAAGAGACAAATAATTAGCATGAAATACACAAATAAACAGTTATAAACTATTTTTGTGGCAACTTTCATCAAAATCCGTGCAGCAGTTTTTGTAGAGTGTGCTAGTGTGAGCATGTGCAGTCCTTGAGCAGCAAGATTACGACTGGACTCCAAAAATGAGTTTCTTTTATAATAATTACAAATCAGCCATTCATTTACAACAAAAATGCAAATTTAATTTTAATTTAATTTAAGGGTGTCTTTGATACAGAAAAAAAATAAATGACTAAAGCAATAAACGCTTTTTCGTTGCTTATTAATAAAGAATGCTTCATCCCCAGGGTTTGGAAGACCAGCTACTAAGTGTAGTGGTCCGCTACGAGCGCTCAGACTTAGAGGAACAGCGAGAGAGCCTCATCATAGAAACCAGCGCCAACAAAAGCCTACTGTCAGGCCTCGAGGACTCTCTGCTGAGAGAACTGGCGACATCTACTGGCAACATGCTGGACAATGTGGAGCTTGTCAACACGCTGGAGAATACAAAGTCCAAGGCTGCTGAGGTAAGACGAGCGAGAGCCATTAATATTGTTATCTATAGCGCGAACTTTGACTTATCCCAGGCGTAGCTTAGTCGCTCTTCATCTGAAAATGAACCTTATTAGTATAACTGTAAGGTTCTCTAGTGAATGCGATAAAATCGGCTATAATTATTTAGACGTGTAGTGAAACAGCTACTCGGCTTACCTTTAATTGTGCTGAGTCTACCCGAACAGAGTGTAGCGATGATTAATACCGAACGGAAGCATGTTGTTCCGCAAAAACTCCGGATGTAATGCTGGGGTCGACTTCCAGTCTTACCGGATGCAGCTGAATACCAGTGTTTTACATGGAGCGACTGCCTATCTGACCTCCACGACTCAGTAGGTGCGTAATACGATACCACTTGATAAGATGGTTGTCAGACTTTCGGAGTATTGACTACCTGTAACGACTGTCAAAGATCTGCAAATGACAGCCAGGACCAACAGCTTAACGTGCTTTCCGAGGCACGGATGAAACTCGGTATGTAACGAATGGTCAATCATCCACAGATTGACATGTGTTATAGTTATGACATTATCTACTCTACATTACTTATTTATTTGAATCATAGACATTACTTACTTATTCATTTGAATTTATTTCATTGTACAATTGTTTTATTTTTTTAATTTATGACATTGTGTATGGTATTAATTTGTTTTTTTTTTTTAACCTTAAACATCGGCCCATGCTGCAATTATTTTATTTAGCCACGAGCTCATTATAATACCGGACCCTATCTCGTAGACCTAAGGTATACTTAACAAAACTTTTTTTTTTCAGGTTATGGAAAAACTAACGCTAGCTGCTTCTACGACGAAGGATATTGAGATATTACGGGACGGGTACCGCCCGGTGGCCAAGCGCGGCTCCATCCTGTTCTTCGTACTGTCAGACATGGCCGGCGTCAACAGCATGTACCAGTATTCCCTGTCTTCTTATCTCGATGTAAGTATTCAAATAACGTAACATAACTCCTGTATTCCCGGATAGGTTAAGCAGAGGTTTACCTCTAGGGCTCTCACATATCGCCAGTTATGTTTAAGTTCCATGTAATAAGAGGCCAGCCTATTGCCATCAACTGGGCACAGATCCAGACTCCGTAAATTCCTGATGGAAAAAATCCAATAACACTTTGCCCGACCCGGGAATCGAACCCAGGACCTCTTGCTTAGCATTGCGCTTGCAACCACTAGACTAACGAGGCAGTTCCTGATGGACAAATGTAATAATACGGTCTCCGCTAGAAAGTATTGAAATATATATTATGTAATACACTGGTCCATTCGAATCCGACACAATTATTCAGAAACATGAAGGTTTGAAATTTATCATCCTCCATAGATAAAGCTCTAGCAATTGTATTGATGTCGAGTGTCTGTGGGTTCATCGCGAGGACAACTGTTATATTACATAGGTATTACATTATCTGTGGGGGCGATATGGATTTCCCCACAACTACTTTTCGCAAATTGAGTGTAATTACTAGGTATACCAAATAGGAAAATAGTAACCGAACATTAAAAACATAGAAAAAAGCAAAAAGCCAACGTCACGCGGTGTTCCCAGGCGGTCACCCATCCAAGTACTGACCGCGCCCGATGTTGCTTAACTTCGGTGATCGGACGAGAACCGGTGTATTCAACGTAGTATGGACGTTGGCGATTTGATAGCCGAATTTGGTGATAACACCTTAAAAAGATCTGTATATTTGTATTTTATCGTTTTTAAGCATATTTTTATCCACAGGTGTTTTCGTTTTCACTGCGTAAAGCTATGCCGAATGTAATCCTGGTAAAACGTTTGAAGAACATTATCGACATGCTCACGAAAAACGTGTACGACTACGGATGTACCGGTAAGAATGGAATTGAATATATTAAAATTGCTTTTTCTATACAAATTAATCAAATTGAAGTGTCTGTTTGTAATTTTAAAATAACAGCTTTTTTACTGAATGCATATGAAACAATTTACCATTCTTTTTTTCAATTTTTGCCTGTTGTCTTTTTGTTCCGGCTAATCTCTGAACCGGCTGGGGGCTCTCGACGGGCTTTTACTGGCAGATAGATGATGTTATAAAACAAATAAATATTATCTTATCTTATCTTTTAAGGAGTTACCTAGGGTACTTTTATTTTAGAATAAAAATCGAGGAATTTCGACCTTGTGACTAAGGTATAAGAGTCACATGACGCGCGCTCGTGAATTGAATAATATCTTTGAGAAATTTCGTACTTACTCTAGAAATAATCTGAAATAGTAAAGTTATCCTAATACTACGATATTTACGGAATATTCACCTGAATCTTACTTTAATATTATAAACGCGAAAGTTTGTGAGGATGGATGGATGGATGGATGTTTGTTACTCTTTCACGCAAGAACTACTGAACGGATTTGGATGATGTTTAGCATACAGATCGCTTATAACCTGGATTAACACATAGGATACTTTTTATCTCGGTAGTATGATTCCGTAGGACAATTTATCGAACTCCACGCGGGCGAAGCCGCGGGCATAGCATAGTCTACCATAAATATATATTGTGCATTATACCTCGGTTACTTAGTCCTTACTTTTTTTAAACACATAATAATTATAAAATAAATAAATAAATATCCCTGGACATTTCACACAGCACCATCTAGTCCCAAGCTAAGCAACCTAATGCTTGTGTTATGGTAGCTAGATGGCTGATAAACTACATATATACATTTTTTTTTGTAAATACATACATATTATAGATAGAAAAACACCCAGACCCGGAACAACTACTTGTAGGTCATACAAATATTTGTTCCGTACCTACGGGAATCGAACCCGCGACATGCAGCGCAGCAGTCAATCGCTTGACCACTGCGCCAACCGTGCCGTCGAATTCAATTAAAACAGTTTTATTAGGTACCTATCTCTGTACTTGGCGTCATCTATACTCATGCGGGGAGCACGGGACACCGACGCGAAAACGGTTCCCCCCGCATAGAAATTTTTCATCGGTTATTAAAAAAATCTGCTTTTTCCAACAAAACTGCAATACCTACACGGTCAAAATGTATGGAACAGCTGATTTTTTTATACATTTTAAAGTTTGCCGTGGGTTATTTTACGTACATAACGGGAGCGAAGCCGCAAAAGCTGGTGTCTAATATTATCGTTACTCCCCAGTACTCATTGTAATAAAGTGATTCGTATTCATCGAAATAACTCCAAATGAAATAGGTACCAAACAATTAGTAACTGAATATCAAATTCGCAGGTATATTTGAGCGCCACAAGCTACTATTCTCGTTCCAAATGAACATAAAGCTGGAGCAGAGCGACGACCGCGTGAACCAGATGCAGCTGGACTTCTTCATCAAGGGCAACGTCTCGCTGGAGAAGTCGCCGCGCGCCTGCCCCGCCACCTGGATCCCGGGACGGGTACTCATCATCTTCCTGCCCTTGTCCCTTTCTACTTGGGGTCACACAACGCGTTTTCGTCTTCCATTCTTCACTATCAGGCGTCACGCCATCATTTACTCCTTTTTCTTTCATATCAGTCCTCACACAGTCCATCCATCTTATCTTTGGTCTTCCTCTCCCTTTGCATCCATCAACATTTAAATGCACTTTTTTAGTCACATGTGTTTCATCCCTACTGGGGCAGGTACTAACACCGTTTTTTTATAATGTTGCGAGAGTATTGCTGAGTCCTGTGTCAGTGCCCTTGTAGTGAGACCCGAAGCACCCCGGGGGATGCTTGAACGAGCGGCGCGCTATCTTATAGATCTTCGCCGTCTCCGCTCGACCGCGGCCGGCGTTGTTATGTGAAGATCCTTTAAGTCGGGACTGATACCACTGGGCCACCATACTCCAATTATACAACATACAAAATGTCTTCAACGTTATTATTCCTAACAATATTTTCCACAGGGTTGGCAAGACATAATGAAGCTTAGCTTGGACTTCCCGGAATCCTTTGCTTCTTTGCCTGATGATATAACTAGAAGACTGGAGGACTGGCAAGAGGTACGAGGTTTAACCTTTAACCAATATCATAATACAATTTCAAAAGAGTAGAAAACACGCAGTATACTTGTAACTATACAAAAAAGCGTCAGTCAAGTTTATCCTCCTGGCCACGAGCTAGACTTTAAGGCCCGATTTACATTCGTGAAGTGTTTAGTAAAGTAGATAGTACAGCGAGTAAGGGGAAACCCACCATGGCACCATGGCCCTACCGACATCATGTCGTATGAGCTGAGACATCAAACAGACGACTGCGGACATATCCCTTCTAGATGGACGTGCTATCACCGCTGCCACTTCTTGACTCCTTGTACAAGTTCTTCCGTCCAGTCTCTTCCGTCCAGTCTCTTGTTGCTTTTCCCCTTTTTCTGTAGCGGGACTCTATCCCGCCCCACTCAGTGTGTGTAAACGGCACTGAACGGCTTTGCAGCCCGTCCTGGTCTTCGTGCCCGTCCTGACCGTGTGGTTTAAACCGATCGGACAGTAGCGAGTCAACAGTCACTGTCTAGGTTTTCGCCGCACGCCACAGTTCTTGCAGTCGCTACTCGCCACTGTACTTGACCAATTTAACTCGGGCCTTAAAGCGAATGAGCAGAAAAAAAATAAAAGAAGTTGTTAAGAGCTTGTCTCTTGTGGAGCTTTGGTAGTTAAGCGATGGAAACAAGTGTTGTGCGTGTACCATACCACGCACCATTTGATGATGGGCCATGAATTTTATTATTACCCAAGCCGACCTCAAAATATATACAAAGGCAATCGGTCAACGTGGGCAATACTTTAAGGGAGTGAAATACTTACTCATAAATATGAGCAACTTTTACTATGGGACTATCAAAAATGATTTTAAAAAATCTACTGCTGCCTAAATTTTTCCAATTGACGCGACTACTTTTTTCGCGCTTTTGTTATTAAAGTTATAGTTCTGTCCATCCCCGTTGTTCAGTGGTTCGACAGCGACACCCCCGAGTCGTCCGACATCCCGGGCGGCTACAACCGCAGGCTGGAGCCGTTCGAGCTGCTGATGCTGCTGCGCTGCTTCCGCGTCGACCGGATCTACCGCGCGCTCACCGACTACATCACCGTCACCATGGGCGAGGAGTACATCACGCCGCCCGTCATCAGGTACGCGCAGCCCGACACTATGGAGTGCCACCTTATCGACATCAAGTCAGCTTAAGGTGGCAGCGCCAGGGTAGCCATTGAATGACTATATCTTAAATGAACTTAGAGGGTTGTATTGATGATTTTAACAATTATAACTTAAAGCCATATTTGTTACGGTCACGACTCGCGAATCATATGTTAATCGACATACAATCTGACACTGATCTGTTAATTTCAAAGAAAATTTGATGTTCGCGAGCTTCCCTGGCGCATCCTCCTTAAGCCGATCACGCATTACCACATTTATCGCATCTCAGTGACCAGTCTTTATTACCTTGAGCTCTTTCTGTCCGGCTCAAGCCGCGTCAATAAGGGTGAATCGGGAAAAAACGTAATAAAAAATACAACTAATAAGGACATATTATATCTTTGCTAAATAAAGTTTTAGCTAAATGATACTGTATGCTGCTTAGAAAGTCAAATTAAATATATTATCCGGAACAAAGGTTTAGTCATACAAAGGAGCGAGGGAGCACACGCGAACTAATTGATAAATTAACTATGCCTATTAACTAGTAATAATTAGTAAATTAGTTAATTTTATTTTGCTCAAATAATAAAATATCAAAGAATTATAAAATTCTATTGATTCGTATTTTAAAAAATCTCAACCATTTATACAAACGTGGGTCAGCTAATTAGCTATAACTTACACACTGGATGACTCTGCCGACGCAGCTTGGGTTGGCTTAAATTATTGATTTATAAATAGGTTCTCCTATTTGCAAATAAATAATTTAAGCCAACAGCTATAACAAATGAGTAACAATATATTGTATGTGCAACACAGAGCCAATTACAGGTTCCCACGAGTAAACATAGAAAACGTATTAGAAATCTTAGGATCACTAGTTAACAAGTACGATATAAAATAAAATAGATACAATAAGCACTATATGAGTATACACTTTAGGTTTTGGTGGTAAATGGGTCAAATGATAACATATTAAAGTCCTCACTCGCTAGCACTATGTATGAGTGTTGCCTATAGTTAGATGAGAACAAAAGAATGGAGATAGATACGATTCCTAAACATATTGGATTTACATTCAACTGGTGCCGATCTCTGTGGAACATCGATTCGAGCTGAGCCAAATGGTTTTTCTCGAACACTCTTAATCTGGATCAATGTTCGTTGATTCACAAATTGTACAAGTTGCATTACAATTATAGGTTTAAATAATCGCAAAAGAAACAATTGAATGAAACATAATGTAGGTAGTTAGTTAAAAATATGCGGCATAAATAAAAAAGCAAAAAGCCAACGTCACGCGGTGTTCCCAGGCGGTCACCCATCCAAGTACTGACCGCGCCCGATGTTGCTTAACTTCGGTGATCGGACGAGAACCGGTGTATTCAACGTAGTATGGACGTTGGCGAAGGGTTGACTCAAACTTACAATACCTATCTGCTCACCTTATCTTACGAAAACATTGTGTAACAATTTGTTTAATGCTATGTTGTTTTTTTCGTGAAAATTGCTGATTACCCATGCGTTTCGGTAATAATACACATTATATAATACAATACTTAGGACAATACATATTACTATGATTTTAGGAGATTCAATTATCACTAGATGCTACGGCCGACTCAGCTTAGATCGTCTTTTACAAACTGTTCCTAAACAAATATTCGACTTTCATTCAGCTCGTGCCGATCTCTGTTCCACATCGATTCGAGCTGGGCAGAATGGTTTTTTCAATTCACTTCCACTTTGGCTTTTTCCACTTCAACATGCAATGTATTTCACACTCGTGGATTTTATTCATTACTAGCTGACCCGGCGAACTTCGTACCGCCTTAGCGTAGCAATGATGCACTACTTTATATTGTATAGCTGACCTATCTTAGGTATGAGTACCTATTCAATTTGAACTGGAATCTATAATATCCTCCTTATAAAAATGAATCCATAATTCCCTGGTCTCGCTATACCTACCTGAAAGGGACCTTACTAATTTAATTAAATAAAAAACAAAATATACATTTTCATAATAGTGTTTTTTCCATAGGATTCAATAATTCCACTAATATTTTTACAAATCGCTATTGAACAACTTGGCATTTTTAAGTAAACACTGAGCTCAATACCACGCGCGTTTTAGAAAGCAACTAATAGTCTCTGTACCCTTCACTGTTTCTCTCTACTCTAATGCTTTTTGATAAACTATATTTTTAGTTTTATGTTCTGGCGCGTAAATAAATAATGTTGATGGTTTTCCGACACGGGAACAGGCGACATACTTATAATTGGCCATGTGAAAAACATGGATTTTCTAGTAAAGCCAATGTACTACCACAGATTACTAAATAGGTTATGCGAAGTTTGTATAATGCGTTCTGAAATCAAACTCATATACTCAGACCACACTTAGGTGCGCCTACCTATATTTTACCTTAGTAACGTCATAAAATCGGAACATTTAATAATATTTATCTATACATAACTATTCCGTGGCAAGTTATTTTCAAAAATTAATTAGAATTTAATTAAGTAATCACGTTTCCGAACAAATGATGCTCAAATTTAATTAAGTAACCACGTTTCTGAACAAACAATGCTCTTTCAATATAGTCTATGGCTGTGAATGACATTGACATTCGTTACGCGCGTTTTTTTTAAATATGCAAAATTAAATGTATATTTTTCAATATTTCTGAGAGATTTTCTTAATATTTTTTTCCTTAAGAACCTTCTCCTAATTATAACAAATACAACAAAAAAAGAATTAGTGAAATCGGTCCAGCCATTCACGCGTGATGCCGTGACCAAGGAAAACGGGTTTCATTTTTATATATATAGACAAACAATTAATCATAGTTTCCTAATAACATGATAAAAATAATTTTCGTTCTAAGTATTATTTTATTTCTTCGAAAGTGTTTTGAAATAGTTGTTCTCGAATTTCAAAATCTACATCAATGTTTGTTGATTCACAAATTGTACAAGTTGCGGTGCAGTTAAAGGTCTAAATAATTCGCACACGAAATAATTTTATTCTATGAACACTACACTTGTTATAATTAAAGATAAAAATGTCTGGCGTAAATAAAAAGCAAAAAGCCAACGTCACGCGGTGTTCCCAGGCGGTCACCCATCCAAGTACTGACCGCGCCCGATGTTGCTTAACTTCGGTGATCGGACGAGAACCGGTGTATTCAACGTAGTATGGATGTTGGCGATGGATTAACCCAAAATAACAACAAGTATCTGCTCACCTTATCTTACGAAGACATTGAGTAGCAGTTTGTTTACTGCTATGGTAATTTTTTCGTCTTGTTTCAACATTTTCTAAGTATACCTTTGTATGATGTCACAACAATAAGGTTAATTTACTTCTCTCGTATTTCTATTACGAACCAAAATAAAATAAACTTATAAAAACACTCAACTAACTACACTCACCATTTCTTATTATTAATATCACGAAATTATCGAGTCGTGCAAAGAGTGGGCTTAGCCGAACGCGTACGTGAAGTTTATCGTAGTCCCCGCGTCAAAAGCAAGATGGCGCTATTGTAAGTTTTTGCATGGCTCTATACTCGTACTTCTCACCAAATTTCTTGAAGCTTTCTTTCTGTTTAGAAAAAGGAAACCATTGAATAATGCCCGTTTTAACAAAATAAAAAATAAAATCTTAAAATATTGTTGCAATGATGTAATTATAAGTCTCGGCGCTAAACTGAACGTTGGATGATTTTGGCTTGAATGATTTTGATGGAATTTAGCACATAGCCAGACATGACCTGGATTGGACATACTTTTTACCTCGGGAGTACGACCCCGTGGAATGTAATAAGTATATTACAAGTCACTGCTGTTAAAAAAATCTAATTATAGTCTTCAAGAATTTATGGAAGATATTAGAGCTCAGATATAAAATATATAGGTATGAATGTGTAAATTATAATATAAAAATATCCTATCTACATTGTTAGATATTACGCAATATTAATGTTAAAATATTTACTACTTTTAAGTTAACTTGCTGCGCCCTAACAGGGTCATGATTGTGTTCATTAGTTTTAAGGTTAGCCTGTAGCAACACTTCAAAAAGTACTACAGCAACATAGAACAAAAATTACTACAGCGCCATCTATGACACAAATGAAGAACTAACATCAAATTCCCTAATCACGCAGTTAAAGTTATCCGCGACTTAAGACTATATAGAAAAACTCGACAACAACTGTTGGGCAGTAGCCTACTAGGCACAACACCATACTAAGTACACAACATTTTACCATATTTCATGCACATAAAGAATCTTGAATCTTGAAAAACGCCGTCTGGTCCGAAGATCCTTCCTTTTCTATTTAGTGTTGAGGAATTTTACACCCTGTTCCTCATACTCTTAAAAGCCAATAACTATGTGCACATCGTGCAATAAATAAAAATAAATAATTTACGTGGATCATCAGCGGGCAAAAGCTAGTAAATAATCACGCCTATCTCCCAAAGAATCAGATGAACGCAGAAACTAAAAATGAATAACCACAACTAACTTTGTATTGTTGTTTTCAGTTTGGATATGATATTCGAGCAAACGACTCCTTTCACGCCGGTGGTGTTCATTCTGAGTCCCGGCTCTGATCCCACAGCTGATCTGATGAAGCTGGCTGACAGGTGCGGCTTCGGCGGTGGCAAGTTTAAGTACTTGTCGCTTGGGCAGGGACAGGAAGGGGTAAGTTATAACTTTTATAAGTATATAAATCATCCAATTCTTTAAAAATAATACTTTACTATGTTTACTCGCTTAATCTACGTATACGTTGCAATGGGCTAAGATCCTACTAAACTACAGATACTATAGATTAGAAAGTTTTTGAGGATGTATGGATGTTTGTTACTCTTTCACGAAAAACTACTGAACGGATTTGGATGAAATTTGGCACACAGGTATTTTATAACTTGGATTAACACCTAGCATCTCGTGTCACAATTATCGAAATCCACGTGGCCAAAGCTGCTAGAAGCTGATGGTGATGAAATGACTGCTTCATTGATTCTTGTGGTTACAAGCGCTACTGCTAAGTATGAGATCTTGGGTTTGATTCCTGGCAAATTGTTATAGGGAAGGTCTTCCATTAGGAAATTTCTCCTCAGCAGCGCGAAGTCTACATTTACACATAACATCACGCCTGTATTACCCGAGGGACAAGGCAGAGGTGAACCTAATAGTACACCCACATTTTGCCAGTTATGTTGGAGACCCTGATCAGCGAATAGGTAAAATGCTATCCTACTACTTAATATTATAAATTAGAAAGTTTGTGAGGATAGATGGATGGATGTTTGATACTTAAGTCCCGTGTAATAGAGGGCGAGCCAATTGCCATCAACCGGAGTCTCTCACCCCTTCTTACATGGGACATCAAAATGATTGGCAAAACGTGTGTGTAACTCTGCCTAGTCCCCCGGGTAATAATAATTTAACTTTATTTCAGACATACGTCCATACATTTCTACACAGAAATCGTTACTAGGGGTGTTAGTAATTTGTTAGTAAACAGAACAAGTTCCACAATAGTCACTAAATCTAATTCCTATTTCTGTGCAGGTGTACGCTTGCCCAGTACACAGTTACACAGTAAAAGGACTGTCTATTTTGCACGCTAACGTTCTGAGGACAGTGTTGGTGCTACCGCGAACCCTTGCTCATCATCGACGCAGGTCTTTCCTTGATGATGGAGAAGAAATCATCGATGTAAGCATCCGTAATACAGGCTTGATATTTAAATGAATATTTTGTAATCTGCAGGCAGCTTTGGCTCTACTGGAAGGTGCCATCTCCCACGGCCAGTGGCTGATTCTTCAGAACTGCCACCTGCTAGTCTCCTTCCTCCGCGAGCTGGAGAAGCAACTGGAGATGATGACGAAGCCGCATCCAGAGTATCGGCTCTGGCTGACAACAGACCCTACACCGACCTTTCCGATTGGGATACTGCAGAGGTCTCTAAAAGGTAACCCTGTGTTAATGGCGTCTAGATCATATTTAACGAAGAGCAGTGCTGTTTTCGTACCAAACAAATATCAACTCTGCGTGTCTCGAGATAAAGTCGAAAATAAGTAACTTTAAACATACCTCTGGACCTTACTCCGACCTTCCCTATTTTTGTACTGCATAGGTCTTTAAAAGGTGGGTTACTGATCTAAAAGCGAAGCGCGGTTTTCCGTGATAAACAAAATAAGACAATAAAAAAAGACATTGACCGCGTCTAATGTAAGTTTTTTCTTATTTTGAACTTTATGACAACAATCTCAAGGTTGATATTTGTTTGGAACGATTAGCTGCGCTACGCAAGGCGCTACCAACCCATAAGCCACTTTTAAACTCATAATAATACGTCAACTTTGTACGATCAACGAATAAATCAATGATGATGATGATGTTTATCCGTGATCATGGTGCTTGCAACAGCGCCTAAATATCGGGAACTCAAAACAAACAGTGGACATGGTAAATATCCCGTTTCTAGTGTTAATTATAAATCAAGGAACTCGTTTAGAAAACATAAATATTGAAAAAAATTAGTTTTTTCTGCATGCACATATGATTCTATGGTAAACAAGTACCTAGATAGTGGTTGTAGTTTTTTGTAGTGCATTTGCCAACGTCCATACTACGTTGAATACACCGGTTCTCGTCCGATCACCGAAGTTAAGCAACATCGGGCGCGGTCAGTACTTGGATGGGTGACCGCCTGGGAACACCGCGTGACGTTGGCTTTTTGCTTTAATATTTTTTATTTGTTAATGTTCCCCCTGATCACATGCTGTTTAATCTTGACATAAAATGTAAACAATGTTTTTTTTTATTTCAAAATTTTTTCCTGATATTTTGTATTTTATTTGGACTGATTTTGCTTTTATTCAAATTCTTTATTGCGAAAATAATTTCAGTGCCCAGACGTAAAAAGACAAAACTTAATTTATTTGTAACAACATGAGTAATTGAATAAACAATAAGAATTGAGATTTCTAAGATGGCCGAGTTGTAAATATTGTCCTACTTCGTTATCTTTCATTTCTACGGTCGGGTATCTCCTACTGATTGTAAATTTTCGTTCAATGTTCGCCAACGTCCATACTACGTTGAATACACCGGTTCTCGTCCGATCACCGAAGTTAAGCAACATCGGGCGCGGTCAGTACTTGGATGGGTGACCGCCTGGGAACACCGCGTGACGTTGGCTTTTTGCGATTTTCCAGCCTTTTTTGTTAATATTCATTTTTTTATTTTTCTTTCTTTAAAATGATAAAATACTACAAATTCGTCGTAAAAGTATTTCTTAGTTGTTTTGGTGTTTCTTCGTATTATAGTCGAATAAGAAACACAGACCACATGCAATTTTAAACAAAGTAGATTTCTTTTCGAGGTGAAATTGTGTTTATAAAGCTAATTTTCAGAAATAAACATTAATTAATTAATTTGTGTACAGTGGTAACAGAGCCCCCTAACGGACTAAAGCTGAACCTGCGCAACACGTACTTCAAGATGCGCGTCCACGCCCTAGAGGAATGCATCCATCCGCAGTTCAAGAAGCTGACCTATGTGCTCGCCTTCTTCCACGCTGTTGTACAGGTAAGTTACCTTCGAAGTTTGCAGTTTATTTCACAAGTTATTTAACTTTCGATCATCCTGAATTTTTGCATAAACGTTGTCAGGTGTACAGAAACGGACGTAGGGTACCTTTCATCCCAAAAAAGTACTGTTCCCGAATAAAACAACAATAACGTTCTTATGATAATAGATGGCGCCACGTGTCTTTAGAATCATGATTGAATTATATTATTATAAACAGAGTACAACCCGAATTGATTGTCAAATTCTGAATTAACACGAGCGAGGCCGCGGGTGAAAGCTAGAGTTAACTAATAAAATTGAATTCAGTCTGTGGTCAAATCTCATATTTTTGAATTTGTTTTTTAGTGTTTTTTACCAAAACCAATTTACTTAATTGTAATTGGCTAATGACAGCAGTTAAGAAGGTACAGTTTTTGTTCTTATCCTGAAATGAATGTTAACTAGGTAAACAGGCACGTTCAGTACTAACACCCAGGTTTTAAACGTTTAACTCATTTTACCTCAAATGTGGTACATGCAAGTATGGTATCCGGACATAATATGGTCGTTGCCCCACTAGGAATTTCTCCTGTATCGTGGGTGCGTTTACAAACATTTAAACTCACATACACAAACAGCCAGACCCGGAACAACTACATACCTGTAGGTGTAGGCTATACAAATATGTATGTACTAATTCAGTTTTTTTTTGCTGTACTTAAGTATGTTTTCTATGCTTGAATAAATCTTATCTTCTTTACTATTACCATCAATACACCGATACAATATACCGATTGTTAATTTTCGACAATCATTCGCCAACGTCCATACTACGTTGAATACACCGGTTCTCGTCCGATCACCGAAGTTAAGCAACATCGGGCGCGGTCAGTACTTGGATGGGTGACCGCCTGGGAACACCGCGTGACGTTGGCTTTTTGCATCTTAAAATTTTTCTTCTTTTTGAATATCTGTTGACAAAAATATCTGACTTTTTTATCTGATTTTGACATAAAAAAGTAAATAAGATAATGTGTTGTTTGGATGACATGAAAAAAATATAAATTAAGACTGCACATTATTTTATTAATAGGCATTTAATATAAATTGGAAAAACGTAATTCATAAGTTGCAAAAAGCCAACGTCACGCGGTGTTCCCAGGCGGTCACCCATCCAAGTACTGACCGCGCCCGATGTTGCTTAACTTCGGTGATCGGACGAGAACCGGTGTATTCAACGTAGTATGGACGTTGGCGAATGATTGTCGAAAATTAACAATCGGTACATTGTATCGGTGTATTGATTTTAATAGTAAAGAAGATAAGATTTACTCAAGCATAGAAAACATACGTAAGTACAGCAAAAAAAACTGAATAGTTAAGTAATTATTTAGTATTTTTTTGTGCATGCCAAAGTCGAGAGTACTAGGTATTTACATGATCAATTAACTAACCGCAAATAATATTCTTCCGAAAATCTCAATGCACCGGATGGGGTGTATCTGATACACCGTTCCTTATGATCCACTGCAACATTAACAATGTTTGACGCAATCAAATTCAAATTTATTTATTTTAGGACAACTAGATCCAAAAGTTAGTATACAAAAACTTAGAAAACTATTGTTAGTACTTAAATAAAAATAAAAAGGACAACACTCATCATAATGTATATCTATGCGTGTATATATGTTTTTAATAAATATTATAGTGATATTCAGAGTATAGCCGTGGTCGTATGCCACTTACCCTAAAAAAACATTACATTCTAACAGTAGTAAGACATAACCATAAGCATAGTCATACACAAAAGTAAAGTCATAAGCTTTAGGGCAAAGTGGCATACAACCACGGCTATCCTCTACAACAAAATATGTAACATATTAGTTGTTTATTTAAAAGACGATAATATTGAATGGTTTGTAAGTAAATAACAATTTCAGACGAGAATATTTTCTTGTTTCATAATTTTAGAGCGTGATTTTTCAGTAGTCGGGTTTTAGTTTTTGAACTTAATTTTTTTGAGAACAAATATCTTTAAACCTATCAATTGCTTTTCAGGAGCGTCGCAAATACGACAAAATCGGCTGGAACATATCATACGACTTCGCAGAATCCGACTTCACAGTATGCATGCAGATCCTGCAGTGTTACCTGGACCGGTGCTACGTCGCGCACGGGCCCACGCCTTGGGCCACGCTCAAATATCTGTTCGGAGAGGTATGTATAGTCCATGAGCCCTTTTGGCCCTACTACACTGGTTGTACACACGCATTCAGATGCCTCTGGCATTTATTATAGGAGGTGGAAGAGAAACCGACGCGAAAACGGTTACCACGTATTCTGTACATAATTCTGAGCCCCCCCCCCACATATGTATACATTTTTATATGGAACAGCTGATTTTTTTTTAATAGCCGATGAAAAATTTGTGTGTGCTCAGAATGATGTACCGAATACGCGGTAGATAACCGTTTTCGCGTCGGGTGTCCCTTCCACCCCGTATAGGTACGCCAACAGTACATACTCATACATTTAACAAATTCATAGGACTCGAGTTCGAACCCAAGACACGCACCTCTGATTTCCCGCACTCATGTGCATATTGTATAATTATCACTTGCTTCGGTAAAGAAAAACATCGTGAGAAAAACCAGCATGCCTGAGCCATATTATATGGGCGGCTAGACCACCAGGTTTGGCTCCAGGCTAGGCCACACGATAAAGAAATACAGTAAAAGTTTTTGATTAGGATTCTTATGTCATCATGTATGTATGTGTGGTATGTACATAATATGTAAATCAAGAATACATACCTCGTAAGTTAATTTATCCCATTGAATGAATTATTCATGAAATAGTTTGTTAGGGTGATTTTAATTATTATAATTCCCAGGTAATGTATGGCGGGCGTGTCATCGACGACTACGACCGTCGCGTGGTGGGCACGTACATGGAGGAGTACCTCGGAGAGTTCCTGTTCGACAAGTTCCAGCCCTTCCACTTCTACCACGACAGCGTGTTCGACTACGTCATCCCGCCCGACGGGGAGAAGGACGAGTATATCGGTATGGACGCTCTGTGAACCTTGAACGTATTTTAGAACTGTGTCACAATATACGATGCTGATAAAGTCGAACAAACTCAGGTATCAATGATGTCGAGTTGAATTTGACAAAGTCTGAAAATGGTCAAAGTTTTCGTTAGATCATAAATGAAATCTGTCAACACTGTCAAAGTCCGTTATAAAAAATCGTCCTAGCGTCACCAACCAAGGGAGTCTTCAACTGTATAGGTACAGCACCTTTAAATAGTGTGGCTTTAATTACCCTAATATAATTTTTAGGGTTCCGTACCTGAAGGGTAACCAACAGGACCCTATTACTAAGCCTCCGCTGTCCGTCCGTCCGTCTGTCTATCAGCGGGCTGTATCTCATGATCCGTAATAGGCAGACAGTTGAAATTGTCACAGAATATGTATTTCTGTTACCGCTATAAGGTACCCCCTTAAATTTAAGGGAGCCCCCTTTGACTTTTTATTTATTTTTATTATTACCTACTACGATGGTACGGAATCCTTCACGCGCGAATCCGACTCGCACTTGGCCGGTTTTTGTAACATGAACTATAAATATATCAAAGTAAGTACTCTTATGGCGCTTTTATTCCATTCAGTTGATAAACCGTTGATGCTTTTCTAAATAACAAAATCCTACTACTGTTTAGAAGCCATTATTTTCTATACCTACAGACTTTATCGACACACTGCCGCTGGCGAACACGCCCGAAGTGTTTGGCCTGCATCCGAACGCAGAGATCGGCTACTTCAGCCAGGCTGTAAGAGAGATGTGGGGACATCTCATAGAGTTACAGCCGCAAACAAGTGAGTATCGTAAAAACTCAAGTGTTAGTAACTTTGAAAGAAATAATTTTAGCTTCAATAATCAACTAATCACTCATAAAACATAACTTATAAAGGGTATAACTAGACCCTTAACGAAGCCGCACTTGTTTTCCCCATCATTGTGTTGATTTTTTTGTTCTAGACCGTACCTAAGAACCTTCTAGTTACGGAGTTATTGGGGGTCAAATTTCCAACATTTTCTTTTTTTTATATACATATGTTTTCAATGCAAGATTTTTACTCTAAACACCTCCATGACCCCCTTACTATTCAATCCATCCAGCACAATGTTTTGAGTGGGATACATCGAGTCCCACCGTAAAACATGATTTTTCACCCAAAAAAAGTCGTTTCCCAGCAATATTTTTTGCGTAAAGTTACTTAGTTTGATGTACATAATGCTTGGTCTTTTTACACCCTGTACAACATCACGCCTGTAATTCCCGAAGGCTTAGGCAGAGGTGTACCCATTAGTACACCCACATTTCGCGAGTCAATCACTCATCGACTTCAATAATTACTATACATCAATATTTTTAAGATCTTTCTGATAACTATGGGTTGTAATATGACAGTAGTTAAGAAAAGCGGATACTGCAATTAGCATCAGAAAAAAAAAGATTTTTTTTGTATCCTACTTATGTTATTTGTCTTCTTCCATGCGGCTTTAGTACAAGTATGGAACCGTAAGTATGGGATAAATATAAAATGGTCAACTGACTGGGTATATATCAACACACAGCCCAAACCGCTGGTCTTAGAGACATGAAACTTGGAGGGTGTGTTCTTTGTGAAGATTAAGTATCCACTAAGAATGGATTTTTGGGAATTCCACCCCTAAAGGGGTAAAATAGGGGATGGAAGTTTACATGAAAGTCCGTCAGTTTTGAAGTTAGGATCTTCAAATATTGTGTTTAGGCTGAGGATTGAAAATTGATTTATACGTGTCTTAGCGTTTTTGATAATTCTACCCCAGAAGGGTTAAAAAGGGATGAAGGTATGTTTGTTACCGTAGTTTGGATTAACCTAAAGGTTACTTTTTAATCCCGGCAGTACGTTCCCGTCAGATATTTTTCGACATCCACACAGTCGAAGCCGCGGGCAAAAGCTAGTTTATTGATAACATCCATAAAATCATGGTAATTGTTTATGTAAACTATTTTTTAATTGTTTGATCTTTTTAATGCTGCTAGGTATGGTCAAAGGTAAGCTTAATACTAATAATAATTGATTATTCGTTACGGTATGGGTAGAGATATCAAGGAAGGATGTCTTACGAAGTATTACCTTCATAACAGAACATCACGCCTGTAATCCCCGAAGGGTTAGGCATAAGTGTAGGTACCTAATAGTACACCTACATTTTACTAGTAATGTTTAAGATCCATGTAATAGGGGTTAAGCCTATTGCTTTCAACCGGGCACAAATCGAGAATCCGTGGCTGCTACTGAGAAATTTCTGCTGAAAAAACTCAATAATGATTTGGCCGACCTGGGAATCGCTTTTGCTACCACTAAATCAATGAGGCAGTATTTTTATGCCGTGATTGTTACAATCTCGGCTGCCTCGAGAAAAGAAAAAATACTGCCTCGTCGCACTCGACACGATGTGGCCATCGAGAAACATTATGTAAATAAGGTTATCGAAAGCCGAAATCATTTCAGATAAAAGGCAGACTCACTTGTTTGTGAATATAAGTTTTAGCTTGGTAATCGCCAACGTCCATACTACGTTGAATACACCGGTTCTCGTCCGATCACCGAAGTTAAGCAACATCGGGCGCGGTCAGTACTTGGATGGGTGACCGCCTGGGAACACCGCGTGACGTTGGCTTTTTGCGTTTTAATTTTTTATTTGTTAATGTATCCCCTGATCACATGCTGTTTAATCTTGACATAAAATGTAAACAATGTTTTTTTTTATTTCAAATTTTTTCCTAATATTTTTTTATTTTATTTGGACTGATTTTGCTTTTATTCAAATTCTTTATTGCGAAAATAATTTCAGTGCCCAGACGTAAAAAGACAAAACTTAATTTATTTGTAACAACATGAGTAGTTGAATATACAATAAGAATTGAGATTTCTAAGATGGCCGAGTTGTAAATATTGTCCTACTTCGTCATCTTTCATTTCTACGGTCGGGTATCTCCTACTGATTGTAAATTTTCGTTCAATGTTCGCCAACGTCCATACTACGTTGAATACACCGGTTCTCGTCCGATCACCGAAGTTAAGCAACATCGGGCGCGGTCAGTACTTGGATGGGTGACCGCCTGGGAACACCGCGTGACGTTGGCTTTTTGCACTAAATCGATTTTTTGACGTGACAACGTCTTAAATTAGGTTGCGGCTGGGAGTCACTTATGAAAAAGTGTAACGCTCGGTAACGTTACGATGAGTCACCGAACGAGAGAGAGGCCCGCCGAATGCCTTGCGTCTCTCTCCCACTCAACTATGATCGGTAATTAGTTAAGTTTAAGTTTACATGTACAATGTTTTAGTAAACAAAATATATTTCTATAGTTAAAATTTG
The DNA here is from genome assembly GCA_950022335.1 of Eurois occulta. Lineage (NCBI taxonomy): Eukaryota > Metazoa > Arthropoda > Insecta > Lepidoptera > Noctuidae > Eurois > Eurois occulta. Next base: position 12,580,054 of record OX465498.1, on the reverse strand, counting down.
TGCAATTCTTATTTTCATTCAATTCCTTGTTCCTATTGTGCAATTTAATTATATTCATATCAATAAATATTCTACCGAGAAAAAGACGTTGTCACGTAAAATCTTCGCCCGTAAAACCGACTTTACAGGCAACCATTTTTTTCCAGCCTTTTTTGTTAATATTCATTTTTTTTTATAATTTTTTCTTTAAAATAATTAACACTACAAATTCGTCGTATAAGTATTTCTTAGCTGTTTTGGTGTTTCTTCGTATTATTGTCCAATAAGAAACACAGACCACATGCAATTTTAAAACAAGGAAATTTATTTTGCATTAAATACCTACCTACGCTTTTCAATTGTATGTTGAATAACTAATTACCGATAATCTGCTGTCTAATCTTGATATAAAAATGCTAACAATTTATTTTGTTAATGTTGGTACTACTGTTTATTTGTTAGCTCCAAAATCAAAAAAAAAAAATCTTTGCTGAGATTTAAGTTTATTTGCTTTCATTTTGCCTCGATTACTGTGAAAATAAGTATGGATACCCAGCCATTGGGCAAGGACCTGAAACGTTTGACTTTTCATGGCTTTTCGTCCGAGTTGGTACTATAGAATATACTGATCGTTGTTTTTCGTTTACCTTTCGCCAACGTCCATACTACGTTGAATACACCGGTTCTCGTCCGATCACCGAAGTTAAGCAACATCGGGCGCGGTCAGTACTTGGATGGGTGACCGCCTGGGAACACCGCGTGACGTTGGCTTTTTGCTTTTTTAGGGTTCCGTACCCAAAGGGTAAAACGGGACCCTATCACTAAGACTTCGCTGTCTGTCTGTCTCCAGGCTGTATCTCATAAACCGTGATAGCTAGAAAGCTGAAATTTACACAAATGATGTATTACTATTGCCGCTATAACATAATGATAAATCAAAAAATAATGATAATAATATAATGTTGTGTTTGTGTAATTACTAACATAGTTTTAAGTCATCTTATTGTTCTACTAACACTCTATGGACCTAATTAGTCTGAAATAAATGTTTTGAATTTGAAAAAAATTTGAATAACAACAAATACTAAAAAATTAAAAAAAAAAATATTAAGGGGGGCTCCCATACAACAGATATGATTTTTTTGCCGTTTTTATAGATAATGGTACGGAACCCTTCGTGCGCGAGTCCGACTCGCACTTGGCCGGTTTTTATACATTCGATTTAATTATTTTCCGTAATAAAATAAAATAAATTTAATTGCTAAATATTGATTGATTTTTTTAATTGTCTTTTACAAAAAAACCGGCCAAGTGCGAGTCGGACTCGCGCACGAAGGGTTCTGTACCATTATCTATAAAAACGGCAAAAAAAATCATATCTGTTGTATGGGAGCCCCCCTTAATATTTTTTTTTTTAATTTTTAGTATTTGTTGTTATAGCGGCAATAGTAATACATCATTTGTGAAAATTTCAGCTTTCTAGCTATCACGGTTTATGAGATACAGCCTGGAGACAGACAGACAGACAGCGAAGTCTTAGTAATAGGGTCCCGTTTTACCCTTTGGGTACGGAACCCTAAAAAACCGATAAAAACACAAAAGTCTTTAAGAAGAAATAGCTATCATTCTTTGAATATCTAGGCTAAACAGCCAGATACTTATTAGCTGTATATCAATCAGATATGCTTGGGTAGACTCATCAACCCCTTGTGACTTCACCAGGCGAGGGAGGCGGCGCGATGAGTCGCGAAGACTTCATCGACACTACGGCAGTAGACGTGTTAGCCAAGCTGCCGGTGCCCTTCGAAATCTGGCGCGTTCGCAAGCAGTTCGAGATGAACATCACACCTACCCTAGTTGTGCTGCTGCAGGAGTTGGAAAGGTATGGTTGGTCCATCCATTAAGGGAGCTCATGACTAAATTATAACAGATCGCTTCTTGATGGCGTCTGATGGACAGGAAAGGTATGGGGTAGGTATAAGGTACCTATAGTTGGTCGGTCCATTATTTTTCTTAGAGTACCGATGGCAAAAAGTTCAAATCTTTAGCCCAAAATTCAGCTACTAAGTCACCAAGTGTGAATACGGAACAACCTGAAACCTTCCAGCAGATTTTGTATTTCGAACCGTATTCCGATTGAGGTTGTCAACATTGAGTGGGCTCATGGCTAATTATAAAATAGTAGTAGTAATATAGAGAGGGGGCTATAATCAAATAATACACCCCATACACCCACTCACATACACCCCCCATACACTCACTGACACACCATATACCACACACCGGATTAGTGACAAGCATATATTATTCACTTTTTATTGTTATTTCTTAAATTATGTCTTAATTTTACATACATTTATATTTATATATTTTTTATTTTTTTTCTCGATATTCTTTTATCTGTAATAATTGTAAAAAATACAAGTTTGTTAATGGTAATTTAAGTTATGGAAGAGTGGAGTCTCCTAACACAGGCTTTAGATGCCTAAAAGGAAACCCCAATCACTAGTCTGTAAGAAAAACTTGTCAAAACCAATAAATTATTTTTCATTTTCATCAAACACTATGCCATCGTTTCGTAATATCGAAGTTGCCCTTGCGAGATCTTGCTCGTACTTAAGTAGTTCGAGATGAACTTTACCCTCGTTGTGTTGGTCCAGGAGTTGGAAAGAAATTATTCCTACACGTTAGAAGATACATGGTAGCCAAAACTCAAACTAACTGCTTCTATATCTTCATACACATGATTCTAGACTGCAAAAGCGTTGAAATTTTAACTGACTAAAAAAAAAGTTGTGAAACTGTGACAACAGCACCTACATTTTGATCGCCTACATCATCTGCCTAGCCTTTTCCCAACTATGTTTGGGGTCGGCTCCCAGTCTTAACCGGATGCAGCTGAATACCAGTATTTTACATGGAGCGACTGCCTATCTGACCTCCACAACCCAGTAAATGCTAGGTAATACGATACCCCTTGGTAAGACTGGTTGTCAGACTTTCGGGCGACTGACTACCTGTAACGACTGTCAAAGATCTACAAATGACAGCCGGGACCAACGGCTTAACGTGCTTTCCGAGGCACGGAGGAAACTCGGTATGTAATGGGTGGTCACCCATCCACGGACCAACCTAGGTAAGCACGGCTTAACCTAAAGATCGACCCGAGCGGCTGTTCTTATTTAGCCACGAGCTCCTCAACTCACATTTTGATCGCGTACACGGTAACAAAATAATAATAAGGCATAATTATGCCTTACTCGATTTTTTTAATAAATACATCACAAGGAAGTGCGACTCCAGGCAAGGTGGTGTGACGATCTTCGGAGGACAGGCAAGTGGTGTAACTGGGTTGTGGACGTCAGATAGGCAGTCGCTCCTTGTAAAATTAAATAAGCCTAGGAGACTTACAACAATGAGTTTAGCTTAATCGACATACTTTTCCATTTACGTGCAATTCTTAAGGATCGGCAGTCGACCATTGTGATGTAATGTGTAATTGTGTATAAATATTTAAGTGTACACATATACGAGTATGTATAGTGTGCCCGGTTTATGTAACTTTTTGTATATTGTGCATCACATATCGTGTTATTTTTTTATTTAATTTTTTTATATAAACCCATAATATGTTACTGTTTGTTTTTCCTAAATAAATAATCTGACCCCAGTAGAGTTGGGAAAAGGGCTACGCAGATGATGATGACTAATATATTGGTGGGCGAGTTTAATACCATCAAGCGATCCCAAATCGAGGCCATTATTTGGCTCCTTGTTCGATTACGAAAACCTAACCCTATTAAACATTTCCCACAGATTCAACCGCTTAATCACAAAGATGCACACCACTCTGTCTCTCCTCCGCAAGGCTCTAGCGGGCGAGATCGGAATGGATGCTGTACTGGATAACGTGTCTTACTGTATGTTCAACGGACAGCTGCCAGAGGTAAACTATTATGTTTCGTGCTTTAGTTTTTATAAATATTTGTGTTGTGTGTTTTCCATTTTTTTTTTGTTTGTGTATTGTGCACGACAAAACAAAATGTTTTATGTATTTTTTTCAAGGTGTGGCGTGATCTGGCCCCTGCCACCCGCAAGGGGCTTGGCGGGTGGATGGACCACTTTATGGCACGGACTAAGCAGTATACAGACTGGGTAAGTCTTTTTATACTCGACACGTGTTTCGCTCCTCCATGAGAGCTCCTCTGGAGATGTTCTCTAGTCGACTTTATGGTTGACACACTCGTACACAAACTATTTATCAAGGGGTAGGTAGAAACAACTTGTCAGGAGTTCAGGACGCCACCTAGTACGATCCTTACATACCTCTATTGTCTTTTCCACCTTCATACATACAGTCATACACGCACGACTTTTGCGAGTACTTATTAGGTACGCATCTGACCATTTTATGGTCGACTTTTATTTCACATTTTTGCTGAAGGTATGATGAAAATCAATTTTTAATATAGCAAATACCTATATGTATGTAGGATCAGGAGTGCCGAGAGGTATATCTTCAGGGTTTGGAGTTCCCATTTTATTGGGATAAACAAGACTGTATATGCAATTACAGTATTTTTATTACAGTAGGTACACAACACACAATACAAAATGGTACACAACACAAAAATGGTAAATAGTAAAAAAAGATAAATCAGATAAAAAGGTACACACAGTTAGGCGAACAGACCTTTTAAGGTCACAGTTCGTACAGTGGACAAGCCACCCAAACACAAAGTGTATAGCTATCAGAAAGCTAAATACAGCTATGTGCAATATACAGCAGCGCTGTACCAGGTAAACCGACAGTTTTGTCGGGAGCAGGGGAGCTCTGTAATGAGTCGAATCCGAAGACCGACTCACGAGCTTACTGAGAGCACGCTCTTTTATAGTACGATGCCCCCACTGTAATCCCTCCACAACTCTGTCCGTTGACGCACGGAGGTGCGTCACGCGTTTACAAGATACAAAATGTGCGCGAAATCTAATAAGATTTACGATACAGTAATCAAATAATACAAGAATAATTGTCGTAAATAAACAATGGTGAATTCACAAAGTAAATCATTTAAAAATTAAAATAACATGTCGTTAATTGTTTTGAACAAAACTTATCGGTCACACTTATCGAAATAAGTTGCCAAAAATCAATTACTAGCACGTAATAAATTATGTTTCGATTTATAAGACAATAATTGACCATAATTGATAGTAAAAATCACTTAAATTAATAATCAGAAAACAAAACAACTCATAATAAAATTTGGTGACTACCCACAATTGTAATAATTGACAACCAACTCCGACACGGCCAGAACTGACGTTCTACACGACCTCGTGTGATTCTGAAAAAGAAAATCTCTTGTGAATATCGATCGGCCTTTCTGACAAACAAAAGCCTTAACAAAAGGTATGTCGTAAAGAAAAATCCTGAGTTAGTCAAATAAAATTATTATCAATTATAGCAGTTGCATCGCAACCGTTCAAAATGACCATACTGCTACTGACAATACATAGTTCAACTAAAGTAGAGACACAGTCTCCCAGCCGAAATCACACCATGGGATTCGACAAGTAATTTGGAGTCAAATAGACAACCCGCATAGGCGTCAACATAGACAACCCGCATAAGCGTCAAGTTCAACATCCAAATCCAGGAGTCAACATAGACATCCGATTAAGCGTCAAGCTAAACAAGAGTCATCATAGACATCTTATCAATTCAGCTATACTATGTCAGCAGCAGATGAATCATCATCAGTGTCAGTATTGACATCATCACTAACAGTAACTGGACATTCAGGCATTTTTCGTACACGATCATGGGCATATTTGTAAATTCTATTGCTACTCAAAGCTTTTAACAAATATCTATCACCATCTAATAGTTCTAAAATTCTATAGGGACCTTTAAATTTAGGATCTAATTTAGTTTGATTTCGTTCCTCATTAGCAATAAGTACAAAGTCTCCAACTTGAAACTTTTTCAAAATAGCTTTAGTCTTATCGAAACGAACTTTATCGTATTCGGCACTTTTAGTTATACCCAGGGCTGCTTGTTCCCTTACACGGGACAAATTTACTTCTATCTCGTCACTGTCAACAGTCATCAAACCTAAAGGTCGAGCAACTCGTCCAATCAACAAGTCTAAAGGACTAGATTTAGTAACCCGATTAATTGTGCAATTTAGAGCAATTTGAACGTCTTCAATGGCATCTTGCCAAGAGCGCTCACTGGTCTCAACGGCGGTAAGCATACTTTTTAATGTTTTCATTATGCGTTCAACCTGCCCATTAGCCCTACATGCACCGGTAGCTATTAAATGCAATGCAACATTATGGGAATCACAAAATTCTTTGAAGTTTTTGCTAGCAAAACAGCGACCTTGGTCAGCTATAACCCGAGAAGGTGCTCCAAATAAAGAGACACTAGACTTAAGGGCTTTAATGCAATTTGATGCGTCAATCTGGGTAGTATGGTACAGTAGAACATACTTTGTAAAAGAATCAATTATAACAATGATGTATTCCTTGAGATCACTCTTTCCACTAAGTTTTCCGGTAACATCTATATGCACTGTGTGCCAAGGTATACTGACTTTAGGTATAGGGTGTAACTCTGCTTGAATTTTACCCGAATTTGATTTAGAGATTTTACACGTGATACAGTTATCTACGAATTTTCTAACATATCTAGCCATTTTATCAAACCAGTAATGCTCATAGACCTTTTCAAGCGTTTTATCCCAACCTAAATGCATGATTGCTTCATGAATGTGGTTTATAACAGACCATCTAAAAGCTCTTGGGACAATAGGTAAACAACGTGTTTGTCCATTGCGTTGTATTTTACGGTACAAGGTTCCTGATCGCAATTCATAACTTTGGGCAATATCAGGGGGTAGAACATTACTTTTTAGATTAGAAACGATAGCTAAAATCTCAGAATCACGCTGTTGTTCAGCTAAAAGCCAACTATTAGACAGAGTTGTAATATCAACACGTTTCTGTTCTATTTTGTTGATTGATTGTGGAAGGGGGTTTCTAGAAAGAAAGTCTACGTGGTTCATATATCTGCCTTCTCTATACATAATGTCAAAATCATAGGCCTGTAGAAAAGCCCACCATCTATGTACTCGGGGAGTTAAATCAGCCTTATTGCGCGAGGCTTTAAGGGAATTACAGTCAGTTACAACAGTAAATTTATGTCCCTGCAGATAATGGTGAAAATGCTTAACTGCGTTAACAACGGCTAAAGTTTCCAATTCATAGGAATGATATTTACTTTCAGTTGTAGTCGTTCTTTTACTATAATATTCTACAACATGCATTTTTTTATCAACTTTTTGAAAAAGAATAGCACCATAACCATCAGCACTAGCGTCAGTATGTAATTCGATGGGATATTCAGGATTATAAATCATTAAAACTGGCTCATTTGTAAGAATTGAAATTACTTTTTGCCTAATTTTCTCATGTTCATCAGTCCACTTAAAAGTCTGTTTACTAGTAGTTAAGAAGAACAAAGGTTTCATAATCTGTGAAAAGTTCTCTACAAATTTTCTAAAATACGATGCAAGACCAATGAACTGTCTCAATTGGTGAATTGTTTTGGGAGACTTTAAATTAATTAATGCTTTTATTTTTCGAGGATTCGGGCGAAGTTCCCCGGAGGTGATTTCGTACCCAAGATATTCTACTCTGCGTTTTAGGAAAGAGCACTTGCTAAGATTTAAAGAAAACCCTGCTGTGGTCAATGATTCAAGGACTTCTTCTAGTCGATGTAAACCTTCACAGGGGTCTTTACTGGGAACCATGATGTCATCAATGTAAATAATCACATAAGAATGGACTAACTTGCCTAATGCATTAGTTACAGCACGTTGGAAAACACTAGGAGCATTTCGTAAACCGAATGGCATAGCCAAATATTCAAATTGGCCATCGGGTGTCACAAAGGCAGTGGCCTCAATACTATCAGGATGAATAGGTATCTGATGAAACCCAGAAGTACAATCAAGGCAAGTGTAAAAGTTAGCACCGCATAACCTTGCGATTTGGTCAGCTATAAGAGGCAGTGGAAACCTATCTGCTATTGTATTACTATTTAGCTCACGGTAGTCTACGCACATTCGATCTGACCCGTCGCGCTTCTTTATCAATAAAATAGGACTTGCAAATGGAGAACAACTAGGTCTAACTATTTGAGCATCAATCAGATCATTAATTTTGGACCGAACTAACTGTCTTTCATCAGGAGTAAGTCTGTACGGTCGGCGATGGACCGTCTTATGTGGATCAATGAGGCGTATTTTAAGTTCACCTGATGTGACTCGAGTACATGGTAGACCCTTTGCAAAAGCATGAGAATATTTTTGAAGAAGTTCAATCAACTGTGGTTTATATTCAGATGGAATATCTGTATCAATATCATGAAAATTCGAGGTCTCAGGAATAGAGCACTGATCAATAAACTTAACTTTTGTAATAGTAAGACTTGTTTCGGTCATGTTAACCGCGAAACCTAATTTTAATATCTCACGGCCTATCATGATACTATGACTAATTAAGGCATCCGGTACTACATGAAACAGTATCTCTAAATGATAACCATCTATCTCTACTTCACTCAGAATTTGTTCGGTACATATTATGTTAGAATTTCCTATTCCCATTATATTGACGATACAAGAAATACGTTTGCCAGACAACTTTTTAGCACATGTTTCAGTAATAAGAGAACATTCAGCCCCAGAGTCATAACAAAATGCAAGCGACTCACCAGATTGCTGTAGAACACCAGTGATAGGTCGTACATCACAAGCTTCAACTCGCTTCACGGATGGTTGGCTGCTCGAAGGTCGACTCCCGGTGTCTTCACTTGAACCACCCGGTCGCCTTCCGGTCGCCTTAGGGCAACGAGGAGCAACGCTTCCCCACAGCGGTAACAGACTATCTTCTTAGTTGTTGCCTTATGTGACGAGCTGGCTGGTCCAGGATATTTGCTGGTTTTCTCGGCCTTCTTGCGACAGTTTGTAGACTTATGCCCCAATATACCACAAAAGTGACATACTATTTTAGCTGGTCTGAACTGTTTCGGTTGAGAAGAATCTTGCTGGTCAGAGGAAGTCTGAGACTTTCTCTTAAGGTGGGACAATACACTCAATTCTTGTTGAAGTTTATGTCTAGTATGTACTTCAGTAGTAAATGCTAGTCGATGAGCACGGGAATCAAATTTGGAGACATGGGCCAGTACAGTAGAAACAGCAATGTGTTCGACACTCAGGCTATTCCATTTAGATGTCAGTGAAGTGACCTGTCGACTGGCATATGCGGCTAAAGATTCTCCTTCTTTTGGTTGACTACTATGAAGGTTAATGAGGGTAGCGGCAACAGTTTCCGAAACGGCGTATCGAGAAAGAAAGAAACTCTTAAAGTCTGTCCAGGTCATACCTGCATATGATACTTGGGAAAGCCATACGTTAGCACTACCTTTTAAGGCTTTAGTAAGGGCAATAATGAGAGTGCTACCTTGAAGAGGCTTTTCCGAAAAACAAATATCAACAGTTGTACTCCAAGATTGAGCATCGGAATCGGGTAGGTCTGGGTCAAAATCGGGCAAAGGAATTACAGTAGACGAAGCGGAGTGCGTCTTAATCGCTTCAATTAACTGAGTCATATTTTGATTCTGAAGCTCTAACATTACTCGCCATGGATCACCAACACCTTCCGATTCCTGGGCTCTCCCTAATCCCACTTCTGATGTAGGATCAGGAGTGCCGAGAGGTATATCTTCAGGGTTTGGAGTTCCCATTTTATTGGGATAAACAAGACTGTATATGCAATTACAGTATTTTTATTACAGTAGGTACACAACACACAATACAAAATGGTACACAACACAAAAATGGTAAATAGTAAAAAAAGATAAATCAGATAAAAAGGTACACACAGTTAGGCGAACAGACCTTTTAAGGTCACAGTTCGTACAGTGGACAAGCCACCCAAACACAAAGTGTATAGCTATCAGAAAGCTAAATACAGCTATGTGCAATATACAGCAGCGCTGTACCAGGTAAACCGACAGTTTTGTCGGGAGCAGGGGAGCTCTGTAATGAGTCGAATCCGAAGACCGACTCACGAGCTTACTGAGAGCACGCTCTTTTATAGTACGATGCCCCCACTGTAATCCCTCCACAACTCTGTCCGTTGACGCACGGAGGTGCGTCACGCGTTTACAAGATACAAAATGTGCGCGAAATCTAATAAGATTTACGATACAGTAATCAAATAATACAAGAATAATTGTCGTAAATAAACAATGGTGAATTCACAAAGTAAATCATTTAAAAATTAAAATAACATGTCGTTAATTGTTTTGAACAAAACTTATCGGTCACACTTATCGAAATAAGTTGCCAAAAATCAATTACTAGCACGTAATAAATTATGTTTCGATTTATAAGACAATAATTGACCATAATTGATAGTAAAAATCACTTAAATTAATAATCAGAAAACAAAACAACTCATAATAAAATTTGGTGACTACCCACAATTGTAATAATTGACAACCAACTCCGACATGTATATAAAATTGAAGTATCTGCTTGTAATTTCAAAATAACAGTTTAAATTATATATGAAAGTAGGGTACTTATAACAAAAAAAAACTTACTGGACTGAAAAACCGGCTGGACTTAGCGGCAGATAACTGATGTTATAAGGACTAATTTAGGCTTTTATTTTAGAAAAAGGGATTGGGCTTCCGTGCAAAAAAAATAAAACCCTTGAAATTGTAAACAAAATCCGATTCAAAAGAAAGTAATATTTTTATAATAATTTCACGCAGACGAAAGTCGCGGACAACAGCTACTAATCAAAATATATTTTAAGTGAACATTTGTGAAATTCTGTGAAAATTTGAATTCTGTAAAAAAATTAAAATGGCGTCGTTATTTTCGACTATGACCACGTGCGAAAAGAAACATCCAGCACTTCGTTAGGTGAACCGCCAGCTTGTCTGCCGTCAGCATACACGTTACCCACTGACACACTCCTTGCCTAATTTCGCAGGCCACAATGGAAGAGCCAGTCGTAATCTGGCTGTCCGGGCTGCACATCCCGGAGTCGTACCTGATCGCGCACATACAGATCGCGTGCCGCCTGTACACGTGGCCGCTGGACCGCTCCACGCAGTTCACGCGCGTCACCAAGTGGACCAGCTCCGACGAGATCGAGGAAAGGCCTGTCTGTGTGAGTACTTGTTATCTAACTCTGGTTAGCCTCTTCATCCATCCATCTAGTCTTACCAAAAGCAGCAAAAATAGTGTAGTTCTAGCATTGATTGCTTTTATTGCTTTGCTTGCTTGCTTTGCTTGTTTAATTTACCTTCGGAATCAATATTAATGCTTGACATTAATCACTACTTTTACCTTTTTGTTTGATATTTATATAAGGACATTTTTACAAGGAGGTAAATAAATTAACTGATAGGGTATGTATCAGGGAAAACTGTATGAAAGATGTTGTTTGCGTAGTTCTCTCAAGTCGGTAATTCTTTGACCTCAATTTTCTTATTCTTTTCATTTTTATTTTACCCTGAAGACCTGTAGCGGCCTGTAGTACAAAAAGTACTACAGCGCCATCTATGAAAAACTAATATCAAATTCCTGAATGACGATATTAAAATTATCCGCGACTTAAGAGCATTTATTGTAAAACAGCAACTGTCGGGCAGTAGTCCACCAGACATCTGAATGGTCGGAGAATCCTCCCATTTCTATGGGGGATGAAGAACTTAACACTCTGTTCTTCATACTCCTATAGACCTGTTATAATATTAGTATTTTTAATCCTAAAACCCAAAATAATAATTGTACCTCAAATTTATTTCTGATCAGGGTTGCTACGTTCGTGGTCTGTACCTGGAGGGCGCCCGATGGGACTTGGAAGAAGCCTGCCTGAGACGCTCGCATCCCAAGGTGCTGGTCACAGAACTGCCCATTATGTATGTCATACCTATAGAGGCACACAAGCTCAAGCTGCAGGTATGTTGCTTATACTATACTTACCTATATAGGGTGACTGGTAATTAGTGACAGATACTTAAACACGTGATTTTACTCATGATATCAAACAACTTTGCCAAAGAAAAATTTTCTTTGATTCTCATTCACTTTAAACACTGTTTTAAGTTTTTACGGTTTATAACTAAACTTATACTGTCACTTACGGAATATCTTCCGTGATTCATGATCATGAACAAGCCCGGAAGATATCCCGTAAGTGACAGTATAAGTTTCATTCACTTGTAATCACAATAACCCAACAGCCATATGAAATAAGCGCGCACGCGCCTTTGACCTATCAGCTGTTAGCCGCGTGACGCTGTTCTGTCTCATTATTATCGTACCGTGCAACATTGCACCGTAGTGTTATTATGATTAAAGTGAAAGGCTATAAAAAAAATCTTTGGGAAAGTTGTTTGTTATCATGAGTACAATCACGTATTTAAGTATCGGTTACTAATTACCAGTCACCCTTTATATTTAATGACCGTTTTCACAAAGCGACACCGAAATAAATGCTAAAATTAGTATCCGACCGAAGCTGCCAAAAAATTCACCTTCGGCCAATGCTACGGCTTCTTTCTTTTGGCCGAATCCGAAGGTTTCCAGCAAACACCGAAATTCAACAAACTGTTACGAATGCGCGCGAAAAAGGCGATGCGCTTGGGGCAGGGATCATACATATCGAAATTTATTATTTCTGACAAGTTGCAAGGTCAAATCATCTCGTTGAGTTATCTAAAAAGTCAATATTAAATATTAATTTAAAAATAAAAAAAAACATTATTTTATTTACTTTTAGATAATGTTGAACTGAATTTCTTAGGGTTTTCAAAGCTTTGGCTTCGGCCGAAGGTTGTGGCTATAACCGATTAATCAGCGTCGGCCTTCGATCGGACACTAGCTAAAACTGAGAAAAGATAAAACGGGAAAATTATAAAGTGCGTTTTTATTTAGGCATTCGTAAGTCTTGCATAATGTAAGTGAAATCGGGCATAAGTCACCTTTCCTTTTGGCTATAGGACCTCAACAGTCAGTAGATATCTAGATCTACTTTGTGGTATTCACGAATCAGTTTCCTAGCCGACTAGCCCTGGGTTTGCTGTCTTTACTTCCACGTACCAAATAGTAAAATATTTTGACAAACTTCTATATGGGGTATACAGCGCCATACCAGTACTTTGATATACAGTCAATCAGTTATTAAAAAAACAGCTGTTCCGTTCATTTTGAACGTGTAGGTATTGCACAGCTGTTGTTTTTTTTAATAACCGATGAAAAATTTCTATGTGGGGGCTCAGAATGATGTACTGAATACGTGGCAACCGTTTTCGCGTCGGTGTCCCTTCCACGCTTCCACCCCGTATGAAATCAATCAGATGTGGCGGAAAATTTTAGGTAGTATTAGATCTTACACTTACAGTGCGCCTGCGGGCTGCATCAAGCAACCTTAAGTGACTAAATATCATAGCTAGCCGCCATATAGGTGCTTGGTCGAAAATTAAAAATAAAACCATTGCCCATTTTCACAATCATTAACGACACTGAATTCATACTACTTACCTTAACCATTATGTTTAGGTCGTTCTGGAGCCGAATACCATGAACTCGATCATCGAACTCGAACGAGTGGGACTATTTTTTTTTTCAAAAAATAACAATAAAAAAAATTACGAAAGAATAAATTTAATGTGTTTTTTTTGTGAAATAATGAGGATTGATCGATGAATGATTTTTTCAATGGGTATCGTTCGCATGTGTGGCCGATCGTGGATACGTTTCCCAAGAGTTGACATAAGCTAAGTGGTAGAGACCACGGGCAATAACTAGGATAGGGGGAAATTTAGATAATGAACACAGGAGTGACCTGGGCATAGGACTTGGGTATACTCTCATCTGCGCCAGATTCAATACATTTTTGTTTTTTTTTTTTTTGGTGGGTGGGAAATCATCAAATGACCCCCCCCCCCCCGCTCTGGGCGGAGCGGAAGGGAGTGTCAGACTCTTACTGACTAAAACCACCCATGTTCCTTCTTTGGCCCTTTATGTTCCAGGGCCGCGGTATCTCTTTCGAACAGTTCCGCAGCCCTGGCAGGCATCGGCCCTTGCGGGCCCTCCCGTTTGCTGACAACTCTTTGAGGCGCGCGTGGAACACGAACGCGCCGTCGACACGGCCTGCCCGTCGTCATACGACGGACGGACGGCGAGCTAGCCCATTACTCACCGTCCACAGGCCCGCGCCTACGGTGGCCGAGAGCCATCACGGCGTGGCCCCCGACGCCCGGTGCTTCTCCTCCCGCGGCGGCTGGGACGTGAGGCTCTCTCCCTCTCACGTTCCGCCGCCTCCTTCGCTAGCATGACAGCTTCGCAGAAGGAGGCGACGGCTTCGCATTCCCTCTCGCCCCGGACCATGGCTTGAACCAGGGCTGGACGCGAGAGGTCGCCGCCGCCAATCGCCGCTACGAGGACACGGCGGTGCTCCTCCCAAGCGGAGCAGACCTCGACGGTGTGCTCCACCGTGTCCTCCGGGCGATCTTCGCAATAGTAGCACCCGGGCGTTTCCTCCCGCCCGATTCGGTGCAGGTACCTCCCGAAACATCCGTGTCCGGTGAGGACCTGCGTCAGGCGGAAGGTGAGGGCGCCGTGGCGCCTCTCAAGCCACTCCTCAAAGAGGGGAATTATCGCCACTATCGTGGCGTGCCCTAGATTCAATACATGACTCCTAGACGACCGACCGCCTTAACCTTGACTATGCGCCATGCGGCCTGTTTGGTTTGTCTACGGAGCAATCACTTTTTGTATGTAAACAATAGAAAAAAAGTAGGTAGGTACAATAACACGGATTTTCCTCACGATGTTCGTGTAAGTGATTTTTTCTGCTCATAGATAAAGTACTATGACGCGTTTACACTTCCAAGTATTGTTTTAATGACTTTAGTCTGCATCTGAAATCACTGTCATGTCAACATTTATTTTGAGAGATATCACACAAATACCGATAATTAAGGTATCGTTTTCCTGTAAATCTAATTTAATCACCAAACATATTTAAGAAGAAAATCAACTTGCCAAAATCGTCATTCTAAGAAGAGCACTTAGTAGGTTCGTGATAAAAATAATCATTATATGTTTATAATAAATATAAGAATTTGACAATTGACCTGTTGAAGGCCGGGGGGACGCTTGCTGCGAGACGCAGGGGACCGGTCAATGTGGCGACACTTGGGGGGAGGCCTATGTCCAGCAGTGGACGTCTTTCGGCTGAAACGATGATGATGATGACGAAATCTCGTGTGTTATGATATGATCATAAAGGCTCATATTCACTGTAGGGTTAGCGGTTAATACAATTTTATTTTTATCAGAATGTAGTGCATTTACCAACATAGTTTTTATTAGTTTTAACCACTCCTGAGCTAGCATGTCTTCCACTTGTGATTCTGCGCTTCATTTGTCGAGTTTTAATATTTCGGTAATCTTAAAACTCCAACCATTTTCCACTATTTCCTTTGTGGCAATCTTTCTAACTAGTTCAGTCCTAAATAGCATTTGTTTTAGCCATAATTTGCATCTTGATGAAAAGTTGAAAACATAACATCGTCATATCACGCCTGTCGTCCTCAAAGGGTTAGGCAGATGGTCTACCTAATAGTACACCCACATTTCGCCAGTTATGTTTAAGTTCAATGTAATAGAGGGCGATCCTATTGCTATCACCCGTGTAGGAATCCAGACTCCGTGGCTACTACTGAGAAATTCTTGATGGAAAAACCGAATAGGTAACACTTTGCCCGACCTGGGAATCTGACCCAGGACCTCATGCTCAGCATTCGTGCTTGCGACCACTAGACCAAAAACTAGCAGTTT
Organism: Eurois occulta; assembly: GCA_950022335.1. NCBI lineage: Eukaryota > Metazoa > Arthropoda > Insecta > Lepidoptera > Noctuidae > Eurois > Eurois occulta. The sequence goes on along the minus strand of OX465498.1, from coordinate 12,564,134 downwards.
GTGATGAAAAAGTAACAAAAATAGATGAAAACTGATTTGAACCTATAAAGTAATTGGAAGATACTGAGATGAAGCGTAGTGTTGTCGCAGCCTCTAGACATTTATTTGTGGTCTCGTCATCTAGTGAGCACGCGGCTTTAGCCACGCATCCACTGTGAGGTGTGACCTCAGTAGACGCCGATAACCTACATTATTAAACATATTCAAGGCCACGAGTTTATCTGTTAGCTTTGTTTAGGGTAGGCATTTTGTTTGTCCACAAATTATACTTCTTTACATCCTGTTATCTTGACTAGTTTTCGGTATTGGCTTCGAGTGATAAGATAGCTTTAATTAGGATCTGCAGATGTTTTATTGCGTTTTTATAAAGACTGTTGCTTGCTTGTAGGTATGTATAGAGTAGGTTGGCCTATAAACCCAGACTAGTGAATATAAATAGGCCTAAAGATTTAAATGCTTTATAGGCCCCTCTAAAGTAGTGACAAAAGCACTAGATATATAATTGATTTGACAATTTTCTTTCTGCATTACAATACCTACAAGGAGACAGATAATTCATGTTTTAGTCCTAGAGATGCCAGATAGCTCTATCTGATATCAGAGTAATTGATCAAGCTACTGTCACAGGCATTTCCCGATATTATCATCGCAATCTTCAAAAACATGCCTACAGGAAGTTAGTCATAGTATAGTGACAGGATGAGATTTTCGATACTGTCATCAATATACTAATATCATTATCTTTCGCTGAAAGTCCTTCACGTTAGTCATGTTTGTTGTTCATGATCGCTTCAATGGACGAATTTAAAACTGTCTCTTACTTGAGTTTTTAAAGACTCTTTTACCACCCTATTCACTAAAAGGCAATTCACCACACGTTGGTCGACGGTGTTTGTTTGTCTGTATAAAAGGAGCACAATGGGACGCCGTACGCATCCTTTCGCATCGAACGCGCTCCCATACTTTGTACTCAGTGTCGTGATTGCTATAGTGAGTGGTACAAGGGTCTTTTGGCGCTCGAATGACGTCGACAGACTGGTACTGTTGATGAAAATTTGTGAAATAAAATTATTGTTCTGTGTTTAAAAAAAAAACAAGTCTAAACTAACCCCGTCAAGAGTAAGTTTTAGGGCCAGTATCACCACCCGCGATTAAGTTCCCGTTAACTTATTTGGCAGATAATTTCATACAAATTCTCTTCCATTTTTGAATTTATTCGGTAAGTAGTGGCTATTCGGACATCGTGAAATAGGCCCTAAGAGTTCAGTCACGCGCCAGAAGAACCTTCTAGGTACAGTTACGCAGATATACCCTAAGGATATGTCATTCCCCTCAAGATTATTAAGGTGCAAGCGACGGTAGCCCGCGAAATTCAAATTTACTTAAGTTTTTGTTTGACAAAATATGTTTTTTTTTTTTTTGGTGGGTGGGAAATCTTCAAATGACCCCTCCCGCCCTGGGCGGAGCGGAAGGGAGTGTCAGACTCTTACTGACAAAAAACCACCCATGTTCCTTCATTGGCCCTTTATGTTCCAGGGCCGCGGTATCTCTTTCGAACAGTCCCGCAGCCCTGGCAGGATCAGTACAACCCTCAAAGTTTCTTAAAGTCATTTAATGACTATTTCATAAAAATCATTCAAAGGGATTAAATAAATACAAAACACTTAAGAAAATTTGAATTTCGCGGGCTACCCTGGCGCTTTACCTTAAAACGAAAAGATGTTGCAAACGCCGAAAGTCTAATTCAGTAAACTCCTACCTAAACATTAAAAATTAAAAGATACAATACAAGTACTACATTAAACACTTTTTATTCCATCAGAACACGCTACGCACGCCAGTGTACACCACATCGTACCGACGTGACTCGATGGGAGTGGGGCTGGTCTTCAACTCAGACCTATGGACTGCGGAACATCCTAGCCACTGGGTCCTGCAAGGAGTCTGCCTTATTATGAATACCGACTTATAGAGGAAGCGAATCTTTCAAAAGAAGTGTGCTGCGTAAAACCAAGTCAATTGTAAAAAAAAAAATAGTTGAGGCGGTTTTGTTCGAGGCCTATGACCAGCAGTGGATAGACTCTTTGTCACCATCGCTAGTTTTCCAAAAGGAGGGTGCTCAGTTACGCACCGCTAGCATTCGCTTCAAGAATTTGTTTTGCAAACATTCTTTTAAGAGCTTCTGTTATGCAATGAGCGTTAATTCGTGGAACCCTCCGTATGGAAAACATCAACATTTTAAAATGTCTCATTATGCGGCTACAAGAACAGTAGAGAAAAAAAATCGAGGCTAGGTTTTTTTTTAGTGATAGTGCTCAACTGTTTCGAAATTCAAGATTTATTTTCAGCATGCGTGATGAATGACCTTGTGTTATGTCAAGGAGATTGTCCATCTGATTAAAATGTTTGTATGGAGTATAGTATGACAACTTTAATTGTGCAGTGCAAGGTGGCGTTGCTTTTCAAGAAAATTTGCATTGGTATGTCAAACTAGATGCATTTATTCAGGTTCTGTGTTTTCCCGCCTGCATTTTTTTACAATCTGAATATTGAGCGCGTAAACGTTTCGCCGCCTTGTAAGTCAACTGTCTAGTCAGCGTAGTACCTTTTTTATTATTAAAATGAGTTATGTTTCATTATATTATATATCTATAAGGTTGTATTAGATGTTAATTTTTAAATAATGACTGATTAGAATTTATAACACTGTTTTTATTTTTAAATAAAAATGTGTAGTACAAAATACATTATTTTATTTACAATTTATTTCAAAGGAAGCAAAGCAGTAAATTGACAGTCAAGGTTGTCTAACCACGAAACCGAATGAACTTGACCTACTACATAAGTGTGTTCTTTCTTGTTAAGGTCAAAGCACTTCTTTATTATGTTTTTTTTATCTGTCAGTTTCATCACAAAGAATTAAATTATTTAAGTATTATTTGAGTTACACAGCAAAAGTCTATTTAATATGAATTATTCTACGGTCAAGCCTTTCAGATATTATTTGATTTCTAAAGCACAGTGCAAGAAGCGCACAGTAAAGGATTTTATGATGCCGGTTTTGATGTATTCTTTCGGCATACTCAAATGAACTCTCACGGAACTTGATGCCCTGGATAGGAGGGTCCGCGCACTGTTGACCGCAAATCGAATGCATCACCCACGGTCGTCGGTGAGACTGTACATCCCGCGGAAGTTCGGGTGTCGTGGCTTCTTAAATAATAAGACCCTGCACAACCGTGAGGTATGCAGTCTCAGGGAATACTTTCTAGAAGCCGACGTGGGGATGCACCGAGATGTGGTATTAGACACTAATAACCGCAAGGAGGTATGCAGGGCAAGGAGCTTCACCGACGCTTTTACGGGGCCATACGTGGGCCCGATGTAGACTTCTTAGCGTCCGGCGTCCGTATCTTGGCTGCGCTTCGGTGACCTATTCGGGAAAACCGAAGGTTTTGTCTGTGCAATAATGGACGAAGTTATGATGACGAATAACTACCGGAAATACATTGTGAAGGATGGCACGGTTGACATAATATGTCGGGCATGCCGCCGTCCGGGAGAACCGATCCAACACATTGTTTCTGGGTGTTCTCGTCTGGCTAACGGAGAGTACCTACTTGCATAGACACAACCTCATTGCCGGATTATCCACCAGCAACTTGCTTTGAAGTACAACCTTGTGGAATCTGAAGTGCCATACTATAAGTACGCGCCAGTTCTCGATGATGGTAATTATCACGTTGTATTGGGATCGACATATCGTCACTGACATGACTATTGTTGCCAATAAGCCTGACATTGTGATGACAGATCGATTGGAGCGTCGCGCAATGATTGTTGATATAACGGTTCCACATGACGAGAACTCTAACTCTCTCTAGATATCTGACTCGCGAGGTTGTCGACATATGAGACGTGAGTACAGCAGTCATTGTGCCGATAGTGGTATCGGCTAATGGCTTAATAGCCAATAGGCTCGACAAACATCTGAGGAGGCTCTCGCTGGGCAGCTGGAGCAAGATCTTGATTCAGATAGCAGTTCTTTTGGACACGGCGCGTATTGTTAGGAGCTTCTCCTCTCAAGAGCTCGGACCCTGTTCCCGATGCTGGTGGGCTACTATTTTTTATATTTTCAAATATTTTTTATATCATTTTGTTCATAAAAAATATTTAAAAATGTAAACAATATGCTAGAAAAATGAATAAAGGAAATAGTAAGTGTATTTTTAAGATGATTAGAAAATCCTTTGCTTTTTGCTTTCCTTAGACTGCATAGAATCTAACTCAATTTGCCTTTAGCTTTCACCTGAGGTAAACATAAATTATAAAATGAGCCACTCATAAAATCTGATAGCTGTTGCCACTTCACCCAGCCTTTGTTGAATAGGAACTCTTTCGTTGGCTCCTTTCCTACATAATGGGGATCCTGTAAGAAATGAATTAAAAAATAATAATACAAATCTCTGGTAAAACACAGTTACACATAGACACAGTTTGTGATGAGTTACAATGTAATCAATAAATTAACTGTGACACTAATGAAATAAGAATTGACCCAACATTAGAAAAGACCATCATGCAGAAACAAATGCTTTGAAGTCACAGTTTTCGTTAAAAAAAGGAAACAATTGAACCAGTCATGGCTTACTCCTAATCACTTTAAAAAGTTGCTAGTGTTCATACTCAGACAGACAATCACAATTGTTTCTAGTAGTTTTACTTCAAAACATTCCAAATGAATTCTTACCACAACCAATAGACTAGCATCTCGTTGTCCAACATGAATGCCCACAATTCCTTTGGAAGAGGCATCTACATCGCCACCCATCATCACAGGACTTCCAAACTTGTCAAAATGCGACACTAAAGCATCCACAATGGTCTTTAGTTCATCTCCATGGTTCACATGCAGAATCTTGCAGGGTATGTCATACAATTTGTCTATCACTAGACATACCTGTAATGTGATAAAGGCATATATGTATAATTATGTATAATTTTTTGTAATGTAAAGGTAAATTTATCTATGATATAGATAAATAAAATTATACATCACAAAATGTTATCACATTTCCGTTTGGTTGAGATTTGAATATTTTACCAAAGATCTAATCTTAAGTTCTTTAATCAAAATATTAATTATTTACAAACTACAAAACTATAATAGAATTAGAAATAAATATGTACAAGTATAAAAGGGTTACAGGGCATCCAAAAATTCGTCCGCATTGCTGTCAACAGGAAAAGTGCCCAGAAGGCTGGCAGCATTACCACGTTGGATGTCAATGCTGATTCTTTGGCCAAAAAATAGGCCCGACCTTTGGTCACGTGAAGAGTTGACCAACCGCTTGGCGATTTACCGAAAAACTAGGTGGGCACTCGGACCCCATGGCCCTAGTGTTTCAACCCCAAACGGCTCAAATATATAACTACCAATTAAATTATTGTATTTGCGCCGTTTGAGGTTTTCAGCACCTGCAGCAGCCGCCCCAGCGCAGCCCATTGTGCTAGGAAGATGGGATGGCGCAAGGGTGTTGACGCAAGTTGCGTCCCACACCAAGGCCTACCCAACTTCCATGTCATTATGGTCATACCATCTGGTCTCTTCCCATCGACCTGTAACAAGCCATTGGGTTCTAAGACAGCTGGCACCCCGGCGGTGGCAAGAGCATGACGGATGAGATCATTAATGCTAGCGTGCCGCGCAATCCGACCTGCACTCTTATTGCATGAAAAGCCATGGTGTCCGCGGCAGTCGACTGCTTCACCACATTGCAGCATTGACAGCGATAAAAAATCTTGCCTATCATCTAATGTGTGAGCAAATTACTCAGTGTACACACTTTTTAGCATGAAATAAGTTGATGGCATATTTAAACTTTAAATTTTCTGCTAAAAGTTACAAAAACATCTTATTACTTGTGGTAAAGGGATTACTTAGAGCATTTCTTGTAAGTATTCAAACTAATATGAGCCCCATTTCTATAACAATGGGGTTTGTTTAAGAGCCAATAGCCATTGCTGTATCGAGGAGATCATCAAGATATTAAGGCTTTATTTTTTGTTGTTTGTAATTCTAGCCTTCGAGAACCTGCTGAATGTGAAAGTACAGGATCGGTCGACGTGGCGACGCTTGTGGGAGGCCAGGCCTATAATGATGATGTTTATAGGCTTCTATAAGATTTCTTATTAAATTATCAAGATTAAAAAGAGACAATTTACCTCAAAACTACCAATCCATTGCCTTGAACCCAGAAATCCTTGGGGTTTGTCTTCTAGTTGTACCAATATCTCTTGAATTTCTCTAATTGAAGGAACTTTAACATCACAGTTTTGATTATCTGTCAACCAGGAACATACTGTTTGCAAAGTTCTGTAACCGCATCCCCAACCCTGGTAGAAAAAAATATTTTAAAAGTTAAAAACAAACACGTAAACAACATAACCTCAAAATGAAAAAAGATAACAGAATAGTTCCAAACAAAAGTTTAATTTAACATTTAAAGTATCGTACTCTGTCGTCAAAACCATCGCAGAGATAATGATAATATTCATAATTTCCAGAAACTAAGCATGTTTTTCCTGAATCCTTTACAATACCAGCACTTTCGTGAACGTTTGTCAACAAACCTGACATTTTAGCGGCAGTGCTGCTAGTGCTATTAATGCGCTACGATGTTTTTGGTTTTATTGTTTGTCTGGATTCTATAACGGGAAATTCACACGTAAAAAAATAGAACATGGTGTGTCAGTTTGTGTGGAAAATTGGGAAAAGGGACTAATATTTACTTATTTTTAGAGACTTGGACCTTAGGACCAGCTCTGAGGGAGGAGCTGTGCATAAAGATTTGTAATCCGGGGACCCCCTACGTCAAAATTAGGGCAACACTATCTCATCGTTCTGTGTTCTATGGGTGTAGACAGAACTGTCCAGTGTCCATGTTTAATGGGATGGAATCGGATGGAATAATGCAATGTAAATTACCAAGCTTATGGTCTACTAACATAACTGCGATCGAGTTTTTACCTACTTACTTATAGAGCAGAATTTTTGTTACTTAGAATATTTAGTACCTATTTGGTCGGCGGCGGGTACCTACCGTAACGGAATGGGTTTGCAATGGTAAGTTTATATGTAGGTGGTAGGTACATACCTACCTACAGTTTCTTTATTTTTTTTTGGAAAAGAGAATGCTCATGGAAGTATGGAATCCCGTACCATGCTGCATCAAAATCAAACCTTGTTTTTTATAGACTACACTGATCGTATTAACTCCTACAAAAATTATTTTTGAAAAAAAAACCCGCGTTTCAGAGTTATTTTATAAAATCGAAACTAACCTAAAAAGTAGGTCTATTTTTTCGACGCTACCAACGACGTATTTTAACACACATACATTACATTATTGCTTTAAAAACAGCGTAATACACTAATATTAGTAAGAATTACGAGTTAAAGTACCATCCACAGTATGCTTGACTGAAACTCGATTTTATTTTAGACCTTTACATTGCCAATAGTCAGTCAGTACAGTACAAAATACAAATGTCAGATGCCACAGATAAGATAACTATAAACCATAGAGTATAGTAAGTGCTATAAACTAGTCGGGATTTAGGGATGTAATCGATAAATCAAAATCTTTAGGCTGAGAAAATCTATTGTTGCAAATAGCAATAAACCAAACTAAATCGATTTGGTGTACCTACTGATCTTACTTAATTGTAATTAATTTTAGAGTCCGCTCGACAGACAAGGGTTTGTTCAATTGAAACGGAACGTCGTTTATATTCAGTTGAAACGGAACGTCATATAAAGGGAGTAAAACAATATTCATACTTTTAAACTCGAAAAGTATATTTCCAGTTCAAAAATCAAATCCCCGACGCGTAATGCCGTAAAAAAATATGAAACTAATTACTATAATATTTTGGTTTTGAGGCGCGAGACTTTTTGGTACCAACTTTGGTCATTGTCCTTAAATTAGTTCCGGATCGCCATAATTATTAGGCACTGGTACTGTAGTAAACCTTTAATTAGATACTATCATAGACAGAACGTGTTTCCTTATTATATATCATTTCCTATTATTTTGTAGTTTTTTTAAAACCTGCCTACCTAAGTAAGTAAGTGCTTACATTCGACATTTCGATAATTTTATTTAAAAACCAGTTTTTGACTTCGACTTAGGCAGGTGATTTATGAACTAGACAAACTCAATATCCAAATATTACGTAATTCTTTAAACGTCGCCGCGGCGGTAATATCAAAACAGGAATATCTACATAGCAACAGGTATGATCATTTTGATTGTTGGATTTAGTCTTGAGTCGTGGTGGAGGAGCTCGTTGCCATTATAGTCGCACGGGTGGATCTTCAAGGTTAAGTAGCGCTTTCCAAGGTTGGTCCGAGGTGGGTGACCATTCATTACATACCTACAGAGTTTCTTCCTAGCCTCAGAGTGTACGTTAAGCCGTTAGTTGCGGCTGTCATTTGTAGATCTATAGCACTCGTTACAGGTTTCATTGTTTCAGATGTTACTCTTTACAGGTACCTAGTCAGTGCCCGAAAGTCTGACAGCCAAAGAACGAAGCGGTACAAAACAGTACCAAGTGTGTTTTGGAGGTCAGATAGACAGTCGCTCACTCAATGTAAGTTCTACTGGTATTTAGCTGGTTCTAATTAGACTGGCAGCCGACACCAACATAGTTGGTAAAAGGCTAGGCAGTTTTTTTCCTAGCCTGCTCTGCCCCACTCCTGGGCAAAGGCCTCAACTGAGCACAAACCCAGGCTTCCCTCCGTGCTGTTGAGAAATTCCTATTGGAAAAACTAAAAGGCCAAAGGCAGTTGCGCTTTAGACCACTTCACTATCGACTAATGAGTCAGGTGATAAGCGGTAGATAGAAACAGGCTATAGTTACCTGTAGGTATCTTACAGAGGTAAGGTAGCTAATTATACCTAGCTATTTAAGAAATACATAAACACGCGTGTTTTTATGTTGTTTAATAAACAAATGAAAACTAGACTTTGTTTGTCCCTGAACTCCCTGACTACCAGATGGTGCGTATGCGTATCGTATTGTGTCCATAGCGCCAGGATTAATAGAGCTGACTTCACTAACTTTATGTAGTGTAGCTACTTATTAACTACCTAACTTACTGATATTTGTAATGTGACATCATTAATAAATAGTTTCTAAACACCTACAGAATATAAAACAAAATTCTCCAATCTCCTATCGATTCTGTTGTAGTTATTACCTTCATGCTAATGACATACAAACAATAGATGCTAAAAATATAGAAGTCGAGAAAATTAAAGTAACACGTAACTTGTCAGTGGACATGATGAAGATAGCATTATTTTTTATGCCTAAGTGCGAAATTTAAAGTCAACTGCACGTACAGTCGACCGTATGTTGGTGCTAACACTGACGTTGAGCTGGCTTGGCTTATTACAGAGTTGCGGTGATGTCCTTCTGCGAAACAGTAATGACGCAGAAGGAAACTGCGGAATGGGAAAGTTGGGATCCCAACCCTTGGGTTAAACAAGTAGGGTCATTGCGCGGTTAGCGACCAGTTAGCTGGGTTGCCCACAAACGATGAGGAAAAAAAAATGTTGTCTACACGCAAAATAGTATAATATGTTAATGTGAGTTTGTCCCAAATATAGTCTAGTTTGGATATAAAACGTAAAATAAAATACATTAATACAAAAATATTTATAAAATGCTGAAAAAGTGAAAATATAGCGAAAACGTCGGTTTGCGACCATTTTTATCAGTTTACGACCACCAGTGTGCTGGTTTGCGACCACTATTTTAATATGAAAAATATGCCATTAAAACAATTATAATCGCTTTAAAAATATTTTAATTTTTGCCTCTTAATAAAAACAAATATGGTAATCATTTGGTGTAATGTTTTCTTATAATAAAAAATAACAATCTTACATTTTGTAGGAACTTAGTCATAGTTGTATGAAGTAAAGTATGTAGTATAACATTTAAAAATAATCAACATTAATATTTTTTAATCATCTGGTTTAATATTATTTTAGAAATCATATTCCGCGTTTCATATTCATATGAATGATACACCTCTTCCCACTAAGCTAATCTTGTATCGTGGTCCTTGGGATCTGATACAGTCTACATGTTTCTCTTATTCCCTTCCCTTCTTTTCGTATATCATCGAGAACTTTTTTCAGGGTTTCTTCAGTGTACTGGACAGTCTTTTTCTTTTTGTTTAGTTGACTGAATTATTTGGGAACTCCGATGGTGGCCGAAAACCAGTGTTTTTATTTCGATTATTTTGATTTACGACCACCTGTTTAGCCCAATTTTGTACAAAGATCTTTCAAAGAAACTGGTGGTCGCTTACCAAAGAACTAAAACGAAATACTTTTACAATGCTACATTCAAAATTGTAACAGTCCTGTATAAAGCATTAGGGTCATACTAATCAAAACAAAATAATGCGGTTCACGTCGGTTTGCGACCACGTGGTCGCTATCTTACGTTTTTGATAAATAAGCATTTCGATTACCGACCACTTGATTTTATCTTAATAATAAGTTAAAAAATAGCAAAATAAAACTAAATACTATCCAAAACTTATCGATTGTACAATTTAACAACTAACTTGTGTGTAAAATAAGTAATAAAACTTACCTTTGAACGCCGCGCCACGCCGCGCGTCGTGTTATTTTTTTTCTAACTCGCGGTACGTCCAGGCACCACTGAATCAAGACGCGCATTGAGTAATTTTTTTTCGGCTCTGGGTTTAACCCATTTGTTTCAAACTGTGTAAATTCTTATTTCCTAATTATTCATAAAGCACGTTAGATTTATTTTTTATATATGTTTCTTCTACAAATACTATTATCTTGATTTAAAGAAACTTAGTCCGTGAAATGGTCGCCTACTGAAGGTGGTCGCGATACCGGCGAAACGACCCTATATATTGTCTGTTATTATATATTGTTATTGTTACATATTTATTTTGTAAAAAAAATATCTCTTTGTATGAACCTTTACTGTAAGGTTTTTCACCTAAACCTTAAAAACAACCCGATTAAAACCTCTTTAGGGTAACCTTTTCGGTTCCCATACTAGTTTTTAGGGTTCCGTACCCAAAGGGTAAAACGGGACCCTATTACTAAGACTTCGCTGTCTGTCTGTCTGTCTCCAGGCTGTATCTCATAAACCGTGATAGCTAGAAAGCTGAAATTTTCACAAATGATGTATTACTATTGCCGCTATAACAACAAATACTAAAATTAAAAAAAAAATTAAGGGGGGCTCCCATACAACAGATATGATTTTTTTGCCGTTTTTATAGATAATGGTACGGAACCCTTCGTGCGCGAGTCCGACTCGCACTTGGCCGGTTTTTATTTTCGACTTCGTATTGTGTTATGTGGGTACCTACCACATGATGGTAACAATATTTCTTATTTATATCAGTTATAAGACCGATTTTTGCACTGCAAGTGTTACCATTGTCATGCAGTTGACTGTACCAGTTTAACATATTTTATATTCGCAAATAGAATTTTGTTTTTTAGTTACAAATCTGGTAGGTACTTATTTATAATGAACACTTATATTTAATTTTATTTTGCTGTGCCCACGTTATTTTAAGATGAAGAGCAATTATTTATACATAGATGGCTTATACAAAGGTCGCCGAGCTAAATTCGCTAGAACATAAATAACTTACGTCTCGCTCGTGTGTGTGCTTAATGTAAACAGTTTTGGGAAAAACAAAATCTACAATGAAACTAGCCTATTGTAACGTTCTCCTAAGGGTTAGGCAGAGATGAGAAGATCTATAGTTGAACCGTATTTCGATATTTGATAATGATGATGCTGGGAGTCGATCTTTACGTAGGTACGAACGTAGGTACATGGTTCGTGGATGGCATGGGTACCACACTTTAAATTCCGATTTTTCTCCGTGCCTCGGAAAGCACGTTAAGCCATTGGTCCCGGCTGTCATCTGTAGATCTTTGACAGTCGTTACAGATAGTCAGTGGCCCGAAAGTCTGACAACCAGTCTTATCAAGGGGTATCGTTTTACCCAGTACTAACTGGGTTGTGGAGGTTAGATAGGCAGTCGCTCCATGTAATACTAGTATTCAGCTGCATACAGTCAGACTGGAAGCCGACCCCAACATAGTTGGGAAAAGGCTAGGCAGGTGATGATGATGATGGAATGATGGGACATAATCACGTCCCATCATCCCATGTACGGGACGAGCCTGCAGCCAACAATCGAGCGCAAATTCATGCTAAGGACTGCTACTAAGAAATTCCTGGAGGAAAACTACAATAACTCTTTTATTGTACAAAGAAGGTATCTGAGAGCATTTATCACCTCAATTGCTCAAAGTCACAACGCCGATTTCAGACTTAGGTATGTTTATTCTGTGGACGGTGAGTAATGGGCTAGCTCGCCGTCCGTCCGTCGTATGACGACGGGCAAGCCGTGTCGACGGCGCGTTCGTGTTCCACGCGCGCCTCAAAGAGATGTCAGCAAACGGGTGGGGCCCGCAAGGGCCGATGCCTGCCAGGGCTGCGGGACTGTTCGAAAGAGATACCGCGGCCCTGGAACATAAAGGGCCAAAGAAGGAACATGGGTGGTTTTTAGTCAGTAAGAGTCTGACACTCCCTTCCGCTCCGCCCAGAGCGGGACTCATTTGATGATTTCCCACACTCCAAAAAAAAAAAAAAAAGGTATGTTTATTCTAAGTCTAGGTTTCCTCACGATGTTTTCTTTCACCGATATCATCATGTCCAAGATAAACTTAGAAAATACATTTGAACTGAAAAAATCAGCCAGAACCTGGTGTAGCCTCAAAATTTGTTCATTGAGGCTCTTGGCCACTGGCTGGCCACTAGGCCATTGGCTGTTACGGCAATCGGCTCTGTTTCTCTTCTTCAGCTATCGCGAGGTTCTCGTCATGTGGGATGGTAACCTTGGCTATCATTGCGCGCTGATCGGTGTAGGTATCACCACTCATCATCCGAATTTGGGGTCGGCGCAGCATGTCTTCTTGTTCAATACTTGATCTCTATTACTCGTCATCTCAGCAGTCACCTCCTTCCTCGCCATATCATCCTTTACACAGTCCATCTATCGTTTCTTTGGTACAAATGTGGGTGTTGGCAATAAACACCTCCGTGTACCTAAGCAGCAGTGATAGCCTAGTGGTGTGACTGTGGGACTGTCAAGTCATAGTGCATAGGTCTCAAGTTCGAATCCAAGACACGCACCTCGGATTTTTATTGCACCAACGTCTACATAACTGCAACAGTTATGAAGAGAGAGAAGAGCTCGTGGCTAAATAAGAACAGCCGCTCGGATCGATCTTTAGGTTAAGCCGTGCTTACCTAGGTTGGTCCGTGGATGGGTGACCACCCATTATATACCGAGTTTCCTCCGTGCCTCGGAAAGCACGTTAAGCCGTTGGTCCCGGCTGTCATTTGTAGATCTTTGACAGTCGTTACAGGTAGTCAGTGGCCCGAAAGTCGACATCCAGTCTTACCAAGGGGTATCGTATTACCTAGCACTAACTGGGTTGTGGAGGTCCGACAGGCAGTCGCTCCATGTAAAATACCGGTATTCAGCTGCATCCGGTTCTGACTGGAAGCCGACCCCAACATAGTTGGGAAAAGGCTAGGCAGATGATGTCTACATAACTGCAACAATATTATTTCAGATATTCATAAGCGTATTGTATAATTATCACTTTCTGTGGTGAAGGAAAACATCGTGAGGAAAGGGGAAACCAGCGTGCCTCAGAGATATTTCTCAACGGCATGTAAAGCCAAGTCGAAGCCCCATCGGTGGCATAAAGACCCTGACACCACTAGTTAGGCACTAACCACACGAGAAAGAAAGAACACCTCTATCTGTCTACCCCTTCCAGAATTCAGGCGCATATGGTGTACCTTCCAGCTTATAGGTACTACCGTAAGTACGCTTAAAATAGTACTAACTATGGACAGTTATTATTCCCCTATGTTATTAATTATTTGGTCTAGGTCATGGTTATTAACATATGTATTTTTAATTTTCGGATAAAATGGGTGGAAATGGAGACGATTTATTTAATAAGTAGTTTTTGAAAAAAAAATATAACAAACCAAACTATCTTTAGAAGTCCCTAAATTTATGATTTTCGTTTAACGATAAGAATATGATAACAAAATTAAAAAACAAAATGAATTCCTGGAGCTTAAAAGTAAACAAAAAACATACTTAACTAAGTATTGTTGGTAACAATTACTGGAATCGGCACAGGAAAAAATCTCGGTGTTATTTGAATATCGCAACGCACCAAATATTTGGCTGCCTGACTATTTGTACAATATTCGCTTAGGTCGGACAGGTTATCGGCAACGCGGTATAAAAGACACTACTCTAAAAAAAATTCGTCATACACTCGTCTGATTTTATAGTTCTCTCATCATCTGTGATATTATTAAACAAAATGAGGGGATTCTTGGTGAGTCGACTGTGATTTAGTTTTTTGCTGAAGCATCAATTAACTTCTTAGTTCTAAGCCATGTATGAAATTACCTACCAAACAAAAACTCGTTACCATTTTTCTTTAAATTAAACTTAAACAGGAAAAACATGTAAAATATAAGATTTTGGCGGCTGTTTTTATTAGTAGGTATTTCATAGGCGTGTTTTAAATGTTTTCCTTTGTCTACAGTGAATCTTACCAATAGATTGTGTTACGAATGCAAAGTCTAACGTGGTTGGGTGACGATGAAAGATTATTAAGTTCTATAGATATTTCATCTTTTCCCTTGTTAACATGATTTTAATAAATGTATAATTTTCTTAGCAATAGACACGTAATAAAATGTGTTTTTGTGTCGTTCTGAAGGAAACTATCACTGTTCAAATTGATGTACTTAGCTCTCCTTTAAATCTATTTGCAACTTATGAACAATTGCAAGTGCAAATTATGAACAGTCACGGAAGATATCCTCTAAGTGACAGTATAAGTTTTGCAAGTGCATTTTAAATATTACAATAACTAAAAATACTTTCTAACTAATTTCAAGTTCCTATTCTAAAACTCAAAAGAATATAAAGACACGTGAGCGAAGCCGCGGGCATAACTAATAACATAATAAAGGTCCAAGTATCGTTCCCCAAGGAACACCACTAAAAGGGGCCTTTAGTATGAAATGTCACAAATTACATTGTAAACATAAACCATGTTAATCATACATGTAACTGACTCAAATGGCTTATTCAAATGCGTTTTGTTTTTGTTAAATTCCTTTTTAAAATAGTTCCTGTTGACCGTTTTCGGTTACGGCGGACAGTCTCAGCAAAGAATCGTCGCAAGTAATATTATAGTGGTCTCTGGTAAATCTGTGCGAACATAGGTGCATTTACAGTTTTCATCATCCGACTCCACCGGAGAGAGATCAGGTGCAGGACCAACGGCTAACCCGTGTCACTTGAACGTGCAGTTCGTGGCGAAACGTTTATCCACCATTTCACACTCAAGAGATACGTCCGACTGCGGAATAAACAAAATATGAAAGAAAGTGCATGCTCACGTGAAGGAAACAAAGTGAAGCAGGCGCGTGTTACTTGACACGAGTAGCATCCACTCAGGTCGTGAACGGGGCGAAACGTATTATCCGAGACACGGGGATATCAAAACTTGCTACTGCCAAGGGTTAAGGAAGAACCCAATAACACTCTGGGCTGGAAATTGAACTCATAACCCTACTGTAGCGATTGTGACCACGAAACCAACGGAGTAATTCAAAAACTCTTCACTATAGGGGGAGCGTTAAAAACCAATGTTTTCATAAAAGTTTTCCGTTTCTACAGTTTAACTTCCCCAATTATTATAATGCCTACAGACAAGATAATTATTTTTAAGTAAAGTGCGATAACCCGCGATAAGACAGATCACTTTAAAAATAACAAGAAACTTGCGTAAACGAGAGTAATAAAATGAAAGACTGGTCAAATAATAACGGGTTCGTTGCAACTGATAACGAGATCATTAAGAGAATTAAAAGCAATATACCTATCTAAGGTAGGTATATTGTTTAAATTCTTAGGTTTTTAATCGAGATTTTTTGTCTAGCTAAGTACCTATAATACAATCACTGCCGACAAACTGTCCTGCAGTTTGGCAGAAGATTTGTGTGATCTGTGAAACTCCATGGACACTCTTTTATCTATCTAACATTCTGTTACACGCTATTGTCTTTCTGAATTTTGTAAATATTTGAGTTCGTTAAAACGGATATTGAACTCTTAGGCTGACTTTCCATTGGAGTGGAGAAAAGAGGAGAGGAGTGGAGATGTGCGAATTTTGACCAATAGAATTGGATTGATAAACTCCGCCCCGCTCCACACATTTTATGACCTCTCAATTATTTCAACGTAAATGAATGCGCGCTGCATTCATTTACTGTGCTGCCTAGTGTTCATGAAACAGGCATAAATATAATTATGGTATTTCCCACTGTTGCCGGGTTCTTATTATAGGTTTCCTTATTATCATTTTTGCAATGCCTTCGTTTGACTGTATTACTGCTTATTCCTTAATATCTACTCCTATTTAAGCAATTGTCTTCCTATAAAATTAAACTTATTTTTCTTCACCACATACGCGTTAGCACCCATATCCGTAACCGTGAGCATACAGTTTTTCAGCAACAAAAATAATGATTCCTCAATTCTATTATTACGAAACGACCGTGTCTAAATAATTGAAAGCCTTTACCAAATTGATCCTTTTGTGCTCAAACAACGAGCGCCAAATCAAATTGTTTGAATAGAATAAACAAACGAACCGAAAGAAAAAACGAAGGTTATGTGTGTGATAAGTATATTTACATTCGACTCAAATCTCGGAAACAGGTCTTATTCAGAAAAAGGCCTTGACATCAGAATTCTTTTGGTTTTTTATCCATTTTTATATACCTACTACTAATAAACTGCCTCGTTGGTCGATTGATCGCAAGCGAGACTACTGAGCAAGAGGTTCTAGGTTGGATTCTCGGGTCGGCCAAAGTGTTATTGGGTTTTTCTATCAGGAATTTCTCAGTAGCAGCCACGCAGCCACGCAGTCTGGATTTGTGGTTCGCCCCATATTACATGGGACTTAAAACATAACTGATGAAATGTGTGTGCGGTGTGTGGGTGAGGTACCTACACCTCTGCCTAATCCTTCGGGGATTACAGGCGTGATGTTATGTTACGTGTACTAATAAACATGATTTTATCTGGGTGCTAAAATATTGAAATCTCACAAAACAGAACATTGCGCCTGTAACCGTCGAAGGGTCGGACAGAGGAGTGGTATCTATGTACATCCCATTTCGCCAGTTGAGTTTAATTCTCTCATGAAATAGGGGAGGATTGCCATTAACTGGGCAGATATCCTCCGGGCTGCTGCTGACGAAATGCTAATAAATGTATAAACCCTATTCCCAGCACTTCCTACGAGCTAGGAGTCAAATCAAGAACATTGAGCTGAAGACGAGATTAAGTCTCTAAAATTTTTTTTTTTTTATTATGCTATGCTAACGCGTGGTAGAGTAGAGGGCGCTTTCCAGTTTTCTCATTGAAAAACCACATTATTAGGTAGTAATTTAACTCCACTGTGCTATATTTTTAAGCTTAAAAAAACCCTGCTGATCAGGGTTAAACCTGATGAATAACATTGGCTACACGCTAATCACAAAATCCAACTAATCTTATCGATAAGATAATGCGAGCTGTCAACATTTGGAATGGATTCCAACTGGCATCAGTCTTTAAGTGAACCAGTGTTAAAATGAAGGTGTTTTTCGTGTTCCAGGTATTCTTCGTATTGGCGATGATCGCCATGGCTGCCGCCCAAGGTTTGATTAGAAAAATAATTGATTTATTAATAATAACAGATCATAATTTAGCACCGAGGACCTAGTAATAAATTGAGAATTTCGTCCTAGATTTTGTCGTGATTTTTATGAAGCAACTTCAGTAGTTATTGTGATTAGGTAGTTATCATGAAAGCAGGATTAGTAGGATTTAGAAGACTTATTTCTTTCTTATTATTTTTTAGCTACTGTTAGTAGGTACTTTCGTGTAGTATCTTCGAGGCTATATTATTAACCTACTAATTATTGTAAGTTTAACCCACTGTAAGGTCAGGAAACTTGATGAACAAATTGACTGTGAACTTAAATTATATCCGTAAGTTCAATTTACAGTTGTGTCATATATATGTAGATAGGTACTTACATATACTTATGGCACGATAAATATTAAAGTAGTGTGTCAATTTGGTCAACAATTAATTTCCATGACGCTACATTCTCGTTCATTTGTAATATCATGTGCCGTAATACCTATATGTTTTCTCTTTTCTTCTATTCTGCAACTCTTCTTGCATTAACATAACTATTATTTTCATCTAAGAGACGATGAAAACGCTTTGCTTATCTGTGCTTATGTATTGTTTTCAGTGGATGTTGTCGACGGCGACCGGCAAGGTGAGTTTCGCAACTATTCATATAAAATATTAAAGACCATTGTTAGTAGTCGTAGAGATACGGAACGGTTTCAAAGCAGTCACCACTTGTCGTGAGACAATGGGGGCTATCGCGCATGAATTCGCCGCTAGAGGCGTTCGTGTAGAGTAAGGTCTTTAGAAATATGATATTTCTAAAGACCTTACTCTACACGAACGCCTCTAGCGGCATACAACACATCTGATATTTCAAATATCAGATGTCATAGTGTTCGCGCGTTGCGCGCTTTTATCACATATTTGTACTAATATTCACGATTGTGTTCAAAATTGACTCATTCCTGATTAATTATGACTTGAAGATTTGAAGTAGCAAGTTAATACGATCTATTATAATTTGTTAGTAAGTACTTTGAGGAAGAATGATTTTTAAATGTATCATGATTGCTAATTTTAGGGACAATATTGTAAATATGTATCTGAAGTTTACACTATGTTGTTATACGTAATAAAATAAACTTTATATGAAGTTTTTGGTACTTTAAGGTATAAAATAGAATTATTGACAGGACCTTACTCGACAGTGGCGCCATCTGATGAGCTCAAAAACGATAGCCCTCATAGACCGCTTTGAAAGCGTATTCCATTTGTTTTTTGTGGAAATCCTAATGGATATTCTCCAACTGAAGATTTAAAACTATGTCAAGCAACGTAGCAAAAAGCTGTCAAATATTTAGCTGATTTGGTTGATTCTGAGGCCCTCAGCATGAGCGTAAACGTAAACGTAACGTCGATTTTGAAATTAAAAATACTCGTTTCACAAATAATTATTTTCATTTATTTAAAAAAATATTCATACCTATGGATGAGCCTGATTGTGCTTGTACGTTAATTGTATGTTCGATTAAAAAATCGACGAATTTACGTCACGTTTACACAGCGCGCTCGTGTTATGGAATCTGATAACAATTAATGTTTTATTTGGCACTAAAACTAATTATGCAGTGTCATGATTATATTAATGATTGCAATTTTTAATCAAAAATTTTCTCAAGATGATTCATTTCATAATTTAATTTAGATACTCGGACATTTTGATAAATTCATGAAAACCTGCAGCGAAATATTTGACTTCGGAAAACTATCCTATCTTTTCCTATTCTCTATTCTATTCTATAACTCTTCATCTAAATGTTTTTCTTATTGCTTGGATTTAAGGTTTATTTTCATCTACTAGACGATGAAAACGCTTTGCTTATATATGTGCTTTTGTATTGTTTTCAGTCAATGTTGTCGACGGCGACAATCAAGGTGAGTTTAGCACCTGCTAGTCATGAAATTTATTAGAGAACCCTGAATAAAAGAATCTCCTTCTGAGAAGAACAGGGGGATATCGGTCTTCCACCGACTTTAATTCCGCGGTTCCTTCTGCTAAAATAAGAGAGTAATATAGTCCTTGTATATTTGCCCATAAATATAAATTATATTCCACATATCTTATGTACAATGAACCAGTATTTTTTGAAATTTCCGTTTTTTTTTAAATATTCTAACGTAATGAGACAAAAACTTGTAAAAAAAATATTATTGTTAAACAAAACTATTTGCCCCAAAAGACAGTTAAAAACTACTTTTGAATGGTTAGAATCCGATGCTCATTAGAAGTCAATATTGCTTACAGTGAACTTCGTGGACAATCCTGACCAAGGTAAGAAGCCTGCAGTGACTAACGCATAGCAAACTAACTATATTATAAAAATAACAGCCAAAATACTAAAACATACCTTCGGTGAAATATAACTTTCGAATAAGCCGCAACTTCAGCATGATTACTTACTTATTTTCTATGAATTAACCAATAACAGTTTCTTCATATATCATTTGGATAAGCTCCAGATGGATTAGGTTATATTAAGGGTCGTTTTGCACTATATGCACCAAAAGACTTACCCTGGGTTATATACCTTACCTGCACGTCAGTTTTAGCAATGGGACGCTTCGTTGGAACTGAGAAAGGTCTATACACGTATATGGTATGTAGGTACTAGGTATAGCTAAAGCATCTATAGTCCTCTTTGATCGAGCTCGAGCCGAGATCCATTGAGGAAAGAACCGTTATTATTAAACTGAACTATAAATTCACACAGTGAATGCTCACATTTGAATGCTCCTGGTTGTTTCACAAACCCGGACGCTTGCTCACATTGGTAAAATTCTTTTCAGGGAATTACGGGAATAACAGACCTACAGCTGGTGAGCACATTAAATAAATAAAATTAAATTGTAAAATGCATATTATATTACAAATTAAAACATTCGCAACGTGAACAGAAAGAGAAGCAAAGAGCATTGCGAAAAAAATGCTTCGAGCTTTTATTAAATGCTCCATGCAATGCTCATGAATGAATGCTTATATCCTGACATTGCTAAAATATTCACGTAGCGAATGCTAGATTATGAATTGCATTTGAGATGCACCAACAATTTTTGGCTCATATTCGACATATTATTTTCAGTAAACTTTGTGAACAACAACAGACCAGGCAGTGGTGAGCACATTATCTTACTTTAAATATACATTGACATAATATTTAATGATTTGAAAAGCAAATAAATATTGAGATAGTTAATAATTTATCTAAATTAAATTAATAAGCTTGTTATTGGAAAATTGTTTTGAAAACTAAAGAAAGAATATATTATTTCTATTAATTTATACAAAAAAGTACGAATAGGAACTGCGTTCTAGTGCTATGAGTGATTTATCATGGTGCTGAATGCTCAGTTTTAAAGCTTGTGGTTAATTTGCACGAATCTAAAGCACGGCTTATTATATTGGTGAAATTATTTTCAGGCAACTCTGGGGGTTTTAGGCCTGATAGACCTAGTGAGTAATAATTATGTTATGCTTAGCTATGTTAAAAAAAAACAACTACAATTGTGATACCCAAGATCAATAGTTTGACTTTCAAATCATTTATTCATAGAGTATTAATTGGTATCACTCAATGCGCAACTACGAGCATTAAATCACATTAAAGTGTATACCTAATATTAATAATTTATGTATAATCATTTATTACAGCAGCTTAACATTCTTATTCAGAATAAGCATTGCTGAAATAAATCCACTTGAAGAGCGTGATAGATTACCTTTCTCCATTTTAAGGCACCCTCTGTAAAATACAGTTTGAAACTGTTTTAGTTAAAATGCTCCTGAGTGAATGCTTGCCTGATAATGCTTCCCAGGAATGCTCGAGCAAAATATAGTCACGTTGCGAATGCTTGCTTTTGAATGATTTATTACAACACGCAAATGCTTTGCTCATATTGGACGCATTATTTTCAGTAATTGTGAATGGCAACAGACCGGGCAATGGTGAGCACACGATCTTATTAAATATTTACTAAACCAGTAAATTAGAACCATTAACCAGTAATAATTATGTATAAGCCTAACTAACAACTTAGAACTGTAGAAACAATTTCTTTAACCTAGTATTAATGAGTATTCGATCAGGCGAAAATCAGTAGATATTATTTAACTTTAAAGGTTTTCTTAATTCCAGTCAGTATTTCATAAATTATCGTAAGAGCACTTTTCATATGTTGCAAGTTGCAATGCTTTGCTTATAATGGGTCATATTATTTCTAGTGCACATTGTCGACAACAACCCGGGCTACAACCCAGGGCAAGGTGAGCACAAACATTCACACATGCACTTTTCTAACATAATTTTATTACCTAAAACTTTTTTCTTAATTCTAGTCAGTATTTCATAAATTATCATTAGAGCACTTTTCATATGTTGCAAGTTGCAATGCTTTGCTTATAATGGGTCATATTATTTCTAGTGCACATTGTCGACAACAACCCGGGCTACAACCCAGGGCAAGGTGAGCACAAACATTCATACATGCACTTTTCTAACATAATTTTATTACCTAATACTTTTTTCAACGCGAGCATAAGATTATTTTTTTGTCTTTTTAAACTGCTATTTTCATTCGCGAAGTAGGTCATGTGCAAGATTTGTTTTATGCAAACGTTTTAAATCTTTACATTCCTCGAAACTTAAGTAAAATCAACAAGGCGACTCTTTAAGTCAAGAAACTTTTGTCAAGGCTTACATAATTTGGATTATCTATTAAACAGCTGTAAACTGTAGGTAGTTAGTAGTTAGATAGTTTATGATCATGTAGTTTTCTTATTTTTAAACTTTGATGTACTTAGTGTTATGCATTTTCTTGTTCATTGTTAAATTATTGTCTGTGCCTACTGTTCAAAAATCCACTTAGCGAATGCTCGCTTTCGTATCATGCTTGGCTTATAATCGTCCATTTGTGTTGTTTCTAGTGAACTTTGTCAACAACAACCCCAACGACCCAACTGCTGGTGAGCAAACTTCCTAATTATACAATAATAATAATGTAAAATGGTCAACAAAAAGTTTATAATACTGAGTGATAGTATAGTATTGGAAAGTTTTTTCTTTCAAATTTATTGGCATCCAATATATATATTGTAGAGTTCCAAGAATTATTTTCTAGAATGTCTTTATCAATAGTTCTCTTATTTGTATAAATGCCGTTGCCTTGCTAAATCGTCCATATATTATTTCTAGTGAACTTTGTCAACAACAACCCCAACGACCCAACTGCTGGTGAGCAAACTTCCTAACTATAAAATAATGATAAACTAAAATTGACCCCAAAAAATTAAAATGGCATAATCACGTGAAGTAGTTTTGGAACTAGAAGTGCTACATATATACATAGATTTGTATTTTTTCGTTTATGTCCTTTCCTACTTTGACTTTATGTGGCAAAAAAACGCATTACAGAGTTTTTATCTCGAAAGGGCTAAGATAGTAGATCTTCATCAAAGTTTAATAATGAGTTATAGTACAGTCTTGGATTTATTTTCTTCTTTTACATTTAAGTGGCATACAATATATTGTAGAGTTCCAAGAAAAAATTATCTTCTTTATTTATATTTTATAAATAGTTCAGTAAATTGTATAAATGCTGTTAGAGGTCGTATCATGCTTTTCTAAATCGTTCATATTATTATTTCTAGTGAACTTTGTCAACAACAACCCTAACGACCCAACTGCCGGTGAGCAAACTTCCTAATTATACAATAATAATAAAATATAATGGTCCCCTAAGAGTTCCTTACAGTAATAAAAATGTATGAAAATTAAATAATATTAAAGGTAGTATGTTACCTTAGTTAGGTTTATTTTTCTATTTTGAGTAGCATTTAAATTATTTAAATGCCTCTCGATGCTCTGTAGAATTCCAAAATCTATTTTCCAATGGTCATCATTAATTGTTTACTACATAATAATATTATAATAATAATACTGAGCTTAGCTTAAATACATACATGTGTTTTTTCTAGTGCAATTTGTCAACAACAACCCCAACGACCCAACTGCCGGTGAGCAAACTTCCTAACTATAAATGATAAAGTAAAATTTACCCCAAAAAGTTAAAAATAGGCATAATTACGTGAAGTGGTTTTGGAACTAGAAGTGGTACATTGGCAAGATTTGTATTCTTTTGTTTATGTCCTTTCCTACTTTGAGTTGGAGTGGCAAAAACACATTCCAGAGTTTCTATCTCCAAAGGTCCAATAGTGATCTTCAGAAAAAAAAAAAACCTAAAATTACCAACACTCTTTTAACCAAAAACATTGTTGCCATAGAAGTTATAAAAGAGCCAAGTTCACATATCCTCATAGCGAATGCTAGCTCTTGAATGCTCTTAGTGATTGTACAGTCGCCAGCGCATCAGTTACTACAAACTTACAAACAAAACAAATTTAAAATTTTATGGTTTAAAATCATTTGGAGAAATACGAAAGTTTTAAAGTTAACTTGATGTGCTGGCGACTGTATCTTGCTTGGCTTATAATCATTCATGTGTTGTTTCTAGTGCAATTTGTCAACAACAGCCCCAACGACCCAACTGCCGGTGAGAAAACTTCCTAATTATAAAATGAACTAAAAATTCAGAACTCTGTAACTGTACCACAGTTTGGAAAATATTTCCCGTTAATCAGTAATTTTATCGTTCTCTTTTTAATATTTGTTTTCACTAAAAATGAGATCATCTTAGAATGACACTCTTACAACTAAAAACCTTTTAAACCAAGTTCATAATGATTAAATCCACATGAACACGAATGCTCGCTGTCGAATGCATGTGCAATGTGGTCGTACCATGCTTGGCTTATAATTGTTCATGTGTTGTTTCTAGTGCAATTTGTCGACAACAGCGACCCGACTGCTGGTGAGCAAACTTCCTAAAAATAATGCAAGATCTAACCAAATCAGTGTTCCTAACTAAGCATCTAAGACCGGGTTTCAGCAATAAAACTGCATTTACAAGCTGTCACTGTCAACTGTCATCTTGAACAGATATTCGATATACTGATCAAGTTGAGTATCATCGATAAAATTCGTCTGTACTAGTTTATTCTGAAAATCTGAAGTTAGCGTAATTTACATACTTCACATTTTTTTTTAAATAGAGAGTTCAAATTTTATTATCACCTCTTAATAACATAACGCTATTTTCGTTAGATCTTTTATTATGGTTCCTAAACATACCTAATATCATAGCCAAAGACTGCTATGTATGGCTTCGCTTCTAATCGTCATGTTTCATGTTATTTTCAGTGCATGTGGTAGACAACAACCCTGGATCAGGTTGGTACTGTTTGTGTTTGTCAGAAAACCTCTAAAGATTAGTTAGTAAAGGATAGTAATTAAGAACTTATTTATGTTAATTAATCAACTTTGTTTATATAGATAAATCATAAAATTCGGTCAAATAGGCACGGAGAAATTGCAAACCTGGCACCAGATACGGACATCTTTATACAAATAGTACTGAAGTGTCTGGTGTCTGCAGTAGGTCCGCAATTTGTTCGAACTAGTTTTACTGATCCTATAATAGATACTGGAGACGCTAACGGCCCGAATTACTAGTTGTCGGTTGTAGGTTCGAACCCAGCAGGTGTAATTTTTGTAATTAATTTTATCACCACTGGTTTACCATTTTGAGAGCATCAAAAAACATCGTGAGGAGACTGGCATGTCCTAGAACCAAAAATTCGAAGATTCGCTTGGTGCATTACAGTCCATTCCGGCTCATACAGAGGAAGCCTGTGTACCAGCAGTGGGAAAATTATATACCGATTATATTATGCTACGCTCAGCAGTCTACAACCCATCGTCCACAACTTTACTCAAAAATAACCAGTTACCAACTCAAACCACATGAATAGCCAGAATGTCAGAGTACAGTTCCGAGTTCGACGCAACGAACCACAAACTGGCGTTAAGGGAAAAGTTACTAACAGTGCTAGGTAGCACTGATAGATACTTTAGTTGATATCGGACTAGTGATGAATAGATAATTCACCCGCCGTAAGACGAAACGGCACATCTGAAGAAACGTAACGCAGAAAAATGATACTACACTACAAGAGAATGAGATTTTTGCTGTAAGAATCGTTATAGATTATAGGTACAGCGTGGAAAGGAGACCGTCGCTGAACACAGAAATTTCTCACCGGTTACTTGTTGAAAAAAAAAGCCGCTGTTTCCTACAAAACTGCAATACCTACACGGTCAAAATGTATGAAACAGCTGTTTTTTTTTTAAATTGTCGTTGACATTTTCTATGTGGGGGGGGAGGGTGATGTATCGATTAGGGAATGATGTACTGAAATCCTGTTAACCGTTTTAGAGTCGGTGTCCCTTCCACCTTGTATAATTGACATAATGTCACTGAACTAGTCATACGATACTGACATCTGTCACACGCACCATGCTACAACGCAAGTGGTGTAGATTCATATTTTTTGACAAGTAAAAAAATCCACCACCAACACGGTGGTTAATTCAGATAAGTAAAGCTATTATTTTCTAAGTTGTGTCGTTCAGTTTATTCTGGCTAAGTTCGTGATTTGAGTTTGTAACACGTTACTAAGAATGGATTTCAGCAATGAAATGAACGCAATTAGCACATTTAAATGGCGGATATGAGCTGTCAGTGTCAATACTCCATAGCAACTTTATCATGAAATTGACTGCTCTTGAACGCGATTTAGATGTGGTGGGTGGGAGATATTTTCTCGGAGTGGGAATTTCTTTCGCGAATCTTGTCGAGATTCAATTACTCAATCGATAGCAAAAATATTACTTGATAAACTTCACCCGACAAAACTATCGAGCGTGGAACTTTCATTGGTAAAATTCACCCTTACCTAATAGCGTTGTGGACCGTGGCGAGTTTCACACGCGTTGTCGAAATTGGGAAACGCTTTTCCCGTCTGAATTTAAAATTAATATGAAAAAAAAAACTTCCTAACTCACAATATTAGTGTCTAACTTCTTTTTTTTTTGTTTCAGTTATCGTCAACCGTAAGTAAAAACTATTATCTACTTAATAAACCAGATAAGTTTAAGTAAAAATTTCGCTAAAACAAAACTCTTTCTCCGTGGACGTTCCAAAGCCCGAGTTACAGCCGAGGCTCAGTTTATACTGAAACTAGGAGACCTTAATGAATGCCTGAATAAAAACGCACTATTTTATTTCGCCATACGTGTCTCCAAAAATCGGGCATGAATGTTATGGAGAACTATTTGCGTTATCACAGGATAGATTACGAGCTTTGTACCTAGTACTTATAGAAAAGTCATTTTCATCATACTAATGAGTGATTTTTACTGTTTTACAGCTGACCCAGCTTTCAGCAGGCCCGAGAGTCCCGGTAAGGCCCTATTCATGGATATTCAATAGTTATTACAAAATATATTTTTTTGTAGCATATCAACTAAGATCGTTGCATGGAGGGGATTTCAATTGTTTTTAAAAAGAGTTAACAACGCAGGCTGCTCAAAGCGAGTTGATACCATCCTTCCCTTTGCTTTGTCGTGACTGGGTAAAAATAGCCATCGTGCATATTGTTAACAATATTGCGGTTCGAACTGAAGACGCGGAAAGAGATTTCCGAAACTCAAACTTCATAAGTGAAACAAGATGCTACACTATGGCTTAGCCACATGGGGTCACTGTTGAGTCTTACCGAGAAAAAGTCTGATAAAGTAGCCCAAACTAGAGTCCACGAGTTTTCCCCACACTGAAGTAAGATATTGGCTCTCATATAGTAGCGCTCGATGTTTCTCGATTGCTCTCCGTTTCATGTCGGTTTTTCACGAGACCTCATCAGTCTCGGGAGAGACGTAGAGAGAACTTTCGGTTGAAAGTGTACAGCCACCATAGGAAGAGGGGGCAAGCTTCCTGTCAGCGTGTATTGAGACGTAGCCACGCCGAGCTTTAACCAGTTGTTAGAGCTAAATCAAATCGAGTTGCTCATTCAATTTCTCCTTCATCAGACATTTCACCGGCCTGGGCTCCGAATTCGAACGGCCGTCCCCCCTACCCTTACAAGCAATGTAAGTATGCAAGCTGAGTTATGTGGTGGGGGGTGTCAAAAATATACAAAATAATAGATTCTAATCTATCTGAGGTGGAAAAACATTTTCGAACTCGCTTCGCTCGCTCTCATTCTCTCTAAATCTTTCCTTCTATTGGGCAATTAAAAAACTATCCTATTGGTGGCGGGGGGTACTGGATACTTTGAAACCTTTAGCTTTTTTGCATAAGTTCAGATTAAAATGATGGTTTCTAATAAACTCTTGTTTGTTTTCAGACGCCAACGAATATGCGCGTGGTGGTTAGTGAACTAGTTCACTAAAAGGACTTCTATTACCTATAAATACTTGTTGTAACATAATATTAATAGTATTCAAGCTTAAATTCACAAAATTAAAACTGTCAAGTAAAATATTACCACATACTTTGTGGTTCGAGCTTTTTAATCATAAAAAAACTATGTGTAATTCACTTAACACATAGTTTTTTGTTAAATCTGCAGTAATAATGTTATAAAATAAACACATTCTTAATTTTAATTGTTGTTTTTTTTTGTGATGAAGAAACCTATCCATCATGAACTTTTGACCGAATATCCAACATGGCGGTCAATCTCAGCGAGGACTAGCCTTCGATGACAGGAGATATTTATAGGGCACGCGTGTTACCACAAACACTGGCGCACTCTTCCTTTCATTACTCTCATTGTACTATATCTGTTAAAATCAAGAAGCAAATAAGTAGATTCTGTCTCCTAGAACAACCTCAGGTCCGAGACGGCAGAGAGTCTGACCAACCCCCATGAGGATTTCCACAAGCTAAAGTAAGAAACAGAATGCTGTTACTTACTTTTTCTAAACTGGAACATATATTCCGGTCCAAAAAGATCCCTCAGTGCCTAAAAACCCGCCTTTTCAACCAATGTGTCCAGCCACCGAGACCTAGACGCTCACAAGCGAGACTGTCTAAGAGTACGAGTGGCACAGAGTACCTGAGGGTGCGCCAGTGTTGGATATATTTCCCTTTTTCAGGGAAAATAATCGGTCTAGGAGAATAATTGGGGAAATGAAATCCTTGAAGAAAGTTACAACACTAAAAATAGGGTAAAATTTAGGAACATAAGAGGCATTTTACAGCCGAATGTACTTTGTTATAATTACTTGCGTATAATAAGCCGATTGCAGGGTGTCGTGCGTGAACGGGACCAGGCAATAGATACACAGAAACAAAATTCGTTACCAAGTGGTACTTTTTGTGAATGAAAATAGTTTTTTATCTATTTCATTTCCTGTTTGAAAAATAAAATGGGGAACAAAGTTGCAAAGTTTGAATAGGGGGAAAATGGACTGGACTTTACCATTTTTTTTTTTATTCATAAGGAACAACAAGCAGCTGCAATATAAAACAAAGAATAAAAAATCCTCAAAACTTATACACAATATTGCAGGCCACAACGTTGTTCACACATTAACTATAGGATACATAACAGTGAAGATAATCGCTAGGGTTACAAATACTATAGTGTATAAATATTCAAGAAAGCTCCTAATGTAACTCTTTAAACATATAGGTAGCAAGTGCAAAAATGAGAATTTGTTCAAGTAATTTGTAGGAATTAAAAAAATAATTTACCATTTGCAAATACTTTTTTTTTAATCCTGTAACTATTTTTGTTTTATCTATTTCATTAATTTACATTATTGTTTCTTATTATTTCACATAGCATTACTATAAAGTTGCGTAATTCAATATATTATCTTGTTCATCGACGGCAACTAAAACCTACAAAGCAAAAACTCTTTGGTAAAAGTTTTCATGCCAATTTTTATTTGAGGTTCCAAATCACATTATTGACCAGCGGGCAGTAATGAAACACAGTGCAATATTACTGCCCGGCTGAAGCCTGGGACAAAAATGATTTGTTCAAAACTTATAGACAATATTTTACTTTAGGTTTCCAAGACATACAATTTGGCATTTACGAGCAGGTGGTGTGTAAATAATATCTGTTCCGTATGCTTTGCATACTCTATATATACTTTGCATGAAAAATAAAAGGTTTATTTGTACAAGTTTTTATTAAAATTAGTTATATCGCATGCTGTAGAGCGTACACTCTACGTAAGTACGTATGTAAATATTTTTTGAAGGTGGTGCCACGAAACTTAGTATTTATAATTCAAAATATTTGTTAGATGAGATGTGATTATGAAGAGCTCGTGGCTGAATGAAAAATCTTTAAGATTAAGCCGTGCGTCCGTGGATAGGTGACAATCATTACATACCGAGGTTCTTCCCGTGTTGGAAAGCACGTTTAGGGCCGGACTCCACCGAAGCAGAGACGACACGACACGAGAGGAGATGTGTTGTATTGTAAACTACCAATAGAACTTCGTTATTTACATTTCTCGTCACCGCTAAGCTTCAGTGGAAACGGTTGAGCGGAGAAGAGACGGCTTCACACTGGCATTTTGTTTCACCAAATTGTTTCTACTGCGAACAACCTGGTCCCGTAATATTGATTAAGAAATAAAGTACCTACCAGATTGGCCAATGCAGTTCGTGTCCAGGTGGCAGGTCTTCTGTCGGAATTAAGAAGTGTGGAGGGGTGGGGTTTGTGTCACTGTTCCCATCACTCGTCCAATGTTCTGTCTTTCATAACACAAACATATCATCACGACTGTAATCCCCGAAACTAAGGTTTGTAGGAGGCAGAGTTGTAATGAATGATGAATTTTGCAATAATAGTAAAATAGTAGTAGATAAAAATGCTTGGCTCAATGCTGGTCCTGCTCTACAGCCACTTGGGCTCATGAATTAAGATTGTAATGTTTGGAAGTGGTGCTCCCCTTCTAGTTCTTTTATTATTTTTCTTTATCGTTTGGAAACTTAGTTATTTTGATTACCATTGTTTAATATAAATTAGAGTCATACAAAACTGAAATACAGTTTTTTTGTAAATGTGAGTACCATATAGCATTTATTTTGCTGCCTATTATTGAAGAGTTTCGTTGTATATCTCCGAAGATCAGCATCTGATCTTCACCAAATTTAAATGAGACTATTTCGAAATACACCCATTTCGAACAAAAAAATAATTTTGGCAAATCCGTCTATGAGTTATGCCCGAACATACATAAAAAATATAAACATCTGAATTGATAAACTCCTCAGTTTTGAAGTCGGTTAAAAATAAAAAAAAAAACAATTAAAACCTTAAAGATTAGGATAAGCCCTACTAACCATAATAGAAATTCTATATGGTACCTACTCACATATACAAAAAACTGTATTTCAGTTTTTGTAAAGTAAAAGTATTGCATTTGCCTTGCATTGTGTAGATTCAGTCTCTTAGTATTATTTGATGCCCCAGTGGCTGAGAGAATTTAATGTCATGCTCACTCAAATTTTAATGTTACGCTGACGGTGGCGGGTAGGTATGTCGGGTAATTTAGTTTCTTCAATATGGTTGTAGATCCATGCGTCATGTTCGTGGACGGGCGCTCTGTCAGTTGGGACTGGTCATCTCTTAGCTGCCACGGTTTATTTTAATCACGTCTTTCTACATCGTTCTCACATATATTTACCTACTTATAATCGATGAAACGAAAATATTGTGTAACAATATTTTGATTTAAAAGTGTCCATGGAGTTTCTTGCCCATTCTTCTCCATAGAGATATAGGTACCTACGCTTTGGAATGTGCAACTACAGTACTCTCTCAAGTTATTACGCGTTGTGTTTCGCTTTTTTTTGACATTCAAAAGTACCTGTAATGGACTAATTGAAATAATTGCTTTGAGTTTAAGTTTGAATTATAGCACTTAGCCTATATTACACCCAATAACAAATACCAAGTTAAAAAAACCTAATAACACTATTTTCATCGAATCCAGGACTCAACCAGCGTTGGTCAGCGCTATCAACCACTAGACCAACCACGCAGTCTTTCAAAGATATCTTTATGTAAGCAGGCAGGATTTGTACCCATTCAAAGAGGGATGAATGAATAGTATCCGTTACCCCTTCTCAAAACTGCTTTCTATTTCACGGTTAACGCCGTGTGGGGCTATAGCAGCCGGGCAGCCTTTTTTCTTTCGGCTGCGAAATAATCAAATGACCCTCACAACGGAAGGGAGTGTCAACTTTTACTGACTAAAACCCACCCATGTTATTTGGTGAATGAAACGCTGCCACATGGGGCTTGTGAACTCCCAATCAAAAAAGGAAAGACAGGTTGGTTGTGAGGAGCACCTGTTATAATGCACTCCATCTGGGGGATGTACTTCAACGAAGAACTTTATTTATAGTTTCGATTTGCGTTATGATTTAAGGCAGTGGAGCTTTCATGTCGTAGGTAATAAAATCGTTCGATTAGATCAAACTGTCTTTAGAAAACCTTGTTTTTAATCGATAACAAGAAATGCATACAGCATAATTAATTCATTAATCAAAATATTAATTATTTACAAACTACAATCTATACATATAATAAAACTGTAGAAAAGTCGTTTTTGTACATCAAAAAAAAACCAAAAAAAATAGCCAGGGTGTTAAAGGACAACCAATAGAACCCATTTCCAGCATTTTTGGAATTTTTGTCTGTTTGTCTGTTTGTCTGTGTATTTGTTCGGGCATCACGTAAAATGTACAAAAGCAATGTAGATAACTTTTATACACAACGATTGAGCGTATATTGAAGTAACATTTAGTTTTTGTGTCATTGCAATCGGTTCAGTCTATCAAAAGATATTTGAATTTAAAGTGTTACAGAAGTAAAATTGGGGTTATGTGCACTTGGTCTCACAACTTCCCGTAACTTTTATACACAACAATATGTGCGTAAATTGAAGTAACATTAAGTTTTTGGTTTCATCGTAATCAGTTCAAACCTTATAAATGAAAAGAAAGAAAAATGTAAATTAATAAAATTATAATAGTGTTTCCGAAGTAAAATATTAAAACAGCGCCATCTATCGAACTCAGACTGGGCTGTATCTAGATCTCAACTGCGTCCAGCATTGAATATAGATATTCGATAGATGGCATTGTGCGTGTGACGTCATTTTCTGATTGAGGCATGTTCAACTAAATACTGATGGAGAAATTCCTGACCTATAGGGTACGTGAAATTTGTCACAACAGGTCCTTATTGCTATTAAAGAGATAGTTATAACCCGATCAGTCGATACGGTTTGCCTACACCGACAGTCGATGGGGAACGTATAAACAGAGAATACGTATCAGAAATTAGTTAAAAACCCGTGGAACTCACAGAAATTTTACAAAATGGCTGCGCAAAGACAGAGGAACAGCGCCAGACGTTTGATAGGGTATGCTGCAGTGTAGAACACACCTCGGGTGAAATCCTGTTTTTAGACGCACCGGGCGGAACAGGTAAAACTTTCCTAACCAAAGTCCTTTTAGCTCGAATAAGGAACTTTAGGAGTATGAAGAACAGGGTGTAAAGCTCTTCAACCCCCATTGAAAAGGGAGGATCCTCCGACCAGAATCAGGGTGTTATGTCTGGTGGGCTACTGCCCAGCAGTTGTTGTCGGGTTCTTCTGTATAGTCTTAAGTCGCGAATAACTTGCGCGATGTAGAATTTAGATAAATTTAAATTTATTGTTCATAGATGGCGCTGTAGTACTTTTTGTAGTGCCGCTACAGAACCAAAATAAAATTTCCCTTGCTGTCGCCTCTTCAGGGATAGCAGCCACATTATTGCCTGGAGGAAAAACGGCACACACAACATTTATAATTCCTATCGACTTAGACCGCACGGAAAGCCCGGTTTGCAACATATCGCGAAATAGCGATAAAGCAAGGGTTTTATGCGATTGTGTTTTAATTTTTTGGGACGAGTGCACTATGGCAAACCGCAAAGCTGTAGAAGCAGTGAATAGAACTTTACAGGACATAAGGCAAAATGACCGGCCGATGGGGAGGCATTACGGTGCTGTTCTGCGGTGATTTTCGGCAGACACTCCCGATAGTACCCCGAGGAACGAGAGCCGAAGAAATTGCTGCCTGTCTAAAGAGTTCTGTTTTATGGCGCAATATATCATCTACACACCTGAGTGTACATATGCGTGCACAGTTGCGAGGCTGCGAAAATGCACAGGAGTTTCCCAATTTATTGTTACAAATAGGCGATGGCACATACCCCGTACAAGAAGATGGAAAAGTTATTATATGGTTGATAATCTCTGTTCTTGCGTTACATCACAACAGGAGCTAATTTCTTCTGTGTACGGAGATTCCACAAACATGGGATATCAAGCCGGTTCTTGGCTATGTCAGCGAGCTATTTTGACTCCTCGCAATGTCCAAGCTGCGGCAATTAATTTAAAAATATTGATTCATGTGTCCGGGAATAGTAGAGAATACACCTCTATAAATACAGTTATGGAAGAAGATGACTCCACGTACCTACTACCCGGTAGAATTTTTGGATTCCCTCAACACACCCGGACTTCCAGCCCACAAAATAGTTTTAAAAATCGGTGTACCAGTAATTCTCCTCAGAAATTTATGTCCTCCAAACTTTGTAACGGCACTCGGCTCAAAGTCACAAATCTGCAGCAAAACATAATCGAAGCTGAAATATTAACCGGTTGCGGCGCTGGTGATATTTTTTTTATTCCAAGAATACCTATAATTCCTAACAACTTTCCTTTCTCTTTCAAACGAGTGCAATTCCCAGTCAGTCTCTGGTATGCCATGACAATTAATAAAGCTCAGGGCCAGACATTATCCGTTGCGGGGGTGGACCTAAGTATTGGATGCTTTTCCCATGGTCAACTATACGTAGCTCTTTCTCGCGTAAACAACCCCAATAACCTTGTTGTGTACGCTCCAGATGGTTCCACAGCTAATGTTGTTTATAAAGAAGCACTAGCATAAATACATAGTTAAGTCCGACATCCACGCGAACGAAGTCGCGGGCACAGCTAGTACTATAATAGAAATAAATATGTACAAGTATAAAAGAGTTACAGGGCATCCAAAAATTCGTCCGCATCGCTGTCAACAGGAAAAGTGCCCAGAAGGCTGGCAGCATTAACACGTTGGATGGCAATGCTGATTCTTTGGCCAACAAATAGGCCCGCCCTCTGGTCACGTGAAGAGTCGACCAACCGCTTGGCGATTTCCCGGAAAACTAGGTGGGCACTCGGACCCCATGGCCCTAGTGTTTCAACCCCAAACGGCTCAAACACATAACTACCAATTAAATTATTGTATTTGCGCCGTTTGAGGTTTTCAGCACCTGCAGCAGCCGCCCCAGCGCAGCCCACTGTGCTAGGAAGATGGGATGGCGCGAGGGTGTCGACGTAAGTTGCGTCCCACACCAAAGGCCTACCCAACTTCCATGGCATTATGGTCATACCATCTGGTCTCTTCCCATCGACGCGTGCCAAGCCATTGGGTTCTAAGACAGCTGGCACCCCGGCGGTGGCAAGAGCACGACGGATGAGATCATTAATGCTAGCGTGTCGCACAATCCTACCTGCACTCTTACTGCATGAAAGGCCATGGTGTCCAAGGCAGTCGACTGCTTCACCACATTGACAGCGATGTGGAGCCCCACAAGGAGCGCCCAATCGCAAACACGTAGCGAGCCGGAATGTTGTGTCACCTAACATAATTCATTCATTTAAATCAAAGTAAACTTGGAATTATAATTTCATATAGTCCGTAACATTTGTACAGGTGAAATATGTAAAATATTTGCTCAAGTGAGATAGTATAAAAGACGTTGCTATGCATACACTCGTCCGATCTGACTCTCCTCTGATCATTTTTGGTACTGCTTGACAAAATGAAGGCATTTTTGGTGAGTCTCTTGTTTGTTTTTTTTTACTTATACTGTCGCTTACGGGATATCTTGCGTGATTATTCATTATTCTGGGCTCCCAATATTTCGACGCTGTTGCAACCGCCATGATCGTCGGATGACTGGAGAATGCGGGTGGATGTTAGGTGCTGATAAATTCTAAGTTTCCGAAAACATGTTCTGCTAAAATAATCGTTTTCTTACGCTCTTTAATGTAGGATGCAAGAGCGAGCGAAGCAAGTTCGGGACTTGGGGCACCCCAACTCCGGACAGGTTAGGTTCACCATCCCCTTCATGTTAGGTTACTTTAAACCCTGCAGACAGAAATAGGAGCCCCGCGTAGCGGGGTTACGTTGACTACGCCTTATTACAATATTTTGATATTTGTCTTGACGTTGATATTATTCCTGTTTTATTTATTTTATAGGTTAATTATTAATTTATAATAGGTGAATTACGATGAAAATAACCAACTGTAGTTTTCGGTAAAACGCAATTTAAGCTGATTGAAAAATATTACGTCAGCAAATGCTGTAAGTATTGATTTTCCACGATAAGAAAAAATAGTGTGGAACAACGTTTATAAAAAATAAAAAAGTGTAAACAAACTCCATATGACAATGTGTGTGTGTAGTGTAGTGTGTGTAATAAAGCTATTTTTCGTGTTTCAGGTTTGCTTATTAGCGCTGTTCGCACTGATGGCAGCCGCGCAAGGTTTGCTTTTTTTATTGTTATAAAATATATAGTAGATAATTAATACGGAATGGCGCAGACATTACGACAATAAATGAATTCATTGGGAATACTAGTTCATAATATTTTAAACTATCAAATATATAAAAATAAAAATTCAAACGTTAAAATTTTTATGCTACTTAGTAAAGTAGCATAAAACTGCTAACGAAATTCAACATCATTTATAAATATTAAATAAAAAATAAATAAAAATAAAGAATATTATTAAATATTGGTTTACTAACTATAGGTATAATTTGCATTAATTTGCGTCTGGAAATAAAATGTAAGGAACGAATTTGGCAAAGGTTCTTGAAGTAGTGAGTTGGTAACATATGTTTAGTGTTTATACCGATAATGTCTTGTGACTGAACTACTGAATAAATTCGTATTAATATTTGTATGCGGACTGGAAACGTCATAAGGTATAAGCAGTTTAATTTACTATCGGAGTGTCGGCGCCATCCTGTATATTTTGTATTATATTATCACACTTAACTTTTTACAGAGAGATGGAATTTAAAACAAATCTTTTTAAATTTGAAAATTATATTCCACTTATAAGATTAGAAAAATAGTTGTTGATTGTTGTTTTTCCAACTGCATTTTCAATCGTGAACCGATTTTGGACCAACCACGCAGTCTTTCAAAGATATCGTTTTTTGCAATAAGCTTAATTATGCGACTCTTTATGTAAGCAGGCAGGATTTGTACCCATTCAAAGAGGGATGAATGAATAGTATCCGTTACCCCTTCTCAAAACTGCTTTCTATTTCACGGTTAACGCCGTGTGGGGCTATAGCAGCCGGGCAGCCTTTTTTGTTTCGGCTGCGAAATAATCAAATGACCCTCACAACGGAATGGAGTGTCAACGACGCTACCATGTGTACCTGGAGTGAATAAATTCTCACTTGACTTTCTCCTTCTGCGTTGTATTTTTGTTGGAAATTCGGTT
Source organism: Eurois occulta (assembly GCA_950022335.1). Classification (NCBI taxonomy): domain Eukaryota; kingdom Metazoa; phylum Arthropoda; class Insecta; order Lepidoptera; family Noctuidae; genus Eurois; species Eurois occulta. The sequence goes on along the minus strand of OX465498.1, from coordinate 12,526,633 downwards.
TTGATAGTAAGTCGTTAAATATGGTCATCGATTGATACACTTAATTTTTTATTGTTTTCAGAGATTACTGGAGTCAACGTGGACGAAGGTGAGTTAAATTATGCCTTGTATATGCAACACCGTATGGGTATACACCACTATATAGTATAAACAACTCTATGTATAGTCATTGGCGCTGTTCGTCCTCGTCGCCGCACACGGATTGCTTAGCATTATAATAAAATATTACAGAATATTGTATTGTTGCGATATTTGTTTTTTGTGGAGAAATCTTGATGAGTATTTTTAACATGAAAAAAGGTTCCCAATTCGACGCGTTTATACAGGGTAGCGACAATAAATTTATTCTTTGGGAATACTAGTTCATAGGAATATTTTTAAACTGTCAAATAATACTTAACACGAATTTTAAAAAAAAAATATTTTTTCAAACATACTAAAACTATAAAACTGTTAACGATCAATCATCATTTATAAATATTGGTGTACTAACCTTAGTTACAATTTGCACTAATTCGCGTCTGGAAATAATTTAATAATAAAATTCATTTATTTACCCAAGACAAAACATAATAGTACTCGTTAAAAATACAGTTTTACAAATAAAGTATATGTATACAAACGTGTTATGGTTATAACACAGTTTATGAAAACCAGTGTTCCAAAAATAAAATTTAAGGAACGAATTTGGCAAAGGTTCTTGAAGTAGCGAGTTGGCAACATGTGTTTAGTGTTTATACCGATGCAGGGGTCGTTAACCTGTTGGTACTAGCGTATTAATCTACATCATGTAGAAAATGCTAAAAATGAAAAATAATGTCTTGTGACTGAACTACTGAATAAATTCGAATGAATGTTTGTATGCGGACTGGGAACGTCATAAGGTACGGATTGTCGGCGCCATCCTGTATATTTTGTAATGTACATAATCACCCTTAACTTCTTATTGAGTAATCCGATTAAAAAAAATCTTTTTAAATTTGAAAATTAAATTCCACACCAAATATTAGAAAAATTGATCGTTGATTGTTGTTTTTCCAAATGAATTTTCAATTGTGAACCGATTTTGTTGAAATTCGGCAATAAAATGTAGTTCTGATGACGTTAACCCATAATAGAGACCTGGAGTGAATAAATTCTAACTTGACTTTCTCCTTCTGCGTTGTATTTTTGTTGGAAATTCGGTTTTGATAATAAGTCGTTAAATATGGTCATCGATTGATACATTTAATTTTGTATTGTTTACAGATGGTACCGAGACTTTATACGAGATAAACCGAACTAACCTACCCAATGTAACTATAGACCACGAGTTCCTGGTTAGGTATTATACAAAACCGTAAGGGTTTATACCGCTGTTCGCCCTCGCCGCCGCACACGGATTGCTTAGCATTATAATAAAATATTACAGAATATTGTACTGTTACGATATTTGTTTTTTATTTTATTTTATTTGGAACACCAAACAATTACATAATAAAGCATAGAGACATAAAACTCAAAATAAACAATTATGTAATCAGCAGCGTTATTCACAGAATACAAGCAGAATATTAATAACATGCTTCAAAGAGAAGTTAAAAGTACCACAGATATTAATTTAAAAAAGTGATTTTAAACTTTTAAATAATAATAAGTAAGTGCAATGACTGACACATATTGAGCTACAATAACCTTAGAGTAAAAGGAAAGGATGTGTAATTCCTTGACTGCCCTGTGTATTGACTTTCGGAAACTTCCACGTACCGCACATAATAAATCGATGTCCAGAAAGTGTTTATTATAATTGTCAACAAGACTGTTGCTTGCTAAAAATGTATTCTGAATATGCTACGAGATTTGTTACCTACCGTAGATCTTCTTTTAACAAATCCGTGTTGTTGTGAAACAATTACATAATGAAGTAACGGACAAAGTACAGTATGTACAAGCTTTTCAAAGAGTTTCGATAGGGCCGAAAATATTGATTTCGGATTTCGAGTTCTCGACGTCATCTGCAGGGCCCTTTTTTTTCTGATGGGAAATCATCAAATGACTCCTCCCGCTCTGGGCGGAGCGGAAGGGAGTGTCAGACTTTTACTGACTAAACACCATCCATGTTCCTTCTTTTGCCCTTTATGTTCCAGAGCCGCGGTATCTCTTTTGAACAGTCCCGCAGCCCTGGCAGGCATCGGCCCTTGCGGGCCCCTCCTGTTTGCTGACATCTCTTTGAGGCGCGCGTGCAACACGAATGCGCTGTCGACACGACCTGTCGTCATAAGACGGACGGACGGCGAGCTAGCCCATTACTCACCGTCCACAGGCCCGCGCCTACAGTGGCCGAGAGCCACCACGTGGCCCCCGACGCCCGGTGCTTCTCCCGCGGTGGCTGGGACGTGAGGTTCTCTCCGTCTCACGTTCCGCCACCTCCTTCGCTAGCATGACTGCTTCGCAGAAGGAGGTGATGGCTTCCCATTCCCTCTCGCCCTGAATCATGGCTTGAACCAGGGCCGGGCGCGAGAGGTCGCCGCCACCAATCGCCGCTACGAGAACACGGCGGTGCTCCGCCCAAGCGGAGCAGACCTCCACAGTGTGGTCCACCGTGTCCTCCGGGCGATCCTTACAATGGTAACACCCGGGCGTTTCCTCCCGCCCGATTCGGTGCAGGTAGCTCCCAAAACAACCATGTCCGGTGAGGACCTGCGTCAGGTGGAAGGTGAGGGCGCCGTGGCGCCTCTCTAACCACTCCTCAAAGAGGGGACTTACCGCCACTATCGCGGCGTGCCCTATCTGCAGGGCCTGACTTGTGAACCGGTGTTACGTTAGCTCGCTTAGAAGCATCAGGAAAGATTCCTTGTGTCAAGGATCGATTAAAAATAATTTGTAGAGGAAAGCATATGTTCTTAGCAGTGTTACTGAAAAATATTGCAGGAAGTGCATCAGGACTAGGCCCTTTTGAAATATCTAAGGTTTCCAGGTGCCTCAATACCTGCTGAACTGAGAACTGATTCTTGTTCACAGCAGTACAATCCTCAGAACAATCTGCGTTTGAGCAAAAATCATTTGATAAAGTGGAAGGTTCATAGACAGATTTAAAATACACAGAGAAGTTTTGTGGAGAAATGTTGAGGAATATTTTTAAATGACGAGGAAAGGTTCTCAATTCAGCGCGTTTATATATTTTGTAATGTATGACCACGCTTAACTTTTGACAGAATGATCCGATTTAAATTTTTGACGATTATCTTATCGTAACCTAGCGCTTATAAATTATAATACCTAACCATACGGCGCGCCTAACCAGGATAAACCGGGCGCAGCGCTAAGTTAAAAATATGCCGTAAAAAAGAGCTGTCATGGTGTAGTTGTGGTGTCAAAGGAATAGTATTAAGCTGTAGGAACATAAACACCCTTATAAATGATAAGAAACGACTTTCCCCTGTAGCGGCTTATGATAGTACAAAAAGTACAACAGCGTCATCATTTATAACAAGGACGAACTAGCATCAAAATCCTTAATGGCGATATTAAAGGTATCCGCGAGTTAAGAACATAATTATAGAAAAACCCTACAACGAATGTCGGACAGTGTAGCCCATCACACGTAACATCCGCCTGGTAGGACGATCCTCCCTTTTCTATGGGAGATGAAGAACTAAACAGCCTGTTCTTCATAACCCTTAACGCCTTTGAGATAGCATATTGCAATTGTGACGAAACAAGATGTGATATCAGATATGGAACAGGATTTAGAGACAGTCCTTACACAACACACCTTAAACTTAAACCAACTTATCTGTGCAGGCAGAAAAATAGAGAACCAAAATAAATGTAGCTTGAACACTTAAAGTGGTCATAATACAGGTAGGGCCATCAGGGATCTTTTAGTGCTCCAATAATGTTGGCAGGGGGCTCTGGGCGCTGATAGTAAACATTTGTCATAAATCTATGACATTTAAAAACCAAGAAAGAATGTTATACAGCTATTTAGTACCGACCAAGGACACCACTGTGCACGACAAGATTTTGACACATGACATATCAGCTGAATAAGCGGAATCAGCTGAATAAGCGGAATCAGCTGAATAAGCGGAATCAGCTGAATAATAATATTCCTTAAATTATACCTGTGGCTCGAGAGATTAATGCGAATATATAGTTATTTTTTAATCCAGCTGAAATGCCAGATGTTTTACACATGTAATGACCGTCGTGTGGTTCTTATCTTGGACCTGTATCTTTTTTGGATGAAATCCTACCACTAATTGATGATCATGATTTAAAGCAATAAATATTTTTTTGAAGTATATAATGGTTTTTTTACCCATACACGGCCAGCTTAGAATATCTTACTTGCCTAATATTTATCAGTGTATAATTTATGATACCTAAATAAATATATTTGTTATATCATCTAGTCATTGTGGCTTTAATGGTGTTTGGGATGTCCCTATGGTTACTTATCATCAATAAATAAATGAAGTTCGACACCGTGTCTGTCTGTCAGTCCGTGATTTTCTTCGGAAAATCAAAATCTTTCAAATATTACGGACGGACGTATGAGTGACTTTGTTCTATAACTATTTTTTTATTGAACAGTGTACTGTGTTAACTTAAAATACCGGTTAAACCTATCCAATTCGATAAGGAGATCCCCAGAAATCCATACATCGTTGGGCCAAATATGAACAGTAATCATTTATGTATTATTTAATAGATAAAACACAAACATATTCATATCAGAAAGATTTTTTTTTAAATTGTATGGGAATTAGGAAGAAAATAAGTTTTTGGGTTACTAGGTTAGGTTATGCGGCAGATGGTAAGAATTGTACCTATATAACGCCAAAATGTATTGTAAATACCATAATCAAATAAACACATTGATTTAATTGTTTGAAAACATATTTGTATGTTACTATTAGCATATTATTGCATAGCACAAAAAAGGAATTAGGTAGGTAAAATAAAAACAAGTTATTTTTTCAATATTTTATTCATATTCATTTTCATACTCAATTAATATATCAAACAGGAATGGTGCTGGAGGTGTGATGGTATTTTGGTACCTTGCCACTGTTTGATGACAGTCCTTGCCCTTATTATGGAAATAACTGCTTCATCATGTAAAGGCAGAGCGACTTTCCAGTAGCGTTGCTACGATCAGTAGGGATACCACAACTCACGCAATTCACCATTATCCAGTCGATAAGCAATCGGTGTCCAAGTTCGTAAAATCAATCGAAAGTCGTCAGAAAAATAGAAGAAATATAATAAGGACATCCGCACGAGTACGAAAACGAATGACGGGACTTGACGGGAGTGACGTGACATTGACATTTTGACAAACATCGATATTTTTTGTTTGGAAACAGTCAACCGATACACGATTTTGAACGATGTTATTGTTAAATAAATAAATAACTATTTCTAAAACAACAATAATTTCATCAAATGTCCTTTTTTGTTTTATAAATGATTATTATGCACATGACCAATATTAAATAAGATATCGATATTTTAGTAACTTCTTTAGAACTACTAGTTTTAGAACGAACTAGTTATGACCTGACAGCTTGTTTACGGAGCTAGTTTTAGAACTACATTCAATTTAAAACCATATTTCAAATTATAATTTTTAGCTCATTCCGGTAGAAAGTTATTATTGTTACATGTTATTTTTAATCAGTAAAAAATCTAGTCTTTTTTAATATACATATCGTTTCTGTACATACTTTGGCCCAAAACTGGCCATCTGACTTTCTTTGTGGTTATTGTTAGATTCACGTTTTCATTTTCGAATCTCTCAATATTCCCGTTTGACAAGGCTTAGCCAATACCCACAATATAATAATGCCACTGTAATCTAGAGATTATACGGAAGAAATCAATATACGTTTCACTAATATTCGCTACAATTTATGTGGTGGGCCTATTCTCCAAACAAAAAAAATTGTCTCCTTAGAATTTTCGTGAACTTTCAGCATTCGATTTTATAATGAAAACTAGCTGTGCCCGCGGCTTCGCTCACGTGAGCGCGTATTCTTTTGGCATTATCATGGAACATTACATGGGAACGTGAATTTGTCGTATATTCTTAACATCCTCTACAAAATAATATACATTATATACCTGTACAGGGGGTTTTAATAATTATTATTTTGAAAACATTTATGTGCTTGTGTAATTGTGGATCAAGAGTCTAAACTTTCTAGATCAATGCAGTCATAATTACGACGACCACGACGTTGGCTATCTTAGATTTAGTGACAGAAATTGAAAATATCAATTATTTAGATGGTTTGCTCATGTTGAGAGGGTAAGTGAGAGAGGTGACTGAGAAAAGTTATTTATAAGGCAGATGTGGCAATGCCAGAAGAGGACGCCGTAGAAGATCGTAGATCGTGAGCTCGCCTTATAGGTGTTCTTCAGAAAGGTCAGGATTTCAGTATTCGCAACCAGCGTGAGTATGACCAGATGTACGAACTTCGACGGGGCGAAAGGACCAAGTAAGGATTGTAAGAAGTGGCGTTCTGTTGGTATAGTTTCTGCCTGCGAAAATGGCGGGAATTTATGTATATATAATATATTTTGGTTCTCCTATAACACGTCTTATATTTTCCTCGCAATAGTAATATGCTTTCTCTAAGGGAAAAATCTCTTCATAAGTAGGTTAGCAGACGTATACCTAGACTGAAGTACGGTTTGGCCATCGGGAACAACTTTTAATTATTTTATCAATTCCCGTTGGCCTCACCAGTGGAGACATAGGCGGTGGTGCCAACGGAAATACACCGTCAGGACAAGGTTTGGCAAGTCTGTTTTAGTCGAGCCTATTGTAATCAAACAAACGCAAATCCAGGCTCTGTTTGTATTTGTGCAAAAACATGCTTCGATGGTCTTCGTCAAAATTGACCGCAATGGCTGATATTCAGTTCGGTTGATGAAGAACCATAAAAAATAAAAGAACAAGTGAAATAAAGAATGCTTTTAATTTAATTTTAATTTTGAAAATTGGAAAAGAAAACAATTTCTCAAGTTGATTAAAGGCAACAAAGTAGGTAAGTAAGGTAAGTAGTGATATTTTGAATCAAAGTTTTCATATTGAATTATAATTCAAGTAACTTGCAATTAGTCATTTAGTGAACTAGTTCACTAAGCTCCGCGGGCGTATATGTTGGGGTCTGAAAACAAACAAAAGTTATAAGAAATTACCTATCACTCTCAGCAGGAAGTGCCAGGGTAACCCGCGAAATTCATATTTTTCTATCGTTTTTTGCAATCAGCAGGCCAGTGTCACGTTGTATGTTAGTTAAAAATTACTAGCGGCTGTAAGTTGTACTGATGAATTAATGATAATAATTCTGTAAATACATGCGTAATAAGAACACAAATTATATTTTGTTCAACATACAACCTGACGCTGACCGTAAAAGCAAAAAAAACTGACTGGCGCTACCACTTTAATCGGAGTATATGCAGAAAAGCTAAAGAATCCAGAAAATATATAATACAAGCTCGATGGCTTCCACCACCCCGCCACCAAATAGTATAGGATTTATTTGCCCATTCGTATAGATACGAATAACTATGTCTACTTATGCAGAAAAGTTTTTAAAAATTGAAACCCAAATAGGGTAGAATCATAATTATTATTAGCTTTTTGGCACCCCCCACCACCACGACTCCACTTGCATACTTACGTTGCTTGTAAGGGTAAGGGTTGGGGCGGCTTTCCGAGTTGGGAACCAAGATCTGCCCAATGTCTGTGAAGGAGATATTTAATGAGCAACTTGTTTTGATATCACAACACACACATTACGTAAGGGGTTTGTCTCCGCGGATCCCGGTATCAGATTGAATTAGCCACGGATCACGGCCCTTTACAGACACTAATTAAGTTTATTGTTGATCAATATAAGACTTTTTTTAAACTATAACTTCTTTTGATTTGGGAAATTAAATAAAAATAAAATCAGGTTGGAAAAATATTGTACTTACTCTATTTCTTGTCTCTGCACACCGAGATCAGTTTCCAAAAATAATATAATTTATATCTTGAAACCACGGATACCGGGGTGTGTGGTTACAAACATGAATTATTTTTTTGTTGGAAACGGAGCCCGGTATCGGTGGATACAACTGGCCGTGATCCGTGGCTTATTCAATCTGATACCGGAATCCGTGGAGACAGACCCTACGTTAGAAGGACTATTGAATATAAATAAAAGGTCTTACCGGCTAGCTCGACTGAAAGCCTGCTGAATGCCGCATCTATGACTGGGACAAAAATATCACTAATTAATACAACACAGCATTACGCCTGTAATGCTCGAAGGGGTAAGCAGAGGTGTACCTAATAGTACACCCACATTTCGCTAGTTACGAATAAATCCGATGTAAAAGATGGCGTGAACGTCAGATTCGCCGGTCAACAGTCGTATTTAGCTTTGAAATTGTGCCTAAAAATTACTTATATTTGCTTACCATGATGAGAGAATTGCTTGGCTCCATTTGGTTATTACAAAAAATAAAGCAACAAGTACGAATATACGTCAGTTTGCTCACATATTTTAACAGGCGCAGGGGCTTTTGATTTTTTTTCCTTAATTCGTATTTTTTATCGTTGAGCTAGGTTGATGACATGAGGTCCCCTAATAACTTCTAGTTACAATGTAAAATTAATTCATGACAAGAATTTGTGCGCACACTACAACTAATAAGGGTAAAACCCGACTTCCGAAAAATACTAAAATAACTAAGTAACATACGTACTTGGGTTCAAGTAGTCCGGCGCAATGACTGAGGAAAGAGAAAATATATAATAAGAATAAGAAACAAAACAATGAACAGTAGGTATTATTTAATACTTTAAGCCCAGAGTACAGAAGGGGGCATCTGCGTTGAGGTATACGCAATTTTATTTTTTGTCGTATTACTACATTAGTGCCGAATTTGAAATTCTGTATTGCTAAGCAAACCTTGCGCTGCGGCCCGGGGGAACAGACCACAGACAATGACTATATATAGAGTTGTTTATACGATAGTCGTATATATTACGCATATGATATTGTATATACAAGACATTACTTAACTCACTTTCGACAGGGCTGACAGCCTCAGCGTCAGGAGTATCTGAAAACAATACAAAAGCAAATTTATCAATCGATGACTATATTTTAACGACTTTTTCAAAACAATGTTTCCATTATTTCCAAAAAATATACAAATTTACTTTCCAATTTTTTTTATTGGTTCACTGAAAAGTTAAGCGTGGTCATACATTACAAAATATATAAAAGCGTCGAATTGAGAACTTTTTCTCATCAACTCATCAGTTACAAATACTCATCAACATTTCTCCACACAAAACACATATCGCAACAATACAATGCTCTAATGTTTTACTATACAGGGTGGGAGGGACACCGACGTATAAACGATTACCACACATTCAGTGCATCATTCTGAACCCCACATACAAATTTTTCATCGATTTATATTTTTTAATACAGCTGTTTCCTATAAAAATGCAATACGGACACGGTCAAAATGTATGGAACAGCAGATTTTTTTGGGTTCAGAATGATGTATAACAGGTCAACATGTTTTATGTTATAAAGTATGTTGTCGGGTAGGGGGGACGGCCGTTCGAATTCGGAGCCCAGGCCGGTGAAATGTCTGATGAAGGAGAAATTGAATGAGCAACTCGATTTGATATAGCTCTAACAACTGGTTAAAGCTCGGCGTGGCTACGTCTCAATACACGCTGACAGGAAGCTTGCCCCCCTCTTCCTATAACCGAAGTTCTCTCTACGTCTCTCCCGAGACTGATGAGGTCTCGTGAAAAACCGACATGAGACGGAGAGCAATCGAGGAACACCGAGCCTAGGTGAGCGCTACTATATGAGAGCCAATATCTTACTTCAGTGTGGGGAAAACTCGTGGACTCTAGTTTGGGCTACTTTATCAGACTTTTTCTCGGTAAGACTCAACAGTGACCCCATGTGGCTAAGCCATAGTGTAGCATCTTGTTTCACTTATGAAGTTTGAGTTTCGGAAATCTCTTTCCGCGTTTTCAGTTCGAACCGCAATATTGTTAACAATATGCACGATGGCTCTTTTTACCCAGTCACGACAAAGCAAAGGGAAGGGTGGTATCAACTCGCTTTGAGCAGCCTGCGTTGTTAACTCTTTTCGAAAACAATTGAAATCCTCTCCATGCAACGATCTTAGTTGATATGCTACAAAAAAATATGTTTTGTAAGAACTATTGAATATCCATGAATAGGGCCTTACCGGGACTCTCGGGCCTGCTGAAAGCTGGGTCAGCTGTAAAACAGTAAAAATCACTCATTAGTATGATGAAAATGACTTTTCTATAAGTACTAGGTACAAAGCTCGTAATCTATCCTGTGATAATGCAAATAGTTCTCCATATCATTCATGCCCGATTTTTGGAGACACGTATGGCGAAATAAAATAGTACCTTTTATTCAGGCATTCATTAAGGTCTCCTAGTTTCAGTATAAACTGAGCCTTCCCTGTAACTCGGACTTTGGAAGGTCCACGGAGAAAGAGTTTTGTTTTAGCGAAATTTTTACTTAAACTTATCTGGTTTATTAAGTAGATAATAGTTTTTACTTACGGTTGACGATAACTGAAACAAAAAAAAAAGAAGTTAGACACTAATTGTGAGTTAGACACTAATATTGTGAGTTGTTTTTTTTATATTAATTTTAAATTCAGACGGGAAAAGCGTCTCCCAATTTTGACAACGCGTGTGAAACTCGCCACGGTCCACAACGCTATTAAGGGCGAATTTTACCAATGAAAGTTCCACAGTTTAATATTTTTGCTATCGATTGAGTAATTGAATCTCAACAAGATTCGCAAAAGAAATTCCCACTCCGAGAAAATATCTCCCACCCACCACATCTAAATCGCGTTCAAGAGCAGTCAATTTCATGATAAAGTTGCTATGGAGTATTGACACTGACAGCTCATATCCGCCATTTAAATGTGCTAATCGCGTTCATTTCATTGCTGAAATCCATTCTTAGTAACGTGTTACAAACTCAAATCACGAACTTAACCAGAATAAACTGAACGACACAACTTAGAAAATAATAGCTTTACTTATCTGAAATAAAGCTAATCTACCAACCACTTGCGTTGTAGCATGGTGCGTGTGACAGATGTCAGTATCGTATGACTAGTTCAGTGACATTATGTCAATTATACAAGGTGGAAGGGACACGACGCTAAAACGGTTAACAGGATTTCAGTACATCATTCCCCCTCCCCACATAGAAATTTTTCAACGATAATTTAAAAAAATCAGCTGTTTCACATTTTTACCGTGTAGGAATTGCAGTTTTGTAGGAAACAGCGGTTTTTTTTTCAATAACCGGCGAGAAATTTCTGTGTTCAGCGACGGTCTCCTTTCCACGCTGTATCTATAATCTATAACGATTTACAATAGGCTCGACTAAAACAGACTAGCCAAATTTTTGTGCACTATTGGAATCATCATCGTCTGTATAACCTTGTCCTGACGTACACACGTACACATATGATATTGTATATACAAGGCATTACTTAACTCACCTTCGACAGGGCTGACAGCCTCAGCGTCAGGAGTATCTGGCAACAATACAAAAGCAAATGTATCAATCGCTAACAATATTTTAACGTTATAATTAACACTAGAAACGGGATATTTACCATGTCCACTGTTTGTTTTGAGTTCCCGATATTTCGGCGCTGTTGCAAGCACCATGATCACGGATAAACTGAAGTAACTGCGGGTGGGTGTTTATGAGCAGAAAAATCGGTCTACCCTCTTTCTTGTTCGTTTTTTGCACTCGGTACCGCTACCACTGTCACTCGCAACTCGATTCTGTTCCCGACACACGAAACTCACTGTGTCCGATCGCGAACTTTACGACGATACCCGACGACGACGGTGCGACGGTAGCTTGTCGCATATCAGAGCATATCAGGGCGGTGAAAAATAATGACACCCAAAAATCGGCCATAGCTCAACATCTTTTGGAGTCAGGATCGAACCACTGGATTGAGCTAAATAGCCCTCAGATCATCTCGACAGAACGCCACTATATTCCAAGACTGGTGAGAGAAGCTATCGAGATCACCAAATATAGGAACTTCAACCGGGAGGATGGGTTTCAACTGTCGAGAGCATGGAATCCAGTGGTTCAGCTGTGTAATAACCGAAAAAGTGCCGAAAAAAGTTCGCGATCGGACACAGTGAGTTTCGTGTGTCGGGAACAGAATCGAGTTGCGAGTGACAGTGGTAGCGGTACCGAGTGCAAAAAACGAACAAAAAAGAGGGTAGACCGATTTGTCTGCTCATAAACACCCACCCGCAGTAACTTCAGTTTACCGTGATCATGGTGCTTGCAACAGGCAGCGCCGAAATATCGGGAACTCAAAACAAACAGTGGACATGGTAAATATCCCGTTTCTAGTGTTAATTATAATATTAGTGACCATGACAGTCTAAAAACTTATATTTTAACGACTTTTTTCAAAACAATGTTTCCATTATTTCAAAAAAAAAATACAAATTTACATTCGTTTTTTTTTTAAAATTGGTTCTCTCAAAAGTTAAGCGTGGTCATACATTACAAAATATATAAAAGCGTCGAATTGAGAACTTTTTCTCATCGACTCATCAGTTACAAATACTCATCAACATTTCTCCACACAAAACACATATCGCAACAATACAATGCTCTAATATTTTACTATACAAGGTGGGAGGGACACCGACGTATAAACGGTTTCCACGTAATCAGTTCATCATTCTGAACCCCACATACAAATTTTTCATCGATCTATATTTTTTAAAACAGCTGTTTCCTATAAAAGTGCAATACGGACACTGTCAGAATGTATGGAACAGCTGATTTTTTGGGTTCAGAATGATGTATACCAGGTCAACATGTTTTATGTTGTACAACATAAAGTATGTTGACCTGGTTGCTCTGGTTATCCTGGTTGTCCGGGCTTACCAGATTCTCCTAGCTGGCCTGGTTGTCCTGGGTATCTTGGCTCTCTAGGTTTACCAGGTTGACCTGGTTTTCCTGGATGGCCTGGTTGACCGCGTTGTCTTGTTCCACGGTGTCCTGGTTGTCCTTGCTGTCCTGTGAGAGTGACGTCACGGATGTTAAACAACCATAAGCTCTTTGTGTTCTGCTCGCGAATTAATAAAAATACCAGTTAAATTCGCAGATATTGTATATACAAGACATTACTTAACTCACCTTCGACAGGGCTGACCGCCTCAGCGTCAGGAGTATCTGAAAACAATATAAAAGCAAATTTATCAATCGATGACAATATTTTAACGACTTTTTTCAAAACAATGTTTTCATTATTTCCAAAAAAATATACAAATTTACTTTCCAATTTTTTTTTTATTGGTTCACTGAAAAGTTAAGCGTGGTCATACATTACAAAATATATAAAAGCGTCGAATTGAGAACTTTTTCTCATCAACTCATCAGTTACAAATACTCATCAACATTTCTCCACACAAAACACATATCGCAACAATACAATGCTCTAATGTTTTACTATACAGGGTGGGAGGGACACCGACGTATAAACGATTACCACACATTCAGTGCATCATTCTGAACCGCACATACAAATTTTTCATCGATTTATATTTTTTTAAACAGCTGTTTCCTAAAAGTGCAATACGGTCACTGGCAAAATGTATGGAACAGCTGATTTTTTGGGTTCAGAATGATGTATACCAGGTCAACATGTTTTATGTTGTACAACATAAAGTATGTTGACCTGGTTGCTCTGGTTATCCTGGTTGTCCGGGCTTACCAGATTCTCCTAGCTGGCCTGGTTGTCCTGGGTATCTTGGCTCTCTAGGTTTACCAGGTTGACCTGGTTTTCCTGGGTGGCCTGGTTGACCGCGTTGTCTTGTTCCACGGTGTCCTGGTTGTCCTTGCTGTCCTGTGAGAGTGACGTCACGGATGTTAAACAACCATAAGCTCTTTGTGTTCTGCTCGCGAATAAATAAAAATACCAGTTAAATTCGCATAAGTTAATTGAATAAATACTTATGTCTGTGCAACTTACGAGTAACATTGTTATCTGATGTTTTTGTGCTGTGTAAATATTTAAAAAAAAAATAACGTTATAGTGAGCCCCAGCAAGTACGTAAGTACAACTAGCAATTGCTGTTCAACTTGTGGCTAGCGTAAAGAGAGAATAAAAAGGGAAATATTGTGATACAAGCAATTGATAAGCAATCTTTCGCCTATGAAAATTTCAGTAATTCCTAATAGTTACCACTCTACAGAGATTGACCAGCCATTCTGATATCAGAATGGCTGGTCAACCTTAAATGTTTTAATTCTTTTTACTTATGAAATAAGCAATTCTCTCATCATGGTAAGCAAATATAAGTAATTGATAAGTAATTTTTAGGCACAATTTCAAAGCTAAATACGACTGTTGACCGGCGAATTTGACGTTCACAAGATGGTGTGCCTATTGTCATCAACAGGGCACAAATTCAGATTCCGTGGCTATTACTGAGAAATACCTGATGAACCCAATTAGGTACACTTATCCCGACCTGGAAATCGAACCCAGGACCTCATGTTCAGCAGTTGCACTTGCATCCACTAGACTAAAGAGGCAGTTATTATAGAGGCAATAGGCCCTTATAACACATAATTTAGAGTATATTTAGCGACATGTTGGTAGATTCCTCTGTCTATCCTTTTGAGCTATACGGGCGTGGTGTATTCCATCTAAGGAAAATGGAATAGTACCCTTATGTCCGTCTTTACTAACGCTAACGATAAGCGACACTAAAATCACTGCCTAGATGTTATTGCACTGTTAGAAATTCAACTCTCGGCGATAAGCAGAGGGGGCACGGAGAGGCAGTGTACGTATGTTGGGCATCAACGGATTTCATACAAGCCAATGCAACGTGCGATCCGCTTCATCGCCCCAACGCGCGGACGACCGATGGGAATAATCGACTGAGTGTTAGTAACAACAGGCATTCAGTATGCTGCCTCATACAGGTTGTAAAATAAAAATAAATATATATCCCTGGACATTTCACACAGCACCATCTAGTCCCAAGCTAAGCAACCTAATGCTTGTGTTATGGTGGCTAGATGGCTGATAAACTACTTATACACATTTTTTTTTTTTTTTGTAAATACATACATATTATAGATAGAATAACACCCAGACCCGGAACAACTACTTGTAGGTCATACAAATATTTGTTCCGTACGGGAATCGAACCCACGACATGCAGCGCAGCAGTCAATCGCTTGACCACTGCGCCAACCGTGCCGTCAAAGGGTGTAAAAGTACCCATCACGAACTGTCAACCACTCAAATAAATGTAACGCACTCAATACATTGTGCTGATGGATGCATTAAATACGGCACGGGGATCGTGGAGGTATTTCAAGTTATAACATTAAAACTTTTATTTAAAAAAAAAACTTGTGAATATGTTGAAACTTTGACCCCCAATATCTCCGTAACTAAAAGGTTCCCAGGTATGGTCTGAAACAACAAAATGATCTTAATGACGGGGAAAACTAGTGCCTTTCGGCTTCGTTATGGGTATTTTTACACCTATTATGTTAGGCTAGGATCTCGTTATTAAGTTTATTTAACCGACTACAAAAAAGGAGGAGGTTCTCAATTCGGTTGAATTTTTTTTTGTTTTGTTTTCTTAACTCTATGTCATTTATGAACCGGTTTGAAAAATTCTTCTTTTATGTAAAAGTATATTTTCTGATTGGTCCCATAGAAATTTCATCAAAATTTGGTCAGTAATTTGTTTTTTTTCTTTAATTCGTATTTTTTCTCGTTGAGCTAGGTTGATGACATGAGGTCCCTTAATAACTTCTAGTTACAATGTAAAATTAATTCATGACAAGAATTTGTGTGCACACTACAACTAATAAGGGTAAAATAATAAACTTTCGGCGAAAGAAACCCGACCTCCGAAAAATACTAAAAAATAACTAACATACTTACTTGGGTTCAAGTAGTCCGGCACAATTACTGAGGAAAGAGAAAATATATATTAAGAATAAGAAACAAAACAATGAACAGTAGGTTTTATTTAATACTTTAAGCCCAGAGTACAGAATGGGGCTTTTGCGTACTGGATATATTAGAATGTTTTTTTTTTGTATGTAGACTGGGAACGTCATGAGGTATACGCAATTTAATTTTTTGTCGTATTGTCGGCGCCACCCTGTACAGAGCTGTATATATACGAGATACCCATATGTGGGATTTTATTCACTCCAGGTCTCTATTATGACTGTGGTAGCGTCTTCAGAACTACATAATATTAGACACTGTTTTAAGCTTTTACGGTTTCAAACTAAACTTATACTTACGGGATATCTTCCGTGATTGTTAATTAGTTTGAGCTCCTGAAATCACCCAGTATCGGTTTATTACTAATTTTATCATCCCGCGATCATGGCGCTTGCAACAGCGTCAAAATATCGTGAACTCAAAATAATAAACAATCAGGGGAGATATCCCGTAACTGACAAAATAAATTTACTACATTAGTGCCAAATTTCAACAAAATCGGTTCACAATTTAAGTTGGAAAAACACCAATCGACCATTACAATATGAATGTCAGAAAAACAAAGAAAGTGAAGCTACAGTCACAGTCACAAGGCATAATAACTTGTGAAAGTACTGTAGTTGCCCATTCCAAAGCATATTTCTGTAAGGAGAAGAATGGGCAACAAACTCCATGGACACTTTTTAGATCACAAAACCTTGGTAACATCATTTATGCGTGTGTCGGTGTCCCTTCCACCCTGTATTGCTAAGCGAACCTTGCGCAGCGACCCGGGGGAACAGCGCCAATGACTTTATATAGAGTTGTTTATACGATAGTGGTAAATATTACCCATTTGATATGTTTATATAAGTCATTACTTAACTCACTTTTTAGATCAAAAATAAAAAATAAATCTTGATAACATCATTTATGCGTGTGTCGGTAATTCCACCCTGTATTGCTAAGCAAACCTTGCGCTGCGGTCCGGGGGAACAGACCACAGACAATGACTATACAGGGTTATTTGTAAAACACCAGTAACCTCTTAAGAGGTCATTGTACTCATCATTATGAACAACTTTTACTATGGGACCAAACCTGAAATCGCGAAAAAAAAATCAGCTGTTCCCTACATTTTGACGAGTTAATCGATCATAAATGTTTCACTATACAGGGTGGAAGGGACACCGACATATAAACGGTTTCCACGTAATCAGTACATCATTCTGAACCCAACATAGAATTTTTTTCTTCGATAATTAAAAAAAAAACAGCTGTTTCCTACAAAAGTGCAATACCGACACGTTCAAACTGTGTAGTACAGCAGATTTTTTTGTAAGACCCATTAAAATTCCACCCCTAAGGTTACAAATATAGGGGCTCATTAAATAATATATAAACGCGTCGAATTGAGAACTTTCTCCTTTTTTTCAGTCAAAATATTCCTCAAGATTTGTCCACACAAAACAAATATCGCAACAATATAACAATAATTATTGTTTAATGCTTAATTATAGTGTTAAGCATACCTTGCGCGGCGGCCAGGGCGAACAGCGCCAATGAGAAAACCTGAAACACGAAAAACAGCTTTATTTTATTACACTTTTTAGGGTTCCGTAGCCAAATGGCAGAAAACGGATCCCTTATGGATTCGTCATGTCTGTATGTCTGTCCGTCCGTATGTCACAGCCACTTTTTTCGGAAACTATAAGAACTATACTGTTGAAACGTGGTAAGTAGATGTATTCTGTGAACCGCATTAAGATTATCACACAAATTAAAAAAAAAACAATAAATTTTGGGGGTATATACTATAATACTTGGAACTGAGACTCATTTTTTTTTTCATCAATCCCATACGTGTGGGGTATCTATTGATAGGTCTTCAAAAATAATAGTGAGGTATGTAATATCATTTTTTTTAAACTGAATATTTTGCGCGAGAGATACTACCAAAGTGGTAAAATGTATCCCCCCCCCCTGTAACTTCTAAAATAAGAGAATGATAAAACTACACGAACGAGTTCTAGTAAGTAGTAATTCAATCAACTCATATATAAAAATAAAACATTTAATTCCTTAAACACAAATGGTACGGTCATAAACATAATGGTACGGAACCCTTCGTGCGCGAGTCCGACTCGCACTTGGCCGGTTTTTTTAGTTTGTTAAACGTATCTACATACTATTTTCCCTTATCGTGGGTACGTTTACAAACATTTAAACTCACATACACAAACAGCCTAGATCTCTGACTATCAGAATGATACAAACAGTAAAAGACTTGCCAACCAGCTTAAGGAAAAGATACTTCAGAATTCACTGTTTAACAAACTATCACACTATCCTATCGGACGTCAATGTCAAACGTCAAAGTATCAATTGAGCTCCGTAAAAATAAATAAACGCAGTGAAACCATTCAGATTAGTGATAATAACAAAGCGTGCATTGTGTAATACCAGTAAAACTGTTATTCAAGCCAAACAATCAATATCCGAGGAAGTTCTAAAGTGAAATAAAATCTGGACTCACAACAACCATTCAGTAACAAATAGTGCATTAATTTATGTGTTTACTGTGCTCATTAATATAAACATGTATGTGAAAACTACATATAATCATATTCTGTAAACTAATATCGTGAAAAACTTAAAATAAAATTATAAAATGAAAATAACACCAACGCTCAAAAAGTCAAAATTACATCCACCCACATTATAATGTATGAATAACGAATACATATTCTTCTTTCGGCGTAAATAGTTCATTGGATTGCGTACCGACTCTACCGCAACGGGTCTCGAGTTCGATTGCTGCTATCAGAAGCCACTTATTTTTCATATCTAAATTTTTTGCTTTGTGATTTTCCAATTTTGTAGTATTTCCTTCATTAAAAAAAGGTATATTTGAAATGTTTTTAAAGAACTGTTGTAAATATCTTTGTATTCAACTAATATTTATATTAAAATAAAAATTTCGATGATATAACTGGTGATTGATATACGGGGTTGCCAGTGTATATATTATTAGCCTCGGCGACCATCTTTCTGAGGCTCTCCTTAGGCGGTTGGATCAAAGGCCTGATTCAGAAGGCAGTACTCCTCGATACGGCTCGCATTGTGAGGAGGTTCTTGTCTCTGGAGCCCTAACCACCGGTAGTTTGGACCCTGCTCCCGACACCGGTGGACCACTATTTTTTATATTTTTAAATGTTTTTTTGAGAAATATTTAAAAATATGCAATATGTGTAATTAAATATACCTATATAGGAAATAATAATATAACAGGTAACAAAGACCCATAACATAATTATATACCTTATAGACTATCATACATATTTATAAAAACCAGAAATATATGCCATTTATATTATTATTATTTTTTTTTTTTTTTTTTTTAATCTTTATTGAAAAAAAGGATTTGATCATGCATGATCATGCCATCCCTATAGTTACAGACATCTTATAAATATTCACATCTTATCTACGCTTTAAAGCACAATCGATCATTTTATATACGAAATTCGCTTCCTCTGATAAGGGAAACGCTAGAATACTATTACAAACACCGGTGTCGTGTAAGCTAATACCGTAAGCAAGGCTAAAAGATAACCTCTCAGCTTCGTTCCGAACACATTCCACTAAAATATGAAAAACATCTTCAATAAGATCGCAGTCAGTACAATTCTTGGAAGTAACTTTGCCCATCAGGTACGCAAAGCTATTCAGTGGGATATGTCCGGAACGCAGCCTCATAGCAGTTACTATGGTGCGCCTAGACAATTCGGAATTAATAAACCAAGGAGAACGGGACAAATTATTTTGAATTGTTTTATACCATATGCCTTTTACTAGAGAACGCTCATCAAAATACTCACTCCACATGTTTCTACATTTATTCTTAACCATATACAAAACGTTGGTATAATACGGCAAACAACCCATAGGGATACCATCAGATAAGGCTTGTCTAGCGAGATAGTCTGCCTCTTCATTTCCTGCTAAGCCTACGTGTGAAGGTATCCATTGCAACACTATTGTATAATTTTTAGTGGCTAATATGGATAGTGACTTCAAGATGCTGTATGCTATCGGTGTGCCTCGACTATTCGAGGTGCATCGAGCAATGTGTTGAAGTGCACTCTTGGAGTCTGTTAGAACAACGTATTTGCCCGACTTGAAGGATTGAATATATGAAATTGCTTCTGATATTGCAATCAATTCTATCAACATTATCGAGATGTTTGAATCAATACGTAGTTTTACTGAACTACCCACTTGCGGGTCATAAATAGCTAATCCGCCACAATTACTTTCCTTCGAACCGTCAGAATAAATTTTATAATAATTAGAATATGTATTTTTAATAAAACTATCACACAGTTGATGTAAGGCCAACGGATTATAACTTCTTTTAGCGTTACTTACGGCATCTATGTTAAACTTAATTATATTCGAAATATTCACATTGCTGACCCAGGTATTAAGTGCAAACATATCTAATTGTGTACTAACATGTACAGCAGTATCTTTAAGGTAACTATGAACTAAAATTAATATTGGCTTTTCTTTGCACCTCCAAAAGGAATCTTGACTAAAAAGAATTAAATCGTCCAAAATTTTAATAATCTTATGGTTAGAAAAGGATTTCGCTTTTAACCAATACTTTCCGGCAAGGTAATGTCTTCGAACACTTAAAGGCGGTAGGTGTAATTCGCACTCCATGACGTGTATAGGTGTCGTTTTAATAAATCCACCTATTACCCGCATACACTGATTCTGTATTTTATCTAGTTTGCTTGTATGTGTCTTACAACTACTACCATAAAGGAAACTTGCATAATCTAGTCTGCTACGAATACACGAAATGTATAAATGCCTTAAATTTGTTGGGTGAATGCCCCAACCTGTCCCCGCTAAAACTTTAAAGACATTAAGCACTTTTGAGGATCTTTCTCTTAATTCATTTATTTGTTTAGACCATCGTAACTTCCTGTCTAACCAAATACCTAAATATTTTACACAATCTACTACCTCTAATGAAATACCACCAACAATTAGAGACACAGGGTCCCGTACAAATTTATTTTGGAAAAGACAAATTTTACTTTTGAGTGCTGAAATTTCTAACCCAGCAAGAGAAAGAATATTAACAAATTGATTTAAAGCTAATTGTAATTGGTGTCTTCCTTCTTCTATATTATTACAGGTTACATAAAGCACGAAGTCATCTGCGTACTGTGATATAAAGACATTATTTATTGACTTGCATATCTCCATTGTTAAGATATTAAATAAAAGCGGGGAAAAAGGGTCGCCTTGAGCCAAACCGAGACAGCATCTCCTACTAATGACTGAATTATTATCTGTCTCAATACTTAAGTTTCTCTCTTTTAAAAAACACCGTAGGTATGTACATATTTTATTACCTATCCCTATACTATCTAAAACAAATAATAAGCGTTCTAAATTAACATTGTTGTATGCATTTTCAATGTCAACAAAACAAGCGATTGTTGATTGTCTTTTAGAAAATCCAAGTTGGATTCTCGACACCAAGGTAGACAAATTATCTAAAATGGAGCGCCCTTTGCGAAAGCCAATAGTATCGCTCGATAACATGTTATTATGTTCAATAAACCATTCTACTCTTTTAATTAATATATTATGTAGTATTTTACACACACAGGAAATCATAGAAATAGGTCGCAACGAAGAGTCAGACTGAGGATCCCGGCCGGGCTTAGGTATAGGTATTATATTGATATTACGCCACTGCTGGGGAACAAAACCCGTTGTAAAAAAATTATTATATAGACTGATTAATATCAACTTTGCATTATTCGGTAAGTTATATAGCATTGAATAGGAAATGTTATCACTACCAGGAGAAGTGTCTTTAGTGCGCAAACATTTGTCCAATTCATTTCGAGAAATATGGGTCTCAAGCTTAGGGTTATTTGAATTAAATATTGGTTCATCAGTACAAACGAAGTCCGGCGCTAGATTTTGTAATAATATAAGCGCCTTTTCTTTACTAATACCAGAACGGGGTACATAGCATCCCTTAAACCATTTCATTTTCTTCCATAAAACAGTATGAGATGTTGTTCCGTCTAATGACGTACAGAAGTCTTGAAAACCCTTTCTTCTTGCTATACGAAGACATCTCTGACCTTCCCTAATTTTCTCCTGCAACTTGTCCAGATTAAAGGGCGTAGGGTTCCGTCGAAATTTTGATAACGCCAACCGTCTTTCGGCCACTAATTTTGATAAGGAACTATTCCAGTAAGGTTTCGGAGTGAAATTTTTCTCGGGGTCAGAATTAATTTTAATATATGGAATGTGAATATCTGCAGCTAAATTAATCAACTCAATAAATGTGTCATATGATTTTTGTAAGTCTTCTGTGATAATAAAACCTTGCATAAGCGTTTCTATTAAGTTGCGGTACTGAGACCATTCAGCTTTTTTATAATTCCTGCGTACCGAAGGTATGGACAGACCATCAACCTGAACTGAAATTTTAATCAAAAGATGATCGCTGCCAAACGTTTCATTAAGTGTACCCCAATTAAATCTGTACGCTATATCTGAGGAAGCCAGTGATATGTCTGGAGAAGATTGTTGAACTGCATTATTCACGAATTTAATACGAGTAGGGTTACCATCATTCAAAGTTACGAGATCAGTATCTAGAAGTACGTCATAAATTTGGGTACCTCTCTGATCTAATTTATGAGACCAATTTGTGTGGTGTCCATTAAAATCGCCAAGAATCACTACCTTACTGTGAAAACGAGTAAAAATATGTTCCCAATCACTTTGGCTCGTGTGAACTGACGGGGCACAATATAAGGATAGTATATACTGAACATGCTCACAGTTGCAAATCCTGACGCAAACTATCTCAATCCCCGGGTTAAGGCTTTCGAAGGACATATAACTTGATTTGAGTGACCCGTGGACTAAGACCGCTACCCCACCATAACCGTCCTCCCTATCCTTACGATATATCATATAGCCATTTACCTTCAGCTGACTATCCCGTTCCAACCATGTTTCACTGAGTGCAGCAATGTGAATTTTCAGTTGACTCAGAGAATTCTCCAAGGATATTAATTTTGGTCGCAAACTTTGACAATTCCACTGTGCAATATTTAATCTAAAAGGTTTCTTCTGACTACGAGCCATTGGGGGCAAAATAATCAACAATAATCTTAAATAAAGGCCACTTAGATACGAATTGTACACTCAATAATATTAACCACTCTAAACAACACTTAATCACCCCATGCATCTTGTCTTCCATCGACAATTCCCTTATAAATATAATTTCTTTTAATCTCAATAACAGCTCGTCCAAACGAACACTGTCATCCTTTTTCTCTTCACCAGCAGCAGCATCAGAAGGGACTGCTGACTCACTACCCATATCCATTGTTGATGAGTTTATCGGGAGCTCCAAGTTACAAGAAGCCTTGCCTCTACTACGAGTACGTCGAAATCTCGTTGGAGTAATGGCAGAAGTGTTTTTATCATCATATTCTTTATGCACTGTGATGTCAGCTTTTACTATCTCTGCAAATGTGGGGGTATCACGTTGTTGAAATAAAAAATCCGGTTGTGATTTTATGTTGGTACGAGGGTTGTCAGAATGTTCTCGAGAATTACTTTTTCTGGGTAAGGAATTCGAGGGCGGTACATATATTGTTAATGCTTTCCTATAAGTACAGTTAAATTCTACCATGATCTCTCTCAACCTCTTCTCCTTTAAAAAGGCTGGACATGAAGCTTTATGCAAGGCCAAATGGTTTCCACCACAGTTAACACATTTGAAGTTCTGTGTCTCACAGTTCTCATGACTGTCACCGCATTTCGGGCAAACTATTTTGCTGGAAGGGCACTTTTTTGTAGGGTGGCCATATTTCCAGCATTTCGAGCATTGCGATACGGGAAATACGTAAGGAGTAACTTTTATACGTAACCCATGAACATATATGTACTGCGGAATAAACGAACCTTTAAAACACACCTGTACCGCTTCACTTGGCTGCCAACCTTCTCCCTCTCTGTGTCGACGTTTAAGCCGGTATACAGATATTATTTCCGCGGGTTTATCACACATTATATTGCCCAAAATATCCTCGTCAGATAAATCAAGATCAACATCTTTTATGACGCCATAAGATGAAGTCCTTTCCATAGCCCTGTAGATCTTCCAACCTTTTTCTATGAATTCCGGGCATTTTTCGATTTTATCAGCACTCAACTCACTGCCAACTTCGACGCGAATCTTGAACGGGTTAATGTATTTTACTTTGGTAATATCAACTATCCCATGAGCCTTCAGCATCTTAGCTAATGCAAATTGTTTAGGCATTTTTTCATTGCTAGATAAGTACATCTCAATATCCTCCTTCAGTTGTGATTTCAATCTTTTCTCCTTACTTTGGACTAAATTCCAACCCTCATTATCATCCTCATCATCTCCGACAAAAACCTCCTCCCTATCCCTTTTTTCCCGCCTAAATTGTTGGTCTTCTTCCATTCCATATTGTACTAAGTTCTCTTCTCTGTTCAGCTCCTCTTCAGCATCTGACATACTGTGTTCACTCAAAGAGATGCCGCTCGCCATTATTACTGTATTCACATTCTCTAAATGCGGGTTGTTTACATTCATTAATGTTATAACGCGCTAATGAGTGTCTTCGTTATCCGTGTGCCGCTCGCACGTCGGTAACATAACGGAACTCCGGTGCGCTGGCAGCGAGATCTGGCAGCGCACACAACTTTAACAACTAATAACGCAAGAAAAATGTATTTGCGAAACACGCGTCTTCCTCGCACGATTACCGCGACGAGACTGAGATTATTATTTTTAGTTTACAGAATATGATTATATATACACTCGAGAGCAATGAATCCGGGTCACTTAAAGAATGTTAAAAATCTCGGAAACTAAAAATGATAGGTTAATGCAATAAATTGTATTTAATAGACAATGTAATACTCCTTAAATGAAAGTAAAAAAAATATGAGTCGCCATACATTTTATTAACACAAAATTACATAAAGAAAAAAACTGCTGATCTCTCCTCAAAACAAAAATAGGAAACATGAAATTTTTGAACTTTATTACGATTTTCTTGAATTTTAATACTTTGTATTGCCTCCTCGTGCTTCCATTACTGCGTTTACGCGGTTTGGCATGCTGTACACCAAGTTCCTTATACGATTTTGTGGAATATTCTCCCATTCCTTTGTGAGAGCAATTTTGAGCTCACGAAGCGTGATTGGGGGAGGGTTTCGTTGTTTTACGCATCTGCCTAGCTCGTCCCAAGCATGCTCGATCGGGTTGATATCCGGGCTGCGCGCTGGCCACTCCATACGAGTAATGTTCATCTCTTGAAGGTAGTCATTCACAATCCTACCTGTATGAGGTCGGGCATTGTCATGCATAAATATAGCATCCTCACCTAAATTGACCATAAATGGACCAACGTGATCATTGAGGATTTCTTCCACATATCTTACGCTAGTTAAAGAGCCGTTTTCTATGATCACCAGCTCTGTGCGACTTTCAGAAGAAATTCCGGCCCACACAAGTACAGACCCACCACCGTAGGCTACTTTTTCTTCGATGTATGCTTGCTTGAATCTTTCCCCTGGTCTTCGATACACTCTGTGTCTTCCATCGTGCTTGTAGAGCATAAATTTTGATTCGTCGGAGAACATAACTTTTGACCAATCTTCAATACTCCAATTTACGTGGCTCTGGGCATATCTTAGTCTTGAAATACGATGCCCACGCTCCAGTTTAGGGCCGTTTGCAGGTCTAAGGGGTTTTAAGTTAGATTCAGCAAGCCGACGTCTTACTGTCCATGCACTTGGGTTACTTCCTCCGAGGCGTCGAAACTGATTTGTGAGTTCAGTTCCTGTGAGAAAGCGATTTCGAAGCATGGTGTTCACCAAGTATCGGTCTTCTCGTGCTGTGGTACACCTGGTTCTGCCCGTTCCTGGTCTGCGTAGGTTAGAACCAGTTTCTTCGTAACGTCGGAGAACTCTTTGTACTGTTGACAGCGACACACCGACAGTCCTGGCTGTATCGCGCTGACTCCGGCCGGTTTCCAGCATTGTAAGTATTCTGGTGCATTCTTCAGGCGTAAGCGACATAATTTCAGCTTGAATAATGAATATAGAGCACTGTCAACATGGTTTATGTACCCACATAAATGACAGATTACAAACAAAAGCAAAACCAAATGCTGTAATTTCGTAGTTCCATCTTCGAAAGTGGCCCTTTTTCAAATTTGATTTTTTTATGATATAACTTTACAATAACTAAGAAGTTTTAATACCTTCATTTAAGGAGTATTACATTGTCTATTAAATACAATTTATTGCATTAACCTAGCATTTTTAGTTTCCGAGATTTTTAGGATTCTTTAAGTGACCCGGATTCATTGCTCTCGAGTGTAGTTTTCACATGTATGTTTATATTATTATTACATCCAGTTGAACCGAATACAGTTGAATACAATTAATATTACATGGAGCGACTGCCTATTATGCTGCCTATATAAAAGATGCTGCTGGAGGAAGCCATACTTGACGAATGGTGCAACAGTTCGCTGTTCCATCTTTAAAAACAAAAGTGATGTGCTGGAGTGCAATAACTATAAAAGAATAAAGCTAATGGCACATAGTATGAAAGTTTTTGAAATACGACTGAGAGAAGAGAGCGAACATTTAATTTTGAAATTCGGTTTTAGGCTTGGTCGGGGAACGACGGTTGCCGGTTTTGC
The DNA here is from genome assembly GCA_950022335.1 of Eurois occulta. Classification (NCBI taxonomy): domain Eukaryota; kingdom Metazoa; phylum Arthropoda; class Insecta; order Lepidoptera; family Noctuidae; genus Eurois; species Eurois occulta. The sequence goes on along the minus strand of OX465498.1, from coordinate 12,499,724 downwards.
CATCCGCCAGCTGTGCGTACAAAAACTTTCACATAGTGTTCATCGACCTCGAAAAGGCATACGACCAGGTACCTCGTGAGTTTTTGTGGTGGGCCCTGGAAGAGAAAACTATGCTTGGTAAGTATGTGCAGTTGATCCGAGCCATGTACATACAGTTGATGTACTATGTAGTACCCAAGTCCGGTCTAAACGGGTACTACTGGCAGCTTCACTGTGACTGTCGGCTTGCACCAAGGGTCGCCTCTAAGCCCTTACCTCTTCCTGGTGATAATAGACGCACTCACGTGAGAAATCCAGGAAGAGGCACCCTGGTGTATGCTGTTTGCCGGTTACATTAATTTGGTTGAGAGTGGTCTAGAGGTCCAGAGCGGATTGAAGGTGTGGTGGCAAAGACTGGAGAATGTTGGCCTGAAATTAAGTAGAACCAAAACAGAATACTTATTCTATGATTCCGGCGGTCTCTCCAGTCCTGTGCCGATAACTCTTGCCAAAACGCCCATACCGATCTGTTCCGATTTCTGGTACCTCGGGTCGCTTGTCCTAGGAGATTGCGAAGTAGACCGAGACGTAACGCACCGGATCAACTCAAGATGGATGAAATTGCGACACGTCACTGGAACAACTTGCGACCCACGGATGCCCCTCAAGTTAAAGGGGAAAATATACAAGTCCGTGATGAGACCTGTCGTACTGTATGTATCAGAATGCTGGGCTATGAAGAAGATAGATGAAAAAAGATTGCATGTCGCGGAGATGAGAATGTTGAGGTGGATGTGTAGTGGCAGGAATGGATAAGGTAAGGAACGAGTATATTAGAGGATGTTTAAAAGTTGCGCCAGTTACAGAAAAGTTGAAAGGGAATCGATTGTCTTGTTATGGACATGTGATGAGGAGGAACGTATCGCATGTGACTAAAAGAGTGATGACTAAAAATGTTGATGGATGGAGAGGGAGTGGAAGACCAAGGAAACGATGGATGGATTGTGTGAGCAATGATATGAAAGAAAAAGGAGTAAATGATAGCGTGACGGTTGACAGAGGAGAATAGAATTGAAGAAAAAAACGTGTTGCGCCGACCCCAAGTAACATGGGACCAGGGCTGGCAAGGGCTATCTGACCTCCGTAACCCAGTATTGGGTTATACGATAGCCCTTTGTAAGTCTAGTTGTCAGACTTTCAGCTGCAAAACTCAATATTTTCAATGTTGGCCGCAAAAAATGAAAAATAAAACAAAACTGAAGCATTTCATTTAGAGAAAGAGCAGTCTGTTTGCTTTGCTTGTAATTTCGCACTTAACGAATAAAACTTAATAACAATAGACTTACCAAAAATGCCTTCATTTTGTCAAACAATATCACAATGATGAGAGGACAGTCAGATCGGACGAGTGTATGCCGATTTTTAGAGTAGCATGTTTTATACTATCTCACTTGTGAGAATATTTCACATTTTTCACCTGTACACATGTTACGGAATATATGCAATTATGTTTCAAGTTTACCTTAATTTCAATTAATTACTTTTGACATTGTTTTTAACCACAGTTATATGACGGCACGGTTGGCGCAATTGATTGCGGCGCTAAGTGTCGCAGGTTCGATTCCCACACGGAACAAAATTACAACGTCGGGGATTTTATCATATTTTAATTTTGTTTTGATTTTTAAACTTTTTAGAGATTTTATGGCTTAATGGGTTCTACGTAGTACTTATTACTTCCATGCAAAGAGTAAACACAAAAGGAAAATAAAACCAAATTCATTTTCAGCCATTCCTACTACACTTCGACTAAAACCTATTTTACGTAAATAATTACATTTTTCATAGAAATCGCGTATGGGGTTACTAACTAAATTATAAACGTTATTAACTTTTGCGTCTGTTGGTCGATTTTCATGAAATAAACGCTAAATGTTACTCGGAACAATGCTTCTTATGCTTAAATATTTCGATTTTGAATACAAGGAGGGGTTTTTACGTGATGCGCGCACAAACGAACAGACAAACCGACAAACAGACAAAAATTCTAGAAATGGGTTCTGTGGGTGATCCCCTATTATTTTTTTTCTAAATATTTTCAATGTACAGAAACGCCACGTCTACAGATTTATTATATGTATAGATCGATAAATTTCCTTGATTGATGACTCCTGCAGCGCAGTTATCTTCACAGCATTGTGCTAATTTAAATTTTTTCTAACTCTTCGCGGTAGAAAGCGAAAGAAAAAGAAAAAAATCGATAACAATTGAAATTAGAACTTACAAGTGAGTTGGCACCAATAGTGATTTTGTTCGACGTTTTGTTGATTACTTATTATGATCTGTTTCCTTTACTTTGCCGTATGTCATTACTTCGCAGAATTTGATCCCTATTAGCGACAGTATCGAATGGTGTAATAATACAGTGTGTGTTTTTTTTTTCAAAATCAACGAGTTCGGTTCCTGGCTAGGAATATTGATTTTTCCAAAAATCTAATGATGCAGCTTTAGTTTTCATCAAAATCGAGCTCGAGACTCCTTTGAGTATTTTTCGCTATTCCTCATAGTTTCGGATTTGGCCATCCACGCCCACTTCAAAAATTCACCTTGTATACCTAATAAATATAATTATATTGCTTGTTATGATATTAACAATATTATACTTTGCATTTTTTTCAGTACTCCTTTAGAAGAGCCCGCACAACCCTGTCCCGTCATGGCTGCACCTGCGGGCAGTGAGATAGCGTATGTATATTAATGTATAGTTTTGAACGCATGTTGATTTTGTGCGACACCTCCATTGCCATTTCCCATTCCGTCCACTGGTAAATTACATAACAATGGAATCATTAATATAATGTATTAAAGTTGGGAAAATAAAAGTTCTAATCATAAATTGTTGATTCAGCTGCAGCTGCATCCAGTCCAGAGATGTCCAGTGTGTCTGCAAATCTAGGTAACTGTAAATAAATCTCCTTCAAATTGCTTGCCAGGCTCCCGCAATTTTGATAGTTAAAATAAAATTTTAACTATTTTCTCTATTATTATTCTAGCCACTGTGGATTCAGACGCCGACGCGACGCTTAGCGCACATTTTAATAGAGCGACTCAAAATATAACTTAATTACTACACGAAAAGATACACATCATTTCATTGTGAGAATTCAAAATACGTTGCACCATGCAGCGCTGTGCCTCGATATGCCTCACGGAGTAGAGCGATGCATCGCGACGCAGCGGTGCATCGCTGGTACGCGCGGCGAGCAAGAGCGGTGCTGCACCTCACGACGATGCGAGGCGCAGCCTCAGGCCGCATTTCTGCCACTATACTGTTTTGATGATACATTATACCAACATTCGTAGCGCTGCACAAAAAACATTAACTTCTCCTCGATCGCACCCGCCAAATATACGTCTTCTCATACGCTTGCAAATGGTAGACTGCGGGTGGACGGGCCGGGGGCGTGCTGCTAACGATTTTACGATGCGCTTCGCGCCGCGGCGCCGTTGCGATGTGTCTCGAGGCGGCGCGCGGCGCAGCGGAAAATCACTGGCCTCTTTCAGTATCGTCGCATCGCGTCTCGCTGTGAACTGACCCTAAAGCGTTCGTGTAAACATACCCATTATTTTATTCGGCGCGGCACGTGTAATGACTTCATGTTATTCTTTGATATGAAATAAATGTATCACGAGGTAGGCAAAACAGATTCATATTGTATTTTACCTTCTGGGATTCTGAATAAAGATTCATTTATTTTTATGTGATTTGTTTCCACTTCGAATAATTAAAACAAAATAAAACGAAGATAGTGTGTAATAAAAGTGTTTTATTTTTTATCCTTAATTATACGCCAACATACTTAATACTGACCGATACTCGCAACTCCGTCCACCTTGAATTAGATTTGTAGGAACCATTTGTTTTTCGGAACTAATGTAGGTACCGCCATGCCAAATTTCATTAAAATTCGTTAATCGATAACAAGAAATTAAAATTAAATATCAATATTTAATTTCTTGTTAACGATTAAAAACAATGCCTTTTAAAAACAGTTTGATCTCATCATCTGCCTAGCCTTTTCTCAACTTTATTGGTATCGACTTCCAGTCTTATTGGGCGCAGCTGAATACTAGTATTTCACGGTTTATAACCTAGCATACTTAAAAAGTTGCATAAGGTTCTTGCAAAAAACGATATCTTTAGAAGACTGTCTAGTGGTTGCAAGCGCTGAGCATGAAGTCCTTTTTTGTATTCCTCGATATGGAAATTATCAATGCATATCTTCCACCCTGGGGAGAGCGGCGGGGTCTGTCAGACTCGTACTGACTAAAACCACACCGGTGTTCCCTCGCACACTCGCGTCGGGGGCAGCGGGATCTAATGCAACTTCCGCTGCCCCGGAATAGTGCCTGCCCGCTAGACCTACGGGAAACTCGCCCCGTTACGTCTAAGAGAGGCGCGTGTGGAACACTACGCGCTGCTGTGCCGTCTCCGTAGTTTCATAGAAAACTCAACACCCCATTTCACCCTCTTAGGGGTGGAATTTCGAAAAATCCTTTCTTAGTGGATACCTACTCTTCACAAAGAATACACCCTCCAAATTGCATTGCTCTAGGACCAGCGGTTTGGGCTGTGCGTTGATATCTCAGTCAGTCAGTCAGGACTTGGAATTTTATATTATATATATATATATATATAGACAACAGAACACAGCAAACAGATCCACTTGGACAATAAGTTGGCTGATTCACCTCAGTACGGCCCACCGGCCACAGAGACACTATAATTATGTAAAACAAAAAAAGTAGGCAAATAAATGATATTCTGATTCTGCAAACGTCTATCCATGTTTTCAAAAAGAAAGTTGGAGAAAATTAATAAAGAAACAGTTGACCATGTTGTTCAGGAATTAATACGTTGTGCAAGATTGGGTAGATTATGTACGAGTCTTTCAAAAAGCTTTGACAAGGTCGATAGAATCGAAATGGGTCGATATTGCTCAATATCATGTTTCGAGCCTCCCTTGTGTACGGGCGTTATATTGGCCCGTTTCCATGTTTCAGGAAACACCCCTTCACACAGGCATTTATTGTAAATTATATGAAGCGGTCTATAGATGGTGGTAGCAGTAGGCTAGCCTTAAAGAACAAAGCTGGGTATCCGTCAGGGCCAGCCCCTTTGGACGGGTCGAGGTTTTTTATCTCCTGAAGTAATTTACATTCCTCGATACATAGGTTGTCGATTAAGACGTTAGCGTCACAGTGAGTTGGCGGGGTCCACGTCGACAACGTGGGAGATGCTGGTTCGAACACTGGCAGGAAGTAATCGGAGAACATATTGCAAACCAAGTTTGGAGCACTTGACTTAATGTTTTGGTAATGCATCGTAGATGGGATGCCTGATTTATCTTTACGGTTTGATAAATAAGTCCAAAAGCATTTAATATTGGAGGTGAGATTATCTTCAACGGATTTAATGTAGGTGGAATAGCAGTTGGTACAGGCTTCTTTAAAAGTTGTTCGGTATTCGCCAAATATATTGTAGTCTTTAATGTTTTTATACTTCTTCCACTTTATCCAAAGGCGCTGTTTCTTTTTAAAAGTCTTAATCAGGTGAGGAGAAAACCAAACAGGAAATTCTAGTGCTCGCGACTTTACTAGAGGAACGTTCGGTGAAACAATGTCGCTCAACACATCATAAAATATTTTCACCGCTTCCTCGGAAGAAAGATGACCCAACAGGACCGACCATTCGACTTCATCGATTCGTTCATTGATAACATCATAATTGGCCTTACGGAAATCGTATTTTGTCATGGGTTTTCTTTTTATGTTTTGCATTGATATATCTACAGGAGCTATTGCAACAAACGGAGGGTGGTGTGGGTCTATAGGGGGCTCAAAGTGCTAATTATATTAGAAATGAACAAATCAAGAATTTTATCATTTCCATTGGAAATGCTATTATATTGGTAGGCATCCAGGGCTGACATTAGCTGAAGGAGTTCTGAACATATAGGGGAAGGTCCTGTGCAAGTCATGCCAGAGATTTGTTGCTGACTACCGGTCCGGGTTACCTACCACGTAATATCCGGAAGATTATAATCTCCAACAATGAATTGGACTATGAAAGAACACTTATTACGTCAGGTTCATTTAATAAGTCCTGCAGTGCGTCGAAATGACAGCAGTAGATATCAGCGGTCGCCCAAGGTGGTATGTATACTGCGCTAATAACGTGAATTTTTGAACTGTGTTTTTTATTTGGAAATCCAACCATGAGATGCTCAATACAGGTGGTGGAGTCATTATGCAAGCGATTAGAAACATTAAGTAAACACGAACGAAGTTCCCGCAACACCGCGACGAGTACCCCGCCGCCCTGTGCACTGAGACAATGTCATTTAGTAAGACCGGAGACTTAATTGCATTTCCTATTGCTTGGGTAATTACTGTTAAGTTTTCATTGCGCCTCTCGGGCACATTGCATATTTCCACATTACACTGCCGAGCCTGCTGTTCCAGTCGATCTTAGCTTCCAGGTTACTGACTAACAGCTCCGACACAGCTGGTGCGTGTGTACTACTCAGTTCGTCTACACGCTTCTGGAGGATGTCGTGTTCCACCGACTGGCTCTGGGCACTAGTTTGAAGCATTATGACGTCATTCCGGAGATCAGAGACTCGCTGTTTCAAGAGGGTTTGCTCTGCACGTAATGTTTGCATTTCCTTCTGAATATCCGTCAGGGTTGACTTTATATCGTCACGTAACTGACGCATGTCGGTATTCATGTCACTACGCCATTGACTTAGGGTTAATTACAGATTAGCAGTAAACGATTCAAAGTCTGCATTGGTGTTAGGTTTCAACGACTTTTCCGCTATCATAGTTTTATTGCACGAGCTGGTAGATGAGCCAAGACAACTGTGGTCCAAGTTATCACATGACATATCCATAGAAAGGTCATCAGCTGGAAGCTCAGTGTAGCTACGCACAGGCGTATTTACGTTCGACCTAGCACGTCTAGTAACGTTACAGCAAGCCGGGCATCGCCAGGAAGCCTTATACTCGTTGCTCAGGGCCGTATATTGCTGCGATGTCACATTCAAGCATTCGCAGTGGTATTTACCACCACATACAGAGCATTGAAGGATGCTATTGTCCGCTGACGACGTATCAATACAGCACTGCAAAGTGAGTGATCAAAGGTATCACGATCAGAGTAAGAATATCGTAAACAAAGGTACTAAGGGCGCCCTCTATAACTTTCTTGTTGCACTGCGACTGTGTCTCGGAGAGTTTGCCACTACTAGCGCCCTCTACGCTTTATAGGTACAATCAGGTTAGGATCAAGACAAATCAAAGCTGTGGTCGATAGGTACTACGGTTTTTTAAGAAATTCCGCTATTCGACAACAGATGGCTCTGGTACCAGCTTAAGCTCTGTCAAAATGACTAGGCAGTTTTGATCAAGCGATTGAGTTTTTAACAAAGCAAAAGGCACAGCCAGCAGAACCACACAGGAAACACTAACGAAATCGTTATTTTGGTCCAATAATAATACCTTTAGTCCACGAGATAGGATTGTTTTCATCTAGTTTAGTTTCCACTATTTGCCACTTCACAACACAGTGTTCACAATATAGTTCGTCCGCTAATTAACTTATATAATGTTTTTGCACTTGTACTAAGTAACTTTGAGTTGAGCACAAGAAATAATAGATAAGATCACTCTTTTTTTAATAATTATTCAAATACGGAGCGTTGTAAGAAGAAACCTTATACTTGCGCCCTCTAGTGGCGAGATGACTATACCCACTACAACAGCTCTTTAACAATATTTTACAAAGAAGGAAAACTCCAAAGCAATGGTCCGAATCTAATATAACTCTTCTTCATAAAAAAGGCGACAGAGGTGACCTGAGCAATTTACAGACCAATTAGCCTTATGTCCAACATATTATATAAAATATTCTCAAAAATACTCTTAAATAGACTCACAAGGACTTTAGATGAAAATCAACCGCGTGAACAGGCTGGATTCCGCAAACACTACTCGACAATCGATCACATCCAGGTGGTCACGCAAATAGTGGAGAAAGTCAAAGAATATAACAAGACTTTATACTTGTGCTTCATAGATTATACCAAGGAATTTGACTATCTGGAACATAGCGCAATATGGAAGTCACTAGTGGAACAAGGAGTAGACATAAAGTATGTGGAGTTACTTTATAGCATCTACTCTAGAAACTCCGCAAAAATAAAACTTGATTCGGAAGGACCGGCTTTTGCAATAAAAAAGGCGTTAGGCAGGGTGACCCGCTCTCACCTAAAATATTTTCGTCGGTTCTAGAAACCATATTTAGAAACCTAGACTGGGAAAAGAAAGGCGTAAAAATCGACGGTTAATATTTGAGCCACCTGCGTTTCGCAGACGACATCGTTGTGTTCACGGAAGAATCCGTACAGCTAGAGAATATGTTGCAAGAGCTTGCGAGGGAAAGCAGGAAAGTAGGTTTAACGATGAATGCTACCAAAACTAAAATTTTAACAAACGGTTCGGAAACACAAGTAATAGTAGATGGGCAAGGGATAGAATATGTTAAGGAATACATCTATTTAGGACAATCCATTTCATTTCAAAACCAAACCGAAAAAGAAATTAATAGGAGGATAGCAATTTCATGGAAAAAGTACTGGAGTTTTAAAGAAATCATGAAGAATACCCAGATAAACATGAAGTTGAAAAGTAAGCTATTCGAAATAGCGATCCTTCCATGCCTTACATTTATGGATGCCAAACATGGGCACTTCGAAAAGCAGATGAGCACAAACTCGGCGTAATGCAAAGGAAAATGGAGAGAAGCATGTTGGGCATAAGATTGTCTGACAAAATGACTAATGACACAAGGAAAAAAACTAGAATAACGAACATAGTAGAAACCATAAGAAGTCTGAAATGGAAATGGGCAGGACATATCTGTAGAATAGAAAACGAAAGATGGACAAAGAAAATCGTGGAGTGGGTGCCTAGAGATGGAAAAAGGAAACAAGGAAGGCCGCGAAAGCGCTAAGAAGATGTATTTAAAGATAGATGTGGACCTGACTGGAGGAGACAAGCTAGAGATAGGGAAAATTGGAGAAAACTGGGGGAGGCCTACGCCGCAGAGGCGACTTCCATAAATCAATGAAAAGGATATAGTGTAATGAAAAGTATGTAATTTTACTAAATGGATGTAATGAAATAAATGTAATAGTATTAATAATCAACCGACACGAACAGAAGAAGACTCATAGTCTCCATCTCCACCTGTCCTGGTTGTTCTTCCGTTAATGACGTCATTATTCGTTAGTCCTACCTACACCCTTAACCCCTTAATCCCTTCCGATAAGGTGAACTTTACATAACATCCTTCCATGCGAATTTAAAGCAGTATCAGTATTATAAATACACGATATAACGCCTATATACTTGAAAGGGTAACGCAGACAGGACTGTCAAAGATCTACAAATGACAGCCGGGACCAACGGCTTAGGCCCGGACTCCACCAAATCGGAGACGAGCGAAGATGTGCGAACCGGAGTGTAGAGGAGAAGCGTAAAAGCTAGGGTGTATCCACCGAAGCTGTGCGGACATGTGCAAAGCTCAAAGGAGAGAGGACGTGCACCGCTACCGTACGCCATTCGACACCGTCGTGCACCGTACGCCATTCACAGCACACCGCTCACCGCACGCCGCTCAGAGCACACCGCTCACCGCACGCCGCTCAGAGCACACCGCTCACGTCTTTTCTCGTCTCCGCTGGCCTAAACAATTACGAGACATCTCTCCGACCTCCACTAAAGCTTAGCGGATACGAGAAGTGTAAATAACGAAATTCTATTGATGGTTTACAGCACATGTCCTCTCCTCTCGTGTCATCTCCGCTACGGTGGAGTCCGGCCCCAAACGTGCTTTCCAAGACTTGGAAGAACCTCGGTATGTAATGCTGGTCACCTATCCACGGACCGACCTCGGCAAGCACGGCTTAATCTTGAAGATCGACCCGTGCGGCTGTTATTTTTCACCCACGAGCTCCTCATCATCATATCTCATCTAAAAAATATTTTGAATTAAATACTAAGTTTCGTGCACCTGCAATTTGGTTTTTCCAAAAAATATTTACATACTTACTCACGTAGAGTGTACACTCTAGAGCATGCCATATAACTAAAATTATTTCCATTCTAGAAAAATTTGTAGATATAAACCTTTTATTTTTCATGTATTTTTTTTTTTTTAATAAAAATCGTTGCCCCACACTAGGAATTTCCCCTGTATCGTGGGTACATTTACAAACATTTAAACTCACATACAACAAACAGCCAGACCCGGAACCATCTGTAGGCCATACAAATATTTGTTCCGTGCGGGGGTCGAAACCGCGACACGCAACGCAGCAGTCAATCGCTCAGCCACTGCGCCAACCGTGCCGTCAAATTGCATGTCTTGCAAACCTAAAAGTAAAGCAAATCATTTTTGTCCAAGGCTTCAGCCGGGCAGTTCCACTGAGTTTCATTACTGCCCGCTGGTCAATAATGTGATTTGGAACCTCAAATAAAAATTGGCATGAAAACTTTTACCAAAGAGTTTTCGTTTTGTAGGTTTTAGTTGCTGTCGATGAACAATTTAATTAAATTACGCAACTTAATAGTAATATTATGTGAAATAATAAGAAACAATGATGTAAATTAATTAAATAGATAAAAAACAAATAGTTACAGGATTAAATTAAATTGAATGGTAAATTAATTAATTGATTCCTACAATAGGACTTTTAAAATGTTATACTTAAGGAGCTTTCTTGAATACACACTATAGTACACTATAGTATTTGTAACCCTAGCGATTATCTTCACGGTTACGTACGTTCCTATAATTAATGTGTGAACAGTGTTGTGGGCTGTAATATTGTCTGAGTTTTGAGGATTTTTATTCTTAGTTTTATTATTACAGCTGTTTGTAGTTCCTTTTGAATAAAAAAAATGGTAAAGTCCAGTCCGTTTTCACCATATTCAATCTTTGCACCGTTTTTCCCCATTTTATTTTTCAAACAGGAAATGAAATAGAGAGATATAAAACTATTTTCATTCACAAAAATTACCACTTGGTAACGAATTTTGTTTCTGTGTATGTATTGCCTGGTCCCGTTCACGCACAACACCCTGCAATCGGCTTATTATACGCAAGTAATTATAACAAAGTACATTCGGCTGTAAATTTTTCAGGAGACAGAATCTACTTCTTATTTGCTTCTTGATTTTAACAGATGTAGGACAATGAGAGTAATGAAAGGAAGAGTGCGCCAGTGTTTGTGGTAACACGCGTGCCCTATAAATATCTCCTGTCATCGAAGGCTAGTCCTCGCTGAGATTGACCGCCGTGTTGGATATTCCGTCAAGAGTTCATGATGGATAGGTTTCTTCATCACAAAAAAAACAACAAGTAAAATTAAGAATGTGTTTATTTTATAACATTATTACTGCAGTTTAAGAAAAAAAAACTATGTGTCAAGTGAATTACACATAGTTTTTTTTATGATTATTAACCGCGAACCAAAGTATGTGGTTATATTTTACTTTACAGGTTTCATTTTACGAATTTAAGCTTGAACCCCTACTATTAATATTATGATATTATGTAACAACAAGAATATCGTATAGTTAATAGAAGTCCTTTTAGTGAACTACTTCACTATATAACCACCACGCGCGTATTGGTTGGCGTCTGAAAACAAACAAGAGTTTATTAGAAATCATCATTTTAATCTGAACTTATGCAAAAAAGGTTTCGAAGTATCCAGTACCCCCCGCCACCAATAGGATAGTTTTTTAATTGCCCAATAGAAAGAAAGATTTCGAGAGAATGAGAGCGAGCGAAGCGAGTTCGAAAATGTTTTTCCACCTCAGATTGACACCCCCCACCACATAACTCAGCTTGCATACTTACATTGCTTGTAACAAGAATTTAAATGAGCAACTCGATTTGATACAGCTCTAACAACTTGTTAAAGCTCGGCGTGGCTACGTCACAATACACGCTGACAGGAAGATTGCCCCCATTGCAGATTGATTGATTGAAATTTCTCTCTACGTCTGTCCCGAGACTAATGAGGTCTCGTGAAAAACCGACATGAGACGGAGAGCAATCGAGGAACACCGAGGCTAGGTGAGCGCTACTATATGAGAGCCAATATCTTACTTCAGTGTGGGGAAAACTCGTGGACTCTAGTTTGGGCTACTTTATCAGACTTTTTCTCGGTAAGACTCAACAGTGACCCCATGTGGCTAAGCCATAGTGTAGCATCTTGTTTCACTTATGAAGTTTGAGTTTCGGAAATCTCTTTCCGCGCCTGCAGTTCGAACCGCAATATTGTTAACAATATGCACGATGGCTATTTTTACCCAGTCACGACATAGCCTAAAAGGGAAGGGTGGTATCAACTCGCTTTGAGCAGCCTGCGTTATTAACTCTTTTTAAAAACAATTTGAATCGCCTCCTTGCAACGATCTTAGTTGTTATGCTAAGAACTATTGAATATCCATGAACAGGGCCTTACCGGGACTCGCGTATGAAGGCCTGCCGAAAGCTGGGTCAGCTGTAAAACAGTAAAAATCACTCATTAGTATGATGAAAATGACTTTTCTATAAGTACTAGGTACAAAGCTCGTAATCTATCCTGTGATAATGCAAATAGTTCTCTATATCATTCATGCCCGTTTTTTGGAGACACGTATGGCGAAATAAAATAATGGGTTTTTATTCAGGAATTCATTAAAGTGTCCTAGTTTTAGTATAAACTGAGCCTCCGCTGTAACTCGGGCTTTGGCAGGTCCACGGAGAAAGAGTTTTATTTTAGCAAAATGTTTACTTAAACTTATCTGGTTTATTAAGTAGATAATAGTTTTTACTTACGGTTAACGTTAACTGAAACAAAAAAAAAATTTTTTTTTCATATTAATTTTAAATTTAGACGGGAAAAGCGTCTCCCAATTTCAACAACGCGTGTGGAATTCGCCACGGTCCACAACGTTACCAAGGGAAAAACAAAGGCCGAAGCTCGTTCAAGGTTTGGTTTCCGGGAATCGATCAAGCTGTAGAAACAATGATAGCTTCATCCGATGTATGTATTCAGCTGCGTCCTTCACCACCATGAGCACCGCTGGCCCATTGGGATTTTCCACCATGTCCCTTCTACAGAGACTTTCCAATTGGACCATGTGAACGGTGTAGGCCTTGATAATTCCTAGATGCATGTTAACTTTTGGTTAACCTCTTAACTTGTTTTACGTTTTTTGTGTAGTAAGCAACGACTTACTGCCGGGCCTATGCTGTCCCCCCATACTTAAGTACTAATGCTGTAACATTATAATATTGTAAAACATTTTAAAAGAGTAACCATGGAGTTTCTTGCCGGTTCTTCTCCATAGGAAACGACCAACCCGAACCTCGCACCTTTTTGTCGACGTTTTATAAAGGCCCATAATATAGGCCTATGTGAAATAAAATATTTTGATTTTAAAAATTAGTCTCGAAAAAACGTCTGTGTACCTGCAACACAGAGGTCATCCCTTTGGGATAGGCATTAGGCATAGAAGAATAATTCAGACGGATCCCATTTAAATTTTACTCACGTCAGTCGGGACCCATTCTTTTATTTACCAATAAAAGAATGGGTCCCGACTGTTTGATTCTTCTATTCTACATAAGAATTTATGATTTGTTTATGTGTGTATCGATTATAAAACTATTTCAATGGTGTAGTGGTTCAGTATTTCTTTTAACAACATTCTAAACTACTAGGCTTGTTTTTTTTCTTTTTAGTTTTTATTTATTTCAGGTATTTTTACGCAATCGGGTTTTTTTTATACTATAATGAACTCTTAGGGGACCATGACATTTTATTATTATTGTATAATTAGGAAGTTTGCTCACCAGCAGTTGAGTCATTGGGGTTGTTGTTGACAAAGTTCACTAGAAATAATAATATGAACGATTTAGAAAAAAAAGCATGATACGACCTCTAACAGCATTTATACAATTTAGTCAACTATTGATAAAAACATAAATAAAGAATATAATGCTTTCTTGGAACTCTACAATATATTGTATGCCACTTAAATGTAAAAGAGGAAAAAATATCCAATACTGTACTATCACTACCTAAGTATTATAAACTTTGGTGAAGATCTACTATCTTAGACCTTTCGAGATGGAAACTCTGTAATGAGTTTTTTTGCCACTCAAAGTCAAAGTAGGAACGGACATAAACGAAAAAATACAAATCATGCCTATGTAGCAGTTCTAGTTCCAAAACTACTTCACGTGATTATGACATTTAAATTTTTTCGGGTAAATTTTAGTTTATCATTATTTTATAGTTAGAAGTTTGCTCACCGGCCATTGGGTCGTTGGGATTGTTGTAGATAAAATCACTAGAAATAATATAATATATGGACAATTTAGCAAGGCAACAGCATTTATACAAATTAGAGAACAGGCAATAGCAGACTTTTTAAATAATTTTTGATAGTCCCATAGTAAAAGTTGGTCATATTTATGAGTAATTATTTCACTCTCTTAAAGTATTGCCCACGTTGACCGATTGCCTTATATCAGCCGTTCCCAAAGTGGGCGATAACGCCCCCTTGTGGGCGCTGCAGGCTTAAAGGGGGCGTTATCGCCCACACTTAATGTTTAATCTCCGCTAATATAGAGCTCACAATAAATAATTTAATTTGAAGTTATAGTGGTTTTTAAGTAGGTGAAAAAATGGGAGCGCTAAAAAATAATTTATTCTCAAAGTGGGCAGTAGACAAAATAAGTTAGGGAACCCCTGCCTTATATATTGAGGTCGGCTTGGGTAATAATAAAATTCATGGCCCATCATCAAATGGTGCGTGGTATGGTACACGCACAACACTTGTTTCGCTCCACAAGACTTACGCTCTGAAAGAACTTCTTTCGTTTTTTTTCTCCTCATTCGCTTTAACACCCGAGTTAAATTGGTCAAGTACAGTGGCTGTTGACTCGCTACTGTCCTATCGGCTTAAACCACACTGTCAGGACGGGCATGAAGACCAGGACGGGCTGCGAAGCCCTTCAGTGTCGTTTACACACACTGTGACGGCTGCGATGATAGCACGTCCATCTAGGAGGGATATGTCCATACATCCATCCAAACTTTCGCATTTATAATAGTAGTAAAAAGTAAGATTATGTTCTTGAGTTAGAGGTGTAGAGAAGATAGTAAAAAAATGTCGCCCCTCGCGACTATTTTTATTTTCCTTTTGATTTTCTTTCGTTAGTACTAGCTGTACCCGGCACGTGTTGCAATGCAGCTTTTTCTACCTACTCCTTGTGTTTACTTACTCCGCACGCAAAATACGCGCTTTGGACGAGGAGTTGCGGACACCAGCCCGTTATACAATACAATACAATACTAACTCTGCTACCTACCTACTGACTACCTATATGTTAATTCAGAATATAAGCTATCTTGATACCAAATTTCATCCAAATGCGTTAAGCCGTTTGAGCGTAAACTCGAGGAAGAGTAACAAACATACACACATACAAACTTTCGCCTCTATACACAGCAGATACAAAGGAGAAAAAAAAAAGAATACAGGTTTATGCTTGTCTCACGGCTGCGCGAAATGCGCAACCCAGTGTCATTGTATTTGCAGCTGCATAAACAGACATCTATATAGTCTAGACTCTTAAAACATAAATAGGTATTCAAATATAACCCGGAACAACTTAACTGCAAGTGGATCAAAAAAATATTTGTTCTGTATGGCGTGGGGTTACTTTACATGAAAAATAAGATGTGCTTATTTGTACAAGTTTTTTTATAATGGATATAATATTAAATGTAGGCATATCGCATGCGGTACAGTGTACGTATGTAAATACTTTTTGCAAAAACAAAATTTTGTTGGAAGGTGTCACGAAATTAGGTATTTAATTCAAAATATTTTTCAGATGAGATATTATGAGCTCATGGCTCGTGGAACAGCCGCACGGGTCGATCTTAAAGTTAAGCCGTACTTGCCCAGGTTGGTCCGTGGATAGGTGAACTTCATTACATACCGAGTTTCGTCCGTGCCTCGGAGAGCACGTTAAGCCATTGGGCCTGCGCCTGATCTCTGTCCGTCGTGTCGAATTCTACAGCGAACAACCTGGCCCCGTAATATTGTTTATGAGATAAAGTACCAGATTGGCCAATGCTGTTCGTCTCCATGTGGCAGGTTACTGTAGTGTAGAGGGGTGGAGTGTGAGTTCTATCTAATACAATCTCCGTCCAGTTCAATCTCTCGTTCATTGCACTGCCTATTATAAATATAAATTAAAAAAAAACTCTCTCTCAATCTTTTAATAGAATGAAAAGAAGAAAATTAGGGTTATCCATGAAAGTTCAACGCGCATACAAAGTTAAGTGTCCGTGCCACCGTTGAGGAGTTCTCTCGTGAGGAGACGAATCTGGCTGCAGGATCAAGTCATATCTGTCATAAAAATCTATTGTTACCAGAACCAAAAATGTGTGCGAAATTTCAGCTCAATCGGTTGGAGGGAACTGGTTAAAAATTCAGTTGATTTCACCATTACATACTAACTAACAAGGCAATTTAAATAAAAGCTTATATAATAATCTCTCCTGTAGGGTTAAGAGGCAGGACGGTGAGTAATGGGCTAGCTCGCCGTCCGTCCGTCGTATGACGACGGGCAGGCCGTGTCGACGGCGCGTTCCACGCGCGCCTCAACGAGTTGTCAGCAAACGGGAGGGGCCCGCAAGGGCCGGTGCCTGCCAGGGCTGCGGGACTGTTCGAAAGAGATACCGCGGCCCTGGAACATAAAGGGCCAATGAAGGAACATGGGTGGTTTTTAGTCAGTAAGAGTCTGACACTCCCTTCCGCTCCGCCCAGGGCGGGGGGAGTCATTTGATGATTTCCCATCCACCAAAAAAAAAAAAAAAGGGTTAAGAGGCAGAGGTGTACTCTATAGTACACCCAAATTTTGCAAGTTATGTTAATCCAGGACTTCATGCTCCATTTTGGCTTACGGCGTGGGCGCTCTACCATCAACGCCATCATGAGTGTAAGAGCACTGGTGGAGAAAGCTAGTGTTCCATGGTGGATAGGTTGCATTAGGGACGCCCTGCGATATCATCGAGTGCAGTCCTAACTCCGTAAAATAGTGGGGGCTTATCTAGTGGGAAGGTGTGTTACCTACATGGGCCGCGACGGCGACATGGTGACAGGTGATGGTGGCGGCATGGCGGGGGAGGCTTGAGCTCCCTGACATTTCAGGCGACACAGGTGCTCTCGGGGCACGGCTGCTTCGGGAAGTACCTGTTTCGCATAAGCAAGGAGCCGGACATCCGATGCCATCACTGCGTCTACTGTCTGGAGGACACGGCGGCATACGCTGACCGAAATTGCCGCGTGGGATGAACCGCGCCTTGCCCTTGTTACAGAGGTTTGATGGTCGGCTGCGCAGAGTCCTGGGATGCGGTGATGTCCTCCGGGGAGAGTTTCCCGGAGGTCAAGGCACTAGTCCGGGGCAACGGAAGTCGCATTAGATCCCGCTGCCCCCCGACGCAAGTGTGCGAGGGAACACCGGTGTGGTTTTAGTCAGTACGAGTCTGACAGACCTTTCGCTCTCCCCAGGTCTGAGAACATAAATTTGAGGATTTCCACATCGAGAAAAAAAAAAGACTTCATGTTCAGCGCTTGCAACCACCACTAGACAGTCTTCTAAAGATATCGTTTTTTGCAAGAACCTTATGCAACGTTTTAAAAGTGTGCTAGGAAATAAACTGTGAAATACTGGTATTCAGCTGCCTCCGGTAAGACTGGAAACCGACCCCAATAAAGTTGGGAATAGCCTAGGCAGATGATGAGATGAAATTTTTCTTAAAATACCTTGTTTTTAATGAATACCAAGAATTGAAATATCAACAAAATTAATTCATTGCAAACTTGAAACATAATTTCATATTGTCTGGAACATTTGTACAGGTGAAAGATGTGAAATATTCGCTCAAGTGAGATAGTATAAAAGATGCTACTCTAAAAATCGGCA
Organism: Eurois occulta; assembly: GCA_950022335.1. Classification (NCBI taxonomy): domain Eukaryota; kingdom Metazoa; phylum Arthropoda; class Insecta; order Lepidoptera; family Noctuidae; genus Eurois; species Eurois occulta. The sequence continues at coordinate 12,481,615 of OX465498.1, read as the reverse complement.
TACACTCGTCCGATCTGACTGTCCTGTCATCATTGTGAAACTGTTTAATAAAATGAAGGCATTTTTGGTAAGTCTATTGTTATTAAGTTTGGTTCGTTTTTTTTTTAGTAAAGTAGAAGATTACAAGCAATGCACAGAAACTTCTCTTTCTTTAAATTAAACTGAAACAGGATAAAATTGATAGAGTTTTGCAGCTGAAAGTCTGACAACCAGTCTTACAAAGGGCTATCGTATAACCCAATACTGGGTTACGTAGATCAGATAGGCAGTCGCTCCATTATCATCTTCCTGCCCTTGTCTCATGTTACTAAGGGTCGGCGCAACACGTTTTTTTCTTCCATTCTTCTCTGTCAACCGTCACGCTATGATTTACTCCTTTTTCTCTTCCATATCATCCCTCACACAATCCATCAATCGTTACATTAATCTTGGTCTTCCTCTCCCTTATATATCATACCCCATATTCATCACTCTTTTAGTCACATGCGATTCGTCCCTCCTCATCACATGCCCATACCATGATAGTCGATTCCCTTTCAACTTTTCTGTAACTGGCGCAACTTTCAAACTTCCATTAATGTACTTATTCCTTACTTTATCCATCCGATACAGTACGACAGGTCAAATCACGGACTTGTATATTTCCCCCTCGCAAGTTGTTTCAGTGACCTATCGCAATTTCATCCATCTTGAGTTGATCCGGTGCGTTACGTCTCGGTCTACTTCGCAATCCCCTAGGACAAGCGACCCGAGGTACTGGAAATCGGAATAGATCGGTATGAGATCGGATAGACCGGACTTGGGTACTACATCGACTGTATGTACATGGCTCGGATCAACTGCATAATCACATACTTCCCAAGCATAGTTTTCTCTTTCAGGTCCCACCACAAAAACTCACAAGGTACCCGGTTGTATGCCTTTTCGAGGTCGATGAACACCATGTGAAAGTTTTTGTACGCACAGCTGGCGGATGGCAAAACCGGAAACCGTCGTTCCCCGACCAAGCATAAACCGAATTTCAAAATTAAATGTTCGCTCTCTTCTCTCAGTCGTATTTCAAAAACTTTCGTAGGTACTATGTGCCATTAGCTTTATTCTTTTATAGTTATTTCACTCCAGCACATCAATTTTGTTTTTAAAGTTTGGCCAGCAAACTGTTGCACCATTCGTCAGGTATGGCTTCCTCCAGCAGCAGCTTTTATATAGGCAGTATAATAGGCAGTCACTCAATGTAATATTATTGGTATTCAGCTGTATTCGGTTCGACTGGAGTGGCGTAGCTAGTCCTAGTAGGGCCCTGTATAAAATTTTTTTGGGGGCCCTTTGAAGCCAAGTGCGGCGAAGCCCAAAACGAGGAGAAAATTATCAGTATTAAACTAATGATTTTTGTAAAACAAGGAAAATAGCATCCTTACATCGCTTTAGCTGTCATTCATTTTACTTAGAGAATATGTGAGTGACCAAGGTAAACAAAAAAATGTGTAACTACGATCATGACTAGCATAGGTTAAGGCTTCAATGAAGAGCTATTACAGCTTTCATCGAAAAGCAAGCGAAGTGAGCTCGAAAAATTGGTGCTTTTTAAATGGCGATTGGCGAAGCCTACAACAAAGAGCGAGCGAAGCGAGCTCGAAAAATGTAGAGCTTTGATCGTGGGCCTTGATAAGTTATATTTTCATTTATAAATGAGAATCAAGAAGAATATTTGAGGTTTTGAGAAGATTTTGTGATTTTTTTCCTCATCAGGGGCCCTTGTTACTCGGGGGCCCCGTATCATTGATACGGCTGATACGGCGGTAGCTACGCCCCTGACTGGATGCTGACCCCATCATAGTCATCATAGAAAAAGATTAAACAGATAATGATGATGATTTAAAGGCGCATTATTAATGTACAAATTATTACCTTTGACTGTAGTGAATCTTGAATAGTGTGATAGTTGTTAAACAGTGAATTCTGAAGCATCTTTTCCTTTAGCTGGTTGGCAGTCTTATTTACTGTTTGTATCATTCTGAAAGTGAGAGATCTAGGGTGTTTAAATGTTTGTAAACGCACCTACGATAAGGGAAGATAGTGTGGAGCAACGTTAAACAAAATAAAAAAGTGTCAAAATAAAGCTGTTTTTCGTGTTTCAGGTTTTCTCATTGGCGCTGTTCGCCCTAGCCGCCGCGCAAGGTATGCATAACACTATAATTAAGCATTAAACAATTATTGTATTGTTGCGATATTTTTTTTGTGTGGAGAAATGTTGATGAGTATTTTTTAACTAATGAGAAAAGGTTCTCAATTTGATGCGTTTAGTTTACATATTTTGTAATGTATGACCACGCTTAACTTTTGAGTGAACAAATTTTAAAAAAAAATTGTTGAAAAGCCCCATTTAAAGAAAAGTAAATTCAATTTTTTTTTGGAAGTAATGGAAATATTGTTTCGAAAAAACAGACGTTAAAATATTGTCATCGATTGATACATTTGCTTTTGTATTGTTTTCAGATACCACTGGCGATGAGGCTGTCAGCGTTGTCGAAGGTGAGTTAAGTAATGACTTGTATATACAATATCATATGGGTAATATATACGACTATCGTATAAACCATCCACCATCAACCAACCAAACGATGCCCATTCTTCTTCTTACAGATATATGCTTTGGAATGGGCAACTTTTTTTTTGGGTTGGGAAATCATCATATTACTCCTCCCGCTCTGGGCGGAGCGGAAGGGAGTGTCAGAGTTTTACTGACTAAAACCCATCCATGTTCATTATTTTGCCCTTTATGTTCCAGGGCCGCGGTATCTCTTTGGAACAGTCCCGCAGCCCTGGCAGGCATCGGCCCTTGCGGGCCCCTCATATTTGCTGACATCTCTTTGAGGCGCGCGTGGAACACAAACGAGCCGTCGACACGGCCTGTCGTCATAAGACGGATGGACGGCGAGCTAGCCCATTACTCACCGTCTACAGGCCCGCGCCTACGGTGGCCGAGAGCCACCACGTGGCACCCGACGCCCGGTGCTTCTCCCGCAGCGTCTGGGACGTGAGGTTCTCTCCCTCTCACGTTCCACCACCTCCTTCGCTAGCATGACTGCTTCGCAGAAGGAGGTAACGGCTTCCCATTCCCTCTCGCCCCGAACCATGACTTGAACCAGGACGGAAGCGAGAGGTCGCCGCTCGCGCCAATCGCTGCTACGAGGACACGGTGGTGCTCCGCCCAAGCGGAGCAGACCTCCAAGGTGTGCTCCACCGTGTTCTCCGGGCGATCCTTACAATGATAGCACCCGGGCGTTTCCTCCCACCTACCTCCCGAAACAACCATGTCCGGTGAGGACGTGCGTACGGCGGAAGGTGAGGGCGCCGTAGCGCCTCTCTAGCCACTCCTCAAAGAGGGGACTTATCGCCACTATCGTGGCGTGCCCTGCACGGGGTGGCGACAGTCGCTCTCTCGCATGTCGCCATGAGATCGCGCCGGAGGTCTGTCCGCTGAGCGACAATTTGCCGCGGCAGCGGAGTTTCCCCACGGCGTATTTCCTCCGCGCGCCACTCGTGCAGCCGCGCAAGGACTATGGCCTCCAGATCCCATGGCGGCAATCCGGCATGGAGGCTCGCCGCCTCGCCGGAGATCGTGCGATACCCACGGACCAGCCTTACGGCTACCACCTTTTGGGGCGCGTTCAGGTAGTGCGCGGCTCGCAGCCTCAACGAACGCGCCCACACCGGGGCCCCGTAAATGGCCATAGACCGCACGATCTCCGCGTATAGCCTCCGGCAGGAGGCGTTTGGACCCCTCAGGTTGGGCAAGAGCCGCTTGAAGGCAGCCCCGGCCCATTCCAGTTTGGGAGCCAAACGTCGGAGTCCCTTCCACCCTGTATAGTGAAACATTAGAGCATTGTATTGTTGCGATATTTGTTTTGTGTAGAGAAATGGTGAAGAGTATTTCTATTCGACGCGTTTACATATGTAATGTATGACCACGCTTAACTTTTGAGTGAACAAATTTAAAAAAAAAGTTTTGAAAAGTCCCATTTAAATTTGGAAAGTAAATTCGTATTTGTTTTTTTTTTTGGAAATAATGGAAATATTGTTTTGAAAAAAGTCGTTAAAATATTGTCATCGATTGATACATTTGCTTTTGTATTGTTTTCAGATACCACTGGCGATGAGGCTGTCAGCGTTGTCGAAGGTGAGTTAAGTAATGACTTGTATATGTCGCAGGCATTTTGTATGATTTCGCCATTTACATACGGCGTCGGCAATTTATAAACGCTTTTTTCATAACAGCGAGCGTTTATAAATTGCCGACGCCGTATGTAAATGGCGAAATCATACAAAATGCCTGCGACACGTACATAACAACAGAGAATCGAGGAGCCCCGCGCAGCGGGGATCCGTCGACCTGCTGACGGAAACGCTAACCCTAGACGGTCGACGTCAGGGGCACCCCGAGGTTCGGTTAGTTAGGTTCCTGTAAACCTTGCAGACAGAAATAGGAGCCCCGCGCAGCGCGGATCCGTCGACCTGTGTTTCGGCATATTAGATAATGACACGGCATTATACATTTTGCCTTCGGCATTTTTCATAACAGCGAGCGTTTATAAATTGCCGACGCCGTATGTAAATGGCGAAATCATACAAAATGCCTGCGACATATACACTGTGACTTTTTAGTCGTCTTACAAAGATGGTACACTCAATGTATCCGACATAAAATACCTATAGGCGCGATTTTTTTTAACCTTTAATAATTATGACATTAGGTACAAAGAAAAATAAATAATACTTACATTAGAATTATGAAACATCCTGTTAATAATGTTTGTGTCAAACGGTAGAACATACCTACCCAGCACTGAGGACACGAGTCGAGTAGATCATCGCTCGCAACAGGGTGTTTCAACAACGTCATGCGTCATAATACTGAATAATATTTTTATTTTTAAATTATTAAAATCACATAAATACGATTTTTTTTTTCGTGAATGTTTAGTAGTCATTGGTTACATGAAGTGGGCTGCCGTTGTAAGACGACTAAAAAGTCACGGTGTATACAATATCATGTGGGTAATATATACGACTATCGTATAAACCATCCATCATCAACCAACCAAACGTTGCGCATTCACTTCTTACAGATAGATATATGCTTTGGAATGGGCAACTACAGTACTTTCACAAGTTATTATGCCTTGTGACTGTGACTGTAGCTTCACTTTCTTTGTTTTCCTGACATTCATATTGTAATGGTCGATTGGTGTTTTTAAAACTTAAATTGTGAACCGATTTAGTTGAAATTCGGCACCAATATGTAGTAAATTTATTTTGTCACTTACGGGATATCTTCCATGGTTTTTTATTATTTTGAGTCACGGAAGATATCCCGTAAGTACACAGTACAAGTTTGGTTTGAAACCGTGAAAGCTTAAAACAGTGTCTAATATGTAGTTCTGAAGCTACCACATAATAGAGAGCTGGAGTGAATAAATTCCCACCTGAGTTTCTACTTCTGGGTCGCATTTTTTTTGGAAATATTGTTTTGATAATAATTCGTTAAAATTTGGTAATCGATTGATAGATTTGATTTTGTATTGTTTTCAGAGACTGATGCCGAAGAGACTGATGCTGTAGACGGTGAGTTAAATAATGTCTGGTATACACCTGCAATACCATATGGGTATATACCACTATCGTATATACAACTCCATAAAGGATGGCGCCGACAATACGACGAAAAATGAAATTGCGTATACCTCATGACGTTCCCAGTCTAGAATATATCCAGTAGTGTAGTCACAGGACATTATTTTTCATTTTCAACATTTTAATTACTAGCTTTTGCCCGTGGTTTCGCCCGCGTTGATGTCGATAAATATCCGACGGGAACGTACTATCGGTATTAAAAAGTAACCTATAGGTTACATATCTAATGAAAGGGCTTATTGTGAGAACATCTCAAATACACCATTATTTTTAGGTCTTTCTGGAGCCGAATACCATGAACTCGATCATCGAACTCGAAACGATTGGGACAATTTTTTAAAGAAATAACAGTAAAAACAAATACGAAAGTTGAACAGAAAAAACAGGAAAGAATAAATTTAATGTTTTTTTTTTGTGAAATAATGAGAATCGATCGATGAATGAATTTTTCAATGGGTATCGTTAGCATGTGTTGCCGATCGTGGATACGTTTTACACACACATATGCATTTGAGATCTCATTATTTAAAAAAAAAACATTAAATTTATTCTTTCCTGTTTTTTTTTTTATTGTTATTTCTTGAAAAAAATAGTCCCAATCGTTGCGAGTTCGATGATCGAGTTCATGGTATTCGGTTCCAGAACGACCTAAAAATAATGGTGTATATATATTTTATAGTTTTAAGATTAACGGTTTTGAAGTTATTTAAGATAATAGGCGAAAATTGACCAATCCCTGTAGTTTCGGACTTAACTCCGAAACTACAGGGCCGATAATTTTGAAAAAAATACAAAAAAATGTTCTTTGCTTATAGATTACAGGAAAACCTATAAGAAATCTATGGTAACAAATTTGGGTCAGATTTAAAACAACTTAAGGAATTTATATAATTAACGTACGGAATGTTCTCCACGCGTGTCGAACTCGCAATTGTCCGGTTTTTTTTTCAGTTTCGGACTATCATTATAACGAATTTTGTGAATAAATATCTTCTAACTTCTTTATTGTTTGTTTCAGTTATTATCAGCCGTAAGTAAAAACTGTTTTCTACTAAAATAAACCAGAATGTAGAGGTTTAGTAAAAATTGGGAAGAAGTAAAACTTTTTCTCAAAGTTATGGAGGTTCATACCCGATATGCCATGCCACCATAGTATGACGTAAGTTAGCAGCTGTTTAGCACAACTTTGTTACCTGATATCTGTCAAAGCCACCACGACCGACTTTCATAATATCCAATTGTTGTTACCGTATATTATATACTAGCTTTAGCCCCTAGCTTCGCTCGCGTTAATTTAAAATTTGACTATCAATTCGGGTTGTACTTTGCTTGTAATAATATATTATTCAATCATGATTCGAAAGACACGTGGCGCCATCTATTATCATAAGACTGTTACAGTTGTTTTTCTCGGGAACAGTCTTTTTTTTGGGGATAAAAGGTACCCTATGTCCGTTTTTATACACCTGACAACGTATATGCAAAATTTCAGGATGGTCGGTTCAGTGGTTTAGGCGAAAAAAGGTAACAAACAAACAAACTTATTTTCGCATTTATAAATTAGTAAGTTATGTTATTAATAGGGTTCGGGTCCCGGGACGTCTCGTGTCTCGAAGTCCCGGGACTTTTCGTAATTTTAGTTGTCTCGAGTCGCGGGACTTTCGGGTCGAGACTCGAGACGAGACAAGATTGTCGAAATTGTTACAAAACACGGACTTTTTTATCGCGAATATTAGTAAAACTGCACTAATGCGCTTTGCGGAAGAACAATATTGTAGGCTTTTCAAAAATATCCTTGGTATCCTGACACCAGCTGTGGAAATAATGGGCGCTGAACCTAGTACCAGTAGCTCTCAAGTACACAACGAGCCTGACGAGTATTTTGTAAATCAATGGAACAAGCAATAAAAAATATTCAAGAAAATGTACCCGAGATTCTGGCAAAGACAAATAAGAGCAACATTAAAAAAGGAGTTTCAGTTGCTTGAAGCAACCGGAAAACGTACAGAAAGTTTGGAACTACTATATAAAGCCTTAAACACAATTAAACTGACATCTGCTGAAAACGAGAGAGTGTTCTCCTTGTACAGCATTCTTACAATTATCAGAATCAGAATACGTTTTACCAGAAATTAACTCAATTAAAATTGTTCAAAAAAGGCTTACCCCTCTTAAAAAAACTTAAAAGTCTCGCAGTCCCGGGACTTTGATTGTAGGCTGTCTCGTGTCCCGGGACTTTGAAATTGTCGGGAATTCCCAAACCCTAGTTATTAAGTAGTAAGTAAGTATGGTGGTATGGAAGTATGGATACCATTACAGGAAGGTGCTTTCACAGTAAAAGTTTCAGTTTTAATAAAATTACGTAGGTCAGGCGTTCATGGGATCTTGGTCCATATAGGAGAAATGTATGCCTACATGAGAGCGCCAAGAGTTTAAATTGTATCAGTTCAATGAAACACTTAAGTGTCCTTCAAATATCTGCATCCTGGCGGGGTGTACTGTACGTACTCCGCTGCGTGAAATTTCGGGAATAACAAGCGTGATGATAATGTTATATTAATCAAATATATTTTTACAGCTGACCAAGGTTTCTACAGGCCCTCAATAGATCTAGCAGGTAAGACCATTTATTTATATTCATTAGTTTATCTTACATGATGCCTTTATGGTTGGTTTCGCTCCCAATGCAACCGGCTTAAGAGTGCAAAAAAAAGTCAGCAAAAGTCTGACACTCCCTTCCGCTCCGCCCAGAGTGGGAGGAGTAGGGGTCGCAAACCGGGATCCCGGATACCGAAAATACCGGGATACCGGACCGAATAGAAGCCTTCACAATACCGGTATTGAATTTTTGAATACCGGTATTTACGATATTTTCGGTATTCATCACAAAACGATGCAAATCGAAAATCCTCTATGCGAGTGGTGGCGACACCGCCGCCGCTTTTCCTGTACGAGCTCTAACGCGTTGCTGCAATCGCGAGCAAACACGTTTCAAACACAGCATTCATTTTCAACGTAATGGTTTTTAACACATTTTTATGTTATTATATGAGTCTCTTATTTATAAAATGAAAGGATACTAACCTAAACAGCATAGGTTAAGGTTATTTCAGCCCCTACAGTAAAAGTTCTACTAAATGTAGTTGCTGCTTTCTATTCATGTGATATATGTATTATTTCCTTTATTAATTTTTTAACATATTATTACTTTTTTATTTTTTTTACTAACAAAAATTATATAAAAAACATTTAAAAATATAGAAAATAGTAGCCCACTGGTATCGGGAAGAGGGTCCTAGCTACCGCTGTTCAGGGCTCTTGAGAAAGGAACCTCCTAATATTATGCGCCGTGTCCAGAAGAACTGCCTTCTGAATCAAGCTCTTGATCCAGCTGCCCAGCGAAAGCCTCCTCAGATGTTGGTCGAGGCTATTGGCTATTAAGACATTGGCCGACACGACTATCGGCACAATGACTGCTGTACTCACGTCCCACATGTCGACAACGTCGTGAGCCAGATCTAGATATTTGAATTGTTTATCTTTCTCTGCTTTCACGAGGTTCTCGTCATGCGAAGCCGTAATATCAACAATCAATGCGCAACGCCCCAATCGATCTATCACCATAATGTCAGGCTTATTGGCAACAATAGTTTTGTCAGTGACGATAGGTCGATCCCAATACAACGTGATATTACCAACATCGGGAACTGGGTCGGGCACATACTTATAATATGGCACTTCTGATTCCACAAGGTTGTACTTCAAAGCAAGTTGCTGATGGATAATCCTGGCAACGAGGTTGTGTCTATGAAAGTACTCTCCGTTAGCCAGACGAGAACACCCAGAAAAAATTTGTCGGATCGATTTTCCCGGACGGTCGCATGCTTGACATATATCAACCGTGCCATCCTTCACAATGTATTTTCGGTACTTATTCGTCATCAAAACTTCGTCCATTATTGCACAGATAAAACCTTCGGTTTCCCCGAATAGGTCACCGAAGCGCAGTCAAGATACGGACGGTCTACATCGGGCCCATGTAGTACCCGGTAAAAGCGTTCGTGAAACTCCTTGCCATGCCATACCTCCTTGCGCCAATTCTCGTTAGCCAGGGAGAGCGTGGTGAGGCCCTTGTGCACTGAAACCACATCTCGCTGCATCCCCACGTCGGCTTCTAGGAAGTATTCCCTGAAATTGCTTACCTCACGGTTGTGCAGGGTCTTAGCATTTAAGAAGACACAACCCCCGCACTTCCGCGGGATATACAGTCTCATCACCGACGACCGTGGGGTGATGCATTTGATTTGAGGTCAGCAGTGCGCGGACCCTCCTATCCAAGGCATCAAGTTCCGTCTGAGTCCATTTGAACCGAAAGAATACATCAAAACCGGCATGACCCAACTGTTGAAGGCGCTCACCTTGTTTCCGCCTGACAAAAGACTGTTTAGCATATTATTCAGGCGGCCAATGAAGCGCTCCCTTAACGATTGTTTCATGTCGACAGTATTGATACCAAATGCTTGCGACATACCCAAATACTTGTCGCATTCTTTTGAGGAGAGAGTTGAGTTCCCACGGATTTCATAATCTCCCCTCGCTTCACATGCATGACTACACATTTGTCCACACCAAATTCCATCCTGAATAATCCTGATGGCGCTACTGAAACCTTCTTCTGTTACATTCAGTAGCTTCATAAGTTGCAAATTGATGGGGGCAAAGAGTTTATTATTATATTAAACTTATAACACCCTTTAAATTAGAGATTTCACTATATTATAATGACATAAACGGAAAGAAAAACTAATAAAATAAATATAATTTCTCTAAATTAATATCGAAAATACCGGAAATACCGGGATCCCGGTATTCTCCTAGACTCAATACCGATAATACCGGTTTCAGAAAGAGGGACCGGTATTGCGACCCCTAGGGAGGAGTCATTTGATGACTTCCCATCTGAAAAAAAAGAGTGCAAACTCGCCAGCCTATCGGTTTTGTATCGGTTATATTTCGGGGAGTGTATTTTGGAATTACACAATCTAATTCCCCCATCCCTATTCTATCATCGGACGAGCAGAGATAAGGCGAGATGTCACCCTTACATGGTTGAAGTTCCACGGAGCCGAACAAAGCGCTATGCTATAAGTGGAATTCACTGCCGGCTTTTCTGTTCCCTGATCATTATAATCTGGATCCATTCAGAGTTCGGGTGAATCGGTTTCTTCAGGACAAGCGTGTTCCACTTTAGGCCGCATCATCGCTTCACATCAGGCGAGTTGCGGACAAATGCCTATTTTTTTTAAAAACCAAAGCAGACTCCACCTGTTTCGCACACAGAATGCCTTTATATAAATAAATAAAAATTAAATTAGTATATCAAGTAACAAGACTCAGATACAAACAGATCCTTAAAAGGATATAGACAGGATAACAAGCACAGACAAAAACGAGCACTCACAAAGTAACAATATGTCTGCTATAGCATTACCGGATATAAGAGCAATCCAGTCTATGGCTTTAAGCCCCCTTCTGTGCTCTGGGCGTAAAGTATTAAATAAATAAATAAATAAGTAAGATTAAATAATACCTACTGTTCATTGTTTTGTTTCTTATTCTTATTATATATTTTCTCTTTCCTCAGTCATTGCGCCGGACTACTTGAACCCAAGTAAGTATGTTAGTTATTTTAGACTTTTTTAGTATGTTTTGGAAGTCGGGATTTTTTGGAGAAAGTTTATTTTTTACCCTTATTAGTTGTAGTACGAGTATACCATACAAATTCTTGTCATGAATTAATTTTAAATTGTAACTAGAAGTTATGTCATCAACTTAGCTCAAGGAGAAAAAATACGAATTATGGAAAGAAAACGAAACCGATTTTGATGAAATTTCTATAGACCAATCAGAAAGTAGCACACCTATGCCTAAGGGGCTGTCTCCACGAGCGAGAGAATCGCGACGATATTGTCGTCCGTGCCACGTATTTCTATACACTCTCTTAGAGGCCGTCTCCACGAGCGAGAGAATCGCGGCGATATTATCCCATACAAATACGTAATATCGCCGCGATTCTCTCGCTCGTGGAGACAGCCTCTAACACACGTACACCGCCCGACTGCACGGACAAGCGGCGCTCACCGCCTCTCCGCGCGGCGCACTAGCCATACATCCGCTTGGCCGCGCGGACGGGTGGTGTCGTGTCAGAATCGCCTTAAAATCATCTAAATGAATGTCTCAATAAACTCGTTTTGTAACATTCCTCTGCTATTCGCCGAGAGTTGAATTTCTAACAGAGCAATAACATCTAGGCAGTGATTTTTGTGTCGCTTATCGTTATCGTTAGTCAAAACGGACATAAGGGTAGTATTCCGTTTTTCCTTAGATGGAATACACCACGCCGGTATAGCCCAAAGGGATAGACAGAGGAATCTACCAACATGTCGCTAAATATACTTTTAATTCTGTGGTTCGATTCCCAGGTCGGGCTAAGTGTTATTGGGTTTTTCTATCAGGTAAGTATTTCTCAGTAACAGCAACGGAATCTGAATTTGTGCCCTGTTGATGGCAATAGGCACGCCATCTTTTACATTGGAGTTAATCGTAACTGGCGAAATGTGGGTGTATTAATTAGTGTTATTTTTGTCCCAGCCATAGATTGGGCATACAGCAGGCCCTCAGCCGAGGAAGCCGGTAAGACCTTTTATTTATGTTCAATAGTCCTTCTTACGTAATGTGTGTGTTGTGATGTCAAAACAAGTTGCTCATTAAATATCTCCTTCACAGACATTGGGCAGATCTTTGTTCCCAACTCGGAAAGCCGCCCCTACCCTTACCCTTACAAGCAACGTAAGTATGCAAGTGGAGTCGTGGTGGTGGGGGGTGCCAAAAAGCTAATAATAATTAAGATTCTACCCTATTTGGGTTTAAATTTTTTTTAACTTTTCTGCATAAGTAGACATAGTTATTCCTATCTACATATACGAATCGGCAAATAAGTCCTCTACTACACTGTTTTGCAAAAAAAACGGGCACCTAAGGAAATTTACGTTCTAAGGTCGATTTGAGTTAATTAAATGAAATTTATTTCTTTGACGTAGTCTGTATACTTGTAATCGTGTAAATTAATGCGCGTGAAGTGAATTCGGGCAATTAAAAGAAAAAAAACGACGGATTCTTTAAAACCGATGTACACGCCCAAACAATAAGAAGTGGTCGGCAATAAAGACAAGATTTTTTTTAGTTAAATAAAGTTACAAATGTAAAAACCTAATAACCTCTTGTCAAAATCACAGCTTGAATCCTTCTGGGCATGCTTTACACGATGTTTCTAATAACGTTCCCACTCTTCTGCAATGACTCTTTTTAGCTCCCTGATGTTTTGTGGAGCAGGTTGCGCTGATCTTACCCGTCTCTTTAGAACATCCCAGACATGCTCAATTGGATTGAGGTCAGGACTTCGAGCTGGCCAATCTAAACGACGGATCCCAACTTCTTGCATGTACGCTTCCACGTCGCCAGAACGGTGCGGGCGAGCATTGCCGTCCATAAAAATAGAATCTTCCCCAAGTGCAGTCAATGTGGGTTGTGCATATGGAATTAGGACTTCCATTATGTACCGGTGTGCATTTAATGTTCCATTTTCTATGAAAACTAACTCCGTACGCTCCGTCGAATTAATTGCTGCCCAAAAACTAACGGAGCCTCCGCCATAAGGAGTGATTTCTTCGAAACACACTTCCGCATAGCGTTCCCGTGGTCTTCGCAGCACTCGCCAGCGTCGGTCCTCTCCACACAAAGAGATTCTAGCTTCATCAGAAAACAATACTTTATTCCAGTCCTCCAGAGTCCATGAAGCACAGTTCAGGGCAAACTGAAGTCGAGCAACACGGTGCTCACGGAGTAATTTAGGGCCCCGAGCTGGGCGGTAACTCCTGATATTGGCAGCCAAAAGCCTCCTCCTGACCGTCCACAAGCTAACTTCTACTCCTCTTACTTCTTCAAGGCTCTTCTTCAGGTCCACACTTGACGCCTTACAATTCCGCAACGCCTGACTCACCAAAAAGCGGTCATCTCTTGGTTCTGTGCATCGTTTTCTTCCCGAACCAGGTCTTCTTTTGACCGAACCGGTCTCTTGATACCGTTGCCAAGTCCTCTGGACAGTTGAACGACTCACATTTAGCCGCTGAGACACGTAAGTTCGCGAACAACCTTCTTCAAGTAGGGCTATAATTTTACCGGCCCTTATCGCTTTATCACTCATATCAAAAAGTGGTATTTAATGTAAAAAGAAAGATTAAATAGTTTAATTTGCAGAAAATATCCAAAAAGTTTTAAAATATCGTAATCAGTTAAAAATCGTTTCAGTAATTCGCGCTATTAATAAAGCAATTTTAGAATAATCCACAATAACCATTATTTTTCTTTAACTAATTTCAAATTTTAAATTTGGAACGTAAAGAATCATGCCAGGATGCTTCAAATAACATTCCAATACATCGTCAAATTAATAAAACCTATTTCTTGTTCTTCTTCATTGAAGTAGAGAAAAAAATCTAAAGTGCCTGTTTTTTTTTGCAAAAGAGTTTATTTGGTGTCGGGGCGGTGGAAACCATCGAGGTTGTATTCTATATTTTCTGGATTCTTTAGCTTTTCTGCATACTCCGATTAAGGTGGAAGCGCCAGTCAGTTTGTTTTTGCAATTTTTCGCTCAGCGTCAGGTTATATGTTGAACAAAGTATAATTTGTGTCCTTATTACGCATGTATTTACAGAATTATTATCATTAAAATCATCAGTACAACTTACGGCCGCTAGTCATATTTTAACTAACATACAACGTGACACTGGCCTGCTGATTGCAAAAAACGATAGAAAAATATGAATTTCGCGGGTTACCCTGGCGCTTCCTGCTGAGAGTGATAGGTAATTTCTTATAACTATTGTTTGTTTTCAGACCTCAACATATACGCCCGCGGAGCTTAGTGAATTAGTTCACTAAACGACTAATTGCAAGTTACTTCAATTATAATTCAATATGAAAACTTTCTTTCAGAATTAACTACCTACTTTGTTGCCTTTAATCAACTTGAGAAATTGTTTTCTTTTCCAATTTTCAAAATTAAAATTAAATAAAAGCATTCTTTATTTCACTTGTTCTCTTATTTTTTATGATGAAGAAACCTAAATGCCCCTCGACTGAATATCAGCCATTGCGGTCAATTTTGGCGAAGACCATCGAAGCATGTTTTTCCACAAATACACACAGAGCCTGGATTTTCGTTTGTTTGATTACAATAGGCTCGACTTAAACAGACTAGCCAATTTTTTGTGCACTCTAGGAATCAGCATCGTCTGTCTGCCTTGCCCTAACGGTATATACCCGTTGGCCCCACCGCCTATGCCCCAGTGGTGGGGCCAGCGGGAATTGATAAAATAATTAAAAATTGTTCCCGATGGTCAAACCGTATATCAGTCTAGGTATACATCTGCTAACCTATGAAATGATTCTCCCTTAGAGAAAGCATATTACTATTGCGAGGAAATATAAGACGTGTTATAGGATAACCAACATATATAATATACATAAATTCCCGCCATTTTCGCAGGCAGAAACGATACCAACAGAACGCTACTTGCTCCTTTCGCCCCGTCGACGTTCGTACATCTGGTCATACTCACGCTGGTTGCGAATACTGAAATCCTGACCTTTCTGAAGAACACCTATGAGGCGAACGCACGATCTTCTACGGCGTCCTCTTCTGGCATTGCCACATCTGCCTTATAAATAACTTTTCTCAGTCACCTCTCTCACTCACCCTCTCAACATGAGCAAACCATCTAAATAATTACTATGATCTAGAAAGTTTAGACTTTTGATCCACAATTGCACAAGCACATATATGTTTTCAAAATAATATTAAAACCCCCGGTATAGGTAATATTATTACCTATACCGGGGGTTTTCAACTAACACTGTCACGCATAAAAAGCCGTAAGTAAAAGCTTCGCGAGACATACGATTTCCTCAGAAGACAATACGTCAGATGAAAGCTGTGAATTGTAGAGGAACAAACATCCCACCCCTCCTCACTTAATCAATCCAACAGAACACCTCCCTGAATCCACGATGTTTTCTCATTCGTCATTGCACAAGTGCGGCAGTGAAAAAGGAGCGAGTCGCTAATTTTAAATTAAAAAGAAATGTGTTTGTTTTTATAATTTTCCAGCCAAGCCTTTTTTTTCATCTGAGAGAGATACAGAAATTTATTACAAATCTTAAATTCATTCATTCAACTGGACAATAAACTAATCCAGACTCCGTGGCTGCTCCTGAGAAATTCCTGATGGAAAAAAACCAATTACACTTTGCACGACCCGGGAATCGAAACCAGGACCTCATTTTAACTACTGAAAATCAGCCTAAATCACTGGGTCTTAAGGCGATTCTCACAGGACACTGCTCGTCCGCGCAGTCTGGCGGTGAAGCGAATCTCACTGCCGCCACCTTGAACTGCACACTTAAAGTGGTCATACTATACAGTGTCAGTGGTAGTGGTGTATAGTGTAGGGGTAGCGTGTGACAACTACAGAGTGGAAGATTCATGCTGTGATAATATTTGGTCCAAATCCTAAGGCAAGCAAAAAAGACCCATTTTCATCTGCTGGTTTCCAAATGACGGCAAAAAGTCTGGGAAAGAGAAAGAATAATTAGCAACATGAATTTTGAAGCTACATTACCTATAACGATATTATAAAGATCTAGGAATACTTTTTAATTTATGTATATTATAAAACGTTAGGTAGGCATTACTTACGTGCGTGGGCGTGAAAACGCTCGACACAGTACAGTCACAGGCACAACTATGTATACACTTGGCAAAATTCTAAAGGAATTATTTTATCGATTACTAGCGACCCGCCCCGGCTTCGCACGGGTGCAATAATGCTAAATGTACTACCCCTGGCCGGTACCGCCGCCACCAATCTGTAATATCTTCGAAAATATTCATTTAAATTACATGCTGTAAAGGGGCAAAATTTATCTATAATAAATGCACAATGTATTTAACGTCTCAGGTCCAGTTGAAAACCAGCGTCGGGCACCAGCTGCTCGGCAGTTTGCTGAACTGGGCCTATTTGGCGCAGCCGTGAGACACACAACTTTTCCCTTTTTTTTTCCTGTTTAGATTTAAGTTTTTATTGTGTAGATTTAAGTTTTTATTTTATTTTTTATTTTATTTTATGTTGTGTGCATTTGTGGCATGTGCCAAATAAATGTGTTTTCTTTCTTTCTTTCTTTTCTTTACTTAATTGGATAAGGATTAATGCCGTATTGCTTAAAATCGCTTCGTAAATAAGCCTATATTTCTCGTAAATGGTAAAGGATAAAAATGGTTATTGCGGATCATCCCTCAGTCACGGAATCTGGATTCGAGCCTGGTTGATGGCAATGGGCTCGCCTCTATTACATGGCACTTAAACACATAACTGGTGAAATGTGGATGTATGTACTATTAGGTATAGCCCTGCCCAACGCTACGGGGATTATAGTCGTGATGTTGTTGTTATGTTCGGGTTTTTTGTTGGTTCTCTTCATATATTCATTTGTAAATAGGCAATTTTCCCATCTTGAGCAATGCATCCCAGACTTGGTTTCTGATAAACATTCAAAAGTCCACATACTCTAGCTCAAGCTTTGAAACGTGCAATGGAGCGCAGTGTTCTAGACGTCAAGCCAACTGACCGTGTAAGCAACACCACACTGTGCTCCAAAACACAGGTTACTGACATTGGTCAAAAAGCCGCTAAGCTGAAGTGGGACTGGGCTCACCATGTCTATCGTATGCCCAATGAGCTGTCGGCAAAAATAAACACCATGTGTCACTCCCTAACTTAGCCAGAAGATGAAGATGTTCAGAGGGGATGACGTCACGAGCTGGACAAAACCAACTACCAGTGACCGCCACTAGCCCGGATAAAAAAACTGGAAGTCGCCTTTGCCCAGCAATGGGATGATGTGGGCAAGCAACATAACATAACATCACGCCTATAATCCCCGAAGGGTTAAGCAGAGGCGTACCTAACAGTACACCCTCATTTCGCCAGTTATGTTTAAGTCCCATGTAATAGAGAGCGAGCCTATTTCCATCAACCAGGCACAAATCCCAACTTCGTGGCTGCTACTGAGAAATTCCTGAAGGAAAAACCTAATGACACTTTGCCCGACCTGGGAACCGAACCCAGGACCTCATGTTCAGCAGTTGCGCTTGCGACCACTAGACCAACGATGCAGTAACAGTAAACAGGTGATAGAAAAAAATAATTAGGAAATAAACTAAAGTAAATAGAGATGATGAGAGGTCTGTTAAACCTAGATGACTATGCACTTTACTTCAGATAAATCTAGCAAACCAACGGTAAATCTATTGGAAACTCTGGGGTTCCAAAATTGCAAAACATAATCAAGGAAAAACTGAATTTCCTATGCTAATGACTTTGTACCCGAGACTATAAATTGCAAAAAAAAATATAATTAGCATGAAAAAACATGAATCCATTAAAATTATTAGTGGAATTAGTAATCAAGTAGGCACTGCGGTGCACGTGTCAAGTAACTTAAATCAGTTATACAGGTTGTGGCAGAAAGGACATATTTATATAATAAAACTCCTATGGTGCTACATATCTTTAGCCTCACAAAGAATGAATGCAAAAAGAGGCTAATTGACTGGCTATTAAAATTAAACTGTAATGATACTGAAATAAGAATAATAATAAAGCTGGCAACACTTACGTCAAACAAACGTCTTTATATCTGATTTACCAAATAATCTCTAAAAAATAGTTAAAATTATACCGAAAGTTTCTACATCAACAACTATAGCATCATTTTTTATTAGCAGTTTTAATACAAACTAGCTTTTGCCCGCGGCTTCGCCCGCGTGCAGTTCGGGAATTGCCCACGGGATCTTGCCTACTTCTGGGATAATAAGTAATCTACATCTATTTGTATCAGACTATAATCTATCTCTGTGCCAAGTTTCATCCAGATCTGATCAGCCTTTCTGGCGTGATTGAGTAACAAAGATCCATTCATCCAAACTTTCGCATTAATAAATAGTTTATGTAAGATATATAATTATGTAATATTATTATTTAGGGTTCCGCACCTCAAAGGGAAAAACGGAACCCTTATAGGATCACTCGCGTGTCTGTCTGTCTGCCTGTCCGTCTGTCACAGCCAATTTACTCTGAAACTACCGGACCGATGGAGTTGAAATTTGGTACATATATGTAAGTCATCGATTCAAAGACGGACGTATAAATTAATTTTAAACAGGGGAGCCACTTTTGGGTCGTAAATTAAAAAATGAAAATAAAAATATTTCTAAACTACATCGTGTATATCAAAAACTGTGATACACGTGTCTCATAATTTTAATTGAAGAGTGATGTGTACATTAAGTTTTGAGTCAACCGACCCAGAGAATATTAAGTTTCACAGAAAATTCAATCCCCATTTCAAAACAAAGAATACATCCTTCAAATTTCATGTCATTAAGACCAGTGGTTGATATATTAGTCAGTCAGTCAGGACTTTGATTTTATATTGCGGGATGATTTTGGAAAAACTGTAAGTAGAGTATGTAGACTTTCAAGTCTATCGACACTATCTATGTCCGTCCGTCGTATGACGACAGGCCGTGTCGACGGCGCGTTCGTGTTCCACGCGCGCCTCAAAGAGATGTCAGCAAACGGGAGGGGCCCGCAAGGGCCGATGCCTGCCAGGGCTGCGGTACTGTTCGAAAGAGATACCACGGCCCTGGAACATAAAGGGCCAAAGAAGGAACATGGGTGGTTTTTAGTCAGTAAGAGTCTGACACTCCCTTCCGCTCCGCCCAGAGCGGGAGGGGTCATTTAATGATTTCCCACCCTCCAAAAAAAACAAAAAAAAGGGGTGGAATTTCGAAAAACCCTTTCTAAGTGGACCCTTTGCCACTAGTAGGTACCAGTGGCGAAGAGTGAAAATTGAGTCAGGGGAAACCGAAGAAAAAAATGAGAATTGTTTTTTTTTCCTATGTTTATTTGGACCTCATTTTCGTTATCAGTGACCTCAAAAACTATGAAAATGATAACCCTGATGAAAAATCTAAAAAAAAATGGTTGGTGCCATTTAGAATTTTCATTTTGACCTAATTTTCGATATCAGCGACCCTGAAAACCATGAAAATGACATCGATGACGACAAAACCAAATATTTTCGTCCGCACCATCTTGGATTTTCATTTTGACCACATTTTCGTTATCAGCGACCCCAAAAACCACGAAAATGACATTCATGAAGAAAAACCAAAAATTTTCATCGGCGCCATCCTGAATTTCATTTTGACCTAATTTTCGTTATCAGCGACCCCAAAAACCACGAAAATGACACTCATGACGAAATAACTGAATTTTTTTGCTGGCGCCATAATCGATTTACAGTTTGGCCACATTTTCGTTATCAGCGACCCCAAAAGCCATGAAAATGACACCCATGACGAAAAAACCTAAAATCTTCATGGGCGTCGTCTTGAATTTTTATATTTTGACCTCATTTTCGTCATTGGCGGCCCCAAAAACCACGAAAATGACACCCATGACGAAAAAACCGAAAAAAAAAACAGGACTGAATTTCATACTGGGGGATGATTTTGGAAAAACTGTGATACACGTTTCTCATAATTAATCTCTTCTTAACTGAAGACTATGTACACAAATTTTCAATTCAATCGACCTCGAGAATAAAAAGTTTCATAGAAAACTCAACACCCATTTTTACCCTCTTAGGGGTAGAATTTCGAAAAAACTTTTCATAGTGGATACCTACTCTTCACAAAGAATACGCCCTCCAAATTTCATTTCTCTAGGACCTGCGGTTTGGGCTCTGCGTTGATATATCAGTCAGCCAGGACTTTGAATTTTATATTGGGGGATGATTTTGGAAAAACTGTGATACACATCTCTCACAATTTTAACTGCAGAGTATGTACACAAACTTTCAAGTCAATCGACCCCGACAATAAAAAGTTTCACAGAAAATTCAACACCCCAATTTACCCTCTTAGGGGTGGAATTTCGAAGAACCTTTTCTTATTAGATATCTACTCTTCACAAAGAATACACCCTCCAAATTTCATTTCTCTAGGGCCAGTGGTTTGGGTTGTGCGTTGATATATCAGTCAGTCAAGACTTTGAATTTTATATTGGGGGATGATTTTGGAAAAACTGTGATATACATTTCTCATAGTTTTAACTGAAGAGTATGTAGACTTTTAAGTCAATCGACCCGAGAATAAAAAGTTTTACCGAAAATTCAACACCCCATTTCTCCCCTTTTGGGGTGGAATTTCGAAAAACCCTTTCTTAGTGGATACCTACTCTTCACAAAGAATACACCCTTTAAATTTCATGTCGTTAACACCAGCAGCTTAGGCTGTAAGTTGATATATCAGTCAGTCAGTCAGGACTTTGAATTTCATATTGAGGGATGATTTTGGAAAAACTTTGATACACGTTTCTCATAATTGTAACTGCAGAGTAGGTACACAAATTTTCAAGTCCATCGACCGCGAGAATAAAAAGTTTCATAGAAAACTCAACACCCCATTTTACCCTCTTAGGGGTAGAATTTCGAAAAACCCTTTCTTAGTGGATACCTACTTTTCACAAAGAATACACACTCCAAAGTTCATTGCTCTAGGACCAGCGGTTTGGGCTGTGCGTTGATATCTCTGTCAGTCAGTCAGGACTTTGAATTTTATATATATAGATAAATCAAAGAAGAAACCGCAAAATGGAAATTGTAAAATTGCAGAAAGAAAAACCCACCATTGATCTGACACAATGTGTCAGATGTCAAAAAAAAATTTGGTAAAATGTATTGTATAAATGTAAAAGACCGAAGATGTTGACGAGATCAGCCGCTCGACGCACACGCCTATCGCCTCCGGACCCGTCGCTCAGCTCCGCCTCGCCGCCGCTGGACTCCAGCCCCGTCGTGAGTGCTGTGACACCGGCCGTGGCAGTTGCGTCGAGCTCGAGCGACGAATATTTCTCTCCGCCCACGACGTCACCACCTGTTCGTCGACGGGGAGGACGCCGGCCGCCGGATGGTCCCAGCTCCCGGCGGGAGTGTGCAGCGCATGCGATGGAAGCAATCCATCAATGAAAATGTCATGCGCGCATACTATGGGGCTACAGAGGGGAGAAACAACCTGACCGCGTACCGTGTTCGGATGCTCTCTCTGTTTCAGGTGCTTGAGCCAGCTGTCAACGTATCGGCGCAACGACTGTCGGATCAGGTGCGAGTCATACAGCGTAATCGTATGCTGGATGACACCGCACTTGATCGCTTGCGGACTGAAATTCAGAGTAGTCATGTCATTGCCACGCCGTCGCAGGCTGTGGTTCCACCACAATTTACCGCAATACCAAATCGCGATAACGACGTGAGTAATGACATGGTTACTAATGGGTCATTTCACGCAGGCTCAATTTTTTACTAATTTCGGTGGAATTTTTTATTTGTAGGTTTTCGGATGAAAAAATAAACTTGTCTTATTCTAGAACACATTAATATTCTAGATATTTTAGTAGGAAACAAACAACTGTATTTGTTTTGAAAATATGACGGCCACCGAAATTGCCAACCCACCGAAATTGAAAATTGTACACCGAAATTACAAATCTTACACCGAAATTGCAACATCACACCAAAATGAAATTTTTGTATTGTACCATAGTTATTAAATTTAATAAAGAACAGCCGTTGGCAACATTATGTAGCGGCTGCACCTGCACAGGTGGATATATTAACAGGTGTAGAATACGTTTATTTGTCTGTATTCGATACTGCATCTTTTGACATGGATCATAGACCACATTTAGCAGATTTACTAAATTAACTTTAGTTCTGCTAAATGTGATAAATGTTGAGGTTAATACTAAATAAAATGAAGTTATGATGAGATCTTTGTTTAATTAACACTTGAGCAAATAATTAGGGTTTTTTTATAAAAAATCTTCAACTCGTAAATCTCAAAAAACTAAAGTGAACAAAACAAAAATCAAAAAATATTAAAATCACTCAGTCATCTATATACGCACAGCCCAAACCGCTGGTCCTAGAACAATGAAATTTGGAAGGTGTATTCTTTGTGAAGAGTAGGTATCCACTAAGAAAGGGTTTTTCGAAATTCTACCCCTAAGAGGGTAAAATGGGGTGTTGAGTTTTCTATGAAACTTTTTATTCTCGCGGTCGATGGACTTGAAAATTTGTGTACCTACTCTGCAGTTACAATTATGAGAAACGTGTATCAAAGTTTTTCCAAAATCATCCCTCAATATGAAATTCAAAGTCCTGACTGACTGACTGATATATCAACTTACAGCCTAAGCTGTTGGTGTTAAAGACATGAAATTTAAAGGGTGTATTCTTTGTGAAGAGTAGGTATCCACTAAGAAAGGGTTTTTCGAAATTCCACCCCTAAAGGGGAGAAATGGGGTGTTGAATTTTCGGTAAAACTTTTTATTCTCGGGTCGATTGACTTGAAAGTTTGTGTACCCACTCGCCTGAACAATATACAAATATAGGCACGGGCCGCACATGCCTTGACTGACCACTACATATATTTAGTTGTTGAAATATTTTTATTTTGACTGCGCTCAGTTTTATTTTTTAGAATTTTTCTGAAAAAGCGACATCTTTTTTTTTTGCACTAACAGAAAGCCATTGAAATTTCGGTCCTTTTAAACAGATGGCGTTATTCCCAACACGCTACTAACACACTTCATAAGCTGTGGAAAAATTTGAATTTCGACGGAAGGAAGTGCAGTCTGTGGCGTAGTTACGTGGTTGTGTCGTGTTTGTGTTAGTGAATTTTGTGGGAGTTAATTATTTGTTTGGTAAGTAATATTATATACCATTTTATTCGTGATTTAACGACCTTTCGAATGATATATGTGAATTCCGAATCGATCAAAAATTGGATGATGAAATCAATAGGGTTATGTTGTAAGGTCGGAATGCTGTCCGAAAAATCTATAAATTTATGAAAACGTGATGAAGCTCCTAAATTGCTAGTTTGTACATAAGGCATTGTGGATTAACTATATAGCGTGACTATTTACGATCAATTTGATACCAATAACATAACATTTAGTTAAACTTTCCGAGGTCTGTTATCGTTTGTTTACGTTACGTCATGGCCGCTAGGCACTTGTTTTGATTATACGGTTATTCCGCGCGAAGTTACTATTATTTTTAATTAAAAACTTTGTTTGAAGCATAGTAACTATTATGATATCATTTGATGCATACTGAGTTAGGCTATAACTTAGGTTAAAAAAAACATAGGGTTATCGATTTAGATTTTGAAATAATACAAGTTTTATTTAAGTATTTTTTTTTTTGTAATGGTTGTTAGTGCTTTCTCACAAAACCTATAATTTTATAAAAACGTGATTTATCTATTAAATTGCTTGTTTTTACTTAAGCAATTGTGTATTAAACTGAAAGCGTGTTTATTTACGAACAATTTGGTAGCAAAACTATACCATTTAGTTAAGATTTCGAAGTCAGGATATGATTTGTTTACATTGAGACGCGTAGTTTAGGTATAGGTTTTGACTAGAAAATACCAGAAATTTTGTCGACACGATGTTGTTATTAAATTGTATTTCAAACTTTGTTTGAAGAGTGATAACTGTTATGATGTCATTTGATGCGTACTGAGTTAGGCTATAATTTAGGTTCAAAAAAATATAGGGTCACCGCTTTAGATTGTGAAATAATCCAAGTTCTATTTTTACCGGCTTATAAAAACAAAACGAAGTCACCCACAGTTATCAAAACACTTGTAAGAAATAGCGTGGCGTCTGTTCTTCAAACAACCGTCATTAGTTACAATCACTTCATAGAATTTTTTTGTTTACGTTTCGAGTGCGCGCGACCCGACACCCCGCCGCTCGGCAAAAAAGGTGACGTCAGTTAAGCGCGCGGAGAGCGGGGGCCTGTTCAGGTTAGCGGGTACATACTCTGCAGTTAAAACTATGAGAAATGTATATCACAGTTTTTCCAAAATCATCCCCCAATATAAAATTCAAAGTCCTGACTGACTGATATATCAACGCACAGCCCAAACCACTGGCCCTAGAGAAATGAAATTTGGAGGGTGTATTCTTTGTGAAGAGTAGATATCTAATAAGAAAAGGTTCTTCGAAATTCCACCCCTAAGAGGGTAAATTGGGGTGTTGAATTTTCTGTGAAACTTTTTATTTTCGGGGTCGATTGACTTGAAAGTTTGTGTACATACTCTGCAGTTAAAATTGTGAGAGATGTGTATCACAGTTTTTCCAAAATCATCCCCCAATATAAAATTCAAAGTCCTGGCTGACTGATATATCAACGCAGAGCCCAAACCGCTGGTCCTAGAGAAATGAAATTTGGAGGGCGTATTCTTTGTGAAGAGTAGGTATCCACTATGAAAAGGTTTTTCGAAATTCTACCCCTAAGAGGGTAAAAATGGGTGTTGAGTTTTCTATGAAACTTTTTATTCTCGAGGTCGATTGAATTGAAAATTTGTGTACATACTCTTCAGTTAAGAAGAGATTAATTATGAGAAACGTGTATCACAGTTTTTCCAAAATCATCCCCCAGTATGAAATTCAGTCCTGCTTTTTTTCGGTTTTTTCGTCATGGGTGTCATTTTCGTGGTTTTTGGGGCCGCCAATGACGAAAATGAGGTCAAAATATAAAAATTCAAGACGACGCCCATGAAGATCTTAGGTTTTTTCGTCATGGGTGTCATTTTCATGGCTTTTGGGGTCGCTGATAACGAAAATGTGGCCAAAATGTAAATCGATGATGGCGCCAGCAAAAAAATTCAGTTATTTCGTCATGAGTGTCATTTTCGTGGTTTTTGGGGTCACTGATAACGAAAATTAGGTCAAAATGAAATTCAGGATGGCGCCGATGAAAATTTTTGGTTTTTCTTCATGAATGTCATTATCGTGGTTTTTGGGGTCGCTGATAACGAAAATGTGGTCAAAATGAAAATCCAAGATGGTGCGGACGAAAATATTTCGTTTTTTCGTCATCGATGTCATTTTCATGGTTTTCAGGGTCGCTGATATCGAAAATTAGGTCAAAATGAAAATCTAAATGGCACCAACCATTTTTTTTTGATTTTTCATCAGGGTTATCTTTTCATAGTTTTTGAGGTCACTGATAACGAAAATGAGGTCCAAATAAACATAGGAAAAAAAAACAATTCTCATTTTTTTCTTCGGTTTCCCCTGACTCAATTTTCACTCTTCGCCAATGGTACCTACCAGTGGCAAAGGGTCAAAGCGGAGCAGACCTCCACGGTGTGCTCCACCGTGTCCTCCGGGCGATCCTCGCAATGATAGCACCGAAATTCCACCCCTAAGAGGACAAAATAGGGTGCTGAGTTTTCTGTGAAACTTTCTATTCTAGGTGTCGATAGACTTGAAAGTCTACATACTCTACTTACAGTTTTTCCAAAATCATCCCGCAATATAAAATCAACGTCCTGACTGACTGACTGATATATCAACCACTGGTCTTAATGACATGAAATTTGAAGGATGTATTCTTTGTTTTGAAATGGGGGTTGAATTTTCTGTGAAACTTAATATTCTCTGGGTCGGTTGACTCAAAACTTAATGTACACATCACTCTTCAATTAAAATTATGAGACACGTGTATCACAGTTTTTGATATAACACGATGTAGTTTAGAAATATTTTTATTTTCATTTTTTAATTTACGACCCAAAAGTGGCTCCCCTGTTTAAAATTAATTTATACGTCCGTCTTTGAATCAATGACTTACATATATGTACCAAATTTCAACTCCATCGGTCCGGTAGTTTCAGAGTAAATTGGCTGTGACAGACGGACAGGCAGACAGACAATAATAATAAAATAATAAAATTTATTGAAAAATCCAAGGTACAACTTTTACAGTTTTTCTTAAATTTATGTCAAGTTCACTCATGATTTGTGCCTGAACTAGGTAATCCTGTGTTTCAGGCGATTGGAAGTCACATTAATTGATTAAATAATCACATAATTATCATACTAATCTTATTGGTACCTACGTAAAAAGTTATATAAAAATTATAGTATCTTAACTTAGCTAACTAATTTTAAAAAATTACAATAATACGAACAATATTTACTTTAGCACAAGTAATAACTTCTCTGTATCTTCATAGGACATATTTTGAAGGGCTTCTTTAAGGATTTTCTTGCATTTACTATGATTTAAGGAGTAGATGTTTCCTTTTTCATTTAACCTGTTATAGAGTAGCGGTCCAAGGTATATATAAAATTTGGCTATGAAAGCATGTTTTGTACTTTTTTGAGGACAAACTATATCTTTCCGTCTCTTTTTAGTAAATTCAGTGCTGTATGGAAGTGCCGCGTGTTGTTTTAGTACAGTGCTCATAATAAATAACTGTCGGACTGTTAGTACTTCACAAGATTTATACAGGAGGTTAGTGGGAAAAAGGAAAGGGCAGCAAGTAGCCACCTTGAGAATAGCTCTTTGAGCTCTTTCGATGGGCAATAACAGACTTTTACTCGCCCCACCCCACGAAGTAATACAGTAAGTCAGAAGTGACTGACAAAGAGCAAAATATACTTGCCTAAGTATTTTTGGATCTGCAATAAATCGTAGCTTTTTGAATACGAATATCAGCTTACGAATTCTATTATTTAGAGCTTCCATATGTTGTTTGAAGGAAAGGGTTTCATCTATTATAATACCTGGGTATTTTATTTTATCAGTCTTCTTAATATTGGGACACTTACACTGGCTATCTGTAGGGACTGGGCAACAATGAGCATGCAGCGCTGAGGGGATAGACGATATTTGTTTGCGCATCGAAAACTTAATGTAATTTGTCTTCTCTGTATTTAGAGTTAGTGAGTTATTTTGAAGCCATTTATTTACAATATTAAATCCGTGTTGCGCAAGATTGTAGACTTCAATTTCTGAGTCAGACGAAAAAAGTAAAGCAGTGTCGTCAGCGTAAGTTACGATAGTGCCATGCTCTAGCTTTTATGTAGATCAAAAAAAGAGTGGGCCCTAGAATACTTCCTTGGGGAACACCAAAAAATGTGTTTTTTTTAACCGCACTAAGAACATTGCCAATCTTTACGCACTGGGAACGATCTTCTAAATAACTTTTGAACAGTTTTAGCTGGGTGCCTCTTACACCTATGATCTCAAGCTTGCGCAACAGAATTGGAATGGAAACTGTGTCAAAAGCTTTGGCGAGGTCCAGGAAAATTCCTACTACGTGGTTACCATTGTCAAGTTCTTGCGCTAAATAGTCAGTCAGATGATGTACCGCATCGGCAGTTGAAATTTTAGGCCTAAAACCAAACTGCCGTTTAGACAGAATTGATTTATGTTCCAAATATTTCAACAACCTTTTATTTATTATTTTCTCCAATATTTTTGACATAGAGGGTAGTAAAGAAATAGGTCTATAATTTGTCACTTGCTCTTTGCTGCCTGATTTATAGACAGGAACAATTACAGCTTTTTTGAGGCACTCTGGAAAGTGACCTGAAGATAAACAAATGCGGAAAATATAAGTCAGTGGTGGTACCAAAATGTCCTTGAATTTTTTAATAATTTTATTCGATATGTTGTCCCAGCCAACTGCACAGTCTTCTTTCAAGGTCATGATTATACTTTCTACCTCAGTCTCGTCAGTGTCTAGCAGTGCGAAGGAAGTTAAAGCAGTGTTGCATGTTAAAGGAGTGCTCGGTAGGTTTTGGGATTGACCCATATTTTTTTCTGCCAGACAGACATGTACGCGAGTGATCCTATAAGGGTTCCGTTTTTCTCTTTGAGGTGCGGAACCCTAAATACTAATATTATATATCTTACATAAACTATTTATTAATGCGAAAGTTTGGATGAATGGATCTTTGTTACTCAATCACGCCAGAACGGCTGATCAGATCTGGATGAAACTTGGCACAGAGATAGATTATAGTCTGATACAAATAGATGTAGATTACTTATTATCCCAGAAGTAGGCAAGATCCCGTGGGCAATTCCCGAACTGCACGCGGGCGAAGCCGCGAGCAAAAGCTAGTAGATCTATATGTCTCTTTACAGCATATGATTTAAATGAATATTTTCGAAGATGTTACAGATTTAAAAATTGCGGGACGTAGCGTAAAAAAAAAACCGGCCAAGTGCGAGTCGGACTCGCGCACGAAGGGTTCCGTACCATTATCTATAAAAACGGCAAAAAAATCATATCTGTTGTATGGGAGCCCCCCTTAATATTTTTTTTTAATTTTTAGTATTTGTTGTTATAGCGGCAATAGTAATACATCATTTGTGAAAATTTCAGCTTTCTAGCTATCACGGTTTATGAGATACAGCCTGGAGACAGACAGACAGACAGACAGACAGCGAAGTCTTAGTAATAGGGTCCCGTTTTATCCTTTGGGTACGGAACCCTAAAAACGCGGTTCTCCCTATAGCACTTTGAATTTAGCAGCGATCGGACGCTTTTTAATCGGAGTTCTCTAGCGAGGAAAATAATAATCTATATACATAATTATAATAAAACAGTAAAAAAACTGTGTCTGTACATTGAATATATTAAAAAAATAAAATTGAGGGGGGTTTAGAAACAGTAATAGAGGACGAAACCAAAAAAAATATTCTGTCTGTTTGTTTGTACACGCTAATCTTCGGAACTACTTGACGGATTTGAATGATTTTTTTTGTTGTATAGGTATAAAGTCTGAGCAACATATAGGCTATAATTTATCTTGGAAACTTGAACACCTGATGCAGAACCGCAACAGACCAGCTAAACTATAAGAGATACAAAAATGGAACCTTAGCAAAAATTGTTTCACGTGATCACAGAGCTGGGCAGTAACATTATAAAAACGGAGCTGCTAAAGGACAGAGCGTTTTAATTCCCCGCATGCCCACATTTCAAATAACTTGCCATTTCAATTTAAGAGCTTACAATTTCCCTTAAATTTGATTTTTACAATGACGATCAACAGATCCCAGGGCAAAACCATAAAGTGACCAGCATTCAATTGTGCACTCCATGCTTTTCAGACGGTCAATTATGTGTTGGTTGTTCAGTGCCCAAACTTTGCACGTGCTTGCGGAAAATATTAAGTCATTTAATGTTGCATACAAAACGGTATTAGAATAAATAGTGCCCAACAAGGCGTGTGATGGTTCACTTTGAAAATAAAGTTGTATAGCGCTAAAATAAACGGTTTTTAAGCCGTATCCTCGCCATTTAATTTTGTTTGGGACTTCTTTCTGTAGTCATCACCAAGGTACATTATCACATTTTGATCAGCCAGTCAGTTCTCACACATCACGCCATGTAATCCCCAAAGGTTTAGGCAGAAGTGTACCTAATCGTACACCCACATTTCGCCAGTTATGTTGAAAAATCATATCTGTTGTATGGGAGCCCCCCTTAATACTTTTTTTTTTAATTTTTAGTATTTGTTGTTATAGCGGCAATAGTAATACATCATTTGTGAAAATTTCAGCTTTCTAGCTATCACGGTTTATGAGATACAGCCTGGAGACAGACAGACAGACAGACAGACAGCGAAGTCCTTGGGTTTATTGGGTTGGTTATTGGATTTATAAATGCAGTTTTATTTTAAAATTATATTCAATAATTATGATTATTAACATTTTATATAATGAAAATGAAGTCAAGTAGGTATAGCTGCCTAATATATATATTTTTTTGTTTTAGAAAAATACTGTAAGTCTTTGGATAAAAAGATATGAGGAAGAAGGTAGCCTTGCTAGTCGAAAGAGAAGTGGGAGACCGAAGCTTATTAGCGAGGCGCAGCGACGACATATGGTGGACATATACGAAACGAATGGTTTCGCACCAACGAGACATTTTGCGGAATTATATGATACCTCGATGGATACTGTTCGCCGTGCACTTCACGCTGAAGGCGTGCATCACAGAAAACCAGCTAAAAAGCCGTACTTGACAGAGAGGCACAAACAAGAACGATTACGTTTCGCACGTAATTATTTAGATTTTGACTGGAATACTGCGGTATTTTCAGATGAAAAAACATTTAAATCCAGTCAAAAGGGCAGGCTTCACTTATGGCGCAAGAATAACACTCGCTGGTGTGATAACAACGTCATTCCTAACACCGAATCAGGTCGAATCACAATTAATATGTGGGGATGGATGAGTGCAGCAGGAC
The DNA here is from genome assembly GCA_950022335.1 of Eurois occulta. Taxonomy (NCBI): domain Eukaryota; kingdom Metazoa; phylum Arthropoda; class Insecta; order Lepidoptera; family Noctuidae; genus Eurois; species Eurois occulta. The sequence continues at coordinate 12,450,602 of OX465498.1, read as the reverse complement.
CAGGAGAACTGGCTTTCATTCCTCCACGCGCAAACAGTTCAACTTATGTGGAAGTGTTAGACTCAATTATGCTACCTACTGTGCGCAACATTTACCCAGCTGATGAGTTAGCAGAATTTCCGTTTGTCCAGGACAATTGTCCTATTCACCGAGCGAGTACTGTGCGTGAGTGGTTTCACAATCACCCGGAAGTAACTGTTATTCCATGGCCAGCGCGATCACCCGACTTCAACCCCATAGAAAATCTATGGGGTTTGATGGTGCAAAGGTGGGACTCGCGGAATGAGAGGTCTACGGAACAATTAAAAACCCATTGCATGGAGGTGTGGGAAAGTTTTAGAGGGAGCGAAGTATGCAGTAATATTGTTGGGTCCATGCGCAAACGTCTACTTGACTGTATCGAAAATAATGGGGGTTATACAAAATATTAAGTTTTAGTAAAATCAGTAGGCCATTTTATTTTAACATATCCGTGATTATTCGTTAACAAACACTGTATTATATTGTGTTTACTTTCGTTTAAAATAGCTATATCTTTTAACTTGTGCCATCGCACATTATCTTAAGAATGCAGTGAACTCGCTATCAATTTTGTTGACAATAATCATGATTCTATTTTGTTTTTTATTCTTCTACCCGCACTGTTCTAACATAATAGTTCAATTTATTTTTCTCATCTAATTGACGATTATCTTTTGAGAACTAAAGTTCTTTTAACAGAAATTGAGGTTTAGTTTCAATCTTCTTTTCGTCAAGAAAATGAACAATTAAGCTATGACCTCAAAACATTCATTGTGACGTTACATAAAAATAAAATGTTTACAAAGTCTAAATCATATATCACTTTTCAATAAATAACTGGATATAAATAATTATATTTTATTTTATTAAAATTTTAATATCCTTTCATTGTTACGTTATTCATATTATGAATGGTCTAAGTGGGTATACTTCCAACAAACAATCTTACACGTAACATAGATAACGGTTACAAGATAACTTTTTTGTCTAGGTAACAATTCGACGTCACAATTCTCATAAATGTTTAATTTGTAAATAAAAAGAATAAACATTTTTATTAAACACGTCTTTTTATTTCCACCTTACAACATCGATAAGATGTAAACAACTAAAAAATGTAAACAACGAATGTGATTCTTCTTGTAGTTAATAGATCATATTCGTAATTTGCAACAATTTAGTGCAAAAAATGCAATAGTATTTTTCATAGAAATATAAAAAAACAACAATATTAATATAGATTGGGAATTTTCAAATCAAATCAAAGTAAGAAATAACCGCAACGGACCGACCATGATTTGAACTCGGGCTACGTTATTTGCGAATCCAACACTTAGTTCTTACGGCTACCAGCACATGACATATTTGCGCGAATTTTATCAATACAATGGTAAGAACAAGTCGCCTCTGTGACTGTGTGATGCGTATGCAATGGCACAGAAAAATAATAATGATGTTTTTAAGCTCAGTGTGACGACAGTTCCTTAGTGTGTGTTATCTGTTGAATGTGGATACTCATACACGCGCACACATACGCACGGAAGTATCGCGCTCGCTCGGTTCGTAGCAAAATAATCTTTAGCGTTCCTATGGACTTTTGCGGCCTTACTGTACCTCCACGCGGTGAAGGCGGTAACAGTTTAGAACTGATTTTCGATGAAAATTCTATGAATCATTGAAAATTTGACTCTACTGGCTAAAACTCCCATTTATTATTTTATTTTATCGAATAAATATGCCTTCGGGCTTATGTTATTTGAGTGTTTAATTTCCTTTTCCATTTATCTTCGTGACACGATAGCCTACCCGGTAACGCAGGGGAGCAGTCACTTAGATTTTAATTGATCAGGTATCTTCAGAATAAAACTATAGCCATGCCTAGAAAGAGGTCCAATCTTTCTCAACGTTCCAAAGAAACTAAAAGATTGAGGATCATAAGATCCCAAGAATTCAACGAAGAGCGTCAGGATAGACTTGATGCTGTTCGAGAACATCAGGCTGCAACTCGCTCTGTAGAAACCTCTTCGGATCGCGAAGCTCGCTTGCGTTCTCAGCGTATTTATGCATCTACATCCAGGTCTCTAGAGACCAGTGAAGAATATGATGCGCGACTCTCCGCTGATCGTGAACGTCATGCATTGTCTCGCGAGTCGGAGACGTTCACGGATAGAGAATTGCGCTTGAGTTCTCAGCGTATTTACGCATCTGCTTCAAGGTCTCTAGAGACAAGTGAGGAACATGATGCGCGACTGTCCGCTGATCATGAACGTCACGCATTGTCTCGCGAGTCGGAGACGTTCACGGATAGAGAATTGTGCTTGAGTTCTCAGCGTATCTACGCATCTGCTTCAAGGTCTCTAGAGACAAGTGAGGAACATGATGCGCGACTGTCCGCTGATCGTGAACGTCACGCATTGTCTCGCGAGTCGGAGACGTTCACGGATAGAGAATTGCGCTTGAGTTCTCAGCGTATCTACGCATCTGCTTCAAGGTCTCTAGAGACAAGTGAGGAACATGATGCGCGACTGTCCGCTGATCGTGAACGTCACGCATTGTCTCGCGAGTCGGAGACGTTCACGGATAGAGAATTGCGCTTGAGTTCTCAGCGTATCTACGCATCTGCTTCTAGGTCTCTAGAGACAAGTGCGGAACATGATGCGCGACTGTCCGCTGATCGTGAACGTCACGCATTGTCTCGCAAGTCGGAGACGTTTACGGATAGAGAATTGCGCTTGAGTTCTCAGCGTATCTACGCATCTGCTTCTAGGACTCTAGAGACAAGTGCGGAACATGATGCGCGACTGTCCGCTGATCGTGAACGTCACGCATTGTCTCGCGAGTCGGAGACGTTCACGGATAGAGAATTGCGCTTGAGTTCTCAGCGTATCTACGCATCTGCTGCTAGGTCTCTAGAGACAAGTGCAGAACGTGATGCGCGACTGTCTGCTGTACGTGAGCGATATGCATTGTCTCGCGAATCAGAAACCTTTACCGATACAGAATCACGCTTGAGTTCTCAGCGAATTCGCACATCTACTAACAGGTCTTTTGAAACGAGTGATGAACGTGATGCGCGACTAACTGCTGATCGAGATTATCATACATTGTCCCGAACACGCACACAACAAAATATTCATAATCAGTTAGAAGAGAAGAGAGGGAAAGAATTGCTGGAGTACGGCATGAAGAGCGCAACGAACGACTGCTGTAGCGACACTATAACATATTAAGGAATGTCGTCTTAGCAAAAGTTATTTAGTCTGATGGGCATTTTCTGTTGACATACAAAAATGAATGATCTGGAACGACTCCAATCGTCTCGCTCATCCCGTTGTTTTCCCGTCCCCGGGCCTTAGAATTCTACATCAGACGTTTCAGATTTTCGATTTTGACAACCCCGTTGTCGCTGGCATAAGCAACGGGATCCGCGTACGAAGTCGCGGGCAGAAGCTAGTACTTAATAAAAACGTGCTTTCTAGCGCGACAACGTATCAGTAATTATAAGTAAGTCACGATAAATAATTGTATGACAGTACTTTTAAAATATAATATTGATATTCTATTCAAAGGTTAATTTTTAAATCGCACTTGTACTAATTATTATAAGTACATAAGGTTAGATAAGATTAGATTAAATAAAACCATAATTTATGGATTGAAATTTTCTATTAAGATCTTGGTTAAAATTTAGAGTTAGATCAATTTAATATTAGGGAAATTATTATTTTCAAAAAATTATAATTAATTTATTAATAATTTAAGGTGAGGTATGTAAGTTCAGAAAAAGAACTTAATAGAATAGGTATCTTTTGTTGTTGATGATTGTTGATTATCTTTTGTTTTTAGTCGAACGACTAGCAAATTATTTTTAAGTATTTTCAATTTAATTAAAATCGTAGTTTAAGTTGAGGTATTTCAGTTAAAAAAAAGAACTGAGTAGAATAGGTATCTTTTGTTTTTTATGATTGTTGATTATCTTTTGTTTCTAAATGGTTAATATTTAGATATTTTTTACTGCGGCACATACTTATAATATGGCAATTTGTGCATAGGTAATCATACATATAGAACTGAGTAAATTTTGTACAGAAATTATAAAGTCATGTCTGGAAGACGTCGTCGTTCGAACATTGGTCGTAGTACAGTGAATGCCAGAAAAGTACGTTCAGCAAGAGATGAAGAATCGTCAACGGAACGTGAGGCTCGCCTCAGTCAGCTTCGGGATAGATATAGAGCTGAGAGAGAGAGAGAATCTTCAGTAGAGCGTGAGGTTCGCCGCAGCCGGGATAGGGATAGACATCGAATACAAAGAGCCAGAGAATCATCAGCACGAGTTACTAATTCATGGGTAAATAAAGAAAATTCTGCTATGAATTACGATCCTTCGATTTCTTACAAGGACGATCGTATAGTATCAATAAGTACTATGTCAGTAGTGTGTGAACATTGCTTGGAATTGAAATTCAAGGAAGGACGAATCGAAAGGCATGTGTTGCTCACAAGGAAAAGTCAAATTAGTAGAAATTCTCCCTCCACCTGAACCACTTCAATCCAATATGTTACTAAGTACATTAATAAAGGCAGTGATCAAGCCACTTTCAGCATACAACCACCAAATGAAGTGGATAAATATCAGTCTGGACGTTACATCTGCAGCTCTGAAGCTGTATGGAGGATTTTATCATTCGAAGTGCACGACCGGGCTCCCACAATGGTCCACCTTGCAGTTCATTTAGAAAATGGACAAAGAGTATATTTCACTGAGAACAATATACAAGAAGTTGTTAATAACCCGCGGGATACAACATTGACAGCATTCGTCAAGTTATGTGCTCAAGATGATTTCGCGAAAACACTGACATAAGACAGAGTTCCAAGTTACTATACATGGAACCAGAGTTCTAAAACTTTTCAACGGCGAAAACAAGGTACTGCGGTATACAGACGGTTCCAAGAGACTGGTGCCTTCAATCGGAGACCAAGAACGAGCCACTTCAGAGAGAGACGACCGCTTCATTGTCTCAATCTCGCTGCGCAATCGACACCTTACGGGCGTTGATGTGCAGCAAGAACTGAGACGTGTACGACAAGTGGCTGTCAGCGAGTGGACAGTGAGAAGACTCTTGGAGGAAGCCAGCTTTACGCCAAAAAGACCTGGGACGGGCCCTAAATTGACTGCAATTTGCTCGAGAGCATCTCAATTGGAGCGTTGCGCAATGGCGATCGGTCCTGTTTACTGATGAGTGCAGAATGTGTCTGCATGGCAGTGACAGGAGAGGCCGAGTCTATAGGCGTCCGGGGGAACGATTTGCCCAATATTGTTTCGCTGAAACAGTGGCATATGGCGGTAGTTCCTGCATGATGTGGGCTGGTATTTCTTTAGAGGGAAAAACCGAACTTGTTTTCGTGCCTGGGGCGGCTGAGGAGGCGGGCTAACAGCTGATTGGTACATCATCGACATTCTACTCAATCATGTTGTGCCCTACGCAGAGTTTGTCGGTGAAGACTTCGTGTTAATGCACGACAATGCCCGCTGCCACATGGCACGAGTCACTCGACAGTTTCTGGAAGAGGGCGAATTACGCACGATGGACTGGCCTGCGCTCAGTCCTGACATGAATCCCATCGAGCACTTATCGGACGAGCTTAAAAGAAGCGCTCGGGCCAGGAATCCAGTCCCTTCAACCGTAGACGAGCTAAAGACAGCATTATTAGAGGAGCGGGACGGCATTCCTCAAGAAAATGTCAAAAAATTGATAAGGTCAATGAAAAACAGACTGCAGGCTGTAGTTAGGGCTAGAGGTGGTTTAATTTTATTAATTTTATTTTTAACAATTTTTGTTTAATTTGTAAAATACGAGACCCATACCCTTTTACCTAAATTCCCGTTTTTCCTACTCTTGCGTTCAAACATCATTTATTTAAAAAATGATGGATGGATTTCAATGATAATGATATCAAATTAAAGCTTAAGACATCTTAAGCTTTCGAATGACATTTTTTATAATTTCCATTCATTATTTTCGTTGTATCAATGTATGTATGCGCCGACAAGGCTTGAGTCGATTTGGTTGCTCGCGAGTGTAGTAGTAAGAAGTAAGATTATGTTCTTGTGTTAGAGGTGTAGAGAAGAAAGTAAAAAAGGTCGCCCCTTGCGACTATTCTTATTTTCCTTTTGATTTTCTTTCGTTAGTACTAGCTGTACCCGGCACGTGTTGCAATGCAGTTTTTTCTACCTACTCCTTGTGTTTACAACTCTAATCCGCACGCAAAATACGCGCTTTGCCACCAATACTACTCTGCTACCTACCTACTGCCTACCAATAGAATATAAGCTATCTTGATACCAAATTTCATCCAAATCCGTTAAGCCGTTTGAGCGTGAACTCGAGAAAGAGTAACAAACATACACACATACAAACGCCTTTATACACAGTAGATACAAAGGAGAAAAAAAAGGAATAGGTACAGGTTTGTGCTTGTCTCACGGCTGCGCGAAATACGCAATACAGTGTCATTATATTTGCAGCTGCATAAACAGACATCTATGTAGTCTAGACTCTTAAAACATAAATAGGTATTCAAATATTAAAACCCGGAACGACTTAACTGCAAGTGCATCAAACAAATATTTGTTCTGTATGGCGTGGCGTTACTTTACATGAATAATAAGATGTGCTTATTTGTACAAGTTTTTCTAGAATAAAGAGATAATATTAAATGTAGGCATATCGCATGCAGTAAAGTGTACGTATGTAGGTAAATACTTTTTGCAAAAACAAAATTTTGTTGGAAGTTGTCACGAAATTAGGTATTTAATTCAAAATATTTTTTAGATGAGAGATGATACTGAGGAGCTCGTGGCTCGTGGAACAGCCGCACGGGTCGATCTTAAAGTTAAGCCGTACTTGCCCAGGTTGGTCCGTGGATAGGTGAACTTCATTACATAGGTACTGAGTTTCGTCCGTGCCTCGGAGAGCACGTTAAGCCATTGGTCCTGCGCCTGATCTCTGTCCGGTCGTGTCGAATTCTACAGCGAACAACCTGGCCCCGTAATATTGTTTAAGAGATAAAGTACCAGATTGGCCAATGCTGTTCGTCTCCATGTGGCAGGTTACTGTAGTGTAGACGGGTGGAGTGTGAGTTCTATCTAATACAATCTCCGTCCAGTTCAATCTCTCGTTCATTGCACTGCCTATTATAAATATAAATTAAAAAAAAAACTCTCTCTCAATCTTTTAATTGAATGAAAAGAAGAAAATTAGGGTTATCCATGAAAGTTCAACGCGCATACAAAGTTAAGTGTCCGTGCTATTCACCGTTGAGGAGTTCTCTCGTGAGGAGACGAATCTGGCTGCAGGATCAAGTCATATCTGTCATAAAAATCTATTGGTACCAGAACCAAAAATGTGTGCGTTTCAGCTCAATCGGTTGGAGGGAACTGGTTAAAAATTCAGTTGATTTCACCATTTTTTTTTTTTTTTTTTTTGGGGGGTGAGAAATCATCAAATGACTCCTCCCGCTCTGGGCGGAGCGGAAGGGAGTGTCAGACTCTTACTGACTAAAAAACACCCATGTTCCTTCATTGGCCCTTTATGTTCCAGGGCCGCGGTATCTCTTTCGAACAGTCCCGCAGCCCTGGCAGGCACCGGCCCTTGCGGGCCCCTCCCGTTTGCTGACATCTCTTTGAGGCGCGCGTGGAACACGAACGCGCCGTCGACACGGCATTTCACCATTACATACTAACTAACAAGGCAATTTAAATAAAAGCTTATATAATGATCTCTCGGCAGGACGGTGAGTAATGGGCTAGCTCGCCGTCCGTCCGTCGTATGACGACGGGCAGGCCGTGTCGACGGCGCGTTCGTGTTCCACGCGCGCCTCAAAGAGTTGTCAGCAAACGGGAGGGGCCCGCAAGGGCCGGTGCCTGCCAGGGCTGCGGGACTGTTCGAAAGAGATACCGCGGCCCTGGAACATAAAGGGCCAATGAAGGAACATGGGTGGTTTTTAGTCAGTAAGAGTCTGACACTCCCTTCCGCTCCGCCCAGGGCGGGGGGAGTCATTTGATGATTTCCCATCCACCAAAAAAAAAAAAAAAAAGGTTTAAGAGGCAGAGGTGTACTCTATAGTACACCCAAATTTTGCAAGTTATGTTAATCCAGGACTTCATGCTCCATTTTGGCTTACGGCGTGGGCGCTCTACCATCAACGCCATCATGAGGGTAAGAGCACTGGTGGAGGAAGCTAGTGTTCCAGGGTGGAGAGGTGGTGGCGGTGTCCTTGGACATCTCCAACGCTATCAACACCATGCCCTGGAGTTGCATTAGGGACGCCCTGCAATATCATCGGGTGCCGTCCTACCTCCGTAAAATTGTGGTGGCTTATCTAGTGGGCCGCCGTCGCGAGATTTCGTGCGGTGTTCCACAGGGCTCGGTTCACCATGTCATATTCGATGTTACACAGAGACTGTCTGTGTACAACATCGAATACGACATGGTGACAGGTGATGGTGGCGGCATGGCGGGGGAGGCTTGGGCTCCCTGACATTTCAGGCGACACAGGTGCTCTCGGGGCACGGCTGCTTCGGGAAGTACCTGTTTCGCATAAGCAAGGAGCCGGACATCCGATGCCATCACTGCGTCTACTGTCTGGAGGACACGGCGGCATACGCTGACCGAAATTGCCGCGTGGGATGAACCGCGCCGTGCCCTTGTTACAGAGGTTTGATGGTCGGCTGCGCAGAGTCCTGGGATGCGGTGATGTCCTCCGGGGAGAGTTTCCCGGAGGTCAAGGCACTAGTCCGGGGCAACGGAAGTCGCATTGGATCCCGCTGCCCCCCGACGCAAGTGTGCGAGGGAACACCGGTGTGGTTTTAGTCAGTACGAGTCTGACAGACCTTTCGCTCTCCCCAGGTCTGAGAACATAAATTTGAGGATTTCCACATCGAGAAAAAAGAAGACTTCATGTTCAGCGCTTGCAACCACCACTAGACAGTCTTCTAAAGATATCGTTTTTTGCAAGAACCATATGCAACGTTTTAAAAGTGTGCTAGGAAATAAACTGTGAAATACTGGTATTCAGCTGCCTCCGGTAAGACTGGAAACCGACCCCAATAAAGTTGGGAATAGCCTAGGCAGATGATGAGATGAAATTGTTTTTAAAATACCTTGTTTTTAATGAATACCAAGAATTGAAATATCAACAAAATTAATTCATTGCAAACTTGAAACATAATTTCATGTTG